>OX637289.1:14634244-17134244 GCA_951799445.1 Pseudisothecium myosuroides
ACACCAAATATGCTAGAATGCTGAAAGTGATGCAATTAGTACATGCCCAAATCTATAAAGTTACCTGGTTTTCTGAAGATACCACGGATCCATGTAAGCGGCCCTCCATGCTTGGTTGTTTCCACTCCGCCCGTAGTTGTTTCCCATTCACGGTTTGATGTTTCTCAAGGATTTTGGCCCCTACAGTTGTGGTATTTCCTGACTCCCGATTTACTCCCACATAAGAATATGAAGTGTTCGTCCCAGTCCCCGTTTCAATGATGGTGACTTGGTTTAGATCCTCACAATCATCAGAACTCAGAACCACTCCGCCATCTGGGTCATCAGCTTGCACGGCACACCAATACTCACGATAAGTTGCATTCGTATCTACTACTATCTGATAGGAGTCATTGGGTTGCAATTTCTTCAAGAAGATGAAGATGCCCGCAGTCCCTTCTTTCAAACTAAGGGGTTTGCCAGTGCCATTGATCACTGTCATCTTCGAAATTGCAAGAGATTCGGATTAATCGTTACACGTGAATTCATGAACGGTTCCACCGTCGAATTACCCCAAAATCGCAGAGGATCAGGAAATATGACAAAAAAAAAATAGCTGTGAAGAAGAAGATGGAGAAGGATGCAAGAATGCAAGTTGAATGATAAGTCTTGGGTCTTTTCCTTTTATATGAGTTTCTCGCGTCCGTCTTGAATCGAAACTTCTCCGGCCCCTTTCTTCGAAGCGTCAATCCTCTACGTGCTGCCTCCTGCATGCCATTCAACATATCACGCTCTGAAATTTTCAAACAAGAAAATCTACTAGATTTAAAAATAAGCCAACAATAACATGAAAAATACAGCATTCATGGTAGTCTCCTAATACCAACACCATTCATCTCATCCAATACACTAGGTTGGCCTCACTTCAATTAACAAGTTCGGAATGATTTTGGCTAAACGTCTATGACCGCTGATTTTTGCATGGAAAACAGAGATTGTCTATTATCACTTCAAGAGAGATATGCAAGATCCCACTTTCAGTGATTGCATATGAAATCATACAATACATTGAGTGAGTAAAAAATGATATCAAGAGAGTTTGACTCTCAATAGTCCCCAAAGTGAACTCAAACTCGAATGTATTGGTTAAAAAGCTTAAATAGTATCCTATACCTTAAACCTGTTAAGATGGAAAGTGCCTCTAGTAAGCTCCTGCAACAAAATGCACAATGACTTGACGGCAGAGCACAACTTGCGGTAGATGTAGCTGCTATACTTCTGATTCAAACCTTGGATTAGGTTCATAAGTTAGAACTAGGACATACACATAAACAAAATTACCTATCAAACCTCGGACTAGGTTTACAGATTTGAACTAGAACATACACATACACGCAGTTCCGTGCTTTAGGGTTTGAATGAAGACGTAGAAGAAACCCTAGAAGTGGAGATACAAACTCACCACTTGTGCTTGCTTCTCAGTTTGAATCGAAAGTTCCAACACCCGAAGCGCCCTAAACTTGAACACCACCGCAAATAAGGTGACAAATGTCACAAACCCTGTGATCAGAATCGGCGACCAGATCTTCCCACATAGGGGCGTTTTTCCCGGCGTCTGATTAGCCGCCAACTGCGACACAGAGGTAAGCACCACTCCTTGAAAAACAATAAACCAGCCCCCAATGTTAAGAATGTCGTTCTTCACGGTAAAGCTTTCACTCTCCCTGTCAGTCACTCGTATCCTAAGCTCCTTCTCTTTCCTGTCCCACTCCTCCAACGCCGTTTGATACACAGGGTACGAGTTCTTGATGAGCACCAAGTTTGCGATCTCTTGGTAGGAGAAGGCCGACTTATCGTCTTCTACGACTTGCGCACCCTGCGGAAGAGGTCCACTCGCTGGCGGAGGTCCACTGACCGGCTGAGGTGCACTGGCTTGCGGATTTGCACCCGCCATAACTTAACAGAGAATCGCAATAGGGGTATTCACACACGCACACCTTCTCCGAAACGAAACTAAATAAGAGCATCGTCACCGTTTCGCATGAAACGAGACTCAGCACCGGTGCTCTGCCGAGTTGAAAAAGAGCTTTTACGCCCGGTCTGATGTTGGTCCCCCACTCTTCCGCACCATGATACCACGACATCAGCAACTGTTCACGGACGTGTCGTGTTTGCGGGCCGTCTTGACAAAAAGCTGACAACTATTCATCAAGGATACCCCGGAATAGTAGCTCAGCATAACAAGAAACGGCACGGGGACGATGCTGTGCCAAACCATTTTTTTCAATCGGCTGGCTCAGTAACCACCGTCCCTGAGTCTGCGGTGGGGCGCGACAGTGCTTCCGGGCTCAGTATCCACCGCGCCGGGCTTCTGGTTTGCGAAACGGTGGCGATGCTCTAAGGCCCTCCTGCCATCTGAGCTGGGCCGGTCAAGCTCGCCGGGGAGCTACAGGGACAAAGTTGGGAATTGTCCTGCCATGTGCACCCTGTGGGTGGGGAGAGATTGAGTAAGAATCTCCCACGTGTGGTTTCCTTCAAGATTGTTCCATCTTCACCAATGGGTTGTCCACCGATGATGATCGGTGAAACTTGAAATCCGTCTTCTCCGCTCATTGAGGCCGGCAAGGCAATCGATGTTCATTTTTTTGTCATTTAGTACTATTTCTGCCGGCCCAGCTCACATGGCAGGAGGTCCAAGGGGTTGGGACTTGGGACACTGACATTCTGCGACAAAGTCCGTTGCAGGGGAGCTCTCGATGCCCCTCAGTGCGCAGAACGTGCCCATTTTGTCTGCACAAATCGTCGGTAAAATGGTAAACAGTGCAAGAAGCATTCAATATGTCAATTAAAAAATTGCGGAGGCGGGGGACTAACAGTACTGTAACAAGGGCCAGGGGGGATTGACCCCTCTATTGCCCCCATGGTGGATGACGGAGGGATGGGGGTCTGTTCCCCTCCGTCATCCACCCGCGACCTGCCCAAGTTGACTTCTGCCCGGTCACCCACTCCGACCTCCTCCCCACTCCGACCTCCCTTCCCCCTCCCGACCCGCTCCGTCGTCTCGCACACTTACCCGGAGACATCCTCTTCTCCGAAAGTCTGAATGCTGATCGTCATCCGAACTCCGAAGGTCATTACTTCATTTTTAATTTATTTCTATTGTGGGAATCTATTAAGAACAAGCGGAGAGGTGTTTTCGAAGAGGTGTTTTCAATTTTATGAGGCTCCGTTAAAGGTGGATCTGAGCTGTGGCAGAGCTGTGGCAGAGTCGGATCAGAAGTTTGAAAGATTCTTGTTTAGCGATATGGATGTCTATACGTCTCAAGCTTTAGCTGTGTGGTGAGTGCTTTGGCTGGTCTCATTCCGTATCGACTGCAACTGAAATCTGCAACCATAGACAAAATACACAACGCACTTCTTGAGGATCATTTCTAGTTTAAAGAATTCAGAATCAGCAGACTTACGGACTTAGGGATCGGATTGGAATTGAAATCTTAACTTGGATTTCGACTGGATGTGCAAGTTTGGTTAAGGATCGATCTGAGTATCTGACTAGCATGAAACATTTTATCGATCCTTCTTTAATTGTCACCTTTGTTCAGAAAATCTTGAAAATTTACATCGACTTCAGATTACTGACCCAAAATTTCACAAGAGCGATAAAATCTCTGAAAATCTGAATATCATCAGAAAACCTTGAAAATCAAGAAATCAAGAATCAAAGAATGTCGAAGTCCTCAAGAGTAGAGCAAACGACCTTCCGTTCCACAGACAAGCAGAAGAAGCTGTGAACAATCATTACACTTGACTAAACCTCAACTGAGAGCGCCAGAATTGTGACCTTGAAGTACTCATAGTTTTGAAAATCGTGGTTCTGTTCTTTCCGTGGCTCCAAAAGGACGCCTGTGTGAATCTCTTGAAATTCTGTCATTTTAAAAGGAAGGTTTTCATCGGAGGGAGATTTTGTACTATTCAGTCATCGGTCTGTTCGAGTTTCTGCACAGATGTGGTGAGGCAAGGACGACGGAGCGGTCGGGAGGGGGAAGGGAGGTCGGAGTGGGGAGGAGGTCGGAGTGGGTGGCCGGGCAGGAGTCAACTTGGGCAGGTCGCGGGTGGATGACGGAGGGGAACAGATCCTCATCCCTCCGTCATCCACCATGGGGGCAATAGAGGGGTCAGTCCCCCCTCCCGTGGGGTCTCACTCTCAGATAGGCTAAAGTAGGACAATAGCTTTAAAGTGATGAAGTTCATGGAGGAGGTCGTCTGTCGGAGTTTTCATAAATAAGTTTAATAATGCCAGGCTTTGTTTGCCCAGACTGCGTGCCTGCTTGGTCCCCATGATTGATTGGAATTAGCTAGGCTTAATCTGGTCAAGGACACAAAAAGGCAGGCATCTATCCAACTTACACCCCAAATTGCAAAAATTGTAATCAAGGTAGTAGGTTCATCAAGTGATTATTTATCCGCTGATCTGCAATTTTTGGGACCAATTTTTGGGAGTTTGGATTCTTAACCCTTAAATGTATTTGACTATGTTTTCACAAAAAACGCTCCAAAATTGCCATTTCTAGTACAAGTACCAAATTTTAGAAAAAAAACAATTTTGGACACATATAACCGTAGGATCTTGTAGTAAATTGGATGTGGAAAAAATTTCAGAAATTTCTGCTATGTGGATTGAAGAGATTATTGTTTGAATTGACAAAAATCTTTTTTTGGCCCTGCGAAAAAACAGGCAGCTATACTTCACAAATCACATTTGTCTAAAAAAATGTCCAAAATGGTGGTTACTCTTTGGATACATTCTTCAAGGCGAGTTGGCTACATGCTTGAAAAATATCAAATCATTTGAAACTGTACAACATATAGGAAAAAAATAGTAAGTAGAAAGAAATAGAGAATGATTCAAAATACCAAATTGTCAAGAATTTAATTATGGAATTGAAAAATGCCAATCCCAATGGTTGTAATTTTATAATAAACAATCTACATCTAATGTTTTAATTTTTTTCCAAAAATATTGGAAATCGAGTTAAGCAAAGGACTTCAAAGTTTATTTTTTAGTAGAGATTCCAAAACTACCCTCAAACTAAAACTCCTCATACCTTTCATTTCATCAATCAAGATGGAATAATTCAAAGCTTTCCATGTATATACAAATCTATAATATCGATTTCGAATTTTTATTTCTTAAAGAAGTGATTTTTAAAGAATTTTTTGAGTTGTCCAGGTTGTCTGCCGAATGCAAAAAATTACATATCATACAATAACTTTTTAACCATGTAGTCAAAAGTTATGAAAATTGTTGGGTCTTAAAGCTACTCCTCTGGCACATGTTGAACGAAAATTTCAAAGAAATAAAATAAAATTTTCATTTCTAGTGAGTTGCCCAAAATTGCTATATTGCCAAAAAAACGGTATTTGGGCATTTAGGTCCAGTTAATTCCTAAGCGCTCCAACGTCCAATTTTTGGATGACAAACCAATTGAAATTTTTGTTTCTTTTTCATTCTACTTGGATGAAAGTCATCCTAATTTGTGGAGATATTTTTTCATTACTCTCTTTTTTTAATTGAAGATCAATGTAATTTCTTAAAGATCGACTTATAACCAACTTGTGTGGCGTTGTGAACTTGTCCAAGTGTTTACCATGATTTATCTATGTATTCTTTAAATTTAAATTTTTAGAATAATTTATAGAAACAAAATTCAATTGAAAACCCATAACTTTCACACTTAAGAACCAAAAGTGCAAAACAACTTTGGTGCATTTCTATTCATTGAGAGCTTTTTGGCAATACTAACCCTAAACATTAAAAACTCGTATACTCTAGCCATTTTTCATAATTAAATTTAGTTTATAGTCATAAAAAATGCTCACAAATGCATCATACTGCAAGAAACAAGAATGTATCTGGAGTAAGAGCATCTCCTACAGCCGTCCAGATATCCCTTCCCCTCTAGAATTTGGATGAAAAGCAATCAATTCTAGCGTTTGTCAGGGTCCGCCTTCTCTTTCCCCTCTCAAATAAGCCATTTCTAGAGGGGCCACTAACCCCTCTAAACGCTACAAATTCTCTTGGGATTAACTAATTGTCATAATAAATACAAATTGTGTGACTTGTGATTGGTTGGGAGTATATTTTGGGAAGTTGTGTGACTTGTGATTAGTTGGAAGTATGTTTCATGGAGTTGCACTGTTGAGGATACAAGTGGCCATCTCCTCTACATTGGACAGCTCTTGAATCAAGGAGCGGGGATAGCTAGAGGGCTGCAAGAGATGCTCTAAGTTACCAGTATGAATTGTGTACTACGGAGTCATAGTCCAGCTAGTTCTGTGGGCTAAACGGTACATTTCCTACAAAATTTCATCCATTTCGGATTTTTGAAAATCTATCCGGAAGTGTGCAGTGAGGTGGCAAAACTTGCTGGTCAATTTCCTAGAACTTCAATTTTTTCTGGTGGCATTGCCGCCATTGTCCAATTTCAATTGGCAAATTTCCTTTACTAAGTAAATCTAGCCGGTTGAGGACTTTTTTGTGCCTTCCTTAAGTTTTTTTTCTCTTTGAAAAAGGTTTTTTTAGCATATAGCCATATCCCTGGCAGGATTTGAACTTGGCATTGCCCCTACCGATTTAGGGCTAGGGATTCAGCCTTCCGAAAATGCACAGATCCAAAACAGGGTCCATGCATTTTCAAGAGGTTGGTTAGTACGACATGCCCACACAACATTCAACATTTACAAGAATCAAAGCATGTGCAAAAAATGGGGAGAAGAACATACAATCCACCACTTATAAAAATCAAAACATGTGGGAAAAGAATTGGATACAAGCTACCATGATCAACATCAAAACATGTTGAAAAAAAAATGGGGAGAGTAAGATCCAACCAAGCATGATCAACATCAAAACATGTTGGGAAAAAAAATGGAGAGAGTAGGATTCAACTAAGCATGATCAACATCGAAACATGTTGGAAAAAAAATGGGGAGAGTAGGATTCAAGCAAGCACAAGCTATCAAGACAATTCAAGGCCAAATAAGGAAGTTGAAGTGCTAGCAGTAGAACCCATGGCTGAACTAGACAAATAGGTAGTCGGGTTAGCATAAAGAAACTTGTATTTTGTTTCATGCTTCCACATGGGTATGGCATCCATTAAAATAGCATCATACTCCTCTTCCAGTCTCTCTAAAGCAACTCTAAGCAAAGCTTTCAGTTTTTTGCTTCTCAATCTATTCCTCACATGAGTTTTAATCAAATTTTGCATGCTAAAAGCTCTCTCACAAGTAGCAGTGGAAACGCACTGCACTCTAGCAATTTTAGCAAGAATAAACAAATTTGGGTACCGGATTTGTAGGGCATGATTCCAAGTAATCATACCCTACAAATCTCGGAGGATTTTGTCCCTCCAATCAGTTGTACATTGCAATTTGAAGGACAAAAACTCCCACTTACAAGCCTGCACATCTAGAAGGGGGGAAGGCAAAACCTGAATGAGACCAATCAGTTCCATAGAGCTGAAGCAAATTCTCCAACTCGGTGACGCCCCAGCTCTGTAGTCCAACTTGCTTAGACGGCATATTAGAAGGTTTAAGTATTTTAAAGCAAGATATCAAATCATTGTCACGAAATCTAGCCTCTAAACCAGCACAAACGGCCTCAACAAACGAATGCTGGAACTGCAGAGCTCCTTCTAGGTCTGTTCCTAGCCTAGATCACTAAATTTCGCAACCGTGATACATGTTTTCCTATTCTTAGATGGAAGCTTTCTGAGCAACCCCCCCAAAGAGCCATACTCAGGAAGCACATGGTAGCCTGAATCTTCGTTAAACGTGTCTGCATTTAGATCTGTGGTTTCCACAATGAACAACATACGAATCTAGGCTATCTCGGAACGCATGATGCTACCTACAATGGTCACATCCACAAATTTGCATTGAAATACTTTAGACAACATAGCCAAGCAATGCAAGATATCGGCAAGGAAATACAAAATATAAATAAACTTGAACTGCCTTAATTTTTGCAAGATCGGAGCGGATGTACCTGCATCTTTGCCCTTCAAGTCACAGAAGAATTCCAGGACAGACTCCAACAACTCGCACAGGGTTGTGATTGCTTGCCACTGTAGGCGCTAGATTACCCACCCTTGGTAATAAAGCGAACACTGACTAGGTTCTTAGCTTTTATCCACTTTTTAATTTAAGGGGGTACACTGTGCCTTCCAAGCAATGAATCTTTTACTAATGTTTCCTAAGTGTCGTGGATGGGCAAAATAAATGCTTAGAGATGCATGTGGTAACTTCCAAGCTAATTGCCATGAACAAGAGTAACGGTGATCTAACAGTAAAATTCTAACTTTCGAACTATCTATCCTATGTCTAGGGTAGACTGGATAGTTGGTGCCATTTCTAACGTCCCTAACTGCGTGAAATGAGAACCCCTATGGTCCTCCCATGAACCCCTGAGACTATTTCCTATGTTTTTGCTTTCACACTAACTCTACCCTTTGACCTCTGGGTTTAATTTTAACTTTTAACTTTAGGTTTTAACTTCTTAATGTGACTCTAGATTTATATCTCTACCCTTGGATTGTTACTTCTTTAGATCTACTCTACATTTTAACTTTTAACCCTAACTTTTAACTTCTGAAGCTAGTTCTAAAATTATCCTCTAAAGTTAACTCTATATTTTGACTTTTAACTCTAAGATTCTACTCCTAAATTCAATCCCAATTTTTTAACCTCTAGGTTGAATCTACGTTTTTACTTTTGACTCTAGATTTTCTCTTCCCAAGGTTAATTTGGACTTTTAACTTCTACCACGAAGGTTTAACTTCTAAATTTTACTCTTACCCTCGGAATTTAGCTCTATGTTTTGACTTTTTACTCTAGGGTTTTACTTCTAAACTAACTCTAAAATTTATCTTCTACTTCTAACTTTTACTTCTACTTTTAGCTTTGATTTTTACTATCTAATTTTTACTCCAAGTTTTAACTTCTAATCTTAACTAACTTTGAATTTCTAACTTCAAAATTTACCTCCTATCTCTAACTCTTAAGATTCTACTTCCTAACTTTACTTTAATTCTTACGTTTAATTTCTACTTTCCACGCAGATTGTTGACCCTGAAATTATCTCTAAACTTCTCTTTTTAGACTACCCTAAAATTTGACTTGAGGATTCCCCCTAGATTAAACTTCCAAATTAACTCTAATTTTTTGTTTTAACTTTTAACGTTTTCACTTAACTCTTTAATTTGACTCTAGTTGTTAACCGCTAATTAATCCCTAATTTTAATCCTAAATTCTTCTTCTAATCTAAATCCCTAATTTCCGTCCATTGTTCCTTGTGGATGAAATTTTAGACACGTTCATCCATTCTACCCCCTCCTACTTAACTTATCCTATCCCGGTCGATTTAAAGCCAAATCTTAAATGTAATATATTTTCGGGAACCTCTATTCCTAATCTATAAATTTTTGAATCCAAACTTCTAATTTACGCTAATCTTGGCTTGATAATGTGGATTAAGGACTAATTAAGACAATTACCAGCGAATTAGACAAAAACAACTAGGATTAGTTTAATGACCCACCTTGTTACTATTGGTGTTGGAAATGACGTCATCCCCGTCCACATGCGCATCCTCATGCTCCATGGTGGTCACTTGCTATTGTTTTCTTTTCTTTCTTTCTTTCTTTTTATTTTTGTCAAGGCCCACGGCTTAACTTATAGAAACAAATGTTACACGTATGATGTTCTAACTCTCTTCTTTCGGTTTCTTTTCCTTTCCTTTCCTTTTCTCTTCTTTCTTCTACTCTCAAACTATTCCACCAACCATGGTGATGGTGGTCTTACAACTATAGCTTCGACTTCCAAGGTTCTTAATGGCACTACTTCCTCTTACACCTCTTTCCATTTTGTGTCATTCTAATCCAACTCCTAACGGTCACAAAGAATTCTCCTAGATTTCCCTTATGAGCTACCTAATCTAAATGCTAGCCCACTATTTATCTCCTTCCTCCCTCAACCTCCTTCCATGGCTTGTAGTTTGTTTTCTTGTTGGTGAGAGCGTTGGATGTGGAAGGTTGTGTGCAAGTGTGGCGTATTGAGGTGCTTATTTTTATTTTGTTTTGTTTTTGTTTCTTGTGGTTTTTCTTGTCTTTCTCTTGTTTTGGCTTCTTCTTCCTTACTCCTTTCCGGTTAACTTCTATCTCCCACTAACCCTTGTACCAAGTAGCTCTTTTAATCCAATGTTTGGGGAACCAAAAAAAACACCCAGAACCCGACTCCCCTTGCCCCAATTGACTGCTGGACCTCCCAACTCCCCTGCTCCGATGACTATTGGATCTTTGCTTCCCTGCTCCGATGACTGCCCTGGCACCCGCTCGATGACTGCCCAGTACCCGCCTCCATGACTGCCTAGTACCCGCCTCAATGACTGCCCAGTACCCGCCCGAAGACTGCTTGGCTAATAGTCTGATGCTTTGGGCTGGTGGTTTGATGCTTGGGCTGGCTGGCCTGATGCTGGCTGGTTTGCCTTTTCTCAAATCCACACCCACGGATTCCCTTAGGGGATCCCACTAAATCAAAATAAAATTGAATTTTTTGTAACAAGGCCACAGCTTCGCTGTTCGAGGAGTTAGGCCCGAATTTTTGGTAAAAATGCTAGACTTGCAAATTCACACGGAGAGGTGCTAACTTGCTAAAATTTGGACACGCCACACCTATCCCATGCTAAACATTAATATCTTAGAAGCTAAACTTTAGACTTTTCCAAGAAGGTCTTGGAAACTAGACTTTGGAACGAAGTACCAAGGAAGTTCAAAGCTTCGCCGTTAAGTTGGGTTTAATACCAACTCTAGGACTTTGTGACACTCCGAGGGTCCGTAGCTCCGCCGTCCGGGATTTTTTTGCATGCTAACAATCGGGATTTTGAGAATTCGTCGATCTAATGGAGAATTTTAAACCTAACTCTAGGAGGCGACCTAGTGGCCTCACTGTGGATCCCTCGGACCAACTTAGCCATGAATTGCCACATTCATGGTGGGATTTAGCTCTTTTGGGGCTGTGTGACTCAAATCCTCCAAATCTAGCCATCTTGTTATTTCTACCCTATTTTTAGGCAAGGTTTGGAGGGATTCTAGGTGTAAATATAAATCTAGACCAAATACTATAATGGATATGACACATCCCTATTTTGATTTTACACTTTTTTAATGTCTTTTTGTAGACTTTTATCAACTTTAAATTGCAAATTTCCAAAAAAATAATTCTACGAGTCCCAAGTGACAAATTGGGAGCTCGAAGCCACCAACTTAGCCAATAAATTTTATAATAACACTACATTATTTTTTTTACATCAAAGAACTCATCTTGAAGTCTAGTAAACACATGCTTGCACTTGCTAGACTTATTGAAAAAGCCAGCAAGTGAATTGAGGAGAGAGTCAACTTTTGAAGAGATTACTTTACAATCAAGAGACTTCGTTGTATCCAAGGCTGCCAAATTCGTCCGATGAACAACGCAGTGGCATGCTAAAAGGTAAGGATTTATCTATTGATTCGGGCAGCCACTCCCGTCAAACTGCACACCATGGTGTTGGCACCGTCGCTCCCAAATCCCACAAATTTTTGCAGGTCAAGCCCCCATTTCCGAATGCTTGAAATTAAAGTTTCATAAATGACAGCTGAGTCTTTCTTCCCCCCTTCAATCTGCAGTAGGCCAAGAAACAAAGTGACTGGCAAACCCTCCTCTACAATGCTGGCAAACACGACGAGGTGTCCTGTGACGCTGATATCGGTTGATTCATTGATCATGACACCAAAGAACGCTGAATTCCGCACACGGCTAATGACTCGCTTTAATTTTGAATCACAATTAAAATGTACATCATGAGGTCAACACAAGATTTCTCATCTTGATATATAGACAGGGTCATCGGAGCTTTCACGTTGACCAACAATTTGCACAAAGCAGGGAATTTCGAGTAGGATAAAGAGTGCTTCCCCAAAAAATAAGCAGACCAAAAGAGTGAAGCCACTGCCTCGTCGCCCGCCCTCTACCCTTGCAAAATTGTTTTTTTCATGACCTTCTCACCACTTTGCAACAGTAGTAGAAAAGAATCTATCAATGTGATGTTGATGACTACCTAACCAGTCATGTAGGACACATATGACCAAAGAATGACCAAATCGCAAATTTGGGATCTAAGTCATTTGGAACAAGTCATATCGATCAAGTCAGTCATTTATTCTTTTTCATTCAGATGAAGGGAATGAAGTTCATTAGGGTGTGATTATATGGGGCCTCTCCGATGGCGCCAAGACATGTGGCTGAGGATCTGGCATGATGAGGTGTCAATTTTCTATTGGCTGATTTTGGAGTGATCCTCTTTCATGTCAAACATTTTCTAAGCTAACATGGAAAATGTTTGGTTCCTTATTTGTCATTTTGTAGTCATTCTTTAGGCAATGATAGTCATTTTCCTGTGATTTTTGAGTTGATTGCAGTCATTAACAAAGTCATGGATGTGTTGAGGGAGTCATTTTGCAGAATGGTATTACTTACTTGATCATATGACTAGGACATGGTTTTATGTAGTCATTACATAGTTGGATAAGAGTGATTGTACAAGACATATAGAAAGCAAGTGTGCTTTTGTGTCATTGCGATGAAGTTGTCTTCATACTCGCAGGAATTCATTTTTTTCTTTGTTCTTTCATCTGTTTTCTTGTTTTGCCTAATTTTCTGGAGTTTCTGTTCTGTTTTCTTCAATGGTTGAATGTGGTGGAAGAAGTAGATGCACAATAATCTCCATATTTTCCTGAATTTCTCTATATAATTTTTTTATTCTGTAGTTGAAAATGGTAGAATGCGGTGGCATTGTGCTAATAAAATCCGGGAAGCAAGAAACAAGGGTGAAGCCCCCCCCCAAATAAGAAATTACAAGCTAAGAAGGTAAGAGCTATGCAGAGGTTCCATTTTTGAATGTAGTTGAATAAGTAGAGTCATTGTCGTTTTCCAAAAAAAATTGGCTTCTCTATCTAATTGGCAAAATGTACAGGGATTAGTACATGCATTTTGATTTCCATATTTTTTTTGGCTTGTCTATTCTACTGACTAGTCTGGGTTTGTCACTGGCTAGTCATTTTGTAAGTCATTTGATACTAACTAGATAGTGCATGGGTAGTCGCAGGCAAACTCTCTCTACACGACATTTGGGCCCAAATGAGTTGCTGAGGGAATTTGAGAAGAAATACAATCAGCTGCCATCAACAGAGAGACGCCTTCTTGAAACTAGAAAGGCGGAACTTTTTTTGCAAGCAACCGACGATATATTGAAAGATAGGCTTCTCTTGCTTCTTGGAGATCAAACTACGGAAGGAGGCTTCACTGATGACTGAGGGAGGGTGGAGGAGACGGTTACTTTAGTGGCAAAACAACGGAGGATGAGATCCAGAGTTGTGACTGCACAGATAGATGCAACACCTAGTGTGCCAGTTGCAAGAGCTTCTAAAGTATCAATTGCCCCTACACCTTCACCATCAAATTCAAGGAACGCCAAAACAACTGATGAAGGTGTTCTTGATGAGCTTATCAAAGGTATTCGAGATTTGAGAGTGGAAATGAGCAAATTGAAGAGGTCACAAGGAGATCAGCCATCAGATGGTGCAAGAACTTCGCATATTTTTGCTGAAGCTTGTACAATTGGCAAAAAAAATGATGTTGCTGAGACTGAGAATCCCATGGAATGTCAAGATATCGTGGAAAATGAGTCAGAGGAGGTGAAGAGCTCAAAGAAAGAAGCCCACTCCACACAAACTCAAGAAAAGAGAAAAGAAATGGTGGAAGGTGAAACTTTGAGGTGACATGTGAAGAACAAATTGAAGTGGAAGCAAATACTTGTAAATGTGCAATTGTTTACATGATTGATGGAGAGGGTGACAAGATAATAAATTGTAAAAAGAAAAATGATGTTGCTAAAACTGAGTGTCCCATAGAATGTCAAGATATGATGGAGAATAAATTAACCCCTAAAGGACCATTGTCCGTTCGGGGGACAAATGGGACTTGGGGCAGGTACCTACGGGCTGAAATTTTTTCCCAATTTTTTGAAACTTTTTGTGAACATGAAGAATTGAGAGAGGTACGTGGCAAAAAAAAATAATTTGAAATCGGATCTTTGAGCGAGAAATTATGCCATTTCTTGGAATGCGTGGGGACAGGGGGCAGCAAAAAAAATTTGCACAATTTCGTATTTTTTTTTAAATATTTTTTTTCTTGTAGATTATATTTTTGTCTATCTGGAAAGCTTTGATTCATCTCATTTGGATTTGTTATGAGGAAGTTATGGACATTCTTGTTTTTCGGGCAGTTAGAGCATCTTCTTGAAAAAAATAACTTGTAGGATGCATTTCGGAATGCAATTTTTGTAATTTTTCAATTTTCTTTTTTTTGGAATGGTTTAGTTTACTTGCTAGAACAATCTCACCATTGCGATTAGTGCATTTTAATTTCATCTAAAATATATGAATATTTTAGATTTTCCTTCTATCTTGTACCTACTTCTACTTAACAATTTTTTTAAGAATGATAATTAAGTTTTTTTGAATTTTTTTTTTCCCTAGAATCTCAACTCAATTCTCCACTATAAAGATTTAAAGCTCAAAACGCCGTAGTGCAAAAATTTTAAGTTAAAAATGTTTAAAGTCAAAAAATCTGGTCCCGCAATGTGCTGAAAAATTTGTTTTTTCCACTTTAAACGCAGATATCTTGCAATCTGTGAGGTCAAAAATTCTGAAATGTTTTTCACACATTCTCATACCAATTAGGTGTAAGATCCTACGGTCAGATGTGAAAAAAAAACAATTAAATATTTTTTTTACTCTTTGCTATAGAAATGGCAGTTTTGAGTGTTTTTTGGCAGAAAATAGGCCTTGGAACTTTAGGGGTTAAAGGAGGTGAAGAGCTCGACAAAAGAAGCCCACTCCACACAAGTTCAAGAAAAGAGAAAAGAAATAGTGGAAGGGATGAACTATGAGGCGATATGTGAAGAAGAAGTAGAAGTGGAAGCTTTGAAAACCTATATAATCAAAGATGAAGAGACACTATAAGAAACCCATGTTTTAGGTGACGAGCCCTAATTTTTTATGACGGATTTTAGGTGATGTCAATGTTGACAACCCAAATTTTTTATGTCAACAAAAATGTACAACGCAACATCAATATTGACAATTCAATGTTTTTATGTCAACATTGATGTTATGTTGTATATTTTTGTTGACATAAAATTTTTGAGTTGTCAACATTGACATCACCTAAAATCCGTCATAAAAAATTAGGGCTTGTCACCTAAAATGGGGGTTTCTTATAGTGAGAATGAGATTGGGCAAGTTTTTGCGTTGATGTGTGATCTTGAGACTACAAAGAAAAATGCTTCAAATGGAGCATCTGAGATAAATGAAGACCAAAGCAATGGAGAAGTGGATGCGTGTGTAATTGACAAGAAAAATGATATTGCTAAGACCAAATATCTCATGGAATGTAAAAGTGTGGCGGATAAAGAGTTAAAGGGGGTGAAAAGCTTGGAAGAAGAAGTTTGTTCTCAAAAAACTCAAAAAAAAGAGAAGAAAATGGTAGATGGGATGACTTTTAAAGCGACATACGAAGAAAAGGCTGAGATAGAGGCAAATACCTATGAATGTGCAATTTTTTATAACAGAGAAGGAGAAATTGAAGGGAAGATGGATTATTCAGAGACTTGTATAAAGCATGAAAGGCACCAAACTCAATTTAGAGACACACCTCTAAAATTTAGTGATGATTTTCAAGAATTTTTAAAATGCACAAGTTGAGATGGATGAATTTGGCACATACCGGAGGATGTGCAGGTTTAGAGGGGGTGAATGTCGCATAGCAAATGCTTATTGTATGTAAAAATACATGTTAGATCTTAATTCATTTAGGTTTGTATTGAGAAGCATTTTTCTTTTTTTCTTTTTATAGAAAATAAAAGGTAATTTTACCTTTTAGTTAAACTTTTATTTATAATAGTAACCAATGGGTGTTAGTTTTAGTTTTATTTTAAGTTGAACTTTTCCGTTTTTGGAAGAGAAGGTGGAATATAAGAAGGGGATTTTCTTTCATTTAAAAAGGGTGTATATAGAAAGTTAGTTAGCGTGTTAAATAGAATAGAATATATACATATTTGGAGATATAATTTTATATAATATAAAATATAATTTTATAATTTTGTTGTTTGTTGAAATTTTGTCATACACGTCTCATGTGTTTTATACTTGTTGGGATAATTTAGTTTAATTTGTTTTAAAGATCCTTCATGTCCTGGACAAATTTTGGTTGCAGCTAGGATCCCCGTGATTTCTTGAGGCAAACATTCTCTACACGACAACGGCATCCGATCTGATCATCCTCAATTTGCACGCCCTAGAACAAGCATCCGAGCTAATCTTTCAAGTTTCAACAACAAAAACTGAAAAATAGAAAACAAGCCAAAAAAATAGGGTGCAAGTTACGATTCACAAATCTTACTTGAACACTTGCAGCAATGCAGCCTTGTAGTTGTATCCGTCAATGGTGATTGCAATTATAGAATGCAGAGGACCAGGTCATGGTCCGAGCCTCCGACCCAACGAAGCGGCACTACGGCGATGACCTCAATCTGGACTCTCAATTCAAGAATTGGCGCAACGAGTAAGTCCACAATTCCTAGAGTGTGGTTCCGAAACCCTCGCCAAATGGAATTGAAGCCAAATTGTACCCCAAAATCACCAGACCACCAACAAATTGAAACTTTAGAGTTCAGAGAGGGGGATGATGAAGCGCGAGGTGGCAATGGCGGGAGCGGGACGTGAGGTTGGTGCAAAATTGAGAACTCAAAAATCAAAAGTGACAGGTGCTGAGTGACGAGACGCTCAAACGCACACTCACACTCTGAAAACAACGGTGGCAATCAGCACTTTAAGAGAGATCAACGGCCCAAATGTTCTGAGGGCCCGACACTAAACTTGAAGTCCTCAACGTTCATTAGCAGTAGCTAAAGGTGACGGCAGTCAGACTATTAAGCTATTTAGTATTTTAATTCAGTGTTTTTATGACAGTAACACACTTATAGAGTTATAGTAATACAGTCTTACACATTAAGACAAGTACAAACTATTTTTTTAATACTATACATAGTATTCTATGCATAGAATATTATACATAGTATTCTATATATAGTATTAAAAATTTTCTACAAAGTATGAGATTGGTCGGCTGCCCACCTACAAAAAAATTCTAATAGGTAATTTTCCTACTTACTCTAAGGGTAGACGGCAAAATGCCTAGAAATAATTTTTCTAACCGGCCCATTTCCTAAACTTCTTTTATTCATCTGGAACCTTAGCCTAGACTTCTCTATTTCATTTGGAAATTCTCAAATTCAACCGGCTAGGTTGTAACTAAATGCCGATACTCCCCGTTCATTGTACGGAGTAAGAATTTATCAACACGTAAAGGGAGGAGGCGTCGTATTTTTATTGAAATGAGAAAAATTGATGAGTACTGTAGGTTCTTCTGTACAAAGTCTGCATAAGTTAGAGCCTCCAGTTTCAAAGGCACTCCTTGGATTCTATGGAGGACTGACGACTCGCTTTTTGAAAAGACGGCAACTACTAAGTTATTGCACTGTTGCTGTGGCTGACATCGAGCGAAACCGTATTCTCTGCAGAAAATCTACAGTAAGCGAAACTTACTTGTCGGAGGCTATCTCAGAATAGCAAAGCCTACGGCTCTGCGGACCACTTGTTACAGTCCCGTACTGTCAGCCCCTCTGCAATTTTTTAATCGACATATTGAATGCTTCTTGCACTGTTTACCATTTTACCGACGATTTGTGCAGACAAAATGGGCCCGTTCTGCGAACTGAGGGGCATCGAGAGCTCCCCTGCAACGCACTTTATGCCCCAACCCCGAATCGTTTACATATTGCGACTCTCTGTCAAGTTATGGCCGATGCAGTCAGTGCAACTCCGCAAGCCAGTGCAACTCAGCAGGCCAATGGAACTCAGCAGGCCAGTGGAACTCAGCAGGCCAGTGGAACTCAGCAGGCCAGTGGATCTCAGCAGGCCAGTGGATCTCAGCAGGCCAGTGGAACTCAGCCGCAGGGTGCGGAAGTCGTAGGAGACGACGATAAGTCGGTCTTCTCTTACCAAGAGATCGCAAACTTGGTACTCATTAAGGAGAACCCTGTGTTCCGAGCGGCGTTGGAGGAGTGGGACAAGAAAGAGAAGGATTTGGGGAGACGAGTGGATCGGAGGGAGAAGCGAAGTGCTGACTTGAAGAACGAGATTTACAACATCGTGGGTTGGTTTGCTGTTTTTCAAGGAGTGGTGCTTACCGCTGTGTCGCAGTTGGCGGCTAGTCAGACGTTGGAAAAAAAGCCCCTGTGTGGGAAGATTTGGTCGCCTATTCTGCTCACAGTGTTTGGGACGATTGTCACCATCTGTGGGGTGTGGCACAAGTTTGGGGCGCTTCGGGCGTTGGAGCTTTCGATTCAAACGGAGAAGAAAGCGCAAGCGGTGAGTTCATATCTCCGCTTCTAGGGTTTCTTCTTCGTCTTCATTCAAACCCTAAAGCAGGGGACTACGTGTATGTGTATGTCCTAGTTCTAACTTATGAACCTAATCCAAGGTTTGAATCAGAAGTATAGCAGCTACATCTACCGCAGGTTTTGCTCTGCCGTCAAATCACTGCATTTTGTTGCAGGATCTTACTAGAGGCACTTTCCATCTTAACAGGTTTAAGGTATAGGATACTATTTAAGCTTTTTAACCAATATGTTCGAGTTTGAGTTCACTTTGGGGACTATTAAGAGTCAAACTCTCTTGATATCATTTTTTACTCACTCAATGTATTGTATGATTTCATATGCAATCACTGAAAGTGGGATCTTGCATATCTCTTTTGAAGTGATAATAGACAATCTCTGTTTTCCATGCAAATATCTGCGGTCACAGACAACTTGCTAATTGAATTAAGGCCAACCTAGTGTATTGGATGAGATGAATGGTGCTGGTATTAGGAGACAGAATCAAGAACCTAACGGTTTTAGTACCATCTTCCTTGCTGTATTTTTCATGTTAATGTTGGCTTATTTTTAAATCTAGTAGATCATGTTTGAAAATATCAAAGCGTGATGTGTTGAATGGCATGCAGGAGGCAGCACATAGAGGACTGACGCTTCGAAGACTGGGCCCGCAGAGGTTTCAATTTAAGAGGGACGCGAGCAACGAAAAGAAAAGGAAGAAGCCCAAGACTTTTTTCAAAAATTGGTTTTTCGTACTCTTGCCCCTCTGCGTCTTCACAGTGTTTTTTGTTTTGTCATATTCCGTGATCCTCTGTGACGTTGGGGTGATTCGAAGGTGGAACGATTAATCCAAATCTCTTGCAATGCCGAAGACGACAGTGATCAATGGCACCGGCAAATCCCTCACTTTGAAAGAAGGGACTGCGGGCATCTTCACCTTCTTGCAGAAATTGCAACCCAATGACTCCTATCAGATAGTAGTAGATACGAATGCAACTTATCGTGAGTATTGGTGTGCCGTGAAAGCTGATGACCCAGATGGCGGAGTGGTTCTGAGTTCTGATGATTGTGAGGATCTAAAGCAAGTCACCATCATTGAAACGGGGAGTGAGCCGAATACTTCATATTCTTATGTGGGAGTAAATCGGGAGTCGGGAAAGACCACAGCTGAAGAGGCCAAGATCCTTGAGGAAACAGCCAAGGGCGATGTGGAAACAACCAAGCATGGAGGGCCGCTTACATGGTTCCGTGGTATCTTTAATCGTAAAACGGGTAACTTTATAGATTTGGCATATATTAATTCCATCACTTTCAGCATTTTAGCATATTTGGTGTGCGACTTTTGGGCAATGCATGGAGCTATCAAGGAATCACTTTAGATACAAGAACTAGTCTCTTGAGATCCAAGGATTGTCACTGTGTAAGTGTATGTATTTCTTATGCAATTCCAAAGTGGGAAGTTGTAGACCATTATTGATGGGACAAGAGAGAACCCCATTTCCATTTTGAGATCAGTGGCCCTAGACGTTTAGCCAAGTCATTCTTACACCCGACTTGCTAGTTGAAGGTCAACCAAGTGCATGAATACATGAGTTGCTGTTTGAAGTAGGGTCAGTCTAGGAGACGGAATCAGGTTCCTAACGGGGTTTTGTGTCATGTATTTTGTACCTTCCTCATCTACGTCCTTCATAGGAAGGGAATTTGTGTACGGGTTTTATTTTCTTGTAGTAAAGCTGACCACTCATGGCTAACTTTTTTTTGTTACTGTTATTGTTTTCCAGAGAAAGGTTCGTCTTCAAAGACAGAGACTGGAAATACTGGTGATTCGTCTGCGGTATAAGGCAGCGGCATAACATAGCGACTCTATATGATGATACTAGGATTTTATATTGCTCAGCTTGCTTTGATTTCAGATATTGTCAGCTTCAGTTTTGGATGGCAGGAACCACGAATAGGTTAGAGATATTTAGACTAGACGTGATTGTAAGCAATGTGTTGATGACAGGAGCTCTTTCTTGAGGAAACTGTTATCGTAAAAAATAGTGAGAATAAATAAGTAATTCATTGGTGAACAACTGAACATGCCTCTGCTACTCGTCCAGTCCACAGCAATTTTTTCTGTGGAAGGCTTTAACCCCTAAAGTCCCAAGGCCTTTTTTCTGCCAAAAAACACTCAAAACTGCCATTTCTACAGCAAACAGTAAAAAAATTTGAAAAATGTTTGTTTTGCACATCTAACCGTAGGATCTTACACTTAACTAGTATGAGATTGTATGGAAAAAATTTCAGAATTTTTGACTGGTCAGATTGCAAGATATCTGCGTTTAAAGTGGAAAAAACAAGTATTTCAGCACATTGTGGGACTGGATTCTTTGACTTTGAACATTTTTAACTTAAAATTTTTGCACTATAGAGTTTTGAGCTTTAAATCTTCATAGTGGATAATTGAGTTGAGAGTCTAGGGGAAAAAAAAATATTCAAAAAAACTTAATTATCATTCTTAAAAAAATTGTTAAGTAGAAGGAGGTACGAGATAGAAGGAAAATCTAAAATATTAATATATTTTAGATGGAATTTAAATACACTAATCCCAATGGTGAGATTGTTCTAGCAAGTAAACTAAACCATGAGAATTTTTTTTTTTGAAAAATTGCAAAAATAGCATTCAGAAATGAATCCTACAAGTTATTTTTTTCAAGAAGATGCTCTAACTGCCCGAAAAACAAGAATGTCCATAACTTTCTCATAACAAATCCAAATGAAATGAATCAAAGCTTTCCAGATAGAAAAAAATATAATCTACAAGAAAAAAAATATTTAAAAAAAAATATCAAATTTTTGCCATTTTTTTTTGCTGCCTAGGCTGCCCGCCGTCCCCCATTTTGAGCTTATTTGGTCATAACTGTTGTTCCCAGGCACCGATTGTGAAAAAAATTATGTCCCCATGTAGGTCTTTCCATTCTCTACCTCCATTAAATTTTTTAGAAAATATTACAAACATGGTTGCAAAAAGGTACATGACCAAAATTGCATTTGTCCCCCGAAGGGACAACGGGCTTTTAGGGGTTAACCCTGAAGCGCTCCAACGTCCATTTTCTAGACAATGAACGGAGGGTTTCAAGGCACTCCGTCTGTCGGTAGTCCAACTAACTTCTCATTCATCCAATGTAATACATGAATCTAGAAAAGCTCAAAAATTGGTCGAGGACACACTCTATCTTCAGGATCATTTTGGGGTTAACAACCACATTCATGAAACTACAGTAAATGATATTTCTATACAAAGATACAAGCAAAGATGTGCAAAAATTCAAAAAAGGATTGAGGCGTTTAGGGGATAACTCATGAGCCGTTGGGTGCTCACAAGTTTCCGGTCATGCTAGTCCCCATTCCGATCAATTTGTTGCCGCAAGTGCAAAAACGAGATTGACAGGGTTTCAAGGCTGAAATTCTGAAAGGGGCAGGCTCCGGATGTGCACTGAAATTTTGGGAAGGGTTGCCCATAGGCTTCGGAAGATTATAATGGTCAAAGTTGTGTTGACCATCGCCAAATGAGAGATTTTGGGGGGGATTCTGGGTGGAGCTTAAAGTAGTGCGACAAGCCTCCTGTGGAAGCTGTTTTGCCCCCCCGTTTTACCTCTTCAGAAAATGCTAGAACTTTTTATTTGCGAGGCATGATAAAATTTGCAAATTCTGAGTTCATATTTGCAATCAGAGGCCCCAAATTATCTAGAAGAGGTCTAGAACATATCCTAGAAGCGGCACAAAATAGGGGGTCTTCTTTTTACATTCACCCCTGGCTTTACCTCCGCAAGAGGCTCGTCGCACTACTTTAGGCTCAACCGGGATTCTGCATTACTGCACGCGGCTGCCTGACACCACACTCGTGGTAAGTGGAGCATTCAATTTGGCATGGGCACACCCAGAGGCTGCTGCGGACCGGATATAACATTCAGTAGCTCTACAGTGATGGTGTGGTATATTCCACACCCCAACAGTGCTCTACCAATATTTCCCAGAACTAGTTTATGGAATTTAGTGCAATATGCTACCTTCAAGACAAACAAGCATCAACTTTGACTATTTTGAGAGTGAGTAGTAAACCCTAAAAAATATAGTAGAAAGGATTTTGCAAGTTGTGAAGAATTATTGGGAATACTACAACACAAAACTAACTAAATTGATGCTAATTCCAATATGGAGGAAGTTGCAAATTGGCTATCAATTGTTGCAATTTTGGCTAAAATGTCTCCATCAAAGGCCCTTTTTTACAATGCACTAGTGGCGCAAGGATTCTTTTGGTAGAAATTAAGCTAATTTTAGCCAGTTTAGGGATCACTGGTAGCTATTGATGAATTAGATAGGTGGAGGATGTAGAGGCACACCATGAGTGTGGAAACAAGGCAACATCAACACATGCTATTGAATGTTATGGGCAAGACATTAATCCTGAAAGGACTTATCCATTGTGAAATGGTCAAACTTTCTCTCTGAGTTAAATTTAGCCTTTTAAATTTAAAAAAAAATAAATCTTATATTTGTATTATTTGAAACTTTGAATTATATATCACTCTAAGAGATTTCAGTTTGTTTTGTGAAAAATTGTAATTGTTATGATTTTTGTTGCAAAAATTGAACATAAACAAGTAAAAATAGCAAAAACAATCCAAATGATTTGAAATTTTCTCAAGAGATATAAGTAGTAATGACTATTAGTGTGAAAAAATTTCAATTGGTTATTTTATATTTTGCATCCAAAACAACCACAACAAAGAGCTTGAAGTCAAATTCAACTATCAAACCAAATTTATCCTTTTATTTAATAGATGTATAAAATTTTGATATTTTTTGCTAGTGGAATTGTGGAAATATGCATTTTCCATTTATTTTGTTTTTTTCAATAATTTTTTATGGAAAAATCAAATTATTATGATTTTTTAAAGCTGAAGGTCAAAATCAAATTACATCAACTATAGTATATATTAGAATAATTTGTAATTTTTACTAGAAATTAAGGTTAGAATGAAAAATATAATTTTATAATTTAAATGTTTAAGAAAAAAATATGAATGAAAAACACACCATACTGTGTTATTTGGATTCTAACACATAGAGCTTTCAATTGCAATAACTCTTTCAATTTTTGACATTTTCCAAAATTTTGAAATGGAGTAGAAACAAAACTTGTCAAGCTTCATTTTCTTAGTTTAAATCAATTAAATTCTAAAAGTAGTTATTTTGAAAGTTACAATCAAGGTTGACCAAGGCTCATTCACTTTTTGGATGTGTGGACCTTTAGGGGTTCAATCGGCCATACGAAGTGGGACCAACAGGGTAAGCCTTGTATTTTCCGAGTAAAAAAGTCCCCTATTTTGTACCGTGTTTAGGGTATGTTATGAACCTCTCCTAGCTAATTTGTATTTTCTGGGTAAAAGAAGCCCCCTATTTTGTACCGTGTTTAGAATATGCTATAGACCTCCCCTAGCTAATTTGGGGTCTATGATTGCAATGTGAATTCAAAATTTGCAAATTCTTTCATATCTAGCAAATAAAAAATTCTTGTGTTTTTCCCAGGGATAAATCCACCGTGTTGGTTCTACTTTGTGGAATGGGTTAAACGTCTTGCTTTTGAAAGCAACCCTCCCCTAAAAGTGTCCTCTAACACAAAGATACATATTGCACTCATTAGTGCACCATCAGTGTACATTTTAATAGGGGGGGGACACTTGTAATGACCACTTTGTTTCTACTTCAAAAATTTGTAACTAATTTGTCAAAGGTCCAAAAATTATGAAACGACTTGGGTTGGATGCCAATATCATTTTTGTTTCACTGGAAACTTACTGAAAACTTCTAATCACAAATCAGTAGGTAAAGGGTTGCTTTTAGAGCGCCCCACCTTATATATGTAATAAGGTAGGTATCCTTAAACCGTCACAAATTGCTCCTATGCCTAATTACTAATATTAGACTGTTCAAATTCTTCTATATTCTTATTGGCAAGGGAAAGGAGGTTCCAACGCACCAAAGAACGCAACATTTGGATACTGTATGCAAAAGTTATGAAGGAACAAAGTTTGGTTCTAAAAGCGTTTCTTCCACAGAGGTACATAACTGATTTTGGAGATGTACACACAATGAAGATGGCGCTTTAAGTTCAATGGCGGTTTTGGGATACCTACCTTACATTCATGGCCAAATTCATTCATGGATAGTCCCTCTCACATGCTGTTGCTGACAAGTTTCGGTGATCGATGTTGCTCTCTGACCTCTCCTCTCGCAATAGGTCAAAGAATTGGTCCAGGCTCAAAGTCTTCCTCTGCATCCACATAATGAAACATTACTTGTACAGTATTGTACAGTAAGGTCTACTTCATTTACGAATATTTGCACCTTGCTAAGATTAGGTCAACTTTGGGAGACCTGTGTATGCTCAAAATTGGATGGAATTTCAAATTTCGAATTGCGTTGGAATTACACTGAAGTCTATTTTATCATCATTACAAACACGCATATGTAATTGAAAATCATACAAAGAGTTTGATGTTTTCTATACACTATGTACTATCTAGTGTTGCCAACATTTGTGAAAATTACAACTTGTATTCTATAGTACATATAAGAAATGAACCTTCATAATTGCTTTAGAGACACTTGATCTCATACCACTTGAATTGCTTGTATGATTTCTTGCTTGTTCTTCACCCCATGGCAAAATTTTTTTGACTATGTTCCAAAGGTTCTCTATGAAATGGTAGGTAGAGCATAAAAGAAATCCAAATTGTTGCATGATTCAAAATTATTCATTATTCACTTGTTATGAAGTTGAAGTGCACTTCATTGCAATTCCAATGCAATTTGCGGTTCCAAAATCGATTCATTTTTTAGCATGCTAGAACTTCCTAAAGCTGTTGAACTTTCTAGTGAAAATTGACTGGAAAATTCGTAAATGAAGTAGACCTTACTGTACATGTACTCTCCTCAGTCCAACTATCAATAGCTCAACAAATGGTCTTCTGTTTATTGTTAAATTAGCCTGTTTCGGAGTACCAAACTATGACATTCTAATGTAAGGAAATCAATGAAAAAAATAGTCAAACTGGTTTAGATCTAAGATTCCAAACTGAGGGCATACTGGGTAATCGCTGCTTTAACCCTAGAGCGCTCCGACGTCCATTTTGTGGACGATGAACAGATTTAGATCCTTGTTTCTGTCTCATTCCTGCTTGGATGAAAGTCATCCTAATTTTTGGTGATACTTTATCAAGTTGTTGTCCTATCCATCGGTTGGATTTGGTGTTACTAGAATATATACATTTCTAAAATTACAAATGTGGAAGTATGTCAAGTGGTCAATTTGCATTGACTTTAGTTCAAAACTAGATGTGCAAAAATGAGGTCAAAGATGTAAAGGTCACAAAAATTTCAAAAAATCACCATAGGAAGAGAACCTTATTTCAAATCCATTCCAACAAGTTTTACTCAAAAAATGATAATATTTTACTTATAATTGAATTTAGAAGGAATTCTAAAATTTTCTTTTCAAAATTTATAGAAAAAGATTGGTGATAGCATTAGTAGATCTAACCGTACGGATAGAATTTAAAAATCAAAATCTACAGCTTTCATTTGTATACCAATTCCAAAATATTCTTCCAAATTGTAGTTTATAATGGTTTTTCTCAAATTGTCAATTTTGGAGATGAATCCAGACGTTTAGGGGTTAACAAATACGTAGATGCAAACAAGTTGGCATGTCGGTATGTTTGAAAATAAGTGCCCAATCTTGAACTATTACAGTGACGAGCGAGGGCTAATGATATACGGAGTATTCAATAAAGTGTACCAGCTGCTTGTCTTCCTCGTAGTCCTCTCTTTTGAAGGTCAGCTGGATGTGCAGGCACAGCGTTGAATTAGACTCTAGTTTCAAGAGTGCTCGGTCTTGGATCTGGCAGATGAATAAAATCATATGAAGTGATCAGGCAGTTTAAAATCCATGAGTGGCTCGGGCATAAAATCTACAAAATACCACTTGAACCTGAACATGTTAAAAGGCTCCTGAGATGAGCCAGGTTTTAATTAAGAATGCATAGCAGTGATTAGCTAGAGAAAGTTTAGACTGTAGTTTTGTAACGTAGCTTGCTGCCAGTTGTTGCATCAAGTGAGTGCCTGCAAATACACCAAGAGAACAAATTTGTATTACATGTTTCAATACAAGCAATGGCCACGACAGGAATTGTAGGGTCGGGAATAAATGGAGTAAGTTAATTGGAGCCTATATCTCACTTGGCGCGGATACAATGCGCAGTTACAATGCAATTGGCGCTGTGACTGGAATTGATTCGGAATCATTTGTAGAATTGCGGAGGTTTTCAATTCGTGGGTATTTTGGTTCCGTACCAGAGATAAAAGACCATGCCAAGTGAGAAGAATGACCAAGGAATGTCAACGAGTTGGTTTCTCCAAGCTTCGGATATCTACAACACATACACAAATCACAAATCAAATTATCTAGATCTTAGCTTGTTGACGATACCGCCGATTAATTTCTTAAGTTGACTCGTTGTATCTCACATATGCATGATCCAGTTCATTGAATTTGGACTTAGAATCACAAATGAATGCCCCACTTGCGATAGATATACTTCTATTGCAGAAGGCAATTTCATTTAAATTGGCAAAATTCCGATGGTCAAAAATGAGCTGGTTGAATGTACCTGTTGGTGATTTTGATAACTAGGACAAGTATAGATTGATGAGTTTCCCACAACTCAATCTGAAAACTGCTGAATAATTCAAATGAAATGGCTGCAAATACGAAACATCTGGCTAGCCACGGGGATTCAATTCTTATATGCAGTGATCATCAGTCTGAACTTGAACTTGATTGTGCAGACCACCGAGGATTCTCTCCTTCATCCAGGCCTCGGTAGCAAGGCAAGCAATGTGCGCTGAATCTGATTCACTGCGTTGCTAACCTAGAAAGTTCAAAGTCGAACTGTATAATTGTAAACTACCACAATCATCTGGCAGCAAAAGAATCAGACCTACCAGTTTACTCTAGTAGCATATCCTCCAACTCTCAATCTCACTCACAATCTACGTCGCAACTCCATTAGAAAGCAACCAGGGCTGGCTACTGTACTGTACACCTTCACCATCCGTATTGCAACTGCAACTGTTCACTTAACTTAAAAGTCTCTAATTTTGACCACAAAGCCGATGCAAAGTGCGTGATCAATACAGTGAACCCCAGCCTAAGGATATTGTCGACCAACGGTCTCAGTAGAAGG
The DNA here is from genome assembly GCA_951799445.1 of Pseudisothecium myosuroides. NCBI lineage: Eukaryota > Viridiplantae > Streptophyta > Bryopsida > Hypnales > Lembophyllaceae > Pseudisothecium > Pseudisothecium myosuroides. Next base: position 14,662,112 of record OX637289.1, read on the forward strand.
AAAACAGTCAAGGCAATTGATTAAAGCAGTAAAACACTTCCACAAAAAAGAACGCTGCGGACTGGACGGTAGCAGAGGTATGTTCACCAATGAAGTACTGATATATTCTCACTATTCTATTGGATAACAGTTTCTTCAAGAAATAGCTCCTGTCATCGACACATTGCTTACAATCACGTCTAGTCTATGTATCTGTAACCTATTCGCTGTTCCTGGCATCCATTACAATATTCAAAATCACAACAAGCTGAGCAGTATAAAATCCTGATATCATCGTATAGAGTCGATATGGTTATGCCGTTGCCTTTCGGTGACGAATAGCCTCTATTTCAAACCTGTGACCTTGAAGACGAACCTTTCTCTGGAAAACAGAACAGTAAGGAAAAAAAGGTAGCCATGAGTGATCAGTTTTACTACAAGAAAATAAAATCCGTACACAAATTCCCGTCCTATGAGGAAGATAGATGAGGAAGGCATAATGAATTCATGCACTTGGTTGACCTTCAACTAGGAAGCTGGGTGTAAGAATGACTTGGCTAAACGTCTAGGGCCACTGATCTCAAAATGGATCTCAAAATGGAATTAGGGTTCTCTTTCAATGGTCTACAACTTCCCACTTTGGAATTGAATAAGAATTTCATACAAAGTGACAATCCTTCGATCTCAAGAGAGACTAGTTCTTGTATCTAAAGTAATTACCGGATAGCTACATGCATTGCCCGAAAATCACACACCAAATATGCTAAAATGCTGAAAGTGATGCAACGAGTATAGGCCCAAATCTATCAAGTTACCTGGTTTTCTGAAAATACTAAGGAGTCTTTTAAGCGGCCCTTCCTGCTTGGTTGTTTCCGATTCACAGTTTGATGTTTCCTCAAGGCTCTTGGCCCCTAAAGTCGGGGTATCTCGTGACTCCCGATTTACTCTCACATAAGAATATGAGGTGTTCGTCCCAGTCCCCGTTTCATTGATGGTGACTTGCTTTAGATCCTCACAATCATCAGAACTCAGAAGCACTCCGCTATCTAGGTCATCAGCCTCCACGCCACACCAATACTCATGATAAGTTGCTAGTACTATCTGATAGGACTCTTCGGGTTGCAATTCCTTCAATATGGTGAAGATGCCCGCAGTCCCTTCTTTCAAAGTGAGGGTTCTTTTAGTGCCATTGATCACCGTCGTCTTCATGGCAAGAAGTTTGGATTAATCGTTACCCGTGAATTCACCCTCAAATCACACGAAAGTCGCAGGATCAAAAAATATGACAAAATGAAAACACACTGTGAAGAAGAGGAGGGACAAGATGACAAAAATCCAATTTATCCAAAAAGTCTTCGGCTTCTTCCTTTCTTTTCAGTTCCTTGCGTCCTTCTTAAATCGAAACTCTGTTGGACCCCTTCTTCGAAACGTCAGTCCTCTATGTGCTGCCTCTTGCATGCCATTCAACACATCACGCTCTGTAATTTTCAAACATGCAAACCCACCAGATTTTAAAATAAGTCAACAATAACATGAAAAATACAGCAAGGAAGATGATACAAAAACTGTTATGTACTTGATCCTGTCTCCTAATACCAACACCATTCATCTCTTCCAATACACTAGGTTGGCCTCACTTCAATTAGCAAGTTGTGTGTCAGAATGCTTTTGACTAAACAATGCATTGAGTGAGAAAAAATTGATATCAAGAGAGTTTGACTCTTAGTACTACACAAAGTGATCTCACAGTCGAATATATTGGTTAAAAAGCTTAAATAGTATCCTCTATCTTAAACCTGTTAAGATGAAAAGCGCCTCTACTAAGAACTTGCAAAAAAATGCACAGTGTATTGACAGCAGAGCACAACCTACAGCAGATGCAGCTGCTAAAGCATTTACAAAAAACTATACTTCTGATGCAAACCTTGGATTAGGTTCACAGATTTGAACTAGAACATCCACATCCACGAATTGGCTAGCTTTCAAACCTCAAATTAAGTTCACAGATTTGAACTAGAGCGTACACATACACGTACTTCCCTGCTTTAGGAATTGAACCAAGACGAAGAAGAAACCCTAGAAGCGGAGATGCAAACTTACCGCTTGCGCTTGCTTCGCAGTTTGAATCAAAAGCTCCAACACCCGAAGCCCCGCGAACTTGTGCACCACAATCGTCCCAAACCCCGTGAGCAGAATCGACGATCAGATCTTCCTACAAAAGGGCTTGCTCCCCACCGTCTGTGAAGCCGCCAACTGCACTACTCGTTGTAAAACAGCAAACCAGCCCACGGTGTTATAACTTAACTCCAGGTTCTTCAAGTCAGCACTTCGCTTCTCCCTCTGATCCACTGGTATCCCCATTCCCCAAATCCTTCTCTTTTCTGTCCCACTCCTCCAACGCCGCTGGGAACACACGGTTCGCCTGCTTGATGAGCACCAAGTTTGGGATCTTTCCGTAGGAGAAGGCGTCTTCTACGACTTGCGCACCCTGCGGAAGAGTTCCACTCGCTGGCGGAGTTCCACTGGCCTCCCACTATACGTAACCCAGAGAGTGGCGATACGTAAACGATTCAGGGGTTGGGACACATTCTGCAATACAGTCTGTTGCATGATAAAATTTGCTGAAAACGCTGAAATTTTTTATTTTGCACGCATGATAAAATTTGCAAATTTTGAATTCATATTTGCAATCAAAGACCCCCCAAAAAGTACGAGATAAATTAAGATAGAAGATTAATTAATCGGGCACAAAATAGGGTTCTTTTTTTAATATGCATGACTTAGGGGGATGAGCAAGGGGGTCAGGCCAGCGTCTTTTTTTCTGGCGATTTGCTCTACAGTAAAGCCCTGCGTGTCCTCCCACCAATGGTGAATTTTGGGAGGGAGCCAGGCGCAATGGCTTACAACACTGACAATATTGCCACAAAAAAAAACCCGGGTTAGGCTGCAAGGGAGCTATCAATTGACCTTCAATTTGCACAACGTGCCCATTTTGTGGTTGGGATGACTTGGCCCCCTCGCTCGGCCCCTCTAAGTCATTCCAAGGCTGTAAGTAAAAAAGAAAGCCTCCTGGTTTGTGCTTGATTCAAAATTTGCAAATTTTATCATGTGTGGAAAATAAAAAAATTCAATGTTCTCTCGAGGGGTGAAGTACAAGGGTCAAGGGGAATTGCCTGGCTCCCTCGCTTGGCCACTCCAAGTCAATCCAAGGGTGCAAGTAAAACAAAAACACTATTTTTGCCCGATCAATTTACCTTGAACACCTCTCCTAGCTAATTTTGGGCCTCGAATTGCAAATATGAATTCAAAATTTGCAAATTTTGTCACACCTGAAAAATAAAAAAATTCAACATTTTCCTAATGGGCGGAGCGCGAGGGTTGGGGTGAACTGCCCCCTTGCTCGACCACTCCAAGTCAATCCAGGGGTGCAATTAAAAAAGAAAACTATCTTTGCCCGATCAGTTTACCTCGAACACCTCTCCTACATAAATTTGGGCCTTTGTGGACCACTTGTTACAGGGCCGGGGGGGCCACCGGGACCTACTCTAAGATAAAAAGGCAAAAAGAAGGGGAGGGGAGGGAAAAAAGGAAAAAGGAGGGGGGAGAGGGGAAAAAAAAGAAAAAGAAAAGAAAAAAGAATTGAGTTTTTAAATCAATTAAAAACTAAACTTTAACATCAATACCTTGAAGAAGAAAGTTTGACCTCTTCATTCATTATCAATCAAGAATATAGAGGCTTTGCATCCTTTATTTATTTGTGTATGCAAAGTAAAAGTTGAATAAAAGTAAAAAAAAAAATACAATGGTAACATTTGTTCTAGTTTGTTTTGTATGTAACGTTGAAATATCTCTAGTTGTGCGCTCACCGGTCATTCTCTTTATACCATCGGAGAGCTTGACTCGACAAGGATTGTATTAAAGTTGTATCATTGCTTTGGGACACCATCATGGCTCCCTGTAGCAAGTGGTCCCCAGAGTCGCAGCCTTTGATATATCAATTTTCTATTGGAGGTACTGTTCAGGCCAGTCAGATCCCAGTTAGTGCTCAAGAAGAGATGGAGTGGTCCATACTAAATCTAGAGAATGCGTTACGAACTGGAATCTACTCAGCCTTTCTCATTTCAATCGAGATGTAACTTAATGCCTCTTCCCTTGTGTGTTGATAAGTTTCTAGTACACAATCACTCTAGATAAGCCAAGGTCTTTTCATTTTCAAGTAGTTCAAGATTATTCCTCGTGTTGCAACCCAAAGTGATTGCATGACAAAAACATTAAGCTTACGCTCAAAATTTGAACCATCTCTCAATTTGTGCGTGCCATCCTTGCTCAGGGGCCATGCTAATCTTCTCTAAGGTAAAACAGCCCATTCCGGACACTTTTCCTATTCCGGACATCTACGAATGACCTCATTTCAGAATTTTTTGGATGAATAACGGACATTACAAAGTTGAATTCAAATTTTCGACGAATGGATCAAAATGGACCGATTATGGCAACTTAATGACTAAAATAGGCGTCTTCTGATTAGTAATTAATGGAGTGCATGACGGTTTTCAATTCAAATTAGGCCCAGATAGGCCATTAATTTCTCTGCATTAGAAATAATTAATGCTGGAATACAACTCAATATGACGGTCATAGGAATGGATTATGGCTGAGTTAGAAGGCAAATTGTGGAAGAAATAGCAGTTAGGTTCAGAGGAAAAATAGTATGTAGGATGCATCTTTGGCGATTTTATTAGAGCAGGTTTAGCTTCTTCAAGCTACATACAATAGTGAGTGAAGGATTCTGCCTAGGAGTAGGAAAATGTCATCATCCAATTCTGAGGAAGAGGATTCTGAAAATATGCAAATGAGCAGTAGGTTTGAGAGAGCAGATGAGGAGGATGATTACCATGACTATACAAGCAATAGTGAAGAGGAGGAGAGAGATTTAGGATGACATGATGCAGAGGAGATGGAATATGAAGAACTCATCAGTTCAATATTTCACAATGAGGCAGAGCAAATTTTAGAGGAAAAAGGAGTAAAGGTGCTTGGCAAACGAATTACAGTAAAGAGAGAACCAGAAGTCACTGTAAGATTACAAGGCCCACATGTAGGGCAATTGCAAGTATTAGAGAGAGAAAAGCTTGTAGTCTCTAAAGCAGCAACTCTAGGTAGACTCCTGCAAGAACATGATGGAGTCAGTGGTGTTGAAGATCTGGAAACACAGAAAAGAAGAGTTGAAGCTAAGGTAACCATGAAGAAGAAAGTGGCAATGGAGGGGAACAACATCAATTAGCAGACTATGGAATCACTTCAACCAACTAATATTGGGCCAAATCATGTTGGATATGTGAAGAAAGGACTAGAAGGACATACCAGCTGGAGTAGAGGGCACAATGGTATTGGAAGAGAAGCTCCTCACTTCAATGGCACCTACAACAATGGGAACAAGAGGAGCAACAAGAATGATGAAGATGGAATCAAAGGTGTTGGTGAAGAAGACTTATGCATCAGCAACTTTGGAGATGGTGGTAGCCCCCACCCTAAGTGCCTTGACAATGACAAAAGTCCCATGGAGTGCCAAAGTCAAGATCTGCAGACCAAAGGAGATGAAAATAGAGGTAAAACAAACCAAAGCTGTGATGTTAGCTTGAGTGGTGATGTAAGCTTGAGTAGTGGAGATGATAGAATACAAAAAAAGAAACAAAGGATTTTAAATTCTAAGGGGAAGGAAAAAATTGATACATATAACACTGCTGAATTCTATGATGGAAACTACAGCAGTGAAGAGAACTTCAATCTCTACAAGGGCAGTAGTAGTGATTCAGATGAGTCTCAAAGGAGAAAGAAATCTAAAGGAGAGCAAAAAACAAATGGGAAGGAGAGATCAAAGTCAATTTGTAAACAAGGGGATGGTGCAAGTTTAAAAGAAGGGCCGTCCAAAGCTCTAAGGAATGACTTGCCAAGGCCCTACAATTTCAGAGACAACACCACACAACCAAAAGTAATTCCTCCAACCACATTCAAAAAACCTATAATAGATGTCACAAAGAGAATGCCATTGCCACCAAAGAAAGGAAAAACAACAAAAAAAATCTCAAAAACTGGAAGAGGTTCATGGTCCAATGAATCATTGCAATTAGCTATTCTAGCTATAGAGGGTGGTCACAAGTTAAAGAATGTAAGTGACTATTACAATATTCCTAGAACTAGTTTAATGGAGCATGCACTTGGCAAAAGGAAGTCAAGGAAAACTGGGAGACAAGGGGTGCTTACCATAGCTGAAGAAGATGGGCTTGTTGATTATCTTGATAAAATGATTGCTTGGGGACATCCTCTTACAACTCGTGATCTGAGAGACAAAGTAGCACAGATGGTAGAGGGCAGACCTAATCCATTTACAAATGGAATTCCAGGCCCTAGTTGGCTGAAGTGGTTCCGGAATAGGCACCCTCAATTTAGCCTACGTGTTCCCCAAGGACTAGAGGTTAATAGGGCTAAAGGATTATGCCCTGAAAATGTCAAATCATTCTATGACAACTTAGCTACCTTGTATGATCAAAATCAATACTCTCCCTATCAGATTTGGAATGTTGATGAAAGTGGAGCTCAAGCTGGGAAAGGAGGAAGCAAGGTACTAGCAAGGAGAGGAACTAGAATTGTTCATTCATTGATTTCCAATGAGAGAGAGTTCCTCACAGTCCTATCAACAATGAATGCAGGGGGGGAGACTATCCCAAACTTTTACATTTTTAAAGGAGTGAATAGAATGAGGGACTATTTAGCTCTATGTGAGGCTGATTCTACCATGGGCACGCAGCCTAATGCATGGATGACATCATTTTTGTTTTCTAAATGGCTAGACCATTTCATTGCAAATATTGCAAAAGTAGGAAGCATGAGTATAACTCAGAGACACCTTATGGTCTTAGATGGTCATAATTCTCATGTTACTCTAGATGTGATTACCAAGGCAAAAGAGGCTGGTTTAGACATTTGTTCATTACCTTCTCATACAAGCCATGCACTTCAGCCCCTTGATGTAGCAGTCTTTAAACCATTTAAAACAGCCTTCAAGGCTTACAGAGACATCTGGACAAAGCAACACAAGGGTGAGAAGGTTGAAAAGGAAGATTTGGCTCAATGGGTGAGTTTAGGATTGAAGAAAGCAATGACACCTAGCAATATCAAGGCTGGTTTCCGTGCAACAGGGATTTGGCCTTTGGATCCTCAAAAGCTCAACAACAAAATGAAACCAAGTGAGGCATTCATTGACAAACCATTGGAGGTTCAGATTCAAGAAATTTTGGAAGAGGACATACCTTGTACACAAGATGATGCCATCCACTATTATGTTGATTTAGAAGGAGAGGAGGCTCATGAAGAACAAGAAACTGATGATGAAGGTGTTCCTGAAGAAGGCAGTGGACACTTTAGTAGGTTTTTGAGGCTTCCACAACAAGTCATCAAACCAAAGAGAAAACTTGATGATCCAAGAATTGACTATTCTAAGTCACATGTTTTGACAAGTACCCAACACATACAAGAGGTAGAGGCAATGGCATTAAAGAAGGCAAAGGCACTTGAAGAAACCAAGAAAAGGAAGAAGACAAGGGAGTTTACCAAGATCAAGAGAAAGGAGGAAAAAATTCAGATGGAGGCTGCCAAAGCTATGAGACAACAAGAGAAGGCTGCAACAAAGATATTCAAAGAAAAATGGTCAAACAAAGCAGTGAAGGAGGCTGGAGAGAGTCTACACCAAAAAATCAAAGAAGGGCATATTGTCTATGAAACTAGGGCACCCTATTGTGGATTTTAGCCACCTCAATGCAAGGCAAATCAAGCAATAGCAATTGCAAGACTCAAAGCAAAGAAGAAAAGACAAGAAAGTGGGACTCAATTACCTCTTTTTCCTCCTCTTCAGCAACTTCCATGGACATATGGAACATTTACTTGGTCTCAACAAGTAAGACAATTGCCACAGCTTCAAAGGGGAGCTCCAATTCAACTTCCAAGGACACATGGACCACTAACTTGGCCCCAATAGTTGAGACAATTGCCACATCTTCAAGGAGGAGTCCCAACTGAAGGCAACATCTCAAGAGTAGAATGTGACATTGAAATCACTAGAGATGGTTCAAGAAGAGCAAATGAATTTGTTACTTTAATACCTTAGTTCTATCTATAATCAACCTTCAAAGCCATGAGTATAAATGGTAGAAAGGAAGGCTCAGTGAAAGGCTGATGGTGACATTGAAGCATGAAGGACTGATGGTGACATTGGACCATGAAGGACAAATGGTGGCATTGCAACATGAAGGATTGATGGTGACATTGAAGCATACAAGAATGGAAACTTGTTGAGGTGAGGCTAGTTCATCATCCTAGTGACAAATTCTTCATTTATTTAGATTAAATCTTTTCATTAAGTTTCTCTAATTATTTTGAAGAATTGCATTACAAATTCAGTGCATTGGAAAAAAGTGCTGCAATTAGTATGACAATATGGTTTCTTAATTGCTCTAGTTTGTTTCTTTGTTCAAGTCAAATATCTAATTCTTCAAAAGTTCATCCTATAGAGAAGTTGCACATTCTTGAATATGTACTCCTGATTATAACTTATCACAAACACAAACAAGGGTCATTGATAGGATTCTTTAAAAAGAAGGTGAAGGGCACATCAAATGATTATAGTAATACAAAAGCACTTTGTCAATTAAGTAGAAGTCAGCCTTTCAAAGGCACTCTTTTGATTAAGTAGAAATCAATCTTACAATCTTCCACCTTAGTGATTGCATTGATAAGGAACTGCACAATACTTCAAAAGGTCTCTTGTGGCAGATCGGTCTGACTTGAAAGCCGGCTAAGTATGTCTGGGAGTAGATTGTAGATGGGATTATTTTCTGAACAACCATAAACAACCAATTAAGTTTTATTCAATTTTCTCAGATGTCATATCAGCAATGTACACTGACGCTTTGACCTCACATCAGAATTTAAGCTTACTTAGTAAATTAAAAGTCCAGAAAATGCTGTTGACTCATGAAAATGCTACAACCCAGGAGTCCAACATCAATCAAAGGCTAAATGTTTAAAATGGCGGTCACAATAGCATTTTTCCTATTTCCATTGAGTCACATTTAAACTATCACTGTTTCTTCCAGCTCATATTAAGATATCCAGAACTACTTCTGTCTATAAAGCGAGTCCTAAGAGAAACAGCCATAGAAACTCACCCTTATTCAAAAGTTCATGGAAAAACAGCTTCACAAGATTTTGGATGTGTTCATCTTCATCTTCTAACCGCAGAACCATCTCACTGATGTGCCATTCACCTGGATAACACAACAGTGTTAGCATAAGAAATACACACTACACATCCAATCACACTACCAGTAACAAGAAAGGATACTACCAGTAGAACATTCTCTAGAAACTGAAACATCCTTGCAGACATTCAGATGGCACAATAACAAGGATACTTGGAAATGTTTCTAAACTGAGCACGTGATAACCTATGTCCATCGGTCTCACTGAAAAGTTTTATCAATTACTATTGCAAAGCTATTTATGCATTCAAAAGTTCAGCTGATATACTAGGATTATATAAACTCAAAATACAATTAGGAAAGAGCAAAATAAGTGTGCTACCTTGACCATATCATTGAGGATGAGATGAGTCAAAACGAGCACTGTATTCTTTCAAACTTTTTGGTCATTGTCACCAAGGCGAGCATACATGTGCTTGGTCCAAGGCTCCAGCACGTTTGGAAATTGAAAAGTAAAATCGCCCAGGGCAATGATACAATTTGAGCGCACTGCTGCCTCCCCTGAACTTTGTGCCACTGTAAAGAGCAGTTGCAGGTTCTGGTCACTGCAGGCATTGAAACCAGCCATGTTTGGTTATATCATTTAAGTTTGTTAATACATTATAGGTCCTAACCCACCATATTAGAAAAGTATAAATAGAATTCAGAAACACCAGAGTAGATTGAACGCATAAATTCAGAAAATAAAATAAAGCAACATGCAAACAATCTCAAGGAGGACCGGCGGAGGCACTAAGTTTAAAGTCATAGGAAATGAACATATTGAAACTGAACATCTCCACAAAATGACCTACTCTAGTACCACATTCAACGACAAGAGTTAGTCTGGATTGCAGAATTTCAAGGAAAAAGTAGAGGTCATACCAGAAGTCAGCATCAATGGCCATGAGCTTGCAAAGTGCTATCATAGCTGAAACCCTCAATCTTGGATACTGGTACAAAACAAACAATTAATGATTGTGAGATCAAACTATAGGTTCTGAAGCTTAATGATCAAGGCAGGTTCAATTTCTGGTAGACAATTACTTGGTCTTATAGGGCATACAGTCTAACCTGCTGCATGAGACCCAAACTGCGGCATATTTTGGCAACTATGGGAGCCATAGCACCTATGAGAAATTTTTGCACCTATGAGAAATTTTTGACTGCTGTCACCAGGATTATTTCATATTCAGTTTCCTCAAGCAGAAAATCTAGCCTTGCATCTTCAGAAGCTGCTAGTCCCAGTTCTGCATCAATGTTCTCAACCTGTACCATTTTAGATTCATGGTAAGTTTGGCTCAAATTATACAAAGTCGCACATTACAATCAATGAAAAGACCTATGATTCACGGAATATCTGCAAAATTTTAACCAATTGGGGCATCCTAAGTAAGAACTAGACAAATTTCTCCGAAAGATGTTCCCGACTAAAGCATAATTACTGTCACTGAATTGAAAATTCTTATTTTGATCTCACCCACATCAAACACAAAGCATAAGACAATGAAGTGAGGCAGAAAAATCTCGAGAAGTTAAAACTATCCTAAATCAACACTGTTAAAAGAATATACTTATAGTGCAACTACAGTATACACTTTTGCATAACTAGACAATAGTTGTGCTATATCAACACCAATATACTGGAAGACAAGGAGATGAGTTTCAACCTTTGGTTTATTGCTGGCTTTTCGAGAAGGACTTAGATCATCACCATTAGCTTGTAAATCTACTGCTGCATTTGCTGCTGCCTTCTCTTTGTCAGCCCTTTGCTTTCTAAGTTTGCGAACACAAGATCAACGTAGACAAGGTATTTCAATGCGATATGCCCCAATGCAAAGAGGAAACGACTCAGAACAGAAGCCTTGGGCTCAAGTCTATTAGTCTCCAATCTTGCAGGACCTCCTGAAACCCCATTCTCCAAGGACGAAGATTCACCAGCATTCTTATAGACTGTGCCGACAACTGATTTACAGAACTTCAAACGAAGTCCTGAGACAAACTTCCCAAGCGTCCATGCGATTATATTGAATTCCTAATTTGACTAGGCAGTGGATTAAAGCTTCAATACGATCTGAACAAGATTTTTGTTGTAACCGGTACAAATAACCTCTGGTCCAATGGTACCAAAACTTCAGAGCAGTGAGAGTTCTTAAAAATTATACTACACATAAGGAACTCATTTGCTATTGCCTCAAAAAGATAAAATTTAATCACCTTAGGACTCGTCCTAAAAAAATCGAGTGGGCTTCGCTTGACCAGGGGCAGGACTTGAGCTGGAAACTGCGCTCGAACCACGGGAACTGGGGTGGATGCCATTCTCCCTTCCATAAGGTCGACCTTGACCTTCGCCATGCTCTGAGCAATTCCGCATACCACACAAGCAAACCCCCCAAAGAAAAGCCTCAGCAATTGCATATGAACTCGGGGGGGTCACTTAGAGTGTCCATTAGAAAACACGTGCGAACAAAACTTTGGACCCCCTATATTATATCCTAAAATTTAAATAAAATGAAATAAAAAAAATATGACTAGATTTTCCTACTTCAAAAGTTTATGTTTTGAATTATTGATATTTTTATTTGTTAATGATAATTAGTTACAAATTTTTGAAGTAATTAGATACACTGTACAACTGAAAAATAACTTTCACACTCCTATATTATATCCTAAAAAATTGTCTAAAAAATGAACAAAAAATTCCTAAAAATAGCTCTCTATTGAAAGTTCATTTTGAGTTGAGTATTGATGCAATGGTCATCTAAATGTGATCTCTATAAATATTTGAGTTGAAAAACATGCCATTTTAGGCCATTTTCAACCTCTTGTACAAATCATTTCAACTATTATTTTAGTTTGAAATTTTGGCAATAGAAACCTATAGTCATTATTAAGCAACCCTCAAAATTTTAAGTTGAAATTATAGTTCATTAGAAACCACTTGTTCGCACGTGGTTTGTAGTAAAATACTAGGTGCCCCCCCCGAGCATATGAAAATTCAAACCCCTACACGCTACATAAAATTAGTTCACATGCATAATTGCATTCAACAGTGTTTCCTGACAAGACAGACATTCTCCTGAGGCCTGCCCCATCGACATGCTTTGCTTAGACCAACTGACTTACAGACAAAAACTGTAACAATCTACTAATATGCCCAAGAGAAAGTCATCAACCACCCCTTCCAGATCGGTCTAGTTCAATGCTATCCTCCTCGACAGTGACAAAGGAGCAGCGAGAACCTATCCATCACCACGCAGTGTAATCTTCATCCTACATTTCGCATGAAATCGACATCCCATGCGCGCATTCAGGCACAGTGCACACGCACTACATTATTCTCCAGGACGCCCATGACACTTACCCTACGAACCGAAACGAGGCAACGAGCTTCCTCGTCCACCACCACTGCGTCCGCCTCCCCTTGCAAAATTGCCCCTGCTCCCAGGTCGCCCCCTCACACCCGTTGCCTCCTTCAACCCTCCGCTCTGCAGAGAAATCAGGTATTATTAACGAGTCAGCAAGCTTTCTCACTTCAATCGATCTCTCCATTCAATCTCACTCCCCTCTTGAGCATAACACAGATTCCATGCTCAAATTACTCACATCTTTCTTCTTCTCCCGTTTCCTTTTCACCTCGTGAAAGGGATCTGCAACACCCCTACACACGGAAACCAACCGTTAGCACCACTACTCACTCACTTCGCCCCAACTTTCCCCAACGCTTCATGCTCACAACATTGATCGTCCTATTGCAGAAACCTCAGAAAAAATTCAGAAATGTCCACAAAATAGCACGAAAGCAGTGCAGACAGAGGCACTGGTGACGAATTGCAAGCTCACAACCAAGTCAACTTCAGGATGAATGCTTGAGCGTTCGCATCACACTTTGTCGACTACCAATAATTGGCAGGAGGCGTAACTAGTGAACAAAAGAACCAGAATGCCACAATACGTCCTTGTAAATGTATTATCCAGCCTGCACACGTGTTGGATAAAGCTACATAGATTGCATTGATGTCTTGCTCTGCAGATGAGTACCAGCCTTCCTCGGATAAACCTGCTCAAAATCAACTTATCATGATTTGAAGGACGGAGAATAGAATGATGTACTGCGATTGAACACCTCCCGTATGTGAAAATTTGATGACGTAAGAAATTAAGAAAACATGAGACCTGATTAGGGTTTCCTGGCCCATCAAAATACATTATTTGAAAAATCATCGTAACAAGAAGTGAGATCATTAATATGAAGGAACTTTACAGGAAAGGATCAGGAAAGGATTCTGCTGAATTTGTTGTATGTTCTGATGATAGAAGTGCATTGATCGAGAGGTACTCACCAACAAGTGCAGACGTGATGGGAAAATCTGGTCCTACATGGGAAGGAGTCTTGAACGTGTATTCATCGTCAGCACCGTCACATTTGCAGTGATAGGTTTGTGTAGTCTTGCAGAAGATCGATAACCAGGATTGTCGAGAAGAAGTACTGTAACAGCAAGAGGTAGACATGACAGAATTAGTGTACGATACTGTAAACTAATTGACAAGCGAGACACTTCCGAACCCCCCAACTTACATGCAACTTAGTCCTGCTCGTCCACAAGTAGAGAGCCGCCGAATCATCAGCTCCTCTCAAACGTTGTCTATCGCCAGAAACATGCCTGCAATCCACGGTGCGAAGAAGAAGTTGATGCGCTCGGGATGGAAGTACTCCCGCCTCACTGCCCCGAAGAAGAAGAAAATTTTGCACATGTACGTGGTGGAAATGACGAGAAGGGACAAGAGGGCTATGCTCCAGAGAAAAGATTGATGTCTTCAGGGATGTGCAGGATTTTGAGCGTCGGGGACTGGTGAAGCCTTTTCCAGAGAATGCTCTGGTTGGTCAAGCTTAGACTTACTCCGAAACAGTTCAAGGGGAAGCGCAACAAGAATGGCCATAGTTCATCCTTGGGCAGCATCAGCACTTTATGATCCTGCAAAACATGTCAACATTGTAGGAAACATCATACAACGTAACCGATAAATTCCTCGTCTACATATTCATACAAAAACCCTCCAAAAGCAGACAGGTAAGCATATTCATACAAAAACCCTCCAAAAGCAGACAGGTAAGCATATTCATACAAAAACCCTCCAAAAGCAGACGGCCGTGGTGTTCTCGCATAGCTCTGGTGCCCTCCTCCCGCCGCTTTGATCTTGTATTCTTGCCTTGGACGTACTCTTGCATCACTAGAGTACTCACAATGTTGTGGCTGTAACTTAGTGTGAAGAAGCGGTTGGCGAGGGACAGAGTTGTGCAAGAACACAAGTGCCAGGGAGAAACGGTCGGGGAGCAGAGGGGGAGCGCCCGGCATGTGCGAGAAGAGGATCCAAAGCACTAGGAAGCGGGAATTGGGAGGCGGGAGGGACGAGGAACGATTTCTCCAAATAGAGAGCTGCGCCAGAAGTAGTTGTTCCAGGAAGCCAGCTGACTCTGACAACATAGTCGTTGCTCAAAAGATAATACTTTTAAAATTAATTTGACTTTACAACTTGTAAACCCTGAAATGGGGCAAACTCGAGTTGATAAAGGCCGGGTTTGGGGCCATGTTGGGCATGATTCAGGACTGTATTAGGTGTACCTACTCACTGCCAACCAAACCCTTGCAGGTTGAATTAAAACCACATGTGTCGTATCATGGGTCATAATCAGATTTAGATTGGTAATTTTCAAACTGGAATGGGTGAAGTTAATGTCTACCTTAGGTGGCATTAAGGTTGGTGATGGCCTAACCTACGGGCTGTAATGATGCCCCAAGGCTGAGTTGCTTAGAAATTAATAACTAATTGTGAGGAAGTCAGAAAATTATGTCCTCAACAGCTAGTGCATTCTTTTGGGATTGTTTCTCATTGAAAATTACTTGACAATTTTTCACTCAATCAGAACATAGTCTACCACCCATTCTGCCCGTAATAGGCTGTTTTACCTTATATCGTTCCAATTTTATCGGATGTCTCCAAGGAGACTAAGCAAAGTGACTAATACACGATTGTATTTCCCTCTAAAACTAGTCAGAAAACCTCATGGGAATTTATAAGTCACTACCATGATAGTCTAAACATGCAACAAGCGGAATCCACCATGGGTATGACTCTACCAATGGTGACAAAAGTTTGTGCATCAATAACTGACAAATAACTGACAAATAAATCTTCAACAATTAGTTCATTGATGTGAGATGTGAAGATGTGATGATGCAGAGAAAGCTTTACCATTCAACGCGATATTTAGTTAACTTTGCAGAGATACCTGAAGCATGACCAAACTACAAAAATGTAAGGAGCAGGCTAACACTGAGGATTCAAACCCTGGCCAACATCCAATCAAGGACTATCTTAACCTCTCCCAACATACCCCAACTTAACGAGCTGCCCAAAACACTCATCTAAAAAGCACAAATGCAAAACCACACATCAAAAAATTGATCTAGTGCTACTTTTTTCTTGTTTCTAGTCACTACTCACTTGTCCCGTCCAAGTTCAATTCCAACTTGTGTCTTAGTGACTGGTCAGTTGTACGGTCCAAGTCATAGGTCTTCCTCCAACAGAGGCTTAAGAGTAGCACCATGTAGTGCAGGTAGTAGAATAACCCCATTCAGACTCTTTATCACAATGGTCTTCCAACGTTACGTTTCTTCTAAGGAGCAGGTAGTCACGGCTGGATTTGCACCTGTGATTCCAGATGGAAAAAAATAGATTTTGCAGGACAGAATAGACAACCCCTTTCATTCTGGACGACAAAAAATACATTAAGCTGTAACTTCTAGCAGCAACTCATAATCCGGCACAGGACTGAACCTGCAGGAAGCTGACAACACGAGAAAACTGGATCAACAAGTATCATCATTGTCTGCCAAGGAACCACATCTCGCAAACACTTTAATAAACTACCGCTGTCATCAGTGAGCCGCTCCATTTTTTTGCCCGCAGACGGTGCCCCACACTAATCATATTAGCTCTCGCCAGCCCCACGCCAATAACCTGAAGAACTTAATCCGCTATCTGCCAAAAATTGCTCGTACATTGGCTCAAGCCTGCTATATGACCTCTTAATCTGCTCATAGTCATACCTTTGTCTCAACTTTCGTTCTTCCTCGGTCTCCTTTCCATGCCATGAATCCGACTGCATGAAACATTGACTGTTCTCATGAGGCAAAGTAATATATTTAATGTTGATAATCAAATTCGATCCCAGGAGAGAGGGAACCCTAGACCATCATTAACCAAGACCAAAACTTTCACAACAAGATTTGAACTGAAAGCCTGACCTCAGCGGTATCCTCAGCGGTTGGTTGGCGGGAATTCATTGACCAGGGATCACTCTGCAATGCAAATAAACAATTTTAGAAAGTCTCATCCCGGAAATGAGAAGAGACCAGCAAACACAAAGAATCGCTCGACCACAAAAGCTAAAAGCAATAAACTATATGCTGTCTTCTATCTCTACAAAAAATAGGGAGAACTTCACAATTAGATAACAGCAACATGAGCGTGTGAACTGGGAAATATCCTGCACTCATCAAAATTGGATATCTTCGAGACCAAGCGTCACAATGAACTTTAAAAAAGAATAGAATATTTTGAGGTATAGAAAACATACTTCATATTGATATTCTGATATTGCTGATGTAGTCAAAGGCTCATCTAGCTCGTTTTCGTCACGATCTTCATCCAGAACAGTCTGCCACCTCTGTTTCACTCGAGGCCGACGCCGGGCTTGCCATGACTCCATCTCTGCAAACCGTTTGCCCACCTCTTGCTCAATGTGGACATGTATGTAGTCAACCACACAGCGAGCAATAAATCCAATGACTGGAGCGATCAACAGAAGTGGAATCGCTGCCAGCGTCTGCACAGACAAGACCTCGTTCAGTATCCCATTCTACCCGGCATGCTCTGAAATGAAAACTCTCCTGCATGAATAAGCTACACTCAAGCTCTACAAATAACATCAAACTCCTACTGAACGAGGTAGTCCAACCAACCACAAGCAACGAAATAAATTTGCAGGGCTAGTTCATACTATAGAAGACCAGGAGGAGGAAATCCAGCATATTAAAGGGGTTTCTTCCTCCAGGCCCAATGCTTTGAAGTACTCGACGATGAAGACCCCCGACCCCAGCTCGCTAGGGTTGATCGCATTGACCTTCGGTTTTCTTACATACGTTAGGGTCCTCTATACTTCAGATAGAACTTCGGAAGATCCTCTTAGGATTCCCACTTGTTAGAAGCATCATTCAATGCACAGAGTATCATTCACGGTTAAGCGTTACTTGATTAGTGTAACTTACTATACTTGTAAGAGCGGAAGGAGCTCGTGCACGCATATTTACGACAGGCTTCTGTTGAGAGTGCCGTAGATTTGCAGTGGCATAATCTTCTTCATCAAAGCTTCTCCTCGCGGCTCTCAATCCTTGCACCTGCAAACGTGGAGGCATGTGAGCTGACTCTAAACCATCAAAGCTCTGAGTCAAGAACAACAGATTTGTCACGACATTGTAGTGCTTTCTATCAGATCAAGGCATGCACATGAGGTCTCTATGGAAAATTGTTCACATCTCATAAGATGTTATACCAGTCGTAATCACGATCAGTAGCACCATAGAAGACTAACCCGTCCAGTCTGTCGGGGAGTTATGAACATTTCTCCTGGTTGCGGGGTTTCTCTATCTACAACATCATCCTGCGTTGCTAGACTGCTTACATTCCGGGGGTACTCTTTCCGGGTGGTCGTAATTCTGTCTCTCCTGCAAACCAGGCAGAATCAACTTCATTAGGTCCAGCCCGCACCAACCAATCAAAAAATTTAGCTAAATAATATTAGTCACTAAATGCTAGGACTGCCCGAGTTCTGTCAGATAGCAAATTGGTGCTAACACCCGCTAACTAACTTACAATGAATTTACCTTCATTTCCACCAATTAACACAAATCCCCTGATTCTTGACACGAAAGCTACTGTGCATTTACCAAAGATTCGAAGTGTTACATACAACCCCACCAACTAGTAGAAGTTAGGTATCTTGAACGCCTAACTCCCCATTGGTTACCTTACAAGTGGAGGCACACAATAAGTTAATTGAATTCGATCTAGCTAATGGGCCTCCGCGCTAAACTTAGCTAATTGGAGTCACTTGAGTGATAACCCTAAAACAACCAGGCTCACAATTCGCCCTACCCCCGAGCAAACTTACTACTCAGACCAGAAAAATAGAACACGATCCTTACTCCCACATTCCATTAATAACACGCAGGTTCACCTCAAGAAAACTGCACATTCTACATTACGTAGGGCCACCAAAAAGAAACCCCGGCGATTCAACGATGTAGTGTCATATCACGATTGGTGTCACTTTTACAGCTGATACCGGTACTAATCATAAAGCATCTTGTTCGTTCCATTTACATGTCCTTAGTGAGATATTTAGTGGTGACATTCGTAGGGTGATTGAAATTAGAAATGCTTGATTTCATAGAATCACCGACAGTAAGTCTCATAACCACGAACCCAAGCGTTTCGAGATGACTCACTCATTCATGGTCACGGAAGCAGAATTGTAGCCATTTTGCACGCTGTCGCCTCTTGCCTGGACCGTCTTTCGTAAACCCACACCGTTCCCACCTCGCTTGTCCACTACTGAATCTCCAAAAGGATTCCGTCTCCGTCGGACAGTGATCTCCCCGAACGATTTGCAATTGCCGCGAACAGCACCAATTGAGACCCTGCGCCGAGGATTCCAAACCAAGCTGGCTCCTCCAAATGCTAGAAGCTCCATCAGCAGTTTCCTGAGGAAGGAAGACTCTAATTAACCCTCGCGAAACCCAAACCCTAATTCTCTTAAACCCTTAGAACCAGAGTATACCATCATCAAAACTCCACTTGCGCATTTCTCTTTTTCAAACCCCTTGAATGCGAGTACACTTCCTCTGCGACCACACATTGCATTCAGGATTCTCTTCATAGATTGTCTAGAAACCAAATAAGCAGGTGAACGCAACCAAAACTTGAGGAAACAATAACAGAATGGTAATAACAGCATGTGGAACAAGAACAGAAGCAGAACGAAAAGCACGACCACTCTTACATTGTTGGAAATGGGAAACAAAGGGTGCAAATTCAAAGGTTTGAGTGCAGGAGCAGCATTGATAACTTCAATTTTCTGGCAAATTGGGCGGAGACAATGCACAACACACTCTGTTTCAGTTGCCTGTTGGAGATGACGACCGCGTCAAAGCTTTAGGAGATGGTGATCAGGTACCTGCCAGTTTGTTTGTTTTCATTTTTAATGAAGTGCCATAGTGGCGATGTTGAATGTTACAGTGGTGCTCCAAATTTCAACATTCATCCACATGTTGGATAGAAAATATCATATTAGGCACATATCAGTATATCACATATAAATAATTCAATTTTCATCCAGAATCTGGCAATTTCATCTAAGATTTTTTTTAATTTGAAGTTTTTTGATGATTTTCCATCTTTTTAGTACCATTTTTTTCTATAGGCGTGGTGCCAGGCCATAAAATTTGGTGCAATTTTGCACCAAATTGCCGGAAAAAAAAACACTAGTACCTGTGCGGTGTTTAGGAGTTTTTACGAATTTTCGCCTTTGCTACAGAGGAAACACAAAGGCTGTTTACTGGTATTGTAAACGAAATTTAATTTCCCATGTGATCTAGTTTGAATTTGAATGATTACAATTCCAAAAAAATTGATAGAACTTAGTTTGTTTCCAAGAAATATAGCTATCTAAATATTTAAATCTATTATTGTGATTTTTAAAGTATAAAGTATAA
The DNA here is from genome assembly GCA_951799445.1 of Pseudisothecium myosuroides. Lineage (NCBI taxonomy): Eukaryota > Viridiplantae > Streptophyta > Bryopsida > Hypnales > Lembophyllaceae > Pseudisothecium > Pseudisothecium myosuroides. The sequence continues at coordinate 14,682,225 of OX637289.1, forward strand.
ATAAATTTATATCAACTATAGCTTATATTAGAATAATTTGGGATTATTTACTAAAAAATAAATGTTAAGAATATTTAATTATATTAACCCCCAAAGGATCAGGGCCTTATTTTTGTCAGAAAAGAGACTTAAAATTGTCATTTCTATTGGAAGGTGCAAAACTTTAAAAAAAAATTAAAAAATTCATATCTAATTGTAGGATCTTGCACTAGACATGTATAAAAATGTATTGAAGAAATTTCAAAAACTTTAACCATGTAGATTGCAAGTGACTTGTGTTAAAAGTGAAGAAAATAAGTTTTTTGCACCTTTCATGATTAGATTTTTTTACTTTAAATCTTACTAACTTAAAATTCTTACACTATTCATTTTGAATTTAAAAGAATTTGTATTGATGAATTGAGTTGAGAGTTTGTAAACTTTCATAAAAAAATACACATTTAATTTTCATTCTTTGAGAAATTATTATGAAGAAACAGGTATAAGATAGAAGGAAAAATTAAATCTTTAGTAGTTCTAAGATTGAATTGAAACACACTAATTGTAACGATAAAATTGTTCCAACAAACAAACTAAACAACGTGGAATTTTTTTAATTTATTTTTTTGGAAATTGAGATTAAAATGAATTTTATAAGCTGTTTTGGAAGCAGATGCTCAAATTGCCCAGAAAACAAGATTCTCCATAACTTTCTCTTCCCTGATTTAAATGAAATGAATCCAATCTTTTTATATATGTAGACAAACAAATTTTCTATGAGGAAAAAAAAATTAATTTTTAATTTTTGTGAGTTTTTTAATGTTATGTAGCAAACTGCTTATTGAGCTAAGTGAGGCATAATTTTTGCTCTCAGGTACTAATTGAAATAATATTTCCCAAAAAACTAATGTGTTTTCATATCTTCAAAAAAAGTTTCAAAAAATCACATAAAAAATTGTGATCATACAAACCTCACTTGCAATGTCCATGAAGGGGAAGCTTGGTCCTTTAGGCTTTGATTTGAAAATCATTTTTCAAGAAGAAAATACAAATGAAAAGCTTACAATAATATTGAACAACTTGGATTCTATTGCATGGAGCTTGTAATTTAGTATTTCATTGGATTTTGGATTTTTCATGATTTTATAGTGGAATATAAAGCAAAACTTTTTAGTATTCATTTTCTTAGTTTATCTCTAACACCCAAAATTAATTCTTGATTGTTACAATAAAACTAAGGTGCATTCAATTTTAGATGTAGGGACTTTTAGGAATTAAGGGAGTATTTTGATAGAGGGGACTAATTAAATAGACCATATCATTACCTAATTTTCTAATTTGTCATAATTTTAAGTACCATACACTTATTTTGAATTTGAAAGATAGGCCAATTTTTCATACCATTACTTCATTATAATTTAAGGATCTTGAATTGGAAACACCCTATGTGTAATAAAACTATACCATATAAGTAACAAAATATCACAAAATACATGATATTAGTGGTACTATAGAACATTGCTAAACACCTAACAAATTGAGTTACAAATGAAGGTTGTGGACACAAAGAGGTTATCATATGTAAATGCCACTATGTATAATTCATAATATATTTAGTATCTATAATGAATGTGACTCCTGCATCCAAATAATACAAAACACCAAGATAGAACAACAAATCAACTCAAATGCAACATGTAACACAACCTTCATTTTCAACACAACCTTCACATGACATAGATATACAATTGAATCATTCACATATGAAGTCAAAGACATGATTCTAAAATATGACCCTATTCATAGCCCTAGCCTAGGATACTTTTACTTCATGGTACATTAGATCTAAAGACTCAAATTAGCTAAATTATTTATGTCCATATATTTATTATAATTGTGATTCACCTATTTTTTCTATAATATATTATCTCAAATATTTTTCAAAAATTTAGGAGCAATGAATAAAATGTACCAAATCTTTGGTCACACATAACATGCTAAATTTTTCTAAGTCACCACCCCGGGATAAAATTTGAGATGCATTGCATTTTTTGTTTAATATCACATTTTTCTTCAAGATCAAAATTCATTTCCAAAATTTTACTTTGTAAATCCTAGTGGATAGAAGCACATTTTGAACAAAGTTGTCATAAACTACCATTTTTTAGGGCAATGAAAAAAAATGAAAAAAAATGAAAAAAAAAAAAAAATTCACTTGTATGAATTTGTACTTGACTACTATGAGAATGTGTAAAAAACAATTCAAGAATCTTTGACCTCACAAATTGAAAGATTATAATGTTCGAAGTTAGAAAAATATGTCTTTTCCGATCTTACCTAATAGGATCAACAAACTTTAACGCTTAGAGTGAGATTTTTGCTCTACAAATGTTTTTTTTTAGGGTTGCATCAATCCTATATTTAACTCTGTATTTGTTATTAATACACTAGCCAAATTTTAGAAGTAGTGGAGGAGTTTTGCACATGCTACTTGAAATTATCCAAGTTGTCCAAAAAAATTCAAGGCAATATTACTTTTAATCCGGGCACATGATCATAAAAAAATAATATTTCCATCAAAGGAGGACATCTTCACACCTCTTAACATTTGATCAAAATTAACTTGAGTTCTAGTACAACTACAAGATTTCTTGCATATATTAAACAATTACTTGGTCCTTTAGGGGTTTACAACATGAGGATGAAGAAGGCCATTAGAAAAAAAATCAGCCCTTGGGAGGGCTCCTTCCCTTTGCAAAGGGGTTGTGAATTCCCCACAATGGAACTCACAGCCCCTTTGAAGAACAATGGCCACTATTCATCATTATTGATGAATAGTGGCCACAATAAAAAATATTAAAAAAATATTTAAATATTTAAAAATATTTAAAACTTAAAAAAATATAATAAAAAATAACAATTCAGGTTGACAAGGATAATTTCGGCCACATTAGCATTGAAAATTTTGAAATTTAGTATTTATTTTAATAATAATAATTTTATAATAATTTTATAATATTTTATAAATTATAATAATGAACCGTCCCGTGCAAAGCAGGCCCTGCTGTTCGCTGGCCAAAAAAAAAAAATCGATTTTTTTTTTTCGTTTTTTCGGCCAGCATTCCTTGCTGTCCGAGAACTCACAGCCCTCCCGAGGGCCCATTTTTCTTCTAATGACTTTCTTCCTAATAGCACGTAAACAAATCAATTATGAAATGATTTATAATAAGAAAATGTAATATAAAACAATCATCATTGTATCTTGCATTAAATGGGTTAATTCAAATACTATATTGTGCTAAAGATTTTAGATTCAAACATGGTAGTTTTCACATTTTTGTAACTATATTGGGCATTTGATTACAAAAAATTATATATTTCTTACATAAGTACATGTGTGACAATATGGAAACAAGTATGACAACATCATGGATTAAATGAAGAGAAGTGATAGTATAGAATTTAGGCTTCTAGTAAATAATAATATAAATTTTATATTTTTATATTTAAATAAATTTTATTTTATAAAATAAAAAAATAAAAAAATATTTTTAAAATAAAATAATTATTAATGATTATTATTTTAATGATATTTTTAAGTGAATTTAATATTTTTTGAATATTATAATTTCTTGCACTTATTCAATTTTGTATTGGATTTTACAATACATATGACCACATTTGCATATAACTACATAGCACTACTAGAAAAGTAACAATGACTAGATAGTGTAAGTTTTCAACTAAATACATCCATTCTGTATAATAGGATTTTAGTAATAAAAGAGGATTTGGCTTAAGAGTTTATAGATATTGGGAATTCAAAGGTATATCACTAAAATTAGCAATAAAATATCTTCAATAAACCTAAATGAGGAGCATTTATTTTCCATAATAGTATGATTTTTTTGCTTCAACTAAATCCAAATAGAATTATATTCTTTCAATAACACTTGTATTTTCTATGAATTATCAAAGTGTTCTATCTTGAATATATGAACCACTCATTGGTTGGGGCCATAATCATTTCAAATACAACTTAGAATCACCCTAAAGAATTCTTGAGCAAACTACTAAATTATTCTTTTCAAATGTACTTTGTGACACATCTTCAAATTTTTGGAGATTTGGATTACCTCAAGGGTGTTTAATCAAAATTTACATAACCTCTATATAGAAGGAAAAACACAATTTTTCTCTTTATAGTTCTAAACTTAATATTCTTATTGCTAAACTATCTTATATTCTATTTGTAAATTAAAATTTTTTCATATATATGAATCAAAATAAAAACAAGTTGGACTTATTTTAGTATAATTTAAAAAATTAATATTCACAAGTTTTCAAAAAATTCAATTAAAAAGAGAAAACTCTTAACTATTTTTCCAAATTGAATAGACTTGCAAAATTTCAACCCTTTAGTGAATAAAAAATAGTAAAGTTTCTTTAAAATTCATACTAAATAATTATAATTTTTCAAAATATTTATATCATTAGTTTATGTAGAGTATTTTTCTTCTTTTCTATTGATATATTAGTCAATTTCTCATTAATTCTCTTCAATGAATACGAATTATTTGTGTGCTTTTCAAAGAATTCATCATCTACCAAGTTGAGCATTTAGGGGTTAATTAATTGTGAGAGATTTGAAGTAATAAAATTTGAAGTTGAAACTTTTTGATTGATTAATCATATTTAGTGATACTAAATATGATTGACAATGATATATAAGTCCTAAAAAATTGCTATATATAATAAGCCTTTGTATTAAGAAACTAAATTTTTTTTGCAAACATTAAGGTAAAAATCATGGTAAAACATTGAAGCTCAAGGTGAATATTTTGGTTACATAGCTTGTTCACTTTGAAAATCAAATAGGACAGCCTTTGAAAGTGTATAAAATGCAATACTTTTTATCCAATTTGCAATTGCAATATATTTTTCATTATTTAAGAAAATTATACAAAAATCCAAATGACTTATAATTTTGCTCTACTTATACACCACCTATAGAAGATTAGGAAGAAATTTCATTCTTTTCAATTATAGGTTGGAATTTGGCAATGAGTTTGGCAATGTAAATATGGTATTTAGGCATTTACAAGCTAACTCTTCAAAGATAAAGGATTTATAATTGAAGGTGATCAGTCCAATTGATCCAATTGCAAAAATAAGTTGACTTAAATATTTTTAGACTGCAAATTTTGAGTTAAATTTTTTTATGTTGAAGAATTGGGTTGAAAAGTCTAAAAAATATATTAAAAAAAATCTTGATTTTCATTCTTTAAAAAATTGTCAAGTACAAATAGTATTGAAGTAAAAGGGAAAACCAAATTGTTAATAGCTCAATCTAATTTGAAATTGAAACATACTAATCTTAATGGTAAGGTTGTTCTAGTAAGAACATTGAACCTTGTAGAATTGTCTTTAAATTATCTTAAAAATTGAATATCCAAAATATAATTTGTAAGAAAAACAAAGAATTATTTTTGAAATTAATTTATTTTATATTATTTTATTTTTGGTCTGGTCTTGAATATAGTGAGCTCACAAGGACATGACTTGTGCTCCTAAGCATTGATTGCTTTGAAAAATATATTTCAAGAAAGCTAATCATTTTTCAATTTAGAAAAAAGGTTTTAAAAATCATGTCAAGAATTGAGATCCTAGAAGCTTGCCTAAACCTTCAAGTGTCTCTTGAAGGAACATTTGGAACTTTAGGTGTTAAAGTTTTCTAACACAATGAAAATTAGCTTTGAAGAGAATGAAAGCTATAGTTATGTAGCATTAGGCATTATGGGGTTGGGTGATCAGTATTTATCTGCAATGTTTCCGTAACCTCTAAATAATGGAACTTAATATCATATACATAATTTTGATATTCATTGTTGTATATGCTCTATTTTTCACTAAATATTAGTGGAATTTATTTTATTTTATTTTTGAAGACATGGAATCATATACTTTCTATTCTTTCTTTATAATTTTGATGAAATTTTTTGGTAAAAAATTGAAATTAGAGTGAACTTTTAAGAATAAGTAAAAAAAATTCATATTATATATAAAAGATGATTTATAAATCTATTACTATATATTAACATTTTATATTATAGTATGCTAAAAAAAGACTATCATAAATAGTATTTTCATAAAATTTTATTTTATTTTAAAATCTAGATGATACCAAATTATGGTGCCTTGAGCTTTTAGGGGTTAACACTTTAGCGGACCTACTCATGGAGAAGCCTGGAAATACTGCAAAAGAGTGAAATAGTTCGACCTCCGATCTAAAAGGTGGAAGGACAGGAGACAAAAAGTAACCGTTTGATCTTCGACGTTCTTGTCTATGCAATCGCATGGAAGAAGAATTAGTCGGAAGTGCTCATTGGATACGGAGATTATGTAGTTTGACTGGCAGTTGCCAGACGTTGACTTGCACGGGCAGTGCTCCTAATGCTCACAGCAATGAAATTTTGATGGACAAGGGTATTTTGCAAAAATTTCCAAAAATATAGAGTCAACAGAGCATCGTGTCAAGAATCAATGAAAGCTTATAGAGCGGAAAAAGAGTACAATGACTAGTAGATGTGGACCTTGCAATTGGAGGCACAACTGCGGAGTGCCAAAAAAGGGCCTTCGGTGCTGAAGTGAGCAGGTGACCGAGGGCTGAAGTTGTGAAGAATTGAGGCTTGCCCGGACATACCGTTCACGTGCTTTGAGGCTGCCCACACTAATAAGACAGAATTGTTGATATCACGCCCATGCTCGTCGGCGTCAATCTTCTCCAAATTATAATACAAAACTACAGAGAATGTTACTACTCAAGCGTTGTCAACCACAGCCTCAGAGGAATGAGCACTAAAGCAAATTCTGCGGCACATGACCAGTGGAGGCTGGCCAAAAATTCAAAGTGGCCTAAACCATTGCGGTCACCCATCGCACAAGTATTCCCAGGCAAGGCCGCTCAACAGTGGAGTTCCCATGGAGTGCGTTGCAGTAGCGTTGGCCTCCAAGCTTCACGACATGCATTGGCTGTGACAAGTACTTAGACAGCAGGTGCCTCGGCCAAAACCATGTAACCCGTCCAGCCTTTCCTGAGGTCGTAATCTTACTTGAAACCCTATGATTTTTGTTATTCCAGGCTTCCCGTCCCGTCTCCTGGGACTCTTTCAATTTCCTTGATGTTTCACGGAGGAGGGGATATATACGACGGCCTTCGGACTGGGTCCATTAGTGGCGACAATGCTTGTGGGTTCAGTCATCACAGACCACGATCAGTTTTTCAGGTTGCTCATCTCACACATCACACATGAACAAGGTGGTACCAGGTACACAATATTTTGGCCACAAATAACACACACAATTTCCTGACGAGTTAAAACAAAACTCCGATCGGTGTTCCAACAACTACAAAATCATAATGCATGACTTCAAAATTCAAGCAATTTCTTTCCCAAACATTACAACTGCAAATCATTACACTTTCTGGGGCATAAAACTTCAAGTTTTATATTCACATAGAAGGTTGCTCCGTACATTTTTCTACTTTTTTTTGGAAAAACAATAAAAACACATACTGTTCCTATCGTGTCTACAACACTTTCTACATTTCACACTCACATGTGGATAGATCTAAAATTCTGAAAGAGTAAGTACATATGACTGCCTACAAGATTGCTTCTTTTTGCCAAAACGTCTTGCCGACTCATTATAACTGCCGATTGCCGAGAAAAAAAAATTTACAACATGAGACCAAATATGAATGCTGACCTTCATGACCTTCAACGCCTCACCACGTAATGACTCCTATGGAAGCACTCACCAAGGTGAAGGTACATCCCGCCACATTGAGGACATAGCAAGTTTGTACGCCTACTTCCCATACAGAATCTGCATTTCCGACGGCTGTCACTTCTCACCAAACCATGTACCCCTGGAATGGACAAGTGGAATTGAGACACGACGCCTCTCTGTAAACTCCACGGCTGATTGAGCTTTTCTGCAAGCTGTAACTGGAATAGAAGGTGTGACTGGGGATCTTTTCCGAACTGGTCCATTGCAATGCCATTCAAAATGTAACAATTTACAATGGACGTGTCCAGTAGATAAAAGAATATCTTATGCCACCATTTGTGGCTGCAGGTTTGACAAGTGTAACTTCCATGAAGATGGTCCGCGACATCGACGCCGCGCATAAACTGGGTGTAAGCTTTGTGCACTGGGGACGTGTTCATGTCCGTCGCTTCTCCGTTGATCCGTCTTGGTATTGTCGGCCACGGTTCATCTGGTCCAAGAATGGGTGGATAGAACGAAGACAACATGAGTACAGCCTTCTGATCTACAAAAACTATGTACAATACCTCTTGGCCGCTGTGCATCCTCTACAGTAGCGTTCCCTGTGGTTCCTTGGATAATGACTTCGTATCGGTCAGTGCTTTTGGTAAACCCAAACGGTTGCTACGGACAGTGCCCACTACAAACGTGCCCAATGCCCGTAACGCCATAGCTAGCTTCACAGAAGTGAAGTAGTTGTCAATACATACGATGTGCGATAGACCATGTAAGCCCTCCATCAGTTGCATAACAACTTCGTGCCCGGATTTGGCGTCTCCCCAAGTCCCACCTGCCAACCGCTCTCTGTAAAGCAATCCGGTGTAAATCTGAAAATCGTAAATATATTTATGCCGAGCGTCGGCCAAGCACCACACCTTCACTCCCCATTTGGTGGGCTTCCATGGGATATACCGTCTAACCGGACAGTATTTCTTCTTGTACGGTATCATGGTCTTGTCTACTGTAACTTCTTGGTATAAATTCTAATTCCGTTTGAATCGATTCTGCAACTCTGTGACCAGCCAGCGCATCTTCCGCAGTTTGTCGAACTCGTCCTCCCCTCCTGCTGCTATAGGAACGTTGTCATCTACTATATGCAGACAACGCGTTATATTCTCGTATCGACGACAGGTCATAATGCTGGAGATACGTACTGGGGCAGAACAGAAATTCGTTGGTCCGTTGCCAGTAGCTCTGGTGGTTGGGAAGACGCTTTATACCCATAAGCAAATTGACGCCCATGAATGCTTTCAACTCAACTTTGTGGAGTGGCCACCAATTTTCCCCTCCAAGTGGCAAACGACTGTGCAGATGCACCTCGCTGGCGTATCGATTCGTATCTACACATATCCGCTCTAAAGTGCGGTCAGACCAGAAGCAGCCAAACAGTGAACTCTTCATGGGCATGCAAAGAATGGAAAACGTTGGGCCCACCGCTGGTCCTGTGAATGCTAGTGACAATAAAGAAAAATTGGCAGTCTTTGTTGTCCACGTCTCTTTCTAATAATCGTGCAGGAATGCCAGCCGCGTTGCACGGACTGATAACCAACCTGCTCCTCGGCCTCTTCCTCCTACTCTAGCACGAGTATTCAGAGGTAGTCCATTGGATCTGTCATGTATGGGCAGCTCGGAATTATTGGCTCCTGTCGTAGCTATAACGGACGGTCCTCCTCTCCCAGCATTATCGTTGCGTTGTCGCTGCCGACGCGGAGTGACAATAGCAGGAGGTGGACGTACATGGATGCCTCGACTCCTCGTCTTTGGAACTCTAGCAGTGCCTCCATCACTTCTGGGAGGCACTTCCGATAGACTCGGCATTGGCGTCATCACGCTAAAAAGCTGCTGAGCTGCATCGTTTGCAAGAGTGCTCTGCAATATAGGTTGGACGCTTATGAGAGCGTGGACTGAACTTCCAGAGGCACGCGACGTCAAGCAGTCCTGCATCACTGTAGTGAATAATTGTGGAAACGATTGTAGTACCTGCAGTGACCCTTATAAAGACGAAGTTCCTGTGACAGTTACATCGTCCGATACTATGTGTATGCCGGTGGAAATGACTGCGTCGTCCAAGCTCATTCCTTTAGCAAACTCACCGTAGTGTCCGTCTATCAACGATGGCCAACAGGTAACCTCCTCGCACTTTGCAAACTTGTATCAGGAAGTCCAAGAGTTGTCTTCGTCATGTATAGTTGTGCTATCTCTAGTGTTGGACGGCACAACTGCATTGCTACTTTCCAGTACATCTTGTGATGACTCATGACCTCTTTGAACTGCTTCTTTGAGGTCGTCATCATGAGCCACACCGTTCTCTTCCTCTTGATATTGGTGTAGTAAAAGAATGCGGTCCACATCACCACATGCGACATGTAACTCTCTCCCATCATCTAACATGACAACGTACATGAGCTCCCGTCGTTGCAAGTACGAATGGGTAGCTAATCCAAGTATCCAGTGAATACCGCCTTCTGTGGCCTCTTCTAATGTATCTGTTGTGACGATTTGTGCAGGCAGACGTACTAGAATAGGAGTCGTAGGTGACGGACTGAGGATGGCAGCTGCAGCTGGGACAACGGACTAGCGCTGCCTACGCCATGGAAGAACACAGACACTCTCCAAGGGATCTCTGGGAATGTACGTTGTGCAGAGTCAATGACGTCTTCTCCAACTTCAGGTCGCTTCCCTCGTCTCTTACTGTCTTCCTAGCTTCCTTCTATATTACAAGTGTCCTTCTTCTTAAGGCTGCATGTTGTCATTGTTGTTGACTCCGGAGCAGTAATACCCGTTCTTATAGGTGTACTCAATTTCCGACTTTGATACTAACACGCCGCTGGACTTCTGCGAATGTAGGAGTTATTGCTCAAGGATAGCCGTGCAAGTCTTGAATTTTGATGGACTGCGAGGAAGTTAGAATTGGTCGACAGCAAAGGAGAGGCACTGGCGGCATAGACACTGCGGCGATGATACGTCCAGCCACAGAAGAACGCGGAGTGCGTGGTTCAGCTTGTCACTGAAACCTTGTGGGTGGCTCTTAGGTACTCTCTCTCTCCACCCAAGTATTCGTGCACAATGATGTCGGAAGAGGTAGCGCAAACCACGAGGTGTGTTGCATTTCTTCACGCCTCTCTTGACCTCCCTCCTCAACAGTTTCCGAATATCGATCACTCCAAGTATTTGCCTAGTTTGAGAGGACGATGCTCTAATGAAAGTTGTCCATTGCGTAATGGTCTCACGAATGAATGGCAATCGAGATAGTTGGTGATCTGTGCAGGGTGGCAAAACGGCCATGTGAACACTAAGTCATTCGTGACTGACACTCCGGTCTATATTGATAAAAACAAAAAAATTTACAGTGAATTCACTGTGCTCCCAGGGTCACCTACTACAAGTGGTCCTCGAATTACCGAAAACTTATGAAAGCTCAATTACGACATTTATACGTGGAAAATGCAGGGAAAGCTACTAACATAGAAGAAGCTTGCTCACTATTTGTTTGCTATAGTGTCAGTTGTATCATGCAGGACTATAGACTTAGACTTTTTACGAACACTAATTTCTACTGGATTCTATATTGACCACTGTGCAGATCTGTAGGACTCTTGATCACTGCTTCAATAATAGCAGAAACACTGAGCACAGAGAGACAATTCGAAGCAGTTCAATGACTAGTAAGCGCTACAGAATTTTTCAAACTGAAACCGCAGTGACTGAAGGCTAATTTGACAGAGTTTGTGACTACAAGTATGACATGATATTGAATATGTGTGGAAGAACAAACAATATGAAGCATGTCTACTTATGTATGAGCAAAGAGTGTAAGTATTACTGCAAGTATTACAATTTCTAGTTTATATAATTCTTGAATGATGGAGATGGCTGTTTAGGTACTGGTACATCCTGAATAATATTTTGATCCAGAAGTGCTGGCCAAGTTCTACATTTCATTGGAAGGTGTGATTGCTCTTTGTTTGAGATAGTGTACTTGCTACTATGTAATACTACCTGTAGTTGGGAAATGCAGAATTGAATGTCTAGAACGGCAGAAAAACATTTAGTAGCACTACAAGAAAAAGGGGTCCAAATTGAGAAATACTTGATAAGAAAATGTCCAATATGACTAAGCCCATGTTCTTCAACCCTGTCTCTGTCATTTTGTTGAATTTCCTGTCATTTAAGAGTCAATTATTCCTTAGCTGAAGCTTCGTCACAAGGCCCATCACGGCAACACCAAGCGCAAACCCTAAACATGGAGTTCCCTCCTGACAGCCATGGGTGCTCAGTGTTCCAAATTGACGGCTCATAAAAAGCCCCGGAATCTGTAGTTGATCCATAGTCACGTTCTCAACTTCTCGTTCCATTTGCTTTGCTTCCTCTTTGCAAGTTCCCTAACGTTGTCGCGTTGCTAGCGTCGCTCAAATTCTGAAAATGGTTTTCTTTTTCATAATGCTGGTGCTACTTCTCCGTTGCTTTGCAACTTCTGTAGCCATTGCTTCCGAAGGAAACAAGTACTCTTCGGTAAGCGCCACAATAATTCTCACACGCTGTGCAGGTGTTGTAGGCGTAGAAGTTTTCACTTTCATTGTGGGTGCTCTGCTTGTGGTTACCTTGCCGCAAGAGTCTGCACTAACAATTGGAGTTACTCTTGGTCTGCACCACATTAGAAGCAATGTCGGGAAGTATGATTTAGGATGCTGGTGCCTGGTCAGGTTTGCAGAAGTGAGATTCTCAGTTTTGGGGGCATGTTGAAATAATGGATTTTTATTGCATTTGAATGATTTGTGTTGTCTTCATTCCTATCTGAGTTTTTTCCTGATGCCCACGTCATCAATCTCTCTCCGTATTTTATTTCCGTGGCCTATTGCCGGGCAAAGAAGAAGGTGGCATCATTAGTGAAATTTGAAGAACGTATGTATTTGTTTGAGCAACATAGAATCGAGTTAGCACATCGGTAATTGCCGAGTATGCTCCCTTTGGCTATGCTGTGCTCTTGCTTGGAGGACGACATACTGTCACCCACTCCTCAAGTTCAATGTATGAAGGGCTTTGAATTTGAGCCTTGTGAGTTGTAACCCTCCTTGTCTGTGTATTTACGACATTATTGTTTTGTAACTTTTCAATCTGTTTTTTTTTAAGAATGCTTGTCGTTGGCTATAATTGCACTTTATTCTTCTCCTTGTAGAGCCCCAAGCTGCTGAAAACGGAAGAAGAAATCACCCAAATTTCTCAAAAAATCAATAACTATGAAAATGACCTTGAAAAGAGAAAGGAAGACGAGAGAAAGCAGGGAAGCGAGATCCAGAATCTACAGCGAAGTCTGCAGGATGTTACGCATTCCATGAATGACCTCATTGTGCAACAAGGCGGAGAAGGTGAAGGACGTCTGCATCTTGCGGAGAATCAGATGATGGAGTATCACCGAATGTGAGAACATTGAGGTTACAACTCTTGTCTGCTTTGTTATCTTGATGGACAGGTCATCATTTTTGTTTGCTTCTGGGACCTTTTCAGTTTGTTAATAGTAAAGTCCAAGTTCTAAGCTATAGTCGCGTGTCATTCAATCTCCTTGCGCTCGCAGTAAGGAGGAAGAGGGCATACGAACTATTAAGCTGAGACAAGAGAAGGAGGTCCAAGATCGGCACATGCTAGCAGATGTAGAGGCCTTGAAAAATCTTGAGGAAATCTTCGGCAACTCACTAATACGGATCAGTAGCTTGCAGCTCAGGTAAGGTTACATGGAAGAGTAGCCAGATGCATGTGCAGTACATGTCAGATATTGCCGTAATACTAATTTCTACGCCAGAAGATGGGAGTTTGGGTGGGTGCATTTCAAGAGTGTAATTTCATTTCTTAAATGATTTAACTCCTTTGAGATTTACATTTACTAGAATTGTTGTATAACGTTTGAACTAGATGTTGTGGTTAAGGAGCATCAAATATGAAATCCAGCTTGACCTTGATCTTGATTGGCTTTTGATAGACTAATTGGTGACCTGTGGATTCCAAGACGTGAGATGATAGATCATACAAAGAAATTGGTCCAAGAGCGATTTACTACAATAAATGGTTACAAGTGTGATGCTGAGGTAAGAGAAATGATCCATATCTCTTATTTCCATAGTTTGTCGGACAATTCTTATGCTAAGAGTACCAATCTATCTATGAGCAACTTTTCGATGGGAACTAACTATTTGAACTATCGATCCTCTTTTCACTCTGGAAGATTGGTGAAAGACGATTGAGACACGGACTTGTTTGAAGTGATACTGCAGATATCCATCTTTGAATTTTTGTACAACCGATACTTGTATTTCTTGATTCTGTACTGGAATTGTAGTTGATCTTGATTGAGATGCTTGTTGACCAAGTCATTTATGGAGATAGATTCGGTCATGGTGCAATTTGGAAGTCTTGATGTTGCAGCACAGCAGATTAGTGATACGTTTTTTGAAGGTACTGCTTGGGACCCTTTAATCTATGTATTTGAATTTTTTATCCGTGATTGCCATTTTCAGCAAGACTTCTCCCTGTTGACTTCTCAAATTGTATTTGGGTATATAAACAATTGTATACAGATTATTCTCCAAGTTTTTGAGGAGTGATCGTGGGGTTTCAGGAGTATTTTTCCAGGTTTTGCCATATGTCACGCCATTTCCTGGTGGTCATCTATACGATGAGTCCCATATGTGAGATATGTAGGAATTTCAGTTGAGCAAGGATCAAATTTATTGGACCTCGATTTGTTTGAGATTTTAGTTTAAATACATACATGCACAAACAATACGTAGAACAAAAACGATCCTAACATTAAGCAAAAAATGGACAATGATGATGCAGGAATCAAAACAGTGAGGAGAGACAACTGTCTACTTGTCAAGAACTTGATCACTGAATGTCTTCATAAAATCCTCATTGACCGAGACATCCTTAGAGCCATTCAATATGTCAAAAGTACTATCTCTGATTTGCTCATGAATCGAATGGATTTGTCCCTTGTCATCACAAAGGTATGGCTTACATCTCTGAGTGCATTCATATTTTGTATTTAGGATGTCTCTTGCTGTCTAGATCGTTGGATATCTTTATGACCAAGCAGAACATATCAATAAGGATAAATATTCAGCACTTCATGGTGTCTCGTTCATCTCATGTCTTGTCACTGAGGCCTTGCTATTCTCTCTGCAAGGGTTGACATAGGTAGGAGATGCTTATGAAAACAAGATTGTTCATGTTGAGCTAGTTGAACGGATGCGCAAGGTGGGATGAAGTACATTTGCGATATTGATATTTCAATGGTTCATTCTTAGAATAATATAAATTTTGTTTCAAGGCGTTTGCAAGTGTAGACCTTCTGAAGACGTGTGAGATTCCTTGCCTCAGTAGTGTGAGATGTTGGCCATTTTCCATTTTGGTGCAATTCCAATTTACCAAGTACATTCTCATATAAATGTGTCTTTGAAATGATATGTTTCCTATTTCGTGTGTGTATATGTTCTTTTTCATTCAGCGGGATGCTGCAACTACCCCCAGTGTTGGTGATCGTGTGCCTTATGTTATCATCAAGGCGGCAAAGGGTGCAAAGGTATCACGTGCCGGGCCAGCTACTAAAACGGTCAATATGAGGTAGCAAGATGACGAAAATTCAATCAAAAAGTGACGAAGTTATGACAGAAGTTTTGTCAATAAAGAGGTCGAACCTACAAGTTCCCACTGACAGCACAATTGACAAGTTTGTGTCAGTTCTTTGTCAATTAGGACACCGGAACCCTTGTTGTGTAGTCACCCATGTACTATGTACAAGCAAGCCTACTTGAATTCTTAGACTCATTACATGTCCTCCGGATAGAGTTGTCCATGAGGCACTAGAATAACTAGCTCTGAGCATTCAGTTTGCAGCCGCCAAAGAATTCGTCTTAGTACTTAGAATTGACAACCTACTATTGGGAATTGCCAAGTATACGCACGCAACAGGGCTCTGGCAATAATTTATTTTGATGCATTGTCAGACGACTATGGTTTATTCGTTTTATAATTCCCGATGGAAAAAAAATGGAGTGCAATGAAGAGTGTTGACATTAGGCAGCTATACCATCGTAAACTGCTCGAAATCAAAACAAAAAAATTAAAGTTCATAAAACTTCATTGCTATCAGCAGCGGACAGACAAAAATTCCAGCGTTTCCAGACATCACTCGCAAATCCCATTTATCATAAATTAGTGGCGTTGTATTCTAGAGCATGGCATTCACTGTGCAATAGAGAGAAGCATTACCTACCTATAGAAAAAAAAGATGGATGAAAAATAGTCGTCTCTTGCAAAAATTGACAATTCTGCTTTGTTCATCGTCCAAAATATGGACGTCGGCGCGCTTAGGGGTTAACATCTAAACTTCAAATTTGAGAGCAAGAGTGTATAAGTTGCCAAAATACTCTAAAAAATCATCTTTTGCCATCTATTTTAGCATCTTATCTTAAAGAGATCACTAGTGCCTCAATGAAAGAATTTTTGCCACGATCTAATATAGACACATTTTAAGAACTCAAAAAAAAATTGAATGAAAAAATCAAGGTCTCTCTTCTAGAATTTTGCATTTAGAATCATCCATGAGCATTTTTCAGTTTTCAAATGTGTTTAAAGCAACTAGATGCTTCCAAATAAGCAATTGAATATTGTTCGTATTATTCAATTGGCTAGTTTTACCTTGGATTTGAAGAAACGAATTGTTATGCAAGAGTAGTCTTGGCAAAGTGTAGACACATGGTGCCTTTACTGAATAAGGGTAATTAATGTACACAAGGACCGAAAGGTCAAATGAATGAATAGAAATGAAACCAACATGAATGAAAAAAAATGAATGAGGTTTAAATTAATAAGTTAAACCAAAGTGTCGTATGTATTAACTTTCAATACTCCCCCTCACTCATGGTATTCCTTTTGTGAGCGTTATTGTCAAGACTTCCCTTCACTCACAACTTGAGAATATGTCGCAATTCTTTCATCTGCCTAATGACACAAGCTAGGGTTTGCGTGGTCATGTCAAAGATTTTATATTGGTGAATTTTCCTTGCATTAGATGAAGGCGTTTGGTATTGCAAGTTTTAAAAACTAATGTTGATTTGTGGCCTGTGAATGGGACTTTTCTTCGCGTGGATTTGGTTGACAACTTTTATGGTATGGAGGATCTATGCATGATAAGGTTCTTGAGGGGTGTTGGTGTATTCTATGTTTTATGTAGGGATCCTTTGAGAGTGCTGAAGGTGATAGGAAATTGCTACTTTGCTAGATACTCGTAATGTTGCAATTAGGGTTTTGATAGGAAGTAGTAATATGAGCGGTAGTGCAAGTGAATTCTACTAGCTAGACTTTTGAGAACCCAAGTGATTGGTGGAATAACAGATCATCAAGGTGAAATCTTAGAGCACCTGATTTTAAACACAATAAAACTAGATAGGCCTTGTGGATAGATAGTTGAACAACTCCTAAGTGGATAAGAGTGAAGTTTGAGAGTGAGGGTTTAAAGGAATAATATCAACGCTCTGTCTGCTCGTAATGAAGGTTGTGTAGTGTAGCGGTTTGGTTAGAAAGTTGGCCTGTTGGATATGAATTGGAACATGACTCACCTATAGAATGCCTACTTTGGAAACTTCCGTAATAAAATGATGTTGGATATCTACATGCTTGGTTTCAAAAGACATGACTGGATTTTGTATAAGTTTTATCCAAGACTGCTTATCGCTCAGCAATGGAGTGGGTGCTATCGTTTCTAAGCCTAGTTCTATTAGGATTCCTTGAAAGTGTATAATATCTTTTGCAGCATCAGTGAGTACAAGATACTCCTCTTCTGTACTAGAAAGGGATATTGTTGGTTGCAGCTTACTTGAACAAAAAATACTTGAGTTTCCTAGTTTGTGAAATATTCTAGAAGTTAATTGGCGTGAGTCCAAATCTTGTCTCCAATTAGCATCTTTGTAGGTGTGATACTCTTTGTTGTTGTGGGCTGGGAAGAAAGTTCCGTAATCTATTGTGTCGCTCACATATCTAGGTATTTTCTTCGCAGCTTTGAAGTATTCAACCTCTGATTGATCCATGTATTGAGAGATGCAACTTATAGCATATAAAATATATGAGCGAGTACGGGATAGATAGAAAAGACTTTTCACAAGGAATCAATATGCCATAGTATCCACTCGTGTTGTTCCCATGTGTTTCTATAACTGTACTTTCAGGTCAAAATGTGTATCAGTCGGATTACAGTCCTGAAGGTCAAACTTTTGCAATAGTTTTTGAATGCAGCATCGTTGACCAATGAAAATTCCATTGTGTTGTCTGTGGATTTTGACTCCATGATAATTGGCTGCTTTACCGAAATTAGTCATTTAGAAAACTTCTTGGAGTTCAAGTTTTGATCTTGCAATTTTTGAGTGGTTGTTGCCAATGATGAGCATGTCATCTACGTATAGTAGAAGGATGGTCAAGTTTTCGTCTTTTCTTAAAAAATATAGATATGGATCATTTTTGCTGTGGGATAGTCCTTGATTTAGCAACCATGAATTAACACTCTCGTACCATACTTTTGGTGCTTGTTTTAGCCTGTATAATACCTTCTTAATTTTGCACACTTTGGTTGGATCTCTTGCAGATGGAAAACCATCAGGTTTCTCCATGTAAATTTCCTTGTTGAGTGTTCCATTTAAAAACGCAATGATAACATCCATTTGTAGTAGTGGGTAGTGATTTTGAGCAGCCATGGCAAAAATAATGAGAATAGTAGACCACTTGACTATAGGAGCAAAAATGTCATTATAATCTAGATTATTTCCTTTTGTTGGAAGCCTTGTGCTACTATTCTTGCCTTGAGTTTGTTGATACCTCCTTGCATATTCCGCTTTACCTTTAATATCATTTTTTTAGTAACTGGAGTCCTTCTCTTTGGTTGATTCATGATTTTTCACATTTGATTTTTTATAATTGAGTTGATTTTGCTTTCAATAGCACTTCTCTAGTCCTTTTGTTGATTAGCTATGTGGAAATCAATAGGCTCTTCTAGAAGCTCGGAAACTAGTGTCCAAAAGTCTCGCAATTTAAGAGGAAGATTTCTATTCTTAATAAGGTATCATCTTTCAGCTGGCCCAATAGTTTTGTTGACTCGCATTGAAGGCTTCTAGAGTGAGTGCGAGTTTATTGGGCTTGATATGTGACGACTTAGGGTAGAAAATGAGAGATCTGTTGAATAGTTTAAAGTAGGGATCAAGTTAGAGTTTGATCTAAGAGTTGTATCTAGGCTAGCATGTGATGCATCATCCATCTGATCTGTGGTTATATCTAGCATCGTTGGTATTTCTGGTGCGTCACTAACTGAGATTGTTGGCAATTTTGAAATTGGAATCTAAAAAGCATTGTTAGCTGGATTACTATATATCAAATATTTATAGTCTACCTTATTTTTGTCAAAAACTACATTCCTACTTATAATCACATTTTGGTGCTATGGTTATAAAGATGATAGGCTTTGGTTTCATTGTCAAGTTCATTGTTAAAATCCAAGAAGAGACACTTCTATATTTTATTGTCAAGCTTGTTGAGGTGTTCTTGAGGTACATGAACGTAAGCCAGGCATCTAAAAATTCTAAAATTCTAAATATCCGGTTTGGTACCTATGAATTTTGCTTTAGGAGTCTCTCCATGGTTTGCTCATGTAGGGCTACAATTTATCAAATAGATTGTAGTAGCAACGGCTTTGGTCCATAGATAGATTGACACTTGGCAATTATGCAACATACTTCAAGTACACTTTGAAATTATTCAATTATGCCGTTCAGATACACCATTTGTTTAGGGGTATGGGCTTGTAAACTCTTTTTGAATGTCATTAATGGAACAATATTTGATGAATTCATCTAACAAATATTCTCCTCCAGGATCTGATTGCAGCACTTGCATTTTGTTACTGGCCTGAACTTTGATCTACTCTTTGAATTTACAGAATGCTTATTGATGCTTGATATTTTTGTGATTTAGTCAACTAAGGCATATAGATACAATTGACCAATTGACTTCCACTACAGTTTGCACACCACAAGAGCTACACACTGATGGACTAAAACACCTTCAAATCTTGCATCAAAGAGTGCACATTGAAATTTTGAAATTCACCAAGCTGCAAGGACTAAAACTAAGTAGTGATGTCCCTCTACTTCAAAGGCAAGTTTCTCAAAAATCCTAAATTACATGATAAGGAGATTTTGCATCGACATAGAAGATTGGATGAGTTCATACAATGAAAAAGTAACCTTTTCATTTGACTTATGTATCACTTAGAAATTTCAGTTGATTGTGAATGTTGTGAAGTTGTACACAATTTTGATCGTCACAATTTTGTTGACTTTAGGGGTCTCCTTTTCAAGGATGCAAAAGGGAACCTACCTCATTGGTAAACAACGTTATGTTACTCAACTGAAAGAGACGATTGGCATGCCATGTTGGCACGATGAGTTACCGGTCCCACAAGAGCCTTTTACTGGCCTTTTACTTTTACGAGGGGGGGATGAAACATTGGATGAATGAAAACTATATTCTCACCGAATGGATGACGGTGACGACGACGAAGAAAACGAATAAGAACAGAGGCAGGGCTTTCATTGTCGAGCACAACAAGCTGCGGCGATGGCGGAGCCTTGTCTCGTGCACAGCAGCCAGTTGCAACAACAAGTGTAGAATTTTCTGCCCGCTTCACCTTCTTCGTCTTCTTCTTCTGCCGCGGTTCTCATTTTCAATATTTATTCTCTACGATCTCGGCGTCGAGAGATAATAATCGTGCTTGTTTTTTAGGGTTAGGGTTCGAGGGGGTTGTGAGAGATTGGGGGTTATGCCTTCGAGGTTTCGAGAGTGGTTTGGCGTGCACTGGAGGTCGAAATATTCCGTTTTCCTCTGAATTGAGTGACTGACGGATTCAGTTTCTTGTTTGAATTGCAGGAATTAATTAGTCCAGTTTAGAGGACGCGAGTGAAAGCTCAGGTTTGCGTCGGATTTGTTTCCGAAGACTCGTGGATTTGGGCTATGCTAGTACGCGTAGGGAAATTTGAGGGTGATGAAGCAGAAACAGGCGTGAGGTTTTGCGAACTTCCACAAAGCCTACTTCGGGTTTCGGATTTAGGGTTTAGGGCATGAGCGTTCTACTGAGGGTGTGCATGAGTGTAGTGGCTTGTGACGTCATTGGACGCCTGAACTCATGGTATGAATACTGCTATAGCTGAAAGGCTTGAGGTTGGGAGTTTCATGGGGGATATTTACAAAGAAGACAGTGAAAGGGATTATGATGACGATGATGAGGACGATGGAGATGGAGAGGGAAGGGGTCGGCAGATGCTGGGGTTTATGTTTGGCAATGTCGATGACTCCGGTGGTCTCGACGAAGAGTATCTCGACCAGGTTGTTATTAATTTCGTTTTCCTCGAGAATTCGGTCATTTGGCTACAAAAACCAAGGCTTTTTGAACAAAATGCTATACAGAGTGCAGAATTTAAAGTCGACGTATCTTAGTTATGGTTCACTTTGATGATGGCTTATACTTTACTCCTGCTGCTGCCTAAGATTGCCTGGGGTGTCGTCCGAATTTTGAATCGCGGAATTGCTGATGGCTTCTAGGCAGTTGAACATCTTTAGCGGTTGGGATTCTGGGAAAGAGTTTCGTAGGGGTTTGAACCACTCAGGATGCTTAAAAGAAAAGAATTATTTGATTCCTCGAGATACAACTGGGAGCCGAGTCAAAAAGTTCCAATACTATCCCGAAAGCTTCTCCTGAACCGCAGACCAACATATTATGCCGCGGAATAGCAATCCCCTAAGCAGGCATGATGCAGTCTGCCATCCTGAAACGGCCCGGTTCCTGAGAGTTGGGTTTCATCAACTAAAAATACAACCGCAATTTCACTCCACATAGAACTCCCATAGTCATTGATATCAGTTGGAAGGGTATCTTGATTCAGTCTCCCGTTCTATGCGCCGTTATATCTTGGGTTTAGTTCGTCCTCGCACCACAATTAGGCGTCAAAATTACTTGTGTCATTTCGTGCTGAAGTGTAGAAGGCCACCAAGTTGTCAATTGTGAATAAACTACAAACTGCGCACCGAAGGAGTTAGCAACTAGAGCAACACGTGTCGGGTTTGGAGTGCAGTACCCTGTGGCGTGGTTTACGTACCGCGTTTTTTTTAACAACAACCTGCAGCCATGCATGAGCCCTTTCAGTACTTAGTTTGTAGTTTTCATTTCGAGTAGAGGTGTGTTTTATTCCGAAGGGATTTAGGTTCTTTGATGACGGGAGGTCTGTGTAGTCGCCATCAATACACTCGGGTTCTCTCTCTTTTCTTCCATAATATTGCTGGTTCTGATCACAAGCGACTATATTCCTGCAGGACGCAAAGGAGCATTTATCGGCGTTGGCACACCAGTTGGGTCCATCGTTGGTTGATATCGAAGTAAGTGTTTTGCGATCCTTATTTTCTTATCAAGCAAAATGTCTGCTGTTATTTGGAGCTAGCTGGTCATGCCTGCTTATGGCTTGTTTTGAGATTTCTTGTGTACTTTGATCATTTCAATATAGTTCACTTTGTAATGATCAAAGCTAGGTCCAGGTTGTTTGAGGAGTCGATCAATCCGATTGTGTTGGTAGCATCGGGAGTTTTAGGTTTTAACATTGTTCCACTTTTATCCTTAATGAGATAGATCTAGAGCTGTAAATTGAATCATTTTAGACTAGGTGAGCGCCTTTTTGAGCAGCCCATCCTATTACTGCACTCAAGTGTACTTAATTTTTCGAACAACACTCTTGGGGCCTACCGCTTCATTTTATATCTGATTCGACTCCCGAGAAGACATTCATATTTATTCCTAGTGGAAGCGCTGGTTTACTCTTGCTGTTGGAGTATTTGAGGCATTCTTCACGTCTGTCGTTTTTCATTCCTGGTTCTGGATGTGCAGCAGCTTTACGCTAAGAGAAAGAAATTGACAGATACTAATGAGAGCGAAGAGCATGAAGGTAATGTTAGATATGCAACAAGTCAAGTTCTATTTTTGATGCGTTCTATGCATGTTTCTATAACACTCATGAATTCAATGCTTGCGATGATAGCATATTGCCAGTTACGGAGATAACTTATTCGAGATCCTCTACATCATGCTCAAGTTACTTTTTAATTATCAAGTTTAGGTTACCGAGACTCAATGAATTTGCTTCATGATAGCTTACTCCCTTAGCTCCTACCTTTTGAATTTGAGAAGGGTCTTGAAACAAGCCACTGATTCACGAGTACTTAATTGCAGATTATGATCAGAAAGCAAACGATGCAGTGGACTATGAAGATGAACAAGAACAGTATGAGGGTCCGGAGGTTCAACTTGCCCCGCAGGATATGCAATTTTATGCTGAGGCTGCTTTGGCTGGACCCACCAAAGTTGTTGAAGAAGACAATTATGATGAAGACGACGATTTTGATTCGGAGCGGCCTGCAGATGCCAAGGTCGAAGGCGAAGATTTCGATTCTGAACAGCCGGTGGAGGCTAGGGCTGAATACGAGGATTTTGACTCCGAGCAACCTGCAGATATCAAGATGGGATCGCCTGTCAAAAATGCCTCAGGTACTGTACTGTACTCGTTGCTTTGGATATTTGTTTTGTAACCAGCGTTTCCTGAATGTGTCTTCGTGTCGAAATAAACCTCGAAGAGTTCATTTATGCACTTGATGTTGGAGGGGGGGCGGGCTTGACGATTTTCTTTTCAAAGGTGCAATGCAGTGAAGTAGGGATTACATTTCAAGAATCCAGTCCTATTTTCAGATTTGATGTCTCAACTCTATGTAGGCAAACCAGATTTAGAAGTTGTACTCACAGGCTCACGTGTGTTTACGACTAGAACTATGATGAATGTAACTCTATGAATACCGTGACTATGGATTTGATATGTGTAGTCTTTTGCTGCACTATTTACACCCATAATGACGACTTAGTGATATCTTGACAAGGACGTGCTACAATCAAGTCCTTGTGGTAATGAAGTCTTCGGTGTAGTTTAAGACATTTATCCTCTGAAATGTCCCTTCGCATTTTATCTCCTTGACTTTGTTCTAATTTCTATTCCTAATAATTTTCAGAAACGGAAGATGAAGCACCTCTGACACAAGATGACGACGAGGAAGCACCGATGGCACAAGAGCAATGTCGAACCAGTGCAGTGGATACTATAGCTTCCGATGATGAGGTCGACGACAAAGACGAGGATTGGGATCAAATTTTGGGATCACAGGTAACGTTTTAAACCCTAACATGATTGTTTTGGTTGGACATATTTTCAGTGTCGAAGTATATCACTCCTGTTTCTCTTACTTATATCCTTGATGTGTGCAGGAAACGACTTCCTCATCAAAAGAGCAAGAAGAGGAAGCGGCCAAAATTTCTCTGCCGGTTCTTTGCCAAGAGGATGGAAAAACAGTGCTTAGATTTTCAGAGCTTTTTGGAGTACGAGAACCTTATTGGGTCATTGGTCATCGTAAAGGGCGTTACAAGCGAGGGCATGTTAGAGGTCAGTCTCGTAGTTTGTAGAAATTAGTTCTCTACACTTCAAGTAGCTTTCTGAGGTTAACGGAATCAATAGAAGATGAGGAGCTCTGCATGCCTAGAAAATTGTGGCCATCTTGGCCTTGCCTTACGTTTTGAAGTTACTTACAGGGTGATTTATTTCGATCTTAGTGGATGAAGAAGCTGATCCTGTGACTTCATTGGACAGAGAAACGAGATCCACCTGAGGAAGAGGACGATGAAGAGACAGTACTCAAGAGGTGTTCGCAACAACCTGTACTTCCTGGTGTGTCATCGAGTGCAGATGGGGACTTTGAAAGCGGGAGCAGTTCAGAAGAGTCCGAAGGTGGGAGTGCAATTGAGGAAGACGGCAATCAGACAGCACTTGTTCTTTCGCATACTCGACGGAACCGGATTAAACAAAAGAAGCTCGTGTTTACCAGTGCAGAACCAATGAAAGGAGACAGCGATATGTACGAGATTGATATCGCGGAATTTAGGAGGCAAATTCCTGATGCAAATTTTGACCTTATTCATCAAGTAGAATGGGAAGATAGTATACTTTGGGATGCTTCAGACGCAACCAGACGGGGTGGATCCATTTCTGACCATCGTGCCAGTTGTCAATTGGTTGAGTTGGACTCTGAAAGTGAGCTGAGTCACTTGTCTGAGAATGATCACGAACGCCCGCTTACAGATCAACGTGAAGTAGAGTTGATTGATTATTCCAACTGGCAGAGACCTGGTGTTGTGGAGCCATTACGCCAGAGTAGTAAAGAGTTGGATGATGAGAATGAACTTCTTCTGTCAGCTAAATCCTTGCGACATCCACAAATGCTAAGACTTCAGACTCGTTCCCTTGAGAAAGGGCCTGATGGAGAAGCAAGAGCTGAATTGTTGAAGCGTATCAGCATTATGACTCTTGAAGTGAAGGAGAAAAACCAGGAGCTGGCACGTGGAGATTGGCTCAGTAGCATTTTCTGGGGAGATCTAGAGCCCGGTCTCTCAAGGTCAAAGGTAACTTCTTGACTTCACTTTGGCATCAGGAGCACTGAGTACACATTGTTGTTATATGATTGTGATTGACCGTCACTTTTACTTGCTGATCAGAGACATGCACAAGAGATGTTGATGTTGAGAGATCTGCACTTTGAGGGCATCCTGGCACACTTTATTAAAGTATAGCTGGTATTAGATTCTAATCTATGGGGATTCATTTTGGTGCAGGTAATCTTAGATTTAATGGACCCGGAAATGGTGTTTGAGACATCTGAAGCAAAGAACAGTCAATCTATAAGTCTTCATGCTGCCGCGGTTGTGCTTACCCCAGGAGGGAAGGAGGGGGCCCCTGATGGTGCAGATGGAACAGTTAATGCTTCTTTATCTTTGACTAGATTCAATATTAGCAATGATAAGTATTACACAAACAAGAAGACCCATCAACAACAGAAGTCAAATGCAAAGAAACGGGCCATTCATGGAGTCAAAGTTATGCATTCACTTCCAGCCATCAAGCTTCAAAGCATGAAGCCTAAGTTATCCAAGTGGGTTCCTTTCTTCACTTCCAGCATGCAAAAATATCTGGTTTCTACCGGTGGTGATCATTACGAATCTTTCCGACCTGCATGTTTAATATTTTGGTGGCTGGGATGGTATTGGAGATATTTTATTGGCTGCACCTATCATGTTCCCGTTTATGCTTTGAATACTTGTGAGGACTTTGTCTTGAGTGTATCCTGTATACTCAATTCAATCCTTGTACGTCTTATTCTAGGTGCTACTTGTTAGCAATTATAGGGGGGGTCTCATTTCATCGAGGATCAACAGGTGGTTTATGAGTACTTGTGATGTTAAGTATCTAGTTCCAAGCTTGAAATTGCCAGATTGATACTTATTTCATGTTACCTTTGCATGTACTCTAGCCTGCTTGATTTCATTAAACTGGGAAACCACGAAACGATTTCTAAGACGGCTATTGTGTTGTGGACTGGCAGCAAGGATCTGGCAAATTTTCATCGTCCAAAGGCAGTATGGTATCCTCATCACAATGAAGTAGCCGCAAAGGAACAGGGAAAGCTTGCTTCTAGGGGTCCTATGAAAGTAATTGTGAAGACACTAGGCGGGAAGGGAAGCAAGCTTACTGTTGATGCCTCGGAGACCTTGGATGTTTTGAAAGCAAAGGCTGCTAAGAAGCTAGGAGGTGAACATCTTTTTTGGCCTATGTTTCTGATTATGAGCTGGTGTAAACTGAATGCTTAAAATTCTGAGACTGCTAGCTTATTAGACTCGTTTGATTGCCAACAGACCTGAAACCTTCGGAAAAGACGAAGGTATTTTATTCAGGAAAGGAGTTGGTAGTTGGCTCCACTTTTGCTCAACAGCAAGTACCACCAAATTCAGTGTTGCACCTCGTACGTACCAAGATTTATCCATGGCCAAAAGCACAGCGTCTGCCTGGCGAGAACAAGCCACTTCGACCTCCAGGAGCCTTTAAGAAGAAGTCGGAACTTTCAGTGAAGGATGGCCATGTTGCTCTTATGGAGTAAGCTCTCTCCGTTTCTTCTTACTTCTCTGTCCACATTTGTAGTTCTTTGTGGTATTTTGGCATATGCTATCGTATAAGATTTAAAAATTTGGAATTCATTTAGTTCGAGACTTGGAAGTCTTGTATAGGTTCTGCTGGCACTGGCATGCCGTGTGTTATTGATATAATTAAGATTCCAGCTTACAGTCAGGTTTTGATGTTGTTCTGAGTTATTGCCGTTGGTGAATTATGGGCCTAATCCAAAGTCCCACGTAGTTCTTAGCAATCTGCATGCATGCTGTTACTTTTTTGTAGGAGCCCTGCTTCAGTGGATTTAGATGTGCTTGAAATGTTCATGGGTTCAATATTTGTGTATGTGATATAGGTATTGTGAAGAAAGGCCGCTCCTACTTGGAAATGTGGGCATGGGGGGACGTCTTTACACTTACTATCGAAAACGCTCTCCAACAGATGCTGCTGCTGCCACCCTTCGCGCTGAGCGGGGCCGCTGGGTTGGTATCAGTCTGCCTCTGGAGCCAACTGAAGATTCTCCGTTTCTTGGTGACATTCGCCCTGGAGAAACTCAGTCAAGTCTGGAGACAAACATGTATAGAGCACCTGTTTTCTCACATAAAGTGCCTACAACTGATTTCCTGCTCGTCCGTTCTCCGAAAGGAAAATTGTCTTTGAGGCGCATTGACAGCGTCCACGTTGTTGGGCAGCAGGTCTCTTCTTCATTTCACTTTCATGTGCTTAAATTTAGTTGAACAAGGGCTTTGGGTTGTTTGGTTTTACTAGTGTTTTGGACTATTGGGGATATGTGCTTTAGATCTTAGTGACGGTATTTAATGTGTTATTGAGGCTTTATTAAATTAGATCAGGTTCATGGTTTTAGTATGTTAGAGTTTACACATGTATTGTTCTCTTCTGACACTCATAATCCATTGTTTTGTGCTAGGAGCCTCACATGGAGGTGTTGACCCCAACGTCCAAGTCAGTGCAAAATTACGTAGGGAATCGGTTACTGGTATATTTGTACCGTGAATTTCGTGAGAAAGAGAAACCTGGTGTCATAACACCTCACGTACGGGCTGATGATGTCATTTCACAATTCCCGTCACTTACCGAAGGATTCATTCGAAAACGTCTAAAGCATTGTGCTGATCTTCAGGTTCGCTTGTCTGACTTGTAAATGGGAAAGTGTATGACTTTCTCTTTGGATTTCTCCGAGCTCATTCCTGTGTACGAAATTAATTAATTTTTTCTTTCCGTTTATATGCTCGGCTCCTGCGCGCAGCTTCATATACACTTGGCTATACCATCGTTAATTTCAATGTTATTGGCGCGTGATTAGAAAATTGGAGGGGATATGTGCTGGATGATGCGACGGAATTTCAGGATTCCTTCTGAGGAAGAAATGAGACGACTGGTGACACCTGAGAATGTATGTACTGTGTTTTCTGTTTGAAGGGAGCTGTTGAATACTTAGACGTAGGGAAGTTTCAATTTTCTGGTTGGGAGCCTGTGCATGGATGGTGCAGTCTTGATTTGTGGTTTAAAATATCCTTGAGCAGGTGTATTTTTTTCAAATCCATGCTTTTTTCATTGAAGTTTTTTAAAATGAAATGCTTTTTTAATGTTCTGTTCATTCCTCATAATTGAGTGCTTCTATTTTAGGTTTGTGCATACGAGAGCATGCAAGCTGGGCTGCATCACCTTAAACGCATGGGTGTAAACAAATTAACTCAGCCGACGGGTTTAGCTGCTGCCATGAACCAGCTTCCTGACGAGGCGATAACCATAGCAGCGGCATCACACATAGAGAGAGAACTGCAAATCACTCCGTGGAATCTTAGTTCCAATTTTGTGGCCGCTACAATGCAGGTAATTGCATTTGTCCCGTCTGGATTTTCCTGAATGGGTTTAAGACTTGAAGGCAATATATAAGGAGTCTAATGCAGCCTTTAACTGTAATCTCATGAGCTAGATTTTAAATTGCGGGGTTGAGATGTCTTGGATCACCTTTCTCAGCTCTCCTCTTGGAGGACCTGTTGGGTGTCTCTTAAGGCTGTCTTCCCCTCGAAAGAAATTTGAAAGTCTTTTAGCGTTATTCTACTTTAACGTATCAGAATGTAATGCCTCTCTTTTCAGGGACGGGGAAGCTTAGAGCGCCTTGAGATTGTGGGAGCTGGTGATCCATCTGGCCGGGGACTGGGCTTCAGCTACTTACGTGTAGCAACTAAACCACCAAATGCGGGCGCCCTGGTTGAGAAGAAAGCAGCAGCTGCAAGGGGTGGGGGAGCTGTTACAGGGACGGATGCTGATCTTCGCCGCCTTAGCATGGAAGCTGCTCGAGAGGTCCTTTTAAAATTCAAAGTTCCTGAAGACATCATAGACAAATTGACTCGTTGGCATCGTATTGCAATGGTTCGCAAACTTTCAAGTGAACAAGCTGCTTCAGGGGTAAAGCTTGGTGCAGCTGTCCTGAATAAATTTGCTCGGGGTCAGAGGATGTCATTTCTCCAACTACAGCAGCAAACGCGAGAGAAATGCCAAGATATTTGGGATCGTCAAGTTCAGAGCCTGTCTATGGCTGATGGCGACGACTCGGAGAGTGATGGAGAAGCTGGTGGAGATCTAGATTCTTTTGCTGGTGACTTGGAGAACCTTTTGGAAGCCGAAGAAGGAGATGAGGGCGGAGGTAAGAAAGGAAAGCGGGAAGGGAT
Organism: Pseudisothecium myosuroides; assembly: GCA_951799445.1. NCBI lineage: Eukaryota > Viridiplantae > Streptophyta > Bryopsida > Hypnales > Lembophyllaceae > Pseudisothecium > Pseudisothecium myosuroides. The sequence goes on from OX637289.1 coordinate 14,711,851, forward strand.
GGGAGGCTTGGGAGCTCGGCGCCGCAAGCAGATTGCCCAACAGGAAGAAGATATTGAAGATGAAGAGGCAGAAGCAGCAGAACTCCGGCGAATGCTCCGTGCAGGTTCATTGTGAATTTTAAATTGATTATCCTGCATATCGTGAATTTTGAATTTGCGGGCAGATAGAAGATTTTAATTAGGTTGCAGTGGTGTAGGCCACTTCTGAATAATCGAAAAATATGAAATTCCAGTGATTAAGGATGATTAGGACCTACAGAGCTCATTGCGGCAGTGGAGTATAATTTCTTTGGCGGTTTTTGAACTTGTAATTGTTCTCAAACGTACTTTTAGTTGCTGGTAGCTGCGGCTGGAAAGCTTAGTGAAGCTACCACATAGAACGAAAGAGGACGAGCATTACTTCTTGAACGTTTAAAGAGATTTGTGAGATTGAGATTCTTTGTACGGGTATTGTTTCGCAGATGATGAAGCCGAAGAGGAACAAAAGAAGAAGAAAAGTGTCCCTGTGAGCAGAGATAAGGAGTCGCAAGAGGTGGAAACACCTCCTGATTTAGGTGTGTTCGTCTCTCTGATATTTTAATTTTGTATTCTCGGGTCTTCTCTATTTTCAAAAGAACCTCTTCAGATGCGTTTATATTTCAGCTGCGTTTTGTATTACATTGAAATTTGAACCGTGTTTCAGTACGTTCTAGCATCGAGATGACATGGTCACACTAACTACATAATCTGGAATTATCAGAGCTTCCAAGTCCTCAGCAGAACGGTGCAACAGCCTCGCACCTTGGTCTTGAGTGTAAGCTGCCAATTTTATCAAGGCGGCCGCACTACTTTTAGTGAAAGAGATTATAGGGACACTTAATTTCAGTTCTTTCGTAGCTGCAAGGACACGTAAGTGCCATAAGTAAAAATTCTACTTGTCTAAATACGAGGCTGGGGCTTGTAAATGGCATTCTATGGATGCAGGTGCTGATGGACAAGCTGGAAAAAAGAAGAAACGAATACTTAAGCGCATCATCAGAAGCAGGAAACCTGATGGGAGTTATACCTCCAAAGAGATTATCATCACTGACCCCAAAGAGGTAGAATCATTCATCTCGATCAACGTCTTTTTTCTCCTTTGTTCTACCTTTATTCTTTTGTGTCTATGGGAGATGCTCTGTTGGACTGCTCCGTTCTTGTGTTTCTTTTTGTGTTCTTTATATTCTTCATCTTTCAACATGTCTTGTATGCCTATTCTTTAGGTGTTTGTGGATTACGAAATCAACTAGCACTTGATGTTTAATGATGTGTATTTTGGTGTACCTGGAACGAAACTCTAAAAATTGCATCGTATGTCATTTTCCGCACATTTTTTCATATTCATGTTTGGGTTGCCCTCTATTACTGTAGGTGGCACTTTACTTGGCCAAAAAGAATGCCCCCAAGACTGCAGACCAGAAAGGAGTTGATAAAGATGTAGCTGTAAAGAAGGGCACAGGGAAGCCTCCTCTCTTCAGGCAGAAGTTGAAGAAGAGTGGTGCCCCCGTGAAAGAGGTAATTATAGTTAACGAATAATTGCTGTACTCGGCATATGTTGATGCTTTTGTGTTAAGGATATGCGAAGTTAAAGAATTTGGCGGAATCTGGATGGGTTCATGCACTTCTGTGTTCGAGCTTTGGCCTGATGGTCACATTATCCAAATGCAGCTTACCAGCGCTGTTACTTTCATATAAATTAAAGGTTCGAAAGTGCTGGAGGTGTTCTGTTCACCGTCCCACTAGCAAGTGACCGAGGTTACGTCTAGCGGAGATATAGTTCTATCCATTTTCGAAGTCACTTCGCCCGTGAAACCGGTTTTTAAGAAGTCAGCCATGTACTGATATCTATTTTTACTGCCTGTTTTGGAGGGAACTTATCATCTGAACTTTATTATTAGTGGTTGTGGGGACGATCTGTTCCTATTCCGACGATTGAGTGTGCAGTTGGAAGAGATTTTTCTTAGCATTCCGTCTGGGTGTGACAGATGTCAACTAAGGGCAAGGTTAATGGGAAGTTTGGGCGAGATGCGTTATCGCTGGTTTGTGGGGCCTGTGGTCAGGTGGGACACTGTACCTTTCTTGACTGTTTGCTATCGATTTACCAAATGGTGCGTGAGACTCTGGGCAATTGTTCTTGTCAAAATCGTAGAGAGATGAAGAGAAAAATGCCTATTCGGCCTTGCTTGGTTGCTTTGATTATTTTGCAATTATTTTGCAATGTTTTTGCTGTTCGTTGAAAGAATGAAGGAAATATCTTCACCTTGTTTCGAACTTTTATTATATCATTTCGTTGGATTCACATTGTGGATACTTTATAAAGTCCACGGTGAGCGCTAGTCATTTTATTTGGCAAGAAATCGCCTATTCAGTGAATTGTTAGTTGTTACACCTGGTTTCCATATAATGTAGAATCTACTGCTGCTTATTGGGTCCAAGTGGGTCCAAGTAAATTGGACCCCAGGTTAATCCTTACCTATTAATTATTGACCCTATCTAATCAGTAAATAATAATTTTCTAATTCAAGCTATGTAATTTTTCTGGTATATAAGATTTATAAATATAATAAATGATGTGAAGAAATATTGCATACAATAATGATATTAATTGAGCGCTTAGTTTTTAATGCGAGGTTCTGTGTGGTCTTCTTACTTTGATACTTCATTTTTTGCAGCTTGGTCACATGAGAACAAACAAGAAGTGCCCTTTGTACAACGAAGAAGGTGAGCCTGTGGCTTGGCAAGACTTGGGAGCAGCTGCCGACGGGCTGCTAGAACGACAAGGAACAAAGATCACTATAAAGAGAAAGTCTATACCCACCAAAAAAATGGAGGAACTGGACTCACCGAAATCTTCACAGTCTCCTATGGTTAAAACACCACTTCCAAAGAAAGAGATTCCGGCCCCTGCACCTTTACTTAAAACCCCTTCGTTGAGAATGACGATTAAGCTCAATTCAGGGGGAACTCCTAGTCAAATTACTGATAACTCTCCCGCGCCTTCTGCGATTAAAACTCCTCGAGAGAAGGTTGTTAATGTGCATGGAGCCCAGGCAAATGGTGCAGAAGAAACTCCTCGTCCCAGTCATCCTGCCCGGCTAAAGGTTAAATTGTCTAACCAGAAACAAAAAGGACAGGTTGTTAAGCGATTGAAGCAGGATGTAGACGTAGAGGCAGCGAGGAAGGAGAGGGAGAGGATACGGGAGAGGGAAAGGCAGGAGAGAGAAGCATATGAGCAAGCCTTGGTCGAGGAGAGAGAGAGAGAAGAGAGGGAGAGAGAAGAGAGGGAGAAGGACAGGGAAAGGCAAGAGAGGGAGGAGAGAGAGTTCAAAAGACGGGCTACTGGGCTTCATACAAACGAAGTTGCAAGTGGTCGAGGTAACAAGGTTGAAAACAAGTTGGTGTTTGTGAATAAGTCTAGCAAGAAGAGGATCGTTCGAGCCAAGGACGACCCTGAGTTGTTGAGGAGAAGAGAGAGGGAACGGGAGCAGGCTGAGCGCTTGGTGAGAGAGAGGGAAAGACAGGAGGCTGAAGAGTACCAACGGGCCCTGGAGGAAGAGCTGAAGAGAGAGCAGGAAGAACTCGAGCGGAAAGAGAGAGCAGAGCGAGAGGAGATGCTTCGCATGGAACAAGCTAAAACGGAGCGAGAACGGCATCGGCAGCATTTGAAAGAGAAGGAAAGAAAACGGGAGCGAGAGCGGATTCGAGAGGAAGCAAGGGCACGTGAAGCTGAACTTGAAGCTCAAAGGGCGGCTCAGGAGAGGGAAGAAAGGGAAGAAAGGGAGAGGCTGGCAAGAGAAGAAGAGCTACAGCAACGTGAGAGAGAGAGGATTCGGCAGAAGAACATGAAAATTAAGCATATGAAGGAACGCACAAAGGTTATGTCTGTTCCTACACATAATATCTCAGAGAAAGAGCGTGGGAAAGGGATTAAGAGACGGCCTGACCCACCCGCGCCTTCATTCCATCATACTCCAGACTATGGTAATGCTCCCAAGCGATTACGCAAGAAAGGAGGCGAGGTGAGGTTTCCAAATTATTGAGATGTCTTCTTACTTTCATCTCTGACTCCGTGTCTTGTTCATGTAGACGATGTGCGTCTATATGGGACAGCCCACCTATTCTTCCCTCGCTCATATTTTGGGTTAAAGTGCTTGCAGGTCGACCTCTGCAACATTTTGGAGGGGGTTGTAGAGAACTTGAAGAGCGCGGATTGTTCTTATTTGTTTCTGAAGCCAGTGCCTAAGAAAGAGGCCCCTGACTACCTCCATTATGTAAAGCGCCCAATGGACCTGTCAACAATCCGGGAGAGGGTGCGAAAGCTCAAATACAAGAACCGAGAGGACTTTCGACGTGATGTGCAGCAAATTGCTGAAAATGCCCACCTTTATAATGATGGTAGGAACCCCGGTATCCCTCCGTTGGCCGACAGATTGCTTGAGCTCTGTGATGATGAACTGGACGCAAGGGACGAAGAACTGGATGAAGCGGAGGCAGGAATTGAACCCTTGGATGATGACTCAAGAGGAAACTCTCCGAGACTTGATCGTCGACGAAGTATCCGCACGTTTTAGTTTCCATCAACCTGTTGATTGATTGATGCCTTTGAGCGACAGTGTCTTTTAAGATGGTGTTACGGAATTTGACATGATGTTTTGGCGTAGTCATCCTTTGAAGGCAGCAGGCGCAGAGCACAGAAAGATCAGTTCCTCATCAGAACTGTGAGACTGTCGATGTTTGGCTCTGCTGCAATGAAGGTGACGGACTGTATTTTGAAGACAAAAGCGGAACTCTGTACAAAGCTGGAGAGGGAAAATATTTTCATTCTTGTGTTCATATTGTGACATAATCAGTAGGTTTTGAAGAGGTTGTAATCCAACCAAGTGGAAGCTCAGCAAGATTGCTCAAAGAGCTCCATCACCGACGTTTTTTAATTGCATGCGCACTGGCGTCCCAAAGCGTGTGGCCATGCTCGCTCTTGTACTGTCTCATTATTTGAATAAATTTTCGATTGATTCCAATTATCTTGCGCTTTGTACTGCACTGGCTCGTACTGACTTGTACCAACCTGTCTATCGATCTGAATGCCCTGGGAGGCTGGGACCGATGGAGCAGCTAGATTTTACATTAACTGATACAGTACGGAGGGGACTTAGGGAGTAATCACCTCTATACCTGGTACATGCTTGAAATATGCTTTAACAAGTTTATCGCTTGACACGGTAGCAGTTTCTCGGAAGAGTTCAAATTAATTGGGAGGGGTTTTAGCATCCAATCTGCGTCGTCCAAGTGTAGGTATATGGACCTGCTGACTCCTACAGGCCTGAGGAGACGACGATTGGAGAGACCGAGGGATGCAATTTTCCGTGAGCAATAAAGATTCCAAGCATTTCTATTTTCAGCACTTCGGCTTCGGGTTGAATAGTTCGGTAAGTTGTACCTTCCTCTCGAACTACAGGCAGTATATACTTCGTTGATGCCAAAGCTGTCATGTGATCAGGAACTCGACGGGAAGCATGAAGTTTTGTCGGGATATGAATGTGAGTAGGCTAACATGCAAAAAATGATTGTTCTATTTTGTGTCTCCATCAGTGGACCGAGTGTAAATGCATACCCGCCAAGCCGACAGATGCATACCCTGCGTCCGACTTGGATGCACAATGAGCGTGAATTGAAAGCGACTTGGGTGTGAGCACTTGAAGAGATTCCCAAACTACAATGTGAGGGACGTGTGTGCATGCCTTTCGAGCTCAGGAATGCATACCCTGGACCTGGCTTGCAAGGGCGAGTCCTAGAATTGCTGCCTCGCAACTACCTATACCACATCATTGCACTGATTGAATGGAAGACTGGAAGAGATTCCGATTCCGTGCATTCGAAATTCGTAGGATGAGGAACTTCGGCAGTTGCAGGTTTAGGACAGATTCATCTTCAGTATTAGTGCGTTCCTCTTCGCCAGCCCAGCGACCCCTGTTGTCCGTGCTGATTTGGTGGCTCCCATCTATGTGTCGTCTCTACTGGAAACTGCAGGCGGTGCTTGAAAATGGAGGTTTTAGCTGACAGTCATCAGACGCCGTCTGTCGAAGAGTGTCAGCCCTTGGAACGCATCCAGAGTTGGGCCTTTCCAATGCGGAGTTGCTGCAGCACCTCGGCCGAAATGAGTTGAACGGCCAGGATGGCGTGAGTCCCTGGAAAATTCTGCTCCGTCAGCTGGTCAACGGCTTGACCTCCGTGCTCGTGATCGCCATGGTGGTGTACTGGTGTCATTCCCGTATTGTCACTGCTGGCTCGGGGTTTACACCAGAATCTTCTGTCGTCGTGGGTTTGGCCAGGCTCATATGCTGTGAAAGCCGAAACGGCTGGTTGGGGGCCGCCAGGCTCATATGCTGCTTGGAGATATTTACTAAATTTATGAAAACAAATGCAAATCAGACTGTCTTGCTTTTCACATCACTGAGGGATTTGGTTTGATGCGGGACTAGCTAAGACTTTGTGCAATTTTCTGAGCTGGGATGACACAAATGTAATTCAATGCCGTTCTGACACTGCTGAACAATTTAACCCCGAAATGCCCGAAATGCCCGAGGCACCAAATTTTGGTGTCGACAATATTTTGAAGTTAAATAAAACTTTACAAGTAGTTTATATTTTTGAAAAATTCTTTTTGAAGTCTAGGTTTAGCATCAAAAATCTGATTTTGGAAATGAATGATTATGATTTTTCTATTCAAGATTTTGTACAAGGGCATCCATTGCAAATCTTGATTTTTTTAGTGTTAAGAGCTCTTGGAAATGAGCCTCAAATACACTAAATCTTGGAGAAAAAATCAATTTAAAAATTCATTTAAAAAAATTGTAGAATACATTTTGAGAAGTTGTGAATTAATTAGGGTTATGCATGTTGTGGCCTTTAACCCCTAAAGGACCGAGGCCTTTTTTCTGCCAAAAAACACTGAAAACTGCCATTTCTATAGCAAAGAATAAAAAAAATTGAAAAATGTTTTTTTTCACATCCAACCGTAGGATCTTACACCTAACTAGTATAAGAATGTGTGGAATTTTTTGTAGAATTTTTGACCGCACGGATTGCAAGATATTTGCATTCAAAGTGAAAAAAACAAGTTTTTCAGCACATTGCGGGACTAGATTTTTTGACTTTGAACATTTTTAACTTAAAATTTTTGCACTACAGAGTTTTGAGGTTTTATTTGTTATAGTGGAGAATTGAGTTCAGAGTCTAGGAAAAAAAACATTCAAAAAAAACTTAATTATCATTCTTAAAAAAATTGTTAAATCTTGCGGTTAAATTATCATTCTTAAAATTGTAGGTACAAGATAGAAGGAAAATCTAAAATATTCATATATTTTAGATGGAATTAAAATGCACTAATCCCAATAGTGAGATTGTTCTAACAAGTAAATCAGACCATGCAAAAAAAAAAATTTGAAAAATTTGAAAAATTGCATTCAGAAATGAATCCTAAAGTTATTTTTTCCAAGAAGATGCTTTAACTGCCCAAAAAACAAGAATGTCCATAACTTTCTCATACCATATCCAAATGAAATGAATCAAAGCTTTCCAGATAGCCAAAAATTTAATGTATGAGAAAAAAAATATAAAAAGAAAAATTCAAATTTTTGTCCATTTTTTTTTTGCTGCCCGAGCTGCCCCCTGTCCCCTGTTTTGAGCTTATATGGTCATAACTTTTTTTCCCGGGCACCGATTGTGAAAAAAATTATATTCCCTTGAAGCTAATCAGCTTTTCTACCTCCAAAAAAAGTTTCAAAAAATCAGGAGAAAATTTCAGCCTATAGGTACTTGCCCAAAAACGCATTTGTCCCCCGTAGGAACAATGGTCCTTTAGGGGTTAACCTCACATTATTTTGGTTACCAATCTCTTAGATTTGACATGTGAAGAGGATTGAAAGACTTCAAATCACTTTCATAGTTTAATCACCGTCATGATCAAATAGTATAATCTTCCAATCTATAAGTGACATTGTTGTGTTTTCTTTTCCCATGGGATCTCTAACATATCAATTTTGAATTTATACGGTTACAATTCCAAAAAAATTGATAAAGCTTATCAAAATGTTGACTTTTTGTTCAATTTAGAGCAAATTCTAGGAAGTTAAAAAAATGTCGAGGTTAATAATACTCATGCATGGCAATCATATGACAACTTTTCAATACCTGGTCTTGTGGTGCTTGGTGTAGGATTTCAAACAATGGACTCTGATCCTTGAAATTTTTAAAATGTGGAGAGGTGTTACAAAGTGCAACTTAGAAGAACTTTGAAGCAATAGATGTAAAGCAAAACTTGTAAGATATATACCCCCGCCTTAATTGTCACTAATTACAACTGAGATTTGGTACTATAAATTGTTTTATTGAATCTTATTAGAAACTGGAAGAAGATTCCAACCAGGCTGGGGGTTTTTTCATTTTTTATGAATTGCCAAAGTGGCGATATAAAATGTTATAGTGGTGCTTTAAGTTTCAGCATTCATCCACATGATATTGGATAGAAAATATCACATGTCTATAATTCTATTTTCATCTACAATTTGGCAATTTCATCCAAGAATTTTTTTTTAATTCAAATTTTTATGGCAAAAAACTTCACGGCTTTTTGTTATTTTTTAGCAAAATTAATTTTTTTGGTGCAATCTGGTACTAAAAAGCGAAAAAAAAAAGCCTTAATTCCAACTATTAGATGTTTTTTCAAGCCATAGAGAGACCGTTTCAAGGCTATTTTTCAAGCTGTGATTTAGCACACTATGGTTAGAATATTTAATATTTAAAAAATTAATTTAAAAAAATTAAAATTAAAATTAATTAAATAATATTATCTAACATGGTAGTCTCCCAACCACGTCAGATTGTTGTTGTGGCAAAGTTCCCATGTTCTCCACTATCCAGGACCTTGTGGTCTTCTTTAGGCATGAAAAAACATCTAATGATGGTTTTACATACATTATGTGAACACTGCATGAAGTTATGAATTTATACAATACAGTATCTAAAACGTGTACCAAAAAACAATACTAGCTAGATTGTTATTGACTCTCACATTTTGCTTATATATAACTTGTGTATTCAATATCTAGATTTTTGTGACCTTTTTTTTGTTCAAATATAGGTGTCTCATTTTGGGCACTGTTGATTATAGGTGTACATACCGTAGATCACATTCATGTGGTTGAATCTGCAAATGTGTGCACTATATTTATAAATAAAATTTGACACCAAAAAAAATCAAAATTCTTCTCAATCAAAAAGCTGAATATGAGAAACTGCACCTAATTGTGACTTGTTTCCATTAATAATTCCTAAATGCCTAAGCCTTTCAAAGTATATTTTTCTTATGAAAAAATAGCATAGGATTATAATTGTTCCCAAAGAGCAAAAAAAAAATCAAAATCTAACCGCGTAGATTTTTGAAGAATTTGCTTTTTAGTGTGCATACTGGTTTTGAGTGTGAAATTGCATAAGAGTTGTAAGATTATAATTAAAGAAATATACTTATCCTATTTTTAATGTGATGTCCCCCCCACAATGTTTGAAAAATTTGCATATGAAAGTTTTTTGTGATTGCAGGCGACATAAACAACTAAAAATTGTGTTAGCACACTAAAATGCACTTCCAAAAACCTTAAGTTCAAATGAAGGGCTATCAAACTCATTACACAATCCACCTTACAATTGTTGAAATGCAATTTTTTTGATAAGTAGAAATTGCAAAGAACTCCAAATCAACAGTTGCATGTTTAAATTTTCAACTCCAAAAATCATGAAAACACTTTATTCTTTCCATTGAGATGATTTTCGAAACAAATGGAAGAGAACAATTTTTTAGATCTCAAATCAAGTGAAATTGACAAGCTTTGCTCAAAGCTAGGAAATCAGGTAAAATTGGCAAGCTTTATTCTTCCACAAATGATACATATATGCATTTAAGGACCTCTCTAAAATTAAAAATTTACCTTTTTCAGTGAAAAATGAAAGCTTCAAATAATTTACGTTCAATACTACCTGTAAAAAAACTTAAAACTTTGTTAGGCAACCAAAGGTTGAGGGTGATTGTACATTATTGTCAAAGCTTTAAGGCCTTTAAACATGAGAGGAGAGGATCAATTTTGAATATATTAAATTTTAGCAATATAAAAATTAATTATAGTTTATTTGTGTAATGTCCAAAAAGTACTCAGGAAGATAAATTAGATTTGCATTCTGACTTCCAATAAGATCCAACAAAAAAATTTATTGTTAAATAATAGGAATCATTCACAAGTGCTTCTTTAGACAATTTCCTTGAGTGAATTTCAAATGATACTTTTTGCCTATGACTTTTTCTTTGTTTATGAATTCTTTTTAAGTGACTTATTTATCAAATTTATTTTTTTAGGGGCCTTGCTTAGACCTTGACAAGCGGTATCATTATCCAAATTATAGTAGGTCAAAAAAAAAGTTGACCTTGCTGAAAATTAATGTTGTAAAGATATTTGAAAACTAATTGAAGACTTAATAAAAATAAGAAATCTATGCATTCTACAAACATCTTTGCAAAGTTATCATTATCCAAATTATAGTGGGTCTGAAAAAAAATTGGCCTCCTTGCATTTTTTATTCAAAATTTATAATTTATAACAAACTAAAGCATATAGTGAAAGTTAGGGTATCAAATTTTGGATTTATTCAATAGGTTATTTTTGTTTGAAACCTCTCAAATTTGAACTTTTAAACAAAATTGTTCAATTGAAAAAACGTAATATGAAATTGCTAATGGTATAAATTGCTTAATTTGGGGATTTGCTTGCATTATAGTGCAAATCTTATCTATCATTTAATGCTAAATCTAATTTTTAAAATATACAATATAATTCATATTTAAAAATAGTATCAATATGGTATTATTCAATATTCTTAATGGTTATTGTAGAAAATTTTGTATAAATAAGACACAATCACACAACTCATATTTTCAACTAAAATATTTATTAAATTGTTGTAAAATGTAAATGAAGCCATTTTTAATTCTGTTCAAAAGATGGACTTATTTGATACATTGGTGTGGACTAAAATTGTATCTAAGACAATTTTTTTAATATCCTTATCATGATTATAAATTTGTTTTATAAGGAAAATTTTCAATTTTCAACAAGTTCTTGATTTCAACTACTAAAGTCCTAAGGTCCTTTCTTCATCAAAATCACTCAAAATTGCCATTTCTATTGTAGAGAGCAATAATTTTTAAAAATTGTCTTTTGGGCAAATCTAACCATAGAGTCTTATACTAAACTAGTATAAAATGTGTAGGAGAAATTTTGCCACTACGTAGATTATAAAATATATGCTTTTAAAGTAAGGAAAGCAAACATTCTTGTACCTTACGCACTTGATTATAAGAATACTAGATTATAAGGCTTTGAATCTTCTTCTTTTTTAAAATTTGCACTAAAGACTTTGATTATAAATATTTTTATTTTGAAGAATTGAGTTGTAAATATGAAGAAACAAAATTCAAAAATGAAAACTTGATTTTAATTCTTCAGAAAGTTATTAAATAGAAGCAAAAACAAGATAGAAGTAAAATCTATATTGTTAATAGCTCTAAGATGGAATTAAATCACACTAGTTCCAAAATGAGATTGTTCTAGCAAGCGAATTGAACCATCTGGATTTTTATTTTCTTGAAAATTGCAAAAATTGATTCAAAAACAAATCCAACACGTTATTTTTACATAAAGATGCAATGATTGTCTACAAAAGAAAAGCTTCATAACTTTTACATCACTAATCCAAATGGTAGGAATTAAAACTTTTCATGTAGGCAAAAATATAATCTATGAGAAAAAAAATTAATTTTTTATTTCAATTCATTGTTTTTGTGTTTTGTTTTTGTTATCCAAGACATTAGAATTTGTGTTTAGGATGGCATAACCTTTGCTTGTGGGTATCAACTAAAATAAAAATGATATTTTTGTATAGCTAATGTATTTTTTCTATCTTCAAAAAAAAATTCAGAAAACCATGTAAAAAATTGAGGTTACACAAGTCTACCAATAACCCTCGTGTCCTCTAGGAGACTTTTGGACTTTAGGGGTTAAATATTGCTGAAATTACTTAAGCATCAATATTTGATAATTGAATGTTGAACTCATTTATTGATTTAAAAAAAATCTTTATCGCTCTTTCAAGAGGCATCATTTTGAAATTTCAATGCTGAAATAATATTGTAAAAAATTCACCTTTAAATTTGATGCTTCTTTTGAAGTTTTTCGACATGTAAAATTTTATTCCAAAGTTTTAATTGGATGATAATTGTTAATAGTAGTGACCATTATTAAAATTACCCTGAAAGTGTAGTGCATTAAGAGTAATATATAACTAATTAGTTGTGGAGGATACTCAAGTTTTGTGTTAAAGTCCCTAAGAGATAAAAACATTCAACTTCAGAAATGAAAGATTTTAAAGAAAAGTTTTCAAGTCATTAATTTAAAAAAAATTATTATTCATTTATTGTTGGTAATGAATAGGACTAGAATAAATTGGTGTTGCATGCTTTTCTTAAAAATTGCTTCCTTAACCCCAAAGGTCAAACAATTTTTTGACAATGGAGGTTTTCAATGAATATATCCCGCTTTGGTATTTTTTGCACATGGATGTGCTTGAATTTTTTAATTTTAACCATACAAAAAGTAAAGACTAGTTTGTCCAATATGCATGGAATTAATTTTAGAAAATATTGACCGTTAAATTTTTAGATTATAACAATTTTAAATGATAAACTTTATAGGTAAAAAAATGCAGTTTTGGAGGAAAAAAAATTATAAGAAGATAAACAATCCTTTTGTACCCCCCAAAAAAATTATATTGGAATCTAAGGCAAATGTATTATTTTTTAGTTTTAAAAAATGAGAAATAAAAAATTCTCTCAAATTTACACACATATGTAAGGAAAAGGAATAGAAAGCCTAAATTGACCAAATTGGATCCTACAAAATTTAAAAAAAATTAATTATACATTAATTTTTGAAATTTGACAATTTCTACAATTAGCATATTGTTCGAAATATCCTCAAAAAATTTGGAATCATTTTAATCATTTTATGTTTTTAATCTCATTGGATTGAACCTTGTATTTTTAAAGTTGCTAAAAGTTCAAGTTTGAAATTTTTTCTTCAAAACCAGTTTGTTGGTGCAAAGTAAAGACTAAAAATGTTCAAAAAATGTTTTTTTTCATTCCTACTATTCCTTTCATTGGAAAAAAACAATGTTTGCTCCCTTGGCTACATTTCCTAAATAAATTTTTAAATATTTTCCACATTGAAATTTTGAAAATTGGAAAATGTAACAAGCATGTCAACTTGTTATTCTACAAGATTGTAGTTTACAAAATATTGAGATTTATTTTACCCTATTGAGAATTTTGCCATTGAAAATTTGAAGAGGACACATAGTATCCTTTTAGTCTTTGAGAGATTAAAACTAGTGCTAGTAATTATTCAAATACAATATTTCATTCTATTGTAATTGAACATAAATCATTTGATTAAGTATCAGCTAAAGAAATATCTATGATCTAACTTTTACATCATTATCGATGTTTCAAACCTCACCGTGAGCTTCAATATCTTGATTCATATTCAACTCCTATAATGTAAAAAATTCTACTACCTCTAATTCAATCAATTCAAAGTCTTGGGGATATAAATGCTCAATTTTATTTCATTTTGCAAATGATCTTTTAGTGTAATTGACATGATGAATTTATGACCATTCAACCTCCTTTTCATATTTTCATTTATTGTTTAATTTTATATGATAATAAGATTCAATCTTGTAATTCAATAAATTTTAGCATCATTAATTTTTCATTATAAGTATCCTATAATATATTTTAAGGTTTAGTATTTAGGATTGAGAGAAAAGAAAAGGCTTATCGTGGAGAAAAAATAGGTTTAGGATTTAGGTTCTAGAATTTCTAGGATTGATGACTATTTAGATTGTATAATGTATAGTGTATAAAGTTCAAATCCTATTTTGATGCTAATGAAGATCTCCAAGTAAAATGGCTAAAAGTTGAAATTAGAATTGAAAGTTACATAAGAAAAGAACAAAGAACAAATAAGCTACAAACTTAAAAAATTTAAATTTAAATTTAAATATATGAATTTTACTCCAAACATGATTTGTTTTTAAGCAAATTCCATCAATAAATATAGGATCAAAAGAAAAAAAACTAAGAATATAAATCAATATTAAAATGTGCAACATAGAACTAAAGGCTAATAATCCATGTAGAATAATGACTTCTAAAGTAAGCTTTAAGTAGTCTTGTAGAATACAAATAGCTAAAAAAATCCAAATGAAGAAAGACTTGAGATTTCTTAGGTTTCTTCAATAGATTAAAAGTTGGTGAAGAAATCGCAACCTTGGAATTTCTTGTAGAATTCAAAGATCATATAACAATGAGTTTATAGTGTAAACATTTAAAAAATAATTCTGCTAAAAAACTGAGGGCTTCATTGACCTTGAGCTTGATGTTACCTAGCTATTGTAGTAAAACAATCTTTATAGCAAAAGAAATATTATAAAAATGTTTGTAGATGAAGACGGTTGGGTAACCGCAAACTCAAAGGCGATCATTGAACAAACATTGAATGTAGTTCAAACTTTAAGTGAAACTTTCTTGAAGAACATAATGTTGTTTTCCAACAATAAATGTTTTCTTTTAATGAAGAGGGTTCTTTGAAGTTGAATGTAGAATTCAATTTTGTAGTCAATTACTAGGTTACTTGCTTCAGAAGTGAAAATATTTCAATAAACCTTATCTATTTGATATGTACTTTAGTCAAACACATTTATATATTTGACTTGTTATAAAAGTAGCTTAGTAATTAAATATAATTATAGATGTGTTGTTCAATTATAAACTTATCTTTGGTTTAGAAAACGTTATTGATATGAATATAGATTCTAGTGTAGATATAAAAATGTGAAACGACCATGATAGGGAAGAAATCCCACATACTCATTGAGTAGTGTTGAAAAGCTGCAAGACATTGCATATTGTTTCCTAATACTCTAATTAGACGCTATTTCATATTTTCATATTTTGAATAGATTTTATATTCAAACATTTTCTTAGTTAGTATATTAGGCATATAAAAGGGACATTTAGTCACTTATTTTATTAATATTGCTTTGTATGTATAATAGAATAGGGAAAAAAAAGAGGAACGAAAACAGAACATAGAAGAAGAAACTTAATCTTAGGGATGATGACAAAAATTTTGAAAATAATTTCGTTTTGCAATTGATGAAGGGCTATAAAGGAAGTATTTTTGGCTTAAATTTTTATAGATATTACAAAATAGAGGTTCCAATCAACTCAAAGAAGCTTTAGTTACATTACAACTTTAGTATACATACAAACAATCATACAATCTAGAGCCTATTCGTTGTAATTACCACACAAGATTGGATGCATAATTGAAAAAAACAATTCTATTGTAAAGAGTATAGTGTTGTATTAAAAGCCAAGGCCAATACCCTTATTTAGCATATCAAGAATCACGGTGTAAATGATTATTATTTTGTTGTTGTTGTTGTTGAAACAAATGATTATTTGACACCAGATGCAAAAATGACATTTTTTGCTCTAGCAACTTTCATTGGCCCAAGTGGCATATGACTTTTAGCCCTCCTCCTAGGTTAAACCGTTCGCTTGAGCCGGATTAATTGTACTTTTACTTGTATTTTTTAATGCAGTGATCTCTGCTTCTTTGAAAAGAAAAAAAAATGATTATGATAATGGTTTATCTTTCCAAGATTTTCTCTAAGGGTGTTCAATGCAAAAGTTGATTTTAGTTTAGTGCTTAAGGATCTTTACAATGAGCCTCACAAACACTAAAACTTGAAGAAAAAATCACAAAAGAAATTGTAGAGCAAAATATGTAGAATACATTTTGAAGAAGTAAGCAGGGCTTTTTTTTTGGACCCGCGTCCCTCCCTCTGGCTTCACTGCACATGCCAGTTTTTGGAAGGACAGAGCCGCAGTGGCCAGTTTTGGCAGAATCTAGCGAAATTTCGCCAGAAAAAAAAGCCCTAGAAGTAAGTGGATTGAGGTTACACATGTCAAAAGATTGTAGGATGGATTTCAAGAAGTTATAAAGGGTCATTGCAAGAAAAGCGGTCCTATTTACTAATCACAAAGTAAGTGACTTTCTTGTCATCTGCTATAACTTTTGAAGCAAAAGTCCAATGAACATGAAATTTTTATTGGAGATGCCTAATTCGATGTTAATCGAATCTTTTGTTTATTTTTAGAAATTAAAAAAAATCATTTTAGATTTAAAAATCATTTTTGTTAATTTGTCACAATGTAAGGTTTAGGATTTTTTATTACATTAGGAGTCCCCAAATTTAATGATCTGGAGATGAAATTTTCATGGTCTATTTGCATAGTAAGAAAGCATATTCCTACTAAAGGAAATTTTAAAATATATTATTTTGTGTCCTCTTTATGAGTGCAAACAGCACTTCCATTGCATGCAATTTATGAACATATATGAATTATTGATTGTTGATTTTTAAGCTTTAAAATCTTCAAAAAATGTTGAAGTTTGATTTCTAGACACTAGACAAAAAGGCGAGCATTTTAAGCTTTGAAATCTTCGAGTCAATCTTGTCATATGTATAAAGTATTACTACTAGAAAATCATAAACAAATCAATACAAAATCAACTGATTTTTTATTATTTGGTCCAATGTAATGATCATTTCATTAATTTTTGAATATTTTGTAAAAGCCAACAAATTGGCCACTTGCTTTTTGTTGATTTGAAGAATACAATGACCAAATCAACAAAAATTTGGGGAATTCAAAATCTTTTTAGGAATCTTTTGAAATCTTTGGGTTCCACTTTGCACATTTGTAATATTTTGAAATATTTTAGAATGTTCTTATATTGTAGTAGTAAGGCAAGGTCAATATAATGGTGCTGAATAATTAATTAATCCTAACAACCCTGAGGCATGATTTCAAACTATTTTCTACTATTCGGTAGGCCCATCCTAATGCAATATTTGTTGGATATGATTCTTGTGAATTTTTTTTTATCAAAATTATGTTTTACTACTAGCTTGACGCCTAGGATATTTTAGACTAACCCAAGTTACAATTAAAAACTTACATATGAAAAGATCATTTTTTCAACTTCAAGCAGTTTCGAGTAGCAATGACAAATTGAAATTCTTTACACATACTCTCAACAAGATTGTTAACATATACTTTGGGGTCAAATTTATTAGCTCTGATACAAAATAATTTTTTTTTTTGAATTTATATCCATTACCTCAATTTAGAATTTTTGGAAGTTTATTTTATAGTGTTCTGAATATTTTGTGACCTTCAACAAAGTTCAAAATATTCCATGATCTACAGTAGTACTTATAGTTTTAAAAGTATTGAACGCTTTAATTACTAATACTTGAGGATTTACTGGTATTAATAGTGTTGACCTTTTTTTTTAGACTTAAGATTATTTTCAATAATATTTTCTATACTATTCACTATGCCACGCTCTAATTTCCAAAAATTTCATTAGATGCCACATTCAATTATATTTTGAATTATTTTTTAATGAATCTGATGCTACCGTATAGTATTAGAAATTGGATTTTTTGTTTTACCAAAAAAGAATCAAATTCTAATCATTCATATTCAAAAAGAGATTTTAGATGCTAAAACTAGATTTGAAGAAGAATCTACATCCTATATGTCTTTAGAAGACTCTTAATGATTGCTTTGTAGAGGGATTTAACCCTAAAGGACTGGGGGTGTCCAAATTTCCAAAATTGTAAAGATCTAGTTTAAAATGCAACTTAGAACAATATTTTACAATAATATGATGACTTTCAAATAATAGTTGTAAAATATGATTTATAGATCACATTCATACAATTAGATCAACAATCACACAAACCAATATTTTACAATAAAATTTGAAACCAGGATATGAAAATTCTTTCTAAAAACAATTGTAGATTGAATATTTATGATTTTTACAAGATTTTTTTTTAATAATTTCAAAATGCTAAGTTCTAATTATAGTGATTTTTGAACATTTTTATTTTATTTTATTATTTTAAGTTGTTTTTGAAAGGTCATTTTTTGAATTGACCTCCCGATACCTATTGAATTATAGAATATTTGCAAAGCAAAATCTTCATAATCTGAACCGTACAAATGTTAAAGAACTAATACAAGAATCTTTGAAAAAAATTGATGGATGAAATAATGCATTTCGGTGAGCTAGGGATGTGTTTTTGTTCATTCATTGTTCAAAATCTGCACTCATGGTCCTTAACGGGTTAAGCAAGTGTATAATAGGACTAGGGAGGTAGGAGGTACAACAATCCATGTGGGATATGTAAATTAACCCCTAAATTGAGGACCAACATGTTTAGAGGCCCAAAACTACTTCAAAATACTTGTCCCCAAAGCAAGGTCAAAATCTTCATCAATATATATTTTTTAACAAATCCAACTATAATATCCTTTGCTTAACTTGTTCGAGTAAATTGTCAAAAAATTTAGAAAGAACATTTCCACTGATTGCAAGTTCAATGTGCCTAAACTTCAAAATATAGGCTTTTCTAGCCCCTCAAAAAGGTAGAGTTTTGTATTTCAACATTTTAAGGAAGAAACCTATATGTCCTATAACATGTGCATTTAGTTATATATTGGAAAATGAATTGAAAGCATATGTAAAAATTTTTAACCAAAATAATTCTCAGATTCATCTTTAAATTTTTTTTAAAATAGAAGATAGTACTAAATGAAAGTAAAAACTAATATGTTAGGATGTTTTACAAGAAATTGAAAATTATTAATATCAATGGGGAGAATGTTTAGTAATATATATATAATTAATTTTTTTTAAAACTGAGAGCAGAAGACAACTTTATATGTTATTTCTACCTACAAAATTAAACTTTTCATAACTTTTGCCTAATTATTTGGAATTAAATACTTCAAATGTTTTTGAGTAGGTATCACTCTATAAAATTCCAAAAAAATAATTAATATTTTCTTAAATATATTGTTTGTTGCCTGATCTAATATTGAAGTTGGAAAAAAAATCCTTTTAACTTTTGCAATACTTTTTGGAATGATATGAAACAAAGCTTCACACATAGATTATGATGATTAGCATCCATCCTAAAAAATTTATGCAAAATTTTTAAATTATGAAGTCAACAAAGGCCGCCACAATTATCCCAAACCCCAAGTTGGCTCCTTGGTCCTTTAGGGGTTAAGACATGAAAGCGCTCAACCGTTCATAGTCAAGTGAAAATAATTCAATAATTGTTTTCATAACTGAACTTCAAACCTATGTAACTCTCTATTAGAGAATCCAAATCACAAATGGATTTTGGAGGTGAAAATCAACTTGACTTCCAACATATTCTTAGATGACCTTATTTTGAAAAAAAATAATTTACAAGTCTTAAGTGAGGTCTAAAGTTCCATTGTGAACACAATTACTTCAGTTTTTCTTTGAGCCATCACCTTTGCTTCAAATATCCCATAGCCTTTGAAGATTGATGAAGAACAATGAATGTCTCTATAAAAAGGACCTCTTCACTTCTCCTACTTACAACATATCAAAGATGCTAGCCCTTCATATCACCAAACAAAAATCTCTTGCTATTTGATGGTGCATGTGATACTTTAATAAAAATTAAACTATTAGATTTTCGACATCAGGTGACTTGAATTTCACCCAATTTGGCCCATTTTTTTATATTCAGGCATTTGCAGCATTTGTTTCTTTTGTTTTCCACCTCCCTCAAGAGTAATTTCTAAAGAAATCCATCTCTTCATTTTTTAATTTAATTAATGCCAACCTTGATATATAGCCGGGTGTGGTAGTCCTCCCATGAGGGTTTGTAGTCAAACTTGGATATCTGAGCGCCTACAAATGCCAGACTTTGATCGTTACGCTCTTGGCAATGCAGTGTGTGCTGCACTGAACTCGATACGAGGAATGTCGAGGTTCCTTCCAGAATCCAGACAAGAAAGCTGAATTCAACGCAAGTTATGACGGTTGTTGTCGACAAACTTTCAGGGGTTTGACTGTGCTAACCATAGCTGAGAGTGCATGATGTGAAGAATTTCCAGAGGTCTTAAAAGTGTCCCATACTTTTGAAAACACAACCGTCGGTTTCTTTAGTGAATTACTCTTATGGAATCTGGAATTGGTTTTTAGGATCGATTAGACTAAACCTCCTGTCAGTTAACAACAAACCAACCTAGTGGAGTGCTTGTATGTCCATCTGAGCCACTGCTGTGTAAGAAACGTAAGGTACAGAACATTACAGACAGTGAGATCGATGAGCTTTTCTACGTCCTTTCTGGAAGTACGTCATTGGGGGGACAAGGATGGAATTTCTACATGTTGCACACGTATTGCTTACGTAGAAATGCTGACCTCAGACCGGACTTCGAACCACTGTTTTGTTGTTAAGGCAACCCAATTTCACTATTTAGTGTAGTTGCTCACGAGATGGGTTAGGAAAATTGGAGAATGAACCAAGGAAGGTGACGTAGTCTGACAGTGGTTGATCGGCTACAGTTGCGCGCAGTCGTATTACGACTATTAGAATTTGGGTGGGGGCGGGGAGCATGCATCGTTTTCCAGCAACGTTTTGGAACATGCTTTCAGAGAAATTATGTAGCTTGAGCAACTGTTGTCGCTACCCACCCCCACCCCCAAATTCGAGTAGTTCACAGTTCTCAAGTTCATAAGAATCCCAGAATCAGTAGTCTCAACTGCAGAAAATTATAGCAAGGAGTTCAAGCAAGGACCTGGTTTAACATTCTTTGGTAGTGTATCTGGTGAATCCATCTGAACAGCTTCAGCAGAGGTAACGTTAGAAATCTGTCGGATGCTAGCAGGTCGAGACTCTGAACAAATTCGAAGGACAAATTGCTGCAATGGTCGCTTCCGAGATCGAGGTTCATCGTCCTTAGGTTTCCTGATTTGCCTTCTGTAAGTCACCTGGACTTTAACCGCGATCGTTTCCTAAAGCATTTTCTTCAATATTTGCATTGAATTGAGTCTGAATTTCAAAATTACGAAGTCAGTCTCACTAGCAACAGTTTCTGGATTTCAAACTCGATAATCCACCTATGACATCGTACTTAGCTACTACAGTACGTGCAGGGCGCTCGCTGCAACCCACGAGGACAAGAGTTGCAAGCAGGACCAAGGGTTGGTGACCTCAAACCCTAGCCATTAGAAGTGAATTCACAGTGAGAGAGTTTGAGGTTGGGCTATCATGAAGAACCTCACGGAATCGTTACCGGGAGTTCTGTCCCTGAAAGACTACGCACTTGGAAATGGTAGATTGGAAAATCCCGCACTCGCATTCTTGGTCACCATGTTGCTCCTGCTCCTCGTGTTCCTGTTTCTGAAATCGCAAAAGCCGCGGCGTAACCTGCCGCCATCGCCTCCCGGCGCCTGGCCCATCGTGGGCCACTTGCCGCTGCTCGGGAAGCTCCCACACATCACCATGGAAAATTGGGCGAAACAATACGGCGAGATTATTCTTCTGCGACTCGGGTCGTTTCCTACGGTGGTGATTTCCTCGCCGGAGATGGCGCGAGAGGTGTTGCTTACGCAGGACAAGATCTGGGCGTCACGACCTACAAGAAGAATTTCGTCGTTCCACTTCTCCTACAACTACAAAGGTCTGTCAGAACGTTCTTTGCCGCCTTCGGAATTTGAATTTGGTTTGGCGTCCAATTGATCGGTGCATTTGAATTGGGAGGGATTAGGGATTGCTTTTGCTCCGTATTCGGCTATGTGGCGCCAGCTCCGGAAGATCTCGATGCTGGAGCTCTTCACGACAAGGAGGTTGGAAGCCTCGCATGGAGTGCGTCTTGAGGAAATGCAGCAAATGGTTTGGTATTGGTGCTATCCTTGTAACACAATCTTGACGTTTTGGGGCCTTTATTAACTGCGCCGTTACGCGCTCATGCTTTACTTACATCTAACGGTGGAGTTGAACGATACGAGGTGTAAAAATGAGCTCAACTGCACCTCTACACTCTCAAATCTTTGTTTTCAACAGAAGTTAGGGTGGAATTCAGAACAAAAATGAAAAACCAATGTGATTGCTAGTGATCTTCTGACCATCATTCTTCTGACCCGAAGGCTTGAAAATCTGAATGTGCTGCAATTTGTCGAGTGAGGCTGGAAGAAAAGTGGGGGAGAGATCGACTTATCAACTACCTCCATTGTCAACAAGTTTTTTGAATGGTTGAACTTGTGTGGCCGCAGGTCGATCTTGCAAGATGCGAAGCTTGGGAAGTCGGTGGACGTGAAGGAGCGATTCAATATTAAAGTGGCGAATGAGATTTTCCGAGTGGTATTAGGGTACAGGTTGTCGGGATCCTTTGGCCCCTTGCCAGGAGGAGGGGATAGTGAATTCTCGGACATCACCCATGAGCTCCAGCAACTGAAAGGCTTGTTCATGGCGGGGGATTATGTGCCGTGGTTGCGCCCCTTGGACATCGGCGGCGTGGAGAAGCGCATGAAGGCAGTGCAACGGCGTCTGGATCTCTTTTTGAACAAGGTCTTGGCCGAGCACGAGGCGAAAGGGAAGCAAGGACCCATTGCCGAGACCGATAAGGATTTTGTCGATGTGCTCTTGCGCATCATGCACGAGCAGAACGAGTCAGAGCCGTTGAAGCTGGATGCGGATTGTATCAAAGCAACAGTCATGGTAAAATAGAGACTCCATTAACCATACAGTACTGCACATTAGATGCTCCATTGACCACAAAGGTGTACAGTACTGTGATTTGTGCTAAGTGTGACAGCACTTAATCTATTGAGGTTTCGTTTCTTTCAATTTATTGTCTGCTTATCACAAAATAATTGTGCAAAATTTTAGATGGCGCAAGTAGCACAAGTATCTAGATTGTTGAAGGGAAAGGCTCAAAGTTCACTTGTATGGTGAACGGAACCTCTCCCTTGCTGTATGATGAATGAATTCTTTACATTATGAGAGATTCCAACTCAAGTAGAGTGTTGCTGCTCCACATTTTTTGCATTCTGATTTCTGAATTGCCTGGAACAGAGCATGCTAGCTGCGGGAACGGACACTTCCACGGTGACAATGGAATGGGCCATGGCGGAGCTCATCCGCAACCCTGATATCCAACGAAAGCTTACACTCGAGCTCGACACCGTTGTTGGAAAAGATAGGATGGTGCAACAGACCGACCTTCCCAATCTCAAGTACCTGCAAGCAGTCATCAAGGAGGTCCTTCGTCTCCACATTCCTGCGCCATTGCTGCTCCCACATGAATCAACCGAAGATTGCGAGCTTGCGGGATACTACGTCCCCGCCGGCACTCGCTTGCATGTGCATGCATATGCCATTGGACGCAGCTCGAAAGCATGGGAAAAGCCCCTGGAGTTTAATCCTGAGAGGTTTGTAGCTCACCCAGATATTGATGTGAGGGGGCAAAACTTCGGTCTCGTTCCGTTTGGATCCGGGAGGAGATCCTGCCCCGCCGTCAACCTGGGCATGGTGTCGTTGGAGTGGACAGTCGCCACGCTATTTCAAGCCTTTGAGTGGTCTCTTCCAGCCGGGGAGAAATTCCAGGATTTGGACATGACGGAGGAGTTCGGCATTACTACACCGAGAGCGAAGACCCTTCTTCTCCACGCCATTCCTCGCCTGAGCCTTGAACTGTACTCGGCTTGATTGTGCAATTCAACGGTTGATTGTTGTTGTGCATTTAGATTTCATCTTCCCAGAATTGATTTAGCTTTTATATTGTCAATCCCACTCTTATTCCTTGATGCTGCAACGGGCTGCAGTGGCGTAGAACCTGGAAGTCTTCAAGGTTTAGTTGTCTATATATCGATCCAGACAGTAATGAAGAGTATGCTGTATAGAATAGTGTAACGATCTAGTAAATTCCCACCTCGTCAGAGAATAAGCAGCACTAGTAGCTACAGTGATTGTGAAGTATGCTAGGCTGCTTTTGACTGCTCTTGAATTACCAGCCCATATTGCGCGATTTTGGACATCACGCTGCAGGGGCTGAGTGTGACGATTCTGGCTGCGAATTGCACCACGAGCGAGGATTTTACAGGGAAATTTTCCAGTATGGGTAATTCTAATACGGCTCATGTTCGTGCAATTGATAATCCTTTGACATCTGTCAATTGCAATGTGCTCTTTTTTGTCAATTTGCTATGGCTGTCTTGCTAAGTTATAGCCTGTTCAAGCCCCGAACTTGCTCGAGTTGCGCATCTTCAATAGCTGTGGCTCCGACCCTCTATCATCACAGTGCCGTGGCTTCTGTAGATTACTCTACGTCGTCAAACAATTTTTTTTTAAAATTTCTGCCCTCTTTGACCGACCTCGTGAAAGTGAAATACTGTCCTAGCAGTCTTAATTATCATTCTCGCAGGATGTATATTTCGAAGGTTAACAACACTGATGGCGAGCACTGTCTGGAGATGGATTGGCGTTTGCTCTTTGATCATTTTACGTCTTTGCCATGGGAAAATCATGGGCGATCAGGCTGGGAGAGCATGGACGTGATACATGCAACGCTATGTGTTCATTGCCTTGCCTCCATCCTATTCCATTTCGTCGTCTGCAATTCTACATTTCACTTCCTTCTTTCCTTTTTGTTTTGTTCTTCTTGTTCTGAAGTGCGTTGTGGTATCAATCTGTGTTTTGATCGGACCATTTTCGTAAGTTGAAGTTCTTTTCGAATTCTGTGTTTGTTCGTGATATTAATTGCTTAGTGATGATTGAATTCGCGCATCTGTGCGTTGTATAATCTTATATCAATGCACAGATGCGCGAATTGCTTTGTGATGCTATCCTGGCTCACAAACTAAGGGCTAAAGGTGAGTTCCTTGTGTTCATGCTCGGTGCATTGAGTCTCTTGGCAATGGGCTTAAGTTGATCTCTCGTGGACAGGAAGTGCTCAATTGGTCTCTGTGCATAGCACACAGCAGTCAGTACAGTACTGTACAGTACAGTACATAGGCCTACAACCGCATGGAAGAAGAAGAAGAAGCATATTCGTTTTTTCAGTTTTGGGGGCTCAAAATTGTTTAATTTTAAGAACTTCGAAACGGAATAAATGAAATCCAATCAGGTCTGTTTAAAAATGTTAAAACATAAAATTCTGATTAATACAAAAATTTATTGGACGTCTAATATTCATTTGTATTTTCTTATGAAATTCTTATGAATTAAAGTGGAGGTTTTAAGCAAAAGCTATGGCCAAAAAACATTCATCCTAAATAAAGGCT
This sequence comes from Pseudisothecium myosuroides, assembly GCA_951799445.1. Lineage (NCBI taxonomy): Eukaryota > Viridiplantae > Streptophyta > Bryopsida > Hypnales > Lembophyllaceae > Pseudisothecium > Pseudisothecium myosuroides. The sequence goes on from OX637289.1 coordinate 14,737,233, forward strand.
TGTGCCTGAAAAGTGTGCATGTGTTTCTTGCAACCATCTTGCTATTTATTGCTAAATATGGGCTCATAATAGCCCATAGCTCACAATAGCTCACAATTGCATTCTCACGTGTTGATGACTGCATAAAATCCCTTCTCTAAGATACTAGTAGGACCATAAGTTGTATGCAGGACCGTAAGTTGTAATTATAATGGATCATTTAGAACTATTTAATATTTTTTTTGGAATTATTACGACCATTCTTTTCACATGAAATAGAGACAACAAGGTTGAAATCAATAATAAATAAAAAATATGAAAACAAACACTAATAATTGACAATTTTAAATGAACTTCTTAAAGATGAAACACTTCCATAAATATGGATGTCTAAAGATGTTATAGAATACAATTGTTATATATTTGAAAATATACACACAAAAGAGTTTTATTTGCATCCTTCTGGATAATGATATATTTGCTACTTCAAAACTATTGAGAAGTCCTTAAAGCCATTGAACTTGAAAGTGTAAGAAATTAAGATTTAAAAAAAATAGAAAATGATTATTTGATAAATCTATCATTATAATTAAGGCTATAACAAAAAAAATTAATATCGATCTTTACTTTGAAATTTCAAATTCATTTGCTCTAAAATTCAAAAACTATATTATTTGATTTGATTTGATTTTGTAATTTTTCACTTTCATGTCACTAATTTATAATCATTAAATAGAAGTAGTGTTTTTGGTATGATGGGTCTCAACAATCTACCATTGGTTTTAACACGTGCCTCATTTCAATTTGGCTTATAATTTTTAGACCACTATGCAACCCTTTAATGCTTAAGTTATTTTAGTTATTTTTGCATATTTTTATTTGTATCTTTGTACAAATACATTGTTTGCCTCAATTTTATCAAATTGGTTATTATAGAATATTATCTTTAAAATTTTTTACTTTGGATGAATGAAAAGTTATTTGGACATAATATTGCCCTCAAATAATCTATTCATCATTTAGAATTTGGACTCAAGAGAACTTAATCCCTCAAAGAAAAATCCCAATCATTGCATTTATTCCATTGCATCTTTGTTTTTGAGCATACCAAATTTGTATTCAAATTTCAATGTAATACTTTTGTTACATGAGACTACATATAATCAATCAATTTGAAAAACCTATATTAATTTTGTAATAAATTATTATTTTTATATTTTTTTAACTAAGAAGAATAGGGCATTTTTATGCTACAAGTGCTCCAATGGCTTTGGAACTAAAATTGTAGTTGTAGTGCTTGTTGTGCATATAGACAATTTATTACCAAAATGACCTATTTGAAAGAGGCTTTGTAATGAATTCTTATAAAATTAAGAAGTCAAGAGCTTTGACTTTTTTAGAAAAATTAAAAAATAGTTTCATTTTAGAGATTCAAAGATGTAGAACCCCTCTATCAAAATGGTTTCAAAATAACTTTCAACTAGAAATAAAAATTGAATTAAATCGCAAATAAATAGGCAAAAGGTGTAAAGGTGAATTTTCTTACAACTAATCCATTTGATTAGGTTCCTAATTCCATTTGGTAGGTTCCCTAATTCCAAAGTTACCAAGTTCTAGAAACATATAGAAATGGCAACATGTAGAATCCAAAAAGAGCATAGACATTTCATAAAGCCTATATTCATAAAGAAGTGCCAAAGTTGCAAAATCATAAAATTGTCAATTTGCGATTGCATTTTTTGAGTATACATAGTATTTAAACATCCAATAACATGTAAAAAATAATTGATAAATACATTTAAAAAATTAATTAATTTAAAAATTTCTAAGAATAAGTAGCTATAAATAATTGTTTGAAAATTTTCTAAGTAATTTTTATATTTTTTAAATTCAAATACACCCTTTGTAATGAACTTTGGTAAAATCACTAATTCAAACTAAATGTAGCCTTTAGTTATAGGATTAATTGACAAAATTTTAGTAAGTTTTATGTTTGAGTATACACATTTTTCAATATTTGGTAGAAAAATCAAGTAATTTTGACCTTTTGAAGTGTGAAATGTACATAAAATTCTATCAATTAGAACATTCATTAGTATAGTTTTGGATTTTGATTAACCCCTATAGGACCGTTGTTCCTTCGGGAGATAAATGTGTTTTCGGGCAGGTACCTACGGGCTGAAATTTTGTTGTGATTTTTTGAAAATTTTTTAGAGACAGAAAAACTGATAAGCTTTACAGGTATATAATTTTTTTCACAATCAGTGCCCGGGAACAAAAGTTATGACCAAATAAGCTCAAAAGAGGGGATGGGGGGCAACCCGGGTAGCCAAAAAAAATGGACAAAAATTTGATTTTTTTTTTTAAATATTTTTTTTCTCATAGATTATATATTTTTTTATCTAAAAAGCTTTGATTCATTTCATTTGGATTTGTTATGAGAAAGTTAAGGACATTCTTGTTTTTAGGGCGGTAAGAGCATCTTCTTGAAAAAAATAACTTGTAGGATTCATTTCTGAATGCAATTTTCTCAATTAAATTTTTTTTTTACATGGTCTGATTTACTTGCTAGAACAATCTCACCATTGGGATTAGTGCATTTTAATTCCATCTAAAACATATTAATATTTTAGATTTTCCTTCTATCTCATACCTACTTCTATTTAACAATTTTTTTAAGAATGATAGTTAAGTTTTTTTGAATTTTTTTTTCCCCCTAGACTCTCAACTCAATTCTCCACTATAAAGATTTAAAGCTCAAAACTCTGTAGTGCAAAAAATTTAAGTTAAAAATGTTCAAAGTAAAAAAATCTAGTCCTACAATGTGTTGAAAAACTTGTTTTTTATCACTTTAAACCCAAATATCTTGCAATCAGTGCAGTCAAAAATTCTGAATTGTTTTTTATACACTCTTATACTAGTTAGGTGTAAGATCCTATGGTTAAATTTGAAAATAAAACAATTTTCAAATTTTTTTTACTCTTTGCTATAGATATGGCAGTTTTGAGTGTTTTTTGGCAGAAAAAAGGCCTTGGGCCTTTAGGGGTTAAGAATTGAAAGTTAGATTGAAAAAAAATACTCAATAATTAGTTCTAATGCAAAAAATACAAATGTTATACATACTATACTAACTATGTTATTTGGATTCTAACACGTAAAGCTTTCAACTCCAATAACTCGTTGAATTTTTAATATTTTCAAAGTTTTAAAATGGAATAGAAATTTAATTCATTAGGCTTCATTTTTGAAGTTTAAATTTAAAATTAAAAAAAAAAAAAAATTACAATCAAGTTTGACCGAGGCATATCCACTTTGGAGATACTTGAACCTTTGAGGGGTTAATGTGTATAGGATGAAAAAAATTCCAAAGAAATTGTCCTGAGGCGCAAAGTGTTGAAGGAAATTCTTTATCCAATGTAAAGACCTTCCACAAAATTTCTCAAATTTCATTACAATTTTGAATGGATTATAAAAGTTCCTTCCGTGGGAAGATTTTATCAAACTCTACAAAATTTATAAATTATAAGAAGGAGTTTTTGATAATCCTATCATAGAAGGTCTTCATAGATTCATCTTGCCACATGAATGTACACTAGCCCAATTCCGTTCGTTGTTCAATTCCATCATCCTACTTTTGACCTTATTTCCGTCCCAAAAAAAATTCAAATTCATTCATTTTCTAACAATATCATTGCATTAATGTCAACAAGGGGTAATGTGTCAAACCTTTAATGGTGAATACTTAAGTACCGTTTGATACATGGAAAGGCGGTTATGAATCGTTTGTAGGACATTAATGACTACATTCTACGAGCGGTTTTGTAATTTCAGGACAAATAACTTCAAAAATTCATAGAAATTACAATTTTAATCAAAAAATTATAATTTCACTCAGGTTTGATTCATGAAAAAGTGCGCTCATTTCATGAATCAAACCTGAGTGAAACCATGGTCCTATGAAAAAGATTAGACCTCTTGGAGTTAGCCCTGCAGATCAGGGTGGTAAGAGGCTTGTCTACCTTAGAAACGATGCATTTGAATCAACGAAGAACTCGCACTTCTCGTCCAAATACGAACGAACGTGAAGTGGGGGAACGTCCATCAGATTCAGATGAAGAACGAATAAGCGACGACATTCGTCGCGTGTGACAGATGCCGACAGAAAATCATCCTCACTGTACGTTCAGTTGATATCCAAAGCTGTGAACATGAGAGTGTGTTTTGCTTTTCATGGTTTAGGGTTTTCAAATTTCTTTGCATTCTGCCGAAGTTTTGAATCGGGATGGCGGACAAGTCGGATCCGCGCTTGCCAAGTGCTGTTCGATACTATGTGCCGCCTCTTGTCAACCCGAACGACCTTCCGCCGGACTACTCCAGCTTGGCGGCCATGGTTTTTGGCATTCTTGGGGTCATGATGAAGGTAAGTGAATGTGCTTTCTCTTTTGTTGATGTTGATTCGATCTTAGTTCGGATTTTTGGGTGCTGCTTTGAGTTCGTCGAGGGTGTTGGTTGATCCCTCAAGTGAATGTGGTCATTTCTTAGATTTGATCTTGATCGGATGTTCAGCATTCAGTTAGGTTTTCGTTTTGGGGAAATTATCTTGCCAATTTCACTTTAGTAGTTTTAATCTGAGAAATCCCTCTAGGCAAAACCCTAGGACGAGGGAAGAATTGGTACCATTTGACGCTCAGAGACTGCAATGGTGTGCCGGTCTTTGAATGCACCTTAATAGTTGAGCGATTAGGTACTAATGTGAAGGACGGGGTGATAGAATTAATAGTGCTTTGTATTCTTTTGTGTCTGGTTTCTAGGGTTTAGGGACTAAGGTTAACGAAAATTGCGTGTGTGGTAACCTTCTACTTTATTCTTTACAGGTCTAACGAGGTTCTTGTTTCGTCATGGATTGCAGCAAAAGGTTGCTTCATGGTTTTCGTTGGTCTTCATCGCACAATCGCTCGCCTTGATGAAGAATCCAGAGTATGATTTGAAGCAGATTGTCATGGCCTTTACGTACGTCACTCAAGCTTGTTGCTTTTGTTATTGCTTTGCTGTTATTGATACTGGACTTCTATGGAATAGTTTTCTATGAATTTCTTGACTGGACCGTTTATATTTGTTATTTATATGTGGCTAATATCGTGGATGGCAAAACAATGGCGCTGACTGTTAAAATTCTCTCTTTTGTAGGTTTGCGGTGATGGGTCTCGTCACAACTTACTTTGTTCCAACTCCCAATGCTGGGAAAACTTAACTTGGTCCTATGCAAAGGCTTGACTAGATTCCATTTTTTTTCCATTCTTTTCGATTTGTTCCGCAGAGCTAGACTTTGAAGGAAAGTTTCTGGGACAATCTCCGGCCAAGGTCGTCAGGCACCCCTACTATCATGAGCTCTGAGTTTGAAATTGCATATTTAGTTCTTAAAATAGACAGGACGATGAAATTCAAGTGTAGGGAGATGAAATTTACCACCTTCATATGCTTGTTCCCGTAGTTTGGATTGTACCATTGTCACATGAAACTATTCTGGGAGGAAAATTGCCAAAGTTGCCTGATCAGAGATAGTTAACCGTGGAATCGAGCATAATGTCACAAACATGTTCGTAGTTGTGTATACCTCGGATGTGGGAGATTGATGGTTGCACCGAGCGTTCGATGAACTTATGAAGGTTCATGTTCTTAGGTGGAATGTCATAATCGGAGGTTATGCTCAGCAGCATCGTTCCAAAATGCAACAGAAATTTTCAATCCAATTTGGCATTCCAAGAGGTGAACAGCCAAATGAGATTACTTATTTGAGCAAGCGCCCTGGCTTATGCTATGCATCAGCTTGAATTGAAGCAAAGAAGTTTACGAGCATATCAGACATGGCGACTTTGAAGTCGGTGTGAACTGCCTTCCCGCAGATGTATGCAGAGTGCCAGAGTGTAGCTAGGTAACCAGATCCATGACTTTTGTTTTGGGAATACCTAGCAACCGGAAGTCAAGGAGTTCTACGCTGAGATGAACAGATTGACTGCAAAAATGTGCTGAGCTGATCACATCAAGGCTGCAAGCTACATTCCTGAAACCGTGTCTGCTGCTGAGCCTTCATGAAGAGAAAGCTCTTGCTCTTGCAATAGGGAGACATAATCTTCAAGGTGCAAGCTAATCTTCAAGGTGCAAGCTAATAAGAAAGGCTGCCCTTTCCTGGGATTTAAATACCCTCACTATTTCTTTCTAATATCTAACTATTTTGAAGATTACATTTCCGAGGGTGTAAATATTTACCTTCAAGAGTTCAAGATAAGAGATTTTGGATGTATTGTTATTGCCATGTAGCAACTATAAGAGATTTTGGATGTATTGTTATTGCCATGTAGCAACTAAGTTTTGGTGACAAGAAATTTACATAAAGGTAGGAGCACCTATTTCTTTCCATGTACCCAAATTTGTTTCCTTTGATTGCCCCCCAATTCGCCCATCAGGTGGTTTTGTGGCCATTGGATTCTTTGTGATTTGTACTTGGAAATGGGGTGACCAAGCATTGGTTTAGGGTGCTTTTCCTTTTTGAACTTTGACCAAGATTTATGAAGGTATTTTTTAGAATTCAAGAGTTTTTTGTTTAATCTTACACTCTCCCATTTGCCTTTCCCTTGTGTCTATTTGTTTTTTGCACCGGTTTCATGGTTTGCTTCCCATGGCTTAACCCCTAAAGGGCTGGGGGGGGGATTCAGGGAGACATTGTCAAAAACTGTGGTTTTTTGGTACGTTATTCAAAACTGAAAGTTGAAATTTTTTTTTGAAACTTCAACCGTACAAAACTGAAGTAAAGTATTTTACTAAAGTGTGGAAAAAATTTCAGCCCATTTGACTGCGCGGATTGAAAGATTATAACGTTTGAAGTTAGAAGAAAATGTTTTTTTTTTAAACCACCCCAACATAGCTAACAAAGTTTGACTACTCTTAGAATGTGATTTGAGTATTAAATTTTGTTTTTTTCTGGACAATTGTATGCCATATTTTATAAGTTACATACATGCCAAATTTCAAAAGTTGATGAGCTTTTTTGCAAAAGATTCTTCAAAGATTCTCAAATTGCCCGAGCTGCCCTAAAAGTTCAGGGCAGCATAACTTTTGATCAAGGCACCCAATTGAAAAAAAATTAGATTTTCACGAAGGAGGCACATATTTGTACAATGTGTCCAAATTTCATAAACATCTGACCAAAAATGACTTCATAGGCACCTACCCGAGATTTCTTGCGTACGTTGAACGGACACTTGGTCCTTTAGGGATTAAACGGATGGATATGGGTGCTCCCACATACTCATTGTGCATTACGGATAAGATTCATTCATCATCTTTAACTAATTTTTAGTAATGTAGTCCATGGGTCTTTCCTTGTATTTAATTCTAAATGTAATGAAAGAGATCTTTGTATTAAAAATTTATATCAACAATCATTTTACAAGTTGGGGCCTTTTCGGAGTTTAGATAAATATACCTAATTGTGCACCCTACCTTATTACATCACAATGCTTATTTCATCTTCAATTCTAAACCTAAATCTAGAGTATTTATGTAGTACAAATCTCATAAGACAAGGATGAATATCCTAAATTTAGGTTCTAAAATAAAGAAGGGTGGAATGTAGTGAAGCAATTAGGTTGGGGGTGCAATTAGGTGTAGTTACCTTATTGCTTGGATAAGCTAAATGCAACATTAAAAAATTAGCAAAATTTTGCCAAATTGAAACAAAAATATCGGCTTTCATCATTTCAAAGGTGGCATGTGATTGTTCTTAGTGACAAAGTTGACAAAACCTTCCAATTGAAAGGACAAATGTTACATTTAAGTTTATGTGCACTACAAGAATTTCAGCATTTTATAACTACATAAATGACTGCGTTTTCAATCATTTAGGACATCTATGACTGTGTCCATTTTTTTGGAGCCCCAGTCATTGTAGACCAGTCCTTTATAACAATGACTGGGGTTTTTATATCACCAACCGTATTTGTAGATGGATGCTCATCCATGAAGTTTAGAAATGAAATTTTTTGGAAAGGTCGAGCAGTTGTCCATTTTTTGAAAAATTTGGTTGACCGCTGTTGATGTGGACCTTTGCGTGAGTCATTTTGTAGTCATTTTGTAGTTGTGAGGGAGTTGTGTTGACCAATGCAAGGTTGACACGTGTCTAGTCATTCTTTAGTTATTGTTGCAGTTTTATCTTCAATGCACAAATGACGCTTTGACACGTGTCCAATCATTTGTAGGATGTGCTTTCAAGATTGTCCAATCATTTTTAAATGACACTTGTAGTTGTTTCCGAGTATAGACGGGGACTAGTCATTTTATAGTCACATATGAGTACATTCAAAGTTTCACAGTACTACACCATATACCAAGTACAATACACAATATACGAAATACAATATACCATACACAATACATCATAAAATATACACCATATTTGGCTTATGTCTTGCATGACTTCCAGATCCACTTAGTGGGTAGGTATGAAGAGATGAAATGACAAGCCTTTTATAGAAGTGGGGTAGTAGTAGGCAAGACAAACAATGTAGGATATGTAAAATGCAAGAATTGTGTTACAAATAATATTTCAGACTTCATTGAGGTATAGTAGATTAATTTTTTCCAAAAAACTTTGAACTAATAAAAGTTAGGAAATCAATCTCACTTTCATCTCCAAAAATCCATTTTACATTTTGAGCCTCAAATCAAAAGTTATAGACAAATTTGCTAAATGGATTGAAAATGATTGCTTAAGTATGGTAGTTCACACTTGGGCTTTACAGTCATTTCCAAGTAATGTTGTAGTCGTTCATGGAGGTACAAGCAGTCATTACGCAGTCAGAGCGCAAGTGATCTATGACTAAGATGGTGGACCACACGGCTTCAGAGGTCCACGTCACGCCTTTGAATGAGTTACTCATTGGAAATCAGTAGATGAAAGGAGTGCTTGATCACGGCCGCCACAGTCTTCATCCATGACTACAGAATGACTAGTCCTCTGCCCCATCACATTGCATGTGCAATTACAGAGTTGCAATCATACTATAGTCATTTAACCCCTAAAGGACCGAGGCCTTTTTTCTGCCAAAAAACACTGAAAACTGCCATTTCTATAGCAAAGAATAAAAAAAATTGAAAAATGTTTATTTTCACATCCAACCGTAGGATCTTACACCTAACTAGTATAAGAATGTGTGGAATTTTTTTTAGAATTTTTGACCGCACAGATTGCAAGATATTTGCATTTAAAGTGACAAAAACAAGTTTTTCAGCACATTGCAGGACTAGATTTTTTGACTTTAAACATTTTTAATTTAAAATTTTTGCACTACAAAGTTTTGAGCTTTTATTTTTTATAGTGGAGAATTGAGTTGAGAGTCTAGAAAAAAAATAATATTAAAAAAAAACTTAATTATCATTCTTAAAAAATTTGTTAAGTAGATGTAGGTACAAGATAGAAGGAAAATCTAAAACATTCATATATTTTAGATGGACTTAAAATGCACTAATCCCAATGGTGAGATTGTTCTAACAAGTAAATCAGACCATCCAAAAAAAAAAAATTTGAAAAATTTGAAAAATTGCATTCAGAAATGAATTCCAAAGTTATTTTTTTCAAGAAGATGCTTTAACTGCCCGAAAAACAAGAATGTCCATAACTTTCTCATAACATATCCAAATGAAATGAATCAAAGCTTTCCGGAAAGCCAAAAATATAATCTATGAGAAAAAAAATATTAAAAAAAAAAATTCAAATTTTTGTCCCTTTTTTTTGCTGCCCGAGCTGCCCCCTGTAGCCTGTTTTGAGCTTATATGGTCATAACTTTTTTTCCCGGGCACCGATTGTGAAAAAAATTATATTCCCTTGAAGCTAATTGGTTTTTCTACCTCTAAAAAAAGTTTCAAAAAATCAGGAGAAAATTTCAGCCCGTAGGTACCTGCCCAAAAACGCATTTGTCCCCCGTAGGGACAATGGTCCTTTAGGGGTTAAGACACCTAGTCATAGATCAGTTGGTTGTGGTGGACACGTTTTTCTTGTAGTCGTGAGATCAATTTGATTACTTAGAACATCCACCAAATCCAATTGGGATATTGACCTTCCAAATGTATTTCTAACTTTTTGACTTGGAACTTGATCATTGGAAATGTATCCAAAAGTACTTTGAATAGACATAAGAAAATTCAAATTTAGACATTGGATAATGTCTTAAAAAGCAAACTAATAGTCAAAATTTATAGAGGCTTTGGCAAATCATGGTTACCAAGAAAAATTTGTCCAATTAATTGCACTCCAAACATAAAATGCAATTGGCCAAAGTTTTGCTTTGGTAAGCGTGATTTGCCAAAGCCTTTATAAATTATGGCTTTTAGCTTGCTTTTAAAATGATTGTCCAATGTCTAAATTTGAAATTTTCTTAATTCTATTCAAAGTATTTTGGAATGCGTTTCAAATTATCATAATTTCAAGCTCTAATTATGTATGAATTAGAAGTTAGAAATACATTTGGAGGCCCAATATACCTGTTGGACTGAGGATGCTCTTATCACTTGTATTGAAGTGAATGAGAATTTGAATGACAATGTTTTTCATTGTGTAGTTATCAAGATTGTAAGAATTGATCGAAAGAATGGGAAAGAACATCCACAATGCAGATTCATTACTTGGCCATTGTACAGTGCCCTCTAGAAAGTGAGGTAACACCTGTGATTATATAGCACGGTGATCTTTGCACATTATACAATATATAGTCAAAGTTAGATGTTTCTAGATGTCTAGAGGTTTCTACTACTGCAAAAAACTGATCCATGATCTGCTCATGATATAGCACTGCCCATTGCATTTTCTTGTTTATGTAAAACTTTGCAGAGGTTAACTTATTTTCTAGAGGGCACTGTACTGTACATTACATATTGATTTTCGAGATGTACAGTACATAGAGTGATGATGGTGATTTTCGGCAGGCTGCGATATTGGTGTACTCACCGGCTTAGTTCTTGAGTGTTCCTCTGTGGAACTGCGGACACTAAGGGTCAATGGACAGACTCTTAATGTACCCTGATTTCAAATAGAATTTCAAATAGAATTTCAAATAGAATTGGCGTTAATGTACGCCAATTCCAAATAGAATTCCTTATACAATTGGCGTTATTTCTTTCTCTCGTTTTAGACCTTTCATAAGCTGAATGTCACAATTTTGGCGCCCAGAATCACGCCCGTTAAGTTAACGAAATTGACCATTCATCAAATTCGTTGATGGTACAAGTACCTAGATCTTTGAGTGACTCACCGATTTGAACCGGATCCTCTCGACGATTCCAACTCCGGGTCCTGCTCACAAGCATCATAACGAATCATACCACATCAACCGAGGTATATATTCACCAAGCATGGAAATCTTCATTAAAATGGCGGTTCCCAAAGTAAGATGCGCAACCAGTTCTTCATCAAGCAGACAAAACCAGGACACCTCTAGATTTTAGTGTGGTACAATTTCACACAAACTTCGCCAAAACTGCCACTTATGAATGAATATACTCTTCAATGCAAGAGTTCCGGAGGCCAGTGCTCAGCCTCGCACTGAAACAAGTTCCTGCTTCCCGTCTTAGTGCAGGAAACGGACTTCAATTTCCTCCAATTTAACGGAACTTAGTGACTCGAGTTTTATTTATTGGACATAAACTTTTCAACATTAGCAACGACTTATTTTTCAGATGCATTGGCAGAGTGCGTGGCACCCACGAACTTAGACGACCATATTTTGACAGACAAATGAATTTAGATTCCGCAAATCTAGAAATTCGAATCGGCATCAAGACAGATTTGTCGAAACTCCAACTCCTGGTCTCCAGGCACAATCATGCGTATGGAGATTTTGTTATTGTTTCGAAACATCAAGATGTTGAATTCAGCGATTAAGGTTTTGGCAAACATTTGCCAAAAGGTTGTAGACGCAAAACAGGGAAAAATGAAGGTGGCCAGACAAAACAGTTCCGAGAATTCATAAGATTTGTCAAATTTCGAATGAAGTTTACTAATTTCAGAGACTAAAAATTATAACTGAAATTACACACGTGATGGATAGATTTCCAAAAATGGATGTTTCCCAAATTTTCCCATTTGCATTTCAAAGTGGGAGTACAAGAAAATAGTCAATTAATTTCCTTAAATTTAAGGTATTAAGGGCGCCAAAACTTTGTGACATTAATCTACACACTCAAAGCTCTAAAATTTATCAATGGAAATTGTCCATGTTTCAAGAAAGAAAGAAAAAAATCTAAAATTTAGGAATTATATAGAATTTTGTTTCAAAGCTGCACCAGTAGAATGCCGAACTGAATAGACTAACCTTGATTGAGATTGCGTAAGAAGGCAATGCTATTTATGTTGTAATTATAAAGAGATAGGCAAGACGAAGTTGTATATTAATATATGTAGTAATAATAAGAATGAGTACACAGCCTTCTTGTAGAAGGAGAGACAGCGTTTGAATAACAGAACGGTGTGTCTGTAGCTACTAAGTGTGAACTATATAACGTTTATAATCTGTATAACCTAACAATTTATTCTTGGCAAAAAAATACCAATTGTATTTCACAATGTGAATATTTCTTGGACTGGCACAATACGCAGTTTGGAACACTATTGTACCCCACTGTACCCAGATTCCAAATAGAATTGGCGTTATCTCTATCTCGTTTTAGTGCTTTGTGTAGATGAATGTCACAATTTTAGCTCCCACAATCACGCCAATGAAGCTAACGAAATTGACCATTCTTTAAATTCGTTGAACGTCCAGGTCCCCGGACCTTAATGTCGATGGCTCGGCGATTTGAACCGGATCCTCTGGACGATTCCAACTCCGGGTCATGCTCACAAGCATCATATTGAACACCACATGAGAAAAATCTTCAAGGTACTGTATATACAACAAGCATGGAGATATTCATTAAAAATGACCGTTTCCCAATTGCCAAAACTGAGATGCGCAACCAGTTCTATCGTAAGTAGAAAAGCCAGGACACGTCTAGATAGCTAGATTTTAGTTGGGTACAATCGCTGAAAACTTTGCCAAAACTGCCATTTTTATAAATATACGAGTCTTCAGTTGAGCTAGCTAGCACCACCAGGGGCAGATGATTCCAGCTTCGGTCTTAATTAATGACGGCAAGAAAAAGGATCATGTGAGGTTGTGCACCATCATCCTTGAATTACTGTATAATATACAGTACGATTATTACAACTATATCCCAGCAGTTGATCGAGATGGTTTACTAGTGTTTCACTGCACTAAAACATATATATTTGCTCTTGATACTAACAGATTCAATCGATAGCAGTAGAAGGAGACCGGGTTTAAACAGCAGAAACTCCTCACTGAGGCTTAAATTACTTACAAGTATGTTGCGTTTCGAGTACCCACATGTGTGGTGACGGGTGAGTACGTCCCTTGCTGTTTCTGTTGATTGAATTTGAATGTGTGCTTGTAGAGCTCGTTGTGAGTCAGACACAGAGTGAACTATTAATGAAGAACAGAGGAAGTCATGTTACCAATGAGTCTCCGAGTTTCTAGCTACTGTTGCAGTGTAACGCACTAGAAAATGTCACCATCGTCCTGTCACTACGAGCATGTCCGTGTCAATGCAACGTGCACAACTCGACGTTCCTGTGTAATATATCTCTTCCAGTGTAGAATCTCTCTTCAACTAAACTTGACGGGTTTTGCAAGGCTGATCAATCTTATCCCCTGCCAGTAACGCATGTAAGGTTGATTTGAAGTAATGATTTTCACAAATCACTTGCTTTCGATGGTATATGCTGGTGAGTACCTCATCAGATACGTACACGGTGGCTGTGCAATTCAATCGATATTATTACGTGTTACCTAATAGATTCCTTGAGCTGTTGGGATGGTTCATGTTCGTAGTCATCACGCACATGCTTACCAACTCGCGAGACTCTGACTGTTCGACTTTCAAGAGTAGTGTCTCGCTTCGTTGGGGTGCATGCATGGCATTCCATTCTATCTGGGCCCTCCTTTTGTTCTGATACTTTGATAATCTGCGCAGAATTCGAGAAATCGTGCTCGTTGTAAGTTTCCTTCGTGGATGATGCGTCTTTCACTAATAGAAAATGAAGGGTTCTGCTACGTTTTGGAACATGCTTGAGAAAACGTCCAATTTCTTCAAATTGGCGATATTCCCACAAATAACATATATCTTCACAAAGATCGAATTTCAGGCCGCAAACTTTGGACAGGTATAGATTTTGGTTTCAGGCCGCGCGGCCTGAACCGCGCCAAAGTAATGGAACATCGCCAATTTAACGAAATTGTCGTTAGAAATTTTTTCCAGAAATACGCAAATTTTGGAGTTCACATGCAGAAGAAAGCGTGCAACATTTTCCAGCAAGCATGTTCCAAACCGTTGTTTACTTTGATCAAATATTTAGTAGAAGTTTACGTTATATGCCAACTTTAGAAACACGTTTCAGTGTTATCAGCAACATTCAAACGTATTAATACAAATCGTTGCTGAATGGGGTGAATTCTAGTAGTGTTTGCAGAGATTTTGGAATTTTTCAGGTACTGTCTCGCTTGACGGCTTGGTTGATAGCATGCCTTGAGCTTCGGGTTGCATTCCATTCAATCTTGGCCATCCTTTTGTTCTGCATGATGCTTTGATAATCTGCGCGGAATTTGAGAAAGGCATGGCGCTTGTTGTAATTAAGTTTCCTTCTTGGACGATACATCTTTGCAGAGACTCGGCCTGCGAGAATTGAACCAACAATTGCAAAACTAGTGCGTTGTTAGAGCACACAATGGACGCTGCCAAGTGGATGCTATCGGGGCTTCCATACCACCCCGAGAATGGCTTTGTAAAGCAGTCCCCTGAGTTTTACGTCTTCCTGGTGGCGTGTTTCGTCATTCCTCTAGTGCTGCTGAAGCTGATCCTACAGCGACCCAAGTACAACCTGCCGCCTTCCCCACCCGCGTACCCCATCTTCGGCCACTTACACCTGCTCGGCAAGCTGCCGCATCAAAGCATGACGCACCTGGCGAAGACGTACGGCGAGATTTACTCCCTAAGGCTGGGGTCAGTGCCTGCCATTGTGGTCACCACGCCGGCGATGGCCAAGGAGTTTCTGCAGACGCACGACAAGGTCTGGGCGTCTCGCACGACGCGCATCAGTTCTGCTTACTATTTCTCGTACAACTACTCTGGTACTGCATCTTTTGCACTCTAGCTTGCTCTGTCCCAAACACCTCCATTTGCATTACATAAAAATTTTAATTGTGAAGAAAGTGTCCGGTCCAAATGTCTGAGAAGAAGGTAAGCGTACTCAAGATGTGGAATGTCAGATCATGGTACTGCATCGATCTTCCACTCTAGCTAGCTCTGTCCCAAGCACTCCCTGTTGCATTATATAAAATTTTGTAAAGAGATTGATCGATTTTTTAAATGATGAGAAGCGTAGTACTCATGATTTGGAATAAATGTAAGCAGGCATTGCGTTTGCTCCGTACACTCCTGTGTGGCGCAACCTTCGCAAGATTTGCATGCTGGAGCTCTTCACACAGCGGAGAATGGAAGCCTCGCAAGGCGTTCGTGACGAGGAAATGCGTTACATGATCAGGTAAGTAAGGCTCAATTCAAGCCCTCCAGGGTGGCTGAAACCGTTAGGAACTCGCATGATTCTGTAATGATCGATCCCTGTATCAACAACGCTGGATTAGCCTTCAATTAGTACAAGGGTGTTACCGTATTTAAGCAAGAATGTGCTGTATGTCTATGGCCAGTCGTCTTTAAATGGAAATTAGGGTGTTCAACTGCCAAATACTGAAGTGGTCTACAACATTTAATAATCACATAATAATAAGATAATCATCATACATGAAGCGAGAAAAATTTGAGTTTGGCTCTTGTACCTCATTGATCTTCCAAAGTTAACACCCCTACCTTAAGTCATGTTTCTAGAACGGCATTGTTAAGCGCATTCATTGGAAGGCATTATCAAATTCTCGGTTTTGAAAATGCACGCTGTTGCGGTGACTGATGGATTTGAGAATTGAATAGAATTTGTCTGTAGCTTGTACCTAAAGCGAAACCTAGCTTCTTCACAGCTAGCTTTCCATGGATTTCCCAAACTCCACACACTTTTGTCACTTTTCTTCGACATCATTAATCTCTCTGGATCTGTGGAATTAACAAATTAAATTCCTAGAATTGGAAATGCACGCTGTTGCGGTGACTGGTGGATTGGAGAATTAATAAAAATGAATTTGTCTCTTGTACAGTAAATACCCAAATTGAAACCTTCTCCACAGCTAGCCATCTAGCTTTACATGGACTTCACAAACTTTATACTTTTGTCACTTTTCTTCCACATATTAACTAAGCTCTCTGGATCTGTGGAAATAGCCAATTCTTGGTACGCATTGGAAATGCACTCTAGCTAGATGGGAAATTTCGTTAAAAATGGCAGTATTCCATGCGCCATTTTTCCATTCATTTCCTTCTTTAGCTCTAAAGTCTAGGACTGCTACAGATTTCAGACCGCACGGTCTAAACGTGAAAGTGGCAAGTTTGTGGAATACCGCCATTAAATTAACGAAATTTAGGTTCTAGCTGTTGCGGTGCCTGGTGGATGTGACCCTAGCCTGTGGGTGTCCATATGTATGTGCAGGTCGGTTCTGCACGACGCGCAGCAAGGCCAAGTGATCGACTTCAAGCTGAAGTTAAACGCCCTCACCGCGAACATCGTTGCCCGCATCGTGCTGAACAAGCGCTTCACTGGCTGCGTGGACTCCACAGCGGCGGAGGAGGCGGAGGCGCACGAGTTCAAGGAAATCATCGAGGAGCTTTTCATCTTGCAGGGGACGTTCATGATCGGCGACTACGTGCCGTGGCTGCGTCCGCTGGACCTCGGGGGCACAGAGAAGCGGATGAAGGCGCTCCGCGTGAGACTGGACCACTTCTTGGATGAGATTATTCAAGAGCATGAAGCCAAGCGCGCAAAGGGAGCCATTGCGGAAGAGGACAAGGACATGATCGACGTGCTGTTGAATGAAATGGAAGGGCAGGCTCCCGAAGATGGGAATCGCATCGATCTCAACAACATCAAGAGCACCATCCTGGTAACTGTTTATTTATTTATATATGCATCCATCCCACGTTCCGTTCTTTCAAGAAAACTGTTTACTACAAGAATAGAAAAAAAACAAAATGGAAATATCCGCGCGTCCAGAAAAATGTAGCAAACATGCATGGTAGAATTGAATGCATGGCAGAATGATTCAATTTTATATATTAACCCCTTTGCCTGATGAGCCCTGGCAAACTCCCTGAAGTTAAAAAATCCTTTCTAAACAGTAAACCAATGCAAAGACTTGATTAGTTTTGTTTAGAACCAACCGTTCGATTTTTAAGCTAACTTGTTGAACTTCCCATGCTTACCACTCTGTTTGAGTGTGACGTCATTGGCGATCTTGAAAATGGAGCCCATTTTTATTCTAATCTGATAATTCTGCTTGTAATGTCAATATTTTCGTTACATTGGCCAGTGCGATTCCCAGCACCAAGATTGTGATCTCATTAATCTCCTGTTCAAAAAAGTTTTGAAGAATGATTAGGACTGCTGCAGGCAACCAATTGCAATTTACTTGGCAAATATCGGATTGCCAAATCCAAAAGATGTTTTTTCAATTCCTTTCATTTATACTACACTAGCTAGGATGATTGACGCTACATAATATATCGACTTCTAGATAATTAGGATCCAAGTTGGATCCCATTTACGCTTGACGTCTTTAACTAAAGCTCGCGTGGAACTACTTAACATCTGCGGACGTCGTTTAATTTCTTGATTGTGCAGATGGGATCCAAGTTGCATCCCATTTAAGTTTGATGGCTTTAGCTAAAGCTCATTTATTTCGAAATTCGATCTTCATCACATGGAGTTCTTTCTATTTAACACCTTTGGACGTCGTTTCATTTCCTTGTCTGTCCAGAACATGTTCGCGGGCGGCACCGACACGTCCACCGTGACGATGGAGTGGGCGATGAGCGAGCTTCTGCGCAACCCCGGCACCCTCAAGAAGCTGCAAGCGGAGCTCGACACAGTCGTCGGCAAGGAGCGGCTAGTGCAAGAAACGGACGTCCCGCAGCTGCCTTACCTGCAAGCGGTGATCAAGGAGACGTTCCGTCTGCACCCCGTCGGCCCGCTCCTCGTCCCCCACGAATCCACACACGATTGCAAGGGTATAATGAAACCCTTCTCTTCGTTGAACAACATTTTCCCGCAGTCTTAAGTACCTTGTGCCGATATGTATGTAACTCAGAACTGGTCCGTAAATTACATTTGTAGGCAAGATACTTGAAATTGAAGCCGAGTTGAAATCAATCTTTGACGAAGCTGTATATGGAAGCTAACAAACAGTCCTCGATGTACGTGGAAGGCTCAGCAACCTTTTTTGTGCTACATACAACATTTGAAAGATCCTTTAGCAACTTTTGTAGCAACTTTAAACGAAGCAGAGATGATAATTAGCACTGAAACGTGATTAATTCCAAAGTTGGCATTCAAAGTTTCGGCTAATGAAGCGCAGTGCGACATTTACATTAACAAGCCGATACATTTGCTGCAAATTGCTTCCCATATATTCACAAATTGAGCACTCCTAAGCTAGAATTTCCACACTTACCCTTCCCTCTTCCTATTTGATCTCTAAACCATTTCATTTCACGTCCTTCTTTTCTTCTGAGTTTCTGCGCCATTTTCATGGAATAGCGCCACCTAAACGGAATTGACAACGTATTAATGGTGAAAATGTACCTCCGACTTCAAAGACTATTTTCATCTCGATCTTTATTTTTGCGCGCAGTGGGCAAGTACGAAATCCCGGCGGGCACTCGCCTGTACGTGAACACCTGGGCCATCGGCCGCAACGCCTGGGACCGTCCATTGGAGTTCGACCCGGAGCGTTTCATGACAGGGCCGGACGTGAATATCGACATCCGGGGCCAGGACTTCCGGCTCCTGCCGTTTGGGTCCGGACGACGCGGTTGTCCCGGGATTCCGCTGGGGTTGCTCATTGTGCAGTGGATCACGGCCACGCTGGTGCATGCCTTCGACTGGACCTTGCCGCCCGGGGAACAGCCGAAGGACATGGACATGACGGAGGCTTTCGGTCTTACCGTGCCGAGAGCCAGTGCGCTGTATGCTGTGGCCACGCCTCGACAGGCGGCGCATTTGTACTGAATTCGAAACGAACTGGGTGGCTATGGCGGACTGGGAGCTCTGGTTGTGGTGTTAAATGAAAGAAATTAATGCTTGTTGGCTGGGTAGTAAAAAAAAGGAGTACAGATGAAGAATGAAAAGCCACGTCTAGATGCTGCTGTTTAGCTCTTGGTGAAAGAGATGGAATTGTGCTTTGTGTGGAGCTTGTTGGGAGAGTGGTGGCGTTCCACGGTCAATGGATCTTGGACCCACGGTACAGTGATAGGTCCCGCGGTGATAGGTCTGGATATTGGAGGCTCAGTTGAGGCTTGAGAAACTATGGGTGCTGTGGGAGTTGCAATTGTAATTGGTTGTAGTGAAGGAGATCATGTTTACCTTAGGAGCAGTTTTTTTTTTTGCTCTTTTCTTTAATTAAAAGGGTTCTGTGTAGTCATGTCCCTCCAAATGTTCTTCAATGAAGTGAGAACAGCGATTGGATTGATGTTAGTACTAAAAAAAAGCTGCTTCGGAATTTGTGTGGTTTCCCACAGTCAAAGGATCTTGGACCACGGTACAGCAATAGATCTCAAGGAGGTAGTTCCGTGGTTCAGTGCAGGTTCTAGAAACTGTTGTGATCAATTTGAGTGGGGAAACCAGGTGTTCAGAAGTTTACACTTCTGTGCCAAGCTATGTTACAATCAAACGTGTTACAGTATATGTCTTGAATTTCTATTGTCAGCACTATTACCACGAAGGAAGGTCGAATACTCCAGTTCTATTTCGCTATTAACTAGTACGTAGTAAGGTAGGAGGTCCTGAAATCGCTCATTTAAGAGCTGAAACTGAATTTTGGGGAGGTGAAACGCCTCAAAATATTTTTCACTGAATTTCCCTTGAAAGACAAGAGGAATTGGCATCTAACCCAAGTCGTTTCATATTTTTTGGAGCTTTCTAGAATTAGTTATGAAATTTTGAAGTTGAAGTGGCATAGGGCTCTGAAATCGCCCACCCCCTAAAATGTACACTATTTGTACATCGCTGAAGGCTATGGAAAAGCAACATGTACAAGCAGTGTACATATGAGTAGGGTGGGCGATTTTAATGCCCGGTCGATTTCAGGACCTCCTACCTTATTATGTTTTTGGCAATGCTTCTTTGAAAATATAAGCGGTATTCTCAAGCTGTAAGTAACCTCTTGAAACGTTCAAATTCTGCTGAGGTAGAAAGCAGTAAGCATGTGCAGCCTGCAGCTCCGTGTTTGTGTACCCCAATGCACTTACTGTCAGAGTCCCTCAATGCGTGAAGAAGCTGAATGATTTTATAATTTCCAGATCTCAATGACGGAACATGATTCTCTAGAACTTACTATGATTGAAGCCAACTATTATCAGATGTTGACTCAGAAGAACTCCGATTCTGTGGAGTGAATCACGACTCTATCACCTGCAAAGAGCTCGGCAAAGAGTGCCCCAAAGTGTTCATGCGTAAACATAGTAACTGCGTTCATGTTATTTTTTTCCCAGTATCTGAATGAGTTTTGTCTAAGCTATGCTGTCCTCGAAGTTTCAGACGGATTGCCCAAGATCTGGACTTCATTTTTGGGGGTCTCTAGACACTTCTTTGAAGGGTTTAGACTTTCTATCTTGCTTGAAGTCCAAGAGCTATCAAAGGCAACGTTTTCTATGCAACATGGACCGGCCTTATCAAATATCAAATTCGTTCCTCCTTCAATATCAATCGTGTATTTGCGTATCTGTGCAGCGTTAGAGTCGTCTTCTACTTCATGGTCTTTACAGCGCAGAAACCTCCACCCCTCATTTTTAATGCGCAGGTTCTTGAGTGTCACCTGCATTTTGAAGTGAGTCAGTCCCCAAGTTCAGCGAAGGATTGAGTGATGATATGAAAGGACGAGGTTCTGATAGCACTGACAGTATTTTTTGTAACAAGCAGCTTTGGAGAAATTTAAAGCAAGATACCATTCCCACACGATTCGGTCCCTAAATGAAAGAAATCGTCTTCAAATTCATTGGTGTAGGACTATTTACCCACTGAGTGTGTATATTCTTCGCAAATGAGATTTAGCATGAACTAATAGTGAATATTTGGAAACATTCTAGGAATCCTGAGGAAACTTTGATAAACAGGATTTGAACACCACTGGATAGATGGGAATCATTTTCAGCACCCCTCTTAGTTAGAAGAAATGCCAAGTAGGCCCAACTTGTCCTACAAGACAACATGATTTGAGAGCAGCGGATGAGTGTGATGAATGGAAAAATGTATCCTTCCGGTAATCCAGTTCAGGGAATGTGGGCATGGTCTATTATGACCAGTGATTCTTTCTTAATACTTTCAACTTTCTCTAGTGGCGACAAAACAATCCATCGTGTATTTTTGGAGTAAATCAGATTCATCTACATAATTATTTGTACTAGCTCAATTTTGACGATTCCAACTATTTTTTATGATTATCATCCGTCGTTTGACTACAAAAAAAATGACAATTATAAACTCGTTAAAATTTGCCTCAAACAAGATTTCGCCAGTAAAACTAACACAGACTATGGTTTTCTCTGAGAAAATTTATTCGTACCTGTGCTCCAGGTTCACAATGGATGAGAAGGGTGCCATCCAATTCCAAATGGTTGATAACTACATCTGGACCTTGAATCACAAGTGAAGATCTGTGCGTGATGGAGCTCATCTCCACCTCATACAACATCTTCTGCTGTACATCCGAACATGTTAGAGCCCAACCAGGGTGCCACACAATGGGCGGCCACAACTGCACCGTCCTGCCGTGGCCACAATCAACTTCCACACCACCTTCAATGTGCACTCCCACCTGCGACCGCAAGTGATTGATCAACATCAATAAATAAAGTTTTTGTTGAAATCTGCAGAACCATTTGATCAACTAGCAATGTGGAAGAGAAATCTAAATTTATTTGCTGAACAGTCTTGAGCACATCTCAAATAAAGCTATCAAATGCAACAAGTGGAAAGCAAGGGATGGTCACTCGTTGAGAGCCAAATATTCTATTTAAAGTGAATATCAGATTTTTAAGTCTTTTTACAGTTGCCATCTACAGAGGAAAAACGTGAGTTCTCACAACTGCCAAAGAGCGTTAGGAACAAAGAGTATTGATTAATACATTAGGCCTAATGATTTACATTTCGGAGGATGAGGCAGTTGGCCCTGTAGATAGCCATCTCACTTGATGTTGGACTGTGCTGGAAACACCCTGGTATCTGACTCCACCCCCACAGCCCCACAAACCAAATATTTAAACATATGCACCTCATATTCTTGCAAAAGGATTTGAAGTGAACAAGCAAGACTCCCGCCGTGATAAGAAGTTTTCTATCATATGAACTCGTATTTCAGCACTCAATTAAGTAACTCCTTCATTAACTGAGTAAAAATCATCTTCTGTCCACTTTGAGCATGGGTGGCAGAATTCACCTTTGCTGCATACTCCGTGCTGTTTTTCAGAGGAGCATATGTGAGCCAGGCGTCCATGGCCTGCATTTCGAAATCGTCTCTTCAGTTGACTGTCCACCTTGCTAATTATACATATCAGGTCTCTAGTGTAATTTGGTCCTTAGCAGTAGGTCCTTTGAAAGAAGTAGATTGATAAACAAAATTAAAAAATTAGTTGTAAATGACAATCTCAAGAACCTATAGTATAGAGCCGAAATTCAGTTAGTGATTACTATTGTTACTATGCTCACAATTTTAGATGAAATGCTTGAGGTTGTTCATAGAGTAGGTAGAGAATAGAGTGAAAATTAGTTCAATAACGTTCCAACATGGATTCGGAAAGTTTAGGGTAAACGACTCCATCAAGTGACTTGTCTTATGAACTCAGGAAATTGCACCCAATTGGTGCTCAAGTCTTGTCTTACACTAGTTTCGACTACATTCAATGGCTTACTCTTCAGTTCGCATTATATACTTCTGTGAGAGTGACTCAAAATGCACGGGCACGATTTCCAAGAGTTCTTTACGTTTGTATGTGGGAAAATTCTATAATCTCACAATGGGAATGGAGTTTAAATAAGAAACTGCTACTTACAGTGAACCCAACTCGAGCAGATGTTTTGAGATTCCTTGTATAGTCTTGCATCCGAGATTCCAATCTCATGGGTGCATCCAGCATCAAGTCATGGCCTCCCTCTTCTAATCTGTCACAATCAGGGCTTCGTTTAGCACACTGGATGAGCTGATAAACAAAAACAATTTATTCACTATTTAAAAAAAGAGGCTCGTAGTACGGTGTGACTTTTGTGCTGATCTAGGATAGAGGTGTGTAAGCTACATGAATTATCTTACAATGGCAGAACTGTAGGTGTGACTCTGCCTTTGGTTATGGTGAGCTCGTCCAAATATGGCCCCAGCTTCAAAACCATCTGCACTGAGGAAATTATAATAAAACTCTTACTAACACTGGGAGCGTATGAATTGATTCACTATGGACAAGGTAACTACTCTGAGGGCGTGAAATTAGTTACTGTAACAATACAAAATAAATTCTTCGTGGAAGCTGGTTCAACATTGTATGGGGATTCGATTTTTTCCAATTTTAATTATTTTCGACCAACACTCGGAATGTTTTCCTTGGCTCTGGTGATATAACATAAATCCCCATCTGAATTATGCTGATTTCACAATCTGATGAAAGATTGAATTGATAATTTTTAAACCATGAGCCCTTACTGTTCTAGTGGTTAAAAATTTCAGAGCTAGCTGTCTTCTCGGATGCTATTATTGCCCAAACCATCAAACATTTTGACCGCATATTTGCCGACATTCAAAAATGGCAACAAATACACCAAAATATACAAAGATGACCAATTGTCAAAAGCTAAGAAATTCTCAAATTTTCATGAATCAAATCACGCTACAATCACTAAATTAGGACGTGTGTACACGGAGGAATAATGACGAAGTAGCCGAGGGATACCTGATCCAGGCCAGTAGGAAATGGCGAATGCTCAGTAGTAAAGTCATTCAAATCCATGTAGTGATAGCCCATCGATGACAACACTGAATATACGCAGTCCACATTTGCCACCATCTTAGTGCCTGGTGACACCCCCACGTCATTCATACAGAAGAATCAATCGGTGAATTGATACAAATCTGCACAAAATTGAAGAGGGATGCATCCAGTTCTCGGTGCACTTGAATGAAACTAAAATCTAGACCAGTCCTAGTTTTCTAAGGAACAACTGCTCAGGTTTGGCCAATTGGGAAACTGCCATTTTTAATGAATATCTCCATTTATGGAATTTGAAATTGGAGAGTCGGATTTAAGGGACTAGAAAATCAGTTGAAATTAATTGAACCGTAAAGGCTTCCATGTCTAACCATTTGTGTTGCTGAATTGGACTATGCCAGCGCCTGGTGACTTCCCCTTCCGAGCAGTTGCAAGCAGGTTGACATCCCAATCACAGAGCACACTTGCGCCCAACAATGCTGGTGTTGCCTAGGACCATCAGAAATGAATTAATCGTTGTAAATATCCTCACGTCTGAATTTTAATGATTTAACATAGAGTTAAGGCAAAGTAACCCCGCTAGGACTGGTTAATAGTATTATGGATATTTTGTAATTGTAGGTCCATACGATGTTGCATTTCTCAGTTTCAGAGAATATGCTAGTGAAAGCTCAATATGCTCTAAAATGTCAAAGTATCAATTTGAATTTAGTTATAATCCCTCCCCAAAGAAGGATATGGCACCTTTAATGAAGTGTAATAGAAGTCCTACGGGAGAATTTTTTTATGTTATTAGAATGGTGTGTACTTCAATCCGACATACACTGTACAATGATACAATGATATTGAGAAAGTCTAAAGTACTTGAGTTCAATATTGAAACAATATTGAATAGGTAAATATGGAGTCCAATCTAAAGCCAATATTTCCCCTTGAAAAATTAGTATGGAGTAAAGATCTAACTTATGGTATATGGTGCAATATTGAATTTGCAATTATAAAAAACAATTGATGCAATGAACTAGGACATAATAATAGTGAACTCCCATCTCTTTGAAGATGGATTTTAATGCTAGTTTCAATATTGTTTCAATATTTCCTTTTGTGTTGATATCAAACCAACATTGAAATAAGATACTTTCCTGAATAAGGTACAGAACAATGTCACCAGGAAAATTCACGCTATTCTGAAACTCCACGGGTCAACACAAGAATGGAAGGAGTTGAGCAATTAAGCACCTTGAAAGTTAGACCATTTCCTTCTTCAAAAATAACCACCCATTGCCGACCTTCCAAAGCCCTGCTTCCACCCTTGAGAAAGAACATGATCACTTGCAATGCCAAATCAACAAAATTGACTGAAAGTGAATTGATCCAGTGGCCAGAAACTGGTTGTAGAGTAATAGCAGTTTGAGAAAATTTCTAACCATTTTTTAAGCAGGCCGCTAGAATAGAGCATTGCGTGCACATCACCACTGCCACCTGGCATTGTCTGCACAAACATCTTTGCTTAACCCCTTAGTGCCCAAACTAAAATTACAAAGTCTACTTTAGAAGCTCGCATTCAATCCAGTAACTTCCAATACATGTTTTAACCATTCGATCTGTAAGACGTGGATTTTCTAGTTTATTGCTGGAGACACTCATTAATGACACTTCTAAATGACACTAATTAATTTCCACGGGTAGAAGCAAGAGCAATGTTAGTGCAGAATTTTCTGTGAAAGTATTAGGTGCATACACCATTCAGACAACAGGGTTGCAGAAAATACAGTGAACTTCATTTCAAGAAGAAGATGAGCAAGTACCTTAATGAGATAGGGATCTGATGAATAAAGCAAGAGGTTGGCTGTTTTGCGATTCAAACATGGCGCAGTATTATCCTGCACAGAAGGGCCTTTAAGTATTATAAGTTTCAAAAAATTCTCTTGAATGTAGTGCTGGTATTCTCACCTCCAAGAATAATGGACTCAAAATCATTGGGTCCCTCTGACCAGACATAGTTCTGAATGGATTAGAGCACTGCCATGAGAATTAAACTAGAGGATACTAGAACTGTTAAGGACCAACAGTAACTTATCTCTTCCAATTAGTTGGTTGGTCTTCTATTAGCAAATTGGGTGTAAGCACGGCTTGGCTAAATGTCTATGGGTAGTGATCTTTGAATGCAAATGTCTGTTGTCCCTTCAATCGTGTTCAACAACTTCTCACGTTAAAATTGCACAAGAAATTCATAAAAGTGATCAAAAATTTGATCCAAAGAAATTTGACTATCGTACCCAAAGTACTTTCTCCATAGCTCTATTGTGGTCTACATTACGCTCCTATATATTGGTTAAAATGTTTAACATGACGTAAATAGGATGAGAATCTTAGCAGGAGCATTAAGAAGGCGGCATAGTAAGGAAAAGATCCATCCACCAACCTGCTTTAAAAGATGGATTTGATCAGGGCACATGCCGAAATGGTTATGCGAAGTCAGCAACTCTTGGATCCTCAAGTGGGTATAGTCGGAGCTCATAATCACAAACGGCAGTTTTGTTTCTTTGGAGCCAGAGCACACATTTTCTCTTTCTTGAAAGGCTAAAATATTCTTAATGTAAAGCTCCAAATAAGAGATTCCCGTCGTTGACTCAGTCGGCACCTCAAGCTGCCCATTTCACTCACATCAATAGATTCCATTAGAAACTTTGCAGACTTGGTCCCTCAATTCTACATAACCTTTCGAACAGACTTCCCATTTACAGCCAATTTCACGAAGCTTCATCCAATCTACAAGTCAAAGCCCGAGGGACAGCATAAAATTCATTGTGATCTTGAATTTAAC
The DNA here is from genome assembly GCA_951799445.1 of Pseudisothecium myosuroides. Taxonomy (NCBI): domain Eukaryota; kingdom Viridiplantae; phylum Streptophyta; class Bryopsida; order Hypnales; family Lembophyllaceae; genus Pseudisothecium; species Pseudisothecium myosuroides. Next base: position 14,764,273 of record OX637289.1, read on the forward strand.
CATCTCCAGGCATCCAAGGGAGTGATATTTGCGTTGGCAGTGTTTTCAAAAGGAAGCTTTCCAAGAATCTAAGCTGTTCAAAAATGCTATGCATTTAAGAAGTTGACCATCCATGTAATTATCAATAAGTCATACACTTCTCGAGGATTCAGAGTTTGTGCCACCAAGATATTCTTTGTCATCTGTCATCACTCAAAACCAAAGTCCTTCCTCGAGTAGTGTAATAGTGAATGCAAGGAATCAAGAGTCTTGGGGACCAAATGACCACAAAATTTCTTCTCATGTTCATCCTAACATGTCCACAGTTCATCCTACCCTGTTTAAAGTTCCTCGATGGTTCTGTCCTTCTTATTGGGTTAGGAGCATCCACTGGGATGCAGCAAGAAGTGGTAAAAAATCAACAGAAAAGTGGTAAAGAGTTTCACCTTGATATCATTCGCACAATCCAGACGTTCTGCCAAACCTCCAGCCACCAAAACGAATGCAACTCGACTGAACTCCTTCAATCCAGCCTCCTCGAACTCCACATAGTTTCTGCTTCCATATTTCAATACCACTCCCTCTGCGACCTAGTTTACAAATCCACCCACTTCTGCATATCCTAAGCACCAAACACCATCTATTGCAACTAAAACTTCCCAAAGAATAGAAAGATGTAAAACACTGGTCACATACATTAACGTGGCTTGTTTCAAAGCACCTAAATTGTGCCATTCGAGTGCACAAAGATCTAGAAACTATAGATCAGAGGTTCCAGACAAACGTGCCAACTTCTTGAAATTTTGGAAGTTTAACAAATATGGCAATGACATCGCTAAAATTACGTCAGTTCTCTCTGATTAAACATAAATGAAATGCTCATTGAAAATCTAACAAAGGAAAGGATTAAACTCCTGTTCTACCATGATTTTAGCACGATTCCAAAGAGCAGGTGTTTGGATTGTGATTTAGATCAATTTGAGAATTGGACACAAAGAAGTCTCTCTAAATGTGCACATTCACTTACAGCGGGGATGCAGCCTTCAAACTCTTTATGGCGTTGATTCTCTTCGACATACCCCAGCAATGTCTTTGCCCTTCGAACGTAAGCGGCCAAGCCACCAGGATACCAAGAACTAAACCTCTCAATCTACAAGTGCCACCAGCTCAACTTAAAATCTCAGATTGCATAATCTTTGCATCAAGCACAGGGCATAACAAATTCTGCACAGAGTGGGAGAACAGAGTCTACACAAACCCTAAAAATTCGAAACATCAATGAAATATTCCTTGACCTAAAACTGAACAAACCCTAATCCAGTTAGTAACAAGTGCTAGAAATGCTACAAATTTTTGGTCTCCCCTACAGTTTGCTTTCAAAGATTTAGTTCAAACAAAGTGAATTTCTTTACCTGCTCTGAGAACCGGAGCTTGTCATCATCTCTCTCACCCGGAGGCGGCCAATGCTCAAACAAATGACTCTGTCCTTCTTGTAGCAGCGTCCGCACGGAACGTCTCTGTACATGGAGACTCAAATCCCACGTACAAGAAATGCTGTCACAAATAGATTCAAACAAACGAGAAAAAACAGTGAACAGTCTACCCTCTCTAATAGCAATGCTTTAGACATAACTGGACTTTCTCTCTTTCAATTCTGTTGATCTTTTGACCCAAAACATGCATTGTTCTTCATTGATTCTGATGATGTAGAAGTAGCCCCTACCTAAATTATATTTTTCACAAAATGGTCACTTCACTTGGTCACTTTTCAACTGTGAATTCCTGGTCCTGTTGGGCTTAATATTGTTATGAAAAATATTCACAAAACTTTGGAACTTAAAAAGCAAGAAAAAACTTATATTTGGCTGGCAGAGTGAAAACTAACAGCTATTCTACAAGAGTCTTTGTCCTTATAGCATTGGATTTCTTTCTGAGAGAGGTCCTACTCAAACTTCCTCACATGTAGCTTTTGTTGATGCAAAGCCTCATCCCCTTTTGGTACAAAGCCCATAAAATTATGCGAAGTCAGAAAATGCAGGGAATGCAACTGACATTCAAAGTGGTTCGTCGCCTGGGGGTGAATCTGGGAGTAATATTCAGGCCAATGCCTTCCTCTTCCTTCTTTGTTGACAAGGCTGACTCCCGGCCTAAAGGCAGAGCAGGGACAACAGCAGCATTTCCAGGTTCCATGGACATGGCTCCAGGTTTCCAAAATTTGTCGTCAAAGGATGCTTACAATCAATGCTTGATTCAAAATTACTTCAGAAACAGTGTCAGTTTTCATTAATTTGGTGTAATTCGGGGTGCCAATTTGTGACATTCATCTATACAAAGCTCTAAAAACTAGAATTTGTATTCATATACGTTTCAGGTCGCGCGCCTCAAAACTGTGTAAGTCTTGCAATTTTGCCCATTTTTATGATATTGATGTTGAGATGACCATAATTTCAAACACAAATTTGGATTTGTGACCATTCTGCATCCCATCTCATCTACACAAAGCTTTAAAAACTAGGATTCGTATTGATTTATGCTTCAAGCCGCAGGCTCCGAAAAGTGTCAAAGCTGTGGAATTCTACCAATTTAATGACGATGATACGGGCGTGATTGCAAACACGGAGTTTGATACGTGGCCTTCCAGTGTGGAGGCAGTGAGCAGCATTCCAATGAAGCCTGTTCAAGTTTGCAGTTGCCTGCCGAAGATTTAGCAGAAATTGCAGTGACTATCTGAGCTTCCTTTGGGATTCCAAACGGTACCACCCTCTAGGATCCATTCTGAGAGCAAGTTGAATCCAGTCCTACAAAAAGAATCTTTTTTATTCACATGGAATCTGAATTTGAGAGTATTTTCATTTGTAGCACATTACAAAATCACATTAAGTGTACATAAGACGATTTTTGATTTTGACATTGGATGACCGGAACACTCCTAAATTCTTTTGTAGTAAGGTAAAGGCAAATAATAACCACTTCAAAATTTGTTAATAACTGATTGTTGACTCAACAAATCAAGCTCATATTTCTTTTACTTGGACATGACAACTTGAATGAGCTAGATTGCGTTGCAAGACGGGTTATTTCATCAATCACACAATGTGTCGGTTCAAGTGTAAGAGACAAAACTGGAGATTGTCAAAGTCAATAGGATAACAAGCTTCATATTTTAACCAAGCACAAACTACATTGATTGCTTTTGAATTAGACATTAGAACCTGAATGTGTCAATGTATATATTTCGAGCAATTCTCACAAAAAATAACATCTCTCAGTCACAAGAAGTGATACAATTGATAAGCCAAAGAATAAGCTATCATATGGAGTTGAAGCCAAATATTGAGACCCAAGTGGTGCAATATCATCAATCAATTAGTTGCTTTACATTGGTGAAGACACTTGATGGAGTGGCTTACCCTACGCATCAAAATGTGATCAAAATCAGGAACAGTTAATCCCTAGGTGAATTGGACTACGTTTTGGTTCATGGGGTATGATGCCATTTTCTCTATACAAAATGGTGTTTAAAAAAAATTGTGAACTCAGACGGTGCTGGAATTTTTTGGGCACCGTGAATACAAAGTTTAGAATGTTCACCAAAAATTTTGAGTATATTTGAGCTCCCATAGTGCTTTTCAAGAAATAAAATACGGCAGAGGTGTGCTTTAGAGTTATGAAGACTAGAGTATTGAGTGAGGCCGAGAGAGGGGTGATCGTTGGAATGCGTAATAGCGGCTCGTCAACCCATCGTATTTGCGTTGGATTGCGTAGTTGCAGCAGTGCTAAGAATGATTTAGTCTACATCCTTTATTGTTTGGAAGAATTTCCAAGTGGAACGTTACAAGCGGCAAGCCTCAAAAGCTCAATATGCGTAACAAAAGTACATGACTAGGAAATGGCTAAAGGCTACAGCAATACAATAATAGCATTGGATTGAACCTCGAATCGTCAACCAATTGACATTGGCGTACCATAACACAGCAATGATCTAGCTTGTCTTCTGATGCGGACGATTGGACGATGCCAGTTTCAGGTCAAGAGTGGCGCTAGCTGTGCATCGCCAAGTAGGGGACACTAGCAATTGGTAGGGAGAAGAAGAATCACTGTTTTGCATCCAGAGCGTGAGCTAGCTTTGGCTCCATTTGTTACCTGTGAAACATAGAAGCCAAATTTTAGTATTTCAGACATTTTAAGTTGTCCATGTCGAAGCAACATAAAATCTTATACATTGATCAGTGCAAAATTCGGTTTTTTAATTAGCTCGTTTTGCGAAGCTCGCGTTTACATGACTCCTATCATGTGACATGCTTAAAAATACATTAGATAACTAGGTTTCAAGCTACCTCTTTGCGGTGGACTGGACACACATAAGGTGTCATACATGCAAAATGGATTTTAAGCTAGTTATCTAATCCCTAGTTAGTCAGACGACAGTTATCTGAACCCTAGTTGCACATGATGTAGATTCAAATTTAAGCCTGTCAACTTAAGCTCGTTGCTTCGACCTTTGCCATAGAAAGTGGCCCTAAAATTGTGTATGTTCATCCTAGCAGAGTTACTGAGTTATCAATCATGTAACATAACCCATCAAAAGCAATGGTCAAAACCGATTCCTAACCCAGCATTTGACCCATCAAATACCGTTGCAAGTAGCGAAATGCGAGTTCATTAAACCACAACGCTTTGAGGGATTTACGTGACCGCAACTCAATCATGAAAGTAGACACTTAATTGTTATTTCCACAAACGAGTGAGCTGCGAAAGGTAGAACTTTCCGCATCGTGGCACTTACACATATGGGAAGTCAGTCCGCAACGGTGACTCCGTTCAAGCTCCAGCAACAAGTACCCTTACTTTTCTTTACTTTTCTCAACGCCCATAACCTTTTCCCTGTCCGCCCTACGTTGATCTGCAAAATAAGCAACGGCTTCTAAAATAGAAAAAATTATACTTACTGTACCTTTTAGTACGCACTACGTTAAAGTACAATGGTTACATGGCAAGATGCTAAGTGTAAGGTAAGCCACTCCATCAAGTAGCTAACCCTGTGTACTGAAAAGAACTGAAAAAAAGTGCACCACTTGCGCTCACGTCTACTTCGCTTACACCACTTGCAACTGCATGCGGTGACATATGCTCCAGCTTACATTTTTTGTCACTCCTGTGAGTGAAGTAACGCCTCATAAGCTTCACTTTGAAGTACATAGGCTCAACTTCCGATCCAAAGTTCTAAGTTAAATTTGCCAAAAAAATGAAGAAAAATAGTGTAATCACTGAAATGCACTTCATACCTGTTCGTCCTGGAGAAGCAGCTGGCTCAGCGTGAGGGACAACGGCAACTGGCGGAACAGGACTAGCTGCCACTGGAGGAAATGGAGCTGGAGACGGAGCTGGAAATGGAGACGACGAGTCTCTGGACATGAAGACTCTAGAGGATGGGATTGGCCATGGTGATGGACCTGCTGCTGCAGCATGATTTGCAGGCACCACTGGAACCCCTCCGTGTCGCAGCGTCGTCTCCAGCTGCTGCAACATTGGCACTGCCATACACAGTCACTTCATTCCCCACATCGTGACCATAACATTCTCTAATTCGGCATTGCAAGCTGTGAACATGTTCTATTATTTTACAATACGCTGGTTCATTCTACAATGCAACTACATTGTCTCGTAAAAACATGATTCATATGTCCTTTCAGGATAATTTTCAGAATAAAAAAGAGTTCTTTTCATTAATGAAATCGATTTGAAAAAAAATTAAAACACGGTATGGGTATTCTAAAATGGCGTTTCTTACAGGTTTGTAACTACGTTTCATACACCCACACCGTGCAACTTAACTCAGCCTCTCGTAGCTTTGTGTCCGGTTGTTATCTCTACACAAGAACGAAGAAGGTTTAGGTTAGGAAAACTTACACATGAGAGCTCCCAAGGGATGATTCAAAGCCACATCCGCCTGTCTCAGAATGTGGTGGGGGATTCCTGATCCAACCAAAAACTGCGCAGCTTCATCTGTGAAGTTGTTGCAGTTGTGATTCAGAAGGCTGTAAGTCGCCATGGTGTAGCGAGGCCCAATTTCTTGCACAAACTCTTCAAAGATATCCTTGGGAATGTGGGTGAAGCCCAACTCAAGAACATCCACGGGAACCCCGAAGGGACTTTGCCCAACTGGTACGCATTGAATGCCTGCCCCATAGAAGTATTCCTTTCCATACAGTCCTATGCCAGAGTGCCTGCCACATATCACAGAAATCACTTCCCTTTGTGTCATCTATGCTACTCATCAACTGATCCCCCCTTGCACATGATAATTACTGTCAAGTTTATTCATGCAGTTGAATTACAATCCCAACTCAAAAACATGAAACCAAATCAAAGAGTAAAACTGGCTTGTGCAAAACCCATGTTCAATAAACCTAAATAAACAACATAACATCCTTGAACAACTCCTATATATTGCTCCCTTCGAGAAGAATATTGTGATATAGGGTTTCGGGAGCTGATTTGCATTCAAAAATATTGAGTAGATTGGTCAAAAGGAAAGCATTCCACGGATGGAGGCTCGTATTCTTGCATTCAAAGGTATCTCACTTCATCTGCTCCAGAGGGATCCCGATTACAGACTTTGTTTCAACATACCGGTAGTTTGTCCAAAACAGCGTCCCAATTAGGTTTCTTAATGGTGTTTCAACAGGGATTTTGCTCCAGTGTTGTACTGGTTAGTGTACGCATCTCACAAAGAATCTCATTACTGGTGGCAATCTTCTGACAGTGCTCCCAACCCTAAACCTAAGTTACAAACCGTGTGTGTAGTATTTTCGTGTGACCAAAGAGGGAAGATTCAAAAGATTGAATCGACTGATTGAATGAGCTTCAGGTTGAACACTCGTACCATATGCCTTCAATTGTATTCCCAAGGAATGTCGCCGACAATTGACGAGCCATCCCCTGGCTGAGATCATAGATATAAAGAAACACCTTCTCTCCATCCTACAGCGGGAATTCAAATAGGAAGAAATTATTCTTAATGCCGTAAAACAGTCACTATACGTGCACGTCAGAAACTAATAAAAATGAAAAAAACTATTTTCAAGGAGTTGAGCTATCTTGACACAGATCTATTAGGAAGTGTCAAAACATGGAACAGAGAGAATACCGATTCCATTCTATGATATTTTGATGTCCAACAGAACACTGATCCTGCAAGGTGAAAGACAGATTTGCACATCAAGACCAGCAGATGGTCAGATCATCGCCCTCGGTTGTATACGAGCATAATTTTTAGTGCGAAATTTTCAAGTAACTTACAAAGGAACAACATGACATATACCCAGCTGATTATGAAAGCCCCCTGTCTCAACTTCAAACCACTACTTAACCAATTCAGGTGGCCATGTTTAAGTTGTACGAAGTACCCACAAGCAGATTCGTAACCGGAAAAAAAGGAAAACTAAATGCTTAGGATGCAAAATGATCATTGACTGGGTCAGACGGTTGAAGGTGGATACCAGGTGACGATAGAGATCCCGGGCTCTATAGCAAATACCTGTCCTTCGGTTCATCAGACGTCCATTAGCATCGCACTCCAGGGAGGTTCCACGCCTCCTGTTTTACCTGAATATTCTCATTCTCACCATTTCTGCAATGGCGCTTCTGATTGCCATTGCCATACATTGCACTTTCTACTTTATTAAAGTCCCTGTACTGTACATATACAAGATGGAAAACCCGTAAAAGAAGCGTTTAGTCAATACCGAGACAGAAATCGGTTAACGAAATGAATCGTTTTTATTCCGTTTTATTGTGACACTGCATTGCCCTGCAATCACAAAAGGGGATACACAAACCGTAGAGTTCAGAAGTCAGAAAATTTTATTTCTGGAGAAAGAGTTGAGGGACAAATTCAAGAGTCAAAGACCCTGTAGAATATAACCCCGGAACTTCAAGCCCTGCTGACCGTCTTCAAATGTACTTCAAGCAGCATCTGAGGTAATCTCCAATGGCATCAAGAGAGAGCATGACCCGGGAGCAGGAATTCGGTATCAAAGCACCAAGCCATGCAAGAAGAGTGGCCTTAAATCCCCTGGAAGAACTACTTAGCTAGATGTGGACATCCAGTGACATCAAAGTTTCTCACCATAGCCACAGCAGGAACCAAAGGCCACTGTAAATAAAAGAGACACGGCCGCCATGCGCAGGTTGTGGCGTTGCGATGCTAGGATGGTAGTCAATTTTAATTTTGCAATGTCGTTTCAAAAAAGGGTTTCAACATGTAGGGCATGTAGAGCAAAAGCATGACCAACTCCACTCCTAATAGAATATGGAACGGGGAAGTGGATTAATCTTCGTTCACAACAGTCTAAGTACAATTCCAGAAGTCAAAAAAGTATACTCAGTCCCACACCGAAATGAACAGATTTCGATAATGTTCCCAATCACTGCTGACCCACACCTTCTTGAGCTAATTACCTCCCCTTACACAAAGAGTTCACCATTGACCGTGAACTGATTCAACGAGCTAAGAAGCAAGAGGATGCTCTAGACAAAGAACCTTAACTGAGCTCAAACTGGTCCAGTGAACAACGGACACCCGAAGTTCATCGAATCGCTGTGAATAAAGTCAACGAAAGATCTGAGTCCACAAAGATCGACCAAAGCTTGAACCAGCATGAACGTCCTTAGAAGGATATACACAAAGCATTCCGCATCACACTTTCAAAAGGACTAAATTGGTAAGAAAATAGTTCTTCTAAGATTCATAAATATACAAATCTTTGAAGTACCTGGGAGAGACTTGGAAGGTATCAAGGCACATCATTATATTTACAATATGGAATTCCTCGGTTGAAATCCCCAAAAGTCAAACATCGGCTATAGCCTGCAACCTATATCCACAGCGATTTGGTCGTCCATGAAAATAAGCACTAAGCAAGTAGCGGCCTTGGCATTGGTGTTTTTCATCCACAATCAAGTATGCTGTGATACATAGCAACCCTGTGGAACGATGAACTTGCAGCATGCAAGTCTTCTCCTCTCACAGAGACAGAGACAGGCATCAGTACGTAATCTACAAGAGAAAAAAGTCCCAGTCGGAGTCGGAGTCCATGTCATCGTCATCGTCTTCCACCATGAACTCGTCCAAAGACGAGTCATTAGCATAGGCATCAAGATAAAATGAATCGTCGGAATCTGATGAATCCGATGAATTCTCCTCCCTGATCGCAACAGTTCCAGCAGCAATGTTCAACTTCTGCCAATTCTTAGTGGCCATGTTGAACAAACAAAACCTCCCAGCCAAACCATTACTGAAGTCCCATGAATACACAAGCATGAAATCTCCACAAAAACTGGCCTGGAGGGAAATGTCCCCAGTCTTGGTACAGAGAGGACGAAAGCCTCTGGTGGATCGAAGCCACAAGCACAAACCTTTGGGCATGCAGTCGTATACTTTCCACTTGTGCAGCGCTTCATCAACCAGCTCCCACACCTGAAGGGACCAGTTCTTCTTTCTACGTCCAGAGTGAAAGTCACACGTGACGTCGAAAACGCGCCCATTCCAAGCTCCCAACGTATCGAGGCAGTAGTGCTGTGGTTGAAGCTTGGAAACCCAATCACAGGGACTGAGAAGAGAGCTCCAACTGGCTTTTTCGAAATCGTACACGAAAATCTCCCTAGTGTGCTCTGTGGTGATATAAACTCGTCCACTGCAGGCGGCACACCCGGTGCTCGCCCGCAGAGGGCCACCCGTCGCAGGCTTCGGTACTCGACATGGTTTCGTCTGCCACTCCCTTAGTGATTCGCACACTTGGGTGTCAGAATCCTGGCTACCACGAACAACCTTGAACGAGCTGAACGACCTGAAAGGGTCTTGTTCCTCAGATACGCTCATCCCAAGAATCATCGTTTCGAAAGGGTTTGGCCGAGTGGGAGGCGGAGCCAGGTTCTGGTATATCTTGGATTCCCAGTAAAATGCACCACCCATGGACTTGTCCTGGACAGAATAAACCACGCCTCCGCTCGCAACGAAGTCAAAGGAATGAGTATGAGTCCACTCCGGCCTCCAATCCCAAGAACGGGACAAGGCGTTGTAAATTAGGATTCCGCCGAGTTGGCCACCCGAACCTTTCGTGAACAAGCTGAAAATTGGCTTACGTATCGACTCCTTCAGACCCAAACGCTTGCACGCAATAACGTACCAGTCTTTGCAGACTGTGCGAAGGTGGAAGAACTCTTCGAAGGGGAGCTTGGAGTACACGTTTTCCGCCAAGTCGATGTGGTGCTGCAAGGTACCCCAGAGATTCTCGTCAAGGCTGATCGATGTGCTTGAGTCGCCACGGTCCCTCTGAACGTTTTTCTTCGTTTTTGCTGATGTCGTTTTCATGATGCTGTTCTCTATCAGATGAAAAAAACTGTCTCTGCAAGACCGTAAGAGATTGACCCTGCAAGAACGTGGTTCTATCAGCAAGGTAATCAGCCAAAAATTATCAAATTCCAGGATGAATAGGTACGTTCTTCATTTCTACAGTTTCCCTGATAGGCAGTCATTGGACACTTTTAGTCCTCAGCGTCAATATGGGTGAAAATGTGAGACTTCTTCAAGTTATTCCTTCCAAAGTCTCGCTGGTGAAACGTAAGATACATAGAAATTGCGGACCTCCACAGATCGACAAAAAGAATCCGGTTCAGCAACACTCTACTAGTACTAGACTAACAAGGACAGTGATCGTCAGTGAGAAGGAGCGAGTGTCTGAGTGCATGACACGCTAAAAGAAAAAGGCATAATGTACATTCAAGCCGGATGTTACAAACAGCCGCCCCGCTGCTTCAGAAGAAGTTAAAGCACCATCCATACAAGTCCCTAAAACCATTCAAAGTGTCCGCAACTCACAGTAGCAACCTGCTCCTGAGTCGAAGGTACATTTACCACCGGGAAATTGAGAGCACATTTGCATGCATTGTACCCTTTGACCACCGTTTGGAATAACTCTACAACGACCTAAAAAATAATAACCTGTCTCGAATTAGCTAAACCACTACACAAAGGCGCTGCTCAATTATCATACACGGTCATACAATCAAAGAAAGAAAGTAAGACTCACTCACTCAGAACACTTCAAATACACTCAATACAACTCCAAACACAGATCACACTTAACAAGAAGTTCCAATTTTTCATACAAGCGACCTATCATATGTTGTCCATCCCCTGCACAACGAATTCATCTCAGGGAGAAAGCCGATGCCGATCTCAACCACAGGTGCAAGCATCTAAGGTTCGAATTCAAAGTCCAAACCCTCTCCTCGCGTCTAAACACTCTGCTACATAGAACTTGAACGCACCCCAGCTAGACAAATCAAGAAGCGTAAGCTACACTCTTCCATTTCCGCGATCAAGTCTACGCAATATCCAAAGACTACCAACCTTTCCACACCTGACTTAGAGCTGAAGAACACTTCCATGACAACAAAACGAGGGAAATACAAATGCAACAGCACAGTACATACCTGTATTCTGGAGGTGACCGAATGCGCAAACTCTGAAATGAAATTGGGTGTAAAGAAAGAACAAAGTTACAGATTACTTCGCCAATGAGAGATCCAAAGCTGAAAAGAACTAACTTGTGCGGCATGCGATGCAAAGTGAAGGAATTGAACTCGGGAGCGCGCAAGACGGAAGTGAAGAGCTCGAGCTGCTGTGGCCGCACTTGGTGTGAGTCTGCCTCCAAATTAAAGTTTTTGGCGGCTTCCAATTTGGTGCAGTCGGCATTTGCATCCCAAGTGGCATGCCCTCGTCACGCAGTCCTCCACCAAGAGTTATGTTCGGGAAGAACCGGCGGCTAGTTTATAATGTAAAACAGCCCATATTAGCACGGTCAGAATTAGGAGTTTGTCCTCATGCGATTGCTGAATTTTTTAAATTTTTTCCCCACATAAAAGAGTTAATTGTAAAGTGTGTGCAAGGCGGGACCAATAGCCGGAGATTGGGAAAAACATAGGACCAAACTTCCTTGAGCACCCAAATTGAGGTCTGATTGAGTTTGGTGCCGTATTTATTTTGTTCTATTCTTAGTTAAACCTTCCTCTGATGTAGGTTCACAAACACAAGACAACTTTGCGATTAACTCTAAAGACAAGTGTGAGAAATAAAGAGAACAATTGAAATTATATTTTTTTGACAAAGTATGAATTAACTATAAATTTTTTTAAGTTTCAGCCCCAAAAGAGTCTCTAGACTATTCCATAACTAACAAAAACTGTATCCATAATGCTCACCTTATTCACCTAAAATCGCCACAATATTTTCTAATGTAGAAGGCCTTTGAAAAGTCACTTTCTACAACGATTTACATTGAAAAAGCTAGGTATTCCTAATGAGGTTACTAATCACTCTATTATGGTAGTGTCAAGTAAAACATTGATTGTGGCCCAAAATCTCACAAATTGAAAATAACTGCCATGGGGTCATTCCCTATGTGTCCATCATGGGTCATTTGACCATGATGGGCTGTTTTACCTTGGTGAGCCAGTGGAAGTGGGAAAAAACTTGGTTGCAGTTTGAAAACATCTGCAAAAAAAACGGTGAAAAACTCTGTAAAACATTCATTAATTTGTAAAATCTATACCAGTACCTTAAGTGAGGCTATTTGTTTTGTTTTGTTTTGTTTTCAAGTGTTTGTTTGTTGCAAAGAGATCTCTAGAATTGTATATCCTCTAGTCAAAAAGCCCTTAGTGAAGAAGGATGCCAGGACTTCATCACTATCCCTACCCCTTTTTGTTTTGTGTTTTTTTATACAGTTTCTTATTCTATTGAGAGTAATTGGTTGTTTTCTATTTTTCTTTTATGTAGGATGATTGATCCAGCGTAGTGTATGGCAATGGTGTTGATTGCTTTAAAAGTTGTTTCAGAGCGATTTCGGGTAATTTGAGTTGGGTTCAAGGATTTTCATTGAGGTGGGATGTATTGTACCTCTAGCATCTGCTGTAATGATGATATTGAGTGGGTCTACATGCACCCTTGGGCCATGATGCTATTCATTAGTGGTTGGTATTTTTGAATTTTATTATCTCACATTATCTCACATGGAAGTATCTCACATTAGAAACTGATTGATTTCCTATAGTGTGAGTCTTTCAATGCTTCACTACAAGAAAGCAATCTAAACCTTTTCCCACCTCTTCACATACCATAATGGTGTGTTTTCCATGCCTTACACCTTTTTAGCCACTTGAAATTTGCATATCATGTTGAACCTTGGTAGATTGACTACAACTATGGATGCTTAACAGAGAGTTGTCTTGTCAATTTGCCTAGGCTCAAGGGTGACAAGGGTGACCTTCTTGATAAAAGCTCTAAGACACTGAAATGACTTTTCTACAGTTGGAGTGCAAAATTTTTGGGATGGACAAAGCAAAGGTCAGAAAGTCATGACAACAAATTTTCAAAGCAGTTTTACCATTTTATGAGGGAATTAGTGTATTCCTTTTCCAAAATTGTATATATTGTAACATGTGCTTCTAATAGTCGGGTGCTAAACTTCACTACTACATCACTATTTGAGCTTGCATTGTACAATAACATTCTAGGAATGCCAACTGATTTATGCTAGATGTCAAGTCAGGGTCACACATGTCACCACTACTGATACGCCCTGGGTGCCAACTGTGCCCTATCAAATTCAATCCTCACTTGTTTATGTATTTTCCTTCTCCCAGTTGCCATCTTTCAATTTATTTCCTTCTTTTCCCATTCCCCTTCTGCGCCATTATAATAGAATATAGTGAAACCTCTCTAAGTCGATAGAGTTGGGACCGGTTTGACACATTGAGTTAGAGAGGTTATTACATAAGGGAGGGTCATCATGTTCGCATGTGAGTTGGGACCGACAATCAATACTTCTTGACAACGCAACTTTATTGGCTCAGAGAGGATCGACTTAGAGAGGTCTACTGTACCACCATTTGAATGAAATATGCATTACAAAACATGGAATTGCATACCAATTTGGTGCCAATTTCTTCAATTTGCAAATGAATTATTAGGAAAAATTTCAGCCCTCAAGGGGGCTACCAGTTTTTTGATTTTCGGGCCCCCCAGGGTGCAATTACAGGGAAAAAAAATTGATTTTTTTTCCAAACTAACGTGGCACCAACAGCGCTACCACGTCATTTTTTAATTTTTCAAAAAAAAAAATTATTTTTTATTTTTATTTTTTTCTCTAAATGCATCGGGCGGCCCCCTTGAGGGCTGAAATTTTTCCTAATGCATATGGTAAAGCCACCCATCACCGACCAGCACCCCATGGCTAGTTAGTAGGGTGGCCCAAGTGTAGCAGACAGTGAGAGTCATTTCCGTTGTAGTTTTTGTGATTAATTTCGGCTAACATACTGCATGCAAATCTAAAGGCCATGACACATGATCCTCATTTTCCGTGACTCACTAAACATGAATTATTCATTCTTTGAGCAATTTTCTAAGACTCTACATATTGGACATGGGGCCAGCGCAACTTATGCCTTACATAATTCACTGTAAATTGACTTTGGGTGATAAAATTCCCGAAATTTGGGCAATCCCCATCATTTCTATCTCTACACCTGCAGGAATTTTTCCTTTGCTTTCAAGTACCCTACATCATGTCTGCAGGTGCTTATTCGGTCGGTTATGGTTGGCTCCACTATATTGACACGTCAATCAAATAGACAATCAATGTACGGCAATGGTTGAGGTACAGTGATCTATTGCAATGGTGGTCAAACTACTAAATCAAGCGTAAAAGGCGGGAGGGCCAATTGCTTCAAACAGCATGCCCATCCAATGGCACCATCAGATGATTAGATTAAATTCCTTTTACACTAGTAGTATAGCCATCCTTGGCTACAGACTTCCATATAGAGAAATCGGCCAAACTTTGAACAAAATGCAAAAGATTTTTCAAAATTCTACATACATTATAAGAAGTTTGAGACCTTCAAAGGGCCATTTAAAAGAGGTTTCCAAAGCTGTGAACTAGCATAATACTTGCCAGATTGTTTAATAATTAAAAAATATAAAATGTAAAAGAATAAAAAATAATAATAAAATAATAAAATAATCTCAATCTGATGTAGCATGAGTAGTACAACATCAAATTTCAAAATTTTGTAATTTTGGATTTACTTTAAAAATTAAATTTTTCCTACTTTTCCATTTTTTAAAATTATTTATTAAAATTGTCCTGTGCAATTCAGGCCTTGTTTTTTGCTGATTTTTAATTTAATTTTTAATTTTTATTGATTTTGTTTTTTTGGCCAACTTTCCTCATTGTTTGTAAGGGAAGAATTGGGATAGTTGGTCGGCAAAATTACAAAGGAATGGGAGAAAAATAAAGGATGCAAATTTTTGACTCATGAAAAAAGAATTTAAACATTGGTTTTGAATTTTTTTTGACTGTAATACAAAGATATTCCTAAAATGTAGCTTTTCCCTATTTATATGGAAGTTTAAACATCATGGAAGTGGGCAAAACTGCACAAACAATTTCAATTCCAAAAACTTCAAAATTGTATTCTGATTTTACTCTGCATAGAAATACGCCGTGATTGTAGAAGAAGAACACCATAATCCAAACTTGAGTGGGATTAAGGACCAACTTATATGTTGTATCACAATTAGAAAAACTTTTCTTTTAGTTTTCCAACAAAAATTGTTGTTGCCAAGTTTTATGATGTTTCTAGGAATTTTTTTTTAAAGTTTTGCTGGCCAATTATTCCAATTTTCCTCTTACAACAATTGCCATTACAAGAAAAATGGGGCCTAGAGGGCAGCAAAACTAGAACAATAGTAACACCACCCTCTAAATTTATTTATTTTAAATTTAAAAAAAATTCAATTTCAATTTAATTATTTAATTATTGCAATCCTTGGTGGCTAAAATTTAACGATCTAATTAAGATGTCCTTTCTTGATTTTTTCTTTGGTTTTTTGGTACAATAAAGACATAACTGCTAGTCTTGAGTTTTGAAGCCATATATAGGTTCCATTTTTCTTGTAATGATACTTCCACATATAATAATAGGATTTGCTTTGTCTTCTTCGTGAGTTTGGCCAATTTTTGTATATGAAAGTCCGTCCTTATAGAGTATGTTTTACTATATTATAGTATACATATTCAAGGAACACTACAAGAGAAAGGGGTGTTTTAATTGAGTTTTTAAGTATAGTCCTAGACATAAGATTATAAGTAATGACCTTTAAGGAGATTTTCGGCAATATTTTACTAAAAACTCATGTGTTTTTAGTAAAATATTTCCCAAAATTTCCTTAAAGGTCATTACTTATAATCTTATGTCTAGAACTATATTTAAAAACTCAATTAAAATACCCCTTTCACTTGTAGTGGAATCAAATAAAGTACTTCATGTATGGTCCACTATATAAATTTAAGATTTGCCTCTACTATAACCATTGGTATAAGAAAAAGAATGAACTCCAATCAATCTATTAATTGGAGCATTAATTGAATCAATTCCTACAAATTCTAAGTCTATTAATTTTTTTTACATTTAGTCAGTAGAAATTAATACAACTAACATTAAGATTGCATACCATTATTCATTGGCATAACATTATTTAGTGACGTAAACTTGAAGGCTTTTCTTTCCAAAAGAAATTAACCCCTAAAGGACCGGCATGCGTTTTTTGGCTGTATAGAAATTTTGGGTAGGTATGTGTGACTAGAGATTTTCATATTTTAAACTGAAATTTTAATAGAAGGTGGGCGCAAGGAATATCTTTCATATGCACTAAATTTCAAGACATTTGGAAATGGGAGTCAAAAGTTATGGCCAAATATGTTATTTTTTTTCGTAACTGCAGCAAAAAAAAATTGGGAAAAATTTGATTTTTTTTTAATATTTTTTTTCTCATAGATTATATTTTTGTCTATCTGGAAAGCTTTGATTCATTTCATTTGGATTTGTTCTGAGAAAGTTATGGACATTCTTGTTTGTCGGGCAGTTAGAGCATCTTCTTGAAAAAAATAACTTGTAGGATTCATTTCTAAATGATTTTTTGCGAAGGAAGCAGAGCATAGACACAGAAAATATATAATGCAATAAGAAGTTCTCAAAGTAATAATCATTAGGGTTACATGATCATATATATATAGGAGGTATCACTAGTAGTGTCACTAGTACCCTATGCTCGGGTCAGATTCGTTAAAAAATAATTCAAAATATAAATAAATATGACATGTAACGAAATTTTCAAAAATTAGAACATGACATATTTGAAATGTGAAAAAATATTAATGGAAATAACTTCAATCCTAAAGCCTGCAAGATTTGGTTGCAAAGCCAAATTTGAGCCTCTACAGTATAAAGACTGAGGACCTTTTTGTAAAGTTGAAAATTCTAAATCCAGTTGACGAAAGGGAATTTCTTGCAAAAAGAAAAGATTTCGAATGGGGTCATATGAATTTGACCTCAACGTACGGTAGTGAGATCTACTTTTACCTTATCCTAAGTCTCACTTAACCTAAGTTAACTGGGATCGTTATCTCATCTCAACACTCTTCCTCGATCCCGGGTTACCTCTTTAAAAAAATTAACTGTGACAAAAACCTTTATAAGGAAATTTCACAGAAAGAAAAAGAGCGTAACCTAATGTGTAACTAGATCTTGAAGAGATCTCATGCCAGCTTCTTGAACCAATCGTTTGTGAGTGTAAGTAGGGAGTGCCTTTGTAAGTATGTCAGCAATGTTGTTGGAGGATTGAACTTTCTTTACTTCAATTTCTCTTGATTCAATAAGGTCTTGGGTAAATCCAAAGATTTGTGGACTGATGTGCTTCGTTCGATCAGCCTTGATGAATCCACCTGTAAATTGCGCCACGCATGCTGCATTATCTTCAAAAATCGTTGTCGGTTGTGTACTATGGCTAAGTTCACATTGATCTGAAATGATCTTGTCAATTGTCCGTAACCAAACTGCTTCTCTTGTCGCTTCATGGAATGCAATTAACTCCGCATGGTTGGTTGATGTTGCAGTCACTGTCTGCATCACAGAGTTCCATGATATGGGTGCGTTGTTGCGTAGGAAGATATAACCTGTCTGGGACTTGCCCGTGTTTTCATCCGATTTGAAACCAGCATCTGCATATCCAACTAAATTTGATGGTCCAGTCTTTGTATAATGAAGTCCTAAGTCTTCTGTACCGCGAAGATACCTAAACAGATGCTTGACTCCATTCCAATGTCGCATCGTGGGCTTCTGACTATGCCGAGCTAACACGCTTGTTGCAAATGATATATCTGGCCGAGTATATGTAGATAAATATAACAAAGCTCCGACTGCTGTGAGGTATCATTTGCTATCATATTCCTCCTCCTCCTCCTCCTCGCAAGGTCGGTATGGGTCATCATTTGTCTTGCTTCGACCGATCATGGGAGCAGATAAAGGATTTGCTTGGTCCATCTTGAAATTCTTGAGCAACCGTTGAGTATACGCAGTTTGAAGAAATATACTTCCATTGGGCAGATGTGTAATCTCTAAACCAAGACAAAAAGAAGTGCGGCCAAGTAGTTTCATTTCAAATTGGATTGTTAGTAATGTTACCGTTTGGCGGCAAGTTGAGGGCGTACCTATAAGGTTGAGATCATCAACATAAATGGCAATGATCACAAACCCGTGAGCATCCTTCAAAGTGAATATACACGGAAGGGTAGGGTCGTGCCGGAACTTGTGGTATAGCAAAAAATCTCTCAAATGTTTATACCACATGCGACCTGCTTGTTTTAATCCATAAAGAGCTCGTTGTAGCTTGAGGCCAGAATACTTGCCTAGAGAATCAGCTGAAGGGGGCGTAGGCAAGAAATCAGGAGGAGGCCTTATATAAATTGTGGCATCTAAATTTCCATAAAGGTAGGCTGTCACAACATCTAGAAGTGTGGTTTCCAAAGAATGTTGTACAGCTAGGCCAAGTAGATATCTAAAAGTAGTGGCATCCATAACAGGGGAATAAGTAAAGGTAAAATCAATGCCAGGACGTTGATTGAATCCTTGAGCCACTAATCGCACCTTGAATCGGACTATTTGTCCTTGGGTAATACGTTTCCGAGTAAAAATCAACTTGTATCCTATGGTTTTAGTAGGAAGGTTGGTCAACAAAGGACCAAAGACTTCATGTTTTCTAAGAGAAGAATATTCGGCAGCAAGTGCAACTTGCCATTTTGGCCAGTCAGGGCTAGATTTTGCTTCATCTAACGTGAGTGGGTCAGGATCATCACTAAGTATCCGAGTAATGAAGGCGGTCACGGATGAACCATCTTCAGGGAAAGAAGAAAATTGTGAATTATCATCAGGTGAGAAAAGTGCATCACTATGTAAGGTGACATGATGAGGGCGAGGTTTCTTAGATATAGAAGCAGTAGGGTCAATCGTACGTTTAGAAGGAATGACACTAATGGGGATAAGTCCTGTACCAGGGAGAGGATTTCTAGTAATTTGGGGACCATCACTAAAGCCATCTGGTAGCTTGTCTGCAAGGGACTGTAAATGAATAAGTTTCTTGACCTCAGACTCAGCTAAGGTTGTGCGGGGGTCAGGGTTTTGAATGATGGTTTAGGGTGCCCAAAAATCTAAAGCAGGGGACTTGACATTGGGTAAAGAAGGGAATCTATACTCTTCAAAATGACAATTGGAAAATCTAGCACGTAGTAGAGTGCCTGATGAAGGTGAAACATACCGAATGATGCTAGGGGAATCAAAACCAACATAGATCCCTTCATGACGGTGACTACCTATCGTTTTCCTATGAGGTTCAGAAACTGGAATCCATACTCTACAGCCAAATACACGAAAAGGGAAAACATTGGGGACGCGTCCGGATATTAACTCGAAAGAAGACTGAGTATTGAGCAAGGTAGGACGAAACCTGAGTAGTGTAGCTGCATGTAGAACTGCATGTCCCCACATTGTAGGAGGCAACTTGGCATGGATCAATAAAGGCCGAGTGATGAGTTGAATCTTCTTGATATATGCCTTCGCCAATCCATTTTGTGAATGTTCATATGGTACAGAGTATGTAAGTGAAATCCCATTAGCAGTACAATAATCCTCAAAGGCATGAGAGCGGAATTCTTGGGCATTGTCCATCCTCAAACTCTTCACAGGATGGTCCGGATGATGAGTCCGAAACTTAATAATCATAGCCAAAAGCTTTGAAAACACCATGTTTCGGGTGCTAAGCAGGGACACCTCCAAGTGTTTGCCTGAAGCATCAACAAGCACAAGAAAATATCGAAATGGTCCAAAAGTTGGAGTAATTGGTCCGCATACATCACCTTGTAGACGCTGTAACATAGGAGGGAGTTCCGTTGGTAGCTTCCAATGTGAAGGGCGCTTAATAAGCTTTCCTTGTGAACATGCCGCGTAGCTTCCAACCTTGTCAGCATCACTGGTGTACAAATTGTGTCCTTCCAACAAAGATAACATCCTCCTCAACATAGTGGTGCCTGGATGGCCCAACTGACTATGCCACAATCCAGTCTTAGCTGTAGAGGGGGGTATCAAAGCAGAGTTGCTCTCACATACTAGTCCATCGACTCCTGCTTTCGCAATGGCAAGGGACTGTCGGCCTTGCCTGAGTTCCCGGTACTCTTCATCATCTCCTACCGAAGTAGAGAAGTGGAAAGCTGACTCCTTAGGAGGGCTTCTCAATAACTCGTATAGGCCAGTAATTCCTGCGCTAGCGGTGGCAAGGAGTTGCTGACCTTGCCTGAGTTCCAATACTTCTTTATGGTCATCCAATGCAGTGGAGACATCCATCCTATTAGCCCGTAAATCACAGTAGCTGATCACGCTCCGGGGGGCATCAGGGGCATACATTGCTTTTTCACACAGGAGGGGGGTCCCCCCAGGCAATACTATAGTTGCCTGGCCCTCTCGGAACCGAAAGTTCCGACTTCCAGCAATTGTGACGATATCACAAGTCTGCCAGGTTCTATCACGGCTAGCAAACGTGAAATATTTCGGATCTCTAAGAATTGTATGCGTCGTGGCACTATCTATAAGAGCTACATCTATAGGAGCTGACTCTTTGGAGATATGCACCATGTAATTTTTGATATTTACATTGGAAGAGGAAGGAGCGTCGAGCGAATGAGCCTCCCTCTTTTCATTTCTAAATTTCTCTAACTCTTTGTACATACTAACGTAGTATGCAGGAGTGTGGCAGTATCGAGCGATATGCCCTTTACGGCCACACTTGTGACAAGTACGATCGTCACGTGAAAATGATGACTTCCTATCAAAGGTTCTATCAGAAGATCTATCGTTCAATTGAGAAGAGCAATAATCACGATTAGAAAAACGATCTGAGTATCGAGAGACTCTATCAGAGGAGGGTCTATAAGAGTTTGACTTATCTCTAGGGTGTTGCCGATTTGGCAACCGTTGTTGTTTCCTTGTTCCTCGTGGTTGCTGTCTCGAGATCTCAGAAGTGTGAGCCTCTCGAGCGGGTTTTGCTTCTGCGTTTTTAAGTAGAAGCTGGTGCTGTTTTTCAGTAAGCAAGAGATAAGATATTAGTTCGGAATGTGTCGTAAACTTCATATTCCTATACTGCTGAGCTAGGAGGACAGAAGCAGGAGGAAAAGTGGATAGGGTTTTATCTATGAGCTCCCTATCTGTAATCCTATCTCCACAAAGATGAAGTTGAGCAGTAATACGATGCAATTCAGCGTTGAAGGAAAGGAAATCAGGGAAATCAAGAACATGAAGAGCAATCCAATCATTTCGAGCTTGGGGAAGAAAGATAGTGCGCTCATGATAAAACCGATCGTGAAGTTGACGCCATAGCTCCGCCAGGTTGTCAACTTGGATGTATTGCTGTCGAAGAGAGGTGTGAAGGTGGCGGCGAAGAACAAGCAAAGCTTTCCACTTGGATGACATTGGAAAATCCACCTCTGGTTCATCATCGATTGCATCGTCCAAACCCTCCGAATAAAAGTACGCTTTCACATCTATACTCCACTCCATGTAATTGCTACCATCTGCTTCAAGAGCATCAAACAAAAGTGGTTGTACCCGAGAGCTATTCTCCCGTGGTGACTTCTTATCTGCCATAGCTATCGTAGCTAAAGACAATAGTGGAAAAGAAAAATAGAAAAATAGAATAGCAAAACGAGAGACAAATCGTGTTGATAACGTGTTGCAAAGGAAGCAGAGCATAGACACAGAAAATATATAATGCAATAAGAAGTTCTCAAAGTAATAATCATTAGGGTTACATGATGATACATATATAGGAGGTATCACTAGTAGTGTCACTAGTAGTGAGATCTACTTTTACCTTATCCTAAGTCTCACTTAACCTAAGTTAACTGGGATCGTTATCTCATCTCAACAATTTCTAAATGATTTTTTTGTAATTTTTCAAAAAAAAAAATTCTCATTGTTTAGTTTACTTGCTAGAACAATCTCACCATTGGGATTTATGTATTTTTATTCCATCTAAAATATATGAATATTTTAGATTTTCCTTCTATCTCGTACCTACTTCTACTTAATAAATTTTTTAGGAATGATAATTAAGTTTTTTTGAATATTTTTTTTTTCCCTAGATTCTCAACTCAATTCTCCACTATAAAGATTTGAAGCTCAAAACTTTGTAGAGCAAAAATTTTAAGTTAAAAATGTTTAAAGTCAAAAAATCTAGTCCCGCAATGTGCTGAAATACTTATTTTTTCCACTTTAAATGCAGATATCTTGCAATCTGAGCGGTCAAAAATTCTGAAATTTTTTCCACACATTCTCATACTAGTTAGGTGTAAGATACTATGGTTAGATGTGCATAAAAAACATTTTTCAAATTTTTTTACTCCTTGCTATAGAAATGGCAGTTTTGAGTGTTTTTTGGCAAAAAAAAGGCCTTGGGCCTTTAGGGGTTAAAGATAAAACACTTGTAATTGTTGAAGGTCAAAAATTCAACAAATAAGTGGTTGTGAGTCTCATAAAATGTTCAGTACTTTATTATTAATTTATAACCATGTGTGATCTCCAACAGTTAAATGCTTTACAATACCAATAGTATGATTATCATATGTAGCAAATGTAGAAGATGTCACACTGCAATTATTATGTGAATGAAAATTTAAAAAAAAAATTTGTACATACAATTCTTTTACATCTTTTATATGTGAATATAGTAATTTTCTTGACACATTTAAAACAAGAAGCTACACTAAAAGCTCGATCCTTGTAGTACTAGTTCACATTTTGAGTAGTATAGCTACTTAAGCTTCTTCAAGGTAGCTTTTGTCAGTGCGCACAATCTTCAGCTTTGGTATAAAGCCAATAGATATCAACAAATTGAAGAAAAAATCCTTGCCACTTCATTTCTATTATAAATAATAAGCAAGTTCGTACATTGAGTTGCACTTGGGATACAAAATGAAGAGAAACTTAATTTATGCCAACCACATTACCCCCAAAGAATCCTTGGTAGGAAGGTAGATGTACATTTGGAGTTTTTTCAAGGCAAAATAAATTATGGCTTGAGAAGAATCTAAACACCAATTTTTCATTTGTGAATCTATTATTTCTTCCTATTCCTAAATAAATACATCTAGAACCTTTGACAATAATCATGAAGCACCGTGTAACAAGAGTAGTCACATTTGTAAAGTTACAAAAAACGCTTTTTCAACATGTTTGGATATTAATATTTTATCCACTTTGCAGAGTACTAAGCTCTGGGAAACATTCATAACTCACATGAGCTATCTTACTCAAGGATAGTGTTTATTTTATGCACAATTATTTACCAATTGGCTACAACCAAAGATGTTCATAAATTAAAATTTTCATTTTGGGGGGTCAGAATAGCCAGATTACTGCTATATTTTAAGACCATTAGCCAAATAATACCTAGGTATCACCTAGTTTTGACATAGATATCACCAAATATCACCCAAGTATCACATGAGTATTGAAAAAACAATTGGCTACTTCTCCAAAATGAAAAAAAAACACTGCTCAGGGGAAAAGGATGGGAGCTTCTCTCTCCCAAATAGCCAACAAAGAGCTAGCCAAGACAGTCTCTAGCATGTCCTCGGTTGATATCTGAATCCTTGAGTTCAAACCCAGAATGTTTCAGAATGGGCTTTGAGCTTGCTCCCCTCTAACATATTGGCTCCTACTGTTCAACGCCAAAAAAGCCCACAAGCCTGCTATGAAGTTCCGCAGAGCAAGGGCGACCCTCGGCACTAAGGGCCTCCTTACATGTATTGGTGGGAGGGAGCAGTCAACAATGTCGAAATATAGAAAGCACTTTTATGCTCCTTCTACAGTGTCTAATACACTGATATTGGTAGAACTCACTCTCCTACTTCCACGCTTACCGATCATCGTGGCATAGTTCTTGTCTTTTAGTTGCTTTCTTTGCCCACTAGGCTCACATGTAAGTTGGCCCTAATAAGTCCCCGACGTTTTCTGCAAAATGCCGGGGACCCACCTATTGCTCACCACTTGACGCTGCCCAAACTTGAGGTAGACTGACCGACCTAAGGCCCACCCAGCTCGATCAGTTTTCAAATGGGCGCCCTCCCTCCTTCGTAGCACAACCTCTGACGATCGGGCGCACGCCAAGCTCACTCACTTCTCGCGACCTGCACTAGCTGTGGCCATACAAGTTTGCTTCATTTCATATGAGCACATGGGCCTCAATGCACATCATCACAGAAATTAAATATGTGGATCAGAACATACAAAAGCCCTTGTGTCTTTTTATATCTTGTACATTACCAAGTAAGGCATATCCATCACTTTTAACAACGCAGCATCTTCATTAAGCACTGAAACTCCTTGTATACAGGAAACTTAATGGACGTGGAATAGGACGAATTTATAATGCTTGTACCACCTCCCTTCTCCATTAAGGAGATGCCTCGGGAGACTGTGAGCTTGGAGATGCGATGCGCATCATTTACGGCGGTTTGTTTGCGGATCTTCTAAGTATCAAGAACGTTATTGTTTCCGATTAAGTGATCTGCTTGTTGGTTTAGGTTAGCGTATACCTTGGGCGTATGGTTGGTGGTCTCTAAATCTAATTTAAACCACTCTAACCTCACGAAAAGCAACTAATCTTTCTTAGTTAAACCCTAACCTCGTTTACTTAGTTTCATATAAGATTTGCAGTCTTATAAAACTAGACCTAGCCATGGAGTCATACTGCAACGTAGTCCGAGATGGAAGGAGATATACGACTGATGAATACATGGAGCTTCATCGCCAGCACGCTAGGAATATCAAGCGTGTACAGTATCTTAACAAGTTTAATAATGTGGGGTAAGTGCAAGGCCACAGAGAAGAAGTGCAAGGCTAGCACGGACGGGGTCAGGCCCCAAATCTAAGAGGTCTTCCAAACGGCCACTGAGGATGCTATCAATGAGCTCCAGATCTATTTTTTAATCGACTAGAAGTAGAGAATATCCCTCGGGATGTGCACTTTAACCTTATAAGGACATCATCTCTTGAACCAATGCTGAGTCCTTATGCTCCCTTAGTTGGAGAAACTCTCCCGCAAGGCACTCACCATAACTAGGCGGGGTTGTTGGTACAATAATACAAGGTACTTCCACCAGGCGCTATTGGTCTTCCCCTCTGTCTCAGAAAATTTCTCTGCTGCAAGGTCATATTGTAGTTGCTGGATTTGTAGGTGACCACATAGATGAAAACACCACAAGATCTTGGCTTACAGATCTTGGAAAGAAACTCCACCCTAATCAGATCTTAGTTCATAAGTACACAGGAAATGAGTTTCAATATGTCAAAGTTGATAGCATAGAAGCAGTAGAAAAGTGTATTAGTCTACTGCTCCATTGCTTTTAAGAAAGAGAAGCTGCTTATCAAATTGACAATTGTCTTTTAATCCCTTCTCTCACATTGTTTCTAGCCAACCTTGCTGGTTAATTCTTGAAGGTCTTCCGCTAGAATTTATCTCGTTTTTAGAAATAATTATCCGGATGCTGGGTAGACAACTAGTGGTGGATATCCCCAACCAAGCTCTAAGCCCTCATAGATATTGTATTGCTCTAGATCTATCGGAAGGTTGGACACCTAAAATCTACATAGAGACACAAGAAAGAGATATGGCGGAGGTTGTAGTGGTATATTAGGACGTACGTATAAATTGTTCAAGATGTAGATTTGCCTCCCATCCCATTTAGAATTGCCCTCAGCAACCATATAACAGGGAGATGCCAAACCAGGGCATTTAGTAGGAAAATAATTTGCAACAGTCCCAATGGAATCTACAATTCGATCAACTTCCGACATCCACAAGGTATCAACTAGATAGTAGCCACTACGCCGGACCAAATCAAGCTAAGAAAACAATCGCCATAGCAACGCAAGAAGTAACCAGTCTCATCCAAAACTGCACCCGGCTATCCCAGACGCAGACGGCTTTACTTAAGGCCAAAACCGCAAATGAGGACCCATTCTTTGCAAATCCAATTCTCAGGCGAGCTCCTCTCAATTTTGGGCAAGAAAAGAAGAATCCAAGCACAAGCAGCAAAAAGATGATGTAGTGGTAGATCGATTGCCACTATATCACGAGAAGGATTCAGCTGCAAATGTTGGGCCTAGGTCATACCCAACAGTTGGTCTGCAAGATCTCAACGTGAAAGAGTTGAATACCTTACAATTAGACCAATCTAGTAGTCTCGTACCAGAAGGAGGATGATCCCCTCCACCGTCTCTCACGACATACGATAATCCTTTGTATATCTCTAAATATCCTCCGATTCAGTTACCGGATCACGGCTCCCCAAAATTCAAGCCAGCAAAGCTCTGCCAACGTGAAAGAGTTGGTCTGCAAGATCTCAACGTGAAAGAGTTGAATACCTTACAATTAGACCAATCTAGTAGTCTCGTACCAGAAGGAGGATAATCCCCTCCACCGTCTCTCACGACATACGATAATCCTTTGTATATCTCTAAATATCCTCCGATTCAATTACCGGATCACGGCTCCCCAAAATTCAAGCCAGCAAAGCTCTGCCAAACAAGTCCCCTCAAACTTTTGGAACCAAAACGTCGACTTCATCAAAATCTGATTCTCTATTGTTTCCTACACAATCACGGCAACCAATGGCTCCCCCACCTTTATCCTCGACACATTCTCCGCTACACATTGAAGCTGGAACATCAACATCTAATCTACTCCAAGATGTCTCAACTTCTAGGCAGTTGCAGGAGATTTCAAACCCCGTCGTCCAGCTAATTGTCAATCAAGTCGCTCAACTCATCATTGACTCTTAGTTTACAAAGATAAACAATGACTACATCATCCAGTCCTCTGATTTATTACTTCAATTATTCAATCTAGCGCCTGAACTTGAACAGTATGTTGATGCTTCATCAACTTATCGACATCTAGGGAATCGTCTCAACCATCTTCCCCAACCACAGATAATGGAACTTGACTAGCTATCAGGGTTTTTAATCATATTTTAGGATCCCTCCTTAGTGGATTACTATAGACCCTGAGATGTCAAGCCAGTCTCTTACAAAAGAATGGTCGTTTTGGAATATAAAGGCTACTGCAAGTCAAAGGAATTTAGCCATCAATCAATTACCTCAGTTGGAGACCTCTATGGAGTCAATCAAACATCTAAACCTCGATTGGGGTCGAATTAGGGTTCCACAATTAGATGCATGGGGCTATGTCAACAATTAGGCCGTAGTTCAAAAAGACCACGAAGAGAGCGCTACGCATACTCTCAACAAAGAATAATCATGAAGATCAAACTATTATCGCACAATGTCAGAGGGCTAAACGATTTTATAGCCATAGACAATTTCAGAAACTATGATAAAAGGAACCCAACTGATTCACTATTTTTCATTCAGAAATTTAAACTCCGAGGTATTGGGGCTTCACGGTGTCGTATAGAAAAAATTTGCTTTGGAAATTCACGAGGATTTTAGTTGCGACTGAGAATAGTTTGCTATGAAATTCAATCAAATCTTTTAGTCTTTAGTCTTCAGTTTACGGTCTTCATTTTTCAATCTTCAAATTCTTCTCCGTTGGCCTATCCTGTAGTGGCTCTATAAGGGTCAGGGTCAGGGTAGATGATAAGAACCCATAGCCTTAGACGGGTAAAATGGGACGGCCAAACTACGAGCTTATCGTTTGAAAAATTGGCTCTTAAATCTCAAACCCACGGTGACCAACAAGTGAGCCTCACCAATGGGAACAACATAAAAGATCGACCATATGAGTGATCAATCTCACTTTGTCGCTGCAAACACAAAATAGGACTAATATTGAATTACCACATAGTTCGCAACTAAGTTTACAATGAAAAAATGAAAAACAACGAGCCTCTAAAGCCGGCTAGGAATAACAAGCTACAAGCCACAACACACAAATTTTCATGTCTTTATATCTTTAATACTTCAAACCTTGAAGTCTTCAAGAAATTTAGAATAGAACTTGAAATCAAACTCTAGTCTAGCTACGTTCTTTGATCTACTACCAAAAACAGCTCCACTTTCAAATGCTAAAAACAATAGCAATTTGAAAAGTTGTTGAGATAATCTAACACTTCTCAAAATTTTAAATTGAACTAAGATACTGTCCAAAATTTATAGACAAACAAGATCTTGGCTTTTTCTTTTGAAAGGCAACAGACTTCTCCTATCTCAAAATCCTACATCTTCTTCAATTTTTGTTTAAATCCCAAGTATAATAGCATCTTAAAAAATTAAACTCACAAACTAACTTATCCTCAAATTTCAAATTGATTTAAGATATTGTCCAAAAATTATAGACAAACAAAGTCTTGGCCTTCTTTTCAGAAAGACAACAAACTTCTCCTCCTTTAGTACTTTATAACTCCTTTCTTACTTCTCCAAATTTTAAGTATAAAAACTTCTTAGAAAAATAACATCACAAATGGTCTTCTCTCAAAATTTCACTTAAAGATGCTTACTTGAACAAGAGTCATGAGCCTTGAAAATCTTAGTTGTTTTAGTTGGATAGCCACAAACTTTGTCACCTTTAAACTCTCATAACTTTCTCAATACAAATTCAAGTCACACTTACAAATTCATTTTGGAAAGACAATCTTGCAAAGAACAACTCCTTCAAATTTCATTGCAAAATCATTGGTACAAAAAAAAATATCATCAATTGAAATTCTAATTTAAATCCTTTTTTCCTCCCATATCCCTTATAACATAAAAAATCACCTCCCTCTCCACACAAACACCCTTCAAAACAAGGTAGAAAATGCTGACCTATCTTTTAGACCCCAAAGGTAGTAAAATCAATCAAAGATACATCATATGGACTTCCTTACCCCCCATTGACCCTAGAAAAAAACAACCAAAAGTAAGTTCCTATTCATTTTCTAAAACCAATGAATCTCAAAGGTCTAAACTAGTAAGCATATCACTTCTATTTTTTTATCTTTTAAATTCTAACAACAAAAAAAAATTAATTATTTAAAGAACTCCAAACCAAACTAAACGGAGGTAAAAACTAAAGTCGAAGAAGAGCGCTACTCCATCTGCACTTGAGGATGCACTTGATAGTGTTTGCCACGTAATTTGCACATTCAATCTTTGTTAAAGAATTCACTGGCCCTTTCAACCAACTTTGATGGCTAGTGCCTTCTCTGTCTGGCCTCATCATACAAAAATATTGGTCTTCATTGAGGCTCTCGTAGTTTGTCTCAAATGTCACATCTTGGGTGCCCCGCTCAACACATCCTATTTGAAGTGGAATCACCAAAGCACTAGCGTCTCTATCAAGATTTTTATGCCAACGTTGTGCCACACGAGGTTTCTTTAGCGGACGAGAAGGTCCAGCTTCATCTTATGGATGGTATAGCAATGGTGAAAAAATTGCCGGCTAAGATGGTTGAATTGACAATTGTGACAAGGAAACTCTAATTTCGCCTTTGGATCTGCCTCTAAATCTTGCGACTCCATAAAAACTCTCCAGTTCGACATTGCAAAGTTGAACTTCAAAACTAGGTATAGATTTTATAAAATCGGGAAGAGCACTCCGGACTACTGAAATTTGTCAAAGGTTCTGTCCTTTTAACCCCTAAAGACCTATTGTCCCTTCGGGGGACAAATGGGATTTCAAGTAGGTACCTATAGGCTGAATTTTTGTCATGATTTTTTGAAACTTTTTTTGGAGGTAGAAAAGTTGATTAGCTTCGTGAAAATATATATTTTTCTACAATCGATGCCCAGAAACAAAAGTTATGACCAAATAAGCTCAAAACAGGGGACAACGGGCAGCCTAGGCAGTAAAAAAAATTTGGCAAAAATTTGATTTTTTTTAAAAATATTTTTTTCTCATAGATTATATTTTTGTCTATATGGAAAGCTTTGATTCATTTCATTTGGATTAGTTATGAGAAAGTTATGGACATTTTTGTTTTTCGGGCAATTAGAGCATCTTTTTGAAAAAATAACTTGTAGCATTCATTTCTGAATGCTATTTTTGTAATTTTTCAAAAAAAAAATTCTCATGGTTTAGTTTATTTGCTAGAACAATCTCATCATTGGGATTAGTGTATTTTAATTCCATCTAAAATATATTAATATTTTAGATTTTCCTTCTATCTTGTACCTACTTCTACTTAACAATTTTTTTAGGAATGATAATTAAGTTTTTTTGAATTTTTTTCCCCTAGACTCTCAACTCAATTTTCCACTATATATATTTAAAGCTCAAAACTCTGGAGTGCGAAAATTTTAAAGTTAAAAATGTTGAAAGTCAAAAAATCTAGTCCTGCAATGTGCTGAAAAACTTATTTTTTCCACTTTAAATGTAAATATCTTGCAATCTATGCGGTCAAAAATTCTGAAATTTTTTCCATACATTCTCATACTAGTTAGGTGTAAGATCCTACGGTCAGATGTGCAAAAAAAAGCATTTTTCAATTTTTTTTACTATTTGCTATAGAAATGACAATTTTTAGTGTTTTTTGGCAGAAAAAGGCCTTGGACCTTTAGAGGTTAACAACTCTATTGGCAACAAGCGTCGGCTTGAAGCCACTCAATATGTCATCTTGAAGCTTCTTTCTCTAGATTCTTAGAACCTCTTCAAAATTATATATATATTTTAAATAATGTACAAATGTACAACACGACAACGGCTGGAGTCGGTACTTTGGAAACGTGCAACTTATTTCCACACCGAAGATGAAACGGGATACACGTTGTCCTGTTGTATATCAGTACATATTGTAAAAACATATTATTATATGTTTTATTCAATAACTTCACGATGACGCTATGGGTTGAGAAGTTTAAAGGTGACGTTATCCTATAGAAGTATATAAGTGGATGGGTTTGCTTTAAACCTTCATTCAACCTTATTAGTAAGTTTGTTTTCTACTTTGTAGTTCAAATGTCGAATTGGAGGTTTTTTTCTGAGTCTCAAGATGAAGAGCCACAACCGGACGTTGAGTTTGAGCTTTCACTATCACAGTTGCTAGATCAACCTCTTTTGCAGCGAGATATTAGGCGTCCTCAAGATAAAGCCGGACCGTCCAGACCACCAAAACAACCTCGTGTGGAACGGCGATGGCACGGTAATCTTGATGCTGATGCTCGAGCGATGGTGATCTTACTTCAAGTGGGATGTGTTGAACCAGGCACTCGTGAAGTGACGTTCGAGGCAAATTATGAAGGCAAGAACCAAGACCAATATTTTTGTATGGTTCGGCCTATGGAAGGTAGTCGTGGCCACCAACGATGGTTGGAAGGGCCTGTCAATCCTTTGACAAAGGCTGAGCGTGCAGAATATGTTGCTGTTACCGTCAAACGTATTCTCAAGTTTCTTCAAATGGAATAAAGCTTTGATTGGAGCTTTGTTTTTTACCTCTAGTTGATATTTGTTAAGTTTTAGTTCTTAGATTATGTTTTGAGTGTTTATTGAAATCACAGTGAGTGATTGTATTTATTAGAAGTAAATTGAAATTAGAATTTTAGTTAAGAAAGACTACAGTTGGAGTGAGTGTGAATGGGAAAGTGGTTAAAATCTTAGGTGGGCCTTGGTAGAGGCATGGGCTGAAGTGCCCCCACCTCTCACCTTAGATGGGGAGGAAAAAGGGGAGAAAGAATCTTAGTGTGTGGGTTTTTTGGAGAGAGAGAGAGAAGAGAAGAGTGTAGAGAGAAAGGTTGAAGATTTCAATCGGCCATATCTTTTGTTAAAAGAATGTTTTTGAAATGAAAATTTGAGAGTTTATTCTTTATGATTTTGCGCTTTTAAAGACACTTCATTTGCTTGATTTGGAGTTGTGAGCAAAAAATTACAAACGAGTGAGTGGAAGAAGGTCTGCTGCCACCCGACAAAGAGGAGCAGAGATTCGAGCAGCCACCAAAATTTGTAGGTTTTGTTTTTCTTCTTGAGATTTTCAAGCATTAAAGAAGTTTTCTTTAGCTTTCTGGAGACATATCATTCGAAGCAATGGAAGTTGTTTAGAGAAAATTATGGGTTCTTGAAGTAGAAGAAGTCCCCTGCCTTTCTAAAGAGAAGGCTGAGACTTTGCTTCGCCATAACTCTTGGACAGTACCTTATTTTTCTTTGAGACTTAAGGAGAAGTTAATTTGTAAGTTTAGCTTTCCAAAAAGTTATTAAACTTGAAATTTGAATAAGAAGTGAAGGAGTTGTAGGGTCTTGAAGTAAGAGAGGTCTGCTGCCTTCAAATGAGAAGGCCGAGACTTTTCTTGTTCATAACTTTTGGACAGTAACTTAGTTTAAATTGAGATTTTGAGGGATGTTAGTTTATCTTATTAGCTTTCCAAATTGCTATTGCACTTAGCATTTGGAGCTTGGAGTCATATTTGGGAGTAGATCAAAGAACGCAGTCATACTAGATTGTAGTTTCATACTTCTTTCTATATTTCTTTGGGAGACTTGAAGACTTGAAGAGTCCAAGATATGAAGGTTTGAAGATTCAAGGACCGTACATGCCGAGGACTTATCCGTCTGTTGTGGCTTGTGGCTTGTCATTTCTGGCCAGCTTTGGAGGATCGTTGTCTTTAATTGTTGTTCCAATCCAACTTTGGAGGATCGTTGCATTCAATTCTGCATTGTAAACTTATTGCAGGCTATTTGGGTATCCAACTAGCCTCTTTTTGTGTTGTGGGCGACGAAGTGGGATTGATCACCCACATGGTCAAATCTTATGTTGCTCTCATTGGTGAGGCTGGATTAATGACCAGTTGACCAGTGAATTTGAAGTTTAGGAGCCTATCATCCGAACGACAGCTCGTGTTCTGTTGTCCCGTTTTACCCGTCCGAAACTTGTTTCTTATTACAAAACCTTACCCAGACCCTTTAGAGTCACCACAAGATAGGATGGGTGAAGATCGAGTGAAGATTCAAGTTTGAAGACTTTGAAAACTTTGAAGATCAAAAGAAGATACAAGTTAGAAGAATCACCATCGAAACTCTACAACTAGCAGCCAGACACTTCGCGTGTTCTCTAAGCGCACCCCTCTCACCACGACAACGTTAGACGGACAGAACGCAAGGAAAGGCGGAGTTGCGTCCTTCATCGCGCCGAAATGGTTGAAATTGATCACTCTCTCAAGCTCAATCTTCGGTGGAAGGGCTCATTGGTTTATTCTAAGTAAAATTCTAAGGGATGATTTAGGACTTGTGAATATATATGCTCCAATCAATTCTCAGTCAAGACGCATTTTTTGGGAATCCTTGACTCGAGAGTTGCCAAGCACTTGTCGTTGGATTATGTTGGGTGATTTTAATATGGTGGAGCAACGTAGTGATAAATCCAGCATCTATGGGAAAACTATGCCTACAAATGACCGGTTGCTATTCAATGGATTGAAAGACTCGATCTAAGTCATAGAATTTCCATTGACCATGCCTAATTTAAAGTATTCATGGGATAATTCTAGGGCAGATAACGCTAGGGTCATGGCTAGGTTAGATCGATGCTACATATTTTTGGATTTGATTAGTGGAAGTAGGAAAATTACAAAGTACCGAATCAGGGGAGACCATACTTTGTTGGACCACTATCCGGTCTCCATGCATATTGAATTCGAAAAGTCTCCATCCTGACCTAGCAGGTAGGTGATGTCCTCGTACTACCTTGACAAAGCTGACCTTGCAATCCGACAAACTTGGCTATTTGCACCACAGCAGACAAGTTTCTTTTCCAAGTTCAAATGTGTTATCCGATTCTACAGGAGCTTCTACATTAGGCGAGCTAATAAGAATATATAGATTGAAAGTTATACTTAACCATTTGTCAGGGGTTCTCTATTCTTTACAATCCTGGCATAACATCAAAGTAAGGTACTCTGTAATGAATTGAAGGCAACATACATGCAGGCAAATCTGATGCCATATGCTCTACAGTGGACTTCATGATTCCAAACATCCTCACAGTTGATTGATATTTTTGTATTTAAGTGATGCAAGGATCATTATTTTGAGCATGTCACATTTTGTGTATACTAGTAGAAAAACTTCCCTCCCACTAAACCTAGCTGCATTAATTTGTAAGCCCTGCCAATTGTAATGCGGCTAGGTTTTCTAGTACACTTCTGGGGTTGGGTTTCCTACTACATTTTTGTTCAACTGTTGCTAATTCTTAGAGAGTCATAATTCATTGTTGTAAAAATGCTAGGTTGTCCTGATGGTGACAATGGAAGAGTGTCTTTACCTCCGGAATGATCTTATTTGTTTTCAGTAAGCTTAGACGAAGTGAGAAGACAACACCTTGTGTAGATGGTTTTCTCCGATTCTGTTGAGTACCTCTAAACTAAAATCTTTAATAAAAATTAAGAACTTGGTCATGCTAATTGAGGTCCTCTAAAATGTGGCCCATGTAATACTTGCAATCTTTATCCTAAATTTGACAAACAATATGCATAATTTACACATTGACGACTGGCCCTCCAGACTACAAGCTTGTGAAAGTGAACCTTTTTAACTCTATGAAGTCAAAAATTTTACCCAAATGAAATGATATTTTCTTGGGGTCATAAGAAAATATCATTCAATCCTCACAACTAAAACAGTGAAGCGTGATGAAATAACAGCTGAAGTATTACAAATTAAAGGATTACTTTAGGATCTCAGTCTTGTTGAAGTATTACAAATTGTACCCAAACTAAACAGTGATAAAAAATTAATGACTTCGCAATCAATAATCCAATTACCATACGTGAAGGTCTAATTCGGCAGTGAAGTGCCAAATTAGTTTTTTTTCCAAGCACAAAGGGATTTGGCAGGTGGTATATTCTAGGATATTCCAAAAATTTCCTTGTAATCGTCCAAAAATTTCATTTGGAATATTTTCAAAAATTTAGACATCTTCCAAAATACTTAATTTATGTCTACATCTAACCTTCATGTAGGGTACAACAATTGTGATCACATTTGGAAAAACATCCCGACTGCATTAGAGCAACTCTAGTGCAGTGACTGCAACACACACGGAACAGCATAATGACGGGCCTACCAAAAAAACACGCCCCAATGCATACGACATGGGTCTCTTTATTTTCCCGGACCCGGCATTTTCCATCCACTGCACTGCATTTGAAGGAAATTTGAAGAGCACGAAAATTGGCACACAATAGCAAAAGTCTCCCCTTTTCAAGCCTTGTAAAGTAGGGGTCTGTAAAAGCGACCTGCCTCTAAATGCAATCTGGTAGATTCTGCCTCGTAACATGTACCAGAAGTGTACATTTCAGGAGGGGTCGCTTTTAGAAACCACTGTGTTTTCAACTTCAAAAATTCATAACTAATTCCATGAATGTCAAAAAAATATGAAACGACTTGGGTTAGATGCCAATTCCATTTTTCTTACCACGAAAATTTACTGAAAATTGTTTTAAGCAGTTTAGCTTCCCCCAAAATGCAAATCAGCTCTTAAAGGGTCGCTTTTACAGCCCCCTACCTTAACCCCTAAGCGCTCGATCGACCATTTTCTGGTCGCTGCCCTACTTGGGCGGTCTGCCTGACCTTGTGAAATTCAAAATTTGGGCAGCGTGATTTTTGTAGGTGTGCTAAGATGCAATTCCGACAGGTTTCCAAGAATAATTACTGGATTTAATTGTAGGATGACTTCACTTTATTTTTTTGAAATTCACAGCTATAGTTTCAGGCTTCA
Organism: Pseudisothecium myosuroides; assembly: GCA_951799445.1. Lineage (NCBI taxonomy): Eukaryota > Viridiplantae > Streptophyta > Bryopsida > Hypnales > Lembophyllaceae > Pseudisothecium > Pseudisothecium myosuroides. The sequence goes on from OX637289.1 coordinate 14,800,407, forward strand.
AGGTCCTCATGCTCGTGGTCATAAACCAATGGTCGATGGACACGTGTGAGGGTTTAGTTGCTGCCCCGGCCCTGGGGCAAGCTGGGTTGTTCTAGTCCCACGGTTGAAAAATGTGCAACTGGCCTAATTGCACCGGGTTCAGGGAGTGGGTTCAGAGAGTGACTGACACAAATTCAAAGAAACGGCAAGCTGAACGTAAACAATGGCAGGCTGAATTGACCAGCACCCTGAAGTGACCAGAAAACTTGGCAGTTTCGGGAAGGCAGTTGTAACTTCCAAGCCCTGTTTAGCTGAACAGCTCTTCTAAGAGTACAGTCAACAAGAAAACCCTACGCAGCCCAGAATAGGAACCCAAAACATACAACTAAATGTGAATAACTTGCCAGATGTACACTGAAATGGCTTGCTGATTTTCTTGCTTTATGTTCTCAAAATGCATCTCTATAACTGTCAACCTTCATGAACGAGTCAAACTTCCTCACTCACGTGCCTTCACTCCCTTGGACTATGGTCACACTCATGTGGCTTTACATTACAAGACATTCCTAAAACGGCTATCATACGTGAAAAGATATGGCATTTACAATCTCCTTCATCACTGAACTTCTATGAGTGAAAGACTGAAGTGCTATGACTAAGGTAATTGCTTCCATGCTATCAACATGAAGCCTCACTCATGGCTGTTCACAGCCCACAGTATTCCAAGAAGAAGTCAAACATAAATGAATGCACCTTCCCGGTCTTTACCTACGTATGGTTATGAAAGGGTGAAGGCAGCAAACGGAAGTGCCAGAACCCATTCAAAGAACCGACCTGCAAACATGGATTCATCTTCCTCCATTCTGCCCCTCCTAATTTCACCTGCTCTTGCTTCAGCGGCTGAAGTGATCCGCAATTGGGCTCGCAATCAGCATGTCGCCTCAGAAGATCAAGTACAGCTTCTTCTTCTTTGCATGAACAAGCATTTTCTAGCTAGGAGACCGAGACTGCCAAAGAGTAGAGTGTTGCCAAAGCTCCCATCAAACAAGAATTTCCGTCAACTCTATTATCGGAATGCTGCTGCTATTTTGGGTTGGGGTCCCAACAGACGCTGTGAAGGAGGCGGCTAGGGTTTCAGTGAGGAGGTGTATGATCAACTCCGGTGCGTGGTTTTCCCAGATGAGGCAAACGAAGAAGGCAGACCTGCAACTGCACTGATCGGGGTCAGGGGAGGATCGACAATACAAGAAGTGCATCAAAGGACAGAGCATGGGGACGGACATAATGGCCAGGCTTCAATTCAAGCACTGAAAGGAGGTCCAAGCATAACCTCCGACCCTCCCAACAGTAGACCAGGTCAGTTTATATTCCCAATTTTTTTGGTCATCACTTTGCTTTTTTCATGACTGCCGTCACATACATTCCCAATTTTTTTTGGTCGTCACTCTCCTTATTTCATTACTACCATCACATTTCCAGAAGGTTCACGGTAGTAGAAATGCATCTAATTCTATATCAGCCCTTCAGCTATAGCAAGTAACAAGATACAAGACATGAACATTTGCATTTCATTTCAATAACACAAGGCTAATCACTCAAACGGTTACACCAAAATATTATTCCTGTGTTTTCAAATGTCAAAGCACCTTCACCGTCTTCTATCAATCGAGGTATGCTACGACATGCCAAAAAATTAGTCCTCTACCTCCTGTTCATGCTGATCGTCCTGTGCTTTGATCGGTCACTGAACTTCTACGTCACCTACAGGCAAGCGTATCAACATCGACAATACAGGGTCACGGCAGTCGGATCGGGAGCGACCAGAAAACAGCGACGACGTCAGGGGCGCTGGGAAAACAGGTAAGACTCTAAAACCCTCTTTTGCCTCTACTCTCTAGTTTGGTGGTCCGGTGGGTTTAGTTCACTGACCTGGTCTTCCTTAGTCGCAGGAGGACAGCTCAACGTCGACGACAACGGTTTAGGAAGAAATCGGCAACCCCTGCGCAAGAACGTCGCCACTTCAGGTTTGGTTACAAATCCAACGTTTGCAAAAAAAATCTGGTCCTGCACTCACAAAATCGTCACTTACAGCATAGGTGCTTGGACTGTAACAGGGGGAAACACCAAAAAAATAAATGGATCTGAAATCGAGAGTTCCGACGGATCGGCCACCCCCAGCCGCGCCCCTCTCGCTGATTGTACAGGTGCGGGGCCATTGCCTTCTGTACCTGCATTTTTTGCTTTTCTGGTTTATGGCCTTTGGGTTCGTGCTTTACCTGACGGTCGTCTGCACTATCCTTCGAATTCGGTGCAGGCTGTAAACGGCAACGCACCGTGGCCACCGACGACCACTGCAATTCCAGGCCCGACTTCGGCGATATTGGTCCGCACCGACCGCCCCAACCTGCCGCGGATGACTGAATCGGCGCAGCCTCAGCGGGGCATCTGCAACCCTCACCAAGCCGGAACCTCTGCACGCCCACAAGAGACGTCTCAAGCAGAGCCAAGCATTCCACCATCATCTTTTCCCATGCCAGTTAGGGTAGCGCATTCGTGCCTCTGCGACGACAACATATCCGATGAAGAACAAGAGGAAGAGCACCGCGGCTTCAGTCTAGGTCTAGCTACATATTCCTACATTCACGAGGTGACAAAGGAAGAAATGTACTTTGTTATCATGAAAAATAAAAGTACTATTGCCTTGGCAAAATCCAATGTACATGAAATATTGCGTGACAAAGAAGGCACATCTGAATCTGAAAGTGAAAAAACTGACCATGAGGGTTGGCGAGACTCTTCTTGCGATAGTGAAGACAGCAGCCAAGGCTCAGATGATAGTGAAGAAGAAGACAGTGACTGTAGCCAGGACTCCGAGGTAGAGCACGAAGCAGAGGAAGGCAATAACAACAACGACCAGAATTGCCCACTACCCGCCTCCTACAACCATTCAAGCTCACGCCTTCCTTCACCGTTGACCGTAACACAGAACATCAGCGTCGGCTCCCACCCACCGCCAACACAATTGCGGCCGCGGCCGCGAGCAGCAACAAGAGAAGCTGCAGACAGGGAAGAACATCACCAGGGTCGCGACGAAGGTAAACGGCTAGAGGCGGAGCTGCAAAGAGAAGAGCCGTCCGGCACAGCCGCGGGGGAGGCCACAAGCGCCCGAGGGCGGAAACGGAGGCTACAGCCATCCGGCGGCGGGCAGCAGTTCATGGCGGCAGGGAGCGGCGTAGATGAGGCTCCAGCGGCTACTTCAGGGTTGGGTCGTGGCAGCAGAGGCAGGGGTCGTGGGCGTGGTAGACGCCAGGGCAAGGGCGAAGGTTTGTCATCTACAACACAGGGGAGCGAAAAAATAAAAGAAGAGTATGCCCCAACGACTTGGAAGAAGAGGTACATGAATTTTTGCCCCCCCGTGAAACCCTTCAGTGGTCCAACCCCAGGCTTGACTGAAGACTGGGATCGAGTACCTTCGCTTCTTCAATTATTTAGCTTATTTTGGTCTATTCAGACATTGAGGCGTATATGTGCGGAAACGAATCTATAGGCAACTAAGAAATTGAGGAGGGTCAAGCGTGGGATTTTGAATCCCACGGGTCCCAACGATTACGAGTCTTACACCCGTGGAGGCGTTGGGTGGAAATTGGTTGATGTGGGAGAATTGAAGGCCTTTTTTGCTATTTCTTTGTACATGGGATTGAAAAAACTCCCCAACATCCGTATGTATTGGCGGAAGTCGGAGCCATTTCTTTATTGCCCCATTATATCCCAACTTCTGTCACGGAATCGTTTTTTGCTACTTTCGAAGTGCCTACACATCACCAACCCATCCTCCATATGTGTGGATCGAAAATCGCCGACTTATGACAAAGTCAACAAAGTAAGGTGGTTGTTGAATGAATTGAGGGATCGTTGCAAGACATTATGGAATAATGGGGAGAAAATCACCATCGACGAAATGATGGTCCGTTACAAAGGTGTATATTGCCCTGTGCGGCAATACATGCCCAATAAGCCCGAGAAATGGGGACTCAAGATTTGGTGCCTCGCGGATTCAGTGACACGTTTTGTTAGCAACTTCGATGTGTATTGTGGAGCATCAATTGAAACCGTAGGGGCCCCTAAGTCAAAGAAAGGTGAGCCCAAGATGGGGCAAAGGGTAGTGGAAGCATTGCTTCTTGGCTTGGGAGGTCGAGGACATGTAGTAGTGATGGATAATTTCTTTACAAGTGTAGAATTATTCCGTGATTTAGAACGAGGGGGAACATACGCCACAGGCACGCTCCGGAGTAACCGTATTGGGCTTCCAGAGTTTGTGAAGGACTAGAAAGCATTCAAGAAGTCCACGCAAGGGAGTTTGGAGTGGGCTATGCATGACTCTCGGAAGATGTGTGCCGTCATGTAGATGGACAAAAAACCGGTTCTCCTATTGTCCACAAGCGCATTGCCCTTGTCTTTTCCATGTGAGGTAGTGGAAGTCCCCCGTCGAGTAGGAGGCAAAATTCATAAAATCAAGACATCCCTAGTTCATTTAGAGTACACTACTTTCATGCGTGGTGTGGACGTGGCGGACCAACTCCGCAGTTCTGACTCATGTCAAGTGCGGTCACACAAATGGTGGCACCGTCTTTTTTACTTCCTCATCGATACAAGTGTCGTGAATATGTGGCTTATTCATAAGGAGATTTTGAAGGGAAAAGGACGCGAGAAGGAGTCTCTATCCCATTTCAACTTCATAGTGGCGTTATGCAAGGCGTTGACAAGGAGTTGGGCGGGCCAAAAAGCAACAATTTCCTCATTGTGGGATGACATGCCCCGAATTCATTGCCCTCAGAGAAGCCACTTGCGCCAGCGTTGCGTTGTGTGTAAGAAACGCACAACAAGTTTTTGTGCACTATGCTCTTTCCAGTGGATGTGCTTATACGCATGGCTGCTACATGAAGATGCACCACCCTAGTGGCACCTTCTAAGTGAGTTTCCGTATTATCTTCCACGAACTTCTGCTTTTATATGAGTCATTTGTTTGTGGGATTTGTCTTCACCTTTTTTTGGGAGGGTTAACCCTTTTCGGTTTTCACTTCCCTTTTCCTTTGGTGCATAGGTTTCTTTTAGAATGTCTTTGTTCCCTTTTTGGGGGGGTTGGTGGTTTATCTTTTCCTAAGGTGCTGACATGTCTATGAGAGTTCGGTGTGTACCCTTTGTTTTGGGCCTCTGTGATTTACCTAATTGTTTTGGTAGTTGCATTACAAATTTTTATTGCCCTTGTCTTTCAATTTCTTTTCCTCATGTGGCCCCCCCCCCTTTCTTTTGGATCTGTGATGGACATGTTCTTATCATTCTAGGTTCATTTTTTTCCTTTGTCAAAAGTTTAATTTTATTAATCCTCTGCACTCTTTGCAGTGATGTGGCTTTCAATTTAGTGGAGCAGCATAGTTTGGATTTTTTAGAACCTGTGTTAGTAGAAGCCAAGAGCCCCAAATTTTTAATCCAGTGAGTGCACCCTACAGGAGCTACGGTATGGCAGCAGGTCGGGACGGCAGCTAGCGGCTTGCCGTAGTGACAGACCAGGCTACGTGGACCGAAGCAGGCGCCGCGCCTAGTGCCATGGCCGCAGGGTAGGCTGCCAGCAGCACTGCGGTCAGCGGCAGGCGGCAATTTTGAGAGCCCGCAAGGAGGGCGGGAGTCCGGTTCTTTTCAAAACCCAAACGGCTTCCTTCCGCCAGGTGTCGCGAGAATAGCAGGGGGTTGGGGAGCCTCTGAGGCAAGGGATGGGGACTTGGACCGGTCTTGTTGCTTGTGTAGGGATCGTGCAGTCTGGGGGGAGCCGGTTGTCTGACACACATGGGCTTGGCATAGGTTGGGCCCAAGATTCCCGGGACTGGGTGCCCGGGTCACAAACTCTGAAAATTTTCACCCAGAATGTGAGGCCTTGCTATTGCAAGCCATTCCAAAAATAGCAGCGGTTGAGAATTGCTTCCAATTTTTTTAGTGAACATTGTGCACTTCATTCCCCAAATGTGAGCTCAAAAATGCAAGAATTCCGAAACCATTAGAAGAAGTTATTGGCTTCCGAATCCAAGCTGCCCGTTATAGAATTGCAGGAAAATGGTCAAAATTTGAACTTCACACCTAATTTGCCGAAGATCCGTACGGTGGAATGACCTGAAAATTTCAGGGTAAGTAATACACTACAATGTAAACAAGATCCAACGGTTAGATTTTTGCAAAAAATGTTTTTAAATTTCTGGTCCTCTTTACCAGAAAACGACTGTTTCTGCATAGTTTTGAGGCCACCACCCCCCTCGGGCGTTTAGGGGTTAATGTGTGCCGATTGATTGGAGCTCCCCTTTTGCATGAAATGTCTTTCTTTAATGTAGAATCTTTTCTTCTTCTTCTTTTTATATTGCAGAAAGTCCATTTGAAGTTTGGCTTGCCGGCACTACATTGGGGCCAATTTTTCTAAAAGTTGGAGGAACGGATTTGAGGGCTGCCTCCCTGCGCTTCAAAAGTTGGATACTGTACGTTTTTCCGTGTTCCCATTGGGCTTGCTCTTACGGTACCTGAAGGATCAGCTTGCATTGAAGTGCGCTGACGAGATCCTCGAAGCCAGGAAGACAAGGCGACGACGGAGGACGACGACGGAGGGCAACAACGACAGCGGAGAGACCTCGGAGGAGTCCTTGGTCCGTTTGAGAACCGGTCGAGCCGGGCGGGCGGGCGGGCGGGCGGGCCTTAGCCGGGCGGGCTGCCTCAAGCTCGGGCAGCGTCAAGTGGCGGGCAGCAGGTCGGTCCCCGGCGTTTTGCGGAAAACGTTAGTGCCGAGGAGGGGCGACGAGATCTGGCAGAGAGCTGCCTCTCTTGCATGATTGCCAATCCCCGACGCTCCATCTCCATCGCCGTGATTGCACAACTGGGACTCTCACTGCCTGCCTGCCTGCCTGCCTGCCTGCCTGCCGGGAATCTTCCAGCTAAGTTATGCAATCAAACTCCCACACACACAGTGTCTCGGGGTCTCCCTTCCCTTCCTCTCTGGGTTTACTTCTTCCGACCTAGCTAATCTAGTTGCCCGAGCGGTGGTGAACCTTGTTTCTAGGGTCTGCTGTCTGGTTCCGAACTTCCTGTTGGCGTTCCGTTGTGGATCGGAGCCTGGCTCGTTTTTAATTTTCGAGGAGACTGACTGACGGAGGGTTGGAAGCCTTTCAAGGATCCAGGTTGGAAGACATCCAGGTTGCTGGTCGTTGGGATTCGACTTGGTGGAGTTCGGTTGGGATTCGGGGATTTTACGAGGAGGGAGAGGGTTTGAGTTGCAGGGCGAGCTGCAGGGTTGTGTGTGTGTGTGCGGGCAGTGGAGTTGCGAACCCTAAGTGCGCGCGCGGGGTTGTGGAGCCTCGGGTTTGTGATTTGATTCCAAGTGTAGATAGATCCTTGTTGTAGCATGTGGCGGACGGAAGTCTGAGATCTCTTCTTTTAGGAAGCAGGGGTAGAGGAGAAGGTTTGAGATCTGGAGGGGTGAGGCTTTAGAACAAGGGGACAAGACTGGATGGGTTCCACGGGGATGGGGTCGCAAAGCGCGACGGTGTCACCACTGGCGAAGTACAAGCTAGTGTTTCTTGGGGATCAGTCGGTTGGTGAGTTCGATTTTTGTCTGTCAAATGTTAATCTGAAGTGGGATGATCGCATTTTTAGAATGTATCGATGGTCATATTGTGATTTCTTCAGAATGTGGATTCGGTGTGTTTTAAGTGTTGATCTAAAATGTAGGCGGCTTTTTCTTTTGAACAATGTGACGTTACATTTTCTGATCGTGTTCTAGGTAAAACGAGTATCATCACGCGATTCATGTATGATAAATTTGACAACACATATCAGGTGGGTCTCTGTTTCTAATGTTCTCCTTCTCGTGTGAGGAGGTAACTTTGTTGATGGACACATTTGCTTTACATTGAATGCCGAAATTTCTGTGTGGCAGTTTTATTTGCTGGAAATTTGGTGTAGATCAATTTTTCATACATTATTGTTTTGATTTGCAGGCTACTATTGGTATTGATTTTCTCTCCAAGACCATGTATCTTGAGGACCGCACTGTACGCCTGCAGCTCTGGTAAGCAAGACCTAGACTCTGATTGTTGCTCCTGGCCAATTCCTTGCGTAGGTGTCAACTTTTTTTCTCGAGTTGATGTGGTAGAGCGTTCTTGTTCTTCTAAATTTAGTGTTTTTGCCACATTCTATTTCACTGAATTTGGGACTTTTGTGATCGTAGGGACACAGCTGGACAAGAGAGGTTCAGGAGCTTGATTCCTAGCTACATTCGGGACTCATCTGTAGCAGTGGTTGTCTACGATGTTTCAAGTAAGTCTTTTCTAGACCCTCATTAAGCAGAGAGCAGTCTAAGTTGTAGGGGGGGGGGGTTCTTCAGAGCGAATCTCTCTTTTGGCATATTTGAAATTTCTCTGCCCCTAGTAAGAATGAGCAAGGACAAGAATTTGAACTAATGCCTTGCACGTTTCCGTAATTTGATATCACAATGCAGCTTGGTACTGACGTTATACGTTCTGGGCAGATCGGCAGTCATTTCTGAACACAGCCCGGTGGGTTGAAGAAGTTCGAACAGAGCGTGGAAGTGATGTTATCATAATGCTTGTTGGCAATAAGACTGATCTTGTTGACAAACGGTGAGAACTTAGTACACGCTTTAAGCCTCAAGGCGCTGAAAGTGGCTCTTCGTTGTAGGAACATTACTTATCAATTTTTGTTAATGCAGTTCGCTTGTCTGCTGCAAGTAAATGCTTGCGTCCGCTGCAGGGAGCTTGGCAGTTGAGAAATTTGTTTGTGTTCATGTTTGTTTCAGTCAAGTATCAATTGAAGAGGGTGACGCTAAAGCTAAGGAATTTGGAGTCATGTTCATTGAGACAAGTTCAAAAGCAGGTTTCAACATTAAGGTACGACCATTGCATTGCCTACCTCGTTTCCGATTCTCTCGGTAGTTTCTTTCTATCGACTGGATACCCTGAGGAAACTATTAACAGATTTTCAGTGAGCCAAGTCGCATTTTTGGTACAGGTTGATTTCCTTGTCCTGGCCAGTTGAACTTCCTCATTGCTCAGAAAAAGAGCGCCCTTGCCCAGTGACATTCTACTAAATTTGCTCATTTTCACACCATTTTGTGCAGGCATTGTTCCGAAAGATTGCTGCTGCCTTGCCTGGAATGGAGGCCTTGTCTTCTCACAAGGATGACCTTGTTGATGTTAATCTCAAGCCAACATCAAATCCACAGACGGAGGGTAAAGCAGGAGGCTGTGCATGTTAATGGGATTGAGAAAACGAAAAGACGCGCTCTCTCATAATCTGCACATAGTTTTGGTTGTTACACTTTTCAAGAGGTTTCTCGTACTATTTTGAAACTCCGTCAAGGAGGTTTAGAAGGGAAACACTGATTTAAGTCCTTGCTGAGGAGATATTGGGCTGATGTGGAGTGCTCATGAGTGCGCGAGTGCATCACATTGACTGCACATAGATTCGGTAAATTGAAGTGTTAAACTAGTTTTAAGTGTCTCTCACATTAGATGAGCTGGGTTCAGTAGGACCAAGAGACAGAGCCGATGAGTTTGCTGCCAGATAGATATATTAATGAAAGAGCTACAAGCTCAGAAAGCTTTGAGCCGCATGGCTGAATATCTTCTGTTGCCTGCTAAAGGATTAGGGTCTTGGAAAACACGTCATTTGAGCGTTGATTGCCGCAAGCAGCATATAAGATTACAATCATGTAGTCTACTTTCTGTGATTCACTGTTTTTGCTCCTTCTTGTCGGACTTGACATCTCAATGTCACTAACTGATTATCTTGATTTCTCTATTGTGGCCTTTCGTAGGAGGTTGTGAGCGAGTCGGGAGCTTTTGTTAAGACTTGGCATTTTTCAAAAAGTTTTACTCTTTTCGTTAGTGTCGCATCTAACCTGCTCGTTTGTGCAACTTATAATTTCTGACTACGCACGACCATAAAGCCTACGAAAGAAAAGACGTGGTACTGGGGTGACATGAGGATGTTTGGACTAACATATGGTGCGAATCTGGGAATTTTGTATAGAGTTGGGCAGACGGCTGGAGTGTCCGAGTACTTCGACTTGCATGTGAGTTAATTGAGGTTCGTTAAGTACCGTATATTATCAGTTTTTCATCACTATAATTATAATTTTCATCACAGATATTCCGATTACTGATGTTGAGAGCATGGTCATCAGATTTCCAACTAAAAGCAATGCTCTAGCTCAGCAGCCAGTTTAGTTGAAATCGTGTTAACCCTGAATACTGGTACAGTCAAAGAGGCGCCCCAATACGAAGAAACGCTCTCGAGGACGCTGTCGTGGTGATTCTGCGCCACCTGCACCCTTGAGTTCATAATAAATAAACTCGAGCCAACTGAGGTGAATGCGTGGGGAACGCCTGAGGCGTGACTTACCGGTACAGTCAACCCTCTCTAATTGCACTGCCTCGGGTGGAACAAATGGGCTTCTAAATTGAACTCGCATATTGTATTCGCGATTTGAAGTTGTGGATTTAAGAGTTTCTGGGGATACATGAAGTGTATAATTACAGAGTGTGCAATTAGAGAGGGTTGAGTGTAGCTGGTACCGCTCATGTTGACGTGTGGAATAGTGTGGGCAGACCCTGACTGACTTGGTATTCTGTGGATGAGTCAGACAGTGTGAACCCGGGTAAATCAGGAACAGCAAAAATAAGCGGGAAAGAGGCTGACATCAGTGTGAAAGGCGAAGGGGATGTTAGGGTAGCTCATCTGCATGGCCGCCCGATCGACGCATCTCAGCCGTCCATTGCGCAACGCATCAGCTCGTCGGCCTCCACAATCTTGTGCCCTTGCCACCGTCGTCCCATTCTTTCTCGCGCGCCCGCCGGCCTGATTCTTTGCCAGGATCAGCGGACCTTCTCACCATCGCCCTTGTTCAGTTGCAGAGGTCGCACTGAATCAACGTATTGTGCGCATTTCAGGGTGGAGGTTGGCGAAGCATTCTCACCAGTGGGACCGCTCCAGGAAACTGGAGGCTGGATCAGGTCTGTAGTATTGCAACCAATTTTGAAACGTTGTATGTCCTACAGTTCGTTGTCAGAACACTGTCGATGCCGCAGTTCATTTGATGCGGGTGTGCCTCTCGCTTAAAAAGCGTTTCTTGTCTTGTAGGGTTTTCCACATTGAGGCGTTTTAAAAATTAACACATTTTCGAGCGCTACCAGTTAATTCATTACTTGTCAATGAGATGTGCTGTCTCTTGATCAATGGTCCAGGCTTTGATGAGTGCTGGTTCCCTTAGTGAAGGTCTTTACGATATTGAGAATCGATCCCGGTTGAGATAACTTAGTCGGAAGTCGTTTGAACCAACCTGGATGTCATTTTTTGATGTTAACAATTTTACTATAACATCTAACAACAGGGGTATACTTGGGTGAATACTCCTGGACATGCTCTGTTTCGGTCGATTGGGTGGTTGTCGAAGATGCCCATCATGTCAAGGATTGATACCGGTAGACGGGGACTTTTTCTTAAGACCGCATGGGACATTCAAAAACGTGCTGTATTAGCGAGAGTGTAAGAAAGAGGTCTTCTAATTAGAGCTCTGCTGAAGCAATGGTATTCGAAATGATGTCAACACCGAACGAAGTAAAGACGCCCTGAACTGATAACCTAGTTTCAGCCATTGATTATAGTAAAAATCTCAATCATGCTGCTGTAGGAAGTCAATGTTGAACACGGCAACAGAAACTCGAGGTTGTCTTGAGTTTGAACAATCCATGACTTACATATTTCATTCCATTGTGCAGAAACATTGCAGCTCATTTCATTTGCAACGGTATTCCAAGCTCAGGGTTTTTTCCTGATGGGAACCGAGAGGCTGAACAACAGGGCTGCAAGGCTTCACTCTCTTATGGGATCATCGTATCTCTCCAATTTGCTTTCACCATCTTCAAGAATGACGCCGTCAGCCTTGGCAGGCACCACTACGGCAGCAACTCCGTTCACGTTGCAGCCCCCCACTGCCACTCAGGCTCGCAAGGTGGCCAGCTCTGGAGTCTTGAAGTGCCCCGCTCGGTTTCTCTGCGGCGGTCCCACAATGAGCAGTTCCGTTGCCGCCATAGCCCGGCCCACGTCGTCCGGTGTGGTGGCCCATGCCGCGCAAGAGAAGCACTTCCTCATGGACTTCTTGCTGGGAGGCGTGTCCGCGGCTGTGTCCAAGACGTCGGCTGCGCCTATCGAGCGCATCAAGCTCCTCATCCAGAACCAGGACGAGATGATCAAGCAGGGCCGGCTGTCGGAGCCCTACAAAGGCGTGGCCGACTGCTTCCGGCGCACCATGGCCGACGAGGGCGTGGTGGCGCTGTGGCGAGGGAACCTGGCCAACGTCATCCGTTACTTCCCCACGCAGGTGAATATTCGCTCAGTAATCGCCACGTCCATGATCCCGACTCGATCAGCTGAACAATCTGGGATACAATCCGACATCATTCGGGACAATTAATGTGGGGAGACTTGGTTGTGAAATATGACATTTCGAGGTCAATTATGGTGATTCACCTTCTAACAAAGCCGATGCAGCACTGACTGCTCCTCAACGTAACCAATCGTGCTGTTCTCATCTGTCCCTCGATCGATCCCTCTACTAGCTGCGAACTGACATTGTCGCCGAATATAATGGTATTGGTGGTATGCAGGCTCTAAACTTCGCGTTCAAGGACCACTTCAAGAAGATGTTCGGCATGCAGAAGGACAAGGACGGGTACTGGTGGTGGTTTGCGGGCAACCTGGCCTCGGGTGGGGCAGCGGGAGCGGCGTCGTTGTTCTTCGTGTACTCGTTGGATTACGCGCGGACCCGCTTGGCGAATGACGCCAAGTCGACGAAGAAGGGCGGCGGCGATCGGCAGTTCAACGGGCTGTTCGACGTGTACAAGAAGACGCTCGCCTCGGATGGCATCGCGGGACTGTACCGAGGCTTCGTCATCTCGTGCGTGGGCATTGTGGTGTACCGCGGCCTCTACTTCGGCATGTACGACTCCTTGAAGCCGGTCCTCTTGGTCGGGGACCTGGAGGTACGTCCGTGACCACTTCTTAGTACATGGAATTAGGCTCCGGATTCAACACGCCATGAACACAATTAGGTAGCTGTGTAGCACTCGATTGATGAATTGCACGCTACCTAGCAAGCGCGCCGTTTCGTAGCTAGACATCTGGCTTGCAGTCGGGATTTGACTTGGTTTGTAAGAGATCGAATGTGTGTGTTTGGAAGACGTTCTGATCTTCTCGTGACTGTCATGAGTGAATGAAATTTGTGTTTGGGCGTGTGTACGTGCAGGGCAACTTCTTGGCGAGCTTCATGTTGGGGTGGAGCATCACCATCGGGGCGGGATTGGCTTCTTACCCGCTGGACACCGTGAGGCGGCGCATGATGATGACTTCGGGATCGGCGGTGAAGTACAAGTCCAGCTACGATGCCTTCCAGCAGATCGTAGCCAAGGAAGGGTACAAGTCGCTGTTCAAAGGAGCCGGCGCCAACATCCTGCGGGCCGTGGCGGGGGCGGGCGTGCTGTCGGGCTACGACCAACTGCAGCTCATCTTCTTCGGCAAGGCTTACGGTGGGGGAGGCGGCTGACCTGGCTGCCTGAGAGTAGTGTAGTTAGAAGCTGGGTGCAGTACTAGTTTCTGGTGCACCCTGCACTCGCACTCCCTTGAGGACGAGATGCTGGATCGAAATTTGGGATTTCAGTGTGTTTTGGTCGATCTTTGTGGACTCAGATCTTTCGCTGGCTTTCTTCAAAGCGATTTGATGAACTTGGGGTGTCCGTTGTTCACTAGACAGTTTGAGCTCAGTTAAGTTGTTCTTTGTCTCGAGCACCCTCTTGCTTCTTAGCTTGATGAATCAGTTGCCGGTGCTATATGATTGGACAATTGGGAGGAAATGGGGAGAAAATGGGTTGGCTTAGCCAGTGGCAGTGAGTGATGAAGAAACTCCCATATGTCCAGGGAGGTCAGTTTCCGTCAGATTTGGAGGCAATCTATCAATGCAACATTTGATCGCCATCTTTTGGGGTTGGTCTTCCTTCAGCTACACTCCAGATGCTTTTTCTGACAACGCATGAGAATGCTGTAATCACAACGGACCTTTGTGGAATTCCCTGCGACTGTTTTGGAGATTATGTAGGTTTTCATGCAAGTTTCTCCTAGTTTTTATGTTTCCCTGTGTTCTAATGTGATCATGGAGGGATTTTCAAAGAGTTCCTATGCAAAAGGAAATTGTGGGTTTTCTTTGTAAGGATTTTCATAAATTTCCCCCAAATCCCCCGTGTGCAATCCAAATTGGTAGACTTTGCAACACATTGACACATCTTACATTTCAATGTTTTTTCCACTTAATATTTGGTAGATTTTAGAAGATTCAAATTGTCCCATATCGATTGTCGAGGGTACCATGAGGTTGGACACATAAGACTTCTAAGTTGTCAATCTTCATGTGAATGTATTCTATTCTTAGAAATCTAACGTTTCTACAGTTGGTACATTTTAGAAATCTCAGAAATTTTACAATACATGAAATTGTAAAATGTTCAAACAAATGAATCTACATATTACTAATATTTTGAACTATTGAAATCTAGCTAACGGTCTAGACTAAAAATTCTGAAATGTACAAATCATTAAGATTGGAAATTCAAAATCTACATACCTGTTAGATTTCAACTTCCAAAATCTACAAACTGAATTGATTATGCAAACTAAAATCTACATTAAAATTAGATTTTAGATGCTTAAATCTACATTCTAGATTATTAAATTCTACAAATTGAGTTGATTTTGAGGTGGGGACATCTTCAAATAACACTAAAGAACACACAAATTTCCCCCTTAAAACTCCCTTAAAATTCCCTGTCTCACATTTCCCTGTGAGAGTGATATTCCCTATGAACAACAATTTGTAACTTTTTCTTGTTTCTTAGGAGGGGATTTGGAGTACAATGCCTGCGGGGAATTCAGAAAAGGCTTCCTGTGAATCAATCTTATCTGTTGTTAGTCTCGTAAGCCACATCAACATCGGTTTATTTGCTAACGCAGGATTCATGCTCCGGAGAGGTCATGTCTTCCAATTCATAACTTCAAACGTTGCCATTTGGTACAGTAAATTCATCTTTCTGGTAGCGAAGCCGTGTGCTCAATGTGGCACTACATGCAGAAAGACAAGGGAAGAGAGAGTAGATGCAACTGCAATGAAAAAATCTTCTTCCATGCGTATATGAGAATTAATTTTCATCATTGTTTGGAGAACGCCCTTCATGGCTAGTTTGTATTCTAATGGACTTGGAGGAAAGTCGAAGTATTATAGGGTTTCAAGGCATACTTCAAACCCGCAAATCCTAACTTCAAGGTATTCTTCAAAGCCTCTCAGAAAATTGCAAACTTCACAGAGATTAGCCACTAGGATTTGACCCCAAATCCTATCTTCAAGGTATTCTTCAAAAACTCGTACATCACAAACTCTAAAGGGAGCAGCCAGTAGGATTAGCGATACGACCGGAATGGCCGCAAGGCCGTGTAGGCCTTCCACTTAAGAAACCTTAAAATGACAGCCACTGATACTCCAATGCTTTCAAAATGCTGGAAGATGAACGCTCTTACTATAGCTGCTTACTCAGGCTGGTTCGGCTCAAACAGGCCTAACAAGTGACCATCCAAGCCTCGCATTGCCGCCACCTGCACATTGCAAGTTGCAATTAGCACCAAAAGACTTTTCTAACGATCACAAGCCTGGTTCACGAGTAAGAGAGAAGAGCAACGGCTCACCTTGCCCTGAGGAGGGTGCTTGATTGGACCATCGAGCTCTGCGCCCATAGACAGCAACCTCAACACAGTGCTATCCATGTCCGTCACGTTGAACGATAGAAATGGCGAGTAGCCCTTCGACAATTCCACATTGCTGCCAAGCCGAAGTCCTCACTCGTTAGCACCACGACTAGCACTCTAAAAATGGATGGCTGCATCCTCGCCATGGCCATCAGTATTTCAAATTTAGAGCCACATAATGAAAAGTTTAGTCAATGCATAGATCTAGGACCCCTATCAAAACTTTTTGGAGTACTCCAATCACAGAAATGAATAAGATCAAGAGAGATATGAGCGTTTGAAAAATGCAGCTTTCACCGGTCTTTTGACTGTCAAGAAATCCATCAGGCATTGTTTGTTCAATTATGATGGTTCTTCATTCTCAGCATGTCAAATGCATTTTTTCTATATCTGTTATTCAAAATCTAATCTTGCATTCAGCATATCATTCAAAACATTCAAGAAAAAACTAAATATTAGTTTCAATTTCAATTTTTACTGTCCTATTTTGAAGCAATAGCAAAATTCAATAACAAAGCCAATTGACCAAAAAAATAATAGAATTGACAACATTTCGGTAGAATGATGACAAAACTTGCATGACGTTTAACGGCGAACATAATCCTGGAATGTGCACGTATATGTCGAATGACTCATTTACTACGAAGGCGAGAAGACCGAAACCAATTTAGAGCAAATCCTAATCTCAAACCCCTTTAAACCCCTGACTACACAACCTTTCGTGAGACAATCTCGATTTAGTCAATCGCACCTTCTTCCATCTTGTTCTATTTACTCATACGTTACTTCGTCGAATCCAAACCCCAAAGGCAGAGACAAAACCCTAATTCGACATGAATGGCAATGAAAGAGCTCAGAGGCAGGTCAAGCACCTAGGAGCTTCCATGAGGGCGATCTTGCAAGTCCATTGTACCTGCTTTCATCTTTGTTCTATTTTATTCATTCAATACTTAGCCGACTCCAAACCCTAAAGACAAAGACCCTAATTCGACATAAATGGTAACCAAAGGCAGGCCAAGCACCTGGGAGCTTCCATGAGGGCGATCTTGCAAGGTCCGGACTGCAGCTCCGCCCAGCGTGTGGTGCACACATTCACCGCCAGCCCCAGTCCATGCGCGTAAAATTGAGCAGCGCGCGGCACATCCTTGTGGAGGAGCACCATGTACTTCAGGATCGACATCTCCCCGAGCTCACTCAGTGGATTACTGCCAAAGCCGCTCTGAAACCACCACTCCGGTCTAGCGCAAACGCCGAAGCATCCACCAAATCGTCCTCATGAATTCTTACATGTGAGCAAGCAATTCATTCACAACGGCTGCAATCTTTCACCCTTAATGGATTCCTTGGAAACCCAAATTGGAAAAGCAGGGGGAAGCCCAAGGCAGCAGCAGGGGTGCAGAACCTCCATAAGGTCACAGACTATTCTACCCAACAAAACGTGATGCACTTGGTTTCTGTAAACATGCTCTAATTAACAAGGATCTCCACTTCGAATCCAATCACAAACCCGAGGCTCCACAACCCCGCGCACTCAGGGTTCGCAACTCCACTGCCCCCCACACAACCCTGCAACTCGCCCTGCAACTCAAACTCTCTCCTCCTCGTAAAATCCCCGAATCCCAGAACCAACTCCCAAGCTCAAGCAAGTCGAATCCAGACCACCTGCCAACCAGAAAGATAAGATCGTCGAGAGGCTTCGAACCCTCCGTCCGTCAGTCTCCCAGAAAATCAAAAACGAAGCTCCTGCAGAGGCTACCCTGAAACAAGGTCACCACCACTACTGCTGATGCGGGGCGCTCGGTGCCCCGCCCGCAGCCCCCAGTCCAATTCTCAACCCGGTGAAGAATTCGAGGCCCGTCTTCATTGTCGTCGCCGAAGTCGTCGCCGAAGCTTGTCTACGCACATCGCTTAAGCTCCGTCAGACCCCGCCAGGTTCCGCCTGGCGTGCCGGCGGGGGAAGCCCTGGCGGATTTGGCCACCGCCAAGCGTGGCGGAGCCGGGCTTTTTTACCGGGAGGGATAAAAAAAAGGAGGGCGGGGGGTTGAGTAAACTCGCAGTTTAACTTCGAGTTAACTTCGCAGTGTCTTCCGTTTACCGTATGCCCAGGCCAGTTTCGGCACATTGTGGTCGAAATAGTTTAGTTTTGGAAGTTCGACAGTTCGGCAGCCTTATTTGGATTTCTTCACTTTCGGCATTTTGCTTTTTTTAATTTTTAGACAATCCTAATTTTGGATTGATTTGTTCTATTCATGCATGAATGTGTCTTTTTTTCTAAACTTTCTCAAGAATAATTTTTAGATGTTCAGAATTAGCAACAATATAATTTTTCAGATTTTCAGAAATAGTTGTATAAATTCCAAATTTTTGGCATTTTCCAAATTTTTTCGAGTTATTTACAAAACTGACCTACACGTACGGTATTTCAAAACCTAACCCAAAACCCTGAAAAAGTAGGGTCTTCCATTTATTTCAATGCGCTAGGTCAAGAATAAATAAAAAAATAAAAATCAATGCAAGGTGAAAAACGCTTGGGCTAGAGGTAGGCGTGGTTGGGCATTAGCGGGGCTTGCTTGCATATCCTCTGCCTCCGCCACCAACCGGCCCCTACAGCCAATTCAAAGCCTGTTGCCATTGCCAGCTGGACGGCCGGTTTCTAAAGGATTGCTGGACCCCACGTCGGAGGGGAGCTCATGAACCGTTTGCCTCCATTGCCGGCTGGACCTCCAGGAACTGGATGCTTCGAGATTCTTGGAAATAGCCTTGTAGTTAACCTGTAGCGGCAACCCTTTTACATTCACTTATGGCATGATTTACCTTAGTTTGGGGCCTCAGAACGATTTCAGCATTCAAAATTTTTAATTAAAAGTTCATACTCCACCACTTACCTAAACCACCCAAAGCCCTCTCACAATCATAATTAAAATGCAATAATTAATCACAATCATAATTATAATTCATCACAATCATAATTATAATTATAATTCATCACAATCATAATTATAATTATAATTCATCACAATCATAATTATAATTCATCACAATCATAATTATAATTAATTACAATCATAATTAATATGTTCATAATTAATATGTAATACGTACTGCACAATGGAAATTTATTAATGGTTATCCATTAATTTGTAATACATGGTATGTGTTCATATCATTTTATAATTGTTCATAATTTGATTTGCATCGTGATGTTTTAAACTATTATGTACCCTTGTGGTTCCATGTTTACAATTACGTATCTTATTTTGTTGGAAAAGTGTACTTGCAAAATGAATACCTCCCATTAGAAGAGATTTGAGAGCTGCGAAGGGCCGTTTCAGGCTGTTCCCGCAGTTGGGAACAGTCAAAATATAAAAATAATTAAAAAATAAATATTAAAATATTATTATTTTTTAAAATATTTAAAAAAATATTAATAAAAAAATATTTAAAAATTAATTTTTTATTATTTTCTGACGTGGCACAGTCTTAGCCACGTCAGATTACTACTCCCAGGCCGTTTCTAGGGCCTGATAACTCGCAGGCTCTTAGAGCCCTCAAATTTCTTCTAATGAATGAAATTTATTAAAAATCAAATACCTCCAATTAAATGTTTTATTTTAATCTTTTTCAGAGGTGAATTCACATTTGTTACAAGAGTTATATAAATGGATTAACATTTTTTTTAAAGTATTGGAAATTATGGTGGATTTTCTTTTAATCTAGAAGTTAATTGATTTGATGAAGGTTTTTATGGTTTGAATTAATCAGGTTAAAATCAGGTTAAGAATCAGGCTAAGAATCAGATGGTTAAAATCAGATAATTAAAATTGATACAATACACATACACAGATCAATTGCAAAATCCATGGTTCTGGTGATTTCATATAGATTGGATGGAATTAAACATGATTATCAAACAAATTGAAAGTTTGAATAACTTAAGGTTCTTGTTCTTCTGTTGTGGTAATTTGAAGTTGAACTTCTGATAATTCCTGAGAGAAGTGGGTTGAGCAAGAAGTTTCTTCCTCCATAAACTGTGCCCAGTTCTGATGGACGAGTTTGTCTTTACCCACAATTGGAAGGGTCCGGCTCAACTCTCTAGGGCCTCCAGCTCTGTGAATCCCCTTTGTACGGACTAGAATCTAGAGGGCCAGTTGGAGGTCCAGACTTGCCATCCAAGGGCAATGGCAAGCTTTTGGATGGCCAGGACCTGGCCGTCCAGCCCGGCAATGGCAACAGGCTCTCAACCCGCCACTCGCGCCTTGCTACGTGGCTGGGCGAAGGCAGCCAGGTGTAGCAGGGACTGCTCGTGTGCGTAGGCTGACCAGATTTCTCTCTTATTTCTTGCGTACTTTGAGGTCTCCACCGCTTTTTCTGGCCCTTGTGACATTAGAAAAAATTTCAGCCCTCAAGAAGGCCGCGAGTTTTGCACCCCCCCGGTGCATTTAGGGAAAAAAATAAAAAAAATAAAAAAATAAAAAAAATAAAAAAATAAAAAAATGACGTGGCACTATTGGTGCCACGTCAGCGCCACGTCAGATTGAAAAAAAAATTTAATTTAAAATAATAATAATAATAATAATAATAATAATAATAATATTTTTTTTTTCTGTAATTGCACCTCGGGGGGTCCGAAAATCAAATACTAACGGCCTTCTGCAGGGCTGAAATTTTTTCTAATGGTTGCTTGGTTGGTCTCATGTGTTGCACGTTGTCTATTCCCCTTGGCCTTCCCCGTCGAAAAGTTTCTTTCTATTGCTTTTTTCTTGCATGTTTGCTGGTTGCATGGTTTAGGGTTTAGAATTGAGCGTTGTTTTATTGAAGTACGTGAGATTGTGTTAGGTGTTGGAATTTGAGGGTGACAGAGCGGCGTTGAGGTTTGGTGGGAATTTTTTTGGAAAGTTGAGCTTGTGAGAGGTGGTGTAGGGCTTTTGTTGTTTCTTGATATTTTTGGAGGTTAGCTTGAGGGTTTGTTCAATTGTGGTATTCTGTTGCACGTTGAGGGCAAGAGCAATGTGTGTAAAGGTTTGGGGTTTTGGAAGCGGGGGTGAGGCAATTTTGCCAAGAGTCGTCGATTATTGTCGAGTTTTTTTTTTTAAATATATTCTTTAGTCGAGAAGAGATTGTGGTGGGAGGTTGGATAGAAAAGGAGTTGCGGTGTTGATGGAGTCCGTCGGTTGAAGATGAACCAGAATGACAAGTCGACGTCGACGTGGATCAATCGCCGTTGATTTTGGCTTACACAACGCTTCATTTGTCAATTGTTTTCTGTGGCGATGTTGAAGTGGGTTGGGGTTTGGATGCCGTTTTGCCCCAGGGAGAACACTCCTTGTAATTTAACCCCTAAAGGCCCAAAGTCCCCTCGAGGGACACTTGGGATTTCGGGCAGGCTCGTGCGACCTGAAATTTTGACCTGATTTCTTGAAACTTTATTTCAAGATAGGAAATCACATTAGCTTTCCAAAAATATAATTTTTTTTTCAATCAGTGCCCGGGAAAAAAAGTTATGCCGCCCGAAGTCAAAAAAGCAATTCGTCAGGCAGAAAAAAAAACCTTTAAAAAATTGAATTTTTTTTTTTGGGATTTTTTTTCTCAAAGATCATGTTTTTGTCTATATTTGAAGCTTTGATTCATTCTAATTGGACTCAAAATGAGAAAGTTATGGACAATCTTGTTTTTCGGGTAGTCTAAGCGTCTTCTTCAAAAAACAACTTATAAAATTCATTATTGAATGCAATTTTCGAAATTTTTCAAATTTTTTTTTTTGAAAAGGTTAAGTTTGTTTGTAAGAACAATTGCACCTTTGGGATTATGGTTTTTTAATTCCATCTAAGAGCTATTGAAGATTTAGTGTTTTGTTCAATTTTGGACCTACTTCTACTTAACAATTTTTTTATATGTGAAAATTAAGTTTTGACATTCTGAAATTTTTTTCCCCGACTCTCAACTCAAATGTTCAACACAAAAAAATTTAACTTTATGGTGTGTATTGCAAAAAAAAATCCACAAATGGCCGTCAAAGTCATCTGAAATTGCAATCCAGAGTTCAAAAAAACTTCTTTTTCCAACTTCAAATGCTAATATCTTCCAATCTGTACGGTCAAACTTCATGAAATTTTTACCACATGATTTGAGACAAGTGAAGTCCAAGATCCTACAGTTAGATTCTAAAAAAAAGTTTTTTTTTGGTTTAGGGAGTGATCGCAACAGAAATGGCAGTTTTCAGTGGTTTCGGAGCCAGAAAATGCCTTGGGCCTTTAGGGGTTAAGGTATACATTTGAGTTAAGAGGGTATTTGATGTGGGTCTATTTACCTTAATTATTGTATTTAAGATGACCATATTTTTACATAAAAAGCTACAAGGGGCATATATTTAATACCCTATGGTTTTTGTAAATTCATTCATGTAGTTTTTTAAAAAGGGCTATCTTATATATAAAATTTAAGTGTCCAATTGACCAAATGGTAGTTTTTTACCTAAAGATCAATTGTCCGTTGAATAAACAATTGAAAATATGAGTAAGATCCTATGAAGTCAATTTTGTTCAATTATTTACAAAATTTTGACATAAGGTGTGAACATATATCCCTTTAGTGAAAATGTACTTTTTATTATTATTGAATACCCAAATCAAAAGTTATGTTGCCTTGAACTTTGGAGGGAGCCTAGGCAATTTGGGCATCTCTTGGACACCTTTTGCAAAAATGCTCATAACTTTTGAAATTTGGCATGTACATAACTAATAAAATATGGCATACAATTAGCAACAAAAAAATTAATTCTCAAATCATATACTAAGAGGAGTCAAACTTTACTAGCTATGTTTGGGTGGCTTCAAAAAAAACATTTTCCTCTACTTCAAGCCCTTAGCCCTATTATCTTGCAATATGTGAAGTCAAAGTTTTTGAAAAAATTTCCACATATTCCAAATGTTTGTCTCTAATTTTTATTTTTTGGATTTCAAATAAAAAATTTCCTCATTGCACAAGAAATCATCCAAAGACATCTAGTGTATTGTCAATGCACTTAACCACCTTACATTGTAGGTTGATTTAGAGTACGCTAGACTCTATATTTGCTTCTTAAAATTTTCATGGATAAACCTAACATCATATGTGTATGAGTGGCCAAAATCTTCATGTTTCTGATCTTCAAACGTTATGATCTTTCAAACCACATGGTCAAATGGATTGAAATTTTTTCTATACATTGCCTTACTTGTCTAATACACTTTTGAATGGTTGACTTTCCAAAAAAAAATTAATTTTTAATTTTGGACAATGCATCAAAATGGGTAGTTTGGGACTTTTTCTCTTTCAAAACATCCTTTGGCCTTTAGGGGATACTAACAAGTTTACCATTGAACACTTCAGAATCTCCATTGAAACTATCCCGTGAACATCCCATTCAATACAAGTGTGTTTATCATTCATGGCTTCAAATCATAAAGTTAATTTGATTGTAAATTCTAGATATTCTCATGTTGTATAGTTTTTAGTTCGCTGAACCCATAAAGGTAAACCTTCCTATTCGTGCAATGTGACAATTTCTGCTACTTGTGGTCAATGCCTTACGTTTACACTTAATTTTTTGATATATACACTACTAGTACCGTGGCACAATTTCAATCAACTACCCTTCATTGTAGAATTTCTTGACTATGTCCATATTTTCATCTACTTGAAATTATCTGTCTGCATCTATATGAGCATCTAAATTCATTGTTCTATGAAAATTTTGCACGGCTTCTATCTGTCAAGGCTAACTTATTAACAAAAATTCCTACTACATGATGTTTTTATATACCCTAATTTATATATAATAGAGTATATAGCATTTCATGGACCCTATGGTAGCCCTACATATTATATAAAATTTCTCTACTTTGAATTAAATAGACCCTATTTTTTAACTCACGTAGTTTTCCAAAACACAGATAGTGACCTCCCCGGGTTGCCCATCCTCTCATCACCAGTTTTGTTTTTTGTTTTTTGGAGGGTTGAATATTTCCACTATGGATTGGCAGTATTGTTTGCAGTTTTAAAGAGCTCTTGCAAATTGGCAATTGTGGAGTAGCGGAGTTGACAAACATTGCCAAGACTACCCTTACATACTCCAATTCTCTCTTGCCCTTGCTTGAAGCCCTTGCCAACTATGTCATTAGCTTTACCTGGCGTGGCTCTAATATTTGCTAACTATGTCATTGTAGCACAGGTTGACCATGAGATTGTACAATTTGAAGTTCTTCAAAATGCAAAAAAAAATTATTTACATCTCTTTCTGTCCAACTGAAGATGATTTTGTGCAATTTTGAAAGTTTTTTCTAATTTTGTGCTAAGGAATTTTAAGGGTAAATGATGACTTATTGACAAAAATTGAAACTACAATCCGTATATTTCATCCATATTTAAATAGCGTTATTCTCATGGACTAACAAATACCCGATAATAGCATTAGTTTGGAGGATGGACGATTACCTTATGATAGCGTTACTTTGGAGGACGGACAAATATTTTATAATAATGTTAGATTGGCGGACAGACAAATATTCTATAATTACCGTGTTAGTTTGGAGGACGGATGAACACCTTATGATAGTGTTCTTTTGGAAGACAAACGAATACCTTACAATAGCGTTAGTTTGGCGGACGGATGAATACTTTATGCTAGCATTACTTTGGAGGATAGATGAATACTTTATAATAGTGTTAGTTTAAAGGGCGGACAAATACCTTATGATAGTATTAATTCTCATTTTAATTCCCTAAAGTTCTTTAACTATGTTTTCACCAAAATCACTCAAAAATTGCCATTTTTAATACAAGTACCAAATTTTAGAAAAAAAACACTTTTGGACGCATGTAACTATAGGATCTTGTAGTAAGCTTGTTTGAGAAGATGTGGAAAAAATTTCACAAATTTGCACTGTGTGGATTAGAAAATATTAGCCTTTGAATTGATAAGAATGATTTTTTTGGCCTTGCAAAAATCAAGGCAGTTGCACTTTACAAGGTCACATTTGTATGAAAAAATGTCCAAATGGTGGTACTTATTTGGATTCATTCTTCAAAGAATCAAGGCAAGTTGGCTACATGCTTGAAAAATTCTAGATCATTTGGAATTGTACAACATATAGGGAAAAAATAGTAAGTAGAAAGAGGTAGAAAATGATTCAAATTACTAAATTGTTAAAAATTTAATTATGGAAATGAGAAATGCCAATTCCAATAGTTGTAATAAACAATCTATGTTCTATAGTATATACACCTATAACATAGGTGTGTAGTATTCTAGGCTTATGGGCTCACACTCTTATGCTCACGTATTGGCAACCTTCATCTACATTCTATGATATTATTTTTTTCCAAAAATATTGAAAATTGAGTTAAATAAATGACTTCAAAGTTTATTTTAGAGTAGAAAATCCGTAACTACTTGCAAACTAAAACTCCTTATAACTTT
The DNA here is from genome assembly GCA_951799445.1 of Pseudisothecium myosuroides. Taxonomy (NCBI): domain Eukaryota; kingdom Viridiplantae; phylum Streptophyta; class Bryopsida; order Hypnales; family Lembophyllaceae; genus Pseudisothecium; species Pseudisothecium myosuroides. Next base: position 14,825,740 of record OX637289.1, read on the forward strand.
TATCTCATTGATCAAAATTGAATGATTCAAAACTTTCCATGTATATATCAATCTAGAAAACCAATTTCAAATTTTTATTTTTGAAAGAAGTGTTTGTTTTTATTTGCCTAGATTGCTTGGCCGGTGAAAAAACTACATATCATATAATAACTTTTTAACCATGTAGTCAAAAATTATGAAAATTGTTGGGCCTTTTAAGAAAAATCTCATCTTCTTGTTGTGCGAAAATTTCAAAGAAAAAGAATAAAAATTCCATTTGTAGTGAGGTGCCCAAAATTGCTATGTTGCCCGAAATGCAACTTGGTTTTTTAGGGGTTAAGTACCATTGGATATATGGAAGAGCGGTTATGGTTGTTTTTAGGATGTTCATGATTCCATCCTATGAGCGGTTTCATAATTTTAGGACATACCATTTTGAACATTCACAAAAATTACAATTTTAATTAGAAAATTACAATTCCACTTAAGGATTGATTCATAAAACAAGTGCACACCTCATAAAAAACCAATATGCCCCTTTTGAAGTTGGCCTCAAGATATTCAGATTGCTAATCAGGATGGTAATAGACTTGTCTACCACATGACATTGATGCAGAGCATGGCATCACCATATTAAAATTTTTTTGATCAATTGTCAACAATTACCAATAATGTCTCCTTCGAGATGTAATTAAAGGAAAACATAACTCACGATGATTCAATTACTGCGCCCTGCAATAACCAACAACACTAATTCTTACTATTTTGGAAGCTCTTTATTCATATATTAGGTTTAGAACTCATGTTACACTTCTTCTTTCTTTGTTGCAAATGTGCCAGTGAAAATATTTCAAATACACAATTAGACTAGTATAATTGGTATTTTGCAAATCATTAAGACAAAATAATTTGAAAAGTCTATGAAATAAATAAAAGCAGAGGCAAACAATAGTACTGAGAATTGTAGAAGGGTAAGCACTTCTTGCCATAGCTATGCAAGTAGCCTCCAATCATTACCCCCTAAAGTACCAAGGCCTTTTTTCTGCCAAAAAACACTCAAAACTGCCATATCTATAGCAAAGAGTAAAAAAAATTGAAATTGTTTTTTTTTCACATCTAACCGTAGGATCTTACACCTAACTAGTATGAGAGTGGTTGGAAAAAATTTCAGAATTATTGACTACACAAATTGCAAGATATTTGCGTTTAAAGTGAAAAAAATAAAATTTTCAGCGCATTGCGGGACTAGATTTTTTGACTTTGAACATTTTTAACTTAAAATTTTTTCACTACAGAGTTTTGAGCTTTAAACCTTTATAGTGGAGAATTGAATTGAGAGTCTAGGAAAAAAAAATTCAAAAAAATTTAATTATCATTCTTAAAATATTTGTTAAATAGAAGTAGGTACGAGATAGAAGGGACATCTAAAATATTAATATATTTTAGATAGAATTAAAATGCACTAATTCCAATGGTGAGATTTCAAGCAAGTAAATCAGACCATGTAAAAAAAAATTGAAAAATTGAAAAAATTGCATTCAGAAATGAATCCAACAAGTTATTTTTTCAAGAAGATGCTCTAACTGTCCGAAAAACAAGAATGTCCGTAACTTTCTCATAACAAATCCAAATGAAATGAATCAAAGCTTTCCAGATAGACAAAAATATAATATATGAGAAAAAAAATTCAAAATTCAAATTTTTGTCTATTCTTTTTTGCTGCCCGGGTTGCCCCCCGTCCCCTGTTTTGAGCTTATTTGGTCATAACTTTTGTTCCCGGGCACCAATTGTGAAAAAAATTATATTCCCTAAAAGCTTATCAGTTTTTCTATCTCCAAAAAAAGTTTCAAAAAATTACGACAAAGTTTCAGCCCGTAGGTACCTGCCCAAAAACGCACATTACAAAAAATTTGGACCCACTGACAGGCTACAAGTTCACAGGGTATTTGACAGGCTGACGGGCTGAATGGCTTGCACGGGTTGAGGTGGCTGAAGTAGTGCCACGTAGGCTTCCCAGACCACACGCATTGCTTGTACTGGTCTACGGCGCGTGGGTGCGCAACTTACATGGTTCATCAGGTTTTGGCGAGAGGCATGAAGTTTGCGGGAGAGCGGGAGGCTGGCGGGAGGGAGGCTCGAGGGTTTAGTAGGTACGATACTCTATCTGCAATGAGTCAAGAGTTATTAGCTTTGATTCATTTCTCCCATAGAATTCTATTTTGGTAATAATGATTTGCATAAGACGACCACAATGAGAAGTCTTAGGCGATGTGGCAAGTTTTTGAGCTGCAATGTGTTTTGTTGCAAATGATCCATCAAAAGAAACGAGAGTTCACTTCTGCACTTGTGAGCTTTAAGTAATTTGTAATACCGAAGTGGATTTTAGTTGCTCTGGGAAACTTGACTGCATTGAGAATTGGAGCAGAAAGAAGGTTCAAAGTGGATTTCAGTTGCTAGTTGGAAAGTTCCGCAGCAGTTGGCGCCTCATTAATTCTACGGCAAGATTTTCTTCTCCCAGGTGGTATCTTCAAGTGGTATTTTCTTCTCTTATTGTCGACTTGGAGAATTTGTTGAACTTGCTCTGCTACTTAGGGTTCCAGTGATTATGTAACAGAGGCCACGTAACAAAGGCGTTGAGATTTTGTTGAAGGATGGACAGTAATATCCAGAGTGTAGTTCTGTATCATTTTACAAACGAGGATGGTGATAGCATGCCCTTGAGAGTTGAAGTAAACTCGTGGGTTACCCTACAACCAAGAGAGAGAGGCGGACATGCCAAGGATGCAAAAAGACATGGAGGATCATCAATTTTAGGTGCTTATAAGGCAAAATTTTTGGGATTCAAGGTTGGACGTGGTGCTTCAAGTGTATCAAGAATCGAGGTTCAACATGCGTACATATTTTGTCAATTAGTGCTCAATCCTTAGGCTCCTGTTTTGGAGGGTGCATGTAACTGTAAGCTTCTGTAAATCTTTAACTACAACACATTTTAATTTTGAAAGCAATTTAGGTTCAGGGTTTGCATTGGAAAGCCAGAGCAAGAAAGAATTAGTAACTCAAAATAGCTTTTATACCATGCATGAACACCAATAATCACTAATTGAATGAATGAATACATCTCTCATTGAATCTCACCTGAAATTTTTATTAGATTTGAACAAGAATCTACAATTTGATCACGAGCCTCTAGTTTATGACAACAAAATCATTCATTACATTGGTATCTTATTGACTTTAGTAGCACTGTATCAATTTTCTTTAAAATCTAAACATCAAGAATATGAGCTTACTCTGCAATGGAGATTATATTTGAGAACAACAAACCATTGAGAAAATTTCAGAATCTCTTATTATAGAATAATTAATTTGCATGATGCTTGTCAGTTTAGAACAAGGTCTCTTTAATTGAAGAAAACTTTAAATGTTTAGCCCAAAATAAAATTGCAGTTATTATTTGGAAGCTGTACATGTCAAGCATTGAGGAATTAAAGTGTGAAATATTTAACATGGATCTAATTCTTACCATGATTTAAATAAAACTCAACCTGGCTTTTCCGTGCACCTGCAGATTTGTATCCTTCAACTCACATTGACTGGATTGATCCTAAAAGTGTTACGGGAGTTGTTTGCGTTACTCATGCTGAAATTGGTGAGGCTACTATGGGTGAACGAACGCACAGGCAATTATTAGAAGAGTCTGTTTTCTTCTACAATGCTTGGTACCATCCAAATCAATGAGGCTATGGTCAGATAGAAGCCATTCCTTTACCAGCTTTTGATGATTCCAATTGGTCCCTACCGGATATGGCTACGACTGAAGCCTATAGAGCTCGCTTGCGGGCAGATTTTCTGTCTTCTATGAAGCAATCAACAGGGAATAAACAAACGAGCTTGAGTTGGTTTATGCCTTTAGGTGTTATGGTTGATTTGTTTGTTGTTTCCAGCTCTATACATAAGACTCGCACACTATTTGTCTTCAAAAACCTCTCCGATGAACTATTAAGTTCACTCATGGACAAAGGATGGGACGTGAAGATATCCACTAGAGCAGATGAAGTAAAATGCATGGTCGACAAAGAATCTATCATTTTCAAATATCACATAGGACGATCAACTCTGTATGCTAATTTCCAATACAATCGCATGCGAATAATGGATGGCAATATTTGGAAGAGCATTGACCAGCAACAAGGAGTAGAAGTTGTGAAGATTCATTGTGAAATGGGTGAGTGGAACCAGCAACTCAAAGTGGGCCATAACTGGAGAATGTCTTCACTACGTTTAGAAGTACAGATGGCATTGGGTACAAAAGCTCTAGAAGATTTTTCTTTCTGGATTGTGCATTGTGGTCATACAACAAATGAAAAGGTGATTCTTATTATACTATATTTCATTCAAATGGTTTTATTCTTGATGTCCATTATTATTATAGTTTGTTCAAAGAAAAAAATTTACTCACTTGTTTGATTCTGAATGTAGGTGAATCGGAGAAACGAGAACAAAAAGACGGCAAGTGATGTCCTCACTCCCAAACAGTTGCTGATTATACCCAAAGTTGAGTAAAGGGTAAGCTAGTAGGAGACATGGATAAGAAGAGGCATGAGCTTGCGTTTTCCTCAAATTCTAAGTTTCTGTGGAAGAAATTGGGCCACTTGCCTGCAGGAGAGTCTAGCATCTGAGGTCGAATCTGAAGCTGCTCCTATTTGCTCATGGAACACGTTGGCTTGCTACTGCCGGATTAAGATAGGTCCACATTTAGATAGGGTATGCGTTTATAGAAACCTGCCTGACCACTCTTCGGTCTTCCATGTGATTAGCGTACTGTATGCTTTTTGTTCAGAGGCTTGGTGTATCTTCTGAACTCTTTTTGTAATACAGTTGTCCAGATTCCCATGCTTTTTGTAAGTTATGTGGTGAAAGTTTTAATGAGAACTTGTGACAGGATAAGCCACTGCTTTTTGGGAACCAATCATCAGCACAAGCTTCTCAATTGTATTGCACGAGAAAACTTAAAGAGTGCAAATTACAAAACTATCACTAAATCCAATCTGCCAATGGATGGTCTGTGCTCTAGAATGTTGATCAGCTGATCGACACCAACTGCAGAACTCCATGTAATCTCAACACGATGTCAGGTGATGTGATGTCAGGTGCTGTGATGTCAGGGGCGGTGCAAAAGGATCCCAGTAGGCAGGGCTCTGTGAGAACGGAGGACCTTGAGAACCAACCCCTTCGTACACAGAAAAGGGGCCCAATGTAGAGTCTCGTTCAATGAGTTGGATGGAGCGATTCTTGTCACCCACCTGGATTGCAAGCGTTACTGAATTATGATCACAAAGCTCCACAGGCTCTCAAGTCATTCTGAGGAGGATGCCAAGTTTCTGTCAGGATGTCAGGAGTGTCAAACACATTGCCATGATGTCGAAATGGCACTGGATCTGTCTAGTTAAGATTAGCACAATTTCTTCCATTCGTTGTCAGAATATTTTTATCATTTAATCCAATCTTGTATTACGCATTCAGGTGAGGACTAAACATCTCGTTGCTGGTCTCGTCCTACAAGTGACTCATACTCGGACCATGCAGAAATGGAGCTCCGACCTCAACCTTGGGATCAAACTTTGTATGCACGTCCTTACTTGCAACGCATCGATGCATTCTTCTATGAAGTCGTAAGGTACTAGTCACCTGTCTACAGTCCCCTTGAACCATGAGTATTGCATCCACAATGTACCTTGTTGATTGTGATAGAATGCATAGGTATTTCAGTACTTTTCTGAAGTCACGTGTTTGGATGACTTGCTTTCAATTGGCAATGTGTGCCTGCCATTTGTGTTGAAACCAAGAGGACCTCACAAAAATTGGTTTCTTACCTTATTATGACGAAATGAGGTGGATGTTGAATTTCCCCTTCTTTATTGATGTGATTTTGGACGGCTAAACTGCTTCACGAAAATCTGACCTGGGTAATTGAATGAACCTTCTTGGACCAATTTGGAGCAAAATAAATATTCAAATCAACATAATTACCCAGAACAGAGCCACATCCCTGATGCACTTGCTACAATCTCTTTCAGATTCTCATTATCTTGATGACACCATCGACATCTCATTCAACGTGGACATCGCTTTGAATAGCCTGACCTTGAATCTCATTGATTCAGTCAAGTGGCCCTATGGGCAGAAAATTCTACGGCAATGCATCATTCAAGGAGGTCTCATCAGAGCTGTGAGCAAGAGCTGGTAATTTCAGCTAGTCTTGTATGTGATGAGTCCAACAGGCAAAGTTGGAGTGTTGAATTCTTCGATTGATTATGGGAGCTTCATTCACTAAGTTGAAACTGCTACATCTATGCGAGGTATGTACTTGCTGCCGACTCGATCACATTTTGCTCGCCATAATTCCCAATGAGCTTGAGCACTGGAAGAAATAGATGCTTCCCTCCTCTATAGTATTTTGGCCTCTGTTGCACGTCCTTCTTTTGTGTCTTGAAATGCAGCTTCTTTGTCAAGCTTTTCCTGATCTCAAAATCTGTGTTGGATAATCCTATACCAATGATTGTAGGTCTGAACCAAGGGACTTTTTTTAGATCGACCACCTGAGTGTTGAGTATGTCTTTGGTAAGCTGCCTTTGCAGCGTAATGCGAGTATTCCATGCCCTGGCATGACCAAATTGCAAGGCTACCGTATGTGTCCACAAAATACGGTGCATGCCTGACAATTGCATGCTGAAACAAAGCAGAGTGTCACTATGTTAGTATTTTCTATAGAGTAGCAAATAAAAAATTTGTAAAGTGAAATTCAAAGTTTTCGGCATTCGTTCACTTACAATGTAGTGGGTGACGTGAGTTTCTCTGAATGCTACTACATATGACCTTCCCCACTTTTCAATTTTTTCCGTAAATTGAGACTTGAGTTCATCAGTCAAAATTAAACTTGTGAAGTATGGTTTGAGCTCATGCAAACCAAACCAAACTTCGAGTTTCAATCTCTTACTTTCACCATTGTTAAGGAAATTTTTTTCTGCATTCACTACATCCTTGTACAGTACCTCTGATCCATCTTATAATGGTGAAGCCTTGAACAGACGTGCAGCATGAGTACCGTTAAATGAGGGCTTACAAGGAACATTGTTTTTGTTACCTAACAGCTTCTCGTCTTTAAAAATCCTGACGTTCCCCCCATGCGCTCCAGTAGCTGATACTACTTTTTGCATTTCATGAATAGCATCTTGCTTGAGGGCTTCATCTCTGATGGTCCAGATAAACTGGAAGTGGAGATGAAGAATCTTCTCAATGATTCGATTAAAAGCATGCATCATGCACATATGAACCCTCTCCAGTTTAATTAGTAGAACATGTTTCCAACGTTCTACTGTAGCATCACCAGAAAGGGGTTTAGATTCTATTGCACTTGAAAATAGTCCTCCCGTCCAACTGTTGCCTTTTTTGGCAAATACAGCTTGTGCTTGAGCAGCAGTTGTGATCATTGACCGGATCTTTTTTTGGGCAACAATATATGCAGGTCATTGAAGCGCATGCACCGTGACTGAGGCCGTACAAGCATTTTACAGTCTTCATGTTGGCACACAGGTGCCATTCAACTTTAAAGCTTCCCACCCCAGGTACATCGAGCATCTGTCCAGCTTCATGTGTTGCAATTAATTCTGGAATTTTCATTTGATTGAAGACCCATGCCAATATCTCATGTGTTTCTTTTTCAACTTGAAAACATCCCACCGGCCAAATCTCTCGTTCTAATTGAACTCTAAAATATTGTGCGCTTTTAACGTGAATGTCTAAATTCAAAGCGCGATTCATCAGAGTGATACTCACCCTTTCGAATTTTTGTTCATGTACAATCTCTGCCTCGTCCATTTTTATCGCAAAGATGAGTGGATTCTCACCGATTTCTGCAATCACAACAATCATGTCAGACCAATGGGTTCAGAAATTCATGATGCCTGATTAAAGCACATTGCTACTGACTAAAGCACATCGGAACTTATCTGAACTTGCGGATGAACTTGTGGACAGTCCAAAATAATCATTTGGGATGCAATTAATGCAGGACAAGTTTTAGCTTAATTAGTACGTGAGTGAGTAACACTAACACTAACATAACACTGTTTTCCTAATACTAACACTAATACTAATATGATACAAGTCATATCTTCCTCTTAAATTCTAAAATGAACCACATATGGAGTAATTAGTACGTGAGTGAGTAACACTAATACTAACATGACACTGTTTTCCTAAAACTAACACTAATACTAGTATATACAAGTCATATCTTATTCTTAAATTTTAAAATGAACCACATATGGAGTGACTGATTGAGTATATGATTAACTCTCAACTCTTACATTAGTGTTGGGGGTGGAGTGAAGACGAACTACTATAAATAGATATGCTTACTTTGACATCTGCCCTCTATGGACGGTGCTAGTCAGTTGTGCTCGCAGCGATGACCGTGTTTAAACCAATTTCGAGCTGCAAATCTGGGGTACTGATGAGGATCGCTAACAAGTACTCTATAGGATCTTACTGAAACGCACATAAGCAAGTGTCATGCGTAAGTTGATGTTGACAAGTGTCTAGCTGTGGAACTCCTAATATGCCTCCGGCATCCAGCCTTGCATGCTGCAGATTGCGAATGTATCATACTGAATATTTTGAATATAAGTTATTCAACTGAAGAATCTTGTGCGGTAGCTGCGACTTACAGCAGACTCTACCCAATGCCTCGAAACCAGTTCTACACAGACCTATGAACTTCCACACGGGTGCTCATGCACCCACAGGTCAAACGTTTTCAAAATATCTATTACTTTGTTCCGCACAAAATTGGCGTGCCAAGCGCGTGGGGAATCCTGTCGGTCTCTATTTGAGCATATAGAATCCTTGCATGTATACTCTTTAAGTTATATGTTTAGTAAATAAGTAATGTTACAATGTCCTCAAGGTAGTTTAGCTTATGGAAATATAAAGGCATCCCTACTGTAAAGGTCAATTACTGTATACTTCCACACTTCATAACTTTTGCATACGGTATCCATCCACTTCGTGATCCACATACTTATTCGATCTCCCTTCCAATAGACAGACAAACAACGTTACTTGCTGATGTAAGAAGCTAACCTAACGTAAATTTGTCTCTGATATGAAAAACTCCACATGATCTTGCTATGAGAGGGACTGAGAGAGCTTCTGCATTCTCAGGGAATCAATCTAATCGCAGGCTCCCACCGCTAGACCTTCTAGATTCTAGAAAACGAACAGACTAATGATAAAGAGCATGTAAGTACAAGGAAGTCGAATCACTTCCACGAACAAGGATCTATACATATAAAGCCCCCTCCCATAAGAGAGAGAAGCTTTGGACAAAACTTTTGCTTTGCAATCTCAATCATGCATCACTTGATGTGAGATCAAACCCCGGATCGAACTAGCCTCTATACTAGTCCAGCGTTGCAACTCTCACTGAGTATTAGTCCGAAATTAGTTACACAATTTGTATGGTACTCTTTCGAGAATATGACTGAATGCTATCTATCATCTCAATTGAGAATTCAAACTCCAATAATTTAATTACACTCGCATTGATTGAAAGGCTAGTAATCTCATGAGACAATCTAACCGGGAACATTCATACATACATATCTGTACTCTTTTGATCCATCGTTCACTAGAACTCTAGAACTCAACAGATCCAATGCAAAATGAACTGAAGTGGTCTCACATAAAAGATTGATCTGATTGAGGGATTACAGTTTGGAGATTACCTTCTTGAGAAATTCGGTGCAAAGCCACCATAGTCCTTTGTACAGCTTCAATGTCAACAAACAATGAATTGAATTCATTCAGCTTCAACCGCAATGGTTCAGTAGGTTTCTTATTGGAATTTGTTTTTGCAAGGATCTCCAATACGTTGTTGATTGAATAGTAATCGCCTACAAATTCCTTGAATTTGGAATTCAAGTCCCTCCTCAACAAGCTGACGTGATATGGCTTCGGCATCAAGGAACTAATACGAACACCTTAACAACTTGTTTTTGCACTTTGAGTGAAACCTTGAAACAATGCATTGTAACCTTCTTGCATAATATTATTCCTGTCATTTATTCCCAGAACTTTGTGTTCTCCCATTCCTCTACCAATTCTCTCTAGGTTTTGATTTGTAACATCAACTCCAATAGACTGAAGAGTAGGTGTTTGTAGCATGCTACTTACTTCTTTTTTGGAGAAAATAGAGGCTAGTACCTTCCCTGATTGAACTTGAGTTTCATCTGGACCGCATAGCCTTTGTTTCTTCTGATATCTTGCATTATCGTCCTGAATCCGCTTCACTATAGGAGGGGCAATGACAGTCCGTGCAAGTCTTCGCAGCGATTTTGCATGACTTCCGGATTGCGAAAGACTTGCAATATCTTTTCGAGTTCGAATTTGCTTCCGGTAGCCATACGGGGTATCATGCAGACGACTCCATTTCCTTTGTAGTTTCAACAACGCTCTCCTAGTCTCCAGAAGTTCTGAAGTAGCTCTCTCTAATTCTATGCAATGAGTGGCTACAAGGTCATCGATCTGTGCTTGGAGGTCAAGCTCGGACTGAACACCGTCAATGACGTCTCTTGAGAGTGATGATATTTCTTCTCGCTGAGAGGCTATCAAATCTGAAGCAGTAGTCGATGCACTCTTGAGACTGGAATTTTCTTCTAATACTATTTTCAATTCTCCCGTTAGTACCTCTAATTGTTGCTCTCGTCCATGGCTATCTAATCCTCTCAAATACTGGACCTCTGATTGCAACCTCTGTCTTTCAAGAATATCAACATCGAATTGCTCACTTCTCTATAAATTACATGTATAGCCCCAAAATCCACTTTTGCCGTCTCCAATGAATTCAAGGAGACTCTTAACATCATAGAATGGCGGTCTTTTTTTATTGACGGGATCAAGCGGATATACCTTTCCATCTAACCAAAGATCTAGACTACTTTCACCTGCATCTCGTCTCTCTGCGAATTCTGACTTCTGCACTTGTTCATGCAAAGGTCTTCCATGTACTATCAAGGCACGGTACTTTGGCTGTAGTAAAACTTGAACTTTAAACGGCAGATCCATTGCATCTCGATCAGACAAGATTAAACGATATTAAATTCTAGACAAAGGTACAGAGCCACAGAGTTTCAGCAAAGGTGCAGAGCTTTGGCAGAGCATTTCAACTCACTCTTGTTGATTGATGAAGTTAAGGGAACAAGTTAAAAACACAAGATTCTATCAGCGTGCCCAGCTCCTAACGATCCCACATTCTGAGCTCTTGACACATTCTCTCCAAAAACAAAATTTGTGCATGACTATTTCGAGTTATTACAAAATTTGAGCATGAATATTATTGTACGCATGACTATTTCGAGTTATCGTAGTAGCAAGCCTTGTGGTACGCTGCCATCCTTCGACTTATACTGCCAAATTTTCTTCTATTTCTACTACCAATTCGTATAAAATTTTGCCATATTAAGATACCTTTTGCAAAAATGTCTCAAAAGAAAAGGGTGCGCCAATTCCAAAATTTCGTGGGAACTGACTGCCACCAAGCATCTGCATCGGCTGCCAGCCTTGCAAGGTCAACATTCCCGCGCGCCAGATCACTGCCGAGTCATAAACGTCATCATTGCGCTTTGAGTTGCGATTGATCAGCAACCGTTGATTTCACAGAAGCCACATGGGCTGTACCAGTTGGGACGAGTTGGGTCGGGTTGGGACAAGGCGGCCAAGATCCAGTTTATCATCATGATTTTTATTTTAGTTCTTTTTTTGACGGCCTTCTTGAGGGTTTGAATTTTTTGTAATGTTTGTCCCCCGAAGGGACAACGGTCCTTTAGGGATTAATAAAAGTGCCAAAAGCTTCTAAAAATTCAATCAACCTTCCTTCTAAGTTACTATAAAAACAATCACCAACAATCTCCTAGTTTGAAAAAGATCAAAAAATATTCTCTTGCACAATGGAAGTTCAAAAACTTTTCACCACTCTAAAGGCTTTCACCCTATGGAGAGAAGTCCAAATTCATTTATCAATTGTTGACTAGGAACAAACTTGGAACAATGTAGATCAATTCTCGAAGAAAACATTGCAATTCAATTGTGAAGAGTAAATATTAGCATGTCGACTTCAAAGTATATCTTTTCTAAATCAACTTTTGGAGGGTAGAGTTCCTAAAGAAGTTTACTAGAGTAGAGTGCTCTTTATCTAATAAAAGCACTTAACATTGAGACCTATAAGTCCTATCTATGAACTTGATGAATTTTTTGATAGCTTTGATATTCTCTTCAATAATATATTCTTCATTGTAAGTCTTTGTATTGACTTTAGCCCTTCAAGTTTAGTCTAGGTGTCACTCAGTGCTACTTTTGGGAGCCCAATGTAGGATCCTAAACAAACAAACTTTTCATGTATGTCAACCTTAGAGTGGTTGTAGTTATTTTTTTCTCTCTCCCTCCTTCAACTGTCTCAAAGTTTTTTTTCTTCACTCTAAGTTTTTATATTCACAATAAGCCTTTGTCTAAATATCTTCTTTTGCTTTACTAGAACTTGAGTCTTTCTCTCTGAATCTTCTTACATCATCTTTAGTCTTCATATTGAAAGAGACAGAAACTCCAACTGATTTAAATGGTTAGTGTAAATGAAGAATCTATTCACTTGAGAGTTTATATGATTGTCTCCAAAGACAAAGATTTAGTCTTCATATTCACTAATTATTAATAGCTAGTATAGTGAGGTCCATAATGAAAAAAAATAAATTTTGAATGTGAATTTGTTAAACCATCATGAATTTGAATCTACTAAACCATGCTATGCAAAGCTACAATTAATGGCTACCGCAACCAGGGTTGCCAAATCAACTCTATATTTTTAATCATGTTGTTGAAAGGTAAACTTTCATCAACAAAAAATGTTTTAAACTACAACTTCAATTTAAAAGTATAACAAGTAGAAACTCATCCCTTGTAAGAGCGTAAAAAACATGTGTGAAAAAAGAAATAGATTAAGTTAAGAATTTAGAAGAGCTTTGGTTGCATCTCCAAGACCATTTTTTGTACTTTTTGAGGAAGTGCTATTGGGGATTATATATAATTTGGTGAATCTACATTAACCCATCTTTGGGTGATATAAAAATCTTCCATTATTTTTATGCAACTATTCCTCCAAAATTGATGACTTCATCTATATTTTAAATAGAATTGAAAAAATCTTGTTTAAAAAAAGACTAATTTTATTTGATAAAGTGCAATTTGGCTTAAAGGTGCCAAAAAAAAAGGATTGCGTTTCAATCATTCTTACTCAATCCATCTTTGGTGCAATAATCTAAAGCAAGTCATTTGCAAAAATATAATTGTAAGCTCAAAAGCTATTATATCTAAATATGTCTAAATAAAAGTTTAAGCTTACAAGTTGTTATTATTGAATTCCAAAGTTTTTGTTGGTTCTTGTTGGCAATCAAAAAGACGTTTTAGATTTTTTTAGAATTAATTTTTAATTTGAACACCTTATGAGTTATGAATGAACTATAAGTTTCAAAGTACTGAAAATAGATGTGCCTAAAATCAATCCTAGGCATTAGTGTTGAAACAATTTACATTTTAATTAAGCAAGAATCTAGATGGGATGGTTTTACAAATAAATTACAATTAGGTGCAATCACCTTATCAAAATTAGATGCTCTCAAAGTGACAAAGAAATATAATATAGAAGATCAATCAATGAAGGCTTATTTTGTACTTTTCTATGTTGAGAGATTTGCAATTGGTTGGAAGTTAGTATAGTAAGCTGTATGGATGGGACAAACAAACGACCTGCCCCCAAAATCCAATACTAATTTTTTTGATACTAATGAAAACCTTCTACATCCATTTATACATTAGTTTGCTCCAAATTTTGATTTGTTTTTTTCACACCTTCATTCTCCCTCTCCTTCTTCCAAATTCTAGGTTTTACAGAGTATCATCTAACAAAGGTATGTGGTCCTCATGTCATTGATCTTGACTCTTTGGATCAATCATGGTATCTAGGATTTTATTGCAAACTTTTAATGTATACCAATTATAATCTACATGTTTGAAGTTGATCCTCTAATCTTTCTCATGATTATGAACTAGGTATTGTGAAAACAAAGCTACATTATTTTTCATAATGAGGCTTTGTTTTTGCATTACTGAATATAATTTCAATGCTGGATAGTTGGATCTTAGTCAACTATACTCAATTATAGATGTAAAGAAGAAGGCATCATAATACAAAAGCAACAAGACACTATCTACAAGGGCTAGTAAAAAATGGTTGTGTTTATTGGACTCATTGGGCCAATAAAGTCTATTGTTCAATTCATACTTGTATTTGTAGCCTAAATACAATCATTTGGTTTGATGGGAAAACAAAAACTCTTTCCAGTGGCAAGAGTGTCATAGTTGGAGTAAATGCCAAGGCTTGGTCAGTTTGTCACTTCTTGATGGGACTAGTGCCCTATGTGCCAAAAATAAATAAACAATAATACTAAAACAACCTCACATTGTGGAAAAGAAAATGCCTCTCCTCATCCAACGAGAGATTGTGGCATCTATCCAAAAATAGGCATAGAGTTAATTGTAAAGTTCATCTTGTGTTTGTAAATGGGTGTCAAAGAAAGGATTAACTAAGAATAGTATTAGGGCTTCTTTTTTTTCATTTTATAAAGTGCCAAAGTGACAATATAAAATATTACAGTGGTACTCCAAATTTTAGCATTCATCTACATATTGGATAGAAAATATCACATTAGCACATATCACATGTCTATAATTCTATTTTCATCCATAGAATGGTAAATTCATCCAAGATTTTTTTTTAATTTGAAGTTTTTGGCAAAAAACTTCAAAAATTTTCACCAATTTTTAGCCAAATTAAATTTTTTCTAGTGCAATCTGACACTAGAAAGCCAAAAAAACCCACCCGAATAGTACAAAACAAACACAGCATCACTAAACTCATCAGACCTAAGTTTTGATGCTTCAAGAAGTTTCGTCCTGTCCTATGTTTTTTCTCAAACTCCGGCTCTTGGTCCCGCATAGCACACACTTTACAATTAACTCTAATAATTGTGAGGTTATTAGATGCTCTACAAAATGCCTTCTCCCATCATGCTGCAGTGTGAAACCGTACATTTCTGAATCATAATTGCTTCGAGTTCGAGGACGGCATCTGCGTCCCTCTCGCACGCAAATCCGTCATCTGTGAATTTTCGAATTTTGCTTCGGGATCAGCTTCGTCTGCGGATTTCTGGCATTGCCATTTTTGCACAATTGTGCTCTTGCAGGCTCACTTCGAAACCTAGAATTTTGAATTTGCGGTGTTTTGCAAGATGGGGATCTTCCTGGATGAGCCCAAGTTCCCTGTCATCGAGCGCAACCCCACGGCGTCGTCCACCGTTTCCAACTTCAGTTTCAGCGATTACGTGCGTATTACCGCCATCACCGGCGCGTCTCTGCCTGTTGGCTACCTTGCTGGTAAGCTGGATTTTCCACTTAAACCCTAATTTCTTTGCATTCCACTAAAATTCGAGCTCTTTGCAGGGAGGACAGCAGATTAGAGAGTTTCAGTTTATGTACAAAATGTAAGGTCGATACGATTAAGAACTCCTAAGGAATCGTCCCGAGATTTTTTGATTCAGCCCTCAAGGGAACTGTGCTGACTTTGGCTTTCACCGAAACCCTAATTTCTTTGCATTTCACCAAAATCCGGATTTCTTTGCGGGGAGGCTTGTTGATTACAGAGTTTTAGTTTATAGACAAAATGTAAGGTCGATGTGATTAACTCTTAAGGGATCGTTTCCCGGAAATTTTTAATTTTTGATCAGCCCTCAAGGGAACTACACTGACTTTTGGCTTTCACCAAAGCCCTAATTTCTTTGCATTTTACCAAAATCCGAATTTCTTTGCAGGGAGGCTTGCTGATTAGAGAGTTTCAGTTTATCTACAAAATTTAAGGTCGATGCGATTAACTCCTAAGGGATCGTTTCTTGGAAATTTTTGATTCAGCCCTCAAGGGAACTATACTGACTTTGGATTTCACCAAAACCCTAGTTTCTTTGCATTTCACCAAAATCCCTATTTTCTTTACAGGGAGGCTTGGGGATTAGAAAATTTCAGCTTGTATGCAAATCCTAAGGTCGATGTAATTAACTCCTAAGGGATCGTTTCTTGGAAAGTTTTGATTCAGCCCTCAAGGGAACTATAATTACTTTGGATTTCACCAAAACCTGAATTTCTTGCATTTCGTTTTTTTGTTTATATTCTTTTATGCTCTCTAGTCTGGTGCCAACCAAGTCGTGTTGCGTTTTTATGCAATGTAGGGGGGAGTGTGAACATCAGGGGGCCGTCGATGTACACGGCAGGCATTATTGGATTGATGGGCGGATTTATGTACGCGTACCAGTGCTCCGCGGGGAGGCTGATGGGCATGTTCCCCAATGACGATGAAGTTGCTCGCCACAAGCGTTGAGCTTGCTGCTCGCCTTCTTCACATTGTGTTAAAGGTTTTCGGTGACCTGTCTCTATTCTTTTTTTAGTTTTTTTTCTATTCCTATTCTGGGGAAATTAGTTGAAAAGCTCTTACCGGCTGTGTCGCTGCCTTGTTGTATTGGTGACCTTAGGAGTTTCGTATCCATCTCTGAGACTCCCTTACCTTTGTTCCGTACCAACTGCAGACGGTTGCATTGACCATTGCCATTTGGCTTTGGAAATCCTCCTGCGGTTTCTCCATAAAAAAATTGAAGTGATGTTCGCTGGAACGGGCATGAAGTTGCAATAAGATTTTGCTGTTCTTCGGTCTCAATGGCCTCCTTAGGAATGTTGTAAAACAGCAAAGGCATCCATAGTCTTGTCATGTATGCTTACTGGTGATTAAATTGCCCAGCCTTGATATACTCCGAGGCCGGCAGGGCATGAATCCTCTGAAAAGGGCAAAATGCGGGAGAGCGTTACCAAACGACTGGTCATTTCATGATTATCATGGTCGTATACAGCACACAGATCTAGAAGTTTCGGTAAATCCAAGAGCCTCCAATCCTTCAAAAGAGCTGCAACTCGGGTCACCACACCATCAGAAGATAGCCTAAATAAGATTCGGCATAGTTGAAGAAGTACTAGAGCATGACTGCCAAAGATGAAGACCGAACACCTGTGAACTCTTTCAAAAGTGAAAACAATACACTCAGCGGCAAAAACCAACAACACTCAAAAAACCATACCAGCATGTTCTTTGGCAGATAAACTTTGTCTAGAAGATACTCCGGATCTTGATTAGATGACCTGCAGATATACAACGCATATCAACAAGACACCTTTTGGTAGTATTTCATCAAAACCGATACATTCATCAGAAGTTAATGTGAACCGAATGACGCCAATTAAAACTTAGAAAATCCTGGAAGGCGAAGTGCTCACTTTCTGTATAAAAGCATGAACACTCTCCGACTAAGGTCTCCATCACCAACAATGACTCCAGCAGTCTGTTTTCTGCTTGTTGTAATCGCTGTGTCGTCGTACCATCTTCTTCGAAAATGAAGGTAGCTGTCGATAAATGTATCCAGTGATTCATCCATTGCAACTGCGTATTGGAATCCTTATTTAGATGCAAAATCTTTCAAGCATACCTATACTGGACGCCCAACACAAGCTGGCAGTACTCTATCTGTTACAAGAAGAAAAACTCAAATGATATTTCCTATAAAATCCACCTGATAATCCCTCCAATAAGCTGAAGTCCAAATTCAATCGAAAGGAAATGGCCATTACGCATACCTTTCCTCCAAAATTCGTGCTATGTTCGTGTTATGTTGAATTAGTGATTGGGAAGTATTATGATAATAAATTTCTGTGGTTTCAGTGACAGGAAGGAAATTTTTTTATCACTGCTCTCTAATTGGATTACGGTAGTGATTGTAATTGGATCACAGTATGACCCAAAAAAATACTCCGTATCATTTAATTTGGGTGAAATTTCTGAATTTAGGGTTCACTTTCACTCTGTAGGGCCAATCGACAATGTGTGGGTTATGCATTCTGGTTGTTGAATTTAGGGTATAGATTGTACGGAGGACCTCCATGAGGTTGACGAAGTTCTTAATTTTTATTGAGATTTACTAGATTTGTACAGTCCTCACATGGAGATTATCTTAAATTAATGTTAGTTAGTCAAATATGGAGCCTTGGGCATTTTGGAATTAATGAAGGTGTCATCTACCGTATCCCTTCTCACCACTCACACTCTAGTGTCTTTGCGGTCAAAATTTATTTGGTTATATGAAATTCATTACACATTTATACATTAAATGGTGCAACAAAATTGTAATGATTAACTTTTGAAAAATGTAAAATACTCAAAGTTTGCATTGATTCCAAGCTATTTCATTTCAAATTTATATGTATATAATCTCTAAGAGAATAAATATTTAATATTTAATTACAAAGAAGGTATAATATATTTATTTCAATATTCATTAAAAAAATTAATTATATCTATACAAAAAAAAAAATTTGACAAGGCAAAAGATTGTGTTATAAATTGGGTCGATCAAATGAATAATTGCATCTTGCCAAGATGTAGATTGTCCGATTTTTAGAAGACTATGCAATGTGTTATATATTGAGGGAAGTCACTGTGTAAACAACATGTGACAACAAAGATAAGTTCTTTTTAATTCAAAAACTATAAAAACAACTACCTAGATTCTTGGAAAAACAAATAGTTCCAATATAGTCCTTTACCAAATTGTTCAAAGAATAATTTAAAAATACCACTAGAATATTTTTTTAAATGTTTCAATTGCATGAAATAATCCTTGAAAATGCCTATCATCTCATATTCCTATCAAATTAAAAAATCTTTTGTTCACATGAAGGTCATTTAATTCATAGGTATTGACCCCCCTACCAATTTTATTATAGTAGTATATTAAAAAATTTAGTCAATCAAAATGTAATTTAGTGAAGCATGTGAAATTCAGCAAAGGTATATATTCGAGTACTAACACATGAATGCATGCATAGGTCAAGGATGCATATTTTCAAAGAAGAATTGCCATAGCCTAATCATAATCATTATAATTCATTTTGTGTTTGCAAACTGCTTCCATTCATACATTCATTCATTGTACCAATATCCTTCAAGCAATAAGTGTCCTTAAAGGAATGGAGTTCCAATCTAAAGAAATGAGGGTTACATCTAAGTGCCACATAAGGTCACTATTTCCACTTTTGATCTAACCACACTTCTATGCACACACCTTTTTCCTTGTATGAACTGCTTACAAGAGTTACCTCCTTTGTAATGAACTGTGTACCCCTTAGGAATTAAAAAGTTCATGTCAACTAGACCCAAGCCAATACTAAAAATATCAAGGCTGCAATGACATAAGTTAATACATTTGGTCTTCAATAATACATTAGTAGTCTAGCTTCAATTGTTGAGATATAAGAAGGGCCAATTTTTTCAACAGTTACACCAAAATCTTATCACTACTCACTAGACCAATAGGGATGCTTACTACATTAGGTATGCACACTCATATTTGCTTCTTACTCCATATTACCATTAAAAGAAACTAACGATAATTTGGTGAAGGGATTTTGTAGGTTATTTAACAAATCTAAAAGAAGGCATGTTGAAGTGAAAGTAGTGAATAATTGAAACAAAGAGAATTCAATTCCAAAGTCCATTTGGTAAAAGCACCAAAAGAAAAGAAGAAACCAATGAGTACCCAAATGGTGAATTCCTCCTCCCCTTCGATCCAGGGCCAACACTGATACATCACCTTCAGCATAATTAATTTGAATCAAGAGAAATGCATCATATGAATGCAGTCATGGGAAGTCATCCTCTGCATCCACCTCGAAGTACTCCGAAAGGGCATCGTCCTGCAGTTGCACATGTTGGCGCTGGTGATGGTGGTGAGGGCGATGACGCGGCGGATGATGCACATTTTGGTGGTGCCCGTAGGGAACTTGAGGATGGTGGTGGTGGTGGTAATGCCCGATGGGATGGTTGGGATGGTATTGTTGAACCTGGTGCAAGCAGGGTGTGGGGAGAATCGACAATTAGTGTATAGAAAACTGATGAAAATGGAAAAAACAAAACGATAGGGTTTTGAACTACCAATAGGATAATACATTACTGGTGAAAATTTCAAATTAGAGGCAATAACCGAAGCAGCTACGCGAAAAAAAAGAACTGGTTGAAAATGGGAAAAGAAGGATCACGATTACCGGTGGAGTTGAAAAAGAGACCCTGACCTGGGGATGGTGACCGGGGCGCGGGCGAGGGTGGTGACGATGATACTCGGCTTCGTCCCGGATGTCCAGTTCCTCGTCTTCAGGCTCCTCTCGGAATGTTGTGCCTGCAACGTCGATGAGGCAGAGCAAGGCGACCACAACACATAATCCCAGGAATCTCATTTTTTTCTCGCAACCCCAAGTTAGGCACCCATCTCTTCCACTGCTTCAGAATATGATTTTCCAACGCTGGCAACATGGATGAAAACAGAGCAGTAGGAGGCCTTGACGTCGCATATTAAATAAGGTAAAAAATTGGTGAGCACGAAAACGCCACTTGCAGAAAGAGAAAAATTTGAAATTAGGGCTCAGAGGGAGGCTAGACGAGTACTGGACACTAAAGGACACAACTACCAAGCCCACCAGGAGATGTGTCCGTCTGTGGAGCCAACGTAACCTCCGCAACCATTTTACACTATTCAGCAAGGCCTAATTATTAACTAGGTCTCTGAGGAAGGCACAGCGTTGACTGCTGACTGGGATTGAGAACGTAATACGAAAATCATTTGCAGAAGAGAAAATAAAAGAAACACTAGTTCATGGCAACGGTGAGCCTCTTGAAGCATTCCCCTAAGGAAGAAACGCGATCAAAATTCATTTGCCCAAAAGACGTTGAAAATAGAAGATTTTATACTGTTTTGTACATAAAGTACAAAGAATCAAACTGGGATATATGGAATTTAATTTGTTAGAATGCAACGAAGACCTAAGCGTCCTTGCAGCTCTCTTCAAAACTGTTCTCAAAGCACATCTACGGACTCAACAGAGGTGTGAACCTACTTCTACCCCTCTATTCTTGCTCACGACTCCGAAGTTACCGCATCTGCGATGTAGAGCAAAGCAGGCCTGAGGCATCAGCCCCAACCACAGCAAGATCACAAACCGGGCATAGCTTGTTTGCGGTTTCTGGAACGAAACGTGCTTTGCAGTATGGACATGAAATATCCCTGCTGCCACGGTAAATTGGAGTGTAAGTAGCCCCACAGACGACAAAAGGATTTCGGGGATCGTAGTTCAGCTTCATCTCATCCCTTGGATTCTTCTCACACACTTGCAAGACCTGCACAAGAGAAAAAGTCATTAAAGTTAAAATAACACATCAATGGAGCAAGTACTCGAGCGTGGAAGTGGTGATCCCAGAACGTAGAAATCAAAAGCTAATAAGATTTCCTTGAGATGCGGATACCCCAAAAAAATTTCACCCCAACCAATGTGATGACAAAAATCTCCATTTGGACAAGGCTACGGGGTCTGACCTGGCGCGCCTGTCTGGCCACGGCTGGAGACAAGTTTAGCTCCAGTAGTCTTCGTGCAATTGACGCAGCAGTGTTGTAGTTCTTGGCCTTGAAACATATCGACATAGCTGACTGCAGACTCAATTTCAAATGAGTGGGTTGCAATTGGCAATGAGTGAAGTAAGCAGAGAGCTCAGATTGGCGCTGTAAATCATCTTTCAATTCTGGTTCTTTCCTCTTCAGTTCAATTCGAAGCGCCAAAGCATACTCCTTGGCTATCCCAAGAAGCTCTTTCAACTCGTCCACTTCCTTGCGCGAGTACACGACCACAACTGGAATTGTGTGCAAAATATCAAGGAACGACCTGAATATTCACATCATTATTACAAGCCCTGTCAGTAAAAAGGACAAATTGATGACCATACGATAAGTCTTCTGTGATAATACAATTACAAAACGCATATGAATATCTGCAAAAATACGATTCGAAAACCTAACCGGAAATTTTGAGAGTCTGGATCCATACCGAAGGGCATCTGTGAACTTGCCCCCTGTGGTAATTGTGTATGCAACCTTGAGCTTCTCTTCAAGGGAGGAAAGCTTGGTCAAAATAGCAGGTGATCCTTTTGCGTTGACAGGGGAACCGTCAATCCATCCTCGCTCCAGAAACTGAGGCAGAACTGGTACAGATACTAGAGTAGGCAGAAGAGACTGACTAGCAAGATGGAGGTCCAAGAAAACAGTTCTCAAAGGTGCGAAGTTTGCAATCCCCAGTTGGCGATTCAGCAATCTCATTGCTGAATCAAAAGAGCCTGCAGCTGCGTGTTCTCCAGCAAGAGACGAATTTTGAATCCAGCTTTGGCTTTTCGGAACTCCCAAAGTAGGAGTGACAAAGTAGGCAGCCTCGGGTGCAACCTCTGGCACATGCGCGTCAGCTGGTATTTCCAAATCCTCCATTTCCCATCCTCCCTCCTCGTCCTCACCTGGTCAACAAGCACGGAGATGAAGTATAAGCGTGGTGTGAAGCAGATCTAAAATCCAAAGAATTCTTCATAATTTTTCAAGCTCCAATAAACACACACGACAAACAGCAAGTGTAAATAACATACCTCTGTCCTCTTCATCGACAACAATCACCTCATCTTCATTGAGACCCTCCTCAGGCTCAACAATATCTATTTCTGCTCCCCAAGCTCCTGCAGCTCCATCCTCCTCCATATCAACTGGACCAGCAGTCTCTGCAAAAGCACCCTCAAAGAAGCCCTTGCTGACCACCAACAATGGCCAGTTATTCTCTTGAAGAATGGGTCTTGGGGGCATTAACAAAACTGATTTGTCTTCCCCAGGAAGAGAAGGAACATAATCACCAAGCTGCTGTTCTAACTCTTCAGCTACCTCGGTCAATCCATGGACCTTAGCTGTGGCATACGCCAAAGGCAAGTGATTGGATTCCTCCAAAATCCTCACTCTTTCTTGGACATCCCCAAGGTAGAGTGCATTGTGGAACCGACCCATGACATCGTTGCGCATCTCTGCAATCTTCAGCATCTTCCCAAGCTTCTCCACGTTGCCCGTTATAAGATACAGGAAGGAAAGTCTCTCAAAGTTCTTTGTCTTCTGGTACGCGTACTCCACAATCTCATGATTTCCCTAAATTAAATTGAAGTCCAATTAGTCCAACATCTCTTGGTCAGGCTTAAAGTCGTACACCACTGACTTTACCATTTGAAAGGGTCATCAAATTTCAAATTTTCATTTTACTTTCATTTTATCCTAGCAAAAAGGTTCAATTCACATCACATAGAAGGGAAATAAAAACGGTGTATATACTGCTGTCTCTTGCTCTCTCCTGTCCACTGAGAAACAGTAGAGACAATATTACAGTGAATGGCCCATTACATTCGGAAAAAATGAGAAGCCGGTGAGCTTAGAGAGCTCTGCACTGACGGTTGGTAAGTACAAGCAACAGAACACATAGCGACTGTGATTTTTACCTGGCGTAGAGCCTCCACGCCAAGGCGGTGCCAGCAGTCCTTTTGGTCAATCTCTTTAGCTGACGCAACCGCTACTTCAGTGTTTCCACACTCGATAGCCAAGTTAAAGCGAGTCTGCTCATCCTTGACAAAGTGCAAAGCAACCTCCGGGAAACCTTTCTGTTGCAAATATGCAATAATGGACTGCCCGCAGAGCTGCAAACTTTGGATCATTTGTAACACCTACACAGCAAAAAACAATTTCTTCATCACAGTATGTACGTTGGCAATAAGCAAGTTGAAGCATTTCAAGCTAGTGCAGGCAATTCAAGGCAGTGGAGATACTTTAAGAAGAGAAACATTTGTATTTTAACGAGCTCCACCATAAGCAGAGTGCTCTGCTCTTCCTAAGCCATGTCTTCAGAAGAACGTCTCCACTGCACTTGTCGCGAGCCCTACATGCGAGCATGATGTTGAAGAAATATACTGCAAATAGCTTACCTGGTCAAACTTGCGCTGGATAAGCGCTAGCTTGAATGTGTACTCAGTAGCGTCGATTTGGATAACCCGGTTCTTGCCATCCCGGTCCAAGCAATAAATTGAATTCCCGCTAACTTTCGTGATGTACACAGGAACATCTAGAGTTCGGATTATCCCGCTGTCTCCATTTGGCAAGCAGTACTTGATGTGATTGAGCGTGGTATAAATGAATACACCAGACTCATCCCACGCCCCGCTTTTCACACGAATAGTCTCATGAACCGTGCACTTCTGCACAAGCTTCTTGGTGGCCACAACTATGGCATGCTTACTGAGAAGTGTAACATGCTCCATGTCACTTGACCACACGACATACTTCACAAAGGGAGTGCTGACCTCTCCCAGTGTGGCACGTTGCTGCAGATCGAAAAGCACAACTTTGTCCTCTGACCTACAAAGGAGGTTTCCAGTTCCTGCATAAAAGATGACATCCGTGCTTGGAGATGGCAGAGTGACTTTCTTGGTCACTTCGTTTCTCAAATTCTTGATAAGAACCTGATACAATCAGTCCGAAAACTTCAGTGTTTTTCTAGGATCACTTATGTAGTCGTCCAGTCTTTATGGGAATAAGTGAAATTTGTACTTCTTACATGACGGCTAGAATTCCCGAGAAGTCGAGTTTCTGGGTAAAACTGTCATCCCACGTAAGACAGTAACCAAGATAACTATAAAGATGCAATAATCCACACGTTCACCTTCCGTGATGCACTAGCTAAAGCAATATCTCAATTCCTAGAAGCAATATTGAACTAACTCAAATATTCCCCAAGTCGCTATTGGAATTCGGATAATTACCTGGTTTTGACTTTTGTCAAGTACAGCGAATCGGTTTCGCGCTACAAAAACTGCAGATGAACCTATTCCACGCTTTGACTCCTGAGCCGCCTCACTCCTGCCAGAACTCTCTTTGGGGATGAGGTAGAGTTCGTAGGAACCACCATCCACGTCTGTACAGAGCAAGACTGCATTCTCTGCTGGATTATACGAGAGGGTCCGAGGTCCCTGGTTCAATCCCATGGAACCTGCTCGCCTAATAGAAATAAGAGGGTTGTCCCTTGCAGCAGCAAAATCGTAAGTGCGCAAATAGCGCTCCTTCACATAGTACAGGGTGCCTCCTTGAACGGCACAAGCAGGTCTCTCCCTCTCCAACTTGAAGACGATCATTCCACTGTCATGACCAGCTGCAAGAAGATTCATCTCCGGATGAGCAGAAAGAATCCAGAACCGATCATGCTCTCTTCGGAAAGTCTGCACACCTGTGCGCTTAGACATGTCCCACACGCGAATGCTCTTGTCCTCGGAGTTCGAAACGATAATGTCTTGGCGTGCATGGAAAATGACGCAGGAGACATTGTTGACGTGACCCCGCAGAGTATCCACCTCCCATGCCTTGGTGTCTGCACAGAATTTGCGGTGAACTCAAATTAGAGGGAGTCTACATCCGTGTCGACATACTGAAAATAATTCTTCCACATGAGAAGTGTTTGCTGTAGGACAAGGATATTCGAGATCGAAAAAACAGTCTATCGATGGATTGACAGGAAATGCTTCCGGCAAGGCAGGTACCGTTCATTCTCCACAGCTTCACTTGACGATCATCTGCTCCAGAAACAATAAGGGGCAAGGTGGGATGGAACGATGCCCAATTGACCCCCCTGTCGTGGCCTTCCAGGACATACTTCACTATAGAGTCACCTCCTCCAAAAAGATCGGTGTTCATCTGCGTCAGGCGAAGCATATCTTCAGCTGGAGCCACGGACTTCTTCTTCAATGCTCCAATATCCCACACTCGTACAGTCTGATCCAATGATGCGGACACCACTAAATCCTCTTTAATGTGAAACGAGGCGCACATCACGTAGTGGTTGTGACCTGTGAGTACAGAAATGCAAGTGCGTGATTGCCAGTTCCAGATACGGATGGTCTGATCATCACTTGCACTTACAATCCACGGACTTTCGTGGTGAAATTGCACCGTCCGGATGTAGTCGAGGTGGCCCAACAAAGTGAACAAACAGCGCCGCATCTTGTAGTTCCACACTTTAATTTTATAATCATCACCTGTAGACATCCCAAACAAGTGAAAAAGCATGTTAATACAATTCAAAAATTATCAGACCCATTCTGGACCCAACAGAATTTCCCTGGCAGGCTAATCCCTCTCCAAAAGAGCCCCAACAAGAAAGTCAAACTCTCACTGCTTTGACGATCAATTCGTTAATACACTAGTTTCCAACAAATCAACAGCTCGATCGCGAATAAAATGCGAACCCTAACGCGAAACCACAGCCATTACTGACAAGAAATTTTCTGAAGTTCGCAATCACCGCCAGGATCTTGCCCCGAATGAGAAATCTTCGAAATCTACGAAAACGCTGAGGTCAAATAAGAAAATGCGGTGACAAATATAGTGATTACACCAAAAACTGATGCATTCCAAAATGCCGATAGGCAGCAGAGCACTCCAAAACAGTACAAAAACTCGAGACCTAACCTCCAGAAACAAACAGAGGCTGCGATTTGTGAAAATGCACGCCCCGCACAGGTCCATCGTGCTCATCGAATCGATCGATGAGTGTGCCCATTCTGTAGTCCCACAACTGAATAATCCCGCTGTGCAAGCTGGCCAGGATCCATGGCCGGCGCGGGTGAAAGCTCAGGCCCTTCACCCGATTACTCTTCGTCTCGAACTTGGTCAACATTGTGCCTGAGGAGCTTTCAAAATCTCTGGGAGATTCAAACCAATACGACAGCAGAAAATTCTTACACAGATTCTCCAATGAAACCCTGGCAATGGATTACTTCTCACAGAGAAAAAAAAAGAAAAAGAGAAGACAAGCTCGCGTTTCGTCGACGATCCACCAAATCGATGTCCGTAAGTGCGATTTCGCACTACCAGTGCATCTCGCAACCCGATCGCAGCACCGAGGGAGCTCCTCCGAGGAGCTTGAATCGGTTTTCGGAAGATCGAACAAGCAATGCACACCCGCGACTGTGACCCTGCTCTGCTACGACGAGGGGTGCCTTGTTTTGTTCCCACGATATGAGGTATTCATTCATCCATTCCCAGAGTTTCATCCGTTTTTCTGTCCATCCAGACAGGGTCTGTGTCAAATTCCCCTTCTACTTTGAAGCGATTGGGGCTCTCACACCTTATGACACATTTGTGGTACCCACTAAGGTAGGGGGCTGTAAAAGCGACCCTTTACCAGCTGATTTGCATTTTGGGGGAAGGGGGCTGTAAAAGCGACCCTTTACCAGCTGATTTGCATTTTGGGGGAAGGGGGCTGTAAAAGCGACCCTTTACCAGCTGATTTGCATTTTGGGGGAAGCTAAACTCCTTAAAACAATTTTCAGTAAATTTTCGTGGTAAGAAAAATGGAATTGGCATCTAACCCAAGTCGTTTCATATTTTTTGGACATTCATGGAATTAGTTATGAATTTTTGAAGTTGAAAACACAGTGGTTTCTAAAAGCGACCCCCTCCTGAAATGTACACTTTTGATACATGTTAGAGGCAAAATCTACTAGATTGCTTTTAGAGACAGGTCGTTTTTACAGCCCCCTACCTTACCAAGTAAAGATAGTCTTTCTACCTCCAAGAGTGCAGTGCAAGGTAAGCAACCTAACACAGAAATGATTGCAACATTTTTTGTTCTCCAACACCTAAAAAGTAGTTTTGAATTGAATGAAACCAATATTTTGTTAAAATGGTCGCATTTTACAAACTTGGCGAATTTGAGTTTAGACCATGCAATCTAAAATCTATACTAGTCTTAGACTTTAGGGCTAGAAAATGAATGGAATGGAAAAATGGTAAATTAGTCCAAGACTTTAGGGCTAAAGAAGGAATTGAATGGAAAAATGGTGGATTAGTCCTAGACTTTAGGGCTAAGGAGGAATTGAAAAGAAAAATGGTGGATTTCATATGCCATTTTAACAAAATTTTCCATATGAACACGTCCATGACTCAAAACTATCACAACTTTTCAAAAGCAACCAATGAGAGTTGAAACATTTTGTGCTTCAAGGGTGTCCATTCAAGGTGAGTCTAGTGTTATATACAGGTTATCCTATATTGTCCGTCCGGTCCGCCCAAACTGTCCTGTTTGGGACGTCCAATGATTCTAACTTGACCAATGTAACAACAATGGGTCTTCCACTACAAGAGAAAGGGATGTTTTAAGTAGTGTCCTAGACATCACGTCTTTTAAGTAAGTTTTTAAATAAAAATTTACTAAAAAGATTGTCTTTTTAGTAAAATTTTACTTAAAAACTTACTTAAAAGACGTGATGTCTAGGACACTACTTAAAACACCCCTTTCTCTTGTAGTGTTCCTCTTTGTTGTTTATAGATTCCTTTGTACAGCGGCATTTTGATTTTCCTGTGCAAGCCAGTTGTCTTGCATGTCTGAAATTTGTTGTTCTTAGCCTTCTTCTTCAATACGTTTGATGGGGTTTCAAACTTCCTGGAATAGGAATGATTGATGCGCACGTTCTTCAATGAAGGCTTTCAATTCTGAATGGGGTTGCACACATGGTACATGGAAGGCTGGGAGTCGACAATGAAGCGTTTGACTCCTATAAGTGCTTGCTGCACCGAAGTTGCACTATTCTAAACTAGTTTCGGCTTAAATAACTTACTGTAGTATTCTAAAAGTAGGACAAATAATATGGTGATTATTGTGTGAGGATTATATACACGGTACCACGGTAATCATTCACCACAGGGGTCCTCACAATCTCTCTGTTGATGAATCTAGCGTTTGGCTACTCACAAATTCAGTTCGTCGTGCATTTGTTCAGCATCGATTCCTCAAGGTCAGAACCCCACGAGTCGAGGTTCCCAACCCCATTCTAAAAGTAAATGAAAACTGTTTGTAATGAAAGGCATATTCTTTTGATCAAGGCAACAGAAAAATGTGAGTTTCGGGCACGAAATTGAATGCTCACGCAGAAATGGAAACTAAATTAGGTGACGATTGCAGCTCCAAAAGACATCAAAGAGTAGCAAATGGAGTATCATACATGTGCTGAAAATATGATCAAAACCTCTCCAAAAAATATCAGGGGCTACCGCATAAGCATAGACTTGAGACTGGACATAATGCACAGCAGGATGCCACACCACTTTGAACAGAAGCAAACATTTCAGCTGAGAGCACAGCGAGGCACTTAACCCCTCAACGCCCCTGGCCGTTTCTCCACAGACCCTGTTCACGGGACTAGTTTTCAGATTCCTCACTGCAGCAGGAAATCGGACTCATCATTCAAAAATTCACCGTTGAAATTGAAAGTAGACTCTTTCAGGAATCTCGTCATGCCTTTTTTTGCGAATCCACCGCATGGATTGAAAGTGTATAATGTTTGATCTGCGACAAGTACAGTATGAAGTGTTGGTGTTTTGCCATACTGCTTGCCTTCAAGTCCACGATTGTGGTACTTCATATTGTCCAATTGATCCAAAAATTGAATGCGCTTACAATGGCAAAGTTCTGAGCAGTGCCACAAAATTTCAGAATAATTTGACACAAAATCAACGATTGAGAGCCTTCCGAATGCGGCACACTCAAAGATTTTTTGCTTGCAGTCCGGTGGACAAAACCGGTACGGCGCGTGTGGTACAGGTAGCTTGCCACCGGCCGTGTTGTGGCCAGCCAGTTCAACTGCACCATGCCCTGGAGCTGGAAAACCTGTTTGCTGGAAATAATTCCCCCGAGTGACGACAATTTGAAGACTGCCTTTTGCCGATCCTTCACGATTTCGGGAAGCTGGGTCCACTACTAGAATCAATGCGCTCAGTCGCATTACAAGTGTCACAGAAGAATAGGGAACAAATCGAAATTGGTTCATGAGTTCTTTTGCATGCACAAATCGACTTTGGTTCATGAACAGGGAACAAATCGAAATTGGTTCACAAGTGGATTCCAATGTGTGCGACTCTTGACACCAAATTCACTCGGGGTAAATAACAAGATGAATTCTCAGGAACGTGAAACGGCACAACAACCGCATGTGCTCGGGGTAGTTGACAGCCGCGCTAAACAGGGGTCCACAATGCATAATACCAACGAGATTATAATACAATTTACTGCTGGCGGTTACTGGGTCTTCTGCCTTACTGGGATACTATTCTTGTCGCAACTGCCAGCGGAGGAACACTTGCCGTGGTATTAGGGTGCTACAGTTGCTTTCATTCAAATGATTCGATTGCAAATCCCAAGCTTTTCAACATTCAGGCGTCGCTCATAACTGCAAAGCTGCTTGGTATCATATATATGATGCTGCTTTTTGTGCACATGATATTATAATGCGCGTTACAAGAGCTTACTTCGTTGTGCATGCATGTACTCCATAATAACTAGCATGCAGGTAATCCGAGTGCGCTATGTTGCTACGAACAAAGTCTATAATTCAATGATTTAACTACAAATCCCTTATCTACAAGCTCTTCAGCATTCGAAAATCGCTCACAACTGCAAAGCTAGTCCTGCGCGTGCATTGCATTCCATTCCATATCTACCTCTGCTCTCTTAGCCCTGAGGGAACATGCTAACAACTTTGGCTACCTAAGAATCTCAGACTCTGTAACCATGTAACTATAACCGACCAGCCATACTACAGAACAACAATGCCACGCTTGAATCGCCGAGTTGCCACATACAGAGGACCGCAGAGCCAAATTCAATTGGCTCAAGCACCTGCCCATCTCACTTGTATCCATGCCGCTGCCACCACAAAAAATACACGGTTAGAATTCAATGAGCTAGTCTCATAGCCCATTTCCTTGCACTCCATGCACACATAAGTGAATGAACTGCGCGTCCACATCTAAGCCGACTCGTCCCACTTGTATTGAAGCACGGTTTGACGAGAATGAGCGATTCATCGTAGTGCACAACAATAGTCGTCCAGACCAGTCTCCATCGCGACAACGGATCCAAAGTGCATCCAACGCTCAACTACTAGTCACCGACCACTGTCGGTCACTTTTTGGACAATTGGCTGCAACTACCTTTCCTGGCTTTCGATGCTCAT
The DNA here is from genome assembly GCA_951799445.1 of Pseudisothecium myosuroides. Lineage (NCBI taxonomy): Eukaryota > Viridiplantae > Streptophyta > Bryopsida > Hypnales > Lembophyllaceae > Pseudisothecium > Pseudisothecium myosuroides. The sequence goes on from OX637289.1 coordinate 14,856,872, forward strand.
ACAATTTTCGTAACCATTTGAATTCCGGGCAGTACTTGTATCCAACAATTGCACAACCAGAGTTTTTTTTTCATTTTCAATGAAGTGCGGTAGTGGCGATATTGAATGTTATAGTGGTGCTCCAAATTTCAACATTCATCCACATGTTGGATAGAAAATATCATATTAGCATATATCACATATAAATAATTCAATTTTCATCTAGAATCTGGTGATTTCATCCAGGATTTTTTTTTTATTTGAAGTTTTATGGTGATTTTCCACCTTTTTAGTACCATTTTTTTCTATAGGCGTGGTGCTAGGCCATAAAATTTGGTGCAATTTTGCACCAAATCGCCGGAAAAAAAAACACTGTGCACGACGGGTTGCGCCAGAACTCATTGTACCTCGATGAGAACTTTGATCAGCCAAGCCACGAAGATCCAGCACCCCCGGTCAGTTTCTTCAATCTGTAGGGGCGCGTTTTGAGCCCCTTGGGCGTTGAGGGGTTAAAGCACCCCAGCAAACAGAGGATGTCATAATGCCAGTGAGAAGCACATGATTGTCGACTTGAAATACCGTACCCGGAGGTCACCTTCGGCACAAATTTGCCGAATAATTAATTAAAACCAGAATGAGTGGTTCGGCAGTTCATTTTTCATTATGAGAATATTCGGCAATTATTGAATATTTTTTCTAAATTTTCGGAAGCCATTCAAATTAATTCAAAAATTGCATAAAGATTTCTTCATTGCATACCTTTAGGTACATTAGTCTTTAACCACCGCATGGAAGTGGAAGTCATTTATGATGTGCACATTAACATTAGTACAAGCAATCTCTTTATACAAGTGGGATAGTAGTAGGTAAGACAAACCATGTGGGATATGTAAATAAGGATTAGTGGAAGCTCAACTTCTCACACTTAGTTAAGTCAAAAGCAGAAATTATGTTAAATGCAGAACTTCAGACCTCGTTTTAGCATAGTAGAATAATTTTTTTCAAAAAAATTTGAACTAAAAAAAGTTGTTAATTTAGTCTAAATTTCATCTCCAAAAATCCGTTTGAGATTTAGAGTCTCCAATCAAAAGTTATGGATAAAATTTAGAGAGGGATTGGGAGGGACATTTTCTTTGACATTTTCAAACATCCTCTCTGATTTTTGTCTATCACTTTTTTTTAGAGGCTCAAAATCACCAACGGATTTCTGGACATGAAATTTAGCTTAATTTTCCAACTTTTCTTAGTTCAAAGTTTTTTGAAAAAAATTATTATACTATACCAAAAAGAGGTCTAAAGTTCTACATTGAACATAATTCCTGAGTTTTGACAATGAGTGGTCAAGCTCTCATGATCAAATTGTCCCATATCCTTTGAGGATTCAGGATGGATAATGGACTTCATTATAAAAATGACCTCTCCACCAAAGTTTAGAGGAAATGAGTTGGCATCAAGATGAATTGGAAGATTTTCAATATTTCGGCTTTTTGTACCATTAATTTTCTTTGAATTCGGCATAATGACTTATTAATTTTCAAAATTATTCGGCTTAAATTTTTTTAATTATTTTTCGCCGAAGGTGACCTTTCACTACGGTAATTATCAAAAATAAAATGTCAAAATATTAGGGTAAAATAATTTTTCTTTTTATATGGGATGGTAGAGAAGAGAGCCTTCAAAAATCCTCACATAAATCAGCATTTGCCCAGTTCCACTTTAAATTGCAAAAAAATATCTAATTTGGCACATGAGTTGTTGAACCTGGTAGCACTCAGTTAGTGAGTGTATACTCAATGTTGTGCCAGCCAAATCACCTATTTAATTGGTCATTTCTAATAACTTCATTGAACTATTTTGTTCATTCATATAGTAACCCTAAAGGGACGTGAGAACCAAAGGAGTTCTCAAAATGTATGAATCAATCGTCGTGATTTCATTCAGCCTCGATTCCTCAAGGTCAGAACCTCACGAATCGAGGTTCCTAACCCTATTCTTAAAGTAATGAAAACTGTTTATGGTAAAGGGCATATTCTTCTGATCAGGGCAACAGAAAAATGTGAGTTTCGGGCATGAAATTGAATGCTCATGCGCAAAATGGAAACTTAATTAACACTCAGAGGCACCACTGTACTCCGTCTCGAGGAGATTCAAGAATAAGTAGAGTATTCTGTCTTGCCTTCAGGCAAATATTTGAACATGTCACGAGAGCACATTCAATTACAAATCAAATGATTGTCCTTCCAACACATACCTCTACTACTACCTGCCAGGCTGACACAATTCAGATCATGAAGCACAGGAACAACGTTATGGGCGGGTGACCTCTCCCCCTTCCACCCTGTTGGTGTGAACCTTCTAAGTGGACGGGGTCACCAATACAAAGCCACTCGCGAATCACAAGTCAATCTGTGCTTCTTGGTGCAATCGAGAAGTTGAGGGTGTGGCTTCCTAGTTTAAGAGTCTAGAACTTGAAGTCTCAAACCTATCAGATAACAACAAACTTTGAGCTCTGACATCAAAGGTTTGATGAAGCGCCTCCTTCGTTGATGACTCGGCGAAAGCGAACTCGATTGCACCTCGGGCAAGCTCCACTACTTCCTTGGGTTTTAGAGCTGCAACATCAGAGTGGTCACGTATGGAACCTTGTAGAAGGATAATACGCTATAACAAACAAAGATTATAAAAGAATAATATTCAATAGATACAAAAATAGTTTTACTTCTAATCTGTTGCAGAAACGAATTGTCATATAAATTTCACTCTACAATTCTCCTGACTACTTCAGGTACGTATACAACAGGAACCCAAACAGAAGATGAAAGCATACCAAGAGAACAGGCTGCCAAAGCGAGCTCACGAGACAGGCTCGTGGCAAAGATGCCAGTATCATCCGTGCAGATAGCAATGGGGTGGTTGGCTTTGTGAAGTCCCGCTGCTCGAAGCAAAACCACCATAGATTGTGATTTCTCCAAGCGAAGACATCAAAGAGTAGCAAATGGAGAATATACATGCGCTGAAAATATGATCAAAATCTCTCTAAAAATAATCAAAGGCCTCTGGTGAGTCAGGGCTACCACATAAGCATAGACCTGAGACGGAGCATAAGTCAGCCGGTAAATGTTGGACACAATGCACAGCAGGATGACATCACTTTGAACATCATAAGCAAACAGCCCAACTGAAAGCACAGAGACGCACTCAAAGCACCCCAACAAAGAAAGTATGCCGGCAAGAATCAGGTCTCGAGACTGACCTAAGTGGTGTGCTTCAATAGACGGTACACTTTGCGTGGCCAGGTTGGAAGTGAGGCAAACCTCCACCTGCACATCCGACCATATGAACATCATTTTGCAATAGATCATTGTGACGAATCCTTGGTCAAAATTTCGATATTCCCTCATTCTAAGAATCTGATTCCACCATACTCAATGCCGTGTCAAACCACATAATTGGTCGTCCCTAATAACTACATTGAACAGCTGCTTAATTGTCCGGCAATTGGATCTCATGATTTTTTAGCTCTCTTTAAGTGGATCATATGGGGACTTTCTTTTGTCCAGTAATTATTCATCTTTTGACCAATACGCAACAGTTACTCTACTGATATAATAAAATGACCAACCTGAATTAGATTTTCACAATATGTTCGTCATATTCCTCGAATCCTTGGTCGTTTTATAAGGTTTAACCACCGTTGCGGAATAAACCAACTTTATTCAGAAGCAAACATTCATGACTAGTTCTTGAACTTACTGGAATATCAGAAGCTAGCAACACCTCCCACTCATAGTCGTCCAAGAAACAGACATGACCAAGACGCTCTGGACGCATGGCAAGCATACTCCGAATCTCCTCAGAATTGCGCACCTGTCTTTCACACCAGTGATTGCTGTCACCCTCATTTCTAGTAGTACTTTCACCCAAAGCAAAGCATCTACATATTCAACATCAAAGACATTCAGCAATGAAGAATCGATTCGATCGCAACAACAATACCCGAAACACAACAATAGAAAACAATTTATAACTAAAAACAGACTCGTGATCGCAAAGATAATTTCACGAGGTCTGGAGATTATGTTACATGCAACCTCTCCGCAATGAAGAGCTAATGGGAAGCCCTGCTCCCGTGCAAACTGTAGAGCTGGTGCAAATGTAGTCCTGAACATATAAAACAGACCATGTGGTGCAGGATTAGAGACTATGAATCATGTTCAAGGGGCGAACAAGAAGACAGTTTTTCGAAAACAAAATGAATCTGTGAGAGTCCTCTTGATGACTAACTTAAAATCGTACCATTCTCCAACTGCAGGATCTCCTGATAAATCAATCCCGGCAATGTCCCATCCTTCTTTCCGCAATTCACAAGCAAGACGCACCTATCCGAAATTATAACACGCACCTGCACTGAGTTATTACAAAACTTCCAGAGTACCATTATCGACCTTCATAGTTTTCTCAAGAAACAAGAAATACATTCTAAATGAGCACACCCTAAAGGTGGGAATTATTGCAGGAATTTCCAGAGAACAAATCAAAATACTACTGGTTCTCACAGTATCCATTGCTGCTTCAGTTGTCTCCTTTCGATCTATGCTGGGAATAAGCCGCACATGGATAGGTGACGAAGGAGTAGCTAGCTCCATGCCTGCCTTCACTGATTCCATGTACGACCGCTTTGTCATTCCAACTGCAGGATTGTTCTGTTTCACCAAAACTCAGCAGCTTCATAATACAATACCACACGAACTTTGTCTCTGACCTTTAGCAGGATGATGAAATTCCCCACCTAGCTATAACCTAATAACTAGCATCCTCTACAATATCAGTAACTCGGCTACATGATAACAGTAGAAAAAAGAGGTAGCATATGATAGACAGTATGATGTTACCTTGGGAGCCGTGCGGAGCTCCACAAATATGGTATTCTCAGCAGCGAAATCCTCAATGACCTATATCCCAAGTGTTAAAAATTCAACACCAAGCATCGCAGAAGACCTCCATCAGATTGACAAAGCTCTTATGTTATTACGCATTTAATCATATAGTCAACATGTTGAGTTAATTTTAAGTTTATGTCAGTGTAATACGAATGGTATTTACCTAATGTTGGTGCCATGTTAGTGTCATTGGCATTGACTCTATATTACATCGGAAAATAATAAGCTTACATTATACTGAGATAAATTGAACATTCTCTAAATATTGATTTAAACATTAACTTACCACAAATAACTATGTGAATCTTTTGAGATGAGGTTTGTCATCTTCCAAAATTACTGTAAACTCCGGTTAGAGGCTAACACTGACCCACCTCTCGAGTGATACGTGTAATGACGTGATGATCTGTGGTCAGGATGCGCATGAGGCCGAATAGCTTGAATGTCTCTGGAAGAGATCTCCTCTCTGCAAGCATCAGAATCAAGAAAAATTAAGACTCAAAATAATGAGCATGATAGTGAGCACCGTGTAGACAATCGCACCAAAAGATTTGCAAGTGTTAGTTAAGATTAATCCTGCACTAAAATTTATAAAAGAAATGCCCCACAAAATTTGAGAAACGAAAGAAGAAGGATGTTACTTCAAAGGACATTAAGGTACATTGCTGTTAGTCTGGGTTTTAATTAAAAACTTTAAAGGTTTCAAGTAATTGCAAATTGTAGTCGTATATCTTGACCCCTAAACGATCAAGAATTTCTGATTTTAAAATAAAATTTCAATTGATCATATTGTGAAAAATATAATTCAGATAGGGTCAAATTTTGTATTAGTAGAATCAGCAACGAACACTGCACATCGTTTTTTTCAAAGACACACATAATTTGCTTACTGCAGTCGTAACTGTTAAAAACCGAATCGAAATGACGCATGTTCAAGAATAAAAGAAAACCAAGAGCTAAAACCTAATTTCAGAACCCTAGTGTCGATTCTACTCTCCATAGCCATTTCACCAGTCCGTTACCATTAGCGAGCAAATAATCCACTTTAGAGAAAACTAGAGTAGCAAAAAACACCTTTCTTGAGAATGCTTTCCAACTCAGTGCAATTCTCGCCATGCTCACGCGCCAACTCCCTGCAATCCAAAGCACCCCAATTCACCATCATACGATCCCCAGCTGACTCATAAAACTGTCGGTATCATTCCAAACTTCGTACGAGAAATCACCCAAAACAGACCAACTTGAAAAAAAATTTAAAAATGTAGAAAGAGGTGGGATTCATACACCAGAGTGGTAGCACGAATGGAGCCATTGAGATGAGCGTGAAGCTCCAGCTTCGGCATCGCCCTACACAGCGGCAGGTAGCTCGAAAGGTAATCCTCCATTGTAAGCAAAAAATGACGTATAAGGCTTATGTAGGATTGAGGTTTCAGAAATTTGACATAGTTGGATTGAGAAACTTGAATTGAGAAGCTTGGATTGAGAAGCAAACACTGAAGAATGGAGCACCCCTGAGCTCGTTTGATGTAGTGCTGGGAGTGACACACACGGCTTTAGGGCTGTTCAGAGTGAGCAGCAAGCCAATTCGGTCGGAGAATGTCGGCGTCCTTTGGGAAGCTTCTATTTCATTCTAAATTTGGTGAGTGGAGTTTTTTTGTTTGTTTTTAAAAAAAAAAATTGCATTCATAATGGTCATCTTACCGAAAGCAGTCACAAGCGTCACAAGTGGTAACAATTTTCTTTTTTTCTTTTTCTGTTGCGACTAGCATCTAAATGTTTGTAAGTACGGAAAAAATGGATAGAATCATCCCAATGTGTACCTCCATCCAAAAAATATCTATCATTAGTAGCTTTCATCCAAATATTAGTGAATCTAGTATGTTTTTTGAGAAGGGTTTGGCAATTTCATTCATTTTGTCAAACATTTTCTCGGTGTAAAAGGACCGACTACCAAAATCAAGTAAGATTCTACCAAAAATTAAACAAAAAAGATTTGGCTAGCTAATCAAAATAGCCAAAAAAAAATTGTTTGAATCTTATCTGATTTTGACCATATTGGTTTCTTCTAACATTTACAAAATATTTAGAAAAAAGGATGAAATTGCCAAATCCTACTCAAAAAAATATTAGATTCACCAATATTTGGATGAATGATACACTAATAAGGTAATTTTATAGACAAATGTATAGATGTAGATGGTTTTATTGGCATTTCTTCTTACTTGCATACATTTTAGAGTGCACGTCAATCTACCAACAAAGAAAACAAAAGCGATTAATAGATGGGTCACAATATTGTATTTCCTAAAATGGTCACAACATTAAGGCCTAAAAATCAACTTTCTGTAATGGATTATATACTTAACCCCTAAAGTTCCATGACTATGTTTTCACCGAAAACACTCAAAAACTGCCATTTTCAGTACAAGTTCCAAATTTTTGAAAAAAAAACTTTTTTGACACATGTAACCGTAGGATCTTATAGTAAACTAGTTTTAGAAGATGTGGAAAAAATTTCAGAATTTTCCACCATGCGGATTGAAAGATATTAGCATTTGAATTGGCAAAAATCCTTTTTTTGTTCCTGCGAAACACAGGGCAGCTGCACTTCACAAGGTCACATTTGTATGAAAAAATGTCCAAAATGGTGGTGCTTCTTTGAATTATTTTTCCTAAACAAGTTGGCTACATGCTTAAAAATTTTCAAATCATTTGGAATTGTACAACATATACAAAAAAAATAGTAAGTAGAAAGAAGTAGAGAATGATCCAAAATACTAAACTGTTAAGAATTTAATTATGGAATTGAAAAATGTCAATCCCAATGGTCGTATTGTTGTAATAAACAACCTAAATCCTATTATTTTATTTTTTTCAAAAAATATTGAAAACTGAATACAATAATGGACTTCAAAGTTTATTTCAGAGTAGAGAATCCGTAACTGCCCGCAAACTAAAAAACCTCATAACTTTTTACTCATTGGTCAAAATGGAATGATTTAAAGCTTTCCATGTATATATAACTCTAGAAAACCAATTTCAAATTTTTATCTTTGAAAAAGTGATTTTTTCAGATCTGCCTGGACTGCCCGAGTTGACCAACAAACAACATTTTTGGCCATAAATTTTGACTCGTATTTCCAAATGTCATGAAATTTAGTGCACATGAAAGATATTCCTCGTCCCCACCTTCTATAAAAATTTCAGTCCAAAATATGCAAATCTCCAATCATAAGTTCCTGCCCAAAAAATTTATATTGCCAAAAAAGGCATGTTGGTCCTTTAGGGGTTAAAAATCTAATTGTGATTACTAATCACTTCATTATTGTCACTACTAATCACTTCATTATTGTCACTACTAATCACTTCATTATTGTCACCTAAAATCTAGTGGGAGAGCTTCTCTAGATGTCTAATTATTGTAGATATTTTGTTTGAAACAATATCAAGTGTAGTCACCTTAGATGTTTAATTCCTCAAGGTTTTCAAATCAAAATTCAAAGCATTTTTAAACTTTTTCCATAATTCTCTTTCATTCTCTAAATTCAACCAATTTTTGCATGTTTAATATTCCAAAGATTGCTTCACTTTATATTATAAATGAATTTCTTTGAATTTTGATTGTTTTTTTTAATTTAATTCAATTATTATAATTATAATTATAATTATTTATTTTTACTTAATATCTACAACACTTTAACTACTAGTTCTTCCAGTTATTTTTCAAAATAAGTGATTTGAAGTCCCATAGATATGAAAATGTGAAAATAGACACTTTTATCATCAAAATATGCACTTTGAATCAAGAGATTGACTATTCCCTCAAAAACACCAAGCACAACATTTCAAAAAATGGATTGGAAAATAAAATATTTAAATAAAAGATGTCAATCATGTTCCATATATATATCCCATCTACCAAGATATAAACAAACTCAAATACATTAGATACTAACATTATTCCATAGCATTTGGTAATCTCCAAAATTTTGAATCATGGCATAAATAAACATTTGAAACATATTTGAAGAAATTGAACAATAAAAAACCTGCTTGTGTGTAAATTATGGTACACACTAGCTCTCTTTATCTTAAATGCATAGTCTCCTCATTATTATATATTCTGAAAAAACATACTCCCTTAGTCCCATAGTACTAGAGAGTCCTTTTTTATAGTAGTGAAAGTATCAAGGATTTGGCAACAATTATTTAATGCATGTTGTGACCAAATAATTCTATAGTGAACATACAATGTGTCCTCTCACATGCAAAACAAGTGAACACCACTAATAATTGCAACCAAGGAAAGATCAGAAGTAAGAGGTTGCAATAGATACAAAGTACCACGTACAAATAAGGATAGGCTCTATAGAGAAGAAAGACTTCTTGTAGAGCTACCTTGTCTTCTCCATATACCTAAATCTCCCCAAGAATGACTTGGATTTCAATAGATTTAAAGAAAAGTTCAATGTCTTTTGGTCTTTGACCTAATCAACTTCAAATTAATTGCTATAAAAAATTTTAAGTTTTAGAAAAAAAAAATTTATTGATAAAGTGGACAAGAGCCTTGTGCTTCATTTCATTTATTAGTGTCATAAACCAAAAAAATCACCTTCAACCCTAAAATCAAGTTTGAAGCACATTAGTAAAGGGGACAAATAATTTGCGACAAAATATTTAAAAAATCCAAAAAAGACTACACTAAATAGGGGTATTAAGGGGACCAAAAAATTAAGGGGACTTATCTTGGAAAATTGTAGATGTTTGAAACATGATGTTTCAATAACTATTGATGTACTATTGATGTTTGAAACATGATGTTTCAATAACTATTGATGTAATATTGATGTTTGAAACATGATGTTTCAATAGACATTTCAATAACTATTGATGTACATAAAAGATAGATATTTATATAGTGTGAAATGTCAATTAATTAGTATGGGTCCCCTTAATACCCCTATTTAGTGTAGTACTATGGGCCGGAGGAAGTATATATGCTTTTGGAATGTTTCAGCTGAAAGAATGAGTCGGTGAAAATTCATTAAAAGTCTAGAGAAGTTGCTATTTCGAAGTCCCAGTTCACTCCCTGCCCCAATGAAGAGCCGCCACACGGCCCTGCCAAGCACCAATGACCAGTCAGCGAAGCTCACTGCACTCACGAATAGTAAGCTTAGTAAGCTCAATCACGGTCTCCAGTTCAAATGATTCTCCCTGAGTGTCCGTCCTCGTTTCCTCCGCCTCGTCAGCCCGGTCGCCCCCAACATGACTCACCCCATTTCAAACCACCACGCATAAATCCCCTGCAACCCTCCGTCACCTCCACCACTGCATCATTCCATAGCATTTCTATCAAATCCCCAACTTCTCAATCCAACTCTCAGCTTCTTAGCAGCATCAATTTGAATTGGGTTGCAATTCTCGGAACAGTACAGTACAGTTCCTTGTGTGGCATATTTGTGATCAAAGGGTTTCGGTACCTTGGTGTGATTGATTTGATCTTTTGTGCTGACTGTCAATTCGTTGAAGGGATTTGTAGACAGTCTGTCTGTCTGATCGAGTGAGCGAGCGAGCAGAGCAGAGCTACAATCATGTGGACGCTGGTTGCGCCGTTAGTGTCGCAGTGTTGCAAGCAGCTGAGCAAGGGGCGGCTCCTGGGCACGTGCACAGGGGCGGTGGTGCTGGGCTCCCAGGCGCGGACGGCAGCAAGCTCCAGACGGGTGGTGTACATTCCCCTCCAGGATGTGGAAGTCGTGGCTCTTCAACAATTGTCATGACCGACTACTTCATTTTGGAATGAAATCGAACAGATCAACTAAGTAATCACTCTGAGAGTGAGAGAGAGGAGAGACAAGGCTATGGCAGTTCACTTGGTGGAGTAGCCTCGTGCCGTCTCATTGTAATTAGAATTGGCAACTCTCTGCGATCCGGATGGTTTTACCGCAATGCCGGAGATCGATGGATATTGATGAAAAGGCGATTTATGTGACTGGCCGATTAGTAGTTTAGTCGTGTTGCGAGCTGTATGTAACTATGTAGTAGGATTACAGCCGACGCGCAAATGAAAATCTAAATTTTCTGCTCAATTCAAAGCAAAAGAGGAGTATGCGCTCCATATTCTCCAGTGCATGTCGTGCATTGCCCTATCGTCGATTCAATCAATCCAGGCTCCTCCGATCCTCGGGTGCAATGAATGGTTCTTCCTCTGGACAGTTGCAGTAACACGTACAATCCAATTAGGGCATGCAGTTCTGTGTCGGAATCCACTGTGTATCGTAAGTTCGATAATGGAATTTTCCTGTCATTTCCTTTACAAGTGTTCACGACTCACGAGATGACGAGATGGCTTTATTGCTATCTGGGGGCTTAGGGTACCGTTGCTTGGGTTTGGGAGATCCAGTTGGCCGGGGTTAATTCAATTCAAATGCTAGATTATTTCTTCTCTGTCTTCACTGTAGTGTGTTTAGCCTTCACGAGATGATGGTGTCCACTGCAGCTCTCGAGTGAGAGGTGAAAGACGGTGAGATTTGGCAACGCTGTTGAGAATTTTGTAGATCGAGTGCACTCCATTGATCTACTGGTTTTGCGGAATTCGTTTGCAATGGCGACCAAACATTGTTACATGCACAATGCGGTTACATCACGCGATATGGATGGCGTGAAAGGCCATGCTCTTGAATGTGAGGTTTCACCCAGGTATCAGTATCGGAAACGGGACAAGCCAAGCCACAAAGGGCTTCTCAAGGTACGATGGAGAGCCGTTCCGCAATTAAGTCGAGAAGATTCAGGTGATCTCATTTGAAATCGGGATAGATTTACTGATCCTATGGTAGCAACCAGCCCAAGCTTTGTGCCGCAAGATTTAGGGCAAAGAGGGGTACTATATTAAAAGCAATAATTAGGGTTACTTAGTATTTGGGAACTGTAAATAAGGGATAGATCTGAGCGTTTGGATTTTTTGTCTTCAGGCTGCAGGAGGTCCTACTAACATCGAGTTTGGCAGTTTCATGCCAGACGAAGAAGCGCAAGCTTTAAGCAAAAGGTAATCAGACTCCACTGAAGCCTAATCCTCCAAAACCATTTGTGAGCATATACAAGTTACTGTAAATTGCTTTGGATTTGTAAGGTAGCGGATACTACTGGCGCATTTTAACATATGTATGAGACAGTGTGATTTTTGTGAGATCAATATAGAGCAGTGTAGAGATCTTTGGATACAAGAGCCAAACTCAATTGAGATCAAAGTTTCATTACCATGTCTGAATCGCTTGTGCAATTCAAAGAGGGAGGTTGTAGATGACTATTTGAAGGGACATTACCGGTATACGACCCCGTTTCAATTCAAAGATGATTGGTCACAGACATTTAGCCTAATCACAATTACACCAAATTGCTCATTGAAGGCCAACCAAGTCTGTGTTGATTGGAAGAAGTGAGTTGCTGTTGGTCACAGTAGGCTGTGAGCGACATTGCATTTGGCTCATATTGGTTTCGGTGTCCTCTCCCTTAGCAGGAGGCCAGGTTCCGAACACAAGGCGAGAGAGATGTCAGGCAACAACATCTTTGAAGGACCTTATCCAATTAAAGAGGATTGCGGTGGTATTGGCTCTGATCTGACCGGTCGTTGCCCTCCGGTAATATTCTCCCCTATATCTGGGAATCCTGGTTTAATTTCTTTCCAAACAATTGCAATTGAATTATAGAAGTGTGCAAATGAACGGGACTGAAGCTTGAGGACTGACATGACTGAAGGTCAGGAGACTTTGTGGGGGGGCTTCAGCGGCAGTTTTCGAGTTCCAAAGCCAGAGACCTCAAGGGCCACAATATCTTTGAGGCTTTCACATGCCCATACCAGCCACCTACACCACCGCCCGTTCGTCCTTACGAGCCTGCAGAGATGCCTCTTCCGCCCGACAAGTTACGTCGAAATGTTCGTAAATACTTCGTTACACAAAAACCTCTTCTTGCTTACGTAAAAACTTATGGTTTCTTTCATGATTGCGCAATAAATCGCTGCTTCTTGCAATGTGGCTTAGGCTGTAAACTGTAGTTCACATTTTGCTGTAGCTATTAAGCAGTCTGAATTGTGAAGCAGAATAGTTTGTGTAATTAAGTACTGACAATAGGCCAGCTTCGTGATTTTTTAACTGGATATCCCAGCCAACGAAGCTGTCAAGCCATTTTAATTTCGGAGGGCCTGTGTGCATCGAGCCAATGATCCCCCCGAACCAGTCCGCTTGGGCGAGGCAGAAGATGTTGTATGGAAGTATGGACGACTTGGACAAGGATTCGTTTCCGAAGCCATTTGTGTCAAAGTTGAAAGCCAGGGAACTTGCTGGTCAGACCAACCTCTTTGGTACCCCGCCCAGGCACTCCCTGCCAAGCACTCCAGTTCCGGTACGTGCTTCGCATTCAGCACGGACAACTGTAGATTATTTTCTAGTATAAGACAGTCGTCATGCATCTGCAGTCCGTACTGTGTAATTCGATCATGAAGTGGGCGATAATTTTTGTATAACGTAGAGCTTACCATTTGCGTCTTTGTAAGCACTTATTAAACATATGGAGGAGCTTGATTTTTGGACGTCAGTATCGAGCTGTGGATATCTTTGGGTACCAGAACTAAACCTGTTTAGAACAAATTTTTTACCACTACGTATGAGGGGACAGAAGACAACACCATTTCCATTCAAGATCAGGGGTCATAGACATTTAGTCAAGTCATGCTTCACTACTTGCTAATTGAAGGCCAACAAATTGTATTGGAGGAGATGAATTGCTGTTGGTAACAGGAATCATTACAGGAGAGAATATCAGAGCCCTAATCCTCTACCTTGAATCATGCATACTTGATGTTGGCAGGAACGTTGTGACGTTGTCTATGGCGGTGTCGAAAATGACCTTCGTCAAAAACTCCAGCTGGTTCAAAAGACGAAGATGCAGGCTCTTCATGGTCACGACGCGGTCTTCCTCGACAGTAACGCATGCTGCCCAGGGAAGCCAACACCACTCAGCCACAGGAAAGCCCAAGAATTGAGAGGCAATGATATCTTTGCCAGTACCAAACCGGAACCTAAACGATGTCACAAAGCTAGCAAACCAAGTAGCCGGGCTAGCTCTCGGCAATCCTCTGGAGGGAGGAGTAGCCGCACTTCGTCGAAATGCAGCGACTTTCCTTCCTTAAAACATATGTGAGTCCCCAATTCAGTGACTGTAGGCACTTTGCTTGAAAAGAGAATCTACTCACAGTAAAATTTCCCCCATAGTTATTGTTCCAGCAGTCTCACCGTGTGTATATCAGTCAAGTAATGCGTAATGGTTACGAATAACAAATGTATTAAATACAGTTTAATCGAAACATCTGGTAAGGAGTAAAATACAGAGGGACAATTTCCTTGTTGAATGTAAGGACAAGAATGAAGCAATATGGTCTCTTTTGAGGCTCGCTGTAGTACATTCAATCGCCACGAGCCAGAATTCAAATAGTAGTGAATTGGCTAATGAAGAGTCTGTGGTGCCAATATTGTACACATGAAGATCTGACATCTCCTTCTCTATACAATTCCTGCAATCGTTGAGTGAAAAAGGGTTAGCTAGTGGAAATAATGATTTTATATTAGCCTTACATAGGATCACACTCAGGAATATTAACAATAAATCTGAACAAGCGGTTGTGCACATTACCGAAAGAATGATGAGGTTTTTATGGAGTAGTCCGCCATGGTTGCCTTGAGATGAAATACAATCATTTGAAGGTGCTGTACATGACTTCATATTATTGTCTCTGTGCATCATTTGCCTGAGTCAGGAGAGCTTGAAATTGCTCTTTTTCATCAAAGTCGGCCTCCCAGTCGTTGCCCGTGGTGTCGCTGGCCCGAGCGAGAAGTGCTTGAAATTGTTGCACCTCGTCGAAGTCTCCCTCACTCTCCGTGGAGACTCGACGACTGTTAGCCGCAAGCTCCTTGAGCTGTTGCTCAAGCAGTTTGAGCTTCTTCTTCTTCCCGGAGCAGTCAGCCTACACAAGTTTTCAGCCGGCCCCCAGTCAACATGTGGACTGCTGAAATACAGTTGAGAACCTTCTAGGAAGACAGAATGGACACATGCTAAACACTGTAAGCATACCTTAAGTTTTTGGATTTCAGCAGAAAGATTCTTGTTCTTCAGCCTCATCTTTTCGGACAGTACACGCGCCACAACCATCTCTGCGTGTTTGTGATTCATTTGCAGCATCCAACTGCAAATTATGGAGCAAGCACACGGTGAGCATGTCTTAAAATTTTGCCAATTGATTACTGCTGGCCGGCTAGTTCCATTTCTGAAACATATTAAAGACTTAAGCGGAATCTATCAGAACGAGCAATTGATAGAACTTACGTTTCTCTCTCTTGATTCAGCTGCGTTTGCAAATTGGAGATCTCATCATCCTTTTCTCGTGCTTCATCAGAATGTCGAGTTCTTTCAGAAGTCAGTTCCAGCTGCTGTTGGTTCACGATAGACTGCACCACAACCACCCAACAATGTGCGCTTCACAGGTTTGTTTTATTAAAATAACCATTCGTTCGAGACCTGCCTATTCAAACATTTGATGAATCAAGTGTTGATTTGTTCTGCCTTGCGTGAAAATTCTGATGCAGTTTAGGTGTGTCCTCACCGCGTATTTGTTGATATCAAATTTCACATTGTGAAGGTCTCGCATCACGTCTTGAGTCAGTTTTTCAGCTTCTTTGTTCATCTCCTTCAATTTACATAACTGCGATACATACATATACGAGGGTGGGAGTCAGTCTCGAAAGTTGTTGATAAATTAAATCCAGGCACTGTGATAAAATTTTAATGATTATATTTTGTTACATCTAAGGACTAATTTCGAAACCATTCATACTGAAGAGAAAATGTTTAAGACGTTATCTCTGGATAAATGTGATTGGATGCTGGCAAGTAGGAAACAGACCTGTGCATCTTTGTCATGACATTGGCAATGGAGTTCGTCAAGTTCCTGGTGTGCTTGTGCAAGATCACTCCCCTTGTCGTCTAAGCGACTCGCTTGGGCCTCATTTTCACTCTGCAGTGTAGCCATTCTTTTGTACAACTCTGAAACCTCTGTCTCTTTCTCCTCAAGCCTCCTGCCAACGTTATACAGACAATTTGAAAGAAGTGAGTCACTGGACAGGCCTGCTGCATTATTTGGGGGAGTTCTTTTTCTCAGTCAGATTCTCAAACTAAGTGCAAAAGAAAAGTGGATAGACCTCGTGTTTTAACATTTCACCTTTGTAAGTCAACATTTGCAGCTTGTGCAGCCTGGAGTCCCTTGACGTCTCGTGACCCGGTGCTATGTGCGGCTTGCATCATTGCCATGCGGTTCTTCATACCCTGAAGCTCCATCGCAAATCCGTCACGCGCCTGCCGTAGTTTAGTAGCTTCAAGCTTCATGACCTCAAGCTGCAATTAAAACCTCTTAAAGTCAGCTCTTGAACGATAAATAAATCTCTGTCAACATGCAGGACTGACAAGCACGCTGGCTAAGGTAGAGGATATACAAGAACAGTAACTTGGAGATTGGAGACGGGATCAGGTCTCTGACAGATATTTAGCTTAACTTGGCTAAATATCTGTGCCCACTAAATTTTGAATGGCAATGGGGTTGTCTACTGTCACTTTTAAGTGCTGTACGACCTAGCACCACATTGAAATTTCATAAGAAATTCATATATATACAGAGATAAAAAAATTAATGACAACAGATTTGGATCTTGTACCTAATCTCTGTACACCTAAGAATCGCACTACTGCATATGCAAGGGCTTAAGATGACGCAAATAGTATATATCCTCTAATTTACAGCACAATATTCATGGGCACATACCTGTTTCTCCAAGGCACTGTTCTGATTCTGCAGAGTTGAAACCAACGTCTCTAATTGTTTGACTTCTTCGTCCATTTCGTTAACAGAGGCTTGGGTGGTGGCCGTCAGTGAGTGAGCTCTTTCGAGCTCATCATACAAGGCCTGCACTTCACCAAGAGCCTTATCCCTTGCTTCCTTCAAGGTCTGTATCTCCTCTTTGTTCTCTCCTTCCTTCAATTGCAATTCATTAAGATTTGTACAAAGCAGTTCCTTCAATCCTTTAACCTCCGATCTCAAACGATCACATTCTTCCTTTGACTGATTTGTCTTAGAGTTAATCATCAGTTGAAGTGCTTCAGCTTCAGCTCGATCTAGGTGCTCCTCCAACGAATTCAGTTGCTCTTCTTGTTGCTCTACTTGTGCCTGCATCTTGTCCAATTGGGCTTCCAGGGCAAAGCACTTCTGTTGCCAAGTCTCAATCTGTAACCTAAGTTCATCATTCTCCTGTGCCTGGCAGGTGATGGAAGCTCTCTTTCCGGCAACGTCTGTTTCCAGAAGAAGCTTCAGAGTCTGCAGTTCGAGAATTTGAGCCTCAAAAGAGGCGAGCTCTTCCCTCACGGCTGTGGACGAGGAACTTGCAGTTGCTAATTGTGTTTCCAGTGACACGATCAATGTGGTTTTGCACGAAAGCTCCGCTTCAATCTTTACAATATGGGCTTGTAGAGCAGAATTTTCCTCTTCGACACTCTCTGTAATCCTTCTGGATTCAACTACTTGTGCTTGTAATGTTCCTATCTTCGTTTCCAAAACAGCAAAAGCTTCACTCGATGCTTCTGCAGATGCCCTCGACATGATCAACTCGCTCTCCAAGAAGCTGATAGTATTTGACCTTTCCCCAACCTCTGCTTGCAAGTCATCCCTCTCTTTCAGCAAGGCTCTCATCTCAGTTTTCATGCTCTTCAGCTTTTCGGCGGAGGAACCTGATGCGACGCTGAGCTCATCTTGTAGCGAAATTACTTTCGTGAGTTTTTCAGCTAGGTCTAGATTGAGGGCCTTATTTGAAGCTTGGCAATCAGCAAGTCGATGTGTCAAACCCTGGATCTCATCGTGCAATGTGATTTGAATCTTTCTAGCAGTTTGGAGCTCATCCTCAATCACAGCCTTCTGAAGCTCAACCTCCCCAAGTCGAGTGTTCAAGCAGACCCTTTCGGCAGTTTTTATCTCAGAATTCTGTTCTTGCTCGAAAAGCTCCGTCATCATGGATACCAAATATTCTCCATGCAAGACGTCCACTTGGTGAGCAATACTTCCTTCCAAGGATTCCACTCTCTGCACCAAAGTTGAGCATTGTGCTTTCAAGTCATCCCTTTCAGTTAACAGCCTTTGTACTTCACCTTGTTGGGATAGGAGAGCTGCTGACTTGTGGTTGCATTCCATGGTCAGGGCTTCAGTTCTCTCGGTCAGTTCTGCTTCCAGGGTACTCAGTCTGCTTTGCAGTAGCGAAACTCTGGAATTCAATGCTTGGTTTTCATTGATCACGAGTGTGACATTTGCTCCTGATTTCAGCAATGCGTCTTCCACCTGCTTCATTGCTTCGGTTTTGTGTGCAAGTTGCTTCTCTACATCTTTCTGTGCGGATCCCAGTTGTTTCAGCTCATCACACCTTGTCTGAGCCTCTGCCTGTTGGAGTATGGATTCCGTTAGTTTACCCCCAAGGGCTGAAGTGTCCAAAGGGCCCAAAATGTGGATGCATACAAATTGAAATAAGGTACATCGTCTTGGAAGCTTCAAGAAAGGTAACAAAATTCTAATACCAATAGAAAGAATTAACTATGTCCTACATTTCTGAACTATAGGAATACGTTTGGGAAGCTCCTACATAATTGGGTTTTTTTATCTCCGAACTTTATTTTATTGTTACTTCAGGCAGTAACAAGGTCAGGCTATTATCTTCCCATGCTAATCTGAAGAAGTATGACGTATGGATGAAGAAGAAGTACCTGAAGCTCAAAAATTCTGGAGTTTGCTTTGAGAAGCTCTTGTTTGAAGTCATTGTCTTCAGCAGCGTGCTCTTGGAGGAGCCTGATGTCGAATTCAAGCCCATACAATAGATCCTCTTTGCGCTGAAGCTCGGTTTGTAACCGTTCCACAGTGTCATTCAGATGCCTGATCGTTTGAACGTCAGTTTCATTTTTCTGTTTATCATCAGGCGAAAAAATCAGACTGAATTCGCTCAATAGATCACCAGCATTAAGACACTGAACTTGAAAACTAGTTATAAATGCAGAAATGGATATAAGGCAATGACAACAATCAGAATTCAAATGCAATCTAGAATAAGAATTTGAAAGAGTGTCTAATGAAGGGTGAAGGGTAACATTTCAAGACGTGTGGGATAGCTCTAATATCATCTACATATTCGAGACGCATTGAGATATCATTAGCAATTGATAACACCATTCTGAGAGTTCATGGAAAATAGTGGGATTAGTAGCACAGTGCTTGCCTTCAGATTCTGAATCTCAAGTCGTAAGGCTAGCATTTCTCCAGATGCATCTTCATTGATAACAGCCTGCTCACACAAATAAATGATGTTATTTAAATTTAAGCATGATGTCATGTAAATTGTTACTTCCCAGGCACTTCAGAATTATAAGAAACTCTGAAGAGAAACTGTTTAACTCACATTGTTTTGGATGAATTTGGCTCGTTGTGCAAATTTGAGAGTGCTTAGAGTCTCCATTGAGCAGCTGGCACAGACACAGTAGTGGAAAATAATTAGTGAGTTTGAAATCCAGCTAAGTCAACTGCAATCAGTTAAAACTAATAAGTAAAAGCTCGAGATTGAAATTCACGGACTAAAATGACCAATTTGATAGATCATTTTGTGAAAATAAGAAATTTCAGATAGGGCTTAATTTTATATCACCAAAATCAATGAAGGAGCATTTGCATTTGTCATCAAAAAAAAACGAAACTGAGAAAATCCTTCTAATAAAAACAGCATCAGGCCCAATTGGGGCTTGTTGGTTCCTTGGGGTAAGGTGCAAGGGTAGAGCGGTAGAATGTGCACATACCAGCTTGAGGGACTGATTGTTGCTATAATTGCAGTCTTCGAGTTACCTCCTAAAGAGTCCTGCAATCAATCAAGCACTCATTAATAATCTCTTTAAGTTGGAGATGATTCCGACTTAGATTGAATTCGTTACAAATTGAAAATTACTCACTTAGCCCTAGAAGAGTCGGCATCCAAAGTATGCTGCAAAAGAATTTTTTGTGTATTCTCTATCAATGTGACTAGCTTGATCTCTTGCTGCTTCGCGATGATTTTTGTGCACCGACGCCAGGGCTATGAATCAGTTCATGTAGAGATGAGAAGTGAAGGAAAAAATGCAAAACTCAATGAAGTCAGACAGTGACCCTGGGAGAATTATTTTACTACCTGGAGAAGGAAAGTGAGCTTCGAGTCTCGATATGGCACATGGCGCTGCTTTCCATTTGCAATGTCTACCAAAATCATCATCACCAACCTGTTGGATTCATATCATTCCCCCTCATTTATTTTAGTGAATGCTCAAGGAAATCTGCACTTGTAGTTTAGAAACAAATGAAATAAAAGACTATCATACAAACAACTTCAAATTGCGTGGAAGCATTGGAACTAACCCGAGTGTTGAAAGTGACTTGTTGATACTGGCAGCTTCCTTGAGACGGCCCCCCTCTGCCCCGGAGGATTTCTGCCTGCAATTTTATTTCATGCCACGAGTTTGTCAACATTTCTTCATCCTCACATATTCAATACATTTTCTCAGTTTCCAAAGAGGCAAATGTGATCACTTCCATATCTATAGGAGCTGCTACGAATAGAATCTATCAATCGGAAGTTAAAATAATATTCTACATTTTTAAGCAGCAGAAAGTTAATATTTTGAAATTTAATACAATTCACTAGTAGCTAACTATTTTTTTTGTGGGGGCATTTTAGGAGTTAAAATCATAGCATTAAGCAGGTTCAAATCATACCGTTCCGATCCTGCAAGATCCACCAGATTCAATCGTCCAAAGCGCATGTTGCTCAGAGAGTTCGTCTCCCACTGCAGGTTTTCAAAACAAAGGCCTGATAAATATATAACTTCGTTGTTCCAGCTGCAATACAATTATTATACAGAAAATAATAGAGCCCAGGTTCTTTCATAGTTTCAACAGTGAAACACGGTATCCACAAAAAAAATGGAAAAAAATTTCAATTCACCCAAAAAGTGTTGCACAAGAGATTTTTGCTTTAAGGACTAGTGCAGTAAGTTCTAGATTCGAGATAATAGTCGATTGTAGCTGCCACTAGTGAAAACCCATCCCCGTCCTTACGTTTGTTGCATTCTAACAACACTGTTTTAGCTGAAGTTTAACAGAAATTTGTCCATTCTCACAAACAAAAAATTGCAAGTTTAAATGGATTGTGAACCACTTTTGGTTGAACAGGCTTGTGTCCAATTTACCTTGCATTCTACACTGCAGGTGAACACACTATGTGAGCGACTACTTTCTCGGTTCATATTCGTAGAGGCTACTCTCCTGTTGGCAGCTCCCTTCAGAAGAATTGAGATTACATCTTGTACACTAGTTATGACCTTCTCCGTCAGATTTTCCACATACACACCCTTCTTGGAGTCCTCTCGCATCTGACAGCCATGAAGGAAAAATTAGAAGATTCTTCATGAATGCAAATTGAGCAATGTAAGCATTTGTTGCCAAAATCTTCTTTCAGGTTCAATAATATTTTTAAGCCTCCTTGGTGGAAGGTTCACTTCCGAATCTGGCACAATTTGCTAACCCTGTTAAAACCACAACAGATTAATTTGCAAACAGAATCAACTGTCATACCTGAAGATTTGAAGAGGAAGGTTCCAACAGATCTGTGATTTGCTCATTGTAAATTTCGAGAAAAGAGCACTTGCAGACATATCGTAGCTGCTCCAGTTGTCGGTCTTGTTCTTCCTGCGGATGCTCCCATGAATTAGCTCTACAAATAGAATGACATTATGAGGTCAGAGCCTCTTCAGATTGCACAGCCCGTTGAAGCAGCAAGTTCGTTGAGACAACAACAAATCCTACATTTTGATTGGTACAATTTTGAGCTCTTTGTGTTGCCTTTGTTTTGTTCAACATTAAATTTACACTTGTTCAAGTGACAAGAAGGAACTTGAAAAGGAGGCATTTACACAGTACCTATGTGTCATACCACAAAAATTTGAGATAACAGGGTTTCAAGCTATCTCTTTTGAGTTGGATTGCACAGTTATTTCCTGAAATGTGTGTTAAGTTATCATAAACACAATGCATTATTTTTAGCTGGTTGTCAGCCATAGTTGCAAATGATGTTTAGGTTTAAAATTTTAAGCTCAGACGATGCTTTGACTTGTGCAACCTAAAGTGGGCCTCCGATTCTGTAAAAGCAACGGAAGTTCACAGCAATTCTTAGTTATACCTTCTGAATCCTTGAAAACAAATACTCGAAGATTCTTGGGGTCATCCCTCGGTTGTCACTAGGCCTGTCACCTGGTTCGGCAATGTCTCCAAGCATTGTATGCGTCTTCCCGCTTCCAGTCTAATCAACACAAAACATCGTGCCAATTTTAAGTTGTAAGTCAACAAATTTACTACAAGAATGAACTCCCAAGTGCACAAGGTGAATTAGAAAGTTCAATATCGAAGCTAACATTCGATAATAGAATCGTTCAAAACAGAATTTTACCGTTCAACACTGTCGGTTAGTATTCTTCCTTTCCATGGAACTTATAATTCCAATTTTCAACGCTAATAGAAGAGGCCCTTTGGGTCCATTTGGTAATTTATTAAGGAGTTCGCTTTGGGCTTAATTACGCACCTGGCCATAAGCAAACATGCAGCTGTTGTAACCAGACATGCAATTCTCCACTATTGGCAACCCCACCACTTTAAACAGCTTCTCCTGCACTCTTGAACACACCCGATCAGCTTGTGGCCCAGCCAATTAATAACTTGAAAACTCCTTCCTGACCTGAGAAATGTTGTTTTTTTTAATTCTGAAACCAAAAGGGCAAGCTCATTAATTGCTTGCTTACCTGAGAAATGTTGTCACCAGCAACATGATCAAACGTGAAGCGCGTTTCAGGCTGGCCGAGCCATGTGATAGCATGAGCCCCATCTTGCCTCAAACATCTGCCGAGGTCTGGCTTTGCAGCCTCCTTGCCACTGATGGGTCGAGACCTCACCACAACCTGAAAAGAGCATCACAAAGTCACTATTTTAATGTCATTAGAGCGTGTTTTTTGGTGTCTTACTAGTAATACAATTGACAATTGACCCTGCTTTCAGGATTAATAATGAAATACTAGGAGGGGCTTTTGTGACTAAGTTCCATTTCAAATGATTTCAAACTTTGAAGGAACGATAATAAAAATTATTTCAACTGCACATTGTAGGCATCCCAAGAGAACGGATTTTCTTCACACTATCAATTGTTTCAATTGCTTCAATTGTCAAATGGAATCAAATGTCACTATGTTTAGGCCATTTTAACAATTTAAGTGTCTCATAGGTGGCACTTGAGTGGCACTCCCCTGGGTTAATACTGTAATAGTGAGCAGGGACTTTTGTGATTAAGTTCCATTGCAAACGATTTCAACCTTTGAAAGCAAAGTGATAAATATCCCACTTGCACATTGTGGTCATTCCAAGAGAACGAATTCTCTTCACATTTTTTTATATATCAAGGCTGCTAATTATAATCAAATATTACTATCTTAATGCCATTTTTAACGTTTTTCGTGTCTTTTACGTTCTAGAATGTCATTACTTCAGGGTTACTATTGTAAGACTGAGAATCCACTACTTCAAACTTTTGTAATTAAGTTCCATTTTCAGATGATTTCAAACTCTGAAAGCAAAATGACGAATATCCCACCTGCACATTGTGGTAATCCCAAAAGGACGGATTCTCTTCAAGCTCAAAGCACGACTGATTTTCGGTGCGGCTCTTCAAACTCGGCTGCTGCTGGTGCTGCAGCACAAGAGCTCTGTGAACACCAGATCGAAGACTCCCTGCAGGACTTGGACAAGGAGTCGTACGCCCAGCAGGCCTCGAAGGCTTGGTGGGAGTTTTCTCAAGCGGCTCAGCTTCCCCTTTGGGAAAGAGAGAGGCTCTTCTGCTCACCCGCTCTTTTCTTCGGCATCCATCGTTCTCTGCGTCACTTCCAGACACTGAAGAGGCTCCCGTGGTCGTGGCTTCTTCGTCACTGCTTGCAGCTAGTGAGCTCACGTTTGAAGAAGTACGAGAGAAGTATCCTCCATAGCCTACAAAATCCCGGTCAGGAAGAGGGTACTGGAACAGTAAAGCAAAAAGCAAAATATCTCTTCCAATCTGAAATTAAACACCTGCTTGAATGGCCTTCAATTCGCAAGCTGCACGAGTTATTACCAAGAAGGAATGAAACGGAGTTTACCATCTCAATTGAACCATAACCAACTCCTAAGTGGTAAACTCCATTTCGTTACCATGATAGTAAACTCTTAAACTCCCTTGTGCTAGGTTTTAAAAGCATGACTTTGGTTTAAACTGTCTAATTATGGCCACTGATTTTAGAATGGGAAATGAGGTCATTTATTATCCCTCCTGGATGATCTCCCACTTTGAATTATTGATTGCTTAAGAAATCATCCAATACATTGAGTTAGAAAATAATTTGATCTCAAACAGGGTTTGGCTATTGTAGTACCCGAAGTGAGCTCTATTAAGCGATCTCCAATGAAAGCACACTCCAACATAGTACTCAATGTAATGCAAGTAGTATCCTCTACTTTTTTCATAAAGCAGAGCACAAATGAGAGTGCAGAATGAAGGGTAAAATATATGCTCCACCTTCACAAAACTCTAAAAAAGAAAAGGATGTGGACATAGCGATAATTAATTAATACCTGTTGCACTGGGTCCCTGCACAGTATCGACATCGGTGGAGCTCAATGGGTGCAAGCTGTTGCAAGCGCTCTTGGTAGGCTTGCTCTTCAATGGACATCCACTGTTGCTATCGACATTTTCCAAGTGAGGGTAAGCAGCGGGCTGTCTGGGCAAACCTCCTGGAAGCTTGGCTTGTAAACCAAGCTTGGCCTGCTGCTGGCCGCTGGTTCCATTATTTCTGCGAGGAGGGCAGGCTGTGTTGGTGGACTTCGATGGAGGGTCCTTCTTTGATAATAAGAAGGGGCGGGTGGTTGCTGTACCCTTTACCATATTGCCGAAGCTCGGTCCTTAGCCAACCTCGATCCTTAGCCACTTGCTTGGTTCGTTGTGCTACTCTCGCATTGGAAAGCAGCAGACGGGTCCATCAATGCGCACCTTCTAATTTGAATGGCTGTTGCGCTCGTTGCATACGAGGTGATAATAGTCACATTGCTGCTAAAAGCTGCAAAATTACACCACAGCATCAATGACAATCGAGCTACAGTGAAGATTTTGATCTAGACGACCGTCTCCTGGGAAAAGTACTTCATCAATTCATACCTGAGGCAACAAAAAGGAAAAGGAAAAAAAAAATCCTTTAAGAAATGGCTGTAGTGCTTATTCCGTACGAGGTAGTAGTCATATTGCTGCTAGAAGCTGCAAACTTGCACCACTGCGTCAATGACAATCGAGCTGCAGTTAAGTTTTTCAATCTAGTCGGCCAGCTCTTGTGATAGAATTTTAACTTCAATCATTCTATACCAAATTAAGACCCAAAACTGAACAAACCAATCCTTTAAGAAATGTCTGTGGTGCTTATTTGGGAACGAGAGTATAGCTAGTCCCATTGCGGAAGTCACATGCGAGCTGCTGCAAAAATGTACCGCACCCCAGAGTTTAGAGTTTGAATTAATTTGAACTCGAAACTCCAGAGTTTAGAGTTCAGAGTTTAGAGTTCAAATTCTAACTTTTGAAACATTAAACTCTGCGGCGTCTCTTGGGATAGAATTTGAACTTCAGAACGTGACTTCAGAACATGATCACTCCATAGCTATAGCAGAAATGCAATACCCAGTCATTTTTAATTCACGGCCCCAATGCAAGCTAGCCAACAGTCACACCATGTCGATCAACCACCATCGTCTTGAACAAAGCTCCCCCCGATCCCCAAACCCAGAGTCTTATCCCCCATGAAAACTCGCCACATGCTCTAGACTCTCCCAACCTCCCCCCTAGCTCGTACTGCAGCCAACATTCGAAGCA
The DNA here is from genome assembly GCA_951799445.1 of Pseudisothecium myosuroides. Classification (NCBI taxonomy): domain Eukaryota; kingdom Viridiplantae; phylum Streptophyta; class Bryopsida; order Hypnales; family Lembophyllaceae; genus Pseudisothecium; species Pseudisothecium myosuroides. Next base: position 14,882,868 of record OX637289.1, read on the forward strand.
ATTCTAGCTATCTGCACCGCAACGTTCATCATTCCACCAGCACACAACAACGACTCAGCTAGCTAGCTCTCACTATATCGTCTGAGTCTTTTTCTGTTGATCTTAATGCTTCCCACCAGTTTCAGTCCCCCATGCCATGCCATGCAAAAACCTTGAGTTAGTTTCACTCCTCGATCGGAGTTCGATTGAAGTCGAAGCAAACCGAGGCTCACCTTCAATCTCAAGTCACACCACACGTGGACCATCAAACCACTGGATGAGTTGAATTGAGGGCGGGCATGCACCTGATTTGTGTGCACCTGAAAGCAAGCGCGCAAGCCCCCAACTTCACCACTATTGCCCCATTTGTAATCCACATACAGGTCGTTCGTGAGCTAGTCTCCCGTTCAGACAGACAGTGCGCCGACGACTGGATCGAGGGCCGGGTCCAGATTCCTTCTGCACCTCCCCTGCGCATGTATCACGTATCTCGAGCATGCAGGATCGTTCAGCACCTGAAGTGCGTGGCTGCAGCAGCTGCAGCAGGAGGAGCAGGAGCAGGAGGAGAGTTTTTCGAAGGTGTGACAGACAGTCTACCGTTGCGGCGAGTGCCCAGACAGGGCTCCAACGGTTACTTACAATAGAAGCCTACTCTGCCATAGCTCTCACACGAGCTTGGCCAGCTTCTGCAAATCTGCGGGATGCAGGTGTAAATTACTGGACTAGCTACTGTAGGACTTACAACACCTGGGCCTGGCTTGAGGGATGCATGTTACAGTATAACAGTAAGTAATAATCTCTGAGGAGTACCTACTTAGTCAATGCGTAGGGTCGTACGCGGGTGGAGTCAATACTCAATACTCAAGTGAGGTATTTGAAAAGTCGTGGAGTATTTTTTTTAAATAAAATAAAAAAGTCGTGGAGTAGCAGGGGTTTTTTTCATTTGTTTTGGGCAGTGCAGGAAGCGATCTACGCTGTAGGCTGTAGTGATGCAGTTGCTGACATTTATAGAAATCGATGAAATGTGCAAAATGTGGATGGAAGTTCAAATATTCATCCAAACGAACATACATACATACAAGAGAGAGTGAAATATGGGGGAATATATCACCTAATCTTCCCTCGTAGTTGAAAACTTTGTCATGGATAAATATGTTTCTTTTGGTTTCTAGTCCTTTTTGCACCCACATTATATATAAGTCAATTCCTTTTCTAACTAATTTGAATTTGAATTTCTAATCAACTTTGTGTTGTTTGGAAACAACAAGAACTCATAGTTGTAGCAACTTAGAGCATCCTCAATGCATTTGGCCACTCTTAAAGGAAGGTACTACAAAGGCATATTTTTGGCCTTGGATCATGGAGAACTATGTCTTGGATTAACACTTCCAATGCACATACATGTTAAAACAAGTCAAGCCTAGCCAAAAGCACTATTCAAATTCTCTCTTGGGGTTGGGAGTCAATAATCAAGGCTCTACATCATCACATGCTTAGTAGTCCTTGTCACAATTCCACTGACCTAACTTTGTTGTATTATATAACATACTCTGTAAATGGAAAATTTATCTTTCCAAGCAAGACATTTTACTTGGCCTCTAGACTATGAAGCCTAATATAGGTTGCATTGGATCTTGTTTTTCAACTATCCGATTGGTCTCACCTTCCTATTAGTATTGGAGTGCCAAGATACTGCTCAGACAGAGGATGCTAGCTCTTTCAACTTTGAACTCAAATATGGGATATAACTATTTTTGCACCTCAGTAGTTGCTAATACTATAGATCTTCTCTAAGGTAATGGCCCCCAAATGAGAGAGGAATATTACATTAGAGAGGTTGTTGCTTTAGAAAGTGGCTACAACATTAATGACGTTTCATAACATTTAGTAGCCTTCAAATAGGATGTCTTTGCCTCTCTAAAGTCCTCATCCATTAAATGCATCTAATATTGGTGGGTACAATAAGAGATTAGGGTGGTAGGAGTCAATAGAAGTATGCGGATTCTGGTCAAATGGACCCAAATTTCCAAATATGGCAATAAAGTGGTTCATGACAAGCTGCCAGGCCAGCTTGATGATGTTTTGGAACCTACTCAAATTAAGTTAACATCACCGCATATCAAGTGTTGTAGTTAGTTGGTGAGCCAACTGAGTCAGTTCAGTTTAGAGACAACAATACATGGAATTTAGCTATTGATGGTGTGGAATATACCACATCATCTCATCCAGCGGATGAAATGGTGTAGTATATTCCACACCATTCTATTGGGTGAAAGGCAGTCCTATGGGCTGGTACGGAATGTTATGTTGAAGATTTTTTTTAGTAGGCAACAATTTTGTAGTGCTCCTGGATTGAATTCATGTTCACTAGAGCGACATTTGGTTTCCAAATTCATGAAAGTTACTTTTCTTTTTCTTCTTAATTAAATTTTACTACATCTTCAATGCATCTAGGTTGGGACCGAAGGAGTAATATCACTTTAGAGAGGTTATTGACTTACAAAAGTTCACTTTATAAAAGTTCTATTGTATGTGTTTGGTCCATAGTTCTTTTGTCTTTTCATACAAAGTCAAACACTTGCGTAATGACTTCAATCCCACGCAATCAAAATTGGGTTCGGATCCCCCGCAAATTCGAAGTGGTGAGTGGCATCTGGGTGGCAGTCTGCACAGTGGTTTTATGGATGCTTTGGATTGAACACAATGACGCGGCATTCAACGACATCAGATGGCGCCCCGCCAAGTTATTGCATCTGGCTTGGTCTGATTGATCATGGCCGGGCAGAATGGGAGACGACACAACGTCTTCGAAAGAAGTCCGTGGAGAGTTGGGAAAAAGCTAGAGCTAATTTCATTGATAGATGGATTCGTAATGAGGTGTTTGCCATGGTAGATGGGGCTCCGAGGTGGGCTCTCACCGGCCCTCGGGCCGGTTTCATCTTCCAACCGCCTTAGGCGCTTCGCGCCTAGGTGGGGGGCCCCGCCTCTTGGCGCTTTTTGTACTTTGTTTTGTTTGTGTCCCTTGTCTTTGTCTGTCTGCTTACTTGCCCCTCCCAGGCCGCTTGCGGCTGGGCTCTTGTTACTTTTATTTCTTGCAGTAAAGTTTTCTTTACTCGTGTCCAAAAAAAAAAAAAAATTGGGTTCGGATATATCTCCTGAAATTGACTTTAGAAAATTTAAGGAGGAATCTGTTGGGAAATTTGTTGTGTGAATGCAGAAACTGCACAGTACGTATCGCCTGCAGCAAGCAGCCCCAAGAACTTCATTACTATGGGAAATTTGCTGTCATTCATACACCAAAAAAATGAGAAGAAAATCCTGAACACCTGTGATGAGTTTGATCTCAAACTCAAATGGCCAAGCGCCGAAGCCTACCTGACCTGCGCTGCGCTGCGGCCAGAGAACTAGTCAATGCTCCGTTTTAATTTGTTGCAGGTTCTCAGACAGCTACAGTACAGTATAATCACATCGTTGCCGACTCACTCCACTGCAAGACTGGTATAGACGATAGAGTATAGACTGCAAGGTTTTTGATTTTCTTATAATTATCTCGTATTCTTATCGTTTTTTCTCCCTGAACTGAAAGGACAGCATCATCAAGCCAGCTCTCTCCATCAATCCTCTGACCCCTTATCATTTTTTTTCCCTTCCGGAGTGTGAAAAAAGGACGACTGTACGCTTCACGTCATGTGGTTTAATTTTATCTTTTTCTAATTCATCTGGTAATCATTTTCCGGACGGAGTGCTTCTCTCTCTCCACTCCACTACCTTCAGGTAACTGTTATTTTTTATTTTATTTTATTGACACAAATGAAACGGAATTCCATTGCAGAGATTTAAAATACAACCCCACCAGCCACAAGTGGCCTGGCAGGAGGGAAACAGAATCAGAATCAGGTAACAGTTAGCTTGTGAGCACTTAGAATTGTCACTAATTACAAACTAAGCATAGTTAGTACGGTAGTATTAAGCATAAATTATTTTGAACTGGATCTTCTTGGCAAGTGAAAGAAGATTCCAACAGACTTTTCATGCATTATTTGGACATCACATGGAGAAGTTATGATTTTTTTTTAAATTGTCTTGAGGTGTACCGGAAATCATGGCTTTTATTTTTATTTTTTATGAAGTGTCAAAGTGGCGGTATAAAATGTTATAGTGGTGCTGTAAATTTCTACATTCATCCACATATTGGGTAGAAAATATCACATTAGCACATATAACATATCCATAATTCTATTTTCATCCGCAATCTAGCGGTTTCATTCAAGATTTTTCTTAGTTTGCAAATTTTTGGCTAAAATTTTCACGGTTTGTTGTCATTTTCTAGCCAAATTATTTTTTTTCTAGTGCAATCCAACATTTAAAAGCCAAAAAAAAATGAAATTGCCGGAAACTAACATTAGGCTCTCATAGACTCTCATATTTTGGTTGCGTACATCTTGTATAACCCATATTCAGGATTCTGTCATAATTATTGGTTCAAATGTAGGTGTTGCATTTAGGTAAATGTTAATTGTGGGTGTACATGCCTTGCCTAAAATCGTTTGAGTAACAGTTTGAGAGTTACTAAACTATCAATAAACTATTGGGCCTTGCTATTAGACAAGAAAGATTTTAGATTTTCTTCAAATGCACTTTGAGGGCATTCTATGAATATACAATGATTTTTAAATATCAAACATGGAAGTACCAAAATCAACCCTAGGCTCTTGTGAATAGAAGTTGTACATTTTAGACAAAAATCTATTAATAGGGATCAATTTTGAAATGGATCACAATTAGGTGCAGCTACCTTATTGACTACAAAGAGCAAACACACGTTTTTGCCTTTTTGAACATTATAGAGCAAGGTTTCTTTCTTGAGCCGAAATTTTCTCTTTAATGCATTTAGGAAAAAAAATTGAAGAAATATTGGAGGTATTTAAAAGTTGTGGTGTTTTTATGGTATTTTTTATTTTTTGTTTTTTTAACTTACTTTGGATGCAAACATCCAGTGATATTGTTTAAGGTCATTTTCCAATTGTTTTAACACATTGAGACATATTTTATTATATTATAACCACACTTTGAGGTGAAAAATTCCTTCAATTTGGACTTAGGTTTGCAATGATTGGACCAATATTCCAAATTTGGGAAGGAGCCAAAACAAGAAAAAGGATAAAAGAGCATCTTTAAAGAAATTTAAAGTTAGAAGAAGCTACACAAACTTGTTTTGCCTTCTCTTTGGAACCTATTTATGTTGCTATGACCCAACATAAAAATTACACATCTATTTTGTATTATTTGCAGACAAAGTACAAAGTACAAAGAAAAATTACAATAGAAGTATCTATGCCAACCTTTTTAAAGGCTCTTTACAGGATTGCTTTAACTCCGATAAAAGGGTTAAGAGGAGTTGAAAGAAAAATCTTCAATTAGATAATCTTCTCATTGAAGATTTACAACATTCTTATGTGCTTTCAAAATTTTCAGAACTTGAAGGGGAATTTATCCAAATGCTTTAGTCTTATAGAAAAGCTAGACAACCTCTATTTGCAACAACAATTAGGGAATGCAATTAGAATTTTAATTTGTAAAAGAGGTCTAATTTACTACAAGAAGAAGAAACAATGTCATTTAAAGTGAATCTAGCTCAAACATGCAAATTTGCAACTTGAATTAGATTTATAGAATAGCTACAAGAACTTCTAGAAAGCTACCAAATGATTAGAAAGTATAGGGGCTAAAAATGACTCAGAGAACAACTTATATTACAAAAGCACATTCTATAACCCTTGATCTTTTTGTGAATACAGATCAAATAAGGATTCATTTGGTTCCAACAAGTGGGGCTCATACATGGGCAATGATGGGATAGAAACATGTTCTTGTTCATAGAATTGAAGACAAAAGGCAAATTAATATTTTAGTATCTTCTTGAGCAACTAAAAACCTTTTACCATTCCAAATTGTGCTTACAAAGTTAACACAAAGAAGTTTAAAATATTGGAAGAATGGATTATAAAGCAACAAGTTGGCACCTAACTTGCTCAAACAATCACTAGTTCAATTTCACAACTTGCCAAGAATTTGTGGAGAAGATTTTACAACCCTACAAACTTCAAATTGTGGAGTAGCTGCATATGGACAAATCATAAAAATTGATTTTGACTGATAGATTGTTGGAGTGTGTACAAATCAAAAGAGTCTATTTCATGGGTAAAGGACAAACATCCTAAAATCCTTCTCATTTTTGTACCTGCAAATTGTACACATATTTTTAAACCAACTAATGTTATTCTTCAAAGACCTTACAAACATGGATTTAGACAAGAATTTGACAATTACACTTCAAGTAACATTGACAAACAACTTGACAATAAAGAAGCAAAAAATACCAGGCAGGTATCTGTAACTAGAAATTTTCATATTTGAGGCTGAAATTTTAATAGAAGTTGGGGACAAGGAATATCTTTCATGTGCACTAAATTTTGTGACATTTGGAAATATGAGTCAAAAGTTGTGGCCTAATATGTTGTTTGTTTTTCAACTCGGGCAGTCCGGGTAGATATTAAAAAAACTTTTTTTGAAAATAAAAATTTGAAATTGGTTTTCCAGAGTTATATATATGCGGAAAAGCTTTGAATCATTCCATTTCAATCAATAAGTCAAAAGTTATGAGGAGTTTTGGTGTGCGGGCAGTTATGGATTCTCTATTCTAAAATAAACTTTGAAGTCATTTATTTCACTCAATTTTCAATATTTTTGGAAAAAAATAAAATCATAGGATGTAGATTGTTTATAACAACATTACAACCATTGGAATTGACAAAAAAGGACTTCTACCAATTCAAATGCTAATATCTTCCAATCCGCACAGTGGAAAATTTTGAGTTTTTTCCCACATCTTCTAAAACTAACATTCTATAAGATCCTACGGTTACATGTGTCAAAAAATGTTTTTTTCCCTAAAATTTGGTACTTGTACTAAAAATCGCAATTTGGGAGTGTTTTTGGTGAAAATATAGTCAAGGAACTTCAAGGGTTAAAGCCTTTCAAGACTTTGTGGATGGCTTTGAAAGCATGGAAATTTGTCAATGAGGCCCAAATGATTAAGCTAGGATGGTCAAAATATGGATTGCAAAAAACATTCCAACCAACATCTTAAGTGAATGCCATGGATGAACGTACATATGAAGACACTATTATTTCAAGATAATCCTTTAGCAATTGAAGAAAAACAAAATGATAAGAAAGTTGACATAGACATAGATGAGACTATTCAAGATGTAATGCAAGATTCCTTGTAAATTGTTGTTGATATTGCATCATCAAATCAAAACAACTCTTTGTCCAAGAACAAAAGCTATAGAAGGTATGTCCCTGTTTAAAGAAAATTGCCAATTTGTTAGGTTTTTCCTTACTGCATTTCTTTGTAGAAAAAAAATTCCATGTTACTAAAAAAATTGAATGAACAAAAGAAAATAGACAAAATTCTTTTTTGATTATTTCTAAAAGGCGACCAACCAAGGTTTAGGCACAAGTTCCAATAGTTGAGATTTCAACAACAATTGCACCAAATGATCAAGTACAACAAAGAAAACATTATCACCCTAAAAGGTTCTATGAGGCACTAAATGCATGGTTTGGAGTCTCAATATTATCATAAGTTGATTCATTAATCAACCATCTAAAAAGAGGTTTGACTAAAAGAGAGCCTTTATAAGGAGAGCCTTCATGAGTGGATTTTTTTGGAAAACAGGCCCACTTAGAACTTCAAATATACTATAAAAAAGAAAAAAAAACAATTTAAAAAAATATTAAATCTATAAAAAAATGACTTCCAAAGATTGGACCTAATTTTCATTGTATAAAAGCCCATAACCATATGAAATACATAAATGTTGGCACCAAAGAATTCATTTTCAGATTTAAAAAAATATTTTTATTTATTCTTACATTAGTGAATATATAACAATTTGATGTGTTTATGTTTAAAAAAAAGTCCATATGTATAAAAATTAACTATTGTGCTAGCCGTACATTTATCTTTTAAGAGTCCATAAGTCAATGTTGATAGACATTGGTTGTCAAAATTATATGTAAATGTTTTTTTGATAAATTTTTTATCTTATTTATCCAAAAAAAGCATAAAGAACTACAATACTTTGTGCAATATTCACTTTGGAGTACATACCCCTCCCTAAAATCAACTTGTGAAACAATTATTGAGACACCAAACCATGCATTCATCCTATGATAAGATGTGGCTAAGCTCTGAATTGCAATGAAATGAAATATTTTCTCTTCCATGCATTTAATTTCTTCTTTTCAACATGTAAGCAACCAGGCACAATTTTAAAAAACAACAATCACTAGTTTAACAAAAATCCTTAACAGACACCCTAAGTGTTGTATCCATTTGTTTGAAAACTCCTTGATTTTTTTTTAATCAAAGCCACATACTAGAAGCCCACACATCATCAATCAAACTCTGTACATAATCATTTAAAGCCTAGAGATTAAAAATAACAAACAAGTTTCCAACAATCATTTCTCTAGATCACACCTCATTCAAAATATCTAGTCATACTCTCTTAATCTCTCTACCCTAAGTACTAAACCTTCCTCTCTGACACACTCTACCTACCATCCACAGCCATCTAGTATGCCTCATAGCCATCTCCCTAAATCACCTATTCAACCACCTATTCAACATCCTCTCAATCTTCATCTCTTTTACATCTTTCTATTGAACTGAATGCTGCGATCTGACAAACGTTTGATTCAAGCTTAGATATGTTAGAACAAGATTAGGGCCATATTTATATACAAAATTGACTAAACCCTAATTAATCAGTGGATGTAAATCTTCCACAAGAATGGAACCCTAACTAGTTAGTAACGCTAATACTACTTATTGTTATGTATTCTAACATCCCCTCTCAATCGGAGATTGCTTTATGTCATGATTCTTGCGTGAATGTGGGTTAGGAAGATGGCGTGATCTAATGAGCGGAATTGGCAGTAGTTACAAGAATTTTTGAGTGACATGTTCATCTTGAGATTGATTGGATTGTAGTTTTGGTTGGAGTGCTCGGTTGTGGGTTGGTTGATGTATTAGTGATGTGGTGTGTTGGACGGAGTGGTCACCACGTAATCGGAGACAATTGAGGATGATTGCTATCCGAGATGCACGGAGGCGTACTTGAAATTTGGTGTGTTGAAAGTGCAAGAGGTATTCCATTGTTAAAGTGGCACTTGGAGAGATGCTGAGTTGGGTGGAAAATTTTACACTGAGGCGTGGGCAAACTTTTGGTTTGTGTTTTTTGAGAGCTGATTGCTCCCAAGAAGTAACAAGTTATAAAGGTGCAGAGTTGAAGCGCTTCAAGACTTTGGAAAATACAAAGGATTTTCTATTTGATGCTTTTGTGTTGTAGGGTATTTTAGTGTAAGAGCTTTGCTGTAAGTTGCATTAGGGTTTTTCCATATCAATTAGATGATGCAATCTTAGAAAGGTCCTATATTGATGGAACTTCACTTTAATACCTAGGAATTTTGTAAGTGTATCTACTAGCTGATCGTTGGTGCTAATATATTTCAATTAAATTTCTCCCCTAAGACTCTTTCACGTATGAAATGATAATGAATTTCTTTGCATTTTGATCTAGCGTGAAACATAAGGATGTGAAAAAGCTTCATGGCATCTTGGTTTTCATAATATAATGTGATGGTAAATTGTGTCGTTGGTGAAGAGTTGGTTGTAGGAGAAGAGTCGGGCGACTGTAGTTCAAGAAGCAGGCAATGTAACCACACAATCTTTTGAGATCCGTCGCTTAAGGCTCAGTATTTGAACTTTGTTAAGGAGCATGAGACAATTAATTGACACTTGGACTGCCAAGTGATAGGTTTGCTCAATAAAGAATGTCGTAATCTAAAATGTTTTAGAGATATCGTAACACGTACTTGGCTGCGTCTATATGAGCTTGTTGAGGGCGGGCCATATAGCTGCTAAGGTGACTTACTACATATGCAATGTCTGGCCAAGTCACAATAAGAAAAATAAGCTTGCCTGTAAGGCAGCAATAATGATTCAAGTCGATGTATCGTGTTTTCATGTCGCTGATGAGTATTTGGCCTTCAAGTAGGGGCATTAGAGCAGATTTGCAATCTGCCATCCCGAATTCTTGAAAAATGAAGGCAGTGTAATCCCTTTGGTGGAGGAAGATTCCCAAGATCACTTGCTCAAATAAAATGCCCAAATAACGTTTGATTTTCCCAAAATCTGTCATGTCAAACTTTGTGTGTAGAAATCCTTTCAGCTAACCGATGAGTTTGATGTAGCTGCCGGTAATGAAAAGGTCGTCCACATACAACATGAGGATAAGAGTTTTGCCATCCTTGTACATGTAATATATGTTGCCGTCTGATTAACATTGATGGAATCCAATGCGTCTAAGAACTACATCAATACGATCATATTAAGTCTTAGGACTTTATTTTAGTTCATATAAAGATTTGTTAAAACGGCAAACTAATTTCTCGTATCCATGTGTGCGGAAGTCAAGTGATTGAGTGATAAATACATGTTCTTTGAGTAACCTATGCAGAAATGCGATGCAAACATCCATATGATGGATGTTCCAGCACTTAGCAACTGCGAGGGCAATTGTAGTGCAAAGAATTTCCCATTTGATGACGGAAACAAACGTTTTGGTGAAATCAGTGCCGAGACATTGCTCAAAGCCTTAGGCCACCAGGCAGGCTCTTTTGATCAAAAGAGTGCCATTCATGCCTAGTTTAAGTTTAAACACCTACTTGTGGATTATGGCTCTTTTGTTAGGAGAGAGAGGCTCAAGATTCCAAGTATTGTTTGTCCAAATAGAATCCATTTCCTCTTGTATAGCTAATCTCTATCCAGGGTCTTGCTTGGCTTCTTTAAAGATGACATTGACAATGTTTGGATTTCTTCAGTGTATGAATCTAATGCAGGCTATTCCATAGCCTATAATTGACTAGTAGAGGCTTAGTCATTGACTTTAAAATCCCATATTTTATTCCTTAGACGTGTTTTTGAATGATATATAAATTACACTTGGTTGACTATTTTATGTATATATCATTTCATTTGATATGTAGACTAATGGATGACATTCAACAAAAGATGAAAAAAGTATAAGGCAAATTGCCAAAGGCACAAGATTTTGAACAAATGCACCACAAGGACCAAATCCAATCATTAGATGGGATTTTGGGGGGTTAACCCCTAAAAGACAATTGTCCATTAAAACGGCCAATTGAACATCCAGGTAGGTTCCTATGAAGTCAATTTTGGTCGGATGTTCACAACATTTTGACACAAAGTGGGAATATATGTCCCCGTAGTAAAAATCTAATTTTTTTTCCAATTGGGTACTTGGATCAAAAGTTATGTTGCCCTAAACTTTACTGGCAGCTTGGGCAATCTGGGAATATTTTGAAAATCTTTTGCAAAAACACTCATTAACTTTCAAAATTTGGCATGTATGTGATTTACTTGATATAAGATGCAAATGTAAAAACCCTAAACATATGTCGTGTAAAAATCTCACTCTAGGAGGTATTAAAGTCTATCGGCCCTGTTAGGCAAGGTTGAAAAAAAATCTAACTTCAAACGTTATAATCTTTTGATCTGTGCGGCCAAAGTTTTTGAATTTTTTTCCACATATTCCTGTAGTAGTCTAGTACAAGTTTGTATAGTTGAATTTTGAAAAGAAAAAAAGTTTTTTTTTTCATTTTTTTCTCACTGCCCTAAAAGTGGTAGTTTTTCACAATTTCTGCCCAAAATATGCTTTGGCGCTTTAGGGACTAAAGGTCTGTTTCAAGCATGTTCACCATGCTATAAACTAGACACTACTAGCTTGAATAAAAAATAATTTTAAATAATTTAAAATTTAAAATTTAAAAAAAATATATATATTATTATCTGAAGTGGCCAAAATTTGGCCACGTCAGGTTGATGATGTGGCAAAGTTCCCACAGTCCGAGAACGCAAGGAAACTCGCGGCCCTTTAGCCCCTCAAAATCTCATCTAATGTTCAACAGAAGCATAAGATGGCCTTGGTCTTTGAGCAATATATCAAAGTTGAGAGAACGAATTCTTTTCATAACTCTAAGAATATTAAGAAGTAGTTTAATTGTAGGATGGAATAATATAGGAATTATGTGTGTTGCATAGCTTGGTGCATTGGTTCATGGCTCGGATTTAGAGAATGGCATGTGCCTGCATTTGGACAAGGAGTGAGTCATGAAGTGGCTTCTTTGACAAAAGCAACCTGATTTCACTATTTAGTGTAGATAGCAAATTTAGGTGGTAATAGACTGATCTATCTTACTAGAACCTAAGTACGGAGTTTCTACTAATCAACTACTTAGCTATTCTTATATACAACATCTAGAAATGAAATATTAAAAATGACCCACAACAATTATCCAAGCTCCAAATTATTCCTGAATTGCACGTATCGTATACACCCACCCCGTATCCAAAAGAGTACATACTTTATCATGGCCTCAATTGTAACTAACCATTTCCTATGGACAAATTTGTTAATTGCTCAGTTAATTGTCCAAGTTTCAAAGGGCCCATGTTGCAACATTTAAGTTCTCAGACGAAGCTCAATAAAGAAGGATAGGTATCAAACTAAGTTATCAATAGATTTAAGACTCCCAAGGAGCACCTAAAAAAAGCCCATAACATTCAGTAGTAGTATTGTGCACTATTTTGGCTCTATAGTGTTGGATGTGGAATATTCCACACCCAACAGCCTCCGCATCCTCTACCTATTAGTAATTATTGATGAAGGATTGTTGGATGTGGAATATTCCACACACAATACTATAGAGCCAAGGCAGTGCACATTAATGCTACTAAATGTTATGCCAATTAGTTCTTGAAATTTCACCATTTTCACAAATTTGAAGGAATACTACAATTGAGTCACTTACAAGTGCGCAATCGGGGGACACGAGCAATCTTGCAAATCTAAAGGAATTGCACCTAATTTAATTAAGCCCTCTTTCTAAAACTAAATCTATAGATTCTTGCCTACAATATACTACCACTAAAGTGAAAACACCCCAAAACGTGTTATTTCTCATCTTGTTAGGTCACTTTTGGATGGAGTTGTTGTATTTAAACCCCTTTGCAATAAAATTCCGTTTTATTTGTTTAAAAAAATTAATTAAAAAAAACATCAAAATAAGCAATTTAACATAGTTGGAGGCTACTTCTTCAAGAAAAAAACAATCAAGAATTTTCAAAAAACACATATAATTTATGGATAAAATATGTAATTACTATAAATTTTCAAAGTGAAAGTGCCCTAGGCCATTGAAATTGTCACATAACCTAGTCATAAAACCAAAATCTAAATGAGCAAAAAACTTTGAAAATTGTTTTTTTTGCACATCTAACTACAAGGGCTTGCACTACACTAGTATGAAAATGTGTGGAAGAAATTTTGAAAACTTTGACTACACAAATAGCAAGATATTTGCATTTAAAGTGAAGAAAATAAGTTTTTTTGTACCTTGTACTGTACAACTACATTATTTGACTTTGAACCTTATTCACTTATATTCTTTGCACTACAAAGTCTTGCATTACAAGAAATTTCAGCCCCCAAAAGGACCGCGAGTTTTGGCCCCCCCAAGTGCAATTGCAGAAAAAATTCAAATAAAAAATTATTTGATTTCGGGTGCTGATGTGGCACTACTAGTGCCATGTCAGACTTTTTAATTCTTTTAATAATTTTTTACAAAAAAATATTAAAAAAATAAAAAAATCATATTTTAAGTATTCTGTAATTGCACCGCAGGGGTGCCAAAAATCATTTGTTAATGGCGACCTGAAACTTCTTGTAATGAGGTTTAATCCCTCAAGGACTAAGAGGACACTTTTCAATGGCAAATTCTCAATGGCAAATTCTCAATAGTGTGAAACAAATCTCAATATTTTATAAACTTAGGACTTATAGAGTATAAGTTTACAAATTTATTGCACTTTCCGATTTTCAAAATTTCATTGTGAGAAGTATTTAAAAAATTGTTTAGGAAATGTAGTCTAATAGAAAAATGGGAGCAAATATAGTCTTTTTACAATGAAAGGAATAGTCAGGATGGATAAATATATTCTTGAACATTCCTAGTCATTACTTTGCACAAACACACTAGGCTTAGAAAAAAAAATTTTAACTTGTATTCTTAGAATATAAAAATAATTGAAAATATTTTAAAAATACAAAAATAATTGAATTAAGTCCAATATTTTTGAAGACGTTCCAAACAATATGCTAATAATATCAATTGTAAAATTTCAAAAATTGATGCATATATAAATTTTTTTAAATATTGTAGGATCCAATTTGGTCAATTTTGGCTTTCTACTCCATTTATTTGAAAATGTATACAAATTTGACTTATTTGAGAGAGTTTTTTTTATTTCTCATTTACAAAAAAAAAACTAAAAACTAAATTGCCTCAGATTCTCATACAATTTTTTTTGGGAAAAAAAAACATTATTCATCTTCTTATTATTTTTCTTGCCCAAAAGTTGCGTTTTTAGCCTACAAATCCAATGGTCAATATTTTCCACAACTAATTCCACGCATACTAGACAAAGTAGTCTTTACCTTTGTATGGTTAAAATTTTAAAAATTCAACCGCATCCATTTGCACAAAAATATCAAAGTGGGAAGATTCATTGAAAACCTCCATTGTCAAAACATTGTTAGGCCTTGAAGGGTTAAATCTTTAGGATGGGAATTGAATTGAGAGTTTAGGAAACAAAATAAAATAAAAAACACTTAAATTTTTTTTTTGAAAAAATTGTTAAGTAGAAGCAAGTGCAAGATATATGAAAAATCTAAATTGTTAATATCTCTAAGATGGAATTTAAATATACTAATTCCAATAATGAGATTGTTTTGGCAAGCAAATTAAACTTTGTAGAACTTTTTTTTTTTAAATATTGTGAAAATTGAGTTCAAAAACAAATCCAATACATTATTTTCTTAAGAAGATGCTATGATTGCCCCAAATCTAATATGCTCTATAACAATCACATCACTAATCCAAATGGAATGAATCAAAGCTTTCTATGTAGACAAAAATATAATCTATGAAGAAAAATAATTTAAGAAAATAATTTCAAGTTTTTTGGATTTTTTTAGCTACCTAATTTCCCCCATTTTAAGCTTATTTGGCATTAACTTTTGCTCCCAGCACTGCTAGAAATAAAAATTATATTCTATAAAATTAATGTGTTTTTCTATCCTAAAAAAATTCAAAAAATCATGACAAAATTTGAGACCTTAAGTACCTACCTAAAATTCAATTTGTCCCCTAAAGAAACAATGGTTCTTTAGAGGTCAAGTATGGAAACAATTTGATTATATATTAGAGGATACATTCAATAGAAATCTACTTGTCAAGAATGGATACACGGACATTTTGAAGTGTTTCCATTTTATTCATGAGAGTCTATGGTTGGTTTTAGAAACGCATATTTTCACCACTTTGAAAATTTATAGTTTATGTCATCCAATGGTCAATAAATGCATTAAAAAAGTCTAAATTTTTTTTGGACTCTTGACAAGATCAAACCAAATATTAGGCAATTTAATAATGGAAACAATGCTCAATTGCTTCTTTAGATGCATTAAGGTATAATTACCTTAAAAAGGATGTACAATGGGTTGAATGTTGTAACCAGGGTTTTTTTGGTACTTTTTGAAAAAGTGCAAAAATGTTGATAATTTAAAATTTGGTAAAGCACTGTCTTTCTACATTTATCTATCTTATTGAACAATAAATATTTTCAATTTTTTTCATGCTTTTTCATCCAATTTTGGCAACTTCATCCACACTTTAAATAAAAATGGAATTTTGGGGGCAAAAGAGACTATTTTTATTTGGCACAAAGTAGAGATTTATTTAGAAATGGTGCAATTTGGCCACATGGTAGGAAAAACAAGGTTGGTTGTTATTAATCTGAACAATTGAGATCAATGGACAAAATCTAATTAGTTTGATTCTAGTGAACTCAAGAAATATGTCTTAATAGTGAGCATCTAAGGAATGTAAATTTACACCCGAATTTTTTGATTAGATACTTTTGTGCCCTCTTCTCACTTTACACTACCTTCAATGATCATGACTACCAATGGTTAGCCTCTCAACAACAAGCTATGGACTTTGAGAAGTTTTCTTTAAGATTTGTCAATGTAAAGAGGGCCTACAAAGCAAAAGATTGGTTGAGAAGAATTATCCCAACAACACTCTTCTTCTATTGTTGCTAGGGAAGCTACAAGTCAACATATACCTTTTTCTTTTCTCACCCAAGTGGAATAAGGTAGGCATACTCATTTTGAACCTTCTCCCCAATTTAATTTCTATCTACATTTGTCCACTTTTCAGGGGCTGAAGTATTTTGATATGCATAGATAGGGACCCAATTGCAAAGAGAGTTTATAATGGTTATGCTTACCTTATGCAGACCATGTAAAGCTAGGGACAAAGCAACTTGATGCACAATAAAGTCCTTGACTGTATGAAACATTGGATTGTATTTAATATAATTCCAAGGCTAAAAAGTCTATGACATAGGACAATGGTATATGTACAAGAATATCCTTTTTAGAGTTGATCTTCCTTTAGGAGGAGATAAATATCTTGAGAAAAAATTCATAAAATTTTCTTAAAAGATGAAGTAAAGTTGCACCTATTCCACTTTTATTCATATTTTATGAAGTATTGCAAAATTAGTTAAGATTTTTTGAAAGTTGAAATTTTTTTGTCTACAAAAGTGGTCTAGAAGGGTCCCTACCTTAAGTTTCCATTGTTAGTATATTGAAGAATCCAATACCACTTGAGTGTGGTAAACTTGCCTAGAGGATGGTTTTTATTGCAAGGTAGTTTAATCCTTAAGGAATCTCGTAAGCATCGGGGGCATTTTGAAAGTCAAACCTAAATTTTCACATAGTTTCTAATATTAAATGTTTGTAAGCTTAACTAAGAAAAAGTAACTCTAATAATTTACTTTTATGCCATCTTAATTTTTTCAAAATTGTTAAGATTGTAATTTTTGTGAAAGCTTAAAATACGCCACATTTGAATTTTTTCTATCAAATTTTTCTTGGCGAGAGAGCTCAAGGAATATACCAATTACACCATAATGTTTATCACTATTATCTTCAATTCTCTTTAAAAATTCATACTAGTTAAAACATATTTGTATTTATAAATAAAGTATTTAAAAATATCATATAGATTTTATTTTAATATTTTAACTATGAAAAATTAAAATTAAAATTAAAAAATATATTACTACATGAGAAAAATCTCAACTTTTTGAAATGTTTGTTTAAATATATAAAACTAAAGAAGTTTGACCAAATAGGAAGTTAATTTGTCTTTTTTTGGTTAAGTACATGCCATCTTGTAATGAGGCACATAAGCTTAGTTCCACAAAGTTCAGAGTTTTTCTACAAATTTTGGGATGGAATGAAGTTAAAGTTACAACTCAAAAATGCATTTCTAAAAGTTAAATATGATGAAAGATGGTTAAGCAAATGAAAAATTAATCAAAATGAATGAGAGACACAAAAATGAATGAGAGACACAAAAATGAATGCAACTGAAAAATGAATGAAAATTTGGATTCAGGAGGGGAAATTCAAGGGAACATTTGGCAATATATATACTTTTCTCAGTGGATGAAGTCCCTCAAATGCCTACAAACCTTGGATTTTGCTATTGCTCTATTTGAGACAACTGCACACATTTTGGATGAAAAAATAAGTTTCATCCATTGTTTGCTTGTTTTAGACTTTCAACCAAGCCCAAAGATGTATTCCAAAAAATTAAAAAAACATTTTTTTGGAATTGTGTAGATTGATACCTACTCAAAAAATCGAACCACTAGCTTCATCAATGCAATGATTGCTTCACAAAGCTCAAATATGAATGGGAAAGAAAACTAAGAAAGTTTGGTCCAATTGGTGACGTGGTTCAATTGAGCAAGCATGAGTGAAAAGTCCATTTGTCTAAGACCCCACAACGAAGTCCATGGACATTCTATTAACCTTGTAACAAATGCTACGGACAAGAGTGGTCTGATGGTTGACAAAGAACCCTTCTACATACAGTAAGACAAAAGTGCAATTAAATGTTCATCCTTGAAATTTTGTGTAGAAAAGGGAAAGTCTTGCATACATAAGCCTTCACTATTGTTGTCTTGAGTGCTCTCCACAAAGTTCATTCAATAATGTTGACTACAATTGATTATTACTATTGATTAGTGCGTTTTTTCTGACTGTTTTTTATTAGTGCTCTTTTATTGTTTCCAATTATTATTTTTTAATTGATTTTTATTTTTTATTTTTGAAACACATGGACAATTTCTAGTGATAAGAGGAAACAATGCAATGAACTACACTGAATAGTGAAATTAGGTTGCCTTGACAATTGGGTTGCCTTACCCCAAAGAAGTTTACCTCGTGGCTAATGCTTATCCAGATGGAGGCACATGCCAATCTCTAATCCCGAGCTATGAACTACTGCACCAATCCATGCCATACATGTAGTTCTTACATTACTGCATCCTTGTAAAGTAACTCTACATATTGATATATTGTAGAATGTCAAGAAATTAGTGTGAGGCAACCTAATTTCACTATTCAGTGTAGAAGAACAAGTCCTCAGCATCAATTTTTTCCTTTTCTAGACAACTAAAAGCCTACCTCAATCACCATGTCAAAATCGCAACAAGGCAACTAGTTAAACCTCCTCATTTGGGGGAGGCTAAGTAAGAGCATCGCCACCCATTCACGGCCAAAACGGCTCAGGAAATGGGGTAGCCCGGGCACGGAAGAAGCCGGGCCGCCACCCATTCACGGGAAAGAAGACATGCTAAAGGGAGTCAATTACAAACATTAGTGCTTTGTCATTGTAAAGAACCAATCAACATGTGGGTTTATTAAAAAAGTATAAGAAATAGCCCCAAAATCGAGAAATCCGACAAGATCTTGCAAAGTCAATGCAAGGTGGGTCGGGTGGTGGAGATGCTCTCCTACCATTTGGAGAGGGAAATTTCCCGTGACTGGTCTCTTTTTGGAGCTTTCCCGTGTATGGGTGGCTCATTTTTTCCTCCCAGCCCCGCCCAAACCCCCGGCCGAGAGCTTGGCCGTGAATGGGTGACGATGCTCTAATTGATTGCTTTTGTAAACCTCCCACCATTTTCATGCCTCTTGTCACATGCTCCCATAATTACTGACGGGGATGAAATGATGTGAAATGTTCCACATCATTTGTTTGGAAGAAGGGCAGCAGAGTTGTAAGCTACTCAATGTTACAAAGGAGTTCAGTGTCTTCCAATGCATGCTCTAACTTGGGTTTGTTAAAGCAAATGATTCACAGACGGTATTAAGCTTACAAAAGGATGATTACCACGGGTTAAGTTTCCCCATTCAGTCGAGCTGTCTCCCTGCCCATTTCCCAAAACGGACCTGCAATGGTCCAGAGCTCATTAAGTTACTGTTCACGAGGATACAGTAGACTCCTTGCAGGGGCTTGCGCTAAGCTTCCTGGACTGTACAGTACAGTACAGTAGTGTGTAGAGTGCAGTCTTCTGCTATTTCCCTGCATGAGTCCATTGTGTCTGTCTGTGTTCTTTGCAGGTTGTGAATCTTCTTTTTGCAGGAAAACTTGTGCCAACATTTCTCGGATGCAGGCGGGCTGCTTGAGTGCATCGTAGGCTCATTCAGGCTGCCTCGCAGTCTCCGAGCATCATCAATGGAGCACAGTACATGGGGCCGTAAGTTAGCAGTAGAAGTACGTTCAGTTAATGGGGAGTTTGTTTTTTATTTTTGTTTTTTTTACGCAAATGAAATGGAATTTCATTGCAATAATAAAAAATACAAGACCGTCAGACACAGCTGGGGAGGCTCTTGAACGGCGGAGCTGGAAGGGCGATGCAATGGCAGGTCACCAAAATTTGCACAGCAGACATAATATTGTTTACCAATGAGGCGAGTTTTTTTTTTTTTTTTAACACAAATGAATCAAAATTTCATTGCAAAAATTAAGGTACAAAAAATGCCACCCACAAGAGACCTGGCGGCAGGGGTCTCTTTTGCATTCTTGAGAAGGGAACACCTACATTGAAAATGGTCTTCTATGACTCCTCTGCCAACCCCAATCCTAAATTTAATTGACAAGTCCCTCCTAGGCGTCTTGCAAAGCATAATACCTTCTCAACAAAGGGAGGACCATTGCTTGGCTATACAATGTTATGGATAGTCTCCCTTGCACAACATTTTTGGTACTTCAATTGTATCATGCCTTCCGATTTGCCCACTATATGATAATCATTCTAAACTACTATTAAGATAAACCAACCTATGTCAAGGTGAATGACGGACTGGTTGGCATTGTTGCCCTTATTGAAAATCTTAAATTTTTTTCCATATAAAGGGAAATGTGAGAAATGGGGAGAGCAATTGAATTTTTTATTTTTTTTAACAAAATATGAATTTGTTATGAAATTTTGAAGTGTGCTTTCTAATTGGCCCAAAAGACTCTCTAAATTGCCTCCAAACCAACAAAGAAGATATCCATAATGGTCATCTTATTCACCTAAAACAGTTACATTATTTCCAAACATGACCATAATATGAAGGCCTAAAAAAGTCACCTCCTGTAATGAACTTACACTAAAAAGGTGGAAGTTTCCCATAAGAAATTTTGAAGAATGCCAATTGGGCCAAACAGTCATCCTACCTGGTGAAGGCTAGTTTACCTTATACGGTTTCCCATAACTTAAGGTAGGCACACCCACTCTCGTTTGTTTACCGCATTCCGCCAATATGTAGCAAAGGCACACATTTTCTTTCTAAGTATGTTGCTTTCGTACATGAAGACGGAATGGGGTACACGTACGAGAATGGGTGCGTCTACCTTACACGTTCATTTGAAGGTTTAAGTCATGAACTCCATCTTCCCCAAGTTCCCATGAGAAATTTTGAGATGAACCAACACACAGAGAACGCTCAACAGAACCCTCAAAACAGCGTTGGAGTTCAAATGTCCCACGCCCTGTACTGTGCAGTCCACTGTACAGTACGGTACAAAGGGGTGGGGGTGAATCGGGAACCGTTGGACGATGGGCAATGGAAGGTGGTATACCGGTAACTTACTCTAGGGTCAGGTCTGGATATACCGGTACAGTAGTGTATTTCCATCTCAGCTCTGGGTACACCGGTATTGTACTCCATGGTAAGGTCTGCGCATACCGGTATCCGGTATTCCAGAGTCAGTTCTGGCAGAAAATTCTTTCTTCTGAAAACTGCCTAATAATCCAAATTTTTTTATGTGACTGTACCTCAAATCTTTCATATTAGTTTTAGTTGTGTGGACAGTTTTTTAAAGTTCAATTTTTTACAAATAAATTTCAAGGAGGAGCGGTTTTTTTATTAACCAAAATCAAATCTAAGAAATGTACACTAAATAGTGAAATTAGATTGCTTAAGTAATTAGGTTGCCTTACCCCAAGAAAGTTATTTTTACAAGCCATCAAAATCACTAGATATTTCTACAAATATTTCCATTTGCACAAGTGGAGGGTCATGAGTCAGAATTACAACACTACCTAATTCAAAAGTAGTGCATTCTTGTAGAGTAAGAGTAAATATGTATACGATGTTAAATGACGAGATATTAGTGAGGGGAAACCTACTTTCACTATTTAAGGTCAGGATTTTAGGGCTTATATAAGAATAATTTCACGTCCATAGTAATATTGCAACATTGGTACTGAAATATATAGAGGAGGAAAATGCAAATAAAGAATTCAATTGCATCTATTCAGGATTGGTTTTGCGAGAAAATAGAGGAGAGTATTTGCATCACTTCACATATTGTAATACATACAAGACTGCAATTTTTGAAGGATGTAAAGAGTTGTAGAGGGATTGATTGGATACAAACGCCAAGTTTGTTGAAATAAAACTTTTATTGCTATGGATATATTTTTTTGGTTCAAATTCAAAGCTTTGGATTGTAGACTTCTACAAGTACTTGGAGAGAAGAACAATTCTATTCAAAGATCAATGGTCACATATATTTAGATAAATTATGCATATACAAATTGTTAAATAGTTCAACTAAGTGTATGTAAAAATGAGTAGCTATTAATAATAGGGGACAATATAGAAGTCACTACAAAGTTTCTACATTTTAGTATCATTAGTGTTACAAGTAATCTAATATTAACATCAACACTTGTGTAAGTTGTTTAACTCCTCAAGGACCAAGTTGCATTTTTTTTGGCAACATAGCAATTTTAGGTAGCTCACTACAAATGGAAATTTTATTGTTTTCCTTTGAAATTTTCATACAATATGTGAACAAGGTTTTTCTTTAAGGCAACAATTTTCATAACTTTTGACTACATGTTTTAAAAGTTATTGTATGATATGCAGTTTTTTTTATATTGAGCAACTATGGTAAATTAAAAAATTCACTTTTTTCAAAAACAAAAATTTGAAATTGGTTTTCTAGATTTATACACACACGCGTGGAAAGCTTTGAATCATTCCATTTTGATTAATGAGATGAAAGTTATCAGGAGTTTTAGTTTGCAGGTAGTTATGGATTTTCTACTCTAAAATAGACTTTGAAGTCCTTTATTTTACTCAATTTTCAATATTTTTTGAAAAAAATAAAACCACAAGATGTAGATTGTTTATTACAACATTAAAACCATTGGGATTGGCATTTTTCAATTCTCTAAAAAATTCTTAACAATTTAGTATTTTGAATCATTCCCTACTTCTTTCTACTTACTATTTTTTTTTTCTATATGTTGTACAATTATTCCAAATTATCTAAAAAATTTCAAGCATATAGCCAACTTGCTTTGAAGCACGAATCCAAAGAATCACCAACAATATAGGTATTTTTTTCATGCAAGTGTCACCTTGTGAAGTGTCGCTGCCATGTTTTTTGCAAGGCCAAAAAAATATTTTTGTCAATTCAAACACTAATATCTTGCAATCCATACTATGAAAAATTTTGAAATTTTTTCCACATCTTTTCAAACTACTGTACTACAAGATCCTACAGTTATGTGTCTTGAAAAATGTTTTTTTCTAAATTTTGGTACTTGTACTAGAAATGACAATTGTTAAGCATTTTTGGTGAAAACATAGTTAAGGAATTTTAGGGGTTAATACTAATACATCCTACAACAAATCTTCTCCAATTAAATCTAAATTTCTATTTCAATTTTTAACTTTATAATATTGTAGAGGACTTCCGGTAGATGACTTGCAAAGTTCATATAGAAATGACAAATGCATATATTTATCATGTCAAAGGAAAGCCGGTTTTGATTGGTGATTACAGTGACGGGCCTGTCATTTTGGAATTGAAATAAAAATTAAATCTACTTTTGTGGGCCGAATTTTTCTAGAGATAGAATTTTTATTTATAGTAATACAATACTAAATAGTGGCAAATTGTCTTTTTATAAGACGGGATTGTTTGTAATTTGTAAACAATACTAACTACCTAAGTTTTGGTATTACATTAAAAAATAGGACCATTGTCAAACTAAACTACTGTAAGTATCAAAATTATAAACTACACTGAACAGTGAAATTAGGTTGCCCCACACTAATTTCTCGACATTCTACACTATATACATATGTGTAGTTCCCATAGAAGGATGAAGTAATTTAGAAACCAAGTGTACTAGATGGGTTGCTGCAGTGATTCATGGCTCAGGTTTAGAGAATGGTATGTGCCTCCATCTGGCCAAGTCATAAGGTAACTTCTCTCACTAAGGCAACCTAATTGTTAAGGCAACCCAATTTCACTATTTAGTTTAGTTATTAGAGATATGCTAAAAGTTATCCTTTGTTTTTCCAACCTATGTTTACACTTTCGTGTCCTAACTGTGTATATACTTGAAATTTGAAATATGAAATTAATATATAAACACTTGTATAATAATTGCATACCAACAAATTTAGATTTCAATTACATCAACCATTGGAGTTATGTAATAAGAGATATAGAGGTTTAAAGGTGAAAGTTACTTGATGCTCAATTACATCTTGTGTTTTTCTTGTCACATTCAAGAAGGTACTATTAATAATTCTATGAAATATGCTTGTTTTATACCACCAAATCAATTGCGTCCCTACAAACCCAAAATCAAGCATTAGAGTACTAGAACAAAAATATGAATTTTGAAAGGTGAAACACTCAAAAAATTCTAACTTGTATCTTTGTGGCTAGGGAGAACCTCTTCAACAAAGTGACCTTTACTAGCCCCAAAGGCCAACATTGGAAGAAAGAGAGAAATAACTTAAATTTTCTTAGAGGTTGGCATACATTAAAAGTCTTTTCATCTTAAGTCCTATACGACAAAAAATGAAGGTCATGAACAAGTTACACAGGGACTACATATCTCCATTAGAAGAGAGACTCTATAGAACACTGGAACTTATTATTCAATACCACCACTATTGATGTCAAAAATTGGAATGTTTGAATTTATATTTGGAATCCAACCCCCCCCAATAACAATATTAAGGAGAATTTTAAAATTACAAAATTAACCACTAGAAAATAGTGTGCAAATTTTTACCTAGATTGAGTAATTAATGAGAGTTTTGGTGTACTATCCTATACATCAACGATCATCATTGGGCCACAATGAATTGACTCCTTCATTGCCCTGCAATTTATCCCTGGAGAAAACATTGGAATTTTTTATTTGCAACACATGATAAAATTTTGAAATTTTTAATTCATATTTGCAATGAGAGGCCCCAAATTAGGTGAGAGCATTGAAGAAATATTAAAAAATGTCACATAAAATAGGGGCAATGTTTTAAAGTTACCATTCATTGGAGCAATGAGGGGGTCAATTATAACAAGGCTGATTCCTTCCCCATGGAAGACGGATCATTCTTCCCTGGATACCTAGGATTCAGTTCACTTTAAATGGAAAGAATGCTATTGGCTCATTCAATATGTAGACCAATGATGAGGGAGTAAAAGGGACCCCCCAATTTTGGTAAACAATGTTATGTTTGTCCCACATTTTGTGATATTTCTTCACCTCTTCCACCTAATTTGGAGCCTCTGATTGCAAATATGAATTCAAAATTTCAAAATTTTATCATGTGTTGCAAATAAAAATTCCAATGTTTGCACACTAGCCTGGCCATCAGTGAGTTTGGTTCTCCCTGCCCGTTAACCCCTAAAGTCCCAAAGTCCCTACATGGGATTCTTGGGATTTTGGGGTAGTCTTGTGTGATCTCAATTTTTTGACCTAATTTTTTGAAACATTTTTTGGAGATAGGAAATCAGATTAGTTTTTTAGGAATATAATATTTATTCCAATTGGCGCCTGGGAGCAAAAATTATGCTACTTTAAGTCCAAAAAGCAGCTCAAGGGGCAGCCCAAAAGAAACAACCCAAAAAGGAATTTTTTTAATTTTTAATTTTTTTTTCAAAGATTATATTTTTGTCTACATTTAAAGCTTTGATTCATTCTATTTGAACTAGTAATAAGAAAGTTATGACCAATCTTGTTTTTTGGGCAATCTAAGCATGTTCTTGAAAAAAAACTTTTTGTCCAACTTTGAATGCTAGTATCTTCCAATTCGTAAGGTCAAATTTGATGAATTTTTTACCACATGATTTCAGACAAGTGAAGTATACTATATCCTATGGCATGGTTAGATTCTAAAAAAAATGTTTTTTTCTGCTTTCTTGGATGAATGCAGCAAAGATGGCAATTTTGAGTGATTTTTGACAGAAAAATGACCTTGGGACTGTAGGGGTTAACAGGGGTCAGTTCTCCCTGAGTCCGGGAATTCATTTTCTCCTTACCCCCGTTATCTATCAAAATTTTATGCCGGGCAGGTAAGTTGATACCCTGCGCGGGCGATACCCTGGTACACAGTCAGCATACAAGTCTCAACACAATATCAGAAGATTGAAAATGTATTGTACATCCTCATTCACGAGGTACTTCATTCATCCACTGAGAGAGAGCTTGTAAAGAAGACGCAGACAGTGCTCCTCTCCCTCTTTCGCTCCGCTTCAGCTCTGCCGTCACAGCCAGCGTCGTGAGCAAATCTGCCGTGATGGTAAGTTGTGCTCTGCCTTCTGCCTCAACGCTTTCTCCTTGTTTTTGTCTACCTCTCTGTTTGGTTTATTTGCCTTGCTGATGAGGCCTTTCGTTTTTTACTCGAGTTTTTGCAAATTAGGGTTTGCGGCGGCCCTGTGTTTTGCAAAGTTTTCAGTATAGGCAGTGCTCTCGTCATGATTACCTGTGATTATATAAACCTAATTTAGAATAGGATGTTGGAATAGGTGAAGTTTCAGTTCCATCTGTCTAATATTATGAAGAAATTTCTGAATTAGGGTTTAGGTCGTCTAAACCCTAATTGTATACTAGGAATTAGATTATTTTGCATTGGATTCCAGCTGCATTGCTTGTCAGCCAATGCCTGTTGGGGTATAGGATTTGTTTTGCTTTGACAATGTAGAGTTCGGTGCAAGAAGAACTAAAGGTAGGCATTTGTTGTCCAGGCGTCGGAAAAGAAGATGCAGAACTCTATGCGGGACATCAAAGTGCAGAAGCTCGTCTTGAACATCTCCGTGGGAGAAAGCGGAGACAGATTGACTCGTGCTTCCAAGGTATTTTAGCATTTTTGTATATGTTAGGTTACAACTGCATTTAAACTTAAGAATGTGGTATAGAAGAAAGTTCATGATGTTGCAGGTTTCGAGTGTGGTGAGTGTTCCCTTTTCAACGATTACTTGCCCTTACAGGTGTTGGAGCAGCTGAGCGGTCAGAGCCCTGTGTTCTCTAAAGGTACGTTTAGACTCTTTTTGCCGACCATTCTTTTATAATGAAACCCTGCAAGGGACTTTTATGTTATTTAGGTTTAGGGTTTTCATGGGAGGACCAGGCCGATGTAATCAGTTGGTACAATTTGCAGCAAGGTATACTGTTCGTTCCTTCGGCATCAGGCGTAATGAGAAGATCGCATGCTACGTCACCGTCCGTGGTGAGAAGGCTATGCAGCTTCTCGAGAGTGGCTTGAAAGTGAAGGAATACGAGTTGCTGCGCCGTAACTTCAGTGAATCGGGGTGCTTTGGATTCGGTATCCAAGAGCACATCGATCTTGGTATCAAGTAAGTTCCTCTACCTGGCTGGTTATTTTCTGTCTTTGAGTAGGCATCAAAAGTAGATAAGGAATTCCCGTGGCGTTGTTAGTGATTTCCATTAGAATGCAGTTTTTGTAGCTTGTCTCCATTTTCGAAAGGATTATAAAGCACAAAAATATCCATTTTCTGAGCATTGTATGAATAAATTATGAATTGTTGGAGATTGAATGAATTGGGTCCTAAGCATGAATCTAGACTACCCTTGACGCTTGAATCATGAGTGTTGCATGTACTATGTATCCAATAGGAGCGCTGTGATAGAACCTAGAAGTTGATCTCATCTTTTTCAAGTCACGTGTTGCCGTCACACTTGCGTTGTCAATGGGTGACTTCTCAAGGGGAGCCAACACAAATGGGTTCCCCATCTGAAATAAGGAAATATCTGGGCGGGTTCTCTCATTGAAGTTTGGTCACTACTAAGCCGCTCCATTTTGGTTGCAGGTACGACCCTTCCACAGGTATCTATGGTATGGATTTCTATGTCGTCCTTGAACGCCCAGGGTACAGGGTCGGGAGAAGGAGGAGGGCCAAGTCCCGTGTTGGTATTCAGCACCGCGTGACCAAGGAGGATGCCATGAAGTGGTTCCAGGTCAAGTACGAGGGAGTCATCTTGAACAAGTCACAACAGATCCTCTAGACATTTGTATTGGCTGCATGCCTAATGTCCCAATCTTTCGTCCTTTAACGAAGGGCAGGCGGGCCTTGTATTGTCTTTCAGCGAATGCAAGCCAAGTTCAAATTGAGTACGGTGTAACTTTCTGAGAAGGTCAAGCACCTTTGGTCTGTGCTATGGTATAATGCTCGTTTTGCTGTAAGGGTCTATCTCTTGGATTCTTGAATTGTGACCGAAGTCTAAGTCGTTTTTAACATCCATTATTTCTCAAGCGCGATGTGTTTTTCTGGTTGTTGTGGGGTTCAATTGTAATACTGTTAGATATCTGCAAAATTTAAGAGTGAAATTGAATAATGTAAATAATATCCGTAATAGTTAATAGAACAATGCAATTCTTGACAGCTTTCCTAGTGGTGAGAGCCCGTGAACAGCGTTACAATTTGACGAGAGCTCGGGACTTTATTTTTGACAGTCTGCTCTCAATTTTCGGTTTTGCGTGAAATTATGACAATTCATATGACGATGACGATCAGAGTGCCCTGGATGATGTTTTCTTCATTTAACTTGTCATTCATCCAAAGCATGTGTAATTGAAAAAACTCTCCTTTATGACCAATTGGACGAAATTCAGGTAAATAATACGGAGTATATCTGTACAAAAATATAAGATTATACTCCATATATCATAAAATTTAAAATAGGGTTGTCTCTTTTCTGTTTTAAAAAAAATTTAGGGGGGCATCTTCAATTTGTCAATTCCACAAGTAGTTGGTGAAAGATCCAAATTCAAATTTTACTAGGTACAAAGCAGACTATGAATGTTGATGCTATAATTAGTGAAGATGAAGGAAGGCAAGAACAGAGTTTGTCAATTGTTGATGTTATCTTTTCAAAACTTTGTATTATATGGAGAGATTATTTTTAAGTTTTATTTAAAATTCTTGTGATGAATAATTTTTTTGTAGGTTTTCTTTGATTGCCAACATAGGTGAAGAAGCCTTGATTTTAGCCAAAATTTGGGTTTAGTTTATTCAAAATTTAATAAATATTAGATTTTTTTATTATAAATGAATTATTAACATATTCATTGTAAATCACACTAATTCTAGTATATACAATTTAATAATTATCTTATTGATTTTAATTAAACTTAAATACTAAGTACATAAATGCATTTTATAAACATACTTAATTTCAATATTAGTGTGACTGATCAATATTTGTATTGGACAAAATATAGGTAAATGAATTGTATAGTATAGTTTGCTATATTAGAAATTATACAATTAAATTAAAAATTCTTTGAAACCATCACAATAATATTTGTAAGAATTAAAGTTCAACTTCAACCATGACATAACCAAATATGTTCATAATTTGATGTGCAAAGTATCATCTTCACTTGCAAAGTGCCATCTTGACTTTCATCGATAAAGTGGAATTGAGGAAATTTATTTCACTCTTTGATTAGCTCCACCGCAAACTCCAAGTCAAATGTGACCACAATTGTAGTAGAAAGGCTTTGGTTTAGTGGTTCATTGCATCACCATTATGTGCTTTCCAATTTTTCTGAGCAACACTACAATGCTCTATTTACGCCATTGTTGAAGTCTTTTGAGACTACACAAGAGCTTATACAACAACTTAAACCCTTTGACTATGGAGGATTCATTTTCTTTCATGATGTCTTTGATGATCCCAAGTAAGTTTTACAAGGTGGTGTTGAAGGATGAAGCGTGAATGCATTGACTGCTTTGTAACAAGCGGAAATGCTACTACAATTGGTGTGCAAAAAACTTTTCATGTTTGTTTTCAAGTTGAAGCAGTGGAGTTGCTCTTATATTAGAGACAATATACCTTCAAATTACTATCTTAATGAAATACAGTATCAAACATAAGATAATTGCACCTAATTACTACCCTTATCCAAAATTGACTCTACATAGATTCTT
This sequence comes from Pseudisothecium myosuroides, assembly GCA_951799445.1. Taxonomy (NCBI): domain Eukaryota; kingdom Viridiplantae; phylum Streptophyta; class Bryopsida; order Hypnales; family Lembophyllaceae; genus Pseudisothecium; species Pseudisothecium myosuroides. The sequence continues at coordinate 14,912,688 of OX637289.1, forward strand.
ATGTAAAATGTAAAAGACGTGAACATGAGACCTTGCACTCAATTTTGGATACACTTATAATCAACTCTTTCATAATTGTTATAAAAGAGTTATTTAAATTATCCACATACTGTATACATGCTTAGGTGCTTTGGGAACACTGCTCATCCCAACATGATTCATTTCTTCTTTAACCCTTTAGTGACCAGTTGACCACTTTTTGGTCGAATTTTGGATTCTTTGTCTTTTACTGCCTTCAATACAGGGTATTTGAAAAAACTCAAAAAATAACGCAAATAGAGCTTCAGCATGCGCTCCAAACAAATCCAGTTTCAGAAAAAATAAAAATAAGGAACCCTGCTTCAATGTTTATTTCCTTGCTTTAGGAGTATGTAATTTACCTTGGGAATAATTTTCTGCAAGCTGTATCGAGAATCTCGGGCACTATTAAAAACGAGGGAACAGTCGAGTGACAACAGTTCAGCTCGTGCCTTACAAATTGCACCTCGTTTTCTAGTGATCATTCTCTTAATTTATTATGCAAGATGAAAAGTAGCAACAAGTCCTGCAAACTTTGTTGTCACAGTCTGACTTTCACCACCAAGGCCCACTGATATCATATACTGCCGTTATAAATAATTTATACTCCGTATATGTTACATTCTTGTAGTCAAGAATATTCAATTGATTTCACAGAGAACAGTGACTCAATCAATTGACTTCAGCAAACAATTGTCCCAAGCGCAACCTTCCTGGCGTCGTCCCATCTCAAGTCAGCTCTGCTTTTTTTGTTTGTTTGAAACACATGGAAGTCAGCTCTGCTTTTCAGAGCTTCGTCTTGTCTTACTACTCCAAATTTGACTTTTAAACCTTTAGATGGCATTAATTAACTCGTCATTGTTGACAACAAAAGTTTGCTATGTCCCAATGGGAGTTAGTGAGCTAGTGGGAGGAATGAAATGATAATCGTAGCTCCATCTTTTGGAAATGTGAACAGGATCATTGCAGGATTTAGAAACTCGCAAAATTGAGATTGTCACTCTCTGCGGGACACAGGCATTAAGACGTGCATTCAAAATAAGCAGCTACACTATGAGAAGCTCTGTTTTTTTAGCGCTTGCTTGCTTTTCGAGTACGGTAGCTACTCAGAATTTCCTTAGTGTAACATTTCTCTTGGTGCAAAGCCTCCTCCTCACTTCAATCTAAACAGTCATAATCATGAAGATATCTCTATAGCTCTCACTTTTCGAGTGAGGTAGTTGCTCAAACCTCCTTAGCGTAGCTTCTATCGGTGCAAAGCATCCTCGCCTTCAGTCCAAGCAACAAACAAAGTCATGTATACAAAGATGAAATCACCAAAATTCCACAAAATTGGTGCCAATTTAGAATTGTCCAACTAAAATTGGAGGAAATTCGAATTGCCTAACTCAGAATATGAGTCCAGCTTAGAGAGTCAATCTCCAAAAGGAGTCACTTGTCCACCAAAAGTAGCAATTGCTGTGTGTCTGAAATCAGTAGACCCGCCCCCAATAAACTCGACTGCTCATTAGCATTGAACGTAGGACCGGAGTCCTTTTTGCCAAACAAAAACTTCACACTGGCTGTCTAAATTTCAAATCTATATCTATAATAAATTTCAGGGCTATGAGCACTTGAATGTTCCATGTCAACAGCGCTGAAACTTGTGATTCTTAAAATTAAGATCATCTTGGCTTAGATTACAAATGCCAGCCCAAAACTTTTGGTACGCTGCTATGTGCAGATACAACAAACAGGTTCACCTGTTCATCAGGTATGAAATTCTCACATATTCTGCATATTGCCAGCAATTTGACTCGAGCCATGCTACACTATTCAGCAATCACGTAACAATCTCAAGAAGTACCGTCCCCATTCCATCAAGACACATGGTCGACAAGCAGCAAGTAAATTAAGCGCATACAGTAGATTGCTTCAGAGATTGCCCGACTGTCGAACTCTCAGTGCACAAATATTATACATCGCCCCAATCAGGGCCTTTCAAACTATTGTACAAATGATCCTCACGACGGAGAATCGAACGCAGAGTTGATTCAAACTCGCCCCAATAACGGCTCCTACTCGCTACTCTCATTCTAACGAGATCCTCACATTAGTTAAAAAGGCGACAGTGCAAGAAACTGACACATTTCAGATCTAAACCAGTCCTAGTCTTCAAAGCTCTTGAATGTCATGCTGTGAAACACGCCAATTTAACTACTATCATGCAAATTACTTCGACACACCAGATTCACAGGCAGACTTTCATGTCTGCCAAATCCGGAGTCTAAAATCGCACGTCAAGGCCACATTTTTCCCCGAACTTCAACATTCTCGACGCGCAGTTTCTTCGCAATGCGCTCTCCGCCTATGTCGAGCCCATGTCAACCTTAAACATTCTCGGCATGCAGACATGTATGTCATCATCTTGAGCCTGAAATCACACGCCTAGTCCGCAGATTTCGCCGACCTTACACATTCTCGATGCGTACTCTCTTCACAGTCTGCTCCATGCCCAAGCTTGTCGTCCCCGGGGTGGGTCTCTTAGGCGTGGGCTTGAATGTCTTCACGAGCACTCTCTCCTGTGCCGGAACCGTCTTGCAGTTGTCAAGGAGCGTCTTGCAGTTTTCCATGACGACAGATTGTGCGATTTGGGAATTGTAAGACCGGCTGGAGGACGATGCCAGCGGAGGAGGTGGGAAAGATTCCGGGTGGGAGAGCGCGCGCGTCGCTTTCAGTGGGAAATTCAGAAGCGCCTTGCACCCGCGCAACTGAAGCGCAGCACGGTCGTACGCCAACGCCGCAAGCTCCGCGGTGTCAAAAGTCCCTAACCACACTCGGGCCCCGTTCTTGCCCGAGTCACGAATCTCCGCGGCGAATTTGCCCCACGGCCTCTGACGCACGCCTCTGAAACGGGGCTGCCACTGCCGCTTGGGAGCCTCCTGCTTGGAAACGGGCTTCGACGGAGCTTCCATGGAATTAGGCTGCGGAGCTTCCTTGGAATTCGACGTCGTCGTCGTCGTCGTTTCCGTTGTCTCCCTTAATTTGGGTTGCATGGTGTTCTGGAGCTTTTCCCCTGGAGCTTGACATTGCACGCGTTTGGAGCAGTAGGGGCTCAACAGGATGGGCGCCATCGTAACACATGGATTTTTTCTCGGAGGTATGATGAGTGGCGACAATGGCACTCTGCTTCTGCACGGTCGAATGGTGTCAGTTACCAGCGATGGCGATGGTGATGGCGATGGTGATGGATCGGAGATGTAAATGGAGGTGGAATCCTCTGCAGCTTCTTTCACGATAGCGCCCACTTCCTGCGTCAAGCCCCCACCGAGAGTCTTCTTCAGGATCTTCGAGAACAATGTCACTCTGTTGAGCTTGGGCGACTCCCCTGAGCTTGATTCTTCGCCCGATGAGCTCCCTGTGAATATGGAATCTGCAAAGGTTGTGAAGTTGGGGGAGATTTCGAAGGGCGTAAGCTCGAAGGGGAAAGGAGAGGGAAGACACTCTGGAACGAAGAAGAGGCTGGTGTCGAGATGGTCGTCTTCGTTGTCGTCGTCGAAGAAAAAGCCGTTCAAGCTGTCGAGGAAATGGTTCGACTTGGGGGTGAGTAAGTCGGTGCAACCCCATCCACCAAACTCGGCGCCCCATTGACTCTGCAACGCCGTCGCTGCCATCCTCAAAATCCTCAGAAACAATTTTCTCTTGCCTCCCGGCCTACAAATGCCAATTCTCGTGCAGTTAGGACTCCATCTGCTTCTCCCTTGTCAACCTCTGTGTCAATTCTCTAGCGATGACTCTATCAGTTTCATACAACACGGTAATGCTAACTATGAATCCTGAAGACTTGGTGCTTGCTTGAAACTACATGAATTCGCCGCAGTGGTAGTAGTACTACAACTACATAACAACTTACTTGTCAACCTGTGTTCACTAGTGATGACTCTAACAGTTTCAATTCATACAACACGGTAATGCTAACTATGAATCTTGAAGACTTGCTGCTTGCTTGAAACTACACGAATTCGCCAGTCATAGTACTAAACTACTACTACAACTGCATTAGTACTGTTAATCGATCTCTGTGACTATAATCGGGTTGCTTATTATACGGTAATGCTCACTCTGGATCACGACTTGTGAAACTATGGATCACGTGCTATTATGAAGTGGCCCAGAAGCATCGTCTGACTTCCATTTATAGATGATACTCCAGCGCCAGGAAGCCCGGCAGGCGTTATCTGAAAAAGGTGCGGGAAGTCGGGAACCCGGAGTCATTCCTCCGTCCGTTGACACTGACGTAGTCATAAATAGATGTAGTGGCGGGTGCCGGCAACAGTGCACTACATGATGGTTTACGTACTTGCAACGAAGGAATGCCTACTGTAGCTTGCTCAACGTAAGACAAACGGAAAGCAACAAATAAAACGCTCTGTGGTAACGGGGATTGCGGATTCCCTTTGCTTTACCGACATGTTTGAGGAGGTGGAGGCGAGAGAATCGGGCTTTCGAAGTGAACTCCACGTGCTGGAGCCGTGCTAAGCCGTCCTTCGCCGTAATTCAGCCGTGCTTTGGGAAGTTGGGAGGATTCTTCAGTTGCTAATAAGGTCCTTTGTTTTTTAATTTTGTTTTTTGCACATCAGAAGATGCGATTGGGTCAGCCAGTGAGATTGCGATTTGTCAGTATGTAAATTAACGAGAGAAATGACGAGGTTGCAGGCAAAGCCAGACGGAGGTTTGAGACTTCGAGTGCACGTAATAACAACTGAAGAATCCAGTGGGGGCTCAGCAGGATGGCAAAGGCTACGCGTTGTGAGTAAAGTTATGAAGTCACCTTGTCAACGGCATGTTTGCGAAGTCTTCGACATGAAATTTGTTGAAAGTGTGGCGGATTTTTGCCCACTTTGGAATCTGTCAGGGATGTGGCGTGAAGTCTCTCGATTACACATTGTAGGCGGAATTAAGTGAAACAGATGAATTTCCTACTGTTACAAGCTTCCTACCTTCTTGTAAGGGTGAGTGAAGTCGCTTGTGCAAGTGGAAGCAAGAAGGATGAGCAACAAGAATGAATAGTCTTCAGCTATTTGTCTCATAGTGACTTTGGACACGTGTTGAATTTAATTAGGTGAATCTTCATCATTTCTAGTTTTTGTGGGGAATTTTTTCAGCGTTGTGGGGAAGGTAGGAACACCCATTTCCACATCCCAAAACCCATTCCCTACAACAATCCTTCAATCTCCTCAACAATTAGGTGGTTTGCAGCCTCGTGCATGTGGGAGCAAATACTGTTCAGAAATGGGGCCCTTGAGAATGGGCAATGGGTGTTTTCCTTCTTTGCACTTTGACTAAGCTTTTTGAAAGCAATTTTTAAAATTTAAGAGTTTTTATACATTTAAATTTTTATAGTTCTATAGTTCTATACTTTAAATGATTCAATTTTAAAATTTTAAAATGGAATAAATAAATAAATTTAATTCAAAATTTTTTATTTTAATTCAAAATTTTAAAATTTTCATATTAATTGAAATTTGACAATAATTATTATTTCTCAAACTATCAACAATATAAACAATTTTAGAAACAAGGACAAAGTAACTTGAATAGTCAATTTTTAAAACCTATGCCACTTTATTAAGATTTTAAGCTTAAATATTATGTTTCAGTAATTAATACAAAATTTTATTATTTAGATTAAATATTTACAAAGCCTATTTTGTATTATAAAATATTGTTTTGCTAACATCATATTGCCACACTTTGATGTAAACACCCTTAACTCCTAAAGGCCCAAAGTCCCCTCGCGGGACACTTGGGATTTCGGGCAGGCTCGTGCGACCTGAAATTTCGACCAGATTTTTTGAAACTTTTTTTGAAGATAGTAAATCACATTAGCTTTCCAAAAATATAATTTTTTTTTTCAATCGGTGCCCGGGAAAAAAAGTTATGCTGCCCGAAGTCAAAAAAGCAGTTCGCCGGGCAGAAAAAAAAAACTTTAAAAAATTGAATTTAAAAAATAATTTTTTTTTTCTCAAAGATCATGTTTTTGTCTTTATTTGAAGCTTTGATCCATTCTATTTGGACTTAGAATGAGAAAGTTATGGACAATCTTGTTTTTCGGGCAATCTAAGCGCCTTCTTCAAAAAACAACTTATAAAATTCATTTTTGAATGCAATTTTCAAAAAAATTCAATTTTTTTTTTTGAAAAGGTTAAGTTTGTTTGCAAGAACAATCCCACCGTTGGAATTATGGTTTTTTAATTCCATCTAAGAGCTATTGAAGATTTAGTGTTTTGTTCAATTTTGGACCTACTTCTACTTAACAATTTTTTTATATGTGAAAATCAAGTTTTGACATTCTGAAATTTTTTTCCCCGACTCTCAACTCAAATGTTCAACATAAAAAATTTTAACTTTATGGTGTGTAGTGCAAAAAAAATCCACAAATGGCCGTCAAAGTCATCTGAATTTGCAATCCAGAGTTCAAAAAAACTTCTTTTTCCAACTTCAAACGCTAATATCTTTCAATCTGTACGGTCAAACTTCATGAAATTTTTACCACATCATTTGAGACAAGTGAAGTACAAGATCCTACAGTTAGATTTTTTTTTTAAAGTTTTTTTTGGTTTAGGGAGTGATCGCAGTAGAAATGGCAGTTTTCAGTGGTTTCGGAGCCAGAAAATGCCTTGGGCCTTTAGGGGTTAATTGCACATTATAGTACATTCAAGAATATCATGCCTTCAAGGAGCATAGAATTGCTCAATTTGCTATACTTTGCATCAAAAATTTCAATTGATATTTGCACAAAAATGTAGCCATCTTTTTTTTTTTTATAGATAATTCATGACCTTCAACAAAAAATTCAATATAACAAATCGAAACTTAATAGTTTCTATGAAATATACATTAAAATATTTTTTTTTTGAAACAAATACATTTTCTTAAGTCCTTTAAATGTAATCCAAGGTTTTAAACTCCAAAATCCAAAATTAAAAATTAAAAATTAAAAATATTATAAAAATAAAAATACAATGCGTGCAACTATAAAAACCTTCTATTTCAATAGTTTTTAATGAAAAAAGAAAATTGTTATAATAGTTTTCAATGGAATCTCTAAATTTACTATGCATAATGCACTCTGACAAAAACATTATTTTAGTGTAACTAAGTTTCCAATATCAAGCACTTGGAGATTTTGAAGTATTTTGGAGGAGGAATAGTCATGTAGTCTAGGTAATACTTTCATCTCAAAAATTGGCCTCCACCTTAAATTTAATATGCTTTCATCAATTACATTTTTTAAGTTTACTAAAACATTGCCAAATAATGCATTGAGACAAAATAACTTGTTTGCCCTAGCGTGCAAACACCCTACTAAGTATTATTTTTTCTTAATTTAATTTAGTTTAATTTAATTTTAACTATGTACAATTTTTTATAAATAAAATGGTTTATTTCTTAAGTGAGTGTTTGTTTATAACCATGTAGGATATCATAAATTAGCTTTTGAAATACTAAAAAATATTAATATTTTTTGAAACATTAGAAAAAATCATTGGCAAGTGATGGATCAACCCAATGGATCTTTGTAGTCTATTTGTCGTAGCCATGGCTACAAACATAGCACATTGAATTCATTTAGAGGACTTCATGTATATTTTATAAAAGAATTGTGTAGTTGTTTTTGAAAATGTTCCATGAATGATAAAATTTCATTTTCTCAAAAATACAATTAAAAGTATTTTTTGAAATAGCAGAAAAGTCACTTAGTATTTTAGACAAAGTACATTTCATATTTGTTTATGTGCAAACCATCTTCAAAAACAATAAATTTTCACTAGTACAAATTCACGTTATAAACAACATTGTTATTCTCTAAAGGACTATGGGAGGAGAGACTAGCTCCTTTTTTCTTTACCAATTCATGTAACAAGCATAATTCTTCATTGGGGTATGGAATAATTTTATTGATTGCCAACATTGAAATGAAAGAGGACCTATGTCACTTTCTTAAGAAAAAAAGATTGACAAAAGCATGCAATTTGTGAGAAATGCCATTGTTGATGAGATTCATGAAGATGTTCAATTAGGTTGTACTTTATACATAATTATGTTGAAATCGGAATGCTCCAAAAACTTTCATTTTTTTTCCATGGGTACATATCATCATGATTTTGATTTTGATTTTTTTTAGATCATTTAAAGGTGAAAAAATGATATGAAGATTTGACAAGCTGGCCCAAAGCACCTTCATTCTTTAAAAATTCATCAAAAATCGCAAAGTCAATTATTTCTTAATTGGATTGTACCAATGGATTCATTGGAAAAAATTGTATAAGGTCTCCTTGTTGCTCACGAACTACTAATAGATTCACATTTCAAATTTTCAACTATAGAAGCCACCTATTGGCCTAATGATCCTTTAGAGGGTAATATAGTTTTCAACGTGATTTGATGTGAATAGTTAATGATGAAACCTATATACAATGCATTAGCTTTTGGCCATGTTTATAATGCATTGTAATGTTGATGTTTACTTCAATGCAATTTATTTTTTTATGTTTCTACATGTACAATTATGTAACAATGTAGTATTACCACTAAGTAAGGATTTTGTTACACATAGTGTTGTTGCAATCCCTATTAAAATAAAAATAGCATCAATAAAAATGTGTTGTATGTAATAGATGTTTCAATTATGTTATTAATATGATCAATTATAATTTTCAATGCATTTAAACTCTAAAGTCCCAATGCTTTTTTATTATCAAATTCCACTCAAAATTGCTACTTCTATTACAGAGGGCAAAAAAATTTAGAAATTGTTTTTTTTTTTACATACTCAACCAAAGGATCTTGCACTAAACTAGCATAATAATGTATGGAAGAAATTTCAAAAACTTCAACTACATGGATTGCAAGATATTTACATTCGAAATGAAGAAATCTATATTTTTTTGCACCTTTTTTGCCTAGATTTTACACCTTTGAATCTTTTTTGCTTAAATTTTTTGAAATATACATACTATATTAAAAAATTATGTTGAAGAGTTAAGTTGAAAGTCTATGGAAAAAAACTCATAAACACACACTTGATTTTTGTTCTTTAAAAAATTGTTTAGCAAAAATAGGTTCAAAATTGAAGGAAAAAATAAATTGTTAATAGGTCTAAGATGGAATTGAAACACAATATTTCTAGTGGTGAGGTTGCTCTAGCAATTGAACTAAATCCTTTTGAATGTTTTTATATAATATTATAAAAATTGCATTAAAAAATGAATCCTTTAAGTTATTTTTCAAGAAGATGCTTGGATTGTTCAAAAATCAAGATTGTCCATGACTTTTTCATCATTGGTTCAAATAGAATGAATAAAATCTTTTCATATAGACAAAAATATTTCCTAGGAGAAACAAAATTTTGAAAATTTTATTTTGACTTTTTGTGATTTTTTTGTGCTCCCTTCTTTTGGCTTAAAGTGGCATAACTTTTGCTCCCTAGCAATGACTAAAATAAAAATTATATTATCCTATCCAAAATTCATTTTGTTGAAATTATTGTGAATTTTTTAAAGAAAAAATGAAGAAAATTCATAACAAATACAAAATATACTAAAAAAATTATATATATAAAGATTTCAAATTTTTTGAGTATATTTTGTATTTACTCCATAGATGTATATAATTATGTATATAACATCATGGATTAAACCAAAGTTATCATATTGTTCTAAATTTAGAAAATCAACAAACCATGATTATAGGTCTAAAGTTCATATTGCTAAAAAATATTGAAATTTCTGAATTTTTCAAAATTTCCAATTGGAATAAAAATTGCACTTGATAAACTTTATTTCATTAGCCTAATTAAAAAAGTATCACTTTTATAGCTAAAATTCACATCAAGCGTAAATAGCAAGAAATGGTCAAAATACACTACAAGGGTGATTTGTGGATTAAATATCTTCTTCTTTAGAAAATTCAATAATATCATAATGACGGAATTTGCAATACTATTTGCTAAAAATGTACTCAAGCAACTTTCAAAAAACATACTTGATGAATGAACATTTTTTCCCCATCCTACAGTCTCAAGTGAAGTCATCCATTGGACATTTAGTGTTTGCAGTGTTGTTCTAAGGTTAACCCCTAATGACCCAAATGACCATAATTTCAAAATATTATGACAACGATACACTCCATCGAAGTGCGTTGCCGTGTATTTCCATTGACCCAAATAAAACTTCAAACTTAAATATTTCCTAAACTGTGCAGTCATTTAATCTGAATATTTTTGAGGTGCTCACTCTCAATGTGAACTTGAAGATCCTAAGGTTGCATTCTATCTGATCTCAAGAAAAAATGAGCAAAGAAATTGCTCAAATTCTTGGCAATTTTGGCCCATTTTGAAAGTACACTCCCCTTGGGTCATTAGGGGCTAAACAGTAAGTGGTTCTTGTGCAGCAACGGACAGAAACTGAACCGGCAAGGTGCAAAAGCTTCATAGAAAGCTGGAATACCGACAATGAATGTGACCCTCAGCCTCCGTCAAGCTCCTTCACAAATGAATATTCCAAACAGCTCTTACTGGATATAGAAATTTAAAATTTTTAAAGTGATAAACAATTTGCAATGGCTTCCAACAACTGTAGCAAGTATCCCATGTTACCATGTAGAAGCTTACGACCCATTTCCAACCACTTAACCCTTAAACGCCGAAGGGGTGACCCTCGAAATCATCCTTTTCTATTACTGTGTGAATCATTAGCCTCCAAAATTGCAAAAATACTCATTGCAAGTCAAACTATTGTAGAAGATCTTCCCTTTCCACAACAAATTTCGAGGATGAATAGTTGCACTTTTGTCCTATACAGTTTGATTCCATGTCATCCATCGGACTCAAAGTGTCCGCCTCAATGTTTAAGGGTTAAAGGAGGAAGGGGTGACCCTCGAAATCATCCTTTTGCATTACTGTATGAATAATTAGCTTAAAAAATTGCAAAAGCACTCATTGAAAGTAAAACTACTGTAGAAGATCTTCCCTTTTCACAACAAATTTCAAAAATGAATAGTTGCATTTCTGTCCTACACAGTTTGCTTCCGTCTCATCCATCGGCCATAAAATGGCTGTGTTGGCATTTCAGGGTTAAGGAATTGAACCGCATATCCAGTGCAAGATGGATTTGGTGAGGGAACAAATTTCCCAATATAGTGAAATAGATTTAACTTCTCAAGGCCTAACAATTTTTTGACAACGGAGGTTTTTAATGAATCTTCTGACTTTGATATTTTTTTGCACATGGATTTGCTTGAAATTTTTAATTTTAACCATACAAAAGTAAAGACTACTTTGTCTAGTATGCGTGGAATTAATTGTGGAAAATATTGACCATTGGATCTTTAGATTATAACAATTTTGGATGACGAACTTTATAGGCAAAAAACTCGACTTTGGGGGGGGAAAAATGTAAGAAGATGAATAATGCTATTTTTTCCCCCAAAAAAAATTGTATTATAATCTAAGCCAAATGTAGTATTTTTTTAATTTTCAAAAGTGAGAAATAAAAACCTTTCTCAAATTTGTACACATTTTCAAACACAAGGAGTAGAAAGCCAAAACTAACCAAATTGGATCCTACAAAAGTTAAATTTTTTTATATGTGCATCAATTTTTGAAATTTAACAATGGATATTAATAGCATATTAATTGAAACATCTTCAATTTTTTTGGAATTATTCTAATTATTTTTGTATTCTTAATTGCACCAAATTGAACCTTTTATTTTTAAAATTGCTAAAATGACTAAGAATACAAATTTGACTAGGAATTCAAATTTGTATTCCTAGTCATTGTGCAGTGTAGTGCAATGACTAGGAATTCAAATTTGTACAACTACACATGTTGGTAGAATTAACATTTTTTTTTGTGTAAATCTTTTGAACTTGAAATTTGGCACACATGTTATACATAGAGATGATTTCATCATAAAAATTTCATGGTAAATAAATAATTTTTCAACCCTTGGGATAATGTCAAAGTTGGTAGTAGTGAAATTGTTTCTCACAACTACACATATTGGTAGATTTTGAATATCTATTTTTGTGGGGGTCTTTTGGACTTGAAACTTTTCACATACGTAATCAACATATAGATGGTCCTATGACAAAAAAAATCATAGCAAAAGAAAAAAATTTCAGTCCTTGGGAGGGTGTCAAAGTTGGCAGTAGTGAAATTTTTCTCACGACTACACATGTTGGTAGATTTAGAATATCTTTTTTTTTGTAAATCATTTGGCCTTGAAATTTGGCACACATATAATTAACATAAAGATGATGTTGTGGTAAAAATTTCATAGTCAAAGACCAATATTTGAGCCCTCGGGAGGTTGTCAAAGTTGGTAGATGCGAAATTTCCTTCCCTGCGATTTCAAAAATTCGTAAATGAAGTAGACCTTATTGTCCTATACAGTACTTTGTTAGTAGCTCTTCCTCAAAAATGAAATGCATTTTACAAAATTGCAACTAAGGGAGACGACCCATTTCCGAGCACTTAAGCAATTCAGCATATCTGTTGTATGGGTATGATGAGGGTAAATTTTTTCTCATTTAGAAAAATAAATTTAAAAAGGATTCCATATTTTTGTACCTTTTTTTCCTCAAAAATAAAATTACTATGAATTTTTTTCATGAAGATTCCATGCAACCTATTCTTGTTATATAGATCATCATATTTCCAACCACAGGCGGGTTACAAAATCAACAATGCTTCAATGTAGGTGATAATTGTAGCCTCCAATGTACATCTTGTGGTCATTCTATGCTTTCAATGTACACCTCCCCGATATTTGTGCTTCCCCTTCTCACAAATATTTGCGTGAGCTGGCATCTAAACCACCAATTGATCAGAAACAAAGCAGTCTAACTAATAGAAATGGGTGGCTGATTGGAAATGGGTCTGTTTCCCTTACTGAATGAAATTAGAAGATTGACTGAAAACACTGTCAAGCAAATTCAAAAGAATACTTAGTCATCACAATGAAACCAGTTAGATAAATCCATGTCTCCTCCAACTCCTGACAGCAACGACTAATATAACAGTGTTTCCCAATTTGAGGCAGGAATTCCTTTTGCTTCCTTGAAAAGGGGATCTCTATAATGAACAAAATGGTCTTATAGGGCTCCTTAGCCAACCCCAATCCTTGATTTATTAACTAATTGTAAGTCCCTCCTGGACATCTAGCAACACGTAAGGTACTAGAGCCCCCCCTAACCGACCAAAGAAGGAATTCCGACATGATCTAGAGTTGCAAAGGCAAAACAAATATTTTTCAGAGGTATATCATTAGAAAAGACACATATTGTAATTTTTTTGGTGATTTTATTGCTTGTACTGAAATTACTATGAATTTTGGGAGGCAAAAAGTGCTCCAAACCCATGGCCAATATCTAGACTCTTCCAATAGTCCAATCACTCAAGAATTTTTTTCCTAATCATTATTTCCTACTTCCTTTCTCACAACTTGGGACATGTGTCATGTATTTATTAGTCCCAACCTTAAAAACAAAAACAAAAACACATTCTAAGCTTGGTCAGAGATACGTGAACCTATAGGTCCGGAATGGGGGGCTCTACCTCATTACCTCACAACAAGGTAAGGACCATTGAGACTAGTTATTCAATGTTATGATTTTGTAAAATTGGCGGAATTCCACAACAATGGCACTTTTCAAGGCAAGCAACTGGAAATGTACATTTGCATCCATCCTTGAATTTCATTTCTAGAGCTTTGTGCACACTCAGAATCTATTCCAACCCTTATCCACAGACAAAATTCAAACCCTTCTCCACATGTATGAATTTTGTCTGTGCGGTGATTGGCAAGTTTACTATAATTCTACAAGCTCCCACTCCAGAGCCGCCCTCAGGCTAGGTTTTCAGTTGTATTGTGAAGCACTCACTCACTGGGAGTTTTCAGGGTTGGCTTGCATCTGAGCGGCGGAGAACGAGTCCGTCCTCCACCAGCAATTCCGTCCACGTGAATGCATGTTGACCTCCAGCGCAGGAGGATCCACTTCGACCACATTGACACGTGTGATCAGGTCTACCTTACAAACAGGAAGTTAACGTGGATAAGTGAAGTAAAGTTCGAACAGGGTGGAAACTGAATGCACGGCAACGATGAATTCTTTCTTTCTTTCTTCTCCGGGATTCTTTCTTTCTTCTCTATAGTGAACAAAATGGTCTTACAAGGCTCTTCAGCTAACCCTAATCCTTGATTTATTAACTAATTGTAAGTCCCTCCCGAGCATCTAGCAACACATAATACCTTCCCAACAAGGTAAAGCCATGAGCCTGGTTATTCAATGTTATGATTTTGTAAAATTGGCGGAATTCCATAATAATGGCACTTCTCAAGGCAAGCAACTAGAAATGTACATCTGCATTCATCTTCATTTCATTTCTAGAGCTTTATGCATAAGAATGTCACTCGAAATCTAGTCAAACCCTTCTCCACATGAATTTTGTCTGTGCGGTGATTGGCAAGTTTACTATAATTCTACAAGCTCCCACTCCAGAGCCGCCCTCAGGCTAGGTTTTCAGTTGTATTGTGAAGCACTCACTCACTGGGAGTTTTGAGGGTTGACTTGCAGCTGAGCGGCGGAGACTGAGTCCGTCCTCCACCAGCAATTCCGTCCACGTGAATACATGTTGACCTCCAGCGCAAGAGGATTCACTTCGACCCCCATGCACACGAGTGACCAGGTCTACCTTACAATCAGGAAGTTAATGTGGATAAGTGAAGTTCGAACAGGGTGGAAATGCACGGCAACGATGGATTGATTCCGTTTTTCTTCTCTTGGAGACGCCCATTTGCGATCGAATATTTGGTGCTGCAAGGAATATTAAGTAACTTAATCAAGGATACTGATGCAGTTCTTCTCGAACATGGCGACATACTACTGTTCCACATACCTTTGTGAATAACCGACCAGCTTGGATAGCCTCTAACTTGCTCAATTCACAACATTAACCCCTAATACGCAATTCGACGTCCAATTTTTGGAAGGCGGCGGACAGATTGCAACTCAAGTTTCATCCTCTTTACTTACTTGCTCCACTTCGACCACATGCACACGTGTGACCAGGTCTACCTTACAAACAGGAACACAAGGGAAGTAGAAGAGGATACCATGTGGGAGAAATGGGTTTCGCGTGGGAGAAATTTGGCCATTCCCACCTGGTAACCTCTTCTACTTCCCTTGTGATTGGTTACCAAGAGGTTATTACCAGGTGGGAATGGCCAAATTTCTCCCACATGGTAACCTCTTCTATTTCCCCTGTGGAAGTTAACGTGGATAAGTTTCTAAGTTCGAACAGGGTGGAAATGCACGGCAACGATGGATTCTTTCTTTCTTCTCTGGGAGAACTGAAGCCCGTTGCGATCAAATATTTGGTGCTGCCGGCAAGGAATCATTGAATTCAGGCACGAGAACTAGGCAGCCAGTTCTTCTCGAACGCGGTGACATTGATACTGTTACAACCAGCTGGGCTGGCCTCTTGCTCAATTGGTTGGTCTGTCGTGGATTCAGGCAGACCTCTTGCGCCTAAATAACCAGGCACCTATGCTGGTATACTGGTGTAATGACGTTTAGGTAGAAATACATTCTGCACATTTGTAGTGGGTGATAGATAAATATCCCTTTTTTGCATAAATGTTAAGAGCAGTCCCTACTCATTGCATTATAGGAAATCTAGGCCTTGCGGAGGGCTGTTAGGGTTTTGGCGGATGTGCAAATACAGTGAAAATATAAATATAAATAATTAAATGTATTTTACAATAATAAAAAATAATTTTTTAATTGGAAATCCAACAGGGCACATTGGCTGACTGCTCACCTTACAGATTCTCTTATAACCTTTTCGGACTGATATTTTTTTTGAATGCACATTTTTCATGCATCCATTCAGTCCAAACATGGTCTCAAAATTTCTCTAATGACGCGTTTTCAAGGGATGATTAGAATGTAGAATGAGCAACCAATGGGTCAATTTTGCCACGAGAACATCTTGGGAACATTGTAAAACCGCTCTTAAAGGTAGGGATTTGTCATCTGGGGCACATTCTACGTAGGAGCTTGCCCTATTAGGCTTTAATGAGGGCTTGCTTTGTGCAGAATGCACCCCACATGGCACATTCTCTAGTATATAAATTGCATGGATATTGGCATTAGTTTGTGTAAGTTGTACATGCATTAAAGTTTACATGATTCTTGAGGATCCTTGACGGTCCATTTGGTGTGGCCAATTTGTCGAATTCATACACAAAATTAACATCAATAACGCCATGAGGTCTGCCAAGAGAATCCCAACAATTATTACCTTCCATCAAACGGGCCATTAAATTCTAGTTAAGATAAATAATGCCCCCTTATTGTGCCAAAATATCTCTATAAAAAAGGACTTTTTATCAAATACCCTTCAAAAATGAAATAATGAAAACAAAGAATTCTTACATATCAAATAGCTCGTAATCTTCAATGGGCTAAGAATGATAGAACGACATTCTTGGAAAACTTCTAAAATATGATTGTACTAGAATTTTATACGTTTCCTTGCAATATACAAAGATTTTTATTTTATTTGTTGAAACTGTAGTCTAAACTTGGGGTCAAAGTGAGGTATTAGGAGCCACCAAGGACATGGAAGAGGTTCCTTTTGGAGTTCCTTTTGGAGTTCCTTTTGAAATCTTCTACTCAAAAACTCTATCAATTTCATCAAAATTAGTTTTAAAAATTATTCAAAGTTGTCAACAATGACAAATTCTATCCAAAATATCATCACTTTCATTGGAAAAGTCTCTAAATCATCTAATTTAAAATTCAACAAAGGAGTAAAAAGCACTGGTTACATGAGGTTTTTTGTACTTAATTAAAATGAAATGATGACATCATAGACTACATAATAGTGTAACATGACACTATAACATTTATGAAACATGAAGTATATTCATTTTGGAGAGATCTAAAAAATTTGAGCTACTCAATCAATAATGGTCCAAACAAAGCAATGGTTACGGTCCAAGTTGGCTCCTAATACCTCATTTTGACCCCTTGAGGTAATGAAATAGAATCCCAAAACCAAGGATTGTGAACTATTGTAGTAAATATACTACAAAAGAGTATTATTAATAGTAAAAAGTTCACTTATAATCTTATTAATGATGATGAAAATTTTTGTCTTTAGTCCCTAAGCCTTGCTTGGCTATGCCGGGTAGCTTGTATTTTTTTTTGGCAATGAACTTTTTTCATTTGTTTCAAAAATATATACATAATGATCAGAAATAAATTTGTACTTGGAACAAATTTGATTACAAGAAGGATAGCAAGTAACACATGTCTCCTCAAATTTCACAAGCAATATTGCCAATGACATTATGAGAGGCCAACCTAACACTCTTCAATCATTTGATAGAATGGTTTAATCATTATAGAATATAAGACCAAAGAAGAGTGCTAGCATGTGAGTCTAGAATCTATGAGCTGATGAACCTAGGAGTTTATATTATAGACTCCTTCTATAGTTATAGATATTTATAACATAGGTACCTATTTTATAAACCCTTTCCATATTACAACATAACTATATTATAGGTACATATGTTATGAACACTTTCAAATGGTTGTAGGCACATACATACAATTAGTTTCAAAGCTCATAGGCTCACGCACTAGCATTGTTGTGAGATCAAATATAATTGAACACCTCCTGGCGTCTTAACATGGTCTTGTACATGGAACAATGTAAAAATGTATCAATCAATGACTAAGCCGATATAGCAATATTGGTCATTTTATCCCTTTAAGTGTAAGTCCAAATTTTAAAAATGTAACAAAGTATTATAAAGTGCATCTTAGAAGAATGATGGAAGTTTAGAATGAAACGTGTATAACAAACCGCTATTTTGGTATATCAAAGTTAGCATAAGATGCTATACAATTTGGCCAAAGCTTAATCATGCAATGCTGTCAAGGACACAAAAATGTCCTTTTGATAAATAAAAATTGTTGTGAAGAAAAAGAATCGACATTTTCTCATCCATTTTGAGTTGTATGGTATGTACAAGACTCAAGAAACTTGTCATTGAGGGAATCGCCTTTTCTGAGCTAGCAATGAGAGTTAAAAACAAAATGCAAACAAAGATTGGGGTGAACTCACTACGGTGAAGGGCTCCAACATGAAATTTTTAGGGTAGGCAACTTCAATTTTGAATAATGTAGTCTTTCTTTGCATTAGAAACAGAGTATGGCCTCAAGAGGGATGCTAGACTTTGGACAAAAAGTGCAAAAAGTACAAATTAGTTGCCACGTGAGAATCTAATTTTTTTGAAATTAATACTTTTTTGAAAAAATATTATTTTTCAATTTGCATTCTTGTTCCACATTTTGCGACCCTCTGGAAGCCCCATTTTTTTTAATGAAGTATTTACATCAACAGTGTCGACATTGGCACATTGCCTGCTTTAGCTTCCAACTACCCACCCCAATTCATGCTTACATCAATTGCAAGCTTTGTGTTTCTTTAGCCACAGTAGATTTTGGTCTTGCATCTTGTCAAGATTATTCTTTCCAATCAAATGTCGATTTGTCAATTTCTCAAAGATCTATCTCATATGCCATATTTAACTACTGGGTCATTGCAAGAAAGACCGAACCTATTTACTAGTCACAGAGTGCCTCTCTTGTCATCCGCTATAACTTTTGAAGCAAAAGTCCAATGAATGTGGAATTTTTATTGGAGATACCTAACTTGATGGTTATCAGATCCCTTATATTTTAGAAATTAATAAAAATCATTTTATATTTAAAAATCATTTTTGTTAATTTGTCACAATGTAAGGTTTAGGGTTTTTTTACTACATTAGGAGTCCTCAAATTTAATGATCTATAGCTGAAATTTTCATGGTCTATTTGCATAGTAGAAAAGCATATTTCTACCAAAGGGAATCTAAAAATATATAATTTGTGTCTTCCTCATGAGTGCAAAGAGCACTCTGATTGCGTGCAATTTCTGAACAATGAAGATGGTTCTAAGATCAATCTTTTGGTGAAATCTCATCACTATGAACTATTCCCAAATGGCCAATTTTTATTTTCTTTTTAAATTTCTTTTTCTATTTTTTACAAATTAAAGTGTGAAATTACAGTGTAAGTATCCATTTTCTTGAGATTTTGTACTTTTCTAGTTCTCCTACTTAGAGAATTTTTCTATGCTTTTCCTTCCTAGGGTACCTTCTTCTTAAAGGTGTATACATTAAACACATTTTTCACATTTTTCAAAAATTGATTTTCTAATTATAAAGCCCGAGGTCCCAAAAGAAAAAAATGAGTACTGTAGAAAACGCTACGCTTTTTGAATGGTCTTTCTAGCAATGACCCTACTTTTGGGCTTTTCAATGAATTCTAGACTAAACATCGGGAGAACTCTTGAAAAAAACATCGGTAGATCTCCCAATGTTTGTATAGATCTCTTGATGTTTATATAAATCTTCGGATGTTTTATATTGGTCTCTCGATGTTTTGGACTATCTCTTGATGACCATTCTCTTTTCCCCCGATGACCATTATCAATTGTGGACTTTCAAAAGTCCAAAAGTAGTTAAATGTGGCATTCATGCTTTGATTGCTTTTCATAGACCATTTTTTTTCCTTATGCCCAGTGCTAAAAAAAAGAAAACTTAAGATTTAAATCATTCTTACTACTAAATGTCCCCATCAAGTGTCCAAAATACTGACAAATCTAGCACTCTATTCCCTCAGTAACCATTTGCAATTCAAATCAATCCACTTGTAGCCCAATTTTGCTCCTGCGATATCATGAAACAAAGAGCCACGGCCATGGGCTCCATCTGCTTCATTTGCACACGGCCAAGGCCGCATGTCCTAACAGGGTTAAAAGCCATCTGCATTAGAGGGTGCTGAAAACAGCTCTGATAATGCTAACACAGGATTCTTTGAATAAAGAATTATTGAATCCAAGTCGCCATCCCTCAGGAAGAAATTCGCTCATAATCTATGACAGCCAATGAAACACTTAAAATTAGAGCTTTACGGATAAAAAATAATACTTGAGAATTGAAATCCAAAAACATCAAATGCGCAATTGAAACTTGAAAATGAGTGATAGCATTAACCTCATCCTCTTCTGTATTGGCATCTTCATGTTGCTCAAATCCAAAGTAGTCTTGAAAGCAAAAAATTTGAATGAAATGTCTAATGAAATGCATGTAGCAAATGCATGCACTGTGGAATCAAATTCTTGCATGTGTACCACGATTTCTCTCCAACCTTTCATGTTCCAAATCTATCACAGCAAGTAGGCTGCATATATGAGCTCGATCGGGCCAGCCGATTCCCCTCCCAAAATATGTCTGGTGCCATGAAAACTTGTGTTCTCGTTCTATTTTCAGCTTCTCTTTGTAGGGATTTCGACCGGATTCAGTACTGATCTTGGTCTTTTTAGATTCAGGAATTTGCATTTTCCATTCTTTCGATGAGTTGCTAGAGCTCCAGCATTGGAAAAATTTGCAGACCCACCCCACTTTTCACATCAACATATATAGCTAGCAGCTTTGGAGGCATTGCATAACTTGTATGAATGTTGTAACTGTAGAATAAAAAACATGAGTTGTGCGCTGGCCATTCGTCCCTTTCTTTTTCCGATGAACATTGAATCAACTGTTTGCTTGCCTAGTAATTGACAAAGAAAGAAGCTGCATTAATTCTTCAGTGTTGAACTCCTCTGCACTTGAGCCGCTTTCTATGATGAAACCCATCGCTAGTATGAGACCAAATTCAAAGCCTCGACAAGAATTCTCAACCCTAATACAATATGAGGTAGCCACACCCATAACCATCACCTCTAAAATCTTAGAAAATCTGTGGAAGTGAATAGATGTGATTACAAGGATGTACTAAATCTGAACATTTGATCCTAGTGTTGATATTAGGTGCATTTGCACTTGGCTTTTTAAAAACTCACAACTTATTCTCATAATATCCAAATAATACATTCAAAAGTGTGAAGGCATTATTTTTCTCTTGCTAATAGGATTGTACAATTTGTTGGATGTTTACCAATTATAATCATGTTCAAAATCCTTAATTTGACGGTTATGGGTGCTGCTACCTTATGGAAAGGAGGAGGTGTACTGTACAGTCCAGTCCGTAGTGTCAATACCGACTTGCACTCAAACAGGCAGCTGCTTGGCCGAGAAGGAGATAGAACGAGGTTAAATTTAGGCCCTTGTGTTGGATGAATATGATGGATGATATCTTGAGGCAATTGTTTGGATGATACCGACATATTCACCAACCACTCTAAGGTCCAGATCAGAGAGTCAGGTCGGAGTGGTATCTCCAGTATGTAAGGTAACAGGTTCAGAAATCGCCCCACCTAAGAGCTGAAACTGAATTTTGGGGAGGTGAAACATCACGAAATATTTTTCAGTAAATTTTCCTTGAAAGACAAGAGGAATTGGCATCTAACTTAAGTCGTTTCATATTTTTTGGAGCTTTCTGGAATTAGTTATGAAATTTTGAAGTTGAAGTGGCATAGGGCTCTAAAATCGCCCACCCCCTAAAATGTACATTGCTTGTACATTGTTGAAGGCTATGAAATAGTTACATGTACAAGCAATGTACATTTGAATAGGGTGGGCGATTTTAGAGCCTGAGCGATTTCAGAGCCTATTACCTTACATGTGTTTGATGGCCTTGATATTGCTTCATACCGTATCAAGTTACCAACACTAGGAACGTACTTAACCCATAAACTCAACGGCGGATGTTTGGTGTCCGATGGATGACAAAGAATCCTTCTATGTAGGATAGAAGTGCAACCGTATACATCCTTGGAATTTTGTTGTGAAAAGGAGAGGTCATTTACAGTAGCTTGACTTCCAATGAGTGCTTTTGCATTTTTTTTCTACGGTATCCAAAGGGATGTTTTTCACAGTCACCAATCCATCCTTTAAGGGTTAAGAGTGTACAGAATTACTTAATGCCAGGTTGTTTCTTAGCCAGAGAGAGAGAGAGAGAGAGAGAGATGGATGGATGGAAAGAATTATTCATTCTTCACAAGCACAATTTTTTTTTAAATCAAAATTGTCTAAATTCTATAGGAAATAAAAGACTAATGCATGTAGACTCTCAAGTGCCTAAGACATTGGGCATCCTTGAATACAAGGTCCCAATTTTGCTTCTCCTTTAGTTCTACCATGGCTAGAAGACGGGCACAATGCAAAAATCTTATAAACATGGCATGAAGAAAGTCAGGGTCCATTTCATTTTAAAATGGACAACCTATGAAGGGAAATAGTTTCAAAATTTTCCCTAAAGGTTTGGTTTAAAAAGTAATTTAAAAATATTCTAAAAATATTCCAAAATATATGTATTATTTCATATTCTCCAATCAAATATCCTTTGGACACTACTAGGTTATATAATTCACACTATTGTGGTTTCTAGGGAAGGCATATTGGGATGGACTCAATCCGAAGGCAACACAATTTGGATGCTTTGTGAGTTTTCAATTTCTAAACTTAATAGCTGTATTTTTTTAATGTTCAAAGTGAAATTTGAATTTCTTTCCAAAAATATTTGGATGTTGTGTTTGAAGAAAACTTGCTCTCACAAACTAAATTCAAACGCTTCTTTGCAAAACCCTTAGCAACATGCTTTGAAGGCTTGTGACTTCTCAATTTTTGGAATTATGGGGCATATTTTATATAGTTAGAAGAATTTGAAGACCTTTCCAATACTTTCTTTCTCAAAGTCACTTAGCAATGAAAGAGAGTGAAATAAAGACGTGAGAAAGAGTGTCAATTCGAAAGGTCATGAAATTACAACTCGTTTTTGACAATATTTTGTGTTAAAATACAACATCAATATTGTTAACCGTCTTCATGGATTCTCTAGGACAAATATTGCTTGAATTACTAGTTTTTAAAATTTACATGCTTAAATAGCCTGCCTTACAATTATACCAAAAAAATTAATTATGACAACTTTGTAGTTGCTTTGCTGAACAACATGCCAACTACATGGTTTACCTATGAGCTAAAACATAGTTTTAAAAAAAAATTCATTTGAAAATTCATTAACAACTAATAACCTTCAAGATTTAATGTTTAAAATGAGATATTTAGGATTTTAAAGAGGTTCCTATGATGTCAATTTTATATATAAATATGTGTATGTATACATACATACATACATACATATATACATATTTTAAATTTCAAGTAAGCAAGACTTGCTTGAATTCTAGAAGTGGAAAAAAACACCCAAATATTCAAAATTAAAACAAATAATTTCACTTTTAGGTTGGAACTTGGTAGCTAATGTTTGGTAGGTTTATATGTATATGTATCTATGTGTGTGTGTGTGTGCGTGCGCGCCAAATCCACACAAGTAAAGCCTCAAATGTTGTTTCAAATAATTTGTGTACCTCTTTATCCACAATTGCATTATTGAAAAAATAATAATTTTAAACTTTGAGAGTTTAAAAAGTTCTTCAAGTGCAAATTTGTTTTGTATTTTATTTTATTGCTAACAATAAGAATAAGAATGTTTTAGTAAGTCAAATCATGAAAGCATAGGTTTCCTTTGAACACCTATTTTCTCCATCGACACATTACCATTTCTCCATCAAGACTTTGAAAAGTCATATAGTTTACACACGAGGTATAACTAGGCTCCAATGCTATCCGTGAGCCTGCATAAATATTGATGCCGAATTGAAGGTTTAAATTTGTATAAAAATTATAAATATTCAACCTATACTTAGTTTTAGAAAGGAATACCTGCAATTACATCCTTGACACCTAAAATCCTAAGGCGATTTTTTTGTCAAAAAATACTCAAAATTGTTGTCTCCAATACAATGAGCAAAATTTCTAAACATTTGATTCTTTGCATATTCAATTGTAATATCTATGGCGATATTCCATATGCCATTTTCAAACTGCACAGTATAAACCATCTAGGATAGTTATAGATTTCAGACCGCATAGTCTAACTGTTGCAAAATGGCGCCATTTCAATGAAATTTGCCATTCTTGTGCAAAAAGCACCAGCAAAAGACAACGGAGCATCCTTGCTACACAAACTTACCTTGCTAAGGTAGGCATCCCAAATATGCCACTGACCTTAATCCCTAGAGGACCGAGGCCTTTTTTCTGCCAAAAAACACTGAAAACTGCCATTTCTATAGCAAATAGTAAAAAAATTTGAAAAACGTTTTTTTTACACATCTAACCGTAGGATCTTACACTTAACTAGTATGAGAATGTATGGAAAAAATTTCAAAATTTTTGACCGCATAGATTGCAAGATATTTGTGTTTAAAGTGGAAAAAACAAGCTTTTCAACACATTGCGGGACTAGATTTTTTGACTTTGAACATTTTTAACTTAAAATTTTTGCACTACAGAGATTTGAGCTTTAAACCTTCATAGTGGAGAATTGAGTTGAGAGTCTAGGGAAAAAAAAAATATTCAAAAAAACTTAATTATCATTCCTAAAAAAATTGTTAAGTAGAAGTAGGTACGAGATAGAAGGAAAATCTAAAATATTCATATATTTTAGATGGAATTAAAATACACTAATCCCAATGGTGAGATTGTTCTAGCAAGTGAACTAAACCATGAGAATTTTTTTTTTTTTTAAATTGCAAAAATAGCATTCAGAAATGAATCCTACAAGTTATTTTTTTCAAGAAGATGCTCTAACTGCCCGAAAAACAAGAATGTCCATAACTTTCTCATAACAAATCCAAATGAAATGAATCAAAGCTTCCCGGATAGATAAAAATATAATCTATGAGAAAAAAATATTAAAAAAATAAATCAAAATTTTTCCAATTTTTTTTTGCTGCCCGGGCTGCCCGCCGTCCCTTGTTTTGAGCTTATTTGGTCATAACTATTGTTTCCGGGCACCGATTGTGAAAAAAATTATATTCCCACGAAGCTAATAAACTTTTCAAGCTCTAGAAAAAGTTTCAAAAAATCAGGAGCAAATTTCAGCCCGTAGGTACCTGCCCGAAAACGCATTTGTCCCCCGAAGGGACAACGGTCCTTTAGGGGTTAAAGCGCCATCTTCAGTGTGTGTACATTTCCAAAATCAGTTATGTACCTCTGTGAAAGAATCGCTTTTAGAGCCATGCTTTGTTCCTCCATAACTTTTGCATACAATATCCAAATGTCGCGTTCTTTGGTGCATCGGAACCTCCTTTCCCTTGCCAATAAGAATATATAAGAATTTGAACAGTCTAATAGTAGTAATTAGGCACAGTAGCAATTAGTGGCGGTTTTGGGATACCTACCTTACATAAACTTCCTCAGAGCGTCTTCTTTCTCCTCCCCTTCAGTCGAGAGCCCATAATGAATTAATTAAATATTTGCTGTTAAGGACTTGAGGTCCTTCCCTTCACGGCTTGTCGGTATTCGATGATCCAGCATGGAAGGTTCCTTCCCTGCCTGTCCGCCAAGTCATTCATTGTCATTGTGCTGAGCTTCATCAGGTGGGGGCGTGAAAGGACCGAAACGACTTCCGTGCATTTGCAGCGAAATTGAACATGTGAACCTCACCTGCTCAGTGCTCACCCCATCCCAACAATCCAGACAGTCTAAACTTAAATTTAGAGTCTAGAATGTCACCAATACTGTAGCAGTGCAGGTTTTCAGCAATGTATTCAGCTTCGAGTATATGAAGTCAAAGAACCGACTATGAATGAATCCAGACAACGAATCCAGAACTAGCTGTACTGTACAATCAAAGAAATGGCTGTACGTGTACTGTACATGACTGTAGTTGTTGTCTACGGTTGCACCAGCCATAGCTGCTTCCAGATTCAAATTCAAAAGATTCAAAAGATTCGAAAGATTCAAACAACCAACTCTCATCCTTTGTTACAGGGGAGCTGCTCATTTCAATTGTAGGTAGTGCCTGGCCGGTTCTTCCCCGTCGGTCAGGCCACTTTGTGGCTGACGGGTTTGTATTTTTTTCCCTTTTGCAATGGAATTCATTCATTTCATTTGTTTCCAAATAAAAAATAAAAAATGTAGGTCGTCCAACAGGAGTAGACTGGAATGTTGAATCTCCAAGTTCACCAAACTAGATGAGTGTCTGTTTCTGGCGTAGCTTTGGAGAGCTTTCTGATGATTGCCTTTCTGGGGTTGACAATGCATGTGAGCTTGAAATTCCTTTTGGTAGAATTCAGTGACATTGGAAGTCTGTTCCAGAAAATTGTTGACTTTTGGTTACGGGAGGACGTACGTACGTCCCTCTATTTCTTCATCTTCATTTCTCAATGAATCAATGATCAGATTGCCGTGATGATTTCTGAGTTCGGTTTCAGAGCGCAAGCCTCATGAACGCCAGCATTCATCACAGTAAAAACTACAGTGAAAATTCAGAATCTAAGGGAGACGACCCATTTCCGATCACTTAACCCTTAACCCCTAAAGGACCATTGTCCCTTCGGGGGACAAATGCGTTTTTGGGCAGGTACCTACGGGCTGAAATTTTCTCCTAATTTTTTGAAACTTTTTTTGGAGGTAGAAAAGCTGATTAGCTTCGTGGGAATGTAATTTTTTTCACAATCGGTGCCAGGGAACAATAGTTATGACCAAATAAGCTCAAACGAGGGGACGGCGGGCAGCACGGGCAGCCAAAAAAAAATGGACAAAAATTTGAATTTTTTTTAAAAATATTTTTTCTCATAGATTATATTTTTGTCTATCTGGAAAGCTTTGATTCATTTCATTTGGATATGTTATGAGAAAGTTATGGACATTCTTGTTTTTCGGGCAATTAGAGCATCTTCTTGAAAAAAATAACTTCTCGGATTCATTTCTGAATGCAATTTTTCAGATTTTTCAATTTTTTTTTGGCATGGTCTGATTTACTTGTTAGAACAATTTCACCATTGGATTTAGTGCATTTTAATTCCATCTAAAATCTATTAATATTTTAGATTTTCCTTCTATCTCATACCTACTTCTACTTAACAATTTTTTTAAGAATGATAATTAAGTTTTTTTGAACTTTTTTTTTTTACCTAGATTCTCAACTCAATTCTCTACTATAAAGATTTAAAGCTCAAAACTTTGTAGTGCAAAAATTTTAAGTTAAAAATGTTCAAAGTCAAAAAAATCTAGTCCCGCAATGTGCTGAAAAACTTGTTTCTTCCACTTTAAACGCAGATATCTTGCAATCTGAGCGGTCAAAAATTCTGAAATTTTTTCCACACACTCTCATACTATTCAGGGGTAAGATCCTATGGTTAGATATGAAAAAAAAAACAATTTTCAATTTTTTTTACTCTTTGCTATAGATATGGCAGTTTTGAGTGTTTTCTGGCAGAAAAAAGGCCTTGGTCCTTTAGGGGTTAAACGTCGACGCAGCCATTATGTGGCCGATGGATGAGAGGGAATCAAACTGTGTAGGACAGAAATGCTACTATTCATCCTTGGAATTTGTTGTGAAAAGGGAAGATCTTCTACAGTAGCTTGACTTCCAATGAGCGCTTTTGCAATTTTTTAAGTCAATGATTCACATGGTAATGCAAAAGGATGATTTTGAAGGTCACCCCTTTGTCCTTTAAGGGTTAACCAATTTAGCATATTTGGTGTATGGGTATGGTGAGGGGAAAAATTTCCCCATCTAGAGAAATAGATTTAAGAAGAATTTCATATTTTTGTACATTTCTTTCCCCCAAAACAAAAGTACCATGAATTTTTTTTGTGAAAATTCCATTCAACCTATTCGTGTTCTATAGGTCACCCTATTTCCAACCATAGGCTGGTTACAAAATCGACAATGCTTCAATGCAAGTGATCATTGTAGCCTCCAATGTACATCTTGTGATCATTCTATGCTTTCAATGTACACCTCTCCCCGATATTTGTGCTTCCTCTGCTCACAAATATCTGCATGAGCTGTCACCTAAACCACCAGCTCATCGGAAACAAAGCAATCTACTAACGAAAATGGATGGCTGATCGGAAATGGGTTGGCTCCCTTACAACAGAATAGTGCCATGCCAAAAAAAAGGCTGTGAACAAGTTGTGCGGAGAATCCGAAAAGTTGGGCTCATGCATGAAGTTAGATATCTTCTTCTTCTTGTCAAGATGTTCACGTGCGCAGAAGTTTATAACTTACATAATAAAAATTCAGTGCAAAAACTCAACTTGCAATGCACGGGTGTCGGTAATTTCGGGTCCCAGTAGCTTTGAAGTTGCATTGGAACTTGAAAGAGAGTTGTGTAAAATAAAATAAAACTTGAAAGAGGACGCTTCCATAATGGTTACGTCAAGTTCTCTCTCTCTCTCTCTCACACATGAGCTTGACCAGGTCACCAGGCATGAGGCTTGACCTGGCAGCCAGCTCAGAAATCCTGTGGCCCTTTGATTTGGAACATCTCAGATATTTAGGAGTTGCAATGTGGAGTATCTGGATACTTTTGGCGACATTGCTCCGTCAGACCTGGGCTCCATATGATCAGTTACTGTAGCAGTTGGGTAAGAAAATTTTTTACCGTACCAATATAGAATTTAAAAAAAAAAAAATTATCATATTATTTAACCATTATTTGTTAAATTTAACAAAATTTTGATATTAAATTAAATTTGACTTGAGTGTCACACTTTCAGCTTTAGACCCTTAGTGGCATTAGAGAGAATCTGGATTCTCTAGAGGGCCGTTTCTCTGCTAGCCATAATTATGTGCAAATACAAAAAAAAGTAAAAAATTATAAAAAAAAATTTAAGAATTTAATTTTTTTTGAAAATCATGCCTTAGGTGCCACGTGATTGCCTTAGGTGCCATGTCAAATTGTGATCCTTCAATTTTTTTTTCCATTAATTTTTTTTCCATTATTTTAAAACTGTATTTGCACTTATGAATGACATGTCTCGATCCTCTAAAGTGTGAGAGAGTTCAAGTTTTCTTTAATTTTTTTTTAGTACTATCAAGTATCCAAATTTAATGATTTAGAGTTGAATGATTGGCAATTTCATTAAAATGGCGGTGTTAGCAAGTGTTACTTTGACGGTACTTTGACGGTGTGCCATTTTCACCATCTAGGACTGGTATTGATTTTAGTTCTGAACTGTTTTCATGCCATTTTAAAATAATATCGTGGTTTTGATGAAATTGCCCATAATGACATGTCTCAATTCTCTAAAGAGTGAAAGAGTCCAAATTTTCTCTAATTTGTTTTAATACTATCGGGTATCCAAATTTAATGATATAGAGTTGAATTTTTGGTGGTCTATTCCTACACTAGGTGGGCATGGTGCGCATGTTCCTATGAAGGGGCATTCAAAAACACAAGTGGGCATGTGGCATGCTCCTAGCAAGGGGCATTTTAAAACACATTATTTTATGTCCTCCAAGTTCATGCAAAGAAATCTCCCTTATGCGCACACTTGTGAATATTGAAGATGGTTTCAAGCTCATTCTTTGGGTGAAATTTTTCACCCTAAAGTCCTCACAAATGTTCAATTTGTTTGACATATCAAGGACTAAATACACAACTTTTACAAACTCACTTTTTTCTAAAAAGATTTTAAAATTATTGCAACATGCACGAGTTTTTACTAAATCATTTTGTTCTAGTTCTTAGAAATTCATTGTATGCAAATCACAAGTATCTCTACCAAATAATTATGTCTTACTTTTGTATGTCTCATTTTATATGATCTTCAATACAATCCTTTATTTGATTATTCTATAAAAATCCTTGCATGACAAATGCTACTATTCCTAAATATCTACATGTTACAATTCTATTATATATATATAAAAGAAATGGTGGATCCCAAACATGCCACTACAATATTTTTTATACACATGTTTCACTTGCTTACATAACTTTTGAACCATTGCCCCCGGGTACGCAACTCATGTATTATACACAGGGGTCATCGGCATTAAAACGGCTCAGAGGACGGCTCTTGTAAAAATTATATCGAATTAAAAAGACCAAAAAGCTGGGTGAAGACCAAATTAAAAGAAAATTAAATGTAGAAAATGTTCAATTGCATACATATGAGAAAAAACTAACAATATATATGAAGAATTGAAACACCTATGCATAGTTTTAAAAATTCTTTACAAAAAGTTCCCTCCAATTAAAATTAAAATTTTATTAAAAAGTCCCAAAAGTTGGGTAGCTTGTCCCATGATACATGTATTAAAAAAACTCATATAATTAGTTTTTTAATGCTATTATTGTCCCCAAAGAAATATCATTTCACATATATAATTACATTTTTGGATTCCTTGTTAAAAGGGCTACAAGAGTTTTCTACATTAAAACAAATTGTATCCCTTGAAATTAGACTAAAATGCATTATAAGTGATTATAATGAGGGCCATATAATATGGGAGTTGCGTACCCGGGCCATTGCCCACCATTGTTGTGTATCATTCTCCCTATAAGGTAGAGATAATAAAGTTAGAAAAAATACTTCACTTTCATTTGCAGTTACATCATAACTTTTGAAGCATTGCCCACCATCTCTCCCTATGGAGCAGAAATAAATAAAATTAGGAAAGATACTTTACTTTCATTTGTTTATATAACTTTTGAACCATTGCCCACCATTGCTGTATCTCTCGCCCTATAGAATAGAGATAATAAAGTTAGAAAAGATACTTCACTTTCATTTGTTTACATAACTTCTGAACCATTGCCCACCATTGCTGTATATCTTTCTCCCTATGCGGTAGTGATAATAAAGTTTCGAAAGATGCTTCGACCCACATTAATTGCACTGAAAAAGTGTACCCCGAATGATATGCGTTGTCTTTCACAACATTTATACTGTAAAATAAGAGTGACGGATTTGATCTTCTAATCAGTACCTGAAGCCAGAATGGGTGTCGGAATTCGTTTTGTAAAAATAATTTCGTGAGCAATGAAATGCAAGCACCTTGTGATTTCAGGTGAGCCAGCACTCACCGATCGAGGCCGTTGTTTGCAATCATGCTCCCGTCAGTCCAGTGTGCACTAGAATTCCACGCAAGAGACAAATCCAGACAACTGGCGCATCTCCAGTTCCACAGATGCCACGCAGAAGTGGGGGCAGTTCGAGAATTGATCTTATTCTGATGATAATTGCTTGACTCTCACTCTGAGTGCTTCAGTTGGTGCTGCTTTTTTCTATCATTCTTTAAGCTTAAATCAGTTTCTTGGGAAGTACCGACTACTGTACTGCATGGTCCGTGGCTTGCACCTGGCCCAGCTAGCTACAGTAGTGTCGTCGAAGACGTGATGCTGCAGTGAATCGGGGCTGCAGACCTGGTTCCATGTGAGCCGGATCTGCTCAATCTGTACCAAAGATCTATGAAAAGAGCAGAAACTCGTTCGGTGCCAGGCCGACGGATTCAACAGAACTAAACTAAAGCAAACACTTCAGTCATCGCTACAGTAGCGAAGGAGAACGGTAACTACACTGACTAGGGAAATTAGGGTGCCCCACACTAATATCTCGACATTCTACACTATACCAATATCACAGTTATTGTAGAAGGATGCAGTGACGTGGGAAACATGTGTGTTGCATGGGTTGGTGTACTGATTCATGCCTCTAGATTAGAGAACATTTGGCTTGTGCCTCCATCTGGACAAGCTATGAGTCATGAGGTAACATGAGGTAACTAGCTACTCTGTGGTAAGGCAACCCAATTCACTATTTAGTGTAGTTTCGTACCCTGAAATGTGAGGCTCGTTTCAAACGTCATACTTTTCTTGATTTTGGAATAGTTCATTCCTTCTTTCCGGGCGGAATAATGGAAGAGGATCGAGAAGGCTCCTGTTGATGTAATTTGTTATCCCACAAGCGTCAGGAAGTCAGCGAGTGACATGCCGGTAACCCAATAATATCGAAGTATAAGCTTGAACATGTGGGTTTGAAATTGCTTGGTCCTTGCACATGATGCACAGTCGTATCTCCTTTCTGCAATGGAGGTTCATGGGTATCAGACAAACTCTATAGCTAATAGTTATAACAGTCGATCACTGTCCAATAGGCTTTTCGTTAAAATGGCGGTATTCATTCCACAAACTTGGCACTTTCACGTTTAGACCGTGTGGTCTGAAATCTATACCTGTCCTAGAAATGAATGGAAAAATGGCGCATGGAATACTGCCATTTTAAAGAAATTTTCCATCATGTGCATACATGAAAATAAGATGGAATAAAAGTTTGGATCTTAACGCAGAAACACCTCAGCTGCCCCGACCGATGGAAAGATGACACTATTCTTCCGAACACTAACTTATTTTTCAAAATCTTGAACTGATTACCGTGAACTGATTACCGTGTATGATAATAAATTTATATATATAGTAAGTTATATCCCATGGAAAGAGAACGTACTTCTCTGTCCACAACACGCAGTACACCTCGCGTGTGTTCTGACGTTTCCTCCACCGCCTGGTACGGTCAGCGTGATCTTTGGGTGACATACACGTCGGAAATGGTGGGTCAAATGGTGAGTCAGGTGCCATCACTTAGCGTCAGCAAAGTGGGATAAGTTAACAGCGAAGATTGATCGCCCCAAGAAATTATCACAAAAAGAGGATGCTCCCTTTCCGGTACAAAGTTGTTAGGAATGCTGTCAAAACTTGTCCCTGCCGTCTTTAGCCAAGCACAAAAAACGTATTTTATGTAGCTTGCGCGCTACTTCTACTTTCAGACCATCAAGAAAGATTTCAATGAAATGGTCCAGAGTACCAGAGCTTTTCTAGATAAATTTGCTTTGAAAGCTTTTAGTACAGTACGCAGCTTGGCCCATTGTGAGAAAAATGAAAAGACTCTTCACCCACGCTTAGCAACCACGTACTAGCTCAACGAAAGTACGCAACAGGAGATTTTGCAGTACTTAGATTAGATATTCATAACCAGTGCTTTTACGCAGAGGCGTCGGTACCTAGTAAAGCAGTCGGTGCCTATTAAGTGAGCAGAACCACCAGTCTCCCATGCCAGTCCTTCACGGAACCACTTCCGTCGCCATTGTCGTAGCACGTGACAACATTGTATATCATGAATTAATAGTTTCGCAACTGGTCATCATTCAGGCCTGTACTGTACATAGCACGCACATAACGCCTTTCTTCGATACCGGATCAAAAGATTTTTTAAGAAACTTAAATGCACGCTAAAAATCGTGAAGGCTGCAGCGCTCAATTCGGAAAGTTTTCGGAGCTGCCCCGGTAATTTGCCTCCTCTTTGTAGAAGGAACCGGGGGTTTTTCTAGGGCATTGGTTGCATTTTCTCTTTATCAAAATCTCCCGGCGGTTCATTTCCTCTAGCCCCTAAAAGCCCGTTGTCCCTTCGGGGGACAAATGCGTTTTCGGGTAGGTACCTACGGGCTGAAATTGTGTTCTGATTTTTTGAAATTTTTTTTGGAGATAGAAAAACTGATAAGCTTTGTGGGAATATAATTTTTTTCTCAATCGGTGCCCGGGAAAAAAAGTTATGACCAAATAAGCTGAAAACAGGGGACAGGGGGCAGTCCGGGCAGCAAAAAAAAAATGGACAAAAATTTGAATTTTTTTTTTCATATTTTTTTTCTCATAGATTATATTTTTGTCTATCTGGAAAGCTTTGATTCATTTCATTTGGATTTGTTATGAGGAAGTTATGGACATTCTTGTTTTTCGGGCAATTAGAGCATCTTCTTGAAAAAAATAACTTATAGGATTCATTTCGGAATGCATTTTTTGTAATTTTTCAATTTTGTTTTATTGGAATGGTTTAGTTTACTTGCTAGAACAATCTCACCATTGGGATTAGTGCATTTTAATTCCATCTAAAATATATGAATATTTTAGATTTTCCTTCTATCTTGTACCTACTTCTACTTAACAATTTTTTTAAGAATGATAATTAAGTTTTTTTGAATTTTTTTTTTTTCCTAGACTCTCAACTCAAATCTCCACTATAAAGATTTAAAGCTCAAAACTCTATAGTGCAAAAAATTTAAGTTAAAAATGTTTAAAGTCAAAAAATCTGGTCCCGCAATGTGCTGAAAAATTTGTTTTTTTAACTTTAAACGCAGATATCTTGCAATCTGTGCGGTCAAAAATTCTGAAATTTTTTCCACACATTCTATAAGATCCTACGGTTAGATGTGAATAATAAACAATTTTAATTTTTTTTTACTTTTTGCTATAGAAATGGCAGTTTTCAGTGTTTTTTTGGCAGAAAAAAGGCCTTGGGCCTTTAGGGGCTAGTATCAAATTTCACCGGTCACATACCTTTAACTTCAAAATTGCAAAGGCTACAATCCTCCTCTTTCAAAGACATGCCAGTTTTGAAACTAAACTCTAAATTTCATGAACTCGGGCAAGCACGGACAGCGGAGTAGGGATTGGCCACCACAACCATTCCTAAAGCAATCCCCACCCTGCCGTGTCCAAGCACTCCAAGCCCCTCAACGGCCAATCCTAAAGCAATACCCGCCTTATCCAAGAATATACCCTCCTCCGGCAACCCAAATATTGGCTATGGATTCAAAATGGCAAGTGGCTAAAATTTGACAATTTTATGAAAGCACTAGCTACATATCCGCCTTTAATTTTTGCACACCAGTTGGTTGGTGGACCTACCAATTTTTTTTTCTGATTTTGGATCCTCCATTTTCACTCTCCAACCGTTTATTTGCCTATTTTCCCAAAGGCACTAGCTAACCATAAACTAAGTGGCGTTTCTCCGCCAACATCGGAAGGAGCTTCTTTGTTAGTAGAGTTGTCCTTTTTTTTCTGTCTGCTCTGACTATGAAACTCCAAGCAGCTTTTAGGTGAGAACTGGAGGCAACGTGACTTGGCTGCCATGTTTTTGAGTTTTTAAGTCAGAAAGCTGCTTCCTGTGATGCTTCCTGTTCGAAGAAGAGACACTGGCTTATAAATCAGTGAGCTCATCACTGGTGTGACTGAACACAAGCACGCAACGGTAGGTTGAGCGACTATTGTGAGAGTGACTGATGTGACTGAATTACACAAGCCCACAACTGTAGGATGAGCGACAATTGTGAGAGTGTAAACCACAAATTGAGAGTGCAGGATGCGAATTGAGGGAGAGGAATTCGAGCAGTAAGTTAGAAGGCGAGTGACAGACAGAATTAAAGTCAGGCAGGTTGTCTTAGCTGCGTCGATTGAGAATGACAGCAGAGTTGTTGCAACAGCGGTTTGGAGAGCACATTGGAGGGTGGGGGTACGCCACCGAGCAGAGGAAAGTGTTGGAGAGCTTGCATCAGTTTTTGAGCCTAGAGGGAGACGACCAGCAGCAGCTTGTCTTCCCTCAGGAGTCATACTATAATTGCGCTCCGAATCCAGACTCTCCAAAGTCTCCATTCTTGTTCGACACGATCACCTCATCAAGTGATGGAGATTGCAGCCCTCCCTCCTCAAGCCTGATGAGTGATGGAGCTCGCAGCAGTGGTGAAGAGACCGATGAAGCGTGCAGTGGAATGAACAGGTTGACATCGCTCCTGAAAAGGACGTTAGGGGAAAGCTTCACAGAGGAGGTGCGGTCGAAGATGAGGCCGGTAGTGAAGGAACTGAATGTAGATGACTTCCTCTGTTTCGATAAAGTGCAGAACCAGCCAGCAAACGCATGGAGCACAGAGGCTGAAAGCACAGACATGGACACACATTCTGAAACCAAGGCGAGTTCCTTCTCTTTTAGAAACCGGCGGCCGTTACCGCTTCTTTCCATTCCTGCTACTTCTCTGCAGGGAGACGTTTCGAATAAGCCTGTCAGTCCCTGGAATTCCAAACGAGTGCATTGCCAAACGCCAGACGCCCTTTGGACAGAGCTGTCACAAGACCAGGGACCCCTTCCTCTGGACCAGAACGACTCCGAAGACATGTCCATCTTCTTATGCCTCAAGGACGCCTGGCAATCCACCACGGCTTCCTCAATTCCGCAAGCGACCGCCCCTGTCTCCGTAGAAAGCATCCAGGTCAAAGCAGAGCCAACGACAGTCACCACGCAGAAGCCTGTGAAACAACAGCAGCCGCATTTTAGAGGCGTCAGGCAACGGCCGTGGGGGAAATTTGCAGCCGAAATTCGAGATTCAGCCAAGAACGGCGCGCGGCTATGGCTGGGAACGTTCGACACTGCGGAGCAAGCGGCTATGGCGTACGATCGAGCAGCCCTCCGGATGCGAGGCTCGCGTGCTCTCTTGAACTTCCCACTCCAGGCCACAACTGCTCTGTCCAACCCCGAGTCGCTTCCTCCACCTCCGGTTTCGTCCACGTCGAGCCGCAACGCTTCGAAGCACTCTCACCCCGCTGCTAAAACCCAACTGCCAAATTCGACGGAGCTACTCACCTCCTTCAAAGAACGCTACACCAAGCCAGCAAGTGCCAAGGCGGCTTTCACGGAGAAGCCCATGCAGTCGTGCAACAAGAGGTTCGGCGCGGAGATCAAGAGGGAAGAATCGAAGCGACTGAGAGTGAAGGAGGAGCTGGTAACTTAGTCTAGTGGGTCATTCACCACTTGTGCAAATTAATTTAAGTAGGATGCTGAAATGCTCTTCAAAGACGTCAATGACTTCCATGGACTGATATCGATACGAATTATATTACAAACGAAGTGCCGGGATTGTCCGTCCGTCAATTTTGACATAGCTTCGAATTGAAAAACTCTGATTTTTGAGCTTTCGCAATGTACTATGAGCTAGTTCCACCCTGCCGGGGTGTTGTACAGAACAACAGCAGAGATCGACAGTGTTACTCCATGGAATTTTACGGAGCACCGACTCCTTACTTCTTCCAGAATCACAACTGTTCCATCTTTCTTGTTCGCATTCATTCTCTCAGAGGTTGTTTGCTTGTTATGCTGTGAAGTTGTTGTGTTCTTCTTCAGTAGTTTTGCATTGAATCCTTCTCTCTGTTTGGCATACTTGAAACAAATCGATCGAAGCTCTCCCTCACAGATTACGGTTACGCTTCTTCCAGAGTTTGCAGTTTCAGCATTCCAACCATCACTAGTAAGAGCGGCGTTCAAGTTTTTTTACCTCAGCGTCAATCTGAACGACATGCAATTGCATCTGAGAGGCACAGCTCAAGAGCTCGGGATGTTGAAAAAGAACATTGAAAAAGAACGCCACTATGCAGTTTAACTCGGAAAGAAAGGACCTAAGTTATGACCAGTTTTTCAAACTTCAAAGTTCCTCTTTTCTCTGGATGCTCCTATTTTGCACCTCGCTAAGAATGAAATTTTTTATTTTTTTATTTTTCAGAGATGTGAATACCATACGTTGGGGTCAGATTCATTAGGCCCAATACAAAATCATTTCTTTTTCAGTTTAATTTTTATTCATTAACTCAATTTAGAATTTTTGGAGGTCAAATTCATTAGGCCCAATACAAAATCATTTCTTTTTCAGTTTAATTTTTTATTCATTAACTCAATTTAGAATTTTTGGAAGTTCATTTTACTAGGTTGCAAATATTTCATGACCTTCTGCATGGTTTCAAATATCCCATGACCTTTAGTAGTACTCACAACTTTACTCGTACCTAGGGTTTTATTGGTACTCCCAGCTTCAACTTCCATTAGAGAAAATTTCAAGCTATGTTTAGCCCCCAAAAGGCTGTCAAAGAATCTGTAAGGTGAACAGTGAACCGGTGTGTCTCTTCCATTAGAGAAAATTTCAAGCTATGTTTGGGTTGCTAGTATGCATGAAAATGTGCATTTAGGGAAAAATATCAGCCCCCAAAAGGCTGTCAGAGAATCTGTAAGGTGAACAGTCAACCGATGTGTCTGGTCGGAATTTTGATTAAAAAATTAGTATGTATGAAAATGTGCATTTAGGAAAAAATATTAGCCCCAAAAGGCTATTAGAGAATCTGTAAGGTGAGCAGTCAGCCGGTGTGTCTAATCGGAATTTCGATTAAAAAATTATTTTTCATTATTTTTTATTCAAATTTTTTTTTTTTAAAAAAACCTTTTTTTTCGCTATAATTGCACATCCGCCGAAACCCTAACAGCCCTCTAGAAGGTTCAAATTTCCTGTGATGATGGTATTTTTGAGGATTAGGATTATTTTCATTAATATTTTCTTTACTATTCAATTATGTCATGCTATAAATTCTGAAAATTTCATGGCATGCGATATTTAATTATATTATGAATTGTTTCTTAATGAATCTGATCCATAATTAATTATATTATGAATTATTTTTTAAAGAATCTGACCCTAGCAAAGGATACATATCTTCTAGAAGTCGGTAAAATTTTTAGATTTTTTGGTAAAATTTGAAAATTACCGTGAATTTTTGAATAAAAAGTGAAAAAAATTCAAATCAAATACAAAATATGTTTATCAAAGTGGAATAGAAACTAGAGTTGATAAACTTCATTTCAATAATTGGTCTCAAGTTCAAAAAAATCATTTTTATGATTTCAATTCAAATTCAATGAATGAAATACCAATTTTTCTAAAATTAAAAAAAAAAGATCATTTTTGTGATTTCAATTCAGATTTAGTAAAAGGAGTACAAATTACCAAAATACACTACACGTTGATCCATATTTCTCTAAAAATATTGCTACCATCATTCACTAAGTTTTTGGTGTCCGAACTTGCATGTCACTCTTCCCAATGAGTCTCCAAAAAATTGGATGAAAATCATTTGTTCTCCGTCCCCCGGAGAACTTTTCCTATGTCAGAAAGACATTTTTTGGTCCTTGCCAGCATATGATTTCTCTTTAATGAAAATGACACTGCAAGAATGATTGATCTCATATTCAAACACATGACTCAAATAGAAGACTCATACATTGTTACAAACTCAAACACAAAGAATACTCATACACATATAAAAAATGCTTTGCATACTAAGATGAATTAACTAGAGGAAGGACCAAAATATATACAGCAAGACAAAGCCTGATAGATGAAAGTAGTGAGGTGGATGAATAGATGACTATCAACAACATCCTCCTGCACTGAGATATTGTTATAAACAAATCTATCTAATATAAAATATAAGAAGGGAGGACCAAAAAACAAAATTAACAGAGTACCAAAGGCGGAATCTTTGCAATAATGTTCTTCAGTGGCAATGATGACAATGGTGAGTTGCTACCAGGCCTTGTGAGGGAACTTGGTAGTAGACTAAAAGGATGTTTGGTTTTACTCATGCATAAGTGTGCCCTTGATTTTTCCAACTTGAGATGTTTTGGTTGGCCCTCATCATAGTGGTACTCTAGCGATTGTTGGACAAGTGCCTTCAAGTCCTGTTAGTACTTTATCAAGAATTCAAGAGTCGCAACCAGCTAATTGTGATTCATCATTCAATGCCAAAGGTGTGAGTTATTGAACAAGCTCTGATTGTTGGACCGCACAAAGTCTATGCAATGACACAAGGTTTCATGCCTAGGCTTTACAATAGCTAGGCAAATTGTGAGAGGCAAGTTAAAGGTTTTAGTGGTGCCAAGTATATGAGTTTTCAAGCATTAGGTGAAGTAGAGAGGTATCTACAAGGGACTTAGCTTTTGTATAAAGAACTAAGGTTTTGAACTCCCATCTCGTCCTTGAGTTTTGTAAAATGTTGCTTATCCAGAGGTTTTGTAAAAATGTATGCAATTTGATCGTGGGTCTGAAAATATAAAGTTTCAAATGTACTTGCTACTACGTTTTCTCTAATAAAGTGAAGCCATAATTCAATGTGCTTCAACTGTTCATGATAAATAAGGATTTGAGATGCCTTAAGCGTACTTGATTATCACAAGATATCGTGATAGGATTTGGCATGATTCCATGGATCTTAGAAGGTAGTGTTCTTAGCCATATCGCTTCTCTTATTTTGTTTGTTAGCGCTTTGGCCTTGGCATCTGCAAATGAAACGGCCACAATGTTTTGTTCTTTGAATACCATAATATAGGTCCTCCGGCCAATGTACATACATATCTAGTGATCAATTTATGATCCGTTTTGCAATTTTTCCAATTGACGCCTTAATAGCCAATCATGAACGTACTATGATCCTTTTTGTTAAATAAGTTGTAATCTAAAGCTCCCCGAATATATCTGAGAACTTTAGTTGTAGCAGTCATGTGTGGTACTCGAGCTTCATGCATGAACTGGCTTAAAATGCTAGTGTCATAAAGGATCTTAGGCTTGGTGTTGACCATATATATTAACATTCTCACTGATCTTTGAAATGTCCGTGTATCGACTTGAGGTGAGTCTTCTTTTGTGCCTAGGTTTACACCTTTTGCCATCGGCACTGATGCTAGAGTACAGGCCTCCATGTCAAATTCCTTGAAAATTTGCATTACGTAGGATTTTTGCGATAAGATCCCAAAGCCTCATCTTACAAATTTAACACCAAGGTAGTATTTAACACTGCCAGGGCCATTCATAGCAAAGCAAGACATAAGCTTTTGTTTAAGACCATAAATACCTTCATTGTTGAAACTTGTAATTAATTAACAAATCATCATCGTACAATATGAGAATAATGATGCCATTGGAGCTGGTGATATAGAACAAGCTCTAGCCTGCTTCCATATGAAATAATCCATGCTCTGTTAAAAAGCCATTAATCTTTTCAAACCATGTTTGAGGGGATTGCTTAAGTCCATATAGTGATTTTCAAAGTTTTAGCACTTTATTGAAGGTAGAAGAATTTTGGAAACCCTCTGCCACTTCCATGTATACAATCGCCTTTAGAGTGCCATTCAAGAAGGCAGTGATAACGTCAAGGTGTATGAGGATCCAATCTTAGTTGCTAAGGCCACCACCATTTGAATTGTTTTCTATTTCGCTACAAGAGCAAAAACTTCATCGTAATCATTCTCTTTAGTCTGTTGGAAACCCCTGGCCACTGAACGGGCCTTAAGTTTGGATGGTTTACTATTTGCGCCTTTCTTGGTTTTGAATAACCATCAAGCTGTCACAGGTTTGACACCAGGTAGGAGATCACAAAGATTCCATGTGTGATTTTAAGAAGGGATTCTCCTTTAGATTGCATGGTAGTTCGCCAACCAAGATGAGCACTTGCTTTGAAAATAGTAAGAGGTTCCGAAGGTTTGTCAATAACGTCAAAGAAGCAGTCATATTCTATAGGTTCAATAAGTTGTATACAGTCCATGGAAGGTGGAAATAATTGAGCAGTACTTGATGATTCTACAAAATAAATAAAACTATTTGTAAGTTTAATCGATGGACGCCTGTCATAAGGTGGCTGTACTCAAGGAGCAGAAGTTTCAAGTTGTCTTGTATGTTCTATTAAAGGTAAAGTGGCTAAAGGATTTTCGGGATGTGAACAATCTAGGATTGGTATGTCTAACTATTGTTGTGGGTCCTGTGAAGGTAGTGGGGTCGGAATAGGTGGACCAAGTGGTTGTGTGAGTAAGTTGGGTTGGATCTAACTAGTAGATGAACTAGTAGGTAAGCTATTGGGTGGGCTAATGTTACTTGGCAACGTGGGAATTATGACAGGTATTGGTTGGCAAGTAGTTTTTGCTAGCATAGTGGACTCATCAAAACAAACATTACTGAATAAGATAATTTTTCTGCCACTAGATATCCATATCCAAAAGCCTTTGATAATCTCATCATATCCTACAAATAGGCCCTATTTGGTTTTGGCGTCTAACTTATCTTGCTGATTTTTCTGTATCCAGACAAAAACTTTGGATCCAAATGCTCGTAAAAAGGAAATGTCAGGAATCTTGCCGAAACAACTCTAGAAAGGGATTACCTAGTGGTTTGCTATTGTTGGAGAACGATTATTAGAAAACGCGGTTGTATTAATACTCCATCCATAAATATTTGATGGTGGATGCAAGCATCGTTGTACTTCTTGCTGTTTCGAGTAATTTTTAGTTGGCTCTTTCTACTATTCCATTTTGCTCCAGGAAATTAGCATTTACCAATCGTCTTTGAATGCCTAAAGCCTTGCATAATTTAGAAAAATCATTGGAAAAGAATTCTCCACCGCAATCACTTTGAATCATTCAAATCTTTGTTCTCATTTGAAGTTCAATCATATTTTTGAAAATACTAAAATTCTTGAGAGCTTTTGATTTTTGACGTAAAAATCAGACCCATATATATTGGCTATAATCAATGACAATAACAAGGAAATAATTGGAACCTCCAAGAGAGGTCATTGGAAGAGGGCCACATAGATCTAGATGAAGCAATTCAAGAGGCTTTGTAGCTCTAGTGACGCTCTAGTTTGGGAAACTCTCTTGTGCTTGTTTTCCAACTTGACAATGCTCACAAACTTCTTGATATTTTGGAATGTATGGAATTCCTATAGCCATGCCTTTGGCTGTCAATTTGTGTAATCTATCATATTTGATGTGACCCAATCAATGATGCCAAAGCCTTGTTGCATCTACATCACTCTGACTCTGAGCCAAGTTTGTCGTTACATCTAAATTCAATGCAAAGAATTGATACAACCCATTCTTCCTATTGCGCAAACCTTCAGCTACTATTCGTTTGTTTCCACGGCTATAGAGAATACATTTTTTGTCATCAAAGCAAGCTGTAATACCCTTGTCCTGTTGTTCGTTAATGAGCCAGTGGACAATAAATTTTTGCTCAAACCAAGAACTTAAAAAATACTAGAAACGGCCTTTATTTGTCCAAACTAGAGAGTGAAATGCACAGGTCCCTTGCTTGCAATTTGGTGACTTTGGCCACCTACAATTTTGACATTTTCAGATCTACAATATTGATCTAGACTAGTAAAGCTATTGCAATCTCCACTAACATGTTGTATTGCGCCTGAGTCCAGATACCATCCCAAATCAGGACCATGTAGATCTAGGGACAAGATGGCTGCTTCAAACATCTCAATGTTTTTGTCATTGCCTTGTCCTATATTGTCAATTATAACAGAGTCTTGTGGATTTGCCCACGATTCCTCATGAGCAACATTTTCCTCTTGAGCAATGTTTGACTCTTGCCCAATATCAAGTTTAGCCTGTCTATGAACTTCCAACTTGCAAATATCAGCTAGACGTTCTGGACACATGTCCTTAGGGTATCCAAATCGACCGCAATAAAAGCATTGGATTTGTCAGTTTTGAAATCCACCAAGATAGTTTGAGTTACCTTGTGATGCGCTTGGATGCCCTTGTAGGTGATTGAATTGTCCATTGTGAAAGTTATGTGCTCTGCGACAATTTTGTTGATTGTATTGAGGTTGTTGACTTCTTCAATAGTCTCCTAGGAAAAACACTGCTTTAGACTCGGTCGTATTCTTGCTCTTGATTTTTGATTTTTGCCACCTTTCTTCTAGCATCGATCGGGTCTACAGTTGATTGAGTGTGGGGAATCGTCCTACACTTGTATAATTTTGTAAGAAAGAATCGTAACTAGCGGGAAGCGCCTTCGTAACAATCTGAACCAAGTCGGTATCATTGATTTTGATACTGATTGCACTAAGTTGTGCTAGATTTTGTCTAACTTGCCAGAAGTATGACTCAACTCTGGAACTCTTCGAAAAAGATAAGAGTGAAAGACACTTTTTGAGCTCAAGCTTTCTACTGTTGTTGTCAACTTTGAAAGTTTGGCAATTAATGAAGGTTCCACAAGGTTTTAGGTTCTTGATACTCTGTGAGCTGCACTAGGAGAGAAGTTTTAATGGACATACTCATGATATACATAAGGTGTCCAACATTTTCTTCTGTCGACTCATCGGATTCTGTTGTATCTGTTATCTCTAAAGAAGCATTGGACATTGAAGACGATGAGGACATGATAGACCAGAGTTTTTCCTTCTTAGTTATACAAGTGATCATGTACTTTCA
Source organism: Pseudisothecium myosuroides (assembly GCA_951799445.1). Classification (NCBI taxonomy): domain Eukaryota; kingdom Viridiplantae; phylum Streptophyta; class Bryopsida; order Hypnales; family Lembophyllaceae; genus Pseudisothecium; species Pseudisothecium myosuroides. The sequence goes on from OX637289.1 coordinate 14,956,538, forward strand.
CATGTGAAATTTTGACGAACCAACTAGATTTGCCTCATCCGGGACTATGCTATCCTTCGACATGATTCTAGATTGTTCTTCTGAAATTGTGATGTAAGATGTAATAGATACATAAATTAGTAGTAGGTACACTAACTATTGCGCACAGGTAAGCTTTCTCAAAATGATTTTCAAACATTCTCACTCATTGCTTTGATACCATGATTGATCTCATACTCAAATAGATGACTCAAATAAAAGACTCATACATTGTTACAGACTTAGACACAAAGAATATTCATAGATACATATCAAAAATGCTTTCTATACTAAGATGAATTAACTAGAGGAAAGACCAAAATATATACAGCAGGACAAAGCCTGATAGATGAAAGTAGTGAGGTGGATGAATAGATGATTGTGAACAACAAAGAGAGCCAAGTACAAGAAAGAGTTGGAGAGTTGTTTGCTTTGCAATTTGGAGGTGGAACTTCATAGCACCTACAATTGTCATTGCAACTCTGCATTTACAAATTTCAAGAAGTTCATGAGTGAAAACTCACATTGAGTACAGAAATGTTGGATTGACTTGCTTGTGTCCTTGTGGCGGAGATTGTTTTCTGATCAAATTTCTTTACAAATTGATCTCTTACTACCGGTATTTATGGATTAGGATTCACTATAAGAAACCCTCGTTTCAGATGACGAGCCTTAATTTTTTATGACGGATTTTGGGTGATGTCAATGTTGACAATCAAAAATTTTATGTCAACAAAAATGTACAACATAACATCAATATTGACAATCCAATGTTTTTATGTCAACATTGATGTTACATTGTATATTTTTGCTAACATAAAATTTATGGATTGTTGACATTGACATCACCTAAAATCCGTCATAAAAAATTAGGGCTTGTCACCTAAAACGGGGGTTACTCAACGTTGAGCGACTCCCCTCACACCATCCGTTGAATTTTGAAGATCTAAAGTACAACTTTGGATCTAAACTACCTTAATCCCTCTAGGATGTTAGAAGCCCAAATTGACCTACAATTTTGATTACCAAAAAATCTACATATCTCTCGATGTCTGTGAGGAGAATTCAATGAATCCCATATGCATTAATAAAAATAAAAAACCTCAAAAGTTTGACCTTGTCCCTCTTCTTTAATAGCAAGACTATCCAGTTGGTAATCAATTGTCTAGGTTCATTTATTCCAAGCCGCAGTCATTCACGGTGATGTAGTAGTTCAGAAGTTGCCACATCATGATCAACTTAGTGATAATTCCTTGCTTCCAAAAAAACAAATTATTGTAAGATAGTTATGTGTTTCATGTGAACCTTTTCAAAACCATTAGAGAAAATTTGGGCCTTCCGGAGGGCTGCTCCACAGCCCTCCTGAGGACCTTGAAATTTACTTTTTTTTTGCAAAAAAATCAATTTTTCCCCTATTTCCACGCAGCAGTTTCTACTGCGACAGTGGCGCAGGAAACGAAATATACGACTTAAAAAAAAAATTATAAAAAAAAATAAAAAAAATAAAAAAAAAATTCCGATTTCTGACCGTTTCAGCGAGCAGTCAGCTTGGCTGACTGCTCACTGAGGGCCAGTTTTGCAGTGACAGGCCAAGCATTTTAATAGCTTGGCATGTCACTGCGGAGCAGCCCTCCGGAGGGCCGGTTTTTTCTCTAATGCAATACAATGATTTTTACTAAACCATTTAATGCCAAGTAGCTGAGTATGTATGTATTATAAACCATATGGCTTCTAACATCCTAAAGGGGTTAAGTTTGTAGTCGGGAAGAGCATCCCCATCGATTCATGCGTCTTCAAGAGACAATTAGAATGCAAAATGAGAAATATGGGTTAATTCTGCCATGGGAACATCTGGAAACGCTCTTAACCCTATAGAATACGCGAAGTGGGGCGCATTTTGCACAAGAGCTCACCTTATTGGATTCGCCCAAAGGCTTGCTCTTGAGTAGAATGCGCCCCATACAACGTGTTCTCTAGTTTGTGAAGAAGCATCTGTTGTGAAGCAATCTTGCTTAGACTATTATGCACTAGCCAAGAATATGTAGCTTGAGGATCACTGCATTTTACTGCTATTTGTTCATAATACGAATTGAACATTCCTTAACCTTCAAAGAACAGAGCCTATGACCTTGTAAACAACCTCAACATTCTTTGTTTTGTATGCTCATTCTTGCTACTAAGTAATATTTTTGTGAAAATTTAAAATTATTGTAATCTTTTCAAGAAAGAGTCAAGAAAATTTGTTTCAAATACAATACATGCTTGAAAATTCTAATTTTTTTACCATATGTAAATATTACACTATATAATGTCTTGGTGTAATCTAAATACCGCATTATTTTATGATTAAATTTTTTGCATACTGCGATTATAGGCTCAAAGTTCAAATACTTATAACTAGTCAAATTGTAAAAATTTTACAAAATTTCAAGTTGGAATAGAAACTAAACTTAGTTAACTTCATTTTATTGATTGAGCTCAAATTCAAATAAGATTTTTTTGACTAAAATTCAGATTTTGAGCAAGGAGGTGCATGTTGCCAAAATACACTGAAAAAGCATCAATTGTAATCCATTTTTTAGCATTTTCTTTCATAGGGAAGTCAATAACACTACAATGAGGGAATTTCTCCCATCTTCTAAAACAAACACATTCAAAGTACTCTTCAAAAAAAGTGGATGGATTTTTTTAGGATTTCACTGTTTCAAGACTTTAATTCTAAAAAATATTGAAATTAATTTTGAAGTTAAAGGGAGACATGCATAGAAGATCTAGTGTTTGAAGTTATACATTGCAAATAGGATTTGAAGGTCATACTTCTCATTAAGAACTATTTCACTAGGTCCTATTGAAAAATGTCTCTAATTATAAGCATAATGTATCTATTACAATGCCAGGCACTATTATCAAGGCAATCTGATCATTTTCTGAAATATTTCAAGGACAATCAAGCGTGCATAACACAACCCAACGCCCCACTACTTGAGCCTCTCGATGTGTGAGGATCCTGCCCCTCAGCCTCGGGATTTGCCTTCAATGACCTCGTGGCAAGGCCTTCACACAATGGGAGGCCCTCGTGGTAGACGTCCCACTATACGTTACAACCATCTATCTAGGATTATGAGAAATATCTTGGCCTTGATTGTAAAGAACATTTCCTTTGGAAGGTTTTACGAACATAGTTGTTACCCCATGTGTGGGAAGTAGGAGAACGTGTGATGTTGTCAATTTCATTGTCATTAAGGTATAACAACCATTACAGCCAAAAGATCTATCATGGACACCTTGAAAATGACCCAATTATAGTGTTTATTCAATAAGTGAAATTTGGGCCAACAATCATTATCTTAGGTGACGGTAATGGAGTGATTAGTGACTTCAATAGAAACTTCTAACTTTTGAGTATGAATTCATTGTAGGAAGTAGTTTTTTTGGCCTTCATATTGTGACCATGGTAGAAAATATTGTGACTGGTTTAGGTGAGTAAGATGACCATTATGGATACACTTTTTGTTGGTCTTGGAGTACTCGGCTAGAGACTCTTTTGGGCAACACACTTCAAAAATTCATAACAAATTCATACCTCGTCAAAAAAATATAATTTCAATTGCTCTTGCCATATCTCCCTCTTGTCTTTATGTGGGAAAACAAAGTAAAAAAATTCAGCAATGACATGAGGGCAAACTCCTAATTCTGACCGCAATGGGCTGTCAGTCTACCTTATACAAAGTGGTGCTTGTGCGGTTTTCGTCCGATCAACTCTCATTGTCAAGCCTCAACGAGATTGCCGTTTTCACTGTAGTGTTTGCAAATCGAGCTGTTTTCAAGTGTAGCGAACAGCATCACTTGAGCTTCTACTGGACCTATTTTTCCCCGTTGGATACTTCAGCTCCAAATTCTTTTTCGGGTAGACCAGCATAAGCTCCTGACAAGGCCGTGGGCGGTGGATTCTGTGGAGATTGCAAGGTGTATTCTATATTTCTATTCTATTGCTGCTGTGGTCGTCTGGAGAAGATTCGACTGTCGCAATGATATCCTGGTAAGCAACTTTCGTCGCCATATCTGAGACTTGCCTGTTCAGGGCTCCGCTTTATAAAGTCTGAATTTGAGTCTTAAATGTGTCTCGATGAAGTGTCATTCTCGCTGGAGTTCTAGTTTCGTAAGCGGATGTGGACATTATGTCTTGAGGGCATGGCTTTTCATATTAATGAGCTCTCTTGAAGTTGAGATTCCAAGGGTGTTTTCTCTGCACTTGTTGGTGAGGAAATTGACTGGGAACTATTACAGAATCCTATTGAGGCTGATAAGTTGGCGAAGTTACAATGAAGTCTGGATGAGACAAAAGTTACTTCAGTATGACACTGCTATTTGATAAGCGAAGCCATTTGGGTGAAAGAGATGTGTTGTTGTTAAATTGTTTTTGATGTGGTACATTCAGATCTTGCGATTCTAAACTTATGTTAATAATTTTTTGTTATTTTGGTGCAACTTGAGTTCTTTTTCTCTCGGTTTTTTTCTGGCTTTTGATAAGCGCAAGAAGCAGTCTGATGATTAGCAATTTTGCTACGTGTTACCAATTTGTCTGACTGTTGTCGGATGTATACTCGCAGCATAAAACAATCGAAAAAACTTGGGGAGGACCTCAATAATCTTGTTGGTAAGGGTAATGACCTCAATAAAACTTGGTCAAATTCCTAAATTTCGGCACTACGGGTAGGAATGTGTACAGGAGTGGGGTATGTCATCGACTGTTGACGTCCTCTTCTAGATTTTCTGCATCATTCATCTCTTCTATTTCTGTAGTAATATTAGGGGGACATAGGCACCATATTTTTGGGGGACGTAACTCATATGTCATCTTGCTGAATTCATTTATGCTGCTTATGAATCTTGTAGGAAACTAATATCCGGCACAACAATTTTCAAAATGTACTTTAGCTCATATGCACAAACTTCACCCGTCAACTTCTAGAGCTACTCATGTTTCCAATCAGTCTTCGGATGCCATTTTGGTTTCAGACCATGTAAACTCTCAATCTTCATTCCTGGTTTCTTCCTTGAGAAAGTTCGTGTGTTGCTAGATGATCGCAATTATCAATTGTTACCCTTGATCACCAAGAAATCCACCATGGTGATTTATCTTCTGATCAACCTTATAAAAGATCAAGTCTGACAAAGGCTTCTTGCCAACAGTCCAAAAGATGAGCAAAGCAACTTCCATGTATCTCTTCAATACTTCAAATCTTTTGCTTTCAAATTGAATTTCTTAATGGGTATTTTTTGTTACACGCTCATCAAGTAGACGTGATTTGATCATTGGCCAATCTGCATGAGTGAGACCATGCTCAATGTCTCATGATTTCCATGGAGACCAACCTGTTGTTTCAGGGTTAACCACCTCAGTTGCGTTAAATTGTATGCCTCAAAAATAAGATATAAGGTAGGAGCACCTTCATGTAACAACACTTGTTTACACCCCTAAAAAATGCCCTAAAGTGAGGCAAGGCTGTGGGCAAAAACGCCCTTAAGGCAAGGATGTGGGCAAAGTGGACAGGTGGTGTTCCATAAAGTAGTCATAGTCAAGGGGGCAGGTTTTACGTTGGCCAATCTCCCACACGTGATACAAGCTTACGATCTATTGCCTTTTCCCTACTCCATGACCCCTATTGTGTAATAGTCTACGGTCCACAATAGGTGCATCTACACAGTTCTTTCAAGAAATTCATATTACAATCATGCAAAGTCGGATAAATATAAAACCGATTTTGCTGGTTTCCTAACCTAGCGGTTCCTACCAAGCGCACATCATTTATTTCTGTACGCACCCTCCATATCAACGGATCCACAATAAGTCACATTTAGGTACTTCTGCCTTACAGTATCAATCGGCATCGGCGCTACGACATGGAGCACTTATCCCCAACTCCGTAAGTAAAGAAAGCATCGCCACGCATCACAAGCCCAGGTATAGATCAACAATCGGAGATTGAAGCACCAGAAGCCTCTCGTTTTCCTACCATGTTATTTGGTGCAGAAAATAACATTTACGAGCAATGCATATAAACGAGTTGAATTCTTGGACATCCATGGTGCTAAAAGGAAGCTTGTCATTGATTTTGCAGCGAACATAAATAAAGATATTTGAACAGTCTAAGATGACTGTTCTGATTTTCAGAGATATGGGACAAGTGAATCAATTGTCTTATGAATTTTCCTAATAAAATGAAGGAAACTTGATACCCTATTCTCGTACTTTCTGCGCCCGTCTCCCTTCACCTGGCTCCTAATCAATTTTATATGACCTTGAAAGTTACACTACGAATCTTCACAAGCTCTTTGCCACAGCTTTGCAGAAATTGGTCATACCTGCTGTACATCTTTCAGAGGCCTTGACCATAATTGAGGTCTAAATCACTGCATGACAGACCCCCGAAGGTTGGCCCATAACCAATTGAGCGCTTGCTGCTCTCATGGTCAGCTTCATCTCATTACTTGGTCTTCTTGGGTTTTGGACCACTACACATGCACATGAATGAAGAGGTACACATCAGTTCAAAATTCGATGAACAATATGTTCAGTCTGTGACTGGTGACTAAATAAAACAGAAAATTCCAAATCTGTGTCATGCGGTGCAACAGCATCTTCGCAGAAAATAAAAATAAAAATTAAATTAAATTAAATTAAAATTAAAAATTAAAATAAATTAAAAATTAAACTAAAATTAAATTAAAATTAAAAATTTAATAAATAAATAAATTTAATAAATAAATAAATTTAATAAATAAATAAATTTAATAAATAAATAATAATAATAAATAATAATAATAATAATAATATGAACTGAGAACCTTTTAACACTCAATTCATCTTCAATGTCTGGAAGTGGCATTTTCCAGTAATTCCAAGAGTTGAAGTCCTCCTGTCATAGCAAAACACCAATTCAAATGTAAACTTACTTTAAGTGTTGAAAAGTAAACTACAAGTCTTTTGAGTCACTAAGCAATCATCGCACTTCATCTTCACTGCAAAAATTATCCACATTGACAATGAAGGATTGTCCTGTCTCTAAGATATTGAAGTTTGGACAAACAGGTTAACGGAAAGTCCAATCTACATACCTGCTCAGTGTAAGTCTGAGGAGGAAACATGTCATCAACAAGCTTGTGAAGTGAAGTATATGACTTTACGTCTACTCTATGATTTACAGCAACTTCTCCCTGTACCAAGGAAATCCAAGGTCAATATATTTACAAACGTAAATCTAGACGGGAGAATCTGAATGTCCAAATACAGTCCAAATAGCCAGAAAATATCCACAATGCAAATTCCATTATAAGCACAAATGCAACAAGATCTTCTCAAAACGTAGTTTGAGAACGCAAATTACATAATCTATCATATTAAGTACAGATGGTCACGACCCCTGTCACGACCCAATGTCACAAAAACGGTCACGTTTCAATCCCGTTTTTCTCATCCCGTTTTTTCATCGCGCCCCTCTCGTGTTGCATTGCCGTTGCATTGCAACGGGCTCCGTTCTAGTACTTGATAATTACAAAGATAAAACCTCAAGAATAAAGGATATACAATCTACTCGAGCCATAAACCGCCCAATTTTCCAACATTAGAGAATAACAGTAGGACAGAATTACCTTGGGATTGATAATAAAAATTTTGCCTTTGGGGATGCCAACTTTGAGATAACTGATTTCATCGGTATCACGGTTTCCAAATCCAGCGTAGAAGGGATTGCAGTCTTCTGGAAATAGGTCCCGAATATCCTGCACAATTTTTTTTGTTTTAATTAATTTTCACCTGCGATATGAAATTTGCCAGTTTATAGAATGTATTACCTAAAGGTCTACAGGTAAATCCAAAGAATGGAAGTACTGTGGATGCTCGAGAGATACTAAATTGCATTTAAAAAGCATACCTGAAGACAAGCGATCTTGAATTCTTGAGGGGCCCTTCGTATGACTGCAAAAACAATCACAGGCTAATCAAACCCTACTTCGGGTAGTCAATCAATAACAGAGTGGATGGGCTCTCAGCATATCGTGGCATCGTGCCATGAAGGTCCTTCTCAATAAACGTCACATAAACCTTGACCTCGCAATATCAATGAAGTCAAAAGTTCAGAGCTAACAAGATTTCAGACTAAATCCACATACTCACCCTCACGATAAAGGGAGGGAAAGAGCCCGTCAGGAGAAATGACCACTGGTCCATCTGGTAGTGCTTCACCATCCTGCAAGAACAGAGATCACAATGGCATTTTTTACTATTGAAGGTGTTTGCGACAGGAAGCTATCAAACCATCTTCAAATAGGGAGGTCAGTTGCCCAGTGTATCTGGGTAAAAGCGAGTCCTTCACAATTAGCATACAGTTAGAAAAAACAGATAATTCGATAAAAGCACTTGCTCACCTGTTTGAGGTTTAACAGAAACTGGCGGGTCAAATACGCCTGGGAAATTGCACGTGCGCTCAAAAACATAACTTCGTACCCATTTTCCTGAGGAACAACATACGTTCAGATATTGTGGCAGCAGCGTCATTCAAGCAACAGATGTCAGAAAGGAAGACCTAGTTCCGCTTCCATTCACACGTTGATTGGTATCTATGAAGTAGAAAAGCACTAGATGCACATAAAGCTAATTTCTAGTTACAGTAAAGACTTCAAACCAAAACTTTAAAAAATCCTATTCAAATTTAGATAAGCAAATTTCGGATTCGTCATATTCAAGCCAATCACCATCGCAACAATTTTTGTCAGATCAATCAACCTCAAATTGATCTGATGGGCATAAAAGAGTACCTTAATAGCAGAAAACAAGCGGGTAACTCCTGATTGCGTCCAGTCCCTCCCCACTAAAGGCATCACCTGTCCCAAAACATCTGACCTAAGGACCAACCACACAAGTAAGTTTTCAATTCCAGCACACCTGAGAAAAGTTCAAGAGTAAAAAATAAATCATGATAGAACTGTACCAGATCTCACCAAGCATGACTAAGATTAGTGACCTAGCATCCTTCAGTATTAATAAGAAATGGTGGCAATTCTCTACACAGTTTTTAAAACTAATTAAACATTTAAATTGCTCTCCAACTGTCGGCCAATAATGAGACTATGTATGCCTGAAACTGTAAGAGATACATCATGTCAAAATTGCAAAGACAGAATCGGAAACCAAACGTACTTTGTGATCGTGCCATCCACATCCGATATAACCACACGCGTGTTCCACTTCCAGAGATAGATACGGGCATCCACCTGTACCGCATAATACGACATCAAGGTTTCCAGATCAGTTACATCGTCTATAATCCACATAGTAATAAACATTAAACTACCCACAAACAAAGGCTAATGTTCGAGAGTTCCAGCCGATCCGAGTGCCTCTAATCCTGCCTCTAATCGATTTAGATAACCACTCAGGGTTAAAAGTACAACTCTCAAGAACTTGTCACGAAATGAAGGGTCCAGATACACCAGGACTCACTACTCGTGATGAATTGAATTCCACAAAGTCACATACCTGCTGTTTGCCAAGCACTTGGGTGATGAATGTGAACGTAATGCGGTTCCTCCCTTCCTTAAGATTCATTGATTCCAGCATTTGTGAGGTGGGCACAAAAGAGCGCACTTTACTACTCTTCCTTGCGCGCATGTAGTAGTCACTTTCTGAGACGAGATTAGTCACCAATGCACTGTCCAACCCTGCTTTTGTAGCTACCATCAACGCTTCCCGAGAAATTACTGGTGAAGACCCGTTCTTCTCAGGGGTTTTACGTCGCAAGGGAAACGGCCAGAGCTTCCATCCACCACTTCCCGCAGTTATCAAGGCACCTACTTCCTTTTTCTCGGGAGAAGGATTAGGATTTTCTACAGGAACAACTCCTTTCGTATCGTCTGTAACAACCTGTTCAAAAGCCAGCATGCCCAGGACTAAAGGCTTTTCCTGCCCATCTCCATCGAAAATAATAGGTTGCTGTAGGCTTTGGATATGATCTTCTTGAGATGTTGACGGGGGCGGACTTCCACCCCTAGGAGTGTGAAGAATAACAACTCCGTCTGCACTAGCGATCGTGAGAGTTGAAAGCTCAGACGAATTGTCCCCATTTTCACAGAGCCTCAAATCCGACTCACTGTTTATTCCTCCGAAGTCGGTTTCAAGGGGTCTCAAATCTGATTCACTTCTTATTCCTCTGAGGTCAGATTCAAAGGGTCTCAAATCTGATTCACTTTTTACTCTTCGGACACGTACGGGTTCATCCGCATTTTGTCCTGATTCGATATTGAAGGACTTTGACTTTCGTAGACGAAAGCCTTTAGCAACAACCTCCCCGCTATTATTTAATAGGTCGAATGAGTCCTTGTATCCATTTCCAAGGTCTCCAGAGAAATTCTCACTACCCGGTTCCCAGGCAGCTTTAGCAACCGCAGTAAGAGCAGCCTGGGCAACGAGTGACGAAGAAGGACGCTCTCCTTGCTTCGATTCTTCAAGCCCAACCGATCGGTTCAGAAGCGAATGAATAACGGATCCACCTTTTTCTTTCTCTAACTCTTCAACAGAAAGGTTTCTCGACTTCAAGGCTGCTAAGGAGGAGAGTATGTCATTTGAGGCATCCCCAGTAACGTCGTTGTCTTCCTTCAGTGTACTACTCCCTGGCCGCTCAGCCTCCTCTATGACTTCTGTGTCCTTTATAGGTGAACTACTCTCTGGAAGTTCAGCCTCCCCCAAAGCGTCAGTACTCGCTTCAACTGTACTACTCTCCATAGGCGTGCTACTCTCTGCAAGTTGAACCTCGTCCTTGGCTTCTTCATTTCTGGCTTCTTCAGCAGCACGAGCTTCAGCAGCCTGTTCTTCAGCAGCCTGTCAAAATTGGTAACAGGAAAAAGAGTTACAAGCGTAATCGGTTTCATTTTAGAAGTGAGAAGAATTTTCCTAGAGGTGCAAAGGCTTCAGAAATTGGAAACATCAAACGCATCAATCAAGGGCAAAAATGGAATTTGTCGCCATTTTCAAGGTCGACTACTTCAAGTAAAAGAAGTTCTCATTCACATGACTAGTTTCTACACTTCTAGTATTCCAATAATCAAAACTAACACCGCAGTGAGTTGTGGAAAGCAAGCATGATAATCAAATAAACGAAGAGAGTATATAAAGGACAGACCTACTAATCCCGCTACTCATTTTTATCCAGAAACTTCCAAGCTCTAACTGAAGAATCGTTTAATTGATTAGTTACGCGTTCAAGAAACGTACACGTGCTAAAGATAATGTCCTCATTCCAACCTGCAAGAAGTGGGACTTGTTTCTCAGTCCATTCAATCATTACGTTGATCCTGCAGTAAATTATCTTCGCTTCAATATAAAGTCTTCTCAAAAATTACTTCTCAGACATATTAACAGCATTTAGGTTAAGTACACTCTCTGATCGGAAGTCTACAAACGATCCGTGACAACTTTATTGGAGGCTGTCAGGACAGAAACCCTAGCACTCATACTAATCTCAGCAAAGTCCAATTCGCTGACAGCAGATAAACCATCACACACCTGCTGAACAAGAAGATAGGATGCTTTTCTCCCTTCAAACCTCAGCGCCAGATTGCTGTCCTGATCGTCGCTGCTCTCGCCTTTCTCCACATCTTCTGCCACAACTTTACTCTCCAATCCATCCTCCGACTTGCTTGGATTATCTTCCAACGCTAACACTTTATCCCCGGCTGTGATTGCAAGCGGCGACGACGAAGACTCTTTATCCGGCTCCGCATCTTTCAAAAAATAAGCTTCCCCTGTTCAATCAATCACCGCAAGGTCAATCTCCATCGCCACGCAACACACGCAATCAATACTCCTCCCAATCACCAGCATGACCAAACGAACACACGGAGAAGAAGAAGAAGAAAATCTACCTGTGGCATCCAAGAACATATGAAAATTGAGCGGCTCATCGTTGACGGCAATATTTACAACTTTCTCACTGCGCTTCAACACGCCCTGAAACTTCCCAAACTTGACATACCAGGGTGAGCTCTTGTAAGAGCCATCCTGCTGCTGTACAACTATAATATCAACAGCGCCGCCAAATGGATGAAATGGACCCGCAACCGTGTACACGCCCTGGGAGATGAGCCTGCCTACTGCATACATATTGGACCTTCGCACCAAGGCTAACCTAAACATTCCACCACGGGATCCGCCGCCGGGAATTAACAACACCACTACCTCGGGAGAATCCCTCACTTTTTAATAGTAATTCACGAAAGGAACCAATCAAGCTCCCAATCCTATTATGTCCTCCTCTCACATCTACAAACGTCCCTGTCGCCAAACCTTGGTCGCCAGACAGCATGGAGCCAAATGAACCCGTGCTAGCATAATTCTTAGATGCACCAGAAGATCCCATGGACAGTTACCAGCTGCAACAACCTTCGTAGAAACGCCTTCCTTGTTCTACGCCGAGAAAGTTCGCCTCCAATTCGAGAAATCGTGACGCAAACCTAAAAATCTACGTACACCACGATCCGTCCGGCCCCGGACCTAGGCGAGACCTAAGTTAAGAGGATTATAAGTTATTTGTGCGGGCGCTCGTGCCCTTCCCGCACGCACCTCGGCAATCCTTCAAGCTGCGTCCTCGGAGGCCTTGCGAAAGCAAACCCTCGCTCAAACAAAGCTTAAAAGACTGCACTGAAGGTAAAAGAAAAGAAATGTACAAACACGCAGCGCGCTGGAGAACGGGCAAAACCCCGAATGAACGCGTGTGGCGCGGGGAAGGGGTCGAGGAGCGGCCCTAACACCGAAGCTTACCCAAGACCGAGTGGGAGGGCGGACCTTACGAACCAAAATAAATTACGTTCTAGACACAAATTATATTCCGTAATTAGGGCTTCAAAAAGGATTAGGCACGAATTCTTGTATATAGGAGGCAACCCATTGCTGATCACCGCCCCATTCTGGTCATGGAGGTTGTTCTCTTTCCATGAAGGAGGAGATGAACAGTGATTAATTATGGCGTGGTTTTTGGGGCAATTGTGGTCAGCGTTTTGATTGGCTACAAGACTCTCAATATTGAAACCACCCCTCATTCGATTTTGTTTTTAGCTCCTTATGGTTGGAAATAGCAAGCCCTATATCACCAATATGGGAGGAATAGAATCATCTATTGAAAAATTCACAGTAATTATGTTTAGAAAAAAAAAATTGGAAAATTATGGAAAGCTTCCACAATCTTATTCTACACAAGGAAAAATTTACCTAGTCACAACAGCCGCTCTTCAGATACATGGAACTCCTTAACCCCTAAAGGACCAACCTATTATTTTTAGCAACATAGAAATTTTGGGCAAGTACTTGCGACTAGAGATTTGCATATTTTAGACTGAAATTTTAGTAGAAGGTGGGGATGAGGAATATCTTTCATATGCACAAAATTTTATGACATTTGGAAATATGAGTCAAAAGTTATAGCCTAATATGTAGTTTGTTTCTCAACTCAGGCAAATCCGAACAGATAAGAAAAAATCATTTTTTTCAAATATAAAAATTTGAAATTTATTTATAAGATTTATATATAAATGGAAAGCTTTGAATCATTCCTTTTTTTATCAATGAATCAAAATTTATGAGGAGTTTTTGTTTCTGGGCCAAAAAAAAGATTTCTGCCAATTCAAACGCTAATATCTTGCAATCCACATGGTGGAAATTTTTGAAATTTTTTCACATCGTCTAAAACCAGCATACTACAAGATCCTATGGTTACATGTGTCCAAAAATGTTTTTTTTCCAAAATTTGGTACTTGTACTAGAAATGGCAGTTTTAGAGCGTTTTGGGTGAAAACATAGTCAAGGAACTTTAGGGATTAAATGGTCAGGAATGAGTTGCCTCCCATATAATTAGGCATTACTTCTTGTCCATTCAAAAAAATTCTTTGTTGTATTGAATTGTTATCATTTCTTTTCTATTTGCCATTTCAAGACAAATAGAATTTTTGTCATTATATGAAGAGAGGTATGTTATTTTCCATTGTGTGGAAGTGTTTTGGCATTATGAGTCACTTCTTTCTAGACCCTAAATTGAATTTGAATAAGCATTGAATGGATGTGGAGGTCTTTGCATCCTAAGTGAAGAACGTGGATCTCAATGGTTGGAATGGCGAGAGCCGAGGGGAGGTCACTTAATGCATGTATTAGAAACCACGTGAGATTGTACCTAAAATTTTAAAAAATATTATATTTTGTATAGAATGTGTAGAATGATATGTAGGATATTATAACTAATATAGGATTATATTTAATACTATATATTAGATATATTATTTGCTCCAAATTATCTATGAACTGTAGATGAAGGACTCTAGTTGCCTCAAGAGATATCTATAAAGTCCTTTGAAGTCACTTAGAATTTAAAGAATCTATCATAAATTTTGCTTTATTATACTCTTATTTGTTCATTTTAAATAATCAAAGGGCATACACTAGAGAGAATTCGGGCCCTCTAAAGGGCTACGAGTTTCCACGAGTTCTCCCACAAGTTTTGGTGAGTTCTCGACTGCTGAAACTATACCACTGCAGCAGGGTGACATGGTAGAACTTCGGCCACATCAGATTTTTTTTTAAAAATAAAAAATAAAAAATTGAAAATATATTTTTCTGACAGTCCATACCATTATTCACAACATATGGATAGATTAGGGAATAAGCCTAAAACGGCCTTTTCTTGGCCCTAAATCCCTTTTAATGAAAGAGCTTGGTGGTCTATCATTATTAGATGTATAAGAGCTTGGTGGTCTCTGCTTATTTCTTATATTGTAATGCAATGTCATCTTTTCTTTGTTGAGTACTTGCACTCATTGTATTCATTAGAATATATTATAGATGATTAGCAATAAGTTGTTTGACACAACTAGAGTGCATAGTTTACAGTTTGTGAATGTATTTGTTTGGCCACAATACATCATCCAAACATATTTACTTTAGTTTTTAGTAACCATAATAAAAAGGTTTGGAAAAAAAAAGGATTAAAAAACAATAATAGGAAAAAAACCCTCATGTAACACCTATTAATTCTAATTTTTAAATCTAATATAGGAGCCAAAAAATTGGATTCAAATATGTACTATAAAAAATATAGGATGGTATAATAAATGACAATTTAGAATTATATTTTAACAATAGGATTTATTAAATTATAAAATATTAGGTAAATAGCCTCCCATAAAATATCCCCCAATCTCAAGTATAATATACTAAACTTCTAAGCTAGTGACTTCCCCGTGCCAAGAGCCCATTAAGATTTTTTTCCAAGTTAAATTTCTAGGCCATGGTTTATGTTGAGCATGGTCTTATACAAAACCAATCATAACCAAGTCTAAGTGATATAATTTCACAACAAAGACATTCAAAGCCCATGTTAATTTAAAACATCAATGACAAATGTAAAACTTGGAGAGTTGCAAAAACTACTAGTATATAAAACTAGTCAAGCAAATCTATCCAACAATCTCTAGTGTTGAAGGTGCTCTCAAATAGATGAAGAGGGTCTTCATCGAAGATGTTACTTACTTCCATGTTTGCATAAACTAATTTAAAGTTGAATGTTGGAATTGTCTTCCTCTTCTTGCATGACTACGGTAGAATAAAAGTGATCAAGTGGGGAGACACAAAAGGTTTGTTTGGAAAGAAGATTTGAACTGTCTTGTCCTTCTCGTCATAGATCGTATCTTGCCATTTCTTGCAACTTGTGCCTATGATACTATAAATGCCATTTATGAGATCCATATCTACCAGTCTTTATAAATTGAAGTTAAATTGTTGCAAATAGTCCTCCCAATAGTTTAGAAAAATCTTTGGTTTTGTGTGGGAATATCTTTGAAATTTATGTTGTTTTACTAGGATTGTCTTATGATTTTCCAATTATTTTTGCCTCATATACTCCCATGATGTTTGTGTAAAAACAAAAAATTTATCAATTACAAATTCTAGATTTATTTGATGTAGTTGGAGATGTAATTGAGGAAGGGGATGGTTCTTGACATTATTCTCTATGAAATAATTGGATAAAAGAACTAATTTCCAATCTCAGATTTGGATGCCTTGTTGGTTTGTTGCAAACAATAAGTCCACGTGCCCAAACTTTAGGAAATGTTGTATTGATATGTAGTTGTGTTTTTTGAAGGTGTTGATGTCACCTTAAGTCCGTCTATGTGATTGGAGTACTGGTAGTCCAAGCCTTGTATAAGCCCATATTGTATTGTATTCTATTCCTATCCAAGTTGCATTTTGAACACTATATTTTTCACTAAATGAAGGTTTTAAGTAAGTATTATGGTGTCTCTTTGGATTTAGATAGTGTACTTGTCAATTCAAATCTCCCACTCTATCTCCTTTCAAATCTCTTTATAAAACATCTTTCCACATGTTGAACAATTGTGTATTGGTAAATCTTTTAAGGATGTTGTATTTTCCAATGCTATATGATTGTGTAGCAATCTTCAAAGGTGTAACTAGTTGTTCTCCTTTATTTATGTTTTTGTATTGCCATCTATTTTTGCTATGTTCCTATAGATAAGCCTTCTACTAATACCAACCAACATTCTACTAATACCAACCAACATATTGATCTTATTTTTTTTGGAAGTCACAGATGCTAAAATTGTTTGTAAAAGTATTTGATATTTGTTGGTCTGAATTTACAATCTTTTGTCATATGTGTTTCCCCCTTTTTAGTGTGTTTGTCTTTGATTTTTATAGAGGCTATAGCCTTGTTTAGTAAAAAAGTCATAGAGGTTAAATTCAACTAGCAAACTTTGTTTTGACCGTCTCCAATCTACAAGGTCTATTCTCGGATCTACTAGTAGATCTTGATTTTGTCAACTAACTAAACAATTGTTAGAAAGTTTATAGATTGTTGAAGATTGACAATTGTCCATTTCATATTACATTTCCTTCTTCCTTCTCCCATACTTCTTTGTCTTCAAGAGTAGTGGGCCCATTTTATATCTATTTTAGTTTTTCATGTGGCATGGTGATGTATTTTAAATCTATTCTTTAGAGGTGCCTTGAATATACAAGACTTCAATAGTATGTCCGCTTGTGTCAATTGTCCACTCATTGAGGCTATATAATAGAATATGTTAGATTGTGTGGACATATAAATATTATAGTACCTCTTCCTTTGGAGATCAAACTAATCTGCTCTTGACGTAATTTTTTTGGTGTACTTTGTCAATGTCATTTAAAGATTTTATATTCCAAAGATATATAACCTTGTAGAACTTATTTGATAATTTAGTTTTAAATTTGTCTTGCAATCTAGTGAGCTTTACAAATACTACCCTTGATTTTCATCTTTAAGAACAAGATTGTCAAATAGTTGTTGTTACAACCAATCATCTTCATATTTCAATGAGAATTTAGGTTACTTCTTTTGTTAGTTTATTGACTCCAAATAGCAAATACATTTGCCAAAGATCCAATTCTTTTTTTATTGTTTTTGTGCCTACAAGCATGAACTTATGTCCACTTCAATGTTGGTGTCCATAATATTGGTATTTGATGTCCATAATGTTGGCATTGGGTGTCGTCACTTTTCCTTCTTAGTGTAAGCCTTCTCGTAATGAATTTACCTAATAAGACTTTTGTCTAGGTAATTGAATTGAATACCTTTGGGTAATATTGGTATTGTATTTTGCCAAGTTATTTAAGCTTTTATCATATCTAGAGTTTTCACTACAAGAAAAAGGGGTATAGTCCTAATTGTATAGTTGTCTCATAGACGTATAAGTAATGAACTTTTAAGAAGATTTTTAGTAAAATTTTACTAAAAATACATGTCATTTGAATAAAAAATTACAAAAATTACTTAACCTCTAAAGTCCCATTGGCCCTACAGGGGCCAAAATGCAACTTCAAGTAGGCTCATATGGTCTCAATATTTATCATAATCTTCTGAAATTCTTTGTGAAGCTAAAAAAACATTTAAGCTTCTTGGGAATATAATTTTTTTTCAATCGGTGCCCAGAAGCAAAAGTTATGGCACAAAAAGTCAAAAATGGAGGTTGGTGGGCAGCCCAAAAAAATTCACAAAAAGTCAAAATTTTTTTTTTTTTAAATTCCTAAAATATTATATTTTTGTCTACATGTGAAGCTTTGATTCATTTTATTTGGACTAGTGATGAAAAACTTATGGACAATCTTGTTTTTTGGGCAATCTAAGCATGTTCTTAAGAAAAAACTTTTTGTCGGATTTTGAATGCTAATATCTTCCAATCCGTACGGTCAATTTTGATAAAAAAAATTTAGCACATGATCTCAGACAAGTGAAGTACAAGATCCTGTGGTTTGATTCTAAGAAAAACATCTTTTTTACTTTCATGGGTGAATGGAGCAAAAATGGCAGTTTCGAGTGTTTTTTGATTGACAAATGGCCTTGGGACTTTAGGGGTTAAAAGGTCATTGTTTATAGAAGTATACTACTAGGACTATATTTAACCCATAAGCGCCCCACAAGCTAGAATGTGGCCTCTTAGTCTACATGGAAGCCTTTCAAGAGACGATGTTTCCTAAATACCAATTGAAATAAAAAATTAATAATCACAAAAAACTAATGTGTTTTTCTATCACTTCACAAAAAAGGTTCAAAAAATCATGACGAAGAGTTTGAGCCTATTTAAAATTCATTTTGTCTTTTGTAGAGACAATGAAATTTTAGAGGTTAAGGAATAAGGACTAAGCATTCAAATTTTGAAAAACAAATGAATGCAAATACATCCCAAGCACCCAAAATGAATTTTTCATCTATAGATTCTTTTGAAGATTATTGTGTTAGTCCTTTAACACTTGTATAATATAGATTTTAAAGACTTTGCTTTGCAAATATTGTATAATTCAAAAGAAAATTGGTAGGTTTTGCCTCAAAAAATAACCTTTTCAATTCAAGAAACGACCCTTAAAAAACGACCCCTCAACAACGACTTGAATGAAAATGTAAAATAAAAATCTTCAAAAATCACTATAATTAGAACTTAATATTTTGAACTTCAAGCAATAGATTCTTGTGAATTTTAAATATTCAATTTACAATTGATTTTCAAAGGGATTTCTAATTTTTGACTTCCAATTTTATTGAGTAACAATGGTTTGTGTACTAGTTGATCTAACCATATGGATATAATCTATGGATCATATTTTACAACTATTGTTTAAAAGTAATCATTAAATTATTATAAATTATATTTTATAATACATCCACAATTTTACAAATCTAAACTATCCACTAGTCTTTAAGTGGTTAACTTTCATTTTATAAATTGGCTTCATGATCAATTTTAAAAAAATACAAAAATCATATTTTTTTCCAATTATACTTCAAGCAATAGCCAAATGTCATAAAAAAATCACACAATTAGCTATTGATCTTACAGTTATAGTAGCAAGTTCAAATTCTAAAAGGCGCAAAAATATTTAAGCTTGTATCATAAGAAAGGTCTAAACATTTGATTGCCTTGTGAATGATAGATGACATTCATAAGAAACTTAGAATTAATTTCAAATCATGAAATTAATGTTACAATAATAATAATTGTTAGTGTTTGTGTTTGATATTTTATATTGTTTATTTGTTCCATTTTGTTTTGTGGTTCAAAATATTATCAATGCTTCTAACCAAAAAAACAATTGAATACAAATGTATGTGGAAATATTTTTTCAAAATAGAATTTAAGATTTTTTCAAAGCCATCAAAGTCCATAATTAAGGTTCCATTCTTGCAACCATAAAGAAGAAAAATTGACTTGCTTTTTTTATTATAATTTTTCTTAAACTTGATTTGAACTTTTAAATTATAGCTAAATAGACAAACCCAACTACTTGTGATAATATCAAGATCCAAGAATAGGTCAACAATTATAAAATAAGTTTTTTTTGCAAAGCAAGTACAAAATCTACCACGTTTGAAGCATTTGTGAGTCATTTCAAGTTGTTAGTAAAGTCAACTTTGCCAAAATCTCCACATTTAAATCTATTTTTTCATCAATAACATTGAGACTAAAACACTTTTATTATCCAAGTAGAATCAATAGACCACAACAAGATAATATTAGCTACTACAATTTGTCAAACTTTTGTATTTAATAATCTTAAGTTTACTAATAATACTTTGGAGAGGATTTAGCAAAATCAAATGGATAGTCGTTTTATTATTGAATTATTCTAGAAGTTCAAAATGGCATAAATTTTTAACTCTTCATGTATATAGAATTAGTTACTGCAAAACCTTGAATCACTTAGCAATTTATACATGTTGATTGTACAAAAAGTTCAAAAATCTAGCAAAGGCCTTTTCAAATGTGAGAGAAATTACATAGAAACAATGCAAAAACTACATCCTTCCAAGATGGCTTTACTTGAATATATTTCCCAATTTTGTTGCATTATAATGACCAATTTGGTTTTCCATTTTTATATGCAACTTGAGTTGAAAAATCTTTGCTGAATTGCAATTGGTCACATTCAGTGCAATGAGTGATTGCTGAACGTGATTGCACCTTGGAAGTATACGATGGATATGTTAAGATTTGTAATAATAATAGTTACTTCTCAATCTTCAATGAGCCTAATTGTTGGTTTGCAAATATGGCGCATTGTGCTTCCTCTTTGAGACACTCTAAAGGGAGTTTGCACACCAAAGGGCTTTGGTAATCCAAGTTTTTCCTCTGAAATGTAAGCATTGGGTCTTTGCTCAGCAGTTGTTTTATATCTGTAGACACAAAAAGTAATCATCAAGTTCATAACTTCAAGTATTGAATTTAATAATCTATTTCTATAAATAGACTAAATAGTTTTATAATGAAAAAAAGAAGATAAAATTGTGAGATAGAAGACTACGAGGGCTTTTTTTGGACAAGTGCATCTTTTTCTCTTTCATCTTCTATTAATATTCTTGATTGTCCGGCCTTCATCTTGCGAATTATGGCAACTTGTCTTAAAAAAGCTTGCCATTGTCTTTCAATCTTCTCGGTCGGAGCCTGATTTGCACATATTCAATATGTTACTTGGTAATAATAATGTACCAGTAAAAATAATCATTTTATCACTTTAATCTTATATACAACTTAGAATACATGTTGGAAATGTCATTTTTCTTTGAATGAAAATTAAATATAATAAATTTTTAAAAAATTGCATATTATTCAAAGAAATTTGATTTTTGTAACACTATAAGCAAAAATGTAGAAGTTTCATTTCCTATCATATAAATGTAGTTATTTTTAATTAAAATCTTAAATCTTAAATTTTTTTGTTAGATTCCCTCTAACAAGTGATGGTTTCATATAATATTTTAAGATATTATCATTTAGTTTTTAAAAATGGATTTAATTCAAGTGACACAAAAAATCCTATAAAAACAATAATCTAGTAATCAACCATCATATCCCAATATATAATTATATATCTAAACAATGCAAATTTATTTTGGCAAAAATTATTTCTATTGAAAAATCAAACAACTATTCAAATGAACAACATTATAAGCCATAACTACTTTCCATATTTTAGTTCCTATTTATAAATTGTATTTCAAAATTTGTCTTGGTTTGCCATAGAATTACTAATTGAGAATTAATGGTACATATGCCTCAACCAATCTTGTAAGCATTATTACTAAAATTCAATTGTTTTTGTTTGGGGGTCTTGTTGCCTATTGAAAGATGACTCAAATGCTCTTAGCATGTATTTATTGGACTTTGAATGGAAAAAAATTCAGGTCTTCTCTAAAATAGACCTTATATTCTTGTATTAAGGAATTGCACATTATAGGCAAAGGTAAACATGAAGGGATTGGTTTTGCATCAATTTACTTTTGATAATCCAAATCTAGAACCTGGTTGTGGAAACGATTCACCTTTGACTATTTGTATGGCTCATTATGTTTCATTTGTATAGCAAGTCTTTGGATTGAAATTACTAGTCTATACCATAATGGATTCAATATAAAATTGGTAGAACTCTGTTGATTTACCAAGCCTTTTTCTAGCCTTTGATATGCATTGTCGACAGTATATTGAATCGTCAATCCCTCTTGTTTTGTTGCAATGGTGATTGCCTGCCAATTCAACAACCAAAAAATTGATCACAAGAGTTTTTATATTATTGTTTAACTATTTACACTATGGTTCTCTTTAAATTGAGTATTAAGAATTTGCCTTTGTGCTTGTTTGTTTACTTCCTTCTTGTCTATTAAACAAATCTATTGTCATCAGGTAAGACTTGACTTTAGTCTTTTTGATGCAATATAATTTTAGGCCGTAGCTTTTATTGTTTGTTATTGTGGTTTGACACTGGAGATGGTGTTACCTGGACAAGCGAGAGCTCAGAAAGAGAAGCCATTATTTGCCGTGATACCAATGTTAATTGGCGGACGTAGGCATTGAATTTTTCACCAATTTTTTTGCTTTCAGGCCTTGCTAAAGCTACTCTTCGCAGCATATCATCTACCAACACAGTCACCTAAAATGTAGTATAAAATACAATTGCTTTAATAGAAATACTTATGCATAACAAAGACCATTGGTCAATTTTATTTCAATTTGAATATTTTATGTTTTGCTTGTTGTAAATAAAAAGTACTTGTGTTCTTTTTAATGTATTAAATGTTTGCTTGATTATTAATTTTTAGTATATATTCAACTATAAATATGAACATAATACCTCTTCAAGAATGAGGTCTTTTTCATATGCTTGGTCTTCTTTAGCAGATAGGAATTCTTCAATGGCAAGGGATTTTTGAGTGAGTTCTTGGAAGCTATGATCCCTTCCAGGAAGAACTCGCCATCTATTTAGGTTTTCAGGCTTCTCTACTAGCTCTGAGAGTTGGCAAATCATTGTAGATGCATTTGCCATCTATATCACATAATGCAAATAAAAGTTTGAAAATCATTTAAAAAAATTAATTGCACATAATCAATTCCTTGAATTCTTATCACTAAGATTTATTATTTTTAAACCAAAGTAAATGTTTTAAACCAAAGTAAATGTTTTCATCTTTGCTAGCTAAGATTGAATAAATGAAGGAAATAAAAATTTCTTTTTCTTCAATAGGGATTTTAGATGCACTATAAGAATCATAAGATGTGCAAAAGAATTTCATTGAATTGGAGTTGTAATAAACCTGTTCTTTGAGGCTAGCCAATTCTTTGTAAACAGAAGTAGGATTTGGAGCAATTCTTTGTTCCATGATAATGGCTTTGTGAACTAAATTGCAATCTCGCTTTAACATATGGATTTCATCTTTGCGTTTCATGAGTTCAATTTCTGAATTCTTCAAGAGCTCAACCTTTGTGTCCACCAAAAACACATATTTTATTTGAGCATCAAGTAGATAATAAGGAAGGTAGTCCTTCATTCCAATCCCCACAAGTGTTTTCTCATTAATTCAGAAATGGTTAGATTTATGATGCAAACCTGAACATTATTCTTTTCATAGAAAATGCAAAGTTCATCATTACGGTCAATGAGCATAATGCCAATTTTGTTTCGGTCTTTCACATTCAGTTCATAACTTTTCCTTGCTTTTATCATGTCCTTCTCAACTTTATTGATCCTCTCTTGCAATTTAATAATCTCAGTTTGAATTTCATCAGCAACAACCTGATCAATGTAAAGCATTTTAAGCCAAATGACTCTTAGCCTCTTGTCCCTAATTCCAATGTAGTGGCTCTATACAAATAAATAGAGTTGCTCATGTGAAAGAAAAACCTTCTTCCTTTTTAGTTCAGTAATGCACTTGGCCGTTTCATCTTTTATTTGAATGCGCTCTTTCAAGTTAGTTTCATAGCCTTTACGCATCTTTAAAAGCACCTTCTCTCTGTATAGAACCTCGCCTTTGAATTGCTCAATTTCTTTGTTTACCATTGTAGACTTGTCTTTCATTTCAGGTATTGTTATTGCAGCAGCCTAATGAAGGTTAAGCCTTGTGAATTTAGTGGTAGACCGAGAAGTCACATTATAGTTATTGGTAATTTATTCAGGAAGAGTATTCTTCACATGTTGGTCTAAGCTATGCAATGAACCTTAACAAGTTTGTCAAAATGGTTGCGTTGGCCACGCATTATTCTACTAAGAGCTACAGCCTCATTGTATTCTTTTATGATCTCTGCTAATCTTTTGTCCAAGTTTTCCTTGAAAGCTTTAATATATTCTATCTTGTTCATCATTTCTTTCCATTGTGCATACTGTATTGCCACTTTCAAAAAGTATTTGAGCGCAATGTGTAAAATCAAGCAATGAACTTTGTTTAATTAAGATTTTTTGTTGTTGATGCACTTTGTTTTGTAGTGATGGTATAAACATGTGATTTGTATTTTGAAATTAATTAGTAGTTTTAAGAACTATGATCACCTTGGCAGCTACATTACGAGCTAATCGTGCTTTGATATTGGTGAGCTCCAAAACCTTTTGAGTATTCTTCCTATCTTGTTCCACCATTTCTTGTATCTTTCCTTCTAATTCTTCCACCTAGATATTGGATTTTAAATCATGTACTATTCATGTTAAAAACTATATATTACAAAGAAATTGTCCCAAAATGCACATAACTACAAGATTGGCGAAGTATTGAAGTAAAATCAATATATAAATCTTAGTAGAACAAGATATTTCTTTTGCATTGTGCAAGTCACAACTTTCATTGCCGTCATTTAAGCATTTATTTGGAGTTTAGTTTACCTTCTTTGTATTTTCTTTGACAATGTGGATCAATTCTTTGGCCTTCTCATCTGTAGCCTTCAAATGCTTTGTAGCAACTTTGATTTCCTTCTTCACTACTACCATTTTCTCTTCCCACGATATCAAGACAGGTATTGTAGCATCGAACTATAGTGGGTTCCAACAAATTTGAAAACCTATTAGTACTCTTAATTTGAAATTGAATCACATTGCCATCAAAATAGCTAAGGTTTCAATAAAAAATACCTTATGTTGTATGGCATCCCTTTCTGCTTCATATACAGGTATTGAAGCTTCAAGTTTTTGAACCATCTCTTCTCTTTGTTTCAAAATAATGAGTGTCCTATCCCTCTCTTTTGTTGCATTAGCAAGTTTGTCCATTTCATGCTTTAGCTCTTGTAATTTGGCCATCATTTGCATGTCCAATTGCACCTACATCCTTCCAAATATATAATAGAAGAAAGATTATAGATATTTAGGTTGTCAGTTGGAGTTAAAGATTAGAGGAATAAGATACAAATGGCTTCATATATTTTGAAGATGATAATTTTTTCGACTTTTGAAGTAAGCTCATCTCCAAAACTTCCTTTTGTGTACAAAAATATGTTTATTATTTACAATCTCTCTATTATATGTAGGAGTTCACATGTAGAGAAAATCTAGATACTCAATTTTATTGAATTTTTTAATGTATTTAAACACTCACACTCCTAATATTAGATTTTTACAATTGTTTAGATTTGAGATAAATTGAGGATTATTTAGATGGTGAAAATTTGAATAGCAACTTACTCGATCACCAAGAGATTCTTCAATCTGTTGGGCAATGGTATGGCTCTCTTTTTCAATGTCAGCAATATTACGCTCCTGCAATTGATAGTCTTCTATATAAATTTATCAAAAATTTGGATGATGTTTGTGCCAATGTATTGCTTTTACTACATCATATTGTTTTTAGAAGATTGGTACTCTCATTTGGTTCAGAAATTGACTAAAAAAGCATCAAATATTATTATTAAAACGCAATGATTTATCATATCAAAATGTGGCACCACCATCCATTTATTAATTTTAATTTCAATTACTTTGTATGTGCTGAGAAGGATATATTTGATGAACAATTTGCTATAATATAAACCAAGATGGTAAATATTGTTCCTTATGATGAGTAGACAATACCTTCTCTTCAATTTGTATCTTGAATTTTTCACAATTCATCACCAACTTTGGAAGTTCTTCTTTCTTTTGTTTCAATGTTTGGTTCATGCTTACAATTGTTGCTTCTACTTCTTTGATCTAAAATAACAAAGAGAATTTTTTTTGTCTTTAGATATTCTCAATCATCTTAACTTGTTTTTAAAGTAATCTATGGTATCGTATATAGAGCAAGGGCCATATAATTGTACCTTTGCATCCATTTTGCCATTTTGAGCTCTTACAGATACAAGTGCATTGAGTAGGATATCACACTGCATATTTATAATGAGTCCAAATGCACTTTTTAGCAAATTATTTGTTCATAAAACTGTAAAGAAATCCATCACTGATGATAGTTATATATTGTTAAGTCATAATTAAGATTAGATCGCATGCTAGAAATCTTAAAAGCATTTTGTACAAGGGACAACCTGTTTTACATACTTCTCTGGCAACCCAATCAAACCTTCTAATTTGTTACATATTGCAAACTTATTTGCGACAAAAACTTTGACTTCTTCTTCAATTTCCACTTTCTTAACTTTTTCTTCTTCTATCTGTTGAAGGTGCATTCAATCCAATCCCACCGTAGACATTAACTCTTCTTGATATATTAAATTAAGGATACATTTTATTATACTAGTAGAAGTGATGTAGTGTCACATCAATCACTACATTGAGTAAACAAAAGATAAAAAATTAAATTATTTCAAGAAGAATGTTTGTGATCAGGTTGTATAATTACATGAGTAAATCGGCACCTGCTTTTTAGTTTCTTCTTGCTTAGCTATATCTTCCTTAATTTGATCCTCTGCATTTTTTATCTCATTCTGCAAATTCCTTCATATTTAAGTACTTCATAAACTCTAACCAACTAATTCCAAAAATTTCAAATTATTTTTCAAATTAAAGATTTTTTTCAAATTTTATTTTATCAATAGTCAAAGAGACAATAAATTTTCATTGGAGATTGTTTAAGAGTAAATAAAATTGCAACAAGTGTGAAGAATGCATGTTGAAATATGCAAGCTACTATATGAAAGTTCATCAATGTCTATAAATTAAGATCAATATAGAAGACTAACTTGCAAACGGCCCACAATGGGAACTAAGGCTTCAAAAAAATCAATTTGTATTTGCTCAATTTTCTTTCTCAAATCATCTCGGATACGATGAAGCTCCATCCCTTCCAAAGTGAGCATTTGCTCCCTTTCTCTAGTCAAACAAAACAATGCAAATTATACCTCAAGGTCATTGCAAGAAGCACCCATTTTACTAAATAGAAGTACAATAAACTTTTGAAAGCAAATTAAAAATAACATAAAATACATCTCCAAAAAAAATCATGATTCCACCGTTCAATCAAACAAAGTTTATTTTGAGCATATATATAAGAAGGATGCTATACTAAGTGTTTTGAAAAGTAGATGTCTACTATAGCAAAAATCTTAAATTATAAAATCTTTGTATGTGACCTCAAAATCCATCTAGGTTGCTACCTGTTCAAGAAATCAAGAATATAAAATGGTACAATTATTCCTTGTAATTACCCCCCAATTGTACTTAAATGTATATATATTTAATGTATTTAGATATGTTAACATTTTCTAGGCTAGAAGAAGAGTTTGAGGCCTATCAAAAAATTAGAGATTTAAATTGCAAAGAATGAAGCATAAAGCATTCAACGATAAAATGTAGTGACCTTGCAAGTGTGGCTTCACTCTCAGATTGTTCAGCATCTTCTCTGACCAACGCTATTGTTATTGCGTCTTCTCCAGATTGCTTCACCAACTTTGCTAACTCCATCTTGCCCTTCTGTCCTATGAATCACTATTTGTAAGATCCTACAATCTTTGATTTTGCAAGAGTTTTAGATCCATTCACGCCTAAATCTTTTTTTGAATTTTTACTCATAATTGCATTAATTATATGTTTATACAAAATATTATTTAATTCATTGCCTTAGAGTGCTCTATTTATCTTGGAATATGGACTCCGGAGATTTTAGGAGGTAAGACCCAAAATTATCATTGCTAAGTATTAGTGTCTATTCATTAGCTATAGACATTGAGAATTATGTCTATAAAAGGTACAATAAAATGGTAAAAGGTGAAAGCATAAGATACATGTAAAATATGTTGCATCTGAGGTAAAATGCAAATTACTATAAGCTTTTGGAAAAAATTCTAAGAATATCAAAATAAATTATAAAAATTTGGTAAAATACCTCAAATATGATGTTTTCACAAATTTTGGTCTAAAAAATGTCTTCAAAGGTTAAATTCAAAACAAGATATTGGATAATTTTACAAAAAGTAAATACTTTGATTTTTAAATTTAAAAAAAATGTGAAATCATTCAGAAAAAAAATAAATAGTTCATGGTTAATAGTTTGATGAATTTTATATCTTCTAAAGAAATGATGATAGAGTGTTTCCAAATGTCTAGAAATGTGTGCACATGAGAACCTTCATTGCATCCATGGGGTTAGCTATAATATCTTTTACTTGTGCTCTACATGATGTAGACCTATTGGGGGTTTATATCTTAAGAGATGACCTTTGTATTCTAAATTTTGGGTACTTGAAAGAACTAAGAAAATCAAAGTGTAAGAAATTTCTAGAAATGCATTATAAATTGTAAATGCATTTCAAAATTCTAAAAACATTAAAAAAATTTATCAAAAGAAAAAAATCCACCTTCATTGTAAATTTTGGCTAGATTTGTTCATTATGTTACTTCAAAAATTTATAACATAAGACAAGCAAGACAGTAGATGTAATGATAAAATAGTACAAGTGTCCCATTCTTTCACCTTGTATACGATAGTAGTCCTTGCATACTTGCCAATTTACTTGGCATGTGTTTAGAACAAATAAATGAAATACTTGTTCTAAAAGAGAAAATGAAGTTGACCTTCAATTGTTCTTCCAACTCGATCACCTCATTGTTAAACCTCTTTTCATCATGGAGCTTCTTGCCAAGGGCTTTACAAAGGTCTTCAAATCTAGGCACAATGAAGAATTTTTTGTTTTTACAACACGGTTACTACCAAACTGCAAATGTTGCTAAAATTTCTATGAAAAATGCATACTCATATGAATGATATTTATTTTTCAAATGAAATGATCAAACTTACTTTTGTTTTACATATTCACCATGTTCTCTTTTGATTTGATTAGAACCTATTAATTGCTCCAAGCCTTGGACTGCCTCAATTTTTTTAGTCTCTAACCTAACATAGGTGGCAGGATCTTCTATCTCTTGTGTTGTTGGAGCCCCAATTGCCGCCATACTTAGTAAATTTTGCTAGAGCTCAAAAGAATGGTGAAAAATACATTGCAAAGATTCTAATGCACAATTTATACATACTAAATCTCTTCTTCTTGCCTCTTTGTAACAAGTTTGTTGTCATATAATTCCACTCTATTTAGAAGGTGCCACACCAATATTTTATATTTCACAAAGTTATATCTTGCAGTTGTTTACTAAAATAGAAAGGTTATTACTTCATGAAATGAAAATCCACAAATATAGCTAGAATTTGCAACTCCATGAAATTTAATTTTAATTACATAGAAATTTTAAACTATATACAAAAGAAACCAGAATCTGCAAAGCAACAAAAAACCCTCACATGGTACAAAAATACCAAAGCTTCAAGATTTTTGCTTCAATTGGAATGACAACTATAAAATTATTAAATGAACAATTCTATATATGGATGTTTTTGAATTAAATTTCTAGATCCTCATCCTTTGCAATAATTGTAAAATACATAATTGAATTTATGTTGTAATACTATTTTCTCAAACTTGCTCAGGTAAAATCAACCACAATCAAGAACTTGCTAAAGTAGATCAACTACTTGCATTTTCGAAATTTCTACAAAACATTTGCTTATATTACTTACAAATCTTCAAAACAAAGAGGGATTAATTAGAATTGATACTTTGTTTTGATTGAAGGGAAAGTTGAAAGTCCAAAGGTTATCAACCAAAAGGGCATTCGGCTGAACATTCCAACTTTAACTGCTTCATTACTTCTTGTAACACTTGACAAACTTTGTGAGCCATGGATTCAAATTTCTTCATTTTTGGTCTTCAAGTGCCAAGTAGATAAAGGAAGTATAAACTTAACCTCAAGAATCAAGATGTGAAAAGGTACATTTAATATGCAATTTTATCCTACTAATCAACACATGTATTTTTAGCTACCAATATAGGTCTAAATTCACTAATTCATCTTTACTTCTCTACTATGAGGAATAATCATCCATTATAAAAGTATCTATTTTAGGATATTCAATCATAAGTGACAAAATCATATTTTTTTAGATTCATTTCAATAGGCCCCTGTTTAAAAAATGTAGTAAGAAAATGCTATAAATTATATATGATGTGAGACAATTGGATATTTTAGGTGTCTTTAGAAAATGACTTGTCAAATTATAAAATATTGAGATTGGAATCATATCCAATAAGAATGAACTACCATGTGTAGTAGAACCTTTCTTACTACATATTTTTTTAGTGCATAATATGCAATAAGAGGATTTTGTGGGTGGGGTCAATTTCAAGTATTTAATCTGAAGAGTACTGATAGTGTAGTTAGAAGCCACATTAGTCAAGTGCCATTACTACAACTGTACAACTGCATAAAACCTCTCTTAGTACATAGTTCCAACACTATGCACTAAGAGAGGTTCTATTGTATATGACAAAATTATATCATCAATAATCATAATGGCTACTAGACAGTAGGAAAGTATACAATGTTGCTATTAATGGACATAATATTGTTAACTGCGTTACAAGCCTCCCCCCAGGTGGAGGTATCAATCCTCCCAAGATACTTGGGAGGAGCATTAAGTTTAAATGTAGGAAACCGGATTGGTTAAACGTGCCGACACTCTCTCTCTGTCATCAGAGATGAGTGTCTCATTCGCGGGGAGACTCCTGATTTGGGGGGAGCAAATGGGACCCCCCCCAATTTTGGTTAATAATGTTATGGACCAAAAAAGAGGTCACTTTATTTTTACTTGATGTAAAAATGCATTTAAATTCCTTTTTAACCCCTAAAGTCTCATTGTCCCTTCGGAGACAAAATGGATTTTGGGTAGGCTTTTGTAGTTTTAATATTTGTTATGATTATCTGAATTTTTTTTACAATTAAAAAACACATTAGCTTTCCAAAAATATAATTTCTATTTCAATTGGTGCCCGGGAGCATAAGCTATGGCACAAGAAGCCCAAATTTTAGTTTGGCTGGTATTAAAAAACCCTCAAAAAAACTTAAAATTTTAAAATTTTAAAATTTATTTCATATATATTATATTTTTATCTACTTCAAAAGCTTTGATTCATTCCATTTGAATTTGTTATTTGAAAATTATAGACAATCTTGTTTTGGGGGCAATTAGAGCATCTTTTTGAAAAAATAACTAATAGGATTCATTTTTGAACTCAATTTTCACAATTTAAAAATAAATAAATTTACAAGGTTAAAATCTCTTGCTAGAACAATCTCATTGTTGAGATTATTGTATTTCAATTCCATCTTAGAACTATTATTGGTTTAGTTTTCCCTTCAATCTTGAACCTATTTCTACTTCATAAATTTTTAACGAATGAAAACTAAATGTGTGTTTTTTGGATTTTTTTCCTCAACCCCAAACTCAATTCTTCATCATTTAAAATTAAAAATTCAAAGTCAATAGAGCAAAAATTTCAAGTTAAGAAGGTTCAAAGCCAAGAATGTAGTTGAACAAGGTGCAAATAATCTTGTTTTCTTCACTTTAAATGCAAATATCTTGCAATCTACGTGGTCAAAGTTTTGAAATTTCTTCTACACATTCTTAGACTAGTCTAGTACAATATCCTACAACTAGATAGGCAAAAAAAATAGTTTTTAAATTTTTTTGCTCTTTGTTATGATTTAAATGGCAGTTTTGAGTGTTTTTTGATGGAAAAAGGCCTTAGGACTTTAGTAATTAAATATAGCTTTCTAAACTATCTACTAATTACAGTTAATTTAGTCCTTTTCTATTAGTATTTCACCATGGATTAAGATTTTTTTAAATATAAAAAACATAATTTCTTTTTAAAAGCTCCAATTGTAGATATCAACCTATTAGCTTTTACAATGGTAGAATAAGTGTCTATTATTTAATGAATATTAATGTGATTGATTTCAAAAAAACTATGAGATTATATAATACAATAAGAAAGGATATTTTTACTAAAATTTGAACACTTTCACATTTTGTAGAATATTTAGAAGTAAAAATATTTAAATGTCCTTTTTACTACGTAGTATAAAAATCAACCCAAATGTTGATTATCTCAAAATTAAAGAAGGTATATATTATTCATGTAGAAGGCTTTGTATGTACTTCTTTAAAAATTGATTGTTTAAATTTATTATTTGAATAAATCAACAATCAATTTATTAATCTATTATCAATCTATTATTTTATTAGAGAATTCTACTATTTCATTTGTGAGATTTAATCACTACAAACTACAAATCCTTCTGGACAAGTATATACTTGAAAAGTATGAAAATTTTGGATAAATGTATTCTTATAAATCTTTACATTGTAATGAAGACTATAATTCAGCCTTGCAACAAATGATTTATGTTCTTTTGAGGATCATTCCAATAAACTTTTGTCTCCAAATCATCAAATGGATGCATTAATATATCATTCATCTATAAATTTATCATAAAGATGACAACATTGGTTAAATTAATAAAGTCCAAGGTTCAAAAAATTGTCAAAAAAGACTATAGTCTTTTGTTTGGAAAGTAATTTAGTAGAGGTACCTTTCAATGTGGTTATACTCTAATGCACTTTAAGATATCTTAAAGTTTTTCTTTAATGTCCATCATATCTAATCCCAAAAGCTATTTTAAATTCAAAACATTTTTTCAATGTTTGGAACATCCAAGTGAAGTACGAAATTTATTTTTCTACACTCATGTTTTTTTTGAGATTGGAAAATTAAATGACCTTCTAGGAAATTGCATACTTCTTCCTAACTTGAGATTCTACTCATATTTGAAGGCTTTATATCTTTTGCAAAGTGGAATTTGAGTTATGGGAGCTTGAAAGCATGACAAAGTCACATTTTCAATAGCTCATGAACCTTGAAAAAAACATTGTGTTGCTCTTTGCTTGATCATATCTCACACATACATTACTTTTGGATCCCTATTTTTTAGGTAAGACCCTTGCGCTAGTCAAGAATAAGATTGTATGGTAAAAATTTCTAAAAAGTGGATAAATTTGATAGTTATACCTATTTTAGAAGGTGAGATTTTTGGGCAATTTTGGGAGTCTTTTCTAATTTTTGATCCAAGGAACTATAGGTATTAATACTATAAGGACCAAGCATTCAAATTTTGAACAACAAATGAACAAAAACATGTCCCAAGCATACTAAATCCTATTTATTTTGTCCATCTAAATGCTTGTAGCTTCTTGTGATAATTCTTTGATATTTGCACGGTATAAATTTCCAAAACTTTCATTTGTAAATATCATATATCTTGACCCCTAAAAGTGTGTTGTGCCCTTCGAGGACAAAATGAAGTTCTTGTAGGCTCCTATTGTCTCAATGTTTAATATCATTTTTTGAATCTTTAACATGATACATATTTTTTCACAAGCTTCATGCATATGTGATTTTTGGCAATAGTGGTCACATGGTCATGAAGTTAGAGTCTATACATCGCAAATTTCAAGTGGAAGAGTAACTCAAGTAAAGTTTTCTACCTTGACTTTTGATTGGGCAACAGGGGAGCTTGTAGGCTATGATTTGGAGCCAGGCAATGGATTCAAACTTCATTTGTCTCCCAAGAGTACAATGGGACTTTAGAAGTTAAGACATATAATATTTTTAAATTAAAGTTTTGAAAATTTACACCATACAAAAATCACAGAATTATCACAAGAATCTGGACATGTAGCAATGGGACAATCCCAAGAGATTCTCAATTGGATGACATGTCAAATGGGGGAACCAAAGCAATGAGACTAACTATCAGGGGATTGGAGTGCCCAAAGAGGGGTACAAGACCGGGAACATGATGGGAACATAAAGGGAGCAAACGGGGTCCAGTTATTGAAGCCAGGGTGAACCAAGCCCCTCACTCGTCTTCTTGAAGGGAAGCATGTTGGAAAAAAGACCCCTATTTTGTGCTTGGTTAATCTATTTTTTACACCACTCTTTTGATAATTTTGGGCCTCTAATTGCAAATATGAATTTAAAATTTCCAAATTTTATCATGTGTGGCAAATAAAAAGATCCCAAGTTTCCCCCAAGGTAAATCCGAGACAAGCAAGGGAGTCTTTTCATCTTGGCCATTATTGAAGGCTTGCCTAAATTCTTTTGAGAGCATGACTCTTCTAATTTCAATGCACGTTGAAAAATTAGCTTTTTAATTTTTAATTTTTTTAGCTTATGAAGAAATAAATATACCTATTGGTTTTTGGTTTCTCAAACTATGTGGTGGAAAATGTGTGTGCAAGA
Source organism: Pseudisothecium myosuroides (assembly GCA_951799445.1). Classification (NCBI taxonomy): domain Eukaryota; kingdom Viridiplantae; phylum Streptophyta; class Bryopsida; order Hypnales; family Lembophyllaceae; genus Pseudisothecium; species Pseudisothecium myosuroides. The sequence goes on from OX637289.1 coordinate 14,991,020, forward strand.
AAGTGTAGCGTATTATTAATTCTTATGACATCCTAGCATCACAAGATTTTATTGGTTATGTTTTATGTTTTTGTTATCCTTGAAAATTTGTGGAGACATGCCTAACATGATTTTGAATTTGGTAGATTTTTCAAAGTTACTTGAAATTCTTAGATAGGGTCAAAAAACTTTGTCTTTCACTTCAAATGCTATTCTAAAATTGTCATTTTTTATGGTCCATATTATTTTTCACGAGCACATTTTATTATACATCAAGATAAGAAAAATTAGACACCATAAATATTCATCAAGTTTATTTGGCATTGATGATAATTGTTATTATTTAACATTTTGAAATTTAAGATGGTGTAATATAATAAATTATTTCATCACATTATTATATTATTAGAATAATGACAAAATAAAAAATATTATTATATTATATAAGTGATACCCTAATTATCTACTCTGTAAATTTTAATGTGGACCAATTTACTAAACAATTAATTATTCGCCTATACTAAATGGGTCATTGCAAGAAAGAGTGGTACTGGATATTTGTCACAGCCAGACTGTGTTAGCTTTCGTTTGCAATAACTTCTACAGCATGAATCACATGAATTTGAAATTGTTATAGAAGATGTCCATCTTGAGTGTCATCATATCTTATATTTTTCAAAAATTTAAAAGAATCACTTTATATTTAAAAATCAATTAACTTAATATGTCAGTTTTGAGTTTTCGGAGTTTTGAATACTATGGAGTCCCCAAATTTAATGATTTCGAGTTGAAATTTCTATGGTCTATTTGCGTAGTAGGAACTCATGTTTGGGTGATTGCAAGAAACACTTGTACTATTTTCCGTCACACGTTCAATGCGGAAGTTGTTTTGTGCCATAAGTATTGCAAAAATAATTGAATGAACATGAAATTCAAAATCAAGTTTTTTATAGCAATAAAAAATGCACTTAAATTTTTTCAATTTTTTCAAAATTGAATTAATAGGTGAAATTGAATTTTGAATATATATCATACATGCAGTTCTAGTGTTTTTTAGTACTATTGAGTACCTAATTTGAAGACTTACATTGTCAAATTTGGTAGATTAGCTCCTCTAATAGAAATACACCTTCTCAAGAGAGGGATTTCCAAAAACATGTTCCAAGTATGTTTTATATTGGCCTAAAGTGTGCTAAATTCAGGTTGAATTTATGTTGAATTCAAAATGTTTTTTTAGTTTAAACTTTGATCTTCCTACTTTGCTCTTAGTTGGCAACAATGGCCATTTTTAAAATAATTTTTTCAAGCTCATTTCCTAATTTTCAAAAATAGAAATGTAAAAGTCTTATTTTCTAGGGTAAATTGTAGCATGTAGCTCAAAATAGTACTTCAAGGTATGCAGAGAGACTCAAGAGTACTGCTGGGGCTTGTAGTACCTTCTATCTGCCAATGTAAACTATTTTTTTTATAGCAATTTAAATATTTCCATCTATTTTTGTCATCCAATGATGAACATCACATGTTGTTAGAATAGTAAATTTGAAATCCAATTGACCATTCAAAATTTATGTTTCATGCCTTCAATAGTACTCAAGGTGACTCATAGTACAAAAAGTACAAAAAGTCCAAAAATGCAAAACACAACAAATAGTACAAGTGTTTCTTGCAATCACTTGTGTCTACCAAGGTGAATTTAAAAATATTTTATTTTGTGTCGTCTAGGTCCATGCAAATAGGGCTCCCTTGTGTGTGCATTTCTGAACATTTAAGATGGTTTCAAGATCAATTTTTTCGTGAAATCTCTTTATCATGAAGTCTTTCCAAATGGTCTATTTTTAGTTTTTTTGAAAATTATTTTTCCTATTTTTTACAAATTAAAACGTCAAAGTATGTATTTTCTTCAAAATTTCAGCTCACTCTTTTTTGTGAATAACTTTTGACCTAGATTTTTCTTAGGTCTAAAATTTTGGTGTTATGCTATTTGTAATATTATACTAATTATCATTATTTTATTTAATTAAAAAAAATTCATATGCAAAAGCTCATGAGTACTAGAGTACTAGCCAAAAATAGCCAAAGTGGAACAAAAATGAACATTCTTTCTTGCAACAACCCAAATAACCATTTCAATGCAATAGCTTTCAATTTGTATGATCAAAAGTCATCAAATTTTTATTGCATACTTTATGCAAGTGAGGTGTCAGATCCTACTATTGGATTTCTAAAGAAAATATTTTTTGTTTACTTGGCTCAATACACTAGAAATGGCAATTTTGACTGATTGTTGAGCAAAAAACAATCTTGTGACTTTTGGGGTTAAAAGGTACAAACTTGTATATATTACCTCAAACAATTATTTTTCTAATTTGACTTAAATAAATAAATAAATAAAATAAAAATCTTCAAAAACCACCTTTAGTAGAATTTAATATTTTGAACTCAAAAGAAAATAATTCTTGTGAAAATTACAAACCTTCAATCTGCATTCAAACAAGAAAAAATTGCATTTATTTATTTTAAATTTAAATGAAAAACATTGGCAAGTCTAGTATTAGATCTAACCATATAAAAGATCTATAAAAAAAAAAATTTAATTTTTAAAAAATTTCATCATCACAATTTTCTTCAAATTCATGTTTAATAATACATCTTCACATTTTGGAAAATTGGGCTATTCTAGGTACTTAATCCCTACAAATGCAAAGTTGTCTTCCTTGAAAAAATCCTCTATAAACAATCATTTCTAAAATTAACAAAAACATGTCTTTTAGAGTCAATTTTTCAAAAAATTCACCATAGGATCTTGTTCATTACAATCAAATTAGTTGACTAATCAATTTTCAAAGAACTTGATTATGAGGATTTTGCAATATTTGTTATCAAAGTTTAGTTTTTGAAAGAAGATTTTTTTCTTCCATATGTAATTTTAAGGGGGGCATATCTCAAAAACATTCTAAATGAAAATTTTGCGTTTTTGATGAGTTGCAATAATGAATATTGTAGATGAAAACATGCATGCCAATTTTCACGAGTATTGAAGCAATAAATTAGAACATTACTTGAAAAACCTTGTTGTCAATGGAGGTACATTAGGAAAACAACAATTCTACTTAACCCCTAAAGTTCCTTGACTATGTTCTCACCAAAAATGCTCCAAAACTGCCATTTCTAGTACAAGTACCAAAATTTTGAAAAATATCATTTTTGGACACATGTAACCGTAGGATTTTGTAGTACTTTGGTTTGAGAATATGTGGAAATAATTTCAGAAATTTCCATCGTGTAGATTGGAAGATATTAGCGTTTTAAGTGGCAAAGGTCCTTTTTTTGGCCCGGCAAAAATCCAGGCAGCTGCACTTCACAAGGTCAGATTATTATGAAAAAATTTCCAAAATGGTTGTGCTTCTTTGGATTCATTCTTCCCGGTAAGTTGGCTACATGCTTGAAAATTTTCAGATTACTGGAATTGTACAATATATAGGAAAAAAATAGTAAGTAGAAAAAAATAGAGAAAGGTTCGAAACACTAAATTGTTAAGAATTTAATTATGGAATTGAAAAATAACAATCCCAATGGTTGCAATGTTGTAACAAACAATCTACATCCTACAGTTTTATTTTTTTGAAAAATATTGAAAATTGAGTGAAATAAACGACTTCAAAGCTTATTTTAGAGTAGACAATCCATAATTGCCCGCAAACTAAAAATCCTCATAAAGTTTGACTCATTGATCAAAATGGAATGATTCAAAGCTTTCCACGCATATATAAATCTAATAAATCAATTTCAAATTTTTATCTTTAAAAAAAGTGATTTTTTCTGATTTGCCCGGACTACCTGAATTGAAAAACAAACAACATATTAGGCCACAACTTTTGACTCGTATTTCCAAATGTCATGAAATTTGGTGCATATGAAAGATATTCCTCGTCTTCACCTTCTATCAAAATTTCAGCCCCAAATAAGCAAATCTCCAGTCACACGTACCTGCCCAAAATTTCTATGTTGCCAAAAAACGCATGTTGGTCCTTTAGGGGTTAACCAAGCCCATCAACTATTTACTACAACCAATCATCCCTTATTCACTTAGAGGGTTGCTATTATGTGAGCATAGGAGTGTGAGCCCATGAGCCTAAAATACTACACACCTATGTTATAGGTATATATACTATAGAAACCGTCTATGATTATAGGATATATATGTTATAAATATCCACATTATAGGTGTTTATGATACATATACCTTCTATAGTGTGTGGTATCTATATTATAGGTACCTATATTGTAGGATCAGTGCTCACAAGCTTGCATTCTTGAGCTCACATACTAGTACCATTGTACCCACTTACGCTACTCACAGAATGATTATTTTGGGGATGACTTCCCATTGGCTAAGTTTCTCTCCCAAGACAAATTACAATGAACATTTTTTAACCTTTAACCCTATAAAGATGTTGTGGACCAGAGTGGTCCAATAGATGACAAAGAATCCTTCTCTATATTAAGATAAAAGTGCATATGTTCCTCCTTGGAATTTTGTGTAAAAAGGAAAGGTGGGGAGTTTTGCACAATAGTTTGACCTGCAATGAATGCTTTTGGATATTTTTAAGTAAATAATTGACATTGTACCAAAAAGGATGATTTCCACAATGACTAGACCATCCATATAGGGTTAAAAGGCACAATCCCCACGACCAAGGTAGTCACCAAAACTGCTTCAATTAATGGACCCATGGGTGCATTCTTTGTTTGTACATTGAACAACAAAGTCATCCTTTGACTACTTTTCAGTCTTAATGTCCTTCGAGAGATTAATACCATATTTGGACAATATCTCACTCTTGTGAAAAAATAGTGCCCAATTTTGTTCCTGATTCCTATGGTTTCACAAATATCCTATGTTTCTTTAAATCACCCATTCTGTGGCCGATAGATGACAGAGAATCAAACAATATAGGATAGAAATGCAACTATTCATCCTCGCAGTTTGTTGTGAAAAGGAGAGATCTTCTATAGTAGCATGACTTCCAATGAGTACTTCTGCAATTTTTTAAGCCAATGATATGCAAAAGGATGATTTTGAGGGTCACCCTTTTGTCCTTTAAGGGATAAAGGACGGGGGCTCGTGAATGTGGAAATCATCCCATTCCATACTGCACGAATCATTGGCTTAAAAAATGAAAAAGCACTCATTGAAAGTCAAACTATTGTACTGTAAAAGACCTCCCCTTTTCACAACAAAATTCCAAGGATGAATAAGTTAGTTGCACTTTGTCTTACACAGAAGGAAGGATTCTCTGTCATCCATTGGACGCCAAATGTCTGCTGCGGCGTTTATGGGTTAAACCCTAAACCCTAACCCTAAAAGAAACCGCCCACCAGCATTCTCGATGTTGGAGGATGTTGTCTCGTCACCTTGTCACAATCCCTGCTTCATTCGAGGAAGCTTCAATTGCAATTAATGCCATCCCCGACATCTCGAGGTTGACTTGCCCATCACTCAAGGTTGTGTCGATCATGCTCAGGTATCCTAAATGTGTGGATTCAAGTTAATACTCCACACCATTCCGAATCTCTGAGCTCAGTGAAACTCTGAAAGAGGCAACCGCAACATTCACTGCTTAACTTGCAATAACTTAGCTGGTGATGGAATTGCATTTAGAAGCGTCGATTCACAGTTCTCTACTGTTTTTTGTACACGTTTCTGTGTCATTTATAAACATTCTAGGGTTTCCATATTTTGGGTTCTGGGGTTCAAGGTGGAGCGAAAGCTTCTAATGTTGCAGATATTTTATGCGACATCTAAAAAGCCTCGAACTGAAGAGCCTCGACTAACATGCCTGGGCGGAGCAAGCCGTGATCCATTCGGAGGATGGGTTAGAGTCGTCTTCCCACAGGAAGATTACACGTCGTAATTTGTGGCAGCGGGGGGCTCGCGTTCGCGCGGCTCTCACCCGAATCAATTTCTAAAGAGGATAGATAACCTTGTAGCATTCAGTGAATATCTGATCAATGACGAGAGTTGCTAGGAAATCACACAATTTCTGAAGCAGCTAGCTTGAGACGCGCTTCTTCTTGAAACCCTGCAGACTTTCTTTGTTCCTTGCATCAAAAATATCAAAAGTCGAATTGTTAAGGAAGCCCGATTGTAAACCCTCACGCTCGAATTCAAGTGGAAGAAAGTAAAGTAAAACCTCAGGAACGATCTGCTCTTTCAAAATTGAATGAATGATCTCCCGACCTGCGAAGCTGTGAACAGTCCTAACCCTAATGACATGGAGAATAGTGCACATGCTTAATATAATATATTTAAGAAGATGCTGCTGACGTCAACAGATCATAATAAAAAAATTAGAAAATAAGCGATTCGCTTATAATCCTCTGTACACTGTACAAGACATTCCTCCACTGGTTATGCTGCTTCGAGGGACTTTCTCAGAGGGGGTAACCTATTCCGAGTCCGTTCCAGCGTCGGCAGCAAGTCGGCGAGGACGTACCCGCGTCGGTACGGTCCCAAGCAGACACAAAATGTATGCACAAGTGGGAGTGCTAATCAAGTACACGAAGACGCGCTATTAATTGCAAATTAATGGCAATGAATGTCAGGATTAGTCGTGCGCAAGTAGAGATCCGGCCAGAGTCAACCATCCATGGCTCCGGTAACGCTGTCTCTCGATCAAAATTCCCGGCAATTGATGCTGGTACGTCGGCAGGACTACCAATCGACGAAGCAACTCACTCTCAGTCGACCAGAACCATGTCTCGTCACTATTAAGCTACTCACTCAATCTCAGTCGACCAGCATTTGCAAGTTCACGAGCTAGATCGGGTTGAATTGAATTCACCCCGATCGATCCAAGCTGCGCACAATCACGGCCACTTTGACTCCATCTGTGGTCCTAGCATCGCGTGCATTCTCATTTTGAAGCAACTTCTTACGCATTGATATATACATATTGATACACATACATAGTGCTCGATCAAGAGGGTTCGAATCTGAAGGATTTTGTCATGGAGGACAAGCTGACGACCTTGTTTGTGAACGCAACCGAGCATGACTTGATCATGAAAGTCGGCAACCGGAGCTCCTTCGTTCCTCTGGCAGAACTGAAACGGGATTGCCAACATGCCCTGAGACTTTGCATGAACTGGACATACCAAGAGTTTTCGTTAGAAGCGCCCAAATTGGGCGATGCACGGAAGAAGCTGTTCGTCAATTCAGATGATTGCTGTGACTTCGAGCGCATCACCATCAAGGAATCCGAAGGTCAGTTTGTTGTCGACAGAGTGGCAAGGAAACAGGCCAAACCCGAAGTGCAAACTTACAAGTGGACATTCCCTTGCAATTGGAGGTTTTGGCTTTGGTTGTGAATTGAAGGCAGACTGCATGTTCTTGAATTGAAATAGTTGAGTTCAACAAGTGAGAGTTTTGGGTACATCATAGTATTATGTGCTTCTTTCATGACTCGTAATTGATACATAAATTAATTAAATCTAGTATCATAAACGAAATCGATATTGTGTAGATTAGCGGTGATCATGCGACCTAGACTATAACCTGCATATATACTGCATACTACTAGTAGGATAACCGTTGCACCATTAGCAACAGCATCCCGTTGCATAGGAAACATAGTATTTTCTTAGATTTCTAGAAGAGTGTTTCCAATTTTACGTGACAATGGGTTGTAGCGTAACGTCAATCTTGATAAATTGGCGCGATTCCAATGTCAAAAATTGTGACAAATATGTACATAACGGTCTAAAATTTAGGACAAGTATGGATTTAAGTTTCAGAACCCCTGTTCTGAAGAGTGTCAAAGTATTGGAACTCCGCTAATCTGTGCACTTAATATAATAGATGTGTTGTGGAATCCTGTAAAGAAATGTTTGCATATATTGCTTCAATAGTTTACTCGTATACTAAAATTGTAATTATTATGAGTACTAAACCTAATTACGAAGAAGCAGGTTCCCATTTCATGAATATCAACTCATGTGGAAGAAATCTTTCAATTGTCGTTTGAAAAGTTCAGTTTTAGCTTCAGTTGAGATGATTCTCGTTGTTTCACTAACTGTATGCACTACGCATTGGCTTTGCCAACTCCAATTTTCTAATTATTAGAACAAACATGTTGCATTGTCAACAACATCAAAAAGGTTTCACACCAAAGTTGCAAGGTTTTATTGAGAAAATGTTTGGATGTCATTAAGATTTTACAAGAACAAATTAACAAAGGAGAAACTGTTTTGATGAGAATGAGATGGTTGAAATCGATATACAATTTGCATTTGATATAAGAGATACATGGCGAATTTCATTAAAATGGTAGTATTCCATGTACCATTTTCAAACCGTGACATCGAGGACAAGTATGCATTGCTAACATCTAGGTCAATTTTAGATTTCAAAACTCTAGGACTCACATAGATATCAGACCATGCAGTCTGAAAATTTAGGATTGGAATAGATTTCAAAAATCTAGTATTGGTATAAATTTTGGATACAGATTTAACAGTTCAAGCTATGCAGCCTGAACTGTTAAAAGTGCCAAATGAACGGAATACTGCCATTTTAATGAAATTGGCCATATACATGCATAATACTAATTAAGCAAACCTTCTATCTGGGAATTAGCATGCCTCTTCTTTTTCAATGAGTGATTGTCATTTGTAGAGAAATGGGCTCCATGGAGCTAATGTACAATTACCTGAGCAGTAGACTAACACATTAGAAATGCCGCCAGGAAAGCAAATATCCAAACCGTCGAGCAAATTTGCTTGACTAAGAGTGAGACTTCTATCAAATTCCATGTACAAAAATCAGCTGCCAAACTTTAATTTTAGTTACTTTTAGTTTGCCAACTAGGCAAAGCTACACCTAAAATCATATATAGTTTCTCCCTACTCATGAAACTCATCATGTATGAAACTCGACAAAGGCAATTCCAACTGTGACGGAAGCTATAAAAAAAAATTCCGAATCTGGCACAATGGCCAATTTCATTAAAATGGCGGTATTCCGTTAATTTGACACTTTTAGTAGTTCAAACCGCCCAGTCTGAACTGTTTTTTCTATACCAAAATCTATACCTGTATTAGATTCTTGAAATCTATAATTGTCCTAGATATTTAAAATCTATACCAATCCTAGATTTTCAGACTGCACAATCTGAAATCTATGTCAATCCTACATTTCTGAAATCTAAAAAAGACCTAGATATTAGCAGTGTACACTTGTCCTAGATGTCACGGTGTGAAAATGGCACATGGAATACCGCCATTTTAATGAAATTTGCTATCACAGCATCGAAGTCACTAACCATGAAAGTTCTCAGAGTCCCAAAGTTTGAACCTAGTTCGGCTAGGATAAGTACTTCCTAATACTTAGGTATGATATAGCTTGCGTAGACAACCCTCAGCCTTGATTTTTATGTGGAAGGCCATACGTACCTTGCAGCGCCAGCTATGGACTTTCCACCTTAGCTGGCAATCCCCAGTTTCCTGCTGACTGTTTCCAGGTGAATCGATCAGTGCTCGTTCTGCTCGACTGCCAGCACAATTGGCTAGCCCGTTGCATTCGACTCCCGGCTTCACTCTAGCCGTGCAATGAAATTTCCAACCCAAAACTGGACCATCATGTAATGCGCTCATGCTGGCAAAGCTAGATGCCACTCGCGCGGCGCAGCTACTGAATATGATATGCAATTTTCCAGGAGTTCCGATTCAGGACTTTGAATTCCTGAGACACCACAGTTGACAACTTGACATAAGGTAGGAGGCTCTTAAACCGACCATCTAAGGGCTGGTCCGCCTTTTTCATGTATTTCCTTGGACGGGAATATTTTTAGCTCATTTTTCAGACATAGAGAAGTTGATGAGGAATCTAACCCAAGTCGTTTCGTATTTTTCCGAGCATTTTTGAATTACTTATGAATTTCAAACAAGTTGGGTCATAGGTCCCTATTTGTGACCCTAGGTCTTTCATAAAGGGTTCACTTGCAATTCTAAATAAAAATGGGGAAAGCAAAGAGAGTGATTGGCTCTTGCAATTAATAAGTTTTTTTTCCTTGGTTCATTCAATGACTATAGTAGTCAATTTCAGAACCAACTCATGTCCATTTCACAAGCATTTATAGGGTCCATTCTTAATGCCCGAACTGTTCTCGAGCCTTCTACCTTAGTTACCGACGAGACGGGTAGAATGTAGTATCGACGACCTCACCTATGGCACCCCTTGAAACGCCGGGCGCCCTTGTGAATCACCTAAACCCTACGGAGTGAAACGAGTAGGGTTTAGGCCTGGAGCGGAGCGCCGTGAGGCGCAGAGCTTCAGCACTCCTTAGGGTTGACAAGAAGGGGCGAAGGGTTCACCCAGTTCTTTTGGTTTTATTAAAAAAAAAAAAAAAAATTTTGAGCAGGGCGTGCGCCCGGCCATTCCCCGGGTGATGGCGGAGTGAGGTCGTCGATACTACATGTGTCCCATTACCGACGGATACTTCCGAGTCTTTTAAGTCTGCAGCAAGCTGGGCAGCAAGCTTCATCGCTGCAAACGGTTGTGACGTCCTCTTGCAGTCAACCGAAGTCCCCATCCTACCGGTAGCTTGCATCGATCATCGTTTGGTCCGGCTGCCGGCCCGGCGTGCAAATTTGACAAGACAATCACATGGCGTTGACGTACAGTACAGGCAGCTTGAATGAATGCTGCAAGAAGGAGCTTTGTGGTCCACACATAGCGGGTATTTTTGAGCAATCTTTTGCTAAAAGTGATCCAATTTTTTGAGGAAATGTTACAGGTGATATATTTGACCATTTCTCGTAGATGAAATTGCTGATATGGGCAATTTCGTTAAAATGGCATGAAAACAGTTCAAAACGGCCATTCTAAACTCTATACCTGTCCTAGATGGTTCAGAACGGCCGTTCTAAAATCTATATCTGTCCTAGATGGTGAAAATGGCACACTGTCAAACTGGCACTTGGAATACCGCCATTTTAACAAAATTGCCCATTGATTTGCTACATTTTCTAAGGATAATATTGCTCCTTTCTAGATGAATTTTGTCCACATTTGAATTGGCAAGTCACATCCATTTTATATAGATGTAAACAATTGCATCACTCCAATGAAGATCACTTTAATTTTGCAACTGCTCAAAATAAATGAAAAACAAACAAACCATATCCACACATTTGTACATGACCAAGAGTGGCACTTAATTGTACGCTTTCTAGCAATACGGCACACTTTCTACATCAATTTAAAGTACTAAAATGAGTGATTTAACCCTAAAAAATAAAGGTAGGCCAACCTATAATTGCAAGGTAGTTATTGAATATTATTTGATTTTTAGACCAAAAGATGCATTCTTCAAAAAAAACAAGAAGATGTATTCTTCATTTCTATAGTGATCTAGATTGTCATCCATCGGCCACTTTTCAACTAAAATGTCTTTGTAGGGCTAATTATGTACTTTAATATTTGAACACAAACCAAAACAAGTTCAATTGCCAGGATAAAAGAAAATAAAACAACACAAAATTCGCAATGAAGTGGATTATCAATAATTAAAAGTGGTGTTGACTCTTTAGCACACATGGAACTATAGCATGAAGTTGACTACATTTTTTGCCTATTGTATGAAATACATGTATTGTTTATATATGAAATATTTTAATCATTTAACCATATAGCACTATATATGTTTGGGAGATGCACCTACTGCAAAATTTTTAGGTAAAATTCAATGAGATTTTTAGAGTTTCTACAATTCAACAAGCAAAAGATCTGAGGAATTTTTTTAAAGTGAAGGTAAACAAATTCAACAATATTTGTACTTGATAGCTAAAAAATAATACATTGCATGAGTGCTCCACTATCCTACAATAATACTTATTGAACATACTATTCAGATTACTTTTGTTTAAAATCCTCCAAATTTGACCTTTTTTTCATTTTGATCAATTAAAATCATATTTAGAAGGCTTGAGAAGTTAGTTTAAATCCACCATTTTGCAATTTAATACTAATCTGTTTTTAATCTACAAGACACTCACTTAATTTGAAGCACTCTAAAGTTCTAAAAAGCGATCTAGAGACAAAATAATGTTGTTGAATGTTGATGAGGATGGAACATTTTTTAAGAATTTTAGGAGCAAAATTTGCTTGGCATAGGGTAAAAAGACAGTAAGACAATTGTCTACTATACCTTAAATTTTAATACATTTTTTTCCTTTCTTCGATTTCAAAATATGCAGTCAATTCTAAATTTGGTGGAAAATTGGCTCAATAGAAATATTCCAAGTGAGAAGTTAACAAACTTTTTTGTCCACATCAGTGTTTATGAAATTTTTGAAGTTACCCCAGTAATTTGTCTCCTCTTTGTAGAAGGAGACGAGTTATTTTCCAAGGCATTGATTGCATCTTCTATTTATCAAATTTCCTGATTCATTTCCTCTAGTATCAAGTTCTCACTAGCCACTTTCCTTCAACCTCAAACTTACAAAGGCTACAATTCTCCTCTTTAAAAAACATGCTAGTTTTGAAATTAAACTCCAAATTTCATTTTATAGAGCAGATATGGACAATGGAGTAGGTGCTAGTTGCCACAACCAATCCTAAAGCAATCCTTTCCTCCACCTTGTCCAAGCACTCCAAGCCCCCAATGGCCAACCTTGAAAAGCAATACTCGTTTTGTCCCAAAACATACCTGCTTCTAGCAACCCAGGTATATATTAGCTATGGATTCAAAATTACAAGCGACTAAAATTTGACAATTTCATGATAACCGCGGCTACATACCCACCTTTTATTTTTGCACACTAGTTGGTTGTTAGTCCTACCAATTTTTTGTTTGATTTTGGATCTTCCATTTTCACACTCCAACCGGTTGTTTTCCAAAGGCACTAGCTTACAATGAACTAACTGGTGGTTTTTCTCCAATATTAGTCCAAATCTTTAATTAAAATTGCGTAAAATTCAAATTTTGAAAATGGCAAGACGTGAAAGTGGTCATTCTAAGCCTTTGTTCTGCATTTGTTTTCCCCCAACCAAGGATAAATGTAAAAAATTACCTCTATTTTGTGGTTGCTTAGTGTCCTACACTCTTCACCTCTCCTATTGTATTCTTTACTGCACTAAGCTAATGGGTGATTGCATGAAACACTTGTACTATTTTCTATCACACGTTGCGTGCTGAATAGTGTTTTGGCCATAATTTTTGGGTTTTGAGGGTAGTTGTAAGAAACACTTCACGTTTTTCCGTCAAAATTGCGTTTTTTGGCCATAAGACTGGCAGTACTATGCAATATTACTAATACTACATTTTAAAAACGCCCCAGTAAATCTGAACCGTTGATTCAAGGCACCTGCAAATCTAAACCGTTGATTTAGTACTATGTTGTAATCTGCAGTACTATGGACTACTACGAAGTATTGCAGAAGCCATTGGGAGCAGAAAATAACAAAAAAGGGGTCTGTGGAGATTTTCATTTTTAGTAATTCAAAAAATTCAAAAAAATTCCATTAAAAAAGCCATTTTGCTAAAGAAGAGTGCGCTCGCATTGCACCAAAAAATTCATGAAGGAAAGATTTTCCCTCTTTGTAGCTTTCGCGCAAAGGAAGGTCACTTTGATCCCATGTGTGTAATCGACATGATGCTATTTTCATAAAAATTCATCGTCAGCCCTTGTAATGTTAGTAGACTTCCAACATGTCCAATTTGTGGCTTCAAATTCGCATTTTTGGGTCAAAAATAGGACTTAAAACCCCCCAAATGGCCAAGATAAACACCCAATCGGGGTAGGTTAAGAATAGTAAACTAATTTGAAAAAACTTGAAAAAATTATTCAAGGTCTGCAACTACCGCATCTACCTTCATTCCAAATTTCATGCCAAATGAACAAACAATGCAAAAGTTATGAGCAAAAAGCCAATTTTTGAAGGCAAGGGGACAAGAAATAGGACAAGTGTTTCTTGCAATCACCCTTGACGCCAAATGATTCAAAATTCACATACAAAGTACTTATGACTATTACACATCTTGTCTATTTTTTGGACTTTTAAAAAAATGTTTTACTTTTTAATAATAGCCCCCAATATTATGTCACAAATGCCAATTTGGAGGTTTTTAGTACTATTTAGTACCCATAAAAACGAATTTGGAACTGAAATTTGATAGAAATGGTCTTCTAGTAGACTTATAGCTATTGTCCAAAGGAATTCTAAAAATACTTAATTTTATGTGGTGTAGAAGTCTACAAAGTGAGCCCCTTTCTACTTGCATTTTGAAACATGTAAAAAATTATTTTAGAAGTTTCTTTGGTGAATGGCCATCTCCATAGAGTTGCCACAAATGGCCAATTTTTATTTAAATTTTTTCCTATTTTTTCCTAATTAAAAAATCAAAATATAGATTTTCTTGAGATTTGGCACTTTTCTAATTCTCCTACTTAGAGAATTTTTTAATGAATCTCCTTTGGTGGTTACCTTCATCTTAAAGGTGCATACATTGGCCATAATTTTTAACTTTTTTTTAAAATTGATTTTCTAATTTTAAAGTACTCTAGAAAAAATCATGAGTACTATTGTAAAATGCAACAAATAGTACAGGTGTTTCGTGCAATCACCCTAATTTGGAACCTCTTATTCAAAATTTCCAAATACTAATATCATGTTGGGTGGCAATTAAAAAATGATAATGTTTTCTATAAGAGTTAATTAAACCGACTGCCGACTTCAAATGACCACTTTAACGTCCTGCTTGAAAATGTAAAACCGCAGACTTCGAATGACCACTTTTAACGTCGTGCTTGAAAATGTACTTATCACCACACGAGGCAGCATCCCGGCAAGATCCCAAAAGAATAAACAACGATACCCGTGCAACACTGGCCAGGTGTTTTTTGCAATTGCTGAGAAATTCATGAACAGTGTGCAATGAAGTCAAATCAAAAGTACGTCAACTAAATGGGGCTCAAAAGCACTGTAGAACATAGTGGATAATGTCTGCTGAGCCTACAACGTTCTGAAGCACTCCAGTCAAGCAGCCATGCAGCAATCGGAAGCCGACTTCCTTATCGGCAACGCTGTCGAACTCATCCGCCAGTAGTTCGACCTCGATCTACATCGTGTTCCTTTACTCTGTTGCAATGCTTGGCAGACTTTTTACCGGCGAACTTCAACAAAATCTTTCATATAATGCATTCAGAGCAATCGCTACAAACCATTCTGCTACTCGATCGACTCGATCTCAACTTCAATCACAAATTTGTTCCAGCTTCCGTTTCGCAAGCAGTGCTCGATATCGATCTTGATTGTGCCTACAATCGAAACCTACCTTCGGTCACAAGGGGATTTTTTGTGTTTACTACATAGAGATGGTAGTGTGTTTACCACTTTGAAAGTGGGAAAGCAGGTGAGTTTACCACTTTGAAAGTGTTTAGCACATAGAGATGGTAGTGAGTTTACTACGTAGTAGACACAAAAAATTCCCTTGTGGATTTCCATTTCCATTCCTGCAGAACTTGCAAAATTGAAATCACACGATTTTCAACTTGACACAAATTAAGCTAGACTCGATCGATCGAACGTATCTCAATTTAACGACGCTCTTCGTGCCCGCACGCGCGTACGATGTCTACCATGGTGACAACCCTGATCGTGAACGAGACCGAGCAGCCCCTGACGATGAAAGTCGGCAACCGGAACCAGTTCTTCCGCCTCGCCAGTGTGAAAATCGGCGGCGAGTACGCCATGGAGATTTGTGTGAACTGGACGTACCAGGAGTTCATGCTGGAGGACACGAGCGGCGCGGGGAAGAGGCTGTTCGTGAACTCGGATGACTGCTGTGATTACGAGCGCATCACTGTCAAGGAATCGGAGGAGGAGGGGAAGTTCCTGGGGGTTAAGGTTCCGAGGAAGCGGTTTTCAAAGGAAGAGGAGGTGGGGGCGAAGAAGGGGATTTTCAGCTGGAGGTTTTGGCTGTAAATAATTACCGATCGAGAGTTTGAAGATCGTTCTACAGTACTGCCTGCTTGAGAAATCGATCAGTAAATTAGTCGAAAATGCTAGCTAGAAAATCGAAGCTAATCGGACATGGTCTGCGACACCCATGAGAGTTTCAAGCATGCTCTCGGACATGTATTCCATGTACTAAACTGTGTATAAAATGACAATCTGTGTCTTAAAATTAGAATTAGGATTTATGTTAGTTTAATTATTAAGGTAAACCAGCCTTTGACTGGCAAAAGGCTCATGACAGACATCAAGGGAATGACCCATTATAGTCTTGCAACAACCCATGACAAAAAAAAATTCAATAAATGAGATTTGAACTAAAGTATAACAACTCAATGCCTTTAGTCACCCAATTCCGACATCTACAAGACCCTCCAATTTGCACCAGTCTCCCATCCATTTTTGCAGAGTGTGTAACTCATTTTCTCTAGGCAAGTAATTAGGTGCTGTTGTCAAAGAATGACATCAAGTTTCACATCTCTTTATAGACAATTTCCGGTTGATAAAGATGTGGTTCAGTAAATGTTGGTTTAGCTGGGCTTAGTTCTAAATAAATGCTTGTCTTAACAAGTTGTAACTTAAACCAATAAAAGAGGTGCTTTAAGAATGTTGAACTTGTGCTTTTCAAACACTCATCACACAAGATTAGGGTGGTGGGTCACTAATTTTAAACCTTTTTAAGATGGTCATGCCCCCCACCTACTATTTAATGGTTTTATATTTTTACACCATACAAGTTAATTAGAAAATTCATATCAATTTTAGTTCTTATCAGATTGATATGATTCCACTTGTATTTTATTCAATTCAACTAATTATTTCTTTGAAAAATACAAACAACAATAAGCAAATTACACAAAATACTCATATTGCAAATCTGGGTGGTTGTAGGCTGTTTTAGGTTGAGTTAGTGGCCACAATCTGGACCCGTCATGACCTGACGTGGATAAATGCAATGTGAGTTTCCCTAGTCAATATTTCTCGGACTCGTTGCTCTCCCTTTCCATAGGCATCCACTCGTCTTCCTTTTTAGGTCAGATGGTTGCATTTGCTTGCTGAGGGACAATTAGGTTATGCTTGTGATGTTGCAAAGAGTGGATATTGCATGGTGTTGACATCTGAAATTGGTGCATTCTGGACTGCGTATCTCCGCAACCGTTCATCAGTTAGGTTTGAATCTGCGTCATTGAATTTTACTCAGATTCGTCACTGGTACACTGACTGGATTCTCATTCAATTTGGGTCCGCTAAAATTCTGGGTACGGTTCTATGATCGTGTTTTGCGAAACTGTGCTTTGAAGGATCTGTTCTTTCGAGTCACATTCTTATTTAAAAAATTTTATGGATTGTTATTGATGACATTTAATTTACAGGTGTCTATTGTGGCGAAGTAATTGATGCCATTCCCAGGGAGCACTTTCTATTCAGGATCATGGGTCGTTAGTTCTTCTGATGAAGACTTGGAATCCGCGTTATGTATGCAGTCACGGAAGTTATTATCTACGGCGAGCTGAATTTGACGCGTTGCTAAACGGCTTTGAATAGAGAAGTTAATATATTCTTTTCGGATGACGGGTTCTCCTACCTGTATAGATCGAAATCTCTGAACATGAAAGAGTGCTGAGTTAGGGTTTACAGGCATTCGATCGTAGATGAACTTGCTCCTCTACGAAGTTGAAGACATAGGGGTGAATTGCCCTATTTTTGTTCGGATGAGAAGCTCAGAGGTAAGCTACGTGGTTTTGGATAATTCTATTGCAGGTTTTCGTGATAAAGTTCACAGACAGTTTCTTGGTGAAGTTCAAGAACAAATTTTTTAGCTATAACACACAACTTAGGTTTATTTTAAATTTTTTATTGATATGACTCCGTGTTTTCTTGTCTCCTGTAAGAGAGCGAGCTTTTCATATTGAAGCAATTCAGTCCATACTGAAGAAGACGGGAAGGTGCTCGAGGTGCCACTAAAAAATGGCAGAGTCGAGAGAACCGGCCCCGACACCAGAGGATCTTGTTCCGATCCAGAATTTTATGAGAAGATTTTCTCATGTTGAAGCTGGACAAGAAGAGTCGAGTAGGAAATCACGGGACGAAGGCGAAGCCACACTGGCTGCAGCGGAAGCTGCGAAGCGACCGACCAGATCACAACGTCGTAATGGCCTTTAATGTACCCACTCCTGTTTTACCGTGATAATAATATCACCAGTTGCTCTGAGATTGTGTTGTTTGTGAATGCACAACTGCGCATATATGTGCGCTTGTGGTGCAATCCTTATCAATCTATTGTTACTTGCCTGCTTATACAAATAACGTTTTTCTTGAGTGGTCTCTGTAGCTTGATAGCACAAAGTTCAGAATAGATGTAGCAGCTTTGTTCAAATTTTTTGCTGATAATTGATTTGGGTGTGGAGGGAGCAGTATTAAATTGGTTCAAGAGGGTCTCTACAAGGGCACCAACACCGCGACCAACACGCGAACCAGGAAGATTGGATTTCATTGTATTGCCCGTGTTGGATGCCAAGAAATGGGTAGTTATGCACCCAAAAGTAACCATGACAGTTGTAGCTTTCATGTTGGCTACTGTTGTGGACAGGATGCCCTACTATGCTGAGCTTCACGAATCAGTTTGCAATTGTATTGACGACGAAGATTGTTATTTTGCTTTTGTACTTAAACGTTTTAAGTTTTTGATACTTTGTATTTAGAGTGATAGAAGTTCACAAATCTATGTTGAAAGGTTGAAGATGATCTTGACCAGCTAATCTTTCACTCTTGACCGCTCTCTAATTTCTTCGTGAGAACCTTTCACGCAGCGACAAATGTAACATTTTTGTGCCATCTGTGTTGATTCTTATACTAGTATTGGAATTGATCTATGAACTTCTTGCTGAACTAAAACGGAGTATTTTACAGGCCCGTGTTTTATCATTCATGTGAGGTTCATATTGGTTGTTCCAGAAATTGGCGAAGCCATGGTTTAGAATTGGCTTCTGTTTTGGTCCTTTTCATTTTCCTTGTGAAGAGAATGTGATTCCGGTGCTGGCACCGAATCCATCCCGTAGAAAGTGGACAATCTGTGGCATGGTTCAAAATATTCATTTAGTTAACTTTGTCAACAAACATCAAGACATATTGTAATAGCCATTCAAGAGGGAATGTATCTATTCAGGGACCTACGAAGTTCTCAGGTGGAATTTGAATCTAAAATTTAGCGCCAAGATTATCATGACTACAGTATTCTAAGGAAGTGAAAATGGTGGGCATTACTTGGTGGAAGATCATTCTAATGACTCACAGAAAACCTCCGACACTATACTGTACAGTACAGTACAGTACCCACCAAGTCTGAACCGTGCAGCACCGGAGAAAGCCACAGTGAAGCTACAGGGATCTTGACTTTGAACGCCTCTTTTTCTTTCACTTGTTCAATGTAGGAACTAAAATTAGTGGTGTTAGGTGAGATTAGTACTTTAGTTACAAGTGTCATTAAGCATTTAATGAGATATAGTAAAAGATCTATGATAAATCCAATTAAGCAAACATGTGTCACTGTGGTGGTTGAACGTGTACACAACTTTGAAAAATATCAAAGCACATGGAGTTCACGGATTTGCTTGAAATGAGCTGAAATTTTGTATAAATGAAGCTTGTGAGTGGATAGATGCACTTCAAATGTCATTTTGGAAGATGGTGCTTGAGTGTGGAATGACATCCATTTTCGTTGTGTAACTTCTGTCAAGATTTTGAGCATATTTTGAGCTACAGACTTGTGAAGGTATGTGTACTCTTTGATTCACTGTCTCCAATCATTGACATTGTGCTTCCATTGAGCTGCCTTGCCCTGCTGCTCACTCAGTCCATTACTGCCCTGTCCATTGCTGCTCAATCCATTGTTGCTTTGCTGCTCAGTCAATTGCTGCTTGGACGATGTAGTTCCATTTTCCTTCTGCAATAAGTTAGCTAGCTCATGAAGATGGAGATGGATTTGATTTGATTTCATGTTTCTTGTTTATTGAAATACTGATTTTTATATGAATCTTCTTTGAATGAATTGATCATTGTTGACATTCTAATGCTTTACATATGTTGGTGTCATGTTGTGGGCTTGTGGCAGGGTACCTATTGCATCTCAGTTGGTTAGCATTTCATTTAAAAGTGTGTGAGATTGTAATCTGGATTTGTGAGAAATGGGAGGTCGTCGTTTGAGTACAGAGAAAAAAGGCATAATAGTTGGAATGAGTCGTTCAGGCATGTCACAACGTAGCATTGGAGCAAAGTTAGGCATACCACATACTACTGTTGAGTATGTCTTGAATAAATTCCGCGATGAAGGAACAGTGGTCACTCGTAAGGCTGTCCGTCGACGTTGCAAATTGACTGATCGAGGTAGGAGGGAATTGGGACGCATTCTTACACAAAATAGACGCATACCACTTGTATCCATTATAGAAAATATGAGTGAGAAAGTTTGTGCAAGCACATTAAGGAAGGAGATGAAACGTTTAGGATTTCGTAACCGAGTTGCAGCAAAGAAGCCATTTCTCAATGACAAGCACAAGGCTGATCGATTGGCCTTTGCTAGAAAATATGAGAGTTGGACAGTTTCTGATTGGATGAATGTAATATGGACAGATGAGTCTTCATTTGAGATAGGCAAGAATTCTCGTCAAGTTAAAGTCTGGCGGCGAGCGTACGAACGTTATTCATGGGATTGCCTAGCACCCATCTTCAAATCTGGACGGACATCTGTCATGATTTGGGGTGCTTTTACAGGTTATGAGAAGTGCCCCATTGTTATCATGCCATCCGATAGACGAACAAGTGCTGATTTTGTGGACATTGTGTATCAATGTCGATTGAGTGGCTTTTACTTCATGCATGATAATCCTCAAAGTCTTCATCTCATGGAGGATGGTGCCCCAGTGCATCGGAGTACCTTACCAAAACAATGGCGAGAAGCGCATAAGATCAAAAAGTTCACATGGCCTGCTAATTCACCGGACTTGAATCCTATAGAGAATGTGTGGATGATTCTAAAAGACTTCGTGCAAAATGAGACTAGACCAAACAACAAAGATGAATTGGTTAAGAGCATTGAGCGGGCATGGGAAGCCATATCAATGGAGACTCTTCACATTCTCATTGCTAGCATGCCTCACCGAATGAAGGCTGTAATTAATGCAGGGGGTGGGAGTACAAGATGGTAGATACCATGCTACAAAATGCACTATTGTTGTACTTTTTGACTTTGTCAATGTAATAAATTAATGTAATACAAAACTAGACTTCTATATCTTCCAAACGCATTTTACAGATTGCAATTTCATAAATTTTTGAGTCTTTGGTGTGATTTTGAAGTTATGAGTTCACTGCTCATTTTCAGCTCGAGCAAGGCCTGCACGGTTCAGACTTGGTGGGTACTGTACAGTACAAGCCTCTTACAACAAGAATTAAAAGGGAAAAAACTATCTCTGAAGGTGTTGAAACTCATGTTCCTTTGAGAGTACAAAAATTTACTTCTTGAATCTTTGCATTATGCAGTGTGTTGACAAAAGTCTTAATGAGATCTTTGTGTAATTTTCCCATCCAAGGTGAAAACACCAAAAACCGTCAAAATAAAGCAATTCAGCATAGTTGGAGGCACCTTTTTCTAGAGAAAAAAACTATTTTTGTAGTATTAGCAATTGAAAATTATGAATTTAAAAACAAAAATTAAACATATAAATACTATGAATTTTCAAAGTGGAACTCCCTAGGCCATTGAAATGTACAACCAATTTGACTCATAGCTTTACTATTTATAGCACACATAAAAAGCAATGATTGTTAAGAGTCCAAATCAACATTAGAACATGACTCTTATTACTCAACCATCTTTGTTTTTATTTGATAAGTGCTGATTATAGGTTGTATCCAAAATTGATTGTAGACTCTTATATTGAGAAGGCAAGAATTTAGATACTAATAGGTTAATTTTGAGTATAAAGTCACAATTAGATGGATGCATATTGTGGCGTATGTTTAAGACTCTTCATTTATGGCAACCATTAAAAATGGTTGAAGTTTCACTTTCTCTCTATGTCTATGATTGTCCTATCAATGAAGATGCAAAATTAACATCACCTACAATATTAGTATTAGATATACAAATTGTTATAGCAAAAAGTGATTACTAAATTTTTACTCTAACAGAAATTAGTACTATATGGCACTATTTCTATATATTTCTCTTACATTACAGTAATTATTTTACAAAATAGTGCAACTTTGGAACATTGATGTCACATGCACTAAAAGACACATCATACATATCTGACATGTTTCATTTGTATTAATGGATGTAAATATTTTCATCACTCTCGTGAAGATTGTTTATTGATATGTATTGCCCAAAATTAATGAAATAAGACTATAGGATTGGTGTGTGACTTTCTTTGATTTTGTCCTAGACGGATTGAAGTAAAGTCCAATGTGTGCAAAAATCCACAAACTAATTAAAATAAGAACCCTTGCACCCTTCATTAGTCCTTTGGTCTATCCATCCACCCATTCTACCTTGCTCTTGGCTATATATAATAAATTAGTGATTGAGAATTTATTGAATTTGGTTTGAAGATAAAGAAAAAAATTGAAGAACCTTAATATTAGCACATTTAAATCCTATTATCAGCTTGAAGACATGAAATATAAAATATTAGAAAAAAATGCCAATTATTAATTGGCATTCTTGTATTCATTTCTATACAAAAAATTTTCGACGCGGTTGAGATTTCATTCAAATTTGAAGAAAGTGTATTCTAACCTATGTAAGACCACCATCTAATAAAGGCATTTTTTTTAGTATAGACTAATTGAAAATAATAGAGATGAAGTAATAGGGATGAAGTTTGGAATTCAATTAAAAACCAAGAAGCTCTAGATCCACCCCAAGTATTTATTGCCAAGCCAAGCCCAATACCGCAAATTTAGCACCATGTTAAATAATTGTAAAAAATTCCCTGTTTTTTGTGGTGATTAATTTTGTATTTTTCAAACTTCCTCTGATATCCTACGTGAAGGTCAAATTCAGACATAAATTAAATATTTTTTGGAATGTCTAAATGTTTGGAATATTTCAAGTGAAATGTCTAAATGTTGCAAATTTTTTTCATATATATTGCCAAATTTTTTGAATATTTTTGAAAACCTAAATCATGCCTTAAGCCCCACAAGACAAATGTTCCAAAAAAAAACCCTAGAAGTTTTTGAATACAAAAAAATTTGGATGCCAAAATGCAGAAACTCTAATAAATACTAATAGTTCCAATTGCCAAAACCCTTTGCGCATGAAAAAGAAAGTATTTTGGCACTCCTGTGCCAAATCAGACCTTCATGTACGGTATTTTAGTCTTTGATTCCATGTATAAATTCAAATTTTTCAATTGTATTAGTAGTGGTCAATAATAAGGACCCATTTTAAATACTCCCTCTGTCCCACTAAAAACCTCCAAAACTCTTCCCATTAAGAAATTAACTATATTTTCAATCAAAGTGCCAAAAGTACATTCATTCAAGAATAAATAACCCATACCTTAGATCTATGCAAAATCTCAAGCTTAGACACTATCATTTAGGCACCCAAAATTCATGTCAAAAGTGTGATATTTGAACATATTTTATAATTGCTGCCAGCTCTGTCATTTTAGATGATTTAAAGGGTGGTGGCTGCAATGGGATTGTAATGACATGTTTTCCAACCTTAATATCCAAAAATAAAAAAACTATCCCACTTTATGATCAAATTTTAATAGTACCAAAGTAGTCACTAAATAGGTTGTCAACACTACTATTTGACAAAGAAATTAGTACAAGGTGTCTCATATCGCCAAGGCCAAGCTTGCAAGGCCACGGGAATGCTTTTTGATTGTCTCACTTGCCCCCACAAGGTTGTTCAATGTAACAAACACTCACTAAACAATCAAAAAGCACAAAAAGGAGCTTTTTAGTGGGACAAAAAATTTGCTTGATTTGGAGGTTTTTAGTGGGACAGAGGGAGTAAAAGTTATCACAAAGTCTGTCTTTTTGTGAAGATATAGTAGCCTAAGAGTCTTCTTTCTCTTTGGAGTCAATTGTAGGACTTAGGTGAACTGACTCTTTTTTACGCCAACTATCAATTGGTTGGAATTTTTCTCTAGTAAATATTCTCTTTGTCCCAATATGATCTTCCAGTTGATGAAGAACAATCATTTTTGTTCTTGAAGATCTAGTGGATGAATAAGAACTTCCTTAAAATACTTAGAAACGGGTTGAAATAATGTTAATTTAACCTTAATTCCAAACATTTTGTTCAACCGGAAGATCATTTTGGGCCAAACGGGGTAAGAAGTTTTTTCCAAAGATGGAAATTTTGATTTTGATTTTGAATTTATTTTGTTTTGCAATATATGCTGAAATAGGAGGTCCATTAAGTGTCCATTTAATTATTGAAATTGAATTTTGGGGAGGTGAAACTTCTTGAAATGTTTTTCAATAAATTTTCTTTGAAAGACAAGTGAAAAATTGGCATCTAACCCAAGTCGTTTCATATTTTTTTGGAGCTTTGTGGAATTAGTTATGAATTTTTGAAGTTGAAATGGCATAGGGCTGTCCTTAAAATTGCCACCTCCTCAATTGTACATTGTTTGTACATTGCTTGTACAACAAAAAAGCAACATATATAAATAGTGTACATTTGAGTAGATGGGCGATTTTAGAGACTGAGCACTTTTAGAACCTCCTTGGGGTGTGATTTTGAGCTGGAGATTGAAGTCACTAAAGAAATTTCTCTACTGTAAGGTAGTATGGCCTAAAAGCGACCATTTAAGGGTTGATCTGCCTTTTTCGCAGGTTTCTTTGAACAGAAATATTTTTGGATCATTTTTCAGAGAAAGAAAAATGGATGCGGAATGTAACGCAAGTGGTTTCATATGTTTTGAATCATTTTTGAATTACTTATGAATTTTCAAAGAAAACTGTTGTAGGCCCCTATTTGTGACCCTAGGTATTCCCAAATCTGACCACTTGCAACTTCTAAAGTGACTTGAGTTAATGAAGGCCAATGATTGGCTCTTACAATAGATAATGCTTTTCTCTTGATTCTCTCAATGGCTTGAGAGGTCCATTTAAAAACCACCTAATATCCATTTCATACTTAACCCTGGAACGCCGCGGACGCCATTCCGTGGCGTTCCGATGACAACACTGTGACCTGGACACAATTCAAAAGTAGTTTTTCATCCTCCTCTTTCTTGTTGACCTTTCATGTTGGGTTATGAAGAGTATCCAATTGGGTTTGTAGACTTTTCAATGTTTGTCTTCACTTAAATGAGAAGTTATTAAAAAAAAACGGATCACAAAATATGCTATTTTAGTGTATTTTGGGAAGTTGTTGCTCCTTGTTCTGAATCTGAAATTTCTCCACAAAAATGATATTTTTTGAGTTTGAGCCTAACTAACAAAATGAAGGTCATATACTCTAGTTTCTACTCCAATTTGAATTTTGAAAAAAATCCTAATATTGAATATTTTATTGCAATTTGAATTGTGGGTGTATTTTTAATGTCTATTATTTTCTAATTATAGAATGAAACGGAAATTGAATTTACACCATGATGTTTGTCATTGTAATATACACACATGGTGAAATTTTCAGATTTTTTGAAATAATTTTCTATTTAATATGATTTTTCTTCACTTTTTCTTTAAAAAATCTTAAAAAAATCAATTTTCCACAAAAAAATCTAAATTTTTTGTGAAGTATTGGAAACATGTAATTTCATCTCTGAAAAATAAATATAAAATTTTTCATACATATCTAGTTGCAAAATGGCAACAAATTGAGTGTTGGGCAATGAGGCTTGAAATCAGTGGTCATAGGTCCGTCATTTAGGGGTTAAATATAGGGTCGATTTGAAGAGGCCGCTCGCTTTTAGAGCACACTACCTTAGTACGCCTCCCAGACTGGATTGCCTGTGAACCCGCAGCTCAAGACCACTCTCACACAGGCTCAGCAAAAACATTTTTGCATCGTTTTCATGTAATTTGTAGTTTGCAAAGTTTGATAAGAGATGTCGCCGCTTTCGGACCAATCGCTCCTTCTCTAGCGAATTTTCGAGACAGAGATTTGAAGCTCTCTCGGAAGTGGCGATGGCGGAGGAAGCTCTGGAATCGGTTCAGTACGCAATCTACAGCGACACAATTTCGGCGACACAATCTCCACCGCAACCGGAACCGCAACAGCAAGAGACCCTTCTCCTTGACCTACGGATCGCAATTTTACATGAGCTTCAGCCGCTCCTGAACGGCTACGTATGGCAGCACGAGGCTTTCAATTTGGAGGTCGTGAAGGCGTCCAAATTAGGGTTATCGCATTTGGCAGGGAGCACTAGGTTTGGGGATAACATCGAGGACGAGTGGTTCATCGTCTATTTATTGAAGACGGTGTCGGCAAAATTTGCAGATATTTCGGTGACAATCCGGGACAACGACGGGGAGTTTCTGTTGATCGAGGCGGCGTATGTGATTCCCCGATGGCTGAAACCGGAGAATAGCTTGAATCGCGTATTTTTGCGAGGAGGATGTGTTCATTTGGTGAGGAGGAAAGTTGGGGAGAAGAGTGGAAATTTGTCGATGGAGGAGGCGGTGGGATTGATGAAGGATGGAGAGGGGGTGACGAAGGCGAGTGAGGAGGTGCAGGAGGTGATTGCGAGGCGGATTAAGGAGTACCCGGAGCAGGCGCGAAGGAATATGCACAAGGCGAGGTGTGTGGTGCCCCTGCCTGTGGCACAAGTGTTAAAACATGAGCCGCAGTTGGTGGCATTGGCTGTGGAGGCATTCTATCGCCGCGACATCGATGCCATGAAAGCTGCGTCCAGGATGGAGAGGTTTCTGCTGGGTGAAGGTGCGTTCGAGGTTTAGGGTTTTAATCGACCATCATATTGTGGTTTGCAAGTTTCGTTCGTGTCGAAATTGAGAGATTGCTTCATTTTAATTCTTGCATAAGGAGATACCTGAGAAAAGATTTCACTCAATCATTGATCGGATCCTTAACCCCTAAGCCTCAAGCCGGAATGCGCTCGAGTGTTTTGGACTGGAAACCTCGGAAAAAGTTTGTGTATAGCTTAGAATGTTATCGAAAAGATGAATGGCGCAAACCCTAGGCAGGGTTTAGGTAGGGTTTAGGATTAAGGCGATCAAGTTGTTTTCAAAATAAAGCTCATGCCGTTCGTTGCTGCGTTGTTGCTTATTGTTAGCGATCCATGGACAGCTTTGTGTAGATGGCATTTGTATGTATGTCCCTAAACCTAACCCGCGGGGTTATGATTGTGATTCTGCATTTGCTGACGCAGGATCAAACAGTGAAATGGTCGAGATTCTGGTAACCATGTCACGAGCCATGTATGCGCAACTCCACCAACAGATGTTTGCCCCTCCTCGAAAGTATCCCATGCCGGTGGTTGCAGATCCTAAGTACAAGCAAGCTGAGCTTGGCATGAAGCTCACTTGCGGCTTCGAGATGATGTACTGGGAGCGTCAAAGATTTGAAGGCGATGATGTTGATTCGAGAGACGGTGCGTCCTATCTCATTCACCGGCTTTTTTAAGCAATTCACTGATATTTTACCCCAATTCTCTGGTCTCTTTCCCTTGCATGTGAAGACCCGTTTATTGGATATTGTTGGTCACCTCTTTTTTTAGGGCATCTTGTGGACTTGATAATGATTTCTAGTTTCTGCTCTGTGTACCACAGAAGGAGGGACTCCAAACGGGCTGGAGCAAGCTCCCGTCGGGGACCCCGGCTGGGAAGCGTACCGCAAAAGTTTGGAAAAGAGCGGCTACTTCCGGGACCTTCTGGAGGGATCCAGGGAACAGAAGCGCCTGCTTCAAGCCGCAATTGTGGATTACCGTCAGACTCTGTCATTTGCCGCAACCAGGTACCACTCCTTACTCCAGCTTCTTGTTGGTCATTGATCATTGAATATGATATTTGCGACTGACAAGTCCCTCAGTGGTTGCTTTTCTGTGGTGATGACTTGACAAGGGAGGATGATCAAGTCCAGTTTTTTTATTCGAATCGGCCAGTGTGACGCTCTTTGCGAATCAATTTAAAGGGTTTTCATATTTTGTATGTGATTTTAGTGCTTTGGATATTATCTGGTTATGCCTTTTTTAATTGGTATAACTTTTGCTTTTTAACCAGTTGGTTCTTCCCTTGCCCTTGGTTGATCTCATTCCAAGGGTATTGAGACTCAAATCGGGAAATAATCATACGACCTCCTTGTCCACAGTGCAGCTATGCAGACCCCAATCAAGCGGGTCAAGGATATCCTTTCCTTGCAACATACTGCAGCTGATTTCAGCGGTTCTTCTTTACCAGAGAGTGACAGTGACGCATGGCTGTACGATGGAGAAGACGACCTGACCAGTGCCATTAATGAACGACAAGCGGAGATTGATGCACATGAGTCGAAGCGAGGAATGCGGCAGAACCCTGAGGGAAATACGGGAGAGGGTAACGGTGGTTCCCGGCCTGAAGGAACGGCTGATGAACCACTTTATGATCCTGAGGAGTTGGTGCAGGGCATTCAAGCATTTATGAGCAAGATCTCTAGCTTCGAGGGTGCTGAATTGCCTGGTGGTAAGAGCATGTCCTAGTCTTCAGCATTGTTCTCGGCTGCTTTCGTGATAATAGATTGTTTTTTTTGAGCCGCCTAGAGCTGACCAAAGTACTGGTAAATTGCGTCTGACTTTCTTACTCTCTGGCGTTATGCTGTGGTTGCACAGATGAAGCCGTCTCAATAAATATGTCAAGGTTCATGGAAGAATTGGAGTCCGCATTGGGAACCAGTGGAAAATATAATGAAGCAGCAGATGCCAAGGAGGACGATCTCGATGATTCCGACTGGGAATCTGAATCTGGTACTTGCTACTTTTCTCTTTTTGAATGATGGATAAGAGTGTACACAAAAGGACGTATGGTTGAAGAGCATGTGACTTACAATTTACTGATGTGAATAAGATCTTAACGTGAAATATGAAAACATAGTTGGCAGCGATTTATGTTCGTGCACAGCAGATGTTTTATGTCCTTTATAAGATGTTTTGATTCTGATTTCTTCTTCACCTTGTTTATCATTCACTAAGTGTGGGTCTTGTATGCACTTTTATCCTACTCAGATGATTCGGATGAAGAAATGCCTGCTAACGACGTTGATGAATCAAGGGCCAGTAGCAGTATGGGTGTTGTTAATGAGACTGCAAGTACATCAGGAGCTAGCGGTGACTTCATGGACGAGTACTCTGAAGCTCTGCAACACGAGCTGCAACAATCAAGTCTTGCCAAGAGTTTTAATACTGCCGACGTGAAAGATGAGTCACCTAAGGTAATTTGTCCTTCTCTTGTCCGTCTCTAATCCTCGATGCTTTTATCCTGAACTATGGAAGCTCCAGCTAGACAAATGCCCAGCTTTGTTTAAAGAGTAGGCTTGTTGGATTTATTTAATTCAAACCTTCATATATTATATTAACCCTGTCATCAAAATGTATAAATGAAAGTCACTTTGTGCTCCCAACATTACATGTCAATGCTTTAGCTTATGATGACTGTTGATTCGTGATTGCAGGCAAGTGGTCAGCCTCAACAAAAAGGAGATGATGACGACGGAATTGTGGATGTGGATATCAATTTGGTGACGAGTTTATTGCAATCTTTCATGAATCAAGAGGGAATGCCTGGGCCAGCTTCAAATTTGCTTGGAGCAATGGGCATAAAGTTAGTTGATCCATCTGCCAAGAATTCTAGCAAAAGTGGAAAGTGATGACCAGTATTGTAGAGTTTCAATCTGATGTTGCCAAAGACTCCTACCCAGTATTATCTCCACGCATCCCTCCAATGCAGCTGTAAACTACTTTGACGAGTTTTAATGTAAAACGTTCGTCCATTCAGAATTCGCATTACCTATCTGTTTGTTTCCCTGGCGGAGAATTGTAGGCTAATTTTTCCTGCCTTCGGTTTCTTTGCATCGTGCAGCCGCACTAACCACGTCCACTTAGTAGTACCGCGGGGCTGAAGTACTGAGGTCCGATTTGGCTTGGAACTTGAGCTTGGATTGCCCTCTTGGGCGTCAAAGTGATTGTTGATGTTACTCTCTTACGAGGTCTGAGAGATTTTACCCTACTTAGGAAGTGTCAATCTCAGTTAAATGTGCATAAGGTTGACGATGATTCTGGCGTACAATCTACACCTCTTTGGTCTAGTGATGAGCCTTGAGAGCGCCTGGACTGATTGAACCCAAAGATGCTGGACAAGTACTTAAGGTATGCTTGTACTTGGTGTTAAAGAGTGTTGTTATTGAGAGTCTTTGGAACGAATTTAGACCTACTTTTGGACTGGATTCACATTGCAAAAATCACCCCTAACATCAAGTGCAAACATACCAATTGTGAGTTGTTGTAGAGAAGCTCACAAATGTCAGTTGGCGTATTTTACGTCAAGAAATGTACCATCTATTTCTTGTCTACAATTCAATACCAATTTTCCAACATCGGCAGTGATGACCTATCTATACCTTAAGTTTGTTTGTTTGTTTGTTTGTTTTGTTTGTCACGTCGAGATTTCCTTGACCGTGCCCCTTCCGGTGGCGTGCTTGGTACCATCGGAAAGTCCTTGGCGAGGAGGGGTGCACGGGCTTGGTTTTGTGGCGTTTGGACCCGCGATGGGAAAGTAATGAATTTTTGAGTTATTTTGGGTTCTTAAAAATTACTAAATTATGCTAAATTATGTATATTTTGAACCGTGTGTCAATTGGTCACGTTCTCAGTACCACTGGAAAGCTCTCGGCGAGGAGGCGTGCACAGACTTTGTTTTGTGGTGTTTGGACTTACGGTGGAGAAGTTATGAATTTTTTAGTTATTTTTGGTTTTAAAAATGACTTTTACTTTTGTTTTGGTTGTGGCAACGGCACAGGGCTATACTAGTCTATACCTTAAGACAGATTGTTTGTTTTGTTTTGTTTGTTTGTCACATCGAGATCTCCCAGACCATGTGTCCCCCGGAGGCGTGCTTGGTACCGTCGGAAAGCCCTCAGGGAGGAGGGGTGCACGGGCTTGGTTTTGTGGTGTTTGGACCTATGGTGCAAAAGTTATGGATTTTTGAGTTATTTTGGGATCTTAAATTATGCTAAATTATGTATCTTTTGAACTGTGAGTCAAATTATCACGTTCTTGGTACCATTGGAAAGCCCTCGACCAAGAGGGGTGCCCGGGCTTTGATTCGTGGTGTTTGGACCCATGATCGGAAAGTTATGGATTTTTTAGTTTTTTTTTGTTAAAAAAATGACTTTTACTTTTGTTTTGGTTGTGGCAACGGCACAGGGCTACACTAGTCCTTGATAATTGTGGCCATCAATCCATTACTCATCAAGGTGGATAGCCTAAACCGCCATTTTTGTTGTTGTGAATAGTTACTATTAATTACTATTACATTAGAGAAAATCTGGGGCCTCCAGAGTGCTGCTCCACAGCCCTTTGAGGGACCCTGAAATTTAGTTTTTTTCTGCAAAAAAATTAGTCTTTCCCCTATTTCCGCGTAGCAGAAACTGTAGCAACAGTGGCGCAGGAACCGATATTTACGAGTAAATGTTTTTGTTTTTTTTTAAATTTTAAATTTAAAAAAAAAAAAAAAAAATTGCGATTTCTTACCGTTTCGGCAAGCAATCACCAAGCTGGCTGCTCACCGAGAGACAGTTCTGGAGTGACAAGCCAAGCATTTTAATAGCTTGGCTTGTCACTCCGAAGCAGCCCTCCGGAGGGCTGGTTTTTTTTCTAATGATTAGACTCATCAAATTTTCATATTTTCTTGTTGGTAGGTGAAGGGAGGTTCCAATGCACCAAAGAATGTGACATTTGGATACGGTATGCAAAAGTCATGAAGAGCCAAAAAAAAATTGGTTAGATGCTCTAAAATTGTTTCTTCAACATACATACATATTGATTTTGGAGATGTATACACAGTGATGATGATGATGGCAGTTTAAGCCAAGGTACAAATCAGGTTGCAATTTTGAGTGTAAACATTTTAGTAAATACATTAGATATAGATCATATTTATTACTTGTACAAAAGTAGATGAATGCAGAGTGGTCATCAATCAACAAATTTCCATTGGATTTTTATTCTCACAAAGAGTGTGAAAAGATTCCGCTTTGAAAAGTGTTTTCAATGAGTTCTTGATTGCCATGATAGTTTCACATTGTTTTGGATTTTTGCTTGTGTAGCACTCTTGAATTAGAGTTGGAAAGTCTCCAAAGAAACTTCATCATTTCTTTTCATAGAATTGTAGTAAAAAAATCCTTGAAAATCTTTGAGCAATCCTCAATCCACATTGGGAGTTTTGTAGTGGTGGCATGTGTGTAATACCCATAAATTGGTGCCTTGGTGGTACAGTAGTAAGGAATTGACAATTGGCTTTAGAGTCCCAAATCTTGTTGGTAGGGGTCTTTGTGACTATTTAACCCCTAAAGGACCGAGGCCTTTTTTCTGCCAAAAAACACTGAAAACTGCCATTTCTATAGCAAAGAATAAAAAAAATTGAAAAATGTTTATTTTTCACATCCAACCGTAGGATCTTACACCTAACTAGTATAAGAATGTGTGGAATTTTTTTTAGAATTTTTGACTGCACAGATTGCAAGATATTTGCATTTAAAGTGAAAAAAACAAGTTTTTCAGCACATTGCGGGACTAGATTTTTTGACTTTAAACATTTTTAACTTAAAATTTTTGCACTACAGAGTTTTGAGCTTTTATTTTTTATAGTGGAGAATTGAGTTGAGAGTCTAGAAAAAAAATAATATTAAAAAAAAACTTAATTATCATTCTTAAAAAATTTGTTAAGTAGATGTAGGTACAAGATAGAAGGAAAATCTAAAACATTCATATATTTTAGATGGACTTAAAATGCACTAATCCCAATGGTGAGATTGTTCTAACAAGTAAATCAGACCATCCAAAAAAAAAAATTTGAAAAATTTGAAAAATTGCATTCAGAAATGAATTCCAAAGTTATTTTTTTCAAAAAGATGCTTTAACTGCCCGAAAAACAAGAATGTCCATAACTTTCTCATACCATATCCAAATGAAATGAATCAAAGCTTTCCAGATAGCCAAAAATTTAATGTATGAGAAAAAAAATATAAAAAGAAAAATTCAAATTTTTGTCCCTTTTTTTTTTGCTGCCCGAGCTGCCCCCCGTAGCCTGTTTTGAGCTTATATGGTCATAACTTTTTTTCCCGGGCACCGATTGTGAAAAAAATTATATTCCCTTGAAGCTAATCAGTTTTTCTACCTCCAAAAAAAGTTTCAAAAAATCAGGAGAAAATTTCAGCCCGTAGGTACCTGCCCGAAAACGCATTTGTCCCCCGTAGGGACAATGGTCCTTTAGGGGTTAAGCGGGAATTCTCTCTTTCACATCTCCATTCCAGTCTTTGTTATTCATTGCACAATGGCTTAGTTTCTTGTTCTTTGGCTAAGGTAACGGGTCCACTAATCGACCATCTAAGGAGAAAGATCAATTTGAGGTTGAGGCTGACTGCCCAAACATTTCAAATATATTTTGGGGGGATGGAAACAATGGAATGGCAATTTTTTTGATAATTGTTTTACTCTGATTGAATTAAATACAATTTTTTGAAGGCAAAGGTGTATAAGACGCTATTTATGCACATAGGCAGCAGTAATTATCACTTAGGTTGCAGCTTTTAATAGAGCAGGAGAGTCCAAAAATCAATGAAGATGTTGCGAAAGCTCAACCATTAGAGGAGATTTGAGCCTCTGGAAGACTATTTTAGGGTTGTTCC
Source organism: Pseudisothecium myosuroides (assembly GCA_951799445.1). Classification (NCBI taxonomy): domain Eukaryota; kingdom Viridiplantae; phylum Streptophyta; class Bryopsida; order Hypnales; family Lembophyllaceae; genus Pseudisothecium; species Pseudisothecium myosuroides. The sequence continues at coordinate 15,024,886 of OX637289.1, forward strand.
CGTTGCTAGGAACCAGCCCCCTATTGTTAGAATTTTTAAAAAAAAAATTAAATTTTAAATTTTTTTTAAATTTATTAGAAATAATTAGAAATATTTAAAAAATATTTTTTTTTCAACAAAAATATTTTAAAATTAATTAATTATTAATATCTGACGTGGCAGTCTCTCAGCCATGTCAGACTGATGATTTGGCAGCGTTCCCAAAGTCCCCACAGTCCGGGAACTTGCAGTCTTCCAAAGGCCCAAAAATATTCTAATGAAAGTCCGTCATGCACCAACGGAGTGTCAAAAACTAAGCAAGACTTCTTTCAATGCACACTGTTTACCCAAAAAAGAAAAAGAAAAAAACGAGCAAGACACGTATATCGCTCATTTTGGCCAAAACTTGAATAGTCAACACATTTTAATGTTGTTTTTCATCTTCAGCTGAATTTCCATCCAGGCTATTCAGTCATGTAGTAATGAGCCATATACTACACATAATGGTATTCTCCATGGATTGCTGATGATCTTGAAAGGCCACTCACTTCCAATGACATTTTCTGGCCTCAAAAAAACTTATCCATTTTGAAAACCATATGCATTGTTTCACGTCCTTTTATAGAGGCGGTTCTAAATGAGCTTGTTACCTTAGGCCGCTTGACATATAGAGGCTGGGCCAATTTGCTGTGTCAAAGGCCAAGAATACTCACTTGTAATTGGATAGAACGTTGAAATCAGCCCCAACCCCTTTACACCTAGAGGCCGGGCCAATTTGGTGGAATGAATATTTTAATCAACAAAGACATGATTTGACATGGCCCGAGCTCGTTGAATTGGGTGCATAAAAAATGGGAGGCCAATTCTTGGTCTTGGGGCCAATGTCAGATTTCAATTAAAAAAACTTATTTTATAAAATATTATTTTTTTCAACAAATCACCTTCGCTGGATTTTGTGCAATTGGCCTCAAGGAAAATTGGCCCGGCCTCTAGGTGTAAAGTGGCCTTGAAAATTTCAACCCTCTCTCTTTGTTTTTTAGGTTTTATTGAATGGGCCCAGCTTCTTGGCCTCAAGGCCTTTACATATGGGAGAATTGACCCCCATTATAATCTTATTTTAATGGGTAGTTGAGGCCAGCCTCCAACCCAAAAGGGGCTGAAATTTTGTGCAATCGGCTTGAAGGAGAATTGGCTTGGCCTCTAGATGTAAAGCGGCCCTTAGATACTCCCAATTCTTTGCAAGTTCTTCCTCTAGCTATCTCTTGGTTTACAATACAAGAAGTAAGCCTCATTGAGTTGTTTACTTCAATTGTCTCTTCTTATGACATCTTGATGATTTGCTTTTCAATTCTATCACACCCCTCAATATGACTGTGTGAATTGTACATGTTATATATATCTTACTTACATGTAGTCTTTTCACCTTGGCAACATGTTTTGGGATTGTGTTTTGTACATTTGACAAACATCGTTCACAACCCTCTATGATTTTTGTATATTGGTGCCCTTTGGAGGCATGCTTTAGGGTTGTCTTTGAATTAGGTAGCCATGCCTTTGTTTTCTTTATTCCCTTGTCAACGCACTTTGTAGAATATACAAAGCATGTGGAGTTGAACTTGTACTAAGTAATAAATATACTTAGTGGAAATGCAACTACAAATTATCACTATACTTAAGATGAAGGGCTTTTTGGTGGTGCTTGTGTTTGTCATGCTTGTATTTACCATTCTTTGAGAAGGACACCTTGTTCCCATTCCATGTTGGGACTAGTCCAACTCCAAACTGAATTGCAAACCCTACAACCCCGATGCAACAACAACACTTCTAGTGGATGCCAACAATGCGCTCAATCCATGAAGATTGTAGCAATCTCCATGTTGACAATTTTTTGAATATTAACCCCTAAAGGACCGGCATGCGTTTTTTGGCTGTATAGAAATTTTGGGCAGGTACGTGTGACTAGAGATTTCCATATTTTAAGCTGAAAGTTTAATAGAAGGTGGGTGCAAGGAATATCTTTCATATGCACTAAATTTCAGGACATTCGAAAATAGGAGTCAAAAGTTATGGCCAAATATGTTACTTTTTTTCATAACTGGGCAATCCGGGCAGCAAGAAAAATTTGGCAAAAAATTTATTTTTTATTTTTTAATATTTTTTTCTTGTAGATTATATTTTTGTCTATCTGGAAAGCTTTGATTCATTTCATTTGGACTTGTTATGAGAAAGTTATGGACATTCTTGTTTTTCGGGTAGTTAGAGCATCTTCTTGAAAAAAATAACTCGTCGGATTCATTTCTAAATGCTATTTTTGCAATTTAAAAATAAATAAAAATTCTCATCATTTAGTTTACTTGCTAGAACAATCTCACCATTGGGATTAGTGTATTTTAACTCCATCTAAAATATATTAACATTTTAGATTTTCCTTCTATCTTGTACCTACTTCTACTTAATAAATTTTTTAGGAATGATAATTAAGTTTTTTTGAATAATTTTTTTTTCCCTGGACTCTCAACTCAATTCTCCACTATAAAGATTTAAAGCACAAAACTTAGTAGTGCAAAAATTTTAAGTTAAAAATGTTTAAAGTCAAAAAATCTAGTCCTGCAATGTGCTGAAATACTTGTCTTTTCCACTTTAAACGCAGATATCTTGCAATCTGAGCGGTCAAAAATTCCGAAATTTTTTCCACACATTCTCAGATTAATTAGGTGTAAGATCTTATGGTTAGATGTGCAAAAAAAACATTTTTCAATTTTTTTTACTCCTTGCTATAGAAATGGCAATTTTGAGTGTTTTTTGGCAGAAAAAAGGCCTTGGGCCTTTAGGGGTTAAAGCACAATTGATTAACCCTTTAGTGACCGTGGTTGATTTGGGGGGCAAGTGCAGTTTTTGAATACAAATTTGGAAAAGGAAAATTTCATCACTACTCCAAGGAAGTAATCCCAGATCAGACTATAGGATTTGATGTTGTAGACTTTATCCATGAAAAAAACAAAAAGTGAACATAATCTGACGGTGCAATTTGTTGTGAGTGATCTTTAAAGTGCGATACATCAAAGTAGCCTTCAGCTGAAGTAGCAGAATACATTATTGCCCATAACTTTTGAAACATGCCTCCACAATTTATGGGATTGCTAGGCAACGTTTTTATCGTTCTTAGACATCAATTTCAATTAGAATCACATGAATTGTTGAATATATATGCGACTTAGAAGGTATAACTCAGGCCAGCCCTCTTGTCTTTGGACAAGCACAGCTACCTTGTTACTGTACAAAATTCTCTGAAACTGGATTTGTTTGGAGCCCATGATGAAGCTCTATTTGCGTTACTCTTCGAGTTTTTTCAAATACCCTATATTGAAGGCAGTAAAAGATAAAGAACCCAAAATTCGACCTAAAAGTGGTCAACCGGTCACTAAAGGGTTAATAGCATTAGTAGTCTCTATCAATTGTATAGAATGGACATTGTTGGATGGCTAGTTTGTAAACTTTGCATGCATAGACAATGTTTTCTACCTTCATAAATGTCTTGTTGTTATATATAGTACGTTAGATATTTGTTTGATTCTATTTATTCAAATTTTGAATCTTATCAATGAAGTGATGTAAAGGGTGATTCACTTCAAGATTTTGGTAACTAAAAGAAACTAAGTTGTCAATATCTACAAGTTCGCTTATATGCAAGAATCAAGGTCAAAATTGATGACTTGATTTGAATGTTATTACATAATAGTAGACAACAAGAGATGATTATGGATCAAGTTCTTCTAAAATCTAAAGACATTGAAATAGGCTCAAGATTAGTTAGCTACTAAGTTAGTGTTACCACATGATTTTAATTTTGTTGATATTTGTATTGTAATCAAATTAATATTCCTAATTGTGCTAGTATAATATAGTGTGGCTTTCGTAAATTAGTGTGACAAGCACTAATAGGATTTTTCAATGTACTTTGAGAGAGGGCCAATATTTTTTTGAAAAATCTCATATTCATCAAATCACTAAAGGGGTCATGATTTTGGGCTTCTTCTTGGATTTTGCAATATTTACTTTATGCTGTTCCTTCCTTTTCATTTTTTTGTACTATTTAAGGATTAAATCTTTTGTGGTGTCAAAGCTTCAATGCTAGCCTTTTCTTATAAAGAAACACTTGTCATAACGGAAATTTGAAAATCCATTCCAAGATTTTGTCTTGACACTTGCGAATATGCATACAAGTATCACATTAGAAGATTATTGAGGCATCTAGAAGACTTTAAGTTCTTGGACTATGGGAACTTTGCCACATCCACAATCTGAAGTGGTCACACGAGCGCCACATTAGATATTAATATTGAATTTATTTTTTATTTTATTAATATTTATTAATATTTTCAATTATGAGTTGTTTTATAAAAAAATTATTAATATTAATATTTATTATTTTTAAATTATTTCTATTATTTAATAATTTGACGGCGTTGAACTGCTTTAGCAAAGGGAACAAAATTGAAATAGTCTCTTAATGCCCTCAAAACTCCCTAATGTTTTTTATTTTCTTCATATTTTTTATAAGGTATTTTTAAAAAAAAATTTACACATAGAGTTATTACTATGGAGTGAGATGAATCCATAGCCCCTCTTATTTGGACTAGGGAGAACTTATTTTCTCATTGGTGTAGTCAAGGATAAATATAAGGCTTTGCCCCTTTTATGTAGTAGTTAAATTTGTATTTTTGAATGTCACCTAACTAATCTTGGTTCCTAATTCTAATATGAATAAAAATTGTTCAAATTTAATCATCCACGGTAAATAATAAGTTCCAATGTTTTTGTTAGACAATTTGAATTGACTCCCTCATGGTCCTTTTTTCACCCAACAAGAAAATTGAAGAGCTTATAATTTACCATTGACAATCAAATTTGAAAAATTTGATTCATATATAGGACATAGATACAAAGTCATCTAGTATTGTTCTCAAAATACAAAATTAATCAACTACAAAAAGAGGCAAGTTTTAATATTTCTCCCTACCTGTGGTAGTGAAGGGGGTGTCTAGTTTGACTGTAGTTTTTTGGCATCTTTACATATTTTTTATGTAGGCGATCAGTTGAAAGATGAAGATGTTTGTATATGCTATTTTTAACTACACCGATCCACTTGAATTTCAAAACTTTTCTTTTCTAAACAAGATTTTGCAATTTTTTTATTGTGCCTTAGACCAATTTTTTTTTGTATTTATCAAGAGAGTAACTTGCACTCTAGAATGCATGCAAGTCAAGAACAAAGCGTAGAATCAACCATACGTGTACGTTCATCCATAAAATATCTATTATTAATAACTTCATCCAAATATAGGCAAATCTAATGTTTTTGAAAAATGTTAGGCCATTTCATACCTTTTTTCACCCATTTTTTTAGTATTGAAGTAGTCAATGCCCAAATGAAGTAAATTTTTGACAAAATTTTGGCTACTTGCCTTAATGAAATTGGAAAAACGCTCCCAAAAAAATACTTTTGGGGGTTGAAAAAAGGTTGAATGAGGGGAGTAATTCTCCTTGGCCTCTTGGCTCTTGTCACCAAACCAAATGGATTCATAAAAGATTCTCTTATTGTTTCTTTGCCATGGCAACACACAACTTCACTAATGCATCTTGTGCAGTAAATAACTATTGGAATCTAGATGTATTATTTGCATTTGTTTACCCTAAGAGCATCCCCTATGTTCCTTTAAATTTTGGCCCTCCTACTTGACAAAAAGTGGTCCTCCAAATTGATTGGTGTTTTGAGGCATGTATGAGAACCCATGTGGTGCAACTCAAGGCCGCAACACTTCATTCTAGAAAAAGAAGACAGATGAAGCTGAGACGGAGGACCAATTCTACAATGAAAGAGAGTCAACCTTTAATCATGGCACTATTTACCTTGTCTTTTTCTTTTGGAGGGCTTGTCAAAGAGAGCCCACATAAGGGTCAGGGTGAATAAGCCCCCTCGCTCAGCCCTTCCAAAACATCCTGAGGGTGCAAGTAAAAAAAAAGTCCCCCTATTTTGTGCTTGATTAATTTACTTTGTACACTTCTCCTAGCAAATTTAGGGCCTTTGGTTGCAAATATGAATTCAAAATTTGCAAATTTTATCATGCGTGGAAAATAAAAAAATTTCAGCGTTTTCCCGAGGGGCCGAGCAAGGGGGCACATAGCACGGTAGTCATCAAAATTCAATGGGCTTGTCGGAGGGATGCCTGATGCCCTGATCCAAGGGATCTCATTTCTTGGCAAAACCTATTTGACCTTCAACCTGGTGCCTCCAAGCAGCCATTTGAAAGACCATAGAGTAGCAGGGGGGTTTTGAGCAAAAAATAATCCGCCCCATTCTTGTATAAAGAAATGGCACAGTTTGAGAATCCAAAAATCGCATGTTTGCTACCACATCTCGGGATGGGATTGCTCAAATTTGGATGAATGTACATCATTTTCAACGAATAAATAAAATTTCATCCACAAATTGCAGGTTTCATCCATTTCTAAGGATGTAAGCAGCTTCATCCTTCCAGAGATTATCGCTTTTCTGTACTGCCTAAATTAAATGAAAAAACAAACCCTGGCCTGCCCCCTGGAGGTTCCGAAGAGAGATCCTGGCAGCCGGATCAATTTTAGGAGGAGGGATCTTAGATTCTAGCCTAACTTACAGTACTTATTAAAACAAGCTACAGTCCTCCAGCACTAGAATCTGGCTTTAGGGCACTGCAGAATCCAGACTCACAGAAGCCGTCCCTGCCGGCGCGCCAAGCTTTGTTTGCGGCTGTCTGGAGAGGAGCTTGGGGCAAACTATTAAAGGAAAATTCACCTTTCAGGCTAAGAAAATCCACAATGCAGATCGTGGTGTGGACATGGTGGAGTTCGGCAACATGGCCTTTCGGAGCAGCTGGAAAGACTGAGATGGAATTTCCAAAAATTCATAACTCTAATTACAGATTGCAGTGGCGTCTTCCTCGAACGGCTCGAAGAAGCGTTGCAGCGAGGGATTTAGAAGGTTTTCAATTTGTTGCTTGGAATGGAGATTCCTCCTATGTTGAGAGCAAGTTGACTCAGAGATGCGCGGAGATACTTTCGTTATTAGGGATCTGAACGGAGCTGAACGGAGCAGGCAGGTGATGACGCTGATGGATTCTTTCGTTTCTAGTTCTGAATGAGACGAGACTGAGATTCAATTTGATGATAGTAGTTGGGATGGAATCACGGAAACAACTGACAAAGGTCGTGCAATTGGAGTCCGTCCGTCAGTTGCTGGATTAGTAGTGTTGGAACTTCTGCGGCACGGCCAGCTCGCAGTGAGCAAATTGTTGATTGAGCGAGGCTTGGATGTCTCTTTTCTTGGTTACTGAGTTGTTGTTGTGTAGAGTTGTGAAGAATTGTGATTTTATTCGCTGCGTCTGTCATGGTAGCTTGAGGGGGATCTGAGGTCGGGTAGCAAGGTCCTCCAGCTGCGTGAAGTCGCCGTAGAGAATGCCGTCGTCTCGATCGGGGCGAAATTGTACAGCGAGATCACGGAAACAATCGGTGCGGTAGTTTCGCTTTCACCGCGATCTTGTCTTTAGGGAAAAATATCAATTGTAGTAGTTTGCACTGAATGTTGAGATGATGACCGAAAGTTTGGTTAGCGGAATACAGTGAGTTGATGCGGTGCGGAAAAATCAATCGACAGTAGTGAGAGTCGGAATTCATTATTTGCGAAACCTCGACGAGAGTGCCATGGCGAATGCCTCAGACGAGATTCTGTCCGCGCTTGACAAAGCCAGGACACAATGGTACCACTTCACCACAATCATCATTGCCGGAATGGGATTCTTTACAGACGCTTACGATTTGTTCTGCATTTCGACCGTGACGAGGTTGCTGGGACGGATTTACTACTACAATCCCGCGGACAACCATCCGGGCGTTCTCCCGGCCAACGTTGCTGCGGCCGTCAACGGCGTGGCGCTCTGCGGCACGCTCATCGGGCAGCTCCTGTTCGGCTGGCTCGGTGACAAGCTCGGGCGCAAGAAGGTGTACGGATGGACGCTCCTGATGATGATCATCACCTCGGTGGCGTCCGCGATGTCGTTCGGCCACACGGCGAAGGCTGTGATGACCACACTCTGCTTCTTCAGGTCATTGTTACGAAGTATTCCACATTCGAGCTTTTCGGACTGCGTTTTCCGCTAATTTGTTCTGCGTTTTCCTCTTTCACAAAATCCTGTACGTATTGAATCTTGAGCTGTAACCTCTCCGGAAGGTGTAATTGGAAAACGCTGAAGAAGTGTTCGAATTGACACTGAGCTAGAGAGCGAGGACCTGATTCTTGGTCGCTGCTTTTCGTAACTATGCTTCAGGTTTTGGCTCGGTGTGGGAATCGGCGGGGATTATCCTCTGTCGGCAACAATAATGTCAGAGTATGCGAATCAGAAGACGCGAGGCGCGTTCATTGCTGCGGTGTTTGCGATGCAGGGTGTGGGAATCTTAGGCGGCGCCACGATGTCCATCGTTGTGAGCGTCATTTTTCGGAACGTGTTGCATAGTCCATCCTTCATGGTCGATGAAATAGCGTCGACTCCGAGCCAGGCGGATTACGTGTGGCGGATCGTCCTCGCTGCCGGTGCGTTCCCGGCTGCCCTAACATTTTACTACCGCATGAAGATGCCGGAGACGGCGAGGTACACGGCGTTGGTGGCGAGGAACAATAAGCAGGCTGCCATCGACATGGCCCGCGTCTTGAAGACCGACTTCGCTGGCCATATCGAAATCAGCGAACCGAACTTCGAAACCTCAGGTAATGCAATTTGTAACTGATCATCAACTAGTCATCGTTTCTCTAATCGTCACCTCATCTCTAATCGTCACCTAATTTAAAAATCTGCTCATGTTCCCTAATTTATCAATCACTACAGTAGGACTTTTCCTCGTGCACGTCTGTGTTAAAAACGATGCTTCCGCTTGAAAGCAGAAGCATAAGAGAGATTGTTCCCTTCGTCATATACATATATTCCAATTCTACTCCTTGCATGGATGGTGTTATGCGCATCACCACTTTCAATTTTCAGCCAACTACGTCCGAAACAGGCCGGTCAGGAGAACCTTTTCGTCTCACATCGCCTTAGAAATTGCAGGTCGACAAGAGGACTATGGACTCTGGTCGCGCGAGTTTGTTCAAAGGCACGGCGTCCAGCTTGCGGGATGCGCGAGCACATGGTTTTTTTTGGACGTAGCATTTTACAGTCAAAATTTGTTCCAGAAGGACATTTTCTCATCGATCGGCTGGCTTCCCGCGGCGCGCACAATGAGCGCGCTCGAGGAGGTGTTTCAAATCTCCCGCGCGCAAGCGTTGATAGCGTTGGTATCCACGGTCCCGGGCTACTGGGTGACAGTCGCCTTGGTGGACGTGATCGGGCGCTGGCTGATTCAAATGGTCGGCTTCTTCTTCATGACCATGTTCATGGTGATTCTCTCCCTCCAGTACTACACCTTGCGGGGCGAACCGTGCGGACAGGACTTGGAGGTTTACTGCGGCGGCAACCACACCGCGTTCCTCACTCTCTACTCGCTCACCTTCTTCTTCGCCAACTTCGGCCCGAACGTGACGACCTTCATCATCCCCGCGGAGCTTTTCCCTGCGAGGTTAAGGTCCACTTGTCACGGCATTTCGGCTGCCGCGGGGAAAGCAGGCGCCATCGTTGGCGCTTTCGGGTTCCTGTATGCTGCGCAGAGCTCCAAAGACGGCAAGCAGGAGAGAGGCTACAAGGCTGGAATCGGATTGAAAAATTCCTTCCTGTTGCTGTCTGTCATCAATGCTGCAGGCTTCCTGTGCACGTTTCTGGTCCCCGAAACGAAGGGAAGATCTCTTGAGGATTTGTCAGGGGAGATTGTCATGGAGATTCCAGAGGTGGAACGAGATGCAAATGGTATTCCCTTCAGTTTTAAGGCGCCTTGTAATTTCTAGAAGCTTTGAAACAATTTGAACACCATTCTTTCGAAGGGCAGGTATTCTCACACTGAGTGAAGCATGTGAGTCCAATTGTTTTTCAGATTTCAAATTGTTCTCCTAGCCTTGCTTGGTTGCTTTCCAACTGGAATTTGCTGAACACAGACGATGCTAGAGAAGATGCATCTAGCACTACTTCAAATGTGAAACAATTTTCCCAAACATTATATACAATTATGTCTGAATTCCTTCTGAATCAGTTCGATTGCAGAGGCTATTTGTCACGGACAGTCGCCTAGAGTACCAGCTTGCCAGAAAGCTACTGGAATCGCTACTCAGCTAATTATTTTCTTCTCGGCCACTGGGCCAGGTCATGTTTTTCACTGGCTGCAGTATTTGCTCCATTTGCTGCAGAAGCTCTTCGTCTATGGTTGCACTCTGTTCCACCTCAATGGCTGTCTTCACATTCTCGCGCACCTGCACACACAAGGCATACCGGTAGTGCACCTTATTGTTTTCCCCTGTAGGAAAGTACCGGTATCTCATAGTCTATATTAGACTTCAAAAGCCAAATTTGGATTAATTCTGATTAAGCCAAACCCAAACTACTGTAGGATGATTCACACAAGGATAATCACATGATCATTCAACCACTCACACTTACAAGGATGATAAATGTAACATTCACTTACGCCATGCAAGAACATGCAAAGCAGTCTTCAAAAACTTACCACACCTACTGAGCTCATGCCAACCAAAGTGGTGGCAATGCTGCGATTCCTCAATGCGTACTGCACTGCGAGCTGGGCGATGCTCTTGCCCTGTGCCTTGCATACCTCAGTTGCCTGAGCACATACCATCTGCGCAGGAAAGTTTCAAAAGCAACGTATCAACCCAAATCCATTTCTATCACTTGAATTGCATTGCTAAGTAAGCCCTAAGTGCCCAAATGGCGAAAAGGGTAGAAAACAGATCATGCAGAAGCTTCAAGGAAGGTAACAAAATGTACCAATGTAAATTAGAAATCGTACCCTACATTTTTAACAACAGAAATACATTTTTAAAGTTACTACAATCGAGGATTAGCTTCCAAAGCAAACATTCTATTCTAGATTGGTCACTTACGCGTTAGCACTGCCTCATGTAACTCTTGAGTCACGTGACAAATCAACCAAACTTAAAAGTCATTCGAAGAGTTTAAATCCAGATTTTAACCTAGTAAAAAGTTTGTTGGAGATGGCCACGCCCCATGGACGTGGACAGTGAGGGCTACCCTTGGTGTCTCCTTCTGAGGTAGACTCTATGACACTTAATTTAGTACATACAATTTGATAAATAGAGAGGAAGCGCGAAAAACCTTGAGTTCTGGAGGAGCAGGGTGCCACTCCGGGTACCCCTGTCCAGAGAGCAGACCCATGGACAAGGGGGAAGCGCTGATGATGCCAACTCCCTTGTCCTGCAAGTATGGCACGAGCTCAAGCAAGGATGTGTCGTTGAGGCTATAGTGGCAGTAGGACAGAATCACTTCCACAGCTCCCTTCGGAGCGCGGTCCAACACATATCTGCACAAGAGAGATTGCATGTGAAATGCTTCAATTTGAGAAGTATACCCAAATAAAACCAAGAGGTCATAGCTCAATATTGCTCCAGATTTGATATAATTAACATTTCTAAAGGGTTCACGAAATGGGAAAGACACTCTACGAGGTTTTAACCAAAAAATGCAAAGTTTACATTTGAAACTTACGTTTTCTGGACATTGCTGCACAGTTTATTTGTTTGCAGTCTATTTCTATCTACATTGGTGCACATTTCAAACTAAATCCAGGAAAGTGGATTGGACAGTGTAGCCATGATGCTTGATTTGGTTTGAGAATATGTCTTCATTTAGTAAAACGTAATTCAAAAAGTTGTTTAACTGATTGTTAAAATTAAAATGCAAATATGTCTATGATAAAAAATGGTTTTTTGTTAAAACCAATAACAAACGTCTGTGTCTTGTTGGGGATATAAGAAACTAATGAAACCCACAGAAAAATTAGGAATGAGAAGTTCATGGCCTCACGAGCATATCTTTTTGAACCGAGCTCTACAGTGAAAACGAGTCCAGAAGAGACCAAAATCCTCACCTGAAAACGTGAAGAGGTAGGCCGCTGATGCCAATGTGCCTGACTTTCCCGGCGTTCTTCAGTTTTTGCAGGGCCGGCACCGTTTCGTTCACAATCTGATCAAGCGACCCGAATTCGATATCATGGCAGAGAATAATGTCGACATAGTCCAGATGGAGGCGCTCCAGGCTCTCGTCCACGCTGCGAGTCACCCGCTCTGCACTGAAATCGAATCCCGAGCCATACCTGCCGCACTTGGTCGACACCACGTAGCTCTCCCGCGGGATGGGCATCGTCTTCAAAGCTTTTCCTAGCACCGTCTCGGCCAACGTATCTCCATAATACCTGTCGACACAAACACAAGGATTCCTTGTCAGTATTCACAGTTTAGCCTCGTCAATATCACACCTTGATTGTGTCAAAACGTCACCTTTCAATGGCCCTATCTCTCTTGATAATATCACAATTTCTAGAGAGTATCATAATAACAAGTAAGAGTAACAGGTATTATAACATTCTTGGTTCAGTTGCAAGACATCCTAGTGGAAGAAATCATGTGAAAGCTCACGGGGAATAGGAAAAAAGATAGAAGAAACCTACGGAGAGACATCGAAGTAGTTGATGCCCAAGCGAGCAGCCTCATGAACAGAGGCAATGGCATCCTCTTCCTTCACGTTACCAAAAACGTTGCCAAGAGGCGAGCAACCAAAGCCGAGAGACGTCACTCTCAAGCCCGTCGCTCCCAGTTCCCTAAACCCTAAACCTGGCATTTCGACAGCCTCCGTCGGCCACTTGCCTTCTTGCTTGCTGAAGAAATAAATCACGAAGTATTTGTTAACAGAAGTATAAAACCGGAGCTATGGCTCGTCCCTTCTCAGACGAAATCTCATGTCACATTGACAGACATTACCATTCTCATCGCCGTTTCAGGATTGATACTGAAAATTCGAGGTCTTTCACAGAAAATAATCATGCAGCAATTCATAATTAAGACTTACCGTAGACATACTTAGTCTAGAATAAGTGAAACAATTGATAAATTTGGCTTACCGTAGAGATACTCAGTCTAGATTAACCTGTAACACCAGAAGCCAGAAAGATTCAATGCTCGATAAAAATCGAGTAATCCGTAGACACAAACTAGTCTGAAAGCATCGTCTCAAACTACTGCACAGCTACCGTACCCTCGTCCCACAATGCCACGAAGTAAAATGTAACTATCTAAGCAGCGATTTCAGAACCTTGATACTCTTTCAAGACGTCCAGAGCACAAGTCAAATTCCGACCAGGCGAAGCACGAGTACTTTTCAACTAACAACGAAATCGAAAGTAAGCCGTGAACAATAAAACACTACTCTAATACTAAAACAAACCAACAGTACTGAAAAACTAACAAACAAGAATCTCCGAAGGAAGGGATGATATAATCGCCATAGCCACGAATTTGCGTCAAAACTTGGCATTTTCGACTCAAAAGCTCGCAGATCATGCAATCAAGTCCAAAATTCTTCGAAAAATTGCAAGAAATCGCACCTATGAAGATGATCGAGTAAAACAGGAATCTGATTCGGGATTCAAGTGACCCAAATGTGCGCCATTGCAGTAAGAATAGCGTGAGTGTGCAAGGTGACGACTGTCGGAGTCGCCGCAGAGCGTGATATAGTTTCCGGGGAAGACCGACGGTCGGGCGATACGGCTCCCTGGGGAAGTAGTGTGCGTCCAGCGGTCGGGGGAAGAGTCAGAGCTGGAGACTCGGTTGACAAGACCAATAATAAACTCATTTTCCAATCACTTCTACTTCAATCAATCATATCATATTTTTAGTCAAACCCCTTGATTTTCATTAAATTTTGTGAAGCCAAGAAGAAACAATTAGCAAGAATATTATGTTCTATCTTATTTCCCAATTTCTCCGATCTTTCATTCATAAAATAAATTTAGCTGATAATATTTCTTGCTCAATTTTTTTTAAATATTGGTACAACTTTGAATTGGTTGCTAGACATGGGACTTATGTTTGGTTAAATATATTACTCATTTAAGTTTCTCTAACAAAGTTCAATTATAATAAATTCTACCCACCAATAGGAATTGATTTAGACTAGTTTAATCTATTAGGAATATTGTATAGCAATCCATACCTTAACCCCTAAAGGACCATTGTCCCTACGGGGGACAAATGCGTTTTCGGGCAGGTACCTACGGGCTGAAATTTTCTCCTGATTTTTTGAAACTTTTTTTGGAGGTAGAAAAATTGATTAGCTTCAAGGGAATATAATTTTTTTTACAATTGGTGCCCGGGAAAAAAAGTTATGACCATATAAGCTCAAAACAGGCTACGGGGGGCAGCTCGGGCAGCAAAAAAAAATGGACAAAAATTTGAATTTTTTTTTTTAATATTTTTTTTCTCATAGGTTATATTTTTGGCTATCTAGAAAGCTTTGATTCATTTCATTTGACTTTGTTATGAGGAAGTTATGGACATTCTTGTTTTTCGGGCAGTTAGAGCATCTTCTTGAAAAAAATAACTTTAGGATTCATTTCTGAATGCAATTTTTCAAATTTTTCAATTTTCTTTTTTTTGCATGGTCTGATTTACTTGTTAGAACAATCCCACCATTGGGATTAGTGCATTTTAATTCCATCTAAAATATATGAATATTTTAGATTTTCCTTCTATTTCGTACCTACATCTACTTAACAATTTTTTTAAGAATGATAATTAAGTTTTTTTTGAATTTTTTTTTTCCTAGACTCTCAACTCAATTCTCCACTACAAGCATTAAAAGCTCAAAACTCTGTAGTGCAAAAATTTTAAGTTAAAAATGTTCAAAGTCAAAAAATCTAGTCCCGCAATGTGCTGAAAAACTTGTTTTTTCCACTTTAAACACAGATATCTTGCAATCTATGCGGTCAAAAATTCTGAAATTTTTTCCACACTTTTTTATACTAGTTAGGTGTAAGATCCTACGGTTAGATGTGAAAAAAAAATAATTTAAATTTTTTTTTAACTCTTTGCTACAGAAATGACAGTTTTCAGTGTTTTTTGGCAGAAAAAAGGCCTCGGTCCTTTTGGGGTTAAATTAGGCTATTTGTTTTGTTTTGTTTGTTACAGTGAGATCTCCTAGATTGTGTGTCCCCCAATCGCATTCTTAATATTGTCGGAAAGCTCTCTTTGAGAAAGGGTGCACAAGCTTTGTTTCGTGGCCTTTGGATATACGGCAAAAAAATTATTGAATTTTGAAGTTTTTATGAACAAAATAATTACTTTTATTTTTTTATTTTTTTATATTGTAGCAACGACAAAGGGCACACTAGTTTCAATTAATATTGAGCAAATCACCTCATACATGTTGGTTGCAATTTTAACCCCTAAAGGACCAAATGACCGTTGAACGTATGCATGTGATCTTAGATATATGCGTATGATGTCATTTTTTAATGGATGTTCTTCAAATTTTGATACAAGGTGTGAACATATAATTTTTTTTATCAGGTCCCCGAATCAAAGGTTATGCTACCCTAAACTTTTAGGGCAACTTGAGTAGCTTTGAGTAGTATGTGCAAATCTCTTCCAATAATTCTAAAATTTGGCAGGTATGTAACTTACATGATACAAGGTGCAAATGTCAAAAAACACATACACATATATAATGTAAAAATCTCACTTCAGGAGGAGTTAAAGTCTATTGGCCATATTGGGCAAGGTAAAAAAAAAACTTTTTTTCCCTAATTTCAAATGTTATAATCTTTCAATCCGTGCGTCAAAGTTTCTAAAAAAATTTCCATACATTCCTAGAAAAGTTTAGTAAAAATTTATACGATTAAATTTTGAAAAAAAACTTTTTTTTTCATTTTCTTTTATTGCCCTAAAAAGTGGTAGTTTTTGACAATTTTTGCCCAGAATGTGCCTTGGTTCTTTAGGGGCTAATCATAGAAAATTCTACTCATTTACATTTTAGGAATGGGAAATATAAGATTTCAAATAACCTATTAAGATGTATTTAATTATATAGATTCCCAAATGTTGTAAGTGGAAAACTATATCTCTAATTTAGCTCCACTTTTAGATTTCTTCTTTCAAATTACTCCACATTTTTTATATTCATCTAACTATAAAAATTACCATACCTAAAATCCAAATCAAACTTGAAGAAGTTATCTAACTATTGCATTGACATCAAAACTTATAGTTAATAATCATTCATTTCTTCCTCCTACGAACACTACCCCGAGCTGGTGGAGGGTGGGGTTGTAAAGAACCCTTAAGGCCTGCAGGTATTGTTGCTATAAATGGTGTATTTAATGGTGGATTGAAATCAGGTTGCCCAGTAGAAGTTACGCATCGATGATACATAACACTGTTGGGGTCTACCATTTGTGCTTTTTTAATTACAATGGGGATAGGTAAGAAACAATAATGTGTGTTAACGACTCCCACTGTAATGTTGGTGTATCCTGCAAAGGCTCCATGCACCTGCCACCAATTGCCATATTCAACAATAGAAAAAAATAATCATTTAAATCTATCATACATTAATTTTGCAACCATTTCATTTTTTAAAACAAGCAAACAAAAACAATAGCCATAGTTTCTTCAATATTATTGTTGGCCCATCTAATACTTGATTTTTATGGTAATATATATATTTTTAATCTAAACTATGACTTTAGTTAATAATAAAACATTATTCCATCAATAGATTTTGAGTAGGATTTGATGCACAATGATATGAAAGCTTATTTATTTCTTACTGCATTTTGGCCGAGGATACTACAAAAAATATGATCACTTGAATTACAAGCCCTTGCTCTAATCATATAGGTTGGATCTATATATTTGGCATCAATAGGTATTTTTTGTTTTGCAAAGAAGTCCTTTACCTACAAATTCAAATACATTCTTTCTGAAGTTTTAGCTTCGATGTTTTTTATGTCTTCAAGAATTTTTTTTTTAAATATGCTTCTTACTCTTGTTCTTATTTAGGCATAAAGAAAGAATATTTTTTAATTTGCATTGGCCTTACAAAAAAAGCTGGGACTCTTCTTTCATACATATTAGAATTTCAATATGCTACAATTATTTAGCCTATGATATTTGGCATGATCTAGCTCGTAAATGAAAATACTTACAATTGTATAAGTATCAAATGAGGAAACAAAGGTATTGACTTGGTGGTAAGTATACAAAATACCTTGCCAGTAAACCACTTTCCAAAATCACCAAGAATAGGATTTCCAGAGGCATCAGATCCTCCAACACCTTCTAAAAGTTCCTGTAATCCACAAAATATTGTTTAATTCATTGATATCATAAAAGAATTAACATCATTATAATAATTATTTTGAATGTACATATTAATCATTGCAAAGTAGGAAATTAACATACCTGCCCAACACCTTCTGCAACAACTACAACACATATACCGTTTTGTTCTATTCGTTTTCTCATATATTCGAGAACCCCATATTTTCCAATCATTGAAAATGTCACCTGGTACAACAAAAATTCATCTAAATTATCAACGTACTCAAATCTTGAGTAATGTAGGTTGACATCAAGTAGACATATGAGAGGGATCATGGTGAAATTGAAATTACAGAGTAGTTCTTTGCACCTCTGGTATCAATACAATGTCAACTTGGCCACTTGCAATTGTTGCATACATGGTAATAAATCCACTTTGCCTACCCATCAACTTCACAATACCCACTCCGTTGTATGCGCTACTTGCCTGCAAATGCATATTAATAGATGAAAACATGGCTAATATTGGTATTAGACTAAGCTTATTTTTTAATGCCAATTGATTTTGTTTGTCACATATCAATATAATTGAATAAAGAAAAAATAGGGACCTCAGTATAAGCAGCATTGATGGCACGTTGTGCCTCTTCAACTGCTGTATCAAAGCCAAAAGTCTTATCTAGAAGCTCTATGTCATTGTCAATTGTCTTTGGAATTCCGACAACCACCATCTTCATCCTTCTCTTTTCGCACTGTTCTACCCAATATTTAAATACAATCAATATATACTATTTTCAAAGTGTATTTTCAGTTGTGGAAAAAAACAAAAATTGTGATTATCAATTCTTCCCTTTTTTGTATAGAATATAGATAGTAAATATTGCAATATATACGCATGATTTGCTCAATCATACCAATACTATGGTTTGCAGTAACCTGCTCATAGATAGCAGTTGCACCCGCATGTGATCCATTTCCGCCAATCACAAAAAACATATTGATGTTCCATTCCTGTTAACTATGGAGTAAGTTTAAAATCTTCATGAAGGAAAAATAGTAGAATAAGGACCTTCATAAATCAAGAATACTAAAAAACAAAGAAAATAAGGTATGTGATAGGACCAAGAAAACTATTGGTCCAATCAGATCATTTACTTAGAGTTAAATAAAAAAAAATTTAAAAGGAATCCATCATGATTGGTGACATTGGACATTTGGGATGACCTTGGTATAAATATTGGGAGATGTAAACATAAGTATTGTAGCCCAGTATTTTGTGATAAATATAATTTTCTTATAACTTATGTATCTAGAATATAAATGAGATTGATTGGTGTTGAATTGCACATTTGCATTTAAGAATATTATAGATGTTTTCAATACAATATTAATCGAAAGTACACGTATGGTATATGATAACAAACCTCAAGCCTATCTACAATATCCTTCAAAGGAGGACAACCTCGAGAAACACCTAGGAAACTGCCTCCTTCCATATTGATGGTTTGAACCAATTTTCGGTTTAGCTATTTGGATTGTAAAATTTGGATTAGTTTCACAACCATTTAGTTTAAATACTCTAGGACATTATCACATTATTTCAATTAGCAAGTCAACAAATTGTTAGGCACCTTAATGGGCGGATAGTTCTTGTCAACAAATCCTTTAAATCCATATTGGATTCCCAATATATGCTTCACTCCATATGTTTCCAACGTGAAGACTATCTGCAATCCTTTACATTTGTCTTGTTTTATATATATGATAATATCTCATTCATATAATGCTATCACATTGAGTCTAAGGCCCGGTCTAAGGGAGGAGGTAATGAATGATTATAGCAAAGAAGTTGAAAAATGAAAGAAAATTACTTGTCGGGTGACATCGTTGAGACCTGGACATAAACCTCCACAAGTTACAATGGCCGCCCTAACCTGTTTAATTTCAATTTTTTGTCTTCCATATTTTAGATGACAATCTAAAATGATCATCATTTTATAAATTTAGGGCAAGAGAAGAAATTCAAGATGTCTAAGAATGATTTAGTAAAGATGTTTACTTGTTCGGGATTGAAATATATCCAAGCACGTGGGCCAGCTCGTCGAGCCCTACATTCACAATTTTTAGTTTTTAATTTGTAAGAATGATAGAAGATCAATAGTTTAAGGACACGATCTTCACAAGTATACAAGCATAAAGTTTTTGAAGGTTTCAACTTTAACAATGTGCCTACCATAAGGGTTGGAATCGCCAATCACCTGTCTCATCATATTCAATGCCTACAGAGCTGGGGTGACCAAAATGAATAATCTGTACCTCATCATATCAATTAGTATTGCAAATGCATTAGAAAATTGCAAACTTTTGCCAAATTCAAGTTTGTTTATCAAACAAATAAAATTGAAGCATGAGTTGAAACATATATATTTGTTATACATCATGCCTACCATTCACATATAAAACAATGCTTAGAGTTGGTTGTTTGGACCTTAACAAGTATACGATCGTCATCGTGTACATAAATGCGACGCATATCATTGGCATCCAATCTAGGAGTTGTTGATTCTTCAATATTATTTCCTCTGAATTAATAGTTTGCACATCCAATATACAACAATTTTCTAGATTAATTTTGATATTAAATCTTTGTGGCAATTTTCAATTAAATATTCATAAGTCGCTTATCATTACCATCATTTTGAAAAGTCAAAAAATGTAATAAATATAGGTTGAGAAATGCAACCCGCTCTTAGTGCGATAAGTTGATTCTATGGGCGGCACATTATGTTGATCGCTAATATGTGGAAGTGCAAAAGGATCATTGAATGGAGGAGTGAACTGAAAGGCTTCTGGATTGCTACCACCATTGTTTCCTCTCCTACAAACACACGAAAAGCATCCGACCATCTTTTTTATTTATCTTTTTTTTCCATCTTTACATTATTAGAAATCTCTTTTAGGGTTATAACACCTTTCTTTGGATTTTTTGGCAATAATAATGGTTTTCTTTTCAATCATTCTTTTTTATAACGTGGAAATTCTTTGAGAGTCAATTTTGATATTGAAGTCTCGAAATGTAATCTTGAATTCATATTCATAGTCTCCTTGATATTTGTAAATCCATTGCACTAGGTTTTGCATGTTCACAACTATTATTTGCCAATACTAAAAAGGTTTAATTTGTTGCAATATTCTTTTACATTTGCTTGTAGTTTTCTATTGGAATTTTCATCATTCTTTGCCTCCTTTGCCTCTTCTTTAGATGTTAGAATGCCATCTATTCTTTGGAATCCTTCCACGTAAACTACATTTGTGAATAATTTTTTGCTAATACTACTTAAAAAGAAGTAAGACGCACAAATTGTAGTAAGAATGTGAAAAGCTATTTCATAGTAGAATTGCCGGTGGCGAGATTCTAAGAGGGTAAAATTGTACTAAAAACGTTAAGGAGGCAATGAACAAGGATATTAGTGACCTTTCCACACTTTCCTTTATAGAACCCACTTTTTCCTCACACCAATGTCAATTTCTCATTAACAAATATTTTTATTTGATACCCTTCTAACAAAATAAGCTAAATATTTTGTAAAATTAATGTGAACAATTAAGCCAGAATATATTATTGTCAATTAACATCAACAAATGTACAAGTTTTTATAAATATCATTCAAAAAGAGACTTGAATATGAGTACAAATAGTTGGATCCAAAAAATTGAAAATCACGCTGCAAGAGAAAGGGGTGTTTTAAGTATAGTCCTAGTGGTATAGTCTTGTAAGTAATGACGTTTTAGGGATATTTTTTAATAAAATTTTATTAAAAATATTCCTAAAAGGTCATTACTGATAGGGCTATACTACAAGGATTATACTTAAAACACCTCTTTTTCTCACTACAACCAAATGGTCTAGTAGAAAATAATAGATATTCAAATCATTTGAGAGTTGATCTAAGCTATTAGTGACTTGATAGAAAATGGGGAGAAAGAGGAATAAGATACTAGATAATACTAGGAAGCTACATTAGTTAAAATGTAGTGTCCATTTTATTCTTGGAAATTTATCATTATATTTAAAGTTGTAATACCATATCATCAATTCAATAGACAAATTAATCCACTTTTCTTAAATTTGACTTGACTCTTGCATAATTGTGATTTGGATGTATTGAGCAACTATCCATCCTAGTTCTTGGTTAGTAGTATAAAGATCCTTTTTGGCACGTGTATATATTTATAGTTTAACTATATGACACCTTATACTAGCTTAAATCATTCTCATTTTCTAAGGTCCACTCAACCACAATATTAATTTTTTTCAAATAATTGAACTTTGTACAAATTGATTTACATACCTTCTACAAGTCCGAGTACAAGTCACAAAATTCTATTTTTTTTTATGAATTTTTAGAACAACCATGAATTTTTGAAGAAAAAATAATGGAAATTTATATATCT
Organism: Pseudisothecium myosuroides; assembly: GCA_951799445.1. Taxonomy (NCBI): domain Eukaryota; kingdom Viridiplantae; phylum Streptophyta; class Bryopsida; order Hypnales; family Lembophyllaceae; genus Pseudisothecium; species Pseudisothecium myosuroides. The sequence goes on from OX637289.1 coordinate 15,046,622, forward strand.
AAAATACACAATATGCTTTATATTTAACTAGAATTGCATATTATAGTATAAAACATCACAATGCAAACCAAACTTTTGTGTCATTCTTAAAAGCAAAAACATATAGAACTTGGTTGTAGAGCCGAATTTGCCAAAATCTATTACAGCTTGACTAATTTGTGGATTGAATTTTTTTCAAGATAAAATCTAGTAATAAATCTATAAGGATATTTCCATTACCTTTATCATTAAATGCATTCAAACAAACTCTAATTGAAAATTGGTTGAATATATATATTTTTTGACCCTATAAAGCTCCATGAAATACTCCATTATATTTAAATTAACCATGTCTACACTCTAAAGTTAAGGCCTTATAGAGATTACCTCTAAGAATTTTGTACATATAAGGTCTTTGGTTACACATTGACATAATATAAGGGTCTTTTGAAGTGTTTCCAATATCTTCTAAAACTAGCACTAAAGAAATATAAAACATTTTTATATTCATAGATGATATAATATAAGATTAGTGTAAAATAACGGAGATTGTAGTGAATCATGGTTCAAAGTCTTTCTAAGGTAATTCAAAGATGCATCAATTGAAACAATATGAAAATTTAAGTTTTTTTTTAAAATCTTGAAATTGAAAATTCACAAAATTCAATAAATTCTCAAAAAAATATAATATTAAATAATTCAACCTTACAAGGTACCTACACCTAATTGTGTGATTCATTTATCAAACCAAATTAATCCAATTTTCTTTGGCCTAATATACGTAGCCTCTATTCATAAAAAGAACCTAAGTTTTTGGTACACTTCTTTTCAACAATACAAAAATTCATCGATTAATCATAAAATGTCCAAAAAATGCTTGCTAGGAGAACCTGGAATCCTTTTTTAATTTCCAACAAGAACCAACAAAACTTAGACAATTTAATTATAGGAACCATGCTCAAATGCTTATAGGTGTACTCATCCCACCGGTGTGTGTATACCCGTCCCATCAACCTGCGTATACCATGCGGATATATACTGGGCAGGCATTCTGATACCTGGGTGTGGCGGGTACACGGCAAGACACCATGGTTTCACGTTTTTTTGCTCCTCCTGCAAATTGTTTCCAAGAAGTTTAGTCGTAGGGTTGCAATTTCCTGAAGTTGTGAAGCTCTACAACACGTACAGCTTCGTAATTCTGTTCGCAATCTTTCGAATGGAATGAATGTGGCTTAGAGAATGCGATCGCTTTGCAATCGGGTTCCAAGATTTTGAGGTATGCATAATAACGTCCGTGAATTTGTGGCGCAATGGAGGATTTTCTGAACATGTTTGAATTATGGAGACCTGTCTCTCTGCAATTTGTCATGGAGGGGTTGTCGAAATTGCGGTTGTCGAAATGAAGAATTGCATACGTGCAATTGGAATGCTCATTTTGATTTGTGTGTAGAAAATGAACATATGGGTGATAGCCATGAATCAGTAACAGGAATATTATACGACGTCGAAGAAGCTGGCAATTAATGTGGAACTGGTGATTGTATCAATGAAGGCGTGAGTTAGGGTTCAAATGGGTATTTTTGTGGTGTGGAATCATGAAGACGCTCCCAGTGGTTAATGTATCCAGAATCCTGATCTATCGCAGGGTTTAGGGTTTAGGGTTTACTAAATCGACTTTGTGTCGCAGGCAGTGGCTTCCAGGACGTTTGAGAGAATCACCTAGTGTTGGGATCCTGTGAGCACCAGGCATGGCAGAGCCTAAATTGAAACTTATGAACTTTGTGGCAGCTTCGCAGGTAAACATTTCGTCATTCTCTTTTTTACTGTATACAGTTTTATTTTCTCTATATACTCAGTTCTCATTCTTGTGGCGTCTGGCAGACGGATGCGGAGATTGAGAGCCGTCCCGAGACTCAGCAAAAGCAAGAAGTCTACGATGACCGACCTTTGTTCGAGGTTGGTGCTTTGTTTCATTGCCCCTCTTCTGGTGCTGTTTTACTATCTGAGTCCTTGCTAATTGCATGAAGTTCATTAGTTACTCGTTTTAGAGATTTTGATCAACACTTTTTTGTAGGGTTCGATGTTCAAAGTTGAGGTAACTAGGCTCTAGGATTTTTTCTTTTTTTTTTAAGATGCTGGTAGCTAGATTGGAGCGTTAAATATCTATCGTTGTTGCAGATATTGAAGGAAAACGCTGACAAAAAAGACGCAGAGTTCAATGAGCGCTTTAAGCATCGTATGTTCTCATGCCAGTACAACACTTTCCCGGTTTTTTCACTGCAGTCGGCGACCGGAAACCCACCGAATGTTTGTGTGCTGGATAAATTTTGCTTCAGGGGTCTAATGCTATTTGATCTTATATTAGATTTATTATGAGTCAAACTTGTTTCTTTGGTAGGTATTATTTAAGTTTCTGCAGCCCTCTTTGATAGATTGCGCTACTGCTCACTGTTACTTCCTGAATATGGCATATATAGACCTCTCACATTCTTATTCTTAGCTGTTATGTAATGTGTTTACAGGACCACCTAAGGCGCTCGATGAAGACGAAACTGAGTTCTTGGATGCATTGGAGACGGTGAGCATGGCTACTTGTGGCGGGGACATGGGTACGACTAATCTTAGTTGGGGATCTCTTGCTTCTGGAGGTCTTTCTCGTGCTAGCGTAGGTCCCTCCTGCACTAACCAAGTTGCGCTAATTAGCTACCTGGGGTGCTAAGGTCCGTTAGCTACACCAAACATCGTAATTACTGTGGGTTCAAAATGCCTTCACCACAGATTTATTGTGGGTGACAAAATTACAAAGATTTCCTTCAAGTATGGACATATTATTGTAGTGGAAAGTGACTTCTTTGTATGTGGTAGTACCCACAGTAATTGCAATTTTCTGTGTAGTTGGAAGTTGACTAACCTATTGTGTGCCCGCGCTTGCAACGTATCTATAGGGATTTGGACGTTCAAGTTAACTAACTGTTCTTACTTGCTTGGTGTGGGTGGATTTAGCTCTTCAAGCCATTGGTTAGGCACTGTTGGTTTACTTGTCCAAATTCGGGAGTCAACTGGTGGAAATGAATGTAAATTCACTGCAAGGCAGATAGTGGGAGTTTTTACCAATTTGCTGACTGAAACAACTTGTGCAGTGCGGGCACTTAGTAACTAGTTCCAGTTAGCTAATTGGCGCAAATTGGGGTGTGCGGGCCGGGCCATAGATTGGATATTGAGGTTGAGTATCGGATTGAGTTTCATGGGCTGTCTGTGGGAGCTATTTTAGTAGCAAAGGTACTCAATAGATTGCGAAGGCCTTGTGTGAGAGTGTTCAGCTATAGCTCAATTAGAGCGGGCTTTTATGTAGCAACTTTCATGCTGATACATGTAATGTATACTTCTTGTTCCCTACATTACAGCGTTTTGATATGGTTTGCAGTATAGAAAACAACAGGAGCAGGAAGCTGCAGATGCTGAAGCACTGGAACTAACAAATTTTCATGTGCGTTCAGCAAACCACTGTTGAGGGAGATCATGCTTCAGATTATTGAGATTGTCAGTTTCTGTCCTAAAAATTCCATAAATCAAAACTGTCGTTTGTCAAATTATTATCTTTGAAATGCTTATCAATTTCTTTTATCAAGTTGTGACAACAATTTGCAGACAGCAATCGCCAGTAGGACTATTGTGACAGAAGAAAAGCCATTAACAACTGGCACTCTACAATCAGAGGTAAGACGCTATCTCTTGTGTCTTTTGATTTGTATGGGCTTTATGGAATTAGTTTTGCCATATACTAAATAACGACTACGGTGTTATTGTGTATTTGAAGTGTATCTGATATCGAATTTGACTCTTTTGTTGTCTGTTGCCAACATATGCAGCAGGCTGTTAAGCCCTCACTGACCGGAAAGAGACCGCAACCTAAACCTGCTTTGTCCGTTTCTATCAAGATCAAATCTCAGCCGAAAAAGGCAAGATTGGAATCCCCACCTGCTATCGCGGAGCAGAAGGAGCAGAATGTTCCATCAAGTGAGAAAGGGGGAGACAGTAACTTGTTGGGGCTTGTGGCATACAGCGATGAAAGTGATGAAGAATAAGAAAGTTGTCTTTGCTGCTGTACATTCATTTGTGATTACAATGATTTCACAGATTTCCACTGATTTCTTTTTGTAGATCACGTGCAGTCATGGCTTCGATATCACTCATGGTGCTTTTTTATGTCTTGGACGTTCAGAAATAGTTGTGGTTATGGATGGCATAGGTCAAAGTCTTATTTCGTTTGAGAAGAGTTGTTATTGCATTATGCCATAGGTGTTAGTGTAAGACAGTGAGTTGCAGAGTATCTCGTTTAACAATGTTCTGCACTAATCAGTGGTGTTGCTTTATTGAAATCAGGGCGTTTCTCTTTATCACATTGCAAGAACACCTGTTCCAGTATCGTTGTATATTTCTTTAGTAAAATATCTATCAGCATTGTATCTCTCTTCTAGTTTTGTTAATATCTTTCTGTAACCTTTTTTATTTTTGCTTCTGTGCTTCTGCAACAGTTGAACCTTTTAGGTCCCATGTAGTTTTTATAAAAAATTGTTGTTTTCTATTCCCAAAATCAACAGTGCACCCAAAATTCAACAGTATGTATATTTTTGTACATGTATGTCTCTGCATGTTGGATTCTAGTACAAGTTGTAAATTTTCCTATTTTGTTGGTTTTGGGTATGGTTACATTATTTGTGACAGCATGGAAGTCTAAATACAAATTCAAACTATAGAATGTGGAAGTGAACTTGGTGTTTAGTATGCTAAGTTTGAAATTGGTGAATATTGGATGGTGCACATCTTCTCAATAGGTTTTATGTATTGAAAGGCATGTGTATTAATCATAGACCCCTTTATGTTTAGGTTGTGCTTGCTTTATCTCAAGGGTGGAGATAAAACGCCCACACACAGGGGCAAGATTGCACTTGGACTTTTTTGTCACATTAATCCCTTTTTTTCCCTTAAGCATGATACTATCCACTTTTTTTGGAGGGGGGCCAATTGGACAATAATTGCAGTAGACATGTGTTTTCATTTCTGAAAAATAAATATAAAATTTTTCATTCATATCTAGTTACAAAATGGTAGCAAATAGAGTGATGGACGGTGAGGTTTGAAATCAATGGTCATGGGTTGAACCTTCTAGCCCTTGAACGACGCGAAGGACATTTGGCGTCCAATGAATGACAAAGCATCTTTGCATGTGGATAGAAGTGTAACTATTCATCCTCAAAATTTTGTTGTGAAAAGGGAAGGTCTTCTATAGTAGGTCAATTTCCAATGAGTGCTTTTTCATTTTGTTAAGGCAATGATTCACACGGTAATGGAAAGGGAGGATTTCGAGGGTCACCCCTTCGTCCTTTAAGGGTTAACCTTGCAACGCTAGCGTGGACCAAAAACGTCCTCTAGACGATTGTGAAATGTTCAAGAGGTTGGAAAAATGCCTTTCTTTTCATTTAGTTTGATTCTCCTATAAGGTGGTTGGTGCTATCAAAAAACAGCTCGTCCAGGTTATCATCTTTTCTAACTTAACCCTTGAAAGGCCCTTGGGGTCCCTCTATACAAACCGTATTTAGCCTTATAACTCTTCAATTGTGGTTTAATATAAGAATTGTGATACATTGTTGTACTTACATACTGTCATGCTCATTAATTTACTTTGTACCCAAAAGTATTTGGCCAATGTTTTTCTGATCAAATACCACCGAATTTGCAATATACTATACATCCGCAAAGGACTTTCAAGCCCTTCAAGGGTTAAGTTGGTTTGCAGAACAAAGTCCAAACATGGTGGACACGGGCGTAGGGGAGGGGAGGGGAGGATTGAGCTTATAGTTGTGCAACGAGCCTCCTGCAGAGGCCGTTTTGCCCTCCTGTTTTATCCCTAGGGAAAACGCAAGAACTTTTTATTTGCTAGGCATGATAAAATTTGCAAATTCTAAGTTCATATTTGCAATCAGAGGCCCCAAATTAGCTAGGAGAGGTCTTGAATATACCCTAAAGACGGCACAAAATAGGGGGTAGTTTTTTTTACATTGACCCCTAGCTTTACCTCCGCGAGAGGCTGGTTGCACAACTATAAGCTCAGTCGGAGGGGAGCAACCAATATCCAAACTTTTGAGAGTGGGCCACAACATTTCTAAGGTAACAAGCTCTGAAATCGCACAGGTTCTAAAATCGCCCACCCTATTCAAATGTACACTACTTGTACATGTAATTATTTCACAGCCTTCAGTGATGTACAAACAATGTACATTTTAGGGGGTGGGCGATTTTAGAGCCCTATGCCACTTCAACTTCAAAATTTCATAACTAATTCCAGAAAGCTCCAAAAAACATGAAACAACTTGGGTTAGATGCCAATTCCTCTTGTCTTTCAAGAAAAATTTACTGAAAAATATTTCGAGACGTTTCACCTCCCCAAAATTCAGTTTCAGCTCTTAGGTGGGCGATTTCTGACCTGTTACCTTACATTGTTTGTTGTTTGGTCACAATTGTTCATCAAGTGAACGATGACTTGCCGGCCTGTCCAATTCTCTCAAAGCATCACTATGGGAGGGGGCTGTAAAAGCAATCTGTCTCTAAAAATGATCCGGTAGATTTTGCCTCTAACATGTATCAGAAGTGTACATTTCAAGAGGGGGTCACTTTTAGAAACCACTGTGTTTTCAACTTCAAAAATTCATAACTAATTCCATGAATGTCCAAAAAATATGAAACAACTTGGGTTAGATGCCAATTCCATTTTTCTTACCACGAAAATTTACTGAAAATTGTTTTGAGGAGTTTAGCTTCCCCCAAAATGCAAATCAGCTGGTAAAGGGTCGCTTTTACAGCCCCCTCCCATATAGGACATTAGGGGTCTGGCGGGCTCATTTCCTTGCAAGCTCTCAATTTTCAGGCTTGTCTCCAATTTTCAGGCTAAGTGCCTAGGGGTAAGCGCATGGGGATAAGTTGCCGTGGGCCTCTAAATATTTGACATGGAAATTCAATTTCGGCACCTCCTTGCCGAATCTAACCCTCACGTACAATACAGCAGATCAATTTGGGGGTCATGGAAACACTAGCTGGACAATTGTGAAGCACAAACCCTGCCCTAGCAATGCAAGATGAAGCTAGGAAGTACGGTGGGCACTCCGAAAACCTTCACTTTTTGTTATTGTGTCTAGATACCATTATTAGATTGGTCAAAGTTTTAGACTTTCTTATTAGCAAGTGAAAGAAGGTTCCAACGCTCTCGCCCTACTGGTTTATTCTAAGAAGTTGCTATTAAAATGTTGTAGAAAATGTAAAAAAATTTGCCAAGGACGTGGTCCTTTGGTTGTGTGTATTTTTTCCTTTTATCAATGCAATTGGTCCATGTGTTTCAAGAAAAAAAAGAAAAAAAAAGGTTCCAACACAAAAGTATGCAAAAGTTACAAAGGGTCAAAGTTTTTTTTTGGTAGAGGTTCTAAAATTGTTTCTTCTATAGTGGTATATATTGATTTTGGAGATGTACCCAGAGTGATGATGGTGTTTTCAGGTGAATGGCGCATTTAGGTGTGCCCGCGTTACAGTAGATGGGCCAGTTTTGCAATTTGCACAATGAATGCCCTTGTTTGGCGAATCCACCAACATAAAATTATTCAGCAAGGTTCACAATGCGACATCGGATAGTCAAGACAACTCAATTTGCAAGGTAATGAAACCCATAAGGTAGAAACACCCATTAGCGTCCCTACTCCCATTCCTGAACTTTAGAGTGTCACCAAATTTATCCCTAGACTTCCCATTAATGTGTCCTTGAAATGCTTGGCTCTGATTCGCTGACACATTTGAAGGACACATACCTCACTCTCACTTGCTAACTACTGATTTTTGCAGATTTTAGTTTGGGGTTCACCTATGTGACACTATCAATGGTTTAAGGAGCCGTCTCTTTGAATTTTTTTAGAAATTACAGATCACATCCGAAAAATCTAATTGTTTTTTAATATTCTTCATTTTCACTCGCTAATACTACAAAATATCAATTTTAGGAAAAGTTGCCTCCAACTATGCTGAATTGCATATTATTGACGGTTTTGGGTGCTTTCACCTTAGTCCGCTTCAAGTTTTTGAAAATTGATTGTTGAAAAAATAATGCTGAAAATGTTTTAGAAAATGTAAAAATCGCCGCCGAGGGTGTTCCTTTTGGTTCTGTGTACTGTTTCCTTTTATTAATGGAAATTGTCTATGTGTTTCAAAAAAAAAAAATTGATTGTTGACTCAGCAAATTTGTGCAGCTCAGTGCAAACTCAATGCTTCATGTTTTTTTTTGCAAAGTAGTTTTCAATCAAACTAGTGTAGCCCTGGGCCGTTGCCACAACCTAAACAAAAGTAAAAGTCATTTTTTAAACAAAAAATAACTCAAAAATCTATAACTTTCAAATCATGTGACCAAACACCACAAAACCAAGCCCGGGCACCCCTCTTGGCCAAGGGCTTTCCAATGGTACCAAGAACGTGATAACTTTGACTCACGGTTCAAAAGATACATAATTTAGCATAATTTAGTGTAGCCTTGTGTCATTGCCACATCCAAAACAAAAATAAAAGTCATTTAAAAAACCAAAAATAACTCAAAACCCCATAACTTTCACATTGTAGGTCTAAACGTCACAAAACAAAGCCCATGCACCCCTCCTTGTTGAGGGCTTTCCAACGGAACCAAGAACGTGACAAATTGACACACCGTTCAAAAGATATATAACTTAGTAATTTTTAAGATCAAAAAATAACTCAAAATTCAATAACTTTCGTACCACAGGTCCAAACGCCACGAAACCAAGCCCGTGCATCCCTCCTCACAGAAGGCTTTCCGACGGTACCAAGAACGTGACAAAAATCAAAGTAAAAGTAATTTCCTAATTTTTTGACCCATAAATGCTTTGAACTTCAATAACTTCCGTTCCTTAACTCCAAACGCAACGAAATCAAGCCCTTGCACCCCTCCTTGCCGAGGGCTTTCCGATGGTACCAAGCACACCACCGGGGGACGGCTGGTCCAGGAGATCTGGACGTGACAAACAAAACAAAACAAAACAAACAACCTGTCTTAAGGTATGGACTAGTGTAGCCCTATGCCGTTGCCACACCCAAAACAAAAGTAAAAAGTCATTTTAAGAACCCAAAATAACTCAAAAACCCATAACTTTCCCTCTGTAGGTCCAAATGCCATGAAACAAAGCTCATGCACCCCTCGTCGCCCAGGGCTTTCTAACGGTACCAAAAACGTGACAAATTGACACATGGTTCAAAAGATACATGATTTACTAATTTTTTAAGATCCAAAAATAACTCAAAAATCCATAACTTTCGCACCGTAGGTCCAAACACCTCGAAACCAAGTCCGTGCACCCCTCCTCGCCGAGGCCTTTCCGACGGTACCAAGCACCCCCCGGGGGACGCACGGTCCGGGAGATCTCGACGTGACAAATAAAACAAACAAAACAAAACAAACAAAACAAACCACCTGTCTTAAGGTATGGATCATGTCAAAATGGGAAGAACAAGGAAATCTTGCCGAATAAGAAAAATTCTCCGTAAATTTGCATAATTTATTGCATGAATTAAAAGCTCCAGATCTTCCTAACATGCCCTCGACTCTAAGTTGTAAGTTATATTCACCTACTGTAGTTTGCTGCCTTTGGACTCACTGACGGACAGACAGATGGAGGTGCTGTAATAAGAAACCGTCGTCAGTCAGTGCGCACCGATTCCATGAATTCCGTAGATGCTCCTCTTGAAACACATACTGTACTTCGGTAACCTCGGAAGTTTGAAGTGCACTTCAGAAGGAGGAAGCACTTGACTCGGTACTGAAAGGAGAAGAAAGGAGTCATTTGTCTCACAGTGATACGCACAGTGATGGGACCAAAACATGGTCGGTGTTTCGGTGCAGACTGTCAATCCATAGCTGAAGTACCTTTCTGCCTGCATAATAAGAAGACCTCAATATTGTAGTATTGTACCTCACTGGCTACTTCATAAGTTGCTCGGGTGCCCTCCCTATTCGGGATTTTGCATGATTCTTGCCGCTTATCAACAAGTGGACACTCCTGCAGGCAGACAGCTTGCGGTACCAATTCCGAGGATCACTCATACGGAAACGTAAGACTTTCGAAGCAACTGAACGGAAGTTATTTGCCGAGGCTGCTTCTGGAGCATTCAGCTACAGTAACTAGCTACAGTATTTGTTGGAAACAACCGAGATTAGGGTTCTGTTCTCGTATGCATGTTACTCATCCATTGGTCAACCTGACACTTTGACTGAGCTTAAGGCTCCTTGTATAAATTCAATGCTAACCTCTGGCTAAGCATCTTATTCTATGGATCAAACATACTGTTCAGTCGCAATACTGCAACTCTATTTGTTCCAAGGTCTATGGTATCAGAGCGATAGAACTTAGAACTAGGTTCTCTGAGTAGGCACAGTTCACTTGAGAGACTAGACGATAGCTTCGGAGAGTATTACCTGAGTCATCGCTACAGTTCCTTTTTTTTTGAACGTCGTCAACTGTTTCGTCTTCCGTGAGTCTTCCGCTTGCTCTCCCCCTTGATTAATTTACAATCTTCTCTCCGTCCTCATCACGATGGATTCTAGTATAAAAGACGTTCCAGAGTCCATGAAATTGGCAGGTCCCTCCAACTATATCATTTGGAGTTACAAGGTGAAAATGATTTTGATGCAGGAAGGACTCTGGCAACACGTCGAGACACCTGCAACAACACACACGACCGATACAGCAGCATCCACGGTGGTCGACCAAGGCGGGGAGACAACGGCAATACCTGGAGAGATGGCGGGAGCAACGATCGGCACAGCATCACAAGTCACAACAGCAGCGGCACAGACGCATGCTGCACCTCATCAAGCCGTGAATCGGGAGAACGAACTCCATTTCAGAGCCGGCAGGATTATCATATCCTTGGTACGAGATTCCATAATACTCAGTATTATTCACCTCACTGATCCACATGATATTTGGCAGAGACTTAGAAACATGTGTGATGTAAAGAGCTCTTCCAGACGTCTCTCCCTCAAAGAGCAGTTCTACTCGCTCAAGATGGGAGAAGGCAAAGACGTAGGGGAACATCTTCAGGAAATTAATATGCTAGAACTCAACTAGCTAATTTAGGCATAGCCATCTCAGACGAGGATCTTGTTGATCTTACATTGAATAGTCTTCCGAAAAGCTGGTCTACCTTCCGGCAAATTCAGAAAGGCCGAGATAGGACCCCCATGTTCGCAGAGCTTGAAGGTCTCCTACTGCAAGAAGAGATCGGTTGTAACTTGGAGAAGAAACGAGACGAGTTCGAAGAGGTGAACTTTGTTGGTACCGGTCAAAGCTCCCAACGCGGCGGTCACAGCTCACCTCGCGGTTGCGGTCGAGGCCGAAGCTCCTCCACCGATCGAGCAGCTCCGGTCCAAACTCCAACGCAAGCAACAACTCGCACCACCGTCTGTTGCCATAAGTGCGGCAAACCTGGTCATTACGCCAAAGATTGCGCTCAGACCACTCTTGAAGAGAAGATCAAAGCCATGCAAATCCAACTTGGCAACATGCAACGTGGCCGTAATCGTACTCAACCACAACATACAGCGCAAGTACACTTGACTGAAGTCAACGAAGACAAAGATCTTACCGATCACCATTCCTACTCCGCACCACACGTACAAGCCTGCATTGATGCATTTCATGACGCCGAAGATACCCCAAACGAGACCATAAATGCTTGCGTTACTCCAGCCGTCGAAGCCGACTGGTTTCTTGACTCCGGCGCTTCCTCGTACGTTACAGGCAACTCACACCTCCTTAGTTCTATCTCACCTTCTAGCACTCCTTACATTAAAGCTGCAGGAGGTCAGATTATGCCAGTAGCAGGTCAAGGGTCTGTAAGCACCATTGATGCAACCAGAGCAATAAAAAGTATCCACAATGTTCTCTACGTTCCTGGCGTCTAGAATAACTTATTCTCCGTAGGCAAGCTGACAGACGTGGGTTATAGAATATTATTTGAGTCCCATACATGTACCATCTATGACAATCAGTATCATGATCAAATCTTCTTACAAGCCACAAGAGATTCTCGCAATAAACTCTACCGAGTGAACAATCAATTTGGGCAACCCCAACTCAACCGATCAGCACCCAACTACTCTCCACAACTTATCTCGCACGACTCAAGCACCCACAGGCCTCGACCAGAGTCAGACCCAACGACTTCAGGTGATCATGTCATCCACAAAGCTACGACTCCACAACCACCTATATCAACCAACCAAGACCGGCACAGCACCTGCTCGACCCACGCCACCAAAACACAGCTCAAAACCTCCGCAAGCACGCACGACCGGCCAAGCAGCGCAACCGTTAGAGACAAGACCAGCTCACCTCCAACACAAATCAACGCTCAAGCTCCACCGCAATCTAGCAACGACTTTGGACAGCCAGCCACGATAACCAAACCGCCGCACTCCTCAAATCCAGGTCACGCTCCTAGACTTCCTGATCATGAAATTCATCTGTGGCACAAAAGAATTGGCCACGTGAACTATCAGAGCCTCTACCACATGACATCTCGTCACTTAGTAGCAGGGGTTTCCCAAATTCCTTTACTCAAGCATGTTTATCCTTCCTGTATGGTAGGAAAACTACCAAGAGATCGCTTTCCAAAAACACGTAGAACCCATACCACCCGCCCTCTCCAACTCATCCACAGTGATCTTTGTGGTCCTATGCCCCTATCCTCACGTAATGTTAGCAGATACATCCTTACCTTTATCGATGACTACTCCCGCAAAACGTGGTTATATTTTCTCTCTGAAAAATCACAAACTTTAGAATCATTCAAGAAATTCAAAGCCCTAGTTGAGACTCCAACCATGCGCATAGGTACCCTTCGTACAGATAGAGGTGGTGAATATATCTCCTCAGACTTTCTCTCTTATTGTACAACCCACGGTATCACACGACAGCTTACAGCGGGCCATTCTCCACACCAAAACGGTGTAGCTGAACAAAAAAACCGCACCTTACTGGAAGGCATTCGGAGCGTTGTCACCGGAATACGTATTCCAAAAATTCTTTGGGATGAAATTGCTCGCATAGTAAACTATATACAAAATAGATGCCCTACGAAAGCTCTCAAACTCCGAACTCCTGAAGAAGCTTTCACTGGAGTGATACCTAACCTTGCTCATCTCAGAGTGATTGGTTGTCTATCCTACTGTCACATTCCTGACAGCAAACGAAACAAGTTAGAACCTAAAGCTATTTCCACGATTTTTTTAGGCTATGACGAGCATAGCAAAGCCTATAGATGCTATAATCCTCGCACCAAAAAAATTCTCATCAGTCGTGACGTCCGGTTTGATGAACTGAACCTTGATATTCCAGTCTTGAAATCTACCAAACCTCTCCAAGATTTGAACCTTCTCGACAAACTTCTCTCCCCCGCTCCTGGTCTGTCGACCGCACCGTCCTCAGAGACTCCAGTTATCCCGTCACTTTCTCCCGGTCCCACTGATCAGCCCCCTTTCCCTGACTCACCAGCTACCACTCGTAACTCCCCCATCGGACCACTTCCCCAGACCCCACCAAACCCAACACCAAGTCCACCCAACCCGACCCCACCTGTTCTTCCCCGCAAGTCCCAACGGCCACGACGCCAGAACATCCGCCTTGACGGATACAACCTTTGCTTGTCGACTGAAGACTTCGACATCTGCACAATCACCTCAACTCCACCAAAGCCTGCACCTGCATCCACCAATTTTGACAATATTACATTCAAGAAGGCTAAAGAAGACCCCGGATGGCGACTGGCTATGCAACAAGAAATGGAGTCAATTTGGAAGAACCAAACCTGGGATCTTAAACCTCTACCCCCAGGACATCGTGCCATAACTTGTAAGTGGGTTTTCCGACTCAAGCCCGGCATCAACGGCCAACCTCCCATCAAGAAGGCAAGACTTGTCGCCCGCGGTTTCGAGCAGCGCCACGGGATCGACTTTGATGAAACTTTTGCGCCCGTTATCAAGTGGGCCACTATTCGCACTGCTATTGCCCTAGCAGTAGCAAAGCGTTGGAACATCCACCATATGGATGTTCGAACGGCCTTTCTCCATGGACTGCTAAAAGAAAACGTTTATATGACCCAACCCCCCGGTTTTCGCGCCCGTGGCAAGGAGAATATGGTATGTCATCTCAACAAATCATTATACGGCCTCAAGCAAAGCCCTCGCAACTGGTATGAAAGAATTGACACTGCACTCCGGCGGCTGGGTCTCCACAGAAGCAAGGCAGATAGCAACATGTACTACTTACACAAAGACGGGGAGACACTTATCTTGATGCTATATGTAGACGATCTCTTCATCACCGGCAGCTCAGATCATCTCATATCATGGCTCAAGCGCTTCCTGCATGCAGAATTCGACATGACGGATCTGGGCCAAGTCAAGCGCTACCTGGGTATTTCATTTGAACAGACAATCATGGGCATATTCCTACATCAAAGGGATTATATGAAGTCAATCCTCACCGAATTCGGAATGGCAGATTGTAAGCCAGCTACAATTCCATTTCCCGAAGGTCATTTGCTGGTCACCCACATGAACTCACCATATGTAGATTCAACCTACTACTGCAAATTGGTTGGGAAACTTATCTTTCTCACCGACACCCGCCCCGATATCGCATATGCCGTTAGCCGCTTGAGCAGCTACATGGCAAAATCCCAGCAAACTCACCTGGACGCAGCCAAGAACGTCCTCCACTACTTGCAAGGCACAATCAATCTTGGCATTCTCTACCGATTAAGAGCCCCTGTTACCATTTCGGGATACACTGATGCCGATTGGGGCTCATGTCTTGAAACAAGGAGATCCATGGGCGCCTATATTTTCACCTTAGCCGGCGGTCCAATTTCTTGGCAGTCAAAAAGACAACTCACCGTATCACGCTCATCGACGGAATCAGAGTACCGCGCGCTAAGTGATGGGGCACAGGAAGCTGTTTGGCTCCATCGGCTCCTCTGCGAACTCCAACAACCCATATAGACCCACATCTCATCACCAAACTCGTCAACTACCTCCAAAATCCGGCATCCTTCAGCCACTTCTCCAATCCAGCAATCGCACAATGCGTCACCAAAAATTTCAACACCCTCTTCGACTTCACCAACCAGCATTACAATACATTGTGACAATCAAGGTGCTCTAAAACTTTCACACAACCCTGTTTTCCATGCACGTTCAAAACATATTGAAATTCATTATCATTTTATCCGAGAGAGAGTGCTTGGGGGGGAAATCCAATTGCAATATATTCATACCCATGATCAACCAGCTGATACACTCACCAAACCACTAGGTCGAGTGAAATTTGTGCAGCATAGAACCACACTAGGAATGCACAGTCTAGCCAATTTCAAAATAGCCTAGCAAAGCTTTTCCTACACAAACCCTAAAATACCCTGCAGCTGTAGAAAAACCCTACCGCCTGAATAGATAGTCTTCCGCCTCCTGCAGCAAGCTAAAACTCTTGTGTTCAGCACCTTTAAACCGCGTCACCTCCCTTGAGCAATCATCCCAGGTGAAGTACATCCCGGGCGTGCGTCCCCGACGAACAGCGTAAAACTTCGTTTTTCTCTCCGCAGCACCCCAACAACGCACCACTGGAGCGGAAGCATCATCCCTTGCTGGAGATCGTCCAAATGCGGCCAACATTGACGCTTCTTCAGCCTCGCGCTCTATCTCGTCCACCTGTTGCGCCACCACGATGGAACCTACCGCATCAGCACACCACTTCACCAACTGAGAAACGAACGTGCACCCCAGCCACAGTAACAACCAGCCAATCCTGCGAGTGATACCCCGACTACACTCTCCCTCAACAACCGAATCCTTCGTGGTTCAATCAGCGCCATATCTCTGTGTACAGATGGCTCACTACACATTAGGAGTTAGAAACAAAACCCCAATCTCTCGATTGAGAGGGGATGTTGGAAACAACCGAGATTAGGGTTCTGTTCTCGTATGGATGTTACTCATCCATTGGTCAACCTGACACTTTGACTGAGCTTAAGGCTCCTTGTATAAATTCAATGCTAACCTCTGGCTAAGCATCTTATTCTATGGATCAAACATTCAGTCGCAATACTGCAACTCTATTTGTTCCAATAGTATTAGGAATTGTCTGTCTGTCATTTGCTGAGCATACACTATTATTCACGGAGTATTTCTGGGAGCATTCAGTTACCAGAAGTGGAATGCATGTTTAGGTCAGGCAAGTACAGTAAGGTCTACTTCATTTACGAATTTTTGAAATCGCAGGGAAGGACATTTCACAGCTGCCAACTTTGACAACCTCCCGAGGTCTCAAAAACTGGTCTTTGACCATGAAATTTTTACCACAACATCATCTTTAAGTTAATTATAAGTGTACCAAATTTCAAGGCCAGATGATTTACACAAAAAAAGATATTTGAAATCTCCCAACATGTGTAGCCATGAAACTTTTTTCACTACTGCCAATTTTGACACCCTCCCAAGGATTGAAATTTTTTTCTTTTCCTCTGAAATTTTTGGCATAGGACCATCTATATGTTGCTTACATGTTTGAAGAATTTCAAGTCCAAAAGACCCCCACAAAAGTAGATATTAAGTATCAAACACCATGATTCTTTAAATCGCCAAAAATACTGAAAATCCACCCAATTTGAGGTTTTACTGTCAAAAGGGGAAAATTAACCTCCTCTTCAGTCTCTAATCACTACTAGAAAATCATGGCCAAATCAACAAAAACCCAACTGATTTTTGTTGTTTTGTGCACTACAATGATCATTTTCACTAAATGTTGATCTTTCTGTGAAAACCAACAAAATGGCGGCCAAATTTATGTTGATTTCAATAGGGCAATGAGCAAATCAACAAAAATGTATGGAATATGAAAAAAATTGGAATCTTTTTGGAATCGTATGGAATCTATTAGAATCTATCAAAATCTTTTGGAATCTTTTAGAATCTTTGGATTCTACTAAGCACATTCATAATACTTTAGAATATTTTTTAAAATATTTTTGTACCATAGCAATAGGGCGAGGTTGGCACATTGATGCCAAATAATTAATTAGCCCTTAAAGCCTTAAGGCATGATTTTGAAGCACTTTGTACTTTTGGGTAGGCCCTTTCCAATGCAATATTTGTTGAATACGATTCTTGTGAAATTTTTACCAAAGTTGTATTTCACTACTAAATTGATGCCTAAAATTTTTTAGACCAATCTAAGTTGCGGTTAAGAAGTCTATGTACAATTCCAATTTCATTTTAAAACTCAGCGGACTTTAACGGCCATTTTGTCATAGTAAAATACCTTTTTTCAGAGAACTTTGAACTAAGAGAAGTTGGAAAATAAAGTTAACTTTCATTTCCAAAAATCCATTTGTGATTTTGAATCTCCAATCAAAAGTTATGGACAAAACTCAGAGAGGGGTTGCAAGGGACATCTTCGTTGACATTTTCAAACACCTTCTCTGAATTTTGTCCATAACTTTTGATTGGAGATTCAAAATCACAAACAGATTTTTGGAATGAAAGTTACCATTATTTTCCAACTTCTCTGAGTTCAAATATTTTTGAAAAAAATTATTCTACTATGTCAAAATGGGCGCCAAAGTTTGCTGAATTTAATAAGTACTGAATTTCAAATGCATAAATAAATAAAAATACATATAATGTGCATGTGAATTAATAGTAGTGTAGTGGTTTGTACCTTGGCCTATAAAGGCTGAGGTCTCAAGTTCAAACCCTTGAGAGGGCATTCGGATGGATTATGTGTGTGCTCGAAAATTTCGGGCAATAGATAAAAAATTTGAGCTGCCTGAGATTTTGAGGGAGTGGAAAAAAAATTTGATTTGATTTCCCCCCCCCCCCCCCCAAATTGTGACCATATCAACAGAAAAAATCAACAGATTTCAGTGTAATTTTGACCAAGACAACGCGACCAAAACAATAGGTACGAACAACAGTTTTCGGTTGTTTTGGTCGCAAATTTTTCTAGTAGTGAATTCAACAACAAAATCATCTTCTTTCGTAGAAATTTCTAAATTTAAAAAGCTTCTTAAAGATGCTCCAGTGCAGGTTAAGAAAGTTCATAATCCTATAGAATACAAAATTTCTTTTTTTTTAAAGCACTTTAATCGACATCCACTTGTATTCATATGAAGAATAACGCAAAACATAAGATTTTGACAAAGTCATAAAAATGCATTAAATAATATTACCAATAACATCCAACATAAGACTTTGATACAATAATAAAAATGCATTAAAAAAACACAAGGCTTCTATAGTATTGCTATAATTTTCAGTAGGACTTGAAAAATATATTGAATATCCAAGCCTTTTAAAATGCAAACCTGACCTTATAAGAGATCCAATCATACCTTAAATTATAAAGGCAAAAAAACAAGTTCTAATACAGCTCTAAGCCTCCACTAACACTGAAATCAAATTGCCTTAAACAAAAGCAACACCTAGGGTGAATATGAACATCAGCAACACCTAGAATGAATAGTAAGAGAGCATGTAGTCAGTTGCAAAAATAAAAAAATAAAATAAAATTGCTTAGCCTGTCTTGACATCTCCCCGGGGGGACTAAGGGGCGAAGAAAATAATACTAAAAATAGTAAAATTTTAGAGGAAATAGTGTAAAAATTAGATGTATTTCATAATTTAATACCTAAAGAGCGTCCCTTTTAGAGTCGTAGAGAAATTATGCATGGCAATGTCTCATAGCTACATACAAGCCGGCGCAAGAGATTATAAAAATTATGAAGTTTGTTTGATGTTGGATTTTGAGTACCAAGCATTGGAGTGTTGGTGGATGGAGTGATATTTTGAGGAACCATAAGCTCAATGGGGAACTTGAATAAAATGAAGGAATGAATCATCAAATCAAAGATATTCAAACTAAGGAAAACGAAGTCTAATGTCAAAACATTTGGTCATAGAAGTGATCAAGAAAAGATTAAGAGGAAAGTATTGCAAAGGAGTGTATTGTAGGAACATTTATGCTAGAAAAATATTTGAAACAAGCCACTATTTAACCCGTAAAGGACCGTTGTCCCTTCGGGGGACAAATGCGTTTTTGGGCAAGTACCTACGGGCTGAAATTTTCTCTTGATTTTTTGAAACTTTTTTTGGAGGTAGAATAGCTGAATAGCTTTGTGGGAATATAATTTTTTTCACTATTGGTGTCCGGGAAAAAGAGTTATGACCAAATAAGCTCAAAGCAGGGGACGGGGGGTAGCTCGGGCAGCAAAAAAAAATTTGCAAAAATTTGAATTTTTCTTTTTTAATATTTTTTTTCTCATAGATTATATTTTTGTCTATCTGGAAAGCTTTGATTCATTTCATTTGGATTGTTATGATAAAGTTATGGACATTCTTGTTTTTCAGGTAGTTAGAGCATATTTTTGAAAAAAATAACTTGTAGGATTCATTTCTGAATGTAATTTTTCAAATTTTTCAAATTTTTTTTAATGCTTTAGTTCACTTGCTAGAACAATCTCACCATTGCAACTTACTAGTGCATTTTAATTCCATCTAAAATATATGAATATTTTAGATTTTCTTTCCATCTTGTACCTACTTCTACTTAACAATTTTTTTAAGAATGATAATTAAGTTTTTCTTGATATTTTTTTTCCCTAGACTCTCAACTCGATTCTCCACTATAAAGATTTAAAGTTCAAAACTTTGTAGTGCAAAAATTTTAAGTTAAAAATATTTTAAGTCAAAAAATTTAGTCCCACATTGTGCTGAAAAACTTGTTTTTTCCACTTTAAACGCAAATATCTTGCAATCTGTGCGGTCAAAAATTCTGAAATTTTTTCCACACACTCTTATACTAGTTGGGTGTAAGATGCTACGGTTAGATGTGGAAAAAAAATGTTTTTCAATTTTTTTAATTTTTTGCTATAGAAATGGCAGCTTTGAGTGTTTATTGGCAGAAAGAAGGCCTTGGTCCTTTAGAGGTTAATTAATTGCAAAATCATTTCCTTTTGAGGAAACCCCATAGCCATCCATGCACAAATCCTTGTAGCTTGCCTGTTAGTCAATATATACAAAACAGCTACCAAGTCCTCACAATTAATTTCACTACTGCCATTGTAAGATCCTAAAATTCCGTTGATGTGTAAATATGTGACAAACGCATCATTTTGGACAATAGCATCCGTCCTTGAAAATGTGCAAAGACGATGAACACTACCAAAATTCTACTCTAATACAAAAGACATGGACTCTGCTACAATCTTCATGAATTGAATGCATCAGTATGGAAGTGTCGTTGTCAAGTTGGGGTTGTAGGGGTTGCAATCCGGTCCGGGGTTGGGCAACTCCCAACACGGAGTGAGAACTGGGTGTCCTTCTGCAAGGGTAGTAAGCATATATACCACAATCACAAACGCCACCAAGAGGGACCTCATCTTAAATATGATGACGATTTGCACCTACATTCCTCCAAGTATATTTATTCATTAGTGCAAGTTCGACTCCCCATGCGCTGTATAATCTGTGAAGTACATTGGTAGGGGTTACCAAAAAATACAAAAATTGAAGTGCCACTTTGGTGTAATTCAAAAGACAACCCTAAAGGACGCTTCCAAAGGACGCCCAAATTCAAAAATCAAGGAAGTTGAATACGATGTTTACATTTACAAAATACAATCCACAAATATCTTGCCAATGTACAACAAAAAACCATGAAAACACTATACGTGGACAAAGTGATTCACACAAACTACTCACAACCAAGGCGTGATGGACTTCAAGACAATTCAAAAATAGGTGGCCAAAGTCAAATAAATAGAGGAAATCAAAGTGAACAACAACAAGGCTTACCTCAAGATTATCTTGTGGACCATAAGGAGGTAGAATGTGCATTTGCTAGTGTTCGGACAAAGAGCAAAACACAAAGCTATGGGACAATGGAAAACAAAATAATAAGATGAAGATGATGTGAGAGAGCGAACTCCTATTTAAATTGTCAAAAAGTCCCTACCCATGAGACTTAGGTAAAGCGTCAAAAAGGCCCCTACTAATGAGACTTAGATAAAGCGTCAAAAAAAACTCTACCAATGAGACTTAGGAGTCCATGGCCAATACCTTGCTACCACCATCCGATACGCATTGGACAAGTATTCACCACCATTAAACAACGTACATTGCGGATTGGTAAAAGATTTTCAAGTCACTTCTTATTATTCCATGATAATAAATGACAAAGGTTCTTTTGAAGCTTTCCCACATAATATCTAACATTGCCAACATGAAGCCTCACATTCATCGACCACTTTGTCTATTATTTTTGGTCACTTAAAATAACACCTTTCATTGGATACACATATTTACAATTTTTGGATTTGTTAGCAATGCTTCTATCACTCTTGTGATAGTCCCTTACCACAATATCCAGAAAGCACCAACTTCGCTATTGTGCTATGCATTATTGATTATACAAATGGTCCATCATAAGTGTGGGGATTTTCAACTTTTTCAATAAAATTAAGTAGGGAGGGGAAGGGATCTTCAAGCAACTATGCTAACAAGGACAAATTATAAGCATAGTAAAAGGGTAATTAATATGCAAAGTTGGGGAGTTCAATCCTTTCAAGTAGAAGACATCACTTGGCAAGGAATTCCATTTTAATGCTGTGTTACTTAAAAAAATCCAAATTATTGTGGCATATTACTTTAGTTATATAAAAGCTTATATTATTACCTTGTTCAATGAAAATTATTTATCTTGCTTCAAAATGAAAAACAAAAAACAAAGTATTCTTGCCATTAGCAAAGCATTTATTTAAATAAGTGAGAATGTGATTCTTACAATCTGTGACCATGAAAATAGTGTTTCTTCAAGTAAACAAACACATTTTAATAGGGTGGATAAAGTTGAGCCATAACATTCTTAATCCACTCTAGTAAGAGCTAGTTCCTTCTATGTTCCTTGAAAATGGGACCTTTGCAGTGATTTATATTATATGAATGATGTTAGACATTGAGTAAATGAAACTCTTCTAATCTACAACTAAATCCCTCCCAAGGAAAGAATTCTAAGAAAGGGAGATCAAGTGTTTGATATACAATGTTATGGCAGGTTATGAGTGCACTGAATTTTCAAACAAATATATCTTGAGAGTTTTAAAATTGCCTAATTCTATGGGCCCTACACTAATACCCCAAATGAGTAACTAATTTTCGAACAAAAGTTCACAATCACGTCTTAAAACCCCAATTGAAACTCTAATTAACCTTGAAATGCTTGGCCTATGATTACAAAGTTAGAGGTCAAATTCTATTACTATGTATGCTTCCATTTAGCAACTACATGAGAATGACAATTTTTATTTTTATTTATTGAATACCAAAATACATGTCTTTTTTACTTCACATAAAATTTCAATGTTCATGTGGAAAATTGATTTTTTTTTTAGAATTTTAGAATTTAAAATGAAGAAAAATCATATCGAATAAAAAATTATTTCAAAATTTTTGAAAATTTCACCATATGTGTGCATTATAGTGAAGAACATCATAGTGTAAACACAATTTTCCATATCATTCAACAATTAGAATTTAGTGGACATTGAAAATACATCCAAAGATCAAATTGCAATAAAATATTCAATTTTAGATTTTTTTTAAAACTCAAATTAAAGTTGAATCTAGAGAGGATTACCTGTGATTCATCAGTTGGGCTTAAGCTCAAAAAATATCATTTTTATGGAGAAATTTTAGATATAGAGCAAGGAGCGACAATTTCCTTAAATATTTTGTGATCCGTTCTTATTCAAACTTCCCATTTAAATGAAGACAAACATTAAGGTAGCATGCTCTAGAAGCACCCGTACTCTAAAAATGAACATGATACAAAGATACATTTTGTTTTCTTCAATGTTCCAATAATCTACATTTTAGGAGGTGGTCGCTTTTATTGACCGCTATATGTTTTAACTTCAAAAATTTGTAACTAATTCCAAGAAGGTCCAAAAGGTATGAAATGACTTGGATTAGATGCCGATTCCATTTTTCTTCCTATGAAAATTTACTGAAAATTATTTCAAGAAGTTTAGCTTCACTAAACAAGGCAACCAACTCTTAAATGGTCACTTCAAGAGCAAACTATCTTAAGCAAGACTCCAAACTCAATCGCATGCTCTTCATACTAGTGTGCCATGTATACTAGTGTGCCCTGCATAATAGTGTGCCCTGCATACTAGTGTGCCTTGTATTGTTGCCATAGCCCAAACAAAAATAAATGTAATTTTTTCTAATTTTTTTAATTAAAAAATAACTAAAAAATCTATAACTTTTACATCGTGGGTCCAAAAGTCACAAAATAAGTCCGTACACCCCTCCTCGCTAAGGGCTTTCCAATGGTATTAAGAATGTGACAAATTGACACACAGTTCAAAAGATATATAATTTAGCATAATTTAGTAAATTTTAAGAACTAAAAATAACTCAAAAATCTATAACTTTCGCACAATACCTCCAAACGCCACGAAACAAAGCCCATGCACCCCTCCTCGCCGAGGGCTTTCCGACAATACCAAGTACACCCCCAGGGGACGCACGGTCTGGGAGATCTCAACGTAATAAACAAAACAAACAAACAGCCAAATTTAAGGTATGGACTAATGTGCCCTATGCCGTTGTCACAACAAAAATGAAATTAAAAGTGATTTTCTAATTTTTTTTCAATCAATAAAAACTTTGAAATTCAATAACTTTCACATCGCAGGTCCAAACGCCACGAAACAAAAGCTGTGCACCCCTCCTTTCCGAGGGCTTTCCGATGGTACTAAGCACGCCCCCGACGGACGCACGGTCTGGGAGATCTCAACGTAACAAGTAAAACAAACAAAACAAACAAACAATCAAACTTAAGGTATGGACTAGTGTAGCCCTGTGTCATTGGCCCAATTCTCGTCATGATTTTATCATGTTGTTGTTTTTCATTTCATTTTTGTAATAATTTATTATTTATAGTTTAATAAAGAGTTATTTATAATTTAGTAAAGAATAGTACAAAGATGTAAACTTAAAAGTTCAATAAATAGGGCCTATAGTGAATTAGCATCAGTAGAGGGGTGATTTAGAGTCATGAAACAAAAGAACTTTAAAAAATGATTTCCAAATGTGGAATTTATATTAAAACTTTTGGATATACAATATTCATTATTTTTGCTCCAGATTCAGAAAGAAGCACTTTCAACAAATGGATGGATGTTGTCCGAGAAAGTGCTACATACAATTGACCATGGGAGAACACCGGGGTCCACAAATCTACACCTACATATTTAACAGATTGACCTTGAGATTCGGACAATACCAAGCACGCCCCCGCCAGACACACGGTCCAGGAGATCTCAACGTAACAAACAAAACAAACAAATAGCCTATCGTAAGGTATGGATCTCACCATGAAGAGTCAGCCAACATAGAAAATTGGATGAAAAAACGCTTCCAATTTCCGTCCAACTCATTTGATTGTCATCCGAATGCCACGAATTGGCGCGCGGCTCTCGGAACAACTTTGAAAGCAGCCACAAGGGCCCTGACTAGCAACGAGAACTAAATGGCTGCTTATATAAGTTCATACTTGCTGCTTCGAGAAGACCCTGCAAATGTGGCTTCCCGCCACCCTGGCTGGATGCCAGGGTCCATTATAGTCACGTTCCACCTCTCCCTAGCCTCCACGTGTCAAGCTAGTCCCGCCACCTACTCCAACCATTCTATCCACGCGTCACCCTCTGCATCCCCTTGCACAAGCGGCGCTCAATGCCAAATCTCCACGTGTCCCCTAGTTGTCTGTGCCAGCTGGTTTTCTTGAGTCAAACTTCAACGACTTGAATAATGCTCATCCAACTGGCTTCATCCAGTTTGACCAGGCTCTCACGTCGGGATTCGTGAAAGAAACCCGACCTAAAGAATTCTAGCATACTCGTAGATTCTCTGTTCCGAAAATAAGGTCAAATCATAGATTCGTGAATTAACCCTGGAATGTGCCTCTGTTACTGGAGCTCAACTCGTTGATTTCACAGATCTATGTAATAGAGAGATATTCGTAGATAGCGTGATATGCTGATTATGCTCCTCTTTCGGCGGTGCTGCTGCCCTGTGTCGCCTATACCTTTCGTGGCGGGTCATCTTTTGAGACAGAACTTGGTCGCTCTCGATTGTGTTGTGTTTGCTGCGGAATTTGTTGGAGCTCGAAGTTGTTATCGTTTGTCATCACAGTGCAATTCAGCGAAGAGTAGAGATTCGTGTGCTTTAAAGCTTAAAGCCTGCAAACATGGGCAAGGGAGGCCTCGCTGCGACGTGCTGCGAGATTTTGCTCGCGATTCTCTTGCCGCCTCTGGGCGTCTTCTTCAAGTATGGATGCGCGGTAAGTCTGTGACAAAACAAAAGAAACTCGTTGGAGTCTTGGTAGAGTAAAGGCACAAAAAAAATTCTGTGTGAGAATTAGTTATAGGCCTTTTTGCTGCTTGCATTGGTAGAGAGCTAGGTCGATCAAGAAAGTTTGGTCTCTTTGAGTTTTACGTGCGAGAGTTGTTCGTCAAGGTGCTTGGAAGTACTGTTTGTTTGATGCAGTGCTGTTAGCCCGTTGAAGACTCGGTGTAGGTGTCGGAAGAGCTTAAAGTTTTTTTCGCTCTCTGTTTTTATGCTCTGTTGACTTAGTCAGGGCATTTTGCTGCTGTATGTTTGAAGAAGGCGATCGATACACTAGTTTGTCTTCACCTGCGAGAAGTGCTTTGAGCTGTTTGTCTTGAGTTTCTATGTTGTGTTGGCTGTCAGCCACGTTAATGGTTCTGTGAGGTCTTGTGCTCCTTAGTGTCCTTCCTCTGGCGGATTAGTTTGGCCATTTTGCAGCTGTATGTGTAGAGAAGAAGATCAATACACTTGTATTTATCTTGAGTATCACTTGTGAGAAATATTATTTCGAGTGTTCCATAGTCTTTTAGCCAGGTCAAAGATGCTGCGAGAGTCGTATGAGTTTGATGCTCCCTTTTTCCTGTACTTATCTCAAAAGTTGTATTGTTTATAGATGGAGTTCTGGATTTGCGTGCTTTTGACGATCCTTGGCTACATCCCGGGGATCATATACGCGCTCTGCATCATTGTTTAGTTCTCCACCTTGGAGAACTGGGGCTTGAATGTCTCATGAGCCGCAGGCCAACCCAGGGATCTCAACGATGCATCGCAAATCGGTCTTCGGCTTCTAAAGGCAGGCATCCAAATGGAAGAAGGATCTTAGTGAGTTTGCGACTCAGAGGTTGTATGCTAGTGCAGATGACCAAAAAAGAATCGCCGATTGCTGTGAATGTTGTAAATTAGATGTTCATAGTTTGTTACTTTCTTATGCCGAAATAAAACGCCACGCTATGAAGGATTATATGGCTTTTCAAAGGATTTGAGTTCATCTTTCAGTTTTTTCCCCTGCTTCTGTTGCTTTTAGTGCGCTAGTGTTTCCTGAGACAGATTCGAAATGAGACGCAAGATGTGCAGCTTGCATTTTTGGCAGTCGTAATTTACAGTCTCTGCAAGTATGATTTATCACACATCTATATTACCTCGCTTTATCACTGTAATTGAGCTATCGATCGAGGCTGGGCAGATGAGACTCCGTCGCACCGATGTTTATGAGCCAGTAAATTATCTCCGCTTTTGGAGATAGACATGCACCATGAGCGAGCACATGAAGTAACCTGCAAGGTCCTTATTCATCTACAGTAGGCAAAACGCCAAAGAGGAAGTATTGGGCGGGTGTAATGCATGGTTCTGTACGCTCTCGAGAATATATTCCACTATTTCCTGGAGCTGAATACTCGACTTTCGGTGTGAAGTTAGGCTCGTAGGCCATTAAATAAAAGGATGCTGTGCTTCGAAATGCGAAATTCGATATATAGTGAACCGTAACGATCCGATTCGACTCCTTTAGTTACGATTATTCCTTTGAAGGCAGAAGTTTGTTTTGTACTGTTAACTTTTAGTTAACAGCAATTTCGTTGTAATGGTGGAAATTTATGATGTTGTCACTTTCCCACGGGAGTATGAAAAACTCAATTCAAATGAAGATGTTAATTATCGGTCTCGGGATTTTGGAGCTTGAGCAGTTCAATGTCCCGATTTCGAAACCCTGAATGACATCGGTATACAGTAAGCAAATAGTGACGATACGATACAATACTTCACTGCATGCGCATTCAGAAGTATCCGCAGAGCAGATCGATGAGGAAGAAAGCAAGGCTGACGCGGATGTTATCAGATGCCGTACTTTGTTATTAAGGGTCTCTGTTCCAAACTCATTTAAGCCCTGGACTTGATGCGGCCATCACGGGCGCATGCAGATATTTGCAACAGTTGTGCACAGTGTTCCTTCTCGGCGCATGTCTCCTTCGAGAAGAATCGGCACTCTCACAGCAGGCACCCTTGTGATCGGCAAGGTTCATAGGAATGAAATTTGCAGGAAAGCCGTGGTGTGTTCCGGACTTCCGGTCGCGCTCAGAGCTGTGCAACGAGCCGAATGCAGGGTTCCAGCCATGGGTGAATGTAAAAAAATAAAATAAAAAACAATTTTGTGTTTGATTAACTCCATTTCTGCACCTCTCCTACAGAAAATAGTGAAATTAGATTGTCCCACACTAATTCCTCGATATTTGACACTATTTGAATATTTTCAGTTATTGTGCAAGAATGCACTACTTTTGAATTAGGAATTGTTGTAATTAGGACTCATGAACCTCCATGTGTACAAATGGAAATATTTTTAGAAAGATATGTTGACCGTAATGGCTTGTAAAGTACTCCGTAACTTTCAAGCTGTAAGGCAACCTAATTTCACTATTTTGTGTACATTAAATAGTGAAATTGGGTTGCCTTAACCCCTAAAGGACCAAGGCCTTTTTTCTGCCAAAAAACACTCAAAACTGCCATTGCTATAGCAAAACGTAAAAAAAATTGAAAATTGTTTTTTTTTTTTCACATCTAACCGTAGGATCTTACACCTAACTAGTATGGAAGTGTGTGGAAAAAATTTCAGAAATTTTGACCGCACAGATTGCAAGATATCTGCGTTTAAAGTGGGAAAAACAGGTTTTTCAGCACATTGCGGAACTAGATTTTTTGACTTAGAACATTTTTAAATTAAAATTTTTGCACTACAGCGTTTTGAGCTTTAAATCTTTATAGTGGAGAATTGAGTTGAGAGTCTAGAGAAAAAAAAAATATTCAAAAAAACTTAATTATCATTCTTAAAAAAATTGTTAAGTAGAAGTAGGTATGAGATAGAAGGAAAATCTAAAATATTCATATATTTTAGATGGAATTAAAATGCACTAATCCCAATGGTGAGATTGTTCTAAAAAGTAAATCAGATTATGCAAAAAAAAAAAAAAATTGAAAAATTTGAAAAATTGCATTCAGAAATGAATCCTACAAGTTATTTTTTTCAAAAAGATGCTCTAACTGCCCGAAAAACAAGAATGTCCATAACTTTCTCATAACATATCCAAATGAAATGAATCAAACCTTTCCACATAGTCAAAAATATAATCTATGAGAAAAAAATACTAAAAAAAAAATTCAAATTTTTGTCCATTTTTTTTTGCTGCCCAAGCTGCCCGCCGTCCCCTGTTTTGAGCTTATTTGGTCATAACTTTTGTTCCCGGGCACCGATTGTGAAAAAAATTATATTCCCACAAAGCTTATCAGTTTTTCTATCTCCAAAAAAAGTTTCAAAAAATCAGGAGAAAATTTCAGCCCGTAGGTACCTGCCCGAAAACACATTTGTCCCCCAAAGGGACAACGGTCCTTTAGGGGTTAACAGTTAGGTTGCCTTACCCCAGAGAAGTTACCTCATGACAAATGCTTGTCCAGATGGAGTCACATGCCAATCTCTAATCCCGAGCTATGAACCAATACTTCAATCCATGCCATACATATAGTTCTTATTTTACTGCATCCTTCTAAAGTAACTATACATATTGATATGAGTATAGAATGTCGAGAAATTAGTATGGGACAATCTAATTTCACTATTCAATGTAGCTAATTGAGGGAGGCAAGGCCTGAAATTACAAATATGAACTCAAAATTTGCAAATTTTATCATGCGTGGTAAATAATAAGTTTACGTGTTTTCCCAAGGGATAAAATGCAGGGGCAAAACAGTCCCACATTCGGCTTCTTACACAACTATAAGCTCAACCATGTGTTCTTAAAGTGTCCTTATAAGCATTGACCTAGCTTTTTAGAAAAGTTTTACACCTTAGATCAATTTTCAGTAAATTTTTCTTGAAAGAGCAGAGGGAAATTAAAATGCATCTAACTCACTTTGTTTCACATTTTTGGAATTCTTATTGAATTAGTTACGAATTTTTGAATTGGAATAATTGGAGGTGCTCAAAAATTGTCCCCTCCTTGAAATGTTCATTGTGAGTTACATTGTAACTTATGAAATGTAACCTTTTTTGGGAGGACACTTTAGCAAACCGCAATTTAGTTATCCTTTAAATCCTAAATCCAAAGGATTTTTTTTCATCAAAAACCACTCAAAACTGTCATTTTTATTGCAAAGA
Source organism: Pseudisothecium myosuroides (assembly GCA_951799445.1). Classification (NCBI taxonomy): domain Eukaryota; kingdom Viridiplantae; phylum Streptophyta; class Bryopsida; order Hypnales; family Lembophyllaceae; genus Pseudisothecium; species Pseudisothecium myosuroides. Next base: position 15,076,300 of record OX637289.1, read on the forward strand.
GCAAAAAACTTAACAACTTGTTTTTTTCACATGCAATCTAACTGCAGGATCTAACTTGCACTAGAATAGTATAAGATTGTATGGACAAAAATTCATCAACTTTAACTATATAGATTGCAAGGTTTAACCATATAAATTGCAACTTTAAGCATACAAATTGAATATTTTTGCACCTTGCGTAACTAGATTATAAGACTTTGAATCTTTAAAGGCTTAAACTTAATTATGGCATATTTTGAAAAGTTGTTAAGTAGAATCAGATAAGGGATTGAAGAAAAAAGTAAATTGTTAAATAGTCCTAAGACAAAATAGTTTATTGATACATTAATTCCAAGTTTTCAACTCTAAGATTAATCTAAAAATCAATCAAAACCATGTGCAACTTTTTAATTTAAAAAAATGTGAAAAATTGAGTTAAGAAACAAGTCCAATATTTTTTTTCAAGAATTTTCTACAATTACCAATAAAAAAAAATTCCATAACTTTCATATCACTAATGCAAATGGTATGATTCAAATATTTTTATGTAGAAAAAAATACAATTTATGAGAATTTAAATTTTAAATTTTAAAGGTTTACTTTTCTACCCGTCTACCTAAATTTTAGGTTTATTTTGGCATATTTTTTGCTCTTGGGCACTAATTGAAATAAAAATTATAATTTTAGAAAACTAATGTATTTTAATTTTTTTTAAAAGAGTTTCAAAAAATTGCACCACAAAACGAGATTACAGGAATCTATTTAAATTTTCATTTGTCCCCCAAGGAATCAATGGAAATATTGGAATTAAACTAAATTCACTTTTCTAATAACAATTGTAACGTGTGCTAAAAGAACCATGGCCTTTTGATTTTAGTAAATTTTGGTGTGAAAATTTCAATATTTATTATTTACCAGAGATGGAAATTTTGAGTTTATATTTGAAATTAAAGATCCAGCATTAGTTAGGAGGGTTTACAAAAATTTACAAAATTACTAATTTCAAAATAAAGGATGTGTCTCTTAGGTCAAGGTTATAGGCTAGTTTATCAAACCTCTTTTAGAAAGATCAAGTGCAAACATGCTTTATTTGGAAGTTACTACCATAGTTGCATACATCCTCACAATCAATATGTATTCATCATCAAAGATTATCCTAGAGTCTATTTAACCTTTAGTGTTCAAATGACTACTATGTGAATAATTGATGTTTGGAATTTATTGCAACAACATCAAGAGCAATATATATATATATATATGGAAATGGGATGTGTAGTATAATTTTCAAATGCGAACAAGATCCATGCCCATTTGTGCATGAATCAAATCATGATTTGGATTTATAGATTTCTCAAAATACATTATTGTTTAGAAGTGTCTACTTTGTGTATTGTCATGAGATTGAAAATAGAACCATAATTATAAGAAAAAAATGGTTAGTCTAGTTGACTTTTGAAGGATGAAGAAGATAAAGAGCATCTACGTGATTGGATTTCATTGCATAAGATGATCCCAATTCAAGGAAGTTTTATAAAAGACATCTTTACTTAGAGCATCTACAGTAGTCTCTCGGCAAACAATTCTTGTATTGGCAAATAGAGGGGCATTTCATAAGGCCCAAATAGTGCCGGATTTTTTAGAATAAATTGATCAAATGCAAAGGTGGCAATCCAAATGTCAAATGGACTTTTTCACAATATTAAAAGAAAGAAAGGAGAAGTTTCTACATTAAAAAAAGACTATTCATGCAAACAAGGGAAGGTTGTATTGATTGGCACATATAACAACACAAGAAAGGTATGACACTAATGATTATTTTTACAGTGATTCAATTTGAAGGCCCATTACATTTTGCAAATTTGCCGGTCTCGGGTGGTTACATACCAAGGCCGTGGAAGTGGTGCCCCCCCTATAACGGTTGCATTGAAGCGCAAATTCTATTGCAAATTAATCACTCTAGACTTGGACAATGCTGATACTGTCACTGTTGTAGGGACCGCTGCAAATGCTCTTCTAAAACTTTCATTACAATGTATCATTTCAAAGCTTAATAATATTTCTGTTTTCAAAAAAGATTTCTATAACGTTATCTCATATCTCCATATCTTTAGTTTTTTGTACTCTGATCTTAACCATAGACTATTTATATATATGGATGTTCTTTGTATGATTTTTGGGGAGCATTTTATTTTCTAAATGACCATTAATTCCAATTAAATCTCTAAATTCATGTAGGATAGTGGAGTAGGCATACAATGTTTCATTTTGGGGATTTTGAGGATTTTGAGTGCATGCATTGTTGAATTGGCTTTCAATCAATTGATATACACTTCTTGCAAACATTATAATCTTCAAAGTCACTTCTTGTAATGAGTTAATACTCAAAAGGGGGGAAGTTCCTATTGCAGTCACTTCACTCCATCATCATCATCCAAGACATTTATTGTGGCCACTAACTCAACATGATGTAGCCCCAATCTCATCTATATTGAATTTTTTTGTTTTGGGTTGATGCAAGACTATAATGGGTCATTCCCTAGGTATCTACGAATGACCTTTTGCCTATCATAGGCTACTTTACCTTAGCTACGTGAAGTTAGTTCACTGAAGTTTGTATTATGATCCGTCTCTAAAACTAACAAATCATTCTTCAAGGTTTTAAAATTTCCCACTTAGAGGCTTGGCCTTTTTTCAATAGAAACAACCCTTATTTTATAGAGAAACAACATCGCAAACAACGCCATCCTTGAAGTAATTTAATGTAAACTAGCCTAATATCACTCTCAACTCAATTTCTTCTTTTGCTCAAAGGATACATTTGTAAACAAAAATGCTTCCACAACTAGATGAAGGTAGAATTGCAATTTGGATGTCGTGGTAACAAGCTAAGGTAGCAACATTATAAAGTGACAAGTACCTAAAACAAATACCTAAAACAAATACCTAAAACAAATACCTCTTTTTTGCATCATAGCAAACCAAATCTCCATGTAAAAATGCCAAGTCTCCTATTTAAAACTTGAGTAGATCAGCAAAGTGACTATTCATGGCGGCCTCTATTTGTGCATCACTCTTTGTTGCTTCAAGGTTCCAAATGTGTTGTTTCCTACTTAGTCTATGATCATAGGGCTTATAAGATGTTGTTTTTGGAAATTTATATAGAGTTATACATTTTTCAAGCAGTAGAAAATGCAAATTCTATTTGCAACATCTTTTACAACAATTTAATTAGTAATGTGTTTGAACACAACTTTTTATAATGTACATATAAAAGACTTTAATATTCTAATACAATAGCACTCAAAATGCTTCATATACTGCTACTTACAAAAATTACCTTAGCTAATTGAAAAATTGGAGATTTTAAATTAAATTTGAATATATTGTGGTACAAGTAATACAATAGCATAAAATAAAATTTTAAAATAATTTTTTATTTTAAATATTTATTAGTAAAAAAAGCTTTTATTACAATTAATTTTTTTAAAGATTCTTTAGTAAGTGGAATGAAAACTCATTTTCAAATTTTTAATTTTATAAATTTCATGAATTTTAAACTTTTATTGAGTGAAATATTATTGACTAAAATATGACTCCAAATATTTCAGATTTTTTATATTTTATTCCAAAAATCTACAAAAATTGTGGAAATTTAAAAAAGAATATAAAATATTTATATATTGTTTTTTACAGTTTTTAAATATTTTTACAATTTTAGAGTTGTAAATATTTAGAGTCATATTTTATTCAATAATATTTCACATAATAAAATTTTAAAATTTGCAAAATTCTTATAAAAAAATTCCAAAAAGATTTGTCATTCCATTTACTATAGAATCTTGAAAAAAAATTAATTGTAACAAAAAAATTTATTAGTAAATTTGATTAAATAACAATACAAAAAAAAATTGTTTTTAATTTTTTGAAAAATCATTACATACAAGTGTCTTACTTGTACTTCAACATGTCTAAAACTTGTTGAAAAAATAAAAAATTATCAATTAGTTATGGCAATTTTTGAAATGTTTGAATATTTGTGAGAGGCAATGTATTGTCGCTATCTTGCACTAAATAGTGAAACTAGGTTGCCTTGCACTAATTTTTCAACATTTGACAGTATATAAATATTCACACTCACTATACAAGAACGCACTACTTTTCAATTAGGTATTGTTGTAATTGAGATCATTAACTTCTATGTGTACAATTAGAAATCTCCACAGAAATATCTATTGACTTCAATGGTTTGTAAAGTAACTTTCTTAGGGTAAGGCAACTTGATTATTCACCTACATAATTTCACTATTTATTTGGATAAGGCAACATAATTATTCGGACAACATAATTTACTGTTTTTTGTGGTTCTTTTGATTCTTTCTGCTAGGCCATTTAAGGTAAGTGAGCTTATTGTGGGCAGAATGAGAGCAAGCTCATTGTGAGCAAAATTATATTAGTAATGTACATTTTAGAACTTGAATGTACTTCACCATTACAATATTGTCTACAATGCCGGTTGCTAAATTTGTCCTACAAAGTGGGCTTTGCAAGGTGAATTTTGTGTATTGTAGGATAAGTGTAGAAAAAACAAACTATTGTGTGCCATGTCAATTCTATATTCTTCACTTCTCCTAGCTAATTTGGGGCCTCTGATTGCAAATATGAATTCAAAATTTGCAAATTTTATCATGTGTGACAAATGAAAAATTCATATGTTTTTCCTAGGGGTAAATTCATCCTATTGGGCCCACTTTCTAGGACGGATTTTTTTTAGTGTCTTCCGTCAACAATAGGCCGGCTTGCTCCCATTTGTGTCTACAATGGACTCATTTACCTTATGACTGGTAAGCCGATATTTATTTATTTATTTGAAACACAAGGACAATTTCCATTGAAAGGGAAAACAATAAGTTACAGTGAACTAGGGGAATCAATCCCTGGCGTCATTTTTTCCTTTTTTGGTGTGCTTGTTTTTTTCCCCTTGCAATGAAATCTTTTCTTTGTTTATTCTTGAAAGACATGGACAAATTCCATTGATGAAAGGAAAAAGTACACAGAACCAGGGCTTTTTTTTTGGACAAGTGTCTCCTTTGTTGGCTTCATAGTAGAGGTCAATTTTTGGAGGGATGAAGCCTGAGTGGTGGTAGTTCTGACAGATCTGGCGATCTATCGCCAAAAATAAAAGCTTTGCACAGAACGAGAGGAACACATCCCTGGCGACAATATTTTCATTTTCTAAGACCTTTTCAAATTTTTAACAAACGACTAGGGTGAGAAAAAGCAAGATGGGAAATGGACCGCTATAGCAGGCAAAGCCTGCTGTCAAAGCCAAACCTCAAAAGGGCCAGCCTAGGCAAGTAACCGTAAAGTCCAAAAGAATCCCAATCCGCTTCAGACAAAGGCCCCCATGTTAAAATTGAACAAGCCTCCAGTTCAACTTAAGATGGAGTCTTTTGCCAAAAAAATCATTTTGAAGCCCTATATTGTCAACCCCCTTAAGAAAGACGCATGCTTTGTCAAGATATAAGGTAGAAACACTCAAAAGTGTCCATGTTTCCACTCTTGTATTCTAGATTACCACTAAATGTGTCCCTAGACTTTCATCTATGTGTCCTACAAATGCTTAACTTTGATTTGCTAACGCATTTGAAGGATACATATTTAACTTTGATTTGCTAAATACTGATTTTAATAGATTTCAGTTTAGGGTCTACCTATGTGATAGTTTCAGTGATTTGGGGAGCCGACACTTTGAAAAAATATAGAAATTACATATCACATCCAGAAAAAAATTATTTTTATTTTTTGAATTTATGATTTTCACTTATACTAATACTACAAAAATATTATTTTTAGGAAAAGGTGCCTCCAACTATGCTGAATTGTTTAATATTGACTGTTTTGGGTGTTTCCACAGTAGTGCGCAAAGCTTAGTGGGTTTAACCCTGGAGCGCTCCGATGTCCATTTTCTGGACGATGAACAGATTCAGATCCTTGTTTTTGTCTCATTCCTGCTTGGATGAAAGTCATCCTAATTTTTGGTGATACTTTATCAAGTTGTTGTCCTATCCAACAGTTGGATTTGGTGTTACTAGAATATATACATTTCTAAAATTACAAATGTGGAAGTTTGTCAAGTGGTCAATTTGCATTGACTTTAGTTCAAAACTAGATGTGCAAAAATGAGGTTAAAGATGTAAAGGTCACAAAAATTTCAAAAAATCACTATATGAAGAGAACCTTATTTCAAATCCATTCCAACAAGTTTTACGCAAAAAATGATAATATTTTACTTGTAATTGAATTTAGAAGGAATTCTGAAGTTTTCTTTTCAAAATTTATAGAAAAAGATTGGTGATAGCATTAGTAGATCTAACCGTACGGATAGAATTTAAAAATCAAAATCTACAGCTTTCATTTGTATACCAATTCCAAAATATTCTTCCAATTTGTAGTTTATAATGTTTTTTCTCAAATCGTCAATTTTGGAGATGAATCCAGACGTTTAGGGGTTAATAAAATCTCTTTTCATTTTTTTCATTTTTTTTCATTTTAAAGTACACTATTTAGTGTAGTTCACCTTATTTGAAGCAGTTTGCATGAAATCAAAGTTGAGAAGCGTGTCCAGTGTGGATTAAGTGCAAACTGACAAGCAAACTCTGTGCTCCAATGAGACTAAAACCTGAAGCATGCGCCACTTATCCAAAAATCTGGGGGAGTGGGGGCTCATTGAATAGGCTATACTAAATAATGAGTCATGGCTTCCTGGTCAAAGGATGCAATAAAAATTGAAATTTTCTGACTATTTACAGTATGAATGAAATATTTTGTAAATACTTTTCAGAGACGTAATCACATTCTAACTTTCTTTGAGTTTTTAAATTTCTTAGTGAAAATTTGGAAATAGTGAAAAAATTTGAAGAAAAAAGAAATCACATTAAATACACAATACAATCAAAGCAATTGAAGTTTTTGCCATAGGTATATATTATAACATTGCAAAATATTATGGTATGAATCAAAATTCCAAATCACTTTCTAATTAGAAAATTAGTAGACCATGTTTATAGGTTCAATGTTCAAATTGCAATAAAATATGCAATTTTGAAAAAAATTATGAATTTCTAATTAAAATAGTAACTAGACTTCATAGACATTATTTCATTAGTAGGACTCAAATTCAAAAGAAACATTTTTTCGGCTAAAATTTCAAAGAGTAGGGAGTTTGAAGTTGCCAAACAATACTATTGGGTGATCTGTTTTCAACCATTCTTTTAGAAATAGGCCTTCATGTACCATATAATAAAGAGTCTTAATGACTTGATTTAGGTATGGTGATGTGGCACGTCTTCTGAACAAACCTCAACAAAAAATAGAAATGAAAAATCATCTCTAGAGACCAAAAAGTCTTTGTCATTCAAACTCCAAAATTTAGTACATTTCACATTCTAAGGTTAACATTCAATTTATACTCAATCATAGGAGGAATTTTGTTAAGCATGCCCCTAGGTCCAATAGTGTAAGAGTTGTTCCCATTTTGTAGTTGAGTGGAGCCCCCTTTTTAAAGAGCCACAAGCCGAGGTACACGTAGAAAAAACAACCTCATTGGTATGATGTGGTCCTAAATCAATTTAACAACAAGGATGTATTCACAACACAAATGATGGACTTGGAAATCTCATGTACAAATTAACCCTTTAGGTTCCAAACATTAGAAGAAGAATGAGGCTTGACGAGGCCCGCATGTTCCCGGACAGCTAGAAACGCTAGCCAAAGTCCCCAAATAAAAAACTAAAAGTTCAAATTTTTAACTTAATTTAAAAAAATTCAGCAAATTGCAAGGCCCGAATTGTGTGGGACAATTTATTTATATATATATACACATATAAACCTTAATATTAAAATGAATCCGGAATTATAGAAGTAAAAAATTTAACATGGTGTGGACAATAACAAGTCAAATAATATTATATAATTATTATATAATTATTTTTGAATATTTTTTAATGTTTTTTAATTTTGTATTGATTTTTTTTTAATTATATAATATTCTCACCAACATTACACTGGTTCACAACCTTGAAATGGCCCTCCCCTAACCTCTATTTCATTCTAATGCCACCTTTTTACATAAAAGAGAATATTGTGAGAATTACTCGAAAATGTGTGCTTTTCTGATAATAAATGGTCAAATACGACATTGTAAAAGTACATAATTGAAGAAAATGAGACTAAACTTTTATGTTTCTTAAATGTCCATGATTCACTACATGAATTGCTAAAGAATTTATGGAAGAGTTGTACGGAAGTTACAAAAGTTATACAAAAGTCATTTCAGCACAATATACAAAACAATGACTTATAATTTCCACCCCCAATCACTTCAAAAAGAGATGGAGTGAAATCCGCCTAAAGGGACGAAATACGTCCCCTTTTCAATGGATTTTAAGACATTTAAGGCGGTGAGGGGTTAAACCTTTGGATTCGTGATACAAATAAAGATTTTTTTTCCCGCCGTCCCAGCTGCAGATCGACCAATCACCTAGGCGCCGACGTCATCGAAGTCACCAGGACCGGCCCTCATCGAACCCAGCTGTCCAGTGCCGTCGGAGCCGTCAGAGGCTCTAGTCTTCCCGATCCAGTCCTCGCAGGTATCGGCCCCCTCTCCCCAGATCATCAACCTCTCCGTTCGAATGAATCCCAGCATCAAGTTGATCTCCCTGACCAGGATGTTTTCGATGGTTCAATGTTGTCGCTTGCCCCCCCTTGACGTTGGTAGATAATCCGATTCATATATCGAACATATCGGACGAATTTCAAGCTGATGAAGATGTCGATATGGCCTTAGAAACTGAGATAGAACATTACATGCTTCACCTGGCGGATGAGCAAGATGCATTAATTGCATCCCAAGTTGAAGCCAGGCTCCAAGGGCCAACACAAATATGTGTGAACTCATACCCCAACGTGATTGAAGTGCATAGTCCGGCTCAAGGTACCAGTCCAGTACAAGGCGTCAACAGTTCAAGTACCATGACGTTAGCTCAGACTCCAGTCCAAAGCCCTAGCATTCAAAAATGTCTGACCGACGTTCAAACTACGATCGAAGGTCCTTGCAGTTCAAGTTGTCCAACTGCAATCGAGACTACTGTCCATAAATTAGTCAGTACCGTCTTACCCATAGTTTCTCATCCGCCATCTATCTTGGCAAATCCTTATTCTGTTCCAGTGGAGCTAGCAAGCATCACATTGGAGATGCTCGACATCAACACCAATCAAGGAAAATGCTTTTCATTTGATATTGAAGCTGATGAAGAGCAGATGCAGGAGCCAGAGTTCGAGCCTTCTCAATTTGAAGAAGAGGCGTTTGAGGATGCAAGAAGCATGCAATTCTCTCCAGTCAAGCCAGCATGTAGTAGCCCCAGAGATGTGCAATCGGCATCCTTACTCCCTAGGGCTATCTCGTTCTCTCATCCGGAGCATAATGTTGTTCTGTTAGGCCCTAATCAAGAATATCAGCACCGCGGGCATGCCTCTTGTACCAGTACGGCGGAGAAACGTGATAATGCTCGAGCCTATCGAGCAATTCAAAAGATGACAGCTGACCGCACCCGGCCAAGTCAAGTCAACTCCTTAGGTAACTCTCCACTTCATTAGTCAATCTCTAATTCCTAGACCAATGCAGCTGCAATGATTCCTTCGGTCCGTGGTGCTTGGGCTGCAGCTAGGGCTCTTTCTACTTCTCCTAGTACCCCCCTATCACTCCTACTCCTATGGGGTTTGACAGCTGGGGATTTAGAACTACTCTCCCTAAACAAAGCGTAGAGAAGGCCGCTCCAAGATTCTCTCAACCCAATCCCCATCAATGATTGTACGCCTTCTTTCTTTCAACGTTGGAGGACTTAACGACAAATCCTCAATCTCTATGCTTCACAATTACCTCCATTCTATGCCGCATCTCGATATTGTTTTTCTCCAGGAACATAAACTTCGTAATCAGGAGTCTGCTAACTTGGGCAAGCAAATTTGGAGTGCAGCTACTTCATGGTCAGTAGCCGCTAGCCCAGATTATAATAATGACCCCTTAGGTCCAGGTGCTGGTAAAGGGGGGGATTATTACTATGGTTGCCCCAAGGTTAGCCCCCATGGTTTCCAATTCTGGTAGTATTCTTGACAACAAGGCCCAATGGATTGTACTCCAAGGACTCCCAGGTGGAGATGTTGGTTTTATTAACATCTATGCCCCCAATGACTCTCACTCTCGTTGCCAACTATGGGACACCATGATTAGAGTCCTTCCCTCTTCATACTGTTGGATTATGGCAGGAGACTTCAACATGGTTGAAGCTAGAAATGACAAAACCAACCCATGTGGCCGTATGGTTCCTGCAGCAGAGCAAGCCCTCTTTACTAATCTCAAGAGACATTTAAATGTGGAAGATAATGCCCGTTCCTCTGGAAGCCTTCAATACTCATGGGATAATTTTAGAGACGATGGACACCGCATTCTTGCTAGATTGGATAGAGTTTATCTCTTTAAGAATGGTGCAGGTTCTTCAAATCGCAAGTTAATCAATTATACCATCCACAGTGACAATGCATGGTCCGATCACTCCCCAATTTCTGCTACAGTGGAATTCAACACCATCCCAGTTCAACCAAGCAGGTGGAAGATGAGTGAACTCTAGTTGGATAAAGCCCGGCCAGTCATTGAACAAGCTTGGTATGGTCTCCCTCCTTCCGCCCCTTTCTTTTTGAAAATGAAAGCATTATCTAAAGCTTATTGGTCTTTTTGCCGTCGAAAGGCTCTTGAGTTTAGTGCTAAAGAAGATGTTGCTAGGAAAGAACTATCCACTGCCTCCAGACTACCCCAGACGATCATCTTGTCCAAAATTCTCATGGAGCAGCTCGTGTCCGACTCCAGGACGTGGAGACTAGGAAGATTGTCGGTCAAAGAGTCAGAGCTCGTATTAGATGGAAATTTCGTGGTGATATGGTCTCTGTAGAATTCTTTAAGGCCATCTGCGGGAAACCTGCATCCTCAACTATTACTGGGCTTTGTAACCCACTAGGCATTCTTGTTGATGATCCGAAGGAGATGAGTAAAGTCTGCTCAGATTTCTTCAGCAACCTCTACTTTGTTGCTCCTGAATCCCCCGAGCAATCATCAGCCATGGAGGAATTCCTATGCCTTCTTCCAAACAACATCCCTGAGGCAGGTAAACTGTCATTGGCATGCCCTATTAGTGAACATGAATTGAAGCTGGCAGTTGAAGACATGGCACCTAGCAAATGCCCAGGTCCTGACGATGTTATCACCGAATTCATCAAAGAATATTGGGATATGATTGGCCCTGCTTTCACAGAGATGATTCATCAATCTATCCTTAGTGGCTCTCTCCCTAGTGGTATGAATCGGGGAACAATTGCCTTACTACACAAGGATGGTGCTAGAGATGACCTAGGCAACTAGAGACCCATTAGTCTCCTTAACGTGGCCTACAAAGTCCTAGCTAAAGCACTACAAAAACGATTACAACCTATCTTGAGCGAAATCATCAGTTCTGACCAAACGGCGTTTCTACTGACAAGATACATCTTGGACAACATCCTTTTGCTCCATGAATCTATTGCATGGGCAAAAGAATCTGATCAGAGCTCAATTTTACTGAAATTGGATTTTAAGAAGGCTTACGATATAGTACACCTTCCATTTTTGTTCAAAGTAATGGAGACAATGGGCATCCCATCTAGTTTTGTGAACCTGGTTAAAATTCTCTTTGTCAATGCCGAAACTTCGGTTTCCATCAACGGTACTAACACTGAGGCCTTCCCAGTTCTTCGAGGAGTTCGTCAAGGGTGCCCGTTGGCCCCTTATCTTTTCTTATTTGTGGGGGAAGCCCTCAACGTTGCGGCAAAAAATCTTATGCATAATGGAGAGTTGGCTGGCATCACACTTCCAGCAGATACAGGAGAACAGCTCATCAGTCAGTATGCAGACGACGTCAACTTCACACTGCAAGGTGAAAGAAAGGTTTTTTCGACGCCTCTCCCTTCTAATTGACAAATACGGGCTAGCATCAGGGCTTTAGATAAATTGGCCCAAGAGCCTTGTATATTGGCTCTCCCCCAACCCGGCACCCCAATGGCTCACACAAATTGGTTGTCCTTGGGCTGTGGAACATCAACTAGCTAAATTATTTGGTTCACCATTTGGAATTGACTTGCACACGGCGGATGTTGACGAGTTTTTAGCAGGCAAGGTAAAGAAGAAGCTTGCATACTGGACTAGCATACACTTGTCTTTGGCAGGTAGAGCAGTCATAGTCAACTCTATTCTTCTTAGCACATTGTGGTATTTCATTACTATATGGGGTGGGTCCTAGCTATCATTCGCAAAATTCGAGCATCGATGAGGGACTTTCTTTGGTCAGGTTCTATTCATCGAAGTCGAGCTAGAGTCAACTGGTCTGACTGCTGCGCTTCTAAACACATTGGGGGATTGAATCTTATTGACCCAGAGGAAGCTCTCCATGCTCTCATGGCCAAATCGGTCTTGAAAGCTATGCTTCCTGGGTCATCTAATCTATAATTCCTCCTCAGGTATCGTCTACTTCAGTTCCGGCCGCAAATCCAAGGAGGATGGCCGGAAATGCCTCAATGGGCACTTCTTCATAAGTTCCGTGCCAGCAAAGGATCTAGAGCCTGGGATAGAATAGTACGTGCCTGGCGCTTACTTAGCAAACATATTATAGCCCTCCCGCCTCAAAATTGTGACGAAGTTCTTACGACCTCTCTATGGTGGTCTACCCATTTCATTGGGGGTCATCACGGGTTTTCTGCCAACAGAGTTGCTACTCTCATGCGGAATGGTATGGGCCAAATTCAACATATTTGGAATCTAGATACTCAGTCCTTTATACCTTGGGAGGAAGCACAAGTTAGATTCCACTTACTAGAAACTGAAGCTCAATCTTTTTGAAACTTGGTGTCCTCTGTTCCAACTGCCTGGCTCTTCTGGCTCGCAGACAACCAGTCGGTTACTTGGAAACAAGAATACATTGGGTGGTTCGAGAAGAATACCGACCTGCTGCCGTCATTGATCTTTGTCACCACTTCACGATTCAAACCAAGGCTATCGCGGAAAAGTTTCATAGTTGAAATCCCGCGTGATATTCTTTGTTACACAATCGGTCACTCCTCCATGGCTCTCAGGTCTTGGTCTCCCGAAGCCTCTATGGAGAATCTGATACTGTTAGGATGGCTTAAACGTATTCGAGTCATCCAACCCAAGTCCGGTCCCATATTATATGTGGGAATAGTGGCTGAGCTTTTCTTTGACCCGGGCAGATGGATATGGGAATCTCAAGGGTCAATTGCGGGCCCCCTTCATTCGTATATTGCTAAGCTAGGTTGCTCTTTATTGACCAAACGGATGGAGTTGAGTAAACCGATCCACGAGAAGTGGCATGGCGACTTAGTGGTGGGGTATCAACCCAAATGGAACGAGGTTTGGCTAAAGTCCCGGCCCCAAAAAGATGCGGGATTTCTTTGGTCAGTCTATCATTGCGCAGTTGCAGTACACAGTTGGCGGAAGATAGCCAACCCCAACATTTCTACTACCTGTACCAGTTGTCAAACAGGCATGGACGAAACTATTCTACATTGTTTTCATCACTGTGAGAAGACTCGTCATGCTTGGAACTTTGCCCTCTTTGTGTTGTATAATGCTCTTCAGATTCCCCCCATGGCAGGTAGTTGGCCCTCTCTTACATGGCAACAATGTATCCTTGGTTCTAAGTTGCCTCGTAGGTTGAGACGTGGATCTACAATGTGGTCCCTTTTTAGAGGCTTTGTGATTTGGCTGGACCGGAACGCGATTTGCTTCAACAACAACCCTTGGCCTCCCTCTAAACTTGAACAAGTACTATGGGAAGCCTGTGTTGATCACGCAAGGGTAGCCTGGTTCAAAACCACAAAGTTTTGTGGTCTCTACCTGGACAAGGAGGGTACCTTTCTTCGGCGCTTTGACAACATATGGCTTCAATTGAACTTCTTTGGCGAGAGGTCCCGTCTTTCGATGAGCTGGCAGCTAGCTCAACCTAAGATGGGTAATTTTCATTGAAGAGGCAAGGATTTTATGGGGTTCTTTAGGTCTCTAGTAGCAGGCTTCGCCTACTACTGTGCTTGGATCTTTTCTTGTCGTCTCTCGCCTTGGTATCTTGTTTAGGTGGGAAATAGATATTGTTTTGGAAAATGTAAAAAGCTTTGTTGAGGACTTGTTCCTTTGGTTCTATGTACTTGTTCCTTTTATCAATGGAATTGGTCCATGTGTTTCAAGAAAAAAAAAATAGTATTAAGTACGTTGATGACCATAAGCAATGAAGCTTAATTCTTACAAAAATATAGACATGGCATGCAAAAGCACTCAACTATTGTACATAAAATCTTCACAATCTATGGTTTATGTACTCACTTTTGTAAAGTGGTTCTAGATCTAAGACTATGGAGTAGTTCCTAAGTGCCCAAGCCTTTCCAAGGGTGTTTTTCCTATGAAAAAAAGAGCATGGGCTTATAGTTATGCCAATGAAGCAAAATGTTTTTTTTTTCTTTCAAAATCTAACCATATAGATGTTCAAAGAACTTGCTTATTACTATGTATAGCAATTTTGAATGTAAAATTGCATAGGAGTTGTAAGATTATAATAAGAAAAATGTATGTATCCTTCTCTATAATGTTTGAGAAATTTGCACATAAGAGTTTTTGGGGATTGGAGGTCTTATGAACAACTAGAAATTGTGTTAGCACACTAAAATGCACTTTCAAAAACCCTAAGCTCAAATGAAGAGCTATCAAATTCATTACACAAGCCACCTTGCAATTGTTGAAATGTAATTTTTTTTTATAAGTAGAAATTGCAAATAACTCCAAATCAACACTTGTATGTTTAAATTTTTAACAATAAAAATTATAAAAACACTAAGTTATACTTTCTATTGAAACCATTTTCAAAGCAAATGGATAAATACAATTTTTTAGATCACAAGATCAAGTAAATTTGGCAAGATTGTCTGACCCTGCAAAGGTACAAGGTATCATGTACTAATGGTACATATATACCTTTGAGGACCTTTCAAAAATCAAATTTTTATCTTTTTTCGTTAAAAATAAAAACTTCTTTCTAATAGTTAACCTTCAATAATGTATGTAGTTTTTTTTAAATGGTCAAACAAATTTAACTGCCCATAACATTTAGTAGCTCTACAGTGATGGTGTGGTATATTTCACACCCCAATAGTGTTTCATCAGTAGCTACTGATGAATTAGACAGGTGGAAGATGTAGAGGCACACCATCATTGTAGAACCAAGGCAACATCAACACATGCTACTGAATGTTATGCCCTCACACAGATGAGTTGAAATTTTAGACCAACCGGATATAGTCAATCAGGCAGTTAGGAATTAAACACAATTTATTATACTTGTTTGAAATTTCACATATGAAAAACATGGAAACTCCAACTACAAATATATATATTTATATGACAAAAATGGATGTATACAAAATATTTTTTTATCTCTTATTATTTGGTACAACAAAAAACACATGGAATTAGTCATGTCTCATGAATTTTCAAAGCAAGGAACATTTTGAGGACAAATTTTATGACAACTTTTGTAAAATTATTTTCAACACTTGTTTCAAAACTGTACTCAACATTTGATAGTAGAATTTTTTGACGCTAAATATTAAAAAAAATTGACATTGTTTTCGACATTTGTATATTGAAAAAAAGTGACAAGTTGTGAATTTCTAGACACCTCATTTTTGTACTATTTAGTGTTGAAAAAATTAACATAAATAAAAGTGTCAAAAACAACACATATTGGGTAGTGTGGGTTCAAAACATATGAAATAATATATTTTTAAACATCACTGAACTGTTCTGTTTTAACATCAGAAGTATCATTTTTATATCTATGTTTTACCAAGTCTGTCTAATTCTTTCATGGTAATCAATTTTGTCAATAAACATAATGGTTGTCAACATTTCTAATTCAATCAATGGTTATCAACATTTCCTTGTGAAAAGAGCGTATTAGGAATTTGATTGGACGGGCTCATAAAAGGATGCAAGAATCAAAAATCAGTATGGAAGATTCCCTAATTGATGCTAATAGATGTGAGACAAGATGAACGAACCGTGAATAATGAATTAATGACCCATATTGAGGCAAGAAACACACATTTGATTCATGTTCACAGGTGAGATCTGTCTATTCACTTCAGAGCGATTCAGAGTTTCAGACTATAAATGATAAGAAGTAAGAAGTGATCACATAGGCACTTGTTGATCATGATAAGTAGGAAAGATAGAATTAAAGTTCCTACACCTACAATGTAAAACCATACTAACTTAGTTGGTGCTATCTCTTAACTTTACATCATTACAAATTATCTCAATGAGCTATAAGGCCATATCCTGCCGACCAATAAATGAACCCACTCGCAATTAAATGGACAAAGAGGCACATGGATCCATCCAAATTCACAGTAAGTTACCCCTCCAAATAAGCTTGAAATAGAAAGACCTCTGTCCAAAGTTTCACCAGCGATACGTGGCAACTATGATTACCAGGTTTTCGTACATTTCAATATTTGGTTTAGCATACAAGACAACTTGAACTTGATTAGGAAAATGCACAGAGTATTCTAAGGCTGAGGAGAGCAATTGGCTGATCCTATAAACCGACCTACAAATGCGTTGTAAACGAAGAAATAGCTAGCGATAGAAAAACGGATAAACCAAAGTCTGTTAAACTAATTATTAAGTTACTGTAAGAGTATCTCAAAATGCAGCAAAAAAAAGAGAAGCAACGACTGTCAATGACGAAAAGAAAATGCAAACATATGTCGGATCGCAGACGCTTAAGGGTTGAGACAGACAAAACCACATCAGATATATTGAGAAAATGAGGGATTGAAAGATGCCTGAAATTATTTCTCGAAGAAGACCAAGACATCACTTGCATGTGCGTTGGCTCGCTCCACTCTATATTTGGGGTGGCCGAATAGTTTACACTAATCTGTCCACGACATCTGAAATTTGAACACGATAGACAAAGCCGACGGAGTGAACTGGCACAACCGAATCAGTAGCTAGCCTTTAGGGATTTATTGGTTGCTAAATACTGCACATGACGAAAGAATGTACACATATAGATTCTTCAATGTGTATCAGATGTGGTACACTTACACCGCCGCTAAGATTCTGCTCCGCTCTTATAAGTATAGCCTATTCCTCCTCTTCCACGTCGTCCAATTCGGCTGGATCGATACGAGGCTTCCCCATACTGAAATTTAGTACTCTGCAATCCAAGTTATATTTCAGCTCTCCAGCTAGCAGCAGCTTGCGAATGTAGTGCTCTAAGTCGGAACCAACCAACCGCAGTGTATACTCGGTCAAATCTGCTCCCTGCGATCATTCACGTAACTCGGTTAACACCACCATGATATTGCATTCCATGGAGCAACATTTATAAACCTCCAAAACACGCATAAATCTAGGTATCTCGTTCATCCCTCACACGGGGCACCACATAATGGAAATCTTCAGAGCATGTCACAAAGGCTCCTAGCAATCCTCATAACCTCATTGTAGCCCATTTTTGTCAAGGTGTCAACCAAGCGTTGGATATGGAGGATACATCCAATAAACTTGTTCTTCTTTGGCGTTATGGTGTCCTTCTCTCTAGACCCTTGATTGAGCATAAGTGAACAAATCAACCATTGAGATTGTCTGGTTAAGTACAGCCTGATTATGGACATAAATTTCTTCTCCACTCCTGTGTCTCGGCTTGTTATTTCCAATAACGAGAATATTCTTTGACAATACGGCGTCCATTCCAGCTGAGGCAAAGATGCCTTAGGTTAAGAAGATAAAGGTCGAATTCTTCGCAACCAGCAGGTCTCCTTACGAGTTGACTGATATACAGAGCATGAAAAAGGACATTTATTGTAGAGTGATCCATTGGTCCAGTCCTGTAAGATCCTCCAGAAAAGCCTCTGAATTCCTCAGTAGGTAAATAGTTCCTACTGTTAAAAACCTCATTGTAGAATCAAATTTGTTCCATTCGGCGGATATTCAGAAGGTGTCCAAGCCGAATACTACTCACGCAACGATAACACGCGAGCACATTTCGTGCGATTCCAAGATCCCTGGAAGTAGAAATTTTGAAAGAGACGGACTAAAGGCAGCCACTGCGGTGTATAATTCGGAATTTAGAAAGAAGATGTATAATTCGGAATTCAGAATGAAGATGAGAATCAAGAAAGCTTACAGCATAAGTTTCGACGAGTTCCCTATATTTATCAAAGACTTTCGCCACCATCTCCTCAGGCCACACGAACTCATTGTCGGGGTCGAGCATGAGCGTAAGCTTATCCAGCTGCGATTGGTCCATAACCTTCGTCTCCGGATCCACATACCCTGCATAAATTCGAATGTGGCGAGTCGTGCAGCTCAACCACTGACCTCCCATCTCCCTGGACAGTCCTCTCGCCTGAGTCTTTTCCTTCACCTCCTCCGCCCGCACTCCCACGGGACCTGGCCCCTTGCGCCATCGTCTTTCCTGCAATTGCGTCTCCAATGCGTGTCCAAAAAAAGAAACGCTAGTTCTGAAAAACGCGGAGCCTGTAGCACATGAAGAAGAAGACGGAGACGAAGAAGTACTAGCGCCGCTTGCAAACACTGTCGCGTGGACCTTGCAAGCATGCGGGAGGCACAAGGCAGTGGACGCCATCTTCTGTTGCTCTGAAGACACAACACAGAGCTTCACAACCGAAGTGTGCTCGCAATGAGAGAGACGACTAAGGATGGATGATTTTTTTAATATCACTCGTTTCTTGCTCTTTTTGGATGATAATTATTTGCCCCGACACCGTAAATTCATCCCTATCTCTTCTCGCTCGTTCATTGTATCTTGTGGCTCTGGACCGCCACTTAACCGCCTAACGTGAGACCCTTCTGTCATCCGTCATACGTTTTTTCATCCAATTACATCTGAGGTGCAGTGTTCGGAAAAAACCGGTGGTTAGTTCAAAGTTAGCCGGTGGATTTGGGAAAAAAACCAGCTGTAATTTGAAAACATCGGCTAAAATCCGGTGAAAAAATCTGAAAAATTTCTATTTCCAGTAGAAAATAGGGAAAATAACCGGACTCAATTCTTGAAAAACCGGTTCATTATGAGAACCGAAGGAAATTAGCCGGTAAAAGTCAAAAAATTTCCCGAACACTGCTGAGGTGTAAACATTCCTGCATTGAAACACATGCACTCGGTCAAGTGGAATCCGTAATAAGAATGCCTTGAGACCGTAGCCCGAGTGCATGTTTGTTTGCAGACTCCAAGAGCCAAGTAAGGGGCCAAGGAGGATTGACTCCCTTATTGCCCCGTATTTTATCCTTTGAGAAAACACTAGAATTTTTTACTTGCCACACATGATAAAATTTGCAAATTCTGAAATTCATATTTGCAATTGGAGTGTTCAAATTAGCTATGAAGAATTTACGCAACACAAAATAGAAGCAATTTTTACATTTACCTTTGGATAGAACAATAAGGGAGTCAATCTTCCGTGGCCTAGGTAAGGTGGGTACCCCCAATTGCACCGCTGACCCAATACCGCCATCATCACTTTAGGTACATCCCCAGAAGTAATATGTTCTTATGTAAAAGAAACAATTTTAGAACCTCTACTAAATTTTTTGACCCTTCATAACTTCTGCTTACGGTATTCACATGTCACATTCTTTGGTATGTTGGAACCTCCTTTCACATGCCAATAAGAAAATATGAAAATTTTGACGAGTCTAATAATAATAACTAGGCGCTGAACTCAAAAGTAGAGGTTTTGGACATACTACTTTATACTAAGTTAGAAATATATAAATGTTTCACTCCCTAATTTTATTATACAAAGATTTTCTTGAGCTGTTATAGCATTGTCACTTGTATGTTATAATCCCACATAATAATACTTAGATTTGGGGGATGGACATTTTTTTGGACATTTTCAAGCATCCGCTCTAAATCTTGTCCATAATTTTTTTTGATTTCAAATCATAAACTCATTTCTAGAGATGAAAATTAGTTTGATTTACCAAACTTTTTTAGTTTGAAGTTTTTTGAAAAAAGTTCTTTTATTATGCCAAAATGAGGTCTAAACTTTTGCTTTGAACACAATTCCTGCATTTTGACAATGAGTGGTCAAACTTTCATCTTCAAATTATTCTATACCTTTTGAAGATTCACAATAGATAGTGGATTTCACTATAAAAACGACTTCTCTACCCTTTATTCTCACAAAATGTCAATGAACTAATTTCTTCATTGTGCCATCAAAGATCTTTTTGATGGTAGATGATCTAATGATAGATTGGTATTGGTAGTATATAATGTGTTGCTTACAATGCCTATAATTTGCTTTGTGAGTAAAAATAAAATGAAAATCTACAACTTGAAAATGAATTAATAGTGTGATCATTTGTGTGTTTCGAGGAATAGCAAAAGCAATTAGAGACAATGTGAAACCATACATGTGTAGTGGTACATCACATGGAAGATGCATAGAAGAACTCCATAGTGTTTGGGACGGAATTAGAACATCTTGTCAAGTTAATGATGGATTTTTTGGCTGGTAAGAAGGCAGTACTAAGTCTCCTGCTATTTAGGTTGCAATGACTACATATTAACAAAGAGTGTCAAAATCAAGATTATAAGACATCATGGCAATAATAATTTTTTGCAAATCATGCATGCCAATCACAAATTCATAATTCCATCTATATAAATTACACTATTTAAGAAATAATGAGCAATCATGTGTCATACCATGAGCAAAAATATATTATGATTTTATCTCAAAAATTTGGCATTTGGATGGAAAATATTTCTAGTGGAAAATTTGTTCATTGTTTAGGATTTGCACATCGACTCCTTGAAGGTTATTACAAAGACATAGTACATATTTTTTCTTGATGACACCCTTGATGCACCTATTTTGGAACTAATGGAAGTTTTTTGTATTTAAATTCTTTATTTTTTGTTGAGTAATACAAATGAATTTTTGAAGATTGGATTGACTTGATTTGGTAATTTTTCTTATATAAAATTTGTCTAGGACTTCAATTTCTAAAAATTCAACCATTTATACACTAAATAGAGAATGTTTTGAAAAAATGACTTCATCAAATGGGCACTTATTTTAGAAAATTTAAGAAGAATCAAGTAATATAAAAATAAAAAGAAGAGTGAATGCACTATATTATTAAAAGACATATTATAGGTGTTTAGAGAAGTTCCTATTATTTAATGTTTAGAAATTTTTAGAGAGATAATTATTTTTTGTAAATTTGAATACTTGCAAATTTAAACCCTAAGTTTTATATGGGTAACTTTATAAGAGCTTTGTCATTAATATCTTTAAAAAAATTCTTGTGAAGTTACCCATATAAAGTTATTTCATTTTAACAATTAGCAAGTTATGGTAGTAAGTGATGACTTTGGCTAGAAGAACTCCATTAGGAACCATGCTTATTTGGACAATTTTAGGTGTAGTTACCTTAACTCCTACAGTTTTATAACTATGTTTCCATCAAAAACGTTCAAAAATTGCCATTTTTAGTATAAGTACCAAATTTTTAATTTTTTTGACACATCTAACCATTGGATCTTGTAGTATGCTGACTTGAGAACATGTGCTAAAAATTTCAGAAATTTCCACCGTGTGGATTGGAAGTTATAAGCATTCAAATTCACTAAAATCATTTTTTTGGCCTTGTGAAAAACAGGGCAGCTGCACTTCACAAGCTCACTTTTCTATGAAAAAATGTCCAAAATGGTAGTGCTTATTTGGATTCTTTTTTCTAGACAAGTTGGCTACATGCTTGAAAATTTTCACATCATTTGGAATTGTACGATATATAGGAAAAATTTAGTAAGTAGAAAGAAATAGAGAATTATTCAAAATACTAAATTGTTAAGAATTTCATTATGGAATTGAAGAATGCCAATCCCAATGGTTGTAATGTTGTAATAAACAGTCTACATCCTATGGATTTATTTTTTTCAAAAAATATTGAAAATTGAGTAAGATAAAGGACTTCAAAGTTTATTTTAGAGTAGAGAATTCACATCTGCCCGCAAACAAAAACTCTTCATAACTTTGCTCCAAATGGAATGATTCAAAGCTTTCCAAGTATGTATAACTCTAGAAAATCAATTTCAAATTTTTATTTTTGAAAAAAGTGATTTTTTATGATTTGCCCGGATTGCCCATTTATGGAAAAAAGTAACATATTTGGCCATAATTTTTTTGCTCATATTTTCAAATGTCACGAAATTTAGTGCATATGAAAGATATTCCTTGTCTCCACCTTCTAATTAAATTTTAGCCTAAAATATGCAAATCTCTAGTCACATGTACCTACCCAAAATTTCTATGTTGCTTGAAAAACACATGTTGGTCCTTTAGGGGTTAACAAGTCAAAACAATCTCGCCACAAAGGGGTACTTCAAATTTGAAAGCACAAAGGTAATAAAATTTGATGTGCTTTCAATTACTTCAAATTTGTAGAATTGATGTGCTTTCAATTACTTGAACAAACTGAGAGTAATAAAATTTTAATAAAAATTTCTCAAAAGAAATAAACATTTTTTCTTGAAATTATTTGATGATAAAATTTCTTATTAGTGGAATAAAATTATTAAATTGTTGCAAATTTTTGAAACAACATTGATCTTTTGGGGTAAATGTACAAACTTTTGGATGAATAAATGAGTCTTTATTTACATGGTGTATGCTTATATCCATGTACAATGGCTTTTATAAATATTCATATCCTTCAAAAATTGCCATAACTAATTGAAAAATTTGATTTTTTTTCAACAAATTTTAGAAATGTTGAAGTGTAAGTAAGATACTTGTATTAAAAAAAACTTCAAAAAACTTCAAAGATTTTTTTTATTTAATCAAATTCATTAGTAAAAAAATTCTTTATAAAAGTAAATTTTTTCCAAGATTTTCTAGTAAATAGAACGATAATTCTTTTTGGAAGTTTCTGATAAGAATTTCATGAATTTTAAAATTTTATTGAGTGAAATATTATTGACTAAAATGTGATTCCAAATATTAATGGTTCTTATAATTTACTACAAAATCTCCAAAAAATTCACAATCATTTTATGCAATTGTGTTACTTGCACTTCAACATGTCCAAAATTTGTTGAAAAAAAAATCAAATTTCTCAGTTGGTTATTGCAATTTTCAAAGATTATGTATAAATACTTAGGGCATCTGCAATGGACACGCGAACAATGCCTCTATCAGTACTTTAACGAGCTGTTAGTCCTTAGTAAAAAAATTGCACCCCAATGCAACCGTCATGGGTCCCGGCACTTCCACGGTCTCGGTATGCGACCCCCCGAGTCCGGCAAATTTCCAAAATTTGAAAGGCCCACAAGTTGGCTCCCGGTAAAAATAATTATTATTGTCAACCCTTTTCCGCACTGATTAAGCGTGCCAATCAATTCAAACTTCCCTTGTTTCAATGAAAAGTCTTTTTTAATGTAGATTCTTTTCTTTTCTTTCTTTTTATAATGCTAAAGGTCCATTTGACGTCTGGATTGTCAGCTTTGCATTGGAGCAATTTGTTTAAAAAAGGACCGACACTATGTGAGGCCTCGTGGAATGCCCCTCCATTTGCCTATAGAGGGATTGTTTGCCGAGACACCACTACAGATGCTCTTATAAGAGCCACTATAAATAAGCTCATCACTAGAATGAATGTCACTTCCCATGTTGCCCAATCAATAAATGAAATAAAAAAATCCTACTTGAACCTCCAATTATTCCTTAGTGCTACTCAACTTCTAATGACCTTGTGATGACCTTGTACTAAAGATAGTGAAACCAAACTTTAGAAATCATAACAAATAACACTAATGCCTCTAAAATATCCACATCATTAATTGATGTAAACAAAATAGTGAAATTAGGTTGCCTTATCTAAAAAAGTTACTTCATTACTCACTGCTTATTTATATAGAGGCGTGCGTGACTCTCTAAAGCTAGGCCAAGAACTAGTGTACCAACCCACGCAATACATTGGGTTCTTGCATTACTGTATTTTTTTAACAATAACAATACATACGAAGTATTTATATAGTGTAGTATGCTCGGTAGTATGTTGAGAAATTAGTGAGGGACAACCTAATTTCACTATTTTGTATACACAAAATAGTGAAATTAGGTTGCTTTAACAATTAGGTTGCTTCACCCCCCAAAAGTTACTTTACAAGCCATCAAAGTTAACAAATACTTTTATAGATACTTCCATTTGTATACATAGAGGTTCATGAGTCCCAATTACTACAATATCTAATTCAAAAGTAGTACATTTTTGTACAATAGCAATACATATTTATATAGTGTAAAATGTTGAGAAATTAGTGAGGGGCAACTTAATATCACTATTTAGTGTAGAACATTTGTTTGTCTTTCCACTAATAAATTATTACACGGCCTTACTATAAAGCATCTTCAACAAACACCACCCCTTTTTTTTGGCACCATGGGGCTAGATTGCACCATTTCAAAATAAATGTCCACTTTTCTCCAGATAAAAGTAATTTCCTTTCACCAGAAATTTTTCATTTCTATTAAAAATGCGGATGAAGTCACCAAATTTGGATGAAAAAGTGCATGAATATAATTGAAAAGTGTTTTTTGGTCCAAAAAATGGATGAATGCAAAAATACAAGGCTTCACCAAATTTTAAGTGATTGCCATCTTCGCACTTTTTCAAAAAGTAAAAAGAAAGGGTTGACGAACACTACTTGGATGAATTGCACATTTCAAAACATTCATCACTCACTGGGGAGGATAGTACCAACCCTTTTTTTTATGGGGGGGGGGGCAGATTGCACCATTACAAAATAAATGTCTATTTTTTTTCCAGATAAAAGTAATTTTTTTTTGCCAAGAAATTTTCCATTTTCTATTGAAAATATGGATGAAGTCACCAAATTTGGATGAAAAAGTGCATGAATATGATTGAAAAGTGTTTTTTTGGTCCAAAAGATGGATGAATGTACAAATACAAGGCTTCATCAAATTTTAAGTGATCGCCATCTTGGCACTTTCTCAAAAAGGGCAAAAAAAAAAAAAAGCCCTGGATAGTAATAGTCGAGCAACCTGAAGGCGACTAGACTCCTAGTCACTTGAGATAAAAGTCACTGTTCCCCAATGTTCCCAATTCCACAAGGGGCCTAGCCCAAGAACAACTAATATACAAACCCCCTGCCAGCCAGGCCCTCCAGTCCCCTCAGATATTAACTTCGACACCCGGCACTCAGGGCTCAAGCGGGCAGGAAGTTGCGAGCCAAGTGGGGCGGTTTGGCGCAGAAACGCCCAGACAGATCAATTCCACCTCCACACTAAATTCGCCATCCTCCCAGCCCCGCCCAAGCCCGCCAGGCAGCAGCAGCAGGGCGCCATACCGATCGCTGCAGCAGTCGTCGTGCCTGCTCGCTTGCGAGCCAGCCCTCCACAGCCGCGCCCTCCACATTTGCCTGCTTTTAATTCCTCGCTTGCATTCTCCAATTCGCACGCCACACCTGTCCACCCCGCCGCGTGGACCATCGCCCCGGCCTTTCAGTCGGGGTCTCTTGCACTACTCCCTGACTCCCCTTCTTCTCTTCAAGCCTTCTCTTGGAGGTCTCTTTCTCTTCTCCCGAGTCCCGAACCCTCGCGCTCGCCAACGTCGGACTCTCTCCACTCGCGCAGGTGCGAAGACTGATCTTGTCCTGGTTTTTTTAATTCATGTTTTGTTGTTGGGTATTTTTTTTTTTGGTTATCGAGGTTCTTGCGATCTGGAGGTGCGAATGGATTAGCGATTGGGATTGAAAGAGGGATGCGATGGTGGGGTGAGGTTGTGGAGGAGCAGGGAGGTTCCTTATTGATGAGATGAGAAGGGTTGGGTTGGATAAGAAGCAGAAAGAAGTTTTTGAGTTTTTGAGTTTTTTTGAGTTTTTGAGTTTTGGGCGTGTGGCGTGCGGTTTGGGTGAGGTTTGGGTGAGGTTTGGGTGAGGTTTGAAGTGGTTTGGTATTTGGACGTTTTGGTGTTTAGGGCTCGAATAAGGAACTGGAGCAATGTCGTGTCTCTGCAATGCGAGTTAGTTATTTGTGTGTTGTGAGGGCGACGGGAGGCATTGGTTTTCTTGGTCGCGATTTGTGTATCGAAGGGTTTTTTGACGGTTTTTTGTTATTGTTGGGAAATTTGATTGGTTAGGTTCGGGGCTTGGTGGAGGTGGTGCTGTTGTTAAGGGGATGTTTTTTGTACTATGTGGTGTGGTGTTCGGTTTCTTGGGGAAGACTAGGCGACCGGTATTGTAGTTGTGCATGATAATATCTGGATAGGGCATGTGAGCAACCGTCACTTTGCCGACGGAACGGGCTGATGCCGTAAATGTACGGAACGTGTGTCATTGGTGTTTTGGTTTGTGAGGTCATTGATCTGTAGTGTGAAAGGGTGGGGTTTAAAATTCGATGAGTGAGTTTGATGGAATTGATCGGGTGAGGACAGGAGGTCTTTGAAGTTTTCAAACCAGCACGCGAAATTTTGAGATTCCGTGATCGAAGGACGTACTAATTGGATTACCTAGGACAAGTCCGTTTACATATTCGACGAAGAAGTGTTCGATAGGCAAGAAGTGAAATCTTTGTGTCGCAAGAATACAGGCTGTGTCAGTTCTTTGCATGTGAGGCGATGTTGTGAAGAGATTATTGCCAATCGCATTTACAATTTCGTTCGTACGCTGTTGGTCGTTGCTTTGTAAGAGTGAGGGTTTCATTTTAATTTTGATCGCTTCACGATCTGTGTGCGATTTGGCAGAGTTTGTCCTAAAATTGTTCACGATGGCTGTTTGATTTCCCTCCCCCTTCCCCCCCTTCTTAGAGTTTGTCGTTTGGTTTAATTGTTGAAACGCGATGATTCTTGGAGTGTAGGGTTAGTTTCAATATCTTGAGACTTTTGAGGGCCGAGTACTTTGAGATATATTTAAACCTATGTTCAATTTTCGACTTGCCAAGACTGGGCAGTATGCGTCTCTGAACCTCCTTATTAGGGTGCTGAATGTCACTTCGAAATTTTGAAGTCACTAATCTGAATTCTTTTGTCGGACGCAGCCAGCGCGTAATTACAGTTAGTTGGGGCCCTGAACAGTTGGATTTTTTTTGAAGGTTGTGCTTCCGCTGCAAGATGGAAGAAGTAACAGAAGCAGTGGGCAATATGAGTGTGTATGATACGCACAAGAAGAACCGAATCCAAGTTTCGAATACGAAGAAACCTCTATTCTTTTATGTCAACCTTGCCAAGGTAGTTTTACACTCTCCATCGTGTATGGGCTTGAACTCTTGATATATTTGGGATCAATGTGGCGTTTTTTCTTTTTTTTGTTTCACTTAGATACTCTACTTTTTTACATTTTCGATCGTAAGCACACAGCGAAGGGAAGTGAGTGAGTTCTAGATGTCAAGATTGTATTCGCTTTCAATGTGATAGTTACTTGTCCTACACCTTGACATGGGAAGATGTGATCACTGATTGAGGAAAAGGGAAACTTTCTACAGCAGTTCATATTGTGTGGTGGGGTAGACGCACTGTATCTCTAGCTTTTTTTTCTCTTTTTTTTCTCTTTTTAAATTTATTTATTTAATCTCGTTGCCGTCGGAGTTGTGAATTGAGCGAGGTAGATCGGAATTTGAATATATTTAAGTAATATGCATTGTGCAAATTCTGGATCCAATCGTCTTTGGACATACCTCTTTATGTAGGTTTGCTTTAATTATAGAATTGGAGGGTCGAAGGACGTTACTGTTCCGAAGTGTTGGCGGATTACTGCCAGTTTGTTTAATCCTTCCGTATTCCACCTTTGTCTCCACTAGTTTTCTAGCCAACGTTCAGGTCCTTCGTGTCATTTACTACTGATATCTTCTGCAATTTTATAGTGGACCTGGTTGTAGGCTAGGCGTTTGTAAACCATATGCGTCTGATGATGGCGCTTAAAATTGAATAAGTGCTATGATGTTCATTAGTGCCTAGTTGACTCACCTGTATTCTCGGGTTATTACACCCATCACTTGAAGTTTCTGCTAATGTTTCGTGCTGGATTTCGTTTGCTATTTAAATATCTAAGTTCCGCATTCTTAGAAATGTTGTGTTAGAGAATAACAAGTTTTTGACTTTAAGTTCTGTTCTGCAGAGATACATGCAACAACATGAAGAAGTGGAACTATCAGCCCTTGGAATGGGTAGGCTTTGAATCTGGCTAGCTAGTGTTGCCTTGCAGATTTTCTGGTACTGTATTCGTCAATTGGTAGGAAAGTCGGACTGCTTGGAGTTTGTGAAGTCCCTGTTTGCAGATTCCCTTCTTATTGTTTAGCTATGACTTGGGGTTAGATTGGGAAATTGTGTTTTTTACTGCGTGGGCTGAAGAAGATTCTTATCAAGATACTCCCTTGTTCTGCCATGTTACAGCAATCGCTACAGTAGTTACAGTGGCGGAGATTTTGAAGAATAATGGTTTGGCAATCGAGAAAAGTAAGTTCTTTGCGCATTTCGCACCTCTTATTTGTTGGCGTATTTATGGTGAAACTCTGGGAGGAGTGTGTGACATGACCTCTTAAGAGGAGCAGTTTTACGCTATTCTTCATGTCTTGATTGGAAGTATGCCAAGTATTAGTTGTAATGATAGTATTAATATTGGAATGTGTATGCAGGAATTCTAACCTCAACTGTGGACATGAAAGATGAAACCAGAGGTCGACCTATTCAAAAAGCCAAGGTGAACTTGCTGACCCTCTATCTGTATTAGATATTTTTGTTACGTAATGCGATCACCCGTATCTTGCATATAGAAATATGCCTCTCCTACTTGGGAATAACGAACATGTTTTTTGAAATCCTGAGGTTAGGCAACTTCTGATAGCGAGCAGTGATAGATTCTGGTCCTTGTTCTCATCCTTTGAAATTGTATTGGACAGGTCGAGATTATTCTGGGAAAGTCAGAACACTTCGATGAGTTGATGGCTGCTGCAGCAGAAGAGCGAGAGATAGCGCCTGAGGACGACCAGGTTGGCCCCTGAGGCAGCCTTCCTTGTAGTTAGGTGTAGGGTAGACGCCGGTTCACACCTCACAGGTTCCTTTGTACATGTCAATTTTGACAGTTTCTGAGTTCAATGAAATGTTAATACCCTTGAGCACATCAGACAATCTCTGCCGGGGTCATTACAGAAGTGGTCGTCTGCCACAAGATGATCTTCGTCCTCATTAGCTGTGGTGACTTAAGTTTTAAACCCAGTGCCCGTGACGGAGTTCACTGGGCCTTTTAACTTACTCTCATTTTAAAACGTACGCAAGTGGCGGTGCGTCGGCTTCTGATGCTCGTCTCGTCATTACTTTTATTGCACTGTATGGAATTTAGTAAGCTTACTGAGTTTAGGTGTCATTCTCGAACTCCGGTACCTTTCTTCCGACATAAATGAAAAGCTGATATTTGGAGTTTAGTTCCTTGTGCCAAGTAGAAAATATCTGGGAAGTCATTGCACACACCTTGGGAAATGTGTAGTAGTGGACGTTTCCTCTCAGAGTGTCAATTAGGAGAGGTGAATAGGTCCACATCAATAAATGAACCTGAGAAGAAGTTCGGGTGCTTGATCGTGGTTTCGGTGAGTGCGTGGTTTTTCACACTTCACAAAATTCTCTTCAACAATAGGAACCATTCTCAATACAAATGTGGCCAATGCTCAAATGTTATTGTAAACAGTGTTACGTATAGTTTAACCAAGAACTAAAGTGTTTGATGAATGATTTTTATGGAAATTTTAAAATCAAAAGAAATACGCCTATTCATCTAAGAATTCTCCCTAATTTTTAAGTGCAAAAATTTGGATGACTACCTTGGTGGTATGGTTGCATTCTTCTAGGTTTGTAGTGAGTCTTCCCAAGTGATGTTAACCCTTAAAGGACGGACCCATGACCATTGATTTCAAGCCTCATTGCTCATAACTTAGTTTATTACCATTTTGCAACTAGATATGAATGGAAATTTTTTAAATTATTTTTCAGAGATGGAATTACATGTCTTCATTACTTCATAAAAAATTTAGATTTTTTTGTGAAAAATTGATTTTTTTGAGAATTTTAAAAAAAAAAGTGAAGAAAAATTATATCAAGTAGAAAATTATTTCAAAAAATTAGAAAATTTCACCATGTGTGTATATTATAGTGACAAACATCATGGTGTAAACTTAATTTCCGTGTCATTCTATAATTAGAAAATAATAGACATAGAAAATACATCCAAATTTCAAATTGCAATAAAATATTGAATATTAGGATTTTTTTCAAAATTCAAATTGGAGTAGAAACTATAGTAGATGACCTTCATTTTGTTAGTTTGGCTCAAACTCAAAAAATGTCATTTTTGTGGAGAAATTTCAGATTTAGAGCAAGGAACAACTTTCCAAAATACACTAAAATAGCATATTTTTGTGATTCATTTTTTTACTAACTTCTCATTTATGTGAAGACAAACATTGGCAAGACTACAAATTAAATTGGATACTCTTCATAACCCACCATCAAAGGTCAACAAGAAAGACATGAATGGAAAATGCTTTCAATTTGTATACACAGCACATCATTGTCATCCAGAAGCCACAAAATGGCCTCATTGGCGTTATAGGGTTAATAAGGGTATGTTCCCACTTAGTCTTAGCCTATATGGCCTGTGATGTGTCATGGAGGTAAGAGCAGTATTACAGCTCTTAAATCATCTGCAACCTTTGGCCCACTACTACCGATATCGTTGGCAATTAATGTTCCTGGATCTTCTCAAAATGTGGATTTCAGAAAATTGACTGTACTTTTACGTATCAGTGCTCTATTAACAAAGACCGCTTCCTTAACATCGGCGGAAATTACTAGAGAAGGGGAGCACGATCTTCAGAAGGAAAGCACAATGTTTGGTACAGAGAACAATCTTCAGTATTGATTGCGTTGGGAGTGAGAAATGCAAACTTGCGGTGTTTTAGATGACCGAACATGAAATGTTGAGTGAGAAACGTAGTGATAGGGTTTCCAGTGTGTTTCAATTTGGATCATGTTTACGAAATTTGTTGAGTGAAAGGTGTTTGGACGTTTTTGTAATCGGCTCTTTAGGTGTGCAAACTTTTAAGTTATGTGGAGAGAGTTTCGCAATTTTGGATTAGTGATAGAATGGGGATTAGTAGTTTGAGACAAGGTTTTCTTGGTTCTTAGTCTTGTGTCAAGAGCTTGCAAGAGTGATTAGTGATTCTCTTCTCTGATGTCATGGAAGCGGTGCAGTGAGTGCCACGGTCTTTCAACCATCAAGAAGTTTGCGATGTATTTGGTATCTACAAGCGATTTGTCTCCGTTTTAATAGCGCAGTCAGTTTCTTACATGCTATGATTTGCATGTTGTGACATCTTGTACATGTCTACCGACTCATAAGTTGCACCGTGATCATAGACCACATGAGCTGCCATTCACTTCCTGTCATTCTTCCACATTTGAAGTTCACAATGCTACAATTATAAAAGTGAATGACAATGTGAACTGAATTGTATGCGGTCTGTTTTTGGTAGTCGACAAAGACCTCACAACGCAAAGAATTGTTTTCTATAAGCTAATCTGACCGCTGGTTAACTTCTACTAACTCAGTTTCTACCAAATCAAAGCAACAAATGCATTTCTATTAAAAACAGACCGTCTGATCTTTGTACGGGGAAATTATCTATTGTTACCAAACGCCAAGTTAGACCGTACCCTAAGCGAAATATTTTAGCCAAGTGGCTTCTTGGAAAATAAAAATAAAAAGTTGGAATTGTAGTAAGATTCTTTGGAAATTCTAGCCACATTCACTATGCCACATGAAGGTCTGCAACTAGAATCAGCGCTAATATCACCTAAGTATCATCCTAATATCACCCATGTAACACACAAGTATCAAAGATTTTTTGATATAAAATTAGCCTTCATGCCACCAATGACTGACTGCCTTTGCATTTTGGCTAATTTCCAAAACCTATAATAACTTCACTGAATTCCTAAATGAGGCGTCGGTTGTGGACCTGAAGACCCATCCTGTTCCCTGCATAACCGTGGTCGACGCATTCATTCATCCATGAGCTACTTTCATCTCTTGGAACGCGTCCTTTCTCTGTCTCGACACGAAGCCACGCCGCTAAGCTTACTCGTGTCGAATGCCTGCTTCTGTTCACTTGGCACCAACTCTCGAAATTCAATGTCTCAGACCGAAATTTTCGGACACTCCAGAACCATTTGGAAGGTTCAGTCAGTTTTGGAATTTCCAGTGTAACTGAGCATCAGTCGGTTATCTCCAAAGTTTTCCTGCATTTCCCAGTACATTTGTCTCGTTTTCCTGCTTCGTTTTGCCAGACAAATTCTTCTTTCCTTCAATTCGGACACTGAACAATTCCTCAACTTCTCTCGGGTCCAAAATCCTTTTTTTATTTCCGTTTGCTGGTCGATTCTGCTCCAATTTCAGCTTCATTGGTGGTGGAATTGGTGGAATTGGTGGAATTGCTGCTGTGGCGTAAGGGTTTGGGTTGCGGCAGGGGCCATGGCGTCTCTTACTGCACTGGCGCCGTTTTGCGTCACTTCATCGGTTCAGCGGCGCAGTGGACTTGAAAACGCAGGTGCAGTCGCCCGACCTGCTTCGGGATTTTTCGTAGGCGAGTCCAGGTTTTTGCATGAGCTCCGGTCGGGTAGCAGGACGGGTCCAGTTGCCTTGCCTAAGGTTTCGGCGACGACCGCGCCTCTCACTGCCAACCCGCCGTTCTCCAAGAGTGGAGGAGATAATTCGGGTGTTAAGACGGAGCTTCTTGTAAGTTTTTGCTACGCCCACGTCATTATTTGTTTTGTATTTGTAGAGATTTATGAATATGTCAGGAGTTTTGTGAACGGCGTCATGGAGCTTGACTGATGATTTGAATTTGTGTTCTTCCCATATAAAACTCTTCAACCCGCTATCAAATGCTTCTTTTCCTGATTGGAGTCCGATGTGAATTGGATAATCTTGAATGAACATACTTCCTCTTTTTTTGTAGATGGCTGTAATTCTTGTGACAAACGGTGAATGTTTTTATCCATTGAATTAAAGGTTGGAGTGTAAAGGAGGTCAAGTGATGAGTCCAGGACACCGAGAGTTGAATGTATTTCTTTCGACTTCTACCTTCTGGAGTAGTCCGAGCTGACGTAGTCAGTGTTGGAAGGAGTGAATGATATGTGGAGAGATTGTGGCTATGCAGAGTATTATTGCAGGATTGGACAGGGGCTTGTTGGCAACTGCAAACGATGAAACAGTGGCCGACATGGTAGCCCGCAAATTGGAAGCAGCAGGAAATCCAATTGAGCTACCGCGAGACTTAGACTTGCTACAAGGCCGATGGCGTTTAGTCTTCACCAGCGGGTTTGCTACTGGTAGCCTTGGAGGGCAAAGACCAGGTCCTCCCGTGGGTCGTCTTCCCCTAACCCTAGGCCAGGTCTGTGCAGCTTCTCCTTTATTGTAAGGCTTCTCTGTGAATGTCAGCTGCCTATTATAGTCGTAAAATCACTTCTTCCTATGAGGTTTATCGATTTGTACGCCTACAAACATAAGTTTTTGACGGTTGTCACCACTTTTAAGCTCTCTTTGTCGTGAAATCAGAGTGGGCAATTTTCTGAAATCTCAGGACCAGAATAGTGCCTCTCCTTAGACCGTGTACAGTGTTAAGTTAGAGGATACTATTTGCGTCACTGTAACACATGTAGGAGTGTGACTTATGGGAGATTTATAGAGCTGTCGTGAGATCAGTGGGTACAAAAACCAGTCTGTTAAGATCAAAGTTTTATTACTATGTATGAATTTTTCATGCAATTTTAAATTGGGAGTTTGAAGACCAGTATAAGTGATAGCAGACAACGCCATTTCCATTCAAAGATTAGTGTCTGTATCCAAGTCATGCTGCTCAACTTACTAATAAATAAGATGAGTTGCTGTTGGTAGCAGGGGTCAGTGTAGGAGACAGGATTAGCTCTCTAACGGTAATAGGATTCTCTGCCATTTTTCACGTGTTGTTCCAAATTCCAGTTATCTGAATCAGGGTTGCGTTTTCACAGGTTTATCAAAGGATAGATATTGCAAGCAAAGAGCTGGACAACATTGTAGACTTGCGCATTGGCACTCCTTGGCCTCTTCCTTCCTTGGAAGTAACGGCAACGTTGGCTCACACTTTCGTGGTGACGAGTAGCAACGGCATCCGCATTGTATTCGAGAAGACAACCGTGAAACCA
This sequence comes from Pseudisothecium myosuroides, assembly GCA_951799445.1. Classification (NCBI taxonomy): domain Eukaryota; kingdom Viridiplantae; phylum Streptophyta; class Bryopsida; order Hypnales; family Lembophyllaceae; genus Pseudisothecium; species Pseudisothecium myosuroides. The sequence continues at coordinate 15,110,717 of OX637289.1, forward strand.
ACTGGGGGACTCTCCCAGCTGCCCTCCTTCGATACACCGCCACTCCCTGAGTTTTTGAGGCAACCGTCAAATGACCGAGGCATCGGTAATTTCGACACTACGTACTTGGACGAGGATTTTCGGATCAGCCGAGGGGACCGTGGGGAGCTCCGAATTTTTGTCAGAGCTTAAGACTGATCTGGTTGAGGTTAGGGTTTGTAAAGTTTTGTATCTATCATTGCGAGATGGTATCAAGAGCTTCGGCTTCTCGTGCAGCTGAGGTAGCATTATTTTTTCTTGTATCAACATTTGTTCTCGGATTTGCGTGTGCTTTGGTACAGAATTGTTGGCAACCAGACAGTTGCACGTGGAACCCAGTTTTTTGTGTTCTTAACAATCTGGATTTCAGTTGATAATTTCATGGTGCTGGCAGCAATAATCTGAAGAATTGATATAAGCTAGTGCAGCATTGGGTGACTCATGCGATAGCTCTCCTCCCTTGAGTTCAGAGTTGCAATTCCTGCAATGTGGTAATCTTTTTGTCCTAATACTCTGAAAGTGTCTTCAGTTTCTTCCCTATAGTAGACGTTTGGCATGAAATAAGTAATTTGTATTGCAAAATTTCCAAGTGTCATCACTGAATGGGTGGGAAGCCTGTAGCATCCAACATTCCTACATAGAGAGAATGCTGACCTCTTAAATATTACGGAGTACTTTTCTAATATCACATCCTCTGTTTCTCTCACCAAGGATTAGGGCACGGAATTATTCACTGAATAGTGAAATTAGGTTGCCCCTAGACTTTGATGAAATAATAAAAGAGCAAATTACTTGTATAAAATAGTTGCTATAAATAGATTTATATATTTTTATAAGCCTATATTTTCATTTTAATAATGTTTATAAATCTAAAGTTTGCCAAGCACGTGAAGTTCATAAATCCAAAATAGATTTTATGCTATAATTGTAATGAGTGATTATACATAACATTGTTTACCTTCATTGGGGGGGTACCCTTTGCCTCCCTTGAAATCAGGAGCCCCCTAGTGATTGAGCCCCCTAGTGATAAATACAGTGTACCCAGTCAATAAGGTGCCTCCCTTGAAATCAGGAGCTCCCTAGTGATAAGTACAGTGTACCCAGCCAATAAGGTGCCTCCCTTGAAATCAGGAACCCCCTAGTGATAAATACAGTGTTCCCACCTGCTCCTAGCCTATCAAGGTCTACTGCATTATAACTATATCTCCCCGCAAGTGTCTTCCACCTGGGGGGAGGCAAGTGAGCCGGTTTAGCAATGTTATGAGTAGTGTGAAACCTCTTTCAACAATTTTTATTCTTATTGTTAAATTTGAGTAAAAAGTAACCTTCTATTCAAGCTAAGGTGTTGCGAAATGGTTGCAAATGGGTCCAAAATTCAATTTTTAGTTTTTCATAATATTGATAAATATTTTTCAATAGCATTGTAAGTACAAAAAAATCCATCTTATTATTTTTTTATTATTCTTGGCCTTGACAAAATTGAATAAATGAATGAGTCCTTGAAAAATTAGATCATTTGTAAATCAAAGTTGACAAACTTTGGTCATTTATAAATCTAGTTGATAAAATATTCTACATAATTCTTTCCACCTTACGAAGTCCTTTATTGTTCTCTTGTGAGAAGCAAGTCCGCAATGATACAGTCTAATAGCACCAAGAATGGAATTTTGCTTTTTTGAAACTGAAATTTGGTATGCTTCACGGGATTGAGTAAGAATTGAATGTTAATACTTTGCATTGATTTTTACACTACAACATCAAATGAAGTAGTTATTTGAAGCATATATAATATATGAATGATTTATTTTGGTGCGTTTTTTGGTCAAAACCCATCACCAAAAAGTTTTCTCAAATAGAAAATTTTTAGTTTTTTTCCTATGATAGTCTAGAGAATGTTCAATTTAGACTCTTAGAATAGATGCTATCATAGTCGGTTAGGTCATTATACTATGGAAACATTTGAATAACTTACTCATGACTTGTATGCATTTGACTAAAGAGTATTGAATTATACAATAATTTATCAATGTTCATTTATAAAACACTATTTAAAAATCACCAATCACCAAAAAGCAATAATTTCTTCAAATTCAACTTATTTGTAATAATATCTTAGTATAATTAATTCTTGTAAAAAAAACAATTTGTTTAATATATGTCTAAATATCTTTAATATATACAAGAAGCCCTTTGCTTAATGACTTAGAATTCACTACTTGAGGTAATTTGTACATCTAAAACTGTTCAAATATGCATTGGAGTCTGTTTCCAAGTTTTAAACAATTAAATTTGGAATCACAAGGAAATTCTAGATTTTCTTTGCATACATGTTTTGGACAATGTATGAATAAACAGGTTTTTAAAGTTTTAAAAAAAGGTGTATCTAACTTTGACCCTAGGTTCTCATATTCAAAAAACTTATATTTTAGAAAAAAACTAAATGGGATTTTTTTGCACACAGATTGCAATTATATGCAGTTAAAGTAAGTACACTTAAAACCAATAAAATAAGCAATGCATACAAGTTATAATTATGTGTAGTTAATTCCTAAAGTCCTGAGACCTTTTTTTCATCATAAAACACTCAAAATTGCCATTTTTATTGCAAAAAGTAAGAAAGTTAATTTTTTTTCCATATCTAACTATATGATTTTGCACTAGACTATTCTAAGAATGTATGGAAGAAATTTCAAGAATTGTAATAGAGTAGATTGAAAGATATTTGCATTTAAAGTGAAGAAAACAAATTTTTTGCACCTTACTAGACTAGATTTTTTGACTTTGAATCTTCTTAACTTAAATTTTTGTACTACTGATTTTGAATTTTGAATTTTTTATGTTGAAGAATTGAGTTGAGAAGCTAGGGTATTCTTTTTTGAAAAACACACTTAATTTTCACTCATTAAAAAATTGTCAAGTAGAAGCAGGTTCAAAATTGAATGAAAAACTAAATTGCTAATAGATGTAACATGGAATTAAAAGACAATAATCCCAATAATGAGATTATTCTAGAAAACAAACTTAATACTATCTAATAATTTATTTTTTAAATTGTTAAAATTGAATTCAAAAACGAACTCTCCGAGTTATTTTTTAAAAAGATGCTTAGATTGGCCAAAAAACAAGACTGTCCATAACTTTCTCATCACTAGTCCAAATAGAGTGAATCAAAGCTTCACATGTAGATAAAAATATAATCTTTGAAGAAAAAAAAATTAAAAAAAAAAAAAATCAATTTTTTTGTGATTTTTTTTGTATTGCCTTTCTAATTTAAAAAAAACTTAGGGTGGTATATTTTTTACTCCCAAACTTTGATTGAAATAAAATTTTCTTTTCAAAAAGCTAATGTCATGTCCTATCTTCAAAAAAAATTCATAAATTCATGTCAAAAATTGAAGTCACACAAGACTATCCAAAATCCCAAGAGTCCTTCATGTGAATTTTGGGACTTGAGGTGTCAAGATAAGTACACCTAAAACCAACAAAATAAGTAATTCAACATAATTTCTATTACTATATTAAAAAAATCTTTACGGGATCTTAAGTCATGAAGGGATTCTAGATTCCTTGAAATTACATTTTTTTAACACTATATGAATAAACTATGAATTTTTAAAATAATGAAAATAGGTATTTTTAAAAACACCACTAGACTCTCATAAATAGTGGTAGTACATTTTAGACAAGAATCTATAGATATCGATTTCTAGGAAAGTATTGATTTTAGGTGTACCTTCCTTACCTCATATATGTTTCCAAATCTCTCTACACCCAACACCTAGAGTTCCCTTACGTTCTCAAATGTTCTCTTCATCGAGAACGTGGTCTCTCTATTCTTCGAAGTTCGGATCCAGAGAATTAGGGTTTATGCCCAGAGCTTTGAACACTGACTTTGCTTGCAATCCACACTGCGTTAATCACCCGCGACCCTGCCGTGTCTTGACTGTGCCTCACAATTGATAGCGCGCCTTTTGTTTGAATTTGCTTCTGTGCATTGAACGTTGGATTGACTGATTGGTTCATCGTTGTTTGGATTCTGAGCTTTTGTGACCAGAGTTGGAGCTGATGCATAGTGTACTCAAAATCGAGTTGCTGTTAATGATCCTGTGAAGACGCGGATTGAAACACAACGGTTTTGTGGAACATCAAAATGTCGCGGCAAATATGTCGGGATTTTCAACGTGGAAAGTGAGTGATTATTCTGAATTTTGTAATTCTACGAGCATTTTTTTCTTTTTTTTTGAACAAATGGAGTTCTATGAGCATTTTTGGTGTTTCTGTCGGCTTAGTACGTAGGTCGTTCAATATTCGTGGTTGGAATTATTCCGACGGAATTTATTATTGGTTGCGAATTTTACGATTTGATTCTTGTGATTAACGTGTAATTTTTGGACATTTGTAGCCTCGGAATTTTTTTTGTTCTACACTTTCTAATTCAGAAACAATTTGATCTCTTTCTAAAAAATTTCAATCTTTATAGCTTGCGAACAGAGTCTTCAAAGCAGAATCGAACCGAACCCACCCCCGTTGCGTTAGACAATCAAGAACGTAATTGGAAATTTGTGAGAACGGGAATACTCCGTTTTCTATTTACTAGAGTTCTGTTGTGAACCTAGCGGCAGTTGAACAGGATGGTAAAGTTCTATAATAATTTATGGATGTGCAATTTTCGAACTTTCTATTAACGATCGAACATTGTGCGCAGTTGCCGATTTGGCACAAGATGTAAATTCGTACATCAGACGGGCTCTTCACAGCAGCGACCTCAACAGAATGCATTTGATTCTGGCCCGAAACAATCACAACAACAGGTGAGTTGTCTAGACCACGTATCCCTGACGTGCTTTTACAGCTTGGTTTCTTCTCGAAGTGTCTCAAAGTGATCATACTTGGCGTTTGTAGGGATATGGTACAAACCGCTTTGGAGCTTTCAATGGCGGGGTCAACAATCAACCAACACCGCAACAGCAAGCAGCTCCAGCAAAAGATCACAAGTCAGTACTGTCCGCAACTGTTTGATAGGAGTATGTCAATTAAACAATGGTTATTATATGATTATGTGTGGTTTATAGGCTGCTTCATTTTTCCGCTAGTAAACCATCACCCGGATATTCTGTTGTAACTCATGTCAACTGAAGGCAAGTTGGTTGTCAAAAATGTTAATGGTCAATGTTACGGAACTTATGTTATTTTGAACTAAATCGATAATTTTCTGGTGACAGGTGCAATAATCCAAAAGTTTGTCATAATGTAATCAAGGATGATGTTAGCACCGAGCAGCCAACGTATTGGCGCTTATCAAGTTATGCACACTGGAAATTGTAATGTTCTTCTACCGTATTTGATTGCAAGTTTCTTGGTTTAATTCAATTTGTGAATATTATTATCGTCATATACTCGAAAGATTATGTAGTTTGACCAAATGACACTGAAATTTTTAAGTAGGACATATCCGCTCAAGATGCTTACATTTTACCTTTGCAGCCTGCCCAATGACATAACCGGTGACATTAGTCCAGAAGAGCTACGAGCATTGGCTTACGACAGTGCAAAGGAAGGATTGCCTATTCAACAGATTGTGAGTTGTCTGCCTCCTCTCCTTGCATACTATTGTTGAAGAATCTTTTATGCACTCCAAGCTGGTTTTTATTCATCTTGGTTATGCCAAAAAGATCTGATTCTGTGGGCTTTGGACTTTTGGTGTTCTTTCTCAATATGTGAATTATAGTCTTTCGAGGAGTTGCAGCGTACCTCTAGGATAGTGGCAAACTTTGGTTTCTCTGAATAGTTTCTTAGTCCCCTTCTGTTGTGAATGACTGTGAGTTAGGTACAAAAGGAGCAATCTTTGGTTGCTGCAAAAAATACGGAATATGAATCTCTTCGACGAAATCCATACCGAAGTCCAGCGACTCAGGCCCCTGGAGGATTTCTACAGGGACAAACTCAAGCCTCTCCATTTGTTAGCAACCCTCCAGCAGTACCATTCTCTGGATTTGGAACACCTCCAAGTCAGAGTGTTGCGCCTGTTGGAGACTTTGGCCAGCCACAGACGATTTTTGGAGTTCCAACAACTTCTACTCCACAAGTTGGGTGCGTTACATAACAGAACAAGCTCACTATCAAAATGATTTACTTGTGCGTCAGTGGATTTATATGATACTCGCGAACGAAGTGGAACGTAGTCTTTGCATCTTTGAAGTCGAAGTTGTTGTAATTATTGCAGCTGTTTTGCTTTGTCGATTACAATCAAAGGTATGCATGGAAGGTAGTGGAGGGTCGTCTTTGTAATCTGTCCTAACGCTTTTTTCTTGTGATGCTGCGGTAAAACTGCAGAGGTGGATTTTCAAATGCATTCAACAAGACATCCACAAATCCAAAGCTTAGTCCCAGCCCTTTTCAGTCAAGCGGCTTTGGCCAAAGTAGCCAATTTGGTCAAGCGGCTCAGACCGGTTTTGGTTCCCAGGTTCCCAAGAATATTTTTGGCTCACAAGCGCAAATACCCCCTGGGAATGGTAATAGTGTGTTTGGAGGTACAGTATCTCCAACTTTTTGTACTCTTGTATTTCTTCCAAGTGTTGTTCAACGTCTTTCAAGGTAATTCAGACCGCCTTGAGGAACCTCAGTCTAGATAAATCTGTCATTGTGTTCATTGAAGTTATTGTACTACGTGTATTTCTAGGTCTCTGGGTACGTGTTGTTTTCACTATCTCACTTCACAATGCAGTCCTTGGTAATCACTTTGGGCCTTGCGACAGTCTTTCGGAAGAGTTGTCCGCTATGCGACATACATTAGCGTTTCTGTTGCACTTGTTAATGTATTGATGGTAGATTTTCTTGTGTAACAGTTGGGTTTGGCGCTCAACCTTCCGCGCAACCTTCAAGTACCTCGAATCCATTTGGCTTTGGCTCCTCACCATTTGCTACCTCTGGTTTCGGATCCTCACCATTCATTACTTCATCTGGTTTTGGAGCCTCACCATTTGCCGCTCCTGCTGCGACTCCACAGCCTACTACTCCTGCTGCAACTCCTCAAATTGTTGCTCCTGCTGTCGTTCCACCTGCAGCTTTCAATTCGTAAGTTGTGCCGTACCTAACTGATCATCCACATTTTATTTGAATTTTTGTATTCCAAATATCAGATGTACCTGACTGGAATTTTTGGAATGCAGGTTGCCTCCTAGTTCACTTCCTCCACAGAATGTACAAAGTAGTGTTGGCGCAGATGGGATTTGGCAGAAAGAGACGTGGAAATTAGGAGAGGTACCTACTGTCCATTAACTATCACTTAAATTCTACCATGTAGACTTGGGTAATCACTGCAATGTTTACTAGAGTTTTTGCTTATCGTGGAGGGTTACTTTTTCATTCTGCAAATTGGCTGCCAATCTTAACGTGCTAATGCCTATGATGTACAGATTCCGGAGGAGGAACCTCCACAGAATGTCAGGTATTAGTGGACTCACACAGTTGGACTCAAGGGAGCTTAAGTGCTGCTGCAAGGCTCCTTGGAATGTGACGACTCGACGGAAGTTTCCAACGGGGTGTAGCAAATCTTGCAATTTGTCTTAATCAACTGAAAATGCTTCGTGTTCAAAATCATCCTTCACAAAACAGTTATGAAGTGTGTAGATTGCACTGCGATGCCAAGAATTCTAGTTGTTACAACTTGTCACATCTGATATTATTGGAAATGCTTTGATGGCCCCCCCGGAGAAGTTGGACGTTTGAATCACCAACCTATCGAGTGAAAGAGAATATAACTGTGAGTTTCATTCTTAAACTCTTGCATCCAAAATTTGACATATTTTGCGATTTCGGTAGAGTTTTATGTACTGGGTAGTGTTATGCTGCTCCGACTGCTTTGTGCCCGTTGCTTTGTATTTGTCTCGAGGGTCTCAACCTGATTTTGCTTTGCACTTTGCAGATATTAATGCATGCTGAACGTGGTCATTTTCTCAAATCGGCAATAATATCATGCATCATATGGATCGGTGCTGCTAGCACTAGTGAAGTTCAAGGTTGGAGTGGGCCACAAGATACCATCTTTGCTTTGTGCATGAGACTTGACTAAATATGGCACCTTGTCTCTTCATCGAGATGGTCACCCGTGATCATAAATGTCAATGGAACCCATCGTTTGATTGGGTTTTACAGAGCATCTGTATTAAATATAGTGCTTACAAAAATATCAACACTTCCACCTGTTCTCTCAAGCAACTCTTACGGCCTCCTTGCATGTATTGGTGGGTGCATTCACCGATAGAAAGCACTTTTATGTTTCTTCTACAATGTGGAATGCATTGTTATTGGTAGAACTCATTCTCCTACTTCCACTCTCACCTATGATTGGTGGAATTATTCTTGTCTTTTTTTACTTTTTGTGCCCACTAGGCTTCACATGCAAGCCCATCTTTAGTCCTTGTGTACATCAACACATCAATGAAGTATGGAGTATTCTATTCAATTTCAGCCTACAAAAATGTTGAGTTATGAGATTGTGTAATCCAAATGGTTTCCAGAATTTGTCAAATGTTTTATCCAAGAAATATTGTAGAACTTGAAGTTGTGGCCTAAACTAGGTAAAGTAAACTAGCCCACTAGGTAAACGAACCCATGATAGGGAAACCGCCTAGTAAATACACCTAGAAAACTTCCCATTATAGTCTTACTTCAACCCATAGCAAACTTTTGCTAATAAATGAGACATTAGGGGAGGCAACCCATTCTTGATTAGCGCCCCATTATAGCTATGTAAACTGCTTTCTTTCCGTGAAGGAAGAGATGAACAATAATTAATTATGGTGTGGTTCTTGATGCAATTGTGGCACATAATGATTGGCCACAAGACTCTTAATATTGCAACCACCCCTTAGTCAATTTTGTTTTTAGCCCATGGTTGGAAATAGCAAGCCCCAAATCATTGGTATACACTAGTAGAAAACGCAAGAATTTTGACAAAATTTTGTTGATTTGGACGCATTGTCCCGGTCACTTTTCTGTTGATTTCAACAGAAATCTGTTAACTCTAAGGGAAGAACAAAATCTTTTGCTAAAAGATTCACAGTAATTATGTTTTGAGAAATAAAAATCTAAAAAATTATTGAAACCTTCCAAATTCTATTTATGCATACAAGAAATTTTTTCCACCGAAGAAACCCGCCCTATAGATATATGTAATTGCTTAAGTGATCAAAAATGGGTTGCCTCCCCTAGGTTTGTTAGTGACCAAAATCAATGGCTTGGGTGATGGTGATGGAATTCAGTTACCGATATTAGTGACTGCTTTAGGAACTTCTACCTTTCTAGTGTGGGTTGCCTCCTCTAACTTTGTTAGTGACCAAAATCAATGGCTTGGGTGATGGTGATGGAGTTCAATTAACCGTAGTAGTGACTGCTTTAGGAACTTCTATCTTTCTAGTGTAAATTCATTATATAAACTAATTTTTATATTCCTTTAAGAAATATTGTGAGTGCTTTAGGTGGTAAGATGATCATATTGGTACAATTTTGGGTGGTTTGAGGGTAGTCTAGAGACTATTTTGGACCAATATAACATACATGGCCACTGCCTTTTGCTCTATAAGAGATGGTGTGGGATATTCCCCACTCAACAGTCTTTATGCTCACTGCATTTCCTCTGCATCCTCCACTTGTCCACTAAGCTACTAATGGAGTACTATGGGGTGGAGAATATCCCCCACCATCTACTCTAAACCAAGGCAACCCTAGTGCTTGCTACTAAATGTTACTCCCTCCGTCCCAAAATGATCTTCCTGTTACACAAAATGTTCTGGATTAAGGTTAAAAATAACTTTTTTTCAAATTTTTTTGGAATTTTAGATAGAGTTTGATGTACCCCTATTGGTGTGAAAATTTGAGTTTCAAATTAATTTTGGAAGGGTGATTTTGAAACGCTTAAAATTTGGATTTTGGGACCTTTTTTGACAAGCACCGCTAGCCAATCGTTCTGTAATTCCCGCGCGGTGTGAGTCACTTCCCTCTACAATTCCCGCGTTGATAGTGTCCATGTCGGATTCCCAAGTCTTACCAAAAAATTGCCTACCCCCGCATCTTTTTCAATATTTTTAGTTGCAATAGTGAGTTGAACAGTGAATGGAGAGCTTTGATGACGTAAAAGTCCCCCAGGAGTTGGAACAGTGACGTTAAAGCCCCCCAATTTGGAAGGGGTGACATAAAAGGCCCCCAGTTTGGAAGGAGTGAAACTCCGTGTCATCTGGGAGGACATCAGCTTGGGAGGACCTTTCCAAATTTTTTTTGTCTACAACCTTGTTTAATTCCAACAAGCATTGATGGATACAGGAAAAGTTTGCAATGAGGGGTCCACTAGTTTTCTATTTTTCTCGCAAAAAACAAGTATTCAAGCTCGGAATGGAAGGAGAGTTTTGGTATACCACTGTGCTTATACAAATGGCCTTTAATCCGCGGGAGTTTCTTCCATGTCATCTAGGAAGATCATTTTGGGACAAAGTTCTAAGGCCAACAAGAAGATCATTTTGGGACGGAGGGAGTATGAATTAGGCAGCACACTTCAAAAATTCATCACAAATTTATACTTTGTCAAAAAAAAATTCAATTCCTCTCTCCATTCCTCATGACATGGAAAAAATTTAAATTTTTTTCAAAAATATCAACAATGCAAACCAACCATTCTGCCTGTCAGAGTCTGGTTTACCTTAGTGATTTAGTGATTTCCGTGGCATGATCTGTTAACCCTCATAACATTCAGTAGCCTTCAGAGAGGTTGCCTTTTCCTCTCTGGAGTCCTCATCCACCGGGATAGTAACTGTCCATTATGATATGTTGCATTTTTTTTTCTTAATTTTAGGACTAGACATACAAATCAACAAATATTTGTAGTGAAAGATGTTGACCAAAAATCCAATGAGTGATATTGACAATTATTGACAACTGTCTGCACCAAATTAGTAGTTACTAATTGGTGCGGAATATACCGCACCATTCAATGACTACTACTAAATGTTATGCTAGATCATAAATTTATCAATTATTATTGCATGTGCATATGTTTTGAATACATTAAGAATAACATGTACACATGTATTTGTACATAAAAAAATTAATTACATGTAATTGTGTACTGCATAACTTAGGTTCCTCCCCTTAACCACTAAAAGGGAAGCCCAAAAGGGAATTCAAAATTCAAAAATATCCTCAAAGGGTCTTGTTGCTTGCCCAAAGTTTGTGTGATCATTGCAACCTATCAAGGCTTTGCAACCTAAATGCGATGCTTGGCAAGCCATATTCACTATTGAAGTGGGTCCAGTAGGTTGAAACATTCCCCTAAAGATACTTTTTGTCTTTTTGTCAATGATTCTCTCAAAACCAGCACCAAAACAAACCCAGACGTAACTTACTTCACTCTTCAGGATGTAATAAGTTTGGAAACTCTTGTGAACTTCAGCCGGGCTTCGTTTTGAGATAATCTCCACTATTCACTCGAAACCAAGCCCAGACCTTTAAACTTACATCCAGAAGAGTGAAGTAGGACATCAGTCCTAAATAACACGCATAGAAACATCAACTTGTTTGAATGAGATCAACACTCCTGAATTAATTAACAGTCAGATCACATTCAGGCAGCTCCAAACACGAGCACAACCCATTTTAAATTGGCGAGTAATCCTGCCTAATCCTGGAAACGCGAATGAAAATCTAAGCCCCAGGCACGGGCACAGCCTCAGTAGCTTCTGCTGCTGTTTCATCTCCGACGGGTCTATCAATCTTAGCACCCACCTCCTCACTGTAGTCTCCATGAACCTGAAAATAACAAGAGCTTCAGTTAGAAAAAGCCGCATCTGCTAAATGTACTGATAGGGCTAGCCGTACGGCCTAGGACTGAACAATATGAGAAAACTTCAAAAACCAGTTTAAAAGGCACAAACTCTAAGCTAGATTTCCTATTAGATTCTGCACTACGGGCTACAAATTAATTTTTGAATATATGCATTGAGAGACTGAAAACGACTTAAGTTCGTTATTTAAATGAGGTTAAGAACAACTTGAATGTGTATGAAGGCGCAAAGAAAGCACATTTAACAAGGATAACCAATTGTACCTCCATCAACTTCATAAGGTCGAACTTGGGAGCCTTGAGGATCTTCACTTTCCTGATGAAAACGCTCTGGAGTGGGTAGATGCCCTGGGTTGCCTTCTCAATCTCCTTTCCAATAGACTCAGGGATGAACTTCGAAACCAAATCCTTCAGGTCACAAGTCTGGGCTTCACGCACCATGATCTCTCTCATCTTGCGCCTGATCTGTAGTTCCGAAACAACATGTTACATCCAACGGTAAGAGAGGAGCATGGCGAGTAAAATATAGCTACCCTCGATCCATACCAACTCAATACACTGCTTGGTTTCTCCCTATTACGAGCAAAGGATTCCTAAATACAAATGCATTATGGCGATGCACAATTAGGGTTTCGGGTTGTACAGTTTCGGTTAGAACAATAAAGACGCTTAGTGATCCAGGATTTGCACAAACCTGACGAATTTGACTGGTCTGTGCGTAGCAAGTCTTCTTGATCTGATTCGGCCTCTTCTTGGTGAATGCAATGCAGAAGATACGAATCTGGAAGTTGTCCGTCGTCTTCACATCAACGTGAGCCTCAATCAAACTCTGCCACTTGCGCACCAGAGACCGCAGCTTGTCTGTGGTGAAGTCCATGCCCTATAAACATCCAGAGAAAAAAAACTAACTCCCTCAGAATCAGAAAAGGGGCATAATAGAGGACCCACCGCGCAGAGGCGGCGTTCCATAGGGTACCAAAGCAATGAAGTCCTATCAGACACACGGGGGACCTGAGTCTATATACAAGAACAAAGGTCGATGAGACCTTTCGGAGTCTCCAAAGCAACGAGCCTGGAGGTAGAAACCCTGTAGAATCCCGCATTTCCCCCCTCTAGGTCCAGGTTCTCGACAGTAAAAACTAGCCATCTCAACGTGGTAGACAAAAATTACTGCCGTCCCTGCAACCTTTCGTGTTCTTGGAAAATGCAACCCGAATATACAGAAGCCCCCCTCAACAACATAATTCCAGCATGACGAGGTATAAACCCTAAAGACATAAACCCTAAAACGTAGACTAAAAGAAACGGCACACATACCCAGAAGTTGGTGAGCACATTCTTCCCCTGCACATCCTCAGCCCTGAGCTTGATCTTGCGGAAAGCCTGGTCCTCATCTTGCTGCAAGTCAGCCAACGAGACTTCGAAGACACGTCCCTTCAAGCCATCGGAGGCAATCTGTTCCGCGAGTCCAGACAAACTCCCATTAGACATAATAATCCCACCAAACACGTATTACAACTAAAATTCATCAACACAGCGCTTCTAGAGTTTCCAAATGCACTGAAATGGCAAGAGCGGCGGCACCAAACGAACCTTGGTCCCCTGAGTCCGGGTGACGAGGGTCTTGCCCAGAGACCTCTGCGTGAAGGTGGTCGGAGCCTTGATGTCATACCAGTCCTTCTTGGAGAAGGGGTCGACACTGCTCAGTCATCAAGGAGAGCCGCATGTTAGTACAAAACCCTAAACCACAGCGTGCACAGACCAAAAACCCAAAATGAGAAAAGACGAGAGATTGTGACGAGGAGTACATTTTCTTCTTGCCGCCCTTCTTCCCCTTGGAGATACGCTTGTTCTTTCCGACAGCCATGGCTGCAAAAACACGGTGCAGCAGAGCGCCTTCTCCGCAAAGGGCAACTGAAAAAGAAAGGTTTCGAGCAAGAGCTCGCCTTTAGTGCCTGCCCTTGCCGCTCTGAGCTCCAAACCCTAATTTGAAACCCTATTCACACAGCGCTTCTCACCATTGTTGAGATACCGGGCATCCCCACCAGAGACTGAACCGGTATGAGGAACTGAGAAGTTAACAACTCGACCTAGGGTGGGTAACTAGGGTCGATACCTAGGGTCAAGTTGATAACTTGGAGATAGATAGATAGAAACTCCGGTCTTCAAAGAAGGCCGGCGTGAATAAAGTGATAACTCGGATCAATAAGTGGGGGGTAATAGAGTTAATTGTAAAGTGTGTGCAACGCGGAACTAAGAGCCAGAGTTCGGGAAAAACATAGGACCAAATTCACCGGAGCATCAAAACTCAAGTCTAATGGAGTTTGGTTCCATGTTTCTTCTGTACTATTCTTAGTTAAATCTTCCTCTGACACCCAGCTACAAACACATGATGAACTTTACAATTAACTCTAATAACTAGGGCTGATAACTACGATCAATAACTATGGCCTACGGGGTGATTGTTGATATAAGAGCGTCTTCAAAAATGTGGTCAATTGCAAAAAGACTAATGGTGTTGAATTTAGAAGGTGAGACTCTTGTTTATTCTATCTATGCAACTCATTACTTTACATTGGTTTTGGAGGTCAAGGAGGTTATTTGGGAATTATACTTCAAAAATTCATCAAAAATTTATACTTTGAGAAAGAAATATAATTTCATACTAATATTATTTCTTGCAAATTGAAGTTGCTCCCAAGCGCCATTATCTATTTTTTTTTGTTCAAATCAAACAAAAACTTAATATAAGAAGTGAAAAATAATTTAAAATTTAAAATATTTGATAACCATTAAATATTTTCAATATAAATAATGAGAGTTATGAGCTTTATATAGATAAAAAATTAATTGTTGCTATATTGTAAGTTGGATACACTGAATTAGCAAAATATTTTTAATTAAAGTTTCATATGCCTTTTCTAAAATATGCATTAACTCCTATAATATGCTGAAATTTTTTGCCCTTGTGGTGTATAATGTGCATTTTAGTATGCAAAGATGCATTTGAAGATGCAAAAAAGGTCCAATTGACTTAATTTTTTTTGTAAGATCGAATTGTATCAAGGGAAATATTGCTTAAAATTTTCAATTTTTAGGAATTTGTTGTGTAATTTTTATAAAATCTTGTATTCATAGAATGCAACTCTACATACATTGTCACTTTGTCAAGGCATAGAATGTCCAAATCACTTGCAGATTTTTGCATTATATAGATATGTTATTTTTAATAGTAGCTATGCATTTGCTTTTGCAATAAACATTGCACAAAATGTAGTAAATTGTTTATATGGAATTGGATCTAAAAACACTATATTGTTGGTTCATACAAAGAGAATGACTCAGAGAATGGAATGTGCATACAAGCATGTATTGGTTAGGTGTGGGAATAATGACCTTGTAGCACTTGGCCAAGTGACCTCCATTCCTTGGAAAATGACATTTATTCTTGTAGGACATGAAAACAATGAGAGGATTTAGGGATAGTTATCATAGACCAGTATTTAAATGTATCCCTATCTAATCTTTTATAAATTATACCATATTTGATCCAAAATACAAATACAAATCCTTATAATGTGCTATTGAGTACATCTTGTAGCTTTAACCCTTGAAGTACCAAAGTCCCCTCGGGGGACACTTGAGATTTCAGGCAGGCCCATGTGGCCTCAAATTTTGACCTGATTTTTCGAAACTTTTTTTCAAAATAGGAAATCACATTAGCTTTCTAAGAATATTATTTTTTTTTCAATCGGTGCTCGGGAGCAAAAGTTATGCCATGCTGAAGCAAAAAAGCAGTTCGTTGGGCAGAAAAAATTTAAAAAATTTAAAAATTATTTTTTTCTTTTATAATTTTTTTCCTCAAAGATCATGTTTTTGTCTACATTTGAAGATTTGATTCATTCTATTTGGACTAATAATGTGAAAGTTATAAGACAATCTTGTTTTTCAGGCAATTTAAGCATCTTCTTCTAAAAACAACTTATAGAATTCATTTTTGAATGCAATTTTCAAATTTTTTCAATTTCCTTTTTTGATGAGGTCAAATTTGTTTGCAAGAACAATTCCACCATTGGGGTTATGGTGTTTTAATTCCATCTAAGAGATATTAACAATTTAGTGTTTTGATCAATTTTGGACCTACTACTACTTAACAACTTTTTTATATGTGAAAATCAAGTTTTGATATGCTGAAAATTTTTTCCCCGACTCTGAACTCAAATTTTCAACATAAAGTTTTTTACCTTTATGATGTGTATTGCAAAAAAAATCCACAAATGGCCGTCAAAGTCATCTGAAATTGCAAGAAACAGTTCAAAAAAACTTTTTTTTCCAACTTTGAATGCTAGTATCTTCCTATTGGAACGCTCAAATTTCTTGAAATTTTTACCACATGATCTGAGACAAGTGAAGTACACGATCTTGTGGTTAGATTCTAAAAAAAATGTTTTTTTTGGTTTCTTGAATGATCGCAGCAGAAATGGCAGTTTTCAATGGTTCTAGAGCCAGAAAATGCCTTGGTATTTTAGCAATTAAGTTTTCTTTTCATAAATTGAAAATTTGCATCAATCTATGATATAACTATTCTTAGATAATGTAAATATCTAATTTGATTGTTTTCCTTTCCAAATATGGATTTCCATACATTTTGGGAACTCTGTTGGATCTCTATTTTTCTTATGAATCAACATGAGATGGTGTATGTAAGACTCATGTTCACTTGTAAATACTTGTAATGAAAAGTTCAATTGTCCTAGCTACATGGCCCTTTTTATGGATAGATTAGTGAATACAACGTCCTACTTTTATTCTATTTTGTGTTTCCATGTATTTCCTATATTATGTCATAATGAAGGCCTAAGCATTTTAGAATTATGATTTTGAAGTTTTTGGTAATAGTTTCTTCTTTATAAAATATTCAGTTTAATCATTATCATACCAAGTGGACAAGGTTGACAAAAAATATTTCTAAAGGAGATGTTGGAATTATTGGAATATATTTTTTTAATTTTTTGTATAGAAATAAATGAGCCTTTTTATTTTTAGGTATTTGTCAAATTACATTTGTCAACTTTAATTAATTATTTGGTAGAGAATGTTGAACCTCACCATCAGATACAATAGTAGTAGCTTCAAATTATGCATATGAAATTACCTAAAAAAATAATTATTCAAATTTATTTCAAGATAAAATATTTTGCTATCATTGCAAAGTAGACATTATTAGAAACAAGAAGTAACAAAGTTGTATTTCTAACTAAGAAGGGTCTAGATAGAAATTAATTGGGCGGATGCAAGGAGGTACATGGATTCATTTTATTCTATATAATCCTAACAATATGCCTCCTTTCATTGCAACAATGCTAGTGCATGAGTGCAAAGATGTGAGCCTACAAACCTTTAACCAAATTGTAGGTATATACCTACAACTATTTGAAGATACTCATAACAAATGCACCTATAAGACAGGTACACTATAACATGAAAATTGTTTATAACATATGTATCTATAACATAGGCACCTATACCCATAGAAAGTGTCTATAATACAGACTCTTAGGCTCATGGGCTCATAGATTGTATGCTCATATGCTAGCACTTCTTGTAATGTGTATGGAAATATGAAACTCTTCAAGGATTCTTTCATATGCCATTTGACTTTTGGTACCTTAAAGTTGAATCCCATCAAATCTATATCAGAGTTTCCATCTATAACTAAATTTTTTAATTTATATTTTATATATAAATCTTTATTAATATCCATGTAATCTGTTAAACAAAGGCAATAATTTTTACATTTTATTGATTTAATTCTTATACTTAATCACTACCAAATCTTGCCACCAATATATAGTAGTCATTAACCTCTAAAGGTCTTTGAACCCAAAATGTGATAGCTTGTTAGTCAAATACAATTTTATTGACCTTCAAAATATTTGTTTAATGAATTTGAGTATGAGGCCATAGAGTTTGCCTATAAGAAATTAAAGTAATGCTCTCAAGTCATCCTTCTATTTAATTCACATTTATCTAATTTGTTGGACACTTTCAAGTTGCAACTTATAGCATACTAGATTCTAAATTGCAATCATAATAAATTAATAAACTAATAAATTTATGATTTTGATTCTCTAAAAATACATTTTAAAATTTTAAAAGCATTCAATGTTGTTGTCTTTTATATTTACATGTTGGTTTCTATTTCATTCTAATTTTTGTATTTCTAAAATTCATAAATTTACAAGTGAATCATAATTATGCAAGGTGATTATGATGATGCAAGGTGTATAAGTAATTTTCAAAGAAGATTCAAATTTTATTTTTCTAATTTTTTAATTATCAACCTAAGCATATGTATTGCATTAATGTTTCAAAATAAATTCTATATTTTATAATTTTTATTGAAATTTGAAGTTGAGACATCTCTATGAGTATGTAATGAGAAAAACATGTTATCAACTTTGACCACTTAGATCTTAAAAATGACAAAAAATAAGGGTTTGAAAATTTTTAAACACATTTTGCATGAAAATTTAGGATCTTGCAATTTTAATTTTCATCTTTTACAATTCATTCCATCCAACAATTTTGATCCAAAAATGTCTACTTTTTGCATTTTTAGATGTAGAATGTAGAGGAATTATCTACCAAAATGCATCTGAACTGGTTTGAGCATACAAAATCTTGGAGTTTTAATATAATTTGCATACAAAAAATAATTTTTGTTCATTGATTTCCAGTTGCTTGTTGGAAACATGATAGTTGATAAATAATTTTGACAAATTGCAATGCATGATTGATATTAAATAGTAGAAAAATTAAAGATAGAAATGTGAAATCTAAACTTATCTAACACAAAATAAAAAATTTCAAGATATTTTGCAATAAAAAGTGATTAATATTGTGATTGGACATGGAGTAAGAATTTGCATGTCGGGTTATCAAAGAGTGGCAACCATATAGGAGCATATTAGTACTCCTTCCTTATAAGATATTGTAGAAAATTATTTCTTATAACACTAGAAGAAACCCGTTTTTTTTAATGTTGGAGCAAAAACATGTGATGTCCAAGGCCGAACATATTATGTCCACGGAGAAATCAAGATGTTTGAGATGTAGGGCACGATCTTGGGGAGATTTTTGTAGATGTTTTAGATGACGCTGACAAATTACATTGAAAACAAGTGGGTGTTATCATAGATGCCAAGATTTTTGATGACATGGTTGAAAACATGGTGATGTCCTCAAGGGCGTCTGCAAAAACATTAATTGCCACATCAGCTTTGTTGACCAATTTTCACATTGGGTAAGTTTGAAAAAATTATTTTGGTCTTGGATAAACAAGCTGACCAAGGTTAAAAAAAAGAGGTATGGGCAGCCACCGGGCAAACTTCAAAAAAACAAAAGATGATGTGGCTGCTGGCGTGGCATGCCACGTGGAAATTGATTGATGTGGCATCAAATATTGTTGACGTGGCATGACATGTCAGCAGAGGCGGCCTGTTTCTAAGCATTTTTTACGCTTATTTTGGAGATGTCTACGTAGACGTAGAGACATTGTCATAGACATTGTATAAGATAGTAAAATGTCTTCTATAACGTCATTATAGATGTCACCACGTGAAATGAGACGTAGTCACAAGAGTCTCAACATCTAAGGAGACGTCAATGGAGACGTTTGGACGTTTTGGAAGATGCAATTTCAATGAAGATCTCGCATTGTTGCATTCCGTTATGAATGATGTAGTATTTTTTGCGTTCTATTTGATTCTGTGGGAGTTTTTGTATTTGGAACTAGCAAAGGACAGTGTCTTCTTCCATGTTCCGTTGCTTAGGACATGACCAAGAGCCATTCTTTTGACAACTTCAATGTCCACTACTTTATGATTCAATGTATTCCATACACAGCGACAAATAACACAAACATACATAGTTGGTACTCTTTTCTTCTAGTTTCTTAGCACAAGACATCATCTCGGCTGATTTTGGACAACAAATATGAATGTGGAATGGCACATGCATATGACAAAGGACAGAAGATTTGAACAAAGTAGACAGACCGCTCTTATTGGATAAAGAATGCAATAAACATACAAATTTTTGAATACTACTATTCACATACAAGACAAGGCAATGTGTATGTCCATTCAAAAATCATGCCTACATTTTGTATAAGTGATCTTCAACACGACATCAACGTGCCAAATACGTCTTAGGCGACAGTGGTGAACACAATTGCCTTTATGATACCCTCCCCTTTGATGACTGTTGAAAGTACATTGATATGTCTTGGCAGACATACATATAGACCACACATTCTATCTTATTGACATCCGCCCAGACGTCTGCATGCAGCTTCACTAAAACATATAGGACTAGCAGGCGCTAATCTTCGTCCTTCGACACAACATTGTCGCCTAGTATGTCTCTGAAGTTGTCAACATCACCCTAGGGACATCGAACAGGGTCTGTCTCTTGTGCTAGTGGTTGCAAGCTAGCAAATTCATGTCGTTTACTCGTTCCGTAGCTAAACTACATCTAGCATGGATTCAATTTCTCTGGGGTGAAATAGTGCAATGAATTGTATTTGCGTTGCTAGTGAGAAAATTCTAGATATGGCAATATCTTGGGGATTTGAGAAAATGATGCATACATTGAATGACATAAGCAACTCTACATATGGCATTGATGTCAAACGCATGTCACACTCAGCATCAAGCACCACTACCTTTGTCCTTCAATGAATGTCTAGAAGACACTAGTAATCTTCCAGAAGACATGGAAGTAGACAACCCACTCTGTTCTCATGACATCCCGCTTGATGTCTTGCTGGACGTCTATGTGCTCCCCTACAAAAATGTAATTCTTGCGTTTTACATATCCTATATGGTTTGTCTTCCCTCCTACCACCCCACTTGTATAAAGAGCCCGTCTTCTCCCCTCTATATACTCACATCAAGTGGCTTTTAAAGCCATGTGATATAATTGCCAAGTATGGTGTATTTTGTATGGCGTATTTTGTATGGTACATAGTGTACTATGTATGGTGTACTGTGTATGACATGTATTGAACATTATGAAATGCATATGAATGTCATGTAAGAGACATGAGATTGTCCATATTAACATCATGCCGAATAAGTGTATTTAATCACATGAATGTCTAATGTGACATCATTTTGTTCTTCTAAATCACACTAAACATTGTCAAGGGTATTTATGATGAAAAGCAGACGTCTACATTGATGTCACAAGATATATGGACGCTACCTTAGACGCCCCAAAATACATCTATAAAAATGTCTAGACGTCTAGATAAGTTGACGTTTCAAAAAACGTGTAGATGTCTAACTTGATGTCTTCAAAGACAATATTAAAATTCTTAGATAGCAAAAGATTAAGCTGACGTGGCATGCCACATCATCTTTGCTGGATGCCATGCCACTTTTCCTGCCACCATATGACGTGCCACGTCATGGACGGGAATGGATGAAAAAAATTCCTACGTGGCTGCCCGTGTCCGCGTGGTGCCTAGGTGGCAACCACATGGCGGCCTTTGAGGATCCCGTTGACCAATGTTTTTTTGGATGTCTGGTCAAAAACACTTGGATGTTAGGCAAGATTTTTGATGTTTTTGGCAAGTCTCAGGCAACGCAAAATTTTGGACGTCTACGCAGATGTTTTTAGACATCACACAAGACATCAACACGCAGAATCCATGGATAAAATAAAAACAGGTTTCTTCTAGTGTAAGCATTGAAAATTCAATTGAAAAATGAGGGATTCTAAAGACTCCCCCATATGCACTAGAAAAAAAATTAAACCTTGTATAATTACCTTTCTAAATCCACATTTGCATATGAGCAAAGTTTTTCCAATTAAGATGTAATCAATGTCACTCAACAATTTTCATAATACTTTTGAAAATTTATTTCATCAAAAGCCAAAAAAAATGCCTCTCTACAATTAACTCCTATTAAATGCACTAACAAGAAATTATACACAAGCATTTTTCTTCTCATTCTACATTCACAAGTCTAATATGCAATTCAAATGAATCCAAAGCGACTTCATAGATCACAACCTACTCAAAGAGCATAAATAGGCAATGATAGAGAGACTTTAGAATATAAGAGCTTGTTGTGAAGCATGCCACATCAGCAAGTTTTTCATTTGGGAATTTTGATCCTAAAATATGAACCTTAGGACTCAATTTGTTTTTTGAAAACAACAATTCTAATAGTTTTGAAACACTTTTAGCAATTGAAAAATCAATAGAGTCATAATTTAAATAATTATCAAATAAAAATTTCAGATTTTAAAATTTTAAAAATCCTATAGCAATCCATGCACAAAGTAACCCTTGTTATTGGAATGTTAGTCAGTGTTATATAAAATGGCAACAACCAATTCCCAAAGTTTATTTCAATATTGTAAGGCCTAAAACACCATTTATGCGTGAAAAAATTACAAACTAGTAGTTCAATCGAGAGTTCAATAGCATCTGTCCTAAACAATCTATAAAGATGGTGAACCTATTGATGTTTTATTCTAACACAAAAGATGGTCAACATAGACACCACTAAAAATTTTAAGTGCATTGGTAGCATTCACTGGAAGTGCCATTGTCAAGTTGGAGTTTGGGGGATTTCAATCTGATCCAAGGTTGTATAGATCCCAATATGGAGTAGGAACAATGCGTGTTGGATTAGGATTGGGGGAAGAGTGCAATTTAGTCCGGGGGTGGGCAAGTCTCAATATAGTGTGGGAACTAGGCGTCCTTTTACATAAATGGTAAACACAAGCACAACAAATAAAACCAATGCTAAAGAGGTTCCTCAACTTAAACATGATGATGATTTGTGATTGTATTTCCGCCAAGTATGTATATTGATTAGTGCAAGTTGAACTCCCCATGCTTTGTGTAATCTACAAATCGCATTGATAGGGCACAACAAAAACAATTGCAATGCTACTTAGGTGTAATTCAAAAGATAGTCCTAGAGCACATTTCTAAAGGACTCCAAAATACAAAAACCAAGGAGGTTGTGAATGTCAGTTGTCACATGTATGTATAGAAGACAAATGTGACACATACAAATGCTTGTTGCCAAGGTGCAACAAAAAATATGAAAATATTGTACATAAACAAAATATAACAAAGAAGATCCACACAATCAAATCACAACTAAAGGGGGAGCGCTAGCATGTGAGTATACAATTTATGAGCCCATGATCCTCGAAGTCTATTTTGTAGACACTTTCTATAGTTATAGGTGTCTATGTTATAGACACTTTCCATGTTATAGTGTACCTATCTTATAGGTACATTTGTTATAAGCAACTTCATATGGTTGTAAGTATATACCTACAACTAGGTTCAAGGCTCGTAGACTCACATCTTTGCGTTCACACACTAGTATCGTTGACAACCAAGGCACAACAAAATTAAAGACAATTCAGAAGTAGGTCAACAAAATGAAATAAAAAGAGACAAGCAAAGTAAACTCCAACAATGAGGCTTATACCTTGTATTGTGGACCACAAGAGGAAGGAAGAACTTGCAATTGCTAGCATCCGGCCAAGGAGCAAAACACAAAGCCCTTTGACAATGAAGAACAAAGAATGGAATGAAGATGTGAGAAAGCATGCTCCTATTCAACTTCTAAAGTCCCAAGGCCTTTTTTCATCAAAAAAACACTTAAAATTGTCATTTATTAATGCAAAGTGTTGGAAACTTTAGAAAATTGTTTTTCTTACAAATCTAATGACAAGATCTTGTACTAGACTAGTATAAAAATGTGTAGAAGAAACTTCATAAACTTTGATTGCGTAGATTGCAAGATAATAGTGTGTAAAGTGGAAAAAAAAATTGCACCTTTCTTAACTAGATTATAGGACTTTGAGTCTTCTTAACTTAAAATTTGTTTATTGAGGATTTTGGTGTTAAAATTTTTTATGTTGAAAAATTGAGTTGACAATCAAGGAAAAAAATTCAAAATGAAAGATTTGGTTTTTATTTATTTATAGTTATTAAATAGAAGTAGATTTGAAATTGCCAAAAAATCTAAATTGTTAATAGCTCTAAGATGGAATTGAAATACATTAATTCTAATGGTAAGATTATTTTAGCAAACATAATTAACCTTGTGGAACTATTTTATTGAGAAATTGTAAAAATTGAGTTCAAAAACAAATCTAATACATTATTTTTTGAAGATGTTTCTATAATTGTGTACAAAATAAAAAGCTCGCTAACTTTCACATCACAAATCCAAATGGGATGAATCAAAGCTTTTCATATAGACAAAAGTAAACTCTATGAGAAACAAATTTTAAAATTTTAATGTCAACTTTTTGTGTTTTTGTTTTGTTGCCCAATAAACTAAAAAAAGTGTTTATTGTAGCATTACCTTTTTTCCCCAAAACTGATTGAAATAAAAATTATATTTCCATAAAATTAATGTGTTTTTGTATCTTCAAAAAAATGCTGTCAAAAATTGAGGTACATGAGCCTACCCAAAATCCCAAGTGTCTTAAAGCCCCCTTGTTATAAAGACTCCTACCAATGAGACTTGGGAATCTGAGGCCAATACCTTGCTACCACCATCCAATAGACACTCAACATGTGTCTACCACCATTAAATAATATAGGTTGTCAATTGTTGAAAGGTTTTCAAGTTACTTTTGATTGTTCCATGATAATAAATGATGAAGGTTCTTTGGAAAATGTCCATTTTTAATTAAAGTATCAGTGACACAAATATCCAAAATAGTGGTGAAGTTTTCTAGCAATGAAAAATTGATTGAAAATGTTTACAAGAATGGAATCTTTTGACACTCTTTGTGGAACTTCACCACATGTGCAAGCATTGGAATTTTTTATTTTTCCACTTTACAATTACAATTGTATGGCCAATTGGCCAAGATGTACTTTCAATAACTCAAGAGTGGTGTCCAACACATTATAAAGTTTAGAACCTGTGGTTTGTCAAAAACTGAAAGTAATGCATCGTAACAATGCGATAAATTGTAAAATAATGCATTGCAATGCATCAGATGCGCTATATTGCATATTAACGTGCAAACCCATGAAATAACGATAACCATATGATAATTGTTGATAACCCGCAGGTTCTAAACTTTGTGATGCAAGGATAATATTAGATTTATACTACTAAGAGAGGAATTTTTTTGTTTTGCTCTATATGTTGTGACATCTTGGATGTCAAGCCAATTTGATGCAACTATTGAGAATTATCAACTTCTACTTGTAAATGACTTAACTTGACATAATAAAACCGGGAATAAAACGTGACAACTGTATGTAAATATGATCAGCTTCAAATTGGAAAAATCCATATCCACGGCTTTGGTAAGAATATTAAAGATGTAATATAAGAAAATATGATATTAAAAAATTGACGGTGTAATCCAAGGTTGTCAAGGATTCAATATTTGTTAGCAAATGCACGTATTCATTTATACTCAATATTTTTATTAACACATGTGTCATGTTATTTGATGACAGTTGACTATTGGGCTTTGTAAGGTATGCTAGGAGGGTGTGCAGACTTAGTGTAGCCAAAATGGCCATGTATTGGCTAAACTAGTGTTTGAAGTCTGTTTGAAGGTGTGAACGGGGATATTTGGAGGCTGTTTGAAAGTGTGAACATGGATATTTGGAGGCTGTTTGGAAGTGAGAACATGGATATTTGGAGGCAGGAAAGGTTGCTTGAAACCCAAAGCTGACCCTACAATGTGAATTTGCTTTTGAACATATATCCATCTTCTAGTACTTATAGTTTACAACACCTACTGTTAGCGATGCAAAGTGACACGACAAAGCATCGCATCCACCCCAATGCACCTCAATGGCCATCAATGCTCTAAATAAACTACGGATTTTCAAACTACTAAAAATAGGTGTTTCTCAAATCGACCGTAGACACTCATGGATAGTGGGTGTCCATTTTAGGAAAGAATCTAGAATGGTCAGTTTTAGAAAGTGGCCGAAACTAGCTGGTGGAGTTACCTGAGGCAGACTTATTTCTGACCACTGCACTGCACTTCCCTTGAGTATTTCATCCGGGACGGATACACGTAACCACTTATTACCTCGTCAAAATTATTTTGAAGCTGGTCGGGTACTCGGGTAGGAGGAGGGATATAACTTATTAGTTTCCACAACGCTCAGTTGGATGATGGCAGCCTGATTGTCTGACTGGCTTGGCCATGTGCTTTTCAGCTGCTGCACACAAGTACCTTCGACCACAGAATACTCGTGAATGGGAAGAGCACGGCCCATTGCCTGCATTGAGCATACTACAAAACTGACCATACATCCATTCAAGTACAGTAATGGACTTTCTCAGATTTAATTCCCAAGAGTACCATTGATAACATTGTTTACCAATGTGAGTGGCAGGGGTTCCTTTTGCATCCTTGAAAAGGAGACCCCTATAGGAGTATCATAACATTGTTTATCAATGTGGCAGGGGTCACTTTTGCATCCTTGAAAAGGAGACCCCTACAAGAGTATCATAACATTGTTTAACAATGTGGCAGGGGTTCCTTTTGCATCCTTGAAAAGGAGACCCCTATAGGAGTACTATGACATTGTTTATCAATGTGGCAGGGTTCCCTTTTGCAACCTTGAAAAAGAGATCCCTATAGGAGTATTATAACATTGTTTATCAATGAGGCAGGGGGTCCTTTCTGCATCTTTGAAAACGAGATCCCTACAAAAGTACCATAACATTGTTTACTAATGAGGCAGGGGTCCCTTTTGCATCCTTGAAAATGAGACCCCCTACAAGAGTATTATAGCATGGTTTACTAACAAGGCAAAGGTCTGTTTTGCATGCTTTGAAAAGGGACCCCCAACAAGAGTATCATAGCATTGTTTACTAATGAGGCAAGGGTCTATTTTGCATGCTTTGAAAAGGGAACCCCTACAGTGAACAAAATGGTCTTATATGGCTCTTCAACCAACCCCAATCCTTGAATTAATTATGGAGTAATTGGGAAATCCATCCTAGGCATTTGGGGAGGCATAATACCTTCCCAACTTGGGGAGGATCATTTCTTGGTTATATAATGTTATATACATTCAAATGGAAGGGGGGGGGAGTATATTACTCTAGAAGATAGGAATTCAAATTCAACTATTAATAGTGCAAGTTTGTAGCAAGAAGGTGAAATTTCATCCTATTTTAACCCCTAAAGGCCCAAAGTCCCCTCAAGGGACACTTGAGATTTTGAGCAAGCTCGTGTGACCTGAAATTTTGACCTGATTTTTTGAAACTTTTTTTGGAGATAGGGAATCACATTAGCTTTCTAAAAATATATATATTTTTTCAATCGGTGCTTGGGAGTAAAAGTTATGCCCTTCTAAAGCAAAAAAGTAGTTCGCCGGGCAGGAAAAAAAAATGATTTAAAATTTTTTTTCCCTCAAAGATCATGTTTTTGTCTACATCTGAAGCTTTGATTCATTCTATTTGGACTAATGATGAGAAAGTTATGGACAATCTTGTTTTTTGGGCAATTTAAGCATTTTCATCAAAAAATAACTTATAGAATTCATTTTCGAATGCAATTTTCAAATATTTTCAATTTTTTTTTGACAAGGTCAAGTTTGTTTGCAAGAACAATCCCACCGTTGGGATTATGGTATTTTCATTCCATCTAAGAGCTATTAACAATTTAGTGTTTTGATCAATTTTGGACCTACTTCTACTCGACAATTTTTTTATATGTGAAAATCAAGTTTTGATATGCTGAAATTTTTTTCCCCCACTCTCAACTCAAATGTTCAACATATAAAATTTTAACTTTATGTTGTGTAGTGCAAACAAAATCCACAAATAGCCGTCAAAGTCATCTGAAATTGCAGGAAACGATTCAAAATTATTTTTTTCCAACTTTGAATGTTAATATCTTCCAATCAGAATGGTCAAATTTCTTGAAAATTTTACCACATGAACTGAGACAAGTGAAGTACAAGATCCTATGGTTAGATTCTTAAAAAAAATGGGTTTAGGGAGTGATCGCAACAAAATTAACAGTGTTCAGTGGTTTTGTAGCCAGTAAATGCCTTGGGCCTTTAGGGGTTAACTTGTCACATGACATTTAGGTGGATTCTAATGAAACTATTGAAAGATGAAATTTACATTGGAGGATTTATAATTTAAAAACCACTAGTGTGCCCTGTGCCATTGCTACAACCAAAATAAAAATAAAAATAATTTTTTAATTTTTTAAATTGAAAATAATTCAAATATTCATAACTTTTACATTGTAGGTCGGAACGACACAAAACAAAGCCTGTGCACCCTTCCTTGATGAGAGCTTTCCGATGGTACCAAGAAAGCAACCAGATGACAGATGGTCCAAGAGATCTCAACATAACAAACAAAAGAAAGAAAACAAACAACCTATCTTATAATAATGGTATGGTGGATGGATTAGATACTAGAAGGAAATATCAAGCTCCTTGTAGAGGGTCAATGGGTCAATATTTTCCTTGATTGTCCCGTGAAGGTTATAGTTTGAACTCAATTCTGAACCATAGGGAAAATAATTATTTTCACATAAAATGTATTTTAAACTCCTTGTAAAACCACAAGTTTCAAATTCATTCCCCACTTTTCATCATCCTTGGTGTGGATGTACCCTAAGTGCTGAGCTATGTGCTCATTATGTGGTCCAAAGCAAATACTTCCATAAGTATTAAAGTTGAAATAAATCGTTTTGGAAGCTTTAAAGAGATCATTAGAAGAAAAAAAAATCATGTCCCACATCTTTGAACTATAAAAGGATGTTTGCAATAAACACCGGTAATTAATTATGTCTTGAATGTAGTTGTATCCCTTATTTTCCAAAAAAAATAAAAATCATTATATATTTAAAAGTCAATTTTGCTAATTTATCACACTTTGAAGTTTAGGATTTTTTTGAATTAAGAGTACTTAAAATTAATGTTCTAGAGTTGAAATTTTTTGCGGTCTATTTTCACATTAGGTAGGCATATTCATACCAAGGGGCATCTAAAAATGTATTATTTTATGTCCTCCACGTTTGTGCAAATAGAGTTCCCTTGTGTGCACACTTCTAAACATTGAAGATGGTTTCAAGCTCATTTCTTTTGGTGAAATCTCTTCACCATGAAGTCTTTCCGAATGGCCAATTTTTAGTTTCTTTGTAAATTGTTTTTTCCATTTAAAAAAATTAAAACGTCAAAATGTCTATTCTCTTCAAAAAATTTGTCACTCTATTTTGTGAATAACTTCTAACCTACATTTTTTTAGGCCTCAAATTTTGGTAATATGTTATTTTTAGTGTTATACTAATTATAATTATTTTATTTTATTTTATTTTTAAGTATTTCTTTTCAAAAAGGTCATTATATGGTGAGTACTGGCCCAAATGGTGCAAAACTGTCAAGTCATTCTTGCAATCACTCAAAAGTACATTTTGAAAGTCTTTGTAATAGACTATATACTTTTAAAGTAGGATTCTTTGGCGATTAACTACTAAAGTAGGATTCCATATTTAATTTAGGCACTTAGGAATTACAAACTAAGTAAAAATTCCAGTATGCCAAGTGAATCCAAGTCAATAGACTATTGGTTAGAACCATAAAACTGTGTTATGCAAAATTTAATACAATTTCTATTAAATTGAGCATAACTTTTAGGGATTTTGCATGTTGTAATTGAAATTCATATTGAAGGTGAATGGTACATTGCCTAAGTCAATCCACATTTTTGTATAATTTTTTAAAAATTCACTATTTACTTCCCAATTTTTTAAATTTGTCACACTTTAGGTTTTAGATTTTTTGTATTATAATGAGTCCAAATGATGATTTTAACTTCAAAATTTGGAAATCCTTTTTCTCTACTAAGGTTGCAAGAAATTGCTAAAGGAATTCTATAAAAAATAAATTTATTGCCTTCTATATAGATGCAAAGAGGCTATGTTGTGCATGCATTTTTAGACATCCAAAAGTAAACTTCTATAAATTTTTTGATGAAATATCATTTCCATCAAGTTGTTAAATTTTTTATATTTTTTAATATTTTTTGAATGTTTTCATTATTTTCTAGCAGTTTAAACAAAAAATGAGAAATTGTCATTTATTTTTTTGTGCATAACTTTTGGTGTAAATTTTTTTTAGATCCCAATTATTGAAAATATTTTTTTTAGCATTTTTCTAACTATTCATATTTTATTTCATTTTAAAATGTTTTTAAGAAAAACTCTAGTATCCCTAGTACTACTTCCAAAATGCAACATATTCAATATATATTTCACCCACATATTGTCTACATAATCTATATTAGGAGAATTTAAAATTCTCTATAGACTACCAACAAGATCCATTAAAAATTTACACTTAAGGCTAAAACAATAGGGGATAGCATTGTGTTTAGAAGCCATGCAATTATTCATATTCATGAGATAAATATGTTCATTCTTCATTTTTGAGAGAAACCTAAAAGTCATCCATCAAACATTTTGTTGTCCTTAGAATCCTTATAGGCTTAATATTACGTGCACTACCGCATTAGCCAAAATACAATTAATGAATGACTTTCAAAAGCCTTGGTGGATGGAAAAATGTTGTAATTTACCCAATTGTATATGTGTGCGCACTTGAATACCTTTGCAATGGATGGTGTTGGAAATTTCCTCTGGCATTGAGACACTTTTCTACAAAATAAGATGTTTAATATATAGATCACTTTGTTAGTAGTGTATTTCTAGCTCCTAGATCTTGATATAAATTTTAACCCTAAAAATGATTTTTTTGAGTTTGTGCTCAACTAATGAGATCAATTTCTTAAAGTCTACTTTCCACTCTAATTTCAAATTTTAAATATTCATTTCCAAATCTAAATATTTAGTTGCAATATGAAAATTACGCCTATAATTTCTAACTTTTGATATCCTAAATATAAAAATTTGATTTACACCTTGATATTAAATGTCACTCTAATTTGAATTTCAAGGCAAGGGACACTTTACTTCCTATTATTCCATGAATTAACCTTGGTTCTTTGTACTACATAACTTCTTAAATTCAAGCTTGTCTATGAATCTTAGGCCCCACTAAAGGAATTGTTTTTGGTACTATAACACTTTAGAGGGGTCATCCAACCTTCCTATTTAATAATATTATATTTTACATTGTGATGTACGTACACCATAGTAAATCTATATTTAAAACTCTCAATAATTTTGATTTTTCACAAAAAAAATCTAAATTTTTTATGACTTATTGAAGGCATATGATCAAGCATGTGATTTCATGTCTAAAAAAAGTATTTTATAATCTCTCATTAATTACTAAAAATTTGATTTTGAAGCATAAACAAATGTTGATAGTCCATTGTTTTTGGATTAATAATAGGAATCATGCTTAATTTTCTTGTTGTACATGTGCTAGCTTTTCACATAAATATGTCTTGATATGTGTATGTCCATCTAATGAGCAAAAATTAATTTGGGTAGATTATAAAAAATGAAGTGGCAAATTTGATTTAAATTCTAGCCTTTGGATAGGTTGTTTTGAAAACTTATTCACATATCTTTATTGACAATCTATCCTATTAATTGATAGTGCATCATGGGTATTTTAGAAGAGGGTATGATGAAGCATGTTTTTATTCATACTTATATCAAATTTGTTTTTATTTTTTAAATAATTAAAAATAATAATTTTTAAAGAATAAAACAATGATATCTGACCATGGAACATAGTTCATGAGCATCCTAAGACCAAAATCAATATAAACATATCTCTGCAATATCCATAAATATCTAAGGTATTCCAAAAAATAGAGATTGTTTTCTAGATTTGGAGTGCTTCTAACATAGCAATTTTTTCTACTTGAGCAAAAGGGGAATAAGGTAGGATGTCCATAAACCATCCTTTTAAGCCTACCTACCTCATCAATGATAAATAATATTTAGATATTTCAAGGAACATGTCACTCATTCCAAGATAGGAGACACATTTAGAATTAAGTTTGTTTTATGGACCTCTTACCTCATATTGGTAATATTGCCAATACTTTAAGATTTTTTTTTTTTTTTGCTTTCGAGTTATAAATTTCTCCCATAAAATAGGAAGAGTCACAGTTAATTACAAACATTGTAGCATTCTCCAAGTTCATTGAAAGAATTCTTGCATGGTGGAAAGTAATTGGCACATATAATTCAAAAAAACGAACTCACTGAAGAAATTCTTCATCAACCAAGAAAAAATTTAATCCTTAAAGGACATTTTGTATCCCTTAAGCCTTTTGCCTAGGGAACAATGGGAGTTCTAATAAATGTGGCTCTTTTCAAAAATTGTCATATTTTTTCCCTCCCCCTTGCAAGCGTCAAGTATGGTTGCATTGCTTTGAAATTTTCATCGCCATAGGGATTGGGAGGTGTTTAGGTGGGGGTGCTTCTTTGCAAAGTTGCCCGAGAAGACAGAGATGTTTAGTTCACAACGGAATTGTGCACAAATGCGTTTGCCGTTCACTTGCAAATCCAGTTCTCCAACTTGCTCGATCTGAAATCTTAGTAGCATATTCCTCAGGTTGCCCTTTGAGGAAAGAAACTATCCTTCAAGGGTTAACTTTCTGAGTTGAAGAATCTGAGAGGTACTGCGACTCCACCTAACCCTTGGGCTCGATGCTCGGGATCCCTGTCAATGACGGGTATGTCAAAATTGACTTAAGGTAGAGATACCTATCATATAATGGACAACCCTATAATGATATAGTAGGGTGCCCTATGACGGACAACTGAGTTGGCTCTATTGTTGATTGAAAAAGATTCACTTGGCTCACACTTGATTGGCTTACATTTGATTAGGAACACGTTCCAAAGTCAGCTGTTTTAGGTGACCCTATGAAACAGGGATGGGTCCAAATGAAAAATCCATGTTTATATTGAATAAAATATTCATTCTCGAGACAAAAAATTCATCCTTTTTTTTGCATTCTTCCTCATCCTTATTTTTGCGCACGTTGAACTCAATTTCTCAATGAATTCCGCATATTGTACAGGTTGAAATGCTTAACCCCTAAAGGACCAAAGTCCCCTCGAGGGACACTTGGGATTTCGGGCAGGCTCATGCGACCTGAAATATTGACCTGATTTTTTGAAACTTTTTTTTAAAGATAGGGAATCACATTAGCTTTCTAAAAATATAATTTTTTTTTCAATCGGTGCTCGGGAGCAAACGTTATGCCATCCTAAAGCAAAAAAGCAGTTCGGCGGTCAGAAAAAAAAAAAACCCAGAAAAATATATATTAAATTTTTTTTTTCTCAAAGATCATGTTTGTGTCTACATTTGAAGCTTTGATTCATTCTATTTGGACTCAGAATGAGAAAGTTATGGACAATCTTGTTTTTCGGGCAATTTAAGCATCTTAAAAAAACACACTTATAGAATTCATTTTTGAATGTAATTTTCAATTTTTTTCAATTTTTTTTTTGACGAGGTCAAGTTTGTTTGCAAGAACAATCCCACCGTTGGGATTATGTTGTTTTAATTCCACCTAAAAGCTATTAACAATTTAGTGTTTCGTTCAATTTTGGACCTACTTCTATTTAACAATTTTTTAATATGTGAAAATCAAGGTTTGACATTCTGAAATTTTTTTCCCCGACTCTCAACTCAAATGTTCAACATAAAAAATTACAACTTTAAGTTGTGTAGTGCAAAAAAAATCCACAAATGGCTGTCAAAGTCATCTGAAATTGCAGGAAACAGTTCAAAAAAACTTTTTTCTCCAACTTTGAATGTTAACCCCTAAAGGACCGTTGTCCCTTCGGGGGACAAATGCGTTTTCGGGCAGGTACCTACGGGCCGAAATTTTCTCCTGATTTTTTGAAACTTTTTTTGGAGATAGAAAAATTGATAAGCTTTGTGGGAATATAATTTTTTTCACAATCGGTGCCCGGGAACAAAAGTTATGACCAAATAAGCTCAAAACAGGGGACGGCAGGCAGCCTGGGCAGCAAAAAAAAAATGACAAAAATTTTAATTTTTTTTTTTAGTATTTTTTTTCTCATAGATTATATTTTTGCCTATCTGGAAAGCTTTGATTCATTTCATTTGGATATGTTATGAGAGAGTTATGGACATTCTTGTTTTTCGGGTAGTTAGAGCATCTTTTTGAAAAAAATAACTTGTAGGATTCATTTCTAAATGCAATTTTTCAAATTTTTCAAATTTTTTTTTTTGCATAATCTGATTTACTTTTTAGAACAATCTCACCATTGGGATTAGAGCATTTTAATTCCATCTAAAATATATGAATATTTTAGATTTTCCTTCTATCTCATACCTACTTCTACTTAACAATTTTTTTAAGAATGATAATTAAGTTTTTTTGAATATTTTTATTTTTTCCTAGACTCTCAACTCAATTCTCCACTATAAAGATTTAAAGCTCAAAACGCCGTAGTGCAAAAATTTTAATTTAAAAATGTTCAAAGTCAAAAAATCTAGTCCCGCAATGTGCTGAAAAACTTGTTTTTCCCACTTTAAACGCAGATATCTTGCAATCTGTGCGGTCAAAATTTCTGAAATTTTTTCCACACACTTCCATACTAGTTAGGTGTAAGATCCTACGGTTAGATGTGAAAAAAAAACAATTTTCAATTTTTTTTACTTTTTGCTATAGCAATGGCAGTTTTGAGTGTTTTTTGGCAGAGAAAAGTCCTTGGTCCTTTAGGGGTTAATATCTTCCAATCGGAACGGTCAAATTCCTTGAAATTTTTACCACATGATCTGAGACAAGTGAAGTATAAGATCCTACAGTTACATTCTAAATTTTTTTTTTTTTTTCGGTTTAGGGAGTGATCGCAGCAGAAATGGCAGTTTTCAGTGATTTTGGAGCCAGAAAATGCCTTGGTCCTTTAGGGGTTACGTTATCCGTTATATAGGTACCTCTACCTTAGCCGTACAAAAGGCTCCCCCAACTCAAAGGCTGACAGTCTTTCCGGTTTAGGGAAAAGAGCTTCATGTTCCATGTGGGTTGCTGGAGCCGGAAACATGCGCCGTGAGTCCCACCACCGATCGAGCCAAAGCGCGCGTTACGTCCTCGCCTTGAAGAATTATTCTGGCGCCCCATCTTGGATACTCGAAACCAGCAATACAAGCACGCACACGTAAGTCACAGTACTGTACAATAAGCAAGCACACGTACAGTACAATTCAAGCAAGCGCATAATTCATGCACTGCATATCAGACGGAAGTCCAAAATGTTTACTCACTGTATTTTTGAAGAATTAATTCTATTGTCAATGCATGTCAAATGATGAGCGAATCGCATCCTCTAGAAATGGAATTTGGACAGAAAATATCATTTGCCCAATTCGAAGCAATACGTACAGTACAATTCAAGCAAGCACACAATTCATGCACTGCGTATCACAAGTTCATAATGGTTACCCTATGTATTTTTGAAAAATTCTATTGTCACTGTCAAATGATGATCGAATCGCATATATTCTCTGGAAATGGAATTTGGACAGAAAATATCATTTGCCCAATTTGAATTTTAAACTTCTCCTGTGTTGTTTTCCTTCTGGATTGGAATATCAGAAGTTTCTCTCACTGACGATTCTGCACATGGAATAAACTCGGGAATCAAAGAAAAGCTGCCATCGCAGAGAGTTAGCGCCACGAATTTCCCCATGCTAATGGCAAACTGTGGGAAATTAATGGCGATGCGAGAACTAGAGACAAACTCCCTGTCACGACGTCCTTTGAAACTAAGTTACCAATAGGGGCCACTCCACTTGGACACGGAAAGAGAGGCCGTGAGATTTCGACTGACAGACTTGGGGCACAGCGTCTGGGCAGGGGCTCATGCCAAGCATAAAAGTTTAAATAATTAACCAACTGAATTAGTGGTCGCGCTGTGCCGCGAGTACGGTCCTAAGTGGTGAGTCTGAAAGGTGTGGTTGATGGCGACTGCGCTGGCGAAGTGAGTGGGTCCTGTCCGAAATATCATCATTTCGCCTCTAGATCTAGAGGTAGCGAGTGGATGGATTGATTCAAGACCGGAAGATCACGAGCTGGGCCACGCAACATTGCTGCTCTCTGCCGCTACATGGGTACGACTGACTGACTGACTGACTGACTGCTGTCGCTTGATAATGCAATCCAATCGATCCCTCGAGCACAACTGTTTGGGAACTCGATCGACCGTGCAGTGGATAAACCACTTTGACAGGTCGATGCAATCCATGCACGTACGAGCACTGCTCGATTAATGCTAGCACTTGAGTTAATGCCCGGGTTGGTGGACGCATATCCAAATCGACGCGAATGGAAAGGTCACTGACAAGTCCCAGTGAGATCAATTCGCAAAGTTCAACTTCGGAGTCGATGGATCTACGTTTGCAGATCGAAGCCAGTAGAGATAGATAGAGAATTGTACGTGTGATCGATTCTAGCTAGCTAGCTACAGTAGGTTTCATGGGGAAATCCGAAGTGGGATTGATCGATCGAAGAAGAGGAAGAGTGCTTACTGTGTGGAGCGAGTCCGATTGCTGCTAGCTACCTCGGTCAATATAGGCTAGCGCTAGAGGATCGCCATTAATTGATAGAGCTAGTGTAGGAGCGGCAACATTCAGAATGAGTTTCTCTCTGGCGATGGGGACGGACACTCCGAGGTGCAACACCGGGCGCGTCGGCAATCGCAACAAGGGATCCCTCGAAGTTTTCGGGGGCGCCCCGCGTCTCCTGCAAGCGGGCGTCTTCGATCAAGCCCCACTAGCCACATATCATGAGGAAGACACCCCGAGGACTCGCAGTTCACTCTTTGAAAGTATGATGATGGACTCCACAACCGCCAGCAGTCTGGGCCGCAGCTTGGAGAGATCGTTCTCCGAGCGCACAAGCGGGACCCAGAATTTTTCCCAAGCTATGGCGGATCGGGGCCCAAAAAAAGATTGGAACGCTCTCGCGGCGCCCCCGATTGGCCGCTACTCCCTTGAAGAGGGCAAAGCGGATCCCGTGTACTCGGGATACCGGCAGTCGTCGGGGATGATCTCCACGGAAGTGCAGCGCGCGTTGTCCATGTTCCAACAGGCGTTCGTGGTGACGGACGCCACGCAGCCCGACTGTCCGATCATGTTCGCGAGCGCCTGTTTCCTCACGATGACGGGGTACAGCCATGGCGAAGTTATTGGTCGTAACTGCCGGTTCTTGCAAGGGCCGGGGACGGATTGCAACGAAGTGGCGCGTATTCGGGAGGCGTTGCGATGCGAACGCAACTTCTCGGGGAAACTGCTGAATTATAAGAAGAATGGAAGACCGTTTTGGAATTTGCTCACCATTACGCCTATACGCGACGCTCACGATCGAGTCATCATGTGTATTGGGTATGGATGTCCGTCACGATTACGAATGCCATCAATCTGTGCTGATTGTTACTGTTTTTGATCAATCTGCACTGATTGGGAGGCAAATTAAACCTCTCTGCTCTCGGGATGAGATGAAGGTCAAGTGGATCAAAAATCGCCCTTGTAGGTCATAGCCAATTGTTGTGAGTCCCACCCCTGGCTTTATCTCCAGGTGGTGCTGTATGGGTTTCATTTTCGCCGTTGAAACAAACTTCAATGTGGCAAAAAAATAAAAAATCTGTACTGATTGTTGCTGCTTGATCAATCTGGTTTTATTGCAAAGCGGATCTGACAATGCACTTGTGACGGTCACCAGAATGCAGGCGGAAGTGAGCAAGCACACGGAGGGATGTCGAGAGAACGCGCTGCGTCCCAACGGTCTCTCCGCGTCGCTCATTCGTTATGAATGTGGGTGAAGTTCCATCTCTCGCCAGAACCCTAAATCCACTTGCATCAGTTTTTTCAGTAAAATCAATATTGTTTCAGCAAATTTTAGACCGCATCAAAATATTTTCCTATACCAAAAGACCCTTATAACTCATGAGGCTGAACTATCAGAGTACGTATGAGCTGAACCGTGGGCAATTAATGCATCGGTCTTGCCGCGTTCCTTCTTTTGCTAATTCTTTATATGGAATTCTCTAAAAGTTCTTGTAACAGTCTACTTTTACTGATAACCAACGTGAACTGCGTCGACCCGTTTCTAGATGTACATCAGATTGCATACCATAATTTGCAGGCCTACTGAGGTTTTGTTTGAAATTTGAACTTGCACTCCCGAACATCCAATTAAGAGGAAGTGTTGTGAGGTAACTGTGTACAGCTAGCTGCTATGGCTGTTTCTGCATTGATGAGACTTTCTGTTGTGTGAATTTGCTTTGCGTGCAGCTCGGCAGGTCGACCAAGCTACAGATGCAGTGACGGAGATCGTGGGAGCGTTCCGCAAAACCTCCCTGTCGGTGGGATCCCAAGCAGATGTCGACGTCGACAAAGGCCACCACCCGAACCCCCTCACCCCCAGCAGAAACTCGAACTATCATAACCTCGGACATAATCTGCAGCGTGGGCATTCAAGCAATCAATCAAGATGGGATTCAAGACGGGATTCAAAAGCGTCTGAGCCGTGTGCATCTCCAAGTATCATTCCCCAACCACGAAAGAAAAGAAGAATCTCCAAGTTCATGTCCTTGTTAGGATTCTCAACCAAGTGCAGCTCCCAAAGACGAGAGGATCACGAGAATGCTATTGAGCTTCGCATGCCAAGCAGTGATGACGACGACGAAGATCGAGCTCAGGTGATTCGCCGTGCCTTCGACTTGGCCACATCGCTGGAGCGCATCCAGAAGAACTTCGTCATCACGGATCCCCGGTTGCCTGATAACCCCATCGTAAGCTACAATCCTACACAGGAGTCCTTTTGCGTCCAACAGCGTAAACTACTGAATGTCCAGTGATGATAGAATAGGATGCACTAGGGTACACTAGGAATGGAAGCCACAGAGCTAGGGTACACTACTGAATGTCGAGTGACGATAGATTTGGATACACTAGGGTACACTAGGAATGGAAGACACATAGGGTACACTACTGAATATATTTCCAGTTGATGTTTGAATAAGATACACTAGGATACACTAGGAATCGATCTGATGCAGGTAAGTTACGTGTGGAATGTTTTGCAAGTGCTGCAGACTGAGAAGCCGTTTCGGGATTTGGAACCTATCATCACGGGAACCTATTCTATCATCACTGCTGCACTACTAGAAAAATAGTCATTTCCAATATTATTATCGTCAGTTTTGCAATGGTTTGGCAGTAAAAAGAAGTTGAAGGGACTTTGAAGTGGTTCATATTAAATCATTGTAAAAACCATTAATGCAACATCAAAAAACCATTGCAGAAGTGTATAGTATAGAAATAGTTGAAGTTTGCTACAAAACTAGCTGGACATTCAGTAGTGGACCCTATGTATCCTCCATTCGTAGTGTACCCTAGTGTATCATCCTATTTTATCATCACTGGACATTGACTATGAAACTCTTCAAAAATTGTATAGATGGATATATTTTGGATTTTTGTCCAATGCTACACTCATCACTGATGCACAGTGATTCTCGTTCGAATCAATCTCTGAGCTCGCATGTATTCTTGGTGCAGATCTTTGCATCCGACCAGTTTCTGGAGCTCACCGAGTACACCCGGGAGGATGTGTTGGGGTGCAACTGTCGATTCTTACAAGGGCCGGAGACGGATCCGGCTACCGTGCGTCAGATCAAAGACGCCATTGCTGAGTGCCGAGATATCACTGTGCAGCTGGTGAACTACACCAAGAGTGGTATGTAGTACTCAATTCCATTCATTTTGCCGTCAATCCACTTGTCTTAAGAGTGAATTTCCATGCTGTGTTAGAATCAGAAGTGAATTTCTGAGTTTTCCAGAGTCGGGAATTGACTTTGTCCAGTTCCATGAAGCTTTCACTTTGACATAAGTAGGGGAAAACTACATTTTCAGAGTACCTTTCGATTGCCTTGTTGCCACACTAAAAGAAACCCAGAAGCTCAAGTTCAATGTTAAAAATAATTTTCCAGAAATCAGAAATCGGAAACTTGTCTCTACCGAAAACTTGCTGGTTAACCAATAATTTCGATTCTCCTCTTATGGTCAATTTCATTAAAATGGCGGTATTCCATTATAATGGCACAACATTCTATTAAAATGGCACTGAATTTGTCAAAGATAACACTGCATTCCATTAAAATGGCATAGAATGTGTTACAAATGGCAAAATAATACCGCCATTTTAACAAAATTGACCATTCTTGTAGTTGTTACATGTAGAGTTCTGGAATTTCGTTTGTCTTTTCTACAAATTTTTTGTCATTTCTGTGTGCATGGAAGTTCACTTTAATCCTTTAAACTAAATTCGTGGAATAGAACGGATAGTATAAAATTGCAAGAAATTAGCTGTTTTGCAGGCGATTGATTGGAAGCTCAGAAGGGTGTGTTCATCACGTTTTATGGTTCAGAAAAAGCTTTGAACAATTGTTCCAATCGCAAATCTAGAACTGACTTGTTTTTCCTGAGGAACTCTTGCTTGCACACTGATCTCAGTTTTGTCGATTGAGAAACTGTTTTAATATGACTCTCTCCGTTTAGATCTACAAAAGTACTACTTTTAATTGCTTGAATGTCACGATTTGGGCACTCTGAAACTTGACCATGATTTGGAATCTGATGGGCGTGGAATGTTTTGCAAGTGTTGCAGGGAGGCCATTTTGGAACCTCTTCCACCTGCACGCTGTGCGTGACCCTAAGGTGTGTGCTCGGTCCAACATCGTGAATTTATCCCCTCAAGGATCATGAAGCTCAATTTGGGTCTCGTGTTTTTTGTTGCAGTTTTGAGTAGGTCACATGGAGACTTTTTTTGGTCCAATTTTAGCCAATGCATGAAGTGTACGTACGTCACTGGTTCGGGTGGCATCAAATTTGGCTCCACCTGAATCACTATTTTTGAAAACATGATCAATCATACGCAATGATCCAAAGAAATCCAAGGTCACATGAAGACTTTCATTTGTCCATTTTGTTTTTTTTGGGGAAGAAATTCGTGCAGTGTTCTTCACTGGTGTGGGTGATATAAAATTTGGCCCCCATCGGAATTTTGCTTTTCAAAATGTAATCAATAAAAAGTGGTTATTTTCAAACCATGATTTCAATGTGCTTCAGGGGTTATATTCAGTGAATTTGATGCAGGGCGAGTTGCAGTACTTCATTGGAGTGCAGCAGAATCCCCAGGGGCGTCTGTCCGACCATACTGAGCGAGAACGAGCGAAGACGGTACCAATCTCTACTTTCTTGTAGGCAGGAATTCTAGATGGAATTATTCACAACCACAAGGAGATTATTTCGGCTTACTACTAAAATTATTGCAGTAAACTACGTACCTTTACCACTTTCAAAGTGGTAAACACATTACCATTACCACTTTCAAAGTGGTAAACTCTGTTACATTTCCAGTAAACTGAAATAATCTCCTTGTGAACTTGCTTTGAAATCTGAGGTAACTGAACCTATTTGTGACTTGTTTACAAACCATCCCATCCCATCTAGATTCTTGCCTAAAATGTAAGCCATCTAAATACGTCTAAATATGATTAAGGTTTAAGGTTGATTTTGAGTGCATGTATTTTCATCACTTTGAAAATTCATAATTTATTCATACATTTATGCAAAAAATGCATGCAAAGAATCTCCTCTTGACTCCCAACAAATTCAACAATAATCTAGATGCTTTAATACCAGGGGAACCATGGTCAGACAAATACTTATTCGGACAATTTTAGGTGCAGTTACATAAACTGATTGCCATTTGACCTTGACTCAAGGTACAACAGACCGCCACCACCATCGACGATGCAGTTCGTGAGGTTCCCGATGCAAATCTGGTGAGTAGTAGAAGTACTCCATCAGCAGCCTGATATATCTCGTAATCAATTCCACCAGTGCTTGCTGCATTTTTTTCCAACTTTTTTCTGCCTTCATGGGAGAATTCATCTTAGCATTAATTATTCAGCAATGAGACAAGGTACTAGCTAAGATTAATTTGCACAAAGAAATAAGCAAAAATGTGCAAATATTCAAAAAGATTCAGGCATCAAACGGTTAGCATTGCTGGACTTGTTCCGAGTAACTCTGAAGTGACACTATTCCGCAAAGATACCATGCCACCACTCCAATCTACTGAAGAATGTGAGAGTGAGTGACATGATTGACAGAGTCCAGAGAGGCTTTGGGCCATTCATTCCAAGCCCGCCGTCTTCCCCAAACCGCGCACGCAGGGCTCTCCAGCGTGGAAGGAAATTCTCAAGGCCAGGAGCAATGGCGACAAGTTGGGGTTGAAGAGCTTCAGGCCCATCAAACCTCTCAGATGTGGGGACACTGGAAGGTGAAGCCGTCAGTCATTTCAATCGACTCTTGTGAAGTTTGAAGTTTCAGTCATTGATTCTGATTATGGACTAGACTAGAGCCTCATTTACGTACGGCAGGTCTTCGGAGTTTGTAGAGTTTGCAGAAGCAGAAGCGATTTGTTTGGCTTTCACACACAATTGTATACTTTGTTATCTTTTCTTACTTACAATAGATATCTCTTTTTTGCTTACAACTTAGTGAAATGTAAATGAGAATCACACAAAAATTTTGCTTCCACTTCTGCTTTATTGAAGAAGCAGAAGTGCTCACAGGTCTTCTCACACCTACATTTGAAGCAATGAAATGTGGTGCTTGTAATAGTAAGGAATTTGCTTGTGTTTGTTTACATTTTTGTGTCTGTATAAATGACCCTTTATTACGAGAAATAACATGCCAAGCCTTGAGATTGGCAGGGGTGTTATTTTTGTGAGGAGTTTGTTTTTTCAAGCTATAAGATGTAACATTGATGGTTGGGTCTAGGTCTATCATGTTCAATCAGAGGTTTGAAAAGGACACCACAATAGTAAAGCCAATGTTACAATTATAAAATACAATCATACTCTCCATGATTATCCAATATTTGATTGCCACCTCTAAACATACAAATAGGCTCCATTACTTAGGGAATGCACTAATTACTACTTTGTATTCTTTGTATTCAAGGTTGTCATATTAGAAGAGAAATGTTCTTGGTATGGTCTTTTCATAAATAGTGTCAAAATCCTCTCGACCATTTAAAGATTATTATTGTTAACCTTTAAACAACATGGTGGACGTTTGGCATTTGATGAATGATATGGAATCTTTGCATGAGAACAGAAGTGCAATGATTCATCTTGTTGTGAAAAGGGAAGGTCTTCTTTAGTAGTTTGACATCCAATGAGTGCTTTTGCATTTTTTTTAAAGCAATGATTTTCATGGTATCCAAAGCGATGAATTCCACGGTAACGAGTCCGTCCTTTAAGGATTAAGATTGATACCATTCATTAAACAATGCAATTATATTAAAATTCTAAGGTGGCTATTGTACCAATTTAGAAAAAATTAAATTTTGTGGTGATATTAATTTTCTAAATGATACTAATTTCTCCCTTCACTAATAGGACAAATTAGCAAACAATATAAAGTGGAAATTTAATTTTTAAGTAAATTGACACAATCACCACCCTAAAATTTCATAAAATAGAATCAAATATTCTACTAGCTCAAATACAGGACTTTCCCAACATTGCCTTAAAAGCTCATATATATAGAAGGATAGGGTGATTGCAAGAAACACTTGTACTATTTTCCATCACACGTTCAATGCGGAAGTTGTTTTGTGCCATAAGTATTGCAAAAATAACTGAATGAACATGAAATTCAAAGCAAGCTTCCTATAGCAATAGAAAATACACTTGAATTATTTCAATTTTTTCAAAATTAATTTAATAGGTGAAACTGAATTTTGAATATATGTCACACATGCGGTTTAGTGGTTTTTAGTACTATCGAGCACCTTTTTTGAAGAGTTACATCATCAAATTTGGTAAGTTAGCTCTTCTAATAGAAATACACCTTCTCAAGAGAAGGATTTCCATAAACATTTTCCAAATGTGTTTTATATTGGCCTAAAGTGTGCTACACTTAGGTTGAATTTAGGTTGAATTAAAAATGTTTTTTAGTTCTAACTTTGATCTTCCTACTTTGCTCTTAGTTGGCAACAATTAGTTGGCCATTTTTAAAATAAATTTTTCAAACTCATTTCCTAATTTTCAAAAATAGAAACGTGAAAGTCTCATTTTCTAAGGTAAATTGTAGCATGTGGCTCAAAATAGTATTCCAGGGTACACAAAAAGACTCAATAGTACTACTGGGGCTCGTAATACCTCCTATCTACCTATGTAAATTTTTTTTTAATGGCAAATTAAGTATTTCCATCCATTTTTGTCAGCCAATGATGAACATCACATGTTGTCTAAATAGCAAATTTGAAATCCAGTTGACCATTCAAATTTAATGTTCCATGCCTTCAATAGTACTG
The DNA here is from genome assembly GCA_951799445.1 of Pseudisothecium myosuroides. Lineage (NCBI taxonomy): Eukaryota > Viridiplantae > Streptophyta > Bryopsida > Hypnales > Lembophyllaceae > Pseudisothecium > Pseudisothecium myosuroides. The sequence goes on from OX637289.1 coordinate 15,154,985, forward strand.
AAGGTAACTCATAGTACAAAAGTCCAAAAAGTCCAAAAATGCAAAATGCAACAAATAGTACAAGTGTTTTTTTGCAATCACCCAATAATTACGTGCTATTAGTGTAGTAGGGCAAAGCTTCTACTCAAATTTCATCTTCTGATTCTTTAAAGTCACTTAATTCACAAGTAAAAGCATCTTCAATACTACGCCCGTGAAAAAATACTGCATTGTGTTTGAAAAGACTTTGCCCCCCCCTGCTAGTTGCGAATAGTAGCAAGTTAGGGAGAGATGGCAGTGAGAAGATGAGATTTGAGTGAGCAAGAAGAGTTGAATTCAAAGGTTTACGTGCTTCGCACGCATACGGGCTGAATTATGGAAAGATTGCTTCCAAATTAGGGTTGTCAAAGTCACGAGTGACGTCGTGAAGAGAGGCAATGAACATGGGGGTGACGTCAAGGATGCTGCACGCTCTAGATGCCCTTCAAAACTCATGAAAACAAAGAGGAAGAGAGTTTTAGAAGTAGTGGATGAGAATCCGAGGTTGAATCTTCAAGAGATCACCAATACTGCTGATGTTGGACTCGACCGTTCTAGTGTTGACAAAATCCTTAAAGAGTCCGGATTCCATCCCAAGATTCCGAGGAAGAAGCCATTTTGGAGAGTTGGACAAAAGCAGAAGCATAAGGAGTTTGTACAGAGGCAACACCAATGGGATTCACAGCACTGGGGACGAGTGGCATTCATTGATGAAGCGATGATTGAGTACGATCCTTCCCTAGCTAGAAAGAAAGTGCGTGTGAGACCTAAAGAGGAGTTGTGCAAGAAGAATTTGAAGCCAAGTTTCAAGTCAGGGAGGACCAATGTAGGGATCTTTGTGTGCACAACAAAAGGGATTGATTTTGGGACACAACGCACGGGATTGATTTTGGTGAGGAAGAGGACTGAGATGGAGCGTAGAAGTCCTTATGATAAATTGGGCCTCAATGCTTCCCAATTTGTGAGTGAGATCCATGAAGCTCACGTAATTCCTTTCATTCGCAGTCTATGTGATAACCCTAATCATATCTACCTTGCAACAGATGGAGCAATTTGGCATCTTGGTCCTAAAAACAAGAAACTGCAAGAGGATTGTGGCTGTGTGCAACTTCCATGGCCACCCAACTCACCAAATCTCAATCCAATTGAGAATTTGTGGTTGTTATTGAAACGACGACTTTAAAAATGTTTCTCGAAGCAAGAACATTGCCCCCATAGCGCTTCTCAATTGTTTGCCGCCGCACAGGAAGAGTGAAAGGAGATTGATCAGGGTACCATTGACGATTTTATCGATTCAATGCCTTACAGAATTCAAGTCGTAATCGATGCACATGAAGGTTATACGAAGCACTGGTAGTACAATTTAGGGTTTCCTACATGTTGTATGTCAGTCTCAAGTATTGCCTCTCTCAATTCAGATATTAGGAGGTGCACAAGTGAACGCTTCACGTTTCAGCTTAGGGTATGAAGACTTTTTGGACAAGACTGTACATGCAATTCCCTTTTCCCATTCCCTTCTCTTCATTGCGGCTTTTTAGTTGTAGGTGCCTCAATGCGACAAACAACACTTGAAACTGCAAACGGACTAGGTAAATCCAAAGCAGGCCAAGTTATCAAAAATAATCGTTGGTTAAGACCTACTGAGCCGCGAGCGGCGAGGTTGATACTAATTAAAGATTATTTTGATGACTTGGCTTACTTTGCAATTACCGGACATAATGTTAATGTAGGAGAGTTGAGCCGTTTGATTTCTTTGATTGCTTAACCAATCAAAACATGCCACAACGATAAAAGTTTCTTGCATTTAGATTATGTTAGGTGGATATGCACTTACTAAATTAATACAAGTTGGTAACATTAGAGATTTCTCTTCGATTTCTCTCAGTGCTACACCAATGAAATTTCACTACAAGAAAAAACAGTGTCCGATTCAACATGATAATCAATTTATAAATGTTGATTTGGATAGTTGATTAGGACATTTTGATTTGGACAAAAACCAACACATGTATGTTGATTTTATATCTTGATTCTATCAAAATTTTAAAAACATTATTATTCAATAATTAGCCACGTAAGCTTCCACATCAGCAAATCCTGCCACCTAGGCAGGACTGCCACATCAATTGCTGGCAAATTGGTACCAAATAATTAATTAAAGTTTTCAAAATATTTTTTGCACTTTAAAATTTAACTTTAAAAAACTCAACACTATATTTAAAGTAATTTAATATATATAGCACATGAACTTTGAATGCCAAAATTCACCACTATATTCCAATTAGTTCAATACATATTGCAAATAAACTTTGATTGGTGCATACCTTGGCATTAAGAGGGAAGAGAAGACAAGGCCTTTATACAAGTGTGGATGGTAGGAGGTAATACAACCCATATGGGATAGGAGAAGTGAGGATTAGTAGTTATAGTCAAGTCAAAAGTTGGAATTGTGGTTAAAAAGTAGACTTTTAGACCTCATTTAAGCAACGTAGAATAACTTTTTTCAAAAAAATTTGAACTAAGTAAATGTATGAAATCAAACAACCTTTCACCTCCAAAAATCCGTTTAAGATTTTGAACTTCCAATCAAAAGTTATGGTCAAATTTTAGAGAGGGGTTAGAAGGGACCTTCTTTTTTGACAATTTCAAACATCCTCTCTGCAATTTGTCTATAACTTTTTATTGGAGATTTGAAATCTCAAACAGATTTTTGGAGATGAATATTGGATTTATTTCACAAATTTCTTCATTTCAACTTTTTTTGAAAAAAGTTATTCTACACTACCTAAATGAGGTCTGAAATTCTATTTTCTAACCACAATTCCAACTTTTGACTTAACTTGAGTCCCTTCTAACCCCTCTCTAAAATTTGACCATAACTTTTGATTGGAAGTTCAAAACCTCAAACGGATTTTTGGAGGTGAAAGATTGTTTGATTTCACACATTAACTTAGTTCAAATTTTTCTGAAAAAAGTTATTCTATGTTGCTTAAATGAGGTCTGAAATTCTACTTTTTAACCACAATTCCAACTTTTGACTTGACTATAACTACTACTCCCTCTGTACCACTAAAAACCTCCAAATATCTTTCCCATGACGGACTAACTTTATTTTAAATCTTTTCACCAGAGATGCATGCATTGAAGAAGCAGTAATCCATCCTCTAGATCTATGCAAAATTTGCAGCTAAGGCGCCGTCATTCAGGCAGTCAAAATCCATTTCGTTTTTATCATTTCTGTACAGAAGTTGTGAATGCTGCCGGCTCCTTATTATTGACAATTTAAAGGTTGGTGGCAACAATAGGATTATAGAAATATATGCCACCAACTAGAATAGTGACAGCAAAGACTTGTGGCCCACTTCATGAACAGTCAATTTTGAGAATAGTGAAAAGATTGGGAATCTCGAAATTTCCTCCCCAACCAGAATACTTGCAAGAAGGAAACCTGGCCCACAGACAGATTGCAAGTGCATCTTCTGTATTTCCGATTTGCTAGTTGGGATAGGAGAAACTTGGTCCACAACCAGACGGGAAGTCCAGCTTCGAAATTCACGAATTGCGCTTTGGATCGAAGTGATCAGAAATTCATGATTAGGGGATTATAGAGATTGGATTAGGAGAGATCGGGTTTTAGCTAGCGAGTATTGGGCTTGGAGCAGAACATTGGAGTTGTGGAGCGCAACTTCATCTCACTATGACGTTGGCTACTGCTCGAGATGAAAACGTCAACACTGCTGTCCGAGCTTGTCGACACCACTGGATTAGGTGAGCACGTCGACAACATCATCGAGAGTGGGGAACACATATGGAGTATGCAAAATTAACTTGGATCTTCAAATTGCAATGTGGTGTAGTGGGAGCAATTGATTCCACTGGATTTGTTCTCATAGTTTGCCTCATTGATTTGTCAATCAAATTGTTGGCACAACGTACCCTACAGTATGTAGGAATTGCATGCAAAGAATCCATATCGAGATTGATAAACATTGTAACCTCTAGCAGTAATAGAAGTTGGAATCATAGAAAGTGGTCCAGTTAACTCACTGTGCAATGATAATTCAGAGAGTTCATTACTGAAGTCAACACCTGCTCTACCTCAGTACTGATAGTGATTGAGATTGTTATTCACGTTACACTTCTCCTTGGAAGCCCATTCGCCATGTAGCATGATACCTTGCTGTGAAGTAAAGGATGCTAGCTTCTTGATAGCTCAAATTGATTTTGTAGAAGCACTTTTCTTGAAATAAAAGGATATACTCATATATTGAGTGAGTACGTTAGAGGATACCAAAATCAATAAGGCACCAGCCCTATGCTGATCGAGCAGCAGCTCATCTCAACATAACAATTTGTATGAAATTGCATAACAATTTGTATAAAGCCAATTTGAGCAAATCTGGTTCACGTATGTAAAGATCTCTCTAGCTATTGCTCTAAAAGTCTTCTAAACATTTTAAGTCTGAGGACTACATTTTTCAAAGTGTTGAAGATGAGTCAAATACTCGGAGCAGCATCGTAGACCTTGGATTCGCTGTAATTTGAAACTGTGGTCATTCTCTTTGCTGATTTTGGAAAAACACACTATGCATCATGTTGTTCCCATTACTTGCAAAACATACAAATTGCGTAATGATTTGCATCATGTTGTCACCTTGGCGTATACACAGTAAACCAACCGCAATGGCTGCAACTCTGCCCTTGGAGGTTGGTAGGAATCCGAGAGGCAATTTGCTCTAATTCAATTGTGGTTATGATTTGGAAGGACGGTGATCATGTGGTGTTTGTTGCAACTTGTGTAATTGCAGGAGGTACGATGGCAAGCATGTACAAGTCCAATTTGACCGACAATCAGTGTCGAGCTGTATGGGAGGTCCTGCTGACGAAGAGGCGCTCCAACGATCAAAACAAACTTCTCCCAAGCGCAGCACGTGAAGTCAGCTTGAAGTTCAACGTTTCTCCAACAACCATCCGCGACATCTTTAAGTGAGGGCAGGAGTCTTGGGCAGTTGGAAATGTGGTGGCAGATGTCTCAAGGCGGAAGCGTGGTCGGGTTGGTCAAAAGAAGAGGTTGTTGGATTTAGAAGCTGTGAAGGCCATCCCGCTCATGCAGAGGCAGAACATCCGGTCATTAGCTACTCATTTGCACATGAGCAAAAGCACAGTCCACCGCCTCATTAGGGAGGACAAATTCATAAAATCACATTCCAGTGCCATCAAGCCCTACTTGACAGATGAGAACAAGATCAACCGTGTCAAGTATTGCATGTCGCACTTGGACCAGGTGGGGCACTTTGATTTCATGATGAATGAAATCCACTTGGACGAGAAGTGGTTCAGTCTCAGTAAGAATGTTAGACGATTTTACTTGGCAGACGGTGAAGAAGAACCTCATCGCACCACCAAGAGCAAGAGGTTCATGACAAAGGTGATGTTTCTCGCAGCAGTTGCTCGGCCACGACATGACACGCGTCGCAATTGTTTTTTTGATGGCAAGATCGGCATGTGGCCATTCGTCTTCCAAGAGCAGGCTCAACGTAAAAGTAGGAATCGTCCAAGAGGCACGATGGAGACAAAATGCATTCAGTCGGTTGACAAGACACAAATCAAAAAAATGTTGTAGGAAAAGGTACTCCCAACCATTCGGGAGAAATGGCCATTGAATTGGGCATGCAAGAGTAGCAACTCTATATACATGCAATTTGACAATGCCAAGCCGCACCCAGGAGAGGACGACTTCATTGATGATTTGCGGAAAGATGGGTTCGACATCTTGTTCAAGTTCCAAGCTGCAAACAGTCTAGACATGAATGTGCTGGACTTAGGTTTCTTCAATAGTATCCAGTCTCTACAACATCAAATGGAGCAGAAGACTATAGATGATCTCATAGCAGCAACAATGAAGGCGTTTGAGGACCTTGAGGTGGAGAAATTGAACAACAACTTTCTCACCTTGCAACAATGCATGGTTGAGACGATCAAGAACAATGGAAGCAATAAGTACAGGTTGCCTCATATGGGCAAGGCCAAGCTTGCTAGGAGAGGAATGCTCCCAGATCGCTTAACTTGCCCCCATGATGTTGTTGAACACGGCCAAGGCTTATTGCATGGTCGAAATCAGTAAAAGGGAGTTTTTTAGTGGGACAGGAACTATCCCTGATTTGGAGGTTTTTAGTGGTACAGAGGGAGTAATTCTCACCTCTCATATCCCATATGCGTTGTATTACCTCCTACTACCCTCACTTGTATAAAGGCCTTGTCTTCTCATCCCTCCTACCACCAAGGTATGCACCATTCAAAGTTTAATTGCAATATGAACTAAACTACTAGGAATAATTATTTTCTGGCTTACTTTTAAATAATTATTTTTTGCTAACTTTGCCCTACTACTACAATATTTGGAAAAATGAAAATAATGTCTAGAGGATTGCCGAATCAACTGAGCAAATTTTCTTTTTGGTCAAATCAACAAAATTATCTTGATTGATGTTTAGAGGACTGCCAAATCAACTGAGCCCAATTTTATTTTTTGTAATCAACATAAATGCCTTGATCTTCTGTTAATTAGGGGCCCTTTTGCTTGTAGTGTTTCTTCTTCATACCCAACGTGTTGGAAATTTGCACAAGGTCAGCAGTGAGTATTATTAGTCTTAATCTGCCTCTCCTTAACTAATCAAACCATGCCACGACGGTGAAACTCTCTTGCATTGACATTATGGACTAGGTAATTGCAAAACAAGCCAAGTTATCAAAAATAATCGCTACTTAGGACCTACCGAACCGCGGGCAGTGAGTTTGGTACTAATAGACAGTTATTTTTGATGACTTGGCCTACTTTGCAATTATTGAACAAAATGTTGATGTAGGAAAGTTGAACCGTTTAACTTCTTTGATTGCTTAATCAATTGAAGCATGCCACAACAATGAAAGTCTCTTGCATTTAGAATATGTTGGATGGATCTACACTCACTAAGTTAATACATGTTGGCCGGTAGTAGTAGAGATTTCTCTCAAATTTCTCATTGCCACACCAATGAAATTTCTACTTCATACCCGTCGTGTTGAAAATTTGCACAAGGCAAGCAGTGAGCACTATTAGTCTTAATCTACCTCTTCTTAACCCCTAAAGGACCAACATGCCTTTTTTGGCAATATAGAAAATTTGGGCAGGTATGTGTGACTGGAGATTTGCATATTTTGAGCTGAAATTTTTATAGAAGGTGGGGACGAGGAATATCTTTCATATGCACCAAATTTCATGACATCTGGAAATACGAGTCAAAAGTTATGGCCTAATATGTTGTTTGTTTCTCAACTCGGGCAGTCCGGGCAGATCAGAAAAAATCACTTTTTTCAAAAATAAAAATTTGAAATTGGTTTACTAGATTTATATATACGTGGAAAGCTTTGAATCATTCCATTCTGATCAATGAATCAAATGTTATGAGGATTTTTAGTTTGCGGGCAGTTATGGATTGTTTACTCTAAAATAAACTTTGAAGTCGTTTATTTCACTCAATTTTCAATATTTTTCAAAAAAAATAAAATTGTAGGATGTAGATTGTTTATTACAACATTGCAACCATTGGGATTGGCAATTTTCAATTCCATAATTACCTTCTTAAGAATTTAGTGTTTTGAACCATTCTCTACTTCTTTCTACTTACTATTTTTTTCCTATATGTTATACAATTCCAAATGATTTGAAACTTTTCAAGCATGTAGCCAACTTGCCCTAAAGAATGAATCCAAAGAAGCACAACCATTTTGGAAATTTTTTCATAATAATCTGACCTTGTGAAGTGCAGCTGCCCGGTTTTTCGCAGGGCCAAAAAAAGGACTTTTGCCACTTCAAACGCTAATATCTTCCAATCTACACGATGGAAATTTCTGAAATTTTTTCCACATATTTTCAAACCAGATTACTACAAGATCCTATGGTTACATGTGTCCAAAAATGATATTTTTCAAAAATATGGTACTTGTACTAGAAATGGCAATTTTGGAGCATTTTTGGTGAGAACATAGTCAAGGAACTTTAGGGGTTAACCAACTGAAACATGCCACAACGGCGAAACTCTCTTGCATTGACATTATGGCCCAAACACGGAAGCGGGGGAAGCGGGAGGTGAAGAAAGGTTCAAAGGAGGAACTATGTTGGAATTTACACTCAATTGTTGCTATTATTGTTGTTGACCAAGGAATGTAGAGGAATTTGGCGGGCTCAGCAAAAGACAAGTTTTTGCGGAGCCAAAGGTAGGAAATGCCAAACCCGTGAAGGGAATGTGGAAGGTGCCGTCAGCATTGGATCAGGTTTTTGGTGCTTCCCTGTAATCCACGCAAAACTTCCCGTTCTAGTGCGTCTGCAGATGTCATATTGAGGATGCTTCAAGGTAGGTACACCCAAATGTGCCATTGACCTTAACCCCTAAATGCCCAAGGCACCAGAATTTGGTGTTTGCAAAACTTTGAAAGCATGTTGAAGGCAAAGGTTTTTATATTTTTTCAAACTTTCTTTTCGAGGAGCTGCAAGATAAAGTTTACTTCAATTTCCAATTTAAATTTTGAGCATATTACATTCCAATGTATTTTGGTGGAAGCTCAAATGCAGACATATCCCTTGTACATTGAAAAGTGCCACTAACTGGCTTGTGAAGGGCTGCCACGTTAGGGGAGTGGGCAGTGGGTTCAAAAATGGACTTGACAAGGAATTACAAGAACCCATGATGTCAGAAGTAGTTTATCTAACAATAGATCGGGTTGGTCCAATGGATCATGACAAGGTGGTTGGGAACTGGGGGAACTCAGTTGGGAATTGGGGGAATTTGGTTGGGAACATTGAGGTGGATAATGGGTCAAGTGGAACCCATTTTTGAGCTTGGGCAAGAGCTCCCTTGGGCAGTCAAGGCCTGTAATCAAGAAAAATTATGATCTAAGAACATCCTTAAGTTTTTTTGTATTGATTTGAATTACAATGTCATTGTTATGAGATTTGGAATGCATCTACCATTGAATTTTTGTTTATTCACAATTTATTTGTACCAATAAATTGAGTCAAACTTTTAAATTGTATTAGGTGACATGTCCTGCACTATTGCATTGCAGGGTAATTTGTGTCATTGTTGTCGTTGATTTGAGAGGGGGATTAGTGGTTTTCTAATAACAACAATAAGTACTAAATCATCATAGTTAGTTTTTCCCCAATTTTGGCCCTAAAGACTACCATTTTGGCATTAGAAGTCTCGGCAGCTAAAAAAATCCCTTAAAAATACTTAGTCATGCACATTCAATACGAAATATCTCAACATCCGTGCGGTTATTTCTTCTAATTTTTTTCCAGCATCATCTACAAGCCTTGAACTTCAAGATCCTACAGTTACAATTTGATTTAAACTTTTTTGATCACTTGTAGAGCTTGTGTTCTAAAAGTTCAAAAAAGCCTTCTGAAAACAAGAAAAAGGGGCTTGGGCATTTAGAGGTTAAACTGTCATCTTTACTATGTGTACATATCCAAAATCAATTCTGTACCTATGCGGAAGAAATGCTTTTAGAACCAAACTTCGTTCCTTAACCCTGGAGCGCTCCGACGTCCATTTTCTGGACGATGAACAGATTCAGATCCTTGTTTCTGTCTCATTCCTTCTTGGATGAAAGTCATCCTAATTTTGGTGATACTTTACCAAGTTGTTGTCCTATCCATTGGTTGGATTTGGTGTTACTAGAATATATACATTTCTAAAATTACAGATGTGGAAGTATGTCAAGTGGTCAATTTGCATTGACTTTAGTTCAAAACTAGATGTGCAAAAATGAGGTCAAAGATGTAAAGGTCACAAAAATTTCAAAAAATCACCATATGGAGAGAACCTTGTTTCAAATCCATTCCAACAAGTTTTACTCAAAAAATGATAATATTTTACTTGTAATTGAATTTAAAAGGAATTCTGAAATTTTCTTTTCAAAATTTATAGAAAAAGATTGGTGATAGCATTAGTAGATCTAACCGTACGGATAGAATTTAAAAATCAAAATCTACAGCTTTCATTTGTATACAAATTCCAAAATATTCTTCCAAATTGTAGTTTATAATGTTTTTTCTCAAATCGTCAATTTTGGAGATGAATCCAGACGTTTAGGGGTTAATAACTTTTGCATACAGTATCCAAATGCCACGTTCTCTGGTGCATTGGAACCTCCTTTCACTTACCAACAAGAATGTATGAAAGTTTGACCAGTCTAATAATAGTAAATAGGCTCAGTAGCAAGAAGTGGCGGTTTGGGGTGTACCTACCTTATGCTTCTACTCAAATTTCATCGCAAGACGTTAAATCCTGCATTCGAAGTGGGACCAGTAGGGTGAAAACACAGAAATTGGGAAGATAAAAGTAAAATCTTGCCCCTATTTTGAGCCGTATCTAGGGTTAGATGTTGACCACTCCAAGCAAATTTGGGGCCTCTGATTGCAAATATGAATTCAGAATTCAGAATTCAAAAAACAAATTATACTTGAAAAATAAAAAATCCCTGCGTTTTCCCCGGGGTAAAATTCCTGCGTTTTCACCTTGCTGGTCCCACTTCGAAAGCAGGATTTAACGTCCTGCAATTTCATCACCGTGTCGTCCCCGCGGATCAGAGCAATCAAACTCAAACTCAAATGGGGTCCCTACAGGTGGCATTTTCAAATTCTGACACGACCAACGCACCTCCCGAGATGGCCTTGATCCTGGCTCTCCGTCGTTACCCAGTATCATGCAACTAATGCAAGTATCTCATCCAACGGATGAAACCCTAGCTTGGCCTCTCCTCACTCTCCTACTTCCCCTTCCCGGCAGGGCACCGACGCTTTCGGATCCTCGTCTGTCTTTGTTGCCATTTTCTTCAGTTTTCGTCGTCGTTCGCAGTTCGTTCCGGCCACGGGGGACGTCGGGAGGGCCGCGGAGGTGTTCATTTTTGATCGGGAATTTTTCTGGCGATTTTCTGGCGTTTTATGGGAAGGTTTTGGATCGTTTCGAGCTGCACGGTGGCCCCCGGAGCCCGAGGAATGCGACATCTTGTGCAGTTTGAGGATTTCGTTCGGAAGTTTGGGGCGTCCGTTGGCTGTGGAGAAGCGGGCGCTTTCGAGGTGGATCGCGGCCGGTCGCCCGGGACTCATGTATGCTAGGAAGGCTGTCTAATTGGAATCTGCGGGTAGGGTTTCTCGACACATGGGCTCAGTCCGCGCGTCTGGTCATCAATGCCGGGCCCAAGAATGTCCAGCGGAGGTTCATAGCAGGCCGAGGAGGTGCGGTTTGTGAGCACAAGAAGCATTCGTCGAGCAGCAAGTTGTTCTTCGAGAATTTGCCGAAGGCGTTTAAGAAGCTGTTGCGGACCGCGCCGGAGCGGGACGAGGTCCTCGCACACCCTCCCCCTTTCGCCAATCTGGCGCAGAAGATCGGAAAGTCGGTTCGACGGCCAGGAGTGATGTCCAAGGCCCGGGTGTACACAGACGTGAATGTCCAGCGTCCGAAAGAGTACTGGGATTACGAGGCTCTCACGGTTCACTGGGGGTGCGCAGACGCCGTGCTTTGCTTTTGCCGTTCTGCATTCGGGGAGTCCCTCTGCGTGGGGCATTTTGCATGTTTCCAGCTCTTGGAGCAGAAATCGTCCGTGAAGGCGACGACTTGAATTTTCAGTTTTTTCCACCTGCCGGCATCCATTAATCCGCGGCCATTCCTGTGCAGGGACCAAGATGACTACGAGGTCGTCCGCAAGGTGGGTCGTGGCAAATACAGCGAGGTGTTCGAAGGTGTGAACGCCGTGAACAGTGAGCGCTGCATCATCAAAATTTTGAAGCCTGTGAAGAAGAAAAAGGTGAATTGGGCGTGCCATGCCGTAGGAGCTGTCTCGCCAGTGGCTCGCTAAACCCTAATTCCTGTTTCCAGGCTTCTCCATTAGGTCTTGTGAGTTTGAAGGTATCGTGTTGGGACTCTTCTGACCCTTCCCTGTTGGTGTCGATTGTTAGATCAAACGAGAGATCAAGATCCTCCAGAATTTATGCGGAGGTCCCAACATCGTGAAGCTGTTGGACATCGTGAGAGACCAGCAATCGAAGACCCCGAGTCTCGTCTTTGAGTATGTGAACAACACGGATTTTAAGGTGCTGTACCCCACCCTGACGGACTACGACATCCGTTACTACATCCACGAGCTCCTGAAGGTGGGTTTGGAGGACCGCAACGCTACTTCTTCGTTTTTGCTTGCTTTTGTGTCTGCGTTGGTCGTTGAGCTCCAGTTCCCCAGATATGCGTAGACTGATGCAGCGATCGACAGTCTCTGTATTCGACAAGGTCGGCACCTGATTGAGCCCCTTTGGGCATTGCCATGTGTCAGGCTTTGGACTACTGTCACTCGCAAGGAATAATGCACCGCGATGTGAAGCCGCACAATGTGATGATCGATCACGAGCAGCGCAAGCTGCGGCTTATCGATTGGGGCCTTGCCGAATTCTATCATCCTGGGAAAGAGTACAACGTGCGCGTGGCCTCTCGGTCAGTATTTCCTTCTTTTTCCTACTTTATCGACATGCCTCTTCGCAGTCTTTCCGTGTTCGATCCTCTTTCCAGTACATAAGAATGGGCCATTTTTAGTAGGGCCGGACAATGTGATGATTTCCTTTTCCTGTGCGACCACTCTGTCTGTTTTTGGAGTTTGTCGTGTTCTGTGAGTCTTACCGATTAGGCACATCGAATGGCGAGAGACACATTAGCAGGTGGACATATAAAATCTGCGTGAATCAAGCTTTGCTTTTCGAGATCTGAAAGTGGATATGTCGTTTTCATTCTATTTGAGCTTGCCCTGAGTTTCGTAATCTTGCAGCTTTTGACAGTTTTGATGAGTTGGTCTTGGCATGGTTTGGAACTCTAGTCGTGGTAATTGATCGACTCCATTTCTACTTGATTCGCTATCCGTTAGTTGGATGGTTTGTTTGTTCCATCGGTCATGGAGCTAGGATCGCGTTTGCATGTTTGCGAGTGTTTATGTTTCCCTGTTTTTCTCGTCTTGTGCACCAGGTACTTCAAAGGGCCTGAGTTGCTGGTCGATCTTCAAGACTATGACTACTCTCTCGACATGTGGAGCTTGGGGTGTATGTTCGCTGGCATGGTAAGTAAGCCGTGATTATTGTCCACGTCCACGCCTGGAGTCATCCTTTTCCAATCTGTTTTGCGACTAACATTCCATGATTTCCCGAACTGTAGATTTTTCGCAAGGAGCCATTCTTCTACGGTCATGACAATTACGATCAGCTTGTGAAGATTGCTAAGGTGCGCCTCGACGGCTTTTTTGAAAGCTCTGGATGGTTTTTTGCTGTATCGTATTGCATCCATGTCTTCTGGCAGTTTGGATGCAGTTTGTTTTTTTGTCGAGAAATTGGTGAGAAGGCTTCCTAATTGGGAGACCCATGTCCCTCCCTGGAGACTGTCAAGAGAATGGATGGATGCTGGTCATGATAATGACACCGCTAGGTTCTGTGGGATTTTGCCGTCAGGTTTTGGGCACGGATGAATTGAATTCTTACCTGAACAAGTACCGATTGGAGTTGGATCCTCACCTTGAGGCATTGGTTGGCAGGTTGGTCTTCATCTCCGTGGTTTTTAGTTCTACCGTAGGACTGATCTATTTTACGTGAGGGGTATTTCGCTTTATTTATCTTCGAGCATCCTGGGTTCCTTGTTTCCTGTTCGGTTTGCAGACATAGCAGGAAGCCGTGGTCGAAATTCGTGAATGCTGATAATCAACATCTGGTTGCTCCTGAGGTGCGTGTGTGCCAACAGTTTGTCGACTTCCGAATTGCGGTGGTTTTCGTTGTTTTGTGTACGTCGGTGTATATCTACTGCAGGGATGTGGAAGGAACCTAGGAACCCTGTTTCTTCGGTATCGGTCGGTCAGTTGTTTTGGTCCGTCTTCGATGATTCTCGGTTCCAATTATGTTTCGACGGTTGAAACCCTCCCTCTCCTTTTGGCACGTTCAGGATCTTTCCTCCTCTAAAGCCGTTTGCATTCCCACTCGCATGTGCAGGCCGTCGATTTCTTGGACAAGCTTTTGCGGTATGATCACCAGGACAGGCTGACTGCCAGGGAAGCCATGGTATGCTTTTCTTGACTCGACTCGAGCAAGTCGCTGTCTTGGCCGCATTCTAGGCCTGTATGCGTTTTGCCCGACTCTGCTAGTTTTGCATGGATCTATTTCTTATGGTCTTCATGACGCGGTATACGTTTTTGTCCCGTATTTTGATGGATCCTATTAGTAGCTTCCGTGCGCTTGCTACGAGTTGTAGTGAAACGAGGGGTGAATGTGTAGGACGATGACATGTATGTGGTTTCAGACCCACCCATTATTTAGTTATGCTAGTCGCACCAAGGAGCTCAGTTACGGACGAGCTTTCCCTGAATTCCCTCCCTGTCTGATGTGGCAGGCTCATCCTTACTTTTATCCTGTGCGTTCCCTGGAGGCCAGCAACCGGCATACTGCTTGAGGAGCTGACATTGTATATTCCAGTACGTCCAGTCCTTCTTTGCCTTTATGCATTCCATGAGGTCGTGCCGTGCTGCATCTGAATGCTTTGTTTTGTGAGCCTTTTCTGTGTTGAGCTTGAGCATGTAGTAATAGATTCTTGGGGAAGGTGTTCAAGGAGCATCTCTCAACGGGATCACTGTGTAAAATTGATGTGGGCAAGAATCTTATTTTATGTTCGTATTGCAGGTGGACTTTCGTATGACTTCGCTCCTGAGCAGGTTGCCATTGAAATGGCTACCGAAGACCGAGGCGAAGTTGTGTTGGTGAATGATTTCGGCACGGTGACTTTTCCATGTGCCTAGATTCTTCTTTGGGGTGCTAGTTAGGTCAGCAGTTCCCTGCTGTGTCCAGGCAGAATATGACGGCTAGGGATCATTTTCCTCTGTGATGGACTTCGTTCAGCCAGTCTCTCTTCTCGGGAAGATTTATTATGAATATGTCTTGGTAGGTAGGATGTTTCAGAAAGCGAGTCTCTAATATGGAGGGCTGACCCTGGACCCAGTCTCCTGACGTCTTTGCAGGCCCTTGTTTTCAGGATTCCTGATGGGTTTGTGCCGTGCCTTTCGTTGAGTGCAAAGGGCAGCTCCGTGTGGTTGGATGTCGCGGGGTTCACCGACTTGTTCGTCCATCATTGTTTCCTTTTGACCGGATCTTGTGCCCTCCGATTTGTTGTTGTAATGTTTCAACGATGAAGCGGTTATCTTTATGACCCTGTATTTCTACTGCATTTCTGTTGCGGAGGCCGTTTGGTGCGCTGAAGGCTGTCAACCTTGGGAATGGAGCTGATTTGCGCCTGATGTGCTATTGCAGATTTGTTCTGGAATTGTTTTGTAATGAGAAACTTGAGTTTGGTTGTGCAAACTTGAGTCATTCATTGACTGCACATCTGAGCGCGTACCGACCTGCTCAGTTTGGTCTGGGTACTGGGCTCCCTGAAGACAACCCTGTGTGACGTTGACAATATTCGAATGACAACGCCCAAATTTGAGAAAATTGATATTTCTTTTATTATAAATGGATTCTTCTATTTGCCCCATATAGTTATTAGTTAATTGCTAGAGAGATATTTATTTCATTCAATTTGGTCATAGAACACTTTACATCGAGTTCTTTATAGATCATATTTGTGTTACTTAATGGGGTGTTTTTTAATGTGAAAGTTGTGCGTATGGATGTTCCCTATATATATGCAATCAAATTAAAAAATTAATTTCCAATTGTTTTCAATAGAATATTATATAAAACCATGAAAATTGACTTAAAAAATTCACTGTAAATGGAATTTTGCTTTTTTGAAATTGAAATTTGATATACTTAATTGGGATTGCATAAGATCATAGTGTTTATTATGCAAGATGAAAAATTCCAATTCTTTTCAATACTTTTTCAATTCGGAGCGTCAGCATTTCCAACGGGGCCCACAAAAATCTTTGAATGGCAAAAATAGGCGATTTGTAATATTATTGTATCCAACTATACAAATTAACATCTTTGAAAGAGCTTGTAAGTCTAATTGTATTTTCAACCCTTAATCATTTGCCCTTGAAATGAAATGTGCTTCAACTTGCATTGGTTATGTTATTTGCACTACAAATCTCGGGAGTACTTAGTTTTGAAATCTTGTTTTGTTATTTGAGACAGTGGAGTATCCTTTCAATGCTAATACTTGGTGTCCAAAAATGGATAATGTTGTAGTTGGATGTTGGTTGTTAGTAGTTGTGTTAAGTATCCTTGAATTCTCTCAATTAATTTCCCATTCACTTGATTATTGGTGGCAAACAAGTATGGCACTAACTTAGTACGAAGTTGAACTATTTTGTTGGTACTCCCTTCATCCCAAAATAAATCCGGGGTTTCCAAATATATTTGTCCAAAATTTAATTCTATGTTTCAATGATTCAAGGAATGATATCTTTATGGCCTTTCATGATCGAGCTTAAATCGCCGATGGTGATCAAACATGAGTCGGTGAAGTTGATCGAACTGAAATTGTCAAACTTGATCCAAATTTAAATCGCCAAAGTTGGTCAAAACTAAAATTGCACTCAGGTTATCGAATTGGAATCACCGAAGTTCGTTACAGTTGTTTTGTAGGAGTTATTTGACAAGAGTTGATTGTACTTCAGTTGCTTGCACTTCAATCACACGTTAGGATTGGAAGGTCTGAACAAAATCACACTAAATACTAAATCCTCAATAAAGGAATCCAAGTGTACCTTACTATCAAATTTGCATTCTAAAAGAGAGTAGGGAAACAAAGTAGGAATGAAGAAGAATACAAAGAAAGTTTAAATTTTGATAAAATAAAAATATATGGACTATTACATTCTAAATTTCAAACTTATAAATCCTAAATTTAAATTCACTACTAGAAAAATTTGCGACCAAAACAACTGAAAATAGTTGTTCGCACCTGTTGTTTTGGTTGCATTGTCCTGGTTAAAATTACAGTGAAATTTGTGGATTTTTCCTGATGGTTTGGTCATGATTGGAAGAAAAAAATTAAAGAATTTTTTTTTTCGTTACCCAAAAATCTCAAGCGGTTCAAATTTTTTATCTGTTGCCCAAGATTTTCGGGCAGCCCCATAACCCATCTAAATGGCTTGCCAAGGGTTCGAACTCAAGACCTCAGCCTTCGAAGGCCAAGGTGCATACTACTACACCACCATTAAATCACATGCACATTGTATGTATTTTTATTTATTTATTCATTTGCAATTCAATGCTTATTAAATTCAGCAGACTTTGGCGTCCATTTTGATATAATAGATTAATTTTTTTCAAAAAACTTTGAACTAAGAAAAGTTGAAAAATAAAGTTGAATTTCATTTCCAAAAATCAATTTGTGATTTTGAGTCTCCTTTAAAAAATTATGGACAAAATTCAGAGAAGATGTTTGAAAATGTCAACGAAATTTTCCTTGCAACCCCTCTCTGAATTTTGATCATAACTTTTGATTGAAGACTCAAAATAACAAACAGATTTTTGGAAATGAAAGTTAACTTTATTTTCCAACTTTTCTTAGTTCAAAGTTCTTTGAAAAGTTATTTTACTACGGCAAAATGGCCGTTAAGAGTTTGCTGAGTTTAAAAAAAGAAAACTATGAATGATTAAGTTAAAAAAAATCTTTGACTTCCATTGTATACAGAATTTCAACCGTAGTGTTCTAAACATTGCTTGAATGAAGAAAACTTATTTCAAAGGCTTGTAAGTCAAAATTGTGTGCTTATATGCCTTTCAACTTCGGGGATTATGTTAACAATTTTGTTGAGAATATATATAAAGAATTTCAAGCCAATTGGATCAATTTGTCATAGTTGTCCGAAACTGCCCGTACCCTCTATGCCAAAAAATGATCTTTTCAGACATAAATTTTTAACCACAACTTGAATTGGTCTGAAATTTTTCAAGCATCTAATTAGTAGTGAAATAAAGCATTAATAAAAATTTCACAGGAATCAAGTTCAACAAATATTGCACTTCGAAAGGCTTGCCCAAAAGTACAAAGCGTTTTGAAATCATGCCTCAAGGCTTTAAGGATTGATTAATTATTTGGCATCAATGTGCCAACCTTGCCCTACTGTTATATTCCAAGAACATTCAAAAATATTCCAAAGTATTATGAATGTGCTTGGTAAAGTCCAAAGATTCTAAAAGATTCCAATAGAGTCCAAAAAGATTCCATATTTCCTAAAATTCTGTTGATTTGGTCATTGCACTATTCAAATCAACAAAATTTTGGTCGTCATTTTGTTGGTTTTCACAGAAAGATCAACATTCAATGAAAATGGTCATTATAGTGCATGAAACAACAAAAATCAGTTGATTTTTTGTTGATTTGATCATGATTTTTTAATAATGATATTCAAAATAAATTGTAAGAGAAAATGGAAAGAAAATTATGTTCTTCACTGAAAATGCGAGTATCAATCTATTGAATTGGGTAGTGAATGTTTCTTTACTGTCTACTAGTTATTCTTACATTGCACTACTGAAAGATATTATGATTAGGGCAAGAAAATGATAATTTAAATTCATTGATCTTTGAAGTAGAGAAGTATAAAAAGGTCCGTAGGTCCCAAGGACCCTATTTCTAGGTTATTCCAAATTATCTTTAAACAAAGAAATTTGTTATAGAGTATACCTTTAAAGAATAAATTTAAAAATGAATGACAAACAACATTTGTAAACCTTGAATCCTAAAATGACGTTCACACAGAATATATAATGTACCAAAAAGTAAATCAGGATATAATAGTGATATTATCAAAAAAATAGAATTGAACATTACGAGAGTACTCACCTCATATCGACCATTTGTGCATAGGCATATGTTATACAACTGTCCATCATTTTCACTACAAGAAAAAGGGGTATTTTAAATGTCATTTTAACCCCTAAAGTACCAAAGTCTCCTCGGGGCACACTGCAAATTTTGGGTAGGCCCGTGTGGCCTCAAATTTTAACCTGATTTTTTGAAACTTTTTTGAAGATAGGGAATCACATTAGCTTTCTAAAAATATAAATTTTTTTCAATTGGTGCTTGGGAGCAAAAGTTATGCCATCCTAAAGCAAAAAAGTAGTTCGCCGGGTAGAAAAAAATAAAAAAATAAAAAAATAAATGATTTTAAAAAAAAAAAGTTTCCTCGAAGATCATGTTTTTGTCTAAATTTGAAGCTTTGATTCATTCTATTTGGACTAATAATGAGAAAGTTATGGACAATCTTGTTTTGGGGGCAATTTAAGCATCTGCTTCAAAAAACAACTTATAGAATTCATTTTTGAATGCAATTTTTCAATTTTTTCAATTTTTTTTTTGACAAGGTCAAGTTTGTTTGCAAGAACAATCCCACTGTTGGGATTAAGGTGTTTTAATTCCATCTAAGAGCTATTAACAATTTAGTGTTTCGATCAATTTTGGACCTACTTCTACTTGACAATTTTTTATATGTAAAAATCAAGTTTTGATGTGCTGAAATTTTTTTGCCCCACTCTCAATTCAAATGTTCAACATAAAAAAGTTTAACTTTATGTTCTGTAGTGCAAAAAAATCCACATATAGCCGTCAAAGTCATCTGAAATTGCAAGAAACAGTTCAAAAAAACTTTTTTCAAACTTTGAATGCTAATATCTTCCAACCGAAACGGTCAAATTTCTTGAAATTTTTACCACATCATCTGAGACAAGTGAAGTACAAGATCCTACAGTTAGATTAAATTTTTTTTTTTTTTATGGTTTCATCAGTGAACTCAACAAAAATGGCAGTTTTCAATGGTTCCAGAGCCAGAAAATGCATACGGGAAGGTCTTGTGTTTTTAGTATAAAATTGCTTAAAATGTTGTGTCTAGGACATACCTTAAAGTACCTTTACTAAAATCCTACGTCCTGTCTTTTCAATACATTTTGCATGTCTTTTTAGCATTCTTAAAAGACAATATTAACCATAAAAATATATACATTTAAGAAAGCCAAATCAACAAGGTGCTTTATTTCTATGAAGAAGTTCAAATCTATGGAAAAGTCCAAATCTATGAAAAAAACTAAATCTATAGAAAAATCTAAATCTATGAAAAAGTCCAAATCTATGGAAAAGTCCAAATCTATGAAAAAAACTAAATCTATAGAAAAATCTAAATCTATGAAAAAGTCCAAATCTATGAAAAAGTCTGGATCATGAATTTTTTGAATCTATCAAGCAATCGCTACCATCTCCAGTATCAATTTCAGTGGAAGCGCTACATCGAGAGTAAGAGATAATTCAGAGAAACCAGAGAGGCAATAGATGGAGACACATCCACACTTGTAGTTGCAACCATACTAGTGGATGAGGCTGGAGCTGGAGCACGAACATTCTAATCCTGGATAAAGCTTCACTTCAAATGGCCATTACGAAGAACATCAGAATGTCTATTTTTTAGAAATGAACATAATCTTAATGCAAGCACAAAAGAGTGAATCAATAGTGAATGATAGCAAACTATCTGTATGTGCTACACGCTAAAATTTAGAGAAAAAGGCTTTTGAAATCTTGGCAAGTATACCTTTTCAAGCCTCGCAACCTTCTCTAGTGTCTGAATTTGCAATAGCAATTTGCATCAGAAGAAAAGAGCACATGATTAGTAAAAGGGTGATTGCACGAAACACCTGTACTGTCTAGTTGCGTTTTTTTTGGACCGCTATAACTTTTGCTATAACTTTTGATTTATAGGTTCAATGCCAAAACCAAAAAAATACTTCCTAGATGTCCTGATTGTAATCGTATCCCTTATTTTTCAGAAATTAAAAAAAATCAATTTATATTTAAAATTCAATTTTGTTAATTTGTCACACTTTGACGTTTAGGGGTTTTTAGTACTATTGAGCGATTTAAATTAATGATTTTCAGTTGAAATTTCTATGGTATATTTTCCTAGTAGGTAGACATCTTTCTGCCAAAGATCATTCAAAAATACATTATTTTATACCCTCCACAGTTGTGCAAGTAGGCCTCCCTTGCGCGCGCACTTGTGAACAATAGAAATAGTTTTCACTTCATTTTTTTAGTCAAATCTCATCACCAAGAAGTCCTCCCAAACGGACAATTTTTAGTTTTGTTCAAAATTGTTTCTTCTATTTTCTACAAATTAAAATGTCAAAGGGTGTATTTTCCTCTTCGCTAGAGTAGTCTGCAGAATTGTTCCAGAAAATACATCCTTCGACATTTTAATTTGTAGAAAATAGAAAAAACAATTTTGAACAAAACTAAAAATTGTCCATTTGGGAGGATTTCTTGGTGATGAGATTTGACCAAAAAAATGAAGTGAAAACTATTTCTATTGTTCACAAGTGCGCGCGCAAGGGAGGCCTACTTGCACAACTGTGGAGGGTATAAAATAATGTATTTTTGAATGATCTTTGGCAGAAAGATGTCTACCTACTAGGAAAATATACCATAGAAATTTCAACTAAAAATCATTAATTTAAACCATTCAATAGTACTAAAACCCCCTAAACGTCAAAGTGTGACAAATTAACAAAATTGAATTTTAAATATAAATTGATTTTTTTTAATTTCTTAAAAATAAGGGATACAATTACAATCAGGACATCTAGGAAACGTTTTTTTGGTTTTGGCATTGGACCTATAAATCAAAAGTTATAGCAAAAGTTATAGCGGTCCCAAAAAAAAACGCAACTAGACAGTACAGGTGTTTCGTGCAATCACCCAAAAGGTTCCCAACAAGTTTTCAAAAGAACAGCTAGAATCAACAAAACAAAACTTAAAAAGTGATAATAGATTTCTCCCCAAAAGTTGTGTTGTTCATCACTGAAGAAATACAAGAATAACTAGTAACCGTACCACACAAAGAAAAAAATCCAAAGAACAACAGAGTATTGGCTTATTCCAGCAGCAACAAGAATATGACATTCACAACCCTACGAACACGATGACCCAAGCGAGTCCACGATCAGAGAAGAAAAAGTGACAAACTTGGAATTAAAATTGTGATACCTTGATGGCTATAATCTGCTCTGGAGTTGGCCCTTTCCAAGAAGTTTTTTTCATGGGAACGGGTTCGATCTCTAGGAGATCATTACTGGGAATTTCACCAAGGATAAAAGTTTTTGGAGGTGAGAGTGGAGCTTTAAAGTTGACCATTTTCAACTGCAAACAACTTCTTAGCTTCTTGTTGTTCTTGCAGCAAAGAGATAAAACGATGAAAACAAGTATGGTCAATTTTGTTAAAATGGCGGTATTATTTTGCCATTTGTAACACATTCTATGCCATTTTAATGGAATGCAGTGTTATCTTTGACAAATTCAGTGCCATTTTAATAGAATGTTGTGCCATTATAATGGAATACCGCCATTTTAATGAAATTGACCATAAGTTTAATTAAACCACCAAAAATGACTTTCTAATAGGCCTACAAGGTGGTCCAAGATCCTCAGCATGCTGATTCCAAAATAAGTTCCATCATTCTCCAGTTGAGAAATTTAATTCCATGGGAAGGAATCCTTGCATTCCACACAATAAGTGACTCCAATCAAATTAACTTACCTTTTCATTCCCTTCAACCAAATCACTTGACAAGTCACAAGTACAAAACCAACGTCTCCATGTACAATTAAACTGAAGCAACTACACAAAGTAAAAGATGAAAATTGGTGCATTGTATGTACCTTTAGCTTCACTTTTTTGAAGTCAAGAATTCTGAGCTTGGAGAGCTTGTGAATCAAATACAACGAATAATTTGTCCTTTTCGTGACAATGTTATCCAACAGACACAAATTTTGCAGATTCTCAAGTGTTGCAAGATGGTCAAGGTCCACCAGATTTGAAAGCCGATTGTTTGTGAGCGCCAATGTCTCCAGCTTTGGTAAAGCCTCTGCAAAATCACAAATTTCACACAACTTATCAAGACAATTCATGCCCTAAATTCTCTTGCAAATAGAGGAGAAGTTAAAAGCCAACCTAAAGGACTCCATGTCATGGAAAAATAATATCCATCTTATTCCCAGATTCATCCAGTGAGAAACTCTCTAAATGTAATTAAGTTGGTAAGCATGGAAACATTTTACAGCTGCACATGCGACTATAGCTCACTAAATTTGCGCAATTTCACAGAAACTATCTCAAGAACACCCGAACGCTATAATAGGTAAGACAAATTTAATATGATTGACATCACTAAAATCGTACCCTCAACTTGTACAACTCACCTTGCACAAGACATACTTTTCCAAACCATATCTCCTGAAAAATTTACTAAGAAGTCGCTAAATCCTCGGTCTGGAGAAGTACTTCCAATATTAGAGTTGATGTGTGCTATTCTATTGTTATTCACAAGCAAAGTTGTAAGACGCTTCAAATGTGGAAAGCCCTCGAGTTTCACTATCTCATTGTCTGATATGTCAATGCTCGCAAATTGGTCCTGAAATTGCACCGCGATGATAAGTTCGCGACAAAATCCACAAACCAATATTGAGCGAGTAGAAACAAAAATGTTTATGAGTAAACTAGATCAAGCACCTTGATTTGCGTTACAATCGAGCAACAATCGAGCCCCAAAAGGTACACAGCAAAATCTTAGATAACAAGATCTAATGACACAAGAGTCATAATTGTGTATTACCTTTGTAGCTCCCAGATTTTCAATAACTCTGATTTTATTGCCTGAATAGTCCAAGTCAATTGATCATTGCATTAGATTGGAAAATATGACTAGATTTGTTGATAGAACACACCATAAGCTACTACTCAATTACCGTTCAAGATTTCAAAGATGTCCAATACAGAAGGAAACCAAATTTGGCGCATTTAATCCAGCCACTTCAATCAAAGTAAGAGAATGTAATCCTACGCATTGAGGCCTAACGATTACTTCAGTTATGAACGGTTTAGAAAATTAAAATTAAAACAACAAAGGGTAGAGCTAAGAAAAACTTGGAAAGAGGTATTGATGAAGCATAGAGTGAAGCTGATATAGGCTAGTACATGTATGAGCACAATTCTACAACCGTGAGTACTAATTTTATACTAGTAATACTCAAACATCTTCTTGACTCACAACCTTCTAGTAAACTGATTATCACCGCTTGCTACCAGCAGCATCCAATATTAATTGCATACTTGGAACTCTATTTCAATATTATATACACTACTTTAATGGTGTAATGCTCATTCAATTACCATGTATTAACCCCTAAAGGACCAACATGCATTTTTTGGCAACATAGAAAATTTGGGCAGGTACGTGTGACCGGAGATTTGCATATTTTGGGCTGAAATTTTTATAGAAGGTGGGGACAACGAATATCTTTTATATGCACAAAATTTCATGACATTTGGAAATACAAGTCAAAAGTTATGGCCTAATATGTTGTTTGTTTCTCAACTCGGGCAGTCCAGGCAGATCAGAAAAAATCACTTTTTCCAAAAATAAAAATTTGAAATTGGTTTATTAGATTTATATATACGTGGAAAGCTTTGAATCATTCCATTCTGAGCAATGAGTCAAACATTATGAAGATTTTTAGTTTGCGGGCAGTTATGGATTGTCTACTCTAAAATAAACTTTGAAGTCGTTTATTTCACTCAATTTTCAATATTTTTCAAAAAAAATAAAATTGTAGGATGTAGATTGTTTATTACAACATTGCAACCATTGGGATTGGCATTTTTCAATTCCATAATTAACTTCTTAACAATTTAGTGTTTTGAACCATTCTCTATTTCTTTCTACTTACTATTTTTTTCCTATATGTTGTACAATTCCAAATAATCTGAAAATTTTCAAGCATGTAGCCAACTTGCCCTGAAGAATGAATCCAAAGAAGCACAACCATTTTAGAAATTTTTTCATAATAATCTGACCTTGTGAAGTGCAGCTGCCCGATTTTTTGCAGGGCCCAAAAAAGGACTTTTGCCACTTTAAACACTAATATCTTCCAATCTACACGACGGAAATTTCTGAAATTTTTTCCACATATTCTCAAACCAGAGTACTACAACATCCTACGATTACATGTGTCCAAAATGATATTTTTCAAAAAATTGGTACTTGTACTAGAAATGGCAGTTTTGGAGCATTTTTGGTGAAAACATAGTCAAGGAATTTTAGGGGTTAAAGTATCAATATCCTTGGATGGATACCATTGGATAAGACTGAAATAGCATTTAGCAAAGGATAAAAAGGAGAAGAACAAGATTTCAAGCTCACTCAAGCTCCTCTCTCAATGGTGGTGCCAAAATTAAACTAAATACATTATTTATCCCAAAAATGCATTTCTTGTATGGCACACTATCTTGGTGACACACAAAATCAGAATAACACTGAATAGAATGAAAGGTGTCACAATGAGGAAAAGAAAAGAAAAGTAAAGTCACAGAAGATATGAAATTACTTGTATTGATTGACTCCAGTCTCCAGCACAATCGCGGACCAAATCCAAATACGGGGCTTCACATAACACAAAATGTATCATGCATACCTTGTCCTAGTGAACACCTCCTAAGAATCACTTGACTCCTACTGATAGGAGGCTATGCCACTCCAGTATCAAGTTGCAATAGGCTATTGTAAGATGAAGGCAAGATGTATGAGGATGGCATGCTGTACAAAGAAAGCAAACTATATGAGGAAGGCAAGCTATATATATGAAGATGGTGTGCTGTACAAAGCAAGAGATGTAGCCTCGTGAAAAGCTCTGTTATATTGATGGCAACTTGCTTCTAAACTTTAGACTTCAGCTTCTCCAGCTTTGTAAGTACATCTAGCAATCTCTGCAATTCCAGTCTTCCAGATAAAAATCCAAAGAAATTAATACATGGTCGAAATTGGAATGATCGAGATGAATTCTATCCAAGAAAATACATCTAATCAAACAGGCTAAATCCCATGTCATCGTTGCTCTCTTCCTTTGGGCTTTGGCTCTTCTTGCAGCAACCAACCAAAGCACAGATATACAATTAAGATCTAATTTAATCACAAGAAATTTCTATAAACAATAGCCCTGCCCAGCCTAATATGAGCCCATTGCAAGATAGACAATCAATTCATGAGAATTTAAAGACAAAAATATGGCATTCTAGCCGGATACTAAGATAACAACATCAAATTCCTGCCGAATCCTAAGAAATTTAAAAGGAACATTTGAAACCAGTATGGAGCACACTAACTTGTAATGAATGTCTCTCCCACACCAAGAGAGACCGAACCTTCTTTTCTTCCTCCTTGGGAGCAGCCTCGGCCACAGTGGCGACAGAAGTAGCACTCACAGTAACAGCACCACTGCCTCCTAGTTAGGTTCCACGATAATACTAAGTGAGTACCACCTCATCACACCTACATGCATCAATGATGATTTTCTAAAACCTCAGCATTCAAAAGTACCCCTCTTACACAAGTAAACATTCTTGGAAATCCATAATATGATTAACAATTCTTACCGCCTCCGACATTGGTGATTAGGTCATCAACATTTTCCTTCTCGCAAAGCTTGGTAAAAAGGCCGAGCCAATATCCCTCAATTTATACTCATGCAACCTTAACCAAAGCCACAATTTTATCAGCCTGGCAGAAATGGAGAAACAAAGGTCAAACAAAAGTAGAAATACAAAGACGTGGTTTGAAAATTTGGGCGCCTATGTCATGAAATGAACACAACCAACAAAGAACAAAAGAAAATCCCACTCAATCGAGAGCAATTGAACACCAAAATTAATAGTTAGGTTTTCCACATTGAGAAAAAGTGAGCATGTGCCTCGAGTCTCACTTGCCAATCCTAGAAGTGGGTTCTACAATGGTAGCATGGAATGTGTCCGCAAAAATGCTTCATGCTCCTAAGGTGGCAAGAAAGATAGAAGTCAATCGACAAACTCCTTTAAGTAATTTGCAGTTGCTAAAGCAAGAGCCGCATGTTTAATTTTCTATTCTTTCCCGTACCTTGTGGAATTCAGTTCATTCTTTGAAACGCTTTGTAGTGAAAATTTTGCAACTTGGTTTTCATGAACTCCTCATGGGCTTGTAGTGATCATTGTCGGTGACCCCCTCTTTTGGGACAAATGCACACTATGATGGACTACTATTGTATGTCACAAGGGTAAAAATGAGGGGTTCCTTTAGCAAATGGTTTTAGGGAATTGAAAAATGAAGTGTTTAAGAGAGAAAGGACTCATATTTAGAGAATAAATTTGTTGATAATCCAATGCCTCTAAAAATAAAATAGATATCTCTAATGTGTTTTCTAAGAGAAAAGGACTTTTGAACATAGCTCCTAAAACTGTCAGAGTGCTTTTTCTTCCTAAAAAGGACTCTTAAGTTGATATATAGACTCATGATATGGACACAATTTTTAGGTAACATTATTAGAGGATTGGGATGATTATAGTTTGGATATAATTATTAATAGATGTCATCTATGTTTGGAGAAAAGGACTTTTATGTGCTCCTCAATGACTCCAAATTTTGTTGATTGATTTCTTTGAATTAAATTAATTTTTTTCAATTTTTCACTTTACTAAAGTATTTAAAATGGCATAAACTAGGGTGATTAACTTTTGAAAATTTAAAATTCCATGTTTTAAGCACAACAAAAGACAATTGTAATCTCTTTTTGCCAAAAATGAGCCAAAAAGTTTGGATTTTTTTGCCAAAAATGAGCCACCATAGTATGCATTTGGGTGATTGCAAGAAACACTTAGTACTACTTTTGTCACACGTAGCCGGCTGATTTGTTTTTTGAGCATAACTTCTTCGTTTTGGATCCAAATGACTCAAGATTTGTAGTGGAAGTACTCATAACCATTATACACTTTGTCTAATTTTTTGGTAATTTAAAAAAATATTTTACTATTTAAAAACAGCCCCTGATTTTGTGTCACACTTGCCAATTTGGAGGTTTTTAGTACTATCTAGTACCCAAAAAAACGAATTTGGAGCTGAAATTTGGAGGAAATGGTCTTCTAGTAGATTTATAGCTTTTCAGGGAAGGAATTCTAAAAATAGTTATTTTTGTATTGTGTGGAAGTCCACAAAGTGAGCTTCTTTCTGCTTGCATTTTAGAACATGTAAAATATTATTTTGGTGAATTTTTTGGTTAATGACCATCTCCATAAAGTTTTTACAAATGGCCAATTTTAATTTTATTTATTTAATTTTTTCCCCTATTTTTAACTAATTAAAGCATCAAGTGTCTATTTTCTTGAAATTTAGCACTTCTCTAGTTCTCCCACTTGAAGAATTTTTTTATGCTTTTCCTTTGGTGGTTATCTTCATCTTAAAGGTATATACATTGGTCATATTTTTTATATTTTTTAAAAATTATTTTTCTAATTTTAAAGTACTCTAGAAAAAACCACAAGTTTTCTTGAAAACGCAACAAATAGTACAGGTGTTTCTTGCAATCACCCATTTGCCCTTTGCCAACCTTGCGATGACGGGAGGCCGTTGGTCACAACCTATTACTCTTGCAACTAGCATTGACGACGACACTTGAGCATTTAAATCACCTCTAGTCTCTTGATTTACTGCTATTTGAAGATTCCTCACCTCCAAATTTGGCAATTGTATTGTAGTTAGTTGCAGCGTCACAGGAAGTGAGGATTTGTCTTGGAAGCTCCTAGGACCGGGGTCGGCAACTGTTGACAAGGAAGAAGTAGGTAGAAAATCTAGGATTCAGTTGCTTTGAAGAGGGAGTCCACTAAAATCTTCTCTTGATGTAGCTCTTTGGGTGCTTAAGGAGGGGTCACAGGGTGATTGCAAGAAAGACCTGCCGATTTTGTCACACTGGAGCTGTCTCGTGCTATAACTTTTGAATTATTAACTCAAATCCAAAAACAAAAAATAACAAGTTTAGATGTTTTGATTGTAATTGTATCTTTTATTTTTTTTTAAATTTAAAAAATCATTTAATATTTAGAAGTCAATTTCTCTAATTTGTCACACTTTCGAGTTTGGAGGTTTTGAATACTATTATGTGGTTTAATTTAATGATTTTCAATTGAAATTTCTATGGTACATTTCTATAGTAGGCAGACATGTACATACCAAAGGACATCTAAAAATACATTATTTTATGTCCTCTACGTCTATGCAAAGAGGCCTCCTTTGCACGTGCACTTGTGAACAATAGAAATGGTTTTGACCTCATTTTTTTGGTTGAAACTCATCACTAGGAAGTCCTCCCAAATGGCCAATTTTTAGTTTTTTTTATAATTGTTTTTCCTATTTATTACAAATTAAAACGTCAAAGTATGTATTTTCTTGCCACAATTCTACATCCAAGAATATGTCCCAAAAAATACATACTTTGATGTTTTAATTTGTAATAAATAGGAAAAATGATTATAAAAAAAACTAAAAATATTCCATTTGGGAGGACTTTCTAGTGATGAGTTTCAACCAAAAAAATGAGGTCAAAACCAATTCTGTTGTTCACAAGTGTGTGCACAAAGGAGGCCTCTTTGCACAGACGTGGAGGATATAAAATAATGTATTTTTAGATGCCCTTTAGAAGGAATATGTCTACCTACTAGAAGAATGTACCATAGAAATTTCAGCTGAAAATCATTAATCTAAGCCACTCAATAGTATTCAAACCCCCTAAGTTCGAAGTGTGATAAATTAGAGAAATTGAATTTTAAATATTAAATGATTTTTTAATTTTTTTGAAAAATAAGGGATATAATGACACTCAAGATATCTAGAAACAGTTTTTTTGTTTTTGGCATTGGATTCATAATTCAAAAGTTATAGCAAAGGACAACCATATTCTGCCAAATGTGACAAAAAACGGCAAGTCTTTCTTGCAATGACCCCACATGTAGGTGACTGTGCACTCTAGAGCCTTGCACACTCCCTTGCCCTTTTGTATACAGACTACGTTGTATTGTGGTTGTTGGAGTGGAAGAATGGTATTCTTACAATGATATTCATTGAGAGGGCAAAACTACGGAATTTCTTCATGAATTCACTCTTGCTTCTTTAGCTGCCCTCAGTGCCACACCGCCGCATCCAGTGCTAGAACGTGCTCAAAAGCACATAAGGCTAGCATTGGCACTGAAGCCTAGACATGCATCCCCATGAGATTTCTTCATTGGTCATTTAGCCTCATGTGCTGCTGCAATGGTTGCCTACATTGTTTTCTTTGAGTTTGATGAGGGAGAAGCAAACAAAGAGAGTGACTTTTTCTTTTGACTTGGGCTTTCCACAGGACAAGGATACCCTCCTGCAGCTTTGGTGGCCTACATTCTCTTCTGTTTTATTTCTTGAATATGCTGCAGTCGTGGCATTTCTTCCACTCCTGCCTTGGCATGCTTCATGGACTTCTTCTTTGTCATGTCTTGAAATTTTCCCAAACTATTAGTGCAGCAAAGCAAAGAGTTCAAGTTGGTTAAAGGTGATCCATAACTTTCCATTTTGAAAACAGAAGAGACTTAAGAAACTTGTGCTCCACCACTACTGTCTTACTTTTCCAATTCCATAACTACAAAGGAAATACAAGAGGTTGGCTTAGTACTACATGCGGTTTTTAAAGGTCTTCATTGTCAGTAATACTTATTGCAAGCAACACTAGTGAAGTTACCATATACATGCAGGTACTGAACATAAAGATGCCTTAATCTTCAACTATGTTCTAATTCAAATTCTATTAAGAAAACAATTGTTGAAATTTAACTTTTGTTCTGGATTTTACGTCATATTGTAGACGGACAACTCCTCCTTGACGTAATATGTAACACATCATGTGAAGACGCTCTGAATTTGCAACATTTGGCTGGACTGTAGAAAAAAACACTACAAGAAAACAAGGGTATAAACGACTTGTCCATGATGACTATAATAGTCATTTCTTGTCCACAATAATTGCAAAATAATCATTTTGCAATCATTGTTGTGCTTACAGTCATTGTGGACAAGTTGTTTATACCCTTGCTTTTTGTAGTGAAATAAGCGGATACTCATGAAGCACGTTTCACTACAAATTCCGGTTTTAGGATGCTTTTTCTATAGCTAGATCCAATGGTGCCTTTTTAAAAAAAAATGTTCTTTTGTTTCTTTTCATTAAGCCTTACTCCCAACTCTCTAAATTTATGAGGCAATGACAAACCCCAATCACACCAAGTTTAGTAGAAGTAGAGCAAAAATTTATTTTTGAAGTTTGTACAACAACAAAGCACATTCAGCAACCGATGACAATTCTCAAGCAATATGTGACAAACATCCAAACCTATAAGGATTGACTCCTGAAATTGTTTTATTTGCTACTTCAAGAGTGTCTAATTAGGGTTTGGGTTATGGGTCTTGAATGCATTTTATTTATGAACCACATCTAGATGTTACATTGGACATTATTATTGATATAAAAACACAAGTTGTTTTATTTGACATCCACTAAAATCCATCTCCTAAAATCCATAATCGTCACCTAAAATGCGGGTTTCTTATAGTGTATCGAATTTGCGATGGAGCAAAAACTTGGAGAGCTTCACTAGTGAGAGGCGGGAGAGAGGCAGAACATCAACAAAGGCAAGGAAGACAAGGGTAATAAAAAAAACAAGGGTGAGTGCCACAAAATTGATTAAGAACTGCAACACAAAAAAAAACTCCATCAAACCCTCAACACCTACAACAATTTCTTCCTTGCAAATCCAATTATTATCACTACTACTAGCAAGAACAAATTTTAATCAAGTGCTAAATAAGATCTTACGAAATTTCCACGGCTTCTGGTACAAAATTGCATCCTAGGGTTCACCTCGCGCCCTACTAGATGATGGTCGTCACTCCTCAGTTTGAATTCCGTGTGACGTAAGGGACTATTTGGATGAATATCAAAATTTAGTCAAATAAAAATCCATTGAGGCTATTTCAATTTTACAACAAGGCTGCAACTACATACAAGGGGATTTGTAATAGACTTTTGGACATAATATATTTTGAAGAAGAAACAGGTATTTAATAGTTTTACAATGAAAGTTTTGTTGCCTATACATTTATATTTCTGACTTCTTCTCAAATTCTTGCAATTTTTTTTAATGAACAAAAAATTGACATGTTGTATGACAAATATATTTCATATGTTTGATTTATACATTTAAATATATGTATTTCTACATAAGATATCAACGGTGCTAGTATGTGAGCCCAAAAATGCGAGCTTGTGAGCATTGAGCCTACAATATAGGTACCTATAATATAGGAACCACATACTATAGAAGGTGTATGTATCATAAACACCTATAATATGGGTATTTGTAACATATATACCCTATAACCATAGATGGTTTTTATAGTATATACACCTATAACATAGGTGTGTAGTATTCTAGGCTCATGGGCTCACACTCCTATGCTCACATAATAGCAACCCTCCCTAGAAAATGTACATGTACTTGTAATTGAAGTTGATTTGTACATCGTTTTAATTCACGTATTCATACATGACATATCAATTTGAATACATGCATTTGATTTGCTTCCAATATTTGTACATTGCAATCATTAATTTTGACTTAGTTCATTTATTTTCCAAATCATACAACATATTTAAAATGAATTGTGGCCATGATGGCCATGAAAATGTACATAATTGACTAGAATAGTAAAACATGTACATATCAAGAAATCTAAAACTATTTTGTGAATACCTTTTTTTAAAATTAGATCCTTAAGCAAGGAATAAGGAATGCTTTGCCGCAAGTAATTCCATTTTGTAGACTTTCTTCCAAATTCAAGCAAACATTGTTTATTAAACAATGAATTAATATATTGCAGAACAAATGTATTTGAAGTTCATATGTACATCGCAATCATTTTTGAATACCTTTTTTTGAATTGTCTTGTATGTAGAATGCCGTGGAAGCCCCCAGACAACTCTACATTACGGAGTTCCAATATTTTAGAAGAAGTGAATAATGAAGAGCCTTTCAAACCATGTCTATGGAGAAGAAGATGAAAGAGAAATTCTAAAAAAGAACCTTCTTCTGGTATGGAAAGATGTGGTGGTTTTAAGTAGGGGAATTCAGTATAAAAGTGCTGAAATTTGGTCCGCAGTGCTGGAAAGTCACTTATTGACCTTGGAAGACTTGCGCACAGTGCAAAACGCTGTTCGGTCAAGGGATGCCAAAAAAAGACGTCATTTCTAGTCATTATTGCAGGGCGGTCCGTGGTTGTACTGGGAACTTAAAGTATCAAAGCAGCGGTCAGCCGTTGATTTTTGGCGGACGATCAATCCAGGGTGCTGAAGTCTTAGGGTTCGGCTTAGGTTCGGTGGTCAAGGAAGTGCACAAAGGGATCATTGCGTAAGGCATTCCGTCTGCTCTCTTGCTCTGCCTGTTGGTGGATTTGGTAGATTGAAATTGTGTTGTAGTAGTGGTGGCGGTTTGTAGGTTCAAATTTATCGAGACGAAGGAAATGACATCGGTCACCTTGGTTTTGTAATTTCGGAGAGATTTATAGGCTGTTCATTGTAGTTACTTTTTAGAGTTGGTAGCTAGATTTGTCACACAGCTAAAGCGGAGCTAGAAGAAGAGTTATTGAATCCTTCAATTCCTTGTTTTTTTGCTACAGCTTAATTTTTGAGTAAGACTTGCAATGCTTTTTGATGTTCTAAAATGTAGCAAATGTTTGATAATTAGAAGAACGAGAACGTGAATTATTGCAATTTAATCACGGTATGCTAGAGTTGTCAATCATCAATTGTAATGTGAAAGGCATTTAGGTGTTAACTTAATTGTCACCGCCTCTGGATTTCTCCGTATTGTGGACTTTCTGGATGCAAAGGTGGCAGAGGCTTTAGAGGCAAGCTGTGAAGGTCTTCTGGCCTCACTCTAGCAAGAATCGCAAGCGGTCCTACTTTCTTCTACCTAATGATGTTCAAAAGGAGAATTTGGTCACCAAAGAGCAGTTCCAAAAGACGTTGCGAGAGCTAGCGCGAGACAAAAAAAATACAAAAAAAGGCAAGCAAAGAAACTTGCGAAGGAGGAGAAAGGTTGAAAGGGAAAAGACGTGCCAAAGCAACGGAGAAGGTGTTAATTGGCAAACTAGCAATGATTCCGAAGCCTCCACTCGCCCCTGGCTGTCCGGTTACAAGTTCCATGGGTACCAGCTCTTTCAAACAACCACATGTTAGAAAGGATGTGTGCCCTTCAAGTGATGGTTTCTCAAGCATGCCATCTTCATCTGCTACCAAAAATTCAATTGGAGAAGGGGATTCAGTCATTGTTCTCAATAGCTGAGACATAATTCAAGGGATTCTGCCATTCAAAGTGAACACCCTCATGATATCAATTGGCTAGTTTTGGGAGCACATGGGGCGCTACGCATTAGGACAAGCGACATTTCACTAGTAGAAAATTCAGTTTTTCTGTTGTTTTGGTCGTGTTGATCCGGTCAAAATCTGACAGAAATTTGTTGAAATCAACAGATTTTTGTCAGATTTTGACCGGATCAACGCGACCAAAACAACAGAAAAACTGAATTTTCTACTAGTGTTTGAATTCTTGTGGCACTTAGACTAGATAAACCAGTGTCCGAAGCTAAAAGCACAATTTACGTTGAAATTGAAGAAGGTTTATCCGGGACCTTGGGATCTCAAGAGTATTCTCTACGCAGTTGGAGCCAATCTACAAGAGCATTGAACATGACTTAAGAAAAAATTGAAAAATCTAGGAAAATTAGCCAAGTATCAAGGCCTGCTAGTTGTTTGAAGGTGTTTTGGATGAGAATTTACTAATCCACGAAGGATGCCAAAAAACAAAAGAAAGCAAAGCTTTGCAAAGAGGTTGCTGACTTGTGATTCAAGGTCCAAGGTCCCACCTACCGTTGCAGGCCACAAGGCCTCAAAGACTTGCATGACCATTTTGTAAGTGGATTCTAAACTTTGTTCTTGTTGTTTGTTAAAATTTCAAATTTTGCTGTGATTGTGTATTTGAAACTGTGTTGTCCGATCTTCTTGGTTTTCCAATACTTATATTGTCTCTTCTTCTAATGAAATCGGTCATGTTTATTTTTATTTTTAAAATCTCATACATTCTTGTACAATTGTTTTGTAAGATAATTAAATTTCCGGGAAGACATGGTCAATTGAACATGTGTTTTACTACAATAGATACATGTAGTTGAACTTTTTTTGAATCCTTCAACTGTAGTTGTACTTAAGGAATTTTCCATAGTACTTGGTCTTTAATTTAGTGGCCTTATGATTTAAAAACACTTCAATTGCCTAATGTTGTATTTCTAAAATGCAATGGAATTTACTTGGGTGAATGTATTGGACTATTGGTGAAGGAACAGGTTCTCTGAGTTTAGGATGAATGTCAATGTAAAACAATTTCAAAGTTTCATTTGAAAGATGTCAATTCAATTCCATGATGTGTTTAGGAGTTACAAATGTTTTGAAATAGCGTTGCAAGTGATAGGAATTTTAGAGTTCACTATTTCAAAGTTAGAATATTTCAAACTTAAGAATATTTCAAAGTTTTGTATGTGCTTTTGGAAATCAGTTTTTATTATGTGTTTACTGTTGTAGTAGGTTGACTACTTTAACCGCCCACCAACAAATGAGGAGCTTGAATATGGAAAAATGAACGGTTGGGTGGATCTTAAAGTAAAAATTTAAAAAACTTCAAAAGTCCTGCATGCAGGCTAATCGACTAAGGCAAAGCAATCAACCTTTGAGGAAGTCTTGCAATTGACCTTGCACCCACCAATCCATGTAGTGAAGATCATGTCAAACTTTCCTCTAGCTTTGGTACTAATACCTTGGGTAGTTCGGGTAGCTTAGGAAATTTCAACAACACTAGTAATACTTCAACGTTGGAATTGGAAGAAGAATAGTGGCCACTCCATCAATCGTAACAATTGTCTGGTATGGGTTGAATTCTCTATTTGTGCTGTGATTTTACACTTTGTTGTAATTTCAATGATGCTTCTATTTATATTATATCTAACCATCCGAATTTATAGGTTGATAGTGTAAACATGTAATCTTTGCATGTTGTTTAGGTTCATCAGGTAGAATGTCTATTGCTTTCACATCCTTCAAACTCAATTTTGATCATTTTATAATTTTAGATGGAGACCCTAGTTTTGAAAATAAAAGAATTGGAAGGTGTATGTAGACACTTTGTTTGAAACTTCTTGTAGATTGGAAATATAGTACTCATCAATGAAACTGCCAGTTATTAGTAATTGTTGTGACTATTATATTTGTGAAAATGATTACCATGGTTGTGAAGGTGATAAGAAAACATGTACTAAACATGTATTTGCATTGCATATTTTTTTCCATTGACAGTTTTAGTGTGGGACATTGTTGTCACATTAATTGGGCAAATTCGGATCACCAGACATCCTAGACGGGCGGACACATCGGACGGTTAATGTGATTACCTTAAAGTAATCACATCAAGCATATTAGAATCACTGGACATCCTAGGCAGGTGAGCAAATCGGACAGTTTGGGCGGATGGTCCATCTAATGTGACAACTATGGTGTGGGAATGTTGAAATACTATAGATCCAAATTATTTCTTCATTCATTCAATTTTTGTTGTTGATAAGTAGACTACACTATATGAAATTGTGTACTCTACTTTGCAGTATTTAGGAGTGTTGTAGTTTTCATTGGCATTGTAAACCTCACCATAGCATGTAAAAATAATATATTGTAAATTGTACATTCAACATGGTAAACCTGAGAAATGAGCCCCTTTTTAGTCTACTTAATTGGACTATAATCCACTTCAATTCAATTAAACCCTGTCAAAATATAATTGAGGACATATGCACATAAATTCACAAAATTCCATTGGTTAAGCATCTTGCATATGCGTACCTTTTTTACAACAATAAAAATTAAAACTACATAGTAATTACGAAAAATTGAAATTTAATTGTCGAAAGCAATAAGTTCTCATGGTAAAGCATTTGGCATACCTGGATCCTTTTCACTACAGTGGAAATTAAAATTGCATTGAAGTTATTAAAAATATCCTATAATTGTTGAAAACAAGAAGTACTGTCAACCTAAATCCAAATGGAAATTACAATGGCCGTAAAAGTGTAAGCAATTCGTGGATAAAGCACAAATAGAACTCTTCAAAAGTAATTGCACTATATTTGTAATATGGAGATGGTAATAGTGATTCTAAGGCCCCACCAACTAATTTCAAAATAGTGGGGTCTAGCCAAACATCATAGGAACTAAACTGTAGTCGTTCCTATACATCCCAAATAACATGACAAAGTGTAGGTATCAAAACGTTGAATCTCCTTAGCTACTTTTGAAAACAAGCTAAAAGCATTGTTTAGAGGTCATCCTTCATTTTGCTTGCACACTGTATTCTGCAACGTCTTTAGTAATGCATAGGGATTCTGTCTCTAGTAGTGCTCTCTTTTTGCCTTGAGAGCTGAATTTGAAATCTTGAAACCAATGTATTAAGTGTAGATAGGACATGTGCAACTAGGCTTGAGTCCTCAATCACAAGTCGACATAGAAGCACAATAGAGAGCAAACAATTACTTAAGCATGAATGGAATGAATCATTGTCGTTCCAAAGCTTGGTTGCATTGTTTTTTTAATGTAATTTTGCATTAATGGATGATCCCTTTTGATTCTATTGGTGGAATGGAAAGGCCTTGGTTGGTTGTCGCTGTAGACTAATTGACTGCAAGTTAAATTGTATCTGGTATAAATTCAAGACAATGAAAACACTATATTCATTATAATGAGAGAATTCCATGAAAATGAGAGGTGAGGAGGCACATATTGAACACAACATTGACAAGAAATCAACATACAAATAGCACATGAGTGCTAAGCATTGCTTGAAATAGAAACAAAAACAAAATAGTCATTCTGAATATGATTTATATTTATAGAAAAGAGCGGTTCAAAAAACATTTGTATTTCAATTTCTACATTTGAACATCTCAAAAGATGAAAATATCTATAAATCCGTTCCATATTCTATTTAATATATGCACAATGTATTCATTTGTCTATAGAATTTGAATCTACATTATATGCAGTTCTTCGTGAATGTGATTTACTTCTCAATTTCTCGGACAAGCACATTGTGTAGGAGGTACTCCATCATGTGTCCTTGTCATATACACACCTTTGGAAGATGGCGAGTGATGTGGAATTAGGGGACGATGGTAAAGGACATCAAAGAATGATTTCCTTCGCACATCTCGAACCATAGACTTATTCGCCTCCGTGGAGATTGGACTTTTTGGTATTTCGTAGAGCTTCTTCTGCAGAAACCTATCAAATGATGACAATGACATTCGCGAAGTAGTGTGGACTTTGGATTTCAAAAGAGAAGGTGAATAGACAAATTTAGACTAGGCCCTCTATTTGGTGGATTGTCGACCACCAAATAAAGAAGGCATAGAAGTCCATTGTAAAATTTGCGATCGCCATCAAACAAAAGAAGTTCTTCCTTATCATAATAGTACTGTCCATAGTCTATAATAGAACCCATGGACATTGTGCATGGATGACACATTTTTGTCTAAGAGTTGCCAAAATGCACATCATTTGGAAAAAAAATCCAATTACAACAAGTTATACCATATACATTTGAAATGAAATTAAGAATCATATCTTTTATAAATTTGTAGCAATTTGCCATGAGATCGTCATATATTCATACCCAAAGTCATGTTCATATATACAACCTATAAAAATTGACATATACAAATGAGGTCAAAGCCAGTGATCCCTAAACTGGCTAAATTGCGCCAAATTCCTACCTGTCACGAACATGCGCTAAATGTACATTGTGGAAAATACTTGAAAATATAAATTTTTTGCCAAATCTTCACGCATGGGCCGGAGAATGTTGCAGTTTGGACTAATCATCCAAACGGCGAGTAGCATCCATTTCCAATTTTTTTTTCATCCAGTAGCCATGGTTTATCCTCAGCCGTTGATCCCTTCGCAAGGCGGCTGCATCTGAAGGTCGAGATTAGCAGGGGTAGGGTTTGAAGGAGGCTGCCACTTACCTGCAGGATTAGCATCGTCTCCTTCACTTAGTTGTGTTTTAGTAGCATTAATGTCTCCGATGATGCTCCCCGTTTAGCATTAATGGTGTCTTCTCACTCTGGTTCCATCCCTGCCCTTCGTTTGTGCTGTCACTCTCGAGATCGGTGCCTTGGATTGCCGTCATCCTCGGGGGGGTCACTTAGAGTGTCCATTAGAAAACACGTGCAAACAAAACTTTGGACCCCCTATATTATATCCTAAAATTTAAATAAAATGAAATAAAAAAAATATGACTAGATTTTCCTACTTCAAAAGTTTATGTTTTGAATTATTGATATTTTTATTTGTTAATGATAATTAGTTACAAATTTTTGAAGTAATTAGATACACTGTACAACTGAAAAATAACTTTCACACCCCTATATTATATCCTAAAAAATTGTCTAAAAAATGAACAAAAAATTCCTAAAAATAGCTCTCTATTGAAAGTTCATTTTGAGTTGAGTATTGATGCAATGGTCATCTAAATGTGATCTCTATAAATATTTGAGTTGAAAAACATGCCGTTTTAGGCCATTTTCAACCTCTTGTACAAATCATTTCAACTATTATTTTAGTTTGAAATTTTGGCAGTAGAAACCTATAGTCATTATTAAGCAACCCTCAAAATTTTAAGTTGAAATTATAGTTCATTAGAAACCACTTGTTCGCACGTGGTTTGTAGTAAAATACTAGGTGCCCCCCCCGAGCCGTCATCATTTGTTTTTTTGTAAAATTGCTTCCCTCCTGTTCGGGTTTTGAATCTGCTGCGCCCTCCCTGGCTGCGGTGGAATTCTGGGAGATTTGGGGGTTCACGGTCTCCTGACTCCTGCATTCACTGGCAATTGGGAATGGGGCGGCGATGGAACGGTCTCCTGTTGCGTCCAGTGTTGTCCATATAATCGGCGCTGGTTTTGTAATTGTCACTTGTGCTTGGATTTGCGCATTGCTTGAGTTTGTGGAATTCTTTTTCTTGCTGCTGCGGATCGGCTCTTCCTCGCTTGGCGTTCGGGTGCATCACTTTCCGTTTTGGTTTCCTGTGCGTTTCGTTCTGTGTCGTTGCTTTTTGGTTTTGCTGCAGATCGGTTGTCTTGCGGTACTGTACTTGGGGTGTTGGGGACTTGGGTGTAGGTGATCCAATGGCGCCGCGTTTGAAATTACCGGATAACTTCCGGGTCCGCACCTTCGGGTCTAGCCGCAACACCTCTGGCGTGGGTAAATATTTGTTGCCGAGTTTCACTCACATTTCCGAAACGCGGCTGGAGGAGTCCGTTCCTGAGCGCCGTGAACGTCCACCTTCGAAGGAGACGGTGGTCTCTCCCATTGCTCTCAGCGCGAGCGACTGTGAGGCTCCTTTGGCGGGGAAGAGAAGTAAATCGGTGGCAGCGAAGGGGAGGAAGAAATCGAAGACTGCCCCTGCTACGATCACTCGTCGTTGGCAAGAAGTCTGGTCATGCAAGTTTGCGTGGGCTGAAGGCGAATTCAACTCCAACGGCGATCTTGTTGGTGTGATTTGCCGATGCTGCACAACGATCAATGGGAGGCGCAAAGTGATGGTCCCTAAATTGGACAATTTAGAGAAACATGAGGGGAAGCGTACCTGCAAGGAGGATGGCGTCCCAGAACCGCATCTGAAGAAAGGCGACGTCTTCATCAAGCGCGACTGCAGGCACTTACAATTGTGCAAGTTGTGGGCTGAACAGAAGCATGCGGGCAGTGTGGCGGAGCAGTTGCTAGGAGGACTGGAGGGCGACATGAAGAAAAAGGGAGTTCAATTCTCTACCTTATTCCATATTTTGTTTCATGGTCGTCCGATGTGCGATTACGAGCGACAACAGCAGTTGCTCCGGCAGCTGAAGGTAAAAAATCTTCCCAGAAAGCATTGGTCTGAAACAACGGGCTGGGAAATGAGTGAACATTTGCACGATTGTGTTCTTGCTGCCCGTAAGAGTGTTGTGCAGGCTGCTAGAATCGTTTCTATTAGTGCTGATGAGGTGACAGCTGTTGATAATACTTCTTGGGTGGGCGTCCACGTCTATGCTATAGAGAGTTGGGATAGAGTGCCGCATCTTCTTCACTTGTCTTGTGTTTCGGATAGCAGGACTGCTGATCATCTCACTGAGGTAATCATGCACGCTTTGATGGGGGAGGGGGGCTTGTCTCGTGAGCAAATTGCATCAAAGTTGGTTTGTTTTGGTGCTGACGAAGTCTCTACATTTCAAGGACCGAGGACGGGAGTCACTACCCAGATTCGTGAGAAATGGGCTCCTTACCTCATTGGGGCCAGTTGCGTGAGTCACTGTTTGAACCTCGTGGTCGAAACAATGTCCAAATTCCCGATGGTATCTCGCCTAGAGGGGCTCTTTCAGTCTGTTTATGCATACTTTTGCCGCCGCAATAAGCGTCATGCTGAGTTGCAGAGGTTAGCTGATCTCATGGAAACTAAAGGAAACAAGATGGTAAGAAATTGTGAGACTCGTTGGATTTCTATGAGAAGTCCCGCTGCGAGAATACTGTCGGAGTATCGAACCCTTCTAGTGAAAATGGGGGCCGATATGACTGCCGCTCCTGGTCACAAACCGCAGTCTGGAGCTGCCGATAACTTTGACTTGCTCTCCGACGTTGAGTTGCTTCTTTCACTGGCGTGCTTCATTCCTCTCGTGAATGCTGTCCATTGCTTGATAAAATTGTCCCAGGCACGTGATATTTTCATATGTGATTTTATGCAAGCAGTGAAGCTTTGCCAGGGTGAACTTGCCCGAATGTTCATAGACAACACTACAGCTTATGGGAAATCAGATTTCAAACGGTACAATGAACTGGTTTCACTTTCCTGTGAGGAGATTCCTTTGCATTGGCGGCCACTTCCTGGAGATAGTGGGATTTGCCACTTGCTGTTTCAGGTTGGACCAGCTGATATCTTTGCCAGATGCTATGACAAGGTTACGGGAAACCACTTGTTCGTGACACAAGAAGAATATAACCGGCTGCAGGACAACATACAACGCCAGTTTTTAGGCAAGGATAGCACTTTCAAAAAAAAATTTGTTGTAAAATTTTTTTATCTTTGAGTGTCCCCATGGTCTCCTGTGCTTTCCATTTTCTGGGTTGGCTTGTTGCTCTCTTGCTCTCTTGCTTTCACGCTGTGGCTTTGCAGGAGATCGCTGCTGGCCGGTTCTTTTCAGTTCCCAATTTTTTTTGACGGATCGTGGAGCTCTTGTTCTTTTCACTCCGGTTTTTTTTGGTTTCCACGTTGTGGCTTTGCAGGACATCGCTGTTGGCCGATTCTCGACAGTTCCCAATTTTTTTGGACGGAAATGAGGAGATCGTGGAGCTCCTGTTCTTTTCACTTGAATATTTTTTTTATTTGACGTCGTGGCTTTTCAGGAGATCGCTGCTAGCAGTTCTTTTGAGTCCACTTTTTGCTGGTTGTTGCGGTGGCTTTGCAGGAGATCGTGGACCTCTGTTCTTTTGAGTTCAAATTTTATTTGGTTATGCCGTTGGTTTCATAGGACTTTGGGTCGTGGTTTTTTTTTGATTCCATAAACTTTTGGGCTTGGCGATGGCAGAAACGGGACTTGTCTACTGGTAATCCTATTGACTTTGAATTCCTTGGTTGGGCTCACTTCGTCTTTGCAAGAATCAGTGTTAAGTTCTAACATGTCTGGAACCACTCATGTGCAGAGATTGCCCAATCTTTGTGTGACGAACTTGATCGGAGGTTCCCACAGCAAGACCTTCTTGACGCATTTGGGATTATTTATCCACAGTATTGGCGGCAGGATGGAGTGGAGGAGAGCTTTCCGCACCACTTGGCGGTTCTCAAAAATTTCTATTCAGCGGCAAAGGTGCTAAACAAAGGGCAGCCATTTTCTGATGGAGGGAAGCAATACACCGTGCCTGAATTGCTTTCAGCGTCACTTTTAGATAACCAGGCAAGCTTGTTCAAAGTTACAATGCGCGCCAATGCAGATGCAGCTTGTGGTGCGCCCTTCCACTTGACCCCGTCATAAAGCTCTGGCGCAAGCTTTCCCAGTCCTGGCATCTCTGTAAGCTGATTTCTGAATATTTTAAACTTGCTGAGATTGGCTGTTGCTTGGTCCTTGGTTCGGTTGAGGATGAGAGGTGTTTTTCTACTCTTAAATTCCTCAAATCCTGCCAGAGAAATAGGTTAGGGAAACACTTACCCCTTGTTGTGTGTATGTTTGGCCAAAAGTACTTTTCACTTGACAATTTCCCTTACAAGGACGCAATTGAATCATGGAAAAGTGCCGTTAAGGTTGGCCGGCAAGGGGACGTGTAACTTAGAAGCAGTAAGAGGCTGGGAGCAGTATCCTTACAACACCATTTGATTCCATTAGTTTTCATGAGGTTAAGCTCACTCTTCCACTCAAGTTACCCTTACATGAATTTTCAGCGCTACATCGTGCTGCTGCGACTCTGCTGCGACTTGGTCACTTTTTAACACTACTGCGGGTTTTCTTGGAGCTACGGAAGTGGACAGCCTCAGCGACTTGGCGTGGGTCCAATCTGGGAATTTTTGGTTTACTACTAATCCTTCTAATGTGTCTTGTGTGTTCTGTGGTGTGCAGAACATTGATACTGCAAATTGGGCAGTCTTAGAGGGTTCAATTCCTTTGTCAATGACATGTTTCTTCTTCATTGGTGGCATTTGTATTCATTTTAGACTTCAATTTGTCTTTACTTTGATTCATTCTTGACTCACATTCTTACAAGAGAATGATGTATAAGACTACATTACTTGAATAAATATACAAATTGCATCCAAAATTTGGAAGTCCACTTTCGTTTGCCATGGCATTCAAATTTGTAAGTTGAACTTGGTTTGGCAGGGCTCTCAAAATCGCAAGTATGCAACTTTTTTTAATAACACTTAGCAATTTCAAGCATATGCAAGTTCAAATTTAGCTTGCTGCCTTCCACAAGAATGTCCCACAGTTCGCAACTTTAAATCTACCACCAAAAAAAAATTTATACGGAATTCGACTTTCCAAATTCGTATATATTTCACTCCTTCTACCCACGGAATTACGTGTTGCGGTAATAGCTCCTAGTAGACCACGGTCATAGCCTACCCGCGAAATTGGGGAAAAAGGTTCTGGGACTGCTGGTCAAAGCGAGCTAAAATAAAAACAAAATTTTCAAATTAGAATAGAAATTAGACTTTGTAAGTTTGTAAGTTGTTTGTAAGTTGTTTGTAAGTTACATTTAATTAGTTGGAAACAAATTTTAAAAATATCATTTTGATGAGTGATGACTAATATCCAAATCAACTAATAAAAAAGTTGAAGTTGCCAAATACACCATATACACAACTTTTGTGATCTGTGGCATTGATCTTTATATTAAAGAGGACTAAAGTAACTAATAGTTGTGAATTAAGTCTAAAAACCATAACTAAAAAGAAATTGAATTATAAATAGTAATTGTCTCAATTTTCTTTTATACTCCGTATCATTTAAG
The DNA here is from genome assembly GCA_951799445.1 of Pseudisothecium myosuroides. Lineage (NCBI taxonomy): Eukaryota > Viridiplantae > Streptophyta > Bryopsida > Hypnales > Lembophyllaceae > Pseudisothecium > Pseudisothecium myosuroides. The sequence continues at coordinate 15,199,561 of OX637289.1, forward strand.
AGTGATAAGATCCAACCAATTCTTATTGAAAATAATTATTACAATAAGAACCTTCTATCCTTCCCTTAATTTACTCCCAAATTGTATTCAAAATTTAAATTGAACAAACAACTTTTCAATCGTTTTATTAGAAAGAAACAAAATTTTAGGATTACTTGTACAATAAAAATTGCATATTGCAATTACAATTGCTAAAAATTCATCCATAAACTTAATGAAACTACAATTGTATAAACTTCCTTTCACTTGTTTGTACTAATAAAATCATATACATTAGAGGAAATTTTGGGGGCAAGGAAGGGCCATTTTAGGCCTGTTTCCCAATCTATCCCTATATTGTGAACCAAGGTACGGGCTGTCAAAAAAATATATTTAAGTTGATATTTTTAAGCTGATGTGGTAGTTTTTCGGCCATATCATCCTATTGCAGTGGCGCAATTCTAGCAGTCAGGAACTCATCTAGACTTGTGGGAGAACCTATGGGAACTCGTGGCCCTTTACAGGGCCCAAAATCCCAAATTCTCTCTAAAATAATTCTTTATATATAGATTTATTTTTTTAAATTCATATTATTTATTTTTAGAAAAAAAAAAGAATTTAGTCTAATAGAAACATTGCATAATTGAGAAAATTGAATATATAAAATTTGATTCATAACTACATTATAAAAATTGGAGATTTAGGTAATTACTTCCTCTTCTATATTTGCAAAATTTAAAAATTCATCCCAATCATTTATTATTTATCACATTGATTTATAAACAAAATAAAAAATTGAAAGTGGATATTAGAATTATTTTAATAACCCAAGGCAAAGTCTATTTGTGCACATGCATTGCAAATTTTTTAATTTTTTTACAATACTTATAAGTTGGAATGAATAATTAAAAATATCATGTCCAAATTGCCTGTGTGGCTTGGCCGTTGTTTCTTTTCGTTTCTTTTTAATGAAGTGGGTTTTCCATTTGTTCAAAAAAAAAAAAAAGATGCACTTGGTCTAGAGTCATGTCATACTTTTTGTTTTCTATTGACAATTGAGTGGGCCTACAGTGAATAATCGAGTGGCCACCGGTGCTTCTTAAAAATGCTCCAAAAATCCAATTTTTAAGTTCTCCAAATTGACATTTTGAAAATTAATTTGAAACTCAAAATTTCAGGATGTTTAGAGAGCATGGAACTCTATTTAAGTCAAATCGGATTTTTAAAATTATTATTTTCAAGCTTAATCCATAACATTTTGTCTAACAAAAAGATCATTATGGAACGGAGGGAATATTAATTTTTTTCAACTATTGGATCTTCATAAAATTTAGATTCTCCAAAAGTTTTTTTTGGTCTAATGATGAAAAACACCCCTAAATAATCCATTTTAGATGCCTAAAATTTGCAAAAACTATATTCGTTTGCAAGGAGCTTATGAAGTTAAGAAGTTATGCAGATTTTTCCTTATAAATGCCATTTTTTGAACACTTATTGTTTTAATATTAAAAAAACAAAGAAAAAATTAGATTTATAATTTGTTGACCAGAAACGCTATATTGTTGACAAAAGTTGTTTGGTTCCTTCAAGGTTAAATGGTTATATTGTAAAAAAGTTGAATCCCTACAATCTTAAGTATATTAAGATTAAAATATCAATTTTAAAAATCTTAAATACTAAATTCTTTAAAATGCCAACTTTTTAAGGTATCTAAGATTATAAAATGTCTCAATTATCAATAAATAACCATACAAGGAGGCAAAACTTGAAGATGGCATATACAATAGAACCTTTCTTAGTGCATACTCTGTTAGTACATAATATGCACTAAGAGAGATTGTACTTTGAAGCCTTTATTGTTGAACAGTGGTTGGAGGCCTTGTAGTTAGAAGCCATGTGGTTGGAGGCCCTGTAGTTAAAAGCCACATTAGGCAATGAATATTACTACGCCTCTCCAAATGCATAAACCTCTCTTAGTGCATAGTCCCAACACTATGCACTAGGAGAGGCTCTACTGTAACATTAACTCCTAAATGCCCACAACTTCTTTTGAACCTCTTCAAATTTGCACCAAACTATAAAAAAACAAAAGCTTGATAGGTTTTAAAGAATATCTTGGAATTATAAATAAAAGACATCAAATTAAGCTTGTTGTGGATAACTTACAAAATAAAAACACACCAATATCACATATAGGTTTAGGGATCAGCGTATATGAATGGGAAACCGACAACTAAAAAATGCACATGCACACCAAAAAACACAAGAAAATTGATGTGAGCAGGATGAAGACGCGCACCACATACACTGCCAGTCATAGAAAATTCAATCACTAAACTTATCAAGATAATTTTAAAAATTGCACAGTAGAATTTTTAATAAGTAACACTCCGTAAAGTAACAAACCTCTCAAAAATAATAAGGTAGTGTGCTCTAAAAGCGAGCACCCTCTTCAAATCAACCCTATATTTAGGTCTGAAATGAACATTAAGTGGTTCTTAAATGGACCTCTTAAGCCATTGAGAGAATCGAGAGAAAAGCTTTATTTATTGCAAGAGCCAATCATTGACCTTATTTACTCAAATCGCTTTAGAAGTTGTAACTGGTCAAATTTTGGAAGACCTAGGGTCACAAATAGGTGCCTACAACAGTTTTTTTTGAAAATTGATAAGTAATTCAAAAACGATTCAAAAAATATGAAACCACTTTTGTAACGTTCCGCATCCATTTTCCTTTCTCTGAAAAAAGATCCAAAAATATTTCTGTTCGAGGAAACCTGTGAAAAAGGCAGATCAGACCTTAAATGGTCGCTTTTAGGCCATACCACCTTACTGATCGCCAGCCCTGGACTGAGTCCAATACAAAGGACATGACTGCAAATGACCCTCCCTTCAGGTAAAAACCTCTGTAAAGTAATGAATCAGAAAGGACCTAGCATCCTATCTCAGAGTGAGACCAATGGCGAAAAAATTCTCCCTGGACTTGAAAAGTTTCCACAATCAACTACGCTTATATACAAGCAGATTCGTGAACACGCTCTTCCACACAGCACTCCTGCAGCCTGAGATCCAACAAACCTGATGCACTACGGTGCACTTGCCGTATTACCTTTCAGTTTGCCACCGTTCTACAATCAACGACGCCAGGAAATGTAGAGCGCACGCATTACTGGCTCAAGAAGGTGGCAAACGTAGGGCCTCCCCCAGAAAGCGTCTGTGTATGGCAGAAAACCTCATAATCCGAAGGTTGTCCCATCGACCGAAACAGTCCAGCAGGCATCCAAGGGATCTTGCAACTCCGAATGCAGAAACAGGAATCACCCTGAGACCCACACAGAAGAACACCATGCCAACGTCACACAGGGTTGTCTTCAGGGAGCCCAGTACCCAGACCAAACTGAGCAGGTCGGTACGCGCTCAGATGTGCAGTCAATGAACGACTCAAGTATGCACAACCAAACTCAAGTTTCTCATTACAAAACAATTCCAGAACAAATCTGCAATAGCACATCAGGCGCAAATCAGCTCCATTCCCAAGGTTGACAGCCTTCAGCGCACCAAACGGCCTCCGCAACAGAAATGCAGTAGAAATACAGGGTCATAAAGATAACCGCTTCATCGTTGAAACATTACAACAACAAATCGGAGGGCACAAGATCCGGTCAAAAGGAAACAATGATGGACGAACAAGTCGGTGAACCCCGCGACATCCAAGCACACGGAACTGCCCTTTGCACTCAACGAAAGGCACGGCACAAACCCATCAGGAATCCTGAAAACAAGGGCCTGCAAATACGTCAGGAGACTGGGTCCAGGGTCAGCCCTCCATATTAGAGACTCGCTTTCTGAAACATCCTACCTACCAAGACATATTCATAATAAATCTTCCCGAGAAGAGAGACTGGATGAACGAAGTCCATCACAGAGGAAATGATCCCTAGCCGTCATATTCTGCCTGGACACAGCAGGGAACTGCTGACCTAACTAGCACCCCAAAGAAGAATCTAGGCACATGGAAAAGTCACCGTGCCGAAATCATTCACCAACACAACTTCGCCTCGGTCTTCGGTAGCCATTTCAATGGCAACCTGCTCAGGAGCGAAGTCATACGAAAGTCCACCTGCAATACGAACATAAAATAAGATTCTTGCCCACATCAATTTTACACAGTGATCCCGTTGAGAGATGCTCCTTGAACACCTTCCCCAAGAATCTATTACTACATGCTCAAGCTCAACACAGAAAAGGCTCACAAAACAAAGCATTCAGATGCAGCACGGCACGACCTCATGGAATGCATAAAGGCAAAGAAGGACTGGACGTACTGGAATATACAATGTCAGCTCCTCAAGCAGTATGCCGGTTGCTGGCCTCCAGGGAACGCACAGGATAAAAGTAAGGATGAGCCTGCCACATCAGACAGGGAGGGAATTCAGGGAAAGCTCGTCCGTAACTGAGCTCCTTGGTGCGACTAGCATAACTAAATAATGGGTGGGTCTGAAACCACATACATGTCATCGTCCTACACATTCACCCCTCGTTTCACTACAACTCGTAGCAAGCGCACGGAAGCTACTAATAGGATCCATCAAAATACGGGACAAAAACGTATACCGCGTCATGAAGACCATAAGAAATAGATCCATGCAAAACTAGCAGAGTCGGGCAAAACGCATACAGGCCTAGAATGCGGCCAAGACAGCGACTTGCTCGAGTCGAGTCAAGAAAAGCATACCATGGCTTCCCTGGCAGTCAGCCTGTCCTGGTGATCATACCGCAAAAGCTTGTCCAAGAAATCGACGGCCTGCACATGCGAGTGGGAATGCAAACGGCTTTAGAGGAGGAAAGATCCTGAACGTGCCAAAAGGAGAGGGAGGGTTTCAACCGTCGAAACATAATTGGAACCGAGAATCATCGAAGACGGACCAAAACAACTGACCGACCGATACCGAAGAAACAGGGTTCCTAGGTTCCTTCCACATCCCTGCAGTAGATATACACCGACGTACACAAAACAACGAAAACCACCGCAATTCGGAAGTCGACAAACTGTTGGCACACACGCACCTCAGGAGCAACCAGATGTTGATTATCAGCATTCACGAATTTCGACCACGGCTTCCTGCTATGTCTGCAAACCGAACAGGAAACAAATCAACGAACAGGAAACAAGGAACCCAGGATGCTCGAAGATAAATAAAGCGAAATACCCCTCACGTAAAATAGATCAGTCCTACGGTAGAACTAAAAACCACGGAGATGAAGACCAACCTGCCAACCAATGCCTCAAGGTGAGGATCCAACTCCAATCGGTACTTGTTCAGGTAAGAATTCAATTCATCCGTGCCCAAAACCTGACGGCAAAATCCCACAGAACCTAGCGGTGTCATTATCATGACCAGCATCCATCCATTCTCTTGACAGTCTCCAGGGAGGGACATGGGTCTCCCAATTAGGAAGCCTTCTCACCAATTTCTCGACAAAAAAACAAACTGCATCCAAACTGCCAGAAGACATGGATGCAATACGATACAGCAAAAAACCATCCAGAGCTTTCAAAAAAGCCGTCGAGGCGCACCTTAGCAATCTTCACAAGCTGATCGTAATTGTCATGACCGTAGAAGAATGGCTCCTTGCGAAAAATCTACAGTTCGGGAAATCATGGAATGTTAGTCGCAAAACAGATTGGAAAAGGATGACTCCAGGCGTGGACGTGGACAATAATCACGGCTTACTTACCATGCCAGCGAACATACACCCCAAGCTCCACATGTCGAGAGAGTAGTCATAGTCTTGAAGATCGACCAGCAACTCAGGCCCTTTGAAGTACCTGGTGCACAAGACGAGAAAAACAGGGAAACATAAACACTCGCAAACATGCAAACGCGATCCTAGCTCCATGACCGATGGAACAAACAAACCATCCAACTAACGGATAGCGAATCAAGTAGAAATGGAGTCGATCAATTACCACGACTAGAGTTCCAAACCATGCCAAGACCAACTCATCAAAACTGTCAAAAGCTGCAAGATTACGAAACTCAGGGCAAGCTCAAATAGAATGAAAACGACATATCCACTTTCAGATCTCGAAAAGCAAAGCTTGATTCACGCAGATTTTATATGTCCACCTGCTAATGTGTCTCTCGCCATTCGATGTGCCTAATCGGTAAGACTCACAGAACACGACAAACTCCAAAAACAGACAGAGTGGTCGCACAGGAAAAGGAAATCATCACATTGTCCGGCCCTACTAAAAATGGCCCATTCTTATGTACTGGAAAGAGGATCGAACACGGAAAGACTGCGAAGAGGCATGTCGATAAAGTAGGAAAAAGAAGGAAATACTGACCGAGAGGCCACGCGCACGTTGTACTCTTTCCCAGGATGATAGAATTCGGCAAGGCCCCAATCGATAAGCCGCAGCTTGCGCTGCTCGTGATCGATCATCACATTGTGCGGCTTCACATCGCGGTGCATTATTCCTTGCGAGTGACAGTAGTCCAAAGCCTGACACATGGCAATGCCCAAAGGGGCTCAATCAGGTGCCGACCTTGTCGAATACAGAGACTGTCGATCGCTGCATCAGTCTACGCATATCTGGGGAACTGGAGCTCAACGACCAACGCAGACACAAAAGCAAGCAAAAACGAAGAAGTAGCGTTGCGGTCCTCCAAACCCACCTTCAGGAGCTCGTGGATGTAGTAACGGATGTCGTAGTCCGTCAGGGTGGGGTACAGCACCTTAAAATCCGTGTTGTTCACATACTCAAAGACGAGACTCGGGGTCTTCGATTGCTGGTCTCTCACGATGTCCAACAGCTTCACGATGTTGGGACCTCCGCATAAATTCTGGAGGATCTTGATCTCTCGTTTGATCTAACAATCGACACCAACAGGGAAGGGTCAGAAGAGTCCCAACACGATACCTTCAAACTCACAAGACCTAATGGAGAAGCCTGGAAACAGGAATTAGGGTTTAGCGAGCCACTGGCGAGACAGCTCCTACGGCATGGCACGCCCAATTCACCTTTTTCTTCTTCACAGGCTTCAAAATTTTGATGATGCAGCGCTCACTGTTCACGGCGTTCACACCTTCGAACACCTCGCTGTATTTGCCACGACCCACCTTGCGGACGACCTCGTAGTCATCTTGGTCCCTGCACAGGAATGGCCGCGGATTAATGGATGCCGGCAGGTGGAAAAAACTGAAAATTCAAGTCGTCGCCTTCACGGACGATTTCTGCTCCAAGAGCTGGAAACATGCAAAATGCCCCACGCAGAGGGACTCCCCGAATGCAGAACGGCAAAAGCAAAGCACGGCGTCTGCGCACCCCCAGTGAACCGTGAGAGCCTCGTAATCCCAGTACTCTTTCGGACGCTGGACATTCACGTCTGTGTACACCCGGGCCTTGGACATCACTCCTGGCCGTCGAACCGACTTTCCGATCTTCTGCGCCAGATTGGCGAAAGGGGGAGGGTGTGCGAGGACCTCGTCCCGCTCCGGCGCGGTCCGCAACAGCTTCTTAAACGCCTTCGGCAAATTCTCGAAGAACAACTTGCTGCTCGAGGAATGCTTCTTGTGCTCACAAACCGCACCTCCTCGGCCTGCTATGAACCTCCGCTGGACATTCTTGGGCCCGGCATTGATGACCAGACGCGCAGACTGAGCCCATGTGTCGAAAAACCCTACCCGCAGATTCCAATTAGACAGCCTTCCTAGCATACATGAGTCCCGGACGACCGGCCGCGATCCACCTCGAAAGCGCCCGCTTCTCCACAGCCAACGGACGCCCCAAACTTCCGAACGAAATCCTCAAACTGCACAAGATGTCGCATTCCTCGGGCTCCGGGGGCCACCGTGCAGCTCGAAACGATCCAAAACCTTCCCATAAAACGCCAGAAAATCGCCAGAAAAATTCCCGATCAAAAATGAACACCTCCGCGGCCCTCCCGACGTCCCCCGTGGCCGGAACGAACTGCGAACGACGACGAAAACTGAAGAAAATGGCAACAAAGACAGACGAGGATCCGAAAGCGTCGGTACCCTGCCGGGAAGGGGAAGTAGGAGAGTGAGGAGAGGCCAAGCTAGGGTTTCATCCGTTGGATGAGATACTTGCATGATACTCCGTCGCTGGGCAGATGGGCCGGATATCATGACGATCTCATCCGTTGCGGGAGATGCGTCGGTCGTGTCAGCAAATGGGGCCCACCTGTTGGGCTTCGGCGGGCCCCATGTTGTTCCCCTTGACGTCACGACTTTGTCTTATGGTTTGACTTTTAAGGTTTAGGGAATTTATGGGGTGACTCAGCTTTTTATGGGGTGACTCAGCTTTTAAAGCAACCTAATTTCACTATTTAGTGTAGTTTCTTTTGGGCATTTCAGTCATTTTCTATAAGTTTCATGCTAATTCAAAGACCATATAGCCAAATCTACAAATAAATGTAAGATGGTAGGTCAAAAATCCAAAGCAAAAAATTGGTGACAAAATGAAAGGATATCTTTCTTAACCCCTGAACGCCCGAGGGGCCCAAAAGTGTCCACTCGGGATTTGTTCCAGGCTTCTAACTTGCCAAACGCTCAGCAAATCGAGGTGCAACTTCGTCGTCTAGATTTAGGGTTTAGTTGCGAAGCCAGGAGTGGCGTTTCTCTGCGTTTTCATCAAGCAGAATCGGTGTGGCGAGCGATTGTTGAGGAGAGTGTCCAAAAACGGACACGGCCGTTGCAATGAAATGACCGGCATTGGCCGGTCGCAGGCCGTTGGGCTTTGGATGCCAAGCTCACACAGCCCTGTGCGGTACGCCACGGACAACTCCACTCTCTCAGTTGCTGTCGACTGCTCTTGGGAGATTGGTTGCGCGATTAGCACGACAAGTAGGACACACAGAGCTCTGCTTAGGGTTCAGTGAAGTACTCATCCTCTTCACCCCAGATTGAGAGAAGGGAGTGGGGTGGCCAGTTTCGGCCATCATTTTTGTGAGTTTCCGAGTTGGCTTGTCTGTTCTAACAGATCGTGTGCTAAGCCCCACCTCCTCAACTCATGATCAAATTCTCCAATTGCGGCTGCATAGGGACATGGCGACCGCCTTGCACAATGGAGCGGCCACGATTGACAAGGTACAAGAAATCCAAGAGCTTGTGTACCAGTGGGCGATTGGAGCGAGTGGAAGCAGCACCGTGGCTCAAGCAACTGTCAATTGCATGCATGAATGGCACCTATTTGAGCTTGAGCAGCCTCATTCGCTTTTGTGGAAACAATACCTGTCGAATAGGACTTGGCGACACTTGTGCTACAAGCACATTGCGCGCACATTGGGGTGGACGCAGCGAATTGGGGAGGGAGATCCTCTCGGGATTCCGGCACCTGTCTATACTTTCATACGCAGCAGCTTGTGGCCGGAGGTCAGCAGCAGCCATGAAGGCGCAGGCCGAACAACGAGCTGCTCAACAGGTGAATGAGATACAGCTGCCCGACTTCAGTCATGTCGTGCTAGCGTTGCAGGCTCCTGATGCACCGGAGGTGCCCACGCAAGTCCCGACTTCCCAGGGCGAAATCGGCATTGGGGTTGACGCCGATGCCGCTCTCCGAATTCCCAGTCAGTCAGCTCTCGCGAGACCGGGAAGGGGGGCTCGGGGTGGACCACGAGGAGGCAGGAAAACTGCGGCTGAAGGAGAGAGCCGGCCACGCAGAGGAGACGCGGTCGCTGCTAGCGCGCATGCTGCCCAAGCCATAGGCTGAAGATATGGAAGGGGGGGCGAGGTTCGGGCGCAATTCGCGGCAAGAGACAAGCGGCGAATCCCCCGAGGGGGTGGACAACGCCATCAATTGCAACGAATGCTCGCACGCCACAGCGTCTACGACCCAGGCCCACCTCAAATGTCAACACACCTGATTCGAATATCTCCCAAGGCCAATCATCCAGACGTGTTCGGATTGGTGGCAGCCCAAGAGTGGCAAGGGCGGGGGGGGCGACGTGGTGCTCCGACGCGTACTGCAGCGCGTGTGTCCCCAATTCGACAGGCTCTTACCGCGCAGACATCGCTGACTGGGGCTGCATCCACACAAATCACGAGCACAGTTGTGCTAGGAACTCGTGATCGGAGACTGCGTAATTTGCAGGGTGAATTTGATAGGGCCGCTCGAGTCCACAATTGGGTGGCCGACCTCAACGCAGTTGACAATCCGAATACGGACGTGAATGAGTCCCCACACGATTCTGGCGGGCACACTCGGTCTATGGAGCAGCATCTTCTGCGAGACGTGGCGACACCGATTCCTTCACGCACTCTCCCATGCCAATCGAATGGGCCCAACAATTGACAGGGCACCGTATTGCCCGATGGGGTCTGGGTGCCACTAGCGAGCCTCGATTATGAGCCCCAGCAGTGGGCAGGACTGCAGGCCTTTTGTGGAGATCCCGTCTTGGCAATTTATGAAGGAGATATACAATTTTTCAGAGTACAGTTTGGCGGAGGGGTCGGTTACCACCTTGTCCCAGTAACCAATTGCTTTTGCTTAGACTGGAGACTATGGCCAGCAGTCGCAGCAGGCGAATCAGCTCTCGATGCTCATGGGATGTGTCCCTCCGCCACTCACGAGGACACTACCACAATGAGGCACGAGCAAAGCCAATCAGCCATGACGGGAGGCGATTCAGTTTCACGGGGGCACATACCGCAAGGTCCATACGATGTGGAGGTGACACCTCCAAGAGCGGAACGAAGTGCCAAGACTGCAATTAGTTGCATAGAGTACGAGCAGTTGCATCAGTATGATGGTTGGACGTCCGACTCCCAGGATGCGTCTTGGATGGCAGAGTACCGTGATTTCACAAGTAATTCATCTGACGATGAGAACTCAAACTGGGAACTTATGAGTGTTAGTGACGGTCCAGTAGGGGAAGAAATAGATTTAGACCTCAATGCTTATGAAGAATTCACCTACCTTGATCAAGATCACCGTGAGGCTTTAGAACGCACCAGGGCTATGTATGCTGATACAGAGTGGTCCCAAGATAGTTCCATTCTCGATAGCAACAGTAAGGAATTTGTCGGTCCTCACCCCGGGCCTACCCAGCGCTTCCAAAGGCAGAAGCAACCTTGCCGTTACTTTTTCAATCTGTGGTGGGATGACATCACAGTTGGCAAGCTTGTAAATGAAATAAACCTGTATGCACGACAGCGGTGCACGAACAAGGCTGATTTTAGAAGAAGAAGGCGTCCGGTTGGCCTCAATGGTGGTCCGAAGTGGAGAGACACAACTCCTGTTGAGTTTAGGGCGTTCCTAGGCATTGTGATTCTAATGAGTTCCAAGTTATGTCCGTCCGTGAGGTAGTACTGGAGTAAGGACCCCTTTTGGAAATGCAGTGTCATCCCCCAGGTTATGAGTAGAGACTGTTTTGAATGTTTGTTCCGTTGCCTTCATTGCGTGGACAATTCTAGACTGTGCAAGAATAAGGAATCTGTAGACTACGACAAGATAGGGAAGGTTAGGTGGGTATTGGATCATTTCGTGAGTCGTTCTAAGGAACTCTTCAACTGTGAAAAGTTTATAACTTGCGATGAGGTCATGATAGCATACAGGGGACATTTTTCCCTAATCCGTCAGTATATCCCAGTCAAACCTACGAGGTACGGGATCAAATGTTGGGCTGCAGTTTTGATGCCTAGTAGATACATCTATAATGTCATTTCCTACCTTGGGAAGAGTGGTTTGGAGCCAGAACTTGACCAAGGCAAAAAGGTGGTTCATCAACTGACTCGTGGATTAGGTCACAGATCCCATACAGTGGTTTGTGACAATTTCTTTACTTCCCCCCAGTTGTTTCACGGCCTGCTGCAATGTGGGATTTTTGCTACTGGCACTGTCTTGGGGAGGCGAATTGGCTTTCCTTCGTCACTTACGGGAATGAAGCGTGGCGACCATCTACGCACTACACTTTTTGGGAAATGCACAAGTCTCGGAAGATGGCAGCAACGACTTGGTTCGATTCAAACCGGTTTCTTTCTTGAGCACCAGTGCGAATCCGGTTGGCGAGGCGGTGGCGTTGCGATGGTTACGGGGAAAGCGGGAGGAGATTTCCACAACTCCACATTAGGCTGAATATCAAATCCACATGAGAGGCGTGGACTTGGTGGATCAGATGCGGCGAGATTACACGGTCCAATTCCACTCCAGGAAATGGTGGCACAAGTTATTTTTTTTCACTTTGGAGTCATCCCTTCAAAATGCTTGGGTTCTCTATCGTGATGACAAGCTGCGTCGCAGGGAGAAGTGCTTGGGAGGTCGCCTTGTTTTTTACATGGATGTAGCGAAGTCGTTGGTACAGCCGGCAGTAACACTTCCTCGCACTTGCAGTGTGAGCAATGTGCACCCAAACGCCATTCACTACACTGTGAAGCACCCGGATGGATTGAGGAAGCGGTGTAGGGTCTGTAAGAAAAAGCAGCGACGCGTTTGTAAGGCGTGCCAATGGTTGCCGTGCTGTGACTCTCCGTGCTTTTGGAAGCTTCACGGCCAGAAAAAGTGGGCTGTACGCCTTTCACATTAATTTGTTGTTGAATCGTTTTTGTTTTTTTTGTAGACTGGCTCCTCAGTACCTTTGCAACGTCACCTGGATCTGCCTCCAGGAGCGGTGGGCGAAGGGCGAGAACCCGTCGCTGAAAGCGTGGCAGTTTTGCAAGGTCGGCTGCCCTCGAAGCAGTTGGAAAGCAGTTATATTTCGTTGTTTTTTGGTCCTGCTGCCCTCGACGTTGGATTGCTTGCCGAAATCGTCGAGTTCAATTTTGTAGGCAAGAGAGATTCGAGGCTCTAGAACGTCAGCTCTGTTAGACACAATTTTATTGCATCGTGGCTCAGTCGTGGATTCCGGACTTTGGGCTGTGGGGCTCGGTGAAGTCATGAAGTTTCAGGCACGTACGGATTCGAAGCATTAGAATTCTGTTGTGTCCGGCAATTTTAGATTCATGGCTGTGTGACTTTACGGGATTTGTAATCCGAGTCCAAGTTATGAAATATGAAGTGCATTTGATTCCCCAGTTACTCCTGCTCAGTGTCTGGCGTTGCGTTCTTGAATTGCGGTTCATTTTTCTCAGCTCTGTTGTGTCAATATGCACCACTCGTGCTGTCCTCAGCTTTGTGCATTGCCGGCTGCATGTAAATGGCATCACCTGCGCGTCCGGTCACCACTTCAAGCGTTCTCCGGTGCAGCCGATGTGTGGGCTACAAATGCGCGTCTTCCGATCGCTCTACCAGCCAGAGCTCTGCTTTGTTTCTTGTGCAATTTGTTGTAATGAGTCTTGACGTCATTGTGAGCACTTAGGCCAAGTTGCAAGTGCCCCCACCAAACACAGCGCCTGCTGGAGCCCTCGAGGCTACGAGAACAGTACAGGATTGACGAGTCCAGCTACTTTTCTCTGCCCATCGAACGACAATCACTACAAATCTAGATGGTGAAATTTCAATCCCGTGAATTCTTCCACACGCCATGCAAGGCTACTTTCACTGTGCGGGGTCTGATTTGGCAAATGTGCTACGAATTTCTCGAATCAGGGCATGTTCTGCGTGGTGGTTGAAAAACAGCCGCGCCTGCTGGACTAAGTGCGGGCGGTGAGGGGTTAACATATAGTAAGTGGAGACTAGAGAGGTCGTTTTCACAATGAAATTCATTGTCCATCATAAATCCTCATAGGATATGAGATTATTTGAAGATGAGAGCTTTGACCACTCATTGTGAAAAATTGAATTGTATTGGCCCTTCAACAAACATCTTAATGCAAGGATATTAAGTTATAACATTGGTCTATGTTGCAACCTATAATTAGATAGAAACTCCGGTCTTTTAAAAGAAGGCCGGCGTGAATAAAGTGTCTGTTCGTCTTGACAATGAGCCAATGTCCACCGGATCAAGGGCCATTGATGCAAAACTACTCTTCCCTTTCGAGAATAGACACTTTAGTAAAGTAACCAGTATAAGTAACCAAGAAAAAATATCTGGGTGGATATTCTATATTTTTGTTTTTGTTTTTATTTTTGTTATTATGGGTTTTGTTTTTTGTTTTTTGTTTTTATGCATATTCTTATTCTAGAGGGAGTGGTTGGTTGTTTTCTATTTTTCTTTTATGTAGGATGATTGAACCAGCATATTGTATGGCTATGGTGTTGATTGCTTTAAAAGTGTGTTTCAGAGCGGTTTCAGTTAATTTGAGTTTAGTTTCAAGGTTTTTCATTGAAGGAATATGTGTTGTTCCTCTAGCTCCTGCTGTAATGACAATGAGTGGGTCTACATTCCACCCTTGGGCCATGATACTATTTATTAGTGGTTGATATTTTTGAGTTTTATTATTTATTTTTCTTGCGAGAATCTGTCATTAGAATATATGAATTCTATAAATTGTATTGTGAGATTGTTATCTGGATTAATTGGTGGATTGTTTTGGTAGGGGAGTCCTTTAACCCAAAGGATATCTCGTTTGAATCTAGCAATGCAATGACATCTCTGTCTTTCACAGGAACAAGTTAGCAGCCATGAGGGGACTGTATTTTCTTGTGGGTTGTTGTTGAATGTTCCTGCATTCATGAGAGTATAGTATCTACTGTTTTGGGTGGATAGGATTAGCTTTCTCAATTCCCATACTGCTTTGTTATGTCTTTTGACTCGGAGGGCGTGAATATGGTGTTGCTTGCATTTTAGGAGTACATGGAGCCATGTATCTACATCATGAGAGTTACATATGGAGCATGTGATGGATGGAAATCTTTCTATGCCAAAAAATAGTTGTTTTCTAGCATTTCCCATGTATTGGCCGGTGCGAAATTTTAATAAGCTCATTTTTTGCGAGTCTATTATTTCGGGGTTAGACCAAAATTCATTAGAGAGTTCTTTATCTATATCGGGATTGAGTGTCCATTTATTAATGTTAGGAAATCGTTGTGCCATTATTTCTAGGTTTTTTATCACGGTCATGTTTGGTGATGTATGTTTCTAGGCATCTAACCGGGCCTTTGTCTGGTCGACGGGCTAGGCCTGGCCATTCGTCTTTTTGGTAGTAGAATGGAGTAGTGTGTGCAAATTCATATTTTTTTGAGGCAAATTTGTATTCTTTTGTTGTACCATTTTTTACGAGTTTGTCTGCTTGTTCATTACCTTTTATACTAACGTGGCCTTTAATTTTGGAAATTGTTGTAGGTTGTGTACGTTTTTGGAGCATTTCTACTATGGATTCTAATATGGTTTTGTCTTCATGGTTACGGTGTAGTGTAGGATGTTTTAGTTGTATATTAAGTAGATATAAACAGTTTAGGCAGTCAGTGAAAATGTGTGCTGGTTCATGTGGATATTTAGTAGTGATTATTTTTAGTGTTTTATGTATGGCCATGAGCTCAGCTCTAAAACTAGTTTGTAGACCGGGTAGTCATTTAGAAATTTGAACCTATAATTACTTTTTCTACAATGGCTAATGTAATTCCATGCCTTTAATTCTTCATAAAAGCTTAAATATTGTGTGAACCAACATGATTTGCATTTCTGTTATGTTGTTGATATTTTAAATTTTATAAATGCCAATTTCCTTTAGTTTGAAAAATCTTCAAAAATCATTATAATTAGAATTTAGCATTTTGAACTTATAGATAAGAAATTCTTGTAAAAATCATAAATATTCAATCGCAATTGATTTTAGAAGGATTTTTCACTTTTTGGCTTTAAATTTTATTGTAAAATATTAATTTGTGTAATTGTTCATCTAACCATATAGATGTAATCTACAAATTAGATTTTACAACTATTGTTTGTGATTCATCATTAAAATATTGTTCTTAATTGTATTATATAATAAATCTTCACAATTTTAGAACTCGGACAACCCCTTGGTTCTTTAGGTTTTAAACTACGCCTTTGCCTTTAAGAGTTTTAGTGTTGAAATTTTGAATTTAAATCTTTTTTTTCAATTGCAAAAATCAGCCTCATATACTTTCAAGTCACAAATTCAAATTGTATACATCTTGCAACATCAACCTTAGGGGTAGTCACACTTTCTTCACCCCATTCTCAATCTTCACAAAATGGGGTGGTAGCTCTCTCCCATTGGCTCTCTATGGCATAATATATTTCTTTATACCAAAACTTCTCCACGTCCAATATTCTCCTACATAATCGGTGAATAAAGGACGTGAAGAAGATTCCGCAGAAGAAGTTTATTCGACTCCACTACGGACTTTCACTCCAAATTCACTAAATTCTACGGCATTCTAAGTTTTTGTTGCCCCGAGTTCTACGCTATCCATGTGTACATATGTTTCTGCGCATTTGTGGCATGTTTTGCATTTTGTTTTTTTTACACCTCAAGTTCAATGCAACCAAGAGCTTTCTAATTTTTGATAAAAATTCTTGATGTACATTTACTACTTACATTCTCCAGACAATAGAAAAGGGATGTCTCACCTTTTTCATGGTTTTTAGCTCCTAATTGGCTCCTTTTTTTTCTCTTAAACTTCTCATTCTTCATAGAAATTTTGTTCTTGGAGTGAACGTGTTACCACCCCTATTAAGGATTTCGTATCACTTACCAGCGTCTAGGAAATATTCAGAAAATTTAGGCCAAAAGCTAGTTGGTGAAGTGTATGTCCGACCGAACCTTGATTTTGTTCGGTTCTTGCCTTTTTCCATTTAATAAAAGCAGTCATTTTTCTTTGGTAGTGAATTTGAACCGGCTAATTTCCCCTCATCTTATGCAGTGGGGTTCCAATGAAAATGGCGTTTTCGAAATCCTAAGGAAGGAAATTTTGCATCTGTCAACTTTGACAGCCTCTCGAGGGTTCAAAAATTGATCTTTGACTATGAAATTTTTACCATAGTATCATCTTTAAGTTAATTATATGTATACCAGATTTCAAGGCCAGATGATTTATACAAAGAAAGATATTCGAAATCTTCCAACATGTGTAGCCATGATTTTTTTTCACTAGTGCCAACCGAGGTGCCAACTTTGACACCCTCCCAAGGATTGAAATTTTTTTTCCTATGAAATTCTTGGCATAGGACCATCTATATGTTGATTACATGTGTGAAAGATTTCAAGTCCAAAAGACCCCCACAAAATAGATATTCAAAATCTCCCAACATGTGTAGTTGTGAGAAACAATTTCACTACTACCAACTTTGACACTATCCCAAGGGTTGAAAAATTGTTTATTTACCATGAAATTTTTATGATGAAATAATCTCTATGTCAATAATATTTGTGCCAAATTTCAAATTCAAAAAAATTACAAAAAAAATATATGCTAGTTCTACCAATGTGTACAGTTGTGAGAAAAATTTCACTACTGCCAACTTTGATACTATCCCAAGGGCTAGAAAAAAACATTTTACCATGAAATTTTTGGCATGAAATCATCTCTATATTGATAAAATGAATGCCAAATTTCAAGGTCAAAAGATTTATCGAAAAAAAGATACTCTAATTCTACCAACATGTGTAGTTGTGAGAATGACTTTCTACGTCCGTGTGAAATTTTACCCCAAACTTTGATACTATCCCAAGGGCTGATAAAATCGTTCTCACAACTACACATGTTAGTAGAACTAACATGTATTTCTTTGTGTGATTCTTTTGAATTTGAAATTTGGCACAAATATTATTGACATAATGATTATTTCATCATAAAAATTTCATGGTAAATAAACAATTTTTCAACCCTTGGGATAGTGTCAAAGTTGGTAGTAGTGAAAATTGTTTTTCACAACTACACATGTTGGGTGATTTTCAATATCTATTTTTGTGGGGGTTTTTTGGACTTGAAATCTTTCACGCATGTAATCAACATATAGATGGTCCTATGTCAAATATTTCATAGAAAAAGAAAAAAATTCAGTCCTTGGAAGAGTGTCAAAGTTGGTAGTAATGAAAAAAATTTCATGGCTACACATGTTGGGAGATTTCAAATATATTTCTTTCTATAAATCATCTGGCCTTGAAATTTGGTACACATATAATTAACTTAAAGATGATGCTCTGGTAAAAAGTTTATAGTCAACAATCAATTTTTGAGCCCTCGGGAGGCTGTCAAAGTTGGCGGATGCAAAATTTTGAAAACACCATTTTCATTGGGACCTCACTATACATGAACCAACTCATTTTCCTCTTGTGTGGCACATTAATGGATTCTCCTTTCACAATTAATTAGTAGTAAACTTCAATTAGTGAGCTTAGAGGTGAGAAGATAAACTCTTTATACAAGTGGAGTGGTAGGCCTACAACAACTAACAAAATTGAGTGCAAATCTGAAATGTTTTCAATCAAACAAAGCAGCAATGTACAAAGTCCAAAAATGGATAAACAAAAGTCTTAGTGTGCAACATACTACACATTATCATGGAAGTTTGGAGAAAAAATTAGTTGTGATTTAAAAAATAATAATTTCAAAATTTGCCTTGCCTAAAACTCAATTTCGTTCACTATAATTTGTAACTAATTTATCTCTTGTCAAACTTTTCCTTGAACTCTGAAAAAACTTTTTGTGACTTGGCATGTTAGTATACTAAATAGTGAAATTAGGTTGCTTTAAACTAATTTCTCAACATTCTACACTACATAAATATGTGCAGTTATTGTAGAAGAAAGTCGTAATGTAAGAACCACGTGTATTGCATGGGTTGGTGCATTGGTTCATGGCTCGAGTTTAGAGAGTGGCATGTGCTTCCGTTTGGACATGCAGTGAGACATGAGGTAATTTCTTTGATGAAGGCAACCTAATTGTTAAGGCAACCCAATTTCACTATTTACTATCAGTTCTTTACCGAATTAAATGACTAAGCTTAGGCAACCACCAAATGGCATGCGAAAAGAACAGGAAAAAGCTGAGTCACCCCATAAATTCCCTAAACCTTAAAAGTCAAACCATAAGACAAAGTCGTGACGTCAAGGGGAACAACATGGGGCCCGCCGAAGCCCAACAGGTGGGCCCCATTTGCTGACACGACCGACGCATCTCCCGCAACGGATGAGATCGTCATGATATCCGGCCCATCTGCCCAGCGACGGAGTATCATGCAAGTATCTCATCCAACGGATGAAACCCTAGCTTGGCCTCTCCTCACTCTCCTACTTCCCCTTCCCGGCAGGGTACCGACGCTTTCGGATCCTCGTCTGTCTTTGTTGCCATTTTCTTCAGTTTTCGTCGTCGTTCGCAGTTCGTTCCGGCCACGGGGGACGTCGGGAGGGCCGCGGAGGTGTTCATTTTTGATCGGGAATTTTTCTGGCGATTTTCTGGCGTTTTATGGGAAGGTTTTGGATCGTTTCGAGCTGCACGGTGGCCCCCGGAGCCCGAGGAATGCGACATCTTGTGCAGTTTGAGGATTTCGTTCGGAAGTTTGGGGCGTCCGTTGGCTGTGGAGAAGCGGGCGCTTTCGAGGTGGATCGCGGCCGGTCGTCCGGGACTCATGTATGCTAGGAAGGCTGTCTAATTGGAATCTGCGGGTAGGGTTTTTCGACACATGGGCTCAGTCTGCGCGTCTGGTCATCAATGCCGGGCCCAAGAATGTCCAGCGGAGGTTCATAGCAGGCCGAGGAGGTGCGGTTTGTGAGCACAAGAAGCATTCCTCGAGCAGCAAGTTGTTCTTCGAGAATTTGCCGAAGGCGTTTAAGAAGCTGTTGCGGACCGCGCCGGAGCGGGACGAGGTCCTCGCACACCCTCCCCCTTTCGCCAATCTGGCGCAGAAGATCGGAAAGTCGGTTCGACGGCCAGGAGTGATGTCCAAGGCCCGGGTGTACACAGACGTGAATGTCCAGCGTCCGAAAGAGTACTGGGATTACGAGGCTCTCACGGTTCACTGGGGGTGCGCAGACGCCGTGCTTTGCTTTTGCCGTTCTGCATTCGGGGAGTCCCTCTGCGTGGGGCATTTTGCATGTTTCCAGCTCTTGGAGCAGAAATCGTCCGTGAAGGCGACGACTTGAATTTTCAGTTTTTTCCACCTGCCGGCATCCATTAATCCGCGGCCATTCCTGTGCAGGGACCAAGATGACTACGAGGTCGTCCGCAAGGTGGGTCGTGGCAAATACAGCGAGGTGTTCGAAGGTGTGAACGCCGTGAACAGTGAGCGCTGCATCATCAAAATTTTGAAGCCTGTGAAGAAGAAAAAGGTGAATTGGGCGTGCCATGCCGTAGGAGCTGTCTCGCCAGTGGCTCGCTAAACCCTAATTCCTGTTTCCAGGCTTCTCCATTAGGTCTTGTGAGTTTGAAGGTATCGTGTTGGGACTCTTCTGACCCTTCCCTGTTGGTGTCGATTGTTAGATCAAACGAGAGATCAAGATCCTCCAGAATTTATGCGGAGGTCCCAACATCGTGAAGCTGTTGGACATCGTGAGAGACCAGCAATCGAAGACCCCGAGTCTCGTCTTTGAGTATGTGAACAACACGGATTTTAAGGTGCTGTACCCCACCCTGACGGACTACGACATCCGTTACTACATCCACGAGCTCCTGAAGGTGGGTTTGGAGGACCGCAACGCTACTTCTTCGTTTTTGCTTGCTTTTGTGTCTGCGTTGGTCGTTGAGCTCCAGTTCCCCAGATATGCGTAGACTGATGCAGCGATCGACAGTCTCTGTATTCGACAAGGTCGGCACCTGATTGAGCCCCTTTGGGCATTGCCATGTGTCAGGCTTTGGACTACTGTCACTCGCAAGGAATAATGCACCGCGATGTGAAGCCGCACAATGTGATGATCGATCACGAGCAGCGCAAGCTGCGGCTTATCGATTGGGGCCTTGCCGAATTCTATCATCCTGGGAAAGAGTACAACGTGCGCGTGGCCTCTCGGTCAGTATTTCCTTCTTTTTCCTACTTTATCGACATGCCTCTTCGCAGTCTTTCCGTGTTCGATCCTCTTTCCAGTACATAAGAATGGGCCATTTTTAGTAGGGCCGGACAATGTGATGATTTCCTTTTCCTGTGCGACCACTCTGTCTGTTTTTGGAGTTTGTCGTGTTCTGTGAGTCTTACCGATTAGGCACATCGAATGGCGAGAGACACATTAGCAGGTGGACATATAAAATCTGCGTGAATCAAGCTTTGCTTTTCGAGATCTGAAAGTGGATATGTCGTTTTCATTCTATTTGAGCTTGCCCTGAGTTTCGTAATCTTGCAGCTTTTGACAGTTTTGATGAGTTGGTCTTGGCATGGTTTGGAACTCTAGTCGTGGTAATTGATCGACTCCATTTCTACTTGATTCGCTATCCGTTAGTTGGATGGTTTGTTTGTTCCATCGGTCATGGAGCTAGGATCGCGTTTGCATGTTTGCGAGTGTTTATGTTTCCCTGTTTTTCTCGTCTTGTGCACCAGGTACTTCAAAGGGCCTGAGTTGCTGGTCGATCTTCAAGACTATGACTACTCTCTCGACATGTGGAGCTTGGGGTGTATGTTCGCTGGCATGGTAAGTAAGCCGTGATTATTGTCCACGTCCACGCCTGGAGTCATCCTTTTCCAATCTGTTTTGCGACTAACATTCCATGATTTCCCGAACTGTAGATTTTTCGCAAGGAGCCATTCTTCTACGGTCATGACAATTACGATCAGCTTGTGAAGATTGCTAAGGTGCGCCTCGACGGCTTTTTTGAAAGCTCTGGATGGTTTTTTGCTGTATCGTATTGCATCCATGTCTTCTGGCAGTTTGGATGCAGTTTGTTTTTTTGTCGAGAAATTGGTGAGAAGGCTTCCTAATTGGGAGACCCATGTCCCTCCCTGGAGACTGTCAAGAGAATGGATGGATGCTGGTCATGATAATGACACCGCTAGGTTCTGTGGGATTTTGCCGTCAGGTTTTGGGCACGGATGAATTGAATTCTTACCTGAACAAGTACCGATTGGAGTTGGATCCTCACCTTGAGGCATTGGTTGGCAGGTTGGTCTTCATCTCCGTGGTTTTTAGTTCTACCGTAGGACTGATCTATTTTACGTGAGGGGTATTTCGCTTTATTTATCTTCGAGCATCCTGGGTTCCTTGTTTCCTGTTCGTTGATTTGTTTCCTGTTCGGTTTGCAGACATAGCAGGAAGCCGTGGTCGAAATTCGTGAATGCTGATAATCAACATCTGGTTGCTCCTGAGGTGCGTGTGTGCCAACAGTTTGTCGACTTCCGAATTGCGGTGGTTTTCGTTGTTTTGTGTACGTCGGTGTATATCTACTGCAGGGATGTGGAAGGAACCTAGGAACCCTGTTTCTTCGGTATCGGTCGGTCAGTTGTTTTGGTCCGTCTTCGATGATTCTCGGTTCCAATTATGTTTCGACGGTTGAAACCCTCCCTCTCCTTTTGGCACGTTCAGGATCTTTCCTCCTCTAAAGCCGTTTGCATTCCCACTCGCATGTGCAGGCCGTCGATTTCTTGGACAAGCTTTTGCGGTATGATCACCAGGACAGGCTGACTGCCAGGGAAGCCATGGTATGCTTTTCTTGACTCGACTCGAGCAAGTCGCTGTCTTGGCCGCATTCTAGGCCTGTATGCGTTTTGCCCGACTCTGCTAGTTTTGCATGGATCTATTTCTTATGGTCTTCATGACGCGGTATACGTTTTTGTCCCGTATTTTGATGGATCCTATTAGTAGCTTCCGTGCGCTTGCTACGAGTTGTAGTGAAACGAGGGGTGAATGTGTAGGACGATGACATGTATGTGGTTTCAGACCCACCCATTATTTAGTTATGCTAGTCGCACCAAGGAGCTCAGTTACGGACGAGCTTTCCCTGAATTCCCTCCCTGTCTGATGTGGCAGGCTCATCCTTACTTTTATCCTGTGCGTTCCCTGGAGGCCAGCAACCGGCATACTGCTTGAGGAGCTGACATTGTATATTCCAGTACGTCCAGTCCTTCTTTGCCTTTATGCATTCCATGAGGTCGTGCCGTGCTGCATCTGAATGCTTTGTTTTGTGAGCCTTTTCTGTGTTGAGCTTGAGCATGTAGTAATAGATTCTTGGGGAAGGTGTTCAAGGAGCATCTCTCAACGGGATCACTGTGTAAAATTGATGTGGGCAAGAATCTTATTTTATGTTCGTATTGCAGGTGGACTTTCGTATGACTTCGCTCCTGAGCAGGTTGCCATTGAAATGGCTACCGAAGACCGAGGCGAAGTTGTGTTGGTGAATGATTTCGGCACGGTGACTTTTCCATGTGCCTAGATTCTTCTTTGGGGTGCTAGTTAGGTCAGCAGTTCCCTGCTGTGTCCAGGCAGAATATGACGGCTAGGGATCATTTTCCTCTGTGATGGACTTCGTTCATCCAGTCTCTCTTCTCGGGAAGATTTATTATGAATATGTCTTGGTAGGTAGGATGTTTCAGAAAGCGAGTCTCTAATATGGAGGGCTGACCCTGGACCCAGTCTCCTGACGTATTTGCAGGCCCTTGTTTTCAGGATTCCTGATGGGTTTGTGCCGTGCCTTTCGTTGAGTGCAAAGGGCAGTTCCGTGTGCTTGGATGTCGCGGGGTTCACCGACTTGTTCGTCCATCATTGTTTCCTTTTGACCGGATCTTGTGCCCTCCGATTTGTTGTTGTAATGTTTCAACGATGAAGCGGTTATCTTTATGACCCTGTATTTCTACTGCATTTCTGTTGCGGAGGCCGTTTGGTGCGCTGAAGGCTGTCAACCTTGGGAATGGAGCTGATTTGCGCCTGATGTGCTATTGCAGATTTGTTCTGGAATTGTTTTGTAATGAGAAACTTGAGTTTGGTTGTGCATACTTGAGTCGTTCATTGACTGCACATCTGAGCGCGTACCGACCTGCTCAGTTTGGTCTGGGTACTGGGCTCCCTGAAGACAACCCTGTGTGACGTTGGCATGGTGTTCTTCTGTGTGGGTCTCAGGGTGATTCCTGTTTCTGCATTCGGAGTTGCAAGATCCCTTGGATGCCTGCTGGACTGTTTCGGTCGATGGGACAACCTTCGGATTATGAGGTTTTCTGCCATACACAGACGCTTTCTGGGGGAGGCCCTACGTTTGCCACCTTCTTGAGCCAGTAATGCGTGCGCTCTACATTTCCTGGCGTCGTTGATTGTAGAACGGTGGCAAACTGAAAGGTAATACGGCAAGTGCACCGTAGTGCATCAGGTTTGTTGGATCTCAGGCTGCAGGAGTGCTGTGTGGAAGAGCGTGTTGACGAATCTGCTTGTATGTAAGCGTAGTTGATTGTCGAAACTTTTCAATTCCTGGGAGAATTTTTTCGCCATTGGTCTCACTCTGAGATAGGATGCTAGGTTGCAGTAGGCCCAAGTTCTTTGGTGTTGACCGCTTTATAGTTTTTAGCCCCACCTGTTTTCCTAAATGCAAATACCCGTTGTAAATATGAATTTGAAAATTATCTTGGGAAGCTGTAGAGATTGATTTGTCTGGGACGGGCAGTGTAATAGATGCCCTGCATTCATCCCCGTGCACATCAGGTGTCTAATTTTTTTGGTGTGCGTGTGTTCTAGAGGTTTCGGTTTTCCCGGGTCATGTAGTTCACCCTTGAGAATGAAATATAGTCGGGTGCAGTAATCTTATTAGACTGCCTATTTGAGCCATTCAAAGAATTTCGTACAATAGAGTTATTTGTAAAGTCCCCCCCACTTTGGGCATGATTTTTTTTGAAGTTGAGAAGGCAACTGTAGTTGAAGCGTCAAACTATTTTGCAAGATACTTATGTCACACGACTTCAAAAGTGGGTACCAAACTTTTTTAGGCACCATTTTGATGGAAAAATAAGTTTCATACCCACTTTTATTTCGACTTTTTTAACTCAACCGGCTTTTTCACAAAACTCATGGGTTTAAACCCCGGTTTAGTGTACTTTACGAATAACTCAAATGTGTACTTTAGTTGGTATATTTTGGTAAGCATAATTATCATTGCATCCTTATTCAATCCTATTCTAGCATAGCAAATTTCAATAATCTTATAAACTACCTATTTGAGCCATTTATAGAATTTTGTACAATGTGGATTACAATTGGTGTATTTTGGTAAGCATAATTATCATTGCATCTTTACTCAATTCCATTGAAGAGTAGCAAATTTGAGTTTTAGTTTCACGAAACTCCAGTTTTGGATAAATTTTTAATTTAACTTTCATGGTTTCATATGATAATTCATTGGAAAACATTGAGAAATTAAATTTTATATCTTTTGAATTTGATTGTAGAGGTATGTCGGAAACATCCACATGCAAGTCTTCTCTTCAATGAGGATCTCCTAAAAAGTTCTACAAATCCCTTAGAGATTACACGTCTTTCCTTAACAAGCATCCCTCAACTAGTTTGACAATTCCTTCTCTAGAGATTTTAATATTGGAGTGACAATGCCCAAATTTGAGAAAATTGATATTTCTTTTATTATAATTGGATTCTTCTATTTGCCCCATACAATTATTAGTTTTGTGTATTTGAAGTGGTTGGTACAATTTTTTTTCCAAAATCTAGTTAATTGTTAGAGAGATATTTGTTTCACTCAATTTGGTCATAGAACACTTTACATTGAGTTCTTTATAGATCATATTTGTGTTACTTAATGGGGCGTTTTTTAATGTAAAAGTTGCGCGTATGGATGTTCCCTACATATATATGCAATCAAATTTTACACTATAGAGAATTTAATGTTAAGGTGTTGCCTTCTCAAATTTTATTAAATAGATAATTCTAAATTATTATTAGATTTTACTAATTGAACCTTGTATTTTGACTTCTTTTGTACCTTTGAGCATGATGGTGCAATTGGTTTCACAAATCTAATTATAATTTAGAGATATTTGTTGTACAAAAATTTGAGAAGGCAATACCTTGACATTGAATTCTCTATAGGATAAAAATTTTCCTTGGTAGTGCAATTTTTCCTCAAAGTGAGATGTGCACATTGATGTTTTTTGAATGTTTTCACAATAAAATTTAAAAAACTCATCACCAATATTTTTCAATCAATTATTATGTAACACATTGAAAAACACACAAAATAATTTATCAAAAATGGAATTTTTGTTTTTTGAAATTGAAATTTGGTGTGTTGATCAAAATTGCATAAAATAATAAATTTAGTAGGATCGTTTTGTGAAAAAGTTCTTAAAATGTAGTTAACCCCTAAAGGCCCAAGGCCTTTTTTCAGCCAAAAAACCATCAAAACTGCCATTTTTATAGCAAGGAGTAAAAAAAAATGAAAAATGATTTTTTTGCACATCTAACCATAGGATCTTTCACCTAACTAGTATGAGAATGTGTGGAAAAAAATTCAGAATTTTTGACTGCTCAGATTGCAAGATATCTGCGTTTAAAGTGGAAAATACAAGTATTTTAGCACATTCCGGGACTAGATTTTTTGACTTTAAACATTTTTCACTTAAAATTTTTGCACTATAGAGTTTTGTGCTTTAAACCTTTATAGTGGAGAATTGAGTTGAGAGTCTAGGGATAAAAAATATATTCAAAAAAACTTAATTATCATTCCTAAAAAATTTATTAAGTAGAATTAGGTACGAGATAGAAGGAAAATCTAAAACATTAATATATTTTAGATGGAATTTAAATTCACTAATCCCAATGGTGAGATTGTTCTATCAAAAACTAAACCACGAGAATTTTTATTTTTTTTAAATTGAAAAAATAGCATTCGGAAATAAATCCTACAAGTTATTTTTTTCAAGAAGATGCTCTAACTGCCTGCAAAACAAGAATGTCCATAACTTTCTCATAACAAGTCCAAATGAAATGAATCAAAGCTTTTCAGATAGACAAAAATATAATCTACAAGAAAAAAAATATTTAAAAAAAAATCAAATTTTTGCCAAATTTTTCTTGCTACCTGGACTGCCCAGTTACGAAAAAAAGTAACATATTTGGCCATAACTTTTGACTCCTATTTCCAAATGTCCTGAAATTTAGTGCATATGAGAGATATTACTCGCGGACACCTTCTATTAAAATTTCAGCTTAAAATATGGAAATCTCTAGTTACACGGACGTGCCCAAAATTTCTATACGGCCAAAAAACGCATGCCGGTCCTTTAGGGGTTAAAGTAGAAAAATGCGAAGTGTTGCAAAGTGGGGTTGCAAGAGTTTTTGGAGGGTATTGTACAGTGGGGTACCTTTCAAAATGGCGTTTCTAAAATCGCAGGGAAGGAAATTTCACATTTGCTAACTTTGACAGCCTCCCGAGGGCTCAAAAGTTAATCTTTGACCATGAAATTTTTACCACAACATCATCTTTAAGCTAATTATATATGTGCCAAATTTCAAGGCCAAAAGATTTACACAAAAAAGATATTTGAAATCTATCAACATGTGTAGTCGTGAGAAAAATTTCACTATTGCCAACTTTGACACCCTCCCAAGGACTGAATTTTCTTTTCTTTTTCTATGAAATTTTTGTCATAGGACCATTTATATGTTGATTACATGTGTGAAAAATTTCAAGTCCAAAAGACCCCGACAAAAATATATATTCAAAATCTCCCAACATGTGTAGTTGTGAGAAACAATTTCTCTACTACCAACTTTGACACTATCCCAAGGGTTGAAAAATTGCTTGTTTACCATGAAACTTTTATTGTGAAGTCATCTCTATGTTAATAACATGTGTGCTAAATTTCAAGGTCAAAAGATTCACACAAAAAAAGATATGCTAATTCTTCCAACATGTGTAGTTGTGAGAAAAAAAAATTCAGCCCTTGGGATAGTGTCATTTTTGGGTTAAAGTTTGACACAGATGTAGAAAGTCATTTTCAGCACTATACATGTTGGTAGAATTAAAATATCTTTTTTTTGGTAAATAATTTGGCCTTGAAATTTGGCACACATTTTATAAATATAGAGATGATCTTATGCTAAAAAAAATTCAGCCCTAAGAAAGGTGTTGAAGTTGGCAGCCTTAAAATTGTTTCTCATAGTTACACTTGTTGGTAGATTTTGAACATTTTCTTTTGGTGAATCTTTTGGCCTTGAAATTTGACACACATGTTATCAACATAGAGATGATCCTCTGCCCAAAAATTTCATGGTAAATTAACAACTTTTCAGCCCTAGGGAGGGTGTCAAAATCGGCAGTAGTGAAATGATTTCCTTGATTGTTTCTCACAACTACACATGTTGGGAGATTTTGAATATATAATTTTGTTGGGGTCTTTTGGACTTGAAATTTTTTACACATGTAATCAACATATAAATGGTCCTATGACAAAAATTTCATAGAAAAAGAAAAGAAAATTCAGTCCTTGGGAGGGTGTCAAAGTTGGCAATAGTGAAATTTTTCTCACGACTACATATGTTGATAGATTTCAAATATCTTTTTTTGTATAAATCTTTTGGCCTTGAAATTTGGCACATATATAATTAATTTAAAGATGATGTTATGGTAAAAATTTCATGGTCAAAGATCAACTTTTGAGCCTTCGGGAGTCTGTCAAAGTTAGCAAATGTGAAATTTTATTCCCTGCGATTTCAAAAACGCCATTTTGAAAGGTACCCCGCTGTACAATGTACTATAAAGAGGCAAACCCTCATGTTCCTCCATTTCCTCTGCCCCCCCTAAAAAATTGAGAGCCGTTGGTTTTTGTTTTTTTAAAAACCTCCCCCTCCTGATGTTGTTGATTTTGAAAAACAACTCTGGATAAGGATACGGTATAGATATGGATATAGATATGTACGGGTACAAATCTGGTACGGATATGGATACGGGATACAAGTACGGGTAAGGAATATATCCCATATCAAATGCCACCCTCACCCCAATCTGAAAATTACAAAGGGATGAGATTGGGGGGTTTAAGAAAAAAATAATTTAATTTAAATTGTTTTTTGAGCTTACCGGGGGGATGAAAAAAATTCAATTTAATTTTAATTTTTTTGAGCTCATTGTGACAACTTGTTACAATGACAATGACAATGAGCTCAAAAAAAACAGAATTGCTTCACATAGTCACTTAAATTAGGTTTAAGTGACTTTCTACCCTCAAATTTTGCCACAAAATGTATTTTTCCATCCTTGACTCTTTTTTGAAATCATCCAAACGTCAAAAAACATCCTCACAAGCATTTTAGGGTTGAAAGTTCATCACTACAAATATTCCTTTAAATCTTTTTTTTTCTTTTTTTTTTCTTGAAATTAAAAAAAAATTCTAATAATTTCAGCATGTTTTTTTAGAAATCTTTTCAAAAAAAAATTGATGCTTGATATAAGGTATGCCACCTATTGTGTCTACAATTTTGATTTGACCCCTTGGAGGATTGAGGAAGTATATATTTTTTTTCAAAGCTAGATCAAATACAATAATCAAAAGTGGAATCATATTTTTCAAACAAAATAAAAAATAGTTATGAATTTTTGAAGTGATTATAACTAAAGTCCATGAGTGTCTTCAACATTGGCCAAAAATGATTTTATAATGGTTATCTAATTCAACTAAAATGGCCAAAATATATACTCACTCTGTTCCAAAATAAATATTTGGATACATCGGAAAGTCATATTTTTATTAATACCAATTTCCTTAATTATATTGTAAAATTTATAATTAAAAATGTCCAAAATTTATATTACTACAATCATTTACATATTCATTTTAACATAAATGAAAATTGGGCTCAAAAAAACCTCCAAACAACATACTCAATACCAACGGTGCTAGATTGTGAGCCTATGGGCGCTGAGTGGGGATTATGTGAGCATTGAATTTGGAAATTTGGAAAATCTTTAGAAAAGTCAATTATATTTCTAAAAATAGACAATATTTTAAATTTTTTGATAGAATTTACTATTTATAGGATTTTAAGGTACCTATTACCATGGACCTATTACCATGGACTTATTACCGTGGTTTAGTAGAATTTTAGTAAAAAAAATTATTTTCATTGCTTTTTAAAGTATGAGAAGTACATATATTATAAAGGCTAGGAATTGGAGTGTAATAAAATTCAAATTCAGATTGGAAATAGGCTATATTGAATACATTGGCAAATTACAATACTTCTCCAAATAGAGAATGATACTTCTAAAGCTCTATATCTAATTTCAGTCTATAGTCTTCCAATCGCAAATGTCAATCACTCAAAGATGCTTGGTCTTCTAGGCATGTTGAAGACTCTCGCTCGGAACCTTGATGATTCCTGCCCTTTTGAGAAGAAGCTTCACTTCAACAGTTTACAAATTTGGTTTGCTCCCAAATCATTCAAGAATTTGGAATACTAATGTAGTTGATAAGGATTTAGTGCGGAAGTCTCAGTAGATTTTAGCTAATTTTGAACTTTTGCACTTCATTTGCATTCTCTAGGCAGCTAGGCCCCCCAAATGGTAGGTTAAGTGGCAAGGGTTGGCCCATTTTTGATGCAATTTTAGTTGCTTCATTTCTAGCTTTGAAAAGTTTAGATATTTGTCAATTTGTTGATGACTTTGAAGAAGCCAGTCATTGCTATGAAGAAGTGAAGAGTACAGACTTTGCTTAAAAAATTCAAACTTGCACCCGTTGCTGCCAACAGACAGGGAGCCTCTTCCGGACCCCTCGGCACCGAGGTCAGGCAAATGGCCCTTCCAATTGATCCCTATTTCAGAATTTTTTTGTTTGAGAGTTTGTAGCTCTTTTATGAAATGGGTTTAGGATTTTGTTTTGGATAGTTACGGTTTGTGGCGAGTAGGATACAAATGCTTGACAGATAATTTGATTTGCCGTTGTTCGTTTTGTGTGGTTGTTTTTTTGCTTGTGAATCAATATTATTTCAAAGCTTTTTGATTGCAATCATTGTTCTTAAGTTCTTAGCGTGTTCTATTTTTACAGTATTGAGTAGAACTGAGAACCTTACATTGATAGCACATTGTTGAAATTGCACAGTGAGAGTAATCATACTTTTTGATTTTGAGAGAATATATGATACAATATCTGGCTTCTCAAATGGTCGCTTTATTTGCATTAGTCTGCTCAGTTAGTCGAATTAGATTTTGTAAGTTGTACGTTTAGAAAACTAAACTGTCCTCCATGAAAGAAGCCTCGGTGCCGAGGGAGAGAGCCAATCGAGAAGTGCTTTTAGGAATGCCAACTAGTAAGTAGACATGCAGGTTTGACTTGGTCTATTCGAAAATTCTTATGTGGACTTCTGTTGGTCATTTGGGATTGTATATTGCATTTTTGAATTGCTTCATGAGAAGTTGCATTGACATAGGGATACCTTAAGTGACTCAATGTTGTGTACTTGATTTCCAATTTTCTCTATTGTCGATCGACATTAGTTTTTAATTACAGTATCAATTTCTCTATTGTTCTCACTTGCTTGTTTTTCTGTTGTTCTCACTTGCTTATTCCTCTATTTGTTTTCACTATCTTTGCTCACCTGCTTTGTGTGAACGATATAGTCATACAGTTTGGGATGGACTCAACAATGTAGAGTAGTTTGTAGATGTAACCAAATGAGAGGCGCTGCTGTTGGTGTGAAAATTTAAGACCTTTGAATTAGAAGGGGGCGTGCAGGTTATTTAATTGCTTTTGTTTATAGAGTATTGGTCAATTAGTCTGGTGGGCTTACGTGAATCACTTGCGCTGTGATGTCTGAGGCCTTTAAAGGAAGTGTTTCCTAATGAATGAAGTATTTTGTTTTTCAAAATGAGTTGTAGTTTGATAAATATATTCGGATAAATGTTACTAAATGGGCATCCTAGATATATTACATGATCTATAGAACTACACTAAGGAAGAGCCTCAACTCCGAGGGATGTTTTCATGTCGAAGTGAATGAGCCATCATTTCATTGTTATTGTCTTTGTTATGGAAAAAGTGAAATACAAATTGGGGTTACAAAGTCTAAATATTCTCATTCAGTTAACTCCATTATAATTTCTAATAAGGGTGAGTGTTAGCTGCCCCAATAGTGAGAGTTTTCGTATAATACAGTATCGGAAGAAGAGGATAGTAAGTTGATCCAAAAAACTGAATTGTCACTTATCTAGATGAGCCTCGGTGCCGAGGGCTGCCTTATAATTTCATTGAGAGATTTCATGTACGAGCTCTATCAAAAGAAGAGGATTGTAAGTTGATCCAAATAACTGAATTGTGACTTCTCTGGATGAGCCTTGGTGCCGAGGGCTGCCTTGTGGTTTCACTAAATGACTGATGGTTTTATGAGTTTCTTCTTTCTATCGTCATAAATGTTTAGTGAACGTGTATATTGACCGGAGTTACAAAATTATCGGTTTCCTAGAAGAGCCTCGGCGCCGAGGTGAGGCTTCATGCTTAAATTTTATGCACAATGTGTCTGTAAGTCCAAGTACTACAGAATCCGGTTATCTCGGAATCAAAACTATGGTCTTCCCTCGGAGCCGGATAATAGTCAGGTGCTTAGAATTATGTTGTCAAAATGCCATTTTCAGATATTCCTGTTTAATAACTTCTCTCTCTTGGTAAGCATTTGGAAAGTTGTTTTATGATTATAGGTTCTTAATCTTGTTATCATATCTCTAATTTGGTTATTGGTTCTCAAATTTATTTCTTAGAGTTGGTTCTTAAAGTTGATTCTTGATTTTCTTGAACACTAAGTATATTTTCAAATTCCTCCTTCGGCGCCGAAAGGAAGTGGCAGCCAGCACCTTACTGACTCAACTGCAAAAAGCTACTTTAAAATCTTAACCATGATTCAAAAATCCGTTTGCAAATTGCTTATTTTATTGATGACAATTTTGATGGGTCATTCATTCTACTGATATTTTCTTTACTTATCCGTCTTAGCACTTTACAAATTCATTTTTACGATTCATCGATGAAGACAAATACCGTTATTGCCTGGCCTCGGCGTCGAGGAGAGATTCTGACCCTCAAATGAATTCTTGTTTATAAGTCATTTATTCATCCTGGGGATGTTCATTGTCCATAATTTTAAGATTTAGAATCAAAACAATAGCCGTCAATATTTGCCCTTGGTGCCTAGGGATGGATGTTCGTTGTCTTTTTACTTTTTTTGTTTGTTTGTTTGGGTTACATTAGAGTAGATTTGACCCTCCAAAAGATTGTTTCAAGGCTATTCCCATTGTTGAGAACCAGCCCCTGCTGTCAAAATTAAATTAAATTAAAAATTAAAATTAAAAATTAAAAATTAAAAATTATTAAAAATTAAAAATTAAAAATTATTAAAAATTAAAAATTAAAAATTATTAAAAATTAAAAATTAAAAATTATTAAAAATTAAAAATTAAAAATTAAAAATTTCTTAAAAAATATTTAAAAATAAATAAATTATTAATATTTGATGTGGTAGTCTCTCGGCCACGTCAGATTGATGATTTGGCAACATTCCCAGAGTTTTCACAGTCCAGGAACTCGTAGACTTCCAAAGGCCTCCAAATCCCCTAATGATTTTAGTGTAGTCCTTCATAAATGTGCAAGCGTAAGTTTGTAAATGATTTGCAAATCTAGGTCAAGAAGGGCTGCCCTTGGCACCGAGGGGTGGTGGTGGTTCTAATGGATTGATCTAATCTAAGTTTCCAGCTTAAATATTGAATTTTGATTATAAGCTCATAGTCAATTGAAGCATTAGAAGTGAGGTCCTAGTATAGTCATTTGTGTACCATTCATGTGAATAAATCCTCTCTTATTACTCAATTTATTCTAAATATTGTCTTGTTTTGTTATAGGAGGTGGCTAATGTTTCCAATGTTCCTAAAGCTCAAATTTAGGAGATTGAGCACATCAATGGTGATGATGAACAGGAGGGTAGGACAATTGACGAGGACGTAGAGAAGATTGACATGGACTATACCTCCGAGGACGCATTTCAAAAATCTCAAAAAATTAACTCTATTGGTTCAATTGCCGCCTTGAGATTGAAGCCTCATTCAATTTCTTGCTTAATGATTCCTTTGTGCCGTCTTGCTATAATACTTATGGTCCGTTCAGTGCTTCAGTGTGATTTATCAAAACTTCAGGAGGACTTTGTGAACGGTTACAGAGATGGGACCTCTGTGTTCTACGTTTCTCTTACTAATGAGTAGGGAGAGATGGAGAAGGTGTCGGATGCCGAGAAAACCGCATGGGGACCCTTGTGGAATAGGGTGATTGCACAAAACACTTGTCAATTTTGTTGCGTTTTGAATAGTACTCATGATTTTTTTCTGGAGTACTGTAAAAATAGAAAAATAATTTCTAAAAAATTTAAAAAATATGACTAATGTATACACCTTTAAAATGAAGGTAACCACCAAAGGAAATGCATAGAAAAATTCTCTAAGTTGGAGAGCTAGAAAAGAACCAAATCTCAAGAAAATAGATATTTTGATGTTTTAATTAGTTAAAAATAGAAAATCAAATCAAAAAAATAAATTAAAAATTGTCCATTTGTAATAACTGTATAGAGATGGTCATTCACCAAAAGACCCACCAAAATAATGTTTTATGTGTTCTAAAATGCAAGCAAAAAAAAGCTCACTTTATGGACTTCCACACAACACAAAATTAATTATTTTTAGAATTCCTTTGGATAATAGCTACAAGTCTACTAGAAGACCATCTCTACCAAATTTCAGCTCCAAATTTGTTTTTATAATTATTAAATAGTACTAAAAACCTCCAAATTGACAAATGTGACATATTATCGAGGGCTCTTTTTTAATAGTAAAACATTTTCTTAGAATTCTATAAAATTATGCAATGTGTATAATAGTCATAAGTACCTTGTCTATAAATTTTGAATCATTTGGAGCCAGATTGCAAAAGTTACAGCCAAAAAATAATCAACATGCATTGTGTGACAAGAAATAGTACAAGTGTTTCGTGCAATGACCCAATATTGTGAATGACAACTTCAACGCCACACTTA
Source organism: Pseudisothecium myosuroides (assembly GCA_951799445.1). Classification (NCBI taxonomy): domain Eukaryota; kingdom Viridiplantae; phylum Streptophyta; class Bryopsida; order Hypnales; family Lembophyllaceae; genus Pseudisothecium; species Pseudisothecium myosuroides. The sequence continues at coordinate 15,234,333 of OX637289.1, forward strand.
GTGTAACACCTAATTTAGAGCATTTGCAGAGCCCTAAGTTTTTTGTGTGTGATGATAACCACAGACTACTTGCATGGTCATCATACATATCCAAACATCATAACCTTGACGCAGATTGGCACATGTCGGTAGATTCTATAATTTTAGAGACGAAGGAAAAGATCAGTTAGGTCATGCATGCCATGCACAATGTAAATAAGCAAGTGCATCATTTCAATTGGTTTTTATTTTGATTCTTTCTTTGTTAGATTGTGTTACATTTAACCTCTCTTGTTGTTTTTAGGCATATAGAGAATTCGTTTATCAAAATCAGTCTTATTCACACTCTACTTCATGTTTAAAAGTACAATGTATTTCCCTTAGACAAGTTCGCGGAGCACTTGAGCTCCTCCAAGATGATGCACTGCCAACAAAACACACGAAAGAGTTGGTATCCTATGTATGTTGAAGTGTTTACTTCATTTATTTTCCAGGTAAGACTACTCTTACTATAGGTCATAGAATGTATATGATTTAATCCTTTCTAATCCTGTCATGATGTTGCTAATGTCTTAGTCCGTATGTGCAGTACGAGATAGCGATAGCAGCTGATATTGTAGTTAGGCAGTACAAAAAAGAAACAGCGGAGGATGAACAATCATTAGATGGCATCTTGGCTGCCATGAGATCGGGCACTAAAGATCAGACATCCAAATTGATTCAAAAGATGAACAAGTTAACCGCAATTGCTAATTCCAATTTTGGGAGCGAATGGCTTAAAGAGGTATGATGACATTCCCTATGCATGTTCATTGTGTAATCTCCCTTTTCTATTTACCTTGATCTTACTTCAAGTTCTTTGTGTTATAGCTTGAGTGCCATCAGAGCTTGAATATCATTCTGGAAGTGACTTTAGACAAGTTGCAGATAATTGCAACTTGCAACGTCAGCAATGAGCAGAAGGTCAAGTGGTTGAGGTGATAGAATTCTTCGATTCAAACAAGAGAGGCCAGAAGATTTTCTTTAAAGCTACACTAATGACGGTATTTAGTGTTATGTTGTAAATAGTGTTACCTATACTTTTATCCCACCCACTCTAAACTTCAATTAATTGATATTTAGTGTTGACTAAAATCCTAAATCTCATGTCACCTCCGCCTCCGTTTGCTGCATATCGCCTCCGCCTCCTTCCGCCTTCCGCCCTCTGCCTCCGCCATCCGCCTCCATTCTCCACCTTCTGCCTTCTGTCTTTCCTCCCTCATCTCTCTCCTCTCTCCAACTCTCCCTTCACTCTGTCCCTCTGTCTCCTTCCTCCCTCCACCTCTCCCTGTCCTTCCGCCTTCCCTCCACCTCTCTCTTCTCTCCGCATCCCTCCGCCTCCCTCCTCCTTCCTCCCTATCCCTCCACCTCCCCCTAATATCCCTCCGCCTTCCTTCCGCTGCCTCCCCGTGCTTTTTAATTGCCTCTAGGTGCTGCATTTTTTGTTTCTCCTCTTAGTAAGAGATTTTTTCTTCTTCTTAAATCCCACTCTACTCTTTGCACTTCATTCTCTTCTAATTTTCTAAATTAATCACGGACATAGAGATCTAAAATTTTAGGGTTCACATTGTTTGTATCACTCTTCCTGTAAATTTTACAGTTAGGCCCCACTCTACTCTTTGCACTTTATTTTCTTCTAATTTTCAAAACTAATCACCAAACAGGAAAATCTAGAATTTTGGAGTTCACATTGTTTGTACCACTCTTCCTGTAAATTTTACAGTTAGGCCCCACTCTACTCTTTGCACTTCATTCTTTTCTAATTTTCTAAACTAATCACCAAACATGGAGATCTAGAATTTTAGGGTTCACATTGTTTGCATCACTCTTTTTCTAAATTTTACAATTATTCGTAAAAATTGATTTTATTTGCAGATTATTTATCAATGTTTTCCTTCTACCGCCATGGATGTCAATGTAGTTCCCCGGTCTTCTCCTCTTCACGACTTGGATCCAAATGTTGGCAATTCACGTGCATTGCAACAAGTTTCTACTATTGCAACACGTAAATATGTCATTGCTTGGATGGTTGAGGATGAGTCATTGCATGGTCTTAGAGGCCTTTGTGCACGTACAGTTGGAGCTTTTCCACAGCACTTTCAAGGGTATAAAAGTGCCAACCTTATGAGAGCATCACCATGGTGAAAACTGCGAGATACATTTTTCAATGATGCAGTTGAAGACTTGAATTTGGCAGTTTCTTATAGCAGAAGTTGTCTTGAGGTTTGGAAGCGATTGTGTACAAAGGCTGCTTCTGGACGTGGTGCCAAACGCTTTGATTGGGTACTATGGCTTTGCCTTAAACTTCTTGAAGCATTTGAATGGTTCAAAAAGACCGGAGTCAAATTTTCTTTGAGCTTGCTAATTGAGCTAGCACTGAGCATATTATTGGCTGAAGACTCCATATACACATACCAATCTAGGGATCCAAAAGATGATGTATTGCTTACAGATAAAATATGTTATAGTTGGATGCAACAATTTATGGATGTTCACAATATTGTTCTACTATCTCAACGAGGTAGATTGACATGTAGTGTAGAAAGAGAGCGATCGATTGAAATGCATACAGCATACCATTTGGGTGTGTTGCAAAGGGAATTTCAATCTGGCTTGTTCGATGAGAACCTTATAGAAAACATTGATAAAACTCATTTTGTTGTCAACATTGACAACGGTTGGACTTTAGGATTTCGAGGAGACACTTCTGTCAAGTATGCTGAAGTAGTTTCAGGTGGAGATTCCATGACTATGGTTGTTAGAATCTTTGGAGGACGTCAGGCCATGATAGAAGTTCCTATGCTAATATTTACTAATGCGGATAGTAATTATCCCATTAGAGGCCTTCATGATGACATTCCAGGAGTGATGTATAGAACATGACCAAAAGGTTGGTTGGATCAATCACTTTTTCTCCAATATTTTGAAGAACCTCGGTCTTTTTAAGTTGATGTGCAGCAACAAACTAAGATGGTTTGAATTGATAATTATACTAGTCACAATATCACTGCAAGATTGGAGACTGTTTTAGCTGCCAAGCAAACAATTTTGAAGTATTTGCCACTTTGCTCAACACATCTTTGTCAACTTGTAAATACATTTATCATTTCGAAGATAAAAGATGCTTGGACAAAGCGGTGGGAAGCCAAGAAGACGGAATTAATTGGAGCAAACGCTTGGCAGAATACTGCTTGTAGAGATGGTCAATGGTCTGGCAAACTTACCAACCCTGGTAAAAGATTTTTTCTTCAATTGGATGTTGATAGTGTTGAAGATGTCAACAGGTAAGTAGATTGCAACATGTCTTATGCTAGAAAGGCCATGGTCCGTTGTGGCATGGCATTAGGTGTTGATGGCTCTTGGAGTGTGGATCAATTATTTCCACATTTCCAAAAAATAGTTGCAAAGAATCATCAATACTTTGGTGGGCAAACTGTTGCTCAATATGTTAGGCCAATTTAGATATTGTTTTTTTTATTTTAGCATTGTTTATGAATATGAAACTTTGTAAGTGTTTCCTTCAATTACAAGTTCTTGTGATACATTTTGTAATACCAAATGAGTATTCTGTATTTGATATTTTCAATGAGTATTTTCTTATGAATTTTTTGTATATTTAATCAATTTTTTTTTCAATTCTCATTCTTATCATCTGAAGACAAATTTTTTTTAGGATTTTTTGCTTGTTTTTTAGAAATATAGATGCTAATTTGCAAATGGCTTTGAATTTCTGTTTAATAAAGTATCCATTTGGATAGGCATTTGTATGTTTAGGTTTATATTTTTTTTCATTGTAATTTCATGAAATAATAGATAACACCAAATATAAACTTGTAAAAAATTGATATCCGATAGTTGACAAATAGTGTCTATTATGGTATTTAGTGTTGGTAACATTAACATGATTGTTGACAATTAGTGTTGTGCTTCGTAATTAGTGTTGCCAACACTAAATACCATTATTAGTGTAGTTGGAGAAAATGACTTAAAGTCTTTCTTGGTATAGGCTTGCTGGTATGCAAGGATATATCTTTCTCATCTTATTCAAATTATTTTCGTTCCATTTTTCTTTTATGTACTAAGTGTAAACTTCAATAGCATAAAAAAATGGTTCTTAATCTGAAAATTTCACTTTTTGCATTTACAAATTGAAGAGATGGGGTCTGACATGTTCGATGACATTGTTAAGAAGAACCAATTGTGAGCACTAGATTCCATCATTTGTGTTTAATTATGTTATTTTGTTGTTTTTAAGCATTTAAGAGGAGAATTTGAAGATAAATTAGGTGTCTCTAGATACTTTAGTGCTATAAAATTGATAGTTCTAAAAATCAATAATAATTTTTGAACCAAATATATATAAACTTTATAAAGAATGTGGCTTATAAGTAGGTTAGAGGGATAGAAGTGTTTGGCTAAAGGCTTTAGGGGAGAAAAAAGGGTCAAAGTCTAAAAAATTCTCTTATATCTGTGAATTATATAAGATGTAGAAGTATGGGAACATGTAGAGGTAGTTGAATCTCTTGGAAAAGGTGTAAGAGTGTATAGATGCAAATGAATGGAGGAATAAGATGGTCAAAGTCAAAAGCGTCATAGGTGTAAAGTGTAAGTTGTAGGTGGACTTCATGTAAGATGTAAGACATGTATGAAAGTGTGAGACATGTGTAAAGGGTGTGAGTTGTAAGAATCAAGGAGGTGAAAATTAATGCCAAGGCCCAAAAAGCAAGAATTGAAGTCAAAGGCGAGGGAGATATAAAGAAACACTATAAGAAACCCGTGTTTTAGGTGACGAGTATGAATTTTAGGAGACGGATTTTAATGGTATCCAATAAAACAATATATGTTTTTATGTCAATAATAACGTCCAATGTAACATTTGGATGTTATATTAGACGTTATTATTGACATAAAAACATACGTTGTTTTATTAGACGTCTCGTAAAATCCATACTCGTCACCTAAATCACGGGTTCTTATAGTGAAAAGAAAAAGAGATTACGAAAAGAAAAAGATGGAGACTCACAAGCTATAAAGAAGAGCCACAAGGAGTAATAAAACACATCATTCTTCTACAACACACTCTTATCCATATCAAAAATTAACTCTTTATTGCGTTCTCATTCTCTTTTACATTCTAGACTACTTGTTAAGAGTGGTATGAGATAGTAATAGAGTAACATCTTCATTTCTCTATCCTTGACTTCTCTCATCTGTAGTGTTTAGAGTAACTCTCTTTAGAATTTGAAATTGAAAGTGTGACTTTTTTTTATTGTTAACTTTTCAAAGAGTCAAGATTCGCTCAATTTGGAGCTTGCATATAGGAATTGTATGTAGTTAAAAGAAAGTGAGGCAGTTGCCTTTATACACTAAGAATACAAATTTTGAAATTCTATAACTTCTTGAATAAAAATGATCTGTAATTGAAATTTTTTTAAACATTTGTATCATTTTGTTGTAATTTCAACAAGCTAAGATTCATTCAATTTGGAATTCATATGTAAGAGTTATGATTATTTAAGCAAGTAGAGGTTTGAACTACTATTGCGAAGGTATCCTTATTTTTTAAGCATTGGATTTGTAAACATATCTTTTTGATAGTAGTAGCTACTAGTGTAAAACCTTTTAGAGCTTGTAGTGTTTATCCTTGGGGTTCTAAAAAACTAAAAAATCTTTCATTTGGAGCTTGGATGAGGTTGTGGTGGCCACTCAAATTGTGGAAAGGTCTACTGTCCATGTTTGCGTCTATGGTATGCAGTCTTCTTCTACTCTTGGTTGAAAAAATCTTTTTGACTTTCTTCATTTAAAAACATAAAAAAGATATAGATTTTCTTCTCATTTAGCAATTTAATGAGACTTAAAAGGCAATCAATACAAAAAAAAATTCATAAACATTTCTCTTCACTCTCATAATATACACAAAAAAACTCCACTAGGACTTGTATGTTTACCTTAAACCATTGCTCTAAATTAAAAAAAAGATTTTGAGTTGACAACTAGGGTTAACGATGGATTTTTCCCAAGAGCCAGAGAATTTTGCAAATTATATTGAGAGATGGAGAATCCGTATTTGAGACAAAATATTCTTGGCTAATTTTAAGGAGCTAGACGTCTTCAAGAAATCAGATGACTTCAGAAAGCACAAGAGTAGTAATGAAGTTGTGAAACATGTAATTTACTAGTATGAATTCCATTTCATATTATCATTATTCTAGGATTACATGAATGTCTTTATCCTTAGTTGTGAGACATTACTTCTATTTTTTTGACATGGTTTGATTCTACAGATACTTCAAGTACAAGCTGCTGTCGAAGAGAGCCATTACAAAGCGTGATCTACCTCCATTTCTTGGAACGTGGTTGAATGTCTTCTTTGAGCAATGTATGTTTTCACCGTTGAACTTGAACTTGTGGACAAGTTTGCACCTCAAGACTGGTGCTTGATATCTAAATTGTCCACCAAAGTTTACGCCGATGTCTAAGGAATACATTAAGATCTTTACTGATTTTCACAAGATTGTTTTGGACATTGACGAAGATGCAAAAGCAAAAGCAAAAGCTATAAAGAAGAGGGATGAGGTTGATAAGTAGATAACTTTAAAGAACTCCAAAGCAGTGGACAAGGCTAAAGAGAGAATGACAAAAAAAACCTTGAAATTAGCAAAGATTACAAAGGCATCAGCAACTAAGAAGACCAGGGGGAAGAAGACAAAAGAACAAATATCGTCTTTGTTTATTAAAGACAAGGTCTCCCAACACCAGGATTCATTCTCACAAGGCACCAGCTAATTATGCTTCATTGAGCGATAAAGACATACTGCATAGTCCATCAGCTCTGGAATTCCTGAACGACTCAGAGATTTTCATTGATGAATTCATTCTTAATCATTCTCTTGCAGATGTGTTGGCTGATCCTCCACTCCAGGTGTACCACGACATTGTCAAATTCATCAATAAGGATGAATTTCTCTTACCTTTATGAATTTCTTCTGATTATATTTGTTTAATTTTATTTATTTATTTTCCTAGCCACCAGAATTTTGTTGCAGCACAAAGGGGACAAGCAAAGCTTCTTTAAAGGAATCAAGAGTGATAAATCGCGCTTAGACTTTATTATTGCGGATATGCCAGAGGGTTTGTTTGTCCTTAGTTTGTCGATGCCTGCAACTAGTGTTCCCAAGTGGAATGCGGAGGATCCAGACTAGCTACAGTCCTTTTTTGAATTCAGTGATGGTCATCTGCATAACAATAGAACTCTCAACATTATCTATCATTTGAAGGCCGTTGAGGGCCGTTATAAAGGCTATCATTCTGCAGTATGGTAATATTTATTCATTTCAGCCAATGAAGGATTAGTGGATAATGAACGCATTACATATAGCCTCACCTATTGTACATGGCAAAACGATATATTCATTTGACATTTCAGTTTTAGGTATTGTTAATTTTTTATGGTCATCTTATTATAAAATCAAATGCCTACATAGTTTAGTATTCCATTTTTAATTTCAATGTCATGTCTTTTATATTTGTTTTGAATTGTATACCTTTAATTCTCTTAGACTGCTTTGATTTTTACATGAGCTTTTACATCCTCATTTTTGCAGACACAACGGTTTGGAATTATGTTGCTCGACAGGAAGTTGTTTGGTGCTTGTCCTTCTAAGTTTCAATTTCAGCCATACCCTCCAAGCTTAAAGAAATTAAATGTGAATGTTGTGGATAATGATGTAGTTCAGAATTCCACAAATCTAAAGACTATAACTATGGACAGCAACTCCAAGCCTTGGAGAGGGGCGTGAGAGAAGGATCCTCGATTACTACAGATGTTGATACAACGATGCTCACTTCCAAATGACGTTGTTATGGACTACACTGCTACAACATGTAATATCAGATGACTTTAGTCTATATTATTTGTAATCTTCATTTTCCTATCTCTTTTATCCTTACCGACATCTTCCTTGTAATTCAATTTGTGATATTCTTGGTACTAGAGGCCTTCATCCAAGCTTGCAGAAACTTGGGCAGGCCTATAGTTGCACTTGAGGAAGATAAAGCCCTATTCAATACAATTTTCACCCCAATGATTTGCATAGTTCTACATGTTCATAAACCAACCGCAACAGTCCTCTTGCATGATGACGACGGAGATGCATTGGAAGTTGAAGTCCTCCCCATTATCAAGAAATCTTGTTTCAATAAGTAAGTCTACCCATAGCTATCAGAATTGAGCAAATTATATGTGTAACTCTAATGTCGTTATATTCTATTTACATTTACGTTAAACATGTCTTTCATCATCAATGTGATTTTGAAATCATTTCTAATACTTTTTTTGTTTTTTGAAGCATGATTTCTAACAAAGCAACTCATCGGCCCTTTTTCACTTTACCTTGTTTTTTTACAAACTTGGAAAAGTCCTACATATTGTCGTCGTATGCAAAAACTTTAGTTTCTACATTTGCATCTCAACAAAATTTTCTTGCATGGAAGAAGTCTAGTTCTTTAGATCCAAAACTTTTGAAGTTTGTAGATGTAACAACCTTCATTAGAAGAAAACTGTGTTGGTTTTGTTGAAACCAATGCAGTTTTCTTCTAGTGCTTAGAATCAAATAGAGAGACATCGTTGACTAATAGTAGTGCCCACTCTCAGTCTATATCTATATCTTCTACGTGATTCGGCTTTTGTTTGTTGCATTGCACTTGTTGGATTTTATTTTATCATTTATTATACATTGTTTTCTGTACTTCAAGCATCAGTATTCAATGAACCTCAAATTGTTATGTTGTAAGCTTTTTTTTATTTTAGAAATTTACAGATTACATATGATATTGTAACCATAATATTGTAGTCTTACTGAAATGTAAAGTGATCTTCTAGTTCTAGGAATCCAAATTATCAAAAAAGGTTATAGGTCCATCTATAAATTATTCTCTATATTAAATTTTTTATCTCATTTTATAACTACAATTCATTAGTTGGACAAACATTCGGAAGACATATTTTCAATGGGCGAAATTAACATCATCAATAAATACCTCAAAATGGACAAAATGCACTACAAAGGTGATTTATGGATTAAGTATCTTTTCTTTAAATCCTAAATCCTAATCATATCAAGAAAATCTGCAATAAAGTTCACTACAAATGACCTGATTATCCTCTAAAGAAAAAAAATTTAATTACCATTTCTTTTTTCCATCCTACATCGTAATGTATATTCATTCTTTTAAAGTCCACGGTCATAGAATTGTCCATGTGGTTCAAAAAATAAAAAATAAAAAATAAAATAAAAACCACGGTCATAGTTACCTCAACAATTTCCAGACTGGAAAAATATACGCTCACACGCTCAGAGGCTCACACATTCACACTCACAGCCTCACAAAATAGCAATCTTGTACCCTATACTATTGAAAGATACAAGTCTTCAATTTGGATACTTATTTTGGGATGGAGGAAATATTCTTTTAATAGCATCAATGTCAAGACCTTAGAAAATATGAATTTTTTACTTGGTGTACATCTCAAAAGTTTATGACTGTATTGTGCTCGGTATTGTGGTCATTGTGTGCTGTAAGTCTAGGATGTTCTAAATAAACTGCTTACTTACTTTAACTCCTAAAGTCCCATTGTCCCCATAGAAGACAAAATGGATTTTAGGTAGGCTCCTATTATAGTTTTTACTTCAATGGATGACCAAAAGCAAAATTTTGCCACCCTAAACTCAAAACAGGGTTCATCGGGCAGCAACAAAAAAATAAAAAATACTCGGAATTAAAATTTTAAAATTTTGTTTCTAATAGAAATTACTCTTGCTACATAGAAAGATTTGCTGATTCATTTTGTATGGACTAGTGATGAGAAAGTTATGGACAATCTATTTTGGGGGGAATCGAAGCATCTTTTGGAAAAAATAACTTGTAGGATTCATTTTTTAATGCAATTTTCACAATATTTAAGAAAAATAATTCCATGAGGTATAGTTTTTTTGCTAGAAAAATCTCACCATTGGGATTATTGTGTTTCAATTCCATCTTAGATCTATTAACAATTTATTTTTTTGTTCAATCTCAAACCTACTTCTATTTAATAATTTTTCAAAGAATGAAAATCAAGTTTTTGGGTTTCAAATTTTTTTTCCTAAACTTTCAATTCAATTCTTCAATATTATTTTTTTTTTAAATTTAACATGTGTAGTGCAAAAATTATAAGCTAAGAAGATTCAAAGCCTTAAAACCTATGAAGGCAAGGTACCAAAAAAATGGTTTTCTTTACTTCAATCCATATATCTTGCAATGTACATCGTCAAAGTTTCCAAAATTTCTTCCACACATTTTTATATTGACCTAGTCCAAGATCCTATGGTTAGATATGTACAAAAAACAATTTCTAAAGTTTTTTGCACTTTGCAATAGAAATGGCAGTGTTGAGTGGAATTTGATGAAAAAAAAGTCTTGGGGATTTAGGGGTTTATAGTGGCATTAGCACATCCTAAAAATACTTGTTCCTTCATTTATTGAAAAAAAAATTCCATTTAAGCTTCTTACATGTTCATAATAAAGATATTCATAGAGAAATGGAAAAATAATTTGCTACAATAGAATTATGACATACCATGTTGAATATAGAATGTACAGGGTGGAAAAAGCCACGAAGTTGTACTCAAATAATTGGCTATTAAAATGTTGATGGCCTACTCACTAGATTCAATCTTGTTCTCACTAGACTCAATCTTATTTGCTTTGTAGACTCTTCTTTTAGCCTCATCAACACAATCCATGGCAAGATGGGCCCACACTTGTCCTTCCGGGCAAGGATTTTTTTTTTGCTTTCTTTTCGACAAGCATGCCAACTTTCGTTTTTTTGTGTGATTTTTTTTTTATTCTTTCATGTTCTTTCATGTGGGACCACTTTTGCAATTCTACAAACTCAAATACCATGTCATTGTAAGAAATCTCTCATTGAGCCGCGCCACAGGAACACAGGAGCTAAGAATAGCTTCAACATGCCACATCACCAAAGATTTAGGACCTTTTATGGAGATTATAATCCAATGTCTTGACAAATAATGGTTTGATTGAGAATTTTAGGATTTGGTATCCCACGGAAGAATTATTTTGGGATTCATGAATGTGTAAGTTTTAGGCTGTAGAATTTAAAACTCTCACTTTTGTTGTGCCAACAATCATCTACAACTATCAATTGGCTCAAGATGGTAGAGTTATGATGACATTTGTAAATGCGTTGGTTTTAAATGTAATTGTGACATAGGATGTTCCTTCTGATGTTGCAAATCTTGGGCGCTTTTTGACAAATCTACAAACAAGTCGGCAAAAGCCAACAAAGCAAGACAATGATAAGGCCTTTAAGATCAAGCAAGTGGTTTACATTCCATGGACTCATGTCAAAAATTTCCTATTGAAGAAAAATTTCAAGCCACCATAAGGCTATTTGACTACATATAACATTGTAATTATATGAAAAATTATTATTATTATTTTTGAGCCCACGTGATCACCAATAGTGCCACATCAAAATGAAGATTTTATTTTATTTAATAAAAAATATTATTTTAGATTTTTATATATTTCCTTGTATTTGCACCGCGGTTGAAAGTCAAATAATCCTTTACAAGGTTCAAATTTTTTGTAATAGTTGCAAAGATGTGGAGACCAAATTTTGAAGTACCAAGAAGAATACAAAGAAACATATGAGACATTAAAAAATTCCATTAGTATTTCCTCATCATCGCATGGAAATAAGTCTAATTTGCCCTATTATATATTCTTGCATGTCAAATTCTCTTGTTATTAAGGTTTCTAGTTTCTAGTTCTGTAAACTGTATATGTCTCCTTCTTGACAAAAGTGAATTATACATCTTGCTCACCCTTCTTTCCAAACCCCGACATATTTTTTTGCACTTTATATCCTTTTGTTATTAAAGTTTCTGGTTCTCTAGTTCTAAAAAACACTTCCATCTCCCTCATAACAAAGGTAAACCGTATGTACTACTCATCCTTCTAAAACCTGACACATTTTCCTACTTGACATTAGGATTTGTATCACTCTAGTCATTGCTTGCAAGCGTATTATTTACTTGATATTGATTTAGCAATTTACTTGCATGCTAGACTGCTAGGCATAAGTGTCAATATAGACTTCAAGATCGCAAAAAAGATGTTTTGAAGGTAATGCCCAACATGGTTCCTAAGTCAAGACATTACATTCAATAGGGAAAGCCTATCATCTCTAGTCTCGGCCCAAAGGGTTACAAAATCATTAATTCTTAAAATGAAGGATCTATCTAGAGAGAGTTCAAATGCAAATTCTACATTTTGGCCTGTAATTATTGAAATAATAAATAACTACACAATCCATGTGAATTCTTAGGTTTTTAATGTCTATATCTCCAAGACAAAAACACTATTGGATAGAAGTTCAACTTCATGAAACTCCATAGCATGGAGGTTAAGGAATTTGTAAGGAATTTTTATTTAGCCAGTGTTTTAATTTCAAAGATCTACACTTTGCATATGAAGACTGTTTTTAAATTAAATAAAGAACCAAAGAGACTCTTGAAGATTTTTCTTTTGCGAAGATGACATCGACATCATGGTCGGAGCCATGCACAAACACACATATATGAAGGATCCAAACGATATATAGGTCTACGAGAATACACCTCTTGTCTTCTACTACTAAGGAAGTAGTGCAAAGGTGGATGGGGCTTTGACGGGTGAAAATATGCTCTTTATAATTAATATTCAAATAGAATTTCAAATCTTTATGATGCTTAGGCACGAGTATAAAAGTACTATTACCGTCAAATTAACATTCAAAACAAACAACGAAAAGATATACACCTCCACAATGATTTTCTTCTCTTACTAATATGTTCTCGGATTTTTTTCCTATATATTCTTCAAAAACTTGACTTCTTCTTGTCCATTTGCAATTCCTTTGATATATATTCATGATACTTGATGAATATAAGCAATAAAGAAACAATAGCATTCATCATCAATTTTTGCAACAAGCAAATCAACCTTGCTCTTTGGATGTTTGCTATCCAAAAAGAATGTGTAGGGGATTTTTGCAATGGCAGCAAAATGCTTTTGTGGTAGATTATATACAAAAAAAAATAAATGTTTTGGATAAGTATAAACAACATGGCACCCCAACCCTCTCCATATCCATAGAATCACTTTCTTTTTAATAATCTTTGTCTCTATCTGTCTCTCTCTTATGAGACGATCAAACTTTTTTTTCCAAATAAGTGTGATTTGGTGTGCCCATATTTCTCTATCTTTGGCAAATGAGGAAGGTATGGCTGACTATGGTATAAGCAAGGATGCTCCATGGCAAAGTCAAGGACATTGCTAAAATTGGTTTGATCTCCATTCTATCAACTATGCTCTTGAGCTCCTTGAAACGAAGTATTGCTTGCATTATAAACTTCCATGTGGCAAACCCTTTATCGTTGAATCTTTCAATATTACTCAAATCATTAGACCTTCTAAAACTTTCATTAAAAAAAGTCTCAGGGCCTCTGAAAGGCTGCTCCAAAGTGACAAACCAAGCTATTAAACAATGGGAAGGGAGGCTACAAAAATGGTTCAAAGTGAGCAATCAACTGGTCTAACTTTTGCAAAAAATAGTCAAGCCATGACTATTTTCGGGACTATAAAATATTCCAAAGTGTTTGTCAGTGTTTAATTGACAATTATTTCAATTAAGTCAAATAAAATCCAATTAAGCCACTTAATTTGGCTTCAATGGATTTAATTTGGCTTTATTGAAACAAAATAAGTTCAATTAAACCAAATTAAGTGGCTTTTGAAGCTAGTAGGCGAAAGCAACTAGTTTCAATAGCCACTTACTTAATTTTATAAGTTAGAAGATGAAAAAAGGAGCTCTTTATGCAAGTGGGGTAGTAGTAGGGTTAGCATTCCATGTGGGATATGTATCTTCATTCATTTGACAATGAATGAACTATCTTCAACTTATCCCATAGCCTGTATGGATTCATGGTAAACAATCCAATTCTCTATAAAAGCAATCTCTTCACCCTTCATACTCACCAAATTTCAATGAAGTTAGTCCTTCACATTGCCATTAAAAAATTTTAGGGTGGTAGGTGGTCATTGGATTAATTTTGGACATTTTCTTTTTTTTTGCACAATTTGATTTGAGTGCAAGGTGTATACAAATACAAAGTGTTGAATAATCAGAGTTAAGGTACATTGGAGTACCTTAACCCTGATTTTCTTAAACTTTGGATTTGGATTTTGAACTATTGCCAAGCATTTAACATTGCAACTTAAGATGAGCAAGTATAGGGGAAAAAATAATACTTAATCCCTAAAGGACCAGCCTGCTATTTTTAGCAACATAGCAATTTTGGACAGGTACGTGTGACTAGAGATTTTAATATTTTAAGCTGAAATTTTAATAGAAGGTGGGGACGAGGAATATCTTTCATGTGCACTAAATTTCATGACATTTCGAAATAGGAGTCAAAAGTTATGGCCTAATATAATACTTTTTTCATCGGGCGGGTAGTCCGGGGCAGATCTGAAAAAAACACTTTTTTCAAAAATAAAAATTTGAAATTTTTTTTCTAGAGTTATATATACATGGAAAGCTTTGAATCATTCCATTTTGACCAATGAGTAAAAAGTTATGAGGTTTTTTAGTTTGCAGGTAATTACGGATTCTCTATTCTAAAATAAACTTTGAAGTTGTTTATTTAACTCAATTTTTAATATTTTTTGAAAAAAAAAAATCATAGGATTTAGGTTGTTTATTACAACATTACAACCATTGGGATTGACATTTTTCAATTCCATAATTAAATTCTTAACAATTTAGTATTTTTGGATCATTCCCTACTTCTTTCTACTTACTATTTTTTTTGTATATGTTGTACAATTCCAAATGATTTGAAATTTTTTAAGCATGTAGCCAACTTGTTTAGAAAAAATAATTCAAAGAAGCACCACCATTTTGGACATTTTTTCATACAAATGTGACCTTGTGAAGTGCAGCTGCCCTGTTTTTCGCAGGAACAAAAAAAAGATTTTCGCTAATTCAAATGCTAATATCTTCCAATTCGCATGGTGAAAAATTCTGAAATTTTTTCCACATCTTCTAAAACTAGTTTACTATAAGATCCTATGGTTACATGTGTCAAAAAAAATTCAAAAATTTGGTACTTGTACTAAAAATGGCAGTTTTTGAGTGTTTTCGGTGAAAACATAGTCATGGAACTTCAGGGGTTAAGTGAAAAAAAAGAATAATTTGCAAGGTCCTCAAAAGGTTGTAGAGTGGCCCTCCAAAGGTCCTATTTTTTCTCTAATGCCATGACTAGCAATTGAAAACTTTTCATATTTTTTACTTTTAATAATAGTGCAATAGACTAAATTTGAAATTTAATGATACAAAAATTACATAAGCACTCATTCAAAGGCAATGACTCAATGACTATATATTCACAAAAAAAAAAAATTGATTGAATAATAGAACTTTGATTGATTATGCAAATTAATTATTATTATTAAATTAAATTAAAAAAATTCAATAGGATGTGGGCCCATAACCTTCAGAAAAAAATGAAAAAGGGTACAACAAACAATTGTGACACACATATTAACCCCTAAAGGCCCAAGGCCTTTATTCTACCAAAAAACACTCAAAACAACCATTTCTATAGTAAAAAATTTGAAAAATGTTTTTTTTAACATCTAACCATAGGATTTTACACCTAACTAGTATGAGAATGTATGGAAAAAATTTCAAAACTTTTGACTGCACAGATTGCAAGATATCTACGTTTAAAGTGAAAAAAACAAGTTTTTCAACACATTGCGGGGCTAGATTTTTTTACTTTAATCATTTTTAACTTAAAATTTTTGCACTACAGCGTTTTGAGCTTCAAATCTTTATAGTAGAGAATTGAGTTGAGAGTCTAGGAAAAAAGAATTCAAAAAAATTTAATTATCATTCTTAATAAAATTGTTAAGTAGAAGTAGGTAAAAGATAGAAGGAAAATCTAAAATATTCATATATTTTGGATGGAATTAAAATGCACTAATCCCAATGGTGAGATTGTTCTAGAAAATAAACTAAACCAAAAAAATAAGTTGAAAAATTTGAAAAATTTCATTGAGAAATGAATCCTACAAGTTATTTTTTTCAAGAAGATGCTCTAACTGCCCGAAAAACAAGAATATCCATAATTTTTTCATAACAAATCCAAATGAAATGAATCAAAGCTTTCCAAATAGACAAAAATATAATCTATCAGAAAAAAAAATATTAAAATAAAATTCAAATTTTTGTCCATTTTTTTTTGCTAA
Source organism: Pseudisothecium myosuroides (assembly GCA_951799445.1). Lineage (NCBI taxonomy): Eukaryota > Viridiplantae > Streptophyta > Bryopsida > Hypnales > Lembophyllaceae > Pseudisothecium > Pseudisothecium myosuroides. Next base: position 15,250,713 of record OX637289.1, read on the forward strand.
CCGGGTTGCCCGCCATCCCCTGTTTTGAGCTTATTTGGTCATAAATATTGTTTCCAGGCACCGATTGTGAAATAAATTATATTCCCACAAAGCTTATAAGTTTTCCTATCTTCGATAAAAGTTTCAAAAAATCAGGACAAAATTTCAGCCCGTAGGTACCTGCCCGAAATCCCATTTGTCTCTTGAAGGGACAATAGGCCTTTAGGGGTTAAATGCAACTTTGATTGTAATATTTTTGCTTATATAGTTAGTGAAGCCTTCACTCTACTTATACTCTATTGTAATGCTTCTTAGTGTTCCTCGTGCTACTATCTACTACAGTCACTACTCACTAAGATGAGTCTATTTGCACCATTTGTAATATCATTCCAAAATTCCCTGGGGATTAAACTTCCATTTTGCATCCATTACAAAGAATTGGAAGACTCCAAAGGGTTGCTTACCAATAGAGAATTTTGTTAAAATGACAACATTTCATATGCTATTTTTAGATCGCGTGGTCTAAATTGTAAAAGTGCCAAAGTTGCGGAATGACTGCCATTTTAACAAAATTCCCGATACCTATGCAGTAATCATTTTAAGGCTTATTAAACAAAGTTTCTTTGTCTTATAAAAGTAAGTATGTTGATGTTTTTTCATATCTCCTTTTGTAAAGCCATTTCAATGAACTACAATACAACTAATTTGGATTCTTCATGTAAAACTTATGAGTTCTTAAAAATGTTTGGCTATAGCATAGCAACAACCCAAGCCTCAAGCAACCAGTTGTCCAATTTGGCAAAAGTGTTTTATTTGGATGGGCCCCATCCAAACTCAAGACCCTTAAGACATCTCAAATTTTGTCACATAATTTGAAATTAGGAAGGCTATCTAGATTTCATTTAGTAGTATAAAATATCTATATTTTTAAATAGCATCATTCAAAGATCATGATAAAATAATGTCTTTGGAATTTATGCAAGAAATAAGGTATTTTATAAACAAATTCAAAAAAGTATGTATTCAAGTCCATTCAATTAGTAGCATAGTTTGAATTGTGTGAAACTCCCTCACAATAATTTAATGAAATATGGATTAATGTTATTTGATTAGTTTGGACATTTAGATGAAATTGAGATGAGTATATGAAATGGATGAAATGTGATGAAATTTGGATGACAATGGGTGAATGCAAGAAACACCTGTACTATTTGTTGCGTTCCGTCACACCTTAGTTTTTTATTTTTGTTTTGGCTATAACTTTTGTGTTTTAGGTCCAAATGACTCAAAATTTATAGGGAAGCTACTTATAACTATTATATACTATACCTGATTTTTGAGGATTTTAAAAAAATAATTTACTATTTTTAAACAACCCCAAAAATTTCTGACAATGACTGATTTAGGGGGTTTTAGCACCATTTAAGGGCAAAAAAAACGAATTTTGAGCTGAAATTTGGAGAAGATGGTCTCTTAGTAGACTAATAGCTACTTTCCAAAGGAATTTTAAAAATACTTATTTTTATGTGGTGTAGAGGTCCACAAAGAGAGCTTCTTTCTACATTTTTTTTCAAAGATATAAAACAATATTTTGGTGATTTTTTTGGTCAAATCTCATCACAAAAAAGTCTTCTCAAATACGCAATTTTTATATATTTTTTTTAAAAAAAAAACTATTTTTTACAAATTAAAATGTTAGAAGTGGTATTTTCTTCACCGGAATTCTATGTGAATTCTATGTCCAAAAGTCCGGTGAAGAAAATACCAGTTCTAACATTTTAATTTGTAAAAAATAGGAATTTTTTTTTAAAAAATATATAAAAATTGAATATTTGAGAAGACTTTTTTGTGATGAGATTTGACCAAAAAAATCACCAAAATATTGTTTTATATCTTTGAAAAAAAATGTAGAAAGAAGCTCTCTTTGTGGACCTCTATACCACATAAAAATAAGTATTTTTAAAATTCCTTTGGACAGTAGCTATTAGTCTACTAAGAGACCATCCTCTCCAAATTTTAGCTCAAAATTCGTTTTTTTGGATTCCAATTAGTGCTGAAAAACCCTAAATCAGCCATTGTCAGAAATTTTTGGGGTTGTTTAAAAATAGTAAATTATTTTTTTAAAATCCTCAAAAATCAGGTATAGTATATAATAGTTATGAGTAGCTTCCATGTAAATTTCGAGTCATTTGGACCTAAAACACAAAAGTTATGGCCAAAACAAAAATAAAATATTAAGGTGTGACATATCGCATTAAGTGTTTCTTGCAATCACCCCAATAAATAATAAAGTTATTTGAGGATTGAGTTAGTATGAATAAATAAAGCACTTTATTTTGATGTTTTTCAAAAAAATCTTTAGCCACAATATTAGTGAAATAGTGAGCCTTGCAATTTGTATAGTTCTGAAACTTGTGTAAACTATTATTCTCATTATAGGGAACACTACCTTTAGTAGTGAATACATATGCCTTTGTATCTTTTCCTATTTATTTATTTGATGATTTCTTAGCATCTAACAATTTCAAAGTATTTTGCATTTATGCTTTTTGATTTGTTGAATAATGTTTTGAATCTATAAATGTCTAAAAGATTTCAATAGATTTATAATATATGACACCTACTTTCTAAAGTTTGTATCAAAAGAAAAAATCAACAATATACAATGGTTTTGAAAAAAGTCTTCAGTCTTTAAAAAACTTTGTTTTCAATCTAGTAGCATTAAAATTTGAAATTTCATCAATAATATAAATTTTTTACTTGAATTTGAGTATAATAAGCTAATTTACACTATTGATCAAAGCAACATCATATGATTATTTTCCATTTTTAAATCAAATGTATTTAGTATACTAAAATTTTCCATGCATAGTAATTGTCATAAAAAAAAAAGTTGTAGATGGATGTTAATTTTATATAAATCTAGGTTCAAATCTATAAATAAAAAACCATCAACAATTTATGATGCTTCAACTTCTTCACTTCTATATCAATAATGCCCATCATTTGCTTGTTCAAACTTTCAATTGAATAATAAATGATTTTGAAAAATATCAATAGACATTTATGTACCTTTAGAGTTTAGGCATGTAGGATTCAATTGGCAAATGATATTGAATAATGGTTTTTAATTTTGAAATTTAAGATTGTTCAAAATTATCTCCAATTAATGAAACATGGAAAATTATAATAAATACTTGTATTATTTGTTGTTGTTTCTTTTTTCAAACATTCTATATTGTTGTTACTAACTTATTATAAGTAATACAATTATGTTCTAGTGCTATATATTGCCTAGGTTGGTGGAAAAATCTCCACTAATTAATTTCAGTTAAATTTGCTACCATCCCAACATGCAACATTTTCTAGTACGTATTTTTCATCACCACGTTGTTGCTGAGGATGTTATTTGTACAAAAAGTTTTGCACTACAATACTATTGCAAAGCATTTTTTGTAATTATCATTAAAACTGCAACCCTTGCATTTTTTATGTTTTGCAATTAGTAAGACAATTACAAGGGAAAATCAAGAAATTAGGGGGAAAAAATTTCCATTGTTAAAGAATTTGTAAAAAGGCTTGACAAAAAAAGAAGTCACATTGGCAATCCTTCATTTTTCAAAAACCTATAGAGATTTAAGGTCCTTTAGAAGAAGTGCAAACGATTTAAAACATACTATTCTTTATAATCTTTTGATAAGAATATGTCTATAAGGACCAAACAATCAGCCTTCTAAGTAATAGGCCCTAGATTCATCAAAAAAGGAATTGGAAAGTACTCCAAACTTCTAAAAATGCAAGTGTGATATACATTCAAATTTCCACATTCCAATCAAAAACATTTTTCAAGAATACTAAAAATTGCGGTAGGCTTATCTTTTCCATGTCCACCTCTAGTACAAATTTGAAGCCAACTGAGTACAACTCCAAAACTTATGTTTGTAAGCCTACTAGTTATTTAGGCATGCAAGTAACGCAACATCACAATGTGTGATGGAAAATAGTACAAGTATTTCTTGTAGGCAAAGGCCCAACAATTGCATTAAAGTTGAACTATCTAAAGGCCTCTTAAGACAAAAACGACTTTGAATCTAAGAATGAAAATGATTGCCTTAATTATAATAGGGTTTATATCCCCCAATGAAATCATGTAATTCTTACCAATGACCTTAATATGTTTTGAAGACTTAACAAATTATTTAATGTTCTATACTACTACTGATTGTTGAATACTATAATGCCTACAAAAATTGATACAATTGAATATAATGGCATTATTTAAGATTCATAAGGTCATTTTCACAACTATAACAATATATCTATTATGGGCAATTGAGTATGTGCTCTAAATCTATAAAATATTAATACTTAGATCAATGGGTTTTAACCCTTAAGATCCTTGACTATGTTTCCCCCAAAGCGCTCAAAAACTGCCATTTCTATTACAAGTACCAAATTTTTGAATTTTTTTTGACACATGTAACCATAAGATCTTGTAGTATGCTGACTTGAGAACACATGGTAAATTTCAGAAATTTCCACCATATGGATTGCAAGATATACGCATTCAAATTCACTAAAATCATTTTTTTGGCCCTACGAAAACAGGGCAGCCGCACTTGACAAGCTCACTCTATGAAAAAATGTCCAAAATGGTGGTGCTTCTTTGGATTCTTTTTCCTAGACAAGTTGGCTACATGCTTAAATTTTCTTAATCATTTGAAATTGTACAACATATAGGAAAACAATAATAAGTAGAAAGAAGTAGTGAATGATTCAAAATACTAAATTGTTAAGAATTTTATTATGGAATTGAAAAATGTCAATTCCAATGGTTGTAATGTTGTAATAAACGATCTACATTCTATGATTTTTTTTGTTTAAAAAAAATTTGAAAATTGAGAAAGATAAAGGACTTCAAGCTTCAAAGTTTATTTTAGAGTAGAGAATCCATAACTGCCGGCAAACAAAAACTCCTCATAGCTTTTAACTCATTGATCAAAATGGAATGATTCAAAGCATTCCATATATATATATATATATAACTCTAGAAAATCAATTTCAAATTTTTGTTTTTGAAAAAGTGATTTTTTTTTAATCTGCCTAAACTGCCTGAGACCCCGAGTTGAGAAACAAACAATATATTAGGCCATAACTTTTGACTCATATTTCCAAATGTCATGAAGTTTAGTGCACATGAAAGATATTCCTTGTCCACACCTTCTATTAAAATTTCAGCCTAAAATATGCAAATTTCTAGTCACAAGTACCTGCCCAAACTTGCTATATTGCTAAAAATAGGAGGCTGGTCCTTTAGGGGTTAATGAGCAAAACGTCAATTTTTGTTAAATTGGCAATATTTCACAAACCAATTTCTTGACATATATCTTCACAAAGGTCTAATTTTAGGGCTTCAGGCCACACACTAGTTATTTTGATTTCAGGCCACTTGACTTGAACCGTGCCAAATTAATGGAATATTGCCAATTTAACGAAATTGAAGTTGCAATTTAGCATGCTTCAAAAGAGAGAGTAGCAAATATTCTTGGAGAAAGTATTTGGCAATAAATTGCTGAAACGGTCCTAAATCCTGATATGGTGTTAATGTATTTCATCATTTTGAATGGATGTCCATGTTCTGGACCAATACCTGATAATTATTCATCCATACTCTACATATGTTTCATCCACATCGACTTCAAGGATTTAAGTAGCTGCAGCACTCTCTCTGTTGAAGATTGTAACTTGCACTGCCTACAAAGATTGAAATAAAAAAATCACTGATGGTACTTCCATCAGTATCATGGCCCAATTGCCCCACATTGTTGCAAATGATTTTTGGTCCCCTGCTTAAAAATGAGCCATTATAACGAATAATAGAGCCATGTTCCAGTGATATGATGATTTCAGGGGGAGCTGGCTGATTGCAGAATACGTACCATTAGTTTGCCTGAGGTAAAAAATCAATATCTTTGATAATCTTCCAGCTTCAAAGAAGGTCGAGCATGCACGACCAAACGGATGATCCCAGCCCAAATGACCTGGAAAAAACAGAGAGAGAAGCAAATTATGGAAGCAGTTTACTTACCCCAAGGCTAGGCAGTGTCTCGCCATGGCAGAAAATGAATGACTACTGCAGCAGCACTGAACTGAAGGCTCATCAACAATCAACAACTGGGGTTTGGTGGACACTCAAAGACCATCCAGCCTGATGATGCTCAACTCTCTGACATCTTTGTCACCTATTTGTAACTCTGGCATTCATGGTGGACAGACATTGATAATTAATTAGGTGGATGAATTGCACCTGGCAAGAGGTGATCATTTCCTTTCCGCCCGCAGCAAGTACAATTTACATGCCTGTGGCCGACTTTCAGTTGCAGAAGGAGCAGATGGTTTGGAGAGGCAGACCAGGGCATAAGAGAGGGAGGGCGAGCCTGTTGATGCAGCATGATGTCCAATCCAGCTGGGCTTGTTGCTGCTGCTGCTGCCCACTCTGCACTCGCCTACTATTACCTTTAGAAACCAAACAAGCAGTCAAACAAAAAAAATTACACTGGCACTGTAGCAGTGCCCAGACTCCGTGAAGGTGAAACGTCAACCGTCCAAGTAGAGTTAATTATTGATCCAAGAAGAAGTCAAACAGAAATTATACGATCAAAAGCCAGATTGTTGCGTTGACACATGTTCGTGAGAACATTCTCCTGCAAAGCGAGAATTGCTGGCCAGTGGACACCCTTGTTCACTGGTCAATCGTCCGAAACTTCGTAGCCGAAACTTCTTAGAAGCTAGGATCCAACTTGGTTTCAATTCGCCGTATTCAAATTAAGTAAGCTATTCTCACTGGAATTATACATGTGCTTAACCCCGAAAGGACCTGGTCCAATTTTGGCCTTCTGTTTATTTTGAGTCAGTTTAAGTAGGTCATTTGTGGACTTCTTTTGGTTCAATTTATTCTGTTATTTTTGACCAACATGTGTAATGTTTTGCACTATCTAGGTGACATTAAATATGGCCTCATTTGAATTATATTTTTCACAATATGATTAATGGAATTGGTCCTGTTTAAACCTGGAATCCTCCAACGTTTAGGGGTTAACTTGATGTGATTTTGTTCTGAATCTCAGCACTCCAAGCTCACTCTTTGATTTCAAGCAGTTACGTTGAGTCCTGCACACATCAATCAGAAGTCAAAACTGTTCTTTGCAAATAGCCAGCTCCAGTCAGATTCAAATTCTTGGAATGAGCTGAACTATTTAGCGCTAATCTCCTTGTTATTGTAATGCTAAAATATTTCACAATCCATTCAATCGATGGGACACTTAACATTGTCAATTTCGTTACATTGGCTCGATTCTGGACGCCATGACGTTCATCTGCAAAAAGCTCTAAAGTCTACGATGGGTATACACTAACCTTTCATTTCGCCCTATAACTGCCAAAGTCGTGGAATCTCGCCAATTTCACGAAATTGACGTCATGATCTAAACTTGAATAAAAATCCCAAAGTTAATTGGTTAATACATACTGATGCGCGCTTGTTGAGGAGTGGGAAGAGAAACCTACAGTACTGTTGGTGAACTGATTACTTTCATTTTTCTTTGGCAAAGTGAAAATGTTAAGACCCAATTAGACCGTAATCGACTGACTAATTAAGAGATTCAGTTCCGCCACACGTATGGAATCATCATCGAGCTGGCGAGCAGACGGACAATGTATCAAGTAAATCGTGGTACAGAATCATAATCACACCCAAGTAAGTTACACTCCGGTGAGACAATGAGCATTGCAAAGATCATAATGGCTCTTAAAGAGTTTCTTGAGTTTGATTCCCAGTACCTGGAGCAGCTCCTTAATTGCAAACAGTACCGACATCAGACCGTGAAGTCCACGTAAAGACGTTTTCTGAAGCTACAGTCGTATTGCAGCTGCAATACACAGTAATTATCATTCCTGCCACACCGTTGCAGGAAGGCAGTCACAGGAAAGGAATCAAAAAGGACAGCTAGAAAGAAAGAGAGGGACGGACGGACGTAGCATCTGCCAGCGTTGGAAGGCTGTCATGTAGCAAGCCTGCAGCAACAGCAAAGCAGCAGGCTGGTGATTGTTCTAGTCAGAACTGAGAATTAATTATACTCATACTCCTCAAGGCCACTTGTGATTAACCAGTGTGCACCATATATATCTTATAACAACTTGCTTTCGGTTTGGTGGAAGAGAACGTTCGTTCGATCAAGATCTGATCTGATCGACAGCGATGGCTAGCTGGAGAGGTTGATGTATCTGGCATTAAGTTCGATCAATTTATCGACGTACCGTAGATATTTCCATTGCCCTCTGGTGCACGACCCATCGCATTCTCCGACACTGATTAGGTCCCGGTTGGTAGAACCACGTCGTAGCCCCCAATCTAATTTAGGCGATTAACTTCTTCCTAAAAGCTAGTAATGCCAGCATAAAATTTCTTCAATCACTTTCGTGTACACGATCCATGTTCCCGTATATGTGATCAATCGGCCCGAGCTAATTAAGCCGAGTCAGGTCATTCTTGGCTTTCAACCTTATCATCTGTCACAATGATACGGTTGCATTAATATACGTTCAACAGAGCTAAATTATTGTAGATCATGTTGCAAGCTAGCACCCGACCTAGCAGCCGATTGATCAATGAAACATGCTATACTCTTCCTGCTAACAAATCGTGCGCATGCAGAGACTTAGTGGCAGTCCAATTCGTTCGACATATACTAACAAGTTCGAGCGCTTAATCAACCGATATCGAGTTAGTGAAGTAAGTGCAGCTTTGGCCTAGTTTAATTATATCTGAGTGCCGCTCAAGACGAAGTTGTTCCGACACTGTGAAGAGTGAACGTAAGTCGTACTTGGAGATTAAGGTAATTTGACATTACTAATTAGGTCGGGTATTCGCTTTTTTTGTATGTCTAGCGGTTAAGTACGTACTGACGCCTAAACTCAACTCAAGAAGCGGATGCTTAATTACACTGACTGGATTAAGATAATCCGGATTTAGTAAACCATAATTGCATGCTCGCAGTCTACATGTTCACGTTGATCTTATTCTCTAGCATCGAACTAGTAAAGACAACCAGTAGGCATACCTTTAGATGTTATAGGTGTTGATCCGTTACAGGAAATCACGTTGTCAAGGATCTTTTAAAAGATGATCCAGGCATCACATCCTCGAGACATTGGTCATCCCCAAGTGGTGTATCGGCTCGGCCTTACAAAGTTTTTCGGGCTTCGTGAGTTTGTGACAAAAAAAAATCTCACTCGATCTGAGAGCCGGAGAGACGTGGGTTCTACTAATATCAGCAGCGGCTGCAATTAAGATTTCTAGCGTGTTCCACCAGAACGATAGTACTTACACGAGTCGCTTGGTCCCGGAGTGCTGGAGTACGTGACCGCTGATGTCCATGGTTACTATTTGGCAGTGTTGTCAAAACTGAAGGGCCGACGGTCGCTGTAGCGAGTTTTAATTCTGAAATGTAGGACCTGGTGACTAGAGAAATGAGATATCATATCCTCGACGAGGCAATGGGAAATTCGTTTATATATAGAATACATATCATGAGACGCTTGGTCTAACACTCGAGGCAATTGAATCCATGCCAGCCAGTTGATGGCTATCTTTTTAAAGTAATGATCTTAATTTGAGTCCGCGGGCAGTGATAAAATTGAGTCAACAATGAGTCAGTGCAGGTACTTGCTACGCGCGAAGTAGCAAGCTTACCTGGAAATGTTGAATTTCACGTACTGCAGTGCTGCACTTGTTCACCGACGCATCAAGATAAATGTTAACAACATACCGTAATTTGCGTCAGAGCAGCCTGAGTCGACATGCTTCTAGAAAGTCGGGCTCAAAATCTAAACCGTGTCCCCGGTGCAACCTGCAAGTCCACAAGAGCAGTTCCAGTCGACTGAGCATCTAGCGATCGACTGGAATCATGGCACACGGTCGTGGGTAAGCACGAAAACTCCTTTCAATGACAGATCATTCACAGTATATAAATACAAATTCATCTAAACCTTATAAGCCGGCATTTCTCCATACGAAAAACTGATGTGGAGCTCGGAACAATCTGGTTGGCACATACAATGGGCTTAATGGCATTCAGATTTGATTAAAAGATAATCAACTGTACTAGGAAAAAACGAGGTGAACCATGTTGTACAGCTCGGGAGCGAGCGCAGTTCTACATACACCGCGTTCCATCTTGCCCTACGTGCGACAATCACAAATGTCGTGGCTCTTCAACTCCTTCAACTAAAGGGAAACCTGAGATGCTTTAGTACGACAGACGTCCACGCACGGCCGCATTGCCGCAAGGAGCTGACTCGAAACAGTGTCGTTAAGTAAGTCCAGCGATTATAAGATTGAATTAGGGGTAAAGCACGTAAAATTGTCGCTCTCTAAAGCCGTATCTAACCTCCCCTTCTATCACTAGGCACTCACACTGATCACTGCAAGCGTACTTTACAGAGAGGTAATCCTGGAAAGCTGGACAATTTGGCCAACTGATGGAGGAGCTTCTGTGAGATTCTCACTGCATCATGTACGCATCGCTAATTCGATTACAATGACCTACAGTAAACCAATTCTACGACTCTGGTCTACTTGAAATGAAATTCAAGTACACAATATTATTTGGTAAATTAACGCACAAGATTCAGACCTCCTCTGGTGTGGCCCCATTATTCGATCTTGGCAGCCTCGCCATGAGTCCTGTTGATTGATGTATCGAAGGTCCAACAGGAGCAATGAATGAAGCGTTGACGATGTAATAGAACGCGAAATCCGCATTGTTCATTCAACTTTCTTCCCAATGGTGTTCTTGTTGTTATGCATCCACACCTTTAACACATGCCTCTTGACGCCAACCTCAGCACAAAACTCTTGAACCGCTGCCTCGTCGTGCTTCTGAATCTTCCAGCCCAACTTCTCTGCAAATGCAGCCATTTTGTCTTTCTGTTCAGTAGTGAACTTAGTGCGGAACCTCTTCTTTATGGTAGACGGTGACCCGCTCAAGCCTCCATCGCCATCGTCGGAGTCAGCTGGTCCAGGACCCAATAAGTAAGGTGCAGACTGAGTGACGCGACTGATAATCTGGGCTGGCGATGGAAGAGTCAACAGATGCGGAGCACCTGTCTGCGTGGAGGGGGCTCCTGGAGTTGTCATCGGTCCCTGCCTACGTGCGTCATTCCGAAGGGTTTTGCAATTACAAGTAGCCTCTCCTTCTATTTCTTTTCTATGAAAATTCCTGTGACAATCACAGGCCGCGCACTTGAGGGCATCGACTGTGCCTTCCTCTCCACCAGGCATGAATTCACCGCAGCCATCAACAGCATATCCTCCAGAGTTGATAGCGTGGTTCCGGTTACATTCTGCGTATCTAACAGACTTTGCCTTTGCTTTCACATTCGCCGGTTCTAACGGCCTGAGTTCATCCATACTGACACCGTTCCCACTGCTAAAATACTTCAGCTTACCGGACTCATGAAGGCCAGCGAAAGTAGCCGTGATTGGCATCGGCGGATAAACTATCTTATGAGATACCACTGATTCCATAGCGTGGCTCCCCTCCACCTCTACCGGATACGACACATTTCCAACCCTGCACTTCACTTCCTTCAAATTTTCTCTCGTGGAGACTCTGCATCAGTACGTTGAGATAGTTTTTCAACAGTTTGGAGTGGATAACGGGCGCTGATAAATTTCCGGCCTCCCCGCTGAGATTGCTAAAATTGGAGTCTGGTCCTCCGAACTCAAGGGACTAGAACTATATGTTAGCCTCTGACTACCGGTATAATAACAGGCGTTGAAAAACAATGCGGCAGAGATGAACTCATGATTCTGCACCACACTGCTCTTTGACCTCTACAGTACGAATTCGGGGTGTGCGGCAGTACTGCTGTCAGCAGTAGCTCCTTCGAATCCAGACAAGTAGACAAACTCCTCTTTCACCTATGCTGATCCTAATATAGATCACTCTCTTTGAATTAAGTCCTTACTAAAGATGAACAAATGGCTTCTGGAAGGATTGCTTACAGATTACAGACTCCAGAGAGGAAATAAGGCACTTTTGATCTTCGAGTCGATCTCCTGCTATTAATGAGCTCTTCTGAAGGACAGAAACACTGTCACACGGTCTGCTATGAAGAACCTCGATTTAATCCTTCAGCGTTCCAACTAGTAAAATCCAGACGACTTGTCATCGCTCGCAGGTGAGTACGAAACGCTAATGTGCGATTCGCTAGAAAGGACGGAGGAGGTCCCTGAGAGACACACTCGAAGTAACCTTAAACTCTAGGAGAAGAGAATTTCTATCGTAACGTAGAGAGAAGAGAGACTAGCTGCAGTTTCGATGAGAAAACAGCAGCGACAGCCAAAAGAACTATCTGAAGCCGCCTTGTACTCAGCGCATCAAAGTTCTTGACGGCACAGCCCTCAACTTCTCGACAAGATCTACTGTAGGTTTCTGAGAGGCGTCCGGCACTCTGAAGGCATGCAGATTAAAATGGCCCCGTAACTATCCAAAACTCACAAGAAAGACTTCGGTGCACGACTCTCAAGAAACGCCACTCCACTTTCCCACCAAGTAAAACTAAAACCGCTCCTCACTTACACCAAGAAAATCTCGCTCTCTTCCCAAATACACCATGCACGAACCTCTACGCACGTCGAGACCGCCTCATCCGCGCGTCCGACTCTCAACACAACGTCACATCAAATTGTCACATAACCTACACAACACACTACCACCCCTCATGAGCTAGCTAGACAGACAGATCCAGTTCTCTGTCCGCACTAAGTCCACGAGTTTTCCGGATCCACGGCCAGCAACAAGCATCCCCCGAATCCAAACAGCAGCAACCACCACCAAGCCGGGCCACAAGTACGCAAGTGGCGCAACTTGGGAAAAAAGCGGGCGGGCGCGTGGGAATAGATAAATTCTAATGTGATTTTATGGCGCGCCCGAGACAGAGGAATCGAATCGAAGCATAAGAAAGAGAAAAATAAGAAGTGCAGTGCAGAGCTAGGATGGCAATCTGCTGCAACGTCAGAAGAGAGGCGCCGAGACGACGCAGCAGCAGCAGCGAGAGGTTGGTTCTAGAGCGGGGAAAAGCAAAGCGAGAGAGCAGAGAACCATACAAGAGACAGGACCCGGAGAAGTACCGGGTCAGAGATGGACGGGTCGCGTCCGGTCGGGTTCAGATGTGACTGGTGCCGACGAACGGAAAGGGAAAGGCGAATGAACGAACGGGGCATTCCGTTCGTTCGATTGCGGGTGGCGCCGGCTCGAATACAATCTTCTGTTGGCTCGGATCTCTGAAGGCCCACGAGACATCTACAGTGGCTGCGTGAGGAAGTTTGCGGAGGCCGTTACTTGAAAAGCGAATTGGAGTGCAACAATGCCAAATTTACATTGATTTATTTTTATTGTGTCTATTACACCGATTTCGCAAAGCCGTCATAATATTTTAATCCCTAACGAATTGGGTGTGTTTTTCAAGAAAAATTGTCAAAAACTATCATTTTTTAAATGCATTGTTCAAAATTGAAAATAAAAACCTTGTTTTGAACTTTAATCCAACAAAAGTATAGTAGGCTATTATAGCAATGTGAGCGTGTGGATTAAAAGATTATATATAGTGTCTGAAGTGGAAAAAAAAATTCTTTTCATTCTTGCAAAATGGGTTAACGCACTTCGAGCCCCTCTTGAAGTAAATTTTTTGCTCTATTCAGAAATTGCTCTATGCAGCTTTTATACCATTGAGTGCTACGTCTTGATAGATACACTTGTGCAAAATTTAAGAAGCAAATAACTTACATTGAATCATCCTTTTGTATGAGGTCATATAAACTGTCAATGCACTAGCCATTTTTTGATAATTTTTGTAAGCGAGGAAATGTATTATTTGAAATCCTTATAGTGAAATTTGGAGACAAATATTTAGAATGCATGAGAAAAAATTTAAGAATTTTGAGGTCACAAATTTCAAGATAATGCATTTATAGTTAGACAAAAATGTTTTTATCTACTTGCCCAATAAGGTTAGTAGAGTTTTGACTCCTTTAGGAATGAGAATTTTGCACTAAAAGTAGATTTTTTGGGAGTATTACATACTATATCATGTTAGTTACATGCATGCCAAAATTTAGAAGCAACTAAGTAATTTAGCAAAGGATACAAAATTGCCGAAACTACCCAAATTTTTTGGGGTAGCGTAACTTTTGATTTGGGCAATCAATTGTAATTTTTTTTAACATTCCTACAAATGGGGTGGGTGTCTCTATGTTGAGCCAAATTTTCATAAACATCCATTCGTTTTTACTTCATGGTCACCTATCCAAATTCCAATTGTCCCTTACACAAGCATTTGGTCCTTTAGAGATTAAAATATTTAGGAGTTTGGAATACTACTATATATTACTAATTTTCACAAAAGTAAATTTTGTAGTGACGCTAATTTTGCTCTCTCACTAATAGGATAAACTAGTACACTTAGTCATAGTTTACTTGATTCTTTGTTATTAAAAGTTCAAATAAAATCATAAATAAATATCATTTATCTTATTGAAGACTTTCAAAAGCTCATATTTTGCAATCCACGCTGTGGAAATTTCTAAAAATTTTCCACATCTTTTCAAGTCATGATACTACAAGATCCTATAGTTACATATGTCCAAAAATGGATTTTTTTTCAAATTTTGGTGCACTTTTGGTGAAAACATAGTGGCATAGAACTTTAGGGGTTGAAAACAGCATTGTAGACTTCCAAGCAAAGAAGGAGATAAAACAAAAAAGGCGCCAAGAAGATCCCCAACACAACATCGATTTTTTATTTTTTATTTTTGAACAAATGAAAAATACCATTGCATTAAAGTAACCAAAGAAGAACAACAACCAAACCGCAGCTGGCAAATGAAGAGATCATGAGCCAAAAACCAAACCAAAATAAAGCTCAACATAAGAGCTAAAGAGGAGGACCTTTCCTATTCCAAACAATGGTGGCACCACTCCTATAGGCTAACACTAGAGACTGGATCCAAATACTATCAAACTTAGCCCAAATATAACACAACATCGATTTGATTCCCAAGACCCATACAATCCTAAACCAAAATTTTCTTAAATATATTTTTATTATTATTATTATTAAAACTACAAAAGCTTGTACCTTCCCTCCCCCACCCTCCTCATTTCCAGGCAGGTTCCCCGCCTTTCTGTTGTGTGCAGCCAGTTCCGTTGCGCCAACATCAGCGAGAGCCTTGAGCCTTCGTGCGCTTTCCTTTCCTTTCCTTTCCTTTGGCAAGACATTCCTCTGCTACAGCCAGATTCCACCCAATGAATTTCGAGGCTGCTCACCTGCATTGCGGAGTCGGTTGCTTTGGGTGCAGAACTCAATAACTTACTGAATAATTGGGTCTGTGCAATACTACAACGCACCCAAATTTAGAGCCTGATGAGAAAAAAAGAATCCAATTTTAGATATGAAATTTGAGCAATTTTAGATGAGAAATTTGAGCGATTTCAGGGGTGGAATGGTTCGAATCTTTCCACCTCAAGGCAGGAAGCGAACAAATGAAGAATCCCACTGGACTTTTTTTAAAAACTCTTTGTTGACTCCAATGACGGACGGATCCCAAAGATTGATTGAGCAGGGCTTCTGCTGTAAGTTAGGCTTCCTGGGACCTGCCGCTGATGAATCATCCGTCCTCCTGGACAACGAACTTCATTATTAAAAGATCCATCTAATTGGAGAGCAAAAAAATTGAGCCATGTTTTTTAAAAAACTTTTATTCATAAGTCAAGAAAATGAGTGGCATTGGGGATATATTTTTGAGTTTTACCAGCTCTTTTCATTGAATTCCCGTATTGAACCATTTTTTTTCAAGTACTGAGAGTGTTTTGTTTTTTTCTGTATTTTTAATTCTAAATGAAAATTTTATATAGTAGAACCTCGCTTAGTGTATAGTGCCAAGATTATGCACTAAAGGCCAGCTTACATGTGAGCCCGGTGGGCAAAGAAAGCAACTAGAAGACAAGAATAGTGTCACCGATGATCGGCAAGCGTGGAAGGAGGACAGAGAGTTCTACCGATATCGGTGAAGAATACACTGGAGAAGCAGCATAAAAAGTGGTTTCTATATTTCGACCATGTTGACTCCTCCCACCCACCGATACATGTAAGGAGGCCCTAAGAGAGGTTTTATGCACTAAGAGAGGTTTTATAGTGACCACTGCCTCACGTGGCTTCTAACTATGGGGCCTCCAACTATTGTTCAGCAATGAAGGCTTCAAAGTACGAGCTCTCTTACTGCACAATATGCACTAAGAGAGTATGCAGTATGAGAGGTTCTACTGTATATAGATTTTTTTCACTAGGATTTTTCTAATCTTTTCAAATGGCAATTGTTTTTTTTCCCCAATTCTAGTGGCTAACAATGAATAGACTGGTGGTTCTCCTCAAACATTGAAAGAAAAGCTCAATAACAAATAGTTGTAGCTTAACTTTTGATGCTTAGAGAATTGGCCAGAAAATGTCAAGTAGATAAAAATTGCTCTAGTTTACAAATAGAAAAAAAATTGGAAGCTTTGACTTAAAACAAACATAAATATTTGCCTTTATTTATGCATGCAACAAAGTATTTATTTCCTTATAATTTTCAATGAGCCTATTTTTTTAACACGTATTTCATGGAAAATAATTTTACTTAAAATTTGAAGTTTTGTCACTAAATTTTCATCAAGTACAGTACTATTATTTATTAATTTTTCAATATACTTGTGATGCAGTTGACACTACCCCTTTGGGGCACCAAATCAAAAAGTGCTTCTTGCAGCAAACCTGTATATCACATTTTCAAATTTTTACTTCATACAAAATGCAAACATGATTTAACTCCAAAATAACCTCATATCCAAAAATTGGATGTACCTTGGTCAAACCTACTCATAGCACGTCAAAACAAACATTATTTATATATGGTGGGTGATAGCAAGAGAAACTTGTATTTTTTTACCATTTACCAAGTATTTGTGATTTTTAATGAAAAACCTCAAATTTAAAAAATAATAATAATAATAAAATTGTAGCCAATGTTTAGACCTTCAAAGATATTGTATTCTAGAAAGATCAAGCATAGAATACTTTTCTTATAGAGAAAGCTAAAATAGTCCAAAATTTCAAGAAAATAGGCATTTGGGTGTTTTAATATCTAAGTTTTTAAAAATAATAAAGTAATAAATAATAAAATTTGGACATTTGTAACAATTCTTTGAAGATGGTTATGCACCCAAAAAAATACCAAAAATATAAATCCATGTCCAAAAATGCATGCAAAAGAAAATTCATTTGTAAGATTATTTCTGCACCATGTAGAATTAATTTATGTTGGAACAATTTTACCACAACTAATGTCTAAAATTTTCTATTAAATTTACACTTCAAATTTTTTTAAATGGATACAAGAAGTATTCTCAACTTCCTGAAACTACAAGTATATCCCACTTTTGAAAACTAATATTGCCTACTAATTAATTTTAAATAATTAATAATAAAACATTTGATGTTTTTACAATGGTTATATCCACCTTTACCATGGATTTTGGTTTTTATTTGCCATTACTCCCAAAGTCATGCTTGAAAAAACTGCTCTAGAATGCAAAGTATAATAGAAAAATAACACACATCAATTTTGCAATCACCTTGATGTTAGCTAATTGCCAAATTTAGATCCTATTCTATTTACAAATTTATAAAATTTTGTGTTATCTTCAATGCATTATATGCATTTTGAAGAATCATAATAATTTTATTTTTCCACCAAAATTCTTAAAAACAAATGTTTGTAGTGAAAAAATTATGTGGAATTTAAAAAATAATTAATATTCAATTATAAAAAGATTATTAAATAAAATGTGATTATGAAAAAATCGACTTTAAGGTTATTGTTTAAAATGTTTAGAATATGGAAATGAAATGATTGATTGAAAAATTTAAACACTGTAGCGTAAGTCCTTCAAAAGTTAATTCAACGATATAGATATACCATTAAGAAAGAATTACAAATAAAAAATGAACTCAAATTTTTTCTTGAGCACATAAGTGATATTTGACCATGCATAAGCCACTTTTTAGATATTCTTATATAGGTAGAACCTCCAAAGTTACACAAAAAAAATAATATGGATTCCAAGTTTTTTGTGTAAATCGTCCAAGCTCTTTTCTAATGTAATTCTATTGCAATGATGATCATAAATTGATTTTGCAAAATATATAAAACCATTTCACTCAAGTGCGCCTCAATAAGTGTATCAATATAATTTCTATCATTAAATTTTCCTAATTTTTGTTTGATTTTTTGGTATTTTTACAAAGATTCCATACCATATTTTATCTTATATTCTTTGGACACCTTATAAATAAAATACGAATTTTTAAAGTGTAAATTATAGGTATAGTCAAATTTGATCAGTCACAAACCTTCGTGTTTAGAAGGTTTATGTTGCAGGGATTGGTTTTAAAAACAAGGTTATAATTATGTATAGTTACAATATATACAAACCTCTTCAATCTTATCACTTTGAAGTGGACTTGGGAGCTTCATAATACCTACCTAACATATGATTGGTGCATTATTTACCATCCTTATCAAGGTGGTTGAATGTTTATGTGATGATCCTTGTCTACATCATTGAGAGTGACTTTGGTTCAATGAATCCAAATTTGGATTCATTAAGTCTATATATAATCTATAACTTGTCTTCCTATTCTTTCACTATGAAGTTACACAGATATGATGAATCTATGTCCCTTCATGTTTAAATTTTTTTTACTACATCATTATTTGTTTGATTGTGTATAAATCAATAGGGATTATTACACCTTCACTTCTCCCTATTCTCAATCTTCAAAGAATGAAGACATGGCACTCTCTCCTTGAGAAGTTTTTTTTCTTTTCAATCTTCAAAAATGGGGAACAAAGAAGTTTTCAAGTGTGAAGTGTCTTTCTCAGAGAAGGTGTGACAACCCCATAAAAGTCAAAGTGATAATGTAGCATGTTTGGAAGGTGCGTACCCTCAAATGTCATTTTTAAAGTTTTGATTCATGTACCATTGATTCATTTAAATTTTACGATTTTGAACCAAAACTTTCAGGAGTAAAGGACCCCTTTCTTCCCCCTGCCCATGATGACTGCTTGATGTAGGAGGACACTAAATCTTCCATTGGAAGTGGGCCCTGCAGCCCAAATTTATCCCTAAGAAAAATGCAGGAATTTTTTTTATTTTTCACACATTTTTTTTTTGCAAATTTTGAATTCATATTTGTGATCAGAGACCCCAAATTAGCTAGGAGAAGACTATAACATACCCGAAACACGGCTAAAACTAGGGGGCTTTTTTTTA
The DNA here is from genome assembly GCA_951799445.1 of Pseudisothecium myosuroides. NCBI lineage: Eukaryota > Viridiplantae > Streptophyta > Bryopsida > Hypnales > Lembophyllaceae > Pseudisothecium > Pseudisothecium myosuroides. The sequence goes on from OX637289.1 coordinate 15,270,125, forward strand.
CTTTTACATCCTCCACCCCACCCCCACCCCAAAAAAACCCAAAAAAATTCACCCTGCTGGTCCCACTTCAAATGGAGGATTTAGTGTCCTGCCTTGATGTATTGTTGTGCTCGCTAGCTCCGTGTTGCCTTGCCTTGCCCTACCCCTCGAAAAGAGTCCATTCCAAAAGCCCAATCCCAAATAATGGTTCCCCTTTGAAGGCATCAATTGGGCAAATAATGTTCGGCCAAAGCCCAGGGGGGGTTGACTGCCTGCAAAGCCCTGCCCAATTGTGTGACGGAAAGCAGGTTTGGGTTTGTCCCTAATAACTGAGACTTGGAGATGGGCCAAATGGGGCCAAATGGGGCCAAGGGAGGGCCAAGGGAGGGCCAAGGGAGGCCCGGGAGGGGTGTATTATGAGGGCTGGTTCTGAGGGCAATGATCATACGGCCGGGGGCGCCACATGGGGGTTCCGTCCCCAGTAGCTGCCCATGGTTACCCTCGCTAATAATTCCATACTGATTAGGAGGCCAAGCGGAGGATCTCAGAAACAGTCAAAAAGAAGCCGCACTCAGGCCCTACCCAGGGTTGCTTATTAGTTATTACAGTGACAAACAAAGAGTGATGGAGGAATTGGATTATTTAATCATTGTCAGCCAGTGGACCTTCGTTTTTCAGTTGGCACTGGAACGCAGAACTGAACTCATTTAGGGATCTCATCAGTGTGCCCTGAAATTTGTAAGAACTCAGCCATTGATAACTCACAAAGCTTGTTCCATCCCCGGCTTTGCCTTCACCATCTGGCCACTCTGGCCACCCGGTTTTATCCTCTCCCTTGCCCTCACGCGTGGAACAGCCCTCGGGCGTTTTAAGCAAGCAGTAAAGTACCACCCTAGAATGGGTTTCATCATTTATAACTCACAAAGCTAAGAGCATCACCACCAGTGCAACTGCAATTGACCACAACAACAACGGGTGTTGGCAAGGCACTTAACCCCTAAAGGACCGGCATGCGTTTTTTGGCCATATAGAAATTTTGGGCAGGTCCGTATGACTAGAGATTTACATATTTTAAGCTGAAATTTTAATAGAAGGTGGGCGCGAGGAATATCTTTCATATGCACTAAATTTCAGGACATTTGGAAATAGGAGTCAAAAGTTATGGCCAAATATGTTACTTTTTTTTGTAACTGGGCAGTCCGGGCAGCAAGAAAAATTTGGCAAAAATTTGACTTTTTTTCTTTAAATATTTTTTTCTTGTAGATTATATTTTTGTCTATCTGGAAAGCTTTGATTCATTTCATTTGGATTTGTTATGAGAAAGTTATGGACATTCTTGTTTTTCGGGCAGTTAGAGCATCTTCTTGAAAAAAATAACTTGTAGGATTCATTTCTAAATGCTAATTTTGCAATTTTTCAAAAAAAATAAATTCTCATGGTTTATTTCACTTGCTAGAACAGTCTCACCATTGGGATTAGTGTATTTTAATTCCATCTAAAATAAATTAATGTTTTAGATTTTCCTTCTATCTCATACCTACTTCTACTTAATAAATTTTTTAGGAATGATAATTAAGTTATTTTGAATATTTTTTTTTTCCCTAGACTCTCAACTCAATTCTCCACTATAAAGATTTGAAGCACAAAACTCTGTAGTGCAAAAATTTTAAGTGAAAAATGTTTAAAGTCAAAAAATCTAGTCCCGCAATGTGCTGAAATACTTGTTTTTTCCACTTTAAACGCAGATATCTTGCAATCTGAGCGGTCAAAAATTCTGAAATTTTTTCCACACATTCTCATACTAGTTAGGTGTAAGATCCTACGGTTAGATGTGCAAAAAAAAAACATTTTTCATTTTTTTTTACTCCTTGCTATAGAAATGGCAGATTTGATGGTTTTTTGGCAGAAAAATGCCTTGGGCCTTTAGGGGTTAATCCATAAATGCCGTGGAGGATGTTTTCCGGCCGATGAATGACAAAGAATTTCTCCATGCAGGGCAGAAGTGCAACTTAACCCCTAAAGGACCGAGGCCTTTTTTCTACCAAAAAACACTCAAAATTGCCATTTTTATAGCAAAGAGTAAAAAAGACTGAAAAATATTTTTTTTGCATATCTAACCGTAGATCTTACACCTAACTAGTATAAGAATGTGTGGAATTTTTTTTAGAATTTTTGACTGCACAGATTGCAAGATATCTGCATTGTAAGTGAAAAAAACAAGTTTTTCAGCTCATTACGAGACTAGATTTTTTGACTTTAAACATTTTTAACTCAAAATTTTTGCACTACATAGTTTTGAGCTTTAAATCTTTATTGTGGAGAATTGAGTTGAGAGTCTAGGGGAAAAAAATTCCAAAAAATTTAATTATCATTCTTAAAAAGATTGTTAAGTAGAAGTAGGTACAAGATAGAAGGAAAATCTAAAATATTCATATATTTTAAATAGAATTAAAATGCATTAATCGCAATGGTGAGATTATTCTAGCAAGTAAAATAAACCATGCACAAAAAAAATTTGAAAAATTTGAAAAATTGCATTCAGAAATGATTCCTACAAGTTATTTTTTTCAAGAAGATACTCTAACTGCCCAAAAAACAAGAATGTCCATAACTTTCTCATAACAAATCCAAATGAAATGAATCAAAGCTTTCTAGATAGAAAAAAATATAATCTATGAGAAAAAAAATATTAAAAAGAAAAAATTCAAATTTTTGCAAATTTTTTGTTGTTGCCCGGACTGCCCCCCCCCCTCCACTGTTTTGAGCTTATTTGGTCATAACTTTTGTTCCCGGGCACCGATTGTGAAAAAAATTATATTATCACATAGCTTATCAAATTTTCTATCTTCAAAAAAAAATTCAAAAAATCACGACAAAAATTCAGTCCGTAGGTACTTGCCCAAAAACGCATTTGTCCCCTGAAGGGACAAACGTCCTTTAAAGATTAAAATTCATCCTCCAAATTTTGTGGGAAAAGGGAAGATCATCTACAATAATTTGACTTCCAGTGAGTGCTTTTGAATTATTTTAATCCAACAATTCTTACGGTGACAAAACAAATGATTTCCACGGTTATGAACCTATCATTTAAGGGTTAAGGTAGACAAGCCTATTGCCACCCTGCTTTGGAATTTGAGTATCTTGGGGCCAATTCCAAGAGGGGCACATATTTTTTCAGAGGTGTGTTCTTGTTTCATGAGTTGAACCCGAGTGGGATTATAATTTTCCAACTAAAATTGTAATTTCTACGAATTTTTGAAGTGGTGTGCCCTGAAGTTACAAAACCACCCATAGAGTGGGATCAAAAAACGTTCCAAAAACAACCCATTACTGCCTTAACATGTATCTATTGGCACTTAAGTTCCCACCAATGAAGAATTGACACGTTACCCCTTTGGCCATTAATGCATTGAAATTGTTAAAAAAAAATGAACGGATTTGGATTTTGTAGTGAATGGAATTGAAGTCAAAAGTAGGAAAATGGAATTGGACAATGAATGGTGATGGGCTTGTTTACCTTACTACCACATGAGATGTGGCAGTGCCGTGGCCACATAACATTGTTAACCAATGCTAGGGAGCTCCTTTTTTCTCCCCCCAAAGCAGGAGCCTCCCCAGTCTGAAAATTTATCATAATAGTGCTTAACAATTTTTGTAATTTTGAGGCCCGTTCCTAAAATAGGAAATAGGCCTCATACCTTACATTCTATAATGGCTGAAATTCATCTCCATCCAACATGAAGCATTTTATCACTATTGAACTTGGCTACAAGTTACACCACCCAGCAATGATGAAACTTGGTTTATAATTGAATTTCCCCTAGGTATTTAGGGGTGAATTATACCTCCACCTAGGGGGGAATGAATTAGCCTAGTGAACAATATTATGCACCTGGTGCTTGGCAACAACCTCATGTTAAAACCAAATTACCTTTCACTGAGGCCATAGTCAAAGTTGGCCAAGTCAATGCAAATATAGATCTGTCCTCTACAAAGACTCTCCATTGCGGAGCAAATGTGGAAGTGATGGGAAGAATGACAAAACTTATACGATGAAAGAATGCTAGTGTGGAGCCTATGGCATTGAACGAGCGCAATAAGGCCAATTGGCAAGGCTTAGTGGAAAGGCTCTTATTACATCTACATTTTTCCAAATCAGCATTGAAGTGAATTTCCTATTGTTGTACATTATAAGGTTTTTTTTAATCAACTTGGGATTACAAATTAAGGAAGATTGAAAAAGATTCCATTTTTTCTTAGCATGCATTTTTTGGACAAGGTATGAATAAATATGATTTTTTTTAAAGTGTTGGAATTAGGTGCATTTGAAATTGCCCCTAGATTTGTGGCTTTCAATGTGTCATTTCTCTAGTCTCGATACTACTTAACTTGCAAGGTAAAATATTCATATCTTGAACTTTGTTGTACTCTCCTTTTTGAAATGAAGTCAATTTTACCATTTGCTAAGAAAAATCCAAACCAAACCAAACCAAATAACAACCCTACGTTTTTATAAATCAAGGTTGTATATTTTAAGCATGAATATGTGTGTAGGGGTTGTTTTTGGAAATGGGGAGCAATTTGGTGTATATACTCATTGTACACTTTAAGATAAAGGGGTGTTTTAAGTGAGTTTTTAAGTATAGTCCTAGACATAAGATTATACGTGATGATCTTTAAGGAGATTTTCAACAAAAAATTACTAGAAATACATGTGTTTCTAGTAAAATTTGATTGAAAATCTCTTAAAAGGTCATTACTTATAAGCTTATGTCTAGGACTATACTTAAAAACTCATTTAAAACGCCCCTTTCTCTTGTAGTCGTAAGTTACTCCAGAAGCTAGATTCATTGCTTCTCCTTGCCAAATAGAATTTCCTATATTGCTTATCAACAACAAGCTTCTACCATTTGGAATAGCTTTGATAACATTTGGATCCACTCCCCTGTTCTTGCTAGTATGCTAAACTCCTACATTATCTGGATCAATAAGGGCCCTCCTCTTTGTTTGTTTCAGTAGTTCATTTGATTTCCTTTTGGGTTCTTGCTCTTATCTCTTCATTGTCCAGCTCTTGAGCTTAATTGTTGTTTTTGGTTTTTTTTAATGCAATGGTTCATTCCATCTGTTAAAAAAGAAACCAAATTGTACCTAAGCCAAGTATGGAATAAATCAATCCTTCAAATGTCACCTACCGCAATGAATCCCATTTGTTTAAAAAAAATGTCGCCCACCAACTTGCACTACACATGGGACTGTAAATCACGGACAATACAAAATTCTCCATTCAAAGTGGGCCCTGTGGGCTGAATTTATTCCTAGGAAAAACGCAGGAATTTTTTATTTGCCACATATGAAAAAAAATTGCAAATTCAGAATTCATATTTGCAATCAGAGACCCCAATTTAGGCATGAGAGTTCCACAACAAATCCTAGACATGGCTCAAAATAGGGGGCTTTTGTTTACTTTTATCCCCCAAAAAACACAAAATTCACCCTGTTGGGCCCACTTCTAGTAGAGGATTTAGTGTCCTGCGTAGATCATCAACTAGATGAGTTGAAGTTGGACAAATGCCACCTGAGGTAGGAGGTCCTGAAATTGCATAGGCTCTAAAATCGCCCATCCTATTCAAATGTACATTGTTTGTACATGTTGCTTTTTCATATCCTTCAGCGATGTACAATCAATGTACATTTTAGAGGGTGGATGATTTCAGAGCCTTATGCCACTTCAACTTCAAAATTTCATAACTAATTCTAGAAAGTTCCAAAAAACATTAAATGACTTGTGTTAGATGCCAATTCCTCTTGTCTTTCAAGGAAAATTCACTGAAAATTATTCTGAGATGTTTCACCTCCCAAAAAATCAATTTCAGCTCTTAAATGAGGGATTTATGGACCTCCTACCTTATGGTAAATGAAAAGTGCCATGGATAGAAAAGTGAAATAGTATGGCCAATAGGTTTGTTCTCTCCCTACCAGGCCACTCGTGGCTGGCAGGTTCTTGTACTTTTACCATTGCAATGAAATTCCGTTTCATTTGTGCCAAGAAAAAAATAAAAATAAAAATAGTATGGACAACATATAGCAAAAATTTAAAAATGAATGAAAACCAACCAACCAACAGTCAAATGGTCCGGCCTCATGTGAAATTGTCTGAGATATCTCTTCATTGTCCAACTTCGGGGCTTGGTTGTTTTGTATTGTGTTTCTTTTTTTAATGCAATGGTTATTCCATTTGTTCAAATAAATAAATAAATTGTCTGAGATAAAAATGGCCGCCGGTCGTTCACTGGCTGTACTGTTTCCTTTTGCAATGGAGATTGTCAGTGTGTGTTGTTGTTTTTTTTGTTTTTTTTTTAAAACAAATGGGAAGATTGTCCGTGTTTCAAAAAAAATAAAAAATAAATTGTCTGAGATAGTATCCAGGAGTCGGTCATGACAAAGATCACAGCTCCCAGTCCTTCAATTCCCTTCTTTATGTGTCTACTGTTGGTACCCTGAAATAGAGATATACTGTAAAGCTTTTTTTATTTTACAAATAATCTATTGTATACTCTGTCTATACATAGAAATTCATAAAGAATATACATCATTTTCTGGAAATCTTAATTAAAACGTAGTTAATCAGTTGGTGCTATTATTGTACTCAATTTTATTGGAAATTAGATATGATTGTGTGAATTGAGAGGGTCATTTACCATGCTCCAATAATTCATCACCAAAAGTGAGGTTCAAATGGCCTGATAGTATCATTCAAAATGAAGGAAATTTCAAAATAAACGAGAGGGTGAATCAACATTAAAAGGGTAGGGTAGGTTATGTTCATGAGGGACGGACTCATTTGAGTGAGGTGGGTTTTTTTAATTAAATTTAAATTTAAAAAAAATTTAATAAATTTTTTGGAGTGAGGTGGGCTTTCAAGTCTGGTGCAGGATGCAAAGCCTGCTAGCTGGGCAGGAGTCATGTGAACTCTGAACAAAGGGAGATGCAAATCAATCAATCAAAGTTTGTTGTTGTTGGTCACTACACAAAGTACTTCTACTTCTCTTGGCAGCCTGACACTTCCACCAAAAAAATCAAAAAATCACTCTAGAAAAGTTTAGAATTAAATTAACCCCTAAAATCCTAAGGCCTTTTTTTTTCAGAAAAAACACTAAAAACTTCCATTTGTAAGGTAGGAGGTCCATAAAGCGACCATCTAAGAGCTGAAACTTAATTTTGGAGAGGTAAACATCTTGAAATATTTTTCAGTAAATTTTCCTTGAAAGACAAGTGGAATTGACATCTAACCCAAGTTGTTTCATATTTTTTGGACCTTTGTGGAATTAGTTACAAATTTTTGAAATTGGAAAAAAGTGATCATTTGTGGTCATAAAAAGCAACCACCTCTTGAAAGTGTGCATAGTTGGTACATTGAAGAAAGCAAAATGTACCTCTGAGTCATGTTCACTTTTAATGCCCAGTTGGAGTTTGAGCCTCCTACCTTATTGCAAAGATGGAGCCTAAAATTTTACCAACTGCCTTTTTTTTGCATATTGTATCACAGGATGTTGCACTAAACTAGTACAAGAAAGATTGTGTGAAATGAAGAAATTTCAAAAACTGTCATTAAATAGATTGTAAGATATTTGCGTTTAATGTAAAGAACATGTTTTTTTGTGCATGTTCTGTGGCTATATTATTTGACTTTGAATCTTCTTAAATTAAAATTTTTGTACCAAATATTTTGATTTCAAAAAAAAATATGTTAAAAATTTGAGTTGAAAGTATTGGGGAAAAAAATTCAAAGAATAAATACTTGGTTTTCATTCTTCAAAAAAATTGTTGAGTAGAAGTAGATACAAGATTAAAAGGAAAAACTGAATCATGAATAGCTCGAAGATGGAATTTAAATACACTAATTTCAATTGGGAGATTGTTGTTGCAAGCATACTTAATCTTCTAGACCCTTTTTTTCTTAAATTGTGAAAATTGAGTTCAAAAATGAATACAACACGTTATTTTTTTAAGAAGTTTCAATGATTGTCCACAAAAAATAAGCTCTATAACTTTCACATTACTAATCCAAATGGAATGAATCAAAGCTTTCCATGTAGACAAAAATATAATCTATGAAAAAAAATTATAAGAATTTTAAGTGGTCTCCAAACCCTTAGTGTTTAGATGTCCAGACAATTCTAGACAATAAATAGAGAGGTTCCAAGTGCTTTTTAGACCACGTAACTTCTTATTCATCCAAACCAATGCTTCACAATTTTAAAAACACACTTTATTTATAGAAAAATTTGATGACATTAAGATAAATAATATATATTCATAAAGATATAAGCAAAAATATGAAAAAAATTCAAGAAATTATTCAAATGCTAAAGTATTTAAATTGTTCAAATAATGGTTTGAGCAGTGATTTTTATTTTTATTTTGGAGAAGTAGCCAACTATTTCTTTGATACTTGTGTGATATTTGTAGAAATTCTAGGTGATACCTATGTGAAATTTGGCTATTGACTTGACCCCTAGAGTATTTTGACTATTTTTATTAAAAAAATCTAAAATTGCCACTTTCAAGTGCATTGAGTACAATTGAAATGTAAAAACAATTCTCAAACTTTCAACCATACAAAGTTGAACTAGAATTCTATAGGACTTTATAGAAAAGAATTCAAACCATTTGACTATATAGATTGCGAGATTATAGCGTTTGAAGTTAGAAGAAAATAAATTTTTGGCCTTGTCCAATACCGTCAACATAGTTTGACTCATCTTTGTGGAGGAGAAGGCACTATCCAATCATGGGAACTTGGACCATTGGCTAGGTAGTTTTTTCAATTACTTGAATACCAATTTTCAAAGATAATAGAGGTATCTAACATACCTAAAACCATCTTGCTATTATGTAAGCCTAGGAGCATGAGCATATGAGCCTAGAAGACTATATACCTATGTAATAGGTGTCTATAATATAGAAACCTTCTATGATTATAATGTAACAATGATATAGGTACCTATATTATAGGTGTTTACATTAAAAACACTTTCAATGGTTGTAGTATATGTACTTATATATATGGGTGATTGCAAAAAACACTTGTCATATTTCTTGTCCCCTTGTCCTCGAGAATTAGTTTTTTGCTCATAACTTTTGCATTGTTTGTCCTTTTGGCATGAAATTTGGAATGAAGGTAGATGTGGTAGTTGCAGACAATGAATAAGTTTTTAAGTTTTTTTAAAATTAGTTGACTATTTTTAACCTACCCCCAATTGGGTGTCTATCTTGGCCATTTTGGGGGGTTTTAGTCCTATTTTTGACCCAAAAATGCAAATTTGAAGCTACAAATTGGACGTATTGGAGGTCTATTAACATTACAAGGGCTGACAATGATTTTCTTATGAAAATAGCAACATGTCAGTTGCACACATGGGGTCAAAGTGACCTTCCTTTGCGCGAAAGCTACGAAGAGGGAAAAAATTTCCTTCATGAATTTTTTGGTGCACTGCGAGCACAGTCTTCTCGGCTTTTCTTTTGGGAATTTTTTGAATTTTTTTGAATTACTAAAAATGAAAATTTCCATAGATTTTCTGCTCCCAATGGCTTCTGCAGTACTTCGTAGTAGTTTGTAGTACTGTATAGTACAACATAGTACTAAATCAACGGTTTAGATCTGCAGGCGCCTTGAATCAATGGTTCGGATTTGTTGGGGCGTTGCTAAAACATAGTATTGGTAGTATTGCATAGTACTACCAATTCTATGGCCAAAAGATGCAAATTTGAAGGGAAAACGTGAAGTATCTCTTGCAACTATCCATATGCTTAAAGCTCACATGCTCGCACTTTCATGCTCACATACTAGCACCATTGCATTGAGAAGATGTCCTTCCCAAGCAACTAAATGAATAAGATTTCAATTTTTTGAGAGAACTCGTTTTTGGAAGAATCAAAATTCCAAACGTCAACACAAGTCTTTTTTTCTCTAAATCAATAAAGAGATCATAAATTTAAAAAATCTCATGAATTTACACTAGAATTTTTGTTAATGGTTTTGAAACTGTTTTAAAAATTCCATTTTTAGTGCATTGAGTGAAAATTGGAAATTTTCTTTTTTCATTTTCAACCACAAATTATTTTTCTATTATACTACAAGAATATGTGAAAAAAATTCAACCCATTTGGCTTCATAGATTGCAAGATATAAGCATTCAAAATTAATGATAAAACTTCACAACTGACCCGATTACTTGTTCAATTGCTTGCCCTTTCTATTAGCATATTGCCCACACTGTCCTAAGACTTTTGAGTCTCATAACTTTTGATCCAACCACCCGAATGGAAAAAAATTATATTTTTGGGAAGTTTGTAGAAATGTGCATCTTTGGTAAGAATTTCACTTTCATCCGATCAAAATTGACTTTGTATTTATGAACCTACCTAAGCTTTCAAACAACTTTACAAGCGCTTACCCTCTAAATGCCCAAGGCCTTTTTTGAACTTCTAGGAATTTGCTCTAAATTGAACAAAAATCCAACATTTTGATAAGTTGTATCAATTTTTTATGAATTGTAACCGTACAATTTCAAACTAGTCATGTTAGAGGTCACATCGAAAAACACAACAATATCACTTATGAATTGAAAGATTATAATGTTTGAACATGAGGGTGTTAAAACTGCAAAATTGACTTGAAGTCTTTCAATCCTCTTTTCACATCCCAAATCTAAAAAGGTGGGCAACAAAAATTGGCCTCAGACATTTAGGGATTAAAGAACTTTAGGGGTTATAGACAAGGAGGAATTTGTCTATATTGTAGAAAAACAAATCATGTACAAAAAATAGTCTTTTGTATTTTCTCTGTAGCAAAGTGATAAAAATGTTTGCCAAAAAAAAGCATTGGATTTGAACATGGACCTTGCTACTGAGCTACAAAAGTTTTTGTTGGGTCTTGTTCAAATGGGGATTATAATTTTCTTAGGATGTATTTTGGATATGACATGTAAAAACTATGAATTTTCAATGTGTTTAAGTAGGTATCCTCAAAATTGACTATAGGCTTGTTTGAATAAAGGTTGTACATTTTAGACAAGAGTCTATAGGGTTCAATTCTAAAAATAGATCACAATTATTACAACTAATTTATACCTTCTACATTTGTCTCAAAATTTAAAAATGACCATAATGGGCTATAGATGTGACTCTAAATGAAGGGTTTATGTCTCAATCATTTTGACTAGCCTTATACACCAGATTAGAGCGAATGAAGAAGTAAAATGAAACTTTATAGAGTAGGCGACAATAAATTGTATTCACAAATATGTATTGTTTCTTACTAAATACAACTTCTCGACCATTTTAGAAACAAAGTTTAGATGCACCATTGTGTAGAAACTAAACATTTTCAATTTGAAATGGAAGTTCAACTTACAATTTGATTCAATTCAATTTAAATGGGGTAATCATTAGTGATGATAACAATGTCAGAATTGAAAAGACAAAAGATTTCATAACAAAAGCATCAATATTTTTTCCTAATAGTATGTACTAGAAAAATACCACACTGTATTTTGAACTCTTTTCTTCATAAACTATTATTTTTTTCTATTGAGATTTTAGTTTGTAATATTAAAACAAAATGATAAACTAATTAAAAACTAATCCCCCTCCCTCCCCCTCATTCAAGCACCCCATAAATTGGTTGATTTTGCATTGAAAGGTTAAGTTATGGCACCCAAGTGAGTGCTCTCATCGTCATTGTCTCCTCCTATCATGAGCTAGGAGACTTGTGTCCGCACAATCAAATTCTAAGCTTCATGAATTTTGATAATTGGCAAATGTCTTAATGGATTTATTGGATGAATGAGGCATGATTCACAACCAATTTCATCGCTGAATTTACTGGATGAATGAGAAATGATGGTGAGAATACATAAATACATGTACAAAATACAAATTTACTACCGGCACCCTCCCAATTGAAAGCCCATCCATCATCCCATATAGGTGACGAAACTCTTGTGAATTCAGTGGGTTTGGTAACCTTTATCATTCTCAACGAGAAATTAAAAACTGCGTATGATTGCTCAAGTTGCTCCTTGAGTTGAAGCCAAGATGAGAATTAGATTTTATGGTCCAATTAAAACAGACATAAAATTGCTCTATTAATTAAAACCAATTGCTTGCTCCAGTAACTTAATTACAATCGGGTACTCCATTTCCATCATCCCATGTACCTTACTTGAAGGTCTAATTTGGCAGTGAAGTGTGGACTGTCGAGTTTCTTTTTCAGGCGCAAAGGGACTCGGCAGGGGGTTATATTCTAGGATATTCCAAAAATTCACTTGTAATCTTCCAAAAATTTCACTTGTAATATTTTCAAAAATTTAGACATCCCAAAAAATACTTAATTTATGTCTGAATCTGACCTTCACGTAGGGTATGTTAATTAGGTGACAAAACTCTAACTTGTGAATTAGTGTGGTTTTGTCACCTTGATTCATGACGAGAAATCAGTAGCTGGGGATGATTGCTCACTCAATTTAAGGTGTGTAGTACCCCAAATTTGCACCCTGTCCTAAAACTGTCATCGTCACTATCCAAAATCAATGTGTATGTATGTTGAAGAAAGGAGTTTAGAATATCTACCAATTTTTTTTTAATGTCGCGTTCTTTGGTGCATTGGAACCTCTCTACACTTGCCAACAAGAAAAAATGGAAATTTGACCAGTCTAATAATAGTAACTACACTAAATAGTGAAATTAGGTTGCCTGACACTAATTTCTTAACATTCTACACTATATCAATATGTATAGGTACTTTCCAAGGATGCAGTAATGTAAGAACTATGTGTGAGGCATGGGTTGGTGCAGTGGTTCATGGCTCGGGATTAGAGATTGGCATGTGCCTCCATCTAGACAAGCATTAGCCACGAGGTAACTTCTGTGAGGTAAGGCAACCTAATTGTCAAGGCAACCAAATTTCACTAATTAGTGTACATTGAATAGTGAACATAGGTTGCCCCACACCAATTTCTCGACATTCTACACTATATCAATATATACAGTTACTTTAGAAGGAAGCAGTACAATAAGAACTATGCGTATGGCATAGGTTGGTGCATTGATTTGTAGCTCGGAATTAGAGATTGGCATGTGCCTCCATTTGAACAAGCATTAGTCATGAGGTAACTTCTTTGGGGTAAGGCAACCTAATTGTTAAGGCAACCCAATTTCACTATTTAGTGTAGGCACAATAACAAAAGTGGTAGTTTGGGGGGTACCCACCTGAGAGCATCCTCAACCAGGACTGAGTTATTTGGCATTGTATTGCAATATTTCGAGTTAGTTTGGAAGGCCTCCAAGTTAACGAGAGGGGGGCAATTTGTTGTGCCACAACCATCCCAAATTCTAATTTGGTTGATTGGGCAAAATGACTACTTTTGTGAGTGCAAGAATTGTGGAAGTTGAGCTGCCTAAGTTCAGCTGCTTATTCATGATTTGTTGGTTACTCATATGAAGAGCTGGAGCATGGGAGCTAAGCTCAATTGTCACCATGATTGCTCTAACTATTGTAGTGCATAGTAGGCCGGCGAGGGCTCAACAAAGAGCACAAATTTGTTGTGCAAGGGCTTAATTTTGTAGGGCTTGCAAAGGTGACAATTGCAATTGCAATAACAATTGCACTAGGGCCACGTTTCTGCTGACCAATGGCAACATACCATTGTTGGGCATGAGTAAAGGCCGGACTGAAGATGCTCTTACCATGGAAAGATTACTACTTTGTTTTGAGCGAAACCAAAATTCAAGGTCTTGGAGTAGGTAATAAGGTAGAAACATCCCTGTTCCCATTCCTGTACCTTAAATTGTCACGAAATCTGTCCTCTAGACTTCCCATTAGTGTGTCCTTGAAATGCTTAGCTATGATTCACTAACATATTTGAAGGAGACATATCTAACTCTCATTTGTTAACTATTGATTTTTGTTGATTTCGATTTAGGATCCACCTATGTGACAGTTTCAGTGGTCTAGGGAGTCATTACTTTGAAAAATCATAGAAATTACATACTACATCCAAAAAATCTTTTTTTTTAATATTCATCATTTTCACTTGTTAATACTACAAAAATATTACATTTATGAAAAGGTGTCTCCAACTGTGCTGAAATTGCTAATATTGATGGTTTTGGGTGCTTCCACCGTAGTGACTGGTAATGAACTTAATATGTAATACTTCACTTCCATGATACACAAGTGGCAACTGAACTGTGAGTAAGGTAGGAGGTCCTTAAATGGAGCGGGCATTAAAATGGAGCCCTAACTGAAATAAACTGTTTGTACATGTTATTTTTTCGTAGCCTCCATCAATGTACATACTGTGTACATTTTAGCTAGGGCACCATTTTAGAGCCCTATGCCATTTCAACTTCAAAATTTTTTAACTAATTCAAAAAAGCATGAAAAAATATGAAACGACTTGGGTTAGATGTCAGTTCAATCTGTTTTTCAAGGAAAATTGACTGAAAAAAATTTCAAGATATTTCACCTCCTCAAAATTCAGTTCCAGCCCTTAAATGCTCCATTATAGGACCTCCTACCTTATACGTAATCACACACCTCCATCTTTGATGAAGACTCCAAAAATCAAAACCATCACAGTCCATGTCGTTAAGCCTGTGGACAATAACGCCCCGTGACATTAGGTTAGGTTAGGTTACTCCTAACAGCTTGGAGATGTGACGCATTCAGTGATAAGTGGGAAAGAAACCAACCTGATTTGTCTGCGTACATAATTAACTCCCCCCACGGGTTAAGTTAACCTGGAAGGGTGCACGGAGCCATAAAGTGGACGGACACGAGAATGAGGAAATGCCAAAAATTCTGTAAAATCACGGATATATATACATACATACATATGTATCACTTAATTGAAGCTGTCTTACTTATTTGTAATGCGCATCACATGTGATTGTGGAATCATGAAATAGAGCCTTCTTGAATGAGATCCAGAGTTTCATGTGTGGTGGGGTTTAGGGCTGCTTCACACTATGGCCGTCCAAATCAAGAGTCCGTGGGATTGAGAGTCCAAACTTTGTTGAGAGTCCAAAGAAATTGGTAATAAAAAAGGCAATAAAAAATAGGAATTGGAGCCTTCAACCGGCCATAGTGTGAAGCCTCTAAAGGCCAAGCCCAAAGTCCAAACCCTTGGCAATGAACTCCCACGGCCTCTCAATTTGGATGGTTATAGTGTAAATTCTCCAAAGGCCAAGCCCAAAGTCCAAACCCATACCAATTTAACGGTTGAGATCTTGTAAGTTATTAAATGAACTCCCACAACCATAGTTTGGACTCTCGATCATAGTTTGGGTCTCCATTTTTAGCCGACCCAAACTTTTGTTGAGAGCATGTCGTCATGTAGGCAATTCACTGCCATGTAGGTAGTTGGAGGTCTATGGCCTTTGAACTTGTGCCTTCTAGTGTGAAAGGCCGAGAGTCTGAACTCTTGGTTTCTTGCATTGTGATTGGTGGAAACCCACGGACTCTTAGACTTTGGCCATAGTGTGAAGTGACCCTTAGTTGTCTTCTTAGAATACAGTGCTTTTCTTATAAAATACACCAATTCTACATGCCAATGGGATCACTGAAGAGTGTGCTATTAGGTGGGGGAATTTGTCGACATCCAAGAGCCTCTAATTCCTTGATTTTTAGACAATCTCTATATGTGTGTACCTTGAAAGTACCAAAACCCGATGATTTTATTTTTATTTTTATAAGAACATTACAATTTTCATAACTTTTGACTACATGGTTAAAAAGTTATTGCATGATATGTCATTTTCATTGGTCGGCGGGCAGCCCGGGCAACAAAAAAAGCTTCTTAAAAAATCACTTTGAAAAAAAATTGAAATTGAAATTGGTTCTTTAGATTTATATATATGCAGGAAGCTTTGAATCATTCCATTCCGATCAACGAGTCAAAAGTTATGAGGAGTCTTAGTTTGAGGGTAGTTATGCAATTTCTACTCTAAAAAAACTTTGAAGTCCTTTATTTAACTCAATTTTCAATATTTTTGAAAAAAAATAAAAACATTGGGTGTAGATTGTTTATAACAACATTACAACTGTTGGGATTGGCATTTTTCAATTCCATAAATAAATTCTTAACAATTTAGTGTTTTGAATCATTCTCTACCTCTTCCTACTTCCTATTTTTTTCCTACATGTTGAACAATTTTAAATGATCTGAAAATTTTCAAGCATGTAGCCAACTGGCTTTGAAGAATGAATCCGAAGAGTAACCACCATTTTGGACATTTTTTCATACAAATGTGACCTTGTGAAGGGCAGCTGCCCGGATTTTTGCAAGAACAAAAAAAGGATTTTTGTCAATTCAAACGCTATTATCTTGCAATCCACACCGTGGAAAATTCTGAAATTTTTTCCACATCTTCTCAAACAAGTTTACTACAAGATCCTATGGTTATATGTGTCCAAAAATGTTTTTTTTCTAAAATTTGACACTAGTATTAGAAATGGCAGCTTTGGAGCGTTTTTGGTAAAAACATAGTCAAAAACCTTTAGGGGATAAAATCCCCATCCTCTTAAAAAGTTAAAAAAAAAAATGAAAAAAAATGAAATTGACACCATAAGAATGTGTTCAATGTTACTAGATGGCCAAAATGGAGTCCTCAATGCTGCAAGTGTAAAAATGTGTTCAATATTCACTAAATAGCCAAAACGAAGTCCTCAATGCTCCAAGCGTTAACCTTGATGGCTTGAGAATGGCCAAATTTGAATTGAACTTGGGGTATTTTTTTGGTGTATTTGACATACATACAAGGTGCACAAAAGTTTACAACACTTACAAAAGTTTGTATTCATATTAAGTTGTATCCAATGACACATGGCACTTCCAATTTAGATCATTATAAATTGCACCTCCTCCATCTCAAAGAAGTGGCAAAATGATCATATATTCTATATGTATAGTACCATATTTGAACATGATAAAAGTTTTGGATATCAAAATGACCTCCATATGAAAGGTGATGTTGAATTTTCAATCCAATGATATAAGTCTTGCCATATTTGGGTACATTCTTCATATCCAAGAGAAAAAATACACAACCATCCACATATATATATATGGTCCCCACCAAACCTTTTAAGGGTTATTAGAGCATCACCACCCATTCTTCCAAACAGGGCTCAAGGAATGTAGTGACTTGAGCCTTGCACCTCCCAGGCTCTTTTTATCCTTGGAGACATCCCAGTCATCCCGGCCCTCAGAACCCAACCAAACTAAAAGTCTAGACGTGCATTAATGAATTGACAAGTTGACGTTGCTTGAACTATGGATGGAGAGAGAGTTGCTAATTAAAAAAATGCAAGAAATGAGGTGTTGCGACCCACAAACCAACGAGATCAAGCAACAATCAACAAGCATGCCAAGGACGTTGTGCTATTGTTTGTAGAGAAAATTTTAGTGTAATTAGGCTTTGTCCATCCCTGAATGGGTCCACGTTGGGGCATATGTATGTGGCCGGCCCAGCTTTGTTGCCAATGGGTAGTGATGCTCTTAACCTCTAAACTTGTGAAATCTAAGGTAGGTACACCAAAATGTGCCATTGACCTTAAATCGCCATCCATACTCTCTATACATCTCCAAAATCAATTCTGTACCTATGTGGAAGAAGCCATTTTAGAACCAAACTTTTTTCCTTAACCCCTAAAGTTCCTTGACTATGTTCTTACCAAAAATGCTCCAAAACTGCCATTTTTAGTACAAGTTTCAAATTTTTAAAAATATCATTTTTGGACACATGTAATTGTAGGATCTTGTAGTACTCTGGTTTGAGAATATGTAGAAAAAATTTCAGAAATTTCCATTGTGTAGATTGCAAGATATTAGCATTTGAAGTGGCAAAAGTCCTTTTTTTGGCCCTACAAAAAATCGGGTAGCTGCACTTTACAAGATCATATTATTATGAAAAAATTTCCAAAATGGTTGTGCTTCTTTGGATTCATTCTTCAGGGCAAGTTGGCTATATGCTTGAAAATTTTCAGATCATTTGGAATTGTACAACATATAAGAAAAAAATAGTAAGTAGAAAGAAGTAGAGAATGGTTCAAAACACTAAATTGTTAAGAAGTTAATTATGGAATTGAAAAATGACAATCCCAATGGTTGCAATGTTGTACTAAACAATCTACATCCTAAAATTTTAATTTTTTTGAAAAATATTGAAAATTGAGTGAAATAAACGACTTCAAAGTTTATTTTAGAGTAGACAATCCATAATTGCTCGTAAACTAAAAATCCTCATAACGTTTGACTCATTGATCCGAATGGAATGATTCAAAGCTTTCCACGTATATATAAATCTAATAAACCAATTTCAATTTTTTTTTTTTGAAAAAAGTGATTTTTTCAAATCTGCCCGGACTGCCCGAGTTGAGAAACAAACTGCATATCATGCAATAACTTTTGACTCGTATGTCCAAATGTCATGAAATTTTGTGCATATGAAAGATATTCCTTGTCCCCACCTTCTATAAAAATTTCAGCCCAAAATATGCAAATCTCCAGTCACACGTACCTGCCCAAAATTTCTATGTTGCCAAAAAACACATGTTGGTCCTTTAGGGGTTAATAACTTTTGCATACAGTATCCAAATGTTGCGTTCTTTGATGCGTTGGAACCTCCTTTCACTTGCCAACAAGAACATATGAAAATTTGACCAATTTAATAATAGTAACTAGGCTCCGTAGCAAAAAGTGGCAGTTTGGGTGTACCCACCTTACCTGAACCATACTGCCGTTCCGCCCGTATGTCAATTGTGTGTGTCTCCAGCCTTTTCCAGAGGCGAATTGACTTCCATTGTCAGCTCTAGTGGCGTCCTTACAACATCACCCCTTTCAATGTCCTTTCAGGCTTTCCTGAATTTGCCATTTTATCAGTTGATCATGTCAAAGTATGGCTCGTGGATGCACGGCAGGCAGGCGGGATTTCAGTCATGCAGATTAATAACTTACAGACTCCAGTACCGCCACCCTTCTCAATTCTGCCCTATGTACCCATGGGATACATTTCGGAGGAGAAGTGTACACCACAGGTACATGAAAGCTGAATTGAATTGAGAAGGGTGGTGCAGTGGTAATGGGTTGGTTCACCTTACTCACCAGTTTCCACACCAGCCTTTTTGGATGGGGGGACACCACTATGGGGCCAGATTGCACCATTTCAAAATAAATCTAGACTTTTTGCCAAATAGACGTAGTCCTTTTGTGCCAAAAATTTTCCATTTCTATTCAAAACGGGAATGAGCTTACCAAATTTGGATTAAAAAGTATAGGAGTGTCATTTAAAAGTGTGTTGTGGTCAAAAAGATGGATGAATGTAGGAATGCAATGCTTCACCCAATTTTAAGTGGTCGTCATTCTAGCACTTTCTCAAAAAGTATAAAAGAAGAAGAAAGGCACCGGTTTCCACCGCAGGACGTTAAATTTGTCCTACAAAGTGGAACTCGCAGGGTGAAAACGTAGAAAGGGAGGGGGGGGGGGGGGCGTAAAAGCAAAATCTTGCCCCTATTTTGAGCTATGTCTCGGGTTAGATTTAGACCTCTCCTTGCTAATTTGGGGCCTCTGATTGCAAATATGAATTCAGAATTAAAAATAATAATCTTCTTGTACCCTAAAAAAACTGAAAACCCGGAAAGACCCAGTAAATTAGTTCCTGAAGTGATTACTGAGCTGGAATTAAAATCCATCGCAACTTTCATCCTTAACTTCGTCTGTTTGTTTTATTTCTCTGTCCTTCTCCGTGGTGAATTTAATCCCATTTATGAGAAGGTTCAGTTCAGGAATGAAGTCCGGTTTTGAAAAAATAAAAAATAAAAAATATCTAAAATTCTAAAACCGCAATTTGCAAAGAACTCCCCTTCAGTTACGAACAGTTCTCCTATGAGCATGAAAATCATTTTTCTGCATGAAAGTGATAGTCGACATGGCTGTGCATTATTAGGTCATGAGTTGCTAGAGCCGGCCGGGGCCATCGAGGCCATTGAGGCCATCGGAACCCTTGACACCCTCGGGACCGTGGGGGCCATCGGGAATCAGTTGTCGTAGGGAGTCATCACTCCAAACACAATAGACAAAACTGCTAGTGGTACCAGGCCTGTGGGCAGCTTTTGATTAGACCTGTACATGGACGAGATTATACACATAGTTTTTAAGTCCACAAACTAATTTTTTATAAATTATTATTGTTGTACACATAGTCTAGTTACCGGCAGTCTATGAATTAATTTAATACTATTATTCTACACCTGGTTTTTAGTCCGTGACTTAATTTATTAGTATGGAGTCTTATTATTGTTATTGTTGAGTGTTGGGTTCCCTGATACCATTCATCATTTGCTGCCTATCAGTTAGCCCACTCATTGTTGGGCATTGGCGATGATACTTATTATTATTATTATTATTCATGCTCTCTCAGTGAGGAGGGGCCTGCCTCCCTGCAAGTGCATGGCTCTGACTTGAAAATGATGCCTCCGCCTAGGGAAATTGATCACCCTGGGCCTGGGGACGGACGGAGGCACGAACGGACAAACGGGTGGCCATTGTTTTAATGCTGCAATAGAAAGCAGGTGGAATAAACAGACCGAACGAACTCAGCTTCTTTATGGTGTCCTAGTTGGTGCCCAGCTCGAGACATGTGCAACAAAAAAAGGGCCAAAAAAGGGCCAAAAAGGTCATATATGTATGTATATGTATGTGTGTGTATATATATATATATATATATGTGTGTGTATATATATCAGGGCTCTTTTTTTGCATTGTAGATGAACAGTGGAGCCCCTGCGTGTTCTCCGTTTACTGGTGAATATTTGGAGGGAGCCAAACACAGTGGTGGAAACGTGTCAAAGGGAGTTGGAATCTGGCGACATATCACCAAAAAAAGAAGCCCTAATGTGTATATATAAATATATTTCAATGTAATGTGTATGGTCCCTATTGCTTCCTCAATTTCTAATCGGTCCCATTTGAGGATTGAGGAAGTTTTAAGAAAAAAAAAAAAATCTCCCCTCCATTGCCATCCCAAAATATTTGATGAAATACTATATACTAACTAGTAGAAAGTGAAATCGTATTTTTTTTTTTACAAAGTATGAATATGAAATGGATTTTTGAAGTGATATGGCATGAAGCCCATAAAGTACCTCTAGGTCCCCTACCAAACTAATGGAAACAGAATCTATGATGGTCACCTTCCTTACCTAAAATGATCATAGTATTTTCTTCAAGTGGTGACAATGTCAAGGCCTCCAAATGGTCACATTCTTTCAAGCATTTGAATTCTCCCAAAGTATGATCTGATTGAGGTCTCTAACTAAGATATTCTAAAGCTATTGCTAGCATTTGAATTCTCCAAAAGTATGATCTGATTGGGTTTTCTAACTAAGATATTCCAAAGTTGTTGCTAGCACACCCCAAAAGTGCCAATATGATTCGATTGGGGTCTCTAAGTAAAATACACCAAAGCTATTGCTACCACACCCCAAAAGTGTCATTGTCACATTAAAAAAAAGACATATTGCTTCATGTATTCAAACTTCTTTCATGACCATGGGAGGGCCATTTTTCCACTGACAGAACTAATCAAATGACCTCAACAAGGTGGCTTCACTTACTTAACTTACTTGTCTCTTTAGTGGAAATTTTGGACTTACTAAACCTAAGGTTACGAGACTTTATACTCAAAGCCCAGCTAACTTAAGGAAATTAAAAACGAAGGGTATGCTCGAGCCAAGTTTTAGGGTTTGTAGGGTTTGCGAGCTTCAGGGTCTTGCACCGAAGAGTACCGTATGTCGCACCATGCTTATCACATCGTATTGAATTTGAGGATGTGAATAACAACAAGGCACTCCAGTATTGGATTCGTCCGTCTGTTTTCTCGGCAAGTCCAGGTTCTGAAGCAATGCGGATATTTGATATACTGTATATGCGGTAAGCATTCTCATGTCTCAACTCTTTGATTTTGAAACTTTCTAACCACTCTTTGCGAAATTGAGGATCAAGCTTGTAAATTTGAAAATTGACGCATGTGAAATTGAAATTGAAGTTGAGGAACACTACTTATAAATTTGAAAGTTCACGCATATGAAATTGAAATCTGCTCTTTGTTGACACAGGTCATCAGTTCATAGTGAAAGCTTGGCAAACGAGTAGTCTGAAGCTCACGGAGGTGAAGTATCTGCTGTCAATGGTGGAATATATTTGCATTGCTTGCGGAGGTTAAGCATTATGAGGTGGATGCGGAATCTTTCTACGGAAATGTTAGCGAATTGCATATCTGCACGCTCTTGTTTTCTGTTTGGAAGTTGAAGGGCTGTTCTGGGAGCGGAAGAGAGACGGTCTTCACGCGCAAGCAGGCTTTTCAGGTACTCTTACTACCTTATTTCTTTGCGATTTATTTCCGTTCGAGAGGTGACATTCATTTCTCTTATGCCAAATTTCAATGCCTTTACTTTGTGTGCTCGCGTTGTCTCTCATTTGATGCTTTACAAATTGTCGCATCCTGCTACAGTATTAGAATAGATCCGGTTTTAAGGAGAATTCTATACTTTACGAACAATGATTGTGGTAGGAAATGATTGAGAATTGCAAGGAAGCATTAAGAAGTGAGTGTCTTGCAAAAGTGATTGTTGGAATTGCGAATTCGAGGCATGGAAATAGAGGTTTATGATCAGCTCAATCTTCAAGAAAACATTCTTATCCGATCTTGCCTCTCAAAATTTGGTAAGAGTCAAAGCATGATCTGGTCGGTGTAGCAAATTCCATAAATTAATCCCGAAATGTAGAATAAGGAGAGCGTGTGTTGCGATATTTAAATTTCTGTAGAAAATCTGGCTGCATATGGAGTGTGGGGGCAGGTCTCATATAATTTCCCTGATCTATCGGTAGGTACAGGGAAGCTCATTGCAGTTGCTTGAAAAATCTACTGATAATAGAGTTATTCTTAAAGGTTGAGCACTATTTCAGATTCGCTATTGAACCACCAAGAAAGGCGAGCCAACACTTATTCATGGCATTATTCGTTATATTCAACCCTGCTTTTAGGAGATACAAGGTCTGCACCGCACTTTGAATGATAAATAAGGATAATTCTAATGTGGACAGACTGACGCCGCAGGTGCAGACAAGGAATATGTCAAATTCAGCGGACATGTTGTGAAATTTTATGGTGCGCTAAGTGGTCACAAATTCCTTCAATGGCTGAGGACGGGAAAGAGAGTGCTTCTCATCACTAATGCTGCGTTGTACAACCTGAAAGGTGAAAATTTCAACTGTCATCGCCGCTTGCCCCTCTCCAAAATAACGTCTATCATACGCAGCTACCTGAGGCACCAATTTGTAATAAAAATAAAACGGGTACGTTGACAAGTTTCATCTCCTGTTTGATATGGAATATGCTAGTAGATTCACAATCTCCTGCTTCCAGTGCTGCGTGTTAGCTCCATATTAGGGCAGTTTAGATTGCACAGCCGAAGCAACAAGCTTAATAATTCAAACCAACGCCATGCTCACCTAGGGTTGAGGTAAGGAGTTCAAAATAATCCATTGCATTTATGATACCTTATAATGCATTTGAGGGAACAGTTGTCCAATCCACCTCAATAACTCAATGAGGTTGCTTGAATTCTTGCTATCTCAAAGGATTTTAGCATGCTGATGCTCATTCTTGTTACTTGGACTAGTGTAAAGTTGACATTGAACAATTGTTCCATCTCCTCTCATACATTTCACTTAGTACTGTCACAGGAGAGAGTGCGCCGATACTTGAGTGAGGAGGTGTCTGAGATCTGCGATAGTATCCGGTCTGCTCAAACGATCAAGTGCCGTGTGGCATGCCCTATTAAATACCAGGTGATTTTCTTCCGAGAGTCACAGTCTCCTCCTTGGAATGATCCAGTCCATGCAACTCTTACATTTCTGACCTCTTCACCATGATTCAAATCAGACTGTTGACACAAGTTTTTGGTACAAACAACCTTGACTTTCATAGCAGTAGCTCAAGGAAGTTGGCATACTGTTGCTACTTGCATCATTTGATGTTTATGTCGTGAATGATAAATCTTGCACGTAGAGTTGAATTTACGATCGAAAGGCTAGAGAATGCGTGGTGCAGTTGATTCTCCATAATGGCTAATTGGTTATCGCTTTATGAGGTTAAACCCCTATATTAGTTATCTTTCTGCTACTCCATAAAAAATAACAAGGAGATAGTCAATAGTTCACGGTTAGGCTTTTTGTGCCCTGCTACTGTTAGGTTTGTAGAAATGAAAGTTAGACTCTCACTTTATAGATATAATTGAATTAAATCTGGAGATATAGATGAATGAACAGAGGTTATGGATGTAAAAAGATAATAGTGTTTTGATTAAGATTGTCAAAAAATATTAATAAATAAAAAATATTGGTTAACACATGTATAGAAGGTAAATTTCTCTTGCTGGCTTCCTGTTAAATGAGCTGACAAATTTATTGAGCAAGTTTATAGTTCCTATGCACGTTCCATGATGTGCTGTAACCCTGCAAGCTATGGATTACCATTGCAGAAGAAGCAAGACTTACAAACCTTTGTGGTGCGCATGGCGCAACATGCACTGAACTTGATAAAGTCCAAGGTACAAGATTCAGGTCACCAAATTTTACGTCAATTAACATCTACCGATTTTTGATGTCCTGGTTAACTCGAGAATCTCTTCCGTTACTGATCTTCATCAATCTGGTGGAGCTTAAATAGAATTAATTCTGGGAACGATGGATACATGCCCTTGCCTCCCCCCTTGATTATATTCTGTTCAATTTGTCAATCGATGTTGTCAGAAATACTGAAAGTCATATGTTTTGATCAAACTAAATTTTTTTTGAAATTGTTCCCCGCCTTTCCTACAGGAAAACGAAGCTCAGATGGAACGTGCAATTGATGATGCGGCCGCCTTAAGTGAACGCATTGAGTCGTTGGATGCTGATGCTGTTATCTCCGAATATCTCCGAAGGTGAGTCCTCAGTTTTCTGGCCGTTTGAAATCTTCTGTACTCTGTCTTTGATCCATCAGGAGACATTCATCACTCATATTTTTCACGACTAGAACGATGTTGCTCATGAAATGCGCCTGCTACTATTTATTTTCAAAATGCTGTGATCTAACATGACTCATATAAGCTATCAGTACTTTGGATTACAGTGCAAACTATTTAAACCCTAGAGGTCGAAGAATTCTAGGTTTTGAAAGAGACAATATTGTGAAAAATTCAATTCATATGTGACCAAATTTTATATCACCGAAATCAATGAAGAACATTGCATTTGTTGAATAAAATCGAACGGGAGAAAGTTCCCAACCTGCTCAAAACTGCTAAGAAATGCATGAATCCCAATTTGAACCTCTTGGTCCTTTAGGGTTTAAGAAAACTGCTGCATCCTCGCTTGTGTCTAAACCATCGACAGGAATCTGAGTGGGAGTTGATAACAAATCATTTGTCACCTAAACCATTAGCAACAATTTTTACTTGAAGCAGCGCTTTGATTCAAGTAGAACATTATTTGTGCTTCTAACATATCGGATTTCTGTCATTGCCCAGGGCCAATGCAAAACCATGTGGTTCATAGTAAGCAAAGATTTATTTGGAATGAGCCCAAAGCGAACCAGGACCTTGTACTTCTTTCAAATTTACCGGCTTTCCTCGACCAAGCAGGAACCCTCTACTTAAAATTGCAAACTCAGCTGTATCAGTGTTGTTTGTAATTCTAGTATGGTACAGCAGGAAAGCTCCAGAAGCGACACAAATTACCAGTTTCCTTCAGCGTCGTTGAAGCCCCTTTCCAAAGCTTTTTACATCCGACATATCTGGTCAGTCTAGGTTCCTCTCTCATTCATTGCCTTGCACTGTCTTCCATTCTGCACAAATAATAGTGAGTTTCACACCCCCATTATTAGGTTATCTTCAATGGATTATCTGATGTTGTCGAGCTGGTGAATTGTCTTTTTCTTAGAATGTTGATTTGAATATCCTGCTTGGCAAGGCGGGTTTATGGAATCAGAACTTGAACATGACCTTCTTTTCACCGCACCTCACCCAAGAGCAAAATCAAGATTCTTTTGTTTGTTCTTCAACCGATTTTCTTACATTCTAGCTTCTGGGGTTTCAGATGCTGCTTATCAGCACTCCTTGTGGTAGGTTGGGCGATTGGTCAACAAAATTTCAGTTCAAATAAACGATCAGTGTATCAACGATGACATTAGAAGGAGGTGGTACTCTTTTTAGTCTAGAATGTTACGGTGAACGAGGGTAAACTCTAGAATGAGGTGGTAAGTTAGTCCGTCATTGGATGTGAGCTTTAATGTCTCCGCTTAATCACTAATAAGGTGGGGTTAATCACTATTAAGGTAGAACTATCATAAACCTTTCATTTAACCTCTTTTGACTATTTTTACTAATTTTCACAAAAAAATTCCAAAATTATCACTTTCTAGTGCATTGAGGATAATTGAAACATTAAAACATTTTTCAAACTTTCAGCTGTATAAAATATGAAATTTGTTCACGACTACGTTGAAAAAAATTTAGACCATTTGACTATATAAATTTGTTTTAGACTACATGGAAAAAAATTTAGACCATTTGATTGCGCAGATTGCAAGATTATATCATTTGAAGTTAAGAAGAAAAGATACTATAAATTTGTACTAGACTATGTGGAAAAAAAATTTAGACCATTTGACCATACAAATTGTGAGATTATAACATTTGAAGCTAGAAGAAAAGAGACTAGATTATGTAGAAATAATATTTAAACCATTTGATTGCGTATGGATTATGTAGAAATAATATTTGAACCGTCTGATTGCGCATGGATTATGTAGAAATAATATTTAAACCGTTTGATTGCGCAAATTGCAAGATTATAACATTTGAAGTTAGATGAAAAGAAAATTTGGTATCCAATAGGGTTAGCATGGTTTGATTCAACATTGTAGAGGAGGTAATATTTTGAGCTAATGTTTCTAAAATTATTCTAAATTTGCTGTTTTATTGCATTGAGAGAGAATTGCAAAAAAAGATTTTTTTCAATTTTATTAAAACTTTACTACAATATTAATAGTAGTAATTCCGTATACGTTATTAATTTTGTAGATGTACACAAAGTAAAGATGGCTAGTTTAGGGTCAATAGCGCATTTGCCCACCTTATACGACTAATTAATTTTGTAAATGTACACAAAGTGAAGATGGCAGTTTAGGATCAATGGCACATTTGCCCACTTTATACAAAGTAAAGATGGTTAGTTTAGGGTCAATGGCGCATTTGCCCACCTTATACGACTAATTAATTTTGTAGATGTACGCAAAGTGAAGATGGCAGTTTAGGGTCAATGGCACATTTGCCCACCTTATACGACTCAATAGTCTGACATTGTTGAGAGCACACATGATGCTTGTGAGTGGCTTACCTTCTTTATTTTTTTTGAAGAGATTCTTCATGTAAAGGAGCTCCTCCAGAATGTTATGCCATGATGGGGGTATGCATGAAGTGCATGCTTGTTTTCTGAACATTTGTGAATTACAAGCCTCAGGCTTGGCTTGGTTAATAGTAGGTTGGTCAAATCGTCCATTTGAACCTTTTTTAATGTTTGGCCTCTCCAAAAGTTACAGAAGACTCACTCTTTCTTTTCCACGTTGCCACCAAAGATTGGTGTGCTGATGATAGATTGATCCAGAGCACCATCATTTTGGTGTAAAAATTTACAAAAATCCATTCCAGACAAAAGTTGTGCAACATTGATGATAAATTGATCCAGAGCACCTGCCATTATTTTGGTGTAAAAATTTACAAAAATCCATTCCAGACAAAAAGTTGTGCAGAGCATTCTTTTTGGATGCTTGTAGTAAAATTCTGTCATGGCTGCAATTGTTTACTGTATAAAGACATGTCCATTTGGTGGTTTTCAAGTAGGTCTGCCCTACTACCTGCGCAGTTGCGTGTTTGAATTGAAAGTCATACAGAAGCAACTACCTTAGATATTGCAAGGGAGAGTTGGTAGTCAATAGAGAACCATGCATAACATTCTTTAGAGGCTCGCTGCCCCACCCTCGAGAATGTGAATCCATCATTTAGATTCTACCAAATCTTGGAGGCAAAACTTTCTACGTGTGCCCTTTCGACATGCGTTACATCACATATCCTTATTTGGTCGGGTCCATGTCGATTTCATAGATCTCTATCAAGGAGCTTTGATCCATCATGGAAGGATACCAAACATTGCTTTTTCAAAAGAACATATGACCGAAAGACACATGTGCAAAATGGCATAAAATTATTTGAGATGTCGGTTATTTATTCTACTTGCTTTGTTAACGATAGCAGTGCAATGTAAATGAGTTCACCATTGGAAGGTGGGAACTTGTTCAAGGAGGTGCTTTCTTTCAAATGATTATATAATGTTTGTACGCAACTTATTATCTTACCATTAATAACATAGCAAAGGACCAATAAAAACTCTTTGGGAGTAGAGGATACTTACCAAGAATGAATCTTGTCTCTCAAATGTTTATATAAAGTTTGTACACTACTTATTATCTTACCATGAATATCATAGTGAAGGACCAATGAAAACTCTTTAGAGTAGAGGATGCTTACCAAGAATGAGTCATGTCGGAATGATGGGTGATTCCAATTCTCAAAGAATGCTTATTATTTCTGAATTGGGACATACATCCCTCATCTGTCTGAAGCATTCATTACATTGGTTATTATTATTTTTTGGTTATATGGATCCATTCTTGGCCAATTTTATATTCAAAGGTGACCCTCAATGCAACGTACAATTCAACTTGCAAAGTCCCAGAAGTGTTGAATTGTTGGGGATTGATAAATTCAATTTTTTATTTCAATGATCTCTGGAATGCAACCTTGGTACTGAACATTCTTTTGCAATGTGACAATTCACCAAATTCTCAAGTACAGATAACAAAAGGCTCCAGAGAAGACTAAAAACAAATCTGTTATTCAATGTAAAGAGCATGCCTCGTTCTTGG
Organism: Pseudisothecium myosuroides; assembly: GCA_951799445.1. NCBI lineage: Eukaryota > Viridiplantae > Streptophyta > Bryopsida > Hypnales > Lembophyllaceae > Pseudisothecium > Pseudisothecium myosuroides. Next base: position 15,299,195 of record OX637289.1, read on the forward strand.
TGAGTGGTCAACAACTGTCTTCGTGTAGCTTTTGGTACCTCCCACCTGAGAGAAGCTCAAGATTGTGCACAAAAGGAAGATTGTGTTGTGTTAAAAAAGAATCCACATTCCTTTTCCATTCGCAAAGGTGTTGACACCACTCCTCAAGAATGTTACAAGAGCATTAACGTGTAAAGACGGGCTGGGAGTCATCCTTTTTAGTACAGTGTGAATCATCTACTTAAAAAAACATCAAAAGCATTCATTAAAGGGCAAACTTCTTAAAACACCAAAAGCACTCATTGGAAGTCAAACTACTGTGCAAGACTTTCCCTTTTTGCACAAAATTCTAAGGATGAATATATATGCACTTCTGTCTCATATAGAAGGATTTTGTCATCCATTAAACCACTCTCGTCCACCGTGTCCTTATAAGGTTAAAAGAAAAGTGCCTCATTTCAAAGATATTGCTCATTTCTCATTTCTAAAATTGTAATAAGCCCAAGTGCTTTGTCTCCTTGTAAATATATTTCGAGCATCTCCAACCATGCTCTCAAAGGGACCTATCACATGCTAAACATAAATGATAAATGCTTTGGGCCCTTTTAAATATTCTTTTGGCTCTCAATCTTAACATGTCAAGCAATGACCCTTCAAATCACTATTCATCTAAGTATAGTCACTTTATCCTTTATTCTACTTGACGATTGGTCACTTGACTGTTTATTGAACACAATTAGTGAGCAAAGATGGAAGACAAGTAGTTTTAGGGCCTTTCAAAAATTGATGTAAAATTTGAGTGTGCCAAGTTTGTCAAGCAAGGGTGGTGATGATCTTACATTGGTTTTGTGATAATTCAAATGCACAGAATGTGTTTGAAATTCTAAAGCTTTTTAATGTAAAGTATAGTTTGTTTTTGCATAATAATTACAAGATCTTTGTAATTCCATCAAGCTCAACACTACAATACTAAAAATATGGCCTTGCATAGATAAGGAAATTGACCCATAAAAAAGATAAACATGACCAATGTGACTAGATATAGATCTTCTTAAGAATCATTTCCTTGGTTGACAAAGATGATCTTTATATAGACCATTTTTACACTAATTCAAGTACTCTTATGGAGACTTTTGATCATATATGAATTGATACAATTTTGTTTTTACAACATTTTAGCAAAAAATGAGATGGGCTACAAGAGAGTGAAGTAGCAATGACTAACCATTGCCAATTTTACAACACCCTATTGTAAAAGACGTTTCATTCTACATTCCAAGTCCCACTAAATTCTAAAAATCTGATTGGTGGAGAACTAAAATTGGAATTTGGGATTTCATACTATGTCCCAAGTGCCACATCACTCCAAAAACACTCCTTATGACATCACTTTTTTGGACGTTTTGGTGCCAAAGAAGTAGGACTTTGAGACCAAATTGGGTTTAGGCAAAATCAAATGCAACTTAGCCTCCAAGTCCCAAAAAGTATTTCGAATATAAAATGAGAAAAAAATCACTATATAAATCATTCTAGATACTTCTAGTAGGCTAAAAAAAATTCCAAATCTGTCCCAAGTCAAATTTGATGCTGAAAATGCCTCCAAAATGGGATTTTGACTTTTTAACCCATTTTTGGGGCACTTAATTGCTACACAATATTGTATAAGAGGCGAGTTGGAACTTTGTTCTTCATACAACAAAGTCCCAAGTCCTACATTTGATATTTTTTATTCACCTTCTACAACCCCAGAAAAGTGAGATATGACCTTGAACCAGGACTTAGAAAATTGGAACTTAGGATGTAAGGTAAACCAACCTAAAATTGCTAGCTTCCTATTTTTGCCAAGCCATATTCGGCCCCAATTTTGCCACCAAACCCATCCAAATCCATTCACTTTTCTGACAAAATTAGACCATCAATGTCACAAAGGATAACATGTCAATCTTTCATTGGTCAATACTTAAGTGCTAATAGATACATGGAAGGGTGGTTATCAGGTTGTTAATAGAACGTTTATGACTCCATTCTATAGGCGGTATTGTAATTTCAAGGCAACCCACTTCAAAAATTAACAGAAATTACAATTTTAATTGGAAAATTATAATTCCACTTGGGTTTGATTTGTGAAACAAGCACACACCTCTGAAAAATATGTGCTCCTCTTGAAATTGGCCCTAAGATATTCAGATTGCAAATCATGGTGATGATAGGCTTGTCTGTCCTAACCCCTAATGACCCAAGGGGCGGAGGATACTTTCAAAATGGGCCAAAATTGCCAAAGACTTGAGCAATTTGTTTGCTCATTTTGTCTTGAGATCAGATAAAATGTAACCATAGGATCTTAAAGTTCACATTGAGAGTGAGCACCTCAAAAAAATTCAGATTATTTGACTGTACAATTTAGGAGATATTTAAGTTTAAAATTTTATTTGGGTCAATGGAAGTACCGGGCACCACACTTTGAAAGAGCATATCTTTGTGAGAATATTTTGAAATGATACCCTTTTTGTGCTAAGTGAAAGATAAGAGAGTTGAAAATGTACAAGTAAAATTTCACAACATAATTCATGGTGGAGCTTGCAATGCACGGTGGTCATTGAAATGAGAGTGGTGTTTATAAGAAAAGAAAAGATGGGACACTTATCTTCTCCTTGAATTCCTTGGATCTGCCCTTTTCAAGGTGGATCTAATCTTTTTGAGGTGGGCAAGAATCACATTGGTTGGCTGACTTTTTAGTCCATGCCCAAACCGAACTCCAAAAAATGAGTTGTAAACTACACTACACCACTTAATTTTGAAAAATTCCACAAAGTGGAGTTTAACTCATAAATTGATGAAACTACCACCATTGGATTTATATTGCACTCTATTTTTTTAATATATAATATGTTTAAGTTAACAAAAAATTCAAATTTTGAGAACGTGCAACTCAAAAAAGAGGGGCAGCGACCAGAAACGGCCATTAGAGTCATTAGGATCATTGGGGGTTAACCCCTTAAGGACCATAAGGCCACCACATGGCTTCTACAACTACATTTGTAAAAAATTTGATATGTGAACCTCACTAACAGTTTGTAAGCAATAAAGAGACCCTACATGATTTTCTCTGTTGAATCCATCGATACAATCTGATCAAAAAATGATCGAGTGTGCAATTTTTGGTGAATTTTTTTTGAGAATATAAAAAGGCATTGTGGGCTGTTACTTCACATTCTCATATCTTTTTTTCTACAACTCAAAATGATTTGAAAAAAATCACACATCAATATTATGATGATATACATATGTAGAAAAGAAATCAAAAATTTTGGAGCACTTTTGAGCATTCCAATTTCAACATTTTGATTTCAGCGTACATAAAAAGTATTCCCTAACCGAACATCCTTCATCAATCTTGTCAAAGGTGGCATTTTCTCAAAAATTGTGCAATTTTGTTTGATTTTTTTTCCATAGGAAAGCTAAATGTCTTGTTTCATTTCAACCGTGGCGATTGTCAAAATTGTTCCACAAATGAGGAATTATGCTTGTTACAAGAGCTAGTCAAGAAAACAAGGACTATGCTCAAACACCCCCGGTCCTTTAGGTATTAAGGTGAAACGGCCCCAAGTAATGATGCATTTCAACACACTTACAATTGAATGTATGTATTTTTCATAGTAAAATAAATTAGTACAATTTGAAATTTTTGATAATTTGTCATTACATACCAGATTTTGTGATGGATTTTGTCACTCTAACCACATATTAACATTCAGTAGCATGTGTTGATGTTGCCTTGGTCCTACAGTGATGGTGTGCCTTTGCATCCTCCACCTGTCTGATTCATCAGTAGCTACTGATGAAGCAGTGTTGGGGAGTGGAATATACCACACCATCACTGTAGAGCTACTGATTGTTATGCACCTTTAGAGATCACATAACACAATATTGAAATTAATTGTGCACTTGACGAAAAAGTCAAAATTCAAACCCACAAACATAAGCCAAGTGCTCTCCTGCCATACCCCCTCATTCACCCTAAATTTCTTCCACGTAAGCTTCCAGTATATGCCATGGAAAATATAAATTATTAACCTCTAAAGTTCCATGACTCACTATGTTTTCACCAAAAACTCTCAAAAACTGCCATTTTTAGTACAAGTACCAAATTTTTGAAAAAAAACTTTTTTTGACACGTGTAACCGTAGGATCTTCTAGTATGCTGACTTGAAAACATGTGGTAAAAATTTCAAAAATTTCCACCCTGTGGATTGCAAGAAAAAAGCATTCAAATCCATTGAAATCATTTTTTTGGCCCTGCGAAAAATAGTTAGCTACACTTCACAAGCTCACTTCTCTATGAAAAAATGTCCAAAATGGTGGTGCTTCTATGGATTCTTTTTCCTAGACAAGTTGGCTACATGCTTAAAAATTTTAAGATCATTTAGAGTTGCTGAACATGTAGGAAAAGAATAGTAAGTAGAAAGAAGTAGAGAATGATTCAAAATACTAAAATTTTAAGAATTTAAATATGGAATTGAAAAATGCCAATCCCAATTGTTGCAATGTTGTAATAAACAATCTACATCCTATAGTTTTATTTTTTCAAAAAATATTGAAAATTGAGTAAGACAAAGGATTTCAAAGTTTATTTTAGAGTAAAGAATCCATAACTGCCTGCACACAAAAAGCCCTCATAAGCATTGACTCATTGATCGAAATGGAATGATTCAAAGCTTTTTCTGTATATATAACTCTAGAAAACCAATTTCGAATTTTTGTTTTTGAAAAAAGTGATTTTTTCTTATGTGCCCGGATTGCCCAAGTTGAGAAACAAACAACATATTTGGCCATAACTTTTGACTCATATTTCAACCAAAAAAATGCAAATCTCTAGTCACACGTATTTGCCCAAAATTTTTATGTTGCTAAAAATAGCAGGCTGGTCCTTTAGAAGTTAAGCCCGTCCATATGCTACTGAATTCAAAGCCATTTTGTAAATAATTTTTATTAATTCGGTCAAGGCTATCATGTCATGGGAAACAGGCTCTGCTATCCCCTAAAGTTTGCAGGTCTTTTTTCCATTAATAATCAATTAAAATTGCCATGTTTAATGCAATGAGTATAAAATTAAAAAAATAAAATTAAGTATCGCATTGTGGGATATCTAAATGTAGGATCTTGCACTAAATTAGTATAAGAATGTATGGAAGAAATTTCAAAAACTTTGACCACGTAAATTGTAAGATATTTGCATTTAAAGTGAAGAAAACAAGTTTTTGTGTACCTTCCTTGACTAGAATATTTGACTTTAAATATTTTTAATTTAAAAACTTTTATACTCAAGGTTTTGATTCAAAAAAAAATTACATTGAAGAATTGAGTTGACAATTTTGAAAAAAATTCAAAAACAACAACTTGATTTATATTCTTTAAAAAATTGTTAAGTAGAAGTAGATACAAGATTGAAGGAAAAACTAAATTGTTAACCCCTAAAGTTCCAAAACTATGTATTCACCAAAAAAGCTCCAAATTTTTAATGTAGTGGATTTCCCATTTATTCAAAAAAAAAAAAAAAACGCTCCAAAACTGCCATTTCTAGTACAACTACCAAATTTTTAGAATAAAAACATTTTTTGACACATGTAACCGTAAGATCTTGTAGTATGATGACTTCACAGCATGTGGTACAAATTTCAGAAAATTCCACTGTGTGCATCGTAAGATCTAAGCATTCAAATTCACCAAAACCATTTTTTCGACCTTGCAAAAAACCGGGCAACTACACTTTACAAGCTCACTTTTCAATGAAAAAATGTCAAAAATGGTAATGCTTCTTTGAATTCAATTTCTTAAACAAGTTGGCTATATGTTTGAAAAAATTCACATTGTTTGGAATTGTACAACATACAGGAAAAAAATAGTAAGTAGAAAGAAGTAGAGAATGATTCAAAATACTGAATTGTGAAGAATTTATTTATATAATTAAAAAATACCAATTTCAATAGTAATTATGTTGTAATAAACAATCTACATCCTAGGATTTTATTTTTTTCCAAAAATATTGGAAATTGAGTTAAATGAACAACTTCAAAGTTTATTTTAGAATAGAGAATTCATAACTGTCCGCAAACTAAAACTCCTCATAACTTTTGACTCATTGATCAAAATGGAATGATTGAAAGCTTTCCATGTATATATAAATCTAGAAAACCAATTTCAAATTTTTATTTTTGAAAAAAGTGTTTTTTTAATCTGCCCGGACTGCCCAGTTACAAAAAAAGTAACATATCAGGCCATAACTTTTGATTCCTATTTCCAAATGTCATGAAATTTAGTGCATATGAAAGATGTTCCTCGTCCCCACCTTCTATTATAATTTTTGCCTAAAATATATAAATTTCTAGTCACACGTACCTGCCCAAAATTTCTATACAGCCAAAGAACGTAGTCTGGTCCTTTAGGGGTTAATAATTCTAAGATGGAATTGAAACACACTAATCCACACTGGAATAAAAATTTGGCATAGCTCAAGGCCGCAGAAAGAAGTAGGATACTTATGGTCAGTGATACATAAGGACGTGGCAGTATCCAGTTAGTAAGCCAAAATCTTTCTCGATATTGATGTGTCATGCTTGTGCTATGACAAGGGCTTGGAAGGGACGATTCTAAGATAACTACGCCTAAAATCAACCGTTTAAGCAATTAAGTTGATTTTAGCATGGTTCTCATTGTTATATTGGAAAACTTTTTGTGGGGTCTTATTGGTAGTCTAAAGGGGATTCTGGATTCTCTGAAAATGCATTTTTTGGACACCATATGAATAAACTATGAATATTCAAAGTGTTGAAAATAGGTGTTTCTAAAACTGACCCTAGACTCTCGTGAATAGTGGGAGTACATTTTAGGCAGGAATCTGTAGGGGTCGAAATTGGGTGTAGTTACCTTACACCGATTCATCGAATGAGAATTGAGTAGGTTGGTTTGAAACTTTGCCCTCACAATCCTCTACCTCGCTCTAGCCATTCCGTTAGAGGCAAGCCAAGGGCCTCCCTAAACATGGCAGCAATGCTTGAAATTGTTGGGTTCGACACTCCCCAGGAAACTCAAACCCAGAAGGAAGATCTGGTCTCATTAGAGGAGATTTGGGCTTCTAAGAGCTCGCGAGTTCCCGAACTGTGGGAACTTTGTAGGATTGCTAGGACGCTGCCGCATGGCCAATCTGACGTGGCCAAGCGATTGCCACATCATTTTTTAATTTTTTTTGAATAAAATAAAATAAAATATAGTATTCTTTAAACATTTTAATAACTTTTTTTTTTTTTTTTTTAAATAATTTTTTTTTGACAGTAAGGGCTGGTTCCCAGCATTGGGAACAGTCCTGAAACGGTCTTCCAGAGGCTCAGATCTCCTCTAATGCTGATGCGAGGTTCAGTGGTTTGGTACTGTTGGCTACGTCGCAATGACTGGTTTTTTAACATGGTAGAGTGGTCGCAAGCCAAGTTAGACCAAATGCTTTGGGATTCAATGCTGCATCATGGGCAAACGGACTTGGCTATGCAGTTCAATCCTCTGTGAGCGACACTCGGCCAAATCTGACACAAATTCATCAAGCTTCGTTCATCATTCTTTGGTTCACGAAATGGAAGATCCATTTTGTAGAACCTGAAGAAACCTGCAAGCGGGTTCTTCATGTAATTTAGTTTCTACTAGTGTGCCCCTGTGCCGTTGCCACAGTCAAAATAAAAGTTGAAAAAAAATTTAAAACCAAAAATAACTCAAAAATCCATAACTTTCACATCATGGGTCCAAACGCCACAAAACAAAGCCTGTGCACCCCTCCTCGCCGAGGGCTTTCCGGTGGTACTAAACACGTCACCGTGGAACACATAGTCCGGGAGATCTCAACGTGACAAACAAACAAAACAAAACAAAACAAACATCCAAACTTAAGGTTTGGATTGTTCTCTGATTGTGTGTCTCCAGGACGCTGCCCTCGGCTTCCGTTGTTTGTTTTTTGGTTAATTTTTGGAAATAAACTTTAGGTTTAAAAAAACAAAAAACAAAAAAACCCACTAATCCCAATGGTGAGATTGTTCTAGCAAGCTAACTAAATTTTGTGGAACTTTTTTTTTGAATTTAAAAAAAATTGAGTTCAAAAACAAATCCAATCTTTTATTATTTCAAGAAGTTGCTATAACTATCCACAAAACAAGAAGTTCCATAACTTTCACATCACTAATCCAAATGGAATGAATAAAAGGTTTCTATGTAGATAAAAATATAATCTATAAGAAATAAAATTTAAGATTAAAATTAAAAAAATTTGTGAATTCTTTTTCTTACTTGGACTTAGCCATTCGAGGTTATTGTGGAATAATTTTTGTTTCCAAGCATCGATTGAAATAAAAATTATATTCTCAAAAAGCTAATGTGATCTTTTATATTTAGAAACAATTTGAAAAAAATCACAATGACAATTGAGACCCATAAGAGCCTATTCAAAATCCATTTTGTCCCCAATAGGGACACTGGGATTTAAAGAATTATATATTGACAATCAAAGACAAAGTTCCGCCAATCAAGTAAAATAGCCAAATAAAGTCATATTGAGTTTCATTTTCCACTATATTCAAAAAAATAAATTCAATCACAAGCTAGATTGGGAAAGAATTCATTATTTTGGTAGAGCTTTGAAATTGAATGTACATTTGAATTTGGAAAGTTCCAACTATTCTAATGGGATATATTTTGCTATGTCTAGGATGTAATTTTTAAATTTAGGTGAACCCATGAGCAACTTCAAACCATTGTATCTCTTCTTCCATACATTTAATGTTTGAATTGATAAAAAAAATTGAATGCGGAGGAGTTCAACTTTTCTAGGATGGTGGAATATACTTTATAGATTGTCAATTTTCTAAAAGACCATATGTTCAAATTTTAAACAATCATTGAATGCAAACATGTCTAAGCTCAAAAAAACTTTATTTTTCATCCATCTAAATATTTTTCAAATTCTTGCAGTGTTAGTTCTATTATATCTGTATTGTATAGATTTTCATAGATATTCAATTTGAAGTCAATTTTTTTTTTCTAAATTCAAATTTTAGTTTCAAATTTAATTGAAAATATTAGTTAATGTAGAAGTTGATCATACCATATGGAAATGATCAATGTCGCAAATTTTGTTTGAAAATTGTCATTAGACTGAGATCATTCTTCTTAGTTGCATTTTAGAATACATCTCCACAATTTTAAAAGTCATGGCAAATGTGTTGTTTCATTGGCATGATTTTTCTTTTTTTTCACTATAGATATATAGGATTTGATGGGCATAGCTAGATGACAAGTAATGTCCCTACAATAAATCGTATGTAAGGTCCAATATTGTCATGTGGATAGAAAATTCTTTATTTCTACCCTATGAGTTTTTTTGGGGGGGGACATTGTTTATGCAGAGGCTCTATTATTTTATTTTCCAATTTTGGATTGTAGCTATAAACTATGCAAGAATAGGACTATGTTGTACTATGTCATACCACAAAGGATACGATGACAACAGATACAAATTAGAAATTAGTTGGAACATCAATTTAAAAGATGATTTAACCCCTAAAGTCCCATTGTACCCTTGGGGGATAAAATGGATTTTTGGCGAGCTCCTATGATCTCAATATTTGTTGGGCTTTTTTGAAACTTTTTGCAAAGATAGAAAAACACATTAGTTTTTTGAGAGAATAATTTTTATTTCAATTGGTGCTCAGGAGAAAAAGTTATGACACAATAAGTCCAAATTTTAGTTTAGTGGGCAAAAAAAAGACCCACAAAAACTTGAAATAATTTTTTTAATAATTTGGTTCTCACATATTGTATTTTTGTCTACAAAGGAAGCTTTGATTCATTCCATTTGAATTGTTATGTGAAAGTTATGAACAATCTTGTCTTTTGGGCAATCAAAACACCTTTATAGAAAAATAACTTCAAGGACTCATTTTTTAACTCAATTTTCACAATTTTTATAATGTTTACAATGAAAAAAAGTTTCACAAGGTTAAGATCTCTTGCTAGAACAATTTCACTATTGAGGTTGGTGTGTTTCAATTCCATTTTAGAGCTATATACAATTTAGTTTCCTCTTGATTTTGAACCTACTTCTACTTAACAACATTTTAATATAAAAATATTAAGTTTCTTTTTGAAATTTTTCCCTAGACTCTCAACACAATTCTTTAACATAAAAAATTAGAAATTCAAATCATTAGTGCAAAAACTTTAAGTTAAAAAGATTTGAAGCCAAAAATTCTAGTCAAACAAGGTGCAAATTTTTTTATTATTTTGACTTGAATTGTAAATATCTTGCAATCTACATGGTTAAAGTTTTTGAATTTTTTCCCACACATTTAAAAATTAGTCTAGTATAAAATTCTATGGTTAGATACGTAAAAAAAATATTAAAGTTTTTGCTCTTTGCAATAGAATTGACAATTTTAAGTGGCTTTTGATGAAAAAGGCCTTGGAACTTTAGGGGTTAAAGCGTTTGTTTTAAGCTTTGGGATTTTCATGTTAAAATTGTCTTATTGGATGCATTTTGGTCCATGCCTGTCTTCTAGGAAGGTTGTCAAATAGTGTGTCATGTTCAACATGCGTCTATTATACTAGACGTGCTCTTAGAATACAATAGAACCTTCCTATACTACAAGAGAAAGGGGGGCTTTAAGTGAGTTTTTAAGTATAGTCCTAGACATAAGATTATAAGTAATGACCTTTAAGGAGATTTTCAATAAAATTTTACTAGAAACATAGTGTATTTCTAGTAAATTTTTACTGAAAATCTCCTTGAAGGTCATTATTTATAATCTTATGTCTAGGACTATACTTAAAACTCACTTAAAACACCCCTTTCTCTTGTAGTGCTAAGTTGATCCTTTCAAAGCCAATAAACCTCTATAAACGAATAGGGCCGGGTGGTCTCGGCTTTGGGAATAAAAGAAGTTGTAGCAATAAATGAGAGCCTGCCAAGGATTTGTGGTGGACCTAGACCTTGTCAAAAAAAGGTAAAATATTATTTTTAACAAGCTTCTTGGTCATGATGCTTCCTAAAAATGTGGCACATGTCCCCCGAAGGCACCTTCCTATGTGGTGCGAACCCTCTCTAAATCAATCAACCTCTCTAAACCAATCTTATCGGGCGGTCCCGGCCCGATCAGTTTAGAGGTTCTACTATACTTTCTAATTTTTTTGGTATATTCTAAGAATCTATTTATTAGACAAATATAGGTGGGTGAATGCAAGAAACACTTAAAACGTTTTGTCACACCCTAGTTTTTAATTTTTTTTGGCCATAACTTTTGTGTTTTAGCTCCAAATGACTCAAAATCTATAGGGAAGCTACTCATAACCATTATACACCTTTTCTAATTTTTTTCTAATTTTTAAAAAAAAAATGCTATTTTAAAACAGACCCGATAATTTCTCACAATGGGTGATTTAGGGGGGTTTTGCACTTTTTTTAACCCAAAAAAATGAATTTTGAGCTAAAATTTGGAGAAAATGGTCTTCTAGTAGACTTATAGCTACTGTCCAAAGGATTTTAAAAAATACTTATTTTTATGTGGTGTACAAGTCCACAAAGAGAGCTCCTTTCTGCATTTTTTTTCAAAGGTATGAAACATTATTTTGGTGCGTTTTTTAGTCAAAATCCATTACCAAAAAGTTTTCTCAAATGAACAATTTTTAAATTTTAAAAAAAAAATCCTATTTTTTACAAATTAAAATGTCAAAAGTAGTATTTTCTTCACCGGTTTTAGGGTGAATTCTATGTCCAAAATTCTAGTGAAGAAAATACCACTTTTGACATTTTAATTTGTAAAAGATAGAATTTTTCTTAAATCTAAAAATTTTCCATTTGAGAAAACTTTTTGGTGATGGGTTTTGACCAAAAAACGCACCAAAATAATGTTTCATACCTTTGAAAAAAAATGTAGAAAAGAGCTCTCTTTGTAGACTTGTACGCCACATAAAAATAAGTATTTTTTAAAATCCTTTGGACAATAGCTATAAGTCTACTAGAAGACCATTCTCTCCAAATTTCAGCTCAAAATTCATTTTTTTGGATTAAAAAAAGTGCAAAAAATCCCTAAATCATCCACTGTGAGAAATTATTGGGGTTGTTTAAAAATAATAAACTATTTTTGAAAATTACAAAAAATAAATTAGACAAGGTGTATAATGGTTATGAGTAGCTCCCTATAAATTTTGAGTCATTTGGAGCTAAAACACAAAAGTTATGGCCAAAAACAAAATAAAAAACTAGGGTGTGACAAAACGCAACAAATAGTACAAGTGCTTTTTGCATTCACCCAGGTTCATATTGACATGTTAGATACTGTGTTAGAGAAAATGTTGTAGTGTTTGATAAGACAATACTGTCTACAATTGCCTTCTAAAATTTGATATATGTATGTAGTATGTTGGAAAGGGGAGGCAAACTTTTTGTTTCCTTTTTCTTTTGACCATAGTGAGAAGGTTATGGTCTCTTTTTGTCACTACCAATTATATACATGAAGTCTTTGAATCAAATCCACATTTGGAAATGTCTTGCTCATTTGTCTTGTAGTGCAAGACCAAACATGTTAAACAAGTATGCAAGACAAATATGTTTCCAAAGCAAGGCTATCAACGCCAGCATTTTAATTTGCTAGCAAATAATATAGGAGAATCCTTTTAACAACACCTCTTATTTGGGAACATTAAGAAAAAATCACCATGGTCCAATTATTCAATTCTGACAAAGTCAATCACAAAGATTTTTTTCAAACTCAATACACGTTTTCAAAGTGACTAATAAAAGGTGAAGAGTTTTTTGAAGCTAGCTGTGGCAATTAAAGTATTTTATATTTAAAGGATGTCCAATTCAGAGTAATCTAGTGTCAATAATTTTTATTTCTAAAACCTCAAATTTATAAATTAAAGATTGTTTATATTATCTTTAAAACTACTCAAATCAATTGCAATTAAATCTAACACCTTTTGATTCTACAATTGAATATTCTAAAACTTTTATTAAATTTATTTTTCAAATTGGATTTACTAATGTTGAATATTTATTAAATAAGTGCCTGTTTTAATTAGGTGAGCCAATTCCTTATTCCAATAGAAGAGGTTTAATGCAAAATCAACCAAAAGAGTATACAACATGAAAAGTAAGTAGTCTTATTATGAACCTCACCCCAATTTATATCCTGAAGTAAGATCTAATCTTATTCTCTTGCATCCTAGTATAGCAAAAAATTCACTCGCTCAGGAATTGGATTTCAAAGGGTTGAATTGGGTTGAAAAGTCTCCACATTATGACTTTATAAACACTACCATGGAATTCCTACTCATGACAAAATATTCATTAATTATTCAACAATATAAAGGGGCACTATTGGATTGCCATTAGAATTGTATAGCAATTAGGAGAGCCACATTAGCATTGAAAAGACAAGAATACTTCCGCTTACGATCTACAATAAAAAGCTATGAGATTTTGCTATGACCACCAATAGTACACCCTTCAATTTAAAAAATAAGTTGACCAAAATATAAGTGAAATATTCCCTATTTTGCAATTCTTATGCTTTAAATTTTTTGTGAATCCAATTAGTGCAATTGAGTGCAATGACCAAACGGTCTTCAATGGCCTTCATACCTTCCTACTATTATAGTGAAGTTTTGAACAATTTGAAGGCCCAATTACACTAGGTTCAAAATAATAATGGCAAACTCTACTAGTTAAACAAATATATATAAGTTCATTTTGTAACACGCACCACTAGGATAAATTGGTGTGGTGTGGACGAAGCATAAGGGAAAAAATCACCCTAAAGAATATTCTTTTTCCTCTACAATAGGCACAGTGAAGATTCCAATTTGCAAGTCTTGCAGAATCCAAATGAAAGACTCAACTTGGTCATTTTATTTTATTTTATTTTATTTATTTATTTTTAAACACATGGACCATCTCACTTTTTCTGGGGGTCAGTCTCAATAATTGGAATGCAATTATCCTGATCACTTTTTCTAGTCTAATAAAGCAGTAAAAAAATAAACAGTGGATTTTGTTATAATGGATTTGCGGCACTGTTGCAATTGGGAAAGGTGCACAAAGCATAAAATAATTCAGCAATGGATTGGGGAAATGATTGGGGATGTCATTATTTGGAGTTCAAGCATAAAAAGAGAATTTTTAAGTAGTTTGGCCCATTTTTCAACAAAGATTAATTTGTGCATGGTTCAACCTGCTTACTGTCTACTCTTTGATTTCTTCTTTGATTGTATGATAGAGTAAGGTGAAAACACCCAAAACGGTCAACATAGGCAATTCAGTATAGTTGGAGGTGCCTATTTTAAGGGAAAAAATCATTTTTGTAGGATTAGCAATTGAAATTCATTAATTTTTAGAAAAGAAAAAGAAGTTTTGGACAAGCTATGTAATTACTACTCTGTATGAATTTTCAAAGTGGAAACTCCCTAGGCCATTGAAACCATCATATAGCCTGGTCATATAACTGAAATCTATAGAATCAACAATTGTCCAATTGCAATTAAGTATAGAATTGGTTTAAATGCACTTTGGAGGATATTTTTAATAGAAATCTACTTGTTAGGATTTGGTGCAAGAAGAGTTTTGGATGTCTTCACCTTAGTCCTAGTGTTTTTGAGATAAAATTAGAAAGAAGCCTTTGAAATATGTCTGTTTATAATTTGATAAGTATTTTGATAAGTATTGTACATTCACTAGATTTAGAGGATTTCCTTAGAAACCACTCAAATTTATCAATGGCTTCTTTTTTGAGTCATAATATCTTTAATAATACTTGACGTGTAAGAATACTTTGATCAAGAGCCATCCAAATTAAAAATTTGTGAAGTATAGACTTGAATGTATTGAATAAGATATGATATTTTGACAAGTTTTGGAAGAATTTGATAAAATCAATTGCATATAGAAACATACTGACCATTGTAGAAAGTCCACGTGGTGTAATTTTAATCATTAGTGAATTTATTTTGTTTTAGGAATTAATATCATAGTCAAAAAATGGTCAAAAATCAATCAAATCTATATTTTGAAATTACATGTCATTATGCTTCTAAATATTGAAATAAAGATGTTAATTCATAAAGTGTTCTACCAACTAGATATTTTATAGTGGTCTTGGCAAATCATGGATACCAAAGCACATTTCTTTCCAAATTGTGTGCATTAAAGATATCCTTCCCCTTTCTTCTTTTACTATTTTCAATTGGTTCAAAGCCCTACTAATCCTACCCATCTTTTTTTTTCTCAAGAGTTGAACAGACTCAATGCTTGTAGTTCATGGGGGATTTATACATACTTACAAGTGATTGAGTTTGAAACAATATCAACTTAATTTAGTACTCTAAATTTGTAGCTACTATACAAGAGAGGCTAATTTGAAAGTGATAAATTTTGGCAAGTTACAAGCAAGGCTACCTTCAAAAGCCTACTAAAATGCCTTTTAGGAATCTAAGAAAATGCAATTTCAAAGAACATTTTATTGCACGGGAGATTACCTTTTTCCAATGCCACAGGGCAAGGCTATAAGGTCTTGCTAGACAAAGTGGAGTCTAAAAATATATCTATAAAGTACCTTTAGTAGGATTATTTTTGGCCTTGTGTCAACTTGCTAGCTTCGCTGCATAAATCAATTTTTGGAAGGATAGGCAACAGAGAGGTCAGAATCTAGTGAGTAACAAAAATGATGCCCTTCAAATATAACAGTATTAACCTTCACTTGGGTTGGGGTTTGGGGTCCCTTTTTGCTCCTTCCAAAACAGGAGCCCCCCCTGCAAATGAGGTTCCAAACTAACAACATACAGATATAGTCGAGGTGTGCAACCAATTAGGTTTGCAGTATTATAACTTAATTCTCCCCTAGGTATCTTGGAGGGAATTATACCTCCACTTGGGAGGAGGGACCTCAGCCAGTTAACAATGTTATGATACTGGTCAAGTCTAAAGTAGTTCAACGAGCCTCTTGCAGAGGTAAAGCCAGGTGTGAATGTAAAAAAAAGGCCCTCTATTTTGTGCCACTCTACGGTCTCCTAGCTAATTTGGGACCTCTAATTACAAATATGGACTCAGAATTTGCAAATTTTATCATGCCTCGCAAATAAAAAGTTCCTGCGATTTCCCCAGGGATAAACTTGTCGAACTACTTTAGACTCGACCTTATGGTACTCATGAGTATGTGTGAATGGAAAATAGTGAAAATCTGTACTGTTTCCCTTATATCAATGGAAATCATCCGTTTGTTTAAAAATAAAAATAGTGAAAATCTATTGTTGTTCTGCTGGTTAGGTGTCGTTCGAACTTCGAAGGATATGGTGGCCGAGACGGTCCCTCTCTGTGCTGTGCACTCCGTCACTCCGTGCCTTTCTCCTTCAGTGTTCGGAAAAACCCGGCGATTAGTTCAAAGTTAGCTGGTGGATTTGGGAATTAATCCGGTTGTAATTTGAAAACATCGGCAAAAATCCGGTGAAAAGATCTGAAATTTTTCTATTTCCAGTGTTGTGCGTCCTTGTTGTTCGGATCTGTGCTTGGATCTGTGTTTGGCCACTTGTGAGCATGTGTCACCGCCTTATCCGTTCCATTGGTATCCAGTGCGAATCTTCCCGTTCAGTTTTCTCCAGGTGAGGGACGGAGCGTGTGCGACGGACGCTTTCCAGCACGCACGAGCAGTTTCGGTCACGCAGGGCACATGCACCGCGGCTCGTCTCGGCAATCGTGCGGGTACTTATTCAGGCAGCCCCCATTCGCGACCTTCATGAGCATCAGTAATGACTTCGATTCTTCTACCTGGGGATGGAAGATTCCTGCTGCCCTCACAGCAACTGAGCAACTGGTAATGAAGTCACACTCTGGTTGACTTACCGTCCGCGTGGCTCCCTCAGTCCGTCGAAGGCACCGGATCGGCAAAGGCAAAGGCATCCATGACTCAACACGGTTGTCATACAAAGGAACAGGAACTTGACCAGATTCGCAGGCGACAGATCACAAGTCAACAAGTTATGGCCACCTTATCGTACCCATCCTCCCTCGGAAGCCAACTGTCGGTCCAACCTACTACCTGGCGCTACCATACCCGTGATATCTGGTTCATTCGCATTTCTCGTCCTCCCATATAACTTAAAAGAGTCGTATTTCTTCGGTTTAGTTAATTCATTAATCCTTCCGTCTTCTCAGACTCGGTCGTTGCCAGTCAAACCAGCACACTTTCCTGCCCTCCCACCGGCTCACACAGCAAGCAAACGTTCTCCCTAACGTACTCGATCACACCATCGTCGATCGTCGCCAGTCCAGGACGGATCCGTACTCAAGTTCACGTCTTTCCTGGGCGAGTTCTCTGACTCGGTCCGAGACTCCCTTCACTCAGTCGCCCCTTTCAATCGACCTTTCCTGACTACTGTCCCGTTAATTACATGCGCTTCGGGTGGTAGTGGTGGTGGTGGTGGGTCTCGAATTTTGCATCTTCGCTCTTGGGCTCCACTACAATTCGTCCGGGTGTTACTGAGAAACAGTCGATAGGCACCTGCCATACTCCACTGAGGGCTGGCATGCACCAGGACACCGGAGGTTGCTCGCAATGGACAGGAAATCGGAATTGGGGGATACCGGAATACAGACATGTTGGTGATCAATATTGCGCTCACTTGATCGGTAATATTGAAAGGATTGGGGGATACATGTTTGCGTTGCGAATAATTTCGTGTCTGGAATTGGAAGACCTAACTGCCAGGTTCGGTCAAGCTTCTTGGAGCAACCTTTCGAGTGCTGCCCATTCCCGGGATTTCGTTGCTAGTCTCTTGTGTTCATTCGAGTCCGGGATTGAAGTTACTGGTCCAGTAGAAGAGCGGAAGTAGGGCAAGTAGCAATTGGAAATTAATACTGTTGCAGTAGAGCTACGAATTGGAGTCCAAAGATGAAGGACGACCCAGGGGCAGCTCTCGGACTTTGGGGCTCATTCAAACATTGTGCCTCCCCGTGCGTTCGCCTCGGCTTCGATACCGTAAGCCTAACCTTCCCTTCTCTCTCTCTCTGTGCTTTCATTACCAGTACCTTTGTCTCGGATTGCAACTCCAATTTTCTCCTCTTGCACGTACGAATTCGGGAAAACGTCAATTTCGTGAAATTGGCGATATTCCGTTACTTTGGCGCGGTTCAGGACTCGCGGCCTGAACCTAAAAAATCTATACCTGTCCCTAGTTTGTGTCCTGAAATTAAACCTTTGTGAAGATACATGTCACAAGTTTGGCGTATGAAATACCGCCAAATTGACGTTGGAGCCATTTCTCATACAGAGTTAGCGGATATGAAGAAGTCAAAATTAGGAAATTTTTGCATCGTGAAGGATTTTACTGGACATCGAGGTTTTGGGGTTTTGAGCTTGCAATGAATTGAGAATAGTGAAGCACGGGACAGGGAAAGTAAGGTAGAGACGTAGAGACTCCATTAAGCATACGATAAATTAGAGGCTCCATTGACCATATATGTGAGCTTGAATTTGTGCTAAGTGTGAAAATAATTAATCTATTGACACTTAGTTTTGTGCCAAGCTAAATAAATGTGCAAAATTTTGAGATGGTGCGAATTTCTAGATTGTTGTAGGAAAAGGTTCACAGTTCAAATGTATGGTGTGAATGGAGGTTCTTACACTAGTCTGTGAGAGGTTCTTCACAACTTTGTGTCTGTGTTGTGTTGCTGCCGCAGCAAGGTGATGCAAAGGGAGGAACTTCGAGATGGCGGAAGTTGTGCCAGCAGCCAAAGTACATTTGGTGTGTGGCTCTGGCTCTGGGCTTCACTCTCCTCGTGAGCAGCGTCCTGGTGAACGATCAAGTGCACATGGTAATTTTCCTTCATGTCATGTTCCATCAAAACCCTTCATACTCTTCATTGGATGTCACAAAGGTCAATTCCGTAGAACAGACGACTTTAACTCCTTTAAGGATGTGCAGCCTGAAACCTAAATCTATCCGGGTCTTAGGTTTTAGGTTTTAGAGGTTTAGGTATATGAATGTCACAACATTTGGTGTCCAAAATCACGCAGGTTTAACAAACTTGACCATCACCAGAATGGTTTTGATGGAACAATTTTCTCCGTGTTTTTTAAAGTCGTAGTCTTCCAAAATTTGACGGTCTTGATCTAGTTTGCAGGATAGGGTTACGTCCGATATCATGTTACGCTACTCACCCTTCACATTCTACATTGCATGTCACAAAAATGGTTTTGATGGAATCCAATTTTTGCAGAGTTCATTCTTGAATCGAGTGGGTGCATCTTTCAAGGTCCGACACCAGGTTTTAAGTCTCATTCCTCTGCACCTAACTGATTCTTCCACTGTAGATGAACCCCATTTGAAAGTAATACAGAAACTCTTTAAAGTGGAAGATGAAAGTCTGAACCAAACATCATATTGAAATTGATGATTACATAATAATAATACAGGTGCAAGCTCCATGAACTATAGGCTTAAATCTCATGTTCTTACGTCATTTTGTGCAGGCTGAGGGTTTACCGGTGCAAGATCCTGTTGAATGCAACCTGCCAAGTAATGAAACTAGTAGCAATTCGACAGGAAAGGTGCCAGATGAAGTCCCAAGAAAATCCTGCTATGCTCAAGTTGCCGAAGCTTTGCCTCGTGGGATTATCACGCCCACCACAGATTTGCAATTTCGGTCTCTCTTTGCGGAAGATGAAAAACAAGTAGGGTGCTGCCTCCCTTTGCTTCTCTCACAGTTTCATTTTTTGTTTTCATTTTCATTTTTCAATTTTCAATTTTCAATTTTTCATTTTTTCAATCTTGGGGATGTCTTTGTTGTTTCTAGGTACAAAAGGCAATGACCAAGAACTTGCTGGCTATGGCGGTTGGCATCAAGCAAAAAAAAGACGTTGATGAAATTGTCCAAAAGGTAGCCGATTCTCATCTTTGGTCATCCTTTGTCTAAGGTAGGCTGGTGTAGAAGCCATATTGACAAAATTTGACCAAAAGGTATCTGATTCTCATCTTTTATCGCCCTTTGTCTAAGGTAGGGTGCTCTAGAAGTCATATTGACGAAATTCTACCAAAATTTTGGTGAGTGTATCATTGTGGAATGCCAATTTTAGAATTGTTCAACATCTCTTATTTTCAAAACACTCCAACAATTATAGATCTTGGATGTTTTGAGATTGATGTGTAGTAATGAATATAGTGAGCACATTTGTTGAATTGGATTGAAGTTGTCTTTACAACAACCTAGGTACCTCAAAGTTAGCTACATTTGACATTATAGAGAATAGGAGGTTCAATTGACCCACCCTACAATAGTGAATGCATAATCTACTTCCTCTATGATGTGTAAGTGATATACATGTTTGCTAGATTATAAAAGAGTTTAAATTTGGATAACTCCTAAGGGCTTCAATGGTTAATTAGAATTGGTTGCATCCAACATTCACATCTAGAAGAGGAGAAATGAATCATTTATACAACAAAATTTACCCATAGGAAAACAAGATCTTGACTTACATTTTTTAAGCGTAGAAATATATTTGGATTTTAATATAATTGCATGAGTGCACTTTCTATTTGTAATTTGGGGTTAATGAAAATTGACAAGGGTGATTGTGATTGTGATGTTCAGTTTCCACTCAGCAACTTCACTATCATGTTGTTCCACTATGATGGAATTGTTGATCAATGGCAAGACCTTGCTTGGAGTAATCAGTCCATCCATATAATGGCCTTGCACCAAACCAAATGGTAACATTTTTGTACTATGACTTGAAATTGTTGATTGTATGGGGCAATCTCCTACTTCTAGAACTAGAGTTTTGGGATGGAGTAGGTTTGTCCTATGATGTTTCCTTTCCTTATGAGTACTAAAATGGTTGTTTCTTGACACCAGGTGGTTTGCAAAACGATTTATGCACCCGGACATTGTGGACCAATACAACTACATCTTTATTTGGGACGAGGACCTTGGAGTGCAAAATTTCCATGTTGGCAGGTTTGACTTCTCATATTTTAGGGTTGAATTTTTTGTACAAAGATTGAGTGGGCATTTGACAAGTGCCTTCTTGCATCCAATCTAGACAAATAAGTGAGCCCCTAAATGCCGAAATGGCAAAAAGTGGTCACTTTCATGTCTACAAGTGCATTTACACCAATGAGAAATATATAATTTTAACTGCAAGTGGGACAAAATCACCCTTTTACTTAAAGGGGTCAAAATAACCCCATTGTTCCACCTCCCATCTCCATCGCGGTGTAGTACTTTTGTCCCTCTCAAGTTTAAGATATCCCTTGGTGTATATACACCCTAGTGAAGCTCAAAAAAATCATTTAGGTAATTTCAAAGAAGATAAACAACATGTATCTACAGAAAGGAAGAAATCATGTTGTACATTTTGGAATGATAGAAATATGTTTCGATAATTACTATTGGAGTTTCTATTTAAGTTTGGACACCACCGGAGGGTTCATGTCTGCTCATTGACAATTGGAGATTCAGTCAATTACTCAATCCACTTCGGTGTGCAGAAGAGGCCCAGTTCGTTGCAAAACTTGTTTTTCATTTTCTGCACTGTTGTGATCACTGGCGGGGAGAATTTGCTGCCGTTTTCTTGATGAAAATTGTTCATGTTGCAGGTACTTGGAAATAATGGAGTCTGAGGGTCTTGAAATTTCCCAGCCTGCTCTTGATCGCAATTCGTCGGAAATTCATCACGGAATCACTCGTCGCCAGCCACGTCTAACTCTACACAAGTATGTCTTCAACTTCCCCTATTTGATGTGGATCTGATGTTTGCCATTTGGGTTTCTATTTGCATTCAAGAACACAGTTTATATTAGCTCAAACAGTCAGCGTTCCAGAGCATCCGAATTGAGATGTTCAAGTGCCCAGAGCTCTTGGAACTAGGACTGGTATAGATCCATGGTTTTAGTTGAACTTATTTATCAGAATCTACCAGTTTAACGACTATGAGATTTTGTCCTTGTTACTATTATTAGACTGGTCAAATTTTCATATTTTTTTTGTTTGCAAGTGAAGGGAGACTCCAACGCATTATAGAACGTGACATTTGGATCCTGTTTGCAAAAGTTATGAAGGGTCAAAGTTTTTTTGGGTAGATGTTCTAAAATTGTTTTTTCAACATTTGTACATAATGACGTTGGAGATGTACACAAAGCAATGATGGTGGTTTTAGGTAGGGTGCGATTAATTTGGGATGTACCCTCCTTACATCCACGACCATTCTAGCTTGGTGTGGTTCTAATAGAAGTTATCCCGGGCTTTTTTTGTTTCTTCTATGTTGATGCAGGTCATTTCTTTCACGGGGATGCACAGAAGATAATAAAGCACTTCCATGTACAGGGTAAGGAAACTCTTACTTTACAAGGTAAGGTAGGATTAGCTAATATTGATCAAATATTCAAGAGTGTGACCTAATAAATTTAGATAATAAATAGATACTCATTGCATCATGTTTAAATCTAGCACGTTGAAATCAAATGACAAATTTTTGTTAAATCTATCAATTTAACCTTTGATCTCTTATAACTTTTGCATAGAGAATTTCGAATGTCATTCTTGGATTTCACCTGGTGTTGCAGTTTGTCTATGTGATTAAAAAAAACAAAAACTCCTTGACATATAAACGTGGTTGTTCAAAAATTTGGTCGGGAATAGATGATTCTCCCTTTGTTGTAATACATTTGGTGCCCTTTGTACGACAACTCAATGTAATGGCATGAAATCTTGTGTTCATACAGATATGTTGAAGTAATGGCGCCTGTGTTTTCAAAGGCAGCTTGGAAGTGTGCTTGGCATATGCTTCAGGTACGCTTAGTATTCACATTGTGTCTGAGCTTCTCAGCATTCACTGGCAAGTGACTCCGGAATCTGCTCTGATTTCCAAAGATACATTTCAATGGACTATTTGTCATTTTATACCACCATCTAAAAACGTGGAGAGCACTTGTTTTTTACACATTATTAGTAGAAAGATTGCGTTGGTTTTTTTTTACATTAAAAAAACGCTTTAGATTGGAATTTCCATGAAGGTAACCGCACCAAAAATCAACCCGTACAAATTCTTACCTACAACTATTTTCAGCACTTCGAAAATTCATAGTTTTATTCATATAATGTCAAGAAAATGCTTAAGAAGATAATTCAACAAGATCCAACAAAAAATTAGGCAATTCATTAATAGGAACAATTTTCAATTGGGTGATTGCACGAAACACCTGTACTATTTGTTGCATTTTGCAATAGTACTCATGGTTTTTCTAGAGTACTTTAAAATTAGAAAATCAATTTTTTTTGAAATTAAAAAATATGTCCAATGTATGCACCTTTAAAATGAAGGTAACCACCAAAGGAAATTCATTAAAAAATTCTCTAAGTAGGAGAACTAGAAAAGTGTCAAATCTTAAGAAAATACATACTTTGATGTTTTAATTAGTAGAAAATAGGAAAAAACTTAAATAAAAAAAATAAAAATTGGCCATTTGTGGCAACTCTATGGAGATGGCCATTCACCAAAAAAACCACCAAAATAATTTTTTACATGCTTCAAAATGCTAGTAGAAAGGGACTCAATTTGTGGACTTCTACACCACACAAAATTAAGTATTTTTAGAATTCCTTTGGACAATAGCTACAAGTCTACTAGAAGACCATCTCTACCAAATTCTAGCTCCAAATTTGTTTTTATGGGTACTAAATAGTACTAAAAACCTCCAAATTGGCATTTGTGACATAATATCGGGGGCTATTATTAAATAGTAAAATATTTAAAAAAAATTCCAAAAAAATAGACAAGGTGTATAATAGTCATCAGTACCTTGTCTATGAATTTTGAATCATTTGGAGTCAAAACCCAAGAATTATGGCCAAAAAACTAATCAGCACGCGACATGTGACAGAAAACAGTACAAGTGTTTCATGCAATCACCCAATTGCTTATTTTGATGCATTTAGGTGTAGTTACCTTACAAACCTTAGTACTTCCTATGGCCTACACAATTGTTAGCCAGGAAAAGAACCTATTTTTAATTTTGCATATTTTGAGCTGAAATTGTATTATAATTGCGTTGTTTCTACTTACAAAATGCATTGAAATGGAACAAAAATTTTTGATGCCCTAACAAGTTTTGAGGTGTCTTATTAATCTTGGGTGCGGGACATACACTAAGTTTTATGAAAATACACATGGTGTGGTGGGTTGAATGGAAACAGAATGATCTGGTGCATGGGTGGGGCATCGACTTCAAAATTGGCTACTGCGCTCAGGTACGTCCGTCGACCATCGACCGTCGTAGATTACGAGGAGCAGAAAAGAAGTGGTGCACATGGAAGAGCAGACTCTCTTTTTCGGTTACTACTGTAGCTATAATTTGTCCATGTCCGAGTCTGCCTCACCAAATGTAGCATATGCTGTTTAGATCCATGTGACTTTGGTAGGAGAATAATGTCCAGAGCAATGTTCGAGGAGAAATGCTGGTTAGTTCATTGTTAGCTGGTTGAATTGGGAAATAACCTGGTTGTAATTTGAAAACATTGGGAAAAACCGGTGATACAATTTCTATTTAGAGTATAAATAGAGTAAAAAAACAAACTCAATACTTGAAAAACTGGTTCAACATGGGAATTAAAAGGCTGGTCCAGAGCAACCTCCGACAGACTCTTTTTTCACATTGCTGGCTCCGATAGGCCTGAGTGTCTTTTCTTCAACGACGATTGTTCGGTTGTGGAAGACAACAAACTTACTCTCATGTGCGTGGCCTTTCTTGTTGCCAGGGTCTGCGAAGTGAGAAAGTCGGCGTCATCGATGCGGAGTACGTTTTGCACAAAGGCATTCCGTCTCTTGGTGGTTCACATGCGAGAAATGTAAGCCTCCTCTTACTTCATACACTTAGAATGGAACAGTTAGGGAATTTTTTTGGATTGATCCGATATACCGATTGTGTATATTTGTGTTCTGTTTTCTGATTCTATCGTATTTGAGTATGCTATTGAATTCATGTTCCTCTCCGTCCCATGGTGTATAGTTAATAAAAGTACAAAATCATATTTGTGTACGTGATGGAGATTTCATGGGACTTTATGCAATGTCTACACATATGATCCCGAGGGACTTTTTAAAGGTTAATTGTCCTAAACATGAATGCTTGTAGCAAAGACACGAGGCCCTTGGAACTGATTTCTCGGATTGACGAGGTTTTAATGCTGTTGGGTGGCTGTGTTTCTGCATGTATTCTACATCAGGTTCCTGATCCTCGCCGAGAGGTACGTGGCTTATTCTCCCATCGGTCACTTATTCACTCTCCCATTCATTTCGATAATCTCATGCTCAAATTTTTGATGCTTGGGTATATTGAATGCGACTTTCAATAAAATTAGATTGTTTCAAGGACTTTTGGACCACCTCAAAACTGAGAAATTTGTTCACATTTCATGGAGAGGTTTCTCGATGTTCTCGATGTTCTTACAGACTGAGGCTTCTCGATGTTTTCTGTCGAGTTGAAATTCTTGTAGTTCTAGGATCGCTAATATACCATCAATTGCAGGTGAGAAAAAAATCAGCAGACGAAATGGTGGCTTTTCAGCAGCGGTGGACACAAGCTGCCAGCGACGACCCAACGTGGGTGGATCCCTACAAACAATACATAGCAGCTGAGAAGTGGTTCACCATGTACAGGCCCAGGCCGTCGCCACCTCCAGGAGCTAAAGCCGCGGTTAAGCCCTAGGCCACCATGCAGTGTGATGTACAGGAGTTTCACAAAAATAATGGCAACAGACAAGCAGGCTGGTGCCAATGCACCAATTTCTTGGTGCTGCATGTACTCTTATCTTGCACTTCCGGTAGTACACTCCGTTGCAACATTTGCAACAATTCCTTTTATCACAATAAAACTGCATATGGATTAACCCTGGAGCGGCGAGCTGGTCACCCTTTTCAATTGGGAAATTGACTGAATGAGTGCTTTTGGGCTGGTCACCGTTTTGGGAAAACTATTGTGCAAGACCTCCACTTTTCACACAAAATTTTAAGGATGAATATCTGCACTTCTGTCTTACATAGAAGAAATCTGTATCATCCATTGGAGACTTTTTTTTGGGGTGCAACGGTGTTATAAGGTTAAAAAACAAACATGTATGAGAAGATCATCCACATGACATGAGTGAAATCATGGTGAAGGTTGTGACATTGTGTATTTACTATAGTAGATGCATCGTAGAAATTGGGTGGTGGTGTGGTGGTGGATCGTCGTGGAGGGAGGTGACCTCCACATTCTCACTTACTTTGTAGACTATATCAAAGTTGACTCTAAACCCTTGTGAGGTAACCTCTACATTCTAATTTATTGTGTAGACTATATCAAAGTTGGCTCTAAATCCTTGTGTTCCCACTAGATTTTTGACACCAAGAGTCCCGGGCTGATTTAGGATTTAGGGTTTCTTCTAAACACTTGCTGTTGGATTGTACTACTATACAAACTTAATCCCTAAGTACTCTAAAGTCCATATTAGGAAAATGTTTCATCCAATAACTTCACAATATATATATATATATATATATATAACCTTCTTTTTCTGAATAGTTTGATGAAATTGAGATAAATGATATATTCATACAAAGATAGCAAAAATGTGCATAATTTTAAGAATGAATTTAGGTGTTAATGGGTTAAATTATCAATTTTGTTGTTGATTTGTCATTGGAAATTGACGATGTTGATAGGTTAGTATGAACGGTTGTTTTGTACAATATATTGGTAGATGAACATAAAAAAATTGTTTATTCTCTTGGCTGGTTTGAATTGAGTTGAGGTTTGCATCAAATCAAGGTTAGATTTTAACTCCTAAATGTCCAAGGCTTTTTTTGAGCTTCATGGAGTTTGCTCTAAATTGAATAAAAAGACAATATTTTCAGAAGTTTTATCAATTTTTTTGGATTGAAATAGTACAAATTCAAACTAGACATGATAGAAATCACATGGGAAAAGAAAACCCAAAAATATCACTTATGAATTGAAAAATTATAATATTTGATTATAAGCTAGGGTGTTAAAACTACAAAAGTGATTGAAGTCTTTCAATCTTCTTTTCACATGTCAAATCTAAACAATTGGGCACTAGAAAAATATGGGGTTAAGGATATAACATGTATAACCCCAATCAATTTATAGCTTCTCATAATCTACTCTACAGTTTTTTTTAAATGAATTTCTAATGTGATTTTTTCTTTAAGATCTAGTGTACTTGAGGCTCATTTCTAAGAGACCTCAATACTAAAAAATCAAGATTTGCAATGGACACCCTTGCACAAAATCTTGAATAGAAAAATCATAATCATTCATTTTCAAAATCAGATTTTTGATGCTAAAATTAGACTTCAAAAAGGATTTTTCAAAAATACAATCTACTAAAAATAATAATTTGGTTAGGTTTTATTTAACTTCAAAGCATTGTTGACACTAGAACATTAGAGAAAAAATCAGCCCTTCGGAGGGCTGCTCCGCAGTGACATGCCAAGCTATTAAAATGCTTGGCCTGTCACTGCAGAACTGGCCTTCGGTGAGCAGTCAGCTTGGCTGACTGCTCGCCGAAATCGGAATTTTTTTTTTTTTTTTTTTTTTTTTTTTTTTAAATTTTTTAAATTTTTTTTAAGACTAAAATTTTTTTTTTTTTTTTTTTTATTCGTATATTTCGTTTCCTGCGCCACTGTAGCAGCAGAGACTGTTGCGCGGAAATAGGGGAAAAATTGATTTTTTTGCAAAAAAAAAGTAAATTTCAGGGTCCTCTGGAGGACTGTGGAGCAGCCCTCCGGAGGCCCCAGATTTTCTCTAATGATTTGGTGTCTCGAGCATTTAGGAGTTCTATCTCTTGGTTGGTTAGAATTCAGTTGAAAGCTAAGACCACTTCATCCTAATACAAACAAGCTAAGGTAGGAGGCTCGAATTGCCAGCAGGCAATTACAATTGCCCTATAGAACTATCAAAAATAGTGCAAAGAGTTTCAAAAATGGATCCCAGTTTGTTCATTGCACTTTTTGCTTTTTTAATTGTATTCTTAACCCTGAAGCACTTTGACGTCCAAAAAGTGAACGACGAACAGAGTCTTCGTGCTCACCAAAGGTTTTCCAGTGCAAAAATTACAGTGGGGCAGTACGAGTTGGGTAGTGAATTTCGGGCTTCTCTTCCAATTAAAAAAATCCAATCATGTCATAGAAAATGGTTTCACGACATCATCGAACATTCTCTAAAAGGACATGAGAAATGAAGAGAAACTTCGGTGGCTAGCCACGTGCCACACTGAGAAGAGCATGCATTATTCAAATATATTTAAACTAAATCGGTTAGGCGGTTGATTTTGCAAATATGGGTGATTGCACGAAACACTTGTACCGTTTGGTTGCGTTTTTTTTTTGGACCGCTATAACTTTTGCTATAACTTTTGATTTATAGGTTCAATGCAAAAACCAAAAAAACACTTGCTAGATGTCCTAATTGTAATTGTATCCCTTATTTTTCAGAAATTAAAAAAAATCAATTTATATTTAAAATTCAATTTTGTTAATTTGTCACACTTTGACGTTTAGGATTTTTAGTACTATTGAGCGGTTTAAATTTATGATTATCAGTTGAAATTTCTATGGTATATTTTCCTAGTAGGTAGACATCTTCCTGCCAAAGATCATTTAAAAATACATTATTTTATACCCTCCACAATTGTGCAAGTAGGCCTCCCTTGCGCGCGCACTTGTGAACAGTAGAAATAGTTTTCACTCATTTTTTTGGTCAAATCTCATCACCAAGAAGTCCTCCCAAATGGCCAATTTTTAGTTTTGTTCAAAAAAAAAAATTCTATTTTCTACAAATTAAAATGTTGAAGGGTGTATTTTCCTCTTCGCTAGAGTAGTCTGCAGAATTGTTCCAGAAAATACATCCTTCGACATTTTAATTTGTAGAAAATAGAAAAAACAATTTTGAACAAAATTAAAAATTGGCCATTTGGGAGGACTTCTTGGTGGTGAAATTTGACCAAAAAAATGAAGTGAAAACTATTTCTACTGTTCACAAGTGCGTGCTCAAGGGAGGCCTACTTGCACAATCGTGGAGGGTATAAAATAATGTATTTTTAAATGATCTTTGGCAAGAAAATGTCTACCTACTAGGAGAATATACCATAGAAATTTCAACTGATAATCATAAATTTAAACCGCTCAATAGTACTAAAAACCCCTAAACGTCAAAGTGTGACAAATTAACAAAATTGAATTTTAAATATAAATTGATTTTTTTTAATTTCTGAAAAATAAGGGATACAATTACAATTAGGACATCTAGCAAGCGTTTTTTTGTTTTTTGCATTGAACCTATAAATCAAAAGTTATAGCAAAAGTTATAGCGGTCCAAAAAAAACCCGCAACCAGACAATACAGGTGTTTCATGCAATCACCCATATGCACAATTAGTTACAACAATTGGGAATGTGAAAAGTCCAATGTAGTAATGACGGAAGCCTTTAGTACGATGTCGTAATGCTCAGGCATTTTATAATACTATTTAGAACTTGGTAACTGCTTTTATCAGTGTGGGCACACAAGCACCGTGCTAGCATATTTGGCAGCGGGTTATGTGCACGGGATGCAGTCTGCTCATCAAAAATCAGTGTTGTTTCATTCTTTCTGAAGGCTTGTGCATTGCAAGGTCCACAGTAAGAATTTTGTAGCAAAAGCGTCCGTGATGATTTTGTATTGTTATTGCTATGATCATGCACTACACGTCGCATTTTTTTCCGTAATTTTTTTAGCACCAGCTTCTTTGCATTGACATCATTTGTTGTCAACGGAGGAGCTGCCCGTGGTGGTCAACTTAGCTTCATACTTGGTCAAACATTATGATCTTCATTGCCACTGGTGTTTCTTTCAATTCTTTTACACCTGTTGAGAGTTTCTACTATGAACTCACAAATCCTATGGTTACTTCCTGCATCGATAACACCAAGTTTGCAACATTGGCCTTCAAAATGTTTCCACTTCCTACGCCTCGTTCCAGTTCTGAAATGAGTTGCGACGTTTCAGGGTTAAATCCCTTTAAGTAAAATATACATTCATGGAAATGAAAGCATGATGTGGATCATTATTTGAGAGCCAAAATTATAGAAACATCCTAAGTTTGAAGTGCTCCATTCAAAGGTGTCTATGAGCACCAATAGCTACCTACGCACCTTTCACTTTGAAAATTCTAAGGTAGTTTGCTCTAAAAGCGAGCGGGCTCTAAAACCGAACATGGCACAGAGGTACATTTTGCTTTCTTCAATGTGCCAACAGTATACATTTCAGGAGGTGGTCGGTTTTAGTGACCACTGCATTTCAACTTCAAAAATTTGTAACTAATTCCACGAAGGTCCAAAAAATATGAAACGACTTGGGTTAGATGCGAATTTCATTTTTCTTCCTCTAAAAATTAACTAAAAATTGTTTCAAGGAGTTTAGCTTCCCCGAAAAGGCAAACAGCTCTTAAATGGTCGCTTTAAGAGTAGATTACCTTAAGTAAAAAACTTATGATTTAAATTGTCAATGAACTGTTTCTCTTTTCTCCTACAAAATATGTGAAAAATGTTAAGCTCTACTGATTTTCCTACAGAGGTCCATTATCCCTTAAATGGTAGATTTATGAGCCTCCTACCTTACATCAACAAATATCACATCTCTTCCTACGCTTAGTTCCGAAGGCAGACATGGCGATGGTTAACAGTCACGACTTCGGTGGGGGATTAATATTACGGTCATGCCAAGACTAAAATTAGGATTCATGGGAATTCAGATTGGTTGTGGGAGATGAATGCGCTACCTTCGTGGTAAAAACCAAATTTTAGACAGAGTTCTTCTCCAGCCCAATTCCTACCATCTTTGAAGCTCAATCATCTGTTCCACTGCCCTTCCCTCACATTTTAGGTCCATGGTAGTACATTATACTGGGAAGAACTGTTTTCACGGCACCTCACTGTGGAGGGCACTGAATCACACATCTCGTTTCAGGTAATAACGATAATCTCGCGTCTGTACGTACAGGGCGTACTAGTCAATTTCATGTGGCATGATTCAATCGGTGCATGAAGACGGCAGCTGGAATGATGATTGTACTGAAGTAATCTTGCCAGACGCTAATTGTACGAGTTCTAATTCAAGCCCTGTGAGAAAACTGAAGTTGTTACCGTGGTTGAAATGGCAGGAGGATTGGAGGACTGTCTGGCGCCGGGGTATACGCTCCACTCATAGCCCGGCCAAGTGGTTAATCGCTCCACTCCATATGTGCACTAGTCCCTTTGGACTCAGGAAGCACTATTTTCTCCATCATTTAATTGCAATAATGTATTCACTTCACAAACTCGTTCCATTCTTATGAATCAGAATTTCAGAAAAATTGTTCCATACAGTAGAACCTCTCTTAGTGCATACTCTGTTAGTGCATAATATGCACTAAGAGAGATTGTACTTTGAAACCTTTATTGCTCAACAGTGCTTGGAGACCTTGTAGTTAGAAGCCATGTGGTTGGAGGCCCTGTAGTTAGAAGCCACGTTAGGTAGCGAACAGTACTGAACCTCTCCATATGCATAAACCTCTCTTAGTGCATAGTCCCAACACTATGCACTAACAGAGGTTCTACTGTATAATGTTTGTTCAAGGTCTTGATACAGCTACTAAGACTCTTGATGTACTACGGCCGCTGAGTCAAATACGTAGGCCTACAATATTCCAAAATGGAAGAAGCCGCCTTGAGTCAGGGTTCATAATATCTTCGGTCACGTTGATTACATGATAGTAGCAGTTCCATAATACGTAGGGCTATTACTTTACACAAGTCGAGGGCTGCATTGCAGATTCCTCGCTCGACGAGTTACGCTTCCAAAAGTATCTCAAGACAGGCACTATCTACAAAATTATTTGTACAGAGTCTCTTGCACAATTCTGAATTTGCATACCGGTAGTCGGCAGGTGAAATCGATTGGTATCATAAACCAATTCGGACGATCCCTTTGCCGCCCTACCATGAAGAAAGCATTCCATCAGAAATTCAAACTCGCGAAAAGAAGCTCCAATTCTTCGCCATCCGTACTCGTACGAACCTAACATCCATTCCATTCACAGACGAGTCAGTAGAACTTCACCAAACCCGTTAAACATGTTCCAAACAAACCATTTTGCAATACAGAGTACTAAACTGCTCAACGACGAAGAATCAGACAAGAAGTCACCTGCATACGAAGAGATTAGGTGAACCATCAACAAACTAAAATTCTCTCTTTAGTCATGTCTAAATCTTCGCAACTTCGAATGTTACTGATTAAAGCGCTTCATCGAACGATCCGCCTCACGTATATTTTCATGGCATTTGAACCACTAAGTTTTGGGGGGGTTAGGCACTGCCAGGGCGTTGTTTTCTACACTAAAGGTACATTATTGTACTCAGTGAGTAGAAGATTAGAATTTCACCAAGCTATATGCCTTCTCTTCCATCTACCTTGATTAAGATTATGGGACAATGCCTTCACTTGGGAACAACATTTAGAACTCTGAAGCAACGTTTCATTCTTGAACGTCTTCAACGATTTCTTCAACGTTTAAAAAGACGTTGCTTACGAACGTGATTTTTTTACTGAATGTCGTTTACGAGAGTGAACGTGGCTTCACAAACGTTGTTTCCCCCTTGCAAATCCCAGTAGTATTGTATCCTAGACTCACACTGGGGCGGGTGGCATGGAAGTACACAGCATGCGCCGCACATGTCACTCTCCGGAACTAAAACACCTAACTATTGACCAAGATTCATGGTTTCATGAACAGCTTGACTGATCATATTAAATAAGAAAATAATTCAGAAAGAGAAGTTCTATGTCAGCGAAGGACACTGCGTGCAGTGGTTCAAAAATAAAATAAAAACAGGGCAACAGTCACCTTATGACCTGCCAAACTGCAACTGGGACTGCAACAAAGAATCCGAGTCTCAATTTAGACTTCTTTGATACCTCTCCATTTGCTTCATTAATTACTGATGACATAACCTCACGAACCTAAACTCAACAAACACGCTCATGACCACCACGCGCGGTACGCAAACCTCCCGCAATGTCAGTCATGTCATCAACAAATCGAAACCAAAACTAAAACAGACTTCAAATGGCAACACTAACACACGAGACACAACACACGAATGCCCTAATTAATTAACGATCGAGTCCCGAGCGCCATACCTTGCCCAGCAGTTGCAGCATTTTGTTCAGCACTTCGAGGCGATCGGTAGCGTACGCGCTTCCTGCCATGGGGGGTCGCTTCATGCGCTGCACTTCAGCTTCCACCAGCACGGACTTCTGCGCATCATCAGCGTTCTTGAACGAGGGCACATTATCCTTGCGCTTGTTGCTGCTGCCTGGGCCGGCTTGCGACCCTGATGACACTTCGGAATGAGCCAGCTTCGATTCTCGAATCAAATGCTGCAACACAAGGAAAATATACAATGCAGGTGGAGCTGCGGCGCAATGAGATTGATGGAAACGGCAGAAACGGCAGGCAGGCGGCGATCGTGGGCGATGAAAGGGCTCTGTGTCGCTTGAAAGCTGCGCGTAATGCTGTTGCTGAGAGCAGGAGCGGGTGCCTCCGCGGGGTCGGGCGGTCGGGCCGGGTTGGGCTGGCGCGGGCCGTGTGGAAGCTTCTGGTGATTGGCACTTGCATCCAGAGAGTTCTATTTTGAACTGACGGATGATGGATGAATGTGCGGATGAAAGAGTGGATGGTTGAATGAATCCATGACATTTGCTAAACTGTGAAGTCTCTCCCCTAAGACCCCTAAGACCCCCACCAAGGATACCGGTTCCTAGGATACCTTTGGGTCTAAAATAACCTTTAAAGTTTCTTGGGTCAAAAATTAGAAAATGTTTCTAAAATTGTCAAAAAATAACACCTTCTAAAACTTAGTCTATAAATTGAAATTTAAGGGCTTTTTAGAATTTGTAATTGTAGGATCTTATTCTTGACTAGTACAAGGGTCTTGCCTCAAAAAATTGGGGTTTAAAAGCAATGTATGTGTGAGATATGATTGAGCAAAGAGCAATACAATATTTTTTTTCAAGGTTATCAGAGCTTTTGACAATTTGGCTTTGTCAAACTTTTGGACTCCATAACTCAAATTCTACTTTGCAAAAAGATCTAAGACTTTAGATTTGGGTAAAGCGTCAATTTACAACAAAGAATGCAAACTCATCAAACAACAAGTCTCTTTGTACATTGTCAAATTGAATGTAAAATACGCACCATTAAACGCAAACCTTGAGAACGTGTTCAGCAGCTTGGACAACCATCTAGCTCCACAAAAGTTAGATCCCAAACACGGGGCAAGTGCTCCGCCTTCTTCACGACCTGAAAATCACCCACAAACACAATCAATGAACTGCAAAAATCACAAAAACATGCGCAGACAACAGGCACCTTCAAATCCACCAGATTGCTTGTGACAATCACTTCAACACTACATGTGTCCCTAAACGGTAATCAAAATCTACATCGGACACAACAAACATCAATCACAGAGAGGAGCTCTAGCCTTGTCTATCAAATAACTTCTCAACCTCCATTCATGCCATATTCGGAAGTTCTTATTTCGTCAAGATAATGGATGTTGATGCCATGGGCATGGAGGGCATCGGTTTAGGGTAGGACCATCCAATATACACTTTGGAATCGAATGTACAACATGATGCAAAGACGAAACACTACAAAGCAGGCGCGCTTTCATTAATACAGGTCACAAAATGGATGCACAGTGCATGCTCTTCACACAAACTGCAATGGACACTCCAATTTCTGTGAAGAGCAAGCATATAAATCCATAGATTCTGGAAAATCGAGAAAAAAATCGGTTGAACAGTTCCAATTGAGCATATTTGAAGATTGAAACGATCCGAATTTGTGGGATTGATAGGAGGAATGCACCGGTTGATCACAGCTTTAAATAGCTCCCTTAGGTGCAGCTTCCACAAAGTCACAGTTCAGTAGTTCACTTTATAAAGGGCCACGTCCCTCATTATTCTGCGAAAATTACTGGCACCCAACGTCAAGACCTCCACAAGTAGTCTCCTTTTCTGCCTTCAACAATGAGCACCAAAACTGTAACATAGACATAGACTTATTAGATGCTGGAACTTGGAAATTAACCGCAACGCCACATGTGCAGAATTGAATGAAGCAACATAAAATGCATTCCACAGCAAGGCATAAACTGATAAGACAAACTCAAGCAGACTTTTTGAAAATTAGACATCTCGACCTGCCTTGCAGGTTCTCTTGAGAAAATTTGCTGCAAGACTAAAGCTCTTCATTCCAGTTCCTCTGCATCCCACCACCTCAGTATCATATGGCACCATCAACACATCCTCTGCCCGCTTGAAGTTGCGGAAAGGCAGGTGCTCCAACACTTTGGATCTGAAATTTGCAGAAGATGAGTTACAGCAAACTAAATTATCCAGATTTAACACATAAGTGCCCAAGTGGCCAACGTGGTTGATTCCATGTCTTTAGGAAGTGGAACAAATCACTAAGGAAGCTTCAAGGCTACCAAATGAAAGTGCTCCCTCATTAAACCACTCAATGGGGTTATCATAATTTTTTTTAAATTTTTTAAATTTTTCAAATTTTAAATTTATTCATTTATTCATTTTTCTGGGCTTGGATGGAATGACCCCCTTGTTTAGCCAGCTCCACTCAATGGAATTTTGATTTTAATTTTTAATTTTTTAATTTTTTAATTTTTTTCACACATGATTGACTTTGCTAATTTTGGAATTCATATTTGCAATTAGAGGTTCCAAATTAATTATAAGGGTGCACTCGGTAAATAAACCATGAATTTTGTTGTTTAGGACTCTTCTAAAGAATTTTAGATTTTTTGGTGGACAATTTTGTTTTTCATCATTAAAAAAAGGTCCACAAAATCACATCAAATGGAAAATTATTTTCCAAAATCTGAAAATTTCTCCATGGTAGTATATTACACAAACTCAAGAGTAACAAGTAAAACTCAATTTTAGTGGTGACTCTATAATTAAAAAAAAATAGAAATTGAAAATACATCCATCGTTCAAAGTGCTATTAGATGTTGAATATTGTGAATGTTTCCACAATTCCTATTAATGTAGAAACTACATTACATGACCTCATTCCTTTAGTTAAACTCAAATTTAGGAAATTCCATTTAAAAAATAAATAAGTTCAATGTTAAAACAAGGAGCTGCAACTTTCAAACATATACTAATTTCCTATGTTTTGTGATTCATTTTCTAAATTAACTTCTCATTCACATGAATACAAACACAATCATTGAAAACCGCAATCAATAAGGTACACTTCATAACTCTTTATGAAAGGTCAACTACCAATAAATGCACAAAAAAATGCTTTCAATGTCTCTCCAAATCATTTTCTAGTCAACTAAAAACCTTACACTTCTTGGACTTAGCAATTAAAAATTAAAAAGTCCTTGGAAATATAAACAAATATATATGTAAGCCAACAATGAAAGTTGTTCAAATAGAAAATGCCAAAAGTCAACACAATTCTAAGAAGGTTCAAACTCCTATAACTACTAATATAACCAATATATACCTTCAATTCTAAGCCCAATATGAAGCACTATTATAAATAAATAGTTTTTAGAGTCCTAAGATCCTCCTTTTAATGTCCATAAATGTTCCATGAGGTCATTCCTAAGTGCGTAATGTTTATCTGTATCGTGAATTTTTTCAGATTCACTTAGAAAATCTTCAAATGTTAATCCGCATCTTAAAGGTGGCATCTCCACAGTTGCATTAATAGGCTCCAAATCTTTGTCTCGTTCATCTTCAATTATCATATTGTGCATGATGACACATGACATTAAAATATCATTTATGGCACCCACATCCCATTGTCGACTTGCATTCTAAATTATATCCCATCTTGCTTGTAGAACACCAAAACAACGCTCCACATCTTTGCGAGTAGCTTCCTACATCTTTGCATAGTGTTGTCGTTTTTCGCCTTGGGGATCATGAATGGTTTGGACAAAGATACTCCACTTAGGATAGATTCCATCTATTAAGAGGTAGTACCTTGGATACTGATGACCATTGACTTCAAATGTCATACCTTGGGATTCACCCCTCAAAAAATTGGCTACTAGTGGACTTTGATGCAGAACATTTATGTCATTATGCGAACCAGATAATCCAAAGTAGGCATGCCAAATCCATAGACTTTGATCAGCTATTGCTTCTAATATTATAGATTTTAAACCATCTTTGTCTTGATAAGAACCCTGCCATGCTATGGGACAGTTCTTCCACTCATAGTGCACGCAAACCAATGATGTTCAAACATACCTGGCCAACCCCGTGCTTCATTAATTTGTACTTGCTTTTCAATGTCTTTCTTTGTCAGCTGCCTCAAGTACGTGCTTTCAAATACTTCTCTGATTGCTCTTACAAAATGTTTCAAGGCCTTCATAGATGTAGTAGATGCCATGCAAACATATTCATCAGTGGCATTTGTTGAGACACCATAAGCCAGCATCCTCATCACGGCTGTACATTTCTGGAGACTACTTAAGCCCAATGTACCTGTTGCATTTTTTTTGCACAAAGTAACTATCATGGTTTTCAACACTTTCTACCAATTTTAAAAACAATCGCCTTGACATACGAAACCTCTAACAAAACAGCCTTGCATCATAAATTGGGTCCTCTACAAAATAATCCTTTAAAAGATGATTATGCGCCTCTGTTCTTCCTCTCACAATGTTTGCTCTTTTTCCATGAGTAGAACCACCACGTGGACGTGGCACAGGTGCACCAAGATCATGTACTTGTTCATAGAGATCATGAACTACTTTCGGGATTACATTATATATATGATCATCTTCTTCATCTTGTGTTTTGTGTGTTCTTTCTTGTTCCCATGTATTCGTCATCTTGTTACTTTCTATGGAGTAATCTTCACTAGTGCACTAAACAAAAAGAACAAATGATAATTTCAGTTAAAACTACAATTCACATATTCACTTGAATTCCATATAGTTTTAGGGACTTCAGTATGTCAAAGTAAAAGGGTTAGTAAAACCTTCAATTCAAATTAAAAGTAAGGATTAAAACCCCATTTCAAAATAAAAGTAAAGAATAAAACCTCCACTGTAAAGAAAAAAGTTGCAACTCAAACCTATAAATGCGTTTGGAAGTATTGCTTAGTTCAATTTCATGTCTTTCTGTTCTTTTAAAAATAAAACTTGCAGTTCAAGGTAAAAGTGGAACCGTACAGTAAGACTTGTATTTTGAAGTACTAGTTACTTCTATCTTATCACTCAACTTATAGTCCAACCTTTGGTTTCAACTAAAAGTTGAAGTTACAAGTGAAACTTTCATTAGGAAGTACTAGTTACGTACATGTTATCACTTCTTCATTTTGTATAAAGGTTTTTTAATTTTCATTCATGACATTGTATTGTGTTCTTTGCACTGGCTTAGGAGGTATGCATCTAAGTTGTACAATTTTTTCTTGCTTTCATAAAAACTTCAAAGCTTCTTTATGCTATGTATGTGACATATAAGCATTTTGCATTTCTTTTTATGGTTCTTGAATTCTAATTACGTTTGTATTTTCATAAGGCACTAGGTATATACATGTGAAGTTGTGAATATGGCGGACGAGGGTACATCCAAGCGATCTGAAAACTTCAGTATCAATGACAAAATCCAACTATGCAGGAGTTATATGCACATTAGCCAAGATCCCATTGTGGGGACAGGACAAAAGTCAGGAAAATTTTGGGAGAGAATAACTCAACATTATATGCACACACTTGGGCAAGGTAAGTTTCACAGAAGTCGGTCTTTTAGTTCTATGTATATTACACCAATCAATTTTAAAGTTGTTTTCTTGATCCCTTCTAATTTATAAATGATTAATTAATTAGGTGCCATCAAACGATCGGTCAAGTCACTGGAGACCAAGTTTGTTAATATTAAGGCCAAATGCATGAAATTCAATGCATGTGTGTCAACTGTAAGGGCACTAGATGAGTTTGGTACGAGTGAGAGCGATATTATGGACAAGGCTTTACAACTCTATAAAAACAAGCATGGAAATAAGAGAAAAAGATTTTCATTCATGCATTGCTATGTGGTTGTCAAAGCCAATCCAACTTTTTTTGAGCCCACAAAAGGAGAGGGAGGAAAATCCTAGGGAAGTGGGCACATTCTCAACGAGATGTTCTGTCAAGTATAGTACCTTTCAACCCAGGCTCTTTTCCAAGTCCTATTGCTAGTCCAAGTCGAAAGTACCTATCTGCATAGGACCTACTCATCTACCATAAAATACAAGTGCTAGGTGCTATGCAGATAGGTACTTTCGACTTGGACTAGCAATAGGACTTGGAAAAGAGCCTGGGTTGAAAGGTACTATACTTGACAGAACATCTCGTTGAGAATGTGCCCACTTCCCTAGGATTTTCCTCCCTCTCCTTTTGTGGGCTCAAAAAAAGTTGGATTGGCTTTGACAACCACATAGCAATGCATGAATGAAAATCTTTTTCTCTTATTTCCATGCTTGTTTTTATAGAGTTGTAAAGCCTTGTCCATAATATCGCTCTCACTCGTACCAAACTCATCTAGTGCCCTTACAGTTGACACACATGCATTGAATTTCATGCATTTGGCCTTAATATTAACAAACTTGGTCTCCAGTGACTTGACCGATCGTTTGATGGCACCTAATTAATTAATCATTTATAAATTAGAAGGGATCAAGAAAACAACTTTAAAATTGATTGGTGTAATATACATAGAACTAAAAGACCGACTTCTGTGAAACTTACCTTGCCCAAGTGTGTGCATATAATGTTGAGTTATTCTCTCCCAAAATTTTCCTGACTTTTGTCCTGTCCCCACAATGGGATCTTGGCTAATGTGCATATAACTCCTGCATAGTTGGATTTTGTCATTGATACTGAAGTTTTCAGATCGCTTGGATGTACCCTCGTCCGCCATATTCACAACTTCACATGTATATACCTAGTGCCTTATGAAAATACAAACGTAATTAGAATTCAAGAACCATAAAAAGAAATGCAAAATGCTTATATGTCACATACATAGCATAAAGAAGCTTTGAAGTTTTTATGAAAGCAAGAAAAAATTGTACAACTTAGATGCATACCTCCTAAGCCAGTGCAAAGAACACAATACAATGTCATGAATGAAAATTAAAAAACCTTTATACAAAATGAAGAAGTGATAACATGTACGTAACTAGTACTTCCTAATGAAAGTTTCACTTGTAACTTCAACTTTTAGTTGAAACCAAAGGTTGGACTATAAGTTGAGTGATAAGATAGAAGTAACTAGTACTTCAAAATACAAGTCTTACTGTACGGTTCCACTTTTACCTTGAACTGCAAGTTTTATTTTTAAAAGAACAGAAAGACATGAAATTGAACTAAGCAATACTTCCAAACGCATTTATAGGTTTGAGTTGCAACTTTTTTCTTTACAGTGGAGGTTTTATTCTTTACTTTTATTTTGAAATGGGGTTTTAATCCTTACTTTTAATTTGAATTGAAGGTTTTACTAACCCTTTTACTTTGACATACTGAAGTCCCTAAAACTATATGGAATTCAAGTGAATATGTGAATTGTAGTTTTAACTGAAATTATCATTTGTTCTTTTTGTTTAGTGCACTAGTGAAGATTACTCCATAGAAAGTAACAAGATGACGAATACATGGGAACAAGAAAGAACACACAAAACACAAGATGAAGAAGATGATCATATATATAATGTAATCCCGAAAGTAGTTCATGATCTCTATGAACAAGTACATGATCTTGGTGCACCTGTGCCACGTCCACGTGGTGGTTCTACTCATGGAAAAAGAGCAAACATTGTGAGAGGAAGAACAGAGGCGCATAATCATCTTTTAAAGGATTATTTTGTAGAGGACCCAATTTATGATGCAAGGCTGTTTTGTTAGAGGTTTCGTATGTCAAGGCGATTGTTTTTAAAATTGGTAGAAAGTGTTGAAAACCATGATAGTTACTTTGTGCAAAAAAAATGCAACAGGTACATTGGGCTTAAGTAGTCTCCAGAAATGTACAGCCGTGATGAGGATGCTGGCTTATGGTGTCTCAACAAATGCCACTGATGAATATGTTTGCATGGCATCTACTACATCTATGAAGGCCTTGAAACATTTTGTGAGAGCAATCAGAGAAGTATTTGAAAGCACGTACTTGAGGCAGCTGACAAAGAAAGACATTGAAAAGCAAGTACAAATTAATGAAGCACGGGGTTGGCCAGGTATGTTTGAACATCATTGGTTTGCGTGCACTATGAGTGGAAGAACTGTCCCATAGCATGGCAGGGTTCTTATCAAGACAAAGATGGTTTAAAATCTATAATATTAGAAGCAATAGCTGATCAAAGTCTATGGATTTGGCATGCCTACTTTGGATTATCTGGTTCGCATAATGACATAAATGTTCTGCATCAAAGTCCACTAGTAGCCAATTTTTTGAGGGGTGAATCCCAAGGTATGACATTTGAAGTCAATGGTCATCAGTATCCAAGGTACTACCTCTTAATAGATGGAATCTATCCTAAGTGGAGTATCTTTGTCCAAACCATTCATGATCCCCAAGGCGAAAAACGACAACACTATGCAAAGATGTAGGAAGCTACTCGCAAAGATGTGGAGCGTTGTTTTGGTGTTCTACAAGCAAGATGGGATATAATTTAGAATGCAAGTCGACAATGGGATGTGGGTGCCATAAATGATATTTTAATGTCATGTGTCATCATGCACAATATGATAATTGAAGATGAACGAGACAAAGATTTGGAGCCTATTAATGCAACTGTGGAGATGCCACCTTTAAGATGCGGATTAACATTTGAAGATTTTCTAAGTGAATCTGAAAAAATTCACGATACAGATAAACATTACGCACTTAGGAATGACCTCATGGAACATTTATGGACATTAAAAGGAGGATCTTAGGACTCTAAAAACTATTTATTTATAATAGTGCTTCATATTGGGCTTAGAATTGAAGGTATATATTGGTTATATTAGTAGTTATAGGAGTTTGAACCTTCTTAGAATTGTGTTGACTTTTGGCATTTTCTATTTGAACAACTTTCATTGTTGGCTTACATATATATTTGTTTATATTTCCAAGGACTTTTTAATTTTTAATTGCTAAGTCCAAGAAGTGTAAGGTTTTTAGTTGACTAGAAAATGATTTGGAGAGACATTGAAAGCATTTTTTTGTGCATTTATTGGTAGTTGACCTTTCATAAAGAGTTATGAAGTGTACCTTATTGATTGCGGTTTTCAATGATTGTGTTTGTATTCATGTGAATGAGAAGTTAATTTAGAAAATGAATCACAAAACATAGGAAATTAGTATATGTTTGAAAGTTGCAGCTCCTTGTTTTAACATTGAACTTATTTATTTTTTAAATGGAATTTCCTAAATTTGAGTTTAACTAAAGGAATGAGGTCATGTAATGTAGTTTCTACATTAATAGGAATTGTGGAAACATTCACAATATTCAACATCTAATAGCACTTTGAACGATGGATGTATTTTCAATTTCTATTTTTTTTTAATTATAGAGTCACCACTAAAATTGAGTTTTACTTGTTACTCTTGAGTTTGTGTAATATACTACCATGGAGAAATTTTCAGATTTTGGAAAATAATTTTCCATTTGATGTGATTTTGTGGACCTTTTTTTAATGATGAAAAACAAAATTGTCCACCAAAAAATCTAAAATTCTTTAGAAGAGTCCTAAACAACAAAATTCATGGTTTATTTACCGAGTGCACCCTTACAATTAATTTGGAACCTCTAATTGCAAATATGAATTCCAAAATTAGCAAAGTCAATTATGTGTGAAAAAAATTAAAAATTAAAAAATTAAAAAAAATAAATCAAAATTCCATTGAGTGGATCTGGCTAAACAAGGGGGGTATTCCAACCAAGCCCAGAAAAATGAATAAATGAATAAATAAAAAATTTTAAAAATTTATATGATAACTCTATTGAGTGGTTCAATGAGGGAGCATTTCCACCTAAGCCCAGACCAAGTTCTCAATATTTATTCCCAGTAGTTGATGTGAGTCATCAAGTTGGGGGTTATGGCCTCTGAAGAGGCCATGGTTGGGTCAAGCCTGGTTCCTAGCTGCCAAACCCAACCAAGACCCCATCTTTGCAGGTCGAGGCCGCCTGCATTTTGCAGGACGTGTGGCCTTGCTCTAAAGCACAGGAACATTCTCAAATGGATGGCCAGCTGACTTCTTGTCTAATATCGCTGCGAATCCTAGAAATCAACACTCATCAATCAGAGAAACATTAAGTAGACACGTCCCAACACAGATTTGGGACGGAGATTAAAGTCATCGTGAAAGAAGGATACCAAAAGCACTTCGCTTTTACCTGAAATAAACGTCTTGCTTAGCAGACACAACAAACCAACAAGTGTCAACAGATGGAGTCGCAGGTTCCACAGTCAGAATGTCTTTTTTACTACATTTAACATAATATCCACGAGAATGCGCAGTGATGCAAAAGCTTTTTTTTATTGATGGTAGGTGTAACTGTTGTAATGATAATGTAGAAGAAACGCCAATACATAGGTTCTACCAATGTTCTCGGGCTCAGGAGATTTGGGAGTATGCACAATCAATTCTCCATCACCTTCGGGGAGATCATCTAGTGTTGGGTCCTCACACCCGGTTTAGTGCAACCCAATGTATCTTTGGTACTAGGCTTCCACACAGATTTACTGACCTAAGGACCATATGGACTTTGCTTCGTGGGCAAGCACTTTGGATCATATGGATCTCACGGAATAGTAAGGTATTTGCGAATGCTCCTTGGCCACTAGGCAATTGTCAACAGGCACTGTGGGAAGCTCTTTTAGATGCGGGTCGTGCGGTGCATATCAAGGCTCAGTTCAGCGCACGTCATCAACCCCATATGTCTGATAGGTTATATAGTAAGTTGGAGCACATTTGGCTTCAATCCCCCGTCTTAGCTTATAGGAGGGGCGATAAGGAGGTGTTTTGGAACAGGGTGTGCCCGCCAGAGTGTTCCTTCATTTAGTTTGTGACTTTATTTCTTATTTTGAGTTGTTTTGGTGCAGTTCTCTTTATCCATCTTTCTTGGCTTGGATGTTGTTCTTTGGTTTCCTTTAATGTAGTGGGTCTCCCATTTGTTCAAAAAAAAAAAAAAAAAAAAAAGCTTTGGCCTTTGGGTGTTGCAACATCTAGGTACATAAGGTCGCCAAGCAGCCTGGCCGCACAAAATGCACAAACATTCAATACGAAACTCTCTCAAAGCACATGCAAGAAATCCAAAAAATCCATGCTAAAAGCTTAGTGGGCTTCCATTGATAATTATGGAAAGTAATGAGTTCATTGAAAGCCATGACTATCACTCAACAAGTATTTTGTTAAAATGGCGGTATTCCATAAACCTTGCACTTTTACATTTAGATTGTGCGGTGTGAAATCTATACCAATCCTAGATAGTAAATGGCACATATTATACGCCATTCTGACAAAATATTTGTTACTTTCTTAAGCCATGAAGAAAAACATTCAACTTCCAAGATTATTTGAAGGGTTGCTGAAAGTTAACCTCTAAAAAACCAAGGCATATTTTGGCTACAATTGTCAAAAATTGCCATTTTTTAGGGCAATAAGAAAAAAATAGTTTAGAAAAAAATTCAACCCTACAAGT
Organism: Pseudisothecium myosuroides; assembly: GCA_951799445.1. NCBI lineage: Eukaryota > Viridiplantae > Streptophyta > Bryopsida > Hypnales > Lembophyllaceae > Pseudisothecium > Pseudisothecium myosuroides. Next base: position 15,344,054 of record OX637289.1, read on the forward strand.
TTGAACTGGACTACTATGGAAATATATGATCATGAAAAACAAATTAGAAACTTTGACCACATAGATTGAAAGATTATAGCCTTTAAAATTAGAAGAAAAAATTCTTTTCCAATCCTAAACATCAAGGTCAATAAACTTTAATCCCTAAATGCCTAAGGCCTTTTTTGAGCTTCTTGAAATTTGCTCTTCAATTGAACAAAAAATCAACATTTTGATAAGTTTTATTTAAAAAATTGAATTGCAAGAACACACTTTCAAACTAGACATGTTAGAAATTACAAGGAAAGATAAAACACAACAATATCACTTGTGGATTGATAGCTTATAATGTTTAGTCATGATGGGTATTAAAATTGTGAGAGTGATTTGAAGTCTTTAAATCTTCTTTTTATATGTCAAATCTAAAAAACCAGACACCAAAAAAATGAGGTTAAAGGGCATAACATGCATAATCCCAATCAATTTACGCCATCTCAAAATCTACTCTATAACTTTTTTAAATGGATCTCTATATAATTTAGTGTATTTGAGGTTATTTTCAAGAGCCTTCAACACTAGAAAATCAAGATTTGCAATGGACATCCTTGCACAAAATCTTGAATACAAAAATCACAATCATTCATTTTCAAAATCAAATTTTTGATGCTACAACTAGACTTCAAAATATTGTCAACACCAGAATTTGGTGCCTAGGAGTTAAGTCCACCTATAATAAGATTTATTATTGAACTACATATAGATAATTATTTTAATTTGTATTATTTATGTTTATTACAGGATGATTGCATGCAACACTTGCCGATTTTGCTGCGTTCTATAGTCTTCATGCTTCTTTTTTTGAAGTACTTAAAAAAAAAAATTTAATTTTCTTACAAGTATGGCTATTGTATAGACCTATAAGATGAATTAACCACCAAAGAAAAATCATAGAATTTTTTTCTAAGTAGGACAACTAGAAAAGTGCCAAATCTCAAGAAAATACATACTTTGTTGATTTAATTAGGAAAAAATAGAAAAAATAAATTATCAAAATAAAAATTGGCCATTTGTAACAACTCTATGGAAATGGTCATTCACCAAAAAACCCACCAAAATCATTTTTTACATGTTTCAAAATGCATGTAGAAAGAGGCTCAATTTGTAGACTTCTACATGACATATAATTAATTAGTTTTAGAAATTCTTTGAATAGTAGCTAAAAGTGTAGTTAAGACCTTTCCTCCAAATTTCAACTCCAAATTTGTTTTTTGGGATACTACTTTGTTAAATAAATAAAATTGGACAAGTGTGATATAAAATTGGGGGATATTTTTAGACAATAATTTTTTTTTCAGATTCCAAAAAATTAGACAAGACGTATAATAGTCATGAGTACCTTGGTTATGAATTTTGAATCATTTGGAGCCAGAATGCAAAAGTTATGGCCAAAAAACAAATCAACTAGAATGGTGTGACAAAAAACAGTACAGCTGTTTCATCCATTCACCCTATATACCTACTAAATTTCAAAAGTAAAGGAGGAATTTTGCACATGTTGCTCAAGGCTTCTCAAAAAGTTTTGGACAATGTGACTTTTGATCCAAGCAACCAATTGGAAAAAAAAAATAATACTCTCAACAAGAGAGTACATGCTCACATTTTGAATCAAAATTTTGTGAAATTCTGATTAAATTTGACTTTGTTGAGTCCTACTCAAGATTTCTTGTGCACGTTGAACAAACACTTGGTGCAATCTTCAGAAGTTAAGAAAAAACATTTAATAAGTACCAAATAGCTTCTTAATAAAAAAATGAATGTCCAAACCAACCCTTCCAATTTTAAATAATTATTCAGCAAAAATGCGCCTAAGGTGACGTCATGCTACGTTATATGGTAGTACTGTCCAAGTTACCGGCTCACAAAACGTGGGCACATATAGTATACTGTCGTACGTACGGTCGTGGAAATTAAATGGTTTGGGTACTCCCAGCCAAGTCACTAGCTCCCACCGGAAGCCAGGCCATGCAGGCGCTAACCGGTGGTGAGGATGTGGCTTGGTGGACCGAGGGTTCTGATCAGCCCCAAATAGTCCCACATCAGCATTCTCCTGCCCGCCCGTAGAAACATCGCGCTCTAACAGTGGCTCTATGTCGTTGCCGGAATGCTCTAGCTTGATACTTAGATAAATTTAACTTCTACGGTAGAACCTCTCTAAGTTGATCCCCTCTAAGTCAATAAAGCGTTGTCAAGAAGTATTGATTGCCGGTCCCAACTTCACAATATGAACCACATACGAACATGATGACCCTCCCTAATGTAATAACCTCTCTAACTCAATGTGTCAGACCGGTCTCAACTCTATCAACTTAGAGAGGTTCTACTGTATATTGCTCAAGCTTGCTCTCTGTCCATTGAGTACTCTTGTGCTCCTTGAGTATTAGATTTTAGATTCCACCTCGGTCATTGCGTTGCCTTTTGCTGATGCTAAGCGTGCATTGTGGATCATCCTGCGAAAAGGAATTGGCATCTAATCCAAGTCGTTTCATATTTTTTTGGACCATTTTGAAATTAGGTACAAATTTTTGAAGTTGAAACAAAGTGGTCACTAAAAACGACCACCTACTGAAATGGCCACCTACTAGTACATTGAAGAAAGCAAAAAGGAATTGGCATCCAACCCAAGTCGTTTCATATTTTTGTGGACCATTTTGAAATTAATTACATTTTTTTTGAAGTTGAAACAAAGTGGTCACTAAAAACGACCACCTACTAGTACATTGAAGAAAGCAAAAAGGAATTGGCATCCAACCCAAGTCGTTTCATATTTTTTTGGACCATTTTGAAATTAGGTACAAATTTTTGAAGTTGAAACAAAGTGGTCACTAAAAACGACCACCTACTGAAATGGCCACCTACTAGTACATTGAAGAAAGCAAAAAGGAATTGGCATCTAACCCAAGTCATTTCATATTTTTGTGGACCGTTTTGAAATTAATTACATTTTTTTTTAATGTTTACGATACATAATTCAATTTACACTACACACTTATGACTCTCTTAAGGTAGCCAAATGCCTCGTCATCTAATTAGTGATTACATCTTGATGTAATTACACATGCGATGTTCCTGCGGGCGGGCAGGAGAATGCCGGGCAGGAGAATGCTGATGTGGACCATTTGGGACTGATCAGAACCCTCGGTCCACCAAGCCACATCCTCACCACCGGTTAGCGCCTGCACGGCCTGGCTTCCGGTGGGAGCTAGTGACTTGGCTTGGGTACTCCCAGTCGCAGTTCACCACCAGCTTGGTCATGAGGTTGCCACCCTTGTTAGTTTTATCATTGTGAAGGAACTTGATTGCATCAGCATTGAATGCAAGGGTCGATCTTGACATATACATCGAACAACAGAGATCAGATTGCCATTGCTTTCAGAGTTAAGGTAGAAGCACCAGTTGTCAACCACGCCCAGTACCCAACCTATAGGCATACAATATTTCCAACCAAGGCTGGAACAAATTTCCAAGGGAAGCTCGGATTGCGTTTTGTTGGTCCTTTTCAAGCTTGGGATTAATAACGTTATGACACATGTCTCGGAATAGTGAGCAAGAAAGTAAGAAGTAATGAGCAAGAAAGTAGTTCTTGAATTATCGGAATTGGAAGACTCTAGAGAGTGGCTACTAGTGAAATGCACTTTATGGTTCCCAAAATTCACTGTAAATTCAGTTTTGGGAATAAAATTCTGAAAATTTTGTAATCCCCATATTTCCTATCTTCCTACATGGGAACAATATCCACCACCTCTTACTGCGCACAATCTGCTCCGAAATTCCTTAAAAGGTCGACTACTGGTGCTTCTACCTTAATTGCAATTGAGGGCGCGCAACAACGAATTGAAGCAGCCACCAAGCAGAGGTACTACTACAAAAGGAATTCGTTGGTTGAATTGGGCATGACATACAAGCTAGTCTTCTTTGTCTTTGGGAGTGTCAGTAACTGGATTTGCGCCTTCAGAGGTGCACAGATCGAGGGAAACCTGCCATTGGGGATGGGTTGGAACTTGGGAACATTGTGCATGTACATGCCGCTCAAACTAGCTTCACTTAGGCAGTCCTGCAGAGTTTTTTGAAGGACTTTGAACTCACATGCATTAGTGTTTTTTTTTTCATTTTCCATGAAGTGGCAAAGTGGCGATATTAAATGTTACCGTGGTGCTCCAAGTTTCAACATTCATCCACGTACTGGATAGAAAATGTGATACTACGTATCTATAATTCTATTTTCATTCACAATGTGGCGATTTCATCCAAGATTTTTCTTGATCTTGAAGTTTTTTGGCGATTTCATCCAAAAATTTACTAAAAATTTCCTATAGGCTTGGTGCTAGGTCAAAAAATTTGGTGCAATTTTGCACCAAATCGCCAGAAAAACACACACTGACATGCATATGTTCTGGCTTGTTTCTGTACAGGAATATACGTATCAGAAGTTTCCCACATCCTACTTTAGCATTTGTTCTCGGAAGGGGAGGGGGATGAGGTCAATTACTGTTGGCGGCAGAAAGAGAATCAGTGACACAAAGCTTTCTACTGCATTGGTCACACCCTAAACTGATATTGGATGGCAATCCGGGAGCTAGAAATAATCACCCTACCGTGGTAAGAGCGGATGCCCTGGAGCAAGGGTTTTTTTTAGGCAATTAAATGCCCAATTTCTTCAAAAAAAAATTGGGTAGCTTCAAGCCTATAGAAAAAAAAAGGGGATAATTGTGTTAAAAAACGCCAGACTGTTCCGGTGGCCATGCACACTATTGCCACAATGCTTCCAAAACCTCATTCCATCCATCGTACAGAGCTAACATATACAATAATTGCATACAAAAAATACATATTCAAAATTGTATACTCAAAATTTGCCTCTTTCAATTCAAACCCCCAGAATAAAGGAGCCATGGAACTCAAAACCTTCTTGAAAGAAAGGCCATAACCATTTGTCTGAAAACCAAAAAAAAAACCCTACCCCGGAGGTGTCGTGGAAGCAATATTGAGATCATTCATTGCAATTGCAAATAGTGACGGATTCAATGTTGTCCACAACGGCTATATATTCTACGTCTCATTGTCATGTTTGTGTTCCATAACCCAATTGCAACTGCAGACATGCTAATCACCTTCCCCAACTTCTCGCCTCATGACGATTTCTTCACGCTTGGAGATGTTGCTTACGACCCCGACCATCGCTCCTACATCATCAACGCAGGTGTCAGGATCAGAGGCTTGCTTCCAGAGGGTCCTGTGGAGTGCTGGTGCATGGGAAAAAGATCTGCATTCAGAATGTAGCAACTGGGAGGGTGGCTTCCTTCAGCTCCTCTTTCACCTTCACCTTCACCACGCGTGGGCGTGCCTTGGGACAGCATGATCAACACCTTGGATGGGAGCAGGATGAGCGTTGTCATGACCCAGTATATACCCATGGCTACCCTGAACGATACTTTCTCCCATTTTTCGCAGTTCGGTGCATGCAAGATATCTCGAAATCAAAACGTTCGAATGACTCCTCCAGTCTGTGCAGTCGAATTTGACACAGATTACAATCCAAGTCGCGACAAGGAGCCCAGCAATAACTTCATCAGGGTTTCCAGAAACCTTGATTATGAATATGATGTCGAAGCGTACACTCACAACCTTTGTGGAAATGACACGCATTGCTCGTATTTCTCCAATAGGAGAATTTTCACTGCTTGGATTGATTTTAATAGCTCATCCTAGATTCTTGAATTCAGAATGGCCAAAGGATCAATTCCCAAGCCCGTCCAGCTAGCAAATGTTGCTCATTTCCAATTACAAATTTCCGACATGGATCGGAGATGAGGTGATGCTCTCATTCTGGGGAAGCTCAGATGTCAAACCATTTGGAAGAGCATGAGCTCTTGTCCTGGAGCTTCTTCAGCACCGGGATATCAGAGTCTAAGCGGGAGTCCAAGTTCCAACTGATGCTTCAATATTTGAAGTCCAAAACGTGGGTTGGTGTCACTTCAGGAGTTCTATTTGGAACGCTTGCTGCCTTGGTGATTCTCTGGTCCGTCTTTACATTTGCATTGCCATCCACCAGTTACACTGGTTCGGGTCAGTGGGTTTTTTTCCGGCGATTTGGTGCAAAATTGCACCAAATTTTATGGCCTTGCACCAAATCTATAGAAAAAAAATGGTACTAAAAAGGTGGAAAATTGCCAAAAAACTTCAAATAAAAAAAAATCTTGGATGAAATCGCCAGATTCTGGATGAAAATTGAATTATTATATGTAATATGTGCTAATATGATATTTTCTATTCAACATGTGGATGGATGTTGAAATTTGGAGCACCACTATAACATTCAATATCGCCACTATGGCACTTCATTAAAAATGAAAAAAACAAAACTGGTTTGGGTTATTCCACAGGACCACATGTCTTCTCGTACAATGAACTCTGCAAGGCAACCGACAACTTTGATGAAAGAACTGTGCTTGTTTACAAAGGCTCTATGAAAGGTGAGCAATTTTTTTAGTTAGATTTTCTAGTGAATTTTGGACACCAATCATGATGTATGGTAGGATGGGCACTTAATAGTCAATCATGCATGGACTCTAGGACTCATGCTCATGTGTTGTTTGACAATGTTGTGAAATTTGCATCTAATAATAGTCCTAAATAACAACAAAAGCTCCTTCCAAATAGGACATGTGGATGAATGCAAAAAACACCTACCAATTTTGTTGCGTTTTTACAGTACTCATGATTTTTCTTCTGTAGTACTATAAAATTAGAAAAATAATTTTTAAAAAACAAAAAAAATATGGCTAACATATACACTTTTAAGATGAAGGTAACCACCAAAAGAAATGCATAGAAAAATTCTTTAAGCTAGAGAACTAAAAAAGTGCCAAATCTCAGGAAAATGGATACCTTGATGTATAAATTAGTTAAAAATAGGAAATAAAATGAAATATATAAAATGAAAATTGTCCATTTGTAACAACTCTATGGAGATGGTCATTCACCCCAAAAAACTCCAAAATAAGATTTTATATTTTTTTAAATGAAAGCAAAAAGAAGCGCACTTTGTGGACTTCCACACCACATATAATTAACTATTTTAGAATTCCTTCCCTGTATAGCTACAAGTCTACTAGAAGACCATGCCCTCCAAATTTCAGCTCAAAATTCGTTTTTTTGGGTACTAAATAGTACCACAAAACCTCTAAATTGGCAAGTGTGACATATAATTGGGGGCTATTTTGGACAATAAACTATTTTTGAAAATTACAAAAAAACTAGGCAAGGTGTATAATAGTCGTGAGTACCTTACCTATAAATCTTCAGTCATTTTGAGCCAGAACGCAAAAGTTATGGCCAAAAAAATAATCAAAACGCAAGGTGTGACACAAAATAGTACAAGTGTTTCTTGCATTCACCCATGTAGGCTTGTTTATGAATTGCATTCATAAACTTAGGTAGTCATGTTACCTCTTTGTACACAATCTTTGTAAGATATTTTTTGTCCAATCGAAAAGTTTAATTCAATTTAATGTTGTTGAAATCCATCTTTGATCCAGGTGGAGGTATTTGGGTTGCTGTGAAACTATCTCCTAAAAAGAGACATGCAACTCCACCCCGAAAATCCCCTCCCTCTTGAAAAGTCAATAGCCGTGCGATTTGAAAAGAAAACAATAATTCCCCTTTCAAAAATCAATAGTAGTGTGATTCAAATGAAAACAATAATCCCCCTTTCAAAAATCAATAGCAAAGTGATTCAAAAGAAAACAAAAGAAAACAAGATCCCCCCTTGATAATCAATAGCCATGCAATTTGAAAAGAAAGCAATACCCTGATGCCTTGTGATTGAAATTGAAGAAAAGTCGTTAGTATGGGGGGGATAAACAATTAATTGCATACCCTACATTAGTGATGCATCTTGCATCTTTTGACATTTTTGTTTAGAATGTTTACATCGGCCTGCCATTTTTAAAGTATCAAGCAATTTTTTGTGGTTGTTGCACAAGAAGAATGGAATTTTGATACATTGAATGTGTGATGTATATAACACTCTTACGATCACACTCAAGCTGTCATCTTCAGTAATACAAAGAAAAAGCCGTATTTTTGTGATTGTTATGACTGCTTGCAATTCTGTTTTGCTGAATATGACCGCATATTTTGCTTGACGTGTTCCTTTCTGTGTGCTAGAATTATTGAACAACACTGCATATACCAATACTTGTTGTACCGGATATGTGAAAGGAGAGAAGTGACAACAGAGATTGATTGGCTGACGGAAAAGATGAAGAGTAACAACTTGCAATCAACCTTGGATGGTGAGCGTCCAGTCACCTTACAAACAAGATCACTCTTTGCCAATTTTTCGAATACTCATAGTATGTCCCTCCTATGAGATTTTAATTCATTAATTGGTTTAATGGATACTTGAGAGTTTCAATTTGTCCATTATAGGCTTGCATTCTTGAACCTAGTCCTCTTCATTCAAAAGTGCGATGTGTATTTGCATTGGCAGTTTTGGGTAGAGCAAGAGAAGAGTGGAAAAGGGAATTTTGAAGCGTGAATGCAATGTGAAATTCAACGGCGTCTTCAACCACAAATTGAAGGTTATTTTGATATTCTTTATAACAAGCTTGTACCAAGGTCCTCTTTGTTTAGAAGTATGATGTTTGTATAACTTGGCAGTTTCAAATAGAACAATACAAAAGTCAAAAAGGGAATTTTGCAACGAGAATGCAATGTGAAATTGAATGGCGTCTTCAATTGCAAACTGAAGGTAATTTTGATTTTCTTTGTGACAAGCTCGTAACCTAGTCTTCTTTGTTATGAAGTACAATGTGTGCATAAATTGACAATTCCAAGTTTCTAATTGATGATGACCTTCTTACCCGGAGGTTGGAAATCAATAAGACCAAGATGGACATCACAATTTAGAAGAATACAAATCATTTGCATAAAAACATTGAAGACAGATCATTCAATACCATAGACATTGAAAGAATAGGAACAAAGGTAGAGGACAAGTAAAATAAGTTACACAGGAGATAAGAGCTACCTCCTGGACAAAATTCTTTGCCATGATTGGGATGTATTCAATAGTCTTTTAGTGTAATTGTGACCACTGAAACACTTCTTTTGTTTTACGTAATACAAGTTATGCAATATAAAGAAATTTGTCCAATGGAACTCTTTATGATTTTCTTTACAAAAACAGTAGCCAATAGGTTCTAGCATTGAAAATGCGGCTTTCCATTTTTGAAGGGGTGGGTGCAGGCCTAAAGTACTTGCATGAAGATTGTTTGAGTTGCATTTTGACATCCAGTCTAATAATGTGTTGTTAGATGCGGATTTCAATGCCTGCATTGGAGACTTTACACTTGCCTGTTTGATGTACCACCACAAATTGGAGAAGGCTACTTTGGCAGCGGGTACATTTGGCTATATAGCTCCTGAGTTGTCATATACAGGTAAAGCCACAAAGGAATCAGATGTGTATAGTTTTGGCATCTTGGTGTTGGAAGTGGTATGTGGAAGGCCCTCTTGGATTTGCAAACCGTGGAACCTGAGGATCTTGTATAGTTGTTTGCGGTTTGGTGTGCTTATGAAGGTGGGTCACTCTTTAATATGGCAGATCCAAAAATGTTTGGGACATCTCAACCACCAAGTGAGTGTAAACATTTGAATTGTAACACCTCTCCAGGATCGATAGTTGCAAATGTAGACCTAGAAATTGAAATGGCGATAATTGTGAGTTTGCTTCAATTAGAATTCTTTTGTTGCTTTCCCAATCCCAAGGCTTGACCTTCTATGGGAGAAGTAAATAGACCATTGCAACAAATTCGAGACATGGGAAATGAATCTTCCATCACAAAGATACCAATGCCGCCCGATTGCCATCTACTAAGCCCCCTGGACTCTATCATTCATTGGAATTCTCACATAGCTCTATTGTGGGCACTTCAATTGCACCTTCTCCTATTTCATTGGTCTAAGTTTCCTTTGAATGATCTTACTAGATGAAGGCCTTGGTAATTGTGACGGGCACCAATTAGTTTTCTTACTACAAGGGCATAATTGTCATCTTGTTTAAACTAGATCTTAGCTTGATCTTGAATTGGTCCAATTTACAATTCAATATGATGTTCCATTTTTGCATAAATTTACTTTTTCAACATGGTATATATTATAGTCTTTGTACACAAACCTTAAAATCTTTTTTTCTATGCTCCATGTTGCCAATGTATATGATTACAACAAAAAATCTCAAAGATGAAATCACATGTCTTCTATGAGTGAGAAAATTTCCAATCTTTTGTATAGAATTTTGAATTTTTGAAGAAAAAGTGAAGAAAAATCATTCCAACTACAAAATACAAATGAAAAGATCTAAAAATTTCACCATAGATGAATATTATAGTATGGAACTACCCATCTTTCTTAGTTGTAGGTATTGTACACATTATTCTCAAGTAATTATTTACATTTTAAAATCTAATAACCTTCAAGTCAAATTGCCACTATCATAAATATAGCTTCATATGATTGGTCAATAAAATTTTCATATTTTTCATATGTAAAGAATTTTTTTCTTTAGGTGTTTAGGCTTCAAATGTTTTGATAAAGGATTAAACGATTGTAATATTTTTAAGTATAATATAATTTTTTTAATTAAAATTATAATACATGCTCAAATAAATGTTAGAGTAATTTGGAATTCTATACCAAAAATGAAGGTCATAATGACAATCCATCTTTTCTGATTAAAATTCAAAATCATTTATAAATGAAACATAAAAATGAGAAGCACAGTATCTATATCTTATATTGAGTTGTTTGTTTGTTTGATACGGTAAGATCTAAAAATCTATTCATGAGTCCTTTGGCGACGTTCTTGGTATTGTTGAAAAGCTATTCGTAAGGAGGGATCTATAGACTTTGTTATGTGGTGTTTGGACCTACGGTGTGAAAGTTATGGATTTTTGAATTTTTTAAATTAAAAAATTGAATTAAATTGTCTTTTATTTTGGAAAAAATATCACTTTCACATCACATGCCAAAACACCACAAAACAAAGCCCTTGCACTCTTTGGAGATAATGATTTCTATTTGTATAAAAAATGCAACATTAGAAGAGATTTGAGGGCTCTAAGAGCCCGTGAGTTATCAGGCAGTTCCCTGCCTGGGAACTCTGCCACACGCGCAGGCTAACGTGGTCGAGAGAGTGCCACGTCGGATTTTTCGATTTTTTGATTTTTTTTAATTTTTTTTTTCTTACTGTTTTTCTTAAATTTCAGAAGCAAATTTTTTTCTTTTTTTTTCTTTTTTTTTCTTTTTTCAAGCTTTCATCTCCAAGTACCATATCTTGGGAGAACTTTGATTTGGATAAATACAAGGAAAGCTCATTATTAGCTAATTTTTAGCTAGTAATTTTATACAATTTTTTCAGCTATTTTTATCCTATTGTTTTCCACAAGCTAGTGGAAAAAATTTCATAACATAATAGCTAATTGGAGAAGAATGGTGATTATCCATACTTTATGTGGATCATAGACCATATCCTACATATAATCCCACCCTCCCACCCGCACATTAAATCATTCTTTCAAATCTCTAGTTGTCTAATGTCTATATACCAATATCATGGATGTAATCTTTTGGTAAGTTACTACTATTTCATTGCTTAACTAGTTAACTTACTTTGCTTGAAAATGCCACCAATTAAGTATTTAGTGATGGTTAGCAACTTAGTATGGATTGCTTAATAACATAGTACTATTAGACAGTTGTATATGTCTGAACAAAGATACAGCTGTGATTTAGGTGGGCCAACAATAAGACTAGTATGACAGCAATCAAACCCTGATTTGGAGCTGCGATTTGGGCTGATTTTGAACCATGCCGTTTTGGGCGGGCTTAATCTTAATAACAGCTCGTTCATTGGATGAGAGACTCTGTTAAAACTAAAAGTCATTCGGTGAGAAACGCCCTATGATTGCGATTGTATACGGTAGTCACAGTTTGAATCACTTTGGCAAGTTTAGAGGCTCTAATGCTTTGTTTCATTACCGTGAACTAGTTTTGAGTGCATGGAGTTACTACTGTAACTGAGAGATATGAGAACTATTTGTGCTGTGGACTGAGAGATCTAAGAATTGTTAGTGTTGCGGGCAGTTTTGGGTCTCTGGGAGAATGTGAGAAAATAATATGGCTTCTTCTCAGTCCGTAACAAGCAGTCAGGTGGTGGAATATGTTGCTATTGAGATTGTTGATTTTTGTTTCTTGCATGTTGTTTTTTTCATTGTGAAGACTATAACACGTCGTCAGTGAGTTGAAGACACCTCGCATACGGTTTTCTAACCTCATTTTTAGATGTTGTTTACCATGGGTGCAGGTGAGGCTCACTACCTCAAGGAAAATTGGAACGTCTTGAAACTTCAACAATCTTACACTTTGTTCTACTTTGCTATGCTTAGCCTTGCTTTGAACATTAAAAGAGTTTTTGGAACTCTTTGGATTATACTATTTTTCTAGTAAATTTACTTGTCTACTATCTAGTATATTTACTTATCCATTTCTACTTGACTACTTTGAGGTTTTGGTGTATATAAAATAGCCGTGTTGTTATAAATTGCTTTAAAACCTCAAGTGTTCCTTGACATGTACTTCTACATGATCCAATATAGAATCTGATTTTGTTGTCTTAAACTTAGACAAAAAGGTAAAGAGAAGACAAAGGGACATACATGATTAAAAGTTTGAGTACTTGCAAGGTTGATAAGGATGATGTAACACTACATTGGTACTTGACAAACCATGATTTAGATTGGAAATTAATCAGAAAAGTGCCTAATCTAGGATGTACCAGAAGGAGCTTTTTTGGGTAATTAGGGTCTGACAACAGCCCGACGCTCCCTTCTTGCATCGAGAACAAATTTGGGAACGGGCCTGAAACGGCCCTCTAATGCCCCCAAATCTCTTCTAATGCCTCTCACACTTCAACAAAGTAGGGATGCATGGACTTTGTTTTGTGGTGTTCCGACTTACCAAAAAAAAATTGAATTTTGAATTTTGAATTTTTTATGAATTAAAATATTATTTTTATTTTATATTATAATGTGGCACAGGGCACACTAGTAATTGTGTAATTTGAATTTTAACTAGGTTATTGAGAATGAAATGTATACATATCTTAAAAGATTAACTCTTTGGTTAACCCCTAAAGAACCAAGGCCTTTTTTCTGCCAAAAAACACTCAAAACTACCATTTCTTTAGCAAAAAGGTAAAAAAATTGAAAATTGTTTTTTTTTCTACATCTAACCATAGGATCTTACACCTAACTAGTATGAAAGTGTGTGGAAAAAATTTCAGAATTTTTGACCGCACAGATTGCAAGATACCTGCGTTTAAACTGAAAAAAAACAAGTTTTTCAGCACATTGCGGGACTAGATTTTTTGACTTTGAACATTTTTAACTTAAATTTTTTTCACTATAGAGTTTTGAGCTTTAAATCTTTATAGTGTAAAATTGAGTTGAGAGTCTAGGAAAAAAAAAATTTCAAAAAAACTTAATTATCATTATTAAAAAAATTGTTAAGTAGAAATAGGTACGAGATAGAAGGAAAATCTAAAATATTCATATATTTCAGATGGAATTAAAATACACTAATCCCAATGGTGAGATTGTTCTAGCAAGTAAACTAAACCATGCAAAACAAAAATTGAAAAATTTGAAAAATTGCATTTAGAAATGATTCCTACAAGTTATTTTTTTTCAAGAAGATGCTCTAACTGCCCAAAAAACAAGAATGTCCATAACCTTCTCATAACATATCCAAATGAAATGAATCAAAGCTTTCTATATAGGCAAAAATATAATCTATGAGAAAAAAAATTCAAAAAAAAAATTCAAATTTTTGTCCATTTTTTTTTCCTGCCCGGGTTGCCCCGCGTCCCTTGTTTTGAACTTATTTGGTCATAACCGTTGTTCCCGGGCACCGATTGTGAAAAAAATTATATTCCTACAAAGCTTATCAGTTTTTCTATCTTCAAAAAAAGTTTCAAAAAATCATGACAAAATTTCAGCCCGTAGGTACCTGCCCGAAAACGCATTTGTCCCCCGAAAGGACAACAATCCTTTAGGGGTTAATTTTAGGGTACTTTAAGCAACATTTTGTCAATTCCATATGAGCTAAGGCAAGGAATTTGTCAAACATGGAGTATTTCTTTATTAGAGTAACCTATATCGTAGCCTAAGGTCACCTTTGGCACATTTTTGCCAAATAATTATTTAGAATTGGATGGTCTGATTTGGCAAATTCATTTTTATAAATAAGGAATTTGGCCAATATTTAATAGTTTTTCTTAACTTTGGGCAACCCTCCAAATAATCTTAGACATTGAATGGTTTTCTTCATTGCTAAGAAAAGTAGCACTTGTGGCTTTCCAAGAACTCACAATTTTTTATAGTGTGATGTTTCGATGTAAAGTTAGAAGAATGAATTTGGATTGTTTGTTAATTAGTAGACATGTCCTAGGATCAGATTGAATAGGTATTTTTTCTAACGTTTTGATTTTTTTTATGTATTATGTATAATTTACCTTGGATTCAAGCAAAGTGGTTTAATATTAATTTCCAAAACCATTCGGTTTCAAAAACATTAATTACTTTTTGCTGAATGTGACCTCAATAAGATAAAATAAATTTGTTTAACCCTTAAAGGTTTGTGAAGAACCATACATATGGTACTACATTTGACTCCTTGAATATAATATAGTATTCAAAATGATGACAAGCCCCTCCCTCCAATTGACAATTCACTAATCAATTACTATCTTTCATTTGGATGTCATTTTAACATTTAAACCGTATCATGCTCAAATATGGTACCATCCACTAAAAATACATCACCATTTTGAAGCTTTTGAGACTTGTGGGCGGTGCAACAATGATTCAAATTGGGGGAGCCACATGTCATTAGATCTGGCGCAACATGAATGCAATCTTTTTTTCATTATTATCATATATACCTTAGTTTGAGAATCTTCACTAGTTCTATGTCAAATATTCAAAAAATACCATCACTATAAGAACCCCGTGTTTTTTTTGACGGATTTTTTCTAAACATTCACTTGTTTTTATATTACTAATAACATCAAGCATAATATCTTTAGTTAATGTTACATTTGACGTTATTGCTAACATGAAAACAGGTGGATGTTTAGAAAAATGCTTTAAAAAAAACCCGGGTTTCTTATAGTGCATATTGCATCTAGAATTGGGCTTTCCATACATTTGAGGGATAAAATAGTTTTAAATAACATATATGAACAACTTTGTCTTGCATTTGATCTCCACATGAGCAATTGGCACCTCCCCTCTCAAATTATGAATTCTTATTTGGAAGTAGAGTCTCCAATAAGGTAGGTGTACTTTATATTCCAACTTGCGATCAAGTAGCAAATATATTAACCAAACCTCTAGGCAAACAACAACATGCAAAACTCAGAGACGAAAATGCGAATTATCAGTCCCAGCTCCCTGCAAGAAAATTAAACCCTATGTACATAGCTTTTAGCATTGTTTTAAGAGTGGAAGCTTCTAAACTCAGCCTTGCTAAAACCTTTTACTTCCTTCTTGCAATCGATCCAACTATAATAGATACCAGGTCTAAAACCACGCCGGAATGAATAGTGTTTGCGTGTTCCATCAATTTGCGCAGAACTACTATTATTTGCCTAGTCTCCCGATGTTGTTACAGATTGTTGAAACACTAAGGTAGGAGGCTGTAAAACTGAGCGGGCATTAAAAGCAAACATGCCTCAGAGGTACATTTTGCTTTCTTCAATGTACCTCCTATGCACATTTCATGAGGCGGTCGCTTTTGATGACCACAAATGACCGCTTTTTTCCAACTTCAAAAATTTGTAACTAATTCTAGAAAGTTCCAAAAAATATGAAACAACTTGGACTAGATGCCAATTCCTCTTGTCTTTCAAGGAAAATTCACTGAAAAATATTTTGAGGCGTTTCACCTCTCCAAAATTCAGTATCAGCTCTTAAATGAGCAATTTCAGGACCTCCTACCTTACATGTAGGGGAGGCAACCCATTTCCGATCACTTAAGCAATTACACATATATGCAGGGTGGGTTTCTTCGGTGGGGAAATTTTCCTGTGTGCAAAAATAGAGTTTGGAAGGTTTCCATAATTTTTCAGATTTATTTTTTTCAAAATATAATTACTATGAATTTTTCAGCGGAAGATTCTGTTCTTCCCATACAGGTGATATGGGGCTTGCTATTTCCGACCATGGGCTGAAAACAAAATTGAAAAGGGGTGGTTACAATATTGAGAGTCTTGTGGCCAATCATTATGTGCCACAACTGCGTCGGGAACCGCGCCACAATGAATCACTATTCACGGAAAGAGAACAGTACACATACAGTGAAACCTCTCATAATGCAAATTCCCTACTTGCATAACTAATTGTAGTTCTATATTTGCATACTCCTTATGTGCATAAAGTCTACTACACATAGCATTAATGGAGGTGATTGTGTCATACATCACTAATTTTTTAGTTGAATAACCAATTTGAACCAATCAAATACAATTTCAGTACTTCATGAGCATGTTTAATTAATTGGATTTGGGCACTTAAGCTTCTTTATGTGCATATAGCTAAAAAATTCTTCCACCGTTCCCATGCAACAAGAGAGGTTTCACTGTAGCTAGAATTGGAGGGGGGAGGGGGTTGATCAGGAATGGGTTGCCTCCCCTAGTGATGACGCCTGAGTTCTTATACTTCAACCATAAGGTGTCAAAACACCAATTCAAGATACATTGAAGCACCACAAGTATTACCGCCAACCAGATCATCTCAATTTGCAAAATTTGACATCTTCTCTCGTGAGCAAAACCGAATAAATCAAAGTTCGTCAAACAAAAACATCTTTGAAGAGGAATTGTCTCACCTTTGTCATGGTTGAAGATCAATATCACGGTTGTCAGAATATCACCAATCGACGTTTATTATTGCGATTACCTTGTTCCCTCTCTTTGCTCAATCTGTACAACTTTGAATTATTGTAAATAGATTAGGTTATAGGGAGTATCTCGGTGAAGGAGGGTGTTGATAGGTTTTTGTTCATCTAAGGTAGAAGGCTCAAGAACCACCCATTTAAGGCAAAACAACCCTCTGAGGAGAACAAAATGCATGAAAAGAATTTCGAATTTTTTTTGCTATACAGACAATTGAAAGGCCGTTCACTAGAGACTTGAAACATAATTTTCGGAGTTAGAATGCATTAAAAATGAATTATGGAAGTGCAAGCTGTATAGATCGCTATTTATGTTCATAGGGTACAACAGTAATGAATTAAAACACATCTCAAAATAGAGCAAGTCAGTGCATGAACTGATGCATAGGATGCCTAAATGGGTGCACTAGTGACTGTAAATGTAACTTCTTTGCATTCCAATAACTACACTTGTACTTTCAGTCTTTCTCTTTAAGAATTCGAATATAAACATAAATCGTCCACTTTGTTCAGCTTTTCCATCTGATAAGCAGTCAAAAATTACCCACCCACATCCGCAGTTTCACAGCACATACTCTTTATTGCAATTCTGACATGCACTACACTGTTTCAGGACCTTTTGTAGGGACGCTTGTAAATGCCCGAACTCTTCTTGAGCCTTCTACCTTACCTCAATTATTCATCCATCCATAAGTTTGGATCCTTTATATATGTATCCCTCACTCTCTCTTGGGCAATATAATTTATCTGTTCAAGCAAGTCTGTGTATGTATGAGATTGTATGGGTGTATTCTTCCTTTGAATCATGTGATTGTATGAGCGTTCTCATATTACACACTAGTAGAAAACAGGCTAAAAATGACTGGTCCACAATGATTGCAGCAGTCACTTTGCAGTCATTTTGTAGTCATTGTGGACAAAAAATGACTGCAGCAGTCATTGTGGACCAGTCATTTAGGACCTTGTTTTCTACTAGTGACAGTCCGTATTCAAAATTAGAACATGTTTTGTACGTTCTAACAAGTGGTAGAGCCTTATTTCATCTATATGCCGCTTGTTAGTTGGCTAGTCATATGTATTTTTGGCATATCAATTTTTAGGAGCTATGTATTTTTATAAGTGTTTCATATATATTATCATAAACGTATTTATAGGGTGGTTCTCATGTAATAGTTTTGTATAGTGTATTGTGTACCAAACGGTTGACTAAGTGAAAACAAATATTGGTTTGTTGAATGTCAAGTCAAAGAGTTCCTAAGTTGAAGTCTTATGGAAGTAAACCAGCCCTATATATATATAAGAAGAATGCATATATCTATATATATAGATATATAGATATATAGATATATAGTGTAGCAAATCCATATTGATATATATTTAAAGATGAAACAAAGCCAAAACAATTTAAGTCAAGGACAATTCTAACTGAGGTGGTAGGAGCATTTGTTTGAGAAACATAATTGCAAATAATCAAGTGATTGTAAGTGAGGGTTGTTGCAAGAAAGGGTGTTCAAAAAGCGTAGCATTTTCCAAAGTACTCATTTTTTCTTTTGGGAGTACTTTAAAATTAGAAAATCAATTTTTAAAAAATGTAAAAAATATGTTTAATGTATACACCTTCAAGAAGAAGGTACCCTGGGAAGGAAAAGCGCAAAAAAATTTCTAAGTAGGAGAACTAAAGAAACCCTAAATGGCATGAAAATAGGACTAGTCACTGTAATTTCACATTTTAATTTGTAAAAAATAGGAAAAGCAATTGAAAAAAAACTAAAAATTGGCCATTTGGAAAGAGTTCATAGTAATGAGATTTCAACAAAAGATCAATCTTAGAACCATCTTCATTGTTTAGAAATTGCACGCAATGGGAGTGTTGTTTGCACTCATGTGGAGGACACAAATAATATATTTTAAGATTTCCTTTGGTAGGAATATGTTTTCTTACTATGCAAATGGAACATGGAAATTTCAGCTCTAGATCATTAAATTTGGGGACTCCTAACATAGTAAAAAAGCCTAAACCTTACATTGTGACAAATTAACAAAAATGATTTTAAAATATTAAAAAAAATTTCCTAATTTCTAAAAAATAAGGGATCTGATTACCATCAAGTTAGGCATCTCCAATAAAAATTTCATGTTCATTGGACTTGTGATTCAAAAGTTATAAAGGATAACAAGAAAGTCACTCCCATTGTGACGGGAAATAGGACCACCCTTTCTTGCAATGACTCGTGATCTTGAGATGAAGTGTTGATCTCGTGGATTTGAATTATTTTGGATCTAAAGTTTGTTGTTTTGTGAGGGTCTGTTGTGAACATGAAATTGAAAGAGTAGATGTCATTGTGGTTCAGTGAGCAAAAGTTGTTGATTTTGAATGGGCCATTTTAAGTGGCAACTATGAGGTTATTGTTGTAATGGTTGTCTTCAATATTTGTAAATAAAATTTTCACACTTCAATTTTTTTTTTATTGCTTTTAATAGCAATCTAAATCTATAGAATGCATTACTATTTTTCATAATTTTAATGTGATTGGAGCATAGAACTTTGAAGGTGTGTATTGTTATTGAAGAGAAGTATTGCCATAGTTGTAGACTTTTTTTTATTTTTTTGTGTAACATTTGGATGGATGAGAAAAATAATCATTGGTCTTTTAGTAAATCTCTTGTGCATCCCTTGTTGTATTGGCCTACAAAGATAGGATCATTACTATATTATAAGCGCCAAAATGAAAATTAGGGCAATGATATCCTTAAAAACTAAAGTAACTACAATTAATTGCAACATTCCAAACCTTGCACAAGAGTTGCATACTGATTTTGAGAGTAAACTTATACCACCTCAGTTTTAAAACTTATGTCTGAATGCTTTAATCATCATTTAATGTAGCTTCAAACCCTTGTATCTTTTAACTTACTAGGAATAATGTTGAAAGCATTTAACAGCAAGCTGTGCGTAGGCAAGCCATTGGATAAAAGCACTTTGTTAAGCTGGACCTTAAAACCTTGAACAGCACGTACCTAAAAAGAGACTACCAATGCTCCAACAATCAACTTCTCCAACATTAAGCTATGTTTTAGTGTAATAGACAGTGCAACAAGGTGCAAATTGAAACAATAGTATATTTACACACTTGCTAAAGTTACTTCCAATTGCAAGTTAAGAACCCAACAATGCACAGCTTTTACCTTAATCATTGTATGAAGAACGGCTCGCAATGTCTGTCACTAAAGTATAGTCTGCTCAAAGGTTTTTAGATTTATAATTTGCCAAATTTTGTTAAAGAATTCCCTACCTTAAATGAGACGCTCGGGGAAATACTTCAAAGCAACATCCTAGATTTCAAACTTATAAAAACCCATATATGTATTCCAACTTTCTGTGAATATGAAGTAGCTTGATGAATTTTCAAATAGATAAAGAGCAAATTGAACTCAAACTATCAAAATAAATATTACAATATTGCCAAGACTTACCTTGATTGGATGGGTATAGAATTGTTCATAATGAATATCCATGTTAAAAAATTTGGACATGCGACAATTTAACATTTTGAACTTTCTTTGGAGTGAATTTTGAATCATTTTTGAGAATTTTTGAAAGAAAAGTATAGATGTTTCCTACACATCTCCACAACCAACTTTTGAAAATTCATGACCAATTGTTTTTAATACATTATCACGTAAAATCATGAAAATTGACTTAAAAAATTTACCAAAAATGGTGTTTAGGTTTTTTGAAATTGAAACTTGGTATGCTTGATTGAGCCATTGTGTAAGAATGTAAAGATAAAATTTATGCATGCCAAAAAATGCTAATTACATTCTTTGAATGGTACAAATAGGCTCAATTATTGTTGTAAGCAATCCAAACTTTTTTCCAAGAGTGTAGGGTGATTGCAAAAAGTACATGTACTATTTGTTGCGTTTTATAACAGTCCTTGTGATTTTTTTTGGAGTACTTTAAAATATGAAAAATAATTTTTAAATTTTAATGTATACAACTTTAAGATAAAGGTAACCACCAAAGGAAAGCCTAAGAAAATTCTCTAAGTAGGAGAATTAGAAAAGTGCCAAAACTCAAGAAAATAGATACTTCAATGTTTTAATTAGTTAAAAATAGGAAAATAAAAATTTATGAATAAAATAAAAATTGTCCATTTGTGACAACTCTATGGAGATGGCTATTTACCAAATTAAAAATCCACCAAAATAATATGTTATGTGTTTCAAAATGCAAACAAAAAGAAGCTCATTTTGTGTGGGTTTAGTAATTGAAGAACGACAAAGCAATGGTCTCCACATAGGCTTTTTGTTGTGATTCAAGAAAAATTAACCCTTAAACGACGGGCTCATAATCATGGAAATCATCTATTTTGTCACCCTGTGGATTGTTGAATTAAAGTAATGCAAAAGCACTCATTGGAAGTCAAACTATTGTAAATTATCTTCCCTTTCCCCACAAAATTTGGAGGATGAATAGTTGCACTTCTGTCCTACACAGGAGATTCTCTTGTCATTCATTGGCCTCAAAACGTCCGCCACGTCGTTCAAGGGTTAAGAAGCGAACCCAACTGAACTCACAAATCCTCCGTAAATCCCAGAACCCTTCCAATTCAGCAAGCTCCGGCTTCACAGATTTTGTTTCCGGTAAAAAAGCAACTGATTCCAACATCAAAATGCATATTGCAAGAACATCCAAATATACGCAGACCTCAATGTGCACACACTAGCTTAGTGGTTGAAAACATAGTCCTTTCGTCTTCTACATGCAAGGCTTTAGGATTAGACATTTGGATGTTCAAGTCCAATTTTGATAATTAGTCAGAATACTATCTTTAAGTTATTACTGAGTAGATTTTTGACTGTGTCTCATAAGAACTATTTGGTGAAAATGTAAATATTTATTGTTTCTTTTGTGGCCCTTGCTAACCTTTTCAATTTCCAAACAATGATAGAGAATTGCAAATCACTTTAGCCTCCAGTCACAGAGGCATTCAGAGACTGGGAAGATGTATAGAGCGAATACAACTTAGACCCAGATGAGCAGCAAATGTACCAACGCATTATCGCTGGAATTCCTCTGGACTGGCACCACATGTTAACAATGGAAAAATTCTCGGGGAAGCCCAAAGAGTTCTTGGGCCTCTTCACGGACCCCGACGACCAACTTCCCACTCTGATTGTCCAGCGCTCGAGACAATTCCAACCGCAGTTATCTGGCCTCATCGAGGACATGATCCTGCCTAGCATCCAATTTAGCTACGAGGTGGGCCAGCAGTCCATGCTGTTCCGCCCAAGATTCTAGGCGGACAAAAGCCTCAATGAGCAAGCTGTTGAAGTAGTAGTTAACTCAGCGTTAGAATAGTAATTAACCCAACTACTTCTATCCAGATGACTGTACTCCCAGTGCTACTACGGGATGACAAACAGTGGATGATTAAAAATAGAACGATCTACTAGTCACCTTGTATAATTAGACACCTAGTCTGAATATATATATACTATCATCTTCCCCGGATGTGGGGTAGAGGTATTCTCTTGTTTATATTTGTGTTGATTGTTATGCTTAGAGCTTGTGCCTTCACCACAGTCTGTGCCTTCGCCACACATTAGTTGTTACTTTTATCTCTCTGTCACAATACGTTATCAGCACGATAGCTAGTCTCTTTTCCTCTGAGTTCAATTGCCTTTTGCCCTTTCTTTTGTTTTTGCAATTAGACTTGTAAGACCATGGCTGCATCAACCTCGAAGAGTCCGCCAGAGAAGAAGAAGGCTCCACGCTTGCAACCGTTGCTATTTGGACCATTGGAGGCTGATGGCAACAACTATATGAGGTGGAACATCGATGCCAAGACACACATGACTGCGGAGGGGTGGGAAGGCGCCCTGATTTCTCCAATACCGGAGGGCGTATCAACTGCAAAAAAAGTTGGACGTTGGTTCTTCTCCAAAGACACTTGGACACTGCACTCCAGGAGCAATACATCCAGGTTGATGATCCGGCAGAACTATGGAAGCAGCTCACAGCCAGGTTCCAACATGAGAAAACTATTTTTCTCCCGCAAGCACGCAACGATTGGGTGGCGCTTCGAGTCTTGGATTTCACCAGCTTGGTTTCCTTCAATGCCGAGCTGCACCAAATAGTTGCTCAACTGCGCATGTGTGGGGAGACTGTCACCGAACGGGAGCTAATTGATAAGACTCTCCAAACTTTTCCCTCTGCTTCTGCCTTGTTAGCTCAGCAATATTGCAACATGAGGTTTACAACACACTCGGAACTAATGTCCTACTTGCTACTAGCCGAAAAGGAACAACATGTGCTCTTGAAGAATGAAGAACGCAAACCGGCCAGGGAGGTGAACACCACGGAGCTACCGACCAGGAGACCACGGGGCAACTAGAAGTTGAAGCGACAGCAGCCCAACCGACCATACCCCCCAAAATCAAATGATAAGTCATCTGATCACAACTCTTCTAGCTTCCAATCTAGGTTAGAATCTCGCAATTGCCACAAGTATGGACGCTCTGGTCACTTGCAACGAAATTGTCGGTCCACCGAATGTAGCAAGTGTGGTCGTTTTGGTCATGCATCTAAAGATTGTCGAACCGGTAAATGTCAAAAGTGTGGTTGACCAGGCCATGTGTCACAAAGTTGTAGGGCCGGTGAGTATATTGTTGAGATGTACAAGGAGCTACAACAGCTTAGGAAGGGTCAGAGAGAGTCTCACTCCCTAGATGCTCCATCTCTAGATGGAACTGACCCCGAAAACTACATGACGATCACGTCAGTTTATAACACATCTAGCAAGTCAGAGGCAGATGAGGACATAGTCCTGGTTGATAGTGGATCCACTCACACGATCCTTAGGGATCCAAAGTACTTTGAATTTTCGAGACATGGTTCCGAAGCCTGGCAGACTTGTGAACTGAGCACAGTAGCTGGAAGACGGACTTTAAAGTTCCGTGAGGGCCAGGCACGTGTCACACTGCCTGGAGGCGCCACCCTCATTTGTGACCATACCATGTATGCGCCGGAGGCTAATCGAAGCCTGATCAGCTTTCGAGACCTCCGGGCAAATGGTATTCATGTCCTGACCTCGATCAAGGACGGTAAGGAGACACTTGACCTTTGGCAAGAGCAAATTTGCCTTGCCACCGCACAATGCGGAGCAAGTGGCCTGTATGAGCTTGTAATCTCCCGTCTGCCTAGCGGACGTAAAACTGTTCCACCTAGTGGAAGCTCTTCATACTCAGTGATCGCTCCAAGTAAGACCAGTTTGTGGCATGGACGCATGGGTCACCCAGGAGCTACGATGTTCAGGAGGATGTTACCCCTGCTTACGGGACATGAGGTTTGTACCAGCGATGCAAACAAGGTTGGAGCGTGTGATGCCTGTGCCCAAAGAAAGCTGATTTTGAAGCCTTCACGTTGGAAGCTGCCAAGCGAGCTTCCACCTCCGCTCCAACGACTTCAAGGTGACATTTGTGGCCCCATCACTCCTGCATCAGGACCCTTCAGGTATTTCTTAGTTCTAGTTGATACTGCTGGGGTTCATTTTGAAGTTTCTTTACTAAGTACTCGAAACATAGCTTTTACTAAAGTCCTAGCATCCCTGCTGAAATTTAGAACCCATTTTCCAGACTACCCAGTCAAAACTCTTCGTATGGACAATGCTAAGGAGTTTAGGTCACAAAAGTTTGAGGACTATTGTGTAGCAACAGGTATCTCACTCACATACGCTGTCCCGTATGAGCATGCCCAAAATGGGCTGGCTGAAGCCTTCATCAAGAAGATCCAGTTTATCAGCCGCCCCTTATTACTCCATGCTAAACTCCCTTCCTCTTTCTGGTCACACGCGGTACTCCATGTAGCAACCTTGCTGAGGTACCGCCCCACCTTGCTTAACGAGCATTCACCTTTAGAGATTCTGACCGGACGCCCTCCAGATGTCTCTCATTTCAAAAATTTTGGTTGCCAAGTTTGGGTGCCTGTCCCTGAGCCTGAACGTAAAACAACAGGGTCACATCGCCAAGAAGGTATTTATGTTGGATTTGACTCGCCCAGTATTATTAGATATGTCTCTCCCAAAACCGGAACTTTGCATAAGGCTCGGTTCCAGAATTGTCAATTTGTTGAGCGTGTCTTTCCTTCTCTCACCTCAGTTGGTCCTACCTCATCCCTTATATTTTCTGCTCCGGAGACATTCACAATGAATCCTGATCCACGTACTGGCCTTGCGGATTCCGAGGTCCAGAAATTGCTTGAGCTCAAGGCTTTAGCTGACAAGCTCCCTGATGGATTCAGTGACTCCAATCGCATTACCAGGAATCCCCTTCCTGGGGTAGGTCAACCCTCCCTTAGCATATTACCTCATAGAGACACCATCTCTTCTTTACTTCCCCAAGCCAAGAAGCCTAGGTCCAGCCACCATGGAGAAATTTTCACTTTCTTTGACCAATCTGATCCTTTACCTTGTTCACCAGGCGAAGCTCTTTTGATCATATCTTTTGTTACTAGCTTGATTACTTCATCCTCTGATCCCCTCACATTGGAGGCAGCCAAGACCAGCCCAGATTGGCCCCAATGGTCTGAAGCCATTCAGCATGAGTATGCATCTTTGCGAAAGCATCAAGTCTTTGGTCCACTTGTGACCAACTTGGCCACCAAGCCAGTTGGGCACAAGCTTATCTTCACTAAGAAACGAAATGCCCAGGGTCAAGTTGTTCGTTACAAAGTCCGATTAGTTGCTCAAGGTTTTACCCAACGCCCCGGTATTGATTATAATTTTACGTATTCTCCTGTTATAGATTCCGCGACATTTAGATATTTGCTCGCGATGGCTGTTCAGCTTGGATTAGAAACCCATTTGCTAGATATTGTTACAGCCTACCTCCATGGTTCTCTAGATGCTACCATCTATATCAAACCACCACCTGATTTTCTTGACAATACCCCATCGGATGACAATCCGAGGTCCTATTCTGGTTTGAAAGTTCAAAAAGCTCTTTATGGCCTTAAACAAGTAGGTAGAATGTGGTACAAGCACCTTCGGGACTTCTTACTCTACCATAAGTTCAAACATGATCCATCCCTACCTTGCATCTTTACACTTAAAAATGACACAGGCTTTGTAGTAATTGCTATCTATGTAGATGACCTCAATCTAGTAGGCATTCCATCTACCTGTAGTCATGCTGTGAGTCTCCTAACCACTCAATTTGAGATGAAGCTGTTAGGCCAGACTTCCTTTTGTCTTGGCCTTGAGGTGACTCATTTACCAGATGGTAGTATTTTTCTCCATCAAACTGCTTATACCCAAAGACTTCTCAAGAAATTTCAGATGCACCAAGCTAGTCCTCTTTCCGCTCCCATGATGGGACGAAGTCGAACTCTGGATGACCCCTACTGTCTTTGCGAGGAGGAGGAGGAGTTTCCTGACAAAACCCGGTACCTCGCAGCAGTAGGAGCTCTCAACTACTTGTCTACATATACTAGGCCTGACATTTCTTTTGCTACAAGTGTCTTAGCTCGTCATAGCCAAAGACCGGCAGCTCGTCATTGGAATGGTGTTAAACATTTGTTCCGATACCTCCGGGGGATAGAAGACTTGGGACTTTGTTATACCAAAGAGAAGACCTCAGATATCACAGGTTATGCTTATGCGGGATTCAAATCCGATGAGAGTACTGGGAAATCACAAACTGGATACATATTTTTGAAGAATAACTCCCCAATTTCGTGGAAGTCAGTGAAGCAAACAGTTACTGCTACTTCCTCGAATCACTCTGAACTTATTGCTTTCCATGAGGCAACCCGGGAAGCAGTATGGTTGAGGAACATGAACAAGATCATCATGGAGTAGTGCGAGATTACTCGAGACTTCAAGCCGATTATCATCTTTGAAGACAACGCTGCATGTGTAGCTCAAGTGGCATCTGGTTTTATCAAAACTGACCGCACCAAACACATTCCTCCACATATATTTGGGTTCACTCAAGATCTCATTCAATCCGGGCAAATAGAAGTCAAGAAGATAGAATCAGCACACAACATTGCGGACATGTTGACCAAAGCTCTTCTAGCCTATACTCCTAGGAGATTAGTACAAGAGGCCGGCATGCGTTTGTTGCATGAGATAGTTCCTCAGTAGAAGTTACACTCTTTTCTGTCTGTGGGATTTTTCCTAATTTAGGTTTTCATCACAGATCAGTTTTTAATGAGGTAACTATTGATCGAGGAGGAGTGTTGAAGTAGTAGTTAACTCAGAGTTAGAATAGTAATTAACCCAACTACTTCTATCCAGATGACTGTACTCCCAGTGCTACTACGGGATGACAAACAGTGGATGATTAAAAATAGAACGATCTACTAGTCACCTTGTATAATTAGACACCTAGTCTGAATATATATATACTATCATCTTCCCCGGATGTGGGGTAGAGGTATTCTCTTGTTTATATTTGTGTTGATTGTTATGCTTAGAGCTTGTGCCTTCACCACAGTTTGTGCCTTCGCCACACGTTAGTTATTACTTTTATCTCTCTGTCACAACACAAGCGAAGGGCCTACTGCAAAGAATCAGGGTGGTCACGGTAGCCAGGGGCTCACGCTCGACGTCACAAGGCTTCCAACTATACAGTACATAGGACGCATAAAACACCTACATTACAATTTGACCCGGGGAGGTGGCAGTGGGAGAATGGTGACGCTTTGTACGCCTTCAAGGCCAAAAAAGGGCACTTGATGCTCAAGCCTTGACCACAGCTTCGACGCTCCATCCCTAACAAATAGAGAGGGGTGCTCCCAGTGGACTACCAACCTCGCTGGTCAGAAATTTGGTTAACGGCAAGACCCCAAAAGGAGGCGGGTTACTTATGGTCGATGATACACTACGCAGTCGCGGTGAATAGCTGGAGAGCCAAGGTATTCCTTGGGATCAATGTGACGTGCACCTATTGCGAACAAGGGCTGGAAGAGACCATTTTACACTGGTTTGTAGAATGCGTTCCAACTCAATTAGCATGGCATTTTGTTCTCACCATCCTCTACCTATCACAAGAAATTCCTCCGGGTCGAGGAGGGTGGAATCCCCTCACGTGGCAACAATGCTTACTCGGGTCCAAATTACCCAGGAACCTGCAAAGGGTACCACGAAGTGGTCTCTACTCCGCGGCTTGGTTGTGTGGTTATGTTAGTTGGCCATGAACTCGTGGGTCTTCAGCCAGGAAGTCTGGCCTCGAGTTAAGACGGAACAGCTTATATGGGAGCCAACATTGGACCACAGTAGAACAGCTTGGCACAAAACCAAGCTTCTTTGCAACAGGCTGCCACTGCGCTCCCACAAATTTCTCTGCAAATTCAATAACACATGATTACACATTGCCTTCTTTGGGTCCAGACAGGGTAGGGAAATTATTTGGAACTTAAAGAAACCTACTTGTGGGTTCTTTGTGTAAATTAGGTGCCTTTATTCTTTCTCTCCTTGTTGTCATTATTTCTCCAGGGCATGCCCTCAGCTTTCCGCCGTTTGTTCTTGGTCATTTCTTGGAATAAATTCTGGGTTTCAAAAAAAATTCGCTTTAGCCTCTCAAGAGAAACGTCATGATGTCAAGTACAGATGCAGCGCAGACACTTCAAATGACATGAATTCGCTTCCAAGCAATTTCAGGAGAAAATTCTACATTTTATGCTTCTGCGGTCAAAGTCATGCATGAGTAATTTACACCACACTCCATTGCTAGCTCGGTTTCCGGTAGGGGAGGCAACCCATTCCTGATCACCCCCCCATTGTGGCTACCTGTACTGTTCTCTTTCCGTGAACAGTGATTCATTGTGGCACGGCTCCCAGCGTAGTTGTGGCTCATAATGATTGGCCACAAGACTCTCAATATTGTAACCATCCCTTGTCAATTTTGTTTTCAGCCCACGATCAGAAATAGCAAGCCCCATATCACCAGTATGGGAAAAACAAAATCTTCCGCTGAAAAATTCACAGTAATTATATTTTGAGAAAAAAAAATTGAAAAATTATGGAAATCTTCTGAACTCTATTTCTGCACACAAGAAAATTCCCCACCAAAGAAACCCACCTTGCAAAAATGTGTAATTCCTTATTTGATCGGAAATGGGTTGCCTCCCCTAATGTATGGATGCAAATCAAAGAAAAAAATTATAGACTTCAACTTAGAACTCAAGCATCTTCAATGTGTATAATACTTTTCTTTGATTTTAACAGAAACCTCAATGTCTGCAAAGAGGACATAAGTTACTCTGTGCTTCTGCAGGCTACCCATCAAATCAAAGTGAATGCTACTAAAAGTGTCTTGCTCAAAGCTCATAATCTTCCAATCTATGAATAAGCTCTCCAAATTTTCTTTGTAATTACGCCCATTTGTAGTTAAATGATATCAAAATTTGTTGCGCCATAAAAGTGCTCCTTGTCCACATGTTCGTCCACATGTTGTGTATGTAAATCAAAAAGAGAAAAATGAGAATTCCATCCGTACTTGTGTGCCCAAACACATTATGTTTCCAAAAAAACTTGTTCTTTTTAGCCCCTGAAGGCCCACTGTCCCTTCGAGGGACAAATGGGATTTTGGGCAAGTACCTACGGGCTGAATTTTTGTCGAGATTTTTTGAAAAAAATTTTGGATGTAGAAAAGCTGATTAACTTTGTGGGAATCTAATTTTTTTCACAATCGGTGCCCGGGAACAACAGTTATGACCAAATAAGCTCAAAACAAGGGACGGTGGGCAGCCTGGGCAGCAAAAAAAATTGGCAAAAATTTGATTTTTTTTTTTTAGTATTTTTTTTCTCATAGATTATATATTTTTCTATTTGGAAAGCTTTGATTCATTTCATTTGGATTTGTTATGAGAAAGTTATGGACATTCTTGTTTTTGGGCAGTTAGAGCATCTTCTTGAAAAAAATAACTTGTAGGATTCATTTTTGAATGCTATTCTTGCACTTTTTCAAAAAAAAAAAATTCTCATGGTTTAGTTTACTTTCTAGAACAATCTCACCATTGGGATTAGTGTACTTTAATTCCATCTAAAATATATCAATATTTTAGATTTTCCTTCTATCTCATACCTACTTCTACTTAACAATTTTTTTATGAATGATAAGTAAGTTTTTTTGAATATTTTTTTTCCCCCTAGACTCTCAACTCAATTCTCCACTATAAAGATTTAAAGCTCAAAACTTTGTAGTGCAAAAAATTTAAGTTAAAAATGTTCAAAGTCAAAAAAAAGTCAAATTCTAGTCTGGCAATGTGCTGAAAAACTTATTTTTTCCACTTTAAACGCTAATATCTTGCAATATGTGCAGTCAAAAATTCTGAAAATTTTCCCATACATTCTCATACTAGTTGGGTGTAAGATCCCACGGTTAGATGTGAAAAAAAAATATTTTTCAATTTTTTTTACTGTTTGCTATAGATATGACAGTTTTCAATGTTTTTTGGTAGAAAAAAGACCTTGGGCCTTTAGAGATTAAGGATGGAACAAGTTAACTAGAACATCCTATGGTTGAATGTACGTAAATTTTAAAAATATTAAAGTTTTGGTTGTTTTAGGAAAGGGTGATTTGGGATGGTTTTTGACAAAAACACATCCAAAAACTCAAGGATTAAACCGGGCATGTGTTTTTTATGAGCGTATGAACAATCCATGAATTTAGGCTCAAATGAAGAGTATTGTCTTTCATGAGAGCTAAGTGCACTTTGCCACTACATTTGAAAATTTGTTTGGTTTTAGATCTTCTTCAAGTGAAATGGGGAGAAAGAAAAATCACTCTAGTCTTTGAATGGCTTATAGGAAGAATCTATTCATTTTAGATCCTACACAATGTCTATTAATTTGGGTAAAATTAGTGACACAAGAACTAGTTTCTTCTATGGGAAGAAACATTGCATTGGTGAAAAATGTTATGAAAATTTAAACATAAGAAGACTATCTTCTCATTTGTATCAAAACCAATTTTTTACCTTAACTATGTCATTTCATGTTTTGCAATTCATTGAAAAATAGATTTCTTTAAAAAAAAACAAGAAATCATTCAAAATTGTCATTCAATGAATTTTGAAAGGACCATGACTTTTTCTTTGACAAAAAACACTCAAAACTGCCCATTTCTATTACAAAATACAAAAAATTGTGAAAATTGTTTTTTTTGCCTAAATAACCATTGGATCTCGTAACAAACTAGTATAATGACAAAGTAATTTTAAAAACTTTGGCCGCATAGACTCAGACATAGATTCATTGGAAAATATTTGCTTTCAAAGTGAAGATAATAAAAAAATAGCATCTTCCGTGTCTTGATTATTTGACTTTGAACCTTCTTAACTTAAATTTTTTTGCACTTTGGGATTTGAATTTGAAATTTTTTATCACAAAGAATTGAGTTAATAGTTTGGTAAAAAAACATTAAAAAAAATATCATTCTTAAGAAAATTGTTAAGTTGAAGTAGGTACAAGATAGAAGGAAAAACTAAATTGTAAATAAATCTAAGATGGAAGTGAAACACACTAATTCCAAATGTGAGACTATTCTAGCAAGTAAATTTAACCTTGTAAAACCTTTGTCTTGAAAATTTGTAAAAATGGGTGATTGCAAGAAACACATGTCCCATTTTGCGTCACATCGTGCATACTGATTTGTTTTTTGGCCATAACTTTTGCATTCTAGTTCCAAATGACTCAAGATTTATAGGTAAGGTAGTTGTAAATATTGTACATCTTGCCTAATTTTTTTGCAATTTTCAAAAATATTTTACTATCCAAAAATAGCCCCTAATCTTATGTCACACTCACCAATTTGGAAGGATTTAGACTATTTAGTACTCCAAAAAACTAAGTTTGAGTTGAAATTTAGAAGAAATGGTCTTCTATTGTAGTAGACTTATAGCTCTTGTCCAAAGCAATTCTAAAAATAGTTAATTGTATATTGTGTGGAGGGTCACAAAATAAGCTTCTTTCTATTTGCATTTTGAAACATATAAAATACTATTTTGGTGAATTTTTTGGTAAATAATCATAGAGTTATTACAAATGGACAATTTTTATTTTTTCAATTTATTTTTTTCCTATTTTTAACTTCAAAGGTGTATACATTAGCCATATTTAAAAAATAAGTAAAATTTATTCTTCTAATTTTAAAGTATTCTAGAAAAAAATCAGTCTTGTTCAAAATGCAACAAAATCAACAAATGTTTTTGCAATCATCCAGATTGGATTAAAAGCAAATTCAATCCAATATTTTTCCAAAAATTTGCTATGATTGCCTGAAAAACAAGATGCTCTATAACATTCACATCACTGGTCCAAATGGAATGAATCAAATATTTCCTTGTAGATAAAAATATGATCTATAATTTAAAAAAATAATAATCTCATTGTAAGGTTTTTTTTTGCTTGACAAGGTATAAATTGAACTCAAGATGGCATAATTTTTTTCTTCTAGGCACTGATTGAAATAAAAATTATAGTCTTAGACTTGGGGGGGGTGCATTTAGTATATCTATAACAAACCATGTGCGAACAAGTGGTTTTTAATAATTAAAATTTCAACCTAAAATTTTGAGCCTTGTTTAATAATGACTTTAGGTTTTTGTTCCCAAAATTTCCAACTCAAATAATACATGAAATGATTTCTATAATAGATTGAAAAATGAACTAAATTGGCATGTTTTTCAACTCAAATATTTTTAGAGAATACATTAGATGACCATTGCAACAATAATCAACTCAAATTGAACTTTCAATAGAGAATTATTTTTAGGAATTTTTTGTTTATTTTTTAAACAATTTTTTCTTATATAATATAGGGGTGTGAAAGTTATTTTTTAGCTTTATAGTGTATCAAAAATTTGTAACTAATTATCATTAATAAATAAAAATATCAATAATTCAAAACATAAACTTTTAAATTAGGAAAATCTATTCATAAACTTTTTGTTTTATTTTATTTTTATTTAAATTTTATGATATAATATAGGGGGTCCAAAATTTTGTTTGCATGTGGTTTCTAATGGACACTCTAAGTGAACTTCTCGAGGTCTTAGAAAGGTAATGTATTTATCTAATTCTTTTTAAATTAAAAAAATCACGATAGAAATAGAAACCGTAGAAACCTATCCAAAATCCATTTTGCCTCCATAGGGACTTTGGTCCATTAGAGGTAAAATATTTGAAAGTAGTTAGACTAAAATTCAAATCTCTCTAAATAGCATAAGTAGAAATGTGGAATAAGATGTTTTCCAAGCATTGTAGTTCAAAATGAGGCAGTCTGGATTCATCTATATGGAAAATGTACTACCGTACAGTCACCTTTTAGTAAGGTTACATACTTTTTAGCATGATTTCCTTTTGCAAGCAGAAAAATTCACTTTATGATATCAATTAAAAATACTAGATTATTTTCCTTGAAACATCTTGCAATCAAAAGATTCTAATCTTGACAAGAGAGTGCACAATGTTTAGATAGTCATTTCTTGAAATATGTACTTAATTCATTTTATAATTGATTAAAATCTTGCAACAATTATATCCATGCAACCATGATATTATGCATTGTAGCGTACATATTGATAAGGAGAGGCAAAATTTTCCATGAAGACAACAAATTAGCAAACATAAGCATCCATATTGACTAGCCTAGATTGGAAATGAGAGGGTTGTGCATGTTTTAATAAAGCAGGAAGAGTATACAGACGGGGTGCATAGAGTAAGTACATCACGTTGTACTGTGTTAACCCATTATGTTGTCTTTTAAAGAAATTATTAATTGGCTTACTTTAGCTTCCTCAAATAATTATTGACATTTAGAAATCTCAAGATAATTAGATCAGAGGATAAAGTATGCTAGACTACAGGGAACATAAATGATTCACATGTATAAAAATATTAAAATACAAAAGTTATTAATTTGTAAAGATGACAAAATTGTATCGATTCCTGTATTTTTGAGCACTTTCCATAATTAATTAAAATTGGTAAAACATGAATAATTGGATTTAATAATAAAGAATCTTAAATTATATACTTTGGACTACAACATTGACAAATTAATAATGAAGAAAGAATCTTAATTTACAAGTTATTAATTTTACAAAAGACCACTTCAGCCCTAACAAGGAAGACCAAAGCGGCACTACAATTTACTTAGTAAATAGAGTTACTAGGCTAATTATAGGGAAGAATTAGTTAGGAAAAGTTAGTTAGGATATTATAGAAGGAATAGGCTTGGTCCTATTACCAAAGGCAAAACGGTTAGGGTTTTCCCTTAGTTCTCCTGTGACCGCGGGAAACTATATAAAGGGAATTTTTCCCATTGTATAGGGATGATTATTAACACCAACAATACAAGATCGACTTTCCAAAGACCAATACAAAGACTCAAGAACCACCACAAAGACGAATTCTCAAAGAACAATAGTAGAAGATAAAAAAGGGATACAAATTCAAGGCAAGATTAGGTTTTGAGTTATATAAGAAAATAGAGTCTACAAAAGAACAATTAGGAAAGTTGTACTCCCTTTTACAAAGCAATAGTAAATAAAAACAAAGTTTTGCATTGGCAGTGGAAAAAGTGTGTTTCATACTGATATTTTGTAAGTTTTCATTTGTAAAAATGAAGACTTGTTGTCTTACCAATGAGGAGAGAGCTCTAATTGTTGGAATGAGTGAAGGTGGAATGAAAGGTGTACAAATTGCTAAATAAATGAACTTGAAATATTCAAAAATTTATAGTGTCTTGCTGAAGTTTAGACTTTACTATAATCTCATAGAAGTCTAGTGATAGACTTTCTAAAATCTGAAATCGTGACAAGAGACACTTATACCATCTTTTTGACTCTAATCAATGCCAAACGTACTCTTGCAAAAATTGCAGACTAGACAATTGTAAAGGTCTACAAAAACATATTGACAAAGGTTATTGAAGGCCTTTGCAACACTATTTGTATTTCAGTCAAGAAGCCTTTCCTTAGTAATTATGCACACAAGGCTCAAAAGTTGTAATTTGCTTGAAAGCATTAACTTTAGAATGAGGTTGATTGAGAGAAAGTTATTTGGAGCAACAAGTTATGTTTTGAGATTGGCAACAATTCATGGTGAATTAGAGTTTGGCCTTGCACTTTCACGAAGTTCAACAATTGTTCCTCGATACCTACTTTTAAGGACGGGCTTCCATGTGAGCATCGGTGTGTGTGTGTGTGTGAAGCCCACCGATAGTCGGTTAGATGGGAGTTCTAGAAAAACCGGACTCCCCATCTGACCGATCATCGGTCAACTTCACCCACCCGATTCCTACATGGAAGGAGGCCCTAAGTCTTCCAAGTTTGAACGTACCTCTGTAATGGGGTGAGGGGAGATTTTATTAGATTTGACAACTTCCCTTTGTTATTGTGCCTCATATACTTGAAGAAACCCGTGGTTTTTTCCTGCATTTTTTGTGATGTCTACTTCTTTCTATGCTACATTTGATGTTACAAATAATGTCTTAACATCATGTTTGATGTCATTGTTAATATAAAAACAAGCAAATATAAAAAAAATGAGGAAAAAAAAAATAGGTTTCTTCTAGAATTATTTTCTTCATAATTATTTCTTTAGGAACCTATTCATTAGAAGAGATTTGGGGGCATTGGAGGGCCGTTTCAGGCCCATTCCCCATTCTGTTCTCAATGCATCAAAAGAACATTGGACTGCTGTCAGAACCCTAATTACAAAAAAAAATTCGAAAAATATGACGTGGCACTCTCTCGACCACGTTGGACTTCGCTTGTGGCAGAGTTCCCAGGCTTGGAACGACTTGGGAACTCGCAGTCTTCTACCCCCTCAAATCTCTTCTAATGATTTTATGAAAAATGACGTTCTTGTTTACCGTGATCTTCTGCAAAAATAACCCTATAGCGCTCTGACATCCAATTTTTGGATGACAAACAAATTGAAACTTGTTTTTCTTTTCTTTTCATTATTGCTTGGACGAAAGTCATCCTAATTTGTGGAGATACTTTATCAAGTTGTTGTCCTATCTAATGGTTGAATTTGGTGTTTTTAGAGTATGTATTTTTCTAAAATTATAAATGTGGAAGTATGTCAAGTAGTTGACCAAGTCAAAATTGCATTGACTCTAGTTTAAAATTGGATTTACAAAAATGAGGCCATAGATTTCATGAACACAAAAATTCAAAAAATCACTATGTCAAGAGAACCTCATTTCCAATTCATTCCAAAAATGATAATATTTTGCTTGTAATTGAATTTAAAAGGAATATTAAAAGTTTTTTTTCAAATTTTATAAAAAAAAATTGGTGATAGCATTGATGAATCTAACCATACAAA
This sequence comes from Pseudisothecium myosuroides, assembly GCA_951799445.1. Taxonomy (NCBI): domain Eukaryota; kingdom Viridiplantae; phylum Streptophyta; class Bryopsida; order Hypnales; family Lembophyllaceae; genus Pseudisothecium; species Pseudisothecium myosuroides. Next base: position 15,380,461 of record OX637289.1, read on the forward strand.
TGGAATTCAAAATCAAAGTCTGCAACTTCTATTTGTATATGAATTCCAAAATATTCTTCCAAATACTACTTTATAATGATTTTTCTCAAATTGTCAATTCTTGGAAAATAGTCAAAACACTCTATATATTAATAGATTAATAGAGACAAGCTTGTGGTATGAAGAAGTTAACATGGTTGCTAAACTCTACCAATCTTAATACCGTAGAAAAATTGAAGAAACTAATAAAAGACTATATTCAAAATGAATTTATGCAGAAAGACATATTGAATCAATTCAAAGATCATGGAAGTATATATATATATATATTTATATATATACACATACACATATGGACATGCTTGAAGTTCTCAATTTAACTATATGGGCAATTTCGTTAAAATGGCGGTATTCCAAGTGCCACTTTGACAGTGTGCCATTTTCACCATCTAACACAGATATAGATTTTAGAATGGCCGTTCTGAACCATCTAGGACAGGTGTAGATTTCAGAACGACCGTTCTGAACTGTTTTCATGCCATTTAAAAAAAATATCGCCATTTTAATGAAATTGCCCTTCTATGCCTCATAGATTGAATGCAATAGTTAGTGCCAGAGTCTAGAAGTAGAAATATTAGATGGTAGACATTAGTCCCTTAATTCCTAAAGGACCAAGGCCTTTTTTCTGCCCAAAAACATTGAAAACTACCGTTTCATTAGATAAGATTCGGGGTTTTGGAGGGCTGCAAGTTCCCCTGCGTTCCCAGAGTACAAGAACGCTGCGGAAACGCGTTGTAGCAGCTGGTTGATGTGGCACAGCGGCTACCATGTCATTTTTGGAAAAAAAAATTGCTCATAATGATATTTGAAAAAAAAAATATATATATATATATATAGAGAGAGAGAGAGAGAGATTTTTTTTGACAGCGTACTGCTATTCACGCCAGATAGGGGAACGCCTCCGAAACCGCCCTCTAGAGACCCCCCAAAACATCTAATGCTATAGCAAAGAGTAAAAAAAATTAATTTTTTTTCCACATCTAACCGTAGGATCTTATACCTAACTGGTATAAAAAAGTGTGGAAAAAATTTCAGAATTTTTGACTGCACAGATTGCAAGATATCCGTGTTTAAAGTGGAAAAAACAAGTTTTTCATCACATTGCGGGACTAGATTTTTGACTTTGAACATTTTTAACTTAAAATTTTTGCACTATAGAGTTTTGAGCTTAAATCTTCATAGTAGAGAACTGAGTTGAGAATCTAGGGAAAAAAACCCTCAAAAAAATTTAATTTTCATTCTTAAAAAGTAGGTACGAGATTGAAGGAATATCTAAAATGTTAACATCTTTTAAATGGAATTAAAATGTACTAATCCCAATGCTAAGATTATTCTGCAATTAAACTAAACCATGCAAAAAAATTGCAAAAAATGCAAAAAATGCATTTAGAAATGAATCCTACAAGTTATTTTTTTCAAGAAGATGCTCTAACTGCCCAAATTACAAGAATGTCCATAATTTTCTCATAACAAATCCAAATGAAATGAATAAAAGCTTTCCAAATAGACAAAAATATAATCTATGAGAAAAAAAAATTCAAATTTTTGCAAATTTTTTTTGTTGCCCCCCGTCCCTTGTTTTGAGCTTATTTGGTCATAACTTTTGTTCCCGGGCACCAATTGTGAAAAAATTATATTCCTACAAAGCTTATCAATTTTTCTATCTTCAAAAAAAGTTTTAAACAATCAAGACCAAATTTCAGTCCTTAGGTACCTGTCCAAAATCTCATTTGTCCCCCAAAGGGACAATGGTCCTTTAGGGGTTAACCCTTTAGTGACCAGTCAACCACTTTTTGGTTGATTTTTGGATTCTCAGTCTAATATTGTTCAAAATACATTTGATCACAAAAATCTCAAAGAGGAACGCAATTAGAATGTCTTTGTGCGCTTCAAACAAAACCAATTTCAAGATAATCGGAGCATTAATGAATTAGCTATGAGGTTGCAAACTCAAATGGCCTGGACCTTTAAATGGGAAGTGTTCAACAAAAATATAAAAAAATATCAACCAAAGTGTGAGATTTTTTTGGAACTTGATGTCTTGACAAGGTATAAGTGTTGCTTTATAATCTCATGAATGCCCAAAGTAAACTTATGCATTGGTATTTATGTAGCGCAAATTCTAAAGGGTTATTCAAGTCATTGATTTTTGAAAATTAAGGAAAGCAAGTCAAACTCCAACAAGGCTCTAGAAGCAAACATGATTTAGAGGTACATTTCACTTTCTTCAATGTACCAAATCTGCACATTTTAGAAGGGTATTCATTTTGATGACCACATATGACCATTTTTTGTGAACTTCAAAAATTTGTAACTAATTTCACAAAGCTTGAAAAAATACGAAACGGCTTGGATTAGATGCCTATTCTACTTGTCTTTTGAGGAAAATTTACTAAAAAGTATTTAAAGATGTTTCACCTCCACAAAATTCAATTTTAGCCCTTAAAAGGTTGATTTATGGACCTCCTACCTTATTTATAGCAATTTGTACCGTTGGATGAGTTTGATTTTTTGTTAGGTTGAAGAATCTCCCTTATGGAAACACCTTGTACGGTTTGATCTAAGACTACATCTTTAGAGTGGCCACAAAATTCATTTTCTTGAAAAACTACGCCCGCCCCCCAAACCAACCACGGTCACTAAAGGGTTAAGGACCAACTTATTAAATTTGGCAACATAGGAATTATGGGCAAGTATGTGTGACCAAAGATTTCCATATTTTTGGCCCAAAATTTAATAGAAGGTGTGGACAAAGAATATCTTTCATGTACACTAAAATTCACGACATTTGAAAATATGAATCAAAAGTTATGGCCCAATATGTTATTTTTTTTGGTAAATGGGCAGTCCAAGGAGATCAGAAAAAAATCAATTTTTTCATATATATATACAATTTCAAAATTTTGAAGTTTTATATACATATATATATATATATATATATATATATATATATATATATATATATATATATATATATATATATATATATATATATATGGATTCTCTACTGTAAAATCAATTTTGAAGTTCTTTATTTGACTCAATTTTCAACATTGCAACCATTGGGATTGGCATTTTTCAATTCCATAAATAAATTCTTCACAATTTAGTATTTTGAATCATTTTTTACTTCTTTCCACTTATTGTTTTTTTCCTATATGTTGCACAATTCCAAATGATCTAAAAAAATTCAAGCATGTAGTGAACTTGACTTGAAGAATGAATCCAAAGAAGCACCATCATTTTGAACATTATTTTATACAAATGTAACCTTGTAAAGTGCAACTGCCCGATTTTTCGCAAGGCCGAAAAAAGGGATTTTTATAAATTTGAAAGCTCATATCTTGCAATCCATGCAATGGAAAATTTTGAAATTTTTTCCACATGTGTTCTAGTCAATGTAATATAAGATCCTGTAGTTACATGTGTCCAAAACCGGGGTTTTTTTTCCAAAATTTGGCACTTTTATTAGAAATGGCAGTTTGGGAGCATTTTGGGGGAATTCTAAGGAACTTAAAGGGTTAACCCTTTAGTGACCGTGGTTGATTTGGGGGGCAAGCACAGTTTTTGAATACAAATTTGGAAAGGAAAATTTCATCATTACTCCAAGGAAGTAATCCCAAATGAGATTGTAGGAATTGATGTTGTAGGCTTTATCCATGAAAAAAGTGAATATGATCTGATGGTGCAATTTGTTGTGAGTGATCTTCAAAGTGCAATGCATCAAAGTAGCCTTCAGCTGAAGCAACTTAATACATTTTTGCCTATAACTTTTGAAACATGCCTCCACAATTCATGGGATTGCTGGGCAACATTTCTATCGTTCTTAGGCGTCAATTTCAAATAGAATCACATGAGTTGCTGAATATATATATATATATATATATATATATATATATATATATATATATATATATATATATATATATATATATATATATATATGCGACGTAGAAGGTATAACACAGGTTGGCCCTCTTGTCTTTGGACAAACATAGCTACCTTGTTACTACACAGAATTCTCTGAAATTGGATTTGTTTGGAGCGCATGTTGAAACTCTATTTGTGTTATTCTTTGAATTTTTTCAAATATCCTATATTGAGGGCAATAAAAGACAAAGAATCCAAATTTCGACCAAAAAGTGGTCAACTGGTCACTAAAGGGTTAAGCAATAAAGAGTCAATTACTCGTTTTCTTTCAAATTTTTCAGCATGTTAATATTTCATACCTTGAAAATAGGGTACTTGTTCTTTAATAAAATACTTTAAGGTTTCTAATTTGATGAATTTTTGAGTGAATAGCAACAATTTAAAATTTCATATATACACAAGTTTTTAGTTTTGAAGAACAATACAATATGCGTAAGAACCTATTGAAGGTGACACTAATAGAAGATGAAGTCATTCGAGTGTATGGTATTCAGAAGCTTACAAGAGTCATTGCAAAAACACACACTAAAAGATGGCAAAATGAAAAATCATTTCAAATAAATATTATAAATCAAAATAAAGCAAAGTATTAAAAAAGTATTGGTATTCATTAAATTACAAACAATTTAACACTCTAAGAAAGCTCTCTACAAGGAAGGGTGCATGGACTTTGTTTCACGGCGTTTTCACATGTGTGAAAGTTATGGATTTTTGAATTATTTTTGAATTTAAAAAATAAAAATTTATACTTACTTTGACTTTGACAATTGCACAAGGCTCAGTACTATTTGTTAAGTTACAAAAAAATTATAAAATTTTACGAGAAGTCAAATGAAGACAAAAACATTCTCAATTTAAAATGTAGATTTTTCATCAAGACCATTCCATCTCTTGCATAAATATAGATGACAAACCATTTCATAATGTTAATAAAATTATAAAATTCCATAGTAAACATTACTAGAATACTATTGTAGCTGTATTATTGTAGTAATAATGCATTTGCAATATTCCATTTAACCCCGAAAGGACCAAGGCATTCTCTGGCTCCAAAACCACTCAAAACTGCCATGTCTATTGCAATCACCCAAGAAACCAATTTTTTTCCTTAAGAATCTAACCGTAGGATCTTATACTTCACTTGTCTCAAATCATGTGGTAAAATCATGAAGTTTGACCATATGGATTGGAAGATATTAGCATTCAAAGTTGGAAAAAAAAAATTGACTGTTGGTCTGCAATTTTAGATGACTTTGATCGCCATTTATGGAAACGTTTTGCACTACGGACCAAAAATTTAAATTTTTTTATGTTGAACATTTGAGTTGAGAATTGAGAAAAAAAAATTCAAAAAACATACATTTGATTTTCATTCTTTAAAAAATTGTGAAGTAGAAGTAGGCCCAATGTTAAACAAAATACTAAATTGTTAATAACTCCAAGATGGAATTGAAACTCCGTAACCCCAATGGTGAAATTGTTCTTGCAAACAAACTTAACCATGTCAAAGAAAAATTTGAATTTTTTTGAAAATTGCATTCAAAAATGAATTCTATAAGTTGTTTTTTGAAGAAGATACTTAGATTGCCCAAAAAACAAGATTGTTCATAACTTTCTCATTATTAGTTCAAATAGAATGAATCAAAGCTTCACATGTAGACAAAAACATAGTCTTTCGAGAAAAAAAATTAAAATTAAAGTTAAAAGAGTTCAATTTTAAATTTTTTTTAATGTTTTTTGTGGCAAACAAATTTTTTGAGTTATAATGGCATAACTTTTGCTCCCGGGCACCAACTAAAAAAATTATATTTATAGAAAAAAAAATTATATTTATAGAAAGCTAACGTCATTCCCTATCCTCAAAAAAAGTTTCAAAAATCAAGTCAAAATCTCAGGTCACCCGAGCTTGCCCGAAATCCCAAAAATCCCCGAGGGTTTTCTAGTGCTTTAGGGGTTAAAACCATTGAGAAGTTTATCGTTGTCAAATTCTTGACATTGCTAATTCAATTGAAGTTCTTGCAAATTATACGTCTGGTTCTGCACTCCTGCTAGGGAACAAATAAACCACTGAACGCTCCAATGTGCATACAGAAATGGGCAAACAGTTTTCTACTTATCCAGTCTTTCGTCCAATTCCTCTCATTCAAGCATATTCATACAGTTAACATTAGAATGTTCGCAAGTCTCCCTTCTTTGTTGAACAACTTGCAATTGCTGCCCGGAACTGCATGGGGGTGAATAATATTTTTCGTACAAAGAGGATTCAAGCCTTACAGGGTTAAACGAGAGAAACAGAGGAATCAGGAAATAGCATGATGGCACACCCACTGTCAGCATTCAGCAAGTAGAGCAAGGAAGCTGCACATGTCAGACATTGCAACCCAGGTAGATACAAAAGTACACATGCACAGTCACAGAGTAAACTCCACAGTGCCTGTCTCAAAATAAACTCGTTCAATTAACAGTTGAACCAACTTCAATTAACATGACCCGAGAGGCCGAGATCATATTCAAACAAAACAAAGACGCAACTGCAATGACTGATGTACAGTCCCAATCTGCAATCTAAAAGAACTTATTCTACTTTATATAAGAGCTCGTGCATTTGATATAAGAATCAGGCACGCTCCAAGCGGCTATTGAAATACACTATGGTTTGTAGTCCACTCCAAATCGTTCGTCAGTAGCGCTCCATCTTTCTTACTACTCCGACGTCAATCGATTTACCCACAGATCAATCACTGACCTCCGGGAATCAGCTGGCCTGCACGTTACAAATTAAATCATCACTGTCATTAACAAGTAATTAACTAAATGAGTAAAATAATTCACAAATTAAACTCTTGAGCACATCAACATAACACCACCTCTGAAACAGCTTAGCTTACATGTAGCAGCTCGCTAACAGCACTTTACACAGGATTTTCTTCATAAACAGGTTAAGCAAACAATCCACACTTGATTCCACGTACGTAGAATATGTTCGTCGAATTTCTTCAAAAAGAAGAGAATAATCTTCAGCATTCTAGACTCATGAGAACATACAGTAAGAATATGTTTGTGTGACGTCTGTTTTGAACATGGATACGAAATCTTTGTCTGTATGTCTGTCTATAGACGCAGGAAACTCAGCTACTTAAAACTCCACAATACAAAAGACTGCAGCTAGCACCGAGACCGAAACAGGGGTTGATGCATGTATGCAAAGAAATTCAATCAAGTCAACAAAGTGAACTGCATCTACGTCTGTCTCTCTACGAATTGAAGACAACCCTGCTAGCAGGAAGAACGGGGAGGCGTTACCCTCCCCAATATTCTTTTGTAGGGTGTTACTTCACCCCCTTGACTTTCTTAAAGAATACCGGGGAAGGTAATGCCTCCCCGTTCTTCCTGTGCTACTCAAATCTCCACGATCCAGCATTAATACAAAAGAGCGTAACGAAGAGAACGAAACAGGACTTACTGCAATTTTGCTCACAAACTCAATCAACGTGATCGAGCTGCATTCATTCACGTGAACGTACTAAGAATAAAGGACGAGTTTGAGAGTGCATGCACTGTAAGATGGAGTCAACTAGCTCTATCGCAGGTCACATAGCGCAGCTTCGTACTCTACCAAGCATGCCAGCTTACCTTGGCACACATATCCCTTGCTGTACATGAGTCCACATTCCTTGGGAATGAGGATAGCGTTTTCCATCTTCATTCCCATCGACTTCGCCAAGGCGCTGTTCACCGCGTCGCACAAGCATTTTTCTCCAGCCGGAGTCCCATTCTGCGCGTACTGCTTAACTGCTGCGCAGCAAGCCGCCGTGGGCTGGACGCCAGTTCTACCCGATGCCAAGCAAGGCTCCAAGTTCGTAACTGGGGCGCACTGCGCACTGGCAGACGGCACCAGGGCCACCATGGCCACCAACGCGACCATGGCTACCGCCATCGCCACTGCACTCCTGGCCATGACTGATCGAAGAGAAGGAGATCGACGATTTCGAAGGAAATGCTCAGTCAGATCTAAAAGCTGGGTTCACTGTCAAGACTGTGTTGCGATTCTGAAGACGAACTGAAGTTGAGCTGCAGCTGAGTCTGGGGAAGTGGGAAGGGACTGTGGGTTCATATAGAATGTGGCGACTGGGGGAATGGTGCCACTTGTCAGCACCTCGTTGGCAGGGGGGACTAAGCTAGCGCCAGGCGAACTAAGTTACACCGACGGTAAGGTAGGAACTCCTAAAGCGCCACTTTTTCTGTCATATCATAGTTAAGTTACTCCTCAAATTTTAGATTTTCATGTTGGCAACTGAAAGAGGATTCCAATGCACCAAAAAAGGATTCATTTGGGTATTTCATGCAAAAGTTATAGAGGGTCAAAACTATTTTTTGGTTCAGGTTCTGAAATTGTTTCTTTAGTGGAGGTAGGTATTGATTAATTGGATGTATATCTAGTGAAGATTGGCACTTTTGATAACAACAGTGATGCATTTGGGAGTTTTGACCTCAAATGCATGTGAATACAAAGCAATTTAGTAAGTTTTCATTATTCTATTAAAAAGGATTCTATGGGTTTTTGCCTTGGTAGTCCAAAGGGGATTCTAGATTCTCTTAGAATGCCATTTTTGTGCACCTTCTGATTAAACCATGAATATTCAAAGTGTTGATAAAAAAATAGGTGTTTCTAAAATTTATTCTAGATTCTCGTAAACAATTAGCAGAATATATTTTAGGGAAGAATATGTAGGTGTTGATTTTAGAAATATAATTAATGTTTCTTTTAGAAAAATAATTTGTTCAACATATTGTTGGTAAAATTGATATAATGGTACAACATTATGATGTAAATCAAGACGTTTTGATCTCTACAACAAAATAATGGCTAATACATATAGAATATTCAATAGTAATATAGTTAAACTTTTAAATGTAGGCAATAGCTAGGGACTAACTAACAAGCAACATGTGTAAACTTATCTTACTTGTGATACTATTCTAGAACGTCCCCCTATTCCCATGGATTGATAATATTATTTACTTCGGAGATGTGATGTCCAATAGAAGTGGTGTAAAGTAATTCTCAAAATTAATGTGACTGGCGAGCTTGTCGGCGGTATTGAAATTCCGTTTTATTTGTTTAAAAATAAATTATTTTGCAAGATTTTAAGGTCACATTTCAAGGGTAGGTAGGGTGTCACAATGAGGTATGGTTGCCATATGACATCTTCTGTGTGGCCTCTCGCTTTCACCTGACACTGCAACTCCTTGGCCCATACTACCGAGTCACCTTTGTCTGCCAAATGTCATTTTCTATGTCAGTTAAATTGTGCAGTGTTCAGAAACTTTTCATCAATGAATTCATATCACAAGCAGTGCTACACTTGCCCGTTGCATTTCTTCTGCAGGTAAGTTATTCACAATTTCACATGACATCATTCATAACAGCTTACATTTGATCTATTTTTATTGCTCAGTCATGTGATATAATGTTAAGCTACTATTAATTTTTTTGATACACACGAAAAGGAATTTCATTGCAAAGAATAAAATACAACAATGCAAGCCACAGATGGCCTGGCAGGAGAGAGAGACACCACACAAGAAGAACAAACAGAGACCAATTGACCGGGACCAAGGACAGACACAACAGCCAGTGAAGAAAAGATCGCCACCCACCAGAAGGTGATATCATATTAATTTTGACTTCCTGTGTATGTATGTAATCCATAAATATTTGTTGTTCCTGCAGCTTCGGTCTGCAGCTACAATAGTCCCAGATTTCAAAAAAAATCATGAAACACATGGACTTCAAATTTGGATTTGAGCATCACATGATCTATTAATATTTGCTGCAATTCACATGTACCTGGAGGAACAGGTAAGTGGCAAGCAGCAGAAATTTGAGTCAATTCTGACTGTGAGAATGCAAGATTGCTGAGATTTGAGTTTCAGAACAATCAAAATTCATTGCAGCTGTGAAAATGGAGAATTTTTTTGTGAGGTTTTTGATTTTTGACTAAAATTGTTACTTTGGTAGCAGCAATGCAATTGTTGGCAATTTCTATTGAACTCTTGTTTTAAAGTAATTACATCTTCTCATCAAATTTCTTTCTCATAGTCTTGTAGCCAGACCTGAGAAGACTCAATCTAAACTTGGCAACATTTAAGTTAGCCCAATGCAAAAGAGGTCGCTCTAATTGTTGTGATTTGATAACTGAGAGTGTCAAACCTCAGAATTGGATCTCCATTCATTTGTTGGACATGGTGTTTTATAACCATACAAGTTAACATATGCCAAAGTAGAAATAGAAAGTGAAGAATACATTTTATAAGATTCTTAGGTATGCATACAATTCAGTTCTTGAAAGCTCCTCTATAGGTTCTTGAGCTCCTCTACTCTTCTGCTTCTGTGTTGTTGTTTTGGAACAAATGAAACTGAATTTCATTGCAAGGGCAAGGTACAAGACCACCAGCTGCGAGTGGCTCTTCTGCTTCTGTTTGTAAGTTAAATTCTTGGCGTGCTGAGGCAGGCTTGTTCCTCAAGAGCTCTGATAGCATTTGGCTTCAAACTTCCTTTTTTGGAACTGGGACGCGTAGACAGATGCAATGGAGCCATGCGCATCACAGGATGGGGGTCATTGATTGATCTGTGCAGGTTCTCCTGCATGGCTCTCTCTCTCTTCCCTACAGTAACTTACTCTCGTTGTGTCTGGTTGTGCTGCTTAGTTCTTCTTTTAAAAAAATGATCAAAAACTAAAATATTTTCACAGGGGACTTGTACTCCTGCTCTCGATGTACTGTTTCCTCGTATCAATGGAAATTGTGCATTTTTATTTTTATTTATTTTTATTTATAATTCTTGGGGTGCAACACACTTTGCCCACCACTACAGAATAATGTTAAGGAATCAGTGGAGATCAGTCGTCAGACAGCTGAGAGTAACATACAGTCCTCCACCAACTGATAGAGTCTTTTGTAAGTTGGAAGTTGTACGCCAGTGAATGAATGAATGAATGACCATGCACAAGCGTATGGGTCAGGTCTCCAGAAGGCCTGCTCAATTCATGGCCCTGCTTATCCAGATTCATGAGACCTGCCAACCTAATTAATGGCCTCCCATCGAACTTATGCATTGCAGAATTTGAGATGAATTGAGGACAGGTCTTGCTGTACGTCTGCGTGCCACGCAGTGCTTCTGCTGGTAAGTCAATTCATTGCGGTGCCAGTGTCCGGCTGCTGCTGGCTGCAAGTGTATCCTTGCTCTGTGTGGGTGACTGGGTGCTGAACTGCTGATCGAACTTTCTACAGTCCAAACTAATATATTATTAGTTCAATTGAAAGCTTCTTGCATGTAATAAGTGGGACTTGACTTGAATGTGGTGTGACTCATGAGGGAAATGAGTAGCAATTTGACTCACAGCAATCAATGGTGCAGCTGCAAGTTAAATATCTTCAAGTTATAGATTTGAAAAGTCGTTCAAGAAAATTTTGCTGTGAAATATTTCTAAGAGGTCGAACTCCCCAAAATTGTGAATCAGCTTAGTAATTGGTCACTTCAAACACCCCTGCCTTCGTCTAAGGTAGAAGGCTCGAAAACAGTTCGGGCATTAAGAACTGTCCCTATAAGTGGCTGTGAAATGGACATGAGTTGGTTCTGAAATGGACTACTATAGTCATTGAATGAACCAAGGAAAAAAGACTTATTAATTGCAAGAGCCAATCACTCTCTTTGCTTTCCCCATTTTTATTTAGAATTGCAAGTGAACCATTTATGAAAGACCTAGGGTCACAAATAGGGACCTATGACCCAACTTGTTTGAAAATTCATAAGTAATTCAAAAATGCTCGGAAAAATACGAAACGACTTGGGTTAGATTCCTCATCAACTTCTCTATGTCTGAAAAATGAGCTAAAAATATTCCCGTCCACGGAAATACATGAAAAAGGCAGACCAGCCCTTAGATGGTCGGTTTATGAGCCTTCTACCTTATGTTAAAGCAAGTTGGAACTTGAATTGATGATTGTGGTGAGAAACAATTATGATCTCATACCTACTATAGTCACACCACTCGATCACTATCAATCTCAATGGCACTCAAGACACTAAATAAAAAGCATGGGCCGCAGCAGCAGTCCACATCAGCCTACGTACTCCCTAATGTGCGCGATCTTACATGTAAGAACACCGATCACATTTATCACAAACTTCCAGCTTGTCCGTGTCAACTCCATCAATAATAGATGACACACATACCGTACTTAACTCAGCCAGACAGTTAGAACTTCAGACATAACTGCAAAACTGACATCCTCAGCTAGAAACTTAAGTACAAGCACACTTTGTGTTTGTTTGTTGATTAAAAAAATATATAAATTCTTTGGATTCTTTTCTTTTTGGAGACAAATGAAACAGCAATTCCATTGCCAAGAAAAGAAACTTAACTTACAAATGCCAGCCACAAGTGGTTCTTTGGGTTCTTCGAATGCTGGTATCATAGTACGGTAAACAAAAGAGACAAAAACCCCTTTGCTTCGAAGAAGGAGGGTACAGAAGTACATCTGGATGTTTACGAAGTACGTACAGTTCCAGCCTCAGGGGAAATCACTCCCCAACAACCAGCTGCAGGCAGAATTTATAAGGTCTGCACCCCCAAAAATGGCCACTTTTTGAGCTACTGACTGTGCCCAGTTCCCATTATTGGACTGCTCAAATTTTTCACATTTCCTTGTTGGCAAAGGAAAGGAGGTTCCAGGTTCCAACATCCAGCAAACCAGGAGCTTCCAACCTCGGCCTTCTGGGCTAATTGAGGAGCTCCAACTGCCAGCTTTGCAGATCAGTTAACCCCTACAGGCCCAAGGTCTTTTTTTCTGCCAAAAAACACTCAAAACTGCCATTTCTATAGCAAAAAGTAAAAAAAAATTAAAATTGTTTTTTTTTCACATCTGACTGTAGGATCTTACACCTAATTGGTATGAGAATGTGTGGAAAAAATTTCAGAATTTTTGACCACACTAATTGCAAGATATCTGCATTTAAAGTGGAAAAAACAAGTTTTTCAGCACATTGCAGGACCAGATTTTTTGACTTTAAACATTTTTAACTTAAAATTTTTGCACTACAGCGTTTTGAGCTTTAAATCTTTATAGTGGAAAATTGAGTTGAGAGTCTAGGGAAAAAAAATTTCAGAAAAACTTAATTATCATTCTTAAAAAAATTGTTAAGTAGAAGTAGGTACAAGATAGAAGGAAAATCTAAAATATTCATATATTTTAGATGGAATTAAAATGCACTAATCCCAATGGTGAGATTGTTCTAGCAAGTAAACTAAACCATTCCAAAAAAAAATTTGAAAAATTACAAAAAATGCACTCCGAAATGAATCCTACAAGTTATTTTTTTCAAGAAGATGCTCTAACTACCCGAAAAACAAGAATGTCCATAACTTCCTCATAACAAATCCAAATGAAATGAATAAAAGCTTTCCAGATAGAAAAAAATATAATGTATGACAAAAAAAAATATTTTTAAAAAAAAATCAAATTTTTGTCCATTTTTTTTTGCTGCCCGGGCTGCCTGCCGTCCCCTATTTTCAGCTTATTTGGTCATAACTTTTTTTCCCGGGCACCGATTGAGAAAAAAATTATATTCCCACAAAGCTTATCAGTTTTTCTATCTCCAAAAAATCAGAACACAATTTCAGCCCATAGGTACCTGCCCGAAAACGCATTTGTCTCCCGAAGGGACAACGGGCTTTTAGGGGTTAAGGAGTGGGAATGCCCTCCATGCTGCTACGGCCCAGGCAGACTCCTTGCGGCCAACCGCAGAGGAAATCCACAGGCCAGGTATTCTCCAAAGGATTCGGGTAGTTGTGGTAACCCGGAGCAAGGGCCTGGCTGCTCAAGCCTTTCTCCTTTTTGCTGGTAAGGTAGCACTGCCCAATACCGTCATCTACCTAATTCCGACACCTACATGGCCCTTCCATTTGCGTCAGTGATCAATCCATTATCACAATCTTAGTAATCCTTTGCCATAATGGCAATGCACTTGGGAAGCGGACACGTCAGCCCACGCTTTAAGAAGGATCAGCACATGCTTCAACAAGGGTCTATTCATGCTTTAACATTTCGTCTTTGAAAAATCACAAAAAATTCAATTCTTGTCAGAATCTCTTCATTCTTTTTGCAAATGACTTCTCTCAAACTTTTCTATCTCTGAAAAATATGGGAGCTGACAAACATCTTCTCCAAAGTACCTAGATAGCAAATCTGTATGGTAATGGGCAGTTCTACCTTATTATCAAGGGCTTGCAGTTCAACCCGGGTAGGTGACGATGGAGTAACGGCGATATGCTGCATGCATCTAAGGTAGGAGGCTCGAACTCCGACCGGGCATTTTTGAACCGAACATGACACAGAGGTACATTTTGCTTTCTTCAATTTGCCAAAATGTACAAAAAGTGTACATTCTAGGAGGTGGTTGCTTTTAGAGCCGCATTTCAACTTCAAAATTTCATAACTAATTCCACAAAGCTCCAAAAAATATGAAACAACTTGGGTTAGACGCCATTTCCTCTTGCCTTTCAAGGAAAATTTACTGAAAAATATTTTAAGATGTTTTACCTCCCCAAAATTCAGTTTTAGCACTTAGATGGTCGCTTTATGGACCTCCTATCTTACTGCCAAGAAAGGAGGCTTCTTCTCAAGCTGAGGTCACATCTAAAGAGATCCATTCCTAAAATATGGAGAGGCGTCCTCCTAAATACTTACCAACCTCCATGGGAGAATATGGCATAACACTAAGCCACAAAAAGAAGCAAGACACTTGTGGGCAGTCACTCATAAGGCAATGGCAGTCAATAGTTGGAGAGTTCAACTCTTCCCTGACATTGATGTTGCTTGCACTTGTTGTGAGAACGAACTTGAAGACACCAATCTTCATAAGTTTGTTGAATGTACCCTGAGCCAACTGGCATGGAGGTTTGCATTCTTATTCTTCTACCTCTCACAGGTTGTTGCCACAGTTGATGGATGTTGGCTCAATTTGACGTGGCAACAATGCCTCTTGGGCTTTGGACTCTCACGGAGATCGAGGGCGGGTTCATCTATCTAATCATTGCTCAATCTTTTGGTTGTACTGGCTAGGAATGAACGCATGGGTCTTTAGTCAAGAAGCCTGGCCCCAAACCAAATTAGAGTCTTTAAATCTTTATAGTGGAGAATTGAGTTGAGAGTCTAAGGGAAAAAAAATATTCAAGAAAAATTAATTATCATTCCTAAAAAATTTATTAAGTAGAAGTAAGTACGAGATAGAAGGAAAATCTAAAATATTAATATATTTTAGATGGAATTAAAATATATTAATCCCAATGGTGAGATTGTTCTAGCAAGTAAACTAAACCATGAGATTTTATTTTTTTTTAAATTGCAAAAATAGCATTTAGAAATGAATCCTACAAGTTATTTTTTTCAAGAAGATGCTCTAACTGCCCGAAAAACAAGAATGTCCATAACTTTCTCATAACAAATCCAAAATGAATCAAAGCTTTCCAGATAGACAAAAATATAATCTACAAGAAAAAAAATATTAAAAAAAAAATCACATTTTTGCCAATTTTTTTTGCTGCCCGGACTACCCAGTTACAAAAAAAATAACATATTTGGCCATAACTTTTGATTCCTATGTCTTGAAATTTAGTGCATATGAAAGATATTCCTCGCGCCCATCTTCTATTAAAATTTCAGCTTAAAATATGGAAATCTCTAGTCACACGTACCTGCCCAAAATTTCTATACAACCAAAAAACGCATGCCGGTCCTTTAGGGGTTAAGAATTATGTGAATTTGAGAGGCACACTACTATGGTAGTTCACAATATTTTTGATGAAATCAATATAATACTCGGGGGGGTCACTTCCCGCATTTTGAAAACAATGTGCGACTTAAGATAGAGTGGGTTTTATTTATTTTGGGTAAAAATTCTAACAAATTCTAACAAATTTACTAGTAAAGTAGGGAACATTCAAAGTTACAGATCCATTATAAATAATATAGGTAGCCTACAAATCTGGGCCATTAAAAACTTAATACATGTAATTTAGGGTCCAAAGAATTGGATCCTAAAAACCGTATTTAGTATAGTAAGTGAATACATGTGGTTGTACAGCTGGGTGAGAGGTACAGTGGATGGAAAATTGTCCATTGGCTGAAATTTGTAGATGAAAAACTGTTTTGTTGACTGTAACCTTGTGGACGAAGCAACGATGTGGAAGAACTTTAATTAGGGTTCTGAGTTGCCGTTGTTGTATTTGAGTTTTTTTGCCGCGATGGTCGCAATTTGAAAGCACAATCAATTGTAGAAGCAGTTTGAAGGAATTGCAAGGCGATTTTTGAGCTTAGGATTTTAGTGTGCATGTGAAGATTTGTATGTCTAGATTTTGAAGACATCCGCTGCAGCTAGTAAGTGTGTTTGGCCACTGTTGCAAATCAAAAATTGGACAATTTTGTTAGGGTGCTGCTGCTGCCGAGATCGCAAATGCTTAGGAGTTATTTCTGACTTACGATATGTCTTCTCCCAATTCCGTTGTTTGATTATGGTTCAATTGAAAAAATTGAATACATGTTTAGGGTTCATTTCATCAAGGTGAATTTACATGCTCAGAGTAGGTTGGGATTAGGGTTCACAAGTATTTGACTATTCAAAGTTCACAAGTGTTTGACTGTAGGTTGGGTGCAAGAATTCCATCGTAGTGGAGCGCCCTCTCCTCAAACTCCTTGGTGTGGGTATCCCTAGTTCTTAGATGATGAGGTTATTTGTTTTTGAATGCAAAATTTCTACATGGATTCTAGTAGCAATATTATACTGTTGTAGTATTCCAAATTTTGGCGGCTATTTCTATTTTTCACAGCATTTAAACATTGATTCACTCTAGAGTACTTGACTTCCTAAACCTTGTATGTTTAGAGACATGCATATGCTCAATTCAATTTGGTTTCATTCAATTTGAGTTTTAGTACCATGTGCGGGTTTGTTATAGTTTTCATACCGTGTTGCATTGTTTCAGATCTTGATTGAAATTGCTATAGGTAAGCACATATACTCGGTCATATACAATTTGAGTACAATTTCAGGATTAACTTGCATTGTTTAACACATGCCAATGACAATTTCATCCAATTTCAATTCAAATGTAGTTTGAGTTCCATGTTTGTAGTAAGTTCTTGTTTTCAAACCTTGTGGCAGCATTTCGTATTATGACTTATATTTGTATAGATAAGCTCTAGTACAAATTGATTTATATTTTCATTTAAATCTACACATTGCCTTGTGTTTTTGAACACATGTGAATGACAAATCTGTGCAAGTCTTCTCCCAACCTGAAATTTTACTTTGATGTGTTTATTTCTTGATTGTTTGAAAACCGTATTCTATTGTTTTCCCTCGTGTCTTCCTTGGTTATTTCATGCTTGTGAAAGTAGAACATCTATACAACTTAGTTTGCTTTCCTTACTTTTAACTACAAGCTATTTTGCATGTTCTTTCTACATTGAAGTTTGATCCGCATTGTTTCAAAAAGCAAAAAGATAGATTGAATTCCAATCAATTTTTTTTTGGACTCTTTTTGTAATACTTTTGCTTTCACATTAATTTTCAATTAAATTTTTTTACTTATAATGAATACAGCCTACAAAAATGCATTGACCTTGGCAATATAAGTAATTACAGAGTGCACTAAAATGGGTCATTTTTTAGAATTAAATAATTATAGGGACCCTTTTAATAGTGTCTTGGAGGTAAATAGACCCCCCCCAAATACCCCCTCGCCGCACGTGGTGCACAAAATATACAAAGAGTGACCCACCCGAGATATAATAAGGGTCTACATTAATTCCATAATTTTTCAAATAGTGTGATTTTAATCCAACTTTCATCTATTTTTCATATGCTTTCATCTACATTTCATCCAATTCATACTTATTAGAGCACAAGCATCCATAAATCATTCAATTAGAATGTTTAGGTTTTGCATTATTCAGATTCTTATACCAATTTTATTAACTTGTATAGTATAAACCTTGGCGTTGTAAATTTACCTTTATACATAGCATTATCTATACCTTAAATTAGGTGGTTTGTTTGTTTTGTTTGATACGCTGAGATCTAACAAACCGTGAATCATCTCGTGGTATTCTTGGAACCGCTCAAAAGCTCTTGGCAAAGAAGGGTGTGCGGACTTTATTTTGGGCGTTTGGACCTACGATGTAGAAGTTATTGAATTTCAAAATTTTATGAATTTAGAAATTGAATTAAATTATCTATTATTTTAGAAAATTTGTAACTTTTACATTGGCTGTCAAAACGCCACAAAACAAAGCCTTTGCACTCCTTCATACATAGAGCTTTCTTTTCATGCAAATTTCGTGGCATTTGGACATACGATGTGAAAGTTATGGATTCTTTTAAATTAAAAAATTGAATTAAATTAATTTTTATTTTGGAAAAACCATAATTTTCACATTACATGTCCAAACGCCATAAAACAAACCCTTTGCACTCCTTTGTGCATAGAGCTTTCTGTTTGTACCAAGAACGCAACCTTTGGCACTAAAATGTGAAAGTTACTAAATTTCAAAGTTTTAATGAATTCAGAATTTTAAAAAATTAGAAGTTTGAACTTTTATTTTGATTGGGCAATATCACAAGCTACAGGGCATAGGTACCATCAACGCAACCTCTCACACTACGGTGTGAAAGTTATTGAGTTTCAAAGTTTTAATGAATTAAAATATTAGAAATTTATTTTTATTTTTATTTTGGTTTTAGTCTATACCTTAAATTAGATTATTTGTTTTGTTTGGTACATTGAGATCTAACAAACTGTGAGGCGTCTAGTGGTGTTTTTCGTATTGCTAAAAAAACTCTAGGCAAGGAGGGATGCACAGATTTTGCTTCCTGGCATTCAGACCTATAGTGTGAAAGTTTTTGAGTTTTGAAGTTTTTATGAATTCAAAAATTGAATTAAATTATCTTTTATTTTGAAAAAATCGTAACTTTCACATCGCAAGTCCAAACACCACAAAACAAAGCCCTTGCATTCCTTTGTGCATAGAGCTTTCTATTTTTGCCAGTTGTATGGTGTTTGGACCTACTGTGTGAAAGTTATGGATTTTTTTCAATTATAAAATTGGTTTAAATTATCTTTTATTTTGAAAAAACCATAACTTTTACATTACATGTCCACTTGCATTCCTTTGTGCATAAAACTTGCTATTTGTACTAAAAATGCAACCTCTCACAATATGAAGTAAAAGTTATTGAATTTCAAAGTTTTATGAATTAGAAAATTAGAAAATTGTTTTACTTTTATTTTTAATGTGGCAATGACACACGGCACACTAATTACTATCTAATTCATCAAATTGATTTGTAGCTAGCTACACGAGTTAATTCAATTAGTGCAAGATGTACTAATTATTTTATATTACATTTCTATAATAGAAACCATTTTATTTTCCTACTTAGAGAAGATGGAATCGTTCCTTCTACATTGAATAGTGAAATTAGGCTACCCCTCACTAATTTCTCAACATTTTTATTGTTATTGTACAAGGATGCAATAATTTTCATCAACCCCAAACTATCTGTGTGGCATGGGTTGGTGCACCGGTTCAAGGCTTGTTTCAAAGAGTCGCATGTGCCTCCACGTGGACAAGCGGTGAGTTATGAGGTAAGTGGTCAAGCAACCTAATTTCATTTTTTGTGTATCAATTGTTGCTAACAATCCAACATTCTCATTACCACTACACTGACTTATCCCATTACTGACTTATCCGATTAGTGCAAATGACACTATTTTTCACAAGCCATACCATTTTAAATTATTACATGCTGATGAAAACATTCCATAGCTTGTTTTTTCAATGTTGGTTCAACAAGGGCTTACTTATTTATCCTATTATTACTGAGGGCACAAAGTTAGTGTGACTTAAGAAAAAGAACTTTCTTTTTGAGTGATCGGTGCAGTCTGCTCAATTCCACAAAGAACAAGTAAGCAAGTAAGCAAAGGCAATGCTACATATGAATAACGATAAATTCACATGTCGAAGTATAATCACATATCTACAAAGCTCAACCAAATTTCGATTTGGTTTAGCACTTGCTGCTTCGTCAGCTATCACAGACAGCTCAATTCTAGAGAGAAACCTTCAGCAAGCACGGAGTCAACGTCTAGGCAACAGTGCGTGTCTGAAAACAAAGAAATAAGGATAAAACGAATCTCAAACTATCTCTTATATTAAATGCAAATGTTCAATGTTCAATGTTCTC
Source organism: Pseudisothecium myosuroides (assembly GCA_951799445.1). NCBI lineage: Eukaryota > Viridiplantae > Streptophyta > Bryopsida > Hypnales > Lembophyllaceae > Pseudisothecium > Pseudisothecium myosuroides. Next base: position 15,400,739 of record OX637289.1, read on the forward strand.
ATCTGTCACGTTCTCACCTTCACAGTTTTTCTTTCTTTTGCTCTTGCTAAACCGTAATGACATCCAAACATCTTCTTGGTGAAACCTTGCAATGAAACCTTGAATGAAACGTATTTGCTGATAATGCATTGCAATACGTTCCGTTCTAGTAATTACATATTTACAAAGCACAGCCAGATTCAATTAGTTTTGCTTAGTTTTGCAATTCAGCTGCCTGTTCATCTACCGAAAAAAGCAGCCTGAACGATCCGAGGAGAAATGGCTGCTCGGCACCCACCAGCATCCATCGGGACCTTGCTCAACACGACTGCGGTCACTCTCCGGCACCGTCCCCATAATCTCCACCAAAAACTCCTTCTCTGCTTGGCCCTCACGCTGCCGCTTCCTCAGCAACCGAATCACCGGGTACCACACTCTCTCGTCCCCCCCTTCGGTACTCATTGAATTTGCAACACTATTCGATCCCTCTTTCCTGCGCCGTCGACTGTACACTGCCACTGGGGAGAGCTCCCCTGTCGACACGTCCTCCGGTTTCACTATGTACATGGGTTCGGCTTTCACTTCGACAACACCTGCCAGGGCCACACAACAAGCATAGCGAAACAGTGAATAGGTGAAATGATTTTGTTGCGAACTTGGGTCTCACACAAGGTGGGATATTAATTTAGTTGTGTAAACATAACCTCTCCACTAATTGTGTAAACGCTAGTTTAGCCCTTAAACGACCGAAAAGTGGCCGATGGACGACTTGATTGTTCACTGTAGAAACTAAGAATACATCTATTGCTCCAATAATCCAAATATTTTGGTGACTACCTTGGTCATGGGGGGACGCATCCTTAAGGGTTAGATAACAATGCAACCAACGTTCATACAAAAATCTAATGGGCATGGAGGGATCCATATGAATAAAAATGAATGACAAGCTATCTTTCCCCTTTCAGGCGTCCATTAAGGTGAAGTTGCAAATTTGGGTTGCAAGCGACATTTCAAACCTGGTAAGAATGTTATGCATGCTACACCAAAAGCTCAATTGTTGTGAAATGGAATACCTTATGTTGCAAAATCAAACATCACTATTCTTGAACAAACCAAGTCAAAGGAGGACCGGTGTTTGATATTGACAAGAGCTCACCTGTTGGACGATAGTTGGGTGCCATGTAACTAGGCCGGCCAACAGGCAGTGGGCTCATGGAGTGCACATCCTCCGGCTCACCTTTGATAGAGGCGTAATTTGAAACATTGAAGGGCGTATTAAGTTGCTTGAATTGGCTAGATATTCCCTTGACATCAGGTTTCACATCCTCCTCATCATCATCATCGTCCATGCTGTTCTCAGCCAAGGCACGAATCTTGCTCGGCAAGGAGTCGTACTCCTCCCTCCGCAGATTCGAGAACTTGCCACTCTGAATCATCTCCTGCAACACATCTGCCAAGTGGCTCCGCTTAACTGTTGGAGTAGCATCGGGTTCTGGATTTGCCAAGTCGTTTAGATCCGGCAAAGGTTTGATGATGTTGTAAGTCACTTCCCATGCAGCAAGGCCTCGCCTAGTGGGAACGGAAGGAACCTCCACAACCCTACAAATGTGGACATGGAAGATGAAATTATTAGAATCCACAAGCTCGAAGACGCACACATCACCCTCCTCTAAGCAATGGTCCCTGCTGAAAGCGGCCCAGCCGCCACTAACCCCATTGTGGTCGACATCGCCAATATACTGAGCTCCCCAATCCTCGCCCTGTGCGTCTCGGAGAGTGATGGGAATCCTCTTGTCAGGTAGATGCTGTTTGGAGAATTCATTCGGAATGCTCTGCACAGATTAGGTCATTTCATCAACAAATAACGTCAGAAAGATAGTCTAGCCCCCGTGACTCATAGTCTGAAAATGAACGCTTGGGAGATTCCTGTTTGAGTTTGCACTCCTTCGTGCATAAAATATTCTATTCATATCAAGAATGCAACCTCTCACACCTCAACAAAGCCCTTGCACTCCATGACTAGATTGCCGTCGGCCCAACACAAAAATTGGGCCAACGGCACACGATTACACTGAAACTAAAAAAAATGAATTCCAAGTGTGTATGAATTAAAAAATTAAAAAATTACTTTTACTTTTATTTTATTATAAGGTACTGTGGCAACGGCACAGGGCACGCTAGTTCTTCATTAGATTCACTCATAACTTTTTCACAAGTTGAGATAACACCCCCCGCTTTGAATGACTTCAAGATTAACTCTACTGTGAAACATATAATTCATATCATCGGGATTCATGTTTGCGATATCCTCAGGTATGTGATAGAACCATCAAAACCGGCTTGCCGACATCTTATCCTGGCATTCTTCATTACATTCACCCACACTTTTTCACCAAATTAAGATCCACACACACACAGTGAACGACTTCAAGATGAACTCCACCGTGAAACATATAATTCACACCATGAGGGCGATTTCTATATCACGTGAATCAGAGAAGAGCACTGCATGCAGTAAGCAAAATATGAATAAAATTGGACAAAAGCATATCCCTGTGTGACCTTAAAAAAACATGAGTATCAACTTGAGATATCTGCCGACGCTAGAGCTCTGAATTGTGTAAACCACTTGAACATCTATTCAAGTGGCGGTTTCAAATCAATTTCAAGTAATACTTTATACAAACATAACTTCTCCGCACAGTATTCAAATAATGAATTCTTTGATACATTAGAATCCTCTTTCATTTGCTAAAAAGAATATAAGAAGAAGAGATCAACAACAAGGGCGATGGCGTTGAACATTTCCATACCAGCCAGAAGCCGCGGTACACATGCGACGGCATCATCACCACCTCGACGCTCGGCCTCGGCAGCGTCGCCACAATCTTACGAGCCTCCTCCAGTGCCCTCTTACGCTCCTCATTCGTAACAACCCGCCTCCGTGACGCAAACAAAGTGGAGTTTGCGCCAGGAACTTCCACATGATTGCCTTGCTGTGCATCTGGACTCTTTCTGTGACGCTTGGGACGCCGTGGCTTACCACTACCCCTTGGCCGAACAGAATCCTCTCCTGGTGGGTAAGCATGCGCATTTTGAATAATATCGTTAATAGTTGGGTTACGACCGCCACGCAACCCAAGCTCTCGACCATTCTTGCTACCACCACTGTCAGCCAAATGGGATGCACCAACATTGGGAGTTTGTGTAGAATCGTGGCTGATGGCGTTGGTGGGGTTCAGAGTCTCCAAGCCATTCTTGCTGAAAACGCGAACTGTGAAGCGGTTTTTGGCAACCATGGTGAAGAGAACTGCATCGCCGAGTTTCAAGTTGTTGTCCTCGGCGAAGACATGCCAACCGAAGCGAAAGAATGATGTTCCGGTGGATACGGAGTTTACTACGGTTACCAGCCATACCTTCCCGTTTGCGCCCTCCAAGTCTACCGTGCTGCCAGGCAAGGATTTCCCGTGCATTTTCACAAACGCCTTCGGAATTGCCTGCAGGGGAACAATTGGAACGCCACAGAAGTTCAAGTTCAGTCACTGAGCTGATTCAATGGATGATCAAGTCATGCAGGAGAAGAAAATAGGGCAACCTTGCGTATACTTCACTACGAGATATATAGGTGACATTCTAAGCAGGCATCATGTTTCTGTGAATCCCAAACCTAGCATTTCAAGTAGTTCACAGGGAGTAAGTGATTTGAAAGCCTGTCGATCGCCATGGCAGTTGAAGCAACATGCCGTCTTTGAAATTGTGCGCAAAAGAGCTCCGAAATTGCTTAATAATCAGAGAGAGTTAACCTAGCATTCCAAGTAATTTACAGGGAGCCAGTGGTTTGAAAACCTGTCGATCCCCATGGCAGTTGAAGCAACATGCCCTCCTTATAATTGAGCACAAAAAGAGCTCCGAAGTTCCTTGAGAATCAGAGAGAGTTAACCTCAAATGAAATACTGAAACAGAGAATAAGAAGTTCCAGGATTTGGAATCAATTTACCATGTTGTGTCGCACATTATGCTCCAACACCGTCCGAAGAAAACTCGGATGCCGAGCTGACGATGCGAACTGGCCTCCTCCGCCAGCGGCACGGTGCTCTCTTTGACATCTCTCTACGCATTGCACACAAGCCCCTGGTCTCTCAACACCCTGCTCGTCTGCAGCAGCGTCCATAATTGGAAAATTTCTTGCGCTTCAACACAATTGCTTGAAAAAACACTCTCCCGCTCCATGCAAATTGAACACCAAGCTGAAGGGGAGACCCCACAAGCAGGATGGGCACCATTAATTTTGGTGAGGAAATGGCGGCCATGACTTGACCAGATCGTAACTAAGAATTCAATTCGCTCACTTGAACAGCACTCGCGCTGAAATGTCACATCATGATGTCGAGTGCAAAGCCAGCATGCTCTCTCCATTGAATAGACTTCTTGCAACTGAAATTTCATAATCCTCTGAAAGTACGTCCCCCTAGAGACGAAGTTTATCGTACAGTCCACTGTCTAGCTACTGTACCATCTTGCGCAAAGCATTCCACAGAGAGGTTTCCAAAAAAGCATCGTGTCGCATTCTACACATTCTCAAGCTCAGATAAACCCTAAACCTCTGCATCTGACATTGCTGTATCCCAATTAACCCTAAACCCTAAATCCTACACACGTATCACGTCGACAAGAACTGAACTCCGAGTTCCAGGATCCGTAACCGCGATGTCACTCACAGCATCCTGCAAATCAATGGCAGGGTTCCACTCTTCAGAACCACTTCATAGTAACTTTGTCTTGTGAATTCGAAATTGTAGAATTTCGACGACATTACTGTTCCGTCTGACCCACACGACACCATGACGAAAAGTGACGAACATGTCCACGTGCGCGTGGAAATGACCACCGCAGCAGAGATGACGAACCTGTTTACCATTTCATACATTTGCGGAGCGAAAGGAAATGGTCAACATCGGAAGTCCTCAATTATGCAAACAAATTGCAATCACCTTCCTCGCTTTGAGGATCTAAATTGCGCAGTGCGCATCATCACCCTCGCGCCTCCCGTCGAAATCCCAGTGCGAAACCTCGCTTCCGACTCACAAATTGCTTCGCTAGAAATCGTTCGGACGAATTTGCACCTTCCAGATTGCAAATTTTCTGGGGTAGCTTGAACTCAGTGAGCTCTGTGGAGCTGATGAGTGGACGAGCTTGGCGATTCTTGTCCATTCCTCGAGGCGCGTGTTTCTCTACAAAGCTTTCGTTCCAAGAGGCTTGAGCGAACAAGTAAGTTACTCATTTGAGCTGTCCTTGTTGCGAGTATCATTACTGTACTCTCGTTGTGATCATCGAGTTCGCTCCTGCGATTGCTGTGGCTTCGGATCTCCATCTTGATTTCAGGGTTGAGCTCTTGACTGCGAATTCAATTCAGAGCGATTTGGGAGAATCAATGGACATCGAAGTGGGGATTGTCTGTAATACGTTTGCAGACACTTGAAATTTACGCAATTGGGGGAGAATGAAACACACATAGAGTGTTTTTGTAAGCGCAAGATGTGAGAATTAAGCTGTCCTTGTTGCGAGTATCGTTTCTGTACTCTCGTTGTGATCATTGATTGTGACCGATCTCGATTGCTGTGGCTTCGCATCTCCATCTTGAATTCAGGGTTGAGCTCTTGTCTGCGAATTCACCATTTGTGAGAATCACAGGACATTGGCGTGGGGATTGCGAGGGCTGTCGGTAATATGTTTGAAGACACTCGAAATCTACGCAATTGGGGAAGTAAGAAATATACGTAGAGTGCTTATTCAAGCGCAAGGTGTGTGAGAGAAAGGAGATTAGTGCAACTACAACAGCGATGGCAGAATTTTCGTATGAGGAGGAATTGCGGAGCGAGGTGCAAAAGGCGCTGGGATCCTCGGAGCGTGTCCACATGGCATTTTATGTGGAAAAAGTTACTGTAAGCTCAACTGGAGGTCGTCGTTCTCGCTCTACAACTTCAAGCTTACAACGTATCCTCGCACTCACAGGTACACACCCATTTTCAACCATAGCTCTGATTGTTCACATACAAGCACACTGAATGTAATTCTACTGATTGGCAAGGAATTGCAAAGTTTGAAAGTAGTGTTGTGGGGGTACCAATTGCAGTGAAGCCCTCTCCAGTGACCAAGAAGATGAAAGTTCTGCTGCAAGTGGTGACGGACGCTGCCACTGGGCTCAAGGTTTGCCTCTCTGTCATAATCGTAATCAGGGAATTTTTTTCTTCTCTTGAAAATTTGAGCCTACTCGCTAAAAGAGAAAATTCTTTGTTATTAGCTTTTAAGGGCAATTTGCCAATAGTGTACGATTTGGTACTAAAATTTACATGATCCAGAATGAGCCAAAATTGATGACAAGTGAGCCAGAGGTGTATCATATATAGTAAGCTGCGACAAAATGACTGAAGGAAATAGACTATTCCACTAAATGGAGCCCTGTATAAACTGATGGCAATTTCGCTAATTTTCGCAAAGCATTTTACAATCAATGAGCTAGATGGTCATAGATTTTGCCAACTTATTATGATTCATTGTGTGGTTTGATGAGATGGTGGATTGCTGCACACTGGATGCCAGGTTGAGAAAGTGTACAAGTTGAGCCATTTGAACAAAGTTGAAGGAGTTCTGGATGACAAGAGCGGGCGTACCTTCACTCTGGTCTACTCTCCATTCATTTGCCATTTTAACCGTTTTCCTCATTTTATTGCATCAGAAATCCAAGCTTCGAATTCTCGCTTACATCGGTTTTTTGGCTTGTTCTTGGGCAGGGCTTTGACTTGAAGTTACAGAAACCCCTTGGGTCTTCTACACAATGGTCAATGCGCAGTGTAGATGACCGGTAATTTATTCTTAATCGCCAAATCTGTTTTTAGTTAGAAACAGTGTAATTTTCCTTCGGTTTTGAACTCTCAGAAAGAGATCATTGTAAGAATACTGTTTACATCATGTCTGGCGTGAGTAATGTCTGAAGAAAAAAAATGTCAATAATCCATATCCTACTCTGAGAATTTTATGAGGAATTTAAGTGGTTTGAGTGATGACCTGAGGGGTGAATCAAGCATCTCAATTTTGTACGCATTTGTTTTCTAGGAAGTAGGATTAATTCTGAATCAATAAGCAGGTGACGCATGCTTTTTGAAACCAGAGAAAAAACCCGCTGGTTCTGATGGATGACATGTATGACTTTTTTTTATAAGTTGGTTTTTGGATGTTTTAATCATCTGGGTTTTGCAGGAACCGACTGCTGAATTCAATTTCCAAGCTTTGTAAGAATTACCATGGCCGGACACCTAGAGTGACTGGAATCGATGTCGTGGAGATGCAATTGTGGGCACAGGTGATTAACTTGTGCACCATCTCTAATCATTTCCACTGTAATTTTGAATGGTATATTGTTCCCCAATACTTCAGATTAATGGCCCTTTTTGATTCAAGCACACATTCCGTAACCCCTAAGAGAGCCAGCATCACTGGATGATGAACATTTTTAGGAGCTTATATTGTGGGAGCAATGTGAAACGGATGAAATGCATTTCAAGTATGCTGAAAACGTGACTTTTATCTATTCTTCAGCGATGTGATTAATTTTGTGACTAGTTTGGTACTTGATGCTTCATGATTTTCGATGATTTTCGTGCACGGTTCTGAATCAGTAAATGTTGAGATGGGAAGAGATGAAAGATTCTTTGTCCGAATCATGATGATTTTCTTATACAACGATTCTCTGTCCGAGTTTTTGTGAAGCCAATTTCCCAGTCTCTCTTAGAGGTCAAACCTGTCAGTATACCGTGATTGATTGCTATTAGGGTGAGGTTCCATTCTGGAATATGAATGCTGTAAATGCCCTGAAGTGCAGAAAAACAGGAAGGCAGCGCCAACAAAGGCACCACCACCAAAATTGCCTGCAAGAGTAGTGAACGTGGAAGAATTCGCTGAAGAGGAAGAAGAAGAGGACGTGGAAATGGACGTGGAAATGGACGTGGAAATGGACGAAGAAACAGAGGAAATGGCCAGTGTGGAGAATGAAGAACTTGTATCCAAGGACGAGGAAGAAGATATGGAAGCTCTACTTGGCATGTCGGTGCAAAATCACTCGTTTACCATTCTCATGTTCTCATGACAAATGTTTTTCTGCTTAGTGTGTAGTGTCCTCTTACTTAGTGGTTGACAATCAAATTTTAAAAAAGCACTAAAAAAAAGACGCTAAAATGTCGTTTAAATGGTACTAAGACAGTTGAACCCATGAACTACACTGATTTGTCCTTTTAGTGCGTATTACAGAATGAACTTACATACATATGGTTTGAGCTTTTTACAAGGAACTTGTATTATTTTTAGTGATGATTCTTAAACATGAATAGCACTAATACACATCCAATTGGCAAAAATATTCTTCCCTTGTAAAAAGTATATTACCTTATATAAGTTCATTTTGTAACACACTAAATAAGACAAACCAATGTTGTTGAAGCCATTAACTAATTGAAGCAAGCAGTACTGAAACAATTGATAATTAGTGGAGAGGGACTTTTTCAATGAGTTTATTGGTATTCATTGTGGAAGGGGAAATGGTGGTATGGGCAGGTATGTTCTAGGAATTGACGAAGCAGATGCTTTTTCAGATCGCTTGAAAAAAGAACTCCATGCTTTGGATGATGCCAACATTCATGCCATTCTGGATAGCGCACCTCTTGTGGACGAGGTTAGTATTTGTATTACCAATTTTCATCTCTGGGTTTAAGGTACCTTAAACCCTAAAACCTAAGGCTATTCTTCTTCTATTCATGTGTCACAAATCTCATAAGGCAAGTTCAACTAGATAGGTTCTGGAATAAAGATGGGTGTACATTGTGACGCAATTTGGTGTACTTTTCTTATTGGGAGTCCTTTTGTTGATACTCTAGAAGCTAAATTACACTCCCTCCATACGGAAATAAGTGCCTGCATTGTAGTTTGAAACATTTGGCACTAATTTCACTGATCACAATTCAGACGGGTTCAAATTTTATACCACCAGAACCATTGAAGAACACTGTGCTGGTTTGTCACAACATAAATAAAAAATTGAATAAAAGAGAGTACCCATGAGTACCCTACTCAAAACTACTGAAAAAACATGAGGCCCAATTTGGGCACTTTTTTTCCCCCGGGACGGTGTAAACCAGTTTGAACCATGAACATTGTAGAACCTGCAAGTCTTTTAATGCCAAGTAATCTTATGTAATTTATTGATGCAGGTAACTGCACAACTGGATTCGTCCCTGGGTGACATTGAGGATTTGGAGGAGTGGCTTGGTGCTATCAATGTCAAATTACGCTACATGCGTGACGATATTGCGTCGGTATGCTCATAAACTGAGGACCAAGGATTCATGGAGTTTTCAAATGACCACTTTGACGGATCATATTGTAAAGTCTATCATTGAAATGCGGGATTTTTTAATATCACTAGACTGAGTGAAAAAATCACTTAATTCAACTTGTTTCAGGGCCTTCTAACTTGGGTACAGTATCTGTGATATGCCATAACAGATCGAGTCCCGGAATAACACTATGGAAACCCAAGCCCACAACAGTACTGCCCTTCTGAAGGAGTTAAATCTCGTATCAGACCGCTTTCGAGTGCCTGCCGAGGTGAGCCTGTTGATATTTGAAAGTTTTCTGCAAAAACAATAGTAAATTGTGTAACCTTGAGATTTCTTAATTGGATAGTTTTTTGTAGTACCTAGAACGTACTTCAGATTATTGTTCTTTATTCGCTGGCATTCATGTCTTTCTTGTTGATACAAAAGTCTTTTTTTCTGGGATGAGCAACAGTATGCTGCGTCGCTAAGTGCTGGCACATTTGAAGAAGCTAAAGTTACAGAGACTGTGGAAGCTTGTAAATGGCTGGCTTCTGCTTTGCATGACCTTGAGCCTCCGTTCCTTGATGCCGGCTATTCTTCAATGCGAGCTGTAAGTGCCATAAATCTTCTCAAATTTTTTTTGTACCCGCTAATAATCCTCTCATAAGTCACGTTAGAACCACCCCAGGGGTTGCTCTAGGAATTCTAAACCTGCCAATTGTGTCATGCAAGTTTTAGGGCTTTAGGTTTCTTAGAGATTTGTTTCTTTGGGGTGGTAGTGGATTCTTTACTAGTGAGAATAAAATTCTGTGAAATTGTTTGATTAGTATTCTTGAATCTCGACGCAGCACCTTCTTAACAAATAGGTTCCTTTGGAATATTTAGAAAGTGTTGATTAGGATTTAACTGCATGACGTTGTAACTTACTTTTTTTCAGATTAGGGAGAAGCGTGTTGAGCTTGAAAGGCTCAAAGGAGTGTTCTTGGGACGTGCTACCAACTTTCTTCGCAACTATTTCTCCAGCGTTGTCGAAGTCATGCTCAGCGATAGAAATGGTTTCTCACAGGCATGGTTTGTCAGTCTTGATTCAAGTAATTGATTCCTCAATGTGTATGTGGGAAGTCTTTATTGATGATAATTCATCAGTAAAACTCTCTCAAAATACATAACCACGTTAAAAACTGCCTTAAAAATGGTGTTACAATTGGCTGGGTTTAGGTTTTTAAGGGTTTAGGGTTTAGGGTTGACGATGTATGGCATAGTTAGTGGTGATTTTCACACAAATGATGGAATGTTTGCAGAGGGGACAGCTGAGAAAGCCAGACCATTCTGACCTACGGTTCAAGTGCCGAACATTTGCACGGCTGATTCAGCATATGAAGGTTCTGGCCTATTTTTAATAACAAATACTTGCCAGTGGTGCTGTTTCTACAAAGATGTCGTGCTTGAGTTTTAAAGGAGATTGAGTCTTGTTTATTGCTTAATATTGTTCTCTATACCTTAGTACAGTCAAGAGAATGATGGAGCACTAATCACAATCTCAGTTGGATGTTGTCAGGTTTTGGATAAGAACTCCCTACAACCACTGCGAAAATCTTTCTGCCTTTCTCTTAACCTGTTGCTGCGACGAGAGGTACCCCAAATTGTATTTATGCTGTATGTCAATGCTTGTCATAATTGCGTTCTGTGTAACTTCGCTTAGATTCTCCTTCAGGATAAATTTGGACTGAGCTTTCATGGTTTGTGAAGGGAGAATTTGATTGATCATATTTTGAAAATAATAGAACTCAGATATGGTCAACTTTAACGACCAGAATCGGTGAAGAACATCGAGTATATTGGTCAAAAACAAATAAAATTGAACAGAAGAAAGTCCCTCTGCGACCCACTTAAAAGTGTAAGTGAACATGGGTGGCCTGTAGGTTCTTGAGGGTTTAAGAAATAAAAAATATGCCTTCCTATTATGTCAGTGCATATTTTCAGGGGAACGGAAAGTATGTCCTACATCTCCATTTTAGGTGGAAATAGCCTTGGAAGAATTGAGGATCAAAACGGTTTGGGTCTTGTTGCAGATAGGAGAGTTTGGAAATAAGGAGGCCATGTTCATAGTGCATTATATCCTTCCAAATGTAATGCTTCTTGGGTTTTAGGGCTTAGGGCAAACAATTTTTTCTCATTTTGATTGCAGGCAAGAGAATTTGCAAACGAACTGCGAAGCAGCACTGTTGTGAAACAAACTATCTCAGCATCGCTAGATAGACTTGATAGCAGCAGAAGTCAACAATCTCCGCATGAGTCCCCTAGTGGTGGTTCCGTTGTTGCGGAAGCTTATGCTAGAATGCTACAGACCTTCATTCCGTACCTGGTTGACGAGGTAATTTGCTTTCGTTTTGTTTTCAGAAGGTTTTAGGTTTTAGGGTTTCAACTCTGATTGGGGATTATAATCTTCCCTTAACTTTAGGTTTTGACCTGTGTCCATTGCAATTTTACTGTTTTTTGAACTTTCTTTTTTCTCGATTCTAATCTCCTGATTGCACGAATTTATTACAGAGCTCGTTCTTTGCCTCTTTTATGTGCTTTGGGGTCCAGCCATTAACCCCTCAAATAGAATCAGACGATGACAAGGATAATGTTGAGGAAGAAGCCGACATTCCAAATACACGTAAGTAGGTTCTGCTCCATGTGCTCCGTTTTGATAATGTGGAGATTAGTATCAAAATATTGGACCCTAAACCCTAAACCCTAAAACTGTAAACTGTAACTGTAACTGTAACTGTAACTGTAAATGTCACATGCACACGTTTATTTTCACTTGCAAGTTAATTTTAAGTTTATTTGAGTGATGGCGTTTATCTTTAGTTTGAACCTAATTTTACTGTTGTTAAGCTTAACTGCTGAGCATTATTGGTTCTAATATCTACTCACTTGTTCTTGTTGGTGCAGCGAACCAGCAAGCCCTTGAATCAAAGACTCTAAAGGAATCTCTTCAAGAGCTTCTGGATGGAATACAGGTATTATTAACCCTAAGTGCTCAAATCAAAAATTGCATGATCACTTTAAAAAATCTTAGTACTAGTAGTAACTCCCAAAAGTGTATGCCGCTCAATAATATAGGGCATTCTCTCTACTTCCCATTGCTGTATTTCGTGATCTTCATTGAAGCTTCTAAAATGATTAACAATTTGGATAAAGCGGGCTTTTCAAAACTTTCACCATCCATTATGTGGATAGTTGAGCCTTAAGGGGTTAAACCAAAAGCCTTCAACTTCTCTTTGAGGAATGTATAACAACGGGAGAGAGAATTTTCGAGCTGTTTATTGGGTGCACTTCTCAAATCTAGTCTTAGTTATTGTACCTTGTGTTACAACTTTGAAGGCTTGTGTTTCTGTAATCTATTTTAGTACTTTCAATTTTCAAATTTTATCACGTAAGGCTTCTCGTGCCAAGAAGTGAGGTGAGATTATTTTTCATGAGATTTTCGAAGGGTTCTAGTTGTCTGATACAGAATCTGAGGCACAAGCAATTCATCTCGAGTAAAATGGGTGGGAGTGCAGGAGGACTTCTATGGAATTGTCGATTGGGCACACAGATTGGATCCTTGGAGCTGTATACCAATGAAAGGTGTTACAGAGAAATACCTTTCTAGTCATAAAGCTGATGCTGCTTGGTTTGTCTACCGCTTGCTTGATGATCTTCAAGACCGCATTTCCTCTCACTTCAATCAGGTTTGCATCATCGAGCCTTGTTAACTTTTCCATTGTTCTCTAAATTTGGGCTCAAGGAACTGATCATATATCCTCGACTGATTTGTCAGCCATCATAACCATGCAGCTTTGTGATTATGTTTTTGCAATCCACTGTGCAGGTTGTTGCTGACACTTGTAGGCAGTATGAAAGAAGTGACAGGACCCAGACCGGGGTTCTCTATTCTATCATCAAGTAAGTAACCAACCCTTTGAATCAAAGACTTATCGGCCTTTGCTCAAGTTACATGAATTGAGCTTTACTGAATGAATCAGTGCGTTTTCCATCTTGACAATCGCCAGCAAACTCTTTAACTCATCGTAATATTTCTAGGCTTCAAAATAAATTGGCTGTGATGCAGGTTTGCGAACTTGTCGACAATGATTGAATCTCAGCTCGTAGGACAGAGTTCAAGAGAAAGTATTGATGATGCCTATGGAAAACTGGTAAGCAAACTCTTTCTCTGACAATGACTAGTACTTCTTGTAAGAACTCTACTAAACTTGTAAGACTCACTTGCAAGATTTATGCTCTATCCATAAAGCTCTACTAGGAATTACCCATCCTCTTAACCTCTAAATGCCAACCAGGTCTTGGAAAAATATCACAGGTGCTATAAATAAATGACTTGAGCAAATATCAAAATGGAAGATGTTAAGCATGATGATAAGAAATTATCCAAACAATTGAACTTGGATAAATGTTCATAAATCTCTATCAAATTTGTCTAGAAGCATTCAACTTTGAAAATTCACCAAAACTGTTTTCATTTTTGCAGACGGAAATGCTTCTCTAAGCATCATACGTCGTTTGAATTTGATGGAACATTTGTTGTATAGATTCCTCGATGCATTTGAAATCATTAAGAAGTTGCTGAGTCTCTGTTTTGTGTTGGTGAACCAGGCAAGTACTATATTCTCAGTCATAGAAAACGTCGCCAAAAACGATCCTAGAAATGCGGAAATATTTGCGCTTGATAACTATGCGGCATTTCAAGACAGGTTATAATCCCTTCCTTGTCATTCTATGTCCCACCACTCTGAGCCTGAGTTTACTGCAGTGGGGTCAATTTTCTGGATGTCCTTCCGAACAGAAACACCGCAGCTCACTTCTTTGAACATGTGGCCATGAAAATGCAGGATGTACGACCTTGCAAATGTGACACCCGTTTTGGAAAGATATTACAATGAAGCTGCGGATGCGTATGGGCAAGCGTGTTTACAATATGTCAATACCATGATCAACTATGTGCGTCAATTGGCCCTCGTTTGTAGCAATTAAATTGTGCCTAACAGCTAGAGATGAAGGGCTTATTCTTGAAAGTACAAAGAGCGCTGTATAGTCAGAGGTGGATTTTCTGTGGATTTTTTGTGTCAGTATCATTTTTGTAATTGACAGAAACTTGTAATTGTGATGTGCTCCTTGTACTTTGTGCAGCAATTTGAGAGGCTATTCTTATTTGTGCAAAGGGTGGAGAATTTGCTGATGTCGGTGGAACCGGAACAGGTCTGTCGTCACCTTCCTGTATTATTTTCTTGTACTATGTTGTTCAAGCATTTGCAGGGGACCTCACTTTTTCATGGGTACTAAAGGGCATCCTGTTTAGCATAATGTAGAAAAAAACTCTTAAGGTATCCTAGAAATCCTAACTGCGTTTAACCTGCCAGTTGTAACGCCATTTAACCCCTAAATGCCCAAGCCTTTTCAAGAGTGTTTTGACTATGAAAAAAGAGCATGGGCTTATAGTTAACCCCAATGAAGCAAATTGTATTTTTTTCAAAATCTAACCGTATAGATGTTTGAAGAGCTTGATTATTAGTATGCATACCAATTTTGAGTGCGAAATTGCATAGGAGTTGTGAGATTATAACAAGAGAAATGTATGCTTTCTATTTTTAGTATGCTGGCATGTTTTAGAAATTTGCATATAAAAGTTTTTTGAGATGGGAAGTGACATGAATGACAACAAATAATGTTAGCACACTAAAATGCACTTTCAAAAAACTTAATTTCACATGAAAAGCTATCAAACTTATTACACAATCCACCTTGCAATTGGTGAAATGCAATTTTTTTTACAAGTATAAATCGCAAATAACTCCAAATCAACACTTGCATGTTTAAATTTTCAATGGTGAAAATCATGAAAACAATTTACTCTTTCCATTGGGACCACTTTCAAAGCAAATGGGTAAGTACAAGTTTTTAGATCTCAAATCAAGTGAAATTGGCAAAAGTTGGGAAATGAAGTAAAATTAGGAAATTTTACTCTTCCACTTTGGGACATATATGGCTTTGAAGACCTCTCAAAAATCAAATGTTTACCTTTTGCAGTGAAAAATGAAAGTTTTCAATAGTTAACCCTAAAAACTGCCCGAAAAAATTTTTAAAACGGTCAAACGAATTTAACTGCCCATACCAAAATGAGCCTGAAATTTCAGCTCGACCATATATGGTCACTGAGGCAGTTAAGGGTTAATGTAGTTTTAACGTACACCCCGCCAAGGGTAACCTGCTAGGATTTCTAGAATATCTAAGGGACTGCGTTCTCTACTAGATGGGTTATTTCACAAAACTCCAGATTTTGAAGAGCAAATCACTGTAACTCTTTTATCGAAATTTTCTTGGTTCATCTTGGCTCTCTAGCATTGCATTTATTTGTTATAAGACCTAAATTCACACTATGAGCAGTGTCCCAACTCCAGGGGCATGAGAGTTTTTGTCTATGAACTTTTTCTAGTTGAACTTCCGCTGATTCCGCACAATGGGCAGGTTTCATCAATGACTGGATATACCAGAACAGATCTGCGAAAGACGTTGAAGGCCAGCCTTTCAGGAGTAAGTTCTTCATAACCTATTGAGTGGCAACACAATCATAGCCTACTATCTTTCAGTTAGAACATAGTTTTGCGTCCTTATTCAGGTACAGGACTTGATGTTCTTCATAACATTCTCAAACCCACCATGCTAGCTATGTACCTTTCTATTTCAAGATGCTAGCCCCTATGCAAGAAACCTGAATTCAATGGTGTACAGTGGTCTACAGGGTCTACTGTTGGCAAATCATTTCCACAATGTCAATGCAGAGAGTTCTAGAATGTTTGTTCACTTGTGCACTTCTCCTCTACCGTGGGTTCTAGCGACGGTGATGGGTAAAATAGCATCTCTCTGCATATTATCGAGCCCCTGCGAGTGACATTGAATTTGACATGAGATATCAGTAGCTGAAGACTTATGTGAGGATATGCACTGCAGGTGGAAAAATCTTTACAAGCCACACATAAGCGGATGCAGAGATCAATCCTACGCCAGGATGTGCTTTCAACTATATGGAATTCGTATTTTAAGGTCAGCAAGTGTATGCCGTGATGGATTTTGCTGTCACCACTCAGAGAGATTTTATAGTACTTAGAATGAACACTGGATTTCTTCTTCAATTGGTGTAGTTTGGTACCTTCCTTGAAGCTTCCTAATTGTTTCATTTCAACCCCTATAGACATGAAGGCAACCCCTTTTGGCCATTAAGGTACTTAGGGGTTTTGGGGTTATTAACCAACATGTCAAGGAGATCCATGATTTTCGAATGGTTCTCTTATAATTCTCCAATATTTTCACTCTTATGCAATTATTATCACTTGCACTGCAGGATAAATTCCTTGAGAAATATAAGGCGCTGGAGGAGATCCTCTCAAAGTGCTACAAAGACGAGTCCCTGCACCCGTCGTCTGCAGAGATGAAAGATATCCTGGATGGAATGTATACCGGGTAGTGCTTAAAGCGGTGTGCATATACAAGCGTCCCGCTGAAGGAATTTGCTACATGTTGGAGGGCTCCAACTGGTATGAACATGTATTTTTAGTTTTTTGACCAACTTACTGCTAATAATTTAGGCGGGGCTCAAGACAGAGCCTCCCTCATAGTACATTATTTGTCATTGCAATGTATACTACTAGTGATGGATACCAGCCTGGAAGTAGTGAAGAATGAGTCCTGTGTTTAGGACCGTTCATTAAAAGGACGTAGCCATTCTGTGTGGAATCGCCCGAGTTATTACAAACAAACACCAATAAAACACAGAGCTGTGGTACATAATATATACGTTAAATTCTCGGTCATCTACTAGGACATGACCCCTCTCATTTCATATATTACATGAAATATTGTAGCTTAGAACTTCAGAGAAGGACCATGCTCATCAAAAAAAATTCTCTGTGGTCAGCTAGAACAGAGGAGTTGTGACTAAGATACTGAGAGAGAGAGAGAGAGGCCCCGTTGTGTTTATTTTTAGTGTTATATTTCTACAACGATAAGATGTGTTCTTGAGATCGGACTATTGTTCCAATCTCTGCGTTGGATTTATAAACCAGCACTCTTTGAAGGTCAGTAAAAGATCATTTTGACTCTTGAATGATTACTGTTTGTGTATGTGTGTGATAATTGCAAACATTGCAAAAATTGTGTCATCTTCTCTTTTTTGGTATGTCATCATTTTGCTAAAGTGGTGTGATACTGCTAAACTGCTTTGTAGCATTACTCAGCGAAAGCTTGGGTGTCATTTGATTCCATGCAGAAATTAAATGATACTTAAAGTTGGTTCATATGTCAGTGAAGAAAGAAATATGGTCCAGTTCGCAACCGTTTTTTTTTCCCCTTCTCAATTGCTTCTCAACTGCCTCTGATCTCTTCTTCATTCTTGACCTATTTGATGAATTTTTGCCATCTCACAACGACAGAATATTTGTTCTCTCGGATTTTTTTGTGGGAAAACTTGCAGCCCTGCCGAATAACTTCAGGTTTGGCCCCTACTAAGGTATGCGCACCCAAACTCGACACTTGAAAGAACACATCCTGTAATTTTCAGGTGACAATTTCAGTAAAAGTGAATGGGTGCTGGGTGAAAGGTTTTAGGATTTGATGTGGCTTGTCTGATTCTGGCTGTTTAATTTTCAAGCTCGTTCAGATATCTGGCGTTTTGACAGCAGTTTCTTTCAGTTTAGCAGATTTGATTTTGATCCGGTTGAGCTCTGGCTGCCTTCTAGGTACGCGATTTCATGCGTGCACCAATTTTTTTTCCCTTCAATTTTTTAGTTTTTCTGCTCTTCCCCGTCTTGATTGGACTTTTTTCTGCTTTGATATTTTTTTGCGCAGGAAGGAGCAGAAGTCCCCGTCTTGGCAGGAAAGGAACGCGTTCCAGTTGGCTCAGGCAAGATAATGCCAAATGGCTTAGAATACTCCTTGAGATCTGGATTTATTTTATAAAAGAAAGTTCGTCCACCCATTCGAACTCAGTGTCGATATGCTCTGTGCCAGTCTAGGAAGGTTATTGCAGAGACCTTGATAAAGCATGGTCTTCCTGTTAACTAATGTCAATTGTCTCTTTAGGCCATGCCCTTGTTTAGTTATAGAAGCTTAGTGCAATTTTGTCTAGTATTCTCATGACAGATTTATGAACTGCTCTTGCAAATGGAGCTGAAACCAAGTACATTTCAGCAAAGGCGGTGGACACTAATAAGATATGACGACTTTGTCCAGCATGAGTCTGGTCATTTTCAGTAAACCTGATTTTGGTCATAACCTTCTACTTTGTTCTGATGTCGTGGGTCATTGTTTACAACCCTTGCTCTCTTGCTGTTTGTTGGTTCAAAGTCTCTTGACGCGACAGAGATTCAGATGTTTTCTTACATGAATGTTGAAGTTGCATAACAGACTCACAAATGATTGTTGCTTCAGCATTAGAGATATCCATTAAGTAACGCAAACTCAATACGAAGAGGGTATGAAATTCAAAACTTTGCTCCAATTTTGGCATTTAGTCTGCTATTGTTTACCCAATTTGGCCAATAGTATCACCCTCATTGCGCCTAGCTTGTTCTTCCAATGTGGATCAACCTTTTGGGACCTTGTCAACTCTTGATGGTTGTACCCATGTCCACATGAAACTCATTGAGTACTTACCAGATAACTCTAGTATTGTTTCTCCTTTTGAGAGGTTGTGCTGAAGATGTAGACCTGTAGACGTGGAATGAGAGAGATTCGATGCCTTTCCTATCCCTTGCTTGAAACCTAGTGTACAAATTTGCGTCTTTATCTTACGAACCATCGCCACATGAGCGACATGGATGGATACCAAGAAATTTACGCTGGTCAGAAGTCTATCGAGTCCCTGGCTATGGAAACAAGCGATGGGACCACAAGAGCAAATCATGGAATCCTCACTTTCTGTAGGGAAGCGCAAAATTGCTACCGTTATAAAAATTCATTATAAAAATCAACCTCCATTATTGTTTAACTG
The DNA here is from genome assembly GCA_951799445.1 of Pseudisothecium myosuroides. Lineage (NCBI taxonomy): Eukaryota > Viridiplantae > Streptophyta > Bryopsida > Hypnales > Lembophyllaceae > Pseudisothecium > Pseudisothecium myosuroides. Next base: position 15,420,122 of record OX637289.1, read on the forward strand.
GTAACTGGACACCATTGTATGTTACGTTATTCTGGCGTAATTAGACGGTTTAGGGAATAATAAGAACATTTTCTGTTTAGGGAATACGGTATTTCTGTTTAGGGGATAAAATGAGCATTTTCTGTTTTCTGTTTAGGGCTTAGCGTTTTGGGGTGGGTGAGAGGAGGCCCGCACAAGCGAGTTCTGCGAGGTAAGCAGCGTCACCGCCTGGCCAGCCTATCGCCCCCTAAAAATTTAAGACGCATCCACATGGGAATGCTGCGAGAGGCTCCAACCACTCGCGTTGCTTTCCTTACTCATTAGTTTCAGGCAAAGCAATCTTAATCTCTACAGGCTACTTACACGCTGTGTGCTCTGTCTCCCTGCCTATCAATATGGGATTGTACACATGCTCTGACAAAATGAATTTGAGCTCAAATTGTAATTGCGTGAGTAAGGTGCATCCCCGCAGGATGAGTCACCATTTTTTTTGGAGTTAAAGCGACTGTAACTGTAAAGAGAGGTGATAAATTGATTGGTTGGTTGATGTTAACAAAGCTGCATCCTCGTCAGCTGAACTTCTTTTGTAATTTGCAAGATTTGAAGTACACAACCGCCCCAAGAGGGTTTTCATTTCCATAGGAGATGATACACGTCAGTGGCTTTAATTTGGGGCCAACTCATTTGCTTCGTACAAAACGTGCAAGCGCTGTCACTCTATGAGATTCGTTCTTGCGTTTTGGAGATTTGTGCTGGGAAGCGATCGACTCGGGATTGCACTTGTCCTGTAGATTGGGTGGTGATGTCCTTGACTTTTTCCAATGTGGACATTGTCTACAGTTCATGTTACAGTACCCAAAAATTATTCACTAAATTGGCAAATTCTCAATTGTCCAAATGAGGTCCGCAAGTGCTTTTTTCTTTCCAAAAGTTCGACTGGTCTAGATTTTAAGCTTTGGAAGCTGCACAGATTTCTGTCATTGGAAAATTCAGTGGAAATTCTCGGGGCCATGGGACCCGAGATCAGGCGGCAAGGCTGCGTCTTTGGATTTGATGGCCGGCGATGGTGAGGGGGGTTCTGAACCCAATTAGTGTGGGCTTTTTTCAAAAAGCTGACCGCTCTGGTGGGGGTTGAGCTTGGAGCATGAAGTTTTTATTGCTTACACTCGAGCTTGGGTGGTGTTTTAATTTGGGAGTGATGGACTGACCAAGTGACGAGATTCAATCAGCGATGGCGAACTGGATTCTGATGCTGGAGCTCATGCGACTGGCCGCGGCGTCCATGGAGACGGTGACACGAACTCTAGAGCGCTTAACCTTTCATCCTGCGTCTGCACGCGTGCAACTGCGGAGCATGCACAACTTTCACTAGCACAGAAGGTGGAGATTCCAATAGTTTTTACAAAGGTTTTTGCAAAAGTTTTGTAATTAGGCCCATGTCTTTCCATTCGAAGACGGACATGGGCAATACTTTTGGCAAAGGTTTGCAATGGCTTTGCAATGACCTCTAGAATTCTAATAACGATTTTTCAATCGTTTAGTTCAACATTGTGCGATGAATTGCAACTACTTGTACTTGAGATTGCAATAGGATCAATTGCAGTAGTTTCGGAATAGCTAGATGTGCATGGGCTCCGTGGCCAGGACTTTAGTTTTGCAACAAGTTTTGCAGCTTATTTGCAATGGTTTGCAACAGCTAGACCATGACTGTAAGGCACAGTACGGAGCCGCTTCAAAACCATTGCAAAAGAAATTCATTTGATGATGTGTTGCAACCGCTACTTCCTGTTGTAGTAAGTGCTATAATAGTAGTCTCCAGTCTCATGACATGCAATCTCCTGTTAACCTTGTGCAGGCCGACCTTGTGCAAGCCATGTTTCAGACCTGATCTTTAACAGTTCAGGGTACTGCAAAACATAAATTTATTGCTGGATGAGCTGCTAAAGTTGCAATCAGTTGTGATTGCAAGCATCAACTAGCTATCAATATGCTCGCCTGCTGGACTGTACATACCGAATGCTGTCTTGAATAGATTATACTTAGATTGAAGAGCTCTTTAGAGTATCCGAAGGACGTGTTGGAAATTCTTCACTACATAATTAAAACTTGCAGTTGCTGTACTGGTCTTGGATTACAACTTCTTTTGGGTTTCAAGGCTTCGTCACTGTTGTGTTTGCAAATATCTGCAATTGAATTCCACCTTGGAACTAGTTGCTTGAATTGGTTTACCATCAGTCGATCAGTGTGCAAGAGGGTATTTGAAATGCTAGTAGGTGTAAGGTTTCGATCCAACGAATTTGTTCACATTTACTTATCTGAGACCCATATGGCACAGACCTAGACCTGAAGCTGCAGCAAAAGGAATTACAAAGAATATTGATAACTGTTTCAGAAGACCAAGCCCCTCCAACTACTACAATTTTCCATTCATTGTCTCTTGGTCATTGGTTTTCAAGAGGTTCTTCCTTCAGTTTGATAGTTACGTACCCGGAAGGTCATCTTCTTCTCATGTTGTTGAAATTTTAGGGCATGTGTTGATTACCGTGGAGGACGATCATAGCTGTTTTGTTGAATCTTTGATCCTCCCTTGTTTAGATTTCGAATAACAGATTTCGAATTCGGAGAGAGTTGATGATGATATGGAACAATGAAAAGGTGCACGGCGTTCAGTTGGTGGTGTGTGAGAGCCACGCTCTTTCCAGGATTGGATCAGAGCAGGATTATTTTTCTCCTCTTGTAACCCTAAACCTAATTGCCGAGATGAGACATTACTGATGTATCCGTATAAGCACGATCATGGCATACAGAATTTGATAGTATCCGGACTTCTCAGAGACGAGAGTACTAATTTGGAAGGGGCAAGAACAAACAGAGAGCATCGCTGAATTAGGGTTAGATTCAAGCTGGCATGTCGTCGTGGAATTGTGGGAGAGAGCAAGAGAGGCAGAAACGAGAGAAGCATCTGCAGCAGAGGGTGCAAGAAACGCTTTGTCTCTCACCACCTCCTTTTCCAACGCAGGTTTACTAAACTTCTTCACTCCTTTGTGCAAATTTTCAATACTAAAGTGCCAGCAGCAGGAGCAGCAGCCACATTCATTTGGAATGGGAATGGTGTGTGGATGTCTCGGAATGCTTGTACTTTTCTTTTCTTTATTCATTTTTGACACAAATGAAAGAAAATTCATTGAAAACAAAAATACAAAGCGAATTCAGCCCGTGTCTTGTGCTCTATTTCAGTGATGGCATAATTTAGCAGTGCTGTTCTATATCACAAGCGTTGAATGTTCTGAATGGGCTGTTGCAGGCACGTAAGACATACATTCCATCTTCGGAGGAGCAAAAAGGGATTGTTCGTCAATACAGGAGCAAGTCGCGAATCAATCGCATTCAGCAGGTGGGTTGCAGATCACTGGAATTTTTTAATTATTTTTTCTGTCACTGACGATACGTGCTGTAGAAATTCTTGATCAATCCAATCTCGAAATCCATTTTTTTTGTGTGTGTGTGTATGACTACCGGTATTCATCAATCTTTGGCCTAGAAAATGCTTAATATGCTCCAGTTTGTGTTTTTCAAGGATATATGCATTTGAAATGGCCTAATCGCTTGATCAAGTAGTGAAAATTCAATAATTCAGATGGGCCTAATTTTATATCAATAAAATCAGTGAAGAACATTGCAAGTATTGATGAGAAAATCAAATAAAATTGTGCAAAAGAAAGTCCCCATATGACCTACTCAAATTTGTTGAAAAGAAAGTGGGAGCGAATTGGGCTTCTGGATGTTAATCTGACGAACAGTGACGGCTTGCATGTTCTCTGAGTGATAGTAGTAGTAGGTCTAGTAATAATTGCGGGATATACTTCTACTCGTACATTCTTTGAAATATGAATGGGAGATCTGCGTTCGGATCACGCCCTAAACTGGTCAGGTGATGTTTGTGTGTGGGCTTAGGTTAGAGCTCAAGAAGCGCTGTTGGCTTCCCAACGGGTGTCGCAGTTCAGAAATCGCAAAGCAAATGACAGCAAAAAACTTCTCAATCAACTGAAGGTATATATTGTATATTGAATCTGCTTCTCATGCCCGTCTTTGCGAGTACGTTTATCGTCAGTATCATTTGATAGGCTTGATTCTGGCGTTATTGTGAAGTTCACATATTGTGAAACTCATCGACACAATGCTCTAAACATTAGGACTGCTATAGAGTTACTTTTCAGTCTGCAGGCTCCGAAAAACGCGAAGGTCGTGGAATTTAACGAAACTAACGTTGTTTGAATTGTGATCGATTCTCGGACGGTAATGAGAGTGTAATAGTCAGGTGAATGTGGGTGCGACTCATCAATTAGTAATTTGGGCTAGGGATCCAGGATGTTTGGAGGAATGACCAGCTACGGTGCATTGCAAGCTTGGAGGAAGAGCTCGCCAAATCATGCAAGAGCGTTGGGGTTAGCCATGATGCTGCACTAATGGAAGAGCGAAACAGGGTATTCATTCCTTTCATTTCAGTTATTTTATTGTCCCTTTGAATGAAAATGATAGATTTCTCGGTTACAAGTATACAGTATACCCTTTGAAGTCATCAATATGTGTGAGCTAGTGGCTTTCCAATTTCGTATGCATTGCTGTCAATGACCTAGAAGTATAGTCTGGGATTTACACCTAGTTAAAGACAGTATAGTCATGCTTATATCAATTAATATTGAAACCAAAAAGTGGGGTAAAATCAATCAATAAATGAACCAAGGACTGTTTCGTGTGTTTGCAGGTAGCGAAAAAAGAGCTTGCAGCAAGACAGGCCGAGGAAAGCCGTTGTTGGGACACTCTGCGGTTTCAGGAGGCCTTGCATAAGGTGCAATCGTGACGCCATTGGTAGGAGATTTCGTTCAGTTGTATGAATATCTCGTGATTGTCTCTTTGTTATTATCCTGCACGCTGTCCTTCAAGTCTTCAATTATTTTCATCAACTTAAATGAGAGACAGAGCGCGGATGTGGCCCAACATTGCGGAGACAGATAGTCGAGAATATATCTAACATCGAGCGGAGTATTGCCCGCCGCTACAATCATGGCGCAAGACCAAAACCTCATGAACGACAAGCTTATGGTATAGAAAATGAATACTTAAAATTTACTAAATTATTGTGTCTGATCTCAGTCCTGCGCATTAGAGACGAGAACATAAGACATTCAACAAGTTTGATTATAATGAATAGTGTCCCAATAACTTCATAACACATATGCTTGATCAAAACGATTTAGTGATATATTAGTGTTTCACTCTTCGTTTTGAATTAGCTCTCTGAAATTGTCTGAAAGACGACATTGAATACGGTTTAGATGAACACGTCTGCTGTTGCCTTTGGTCGATCATTAGTAGACAAAGTTTTCCCCCTCAATTGCAATCGTTAAATACGTTCACAAGTAGATTTGTAGATTGTAAAATGGTGTTTCAAAAACTATTCTTTAAAGGAACTCATGGTGGTATGTTGATTCCTCCAGGTTGCTCCCAAACTGTGAATTCTCTCGTGAACCATGATGTTATACAAGAGAAACTGAACAACAAACTTGCAGGGGGCCTCATCGACTTCAAAGACACACATATGCATTCCCGGTTTGATGTCCAAAGTGGTCTCTTGAATTGTCCTTCTGCAGTTGTAAGTTTCCCTGGGCAAGAAAAGACTGATGCTTGGCGTGCTGCGGATGCAAGACGGGAGAGCATCAAGCGGGAAAAGGCACACCAGATGGAGCTTGACAACCTCCTGAGTGAGCGGCAGCTTGAAAGGGGAAATGCTGCAACTGCCAAACTATTGAATGACAAGGTGTGGCAGAATTCTATTGCAACACTTCAATGTCTATCGATTTGACTTTCGAGAACAACATAGTTGCTACTACTATAGAATGATATCTGATATTTAATTTTGTCGGAGGCCTTTCGTTTTGAATCTCAGTACTCTTCTTCTTGTGAATATTTCTACTTATTTCTTCTTATTTTGGTACCATCACTATTTTTCTTATGTGATTTTTTATATGTTGCGTCGTAAGATGTAATTAAGTTTTAGAGATGTTGGCAGAGAATAGCAATGCTGGAACATGAAGTGGAGGAAGCCTTCAGGATAGAAGAAGAGCGTGAGAAAGACCGTGTACATGCCGCTGTAAAACCAGGCTTCTTTAAACGGGGTACTAGCGCTGGCCAACGGAGTCGGATCATTTACACCAAGCACAAGATCTCAGACCCTCTCTCATGCCCAGGTAAATCCACTGCAAATTTATGCCTGTAAGATGTGTCATTGGATGAGAAATCCCCTAACATGAATTCAACATTGAAAGACCATTAGAAACTGGTTATGGTGAAAATATTCAAGTGTGGGTACCTGAACAGTGTATATACACCGTTTATATAACAATTACTGTGAGATGCACTAAATATTCAATATGAAAATTTTCTATTAGAAAAAATTCTAATTTTAAAATGTTAATGACTTAAGGTATAGGTATAAGACACTCCTTTCTTCTTCCAATATTCATTACAAACCCGAATACAAAATGTTGTAGCTAGGTTTACCTGTTCAAAAATGCGATATAAAACGATAAATGCGTCTTGCAGTAATTGAAATAAATTATTTAGTATGCTTCTGTTGCATTATTGAGATAAGAAATTTATCGATCGGAACCCTGCAACGATATTATGACTAAAGTGTTGCGGTTGCTTGTGGGATGCCTTGCGCAGGTTTGCCACACACTAGTCGCACATGCTCCAGATGTAGGAGTTGCGTAGAGCTAGTTTCACCTCCGTCCATGCCAGGTTATGAAGAACCATTTCCCGAATTTGATATCGAATGCGGACATGATGCTGAAAACATTAACATCTCGGTATGACCTAGAAAACGTAAACTACAAGTGAGCGAGTGAAAGATTTGCCTGGCTTGACCGAAACCTAGCCTGAACAGAACTGTCTTCGAATAATCCAGTATTGGAATACCCCAAACCAGGTGACAGCTTTCAATACCCTAAACGATAACAATTACCAAATCTTGGTAATCTCAGGCAGGTGCAGTAATGAGGTTTCTCTGAAGTCATGAAGATTCTGTTGTCATGAAGTTTTTCTGTATCCATAATTAAGAGATCAAATGTCTTGAATATGCTGCGGCTTGTTTCTCTTTGAGTTGTGCATCTGCTGAAACATCCTCGTCCTAGTATTTAGAGCTGTGTAGCTGAATGTCACAATTTATGCGGCCCAAAGTCACACCAATTTACCGAAATTGCCGATAAATGTTACAAATCCACGAGGGGGGAAAGTTGATGTTTAATGCACGGGGGATTGCAAACAACCTCCTTCTGTACTTACACATAGAAGTGATAGAACCTCACTTTCTTCATTTCATATTCTTAGACTTTCTCTTTACCTTTGAGTAACCACTTCAGTAAGAGCACGTATTTATCCTTCTATATCTGAGCGTTTAAGGCAGTTTTCAGGAAGTCCTGTATCTGAGCTAGTAGAGTATTTGATTCTGTTTTATGAAATTCTAGAGGCAGCTGTTCGTAGACTTTCCAAATGCCTTCTTCGTGTACGTTTCTGAGTATTTAGGTCTTCACTGTGTTGTGCATGCACGTTGCTTAATTATTGTTATTATTAGTCATCGTCCTCTTTGTGGTTGGTGGTTGTGCAGGTTCAGTGATCAGCGGGAGTCCCAAAAATCAACAAGGAAGACCACAGAACGACTAGGATTCAGAACACTCCAATGCCATAAGGTAAAAACAGCCCATCATTGTTCACTGCCCAATGTTGTCCTCCACTTTTGACTCCAATTCCGCCTATTAAAAAATCCAAATCTGTCCAGAAAATATCTTAATCCATTCAAGATTCAGACCAAATTAGTGCATTAATGCAAAAATGGGGTGATATGACAATGCTTGATTGGTGAGTATGTAAGTGTCATTAGATAAGGGAGACAAGCTTATTATCACCTTGATTTGGGATCTGAATATCTTGGGGTCAATTCCAAGAGGGGTACATATTTTTTAGAGGTGTGCGCTTGTTTCATGGATCAAAGCCAAGTGAAATTATAATTTTTCGATTAAAATTGTATTTCTGTAAATTTTTGAAGTGGTTTGCCTTGAAATACAGATCCACCAATAGCGTGGAGTCATAAACGTCCCATTAAAAACCCATAACTACCTTCCCATGTATCTAATGGCACTTAAATACTCACCAATCAATCATTGATACGTTATCCTATTTTTGCATTGATGGATTGATTTTGTAAAAATCTTGAATGGATTTGGATAGATTTGGATGTTTGAACAGACAAAACTAGGGTCAAAAGTAAGGGACAAAATTGGGTAGTGAACGGTGATGAGCTAATTTACCTTGCATGGAAAGGCGGTTACCATACACATAGGTCAATTTTGGAACTTTGCTAACAAAACAATTTTCTTTTTGTAGTTCGACAGTTCAGTAGCTTGATTTGGATTTCTTGACTTTCAGCACTTTGCTTTTTTTTTTAATTTTTATACACTCCTAATTTTGGATTGATTTCTTCTACCCATGTGTAAGTGTGTTGTTTTTTCTAAATTTCTCAAGAATAATTTTTGGATATTCAAAATTAGCAACAACGAATTTTTTCAGATTTTCATAAATAGTTGTACAAATTTTTAAAATTTTAGACACAATCCAAATTTTCCCTACTTATTTCCGAAATTTACCTACACGTACAGTATGGATCATTAATAGGACATTTATGACTCCACTCTATGGACAGTTTTGTAATTTCATAGCAGACCACTTCAAAAATTCACAAATTGTACAATTTTAATCAGAAAGTTATAATTTCACTTGGATTTGATCTGTAAAACAAGTACACACCTCTAAAAAAATATGTGCCCCTCTTGGAATTGGCCCCAAGATATTCAGATTCCAAATCAAGGTAGTAATAAGCTTGTCTACCTTATTCCATACTATGGTCAATTGCAAAAAAGCAATGAGATCAGAATTCTCTGACCAAAACTAGCATGCATGGGCGTTGATATTCATTAATATGGTGTGTTTCAGAGCGCCAAGTTTGTGGTATTCAAGTACTCAAAGCTTGAGAAACTAGGACGGGAATAGAGTTGAGACTCCAAATGGGAAAAATGCCAATTTCTTGAAATTTCACCATTTTAATGAACATGGTGATAAACAATATGGAATGGAGGATCTTGTGAGGAGCAAGATGCTGGGCTAGAGAATGAGAGTTGGGTTGAGTGGTGAAAGTGCAAATGGACCATTATTGTGCAATCAATCGAGCGCAACGTTTGGAACACACTGACGTTGGAAGTTAGTTGGGCACTTTCAATCTTCTTGCCTTGAGTTAAATTCAAACAATTTAATTTTTGTGCAATACAAAACGTTCATTGAGACTTGATCATATTGGACTCTTTTGAGAGCTAGCTTGACAGACCTACATTTGTTCTCTGGTCACCGTGAGTCCAAGAATTGAAGGCAAGAGTAGTCGTTTCCTTCTACTTTTGCCAGTTGGATACAAGATCTACATTTGAATGTCTTACAAGAATCACCATGTTCGTTAAAATGGCGAAATTTCAAGAAATTCCAGGTGCGTGTTGGAAATCTACGCAAGTCCTAGTTTCTGAAGCTTTGTGCCCTTGAATGTCCTTTGTGCCCTCTGAAATAAGCCATTTTCATGAATTGCAATGCCTCAAACTACTAAAGAATATGAGAATTGCAGCAAGTTGACCACCTCGCGTTGCAGTGGAAGATGCTGCATATGAGTCAGTTCAGTGGTAGTGTTTTCTTTCATCTATTTTATCTGGGAAAGGACTATTTGGTCTACCCTATAACGCCTATACCACGACAGTTTTAACGGCATAAATGATAGTCATACGGTTAAAATGTCATGTTTTAAAGCGCCAAAATTGCCGACATCCAAGTGGCTGCATAGAGCTCTAAAAACTAGAGCATTCTAGTGTACATCTGAGATTCCAGACGGTCAATCACTTGAAATTTAACCATTTAACCATTTAACCGAACTTAGTAATGGTAGAAGCACAAAAAAAAAGTAACGTCAAAATTGTGCAACTAAGATACACCAAGTGAGGAAAAATATTCCTCAGCACTTCAATTAAGTTACAGCATGAAATCAAACACAAGCTTACATGCAAACCCATGAAACACTGCACAAAATGCAGTGTGAAAAAAAGGTCTGTTCCATTCATAATTACTCCAATGCTTGGCACTGCTTCACAGGAAAATGCATTGCAGACTAAATGCTCAACCGATATGTGATACACTATAATATCCCCTAGGAGATCGATTCCCAGTATCAATGGCTAAGGTAGCCAATGTTGTGGCATTGAACTCTTCATCATTTTCCTGGCAATCCTGAAGAGATATTAATCAAAATAATCTCAGATTCCCTGCAGTCTACAAAAGAATGTAGGATGCACTACGTAAAATTTTCTCTTCTATGGTTCTTAGGCATCATCTATCCAGCTGCATCCAATCAAATGAATTGTGAATCACATTTCCACATGAACACTGGATAGGTTGCTAAAGAATGTCGATTAGCTCCCGAAAGTAATCAATGTAAATGTTGTCATCCAGAAGTGAGCACGTTTACCACACTAGTACGCATGTACTCGAATGTTCAATCCCTCCACACTCGGGATTTGTACAACCAACTTCAAATGATTTGCCTTGCTGCTCCAACTCTAGCATATGAAGCGCCACTGCACAGCTCTGTGCCACAATCGGTTCACTATCTGAAGAGAAAGCCTTCAGCAACTCCACACTTCGTTCATCTGCATGACCACTTGTTCATTAGTATGCATGCCCGTCAAGCTGCAGGTACTTTATGTCTGCACTTCTCTTCTCGGTATGATAACTTGTACTCCGTATAATGTTAGACCAAGACTTCCTCAGAGTCACTTAAGATGAGTCCAAAGTAATTGCGAAGCACTCCTTTAATCTGAGATTCCTAACTAGGCATAACTATTAAAACCTGGAGACGATTGAGCATATTCTTCAAGCAAAAACTTGCACACGGCCAGACAGAGACTAACAGCAGTACTAATTCACGAGGTAATACCAGCAATGGAGCCCAAAGCTTCAGCAGCTTCATGACGAACCATGGGATGCTCCGTGCCATCCTTCAATGTATTAACTAGAGCCTCCGTTGAAACTTTATCTTGAAGCTGTCCTAAAACATACGCCACCTGCAAAGCAAGATATGTATTAACAAACTAGAAAACTCCACGCCAACTGATAAAATAACTTTTCACAATTTACCTTCTCTTCCAGACACAAATCAAACCTCAAGACGGGAGTGTTGGCCAGTAATGCATACCTCATGTTTCAGAAGAGCACTTTCGCATTGCAGTGAAGCAACAATAGCTTCAACAGCTTCAGGAGTACCACGATTACGAAGACCGAATAAGGCAGCATAGCGCTCAGGCATCTTCACCTTCTCGTCAAGAAGCACCTTCCTTTACCAAATACAAAAGAAGCAAACAATTCAGACTACATCTTTGTTGTTAAACTTCTAACCTGGAAAACCTAACCTCGAATTAATTGTCAACCGGATTAAACTTAACAACAATCTAAGACAATAAACCTGTTTGCTAAAAGGCATGGTTTCTCTAAACGTGGACAGCAATACGTCACAGGTTGATGCTCAAAGTATAAAACAGCAAGAGCTCTGCAGATTAGTTCCATAGTTAATATGCTTGGTCCTCAGATGCTGAATAGATGGAGAGTAAGTGGAACGATATCAAAATATGGAAAAAAGAATGTAACGACTAAGAGACCGTAGAGAACAAAAAGGGCGAAACGTATTACTTCATCTCAGCAACCGTAGAGGACGACGAAGCTGCAACAGCAGGGTCCACGGAGCGAAAGGGTGACTCTTCCAGATCGTCTGCTTGAACTTGTTGAATGCGGTGCAAGGCGAGGTCGCAAGTTTCTCGTACTTCCGGGGCAGGATCGTTTACAAGAGACTCTTCGAGCAACTCCAAACATTCCGGTGCACCGATTGCACCCAAAGCCTCCGCCGCCTGCAATTTGCGCACGCTCTGTTAGACTTGCACTCATCCAACAACCAACAATCTTCACGGCTAACCAGGTACCAAAGCTCAGGATATATTTGAAATTTTTTTGTGTCATCCCTATATTATCTATCACCAACCGCCCATCCATTACTGATCTCAGCTATCCCATCTCTTTCTACAACAAATAGAAAATTTTCTCGAATGTGAATCAGTAATTTGGGCATTAGATTGAGCTACTCTTACACTAACAATCTGATCTTCCCAGCCATTGACCGGTACTGACTGCCCACCCACGAGCAACAAAATTCAATAGCGACTCCAGCAACACGCCACCAAAGGTAGCCATTTCTCTAATCAGTTCAATTTGCGTTGCGTGTGCGGTAACAATACAGGTTCTAATCCTTCAAAACTCTATTCTAGAATGACTTCAACTTACCAAAGCTTCTAATCCCTTAAACCTGTAACAAACCCTAATTCTTCCACACACGTCACAAACCCTAATTATTTCATAAATGCGAATCTCACAAAATCATGATTCCAATCTCCGTAAACTCTCACAGCAACAAACCTCGTCCTTACCTCGTGACGAACAATCGGATGAAACTCGTGAACACCCTTCAAGGTGTCCCGCAGGGCCGCAATCGCCTCGGCGTCCTGCATTTGCCCGAGCGCGAAAGCCGCCTCGTGCGCCAACAAATTCGACTCGTCCGACATGGCATCGACGAGCGCCTGACGAGCGCTCGCGCTCTTGTAATTCCGAAGAGAGAACAGGGACCGCCAGCGCAACGGAACAGGGAGCGAGGGATCCAACAAGCAGTCCCGGAAGAACGACACCATGTCCAAGTCGGACATAGCCGCCGCAGTAGTGGCCAGAGGTTTCATTGCATCGGTGGACGCAACCACCATGGTCACGACAATGCTTCCCTTGGGGCACAAACCCTAATTGAGGAAATTGGCTCAATCGGGCGTCGCTGGCTTTGAGAAGTGAAACGACGAGAACGCAGATGATTCAGGAAAAAGATTCGTGTGGGGGAAGGGGAAGGGAAGAGTGACTGCGTGATTTTCGTCCTCGCAAGAATCCGTGATTCTTGTTCGCAAGCTTGGATTGGGGTGGCACCATAGCTCTCGCGGCTGTCGACACCGACTTCCTCTGACCGTGTTCTGTTCCTTTTAGTTTTGGGGGGACGGCTTTTGCTTTCTCTTCGGTTCTCCCACACCTCTTTAATATCACCTTCTCTAATATCAGGTCTCCTGGTGTCACCTAAGCCAGGTGGGCACCCCCAAACTACTGCCACTTTTACTAACTAAGGTAGGAGGTCCATGAAGCGACCATCTAAGCGCTGAAATTGAATTTTGGGGAGGTAAATCATCTTGAAATATTTTTCAGTAAATTTTCCTTGAAAGACAAGTGGAATTGACATCTAACCCAAGTCGTTTCATATTTTTTGGACCTTTGTAGAATTAGTTATAAAGTTTTAAAGTTGGAAAAAAGTGATCATTTGTGGTCATCAAAAGCAACCACCTCCTGAAATGTGCATAGTTGGTACATTGAAGAAAGCAAAATGTACCTCTGAGTCATGTTTGCTTTTAATGCCTGATCGGAGTGTAAACCTCCTACCTTACTATGTATAGTTTCTACTAGCCTGCCCGTATTGCTAGGAACTTGTGCTTGACAAATCACAAGAATGCTTATTGTGCTAGGTCTTCAATATGAGGATCAGATGAAATAATTGAATGATATTTTTCCATGATGAAAAAGTGACAAGTTTTGTGATACAAGTTGTGAAAAAGTTGTGACACTACATACTTAGTATAATAGATTTTTTTGTTGGCAAGTGAAAGGAGGTTCTAGCACACCAAAGAACACGGCATTTGATATTGTAGGCAAAAAAATTTTTGGAAAAGTTTCTAGAATTATTTTTTCCACGTAGGTATACAATTGAGCAAGAGATAATTGTAGACATAGTTACCTTTTCTAATTCAAACTTTACTTTGAACTCCTATCACTTTTTGTTATGTTGTGGGACCAATCATTTCTCTTTAGTAACTTTGTTTGTGATTTTTATGGATTCTAAACCAAAAAGAAATGAAGCCTTACATCAATAGAAGCAACAAGGCAATATCTACAATGCAACACAATGTGACTAGGACTTCACTTACAAAGTGAGTTTATACTTTTGTAACTGAGCCACTCATACTGGCCGGGGTGAACTGACCCCCTCGCTCGGCTTGGAGGGAAAACCCTGAAATTTTTTATTTGCGAGGCATGATAAAATTTGCAAATTCTGAATTCATATTTGCAATCAGAGGCCCCAAATTAGCTAAGAGAGGTCTAGAACATACCCTAGAGATGGCTCAAAATAGGGGGCTTTTTTTTCACATGCACCCTGGAATGACTTGGGCAGCCGAGCGAGGTGGCCAGTTCACCCCAACCCTCATACTGTAGTTACTTTAATTCAAATAGCAACTTCATTGAAGCTACCTCAAATATTTATAGATTCAAGATCAAAGCCTAGATTTACATATGTAGTGGAGTCCAACTAATTTTGTATTAGTAAATCAGAGAACAAAACAAAAAATCACTATTTTTAGAATGAATTTGATAAAGATACAAAGAATCATTCCTTACAAAACATTAAGTCTGTCAAGACAAGGTGTTCAAGTACTGAACAACAAATGAACACAAACATGTCCCAACCACAGAAAAGCTTGATTTTTTCACCCATCAAGGTGTTTGGGGATAGTATGTTAATTCTCCAACAGTAAAGATTTGAGAGTTTGTGCAACTTGCTCACACATGCATTGGGGTTTTGATGCAAGGGAAGAAATCATTTTTTCAGGTATTTGGGTTAGGGTTTTAAAACCAAATGTCACTGCAAATTCTTGCCAAGAAACTCTACCAAGAATATCATGCATAAATTAAAATTCCTTCATTACCACTGCAAGGAAAAAAGCATCACTGAAGTTCACAATCGTCACTGCATACTACAGTACATGAATATCTAATCGCTAGTTAAACTTATCTCCACACCAGCTCCCGACCTTGGGTCACTTCGCAAACCCCATCGTCCAACCCTAAACTGAAAGCTGTGCAGGACCTCAGCTGAACATGGATCGATATACTGATGGACTACAACACCTAAAATACCAAGGAGTTGTTATCTTCTAACACAACACATGATTCGTTCATATGCACGTGGCAAAATTGGCAGCAAATAAAAATTAGGAAACAAACTCAAATTCTATGCCCAACAGCGGGACATATCCCACTGGATTCTGCAACAAGAGGTTCTTTGATGGAAAAAAACTAAACTTCTAGTGCTTCGGCGTCTACGGTACATATCTGTACTTCCTGTTCTTGGGATTGTGATCTCCCACTATCCCAAGTCCCACAGTCGTAAGATATTGATGTACAGTCACTCTGCTACAAACAAGTTCTGCTCAGACATAGTGCCACGAATTCACTTCCAGCAGTAATTCGAGAGCTTGAGTTTATCCAAAGAGTTCAATAATCTGTCTAATTCATTCAATGTAGATATCTCAACTCATACCGAGGGCAGGTACAACGTTCAGCACAGCACGTTAGATGGGCTTGATCTTGAAATGAAGACCGATTAGAGAGAAAACAAAGCATTTCAAGTCCTGCAAAACAAGGCACATGCCAGCATTAGAAGACCAACAAATACCATTATAAGACACCAAAAACCAACACGACCAGTGATTTAAATACTTCTATGAAAAAGAATACACTCTGAATCATTTAGAGAGCCTAATTAGCATTTACAAGGATCACGAGTATTACCAACGTTTATGCCACATCATGTGAACTCTCGTTCCACCATCATCAAAACGTTCCAGAAGACGTACCTGGACAAGATAGTAAAATATTCGTAGACCCTCTGGATCTTTGCTGCTCTGTACATCAAGAAGCGAACCGATCTTGGACGTAGTGAATGAGATATGCTCGTTTCCCATCACAATTTCCAACTCCTGTCGTCCGATTCTATCAGGTTCTGGCCAATTATTGTCGTCTTCTTTCAAAATCTGAACATCCAGACTGATCTATCAGATTCTGCTAAACATGTGTCCTGAACCGTTGATGCCACCAATGCAAAATAACACAAGCCAACGACACCAAGTACGGAGTATATGATAATCAAACCAGGAATGCTGGTCAAATTGATCAACAAGCAGTGAACTAGAATTACACGCCACACGTCATGCACATGATTCCAGCATTTCTCTCACTATCTGAACGTAAAACGCTAACCATATACGCAGTGCAGCGCCCGGGACAGAAGTGGAATGGCAGATTAGTATAGACGACCCGCTATGTAAACCCAGAGTGCAATTGGGTATCAAAGCCTAATCGAAGAGCATAGAACCCTAATATTTTCACAAAATCAAATTTCAATGAGAACAACCCCTAATAGACCACATTTCTATAGAATTTTTTTAAACCCTAAGCATTCCAACAACATCACAAACCCTAATCGCAAGGTTTGTAATTTTCGTGGGTCTTCAAAGCCAGAATTGGAGGTCTTCAAAGCATCGGGCCATGAAGAGAAACCCTAAACTACGTCGGATTTCCTATTCCTCCAGGTCCACTATAGTAAAAACCAGCCCAGTGCCCTAAACGATAAAAGCTACTTCGATGACAGAGAATCGGCGTACTCAAACAAACATTCAAACTTTCAATATCAAGCAAAATAAACAAAAATAACAAAATCCGCACATTAAAAACATCCATACCGATTCCAACTCGAACACGACGACCTAACCTAGTGGACAATCGAGAGAGCCAAAATGCAAGCCCAAACGGGGCGCACAAACCTCGCTATCCGTGATGATGCGTCGGCATTCCTTGAGCGCGGCCTGCGTGAGGAACACCTCCTTGCGGATCATGGTGTCGTTCTTGTAGTTGGAGTTGTTGGCGTACCGGAGCTTGCCGTCGGGGCGGAACTCGAACTCCAGAAACTCATGGCCGAACTTGCCCTTGTGACCGACGTAATAGCGGACGTAGAACTCGCCCACTTCCTCAGCGGGGGTGATGGCCGCCATAGCTGCAACTGAATTGGTGGTTTCGGTGCAAAGCAACCTGCGAGGGCTGTGACGAGTGACGAGTGAGAAAACGAGCGGGAGAAAGGCGGAGTCCGAACTTGCGAAGGCTTGTTTCATCAGCACTGTTTCATCCAAATTGAGCAGTTTTTCATCTCAGTCGGAAATTTAGCGAAGGGGGTGATGATACCATGCCAGCGTAGGACGGGTATCCGTGCGGCCAAAGTTTCTGAAACTTTTAATAGTCTTGTAAAAATCTGTGCAGTTGAACTTTTGGAAAAAAATAAAAAACATATGTATAGTATGTCTAGTGTGCCCTGTGCCGTTGCCACAACAAATTCTAATTTTCTAAATCATAAATTTCAATACCTTTTACATCATAATGTGAGATCTTTTGCGTTTTTGGTATGAATAGAGAGCTCTAAGGTGGGTACACCCAAAACCACCACTTTTTGCTACTGAGCCTTGTTCCTATTATTAGGCTGAATAAATTTTCATATGTTCTTGTTGGCAAGTGAAAGGAGGTTCCAACGCACTAGAGAACATGGCATTTGGATACCGTATGAAAAAGTTATTAAGGAACAAAGTTTGGTTCTAAAATGGTTTCTTCCACATAGGTACAGATTGATTTGGAAATGTACACAGAGTGTAGGTGGCGGTTCAAGGTCAGTGGCACATTTGGGTGTACCTACCTTATGCACAAAGGAGTGCAACGGTTTTGTTTGTGGCGTTTAGACATGCGATGTGAAAGTTATGGTTTTTCCAAAATAAAAGATAATTTGATTCAATTTTTTTAATTTAAAAAAAATCCTTAACTCTTAGGTCTAAACACCACAAATTTGGCATATTCAAATAGAAAGTCCTATGTACGAAGGAGTGTACCCTTCCTTTCCCAACAATACCAAGAGCATCGTTGGATGCCTCACACTTTGTTACATCTTAGCATATCAAACAAAACAAAACAAATAACCTAATTTGAGGTATAAACTAGTGTGTCATGTGCCATTTCCACAAACAAATATATATATATATATATATATATATATATATATATATATATGTGTGTGTGTGTGTGTGTGTGTGTGTGTGTGTGTATTTGTTAAATCCTTTGAAAGTCAATAACTTTTATATTATAGCATGAGAGGTTGTGTTCCTGATACAAATAGAAAGCTCTATGCACAAAGGAGTGCAAGGACTTTGTCTCATAGCGATTGGACCTGCAATGTGAAAGTTATGAATTTTTTAATTCACAAAAACTTTGAAATTCAATAACTTTGACAATGTAGGTCCAAACACCACCAAACAAAGTTTTTTCACCTCTCCCTGCAAAGACCATACTAGCAATACTAGAAATGTTGCTCGATGCCTCAAGATTTCTTAGACATCAACATATCAAACAAAACAAACAACTTAATTTAGGACAAGGACTAGTGTACTTGAGCGTCAAAACAAAAATAAAAGTAATTTTCTAATTTTTTGATTCTTAAAAACTTTGAAATTCAATAACTTTTCTACTATGAGTCCAAACTCTACAAAACAAACCCCGTACACTCTTCTTCGCCAAGTGCTTTCATAGTACCAAGCACGCTACCAGGGGACACATGGTCTGGGAGATCTCAACGTAACAAACAAAACAAACAAACTTGAGGTATGGATATATCATATTTTTCTCACTACTTGAAAAAAGTGGCAGTTTTTCATGATTTCTACTTGAAATGTCCTTTGGTCCTTTAGGAGGTAACATAATGAACTTGCCATCTTTTGTTTAAAAACAAAACAAAATACTTGTGTACAACTAGGGTCTAATGATCTTACAAACTACCTATTGTGCCATTCAAAAAAATTTACATAGTATAGAATACAATTGGCATTTTTTTTGTCTTTCATAATAAACATTCAATTCTTACTCAATCCCAACCAAGCATACCAAATTGTAGTTTCAAAAAACTAAAATTCCATTTTTGATTAGTTATTTCATTTAATATTCATGAAAATTGATTAACCCCTAAAGGACCAAGGCCTTTTTTCTGCCAAAAACACTCAATACTACCATATCTATAGCAAAGAGTATAAAAAATTGAATTTTTTTTTCACATCTAACCGTAGGATCTTACATCTAATTAATCTGAGAGTGTATGGAAAAAATTTCAGAATTTTTGACCGCTCAGATTGCAAGATATTTGCATTTAAAGTGGAAAAAACAAGTTTTTCAGCACATTGCGGGACTAGATTTTTTGACTTTGAACATTTTTAACTTAAAATTTTTGCACTACAGAGTTTTGAGCTTTAAATCTTTATAGTGGAGAATTGAGTTGAGAGTCTAGGGAGAAAAAAAAATCAAAAAAACTTAATTATCATTCTTAAAAAAATGTTAAGTAGAAGTAGGTACGAGATAGAAGGAAAATCTAAAATATTCATATATTTTAGATGGAATTAAAATGCACTAATCCCAATAGTGAGATTGTTCTAGCAAGTAAACTAAACCATGCAAAAAAAAAATTGAAAAATTTGAAAAATTACATTCAAAAATGAATCCTACAAGTTACTTTTTTCAAGAAGATGCTCTAACTGTCCAAAAATCAAGAATGTCCATAACTTTCTCATAACATATCCAAATGAAATGAATAAAAGCTTTCCAGATAGATAAAAATATAATCTATGAGAAAAAAAATATTTTAAGAAAAAATTCAAATTTTTGTCCATTTCTTTTTGCTGCCCGGGCTGCCCCCCGTCCCCTCGTTTGAGCTTATTTGGTCATAATTTTTTTTCCCGGGCACCGATTTTGAATTATATTCCCACAAAGCTTATTAGTTTTTCTATCTCCAAAAAAAGTTTCAAAAAATCACAACAAAATTTCAGCCCATAGGTACCTACCCGAAAATGCATTTGTCCCCCGAAGGAACAATGGTCCTTTAGGGGTTAAAAAACATTGTTGATGAATTTTTTAAATTAAGTTGCATAGATGCATAGATTTGATTCTATAGGAAACATAAATACACACATTTTTCTTCATCAAACCTCTCCCAAAAAGTTTTGGAATTCCCTTTATTAATAGAGATTTCAATGTTGGAGTGACAATGCCCAAAATTTATAAAATAGATAATTTATATCTATTTGTTGTAATTAGATATTGCTATTTGATCCTCACATAATAACTAATTTTGTACATTTGAGCATGGAGGTATAATCACTTTGCCAAAATCTATTTAAAATATAGAGATATCTATCATAAAAAATTTGGACATTGTCACCTCAATATTGAAATTTCTATAGAGAGAATTGTAAAACTTTTTTGGAGATGTTTGTTGAAGAAATGATGTATATACTTGTGGATGTTTCCTACATATCCATGCCATCAAATTAAAAAAATTCACCACCAATGTTTTTCAATCAATTATCATGAATATTGAATGAAATAATTCACTCAAATTGGAGTCTGGTTTTTTTTTTTAAATTTGGTATGAATAACTAGGATTGAATAAGAATTGAATGTTAATTATGCAAGACAAAAAATGCCAATTGTATTTTATATTATGCAATTTTATTTGAACGGCACAATATATAGTTTGTAAGATTAGTGGACCTCAGTGTGCACCAAAAGGTCCAGAAGAGATTGCAAATTCATATTTCCATTCAATTAGTCAATTGGCAAAATCCAAATGCAAAGCC
The DNA here is from genome assembly GCA_951799445.1 of Pseudisothecium myosuroides. Lineage (NCBI taxonomy): Eukaryota > Viridiplantae > Streptophyta > Bryopsida > Hypnales > Lembophyllaceae > Pseudisothecium > Pseudisothecium myosuroides. Next base: position 15,440,866 of record OX637289.1, read on the forward strand.
AAATCTGAAAATCCTTACAGCGCTAAGGTTGAGTACTTATTTTGGACACTCCCCTGTGATGGCTTTATAAGGTGACCTATTGTGGACAATACTTGGATGAATCATTCATTGAAAAAATTTCTTTGTTTGTACCTTCTCATCCCCTCATCTCTCTTCCCTAATGACCCTGATAACCTTGATAGGTGAGTCTGTGAGACCAAAATGGATCTGAATAAAAAATCCACATTTATATTGAATAAAATATTCATTCTTAAGATTTTTTTTTTGCATTCATCTTCATCCTTATTTTAGCATACATTGAGCTCAATTTCTTAGAGAAGATCCCATATCCTACACATTTATATTGAATAAAATATTCATTCTTGAAAAAAAAAATTGCATTCTTCCTTATCTTGATTTTTGCACACATTGAACTCAATTTTTCAACAAATTCTCCATTTCCTATACATTTATATTGAATAAAATATTCATTTTTGGAAAAAAAAAAAATTCTTTGCATTTTTCCTCATAGTTATTTTTTGCACACATTGAGCTTAATTTATCAACAAATTCTCCATATCCTACAAGCTAAAATGCTTAAATTATCCATTACAGGTACCTCCAAATACCTTAATTATAACTTATTTGTTGGTTATTGAATTGGACCTGAGTTGAAGTCTTTCATATGTGCCTTTTTTTGCACTATACAAATTGACAAAAATATCATATTCTAAAAATAGGTTTATAAATCAAAATTTATCTACTTTTTGGAATTTGTAACCGTAGGATCCTATTCTTGACTAGTACAAGGGGCTTGTTTAAGCCCTAAAGGACCAAACACCATTTTTTTGGCAACATAGCAATTTTGGGCAACTCACTATGAATGGATTTTTTTTTTTTTTTTTTTAATTTTCACACAAGATGTACCCGAGGTGTAGCTTTAAGGCCCAACAATTTTCATAACTTTTGACTACATGGTTAAAAAGTTATTGCATGATATGTAATTTTCCACGTTCGACGGGCAGCCCGGGTAGCTGAAAAAAATTCTTTAAAAATCACTTTTTTGAAAAATAAAAATTTGAAGTTGGTTCTATACATTTATATATACTTGGAAAGCTTTGAATCATTCCATTTGGATTAATGAGTCAAAAGTTATGAAATTTTTTAGTTTGAGGGTAGTTATAGAATCCCTACTTTAAAATAAACTTTGAAGTTCTTTGTTCAACTCAATTTTCAATATTTATGAAAAAACAACAACAACATCGGGTGTAGATTGATTATTACAACATTACAACCATTGGGATTGGCATTTTTCAATTCTATAACGAAATTCTTGACAATTTAGTATTTTGAGTCATTCTCTACCTCTTTCTACTTACTATTTTTTTCCTATATGTTGTACAATTCCAAATGATCTGAAATTTTCCAAGCATGTAGCCAACTTGCCTTGAAGAATGAATCCAAAGAGTAACCACCATTTTGGACATTTTTTCATGCAAATGTGACCTTGTGAAGGCATGTTGACTATTTTCTCTAAAGAATAGGCGCTTCAGTTAGTGAAATAAAATAGAAGCCAATGGGGAGCAGCTATGGATGAAGAAGGTGAGACACCCCTTTTTGGCATGTCGAGCATGGAGAATTGAAAACCCGCTAATGGTTTTATTTGTGCAATTGGATCAACAACTTCTAAGGTGAGATCGGCAGCCTCTGGGGTGAGACTTTGGAGCTTGCGATAACAAAATTTGCTCACGAAAGCTTCGCAACGCCATTATTCACCTTTGCATGAAAATAATGGACGTCGTGAAGCTTTCGCCGAAAAAGTATATTTTGCCTTCGAGAGGCGATGGAAAGCTAATGGGGAACCACCACGTCCCCATTCATAGGAGAATTTTCATGTAGTAACACTAAGGTAGGAGGTCCTGAAATTGCACAGGCTCTAAAATTGCCCACCCTATTCAAATGTACACTGCTCGTACATGTAACTATTTCATAGCCTTCAACAATGTACAAATAGTGTACATTTTAGGGGGTGGGCGATTTTAGAGCCCTATGCCACTTCAACTTCAAAATTTCATAACTAATTCCAGAAATCTCCAAAAAACATGAAACGACTTGGGTTAGATGCCAATTCCTCTTGTCTTTCAAGGAAAATTCACTGAAGAATATTTTGAGGCGTTTCACCTCCCCAAAATTCAGTTTCAGCTCTTAAGTGGGCGATTTTTGAACCTCCTACTTTACCCCTATTAATTTTTGAATTAAGGTAGGAGGCTGTAAACATTAAGAATGGACCCTATAAATGGCTGTGAAATGGACATAAGTTGGTTCTGAAATTGACTAGTACAGTCATTGAATGAATCGAGGAAAAAAGCATTACTAATTGCAAGAGCCAATCATTCTCTTTGCTTTCCCCATTTTTATTTAGAATTACAAGTGAACCGTTTATGAAAGACCTAGGGTCACAAATAGGGACCTATGACCCAAATTGTTTGAAAATTCATAAGTAATTCAGAAATGCTCAGAAAAATACAAACCACTTGGGTTAGTTTCCTCATCAATTTCTCTATGCCTGAAAAATGAGCTAAAAATATTCCCATCCAAGGAAATACATGAAAAAGGTGGACCAGCCCTTAGATGCTCCATTCCTGAGCCTCCTACCTTATTTGGTGCCGCACATCTGCTCCGTTAGCACTCTCCGGTATGCTTCCACCTCCACAAAGAACTTTCGAGTTCAGTTTCCAAGAGGTCGGCATACCTTCACCGCAAAACACTGAAGCCATGCGGCCATTGCTCTCATCAAGCTGACAAGTGTTCTCACATTAGAACGGCAAACTGCAGTAAGTTCCAAATGTTCCCACGTGGCGGACACCTGGCGCCATGGCCTTCCCTCCAGGCGTCTGTTGGCGTCTGTGCACGACAGCACGGATGCGCTCTTCACATCTACGAAACGGCTACTCGATCTCGGATTTCCAATACAATCAATGCCCTCAGATTTAGATACAAAGCTCTCGTAGATTTCAATGTCCAAGGCCCAAAGTCCCATAAGAAGGCCGCCACCTCCAGTACCATTCACAAGTTACTGCATTCGAACTGTTTTGCCAATTTTGCCTATTTTCTTTCTGTGTCGATAATTCTACTGCGCTCTTTCTTTCTGTGAAGTTTGGAGATTTGTTTTGTTCGAGAGATCGACAGCTAGCTAGCGACCATGAACGCTGTGAAGCATGCCGCTGCGTCCGCCAAGGAGAAGGCGAACAACGCCACCGCCAAGGTGGAGGAGAAGATGAACAAGGGCAAGGCCGCTGGAAACGAGAAGGTGAGTAACAGTCCCCCGGTTTTCTCATTCCATTGCCACTGCTGCGCTTTCATTGCTTTCGAACAATGCTTGTATCGTTAGTCTTGCTGGGGTCTGAACTTCTCGTGTCTAGAATCTTGTTGTTTTCAGTGGGCATCCTCTTCTAAGTCCGAAATCTTGGAAAAGGGTCGATCTTTGTAGTCCACACATATTTTAGATGCATTAAGTGGATGCTGAACACAAAATTCTACTCCTCTGTATGTACTGTCGAGAATTCGAACACAATGGACTTTATCCGAGGACCTTGTCGTTATTGTCCTTTGTAATTAGCTTGTCTACATGTATCATCTCACTTCTGATTTCTTGTTCGCGCAAGCATCTTTTTTCAAACCCCAATACGAGCTTAAGAGTTTGTTTGTATGGTACCGCTCTAATTTGTCGCTCTGTCTCAACTGGGATTTTAACATGAGGTTTTGTGACATGGTTGCAGGCTGACAAGGTTTTGGCTTCGGACGAGGCTGGCAAGAAGGAGGCGGAAGCCCGCAGGGTGGAGCAGAAGGGCGCAGCGAAAGCGGAGACTGCGGACAAGAAGGCGGAGCACGCGCACGAGAAGCAGGATTTGAAGCAGGATATTAATACTCGCCAGGCCGCTGCGGGTCAGGCTGCGGATCAGGCTGCGGGTGACGCATACAAGAACGTTGACACGGGTGTTCCTCAGGGCCATACCACGGTCTAATTAATTAATTAAGTGTAGTTCTGGGTGCATATGAATATCTGTCCCTTTGTAGATATTGCGGGAGATATTAATTGTTTCGGGGTTGATTTTTGAGGTTGTGCGTAGCATTCATGGAAGGCACTGGATATTGTCGGTGCCTGGCGTCTGTTCCTTTGTAACCATTTTGTGTAATTTAATTGGTGTTGCACGCACTTGGGTTTTCTAATTTATCTCTCCATTGCTTACTGCTTAATTCCTTCCGTTTACTTCCAATACTCACTTTGTTTGCTTGCACGTGCATGGAAGATCGATGTTGAACCATTACGAGCTTGGAATATGCATGTGTGTGGCAATTGCTGAGAAGTGTGGAATCTGGGTATTAACTAGGAAGTAGTCACTATGTTCACTGTATTAATTTGTCTTTGCAGGAATTTATTTAAGTAATTATTATATTTCATTTCAACAGTTTTGTGGAGGATAAATTGCAGAATTTTGCATTACTCACTGCATCAAACTGTGTGCCAAGACCCGGCCAATTTGATGGGAATTTTTAGTCCTCAATTTCATCGACAAGAAATTGCATGGAAACTGATAGATAAGCTCTTATTGGGTGTAACTATTTGTCTCACAAATTGCTCATATCAATGATAGCTGAGAACTGTGATACAGCTGTAGCACTAACAAAATAACATTAACCTTCACAGACGCCTGCCTTTTTCCTCTCGAGGAATAGTTCACGAAAGTCATGCACAGCATACCATGCACATTTACAGTTAAGTAGAGTAGTTGGCAAATTCTGCAATTAAATGTAAAGATGATTCGCCAAAAATCCAAAGAATCCATAGAGTGAAATTTGAATTTGTCATTCAACAATCTGCCATCATCCCTTAACTCTAAAACGACAAAGAGGCCGTTTTCTGGCCGGATGTATGACAGAGAATTGAACTGTAAATGTACTTTATTTCATTTCGATTGGATAAACGTACTTTGGCTATCTTGCGTTTCTTTGGTGTTCTCGTCGAAACACGCAGGCATACTCCTTGCTTTTGAGGACATTGAGTTAAAGCTCGAGTACGTTGTGTGCGCCGTTTTGACTTTCTACCATGACGAATCAATTGATTTATTGTAGGCATATTTCACTTACTTGGTTTTTCTTAGAAAGTTGCATAAAATTTTTATTTTTTATTTCTCATGCTCTATTCGTTCTGGGAATGGGGCCTTTGGCCGCTATATCTTGCGCCTTTTCATCACTGCAACTATTCATTTTTGAAATTTGTTGTGATAAGGAGAGATCTTCTATAGTAGTTGACTTCCAATGAGTGTTTTATAATTTTTTAAGCCAATCATTCACACGGTAATGCAAAAGGATGATTTCAAGGATCACCCCTTCATCCTTTAAAGATTAAAAGATGGGTGGGTGATCATTAGTGGAAATCATTCCTTCGGGGTATGAAAGAAGCAATGGCTCATTGGAAATTGAACTAATGTGTAAGATTTCCTTTTTCCACACAAAATTCCAAGGATGAATATCTACACTTCTAGCTATCACTCATAGAAAGATTTTTTTTTGTTACTCATTAGCTGAAAAATGGCCATGTCATTGTTTAACCCCTAAATGCCCAAGGCAACCAAAAGTGGTGTCGAAGAAACTTTGAAGTTAAATAAAACCTTACCAAATTGCTATTTTTAGTAGTTTATATTTTTGAAAGATTCTTTTTGAAGTCTAGTTTTAGCATCAAAAATCTGATTTTGAAAATGAATGATTATGATTTTCTATTGAAGATTTTGTGTAAAGGTACCCATTGCAATCTTGACTTTTTGTAGTGTTGAGGGCTCTTGGAAATGAGCCTCAAATACACTAGATCTTGGAGAAAAAATCACACTAGAAATTCATTTAAAAAAATTGTAGAGTAGATTTTGAGAAGTCATAAATTGATTGGGGTTATATTTGTTAGGCCCTTCAACCTCATGTTTTTTTGGTCTTGAACTTTTAACCCCTAAAGGACCATTGTCCCGTTGGGGGACAAATGCGTTTTCGGGCAGGTACCTACAAGCTGAAATTTTCTCCTGATTTTTTGAAACTTTTTTGGGAGGTAGAAAAGCTGATAATCTTTGTGGGAATATAATTTTTTTAACAATCGGTGCCCGGGAAAAAAAGTTATGACCAAATAAGCTCAAATGGGGGGACGGCGGGCAGCCCGGGCAGCCAAAAAAAAATGGACAAAAATTTGAATTTTTTTTTTAAATATTTTTTTTCTCGTAGATTATATTTTTGCCTATTTGGAAAGCTTTGATTCATTTCATTTGGATATGTTTTGAGGAAGTTATGGACATTCTTGTTTTTCGGGCAGTTAGAACATCTTTTTGAAAAAAATAACTTGTAGGATGCATTTCTGAATGCAATTTTTCAAATTTTTCAATTTTTTTTTTTTTGCATGGTCTGATTTACTTGTTAGAACAATCTCACCATTGGGATTTGTTCATTTTAATTCCATCTAAAATATATTAATATTTTAGATTTTCCTTCTATCTCATACCTACTTCTACTTAACAATTTTTTTAAGAATGATAATTAAGTTTTTTTGAATTTCTTTTTTTTTCCTAGATTCTCAACTCAATTCTCCACTATAAAGATTTAAAGCTCAAAACTCTGTAGTGCAAAAATTTTATGTTAAAAATGTTCAAACTCAAAAAATCTAGTCCCGCAATGTGCTGAAAAACTTGTTTTTTCTACTTTAAACGCAAATATCTTGCAATCTGTGTGGTCAAAAATTCTGAAATTTTTTCCGCGCACTTTCATACTAGTAAGGTATAAGATCCAACGGTTAGATGTGAAAAAAAAACAATTTTCAATTTTTTTTACTCTTTGCTATAGATATGGCAGTTTTGAGTGTTTTTTGGCAGAAAAAGGGCCTCGGTCCTTTAGGGGTTAAGATTTGACATACAAAAAGAGAGCTCAAAGATTTTCATAGTTTTAACACCCTGATGATCAAACATTATAATCTTTCAATCCTTAAATGAAATTGTTGTATTTTCTTTTCCTATGTGATCTCTAACATGTCTAGTTGGAATTTGTACGGTTACAATTCAAAAAAAATTGATTCAAACTATCAAAATGTTGTCTTTTTGTTCAATTTAGAGCAAATTCCAAGAGGCTCAAAACAGACCTTGGGCATTTAGGGGTTAAAGGTTAAGAATTTTTTTTTCATGGCATGATGAAGGGATTGCTTCATTGATATTTGTGGGATAAAGGGTACAAGTAGATAACTCGTTTCTGAAATGTTTATAATTCGTCATGAATCCTTGAAGGATATGGAATAATTTGAAGATGAAAGCATTAGAAGAGATTTGAGGCCACTAGAAGACTGCGAGTTCCCAAGGCGTTCCCAATCTGGGAACTCTGCCACATGTGTAGTCTGACATGGTCAAGACAGTGCCATATCAGATTTTTGAAAATAAATTAAAAAAAATAAAAAATAAAAAATAAAATAAAAAATTTAAAAAAATAAAAAAAAAATATATATATACATTTTTTTTTCACTTTTGAATTAATTTTTTTTAAATTAAAAAATTCTGATAGCATTATTGCTAGTTCAAAATAGGGGAATAGAGAAGGAAAACAACCCTGAAACAGCCGTCCAGAGGCCTCAAATTTCTTCTAATGCTTGATCCCTCATTGCCGAAACCTAGGAATTTTGTTCAAAGTTGAATTTTAGACCTCATTTAGGCATAGTAGAATAATTTTTTTCAAAAAAAATTGAGTTAAATTAATGTGGAGAATTAAGCTAAATTTTATCTTCAAAAATCCGTTTGAAGTCTAGAACCTCCAATAAAAAGTTATGGACAAAATTCACAGAGGATGTTTGAAAATGTCAAAGAAAATTTTCCTACCAACCCTTCTCTGAAATTTGTCCATAACTTTTGATTGGAGGTTTGAAATCTCATACAGATTTTTGGATATAAAAGTTAGCTTGATTTCCTACTTTACTTGGTTTAGCATTTTTTGAAAAAATTTATTCTTCTATGCTTAAATGAGTTGTTAAAATTGATGTGTAAAAAGTGGATTGAAAGATTATAATGTTTGATCAAGAAGGTGTTAAAATTGTGATAGTGATTTGAATTTTTCAATCCATTTTTTACACGTCAAATCTAAAATTAACATTATAAAAATATGAGGTCAAGGGAGATAACTTGCATGATTGTAATTGGATTACAAATTTTCAAGATATATATTCCACATTTTTTTAAAATAAATTTCTAATGTAGTTTTCCCCCAGACTTAATGTATTTAAGACTCATCTCCAAAAGTCTCTAACACAAAAAAAATCAAGATTTGCAATGGACACCATTTTACAAAATCTTCAACAAAACAAACATAAACAATTTTAAAAAAATTGTATTATTTTTATTTAAAATAGACTTTAAGGGATATTCTACTACGCAAAAGAATTAAAAATATTAATCTTGATTAAACACAAAAATTAAATTTCATTTAACTTCAAAGTTTAGTTGACATCAAAATATGGTGCCTTGAACATTTAGAGGATAAGCACATAGGAGACAATGAAGGCACCCTAATTCTGTCACTTTAGAAGAGATCGTATAGTCAATGTAATTCCAAACATCAATTTTAAGATTTATTTTTTTGGTATATATAGCCAAATAGAATTAGAGATGATTCTAAAAGAAAATATGAATTTCCAAGGTAAAGAAAAGAAGGGTAGCGAAATAGCTTTTGGATGCAGTAAAACGATGACCCCCCCCTGTAAAAGTACAGTACATAAAGTGCAAGTTTATATTATAGAAGCAAGATATCATGAACGTCATAAGCCTACATTTTCATCATTTGTAAACAGAATATATTTTGGAATAGTTGTATGTGCATATTTTTAAAATTAGTTTAGCGTTTTATTTTGGAAAAGGACACCTCCATTTTTCTACTAAGTATTTTGTACATCTTTTTTATGAAAAAATGTAACAATCTTTTAACAAAAAATGTCACTTTCAGCATCATCTTCATCATACAAAGCAATGCATCTAGAATTGACAATGTACATGTTTGCATTGCTACAAATAATCTATCTATTGTATTTTCACTTGAAAAAAACCAACTACATATTTTTTTGAATGTATATTTGCATCAAATCCACTCTACCATGAAGTTGCAAAACTTAAGTGTGTAAAACATAAATACCACTCCTAAACTCATGACCAAAATTACACCAAGACTCCTATTTGATAATCAAAAGTACAACTACTTACAAACAATGTGTATTACAACTTTGCAAGGGAGAAAATCAAGCTACACACAACAATATAGGTTGCTCTTTTGATTGGGTAGTAAGGGATCATGTAATGTAAGGCTAGCTTTTTTGAGCCAAACCCTCCAAAAATAAATAAAATATTTTTTGAAATATCCCCTTCCCCACATATGTAATCTTCTATAGGATGACAATTGACAAATCATATAAAATCCATACCTATATCTATATTTGTATCCATATTTACACATGTATTCATATTCATATACCATATCCATATTTGTACTCATATGTTATATATGTATAATTTATATTTGTATCCATAATTAATTAGCTGATGTGACCCTCTAGGAATTCTTACATAGGATTATTTTGAAGGGAGGATGAACTCAATTGTCTCTTTTCAAAAGATAGTATATTCTAAGGTAAAAACACCCAAAATTGTTTGTAAACCCAGTTTTGACAAATAGTCTTTTATTGAAAGTGTCCCCAAAAATTCAATTTAATCATTCCTATACTCAACTGCAATTGATTGACTGTTCATTATTTAGAATTTTGGTTTCATGACTTGGCTATGTAACAATTTTAGTTGCCTAAAGAGCTTCTACTTTGAAAATTATAGTAATTACATGTTTTATCCCAATTTTTATTTTATTTTTAAATTCATGATTTTTAATTGCTAATATTACAAAGTTATTTCTTTTATAAAAAAAGTGCTTCCAACTAAGTATGCTAAGTTACTTATATTGAAGATTTTGAGTGTTTTCACCTTAACCTTTAAATGCCCGAGGCACCAAATTCTAGTGTTGAGTATACTTTGAAATTAAATAAACCTTAACCAAATTATTATTTGGGGTAGTTTACATTTTTGAAAAATTCATTTTGAAATCTAGTTTTAGCATCAAAAATCCGAATTTGAAAATGAATGATTATGATGTTTTAATTCAAGATTTTGTACAATGGTGTCTAAGGTAGAAGCACCAGTAATAGATCATGCCCAATACCCAACCTGTAGGGTGTACTATTTCCAACAAAGGTTGGAATTCAAGCTTGGAATGTGTACTTTTTGTCTTTTTCAAGGTAGGGACTAATAAGGTCATGACACATGCCCCCCCAATAGTGAGCAAGAAAGTAGTTTGGCTATGATCGGAATTGAAAGACTCTAGACATTTGTTATTGGTGAAATGCACTTTTGGGTTCCCAAAATTCACAGTAATTTCAATTTTGGGAATAAAATTCTGAAAATTTTGCTATCTCCATATTTCTTATCTTCCTACATGGGAAAAAAAATTCCATCACCTCGTATTGCGTACAATTTGCTCCAAAATTGCTTAAATGATCGGTTACTGGTGCTTCTATCTTATTGCAAATCTTGATTTTCTACAATAAGTTAGTGTTGAGGGCTCCGCTTAGAGTGCAGTAAGTTCCAAGTGTCCCCATGTGGAGTACACTTGGCGCCATGCACGGCGTCTGTGCACGGCAGCGCGGACTCGATCTTGGATTTCCCATACAATCAGTGTCCTCAGATATAGATACAAAACTCTCGTAGATTTCAATGTCCACGGTCACCCAATCCTCTGAAGTCCCATAAGAAGGCCGCCACCTCTTAAGTCACCTATAAGTTACTACATTTCTGTTTTTGCCAATTTGGCTTATTTTGAGTCTGTATCGATAATTCTACTGCACGCTTTCTTTCTGTGAAGTTTGGAGATTTGTTTCATCCGAGAGATCGACAGCTAGCTAGCAACCATGAATACTGCGAAGCATGCCGCTACGTCCACCAAGGAGAAGGCGAACAACGCCACCGCCAAGGTGGAGGAGAAGATGAACAAGGGCAAGGCCGCTGGAAACGAGAAGGTGAGTGACAATCCCCGGTTTCCTCATTCCAGTGCCATTGCTGCGCTTTCATTGCTTTCGTACAGTGCTTGAATCGTTAGTCTTGCTAGGGTCTGACCTTCTCGTGTCTAGAATCTTGTTGTTTTTAGTGGGCTTGCTTTGAATTCCGAAATCTTGGAGAAGGGTCGATCTTTGTAGTCCACGTAAATTACAGATGCATTATGATCTAGGGTGCCAATACGGCCTGTAGGATTGCCTGCTAGAGTCACGGATCCTTTAGGCCGTATTGGCACCCTACATGGCCATTATCGTTAGTAACTAGCACGACCAGAATTCTTGACACATGGCGCTGCACGATTTGGCAATCAGTTCGTACTGAGTCCTTTTCGTTTCCTACCGGAGCCCATCGCGTTTTCGGCCGGTACCCGTGCGCATCGGCCTTTCACACTGTATCAGAGGAGCCCATCGGCCAATCTTCATGAGGAGCCCAATTACGTGAGCGCGGATTAACCCCAGAACGACCCTGGGGTTTCTGGTCCAAGCACGTTGCAGCGTAGAGCCTTACGAATATGGAATTTTAGAGTTTAGTGGCCTCCTGTTTTGGATTCTTGAACCGTATCGATTGGAAGTAGGGTCGGCACATGTAATACTGGAATTTTTTATTTACAAAATTTGTGTCAAACAGTAGATTAGATTCGCCTCAGATTCCATCGACTTATACTGCCAAAGTACGCATTTCGGGCCCAAACCAATATTTTGGGGGCTGCTGCGGATAGATGAAGCCATATATCGGGGTAAAATTTGGTGCATTTGGTAGGGCTTAGGGTGCCTCACACTTGTGCACAAATTTTTTTGAAGATCACTAAGGATTCCGGTACAACGGCCAGGCCGAAGTAGCAGGTGCCAAGCATGGCCAATGCATGGGAGAGCAACTCGATAATTCATTAAAAAAAATTGGGAATCAGTAAGGGAGATTTGAACGGTGAGTACAAAGTTTGGGGACACAACGCAGTGCTCAAAAATTTTCAGGACAATCTCACGGTGCATTTCACCAAAAATGCTGCGGTCAATGAACCGCGGGTGCAACCCGGCAAAAGAAGGGGTGTCTGTGACGGGAAGCGGCCGTGGTAGCTACAAAGCCAACGCTCCGCCCGCGGGAAACGTGTGCTGTCTGTCCCAATGGCAACATCGCGAGGCTAGGCAGCGCCAGGTAAGCTAAAGGACAAACCGTTTCTCGTAGGTCGGGGAGACAATTTGTAGGACATTGCGCGCTTCCGCAGACTGAAATAGTTTCAACCGCAGATGGTTTTAGAACAAATCAATTTCTGGTCGACGCAATAAGCAACACATGCGCATAGAATTGAATGGAAAAATTACCACAACCCACAAGATCACTGGGCCATAAATAACATCACATTTAGAAGTCTTCCCAAAAGAATGTTTGTCCATAGCAAAAAGTATGCCGAGCAACCACACGAAAAGCAATTACGTCCAAGCCAAAGTTTTAGAAAATTTCACTGACTAAGGGCCAATGCGGCTATGTATAAAAGAAAAAGGGGAGGCAGCTATACTTGGTTGCACAAGAGCCGCTAGGGAGCACCTAGCCAGGCTAAATACGACAGCGTGTCCACGTTGAATGTGCCATCTAGGTGGCTAGCGTCTTCTTCCGCCGAATAAAATGCTGAGGTTGCAGCAGACACCGTGCCTCGACGCGCCTCAATGACACCTGCAAGAATACGTCACTTCAGAACTTTCGCAGCGTATTTTGGAATATTGTGGACCTTCAGGTAACATTCCCCTTCGCACATGTATGCTCCACTACAACCTGGGCAATATCTTATCTACTTCCGTCGGCAGATTACACACTTGGCCCGAAGTCAGCTGTGCCTTGCCGAGTAGTGAAGCCCGTGGTCTGTGCGGTTGAAGGATGCACCTATTCGGCCAGGCCGCACTCGAGGGTCACACAACGAGTTCGCCACTTCATAGTGGAAGGCAACACAGGACATAATACGCTTCTGCCTCATCGCAACTGAATGAGAATTGTACAAAATGTACGCATTCCCCAGACTTGTATCAAGAACAAAAAGTAGCAGCCGATGCCACCACTTGTAGCTGCAAAGTTGAGCAGTGTATTCCATCCTGCACTGATCTACCAAATCTATCCCACGCATCATCTCCTGATACTCAACGAGAATTGGAAAAGTGTAGTACTGTCCTCGTCCTTTTTGGCTAGTCCATCTAAAGCACAAAGTTCCCTCTCTAATCGGGTCCACTGATGTGCTAAGCAAGCAAACTGGAATCCCATCAAACCAAACTACAGCTGCCATACGACGAGAGCAATGCATTTGAACTATCAGGCCACCCCGCTTTCCTGAGACATGAGCATACATAGCCAAATTGGGGGGCACACCAAGTCGTTTAGGCATGACAATGCCCGTCGCTAAGAACCCTTGCTGCAGAAGGTCGTCAAACAGGTGCGGTGAAGTAAAGAAGCGATCCGTAACTACGACGTGACCTAATCCCTTCAAGTCTGACACCAAGGTAAGAACTACCTTACGTCCAAGATCCTTTTCACTGTTTTGACCCTTTCGTCTTATGTACACTTGCATATCGTACACATACCTAGACTTGTTGTTTGCACAGCACCAAACTTTGATACCGTATTTCACCGGCTTATTCTTCATATATTGCTTTATACCGCACCTTTGACCACGGTAAGGGATCATTATTTCATCCACACAGACATAACGCTCACAGTTATACAATCGCTTAGAAGCTAATACAAAGGACTCCACTAACCACCGTACCTTAGCGATCTTATCGTAACTGGGGTCTGTCTTATCTGTCACTAAGGTTGAATTGTCTACCAAGTGAATGTTGCTACAGATTTTCTCAAAGCGAGCTCTCCACATAGCAGCCTTTACAAGAGGACAACCAAAAAAAATTCTACGATCCCAGTAAAGCCTGTTATTCGGGAGCTTCTTTAGCCCCATCATAATACATATTCCTAGCCAACACTTCAGCTCAGACGGGGACAGATCCTCCCAGTTCAAACTACCATTAGGTTTGGCAGGATTTCGGTAGCTCAGTTGCCGAGCGTACTGATTTGTATGCGGTTCAATACCTCCAGGGGCCAATACTGATCAAAGAACTCGGAAACGCGCACGAGACGTCGACTTAACCTACGAACAGGTCCAGCAGCTGGGCTTGTAAACGGAAAACGATTTGGCAAAAGGGTGGTGGACAAGTCCTCCCAATGCTGCGGTGCGTAACGGTGCTCAGACTCTAGTGAATCAAAATCAATGTCGGGTTGCGAAAAGACTGTGTCCTCTACTACCTCTGGGTCACTCCCCTCATCAGAGACTACCCAGTCAGAATTACCTGAGTCCGAGTTGCCCTACCAATCGACAAAATCCGCCTCCCAATCCGGATCGCTAGCTGCCTCATCGCTTTCGTACGCTCCATCTTCCAAATAAGGGGGGAAATCTAATGTGAACGTGCTGTCCTGAGTCGGCACTTGGCTTGCGGTGTTTCCGAAATCATGCACCCCAGCTGAAGCATCAAGTACGTCCCCTGCAACAGCGGATTGGCAGCAGTCTTTCTCAATGGCATGAGCACCCACAACTCCGCCGAAGTCCACCTTATACATTGCAAATCCTGTAATAGCATGCTCAAACTCACGCAGTACCTCTCCAAGCAGCATGTTCTCCACTCCCGCACTAGGACTCAAGCCCAAGAGAGGACATGGCACCCATACATGAGTGACAACTGTTTCACCCTCTTGAACAGGCGCACCTTCACTAACTCCAACGTGCATACACCCCCCTTCATCCCCACACCAGTTGTACTAGTTAAGGCTATCCCGCATCCTTCGTGGACTGCTTTTGTCGGAGTCAAAGGACAGTGCGCGCTTCCCTTCACGAATCTGCTGAAGCAGCTCAGCACTATTGCACCCCGATCCAGGCGTCTCCTTACAGTCTACAAGTGGAGTCGTGAGCTGATTTGTATCTGAATCACTAATAGAATGTGTCTCTTCTTTTTCTGCCTCACTCAATCCCAATCTATGCAATCCATGGCGTTCATCTTGCATTCCAAAAATCAAATTTACAGAGACGTTCTTCCTGGTAGGCCGAGGTATACGCTGCCTGTCTGCCTGAATTTCAAGCCCAAACCAATCGGGTGGCGTCCCAATGGCTCTGGCTTCCGGAACCGCCGCAGTCTTTTTCTTCCCAAGTCGGCTACAGCATGCCCAACCTCGACCCCTTTGTTCCAAAATTGAAAATTGTGCATCGTTGCTACTCGCTGAAATCTCAGCTTGCCCCTTCCCCCTTCCATCCCCACTGCGCCCTCGAGGAGTGGCCAGTATACCCTTCGCAGTTTCCCGCGACCCCTCCTACAACCCATCCGCCCACCCAATTCGTCATTGGATCCACCTCTAAAGGGTAGGGGATTTATCCCTCGTCCCTCTCCCCCCTCCAATTGGTTGTTGCCGACTCTTGCACTGCCCTTCCGCCTCCCCTACAATTGTACGCTTGTCTTCTGCTTGTTTGCGACAGAACTCTCGATTCCTGCAATGTTGGAATTATGAGTATCCAGTGGATTGTGTGCTGTCGGGAGACTTTGAATTTCTTGGACGCTTGCGACCACTTGCTGCCCGTCCGCAAACAACTCCAACCTCTTCCGACTGGTGGAGGAGCGCAACAGGGGAGATGAAGCATTCCCTAGGCTTGCGCACATTCCCCCCATTGGCGACATGTGCGACCCGACCAAAGCCTCCCCTCCTAAGCCCTTGCTCAATTCTTGCGTTACTATTCTCTCCCACTCTCTCTCCCTGCGCTTCATTCTCCGTTTGCACGATGGAGACCGGATGAAGAGCCTCTCTTGTGCCGCGGCTTGGGCCGCCTCCTTGGTTGATAATTGGTTCGACATTCTCGTCTGGCCACACCTCCCTTGCAACGCGGAAGACCTTGTCTGGAAAATCACGGTGATGCCTCCATCCAAGAATGTATGCTATGTTACTATAGAATAGAACTCTAAAATTTGTGGCCCTCACAACCTCATGCAGACGGTGAATTTTTTCACATCGAGGAAGCGATAACAGGTGAGTATCATCAAGGCAATTTAGGATCCGCGATACCTGACTCTCTATTGCCGCAATGCCTACAAGCCACGCATGAATCACACGAGCTTGCTCTGCTCGAGAGTGAGGGACTTGACAACCCAAGCTGCTCCATAAATTGGCCATGGCGTCAATTGCTCAAGACTTGTGAGGTATGCATGAAAGCAAAAATGGAAGGATTACAAGTAGTGCGCCCCTAAAAAAATCAGGAACAATCCAGCCTGCAATCCCACTACCAAAATTGATGAGTCGTAAGCAGTCGCCGCCTGGTGGATTGTGACCTCGCCGGCTTCACCTCCTCACGCGATTGATAGTTGCCATCGCAAGGGCAAACCCTGCTCTCCCCCCCAAATTCCACTACGCCTACTGAGACGTCCTTCTGCGGATCTGAAGCTTGATAACAGCGACTTGCCGCAATCCGACCTTGAAGTACGAAACCCTCGTCTTCGCAATCCCTACTGACAATTGTTTCTAAATTGTTTGCGCAAGCTGAAGGAGGTCTGTGCACATTAGAATATAGTATAACTTGGCGGGAAGGCAATGTCACACGGGACGGAAAGCCCTCGACCCAACGGTCTTTCTCCGAGTCGTCACTAGTCACATCCCTCCCCTACGGCTCAACATCTGAGTTGGCGTGGCGCTATACCACCTGGTCCTGAACCCTACCTACTTCCTAAATCCTACCCCAAATCAAGTACATGTCCAATACAAAATCTGTTTGCACCTCCAGATTGGTAACCCTGAGCCCTTCAATTTCCCAGTTGGCCATTTCTCAAAAAAAATACCCTAAACCGCACTTATTCAGCCTCGAAGAATGCTCGAGGACACATTTTGTCCCCATGGTCGTTCTGGAGTTAATGGAGTTCACCAAGGGCACAAGCTACGACTCATAATCTGATTGCACTTAGCCAATTGATGAACGCCACGGTGGAGAGAATTCTGGTCGTGACCATTACGTGTACACTAGGATGTTGAATACAAAAATTTACTCCTTTGTATGTATGTATGTATGTATGTAATGTCATGACTTTGAACACAATGGAATTCTATCCTGGGACTTTGATCGAAGAAAAGATTAAAGATGATTTAAGTATGTCTTGGTCTTCTTGTTATTGCCCTTTGTAATCAGCTTGTTTACATGTACCATCTCACTTCTGATTTCTTGTTCGCACATGCATCGTTTTCCAAATCCCAATACAAGCTTAAGAGTATTTGTTTGTGTGTGTATGGTACCGCTTTAGTTTGTCGCTCGGTTCCAAAAGGGATTTTTAACATGAGGCTTTGTGACATGGTTGCAGGCTGATAAGGTGTTGGCTTCGGACGAGACTGGCAAGAAGGAGGCGGAAGCCCGCAGGGTGGAGCAGAAGGGCGCAGCAAAAGCGGAGACGGGGCAAAAGAAGGTGGACCACGCGCAGGAGAAGCAGGAATTGAAGCAAGATGTTGATACTCGTCAGGCCGTTGTAGTTGAGGCAAACAAGAACGTTGACACGGGTGTTCCTCAGGGCCACACCATGGTCTAAATAATTAAGTGTAGTTCTGGGTGAATATGAATATCTGTCCCTTTATAGATTTTGCAGGACATATAAATTGTTTCGGGGTTGGTTTGAGATTGTGCATAGCATTCATGGAAGGCACTGGATATTATCGGTGCCTGGCATCTGTTCTTCTGTAACCATTTTGTGTAATTTAATTCGCGTTGCACGCACTTGGGTTTTCTTATTTGTTTCTCCAATACTTTCTGTTCAATTCCTTCCGTTTACTTCACAATGTTCTATTTAGTTTGCACTGCAGTGCTTGCACATGCATGCAACACTTGATGCAACACCGATGTTGAATCTTTACATGCTTGGAATATGCATTTGTGTGTGGCGTGTGTGTTTTGGAGCTGTGGAGAAGATGGTGTGGGATTTGGATGTTAACTAGGAATTAGTCACTATGTTTAGTTTCCTTGCACTTTAGGCTATCTTTGCAAGGATCTATTTCATTGATTTTGTCAATTAAAATAAACTCCAGTTCTGCGGAGGTTAATTTTGGATTGCTCACTACTTGAAACTGTGGGCAAAGGCTAATGTGATGAGAAATGAGATTCCTCAATTTCACCAACAAGAAATCCCATATAGACTAATAGGCTTTCACTTGGTGAGTTTACGTTTTTATTTCATAAACTGCTCATATCAATGGTAGTTGACGATTGTGAAATAGCTGTAACACTATCAAAATAACATTCAGTAACCTTCACAGAGGCTGCCTTTTGCTCTCGAGGCCTCATTCACAAAAATCATCACAACATAAGGTAGAAGCACCAGTAACCAACCATTCCCTGAAGTTAACCTCTAGGCTGTGCTATTTCCAACCAAGGCAACAATTGAAGTTTGGAATGTGTTTTTTTTGTCCTTTTCAAGGTAGGGAATTATAAGGTCATGACACATGCCCCCAAACTAGTGAGCAAGAAAGTAGTTTGGCTATGATTGAAATTGAAAGATTCTAGACATTGGCTATTGGTGAACATTCCTTTTTGGCTCCCAAAATTCAAAGTAATTTCAATTTTGGGAATAAAACTCTGAAAATTTTCCTATCCCCATATTTCTTATCTTACTACATGGGAAAAATTTCCACCACCTCATACTGCATACAATCTGCTTCAAAATTGTGTAAATGATCGGTTACTAGTACTTCTATCTTATTATAGAGAAGTAAAGTGAGGTTTGCCAAAAATCTAAAGAAGCCATGATATCAATTTGTCATTCAACAATCTACCATTTTGTCTGGAAAAGGATGGGTTGATGATCATGGAAATCATTCCTTTGGGGATCAATGAGAAGCATTAGCTCAAAAAAATCAAAGTCCACTCATTAGAAGTCAAAGTATTGTATGTAACTCTTTTTTCCACACAAAATTCTAAAGATGAAGACCTGCATTTCTATCTTGCATAGAAAGATCTTTTGTCATTCATTAGTCGAAAAATGGTTACATCATCCTTTAAAGGTTAAGGACTTTTTTTGATGGCATAATGAAGGGGTTGCATCATTGATACATTAGAGAAAATTCGGGGCCTCTGGAGGGCTGCTCCAGAGCCCTCCGAGGACCCTGCTGATTGGGTTTTTTATGGCTTCAAAATTATTTTTTCCCCTAAATCCGCCTGGATGAAGTTCCGTTGTCAAATTCTTGGCAATGGTTTAAAATCCGGAATAAAAGGACTAAAAAATTAGGGTTAAGGTATTCCAATGCACCTCAACCCTGATTTTTTAACACTTTTTAACACTTTGTATTTAACACCAAATTGTGCCAAAAAAAAATGTCCCAAAATTATCCAATCACCATCATCCACCACTTTTTTTTGGTAGATGTGTGAAGGACTAACTTCATTAACATTTGGTGAGTTATAAGGTGAGAGGAGGAGGTCTTTATGGAGTTGGAGTTGGAGTTGCGATAGGGTTCATAACCCCAATTCCATAAAGACCTCCTCCTTTCACCTTGTAACTCACAAATTGATGAAGAGGCTATTGAAGCTTGTAGCCTTTGGCTACTAGCTTCAATAGCCACTTAATTAATTTGGCTTAATGAAAAAAAATTAAGTTCATATTGTTTTAAAATAAGCCGAATTTAGTGGCTATTGAAGCTAGTTGCCAAAGGTAATTATCTTCAATAGCCACTTAATTTGGCTTATTTTAAACTTAATTTTTTTCAATGAAGTCAAATTAAATCCAATCAAGCCACATTGGATTTAAGTTACTTCATTGAAAAAAATTAAGTTTTAACATTGTTTGTAACATTTAAATCTGTAGAAACAATGGTCCATGTATTTAAAAATAAATAAAAATAAATAAAACTGCAAATATATTTTTTAGTCGCGAAAATAGTCACTGTCTGACTATTTTCATAAAAATCAGCTAGTCTGAGTACTCACTTTCGCCACTTTTGAGAATGTCATGCCCCTGTTTTAATAGATTGGTTTGGTCACTCTGGAGCAGCCCTCCAGAGGCCCGAAATTTTTTCTAATGATTTGTGAAATAAAGGGTAGACAACTAGTTTTTGTAATGTTTATAATTCAATATGAATCCGAAAAGAGTATGAGATAATTTGAAGATGAAAGCTTGATTGCTCATTGTCAAAACGTAGGAATTGTGTTTAAAGTAGAATTTCAAACCTCATTTTGACATAATAGAATAACATTTACTAAAACACTTTAAATTTAAAAAAATTGGAAAAGCAAGTTAACTTTCATCTCCAAAAATTCACTTGTGATTATGAGCTTACCAAAAATAGTTATAGACAAAATTCAAAGAGGATGTTTGAAAATGTCAAAGAAAATTTTCCTACCAACCCCAATCTCTGAAATTTGTTCATAACTTTCAATTGGAGGTTTGAAAAACGGATTTTTGGAGATGAAAGTTAGTTTGATTTCCCATATTAACTTAGTTCAACATTTTTTGAAAAAAAAATTCTACTATGCCTAAATGAGTTGTTAAATTGAAGTGTAAAAAGTGGATTGAAAGATTATAATGTTTGATCAAGAAGGTGTTAAAATTGTGATAGTGATTTGAATTCTTTCAATCCACTTTTTACAACTCAAATCTACAATTAATATTATAAAAATATGAAGTTAAAGGAAATAACTTGCACAACTATAACTGAATAAAGTTTTCAAAGTATATTCTACATTTTTTTTAAATAAATTTCTAATGTAATTTCCCCCCTAAAATTTAGTGTGTTTGAGATTCATTTCTAGAAGCCTCTAACACTAAAAAAGTCAAGATTTGCAATGGACACCCTTATACAAATCTTCAATAGAAAAAACATAAACAGTTTTTTTTAAATTGCATTATTGTTGCTTAAAATAGACTTTAAAGGATATTCTATTACAAAAAATATATTTAAAATATGAATCTAAAAAAAGTAAATTTCATTTAACTTCAAAGTTTAGTTGGAAATTTAGTTGACATCAAAGTATGGTGTTTTGGGCATTTAGGGGTTGAACTCATAGTGTAAAGTGGAAGCACCCTATTTCTATCACTTTAAAAGAGACTAGTGTAGCCGTGTGCCGTTGCCACACCCAAAACAAAAGTAAAAGTCATTTTAAAAACCAAAAATAACTCAAAACCCCATAACTTTCCCACCGTAGGTCCAAATGCCACAAAACAAAGCCCGTGCATCCCTCCTCGCCAAGGGTTTTCCAACAGTACCAAGAACGTGAGAATTTGACGCACGGTTCAAAAGATACATAATTTAACATGATTTAGTAATTTTAAGAACAAAAAATAACTCAGAAATCGATAACTTTCCCATGGTCGGTTCCAATGCCATGAAACCAAGCCCGTGCACCCTTCCCCACTGAGGGCTTTCCGACGGTACCAAGCACGCCACCGGGGGACGCACGGTCCGGGAGATCTCAACGTGACAAACAAAACAACAAAACAAAGAATATACCATGCAAACTTAATAGAAGAGATGGTGCAGTGAAGTTCTAAACATCAATTTCAAGATTTATTTTTTGCATATATATACCCAAATTGAATTAGAGATGATTGTAAAAGAAAATATTAATTTCCAAGGTTTGAAAAAAAATTTAAGGATGTAAATTATTAAAGTGAGATTTCATGAGCATCATAAGCCTACATTTTTATCATTTGTGTACAGAAAATATTTTGGAATAGTTGCATGTGCATATTTTAAAAATTGGTTTATGATTTTGTTTTGAGAAAGGACGCATCCATTTTCAACTATTGTAAACTTGTCAATCACCGCACAGATAAAACTCAAACCCTTCTCCACATAAATATAGAGACTTTGAAGTTTTGAAATTTGGCATGATTATTAAATGTCATGTCAAGATTCACCTTCAAAAAACAAAATGTAAATAGATTTCTTCCTACAAATTTTATTGCAATTTGAAGGTAATGAAGCTCAAATCTAGTCAAAAATTCTTTGCAACCAATCACCGCAAAGTGTGTGGTCATTGGGCGGTGATACAAAATTTTGTTCTCATCACAATAGAATTGGTAGTTGAATTGTGCGGTTAGTGTTTGGTCATTGGAGGGGTGTTTGTATGGTTAGTATTTGGTCATTGAAAGGTGTTGTTGTGCGGTGTTTGGATGTGTGCGGTAAATGGCCGATTTACTCTAAGTGTTTAGTGCATTTTTCTTATGAAAAAATTTGTCAATCTTTTATTGGAAAGTGTCACCTTCATCATCATCTTCATTATTTTTATGCAAAGCAAGGGATCTAGAATTGACAATGTACATGTTTGCATTGCTACAAATAATGTATCTATTGTATTGTCACTTCAGAGTACCAACTACATACCTTTTTTAACGTATATTTGCATAAAAGCCACTCTACCATGGAGTTACAAAACTTAAGCATGTAAACTATAAACACCACTCCTAGATTCATGACCAAGATTCCACCAAGACTTGTATTGATAGCCAAGAGTGCAAACATATAAACAATGCATATTGTAAGGGAAAAAATCAAACCACACAAACAATATTGGTTGCTCTTTTGATTGGATAGTTAGGGATGTAACATATGGCTAGTTCTTTTGAACCACCCTCCCTAAAATAAATAAAATATTTCTTGGAATATCCCCCATATATGTCATTGGACATCGGACATTTGATGACAAATGACAAACTATATAGGATCCATAATTGTATTTATATTTGCATCCATATTTTTATTCTCTCTCTATATTTATATTTGTATGCCACATTATATATTTGTATTCAAATTTGTATTCATATACCATACATGTATTCATATTTGTATCCATAATTAATTAGCTGATGTGGCCTTCAAGAATTTTTTACATAGTATTATTTTGAGAAGAAGGGAAATCTAGTTGTCTCTCTTTGAAAGACAATTTATTCTAAGGTGAAAACGCCCAAAACTGTCTGTACATCCATTTTTGACAAATAGACTTCTATTGAAAGTGTCCCTCCAAAGTCCAATTTAACCATTCCCATACTCAACTATGATTTGGTTGACAATTGATTATCTAGACTTTGGTTTCACAACCCAACTATGTGACAGTTTTAGTTGGCCTAGGGAGCTTCTACTTAAAAAATTTATAGTAATTACATGTCTTATCCAAAAACTCTATTTCTACTAAAACATGATTTTCAATTGTTAATATCAAAAATTTATTTTTTCTTACAGAAGATGCCTCCAACTATGCTAAATTACTTATATTGAAGATTTTGAGTGTTTTATCTTAATCCTTAAATGCTTCAGGCATCAAATTATAGTGTTGACAATACTTTGAAATTAAATAAATCCTAATCAAGTTACTATTTTTAGTAGTTTAAATTTTTGAAAAATTCATTATGAAGTCTAGTTTTAGCATCAAAAATTTGATTTTGAAATTGAATGATTATGATTTTTCTATTCAAGATTTTGTGCAAGGGTGTCCATGGCAAATCTTGATTTTCTACAATACAGTAGTGTTGAGGGCTCTTAACCTTTAACCCCTAAAGTTCCTTGACTATGTTCTCACCAAAAATGCTCCAAAACTGCCATTTCTAGTACAAGTACCAAAATTTTGAAAAATATCATTCTTGAACACATGTAACTGTAGGATCTTGTAGTACTCTGGTTTGAGAATATGTGGAAACAATTTCAGAAATTTCCATCTTGTAGATTGGAAGATATTAGCGTTTGAAGTGGCAAAAGTCCTTTTTTGGGCCCTGCGAAAAACCGGGCAGCTGCACTTCACAAGGTTAGATTATTATGAAAAAATTTCCAAAATGGTTGTGCTTCTTTGGATTCATTCTTCAAGGCAAGTTGGCTACATGCTTGAAAATTTTCAGATTATTTGAAATTGTACAACATATAGGAAAAAAATAGTAAATAGAAAGAAGTAGAGAATGGTTCAAAACACTAAATTGTTAAGAAGTTAATTATGGAATTGAAAAATGCCAATCCAAATGGTTGTAATGTTGTAATAAACAATCTACATTCTACAATTTTATTTTTTTTGAAAAATATTGAAAATTGAGTGAAATAAATGACTTCAAAGTTTATTTTAGAGTAGACAATCCATAACTGCCGGCAAACTAAAAATCCTCATAACGTTTGATTCATTGATCAGAATGGAATGATTCAAAGCTTTCCACGGACATATAAATCTAATAAACCAATTTCAAATTTTTATATTTGAAAAAAATGATTTTTTTTTATCTGCCCGGACTGCCCGAGTTGAGAAACAAACAACATATTAGGCCATAACTTTTGACTCGTATTTCCAAATGTCATGAAATTTGTTACATATGAAAGATATTCCTCGTCCCCACCTTCTTTAAAAATTTCAGCCCAAAATATGCAAATCTGCAGTCACACGTACTGACATACCTGCCCAAAATTTCTATGTTGCCAAAAAATGCATGTTGGTCCTTTAGGGGTTAAAAGTCCAAGGCCTTTTTGGCTTAAGAAACGTGATTGCTTTTGAAGTGTTATAGATCCAAGTGTTACTAAATTATAGAGATCTTAGTCATATAATCTTGTAGTGTACATGCTGTAGATGACGTGAATCAAATTTGGAGTCATTTGACCACATAGATTGCAAGATTGTAACATTTTAATGTTGAATTAGGGTTCGGAAATTTTCCTAGCAACACATTTGGTGGTGAAATTTGATTTCTAAATCTATACAAATGAAAAAAATTTAAGTTATAAAGTGATTGAAAACCAATATACAAACACATTGGTGAAAAAAAACATCATTTAATTGATTCATTGTGTTTGCAAAGTGACTTTGAAATGTCAAAAAATAGCAAGAAAAGTTGCAGAATACACATCTAAGGCTGAACTTCTTTCTACTAAAATGCTTCCCAGTCACTCATAACTTCTTGGATTGATATGAAATTTTAGACATGCAAACTATACTATTGTGCGCAACTTTTTCAATTTTTTTCAATTAGAAACAGACACTGTATGAAGAAGAAACAAGTCGCCAAAGTTCAATATAATCCTAAAACGTCAAGATTTTGAACTTTGAATTGCTCCCACACATTCAAAACAACTTGAATTGACATGAAAATTTTACCACCACAATTAAACTTCAAGGGGAACATAATCCAACAAATTTTTATTGAGAACTAACATTGGATGAAGGAGATACAAGCTCCCAAAGTTGCAGCCACCATATGCACTTTGGTGAACTGAAATTGAGCCTATGAACTTCGTTTGGCTTCCAAAAAATCAGTACATCTTGTATTGATCTAAAATTTTTACCACACAAACTAGAAAAGAGAACGCAAATTTTCCAACAAGTTTTATTGAATTCAGACATTGGATGCAAAAATTACAGTACTTTGAATTGGACTTGAAGCTATGTGAACACTTCAGTTGGTCCCCTGAGTGCAGTGAGTTTCACGTGTCCAACGTGGCGTACACCTGGTGCCGATGGCGTTCCCTAAAAACGTCTGTGCACGACAGCACGGACGGGCTCTTCACATCTACCAAACTTCTCTATCTCGGATTTCACACACATTCAATCTCTCCGGATACAGATTCAAAATTCTCGTAGATTTCAGTGCCCACGGCTACCCAATCCTTATAAAAGAAGGCCACAAGTTACTGCACTTCGAGCCGTTTCATGCACTTGAACTGTTTTGCCGTTTGCTTATTTCTGTGTGTGTCGATAATTCTACTGCACACTTTCTTCCTGAGCATTTTGGAGATTTCTTCCGTTCGAGAGATCGATAGGTAGCAACCATGCAGGCTGTGAAGCATGCCGCTGCGTCCGCTAAGGAGAAGGTGAACAACGCCACCGCCAAGGTGGAGGAGAAGATGAACAAGGGCAAGGCCGCTGGCAACGAGAAGGTGAGTGACAATCCCCGGTTTCCTCATTCCATTGCTGTCCATTCATTGCTTTCGTATTGTGCTTAACTTAATAGTCTGAACTTCGAATTCTCGTGTCTAGAATCTTGTTGTTTTCAATGGGTATCCCCTTTCAAGTGTTGAATCCCATTGTTTTCATATCTTGGAGAAGAGTCGATCATTGTAACCCACATATATTGTAGATGCATTATGGGTATCCTGGGACGTTGAACAGAAAATTCTACTCCTCTGTATGTATGTACGTCATGACTTTGAACACAATGGGATTCTATCCCGGGACTTCGAACTCAATGGATTTTATCCTGGCACCTTGTCGTTATTACCCTTTGTAATCAGCTTGTCTACATGTACCATCTCACTTCTGATTTCTTGTTCGCACACGTTTTTCAAACCCCAACACGAGCTTAAGAATATTTGTTTGTGTGTGTATAGTACCGCTTTTGTCGCTCTGTCTCAGCAGGGATTTTAACATGAGGTTTTGTGACATGGTTGCAGACTGATAAGGTGTTGGCTTCGGACGACGTTGGCAAGAAGGAGGCGGAAGCCCGCAGGCAGGAGCAGAAGGGCGCAGCGAAAGCAGAGACGGGGCAAAAGAAGGCGGACCACGCGCAGGAGAAGCAGGAATTGAAGCATGAGGTTAATACTCGCCAGGCCATTACAGGTGAGGCATACGAGAACGCTGACACGGGTGTTCGTGACCACACCACCACCTAACTAAGTGTATTTCTGTGTGCAAGTGTATTTCTGTGTGCAAGTGTATTTCTGTGTGCATTTGAATATCTGTCCCCTTGTAGATATGTTGCGGGAGATATTAATTGTTTCGGAATTGATTTGGGATTGTGCGTAGCATTCATGGAAGGCACTGGATATTGTCGGTGCCTGGCGTCTGTTCCTCTGCAACCATTTTGTGTAATTTAATTCGCCTTGCACGCACTTCTAATTTTCTAATTTGTTTCTCCATTCCTTTCTGTTCAATCCCTTCTGTTTACTTCAAGACGTTCTGTTTAGTTTGCACTGCAGTGCTTATGGCGAATTTCATTAAAATGGCGGTATTCCATGTGCCATTTTCACACCGTGACATCTAGGATAAATGTACATTTCTAACATCTAGGTCAGTTTTAGATTTCAGAATCTAGGACTAGCATAGATATCAGACCGTGCAGTTTGAAAAATCTAGGATAGATATAGATTTTAAATATCTAGGACAGGTGTAGATTTAAAAAAACTAGTACTGGTATAGATTTTGGTACAGAAAAAACAGTTCAGACTGTGCGGTCTGAACTGCTAAAAGTGCCAAATTAACGGAATACCGCCATTTTAATGAAATTGGCCATGCTTACACATGCATGCAACATTGATGTTGAATCATTACATGCTTGGAATATGCATTTGTGTGTGGCGCGTGTGTTTTGGAGCTGCTGAGAAGGTAGTGTGGAATTTAGATGTTTACTAGGAAGTAAGGTGGAGGACGCATTATGGCAGTGTAGAATGTTCTATTTCTGTGCCAGTAGAGATGAGTAAATGATCGGTTGTGGCGCAATGTGGTGCATTATGATTGGCTACAAGTCTAATGTGGTGCATCTTGATTGGGTACAGGAAATTCGATTTTGCAATCTATGAAATAGGACGACCTATATGACGAGTATGGGACAAAGAAAATCTTCACCTAGGAAATTCACGGTAATTTTGTTTTGTGAAATAAAATTGTGAAAAATTATGGAATCCTTTTGAAATCTATTTCTGTACGGTGGAAAAATTTCCACTCAACGTACCTGCACTCCAGATATGCTCAATTGCTGAAGTGGTTGGAAATGAGTCATCTACCTCAGTCACTATGTTTAGTTTCCTTGCATTAATTTGTCTTTGCAAGGATCTGTTTAACTTGTTCTTGGCAATTAAAATATTTCATTCTAACAGTTTTGTAGAGGGTAAACCGTACAATTTTGGATTGCCCACTGCATGAATTTGTGGGCAAAGACCAATTTGATGGGAATTTGTAGTCCTCAATTTCGTTGATAAGAAATCGCTTGTAAACTGATAGATAGGCTTCTACTTAGTGGATGTATGTATTTATCCATCACAAACTGCTCACAATTGTAAAATAGCCTTCCCAGAGGCGGCCTTTCCTCTCGAGGCATCATCCTCACTAACTCAAGGCCTCATCCAAAATCCTTTCTTTTCTATGTTTTTTTATACTACTCACTCTCAAGGTAGCCTAAATTGATGCTTGTTTGTCTTGAAGATAAATTCCATAAACTATGAGGGATTTATTACACTAAATTCCACAGAGTAGGTAGCATATTGCATTAAATTCCATAAACTAAGGTAGAAGGCTCAAGAAGCGTCGATGTAAGAAGAAAGAGCCATGTGTGGATGGAAATATTTCTTACATAATTTTGGTTGGAAGAAAATTGAGGAACAGTAGTCAGTGGCAGATTTTTACAAAATTTTCAGACTGCCCTTGAATCAGATACCATTTTCCAAAGTGGAAGTGCCGTACGCCGCTATGTAAGTTATGTTCATTAATAAAAAAGAACATGTCTTTGAATACAGCAAAGGACTCCACGAAGTGCTCTTGTCAATCCTTGGAGCGCCCACTTCATTTGAAAAATGACGCCGCGGACATTGCTGCTGTCCCCACCAGAGAGCTACATCTTCATCCTATGGCGGCGCCTGAATGTTTTGAGAAGGATGGTCAGAGGGGCGGAAATGAAGTTTCAGATTTTGTTCAGAAGTTCTTTCAATTCTAAGGTCCTCTTAAAATAGTCCACTACACATCATCATTCAATTCATTGCCCATTGTCAGAAGTTTTTTTTGCTTGCTATTAAACCACATTTGAAGCATCTACTCTGAATTCGTACACACATCGTAGTGCATTCTATGAACCCTAATCCCATGGCACCAAGCCGACGGGCACACCCTCGCCAGAACTTTGCCCAAATCGAGAGGAGCGCGAATCCCATGCTCAAATCGATCGCAATGCTAAAAGCTATTTAGAGCGAGTCAAGCCAAATTAAATCAAATCAAGCAAAACGAAAGCTGCAGCATACTCTCACAGGAAGACAATAGCTCATTGACTTGAGGAGCTTTCAAATTGAACGCAAATTTACAAAACAAGTGAGGCATCAAAAATCCCGTTTCATGCCAATTCAGAGGGTGTACAACAAGGGTCCTCTATTCTAAGTCTTACTGCTTAACCCTAAACCGACAGACATTGACAGCCTGCACACTCATTTGCCTGAAGAATTGACCTCATAAACTTCCTGTGGCAATGGACCGTCAACCCCCCTGCAGCATTGACAGAAAAACACACCAGCAGCCAAATGAAGATTCCAAATGAGAGACCCAACTTGCTGACGATTCAGAATACCAGTCTTTTAGAAATTTGCATCTCCATCGCAAATCCAGTCTCTCTTCACGAGCTCACACAACCTCCTCTCTCTGAGTTGCTTCTATTGCTTGCGTTTCTAGGGCAACCTCATAGGCAGGCTGATACCCAGGTGCTCAGATACCTCGTCACTCCGGTTATCTCCTTCCTCGTGCCCAGACCTTTTCCCTGTTAGTTGCAGCGCCAAACTCAGACTGTCAGATTCTAAGTTAGCATTCCGATCGATGGTCCCTCGCAAAATCCCGGTTTGACCCAAATTCGTGATGCTCGATTTCGGGATGAGAGCCACAAACTTCTGCTGTGCTTGAAAACTGACGTATTGCCTGCATTTTGGGTGCGGAGGCTGATGATTCTGCGGAAGCGGAGAGGTCGCGTTGCCTGAATTGACGAAGTTAAGATTAGTTGGCTATGGAGATGAAGAACACGGCGGGGGATGCGCTCCGTCAGGCGTTCATGTCCAAGGAGGATTACGCCGAGTTGCGCGAGGAGGAGCGCGCGTGGTCGAGGCTGCAGAAACCGTTGTGCATGATGGCCATCACCGTGGTGTGGACGGTGGTGGTGGTGTCTATGATGGTCATGGTGGACGTGGTGTTCGCCGTGAGCGGACAGTCGTATCCGTTTTGCCAGAAGCGGCGGCTGCCTGCGGGTGCCATGGCGCCGCCTGCGCGGAGCGAAGAGTTGCCGAAGTTTGTATATACGGAAGAAGAAGCTGTGGATGCGTTCTGGCTGGTGGTGTTTCTGCCATCCTCCTTCGTCTTCGTCTTCGCCACCATCTATTTCTTAGCTGGTGCGTTTTTTGGACCTGATCTTTGGATCGAATTTCAATTGGTGTCAGATTGCCTCTGTTTCCCGAATTCCGACTGATGTCAGATTGCCTCTGTTTGTTGAATTCCGACTAGTGTCAGATTGCTTCTGTTTTCCGAATTCTATATTGGCGACGCGCTTTTTGCAAATGTACTCTGCCTATGCTTCCATAATTTTTATGAACCGATCATCTCGTTCCCTCTCACATTGTGAATATTCGAGCTATTGATGAATGATCCGCAAGCATTCCGAGGATGCACAGAATGCCTTGTCTTTGCGAACTTCTAGTATTTGGAATGGTACTTTCAAGCCCTGTGAGGGTTTAGGAGTTGCTGAGGAATTTTGAAGAATCTATTGTCGGTTTCTTGGTTTGGAGACCTAATTGATGCCCTGTTTGGAGACAAGCTATGGCTATAGTTGATTGATCGCTTTAACTATCAGCGATAGAGAGATGTATGCAGCGAGAGGATCAATGTGTGAGGGTGCCTGAAAAGAGCAGCCTGTGCTCTGGTGTACAAAAGATCGAAATCTTACTCCCTCAGTGTTGTGCTGCTGCCCTTGCAGGAATCTCTGTTGCCTACACGGCTCCGGAAAGGCATAGCTGCCTGCGGGTTGTGGAGAACGACTGTTGTGCATCACGTCGAGGTGTGTGAGACTCTCCAATGTACCCCCTTTGTCTGTGCACAAATTGGGTTCCATGTTTTTTATGTAGTTTTCAGTAGGTTATATGGGAACTTTCTTTTGTCCAATTGTGATTATGGTTTTGATGAACACATGCAATGTTCATCATTGATTCTGATGGTGTAAAATTTGGATCCTTCTTAATTAAGCACGATCAATGAAATTGATGTCAAACGTTTCATCGGCAATGTGGACACTTATTTCCACATTGGTGTGTGAAACAATGTACTTGTATCTTGCGCAAAGTTGAGAGTCGAGAATCATGGCCATTTACATCCTGAGTCTATGAATAAGTGTCCAAATTTGGCCTCACGTTTTTTCAGTAGTTTTGAGTAGGTCATAAGGGAACTTTCTTTTGTCCAATTTTACGTGAATTGACGATCATATGCAATGTTTTTCACTGATGTGGGGGATATAAAATGTGAACCTATCTGAATTATGCTTTTCGAAATGTGATCAATGAAATCGGACGCGTATTTCCGAACAGCGATATCTTGCGCAACGTAAGAAATGTCTCAGAGTGTTGAGAACTATGGCCATTTTGCCAAAGAAATGCTGTAATCTTTGTGACTTCGGAGCTTGAACCTGGAATGGCATTGTATGCAGGTGGTGTGCGATGTCTATCCACTCTCAACTTGTCATTCATGATCACGTTCGTGCTCCTGTCCATCTTCATGGGCATCTTCATTTTGCGACTCGGAACCCCTTGCTCGATTGCTCTCTTCTGGTGTTACGAAGTGGCATGCTGGGGCCTCATCATTCTGTTAGGCTCCACAGCTTTCCTGCTGCAGAGAAAAGCTGCGGTGATCCTGGACGCGGGGGAGTATTACGGCCACCGCGAAAGGGGTGTGGAGCTTCTGGAAGCCATGGCCATCACGCCAGAGATGGAGGGTCGAGTGGCGGTGGGGTTCAAGTCGTGGATGGGGCCTGCACATTCGTTTCTCTCGGACGACGAAGAAAACAACGGAGGCTCCTCTTTGTACGAGGGCCTGGATGTCGAAGAGGTGTGGGAGGGCGATGCTACCGAGTATCTCGACGCTTCGGAACATCCCTCCAAGTCTTCGTCCATGATCGGCTGAAAGCTTAATACCTTTCTCGTTGTACAGTACTCGTTTCCCCTGTCGCTCTTATGCAAGAGAGTGAAGGTCACATATACTTTTCAGGGAGTGTGGACAGCATTGATTAACAGGAATTCCGAGCTCTCAAATCCAGAGAAGAAAGGGCTTGCTCATGATAGAATGGCTTCTGTGACTGTGCCCTGTAAGGGAATATTGATATTTCTATGAAAACCTTTACCAATCCAGTCCTCCCTCTTTCTGTGTGCGTTTGGTTCATCTATCTACATTTCTCTTCTTTCTGTCACTATCTCTGTGGCGAGAATGATTCTTGGTTTGATTGCAACTGCATTTGTGTGCTGAGCTCTTAGAATGGGAATAACGAGGTCCTTGATGTGCCAAATGGTGCTTTTTGTTTTTCGGTTATGGACATGTGGGAGAGTATTCTTGCAGTTCGGATCAGTTTGCGGCGAAGAGTCAGATGCTGTCGTTGGAAAAATTGATAGATGTTGCAATGGCTTAGTTAGGACAGGTTCGCATTAGGTGAATCAGCCTACTGGTGAATCTTACTGGGCCCGTGGAATCCCTATGATTCCGTCACTTTGGAACCACATTGGAAGTGGAGCCCAAGTTTACGCACTTTGATGTCTCTGGTTGCAGTGGAGATATCTTCCACAAGGTTCAACTGAGAAAATATGTGTGGATTTTCAAGATATTTGTTTCGAATTCTGACAGTTAATGTGCTTACTGCCGAACCTCAACTTTGGTGGGGATTATCTGGTATTGGTGAAGAGGTATGTAAGGTAATCACACGAAGAGTCTGAATAAGTATCTGATGATTTTGAGTACTGTTCCTACTGAAATTTTTGGAAATCATATGAAAAAAATATGAATTTGAGGAGTATGCAAAATCAATCCTTGTTTCTCCAGGGCTCATTTTACGTAAGAAGCTGTTGGAGGTGGCTTATGGGAATCCATACCTTAAGACAGGTTGTTTGTTTGTTTTGTTTTGTTTTGTTTTGTTTTGTTTGTCATGTCGCGATCTCCCGGACCGTGCGTCCCCCGGGGGCGTGCTTGGTACCGTTGGAAAGCCCTTGGCAAGGAGGGGTGCACGGGCTTGGTTTGGTGGCGTTCCGACCTACAGTGGGAAAGTTATGGATTTTTGAGTTATTTTTGGATCTTAAAAATTAGGAAATTATGCTAAATTATGTATCTTTGGAACCGTGTGTCAATTTGTCATGTTCTTGGTACCGTTGGAAAGCCCTCAACGTGGAGGGATGCACGGGCTATGTTTCGTGGCGTTTGGACCTACAGTGGAAAAATTACGGGGTTTTGAGTTATTTTTGGTTTTTTAAATGACTTTTACTTTTGTTTTGGTTGTGGCAACGACACAGGGCTACACTAGTCTATCTATTAAGTTTGCATGGTATATTCTTTGTTTGTTTTGTTTTGTTTTGTTTGTCACGTTGAGATCTCCCGCACCATGCGTCCCCTGGTGGCGTGCTTGGTATTGTCGGAAAGCCCTTAGAGGGGAGGGGTGCACGGGCTTTGTTTCATGGCGTTTCAAGCTACGATGAGTAAGTTATGGATTTTTGAGTTATTTTGGGATCTTAAAAACTACTAAATTATGCTAAATTATGTATCTTTTGAACCGTGTGTCAATTTGTCATGTTCTTGGTACCATTGGAAAGCGCTCGGCAAAGAGGAGTGTGCAGACTTTGTTTGGACCTACGGTGGAAAAATTATGAATTTTTGAGTTCTTTTTTGTTTTCAAAATGACTTTTACTTTTGTTTTGGTTGTGGCAATGGCATAGGCTATACTAGTCCATACCTGTAAGTTCGGTTGTTTGTTTGTTTTGTTTGTCACTTGGGGATCTCCTGGACCGTGCCTCCCCCGGTGGCGTGCTTGGTACCATCAGAAAGCCCTCGATGAGGAGGGGTGTATGGGCTTGGTTTCGTGGCGTTCTGACCTATTGTGCGAAAGTTATGGATTTTTGAGTTATTTTTTGTTCTTAAAAATTATTAAATTATGCTAAACTATGTATCTTTTGAACCATGTGTCAATTGGTCACGTTCTTGGAACCATTGAAAAGCCCTCATTAAGGAGGGGTGCACATGCTTTGTTTTGTGGCGTTTGGACCTACGGTGGGAAAGTTATAGATTTTTGAGTTACTTTTGGTTTTAAAAATGACTTTTACTTTTGTTTTGGTTGTGGCAACGGCACAGGGCTATACTAGTCCATACCTTAAGTTTGGCTGTTTGTTTTGTTTGTCACTGTGAGATCTCCCGGACCGTGCGTCCCGCGGTGGTGTGCTTGGTACCGTCGAAAAGCCCTCGGCAAAGAGGGGTGCATGGGCTTGGTTTGGTGGCGTTTGGACCTGCAATGGGAAAGTCATAGATTTTTGAGTCATTATTGGATCATAAAAATTACTAAATTATGCTAAATTATACTCCCTCCGTCCCAAAATGATCTTTCTGTTGGCCTTAATTTTTTGACCCAAAATGATCTTCATGTTGCAGTCTATGACTTGCAAATTGGTCAAATTTGACTTTCGATTGCTATTGAGGACCAACAAAACAACTTTGAGTAATAGTTCCCCCTCCATTCATGCAATCACTAGTCAAAAGATAAATAAAATAATTAATGGGGTCAGTCAACATTGTTTGTTTGTATTTTTTGCATCTCTTTGAATATTGCCCAATTGAAGGAGATGAAGCTTTTGGAGCTGGAATAAAGGGCTGCACATGGGCTTAGGCACATACTAAATGTTTACAAAATGATAACCTCACTCTCAACAATTAATTGACCACTGATGATCTTTGAAAATGCCCAAGAAATTCTACTTTTCAATATTCCAAAAACTATATTTCAAAAAGGACTTTGAAACTCAAAGTTTCTAGAATGCTAGGAGTACACCAAACTCTACTTATAGTACAAAATAGGTTTTTAAATGTTATTTTTGCCTTAATCTAGAATGTTTTGTCCAACAAGAAGATCATTTTGGGACGGAGGTAGTATATCTTTTGAACCATGTGTCAATTTGTCACGTTCTTGGTATTGTTGGAAAGCCTTCAACGAGAAGGGGTGCATGGGCTTTGTTTTGTGGCATTTGGACCTATGGCGGGAAAGTTTTGGGTTTTTGAGTTATTTTTTGGTTTCTAAAATGACCCTAAACTTTTGTTTTGGTTGTGGCAACAGCTTAAGTCCATACCTTAAGACAGGCTATTTGTTTTGTTTGTTTGTTTTGTTCGTCACGTCGAGATCTCCCGGACCATGCGTCCACCAGCGGCATGCTTGGTACCGTTGGAAAGCCCTCGGCGAGGAGGGGTGCATGGGCTTGGTTTAGACCTGTCTTGGGAAAGTTATTGAATTTTGAGTTATTTTTGGATCTTAAAATTTACTAAATTATGTATCTTTTGAACCATGTGTCAATTTGCCACGTTTTTGATACCATTAGAAAGCCCTCAACAAGGAGGGGTGCACGGGCTTTGTTTTGTGGTGTTTGGAGCTACGGGGGGAAAGTTATGGATTTTTGAGTTATTTTTTGTTCTAAAAATGACATTTATTTTTGTTGTCAAAAAGCTCTTGCAGGAGGAGTGCACAGGCTTTGTTCCGACCTACGGTGGGAAAATTTTAGACTTTTGAGTTCCTTTTCATTTTAAAAATGACTTTTACTTTTGTTTTGGTTGTGGAAACGGCACAGGGCACACTAGTCCATACCTTAAGTTTGTTTGTTTTGTTTTGTTTGTTATGCTGAGATCTCCTGGATAGTGCGTCCCACGGTGGCGTGCTTGGTACCGATGGAAAGCCCTCGGCGAGGAGGGTTGCACAGGCTTTGTTTCATGGCATTTGGAAGTATGGTGTGAAAGTTATGGATTTTTGAGTTATTTTTGGTTCTAAAAAATGAAAAAATTACTTTCACTTTTGTTTTGGCTGTGGCAACGGCACAGGGCACACTAGTTGTGCTTCATAATATCAAAGCCTTCTCGAATATGCTAGGGCTGACCAGGTCCTTCGCTACAATAGTCCTGTCCAACTATCTAAGGTAGATCCCCCATTTCCGATCACTTAAGCAAATCGGACCATGTACAACATCGGGAAAATCAAGAAATAAATTTTCCCGTGTGCAGAAATACATTTGATAAGGATTCCGTACTTTTGGAGACCTTCATTCTTCCAAACGAAATTACTATAAATTTTAAACAGAAAGATTCTGTTTGCCCTCAAACTGTGATATAGGGTATTCCATTTCCGACCGACGTATGCTTCAAACCCTATGGCCAATCACCAAGCTTCAGGAGTCATCAAGAGTCATCATTTTTTGGTGTCCAGTTGATTGGAAATAGAGCACAGTGTGTTTTGGAAACAAACCACCCTATTCTACAGAAATGGGATACTGATTGGAAATGGGGGATCTACCTTAGGACCAACTCATCTCTTGCATCTAATCCATAGTCCCCAACCAAATGAAATCTACAATGCAATTTCAATGAGAAATAAGCTAAAACGAACCTCTTGTAGCTTTGTTGCTGCACTGCCATCTGTACAATGAAGGAAGGACAGGGTTACTGCATCTCAGTCAAATTTTTTTCCTAAAAAAATGAGGTCAGATGAATGCTAAAAATAGAAAATGCAACACTGTTTCTCCTCCATACCAAAACTAATTCGCACACCACATTTTCCGAATTTCTTAGCGGTTTCTATTTTAATTACTTTCCACCTTGATCTTCGGAACCTCTTCGTCTCCTGGGAGTCGATCCTGGCTGTGCAAAATTCTGGAATGATTTTTTCCACTGTTGAGTCAACACTCATGTGGCACGACCGGTAACTCCCTGTAGTAATGTAACGTACTGTAGTCCCCAGAACAGAATGTTCTCCCCATTGTTTACAATCTGCACTAGAATTTGCACCGTTCTGTAGAAAAGGAAACAGAGTCTCTACTACCTAGCTGCGTCTTTGTAGGCCTTCAATTGATAGCGCAAAGAAGTTTGCAAAAATCCAGGAAGCAGTCAAAGCAGTCGGCTCCACTCTCTCAGAGACGAAGCAACGCAGGCCCACCCCAACGCAGAGTCGCCACGGACTGGCGGGCCTAGTCGGAGACACAGAATCCAAGTCCGCCGGCGCAATATCAGGGAAGCACCCTCATGGGAAGCAGACAGCAATGCCCACGTTATTTTTTTCTTACTTTAATATTAGAATCATACACTAGAGTGAAGACTACTGATGCACTGATCGATGCCCAGATTCTTGGGACTTGGGAGGCACTCAGCCAGCTCCGTCCTGCCTTGGCTGCTTGCTGAGCTCGAGGTTCGCCTTTTGAAGCAGTCGTCACTTCGCTTTTTTACTTTAGCCCGGTCACCCAACTGACTGCGTTGCACGACCTCCGTTGTTGCAACACAACAATCCGTCAACTCTTGGATGCAAGCCCAGGTTTTTGCTCTTAGGCGCCATCACCTTCGCTTGCCCTGTTTTTTGGCTTTGAATCTGGTGCTTTCGTCTCTCCCGGGGATCCAATTAATTTTGAAAGGTGTGGACTTGGTTCTCGACGTCTGTCTGTTGAATCTGTACGTGAATCTCGTATGATCTATTGCTTGCTGATGTTGCTGGGGACCCTTTTGTGGATTGTTAGGTGGCTTGAAGTCGTGAGTTTGGGACTGACTGGTTGCCGATTTGGGGTCTGCTCGCAATTTCGTCTCCTTGAGTGAGCTGCTCTTGCGTTTCGTCTGAGGTAGAGCGCGTTGTTGGAAGCTCCCCTGTTTCGCTTCGAGGACATTGATGGTGCATTTCTGGTCTGCATGCTATGAAGAAGAATCACAGAATTTGGTCTTGGTTTTGTTAGGGATTCCAATTGGCTTTGGTTGCGCTTCTTTCTCTGATCTGTTCCGTATCTCTCGACTTTTTAGAAAAAGGATATGATTCTGGGTAGGGCGGAACGTTCTGGTTACGTACAACGCGGGTGAGGTGAAGCATCTGGAAATTGTCATTACGCGTTTTGGGGACTTGCCGACACGGTCTCGTTGGTTGCTTCGCCGTGTTGCGCAGTGGGGTCTTGTAGTAGGGTTTGTTCTGAGCAGGTTCTGCGGAGCCAATTTTTTTCCAACGACGCAGATTGCGACCATGAAAGAGCGCGCTTAGGTCTCAGAATGATATTAATATTGGAAATCTATTGCGTGGGAGTGTGCTCTTCCATGTTGTGCGTGCGGAGATTCTCAGTAAGAGCGTGTTCTGGAGATTGTCCAGTTCTTGAGCTTTAGGTTCTTGTACATTTTTTTTTGTGGATATCGAAAGTATACACGGTGAGATCGAGTGTTTGGAGTCCTCAGATCACGTGACTCCCTCTCAGATTTGGAATTCGGATTAGGTGAGGAATTTTTGGAAATTAGGGTTAAGGTGGATAGTGACCACACTTCCTTTTTTTGCTTTTTGACTTCGGAAACCGCTGAGATTCTGTTCTACTGGCATTTCATGTGTAAGATTGGACAGCTGCTTGTCTCATTTGTAATTAATTCTGTTATTTCGATTCAAGTTCTTGCTGCTTGACTACTAGATGTTGCATCGACGTCTAGCCGGATGCCTGTATAAACACTGAGAGTTTGTAATCCTTGCGTTCCCTTCTTTTATCAGTTGTGTGTATAACATATCAGGGTCTCTTCATCTCCCATGGTTTGTTAATGGTTACTGTCTATTTTACGATGAAACTCTTCGGAAGTGTGTATCAAGAGTGTTGCTTTAGTCTCTAGGTGGCGCACTGAGCTGGGCACTTCACATCAGAATTACGAACATCCAGGATGGTTGTAAATCCAAGCTGAAATTTAAACTGCTTCGGTGGTTGCTAACCCAAGCTGATGCTGATTTAGAATTTGTGACAGTTGTGTGTCCAGTCGAGTACCTGTTGTATTGGAGGATCTCGTTAAAGAGGGAGGATGTGCATCTGATGCCCATGAAATCCTTTTCTCGCAGGACTTCACTCGAATCCATTGCTGTGTCGTTGAATTGAGGAATGGATATCGAGCAGTGTCAAGCAAGGCATTCAGCAGGAGCTTTGAAGCCCAGGAGCTCCTGAACCAGGCTTGCATGAACTTGCTTTCATGAAATGATGGGGAATCAAGATGGAGGGGCTTGGGGTTTGGGCAAATGGTCCATGCCTGCCAAAGCCTCCAACTTAGAGTACCCTGGATCCTACTATGCTAATAATACTGCACCAAGTGCTCCTCCTCCTGCAGCTCCGAGTGCTCCTCCCGCTTCCTATCCTGCTTCTGCACCCCCGAAAGAGAGCTTGTACCCGAAAATTCATCAACCAGCTCAGCCAGGCTATCCTTCCCAGGGGCAGTATCCTGCACCTCCTGCACCTCCTGCAAGGCATGCGTCATGGAATTCTGGAGCCAGTTTTCAACATGTGCCACCTGCGTATGACAGCGCCTCCTATTCCCCTTACACCTCGGAGTATACTCCATACACACCACCGGCACCTCCCGGAGGATATGCAAATCCTCACTATCAAAGTGCTAATTCAGCTCCTCCTCCTCACTATCAAAGTGCTAATTCAATTCCTCCTCCTCACTATCAAAATGCTAATTCAATTCCTCCTCACTATCAAAATGCTGCTGATCCAGCTGTTCCTTATGGCTTGCCTCCTGTTCCTGGGTACCCACCGTATTCTCAAAGTGGGAGTAATCCATATACCAACTCGCCTGGACCGTTTGGAGCTCCTTCTGTGCCACCAGATATGTGTCAACGTCCTGGGTTGACACATCACGACAGCCTCCGATTGGGTGGCAGTGGTCGAGACGAGGACCTATTCCGAGCTCAAAGCATGGGTAATGATTTCTGTAGCACAAAGTGTACATTCCTTGGTATAAAATGTGCTTGTTTTCCCTTGGAAATTTTTGAATGGCATTGAGTTGAAAGCTCTGCACTTGTGAAAATGTCTGATTCAATTCATCATATTGTGAAAAATGTACTTTAGATGGGTCCTAGTTCTATACCACAAGAATCAATGAATTGGTCCTCCTGTTTTTTAGTAGTTTTAAGTAGGTCATGTAGGGGACGTTTTTTGATTTCAATTTTATTCATTCTTGATGTTGTTACTTCCTCGTGTTCTCCTTGAGCTGCTTATAGACTCTCCAGCTCGAGGTCAGCGTATTGAATGTCAAATGAAGGATCTTCTGAGCTTAGTGGTTAGATCTGAGATATATGATAGTGCACATTATCGATTTCAGGGCTCTGTGCTAATTGTCCATCAGAGATCAGCATTGATAGCTTCATCATACGTGAGGTGTGGAACTTAGAAAGGAGATTGTGCACACTCGAGAAGGTCGATATGTTCATCATTCTTACCGAAATTATGACATTGGCTTCTTATGTTGAGAAATTGCATTCATTTTCCTGATACCCTAATTTCCTCTTGTCGCAGGGGGACCCTATTCTCGTACGGATTCGGGAGCTCCGGGTGGGATTCCACCTTACTTTCGGACAGATTCAGGTTCTGTGGGTGGACCTTCGCCTTTTGCTCGGATGGATTCAGGACCTGTCGCGAGACCTCAGGAGTATTTGCAATCTATGAGCCTACAACCCCCAGTGTACCATTCCGGCCCTATTTATGGTGGTAACGCAGGTGATTTCCTCGTCTCTGTGATGCAAATCACTTCAGATTGAAGAGGAACTAATTGGTCATAATTTAGATTATTTTCAATTTTTTTCTCGCGTCAGATGGGGTCAGTGTCAACCTATGAAAGTTAATACCAAGTGTCTGAACTAAACATTGAAATCCCACTTTGGAAGATCATAGCCAATTAGTTTATCAAATTTCTAAAACACGTTATACTTCTACAACATATTTCAAAGGTGTAGGCTATGATTTCTTCTTTCTAGTGGCACATTTGTTGTCTTCTTTAAACTTCCCAAATGATTCATTTCACGTCTTACAGATATGGAGTCGGCCACTTTTGGCCATTGAAACACTTACGGGTTGCAAAATGAAATCAAAATGTGCTCTATTAGGTGTGGGCTTCCTATAAATAGATGTGTAGACATTGTAACTGTTTCCTTGATGAGTTTCATTTAACAACTTTTTTTCATCTCTAGGCTCGTCGGGTAGTGGCTAATATGCACACCGTATACTAACAGCTGAATCCTGTTGTGTCTGTATTTGCAGGTGGTGGAGGAAATCAATATGTTTCCGGTGCTGCTCATCCCATGAGTCCAAATGCTCATCCCATGAGTCCAAGTGCTCATCCCATGAGTCCAGGAAGCACTGGGACAGACATAGTCCCCCAAATCCCACCACGTCATTACACCACACCTCCCACTTTGCTTCATGGAACGCTGGAGGTTAGCATCTTCCAGGCCGTGCGTTTGCCGAATATGGACGGGTTAACCCAAAAGTTCTCAACCCTTACATCCAGTATGTCCATCACACAGAAAATGCCCGTGAACAGTGATCCTTACGTCACAGTAGTCCTGGCCAATGCCAGAGTGGCTCGCACGCGCGTTATCAAAAACGATGCCAATCCGAAGTGGGAGGAACACTTCTCCATCCCAGTGGCTCATCCCGTGCATGACATAATTTTCAGACTGAGAGACCAGGATGTGATAGGGACGGACCACATTGGGGATGTGAAAATACCCGTGGAGAGAGTGCTCAACGGAGGGGTCGTCCATGGCTGGTTTGATGTGATCAATCCACAAGGGAAGCCAACGAAGAAGCAGGCTCAGCTGGAGCTCAAAGCCAGTTATATCCCAGTGGAGCAGGATTCGGTGTATATGCAGGGAATCGCAGGGCTTGATTCCCATGCGGTACCGCAGACGTATTTTCCTTGCAGAAAGGGATGTCGACTCACTCTTTACCAGGACACACATATCTACGACCACACCCTTCCAACTATTCGTCTGGATGGTGGCAATCTGTATGAACCCAGGCCTTGTTGGGAAGATTTGGTTGCAGCGATATGGAATGCGAAGCACCTGATTTACATTGCAGGCTGGTCTGTGTATGACAAAGTGAGACTGATACGAGATAGTAAGCGCCCTGTTCCTGAAGGAGGGAATATGACACTTGGTGAGCTACTCAAGTCGAAGGCCACTCAGGGAGTTCGTGTGCTGTTGTTGATCTGGGATGACAAAACATCACATGACCTTTCGTTTATCAAGACGGTAAGATTATTACCCCTTGGCTTATTTACTTCTTTTGTGTATTAAGCCTTGTGTTCTCATAGTTCAATTTCTCATTTTCTTGGGGACTGCGAGTGTCAATAGTCACCATTTCAGCTGGGATATGAATTTGTATTCTGTCCGTAGAAGAGTTGAGCAAGAATTTGAACTTAGATCCTCTTTCCTGATTTCAGGATGGTGTCATGAATACGCATGATGAGGAAACTAAGAGATACTTCAAGGGCACTGGTGTACGTTGTGTTCTGGCTGCACGGTATGGTGCCTCCAAGATGAGTTGGTTCAAGCAAAAGGTATCTTT
Source organism: Pseudisothecium myosuroides (assembly GCA_951799445.1). NCBI lineage: Eukaryota > Viridiplantae > Streptophyta > Bryopsida > Hypnales > Lembophyllaceae > Pseudisothecium > Pseudisothecium myosuroides. Next base: position 15,483,303 of record OX637289.1, read on the forward strand.
CCTGCTCATGAACTTGTCGAACTATCTATATTGTTTCATGATCTATTGTTTCAGAAGTATGTCCTAATGCCCTATGTTCAGGAATTCTGCTATCTTGCTATTGAATGTCTTACTATGGATGCCTTCGTAAACTGCCCACTTGTTCTCTGGGACAATGTAACATTCGGAAAATACTGTCGAGGATATGCTCAGAATAAATCAATATGCGTGGGTGCAGGTTGTTGGAACACTATATTCACACCATCAGAAGATGACAATAGTTGACAGTGGACCAAAGGAGCGGAAGACCATTACGAGTTTTATAGGCGGTCTAGATCTTACGGGTGGTCGATGGGACACACCTTCCCATTGTCTCTTTGGCTCGTTGGATAACGAGCATAAGAATGATTTTCGGAATAAGTCATGGCCGGTTAGTTCTTCCCCATCCTTTTTAATTAATATGAGTCAGATGAGTTTAAATTCTGTGGATTGCTGTCTAGAATTTTTTTTTCCTGTAAAGTATTTAATTTGTATGTAATGAGACCTTTTTTGCATTGAGGATTCTCGTGGATACTCTTATTGGATGTTTTGATTGAGCATCGCTATGTACGTGCAACAGAGCATCTCAGCATTATATTAGAGCATTTTCTTACCCTGTTTTCATTTTGAAACAGTATTCACCTGATAGTGGTGGTCCAAGACAGCCATGGCATGACTGGCACTGTAAAATTGAAGGTCATGCTGCGTACGACGTACTCACGAACTTTGAACAGCGCTGGAAGAAAGCTACCAAAACACATGATGAAGAGCTGCTTGATATTGACAGGCATGGCTTTCTTGTGGCTCCTTCAAATAAAGCTCCGCGTAGCGGAGATCCTGCTCTGCACGTCAGCAATGATTATGATGCAGAAACTTGGCAAGTGCAGGTGGGTTTCTACATTGAAATTTCGATATGAGGAGCCTCTAGGCGAGGATGAATTGTTTATCGCTTTCAATGTGATGCTAGACTGGATTGCACTGTGAACTAAAAAATTTCCATCCTATGTTCATGTCACCTTGGTCTCTTATTGTTGCAGATATTCAGGTCCATTGATAGTGGTTCCGTGAAGGGGTTTCCACTAACTGGCGAGGAGGTTACCAAACAGGTAGACAGAACCTAGAGTATCCATCTCACACCTCTGCTTGTATTCCTCTCGTATGCCGTCTTTACACTCGTTGCTAGCCCTAGTCACCTTGTTCTTGACTTGTTTGTGTTATTGAGCATCTGAACATATGTATATGTGTGTATATATTGAGTTCTTCTGCTAAAATTAAAGCTTCTCACGTGACGAAGTTTGTTGACCTTGGCTGAACGCAGTTTCTGGTCTGGGGGAAAAGTGTAGCCATAGACATCAGCATACAAATGGCTTATATCAAAGCAATCCGCTGTGCTCAGCATTTCATCTATATTGAGAACCAATACTTTCTTGGATCCTCTTACAACTGGCCTGACTACAAAACTGCTGGTACCTTTTTTCTTTGAATGCTCTTTTGCTGATTCTTCTTCGCGTAGTCATCAAGGATCACCTGACGATCAAATCCATATTATTCCAACATTTTAAGATTATTTGAAGTTGGAACAGGAATGATCTGCGATTGCCAACTTCGTTCTGTTCACTGCCTCGTCGTGCTCCTTGACTCAAGTATTTGGCATAAGTCTGCAGTTGTAATGATCTTTTGTTAATCTCATTCAATAATTTCCTTGTGATCTCTGCTGAGCAGGTGCCAATCACCTCATTCCAATGGAACTTACATTGAAGATTTGTAGCAAGATAAAAGCAAACCAGCGGTTCGCGGTGTACATTGTGATTCCAATGTGGCCTGAAGGTGTTCCTGAAAGCGGCCCAGTTCAAGAAATTCTGTTCTTTCAGGTGGGTACTTCGTTCCCTTAAATCACTCTTATCAATCTGTCTCTGGAGCAGATCTGTCTCCTTGGTAAGTTCTTGACATCACCATTTCTAGAATCGATGGTATACTGAGGAGTTATTAGCACCTTTTTTTGTATTTATATTTTAATGGTTGAGAAGCATTCTCATCTGAGGCGGTGGGCATGGTGGAAATATGGGCACAGACGCAAACTATGAAGATGATGTACCGTCTGATTGGTGATACGCTCAAAGATTGTGGACTTTCGCATCGAAAGCCAACAGACTACTTGAATTTCTATTGCCTTGGAAACAGAGAGACGAAAAAGCCTGGAGAGTATGAACCTCCCAAACCACCTGCGTCCAGCTCAAACCAGGTATGGTGACCTTGACAGCATTTTGGACACTTTGGGTGATGTTAGAAGCGTCCAACTTCCAAGATATCTGGCACTGATATCTAGATGGGAGTTGAGAGTATGTAGTTAATCCCCAAAGTAACCACTGCCAAATCTATTGAAGTTCAAATACAAGTTTGAAGGTAATAAAATGTACCAATTGAAAGAAGACATTTTTGAACCATAGAAATATATTTCTATTATCAGCAATTAGCTTCCAAAGTGTACTTTCGTTTTTTAGTTTGGACTCCTAGGGCTTAATTACTGGGTTCGTCATGAATGACGTCTTTGTCTAAGTTGCTTTTCATGGAGGTAGAGATTGCCAAGCAGCTAATTATTATCTTCTTATTGCAGGCAAAGTCACAGAGAAACAGACGGATGATGATATACGTGCACTCGAAAGGAATGATAGTGGACGATGAGTATGTTATTTCCGGCTCAGCCAACATAAACCAACGGTCTATGGACGGCTCTCGAGACACGGAAATCGCCATGGGGGGGTATCAGCCACATCACACGTGGCTGGTCAAGAATAGCCGTCCAAGGGGTCAGGTGCGTAATTTATTTCTCACAAAAACCCGGTTCCACAAAATTTTGCCTTTTATTGTGGGTTGAACTAATTCCCATGGGCGTACGTATTCTGCTTACTTGCGTTGAACAAACTATATAAGCTCTCTGGCAATCTGATACTGAAGTCTAAAAATTCTTGTAAGGCAAAAAGTTCTAAAACGTAGTTTTATGTAGTTTTAGAACGTATAATTTAACTGTTTGAAGACAACATACACCGGGGGATTGATCATGGGGAGGCAAGATGAGCATGATGCAATTGATTGATTGACCTCCCTATATGCTTGTACCTATTTGCAAGGTGCTCATGTCACTTCTTTAGTGAATGTTATATAACTTCTAACAATTTCAATGAACTAAAACGCGGATATCTCGCCATCTTTGGCATCTTCAGTTGCCACCTCCCCTCCAAAAGTCATTGAAGACTCCAAATTTTATTAAATTCCTTAGTATAGTCTTGAGTAAAACGTAAAGAAATATACCGACTGTCCACACTAATTGCTGAATGCTGTTTTCCATTTCCTTTGAATTTCGGCTAAGTATTAAAATTTCAAAAACAATGCAGGTATATGGATACCGAATGTCACTATGGGCGGAGCATTTGGGACTCCCCTTGGATCCCCTTTTCGAGGAGCCAGAGAGTATCGAGTGCGTCCGAAGAGTGAACGCCATGTCTGACAGGAACTGGGAGCAATACAGTGCTCCCGAGGTGACGGACATGACCGGCCATCTGATTCGGTATCCTTTGAAAATCGAGGACGATGGAACCATCCGAAACTTGCCTGGCGTGGAAACGTTCCCTGACGTCGGAGGAAAGATCGTGGGATGTAACCAAGAAAAACTCCCTGACGATCTGACTGCTTAGAAAGACAGACAGACAGACAGACTGATTGAACTGAGATTAATATGACTTCCATTATTATTGAGGCCTTCGAAGGGGCCTTCAAATAAGACTCTGTAACTTATTAGTAGCAGGATAGCAGGATAGATATCACCTTCATGAGGGAGCTTGTACTGTACTGTAGACATTGTGCAGGAAAAGGCAGCAGGAGTTGAGGCTTACGTCGGAGTTGAATGTTGAAAGGAGGGTCTGCTGTGTCGGTGTTGAATCATAAACTGCGTAGAGCTGTGTGGAGGTAAGGTAACGTCTTGTAAAATGATGTAGAATTCCCCCCTCCGTGGAATCTTCTTGTATTGTAGATTGTGGCAAGGGAGAACCATGGTTCCAACAGTCCGAGAAGTGTGTATAAGCCTGCTGCACTTTGACTTGCGGTTTTTTTCAACTGTTTCAGGTTTCCAAGCAGGTAGTGTTGCAAGGCTATGTTGTAGATAGGCGGTTATCAGGCATAACTCTTTCTTCCGGACTATATTAAAACTGTCAGATCCTAGAGATCTGCAGCTCTACGAGTGCAGTGGAGTATTGGGATTATGTGCAAGGTAGATGCATCCATTCCCACCCCTGCACCCAATTTTGTCATCATGTACCAATGGAGTACATTCTAGAAAGAAAATGTGTACCACTGCTACATGAAGGAGTTCTTAATGGGATAGGAATGGGTGTGTCTACCTTATGGGGTCTCCAAGCACTTTTCCAACTGCAATGACACATTTGGTGTTGAAATCTTCATGAGAGGATTATATGAGGTGATGTCGTGTAGGAAGGTTTAAAGCATCTCCATTCCTACTCGTCAAAATTATAAATATAATATTTTTATTAAATTGGAATTAGAATTTGAGAGTATTGTCATTGGAAGTGCACTAGAAAATCACATAGGATTGAGACAAGAATGTTTAGATTTGGCTAGTGGATGATCCAAACACCTTAACTTCTTAACGACCATGGGCTCAAAGGATGTAGATGTTGGATGTTTGACTAATTTTTTCTCTTTGTATGCAACAATTCAAAGATGAGAGCATGATGGCTAATGGAATACCATTTGCATTGTATGATAATGAAATTTTGAATGGAAACATTTTCTCACACTTGAAGAATAAATGGTCAAGGAAGTTTGATTGTTTTCATGCAATTCATCTTTTAATAGTTCAAGAAGAACTTGCTATACATAAATTCAATCAAAACATTTGCATAAAATTATGATAATTGCCACATTGAAGGATGTTTTCAAAAGAAATATATGTTTTCACTATAACTTTAAGGTGTATTTCATGATTTAGAAGGGTTGTGATGCAATATAGTCGCAAGAGACTCCAAAAACTTGCTTGATATCATGCCCACATGGTAAAATATGAGAAAACAAGAACCACTCAAAATGATCATGCATTTGAAACCTAATGAAGTTGCTAAGACCAGTTTCTACTAATTCCAAAACTAATGAAAAGTTAGCAAAAAATAGTGCAATCTTCAGTATTTGTATTTCTTGACTGGAAAAAATTATGCCCTCTACCATCGCTCAATCGGACATATGCTAAAATGCTTAACATTGTTAGAAAAAGGTTGTATATCTTAATTGCTTATGATGTGAATGAATAGCTTGTGACTATGGAATTTGTTCCAAGAGAAAGGTAATTTTCACAAGTATCTTATAAAAATTATTCATCCATTCATTATTGTGGATGAAGAAGCTATAGCTAACTACATTTGTGAATAGGGCAAAATTTGAGACCTTAGCCCTTTAGGAATTAAATAAGTTCATTGCAAGATGGTTGCATAGAATAGCTAATCTAAATGCACATCAAATCTTGGCAAAAGGTTCATTAAATATTTTGCAATTTTGGCAGGGGACACTTTTGGATCACTATTGGCAAACATGTAGGTAATTAAGAGGGTCACATTAGCATCCAAATGGGCTAAAAGTATTAGTCCAAACCTCCATTAGGAACTAAAATATGCCCTTTTGTCTTTGAAGATGAGTTCAACAAAAATACTTGTAGAAAATTCTCCAATTTGTTGTTCTATTGCAAAAAAAAGTTTTGTGAATCTAAAAAGTTTGAATACATACAACAATCAAAGGGATGCCAATTTATCATCCTACCTTATTGGTCAATGGTAGAATCAACTTGCAACAACCTCATATACATGTGTATGCATAAGTCAAGTTTGAGTGAAAGTGATCAAAGTTATGAAAGACTTATTAGTAGTACTTGTCAAAGAATAAATTAAATGGTAAAGGACGTAGCCTATGATCATGCCATCAAACTTCAAAATTCTTCAATCTATATGGTGTATTTAGCGATTGAATTTGAATGAATATTTTATTTTTTATTATTTAGAGATGCAATTATGTGTCTTCAACTAGACATTCACAAAAAATTTAGATATTTTGTCAAATTTGAAAATGTCTTGAATATTCTTACAAAAAAACAAAGAAGAATCTTTATATCAAATACAAAATCAATTAAATTTTTTTGACTACAGTATATATTGTTGTGGAAAACATCATAGTGCTAACTAAATTTTTTTATCAATGATCTATTATTAGAAAACCAATAGACCACAAGATAGACCATGATCATAGGGCAAAACTCCAAAATTGAAATAAAATACTCAACTTTGAGAAATTTTCAAATTTTAAAAAGGAGAAGAAACTTAACTTCGTATACTTAATTTCAATAGTTGAGGATTTTGTTTAATATTCTTTTGGTTGGCTAAAATTCAAAGATAGATTAAGGAGATACAAGCTACCAAATAAAACATACTAAAAATGCATCTTTTGTGATCCAATTTTTGCATCTTCTTCTGCAAGAACGTCAATAATATCATTTATAATAAATAACAAACAACTATGCTACTAGAGGCTTTGTCTTCATAGCACTAGAAACGTAGAACATGGAACAACGACTAAGTGATAGAGAATCTGTCTTTTCATTTTCTTTACATTTTTTAAATGTGGCTTGATTTTTGTTAGGTACTAGTCAAACCTCCTCACAATTTAGTATAATTCATTTTAGTGCATGGTGCCGGGACTTATGCACTAAAAGAGGTTTATACATTTAAAGAGGTATAATAATGGCCACCTAACTAATGTTAGCTCTAACTACACTATTTTTTTTAAAAAGTGCTTCAAACTGCGCCCACCCACTGTCTACATAATTGACAATTACGCAATAAGAGAATATGTACTAAGACAACTTCTACTGTAAATTCTAATAATGCAAAGCTCCTCTCCTACAATTCAAAGCCAACAAATTTCAAGATTTTACCAAAGAGAACCAAGTATTCTACAATGAGTGACAGTCAGTTCATAACATTATTTACTAATGAAGTAAAAGGGACCCCGTACAATGAACAAATGTGTTTCATATGGTTGCTCCGCCAGTCACAATTCTTGAATTATCATATACATCCTTTCCAAGTTTCTAACAAAGCATTATACCTTCCCAACTTGAAGAAGACCTAACATTGTATGAGGTAGGAGCACCCAATGGCGTCAGTGTATCCAATAGTGTCACTTTCTAGATAAGGCAATGATTCTAGAACGTAAATGTAGGTAGACTATAGATAGCTTATCATTTTGGTCAACAAAAATAAGCTATCTGTAGTCTATCTACATTTAACCCTTAAACGACGGGCTCATAATCGTGGAAATCATCTGTTTTGTCACCGTATGGATTGTTGGATTTAACCCCTAAAGGCCCAAAGTCCCCTCGGGGGACACTTGGGATTTCGGGTAGGCTCGTGCGACCTGAAATTTGGACCTGTTTTTTTGAAACTTTTTTTGAAGATAGGAAATCACATTAGCTTTCCAAAAATATAATTTTTTTTTCAATCAGTGCCTGGGAAAAAAAGTTATGCTGCCCGAAGTCAAAAAAGCACTTCGCCGGGCAGAAAAAAAAACTTTAAAAAATTGAATATTTTTTTTTTTAATTTTTTTTCTCAAAGATCATGTTTTTGTCTATATTTGAAGCTTTGATTATTCTAATTGGACTCAAAATGAGAAAGTTATGGACAATCTTGTTTTTCGGGCAATCTAAGTGTCTTCTTCAAAAAACAACTTATAAAATTCATTTTTGAATGCAATTTTCGAAATTTTTCAAATTTTTTTTTTTGAAAAGGTTAAGTTTGTTTTCAAGAACAATCCCACCGTTAGGATTATGGTTTTTTAATTCCATCTAAGAGCTATTGAAGATTTAGTGTTTTGTTCAATTTTGGACCTATTTCTACTTAACAATTTTTTTATATGTAAAAATCAAGTTTTGACATTCTAAAAAAATTTTCCCTGACTCTCAACTCAAATGTTCAACATAAAAAAAATTTAATTTATGGTGTGTAGTGCAAAAAAAATCCACAAATGGCCGTCAAAGTCATCTACAAATTGCAATCCAAAGTTCAAAAAAACTTCTTTTTCCAACTTCAAACGCTAATATCTTCCAATCCGTACGGCCAAACTCCATGAAATTTTTACCACATGATTTGAGACAAGTGAAGTACAAGATCCTACAGTTAGATTCTAAAAAAAATAAAATTGGGGGTTTAGGGAGTGATCGCATCAAAAATGGCAGTTTTCAGTGGTTTCGGAGCCAAAAAATGCCTTGGGCCTTTAGGGGTTAAATAATACAAAAGCACTTGTTGGAAGTCAAACTACTGTAGATGATCTTCCCTTTCCCCACAAAATTTGGTGGATGAATAGTTGCACTTCTGTCCTACACAAGAGATTTTCTTGTCATTCATTGACCTCAAAACGTCTGCCGCGTTGTTCAAAGGTTAAGTTCAGAAATGACTATCATGTGTAGAAAGTGACACCATTGGATACACCGATGCCATAGGGTGCTCCTACCTTATACAAATGTTATGGTTTTTGAACAAGTTGAATTTCCATGTCAGATTCTCTAAATCCTCGTCACCCAAACTCAATCCCACCATGCCACGTGTCACTTTTTGACAAAATTGACTTAATTTACGCCGACTCTCTCTCTCTGTGTGTCTGGGTTCGTTGTCCCTGCCCTTCTTCTTTATCGCGCGGTTCGCGAGAAACGGGGGCTTCCGGCCTCGTCGGTCTTCTCCTGCGTCGCGGAATGCCCTCTGCGCCAGCCATCACCACCGTAAAACCCTTATGAACTACTCGTATTCCCCACAAGGCCATTCCGTTGCGCTTTGTTTCGAAGCTCTCGATCAATTCGGTCACCACGACGATTTTTCATTGAAAATCGTGGTCTAACTTACAAGCAGGCCGTTCTCTAACTTCCCTTGAAAAAAACTCATTGCAAATCATCTTCACGCAAAGTTAGACTAATTTCGGTTTTGAATTCGGGGTCTGCGATTTGGAAGAGCGAGCAATTCCCTCTTCTCATGGTACTTTCTGCTATACCGAGACGTAAGTTTTCATCTTCGTTCCGTTTTTAATTTCGTCCGTTATGGTTGTGTTATTCGCTTGCTCATCACTCGGGGTCTTTGGGATTTGATTTGATCAGAGTCCATGTAGGTTATCGCGTTTGGAGCTTTTGTTTTGTTTTGGAATTTCTCTTGTTTGGGCGTCATTGTTGCACTATCGAATGCACGGAGTTTTGAAAAATAGAATTGGGTTAGATCGGATATATTCTAAACAGGAAGAGTTGAACTTCTTGGATTTAACGTTATTTTAATGAATACGACGATGTATTGTTGTCTGAGGACGTCCTGGTCTGAAATTGGAATCTTTTCTTTGTCGTTGGATTTGTATATTATACAGGATTGGAGAGATCTACAGAAGTCGTTGTGGTGTGTAATGAATAAATATGTTTGTATTGGGAATGAGTATTTATAATAGTTGTACAAATTCGTGTCTTGTTTTAGATATTTTTGGAGCTCTTGGTTGTAGTGTCGATCTCGATTTGATGTGCTCCAAGATGAAAAACTCATTGCGGTGAAGCGATTGCTATCATCGTTTTGCTAGCTTAGAATTTTTGCGTATCTTAATGTTAACCCTAAACCCTAAACCCTAAACATCCTCCGTTGGTGGAATTATTCAGCTCAAAAACACGAGAGGCAGATAGAGAGGAGGAGCGAGGAAGATGAATAACTCTAATGGTGCTCAGCAAACAGCGCCGCTCGGGAACACAAGTTCGCTTCTCTCTTGTGCCAGCAAGGGCGACGTACCAGGAATAATTCAACTGCTGGAGAAAGGCGCCTCCGTCAACTCGTGTGACTATGATAAGAGAACAGGTCTTCATGTGGCCGCAAGCGAGGGTCAAGTCGCTGTGGTGGAGTTGCTGCTGTCGCGGGGTGCCAATGTCAACCCCGTGGACCGCTGGGGTGATACCGTAAGTTCTTCAATTTGGTTGCGCGTTATTATTCTTAGATGTTTGTTGACAGTTTCCCATTACTGTTCTAAAATTGTTCAACTGTTTAACAGAGACTCGTGTTTGAGAGTCGGTTACAGACTTATTGGAGAAATTTTCTAAAGCCCTCCGTGCGGGTTTATGCAGCCTTTGGCTAATGCTCGAGAGTACGTGAGAGGAGCTGTAGCCAAGATACTTGAGCAGCATGATGGAAGAGTCCAGGTACATGGTAGATGATGCTTGCGTGATTTTCAAGTACACAAAGTCATGTTTTCTTGGCCCATGTTGTAACGAGTTTTGTGTATGTTAAAAGGGTATACCTTGTGGCCTTGCATCTGATTCAGGATAAACGAAACCATCTAGTAAACGACGTGGATCCCTCACTCCATTATGAGATTGATCGTTCGGAATTGGTGCCCGTTGATAGTGTTCCTGCATTCCGCAAGGTAATCACTCTTGTAACTCTATGCATTTTGACTGCAGGTGTACTTTATATGTCCCTAGGCCGCGTTCTAACATTTGTTTTCCCATCTGCAGAGTGCCACTCAAGAAGTACGCTTGGTAGATTGGCGGGGTACAAAGGTGGTCGCGAAAACGCTCTACTTATCTAACGCAGATCCTGAGACTCTGTAAGTAGACAAAGTGTTAAATTTCGCTTGCCTGGTATCTTCGCTAAATCTGTGGATATTTGTTCTTCGATTCGGCAGAACCATGGAGTGGATTAGTTGTTTATGCCTGCAGATTGTACATTATGTTTTTTTAGAGATATTTGAACCTTACTGCAAAATTGTGCCTGTTATCGAATTTGTGCGAACAGTAAGGAAGTCAAAAGAGAACTCGTCATGCTTGAACACATGCGTCACCCAAACATAGTACAATATCTATGTTCTGTTACGAAGACTGCACCTCCAATCATCGTCACGGAGTACCTGCCACGGGTATGTAAAATGCCTACTTAATTTAATCTTTATTAGATATGTTATTTCTGTTCTGTTTGGAATCGCCATTACAGAATGCTTCGTTCTGCGACCGCCCTTGTACGTCTGTACATGTTCCTTGCATCAAGTGAATATGATTGCGGAATACAGTCTACGAGGATGAATGCCAGTAAGATAGCAATAGCCGCTTCGTGTCTAGGAGCATTATCATACACTGGTAAAGAATTATCTCCTTATGATGGTATTCTCTCTTTCTGCGTCAAGTCACACTTCTGCCTCCTTCCACGAGTGAATGAGAATTTCTCTGTTAGAAGTGAAACATGTTCTGGTTTCTTGATAGAAGTCATATCCGAACCTACTCTGGATGTTTTATACGCAGGGCGATTTAAATGACATACTTTCAAAGGGACCTATACCGCCAAAGCAAGCTGTGGGATATGCACTAGATATTTCTCGGTGACGATCCTCTTCACTTCCCTGTGACTGCGTAAAGCATTTTATGAACGTCACAATTGCAGCAGAAATGCCAAAAAAACGGAGTTGATTTGTCGAGGTTCTACTTATGTTCAGTGGAACTACGACTTGCCTAGCATTACAGGATGTGATTGCATCACAAATACAAAAAGGCAATCTGAGTAAAAATCTTGTCTGATGCAGGGGCATGAACTTCCTGCATGAGAGTAGGGAGGCCATCGTGCATGCAAATCTCGAACCGAAGTAAGACTTTGTACCCGGCACTACTGTCTTGGATGTGCCGAGTGCGAAAATTGTAACTTGTAGCTCATTCTCATTGCAGGCCATAAGCCGTTGTTTGGTTTAATAATCCATTCTGTTTATGCGCAGAAACTTGCTCCTGGATGAAGCCGGGCAGCTGAAAATTACTGGCTTTGGAAAGCTACGGAGGAGCCTCTATACTGTATCACCTGAGGGGACCGAAATTGGGTCATGTAAGACATTCTTTTCCGTCCCTTGGTGGCAATTCCCTTTTCACATTATATCAGTGTGTACTTATTTCAGTTTAATCCAGGAGTTACCTTGCAGTATTATGCTGTTTAATCTCGATTGATGTTAGTGGAAGTGATTTCAAGATCTATCAGAAGATATAACATATGCATTATAAATATTCATTTGTAAGCACTATAGTTGAATTTAAGTCTAGAATATGAACCATTTCATGCAAGAAGGTGAGTGGCAAGCCAGAAATTCTTGGAGATATCCATGGTAAATTATGATACATTACAATATGATATCATATGTCAAGATAATTATCCATTTTACCAAAACAATAATATTATATACATATGGATATGTAAACACTTTTGATAGAATGTTTAGTTAGTTCCTTGTCCAAGTGCATCTACATGTATGTCATAATATTTAGAAGAAATCCTTGAAAAAAAATTTAATCGTTGAGGGAGCGCCAGTTGAAGAGTGCTGTGATGATCTTCGCAGAGCTGTCATTTGTGCGGAAGTCACCTGTTGATTAACATGTTTCAACATGTAAGACTTACAATGAGACATGTAATTGTTGTATTCAGATCTTTACATGGCACCAGAGATTTTTCGGAATGAACCGTTTGATAAGAGTGTAGATGCTTTCTCCTTCGGTCTCATATTGCACGAGGTTTGTTCTTCCGACCTGTTGTTTGTATAGATTTTTAGCATGAATTTTCCTCTTTATTACTGTCCTTACTACCTTCTTTTTTTAATCTGATTGCTCAATGCCTTATCCCAATCTAATCATGTAATGATAACTCCTCTGAACAGATGTTCGAGGGCCTACAACCTCCAGCAGGGGCGACACCAGAATCCATTGCGAGGAAAAGAGCTTACGAGAATGTGCGACCCGGATTTTTTGCCAACAGTTACCCCCGAGGCATGAAAGAGTAAGATTCAATTTCTTCTTTGTACACTGTTTTAGGTTCTGAGCATTTCATATTAATTATATTAATTGCTTACTATGACGGTCAAAATTTTAGTTAAAAAACACCCATATTGTAGATGTTGAAATTCTAACTTTGTACCTTTTACGATAGAAAGCCTTTTATGTCGCCTTATGCAACATAAGATGTACCATATGACGACATAAAAGGCTTACAAAGTGTATCAACAATTGACTGTGAAGTTGGTCAATTCATTAAGCGTTTTTGTTTGCTATCAATCATCCAGTAACAAGGTTGTTGTATGATGTTTTGGGACAGACTTATTCAAGCTTGTTGGCACAGTGACCCTTCAAAGCGGCCATCATTTACTGAAATTATAAGAGAACTTGAGAACATGGATATTGTACGCCCTAAACATGTTCCGAAACGTCTGTGTCGATGTCTTCCTTTGTGAGGTTGTACCATTCGAATATCCTAGTTTAAAGAATAGTCAATAATGGCTTTTGTGCTTTTAACTTTAGGCTTTAAATTAGAAAGTTCATTATTAGGTATGTACATGGGCAGGAATTAAAAGGAATAAACCCTTGATCCATGCCAACCTCAAACAGTGGTCGGAACAGAGTTCGTTTTTTGTGTGATTTGTACATTAATATTTTATTGACTGTCCTTTGGACAAAGACTGTGACATCAACTCCCACATTGGCTATGGTTTTTGAATCCAAGTTTCCAAATCTTATCTACAACCGCATTTACACTACACAATGCAGTTAGGATTTGGTTGGAGGGGAGGGCAACTAGTTGGATCTCTTCCTTGTTTGACTGGTCTGATGGGGGGGTTTGATTTGTTTTTAAAATTTAAATTTTGTTTGCGTATCATTTATTCAATGTTTTCTTTGTTTAATTTTCCGACTATCCACTATCAATAAACTAATATTGTTATTCACCTATGATAGAGCCTTAGAGTTAATCATTGTTGTTTAGATAGGAAGTCAATTATTTGTTGTTTAATAAAGTCTATCATTGTCAATGCTTGTTTTACTCATTGTTGTTTAGATAGGAAGTCAATTATTTGTTGTTTAATAAAGTCTATCATTGTCAATGCTTGTTTTACTATGTACTCCGTATATAAGGTTTTATAGTCACCTAGGTTTCCAACAATCAAGTAATGAAATGAATTTTTTTGCTGCAATATTTTGATGACAAAGCTAAAAAAAAATGAACAATGCATCAAATATTGATTTTTAATTTTAAAAAAATACATTTTAATCCATTGCTTTCCTTTAGACTTTACTAATACCATTTGAGTGATGGCATAAAGAATTAAAACACTTAGCTCTTTATTTTCATAAAACCTTTAATTTTTGAACTTATCTCCTAATTACATATCTTCTTCTTCCTCCAAATGTACTCAAGTACAAGGTCATTTATTTTCCACCCTTCATGATTGCATAATCAATTTATTTTTGCCCTTCATTTGAAAGGCACTCATTCTCACCCCCTTCACTTAGAGGCTTTTTGCAATGTTAATGGCATTGCAACCTTCAAAATATAACACCAGCGGTTTCCTTGGCTATGCTTATAAAATGTTTGCTTTGCTCAAACCACACAATATGCTACCACTTCCCTTAGCCCCAAAAGTTCCTTGGCTCACAAATAAGAAAATACCATCAAAATTGCACAAAATCAGATGCTTGGACAAAAAAAGGCTACAAGTAACCAGAGAGCTATAAAACTGTTTTGGACTTAAAAGAGCTTTAGGGTTAAGCACCATATTAAAAACTCGGGGACAGAATGCAGGAACAAATGAACTCAATTTAACAAAAAGGAGGCATCTTTACTGAAGTTTGTAATAAAGTGGCAGGATGCCATACACTGCACACTTATTATATTACAACAAGTAAACATACGCAAAACCAGAAAGCTATAATCCTGATCAAGATCAGAATAAAAATCCATTCTGCCACATGCAAGTCATGCAAATATCAAACCGCCTATGAAAGCTAATGCTATAATGCTATAATAACATAGCTTCGACACACTGAGGTTGAAGACGTATAGAGCAATCATAAAACATTGCAACAGCACAGCATAGCAATGTCACTACTGCCTACACAACTGCCTACCCAATGTTCATACGGAAAGAAAACATACGGAAAACAGAAAGCCAAAATTCTGACCGAAATCAGAAGCACCTTCCTTTATGCCATATGCACATATCAAACCACCTCATAAAGGTGACGCTATAAGAATTGGCTTAGATACCGTGACGTAGAAGGACGTTTAGAGCAATCTTGGAACATTGCAACAGCAATGCTCCTGCTGCCCGAATAGTCACTGGACTTGAAGATTTGAGAACACTCAAATGCTCGACACGTCAGCTGTTCGATTGAAACTCAGTTAACTGTACAAGTTAGTCGATATCAGGGCTCGGCTCTTGGAGCCGGGCGTTCACTCGCTCGAGCATTGGCACAAGGATCGGAGTGACAAATTCAACATAACTTGGGAGCAGAGTCTGTCATAATAACAGACTGCTCCCACCGACGGTAAATTAGTAATGGCCATGCTCAGAGACACAGCCAAAAATTAGCAACCGAGAGAACGAAACAAGGACATTCAGCTCATCTCCCACAGAAGATCGATTCTCCTTGTGGCCATTAGCCAGCGTAAGGATAGAACGGACAGCAGTAACAGCCGTCCACTCGCGTTAAGTTATCGAGAGGATGCATCCACGGGTGGGCCGACAATGAAGTCCGCCAACCCCTTGGGATGCATGACATGTCAATACAGCTGTTAGTGTAGACGCTAAATTGCGTCTTACACAGCAGGACTCCTCACATATGTGGCCGCACATGCGTGAGAAGGGGATGTTCTTGCAGCTGCTGCTGCAGTAGATTAAGGGTTTCAATTCCGAAACCCAGACCCAGCAAAGTGGCCAGGGACTGGACCAGACCCTGGCCAGCACTTTGCGTGACAGATTAGTTATGTTAGAGAGTGGTTGATCCCACAACCAAGACATTCACAAGCCACCGTTCAAGTGAGGGGCTGTGAGACTCAGGACCAGACACTTTCCTACAAGTAACCAACGTTCCAGGTCGGAGCCAGAGAAGTCTCGTTAGAGGTAGAAGCCTGTTTCAGTAGAGCATCTCTCCTGATGAGACACCAACCTCCATTCAAGAGCTTTCTTTCACCAACCTCAATCCTGCATCAAGAACCCACATGCTGAGATAAGTAATAAATTCAAACCCTAAATGTTTAATAAACCCTTCATTGTCGGCCCACCCGTTCAAGCAACTCCTATTCCACCAACTTTGTCCGTGATCCATCAGTCTAGCACTGTATAGAATTCACACCTCACAGACTATGATCAAAGACCTATGAATTGACATGAAGCTTGCATGTGGTGCATTGAAGGCGTAACATATACACGCCAACCAAATTGAAGAAGAGCAAAGCACACCTTTCAGCCAAAGTTGTAGCCACCAGGGGGAGCTGCGGCTTGTCTTGCACCAAAAGAGTAGCTCTGCGCGGCTTCTGTTCCAGGTGCAAGATTCTGGTCTTCGTCTTCCTCCAACCAATACGTCTCTAGAATCTTGACAGCCTTCTCATAAATTTCGTTGTTGTCATGAGTCTGCAGGTTTTCAATCTTCTCCAGACCTTCAGCTTCATCAATGTAACGAGCATAGAGATTGATCCCGCCACTGTTACCAAGATCCTTCTCTTGATCTCCCACCTTCAAGATATTCTCCAGGCCTTCGAGGGACACTGTCACAATTCTCGGGTCTGGGCAGGTCAACAAATCACACAGTGGCTTAATGCAACCTTGGTTGACAAGGTACTTGATTTGCTCGTGAGTTCCACCAGATGTGGCATTAGAGATAGCCCAAGCTGCCTCTTTCTTAATGTCAAACTCCGCAGTAGCAAGCAGTGACACTAGAGGTGGAATGATGTTGGCATCAATTACAGCCTGCAGGAAATAGCAGTTGTTCTCAAATGCATTAGAGAAAGCACTTCTCAATGTAGTAAAATGCAAGAGTAAGCAAAACAAGCAATTCCTAGACAGTGGTAAGATACAAATTACAGAGGATATTTCAACCTGAATTTGATCCTTGTTTCCTGCAGTTATGTTGGAGATGGTCCAACAAGCTTCCTTCTTGATGCTTTTCTTGTGATTGTTGGTCAGAAGAGCCAGCAGACACGGAAGGGCTTGGTTGTTGATGATGAACTGAAAGGAGACAATGGGTGCAGAAGGAACATTAGTATAAGCTACCTTTCAGATCTTCAAATCCTAGTTATGCACAGCTGCAGACTTGACTGAAGCAATTCTACTGTGACTCCAACAATAAACTAATTCTCATTGTACCTTAACAGTGAGAACTAGAGGCACAAAATAACCCTGCATAACTAAAAACGTTTTCTTAAAACAGGAGGCGTGAACACAAGCATTAAATTTAGTCTTTCAACCGGATTTTATGTCAAAACCATCCAATGAGTTGGCGAACTACAAAAATCACTACATCCTCGATAATCGTCACCTTTCAAAACTTCGAGTACATTTTGTCAAAGCATGGTTACCTGCGTTTGGAGATCGTCACCAGTAACAATGTTGCCAACGGTGCGCAATGCCGGAATGAGCACAGAGGGTGATGGATGGCTGCTATGAACCACAACACTCAAATCAGTTTTCTCTAATCCATCCAAAGTAACTAACGTGCTATTAAAGACGCCAAATAATCATACTAGCCGTATGAATGCAAACATGGGCAAGATAAGAGACATACAGCAATAGCTCCACAAGACGACGGCAAACACCGGCTTCGATTACGGCCTGGATCTTATCGTTAGTGCCGTCCGACAAATAAGAAAGTGCCCAGCAGGCATCTGTAAGGACTTCTTCATCGTTGGAATGAATCAATCGTTCCAAAGCTGGAAGCGCGGGCTTTGACTGCAGAAGATATAAAAAAAAGGCAAGTCACTAAAGACCGAGACACTAACAACGAGGACACAATGGATACAATTAACTATGTAAACAATTAAGCAGTTCTTCTGCGCCCCAAACATCACGCTGATAGAAAACCAAGAGCACAAATAGCAAATCTCAGCAATTAAAGAACCAAGAGAAATCAAACGCGGTACTAACCTGCTCGAAGGGCGGTTGAGGCTTGCCACGACAAAAGTTTGAAAGGGTCCATGTTGCGTTTCTTAACATTGACAGCTTAGTGTTATCAGTAAGCTGGGCAAGCAGAGGCATCAAGGCACCAGTGCTGAGGACGAGATCCCTGCACTTCGGAGAATCACCAGCGACGTTTCCCAGTGCCCACACAGCCTGCAAGATATATCAGTATGAGGTCACAAGCGAGTTTCACTCTTTCATCTTTGACATTTCAGACATTCACATACCGAGCAGACTTCTATGTTAGCTAGGCAGCAACCAGCTTGTAGGAATGGGCAATCAACTCGATGAAGCTAATAAGCTGCGAATGCTTCCTTCTAACTAGTATGGAAATGCAAGGAAATATCTACGCAAATTACATTGCACCTGGACCGGAATTTTCAAGCCGCCAACCAGAAAAGGGGTGCACATAAACTAGACCAGATTCAGTACTCAGTCATGACCTGGCTGATGACCTAGTAAGGAAACCCTAAAAATCTAAATTTCATATGTCACGTACCTGCTCTCGGACGTCATCGCTGGGAGAACTCAGGAGTTGAACAAAGATTGGGACGGCCCCGTGATCAATAACCACGCGGGTATGATCAGATGTTCCTGACGCGATATTTGTCAACGCCCATGCAGCTTCAAACTGCACATAATAATGACTGGATAAGATTCTCTCCCTCCACAGAAGAAAGTCGGGAAAACTCCGGAACCAGAGGAAAGTAATGACACATCAAACCGAACTCAAACCATCAGTGAGTACCTGCAACTGTGGGAAGTCACTTCTGACAAGAAACTCGACAAACCGTGGCACGACTCCTGCAGCTATAACCTCTTCAATTGGTGGACTGCGCTCTGCGCATCATAAAGAAATTCATCACGAATCAAGCATAGCACACAAGTGAAGATGTTTCCAGGGGGCGATTGGCGACCCTCACAACTGCAAGCAAGACAAGCTGAGTAATCCAAAACAAAACCTACCGATCGAGAGGAGCTTTCTGAATTGTGTAGTTGCCTCTAACCACGTCGCGGGTTCGTCAGAGTATACTCCAACGACCATCGCTGGGAGGCTCTCCAGTTGCTGCAAGGAAGAGATGGACATCTGTTACGTATGTACTAAAAACTTAACACATAGCAACAAAGGCAAACAGCACGAAACCCTACTCCAATCAAAACCCCAGGAGAACAGGATACAGATTCACAACCTGAACCCCTGCGGAAGAACACATCCCCAAAACGAACAAAAAATCGAGACCAAACGGAAAAAGATGTTCCCCGCCTCCAAAACCTAAAATCCCGTCCTCACCTTCTTTTCAAGCGTGGCGCTTTGCGCAGTCGGGGCGAACTGCTGTTGCAGCTGCATCCCCTCTCTCCGCTTCTTCAACAGACTCTCCTCCCTCTTGCTCTTCCGAATCTCCACCATCTGGTCCTCCCTCTTCCGACGGGCTTCATCGGCATCAACGGCGAGCTTGTATCCCTTCTTGCG
The DNA here is from genome assembly GCA_951799445.1 of Pseudisothecium myosuroides. NCBI lineage: Eukaryota > Viridiplantae > Streptophyta > Bryopsida > Hypnales > Lembophyllaceae > Pseudisothecium > Pseudisothecium myosuroides. The sequence continues at coordinate 15,502,825 of OX637289.1, forward strand.
AACATCCACGCGGGCGCTCGGCCGGAGAGACATTTTCACAAAATCACACAACCCTTGCGACGAAGCCAAAAAAACTATGAAACAGAGGCAATACGGACACAGAGGAGACGGAAGCGGGGTCGAAAGAACGGCGAGAACGAGCAGAGGAGGGATCTCGGGAGCCTCTCAAGGCAAAGGAAAATTCTTCCCCGAAGGAAGAACGAAGTTGAAGCGGAGAAGAGAAGCGCAAACAAGGGACGCAAACAAAGGGAAGAGAAGAAAATGAATGGCGAGGGCTATGGCGAGGGCTATGTCGTGAGCTGTGCTGCAGGCAACACGGCCAATTGATACCCGGAGATTGGTTCACCGATCAGCATGGGTCTCAGCCCGCCTAAGACTAAGCCTGGGGAGCAACCGGGTCAATACCCGAATTCCATCATTGAAAATGTGCCAGGTGGGCCAATCATGACTTGGCTTCCAAGCATCTACCCAAAATAGTCATGACAAATCCTTCCCTGATGTCAGAGTCGATTGTCGGCTTCATCCTCTGCCTTGCATTTTCTAGAATTGCACTTTATGACTAACTTTCAAAAAAATTCCCTCAAAAGAATTTTTATCCATTCACCTAGTACCAATAGATGGTGACCTAGGGACAAAGAAAAAGAAGTTGTGAGTGGATGTCACAATCTATTTTTCTAAGGCAAAAGTACCAGTAGTCGATCATTCAAGCAATTTTGGAGCACATTGTGTGCAGTATGAGGTGGTGGAAATTTTGTCGTATAGGAAGATAGGAAATATGGGGATTGCAAAATTTTCATAATTTTATTCCCGAAATTGAAATTATTGTGAATTTTGGGAGCCAAAAAGTGCACCTCAATAGTAGCCAACGTCTAGACTCTTCTGATTCCAGTCATTTAAGAACTACTTTCCCACTCACTACTTTCTACTTTCTTGCTCACTACTTCATGACATGTATCATAACCTTATTAGTCCCAACTTTTAAAAGGACAAAAGAAAACATTTTAAGCTTGATTTCCAATCTATTGGTGGAAATAGGTACCCTACAGGGTGGATACTGGGTGAAGTTGACAACTGGTGCTTCTACCTTATCACGAGCTCTCACCTGAACTTGATATTGAATTTCAAAAAACTTGAATTAACCCCTAACTACTTAACCCACTATACTATATATGGTCAATCTAAAATTTCAGGGTTTTTTTTGTATGGGCAATTAAATTCTTTTGACCTTTTAAAAAAAATTTATAGGCACTGTTGAAGGTTAACTATTGGAAGTTTTTATTTTTCACTAAAAAAGGTAAATATTTGATTTTTGAAAGATGCATATATGTACCATTAGTGGAAGAATAAAGCTTGCCAATTTTACTTCAATTCTTGACTTTGAGCAAAGCTTGTCAATTTCACTCTTTTGAGATCTAAAAAATTGTACTTATCCATTTGCTTTAAAAATGGTTCCAATGGAAAGAATAAAGTGTTTTCATAATTTCACCATTGAAAATTTTAATATGCAAGTGTTGATTTGGAGTTATTTGCACTTTCCACTTATTAAAAAAATTGCATTTTAACAATTGTAAGGTAGATTTGTTATGAGTTTGCTAGCTTTTCATTTAAACTATAGGTTTTTGGAAGTGCATTTTAATATGCTAACACAATTTCTACTTGTTCATGTCACCTCCAATTCTACAAAACTCTTATTAATATGCAAATTTCTCAAGTCTTGTAGGGAGGGGTAACATATATACTAAAAATGGGATATGTACATTTTTCATGTTATAATCTCATAAGTCATATGCAATTTCATTTAAAATTGGTACGTAAACAAATAAGCAAGCTCTTTAAATATCAATACAATTAGATTTTGGAAAAAAAATGATTTCATTGGAAATAAGTGGGAGCTCATGTCTTTTTTGGTAGGAAAAACACAACTAGAAAGGCTTAAACTACCATACTAATAGGGCATGTTTGGCAAAAAATAATTTCTAAAATTGATGTTGAAATTTTGAGAAACTATATTTATAAAAAATGGTATAGAAAAAAGAATTAGATCAAGAATTTTTTTATTTTTAACATCTTTCAAATCCTATTTTGAAGAAATAACTAAATATTTGGTGTCAATCTTGCCCTTCACTTACATCAATCAATATTTTGAGTTTTCTAGTGCCATAATACTTGGTTAACAATCGTTGGTAAGCCATTACAAAAAAGATGAGGCCTTAAGAAGGTCTTCAAATTTGAACCAATAGTGTTGTCATAATTTCTTTAAATTAAAAAAAGAGAATTTTAGCTGGTCAAATTTTAGCTAGCAGGGATTGTGATAATTAAATTATCATTTTTTTTAAAAGTAAAAAAAAATCAGCAAGTGATGTCATTGCTAGTCCAATTTTGTGGCCTTCTTTAGTCTCCATTTTTTTTGTGATGCCTAGGATATTCCTTGCATTTTAACTTGAAAAAATAAACTTTTCGACTTGTATATTGGTAGTTTGTAAAAGGTTGTCATTTTGGTCAAGATTCAGAAATACATTGGGCTGTGAAGTTGTATTTTGTATTTGAAAAAGCTACAAAAAATGATTGATATTTACATGTTTCACACTAATTATTAACTTATGAAGTTCCAATTGAAAGTTTGAAAATTAGACTACAATGGAAGTGTGTAAATTTATTTTGGGAAATTTTAACCATGTAAATTGACAGATATTTAGTATTTGGAGTTAAAAAAATTAAAAAATCCTTGACCTACCCCAATAGGATCATCAAACCTAAATTCCTACTGATGTGGATTTTTCAATACACACTTCATTTTTTTCTTCACAATTGCATTCTTTATCATTTTAGGTATGTACTTGCTAAGTTTTTGAACTAGAAGATGAATGTTGAAGGTCCTTAAGCTCCTTATCCTACTAGCCCACCTTATCCAAGCAACTTTGGGCAACATAAAATTTGATTCAGGCATTAGATGAAAAAATTGCATCCTACAAAGGAAGTACATATTCACACCTTGTATCAAAGGTTCAGAAAAATAAATTCAAAATTGACTCTATAGGAACCAACTAAAATGTCAATTGTCCGTTCAATAGTCCATTTGTTTTTTTACGGTTAATTTTTAATATCTAAAAGCTAAAAATATGTAGATTTGTAACCTAAAATCCTACAACTATGTTTAATTAAAAACCACTTCACAACTACCATTTCTTGTGGAAAATGATTAAATTCTTTTTTAATGCATACATAGGTGTAGAATTTTGCACTAATCTAATGTATAAGAATGTGTAAATAAAATTTATGAAATTTGAACATGTATAGTACATTGCAAGATATTTGCATTTGAGGGGGGGGTACCTTGCCATATTAGATAATAAGACTTTGAGTACTCCTAATATTTATTTTTTGCAATAGAATTTTAAAATTTAAATTTTTTTATATTGAAAAATCAAATTGAAAGTCTAAAATATAAAATAATAATTAGCTGAACTTGATTTTTTTCATGAAATAGTTATTAAGTACAATTAGGTGAAAAATAGTAGGAAAGACTTGAAATCATTAATAGCTTCAAAATAGAAGTGAAACATATCAATTCCAACAATGAGATTGTTTTTGCAATGCAAGTGAATTGACCTTTGTGGATGTTAGAAGAGTTTTTTCAATTTCATTGTCAAATAGCAAGGTGCTAAAAATATATTCTAAGAAATTATTAAATAATTTATTTATATTGTATATATTGATACCACTCAAAAAAATTTAAAACATTCAATTTTAAATAATAAGGTGAAAGTTATGAGGAGTTCTATTTTGCAAATAATGTAAGGTAGGAGGTTTTAAAAGCGCTCAGGCTCTAAAATCACCCACCTCTTCAAATGTACACTATTTATACATGTTCTTTTTTTGTAGCCTTCATCAATGTACAAATAGTGTGCATTTGAGGAGGTGGGTGATTTTAGAGACCTATGCCATTTCAACTTCAAAATTTCATAACTAATTCCACAAAGCTCCAAAAAGTATAATACGATTTGGATTACATGCCAATTATACTTGTCTTTCAAGGGTAATTTATTAGAAAATATTTCTAGAAGTTTCACGTCCCCAAAATTCAGTTTCAGCTCCTAAATGGGCAATTTATGGACCTTGTACCTAAGGTAGAAAAAACATATCAAATCACTTTTTCATCTCAATTTTATAAATTTTATAAGAAAAACAAAATAAAGTTTAACTATTGTTTATTAAAGAATTTTCATCATTAGGACGAATAATTCTCAATTTCTTGTAAAAGTTACTAGCAACTGAGTTTTTTCTTTCATTTAGTACCAACTTCCTCTTTATAATTTTTTTATAGATGAGTATGAAAGTTTTTTTGGTTGAATTTTCTTACAAATATTTTCAATATATTTTCCAACATGTTGGTTCAATTGCACAAGTTCTGGACATATGTATTTCTTTTTAAATGTTAAAAGACAAAACTTCACTTTGAAAATACCTACATTTCAAAGTTAGGGCACATTGAATTTGTAATTAGAATTTTTTATCCTAAAACTTTAGAAGGATGCATTCTAAAAAGTTAGAGAGAGGATCCCATGGTTGGATTTATTTCAAAATAAATACTAATGAAGATTTAGCCTTGCCTTTGGATAAGAGCATTTTAACCCCTAAAGGCCCAAGGCCATTTTCTGCCAAAAAACACTCAAAACTGCCATTTCTATAGCAAGGAGTAAAAATGTTTGAAAAATGTTTTTTTTGCACATCTAATCGTAGGATCTTACACCTAACTAGTATGAGAATGTGTGGAAAAAATTTCAGAATTTTTGACCGCTCAGATTGCAAGATATCTGCGTTTAAAGTGGAAAAAACAAGTATTTCAGCACATTGCGGGACTAGATTTTTTGACTTTGAACATTTCTAACTTAAAACTTTTGCACTACAGAGTTTGGAGCTTCAGCTGTTTATAGTGGAGAATTGAGTTGAGAGTCTAGGGAAAAAAGATATATTGAAAAAAACTTAATTATCATTCCTAAAAAAATTATTCAATAGAAGTAGGTATGAGATAGAAGGAAAATCTAAAATATTAATATATTTTAGATGGAATTAAAATACACTAATCCCAATGGTGAGATTGTTCTAGAAAGTAAACTAAACCTTGAGAATTTATTTCTTTTGAAAAATTGCAAAAATAGCATTTAGAAATGAATCCTACAAGTTATTTTTTTCAAGAAGATGCTCTAACTGCCCGAAAAACAAGAATGTCCATAACTTTCTCATAACAAACCCAAATGAAATGAATCAAAGCTTTTTAGATAGACAAAAATATAATGTATGAGAAAAAAAATATTTAAAAAAAAAACCCCAAATTTTTGCCAATTTTTTTTTGCTGCCCAGACTGCCCAATTACGAAAAAAAGTAACATATTTGGCCATAACTTTTGACTCCTATTTCCAAATGGCCTGAAATTTAGTGCATATGAAAGATATTCCTCGCGTCCACCTTCTATTAAAATTTCAGCTTAAAATATTAAAATCTCTGGTCACACGTACTTGCCCAAAATTTCTATATAGCCAAAAAAGGCATGCCGGTCCTTTAGGGGTTAAAGCAATTTTGGACCTTAAAACATCAAAGTATTTTAGGGGGCAAAAATAAGTCCAAATCCTTAAACTTTCAAGACAATGTTTCTATTGCCTTCAAAAGAAGATGCTCTATAATTTTTCATTAGTAATCCAAATGAAATTAATCAAATCTTTTCATTTACATAAAAATATATTCTATATGTGGTAAATCCAAGAAAGACTTGTACTTTTTTCCATCATACCTTGTGTATCACAGTGTTTTGAAGCGTTGTTAAAAAATAAGAATCCAATGGAGTTGAAATTTATGGTGATGGTAAATGTGGCCATTTTGAACTTATTTACAAATATTTTTTTATTTTCTAAAAATATTTTAGTTGGTAAATATTGACTTTCAATAATATGTCACATTTGGGGGTGGGTTATTGGGTATCCATTCTAAAGATTTTGCAACATAATTTTGAAGGGATGATTGTCTATTTAACCCCTAAAGGACCATGAGTGCAGATTTTGAACAATGAATGAACGGAAACACGTCCCAAACTCACCGAAATGCGTTTTTTCATCCATCATTTTTTTTCAAGATTCTTATATTAGTTCTTTAACATTTGTATGGTTCAGATTATGAAGATTTTGCTTTGCAAATATTCTATAATTCAAAAGGTATTAGGAGGTCTAGCCTCAAAAAGTAACTTTTTCAGTTCAAAAAATGACCCTTCAAAAATGACTTGAATCAAAAAATCAAATAAAAATCTTCAAAAATCACTATAATTAGAACTCAATATTTTAAACTTATAGAAAAAAAATATTTTAAAAATCACAAATATTCAATCTACAAATGATTTTAGAAGGAATTTCCAATTTCTGGCTTCAAATTTTATTGAAAAATATTGGTATGTGTTTTTGTTGATCCAACCGCATGGATGTGATCTATAAATAGCATTTTACAACTATTGTTTGAAAGTCATCGTTAAAATATTCTTTTAAGTTGCACTTTATAATAGATCTTTGCAATTTTGGAAATCTAGACACCCCTCCGGTCCTTTAGGGGTTAATAAATTAGTAGCTATTGTGCAAAGTTCTAAAAATAATTAAATCTAAGTTGCATTGAAGTTTGCAAAGTGAGCTTCTTTGTATTCGCATTTTGAAGCATGAATTTTTTTATTTTGGGCCGGTTCTTTTGGTGAATGACTACCTTTAAAGAGATTTTATAAATGGTCTATTTTTGTTTTATTCTTAAAAAAAATACTATTTAATACAAATTAAAACAAAACAAAAAACTATTTTCTTGAGATCTTGCATTGTTTTTGTTCTCCAACTTCAAGAACTATTCTATACTTAATCTTTTTAAATACAATCTTCTTATCTCCTAAAAGACCAAGTGGTTGCTGAATGACCAATTGAAAATTTGGATAAATTCCTACAAAGTCAATTTTGAATGATTAAAAAAAAAATTAATACAAAATGTTGACATATACTACCTTCGGAGGAATAATTTTTTTTTTAATTGTACAAATTGAAAGTTATAATATCCAAAGTTTTTTGGGCAAGCCAAGAAGCTTTGGGCATCACATACAAAGTTACTTTTCTACTTTTGAAATTTGGTAAGTATGTAATATAGGATGGAACTATAAAAATAACTCCATGTTTAGTGCAAAAATCTCATTCTATGAGGAATTAAAGTGAGTTGACCTTGCAACGTAGTATTTCAAAAAAACTATGCTGTCAAAGTTTTTGAAATTTTTTCTAATCATTTCCATACTAGTCTACTACAAGTTTTTATGGTTCAATTTTTTTTTAAAAACAAAAAAAACCATTTTTTTCTCACTACCCTAGAAAGTGACAATTTTTGACAATTTATGCCCAAAATGTGACCTGATCCTTTGGGAGTTAAAGTTGCCCAAGCTTTTCTTGCATAAGTTTCACTCCACCGTGTCACACTTTCATTCACACGCGGATGAACATGATTTTTCATCCACACAAAGCCTAATCTACTGAGTTCTGTGCTCTAACTTAGTAGGCCCATAAATAAAGCGCAGTGTGAATGCAAATAGTTCCCACGCGATCCACGGATGGCCATCATCGACGTGGAATGCCACCAACTACCGCCGGGTACCGCTCGGTACCGCCAGGAACCGCGTTCCGAGCCCGACGCCGCGCATTGGCAACGCGCAATCGAGAGGCAAATCTGTGTGTCTGTCGCAATTTCGGCGCTCATTCGAGTTGCTGCACTGATGATCGTCGGCACTCACTCTCTCCACCGTCGCTTTCAATGCCTTCGACCGATTCTCCTACCAAACGCCAGGGTTTTAGTGCTGTTTTCGTGATTACCGGACAGTTTTTCCGTTGCTTCTCTTATTTATTTCGTGAATTCATTTTGTCTCTGAAAGCCAGCCGCGATTGATTCGACTCTGTCCCTCTTTATTTTATTTCATAAATTTATTCTGAGAGGAATTGCCGATAGTCAGAGTGTGTGTGGATTTCCGAGACATTGATGATCATCGGTACTCACTCTCTCCAGCGCCGCGTTCAAAGCCTTCAACCGATTCTCCTACCAACGCCAGGGTTTTAGTGCTATTTTCGTGATTGCCGGACAGTTTTTCCGTTCCTTCTTTAAGCTTATTTCGTGAATTCATTTGTCTCTGGAAGCCAGTCGCGATTGATTCGATCCTTTTCCTCCTTTATTTTATTTGACAACTTTATTCTGAGAGGAATTGCCAATAGCCAAACCGTGTGTGAATTTCCGAGACATTGATGATCATCGGCATTCACTCTCTCCAGCGCCGCGTTCGGAGCCTTCAACCGATTCTCCTATCAACGTCAGGGTTCTAGTGCTTTTCATTTTCGTGATTGCCGGACTGTTCTTCCGTTGCTTCTTTATTTATTTCGTGAACTCATTTTGTCTCTGGAAGCCAGTCGCGATTCTGTCCTCCTTTATTTGATTTGATAACTTTACTATTCTGAGAGGAATTGCCGATAGTCAGACTGTGTGTGGATTTCGGAGACATTGGATTTTGAAGTGCGGAGGAGAGAGCGAGGGATGGGGCAGCAGGTGAGAGATCGCAGACCGGAGGCGTTGGGGGATTTTCATGTGCTTCCCGATGAGCTCGTGTGCTCGATCATTGCGACTCTGCCGCCGCGCACCGTCGGTAGTCTGGCTTGCGTTAGCAGGTATTGCGACCCTCTCAATTGATTCCACGGTTGCTTATTACGGTATCTTGCTGGATTGAGAGTTTTTGCGATCATCAGTTCACTCGGATTGTAACTTCTAATTTGAAGATGGCTTGCTTAAGAGCGTGAACGGATGTTCGTTCCTCCACTTATTTCAATTACTGCGTTCCATGCTGATAATTCTAACTTGGAAATATTTGAATTTGCGAGGTGCACTAATGAGTGAATTCATAGTTTTCAAGGCAAACTAGAGCTCATGAAATGATTATTAAATGTTTCATTCAGGTGTTAGTGCTTTTTTTAGTACTATGAAAATGTGGATTAAGTATCAATAATTGTTTTAAATAATAATATTTATGAAAGTTTGAATATCAAATATCAATGCTTATCTGCAATATTATTATTTTAGTAAAACTTGGCGACACTTCTGGTCAATTGGTGTCAATAATTAACCCACCTTTTATGGATTCCGAAGAGCAACATTTGAATTGTCACAGTATTCCTCCGTATCATTTTTGTTTTATAGAGAAGATTGTGAGTGGAATTTGAGGTTGTGCGTTGCTAAGCTTCATGCTGTTTGTTTGAATCATACAGCGTCTTTTACATTCTCTGCAATGAGGAGCCCTTGTGGATGCATTTATGTCTCTACCAACATCATGGTGGTTATTTGAATTTCGAAGGCTCGTGGCGACAGTCAGCTCTTGTGAAGTGAGTCTTTGTGATCTCTTTTTTCAAGCAGTCCGAAAACGGTAGTGGCACTTAGGACTTAAAATCCTTATGAGAGATGTTTTTTGGTGCTGTTCGACTGTCTTGTCATCGAGTAAAAGCATTTGTCTTGAGCTTTAGCATTTCTTCAAAGCTCGAGCCAGTAGTTCATATTTCAGACGGTTGTGTTATTTTTTTTATCGGTGCTAACGTGTGTGTTTGGTTCTGTACAGGCTGGGCTATGTTGAGAAGGGAACAGTAGTGAAGCCCCCTCTGCACTTTGACGGTGAGCACAGTCATTTCAGCGTCTTGTGTTGAACATTAGATGAATTTCATATTTTTGTATCATGTCATATCTGTTGTCTGACATTTTTAATTGGAAATGTGATAGGTTTCGGTTCGATGTTTCTTTACAAACGATGGTACCGGTGTCATGTGGCACTGGGGAGCTTTGCTGTTGACAATGGTGTTATTGAGCGAAGAGAGAATCTTTCATCGGAAGAGTTTCGTTCCAAATACGATGGCAAGAGACCGGTGAGATTCACTTTGTACTATTTAAATTTTTATTTAAATTTTTTAACTAAGTATGTGTTGATATCAAAGCAATAATCGAGAATCCGGGTTCTTGATATTTTAACGGAATGTTCAATCTGCAGGTTATGATAAGCGATTTAACAAAAGATTGGCCAGCGCAAAAGACATGGCATCTACCTCAGCTTGTAGAGAAATACGGTGATATTGGTTTTAAAGTATCTCAAGCTCATGGCAAGAAAATAAAGATGAAACTGAAGGATTACGCTGCATACATGGCTTGCCAGCATGATGAGGAGCCTCTTTATATTTTTGATGCCAAGGTTTATGACGGCCTCTACCCTATCCTTTTAAGCCTTTCAAGTTTTCCAAGTCTTCAAGTCTTGAGCCTTTCAATTCAATTATGTCAACAATTTCGCCACTGCAGGTAGCTGATCGTAATGTACCGAGATTTGAAGTACAGTTCCGGATGAGTTTTCTTGCGGTCCACGTGTGGTAGTATGGATGAGTTTTTTGGAGTACTTTACAGAAGATTCACAAGTGTGGGTTTGGTGCTCTAGTTTGGAGAGTCAGCGCCTGAAATGCTGGAGGAATACAGTGTCCCATCATTGTTTTCAGAAGACCTGCTTGCGGTTTTGGATAAGCCTGTTCGTCCACCTTTCCGGTGGCTGGTTGCTGGGCCTGCTCGGTCTGGTGCATCATGGCATGTGGATCCTGCACTTACGAGTGCTTGGAATACTCTACTTTCTGGTCGCAAAAGGTATGAAGTGCTTGTTGAAAAGTCTTTGATGAACTACGCACCAGCAATCTGAAGAGATCAGTAAATTGCCAATCTGAAGATTTGGGGGACACACCCCGCCTTGCATTGCATCCAAAGTTGCCATTTTGCATATTTATACATAGACTCTGGTTTTGCAATTCATGGATCTGACAACCTATTTCATCCTCTAGATGGGCTCTATATCCACCGGGGAGAGTACCACCATCTGTTATTGTCCACGTTGATGAGGAGGACGGTTCCGTGAATTTTGATGGGCCAACGTCTCTTCAGGTCAGAGGCCACACGCAAATTTGCCCTGAACTTTCTATATCACATTATGATGGATTTACTGATTTGTGCCGCTTCATAATCGAATGTCATGTTGGTGCTAGTGGCATGTTCCTTGGAGCTTGGCCCGGTTTGAAAAGCAGCTTAGTAATTTTTTCTATTTTTGTAGATTTTTTTTAACGCCTTATACAACTCATCTGCAGTGGTGGCTAGAAGTATACCCAACATTGCGGGAGGAAGACAAGCCTTTTGAGTGCACACAATTGCCGGGAGAAACCATATCAGTGCCAAGCGGGTGGTGGCATTGTGTCCTGAATATTGATGACTCCATAGCCGTAACTCAGAATTACGTGAATTCTGTGAACTTGGAACTGGTGTGCTTGGATATGGCACCTGGATTTTATCATCGGGGCATTGCTCGAGCAGGTCACCTGGCGATACAGGCGAGACAATGTTTAGGTGCCAAGCCTGTAAAAATTAACCAGGAACTCGATGCCATATCTGTGACAGCTCAAGAAGGGTGAGCCACGGTCTTTCAATATCTTCAGAAACTGAGATTGTCTCTCTGTTATGAACTAATCGGACGAGCTCCAATCCTTTTTAGACTTGTATTGTAAGAAGTTTTCTTTTATTAACCCGAGAATGGCGTGGTGTAGTGCGGTGCATGTGTGAATATTGTGATTGTGCATTTTTCACAACGCGTGCTTTACTTCTTGTTCGATTTCTTTAAGTAAAGAGTTAGTTGTTCGGTTTTAGGAAGTGCTGAGTGCGAGTAGAACTTGACTAGAAATACGGGGTCTTTGGCAGGGACTTTTGCAAAGCAGAAACAAGGGAGCGTTCAGGTGGAATTCTGGGACATAGCTTGAGTGACTTGGACAGCTACAGCTCTTATGTTGATGTGGATAATCTAGCTACACATACAGAAAAGCAGTCGAATCATTTCATTTCAAGTACCAGTGAAGGTGGCTATTTGGATAGAGGCGAGTTACGAGATTGGCTGCGTCGGCTATGGAAACTCAGACCTGATCTCCATACTCGCCTCTGGAAGGTTCGTATTTCTTGGAACCAACAATAACCAATGTCAACTGGCGGGATATATATATATATATACAATAATTCTGACATTTTTGTCGGATCTTGTCTGATTAGGTGTTACTTGGGTCTTTAACGCCAAATTATGACTCACTCTGTCAAGCCTAAATTTTGCTGGTTTGGTTGTCTCTTTTATAGTTTACGTGACAAACTCGCCTCCTCTGACCACTGATCTTTATGGGATTTTGAAATTGGTCTTCAATGTTCAAAACTTCTGCAGCGATTTTACGGAATGTTTTCCCTGGCTTGATGGCAGTGTGCATGTATTTCTTTGGATGCGGATTCATGGCTACAGCGAATCATTTCCATCTGCTTAAAGCACAATCTTCCAGTACCTGTTGAGGAAGAACAGCTTCCACTTGGAAATGGCAGTAATCCGGTTGAGTCTCTTTCCTATTATAATATTAATTGAATTCTTATTGGCAGACTCTTGAACAGTTTCATCTCGTCAAGAATAGCGCAGACCTTATTGCGCACCTTGCAAAAATTGTGTAGGATCTTTACGTATCTTGCAGTGGCCCTCATTTTCGGGTCCTCATTTTCGATTTTTCCTTTTGTTGCAGGTTTTCCTTCTTGGCGATTTTGTAATCAAATTGTGTGTTGAAGAAGGCGGTCCCTGGGTAGCCATTGACGGCCTGCGGTCTGAGGTGCTTTGATTTTCCTTTTGTAGGTCGCTGAAGGTGGTCTTTCTGTAAGATTTTGAGGATTTCTGCTGACAAATGCATGTAGGTTGTCGTTTCTCCGAGTTGGTGAAACAATCAGATCGTGCCAGTGCCTGTCTCAGAAGTCAAGATCTGATTTTTGGATGCAGAACGCTTGGTTGAGTGGTGATCAACACTTTGTTGAGTGGTGAACGCATATCTCTCGAGCAATATCTCTTAGAAATATTTTGATTGTTTCAGTACAGTGTGTTCTAATGAATGAAGTATTCTAGATGGTCACAGAGCTTACTGTGTTTGTGCACACAAATGATGCAGCTTCAATTTTACTCCCTCTTGAACAAGACCGATTCAAAATTAAGGGACACAATTCCCTCCATGGTTGCAAGCGGCATTGTTTTTCCTGATGGTATTGACTACAAAGTTCAACCATGGGATGGATCTGGGGAGTTTCCAATAGTCCATGAAGTTTCAAGTATAGGAAAGAAACGACCAGGAGACATCTTGGAAGGCGATAAGAGCAGATGTAGGACTAAATGGTCACAATCTGAGTTTGCAAGGATTTCAAGTGAAAAGAACAATGGTATTGAAGACTCTGATCACCCTGAGGCAAAGAGTTTCGGTCGACAGATGGCTGAGGAGGAGGATCCTATCTTTTGGCCATACGTTGTACAGAAACGCTGTGATGGCACCATTGTGGACCGTGTGTGCGTTTCTCCCCTCCAGCAATCTCTTGTTTTCTTGTTATTCACTCTTGTAGTTACTTTGAAATGTCTGCTGTTTTTTTTTTTATATTCTTTATTTGTTGATTTCATGTCATCAAGGTGATTTACTTTGAATATGAGCGGAAGCTAACTGGTACCTGCCTCCAGAGATATAGGAGGTCTTGAATTGTTTATGTAGCATTGCCAGTGCATTTTTATGTGAATTGTTGGATTTCTTAAGTGCACTGATTTATCCTATTAGTGAGGGGCCTGCAATAATTAGAGTACCCTGTAAATTATTGTCACTTCAGAAAAAAATATTTGTGAAAATTAGCTGATTACAGCAATATTTCAGTTTGCACTAACTTAAAATATTGTGACTGGTAAATTAGTGTCACACGCACTAATAGGAAAATCGGTGTAGTGTGTTGCCTTGATGAGTTGTTTTCTTCTTTAGTGTATGTGAGCTAACTTTTTGTTCCAATTTAAAAACAAATTGTGCAGTGTGGATCAAATGACAACAGAGGATTACCTAGCTTTAGCTACTTTTCTGGGGCATCAAGTTCAGCTTCTGCATTCCCTGCCCTTACCTGCCACGTTGTTAAGGACAACTTGGGCTCAGAAAACCACAAGATTACCTGGGCGAGGACCCCCAAATGCAACGGAGACACCAGGCATATTGGCCCGCAGCATCTTAGTGAATGACTGTGCAGCAACTGATAAACTTGTTGGAAATGAGAGGAATGGGTGCATTGACTCTGACATGAAGAATGTAAGAGAATTACATGGCGATATTCCGTCGGAATGGCGCTATTTCATTGGGTTGATGCGGCAGCAACGTGCGAATGCCTTGGAACGCTTTGAGGATTGGTAAGCCCTTTGATGCAGTTGAAGAATAGATCTAGCATTGGACTCTGAATGGCCAAGTGTCATGTTTGTGCCTTAACTTATCTTCCCTGTCTGTTATCTCCATTTAGGGAATCACTGCCCCCTACGCTACTGAATCAGTTGGAGACATATCTTCCTGAGGATCCGGCTGTACTTGTTGGCTTTCAGGAGGTACACTTTGCCACCTTCGTGCATTTCTCTCCTCTCTCCTCGTATTCAGTGAATGAGTATTTGAGTATCCTTGAGCCCCGGGACTAACAAGGTTGAGATTCCGGATGGCAGTTTCACGGTGGAGTGTCTCGAAGTGCACGGCCTCCTGTGTGGCTACACATGGACATAATGACAGACAACATTCAGATGGCACCATACTCGGGGGACAATCATGTGCTTGGACTAGTTGACCTCAATCAGATCACATGCGGGAATAAGGTCAGTAGCTTTCGCCAACACCTCAAGCAACTAATTAAGAGGGTTGCAAGGACAGTGAGAGATTGCATGATGAAAACGGTCACAGTATTCAGTTTGCTTACGTTGATTTCTTGACGATGCTGATTATGGTATGGCTCATAGATACAACAACTTTTTAATTTCGTGGTTCACCTTTTGCAGAAAAAATGCGACGTACGAGCAATGCAAGCTCGATACATTTTGGACTTTGGGGATGTGACGCTTGGTAAGTGTGCTACATCAAAATCATAAGGAGAGTGTAGCCAGCTAGAGGTTGTCTTTGTTTGTTAGGTACTGGAAAATGAAGAGAATGTTGTGGAATGAATATTCAGAATCTCTTTTCATAACAGTCTCAGAAATTTGGAAACCAAAATGTAAAAATGTGAAGGTGAAGCTACTCACAATTTCGAATGTTTACGAGCAATTCATGACGTGGAGTTATTATGTGTACAGGGGACCCTTTGTACGAGTTCTTGGCTATGCATGTGAGCGTATTCAAGGCGGACCCAGTCTTGCTGAAAATTGCATTGGTAGCGTATGGTCTTCCACTGACGATACCCAATGTGCCTAGCAATGAATCAAGTGGTGAGCTTCCTGGAGGTCCAGTGGGTCGTGATTATACCCGGCCGTCATACAGAGCAATGTAAGATCCATTCGAACCATGACAGCTGCGTTTGAGTTTTAACTGTATTCAGTCGTTTGCGTGTCTGAAAGAATCAGGGCAATGGAGATTACAGTGATTCTGATTATAGAATTTGAAATGTGGTCCATGTAGGTGCTACTGTCTGCTTCATGAGCACGATGCCATGAGTGCCATCTTCGAGGAGCGGAAAGATTGCAGAAATGTGCTCTCCCTTGAAGAGCTGGAGGAGAAGCTTTGGGGTGTGTTGAACGAGTGGAACCCCGAAGCGCCTTGGAAGCTTCACAAATAGATATTTTGGAAGCCGTATTTAGAGCACTGGTTTGAGAGAGAATTCGTCATTCATTTGCATCAATATTCTGGTGCACCTTTTTGTAACATAACCTTGAAGAGGTATTTAACCTATTGGCAGAAGGATTGAGGACAAGCTTGTGATACATAGAAGATTGAGGGACCTTGTTTTTGCCATGAAAACTAATGTGATAAATCTAAATCTTTGGTAGCATAGGAAGTTAGAAATGATTTAATTTCACCAAAAAATTCAAGAAATTCTTTGTTAAGTGAAGTAGCAAAAGTTGTTTTTATGCATGCATGGATCTCATTCATGCAGTGCCTTGAAGACCTAATTTTTTTATATATCATTGTAGCACAAGTTGACAATGAGATCCTACAATTAAAAGTTCTTCAAAACGCAAATTTTTTTATTTACATCTCTTTCTTTTCCAAGATGTTTTTATGCAATTTTGAAAGTATTTCTTATTTTTGTGCCAAAGTACTTTAGGGTAAATGATGACTTATTGACAAAAGTTGAAATACAATCCGTAGATTTCATCCATGTTCTAATAGCAATTTTTTGGAGGACGGACAAATACCTTATACTAGTGTCACTTTCGAGGACGGACAAATACTTTGTAATAGCACTACTTTAGAAGATGGACTAATTTGTAATAACGTCATTTTGGAAGATGGACAAATACATTATAATAACATTATTTTGGAGGACGGATAAATAACTTATGATAGTCTTACTTTAGAGTGCTTGGAATGCCTTATAGTCACCTACAATAAACTTATTTTGGAGCCCAAGTGTAGGAAGATAAAATTAATGAAGTTTACCTTCATATCTTCCATTTACTGCAGATGGAGGTATGAAACCCTGTATTTAAACAGGCTCGAGACAAATGGTTGAAGAGTAAGAAAGAATTTGCTCTCTATATTATCTATTATCAATTTTTTTCCTCCAAAAAAACTTTTGTGAGATCTAAAATAAAAAATTTTACCCAAAAATTTTCTGAAGAAAATTAAAATTTAATAGATAAAATTAAAATTAATTATAAAAAAATTATTAACTAATTTAGTAAGAAAAGATTCAAAAAAATTGAACAAGTGAACAAAAACATGTACCTTTTGCTTCTTGTTTTCAAAGTCAATATCCTTATCCAACCTATATATTTTCAAACGCCTGTTATTGCAACCAACCCCACCATAGTCAATAGAGCGACGAAGATTCATTATTCCATGTGTCCCATTTAAGGGAGACTTGATTTGTGTGACAACCACCCAAACACTACACTAGAATTGAAACTCTGGTAGCGCATTGAAACCTTGTTGACCCTATTAGTGGCCTTACTAATCTTGACACTGACCCTATTAACCTTGTCAATGACCTTATTGATCCTGTTGGAGTATCATAGCGGCCTATTATGTCCTTCTGGGCGTGGTACTTGGTATGGTGTTTAGGTTGGTTGCAACTTCGCACCCATCAGAGAACCACTGGTGTAAAAGTAGTGGCACGGCAAATACAATCACTAATTTTAGAGCCATTCAGACGTGTATCATTGTATGCCGTGTGGAACAATCCATTTCAACCTAGCTTGCAAAGTGGATGGCCCCCCCTTTTTAAGCCAAATCACCACCATATTTTGCAAAATGGGTGGTGATGCTCTAGTAGCGTTACTTTCAAGGACGGACAAATACCTTATAATAGTATTAGTTTGGAAGATGGACAAATACCTCATAATAGTATTAGTTTGGAGGATGGACAAATACCCTGTAATAGCATTCCTTTGGAGGATGGACAAGTACCTTATGCTAGCATTATCTTTTAGGATGGAAGAATACCTTATAATAGCATTACTTTGGAGGACGGACGAAATACAAGAGAGGCTAAGACACTGAAAAAGTCTCCAACAGTTCCACATTTCTCATATCTTTGTATTAAACATGTGGACAACTCATCTGGTGTCAATTATATGTAGTAGTGCCAGTGGGTGTTGGAAAATTTAAAACCTCATTTTAGTGTACTGTATCAATTTATCAACTCGTAACTTATATGTTGCCTTCTAAAGTAATTTTCTCATTTTTCTCATTTTATTATTGAATTATTATTCTACTATTTTGCTAATTTTACTAGTAAATTGTCGTTCTTGTTGGTCACTTGCCAATAATGTTAATGAGGTTGAAGGGTGAACAAAGAAGCACATGCGCATAAACATTCCTCACAGTTAGTTGTTTGCAACGTCATTCCTCCACTCACATTATTTTCAATATTATGTGAGCTCCTCCAATATTATAGTAGTATTATGTAGATAGTTGTGACCTCAAGTTGAACGAACATGACGTAAGCAGTAGTGGCGTATTAGAATGGGGCAGTAGTAAGAAATGGACACGGTTTGAAGGATCATAGGCCACTATTGTTTCCAATTTTCCTCTTTGTTCACCTTCACATGTTAGTGTTGAAGTACAGTGAAGACACTTTTTTTGGCATTCTCAAGGCATGTTTCTAATTGCAAGCTTGACATCTACAAATTTGTATAGTCCTTCTATGCTCAACAAGCTTCTTTTGATAGCAAAAATCGTGCACTCTGTTTTCTCGTAATTTTTTTGATCCCCCAAGGATCTTCCAATTGGCTATACCATTCCAAGCAAATAATCATGTATGCATAGCATGGGCGTTTGCATTAAAGATCTCATGGTCAATCTCTTTGCCGCAATTTCCTTTTTTTCAAATAAGGCACTTGCCACAATTCCATCTTCCGTAACTTTCCCAACTCCTCTGCATAGCTCATGCCACTAAAGGGTTAATTGCCATCTCAAATAGATATATACAGTTTAATCCGAAAACTCTCCAAGACTTTTTTTCATCAAAAACCATTCAAAACTGCCATTTCTATTGCAAAGTGCAAAAAAATTTAGGTTTATTTTTAATTTTTTGCATATCTTAACATAGGATCTTGCACTAGGCTACTTAGTATAAAAATGTGTGGAAGAAATTTCAAAAACTTTGACCATATAGATTGCAAGATATTTGCATTTGAAGTGAATAAATCCATGGGGGGTGCACCTTGCTTGACTAGATTTTAAGGCTTTGTATCTTCTTAGTTTAAATTTTTTGTAGTATACATTTTAAATTTCTAATTTTTCATCATGAAGAATTGAGTTGAAAGTCTAGGGATTTTTTTTAACTTGATTTTCATTCTTTAAAATATTGTTAAGTAATAGTAGATACACGATTGAAGGAGAAACTAAATTGTTAACAGCTTAAGATGGAATTGAAAGTCACTAAGTACAACCAAAAGATGATCTAGCAAACTAATTAAGCCTTCTTGAGCTTTTTTTTAAAAAATTTTAAAATTTGATTTGAAAATGAATCTTGAAAGTTAATTTTTCCAAAATAAGATGCTTAGATTGCGCCCAAAATAAGATTGTTCATCACTTTCTTACCACTAATCTAAATAGAATGAATCAAATCTTTCTATGTAGACAAAAATACTTTCTATGAGAAACAAAATTTTGATAATTTTTTTGTGCTGTTCCATGAATTTCATTTTGGGCTTAGGGTGGCATAATTTTTTATCAAGGGCACCAATTGAAATAAAATTATATTTCTAGAAAGCTAATGAATTTTCTTATCTTGAAAAAAAATTCCAAATAATCACAACAACAATTGAGAGCATAGGAGCCTACCCAAAATCCATTTTGTCCCTCAAAAAGACAATGGAAGTGTAAGAGTTAACAAATATATAAACAAGTAACTTGACTTGATAATTGCATAGAACTAACCTTCTCAACTGATTTTGTAGAGTGCCAAAAAATGACTAAAAAAGATGAATCCAATTGGTTAATGAATTTGAATTTGGAGACAATTAGAAATTTTAGGTACATTTCTTAGAACCTAAATCGATTTGATTGTAAACAAACTTGAATATAAGCCACACTCTCATAGTAGTACAAAAAATTGCAAGTGTCAAAAATCACTTATGATTTTGTACAACATAAAGAAGAGATCTTGAACTTTCTAAAAAATTTGTTCTAAATTGAATGCATAATATACATTTAAATCAATTTAGGTTCAAACAACTAATTGGCTACACCTATCTAATCATCATTTGATGGAGAGTTACTCCCTAGTTACTTTTAAACATGGTCAGCATCTCAACAATGTAGTTGTGACATATAGTTGGTTTTATGCTCACTTTTGAACTTGCTTCTCTGTGAGAGGACAATCTAAGTGAGCATATTGAGCACAAGTATTTTTTTTTAATTTTCAAGTAGCTTCATTTACTTAATTCAAATAAAGAAAAATATCATTAATGATTTTGGTATTTTTTTTCAATTTTGTATGCATTTCATATACAATATTCTATATTAATATTAAATAATTGTATAAGTATAAATATCTGTATAATTTTATTTTTTGTGAAGATTGACAATAAGGGAGGGTAATCAAAAAATTTCCCTTCTAGATTGACAACTAAGGTTCAAAGCTGTGGAGGTTTTCCAAAAAAATTTAATCAACGGTTTGGATGTTTTTAAGGAGGGTTTTCAAATTTTTTTCTTCCACAGTGACGACTATGGATTTTTGATGAGCGGGAGGGGCCAAGCATAGGCTAGTTGCATAAATCTTTTTGTTACATTGTATAGTAGAATTCATTGCAAGTCACTTTTTATATAGATAAATCTTTTTAAGAATAGTTTGGCATATTATACTTTAGACTTCAGACATATCATAGTGTAAACATCACAGTGTAGACTTTAGTATATTATTGTATCCAACTATCAAAATTGGCATTTCATGTCCAACATTTAATTTAAGTTGAGAAAAAAAATTTTAAAAATGATAAAAATAGGAATATCCTTTCAATTATCTATACCTTAAATGAGATTGTTTCTTGGTTTGGTTTGTTACAATGAGATCTCCAAAACCATTGCATCCCCCCCCTCGCATTGTTCGTATCATTGAGAAGCTCTCTACAAAGAAAGGTGCATCGGTTGTGTTTCCTGGCGTTTCGACTCATGATATAAAAGTTATGAATTTTTGAGTTATTTTTTAATTAAAAAATTAAAAAATTACTTCTACTTTCAATTCGATTGTGGCAACACACTAGTTTTTTTTTGAAAATGTAATTTCCCAAAAAATTCTGGTATTTATTTTTAGAAATACTTTCGATGGCTGGGACTCTCGGAGCAAGTAGAGTGAAGTGGCAGCAAAAGGAGGTTTGGCACCGAGGCGGAGGTTCGTCAATTAGGGTTCGAGAAATTAGGGTTTGAGGGGTTCAAGGGCAGGGGCGAGACGGAGAGACTCTTCCTTTCGCTGTGCTCGCCATAGTCAGCCCTTGTCTGTTCTTCCATCTCTCCTCGTCGCTGCAGCGCCCGTCACGATGGTTTCCGGTTCCGGCCTCTGTGCCAAGGTCGTGGTGGTCGATGCCCGTCACCACATGCTCGGACGCTTGGCCTCGATTATCGCCAAGGAGCTTCTCAATGGCCAGAAAGTTGTACGTGCTCTGTCACCTCACACACTCCGTGCATTTCTATCGTTTGTTGTTGTCAATTCATGCTCATATTAGTGTGGTCATGTCATGACGCTTGTGTTCGAATCAGGTTGTTGTCCGTTGCGAGGAGATCTGTTTGTCAGGTGGCCTGGTGCGGCAGAAGATGAAATATTTGAGGTTCTTGAGGAAGAGAATGAACACCAAACCTAGCAAGGGACCTATTCATTTTCGAGCTCCAGCTCGTATCTTGTGGAGGACCATTCGCGGGTACGTCAACTCAGCTTTTCGTTCTGTGTAGTAGTGTTCGGTTTTCATATGCTCGGGCTTGCTGGCGACCAATCTGTGTTAGGGTTTACACGGAGATTAACCTTGTTAAGGTTTTAAGCGGAATTTATGCTGGTAACCTAAACGGAAGTCATGCACGGAAGTCATGCTTCTGTGTAATGGAGGTCGAATTTTAGTGAAGAGCTTGCGGCTGTACTCCTGAGAGGAAAGTTTCTTTCGTAACCGTTCTATTCGGAACTGTCACTCCGCCGAGAGTTTGCTCCCAAATTTCGTATGGTTGTTGGAAGTGAGGGTAATGTGAGCAGCTGTTCTCGCTAGTTATCCTAAACTGTAAAAATCGGATCGAGAGCTTGAAAATCACAGGTTTTGAGTCCTGTATGCGAGGATGTTTCCGGAAGGTGTGCTTATGTGAAGTTTGAAATATCAAAACACGAATGCAAGAATTAGCTGTATCGTTTATGTAGAGAATTTGCTAATTTCATCTAAGCTATTTAACGGATAATCTTACTTTTGTTGCAGGATGATCCCACACAAGACCAAAAGAGGAGCAGCTGCCCTTGAGCGCTTGAAGGCTTTTGAAGGAGTTCCGACACCTTATGACAAGATGAAGAGGATGGTTATCCCTGACGCACTCAAGTGAGTTACCAATGCTCTCGCCTTTTTTGTTTATTCCCTCGCCCTTTATACCTCTGTTCTAGAGTTTATGCTATGGTGTATGTCCTAGTTGGTACTTTTGTTCGCCAAGTCGAGGAGTTTCTGCAATACCAATACCACTGAGTTCCCGTTATGTCCTTGTTATAACTTTGTAAGTTTCTTAACACTTCTTTCTCTGGCAGGGTATTGAGGTTGCAACCTGGACACAAGTTTTGTCTGTTGGGTCGCTTGTCCGAGGAGGTTGGATGGCACCATTACGATACCATCAAGGTGGGTGCAGCCGATATGAGCATCATTTTCACAGCGTTTTTTGGCAAAAGTAATGACGGTCTTGTAATAGTGAGAATGTATTGGTCGGCGAGTCCTATTGACTCGAGCTATATTGTGGTCTTTGACCTGTTTCTCACATTCTGAGTAAGCTAGATTGTCATCTGGGGCTGTCACTCTTTCTTATTTCGGTCTATGGCGGTGTGCAGGAGTTGGAGGAGAAGAGGAAGGCCAAGTCCAAGGTGTTTTACGAGCGCAAGAAGCAGCTCATTCAGCTGCGTCTCAAGGCTACCAAGCGTGTCGAGGAGCAGCTCAGTTCCCTGCAGGAGACTTTGGCGCCAATTTCCTACACTTCTTAGGATACTACACAACGAATCTTGTTTTCTGGCTGTGTGCCTTTTTGTGGCTATTAAATCACTCCGAAGCAGTTTTGATGGGAATAAGAACGATGGGTTCTTCACAGGCGTGTAAAATTTCTGAGAATGTTTTTGCATGTTGTACTCTGGTGGTGATGCTCTCGAGTTAGATTGTCGAGCTTGTATGCTTTTTAAATGTGTTCTTCAGCAGCGACACACTCTGTAAACTACGTTAGCATGTATCCATGGAAGTGGTCAGCGATTATTCTTTCCAACTAGTTACAAGTGTTTACTGTGCAGAAACCAGTCGCTGATGGCAAGAATGCTACAAAATTATTAACCACTTCTACTATTTTAGTACTACTGTTGAAATTATCTTCTTGAATCATTTTAGTTACAAAAAATTCTCACATCAGTGCAGTCACCTGGAGTAGGGAGTAGTTACTGTGTCAACTGTTGTGCTTATCTCTCGTCAACCAAGAGTCTATTTCTATGGGCGGATCAGTGTGGACTGGCATTTGCCAATTACTGGGAGATGCAAAATGGTTTGATAGCTTTGTGCTTCGAGCCACAGATAACTGAACACTGTAAATATTACCGTGTTTTTACAAAAATTGACAGAAATTGGGGTCACTGAAATGGATGGAATGTGGAGAGTAGTGTTGTATTTCGGAATCCAACCCTACAGGTGGACACAAGACATGGTTGTCTGCTATTGAAAAATATGAGAATGCACAGTACTGTCAAGATTAGGACATTAACCCCTAAAACCCGAGGCACCAAATTTTAGTGTCACAATACTTTGAAGTTAAATAAAACCTAACCAAGTTTCTATTTTTAGTAGTTTCTATTTTGAAAATTTCTTTTTAAAGTCTAGTTTTAGCTTCAAAAATCCGATTTTGAAAATGATTGATTATGATTTACTATTCAAGATTTTGCACAAGGGTGTCCATTGCAATCTTGACTTCCCGTAGTGTTGAGGGCTCTTGGAAATGAGCCTTAAATACACCAGATCTTGGAGAAAAAATCACCTTAGAAATTCATTTAAAAAAATTGTAGAGTAGATTTTGAGAAGCTGTAAATTGATTGGGGTTATGCATGTTAGGTCTTTTAACCTCATATTTTTTTGGTGACCAACTTTTTACATTTGGCATGTGAAAAGAGGATTGAAAGACTTTAAGTCATTTTTGCAATTTTATCACCCTCATGTTCAAACATTATAATCTTTCAATTCATAAGTGATATTGCTGTGTTTTCTTTTCCAATTTGATCTCTAACATGTCTAGTTTGAATTTGTATGGTTAAAATTTAAAAAAATTGATACAACTTATCAAAATAATGGTTTTTTGTTTAGTTTAGAGCAAAATCCTTGAAGCTCAATAAAGGCCTTGGACATTCAGGGGTTAAGATTGAGAAGTTTCATTCTTCTCCTCCGGTAGTGAAGAATGGGCACAAAGAAGTTTTTCCATCTTCCACTCTCTCCATTTCTCTCCATTCTCCATTCTCAAAAGGAGTGTCAAACCTTCTTCATGGAGAAGGGCTTCTATTGGTTCCTCTTTTCACTTCATACTTTCTCATTCTTTATAGAAGTTTCATTCTTGAAGAAGGTGTGACAACCTCTATTGACAAAATTAGAAAATTTGGCATATGAATTAGTCAAACATACAATATGTGCACTTTTTGAGATGGTGAATTATTTGTTTAGGGCCTCAATACAAACAAAAGATGTTCACTTTGAAGTTCAAAATTCTTTATTTATAAGGCTAACATGTGGCAATCATTTGAGGGTAAGCATTTCAATGTTGTATATGTTGGAATTCTCTATATTTTAGTAGAGTTCCCTCAACTCCTTTTCTTGCAAATGACGATGTATTTTATTTAGCAGAAGCCTTTACAATTATGACAAAGTATTCCCTCTGTCTCAAAATAATAACAGTGTTCTCTTTGCATTTTACAAAAGAAACCCCGGTATTATTTTGAGATAGAGGGAGTATATAGTAGAAGGTTCCCTCAATTTTTATTTTTTTTAATGAGGATTTATTCTATTTAGGAAGCCTTTACACTAATGACCAAGTAAGACACAAGATAATTTTTGGTCAGGGCCCTTCAGGTCAAGAACTAAGGTTGATCCTTAAAGTCCCCCACATTTCAAAAAAGGGATGTGTCTTTGGTGAACTTGATTATCACTTTCAAAACATTCATTTTTGGTGCATAAATGAAGCCTGCTAAGTTTTCTTCTATTGTTTTTAAAATTATTTTTTTTTTTCAAAAAACCAAAGAATTATTGCAATTGCAAGCTCTTTTAACAAGCTTCCAAATTATAAAATATTGTTTGTTTTTCATTCAATCATCTTTTATTTTTTATATGATGATTTTTAAATTTAAAAACAAAGGTATTATTTCTCTTTCATATTGCTTCATTCTTTGAAACAATCTTTTGTTATTCTATTAAATATTACTCCGTATAATGGATATAGTTTTTGCTTGAAAGTGATACAATAAAAAAAATCACAATAATTTTTTTTTCTACCAATTTTCTTGAAAAATCTACATCTATAGAAAAATATTTTTTTCATTTATGGGTTTTATTAATCAACAATGTATAGTCTATATGGTAGGGATAATTTGACTTGAGGGTCTTATCCCTAGCCCTCCATTGAAAATATAATTGAGTTCCATGCATAAAAATAACACAATAAAATATAATCTATATAGACAAAAGAGAACATTAGGTAGAATTGGAGGAAGAACAAGATATGTATGTAATGGAAAGGTTCAAAATTAAAGGTTTTACAATAACAAAGATTTAAAATTTTAATTTATTATGGTAAGAAATAGTCATCACTATAATTATAACGATGTAATTACAGTCCAAAGAAAAGCAATGGACTAATATATAATTTTAAAATATTAAAAATATATATTTTGTTTATTCTTGATTTATTCAACTCTCTATTATCAAAATATTGTGGCAAGGAAATCTATTTGCATGATAGTTGGAAACCTAGGTGACAATAAAACCTTAATTATATATTTGTTTCTAGAAATGTAAGATTCCATGTCACTTTTACATCCTAATTTTTTGTCATGGTCGTTTCTTTTTTCTTGACCTAGTGTAGATCAAATTAGATCTTTTCCAATTACAATGCAAAAGATGTATTAGCCAAAGCCTTTGATCACTAATGTAAAGACACCCTTATTCTCTTACAATTGTTGTGTACAAATTTTGATGTTATAGTTGAATATGTATGAATTTCCAATCTCCTTTGACCAATTGCAATAATTGTTGATGGTACATCAATGGCTAAAAATGAATTGAGAATCATCTAAAATTGATCACAAGTTTGTAAAGTTTTCATTAACCCCTAAAATTCCGTTATCCTCCCAAGAAATAAAATGGAGTTCAAATAGTCTCGTTTAGTCACACATTTTGATATCATCTTCCAAGACTTTTACAAGAGATTTAGTTTGTACAAGCTTCATGAAAATATGTTTTTTGTCAAAATTAGTTGCACAATTGAAAAGTTATGGATGGCTAATGGCTTTACCTAAGATTTCAAAATATTGGACATCTTGGGCAAGGTATTTTGGCTTGACTTCCAAGTGGTCAGCAAGGGTGGTATAAAGGCCTGCAACAGTTGAATAAGATGTCCAAATTGTGACTTGCCAGTAGATCAGGTAACTACTAACCATAGTCAAGCATTCATTAGCAGAAGAACAACAACCAACAGAACATTGTTAACCTTTGCTTGGACGTAGGCCTTTTGCTCTCCTTGAAATCCAGAGGCCCCCCAACAAATTGAAGGGACTTGCTGAAAAAAGCCAAAACTACAATGTTAAGCCTTGAATAGTAGCTACTTTCAAGACTTCGCACACTACAAGAAAATGAATGTTTTATGAATGCAAAAATATGATTGGGGATGAATGGCAACTGCATGCAATCATATTCTTGGAGGCCAAGACCTTGGGGAAAAAAATGACTGCAAATATGACTGTCAGTCATATTTTACCCTTGTAGTTCACGGGCGTATAGTGTACATCCATTGGGAACGCCAAAGTACTTCATAGAGAACGGCAGGGAACATGTTTGGGGAACGGCAAGTCATATTTGCCAGTCATATTTTTGGTTGAGTCATATTTTGCAGTCATATCTCCATGGTAGTGACATTGTTTTGAAGAGGGCAGCCAAAGGGAAATTTGGGCGGGTAGTCTTATTTTTGCCTCAGTCATATTTTGTAGTCATATTTTATTGTTAGTTGTATTTTGTAGTCATTTTTTTTGGTAGTCATTTTTTTTTCTTTTTAGGTAGCACAAGCAAAAGGTGAGCAATCTAAAAAGGCACTCTTGTATTCCTTTGGATATAAGTGTGAGTTGATTAAATATGTGTTAATTTTTTTTTTTTTTTTGGATGTTGTATCCATTATACAATTGGCGTCAAATATCTTCAGGTGGCACATGTTTTTTCTATAATTAATTAATCAATTTTTTTGTAAGATTTACAAAGAAAGTAGAGAAAAATGAAGCAGATAACAATAGGAGACAATTGATGGGTCATTCTCAGCCGTCATATTGGAAAGGACGGGGGAAAAGGTCTCAAAATGCATACATGTTAAAGATGTTTTTATTTTTTATTTTTTATTCTTTTTGGGGTTGATATATACATTTGGTGAAAAAGGCTTTCTTCAAATGTAGTGGTTTAAATATACAAATTCTTGAATTTTTTAATTTACATAGAGGGTTCACTATTTAACAAACACTAGACATGATCACCTGTTGAATTTGTACATAAGTAGATTAAATGGTTGGTGTGTCGTGCAAGTACGATATTGAATAGAATTTGTCATTGCTGAATAGAATATTGAATAGAATATGATATGATATTGAATAGAATTTTTCATTGTTGACAACTTTGAATAATTTTTACATCTAATTTTGATGAAATTGCTGAAGTCTTTGAGTAGAACATTCCATTAACATTTCAGAAAGGACTCCAAAAGGAACCTTTTCACCATCGCCATTGGCTCTTATGAGTTCATTTATACCCTTATAGTCTAGAAGAAAATGTTGGATGAAATCTTGAAGAATAAATTAGAGACAAAACTTCATCCATCTATATTTTTTGCTAAAAATATTCCATTATAAAGATTTTTACTATTTTAGAATAGGCTGCATGCAATGCTCTACAACTTAAGCTAACAATTTTTTTGAATTTCTGAACTTGAATTTGGAAGTTTAGAGTTTTGGCGTCAATCAACCAAAAACCCGGGGAGATCACTCTTTGTAATTTAAGGTATACACCTCAGTTAAGAGGGTATTTGATGTGGGCTATTTACCTTAATTATTGCATTTAAGATGATCATATTTTTATATAAAAAAAGTTATGAGGGGCATATTTTCAATACCCTATGATTTTTGTAAATTCATTCCTATGGTTTTTTAAGTAGGGCTATCTTACAAATAAAATTTAAGTGCCTAATTTTTTCCTGCCTCCATCCTTCTTCACAAATTTTTCCTTCCCTGTATTATATATGTGTATAGTGTATACATCATGAAATTAACAACAATAAATTGAATTCAAGTGTTATTGACCAAGTGGCAGTTTTTAACCTCTAAAGGTCAATTGTCCATTGAACAAACAATTGAAAATTTGGATAGATTCCTATCTCCTGAAAAGAGACAGCCAGACAGGCAACTCCGCCTTAGACCCCCCGCCCAAGTGAAAAATCTGCAACCGTGCAATTAGTTTAAAAAAAAAGACCACCCTTTGCCCCCATGCGATGTGAATAAAAAAAACTGTCTATGAAGTAAGAAGAAGGAAGACCACCCTTTGCCACAGAAATCCCCCCTCTGATAAATCAACAACCATGAGATTTGAAAAGAATACAATAACCCCCCTTCCTTTGAAAAATCAATGGCCGTGTGATTTAAAAAGAAAACAAATAACCCCCCTTTTTGCAAAATCAACAACCGTGCGATTCAAAAAGAAAACAATGCCCTTGGTGCCGTGCGATTGCACTTGAGGAAAAATCCATCAGTACAAATGGAATAACAGACACACGCACATGTATAATATTGCGCTTCATACGAATTGACGCAACTGCTTGAGTGTCTCGGAGAATTCGGAGAGATTCCATGTGAATAGATAGAAAGATGTGTATAGATAAGAAATTTTTGCGCTTGTGGTTTGAGGAGATTGTGCAATAAGGTTGCTGAGGAGATTTTCTGAATTTCATAAGTCTTAACAAAGTTTAGAGGCAACCTAAACAAAGAAATTTTCAAGAAACTTATGAATGGGGTCTCCAGTGATATAATCTTGCAATCTTGCAGCCTAATCAGTGTATTCAATTCCATCATGTTGCTTTTTGTTGCTCCAAAATTTGACAATGATGGGCAAGAGAAGATGGTAACATTGATTGTGGCATTGTCACTAAAGATCAAAGGCATTGTGGATGGATACATCCAAGAGCGCAAGCAAGTGCTTCCCATGAATGAGATTCATTGGCTTAATTTTTCCTATCGAGGTTTCATCTTTCTTCTTCAATTTTTTTCAATTTGGATTTCTGTCAGTTTTAAGTAGCTATGACAAGGCTAAAACTTCTTTTTATTGTAAATAGTTTATTAAAAAAATTATACAACAATTGAATAAAAAATAGATTGGATTGAAGCATGCTGTGATTTAGAGACATGGATGCATTATTTCTTTCGATTCTTTATCTTTTAAGAGAATTTTTTTTAGCTATTGGTGCTTGTGATCAAAAATTAGGCACAACTGGCTAAGATTTGATTGTGACTTTGTAGAATTTCGATTTCTAAATGTTGGGCCGACGGAGTCCACTGAACTTAATTGTGGCAAATGTGCTCTCCTTGTTGCAATGAACTTGAACAAAGTAATGGAATTCAATTCCAAAATATTCAAGTTTTATTTAAGGATTTGCCTCAACAACCAATAAACACATATGGATATTAACTATAATCTATTTTTTCTATCAATTTTGAATTTGTTGCTCTATTCAAAGCTTTCCTTTTGTTTGAAGATGGGATTTGACCTTCAGTTTGTAGAGAGGTTTTATGAGTGACAACTCTGTGGACTTTTCCACATCCGGACTCAAGAAAACTTGAGAAGATTGGAGAGCACTAAATGCAATGAAGATTTGAGCACTAAATTTGAATTGAGGTTCTTTCATTTGCAAGGAGCTGTCGTTCTCGTTTAGGTTGCAAGTTGCAATAGATTGCTCAATAGTCTTTTAATGTAATTATGACCATTAAAACACTTCTCGTGTTTTGTGTTATACGTGTGATGCAATATAAGGAAATGAAAATCATTTCCGACCAATTATGGTGTGCCACATTGTGAGCCCCCAATTCGTCACTGGGAACTCATAGTTTTCTTTTTTTTAATGTTAACAAATTTAAGTATAGTTTTATATACAAAAAGCCCAAAAAAGAGTGTAAAGCCAAAATAGGTATGTCACGTACCAATATAGCATTTGGTCCCTTATAGGTTGTTTTCCCCCAAATAAATCCCATTTCCACTTGTACATAGGTTAAATCGTAGAAATATCGGTAAAAAGTAAAATTAAGAGCTAACCTGACCTAAACAGCCCAAACCTACGGAACATGTGACATCTTATGGCTAAAATTGGTCCGAGGGAATACCGTTGAGGTTCTAAGTCCATTCCCAGAGATAGGTTTCACTTTCCCCATAGCATCGAAGAAATAGCGGAAACCCCAATTGTTGGCCTGTAGGAGTTACAAACTCAAGATTGGCCCGTAAGCAAAATCTACGGGTAGAATATGGTGTTCTAAGGTGGAGATCACATTTGGGACTCAATGGCGAAATCGGCTTGCCAAGATTCCCTTGTATGTGAAGGATTCTCTGGTTGCCAGAATTAAAAGGAGAAGACAGAATTTGATTCTCCTCTGACCTTTGTACAAAGTAAAAATATGAGCTTTCAAATCCTTTGTGGAATTCCATGAGAGGTTCCATAAAAAGTTTCGGAATTTTCTGACTTGCAGAAGATACCCTTCCGGACGGTCAACTGCCAAAACCTACGATGGGAAATTTCTAGATATTACCCAGGTTGCGATAAAATCTCACTAAAAATTAGATTAGCTTCTTTTATGCTAATAAGATGCCCCACCAAGTTTCAAGACATTCCAATAGCTAGAAGTGCCCGAACCGGCGAGATTCCCCGAAAATTGGCAAAATTGAAGTTTACGGTGGAGTTGACTTGCGTACCGGGAGCATACGAAATCGGAATGAGGTCAAAGCTAGGTCTTTTCTTACTCCCCCATACCTACTAAAGAACCTAGGCTAGTTACTTTTCTCAGAAAAGTCAACCTCCAAGATTTGGGTTTTTACCCCGTTTTGGCGTTCAGTTAGCGGTAGGTTATGTTGCGTTTTTTGGAGTTTGGTTAAGGGGTGGAGGATTTTCTAAGACTAAAAATGGCCTTCTGAAGCCAACGGCGCAATCGGTTTTCAATTTGGAGTTGATCTCCAATAGTTAGCCCGTAGGATCAGCGTAGATGTAGATTACTAGAAGTTGAAGGTATTTGGAAGCTTCTTGAGCAGCTTCCTAGGTTAGAAATGCACTTCTAGGAAGGTGGAAGGCGCTTGGGAGGCACTCCAAGGCTTGGAGGGCACTCCAAGGCCTTGAGAAGGTATAAAAGGGCCTCCCCTCCTCTCACTCTGACACACTTCTTCTTGCTCTGGTGGCGCCCACACTACATTAAGCTGTGGCCGTTTGGGCCAGATTTTTGTTCTTCTGGTGTCTTTTGGAGAGACCTTGGGTTGGAACCAAGGCTCTCAAAGTCCGTTTGTAGTCTATCCTTTTGGAGAAACTTTGGGTTGGAACCAAGGCTCTCAAAATCCGTTTATAGTCTATCCTTTTGGAGAGACCTCGGGTTGGAACCAAAGCTCTCAAAATCTAGTTGTAGTCTATCTTTTTGGAGAGGCCTTGGGTTAGAACCAAGGCTCTCAATTCCTCGCATTTATTGGTCCCGTTGGGACGGCGAAGCTTTAAACCCCCCTAAAATGGAAGAACTCTCAAGTCAATTCAGAGTATTTGGACTAGAAATATTCCAAGAACCATGGAATTATTATTGTAGAGCCGAGTTGGAGGTTTCCAAAACCATCTCACACTTAGGATTCGGAGCTAAAACGAGTGAGATATGGGCGGATGAAGTTTAGGAGTAATATTGGATGAAATTTAGTACATTTCATCCAAATGGAACAAGAATAGAACCTTAGGTAGAACCATAAATCTTGACTCCAGAAGTGAAACAAAAATTAGAATTCAAGTTGTAGGTTAGTAGAAAACCATGGATGAAGTTTGAAGTACCGATTAGCGGTCAAACTTCATCCGTTGATAACTCCTAGTAGGAAGGTCCGATTAGCATGTGTCTTAGCATTTTGGAAAGCTAGAATTAAGACTTACAAAGAAAAATTAACAAAAATCTAAAAATAGTAATCTGTTCAGAGTAGTACCGAGCCACATAGGTGGGATAAAGATCAAATAATTACTAAAAGAGGTAATCAAAGAGAAGAATTAGATTTGGAAATAGGTAGAAGGCACTTAGTAAAGTCTAGAACTAGTTTAATTTAGGAAAAATTCTTAATCATTTAGTAGCAAACAACGAATGAAATTTGGGTTAGGATATAGATGAAACAGGGTAAAACTCATCCATCCAAGTCCAAACTTAGAACTTAGGTAGAAGTTGGCAATATAGAGTCAGAGTCAAAAACTTGAAGTAAAATAGAATAGGGAAGGGGTCTAAATCCAAGGATGAAGTTTGGATAGACTTATAGAAGCTAGAACTTCATCCGTCCATAACTCTTGCTAGGAAGGTCGCATAATGTTGAGTTTTATATTTTTGGAAATGGCATGAAATTCACTATCTTTATATGTGGCTAAATTTTAGACTGTATCACCTTTCTTTCAAAAACCACCGTGGCCTAGTTGGTACGACCTAATTAGAGTAAAACTTGCAATTTAAGTTAGTTTTTCTTGATTTCTTTAGTTTCTTGCAAACTTGTGTATGTTTAGGATTTAGAAAAGATCCATTGCTTGGAAGGCACAATGGATTTACGCTAGGCACCCATAGGACAAGAATCAAACCTAAAACTCAAGAGCCTGGTTGTGCTCACTTATTTACCAACGGTGGGTAAATAAGCGCTCACACACATGTACAAAAATTATTCTTTGACTACCCGCTACTATTGCATTTGTGCATGGTTTTACACTATCACTATCACCTCAAAAGAGGTAGTAACTGCTTGTACACACATTATCCTATGAAGTTAATTTTGGTCAGATGTTCACAAAATTTTGAGACAAGATGTGAAATTGTACCCCCATAGTGGGAATCTAATTTTTTTCTGCCCTAAATTTTTTTGTCAGCTTGGTGAATTTGGACATCTTTGAAGCATCTTTTGCAAAACTCTCATCAACTATTGAAATTTGGCATTTATGTAACTAATAAAATATGACATACAATTTTCAAAAAATAAATTTAGTTCTCACATTACATTCTAGGAAGAGTCAAATTTTGTTAGCTATGTTGGGGTGGTTTTGAAAAACAACATTTTCTTCTGATCTCAAGCCCTATTATCTTGCAATATGTACAGTCAAAGTTTTTGAAAATTTTTCTATATATTTCAAATTCTCTAATTTTTTACCATTTTTATTTTAAATTAAAAATTTCTTCATTGCACAAGAAATCCTCAAAAAAATGATTTGTATATTGTCAATGTACTTAACCTCCTTGCATTGTAGGTTGATTTAGAGTAAGCTAGGCTCCATATTTGCTTTTGAATTTTTTTTGACTAAACCTTACATCATATACTTATGAATAGTCAAAATCTTCATTTTTGTGTAGACCAAAAATTTGACTCCAAGAAGGCTCCAAGTCCCCTGACCCTAGTTTGTAGGAATGAAAAAAAAATTCTTATTTCAAACTTTATGATCTTACAATCCACATGGGCAAATGGGATGAATTTTTTTCAATTCATTGCCTTAACTATTTAATACAATTTTTATGGTTGTAATTAAAAACAAAAATTTCTTTTTTATTTTGGACAATGCATAAAAAATTGGCAGTTTTGGATTTTTCCTCTTTTAAATACCCTTTAGCCTTCAGGGGGTAATTAATAACATTGACCACTTTAGAATCCCTAGTATTGAAATTATCCTATGAATATTTCATTCAATATGAGTGTGATTAACACATATGACTTCAAATTTTAGAGTTAATTGAACTATAAATTTTATCCTTGCGTTGTATAATTTTCAATTTGTTGAACCTACTAAGGTAAACCTCCTTATTTATGCAATGTGACATTTTGCCACTTTTGATTAATGTTTTACTTTTACACTTAATTTTTTTTTATATATCAGTATACACTACTAGTACCATGGTACAATTTTAGTCAAACCCCTTCATTGTTGATTTTCTTGACTATGTCCATTTCATCATCCACATGAATTTATTTGTCTACGCCTATACTCATCGTAATGTGAAAAATTTGCATGGCCTCTATTTGTTAAGGCTAACTTGTTAATAAAACTTCCTACTACATGAAGTTTTTACATAGCCTAATTTACATATAATAGCATATGTAGCATTTTATAGACCTTGTAGTAGCCCTACATATTATATAAAAAAATTCCGCTTTGAATTAAATGAACCCTATTTTTTAATTCACATAGTTTTCCAAAAATTGATAGTGACCTCCCCGGGGCCAAAACCATCCAAAACCTCTAACTTTAGCAATTTGTATCAATTTTAATTAAGATGTGAACCATTTATACTTTATTATTAGAAAATACTTGTTCATTACTTAAAATGCCAATTGAACAATACTCAAATATCCAACTTAAGATTTGGAGCCCAACAACAAAGAACACAGATGTGCATGTTTTATCTCAAGGATAAAGAAAAAACGCTCACATATGTCATGTATTGAAGTTTGTTTCTTTCTTAGAAAGGTTCTCAACAATGTCATACAAGCCA
The DNA here is from genome assembly GCA_951799445.1 of Pseudisothecium myosuroides. Classification (NCBI taxonomy): domain Eukaryota; kingdom Viridiplantae; phylum Streptophyta; class Bryopsida; order Hypnales; family Lembophyllaceae; genus Pseudisothecium; species Pseudisothecium myosuroides. The sequence continues at coordinate 15,537,598 of OX637289.1, forward strand.
CATTAATGGAGGGTCTCTGTAGGCCCTACAGAAGTCACAAGATTGTTCATATGAAGATTGAAGCTTACTGTGAGCATGCACGCTCGTAATGCAATCAAAAGATGAACAAATGGTTGTTTGGATGTTCTTACAAGGATATAGATAATAAAAGCATAAAACTTTTATTTGCTTCAAAGATGCTTTTAAATAATGCCTCTATCAAATATTTTTGCTCTTACACACTCTTTGTACATGGACATAGATATTTTGATAGACGCATGGCATCTACTTATATGTCTTTTTTTTGCCATAATTGTAGGGTGCTTAAGACTTTGCAGCTCCCTTTCATGCATTTTGTAGAATTATAGTATCAATATATTCACTTTGGATCAAATTTGATTGTTAAAATAGCTTACTTGTTTAATATAGTCATATCTGCTCAGTTGCATGATTGAAGTAAGTCCCATAACTAGAGCCAATCATGTACATAATTAAGACAAGCCACATGACTAGAGTAAGTCATGTGCATGATTGGGACAAGTCACATGACTATAGCTAGTCATATGTATGACTAAGGCAAGTTACATGACTAGGGTTTTTAAACCCTAGTCGCCATTTGGCTATTTTTACTTCTTTTAACTCTTATTTCTTATTGCTTCTTACTTCTTGTTTGTTGTTGCTTCTTACTTCTTGTTTGTTGTTGCCTCTTAGTTCTTGTTTGTTGTTGCCTTTTAGTTCTTGTATCTTGTTGCCTCTTAAGTTTTGCTTCTTGTTTCTTTTTGCTTCTTAGATTTTTCTTCTTATTAATACTTTTTAGATCTTGTTTCTTTTTGCTTTTTAGATTTTGCTTCTTATTAATACTTTTTAGATCTTGTTTCTTTTTGCTTCTTAATTCTTGCATCTTGTTGCTTATTAGCTTTTGCCTCTTATTGCTTCTTAGTTCTTGCTCTTTGCTTTTAGTGTCCTCTTGTTACCTCTTTGTTTTTGTTTTTTGTTTTTTGTTTTCTCTTGTTGCTTCTTTGATTTTTGCTTTTAATTTCTTGTTGTTGCATATTAATTCAAGCTTCCTAATGCTTCTTATTGCATCTTAGTTCTTGCTTCTTTTTGTTATTTGTTGCAATTTGTTGCATCTTAACTTGTGCTTCTTGTTGCTTCTTGTTGCATCTTCATTCTTGCTTTTTGTTGCATCTTACCTCATGCTTGTTGTTACCTCTTAGCACTTGCCACCTATTGTTTCTTGTTCTCTCTATAACCATTGTTATTCTTTCTTCCTATTTACTTGTGATTTCTAGAGATATAGTGGTTGTGGCTTTTTCTTACCTTAAACTTGTGCTACATATTTTGTGTTCCTTAAATCTTTGAAGGTAGAATTATTGTTCATTCAACTACAAATTAACCTCCTTAATTGTACACGTAGGCACCAAGCTGGAATGAAGTTATTTAAGGCTACTTGCAATACCAAAGAGGCAACATCTTCACATTTTTGTAAGGAATATAGGTCCTATAAGCGTGTGAAAATATACATTTATAGAGTGTCATTGTAATATGTTTTGTGTTAGTGACAAATAAATTTCATTGAGAAAAGTCACATTATTTCTTGTAGTTTATTTCTCTAATATGACTGTCTCTTGTACATCTCAAGAATCATAAGTATTCATTTTTAATTAGATGGAGTCTCTTATTTATCTACTAAATCATATTGATGCATGATTGCCATGCATCATGTTCATTTAATTAGAAAGTATGAAAAATGTGACTATAATTTATGATTGAAACTATTATAAACCTCATGTATCCCAATTACAAACCACGTACACAAATCTAATAAATGTGACTCTCTTTTGTTTGGAATATATCATTTGCTTGAGTCATATTTCACAAAAAATCTTGGCCAAAATATGACTGGCTGTGGTCACATAATACTCAAAGTCATGCCAAAAAATAACTCTATACTTTTGAAAATATGACTACATTTAATCATAATATTACTAGTAACATTCTATGTGAATTACTACAGTAGCCAAAAATATGACTCATAAGAGTCATAAATTAAATAAACAAAAAATATGAGTAGTAAATATGACCCACAAGAGTCATTTTCCACATCAACAAAAATATGACTCACAAGAGTCACTTCTTATATCAACAAAAAATATGACTCACAAAAGTCATATTCCACATCACATCAACAAAAATATGACTCACAAGAGTCACTTCTTATGTCAACAAAAAATATGACTCACAAAAGTCATATCCCGCATCAACAAAAAATATGACTCACTGTAGTCATGTGCCACGTTAGCCAAAATATGACTCACTACAATCATATTCCACATCAGCCAAAAATATGACTGAACAGAGTCATATTCCACATAGATTTTTTTTTATTTACCTGGGCAGGTCATGAGAAAGTCAAGCCTCCAAGGATAGTCAACATATACGCCACATTGGCAAAATATGGCAAAATATGGCTAATTGTACCCCCAAATCCATATGACTAAAAATATGACTCGTGCAAAATATGACTCGTCAGTAATGACTGGGCGCAGTCATATTGCGAGTCATCTATAGTGATTTTTGGCGGAGTCATATTTTCAGATTTTATGACTCAACGCGGTCATATTTTGTAGTCATAAAACACTCATTTTCTTGTAGTGGCATGTCGGTCAGTGCCTGGGGATGATGGGCCAATCCATCCTCCACCACTGTTAAGCTGACATCCCAGCCTAGCCGTTTACCTAGCTCACCAATCTCCATTGTCATATTTTAATTGAATTCCCCCTAGGAATCTAGGGGGGAATTATATCTCAATTGAGGGGAAAGGAAGTCAGCCACTTAGCAATGTTATGAACAGTCGTGGGGACCATTAGAGAAGGTGTATAAAGGTTTGATTGAGGGTGCTTTTAACTCTAGCCTAGTGCAAGTGAGCTTCACTAGCAATGGCTCTTGCTTGCACTAGCTTTGTTTGGAATTCAAAGCCCAATTACTTCAATTTTTGGCTACAATTTCTCACATGAATTCGATCATTTACATCTCCATAGTTGAAATTAACATTGTGCAACTACGTGGAAGAGAATTCATAAGGAATTTTCCAATTTGAAGACTTATTGTTTTTGATTGCAAGTGCTCACAAAGACCACAATTTGCAAAATATCAGAATTTGGTGACCACTGCATATCCATAATTGCAATTTGCAGTACTCCACTAGAAGAAATTTGCGTTGAACTCAACAAATATGTGGGGTAGTTTTTGTTGAGTTCAACGCAGATTTCTTCTAGTGCTCCCATGATGAATTCAGTATTGAATCTATCTAATTTTGCTAGTTTAGACTAAGTTACCTATAGATTTCTATCCTAACTTAGCTCCCAATACCTCACTCTTGGCACCAAATTTGTCAAACCAAGGCAAATTATTCTAAATTTGTTTGCTTCTTCATTGCTCTCTCATGCACCAAACACATGATTGAAGAAAGTGGTGGAAATTTGATACTAAATTTACCGAATGACAATTTCCTCACATACCAACACCAAGGGAAGTAACAATTTTTTCACTCGCAAGAGCTACATATATTGACAAGTTTTGGCTTGCATTGAAGCAAGAAGCATTACCTACATCACAAAGTTTAGACCCTACGATTTGGCAGCAATTATCGTGCGATTATCGTTGTTTTATGGGTTCGTACCATGGTCGCACTGACTCAGTGTATTTTTAAGCACTGAATTAGTGCGAAAACAATGAATATCAATAGCGTACGGTTTATGTACTTTAACTATATGATTGTTGTGCAATTTTAACACAACAATTGTATAGTTAAAGTACATAAACCGTACGCTATTGATATTCATTGTTTTCGCACTGATTCAGTGCATAAAAATACACTAATTCAATGCAATTATGGTACGAACCCATGAAACAACGATAACCGCACGATAATTGCTGCCAAATCGTAGGGTCTAAACTTTGTGATGTAAACATTGTTTGTAGTGTAAGGAACAATGTTGAAGTGTTGGACTACAACAAAGGAGGTGTAGCATTCTACCTCTAATTCATTGTTTGCATTGACATTTTTCAATTTTATTCTCTAACTTTCTTTATTTGAATTTGTTCTAGAATGCTTGGAATGGGCTTTTGTTTTGTAGTAGAGCTACTGATTGTTATCTTTGCACGCAACAACTTCTAACAATTTGGCATCACCAATCTGGAGTGCGACACCTTCACTTCTATTGGATGAAGAGCTTGACTATCCTACATCTCTTCTTGTGCCTCTTTTACCACAAGGAGGTCAAGACGATTTGTTCAATGCACAAATTGAATGTATTGGGGACTTCAATCACAATTTTGTAGATATCTAAGAAGCACTAAATGATGCCAAGGTATTCTAAAAGCAACCCTATTTTAAAAGCGATCAGTAACACACAGACACATTTTGCTTTCTTCAATGTACCAATGGTGTACATTTCAAGAAGAGTAATCACTTTAAGTGACCACTACGTTTCAACTTCAAAAATTTGTAACTAACTCTACAAAGGTCCAAATAATATGAAACAACTTGGGTTAGATGCCAATTCCATTATTCTTCTTACTAAGGTAGAGGCACCTAATGGTGTCCCTGTATCCAAAGGCATCCCTTTCTAGGAAGGGGAATAATTCTAGAACGCATATCTAGGTGGACCATACATGGCTTATCATTTTGTTCAACAAATAATAAGCTATGTTTGGTATGCCTACATTAGGTTTTGAAATGACTTCCCTTCCTAAAAAGGGATGCCATTAGGCGGTCCAAGGACGCTTTTAGGTGCCTCTACCTTAAAATTTATTGAAACTTGTTTCAAGGTGTTTAGCTTGCCCCCAAATGCAATCAGCTCTTAACCCTTATACGTCGATGCAACCATTCTATGGCTGATGGATGAGAGGGAATCAAATTGTGTCAGATAGAAATGCAACTATTCATCCTTGGAATTTGTTGTGAAAAGGGAAGATCTTCTACAGTAGCTTGACTTCCAATGAGCGCTTTTGCAATTTTTTAAGCCAATTATTCACATGGTAATGCAAAAGGATGATTTCAATGGTCACCCCTTCGTCCTTTAAGGATCATTCTTTTGCATTACCATGTGAATAATTGGCTTCTAATCCAAATCCTCCCTTTTCATTACCGTATGAATCATTGGCTTCTAAAATTGCAAAAGCACTCATTGGAAGTCAAACTACTATAGAAAGTCTCCCCTTTACACAACAAATTTCGAGGATGTATAGTTGCACTTCTATCTTACACAGTTTGATTCTCTGTCATCCATCGAACACAAAACGTCCTTGTCAACGTTTATGATTTAAGGGTTAAAAAGTGGCTTTCAGTTAAGAGCAGATTATCTTATACAAAAAACTAACTGGATGCCCCCCGGCCACCACATGATCCCTCTGGATAAACATGGCTTGAGCATCTCACACTTCTGCTCCCAATGGGACGTGCATGTCCAGAATATGCAACTGAGGGCTTAGGAATGTATGAATTTGTGATGCCTTGCGGCCCTTGCCCATGACGGGTCCTCAACAGACAAGCTCCTGTAGCAGCGATGGCAAACCAATTGGGGCATTGGAAACAGGACCAGTATCAACGCAGTCTGTCTTGCGGGGCAGTTTTGTACTCACTCTCATCATAAAACGGCAGAGATGGATGGTATTTCTCGGACAATACGGTATGTATGTACGGTGAAAACACATAAAATCATCCCTGTATCAACCTATTCCTGACAAGTAGACTTGTACTGAAATTGTCTTTGAAATTGTAATTAACTCCTAAAGTCCGTAACATTTAGTAGCAGTTTGACAAGCTGCCTTCCCACGGACGGAATGATGTAGAATATTTCACATCATTTCATCCAAGGGATGATTTGATGTGGAATATTTCACACCTCAATTAGCTAACTAGCCATGTGTCAATAATTGTCAGTATTCAAAGTATTCAAGTGTATGGTAGGGTCGCGATTGTACACTTGGTACACTAAAAAAACCAAATACTTCAAACTAAAATTGCATACAAAATAGTAGCTTTTAACAAAGTGGCTATCAATTCATTGAGGTCAAGGGATAGGTATGATTTTTAGAGACTTCATACCTACCCCCAAACTAAAACTCCTCATAACTTTCATCTCAATAACCAAAATCAAATGATTCAAAGGCTTCCCATGTATGTATAAATCGAGAGAACCAATTTCAATTTTTTATTTTTTTTAAAAGTAATTTTTAAAGAAGTTTTTAGCTCGGGGGGTGCACTCAATGTATTCTTTTGATCACGTGCGAACAAAATCTACAACCCCTATCTTATATGGTAAATAATTATTTTAATAGTTTGAAAAAATTATAGTATGTTATACTATGTTGGAAGTTCATATTGTGAATTTTTGAAAATTATCTTTATTTGAAATAATTACTTACAAATTTTGTAAGAAAATAAATACACTGTATAGTTGGAAAAAAAATTTGACCCCCTATATTATATGGTAAATAATATTTTAAAAATAATATTTAAATTTCCAATAAATGAAGGCTTGGTTAAAGTTTATGCATACCAAAATTGGATACAATTGTCATTCAAATGCAATCTTGATAAATATTTGAATTGAAAATACAACCATTTTAGTGCAATCTTCAATTGTGCATTTGGATATCTTGTTGAATTCAATTGAATCCAAATTTTTTTCACATAAAAGATATATTGACTATGTAACAACACCCAAAAATTTGGAGCTAAATCAAAATTTATTAAAAGGTAAATAGGAATATAAAAATTGACTTGTTCGCACGTGATGTCCAAAGAATACATTGAGTGCACCCCCCGAGGTTCTTAGGGCTCCTCCGACTGCCCAAAGTTCAATGAAAATTACATATCATGCAATAACTTTTTAACTATGTAGTCAAAAGTTATAAAAATTGTTGAACCTAAACCCCTAAAGTTCCATCACTATGTTTTCACTGAAAACACTCAAAAATTGTCATTTTTAGTAAAAATACCAAATTTTTGAAAAAAAAGCTTTTTTGACACATGTAACTGTACGATCTTATAGTAAACTAGCTTTAGAAGATGTAGAAAAAAATTCAGAATTTTCCACCATGCCGATTGGAAGATATTAGCATTTGAATTGGCAAAAATTCTTTTTTTGTCCTTGCAAAAAACAGGGCAGTTGCACTTCACACGGTCACATTTGTATGAAAAAATGTCCAAAATGGTGGTGCTTCTTTGAATTCTTTTTCCTAAACAAGTTGTCTACATGCTTAAAATTTTTCAAATCATTTGGAATTGTACAACATATACAAAAAATATAGTAAGTAGAAAGAAGTAGAGAATTATCCAAAATATTAAATTGTTAAGAATTTCATTATAGAATTAAAAAATGTCAATCCCAATGGTTGTAATTTTGTAATAAACAACCTACATCCTATGATTTTTTTTTTCCAAAAAATATTGTAAATTGAGTGAAATAAACAACTTCAAAGTTTATTTCAGAGTAGAGAATCCATAACTGCCCGCAAACTAAAAAACCTCATAACTTTTGACTCATTGGTCAAAATAGAATGATTCAAAGCTTTCCAAGTATATATGACTCTAGAAAACCAATTTCAAATTTTTATTTTTGAAAAAAGTTTTTTTTTTTTATCTGCCCGGACTGCCCAGTTATGAAAAAAAGTAACATATTTGGCTATAACTTTTGACTCCTATTTCCAAATGTCATGAAATTTTGTGCATATGAAAGATATTCCTCGCGCCCACTTTCTATTAAAATTTCAACTTAAAATATGGAAATCTCTAGTCACAAATACCTGCCAAAAATTTCTATACAACCAAAAAACGCATGTCAGTCTTTTAGGGGTTAACTCCTGAACGCTCAAACGACCATTTTTTGGTTGTTGCCCGACTCGGTGGGCAGATTTTTTGGGCGGAAAAAACCTTTTTTTCAATTTTTTTTCAATTTATTTTAAAAGATTGGATTGTCTTTCAATATATATATTTAAAACTAAAATCACTGCAGTCAAACAAAAATAATACAAGAAATAGCACAAAGAGTTTAGTATTTGCCTAGTGTTAAAAAATTTAATATTTGGAGAAAGTATTAGTATTCTCATTCTTAGATCTTATGCATTTTTTTACAAATGAATAGAAACCATAATTTTGACCAATAAAAAAAAATCAAATGCTAAAGATAGAAATTATATTTTTGGTGAATTTTTGAAGTTATATCTTCAAAATTCATTTGAAGAAAATTTTAAAATGATTTTATAATTTTGACTGTAGGGATATTTTTTACTTTTTGTTCTTCACATTAACTTCTTTGATACAAACTTCAAAAAAATTATAGAGCTTATATTTTATAACACATTTGTGTTTTGTCCAAACCCCTTGGGCTTTTAGGGGTTGTAGCTACTCTTTGGGCACATGTTGAGTGAAATTTTCAAAGAAAAAAATAAAAACTTTGTTCATAGTGAGCTACCCAAAATCGCTATGTTGCCAAAAAAACACAGTTTTTTCCTTTAGGGATTAACTTACCCTCTAAAAGTCTTTTAATGAACAATATGGGGGTTCACATTTTTAGATAGGCTCCTATGAATTGCAAAGCTTAACATTATTTTCTAAGACTTTCATTTAGAGTGGCGAATTGAGAAAAAAAAACAATTGCAATTTGAGAACTCATCAGAAAAAACCTGGTGAAAAAATCTATATTTATTTAGAGTAAAAGATAGAGAAAAAAACAGTTCAATACCGACAGGAATTACATGAAAATAGCTGGTAAAACTAAAAAAATCCTGAATGCTGCATTGCAAGATTAAAAAGTTTGAGAAAATCCTTTAGCAACACTTGTTCAGTTACTTTCCCCATCTTTATAATTGGAAGATTTTATTTTGTTGACAGCTTGTGTTGGTCAGGTCCACCCTAAACTTCCTTTCCGTCCACGTGGCATGCCAAGTGGCAACTCACCAACTTACGTCAATAAGTTACTCCCAACCCTCTTTAGTTACTGTCACAGGGAAGGTGTCAACGTGATTGGGTGGAGATTTGTGATACTGTATTAATCAATAGTGCTGCATATATATAATAATAAAATTAAAAAAATATTTGAGGTTACTAAAATATTAGAGGTTAGTAAGAGGACTTATTAGGGGCCTTAAACCCGTTTCAACACAATTGCTGAACTCCCTATTATCACATCTGCATGTAAAAAGGCAAAAGTATAAATAAAAAGTGGAAATAGAAAGTGAGTTCTGATCATGTTTTAGTGAGTACGTGATAGTGAAGCAAGTGATATTAAAGAGGTAGGTATATTCGCGAAAGGCAACTATACTACCGGTCTATACAATACATATCCCATACGTATCTGCATACGTATTCGTCTTCCCCTTCAGGGCGGTCGTTCCATTTCCTCTTCACTTCCTCTTTTCTTGTGCACCATTGCTCTCCACAATCAGCTTCGTTTGCGTGTCAATCTTCGCAGCATCTTTTTTTTCCATTTGTTGGTTCCATAACATCACTATCACCCGAAAAGAAGGCACTTCATTTCACGCCATCTCTCTCCTCTTGACAATTTCTATCGCGTCTCACCTCTTGTTTCCATTCCGTTTACTTCTAGCTTGCTTGCCATTCTGCATCCAGCTTTGGAGAATTTCGACAACGTTCGCGCTCTCTTACTCAGAACCCAAAGTTCGATCGAGAGCTTGGCTTGAATTGAATTGATTTGATTCGGAATCATGTTGTCTCATGTAGCAAAGGGAATTGTTGCCCGGGCGGCCTATTCGGCTCCACGGGGCGCACTTGTGTTTGGACAGAGGGCGTACCATGAGAAGGTAATCAATTGTATGCTTCTTAGTCTCCGACCCTTCCAAGGATTTGAAATAAGGAATGAGGATTCGCTTTGTAGAGGATTGTGTGTGTAGAGGACAATCTCTAATGAATTGGTGCGAGGTTTTACTGAAATTGACTTGAATTGGGTTTTAGTTCTAATTTTAGAGGAAAGCTCGAGGGTTTGTTGACATGAAGAAGGGCGGTAATTTGAATTGCAGGTTGTAGACCACTATGACCATCCCCGCAATGTGGGCTCGTTCGATAAGAACGATCCGACGGTGGGCACGGGCTTGGTTGGGGCTCCTGCTTGTGGCGATGTCATGAAGCTGCAGATCAAGGTGGACGAGCAGACGGGGGATATTGTTGATGCGTGCTTTAAGACCTTCGGGTGTGGATCGGCCATAGCTTCGTCGTCTGTGGGTATGTGGACTATGTATGAATTGCCCCCTTAGTTTGTTGGTGCGGTGAAGGACGTTTGTCATTCTTCGTTTGGAGAGCGGGCTGTATTTAATAGTGCTTTGATCTTTGGGATGGACGTTTTGTGTTGATTTGCAGCTTCTGAGTGGATCAAGGGGAAGCCTATGGATGTAGCAACGAGCATTAAGAACAGGTCAGCAAGCTCTCCACTTTGTGATTGGTTTATGTATGCTGAGCGTAACATTCTTTAGCTATTGAAGCACTCCGCCTTTTCTATTACAGGTGATGAGACATAATCAACCCTCTGTAATCACACACTGTAATTAATTGCACATTCTCTGTGTATGATATGCTTTGTACTTATCTTCCGTTTTCTCTGATTGGAAACTTCAGCGTTTCCAGTTGTGAACACATCTGAGTGCATTTAGAAGCTCATTTGTCCCGTTGAGGCAGTGTCATTAGAGAGGGTTGAGTGTAGTACTATTCCTGCTTGCTTCTGTATGCAATCATGTGCATGCACCAGTACTTTCATCATATTCTGTTTAAACAAGTCATCTTTCAACCTTCCTCTTGTTATATCTTGTTATAAAGAATTTGAAAATGGGCGTCATGGACACGCAAGTTGCACATCATGGCCGTTTCCAAGGTGTCAATAGGGTTTCCTCAAAGAATATTATGAATATTTGCTCAGCATGGAAACTATGGCAGTTGTATTTCCTTTCGTTAATCACTGGAGCAGTTCAGGCTCCCCATTTTAAGCTTTGTGCTATGCTGCATTATATTGGAAGAGAACAGCAATTTCAAGTACAAATTTTAAAGTTTAGTGCATTGGTTTGTTAATTTGTTATCCAGCTTCAGGATTGGAGACAAGGCCGAGTTTATTCCTGAATTGTGGTGTGGATACTTTCTGCAGTGAAATCGCCAAACATCTGTCTCTGCCCCCTGTGAAGCTCCATTGCAGTATGCTTGCGGAGGATGCTATCAAAGCGGCAGTGAAAGACTACAAGTCCAAGAAATTGAAAGCAGGAACTGAATCTTCTCACAGCGAGGTGTTTGCTGCCAATATATAAAAAGCCATGACTGAAGTACGATAGGTGTTGATTATAGTAACACAGCTAGTCTCTAGCCCACCTTTTGAAGCTTTGGAGGGCATGGTCCTGAAACAGATATGATGTTAATTACGAGCATATGGAGCATTACGATCGAAGTTTGAAGTCCAAGGAAACGCTGAAGACTGTCCGGCCAAATTTGTGGCGTCATGAGATAGGTTTTGCATTCTTGAATTTCCTTACAAATCACAAGTACATGCTGATGATTTAAACTTTGGGTCACCTTTTTGACAAGAACTTCTAGTTACAGTATTAATAGTGCAGCAGTTTCAGAAACAGCTGGCAAATGTTGCTTAATATTTTGGTGTCTCTAGGTTGCATGGACAAGAGATGCATCCATGATCAGGGTTTGATATATATCAATGGGTTTTAGTTGGGGATGTTATCCTGTGCTGTTACAGCAAAAACCAACGGTTTTTTTATGTGTAGTTGAATTGGACAGCTTGAAATGAAGGTCATGGAATTCAACTCTGTTGAAATCTGAGAACTATCGCTTGCTCTCGAATTATCACAAGTTCATAGAAATAAGTACCAGCTTGTCGTTTGATTTCGCCAGGGAGTGATCTCCATTTGGCTGTGGGACAGAATTACTTATGGGAAGTAAGAGTTCTGAAAAATGTGCTAAAAAATCTCTCATTCTGACAATTGTGGGAAACAATTCAATTACGTTTAGGCAACCTTTGAGTTTCCTGGCTCTTCAGGACTGAAGGGGAGGAGGCTTTGCATTGATGCAAGCTACTGTCAGGAAGTTTGAGTAGGATCTTTACTCGAGAACCGAGACATTATAAAGAACTTAGAAATGTAAAGAGCATGTGCTACAAGGGTAGAAGCAGCTTCTACCCTCTTAAAAGGTTCAAGAACAGTTCAGGCATTAAGAATGGTCCCTACAAATGGCTGTGAAATGGACATGAGTTGGTTCTGAAATTGACTACTATAGTCATTGAATGAACCAAGGAAAAAAGACTTATTAATTGCAAGAGCCAATCACTCTCTTTGCTTTCCCCATTTTTATTTAGAATTGCAAGTGAACCATTTATGAAAGACCTAGGGTCACAAACAGGGACCTATGACCCAACTTGTTTGAAAATTCATAAGTAATTCAAAAATGCTCGAAAAAATACGAAACGACTTGGGTTAGATTCCTCATCAACTTCTCCATGTCTGAAAACTGAGCTAAAAATATTCCCATCCAAGGAAATACATGAAAAAGGCGGACCAGCCCTTAAATGGTCGGTTTATGAGCCTTCTACCTTAGTTGGTGCTACAAGGGTAGAAGCAGCTTCTACCCTTGTAGCAGGGTAAAGCTTCTTGTAGCTTAGCTGCTTGTTACTTGTTATAACCATATTAGTCCCCAATTTGCAATTGCAATAACTGTAATTTATGAAGTTTTAAGAATTATAAAATGGATAGAGCTTCTTGTAGCGTAGTTTCTTGTTATAACCATATTAGTCCCCAATTTGCAATTGCCATAACTCTAATTTTATGAAGTTTTAAGAATTATAAAATGGATTGGACATTCGGTTTGGTAATAGAACAAAGTGGTGGAGGCTTTGTATTGGTAAAAGCTACTTGAAGAGCAAGCCAATGACTTGAAAAGCGAGCCAATGTTGTAGAAATAAAGTCTCTTGAAGTGTAGCTTATTAAAATGAAAGTTTTGTTAACCCCTAAAGGACCGGCATACGTTTTTTGGTTGTATAGAAATTTTGGGCAGGTACGTGTGACTAGAGATTTCCATATTTTAATCTAAAATTTTAATAGAAGGTGGGCGCGAGGAATATCTTTCATATGAACTAAATTTCAAGACATTTGGAAATAGGAGTCAAAAGTTATGGCCAAATATGTTACTTTTTTTTGTAACTGGGCAGTCTGGGCAGCAAAAAAAATTTGCCAAAAATATGTTTTATTTTTTAAAGTATTTTTTTCTTGTAGGTTATATTTTTGTCTATCTAGAAAGCTTTGATTCATTTCATTTGGATTTGTTATGAGAAAGTTATGGACATTCTTGTTTTTCGGGCAATTAGAGCATCTTCTTGAAAAAAATAACTTGTAGGAATCATTTCTGAATGCTATTTTTTCAATTTAAAAAAAATAAAAAAATTCTCATGGTTTAGTTTACTTGCTAGAACAATCTCACCATTGGGATTAGTGTATTTTAATTCCATCTAAAATATATGAATATTTTAGATTTTCCTTCTATCTCGTACCTACTTCTACTTAATAAATTTTTTAGGAATGATAATTAAGTTTTTTTGGATATATTTTTTTTCCCTAGACTCTCAACTCAATTCTCCACTATAAAGATTTGAAGCTCAAAACTCTATAGTGCAAAAATTTTAAGTTAAAAATGTTTAAAGTCAAAAAATCTAGTCCCGCAATGTGCTGAAATACTTGTTTTTTTCACTTTAAACGCAGATATCTTGCAATCTGAGCGGTCAAAAATTCTAAGATTTTTTCCGCACATTCTTATACTAGTTAGGTGTAAGATCCTACGGTTAGATGTGCAAAAAAATCATTTTCCAAATTTTTTTACTCCTTGCTATAGAAATGGCAGTTTTGATGGTTTTTTGGCAGAAAAAAGGCCTTGGGCCTTTAGGGGTTAAAGAGAGTTTTGTTAGTTGAAGTCAAATTCACTTGAGATGATCTTTGGGTCCAAAATAAATTTTAGAATAAAGAAAAGATTTGAAATGACTTGGACAGATTATAAATATTTTATAAGGTATCCATATTCAAAACAAATACTTTTTTTGCTAAGATATGATGTTAGCAAATGATTGAAATAAGTTCAATATGTTTGACGATGAGTCTCCATGCGGCAATGATGCAATTCCGAACCATTAAACCTTGTGTGACGGATGGTTTGTCTGACGGATGGTTTGTCAACCATCAGCCAAGATTGGGAAAGAAACTAGTATTTAGGATGGGATTTCATCTTGGAAATCCTATATCTAAGCAGAATTTTTAAATTTGAGATGCTTGATTCAATTGCATATTAAGTATCCATTTGGCAAGTAATGTTGTGAGAGATATCGTGTCGCAACTTTGTACCCTTGATTGTGCCCATGTGCAACTTTTCTTGTGAGCTTAGGAGTTGCATTAAGAGCATTGCCACCCATTCACTACGAAACTCCTTGGCCCGAGCTTGGGTGTGGTTGGTGAAGAGAAAGTGGTCCACCACAGACACGGGGAGGGACAAAAAGAGCCTGGTCGCGACACAATAGTCTTTCTCCAAATTGTTGGAGAGCATCTTGGCCATGGGCCGAGCTTGGGTGTGGCTAATGAAGAAAAAATGGTCCACCGCAGACATGGGGAGGGACAAAAAGAGCCTGGTCTCTCCTCAAATGGTTAGAGAGCATCCTGGCCATGCAAGTTGATTCATGCAAGATCTTGTTCTTTTGTTAGTTTGTGGGCCGTTTTTTTAACTTTTTTTTAATAAATTAGCATTTTGGTTGGGTCTTAATTATGGCAAGTCATTAACCCCTAAAGGACCGTTGTCCCTTCGGGGGACAAATGCGTTTTCGGGCAGGTACTTACGGGCTGAAATTTTCTCCTGATTTTTTGAAACTTTTTGTGAACATGAAGAATTGAGAGAGGTACGTGGCAGAAAAAAAATTGAAATCGGACCGCTTTGAGCAAGAAGTTATGCCATTTCTTGGAATGTGTGGGGACGGGGGGCAGCAAATTTTTTTTGCGAAACTTTGAATTTTTTTTTAAAATACTTTTTTTCTCATAGATTATATTTTTGTCTATCTGGAAAGCTTTGATTCATTTCATTTGGATTTGTTATGAGGAAGTTATGGACATTCTTGTTTTTCGGGCAGTTAGAGCATCTTCTTGAAAAAAATAACTTGTCGGAATGCAGTTTTTGTAATTTTTCAATTTTTTTTTTGCGTGGTTTAGTTTACTTGCTAGAACAATCTCACCATTGGGATTAGTGCATTTTAATTCCATCTAAAATATATGAATATTTTAGATTTTCCTTCTATCTTGTACCTACTTCTACTTAACAATTTTTTTAAGAATGATAATTAAGTTTTTTCGAATTTTTTTTTTCTTCCTAGACTCTCAACTCAATTCTCCACTAAAAAGATTTAAAGCTCAAAACGCTATAGTGTAAAAATTTTAAGTTAAAAATGTTTAAAGTCAAAAAATCTGGTCCTGCAATGTGCTGAAAAACTTGTTTTTTCCACTTTAAACGCAGATATCTTGCAATCTGTGCGGTCAAAAATTCTGAATTTTTTTCTACACATTCTCATACCAATTGGGTGTAAGATACTATGGTTAGATGTGAAAAAAAAAACAATTTTATTTTATTTTTACTTTTTGCTATAGAAATGGCAGTTTTGAGTGTTTTTTGGCAAAAAAAAGGCCTCGGTCTTTTAGGGATTAATGCATGAGTTTGTCTTGTTTTGGTGTATGTGCTTCCCCGTGAATGAATGGGGGACGGAAGCAACCCGGGAGCTACCGGGTACGGGCCAACCCAACCCATTTTCCCAACCCATTTTCCCAACCCTATTTCAAGGGAATGGGTGGCAATACTCTAAGTTAACCCCTAAAGGACCGAGGCCTTATTTCTGCCAAAAAACACTGAAAACTGCCATTTCTGTAGCAAAGAGTTAAAAAAAATTTAAATTGTTTTTTTTTCACATCTAACCATAGGATCTTACACCTAACTAGTATAAAAAAGTGTGGAAAAAATTTCAGAATTTTTGACCGCATAGATTGCAAGATATCTGTGTTTAAAGTGGAAAAAACAAGTTTTTCAGCACATTGCGGGACTGGATTTTTTGACTTTGAACATTTTTAACTTAAAATTTTTTTCACTAGAGTTTTGAGCTTTTAATTCTTGTAGTGGAGAATTGAGTTTAGAGTCTAGGAAAAAAAAAAATTCAAAAAAAACTTAATTATCATTCTTAAAAAAATTGTTAAGTAGATGTAGGTACGAGATAGAAGGAAAATCTAAAATATTCATATATTTTAGATGGAATTAAAATACACTAATCCCAATGGTGAGATTGTTCTAGCAAGTAAACTAAACCATGAGAATTTTTTTTTTTTTTTTAAATTGAAAAAATTGCATTCAGAAATGAATCCTAAAGTTATTTTTTTCAAGAAGATGCTCTAATTGCCCGAAAAACAAGAATGTCCATAACTTCCTCATAACAAAGTCAAATGAAATGAATCAAAGCTTTCCAGATAGCCAAAAATATAACCTATGAGAAAAAAAAATATTAAAAAAAAAAATTCAAATTTTTGTCCATTTTTTTTTGCTGCCCGAGCTGCCCCCCGTAGCCTGTTTTGAGCTTATATGGTCATAACTTTTTTTCCCGGGCACCGATTGTGAAAAAAATTATATTCCCTTGAAGCTAATCAATTTTTCTACCTCCAAAAAAAGTTTCAAAAAATCAGGAGAAAATTTCAGCCCGTAGGTACCTGCCCGAAAACGCATTTGTCCCCCGTAGGGACAATGGTCCTTTAGGGGTTAATAACAATCCCTGCAAATCCGTAATCCTTAGTTACAATAGTTTTTTCCAACAGTAGAGCATTCAATAGTAGGGGATTCAATACTGTACAGAGGGCTACCAAAAAGATACGTAATGGCAGTTTTGGCCATTCAAATTTCTTTACGTAATACAAAACAAATTAACCATTTTTTGTTTTGCACAATCAACATTGATATTACATGCAATCCCCTTCAAGCATACCAAATTTTTAGTTTCAAAAAAATAAACTCCATATTTGGTGAATTTAAAAAAAAAATATTCACCGTTTTACATGAAAATTCATAGAAAAACATCGATGATGATTTTTTAATTTGTTTGTGGATATATGTAGGAAACATCCGTGCACACATCTTTCCTTCAACAAGCATCTTCAAAAAAGTCCCACAATTCCCTCCAAAGAAATTTCAGTAAGGGCATGTCTAGTGCCCTAGTTTTCAAAAAAAAGATATCTCTTTATTGTAATTAAATTTTTGCATTTTCCTTTCACAGTAGAATTAATTTTGTACATTTGAGCATGATGGTACAATTCCTTTACAAAAATCTAATTACAATAAAGAAATATCAATTTTTGAAAATTAGGGCATTACACATGCCCCCACTAAAATCTCTTTGGAGGGAATTCTGGGATTTTTTTGGAGATGCTTGTTGAAGGAAAGATGTGTACATGGATGTTTCCTACATATCTCTGCAAACAAATTAAAAAAATTCATCACTAATGTTTTTATGTGAGGTTTCATGTAAAACCGTGAAAAAAAATTGAAAAAATTCACCAAAAATGGAGTCTTGGTTTTTTGAAACTGAAAATTTGGTGTACCTGAGGGAGGTTGCGTAAGATATCAATGTTGATTGTGCAAAACATAAAACTTAAACAACTGTTTAACATTATGTTAGTCTGTTTTACATTATGCAACGAAAACTGAATGGCCCAAAAGGCCATCACGTATCTTTTGGGTAGCCCTGTACAATAAGGTCTACTTCATTTACGAATTTTTGAAATCGCAGGGAAGGGAATTTTAGATCTGCCAACTTTGACAACCTCCCGAGGGCTCAAAAATTGGTCTTTGGCCATGAAATTTTTATCAAATCTTCATCTTTAAGTTAATTATATGTGTGCCAAATTTCAAGGCCAAATGATTTACATAAAAAAAGATATTCAAAATCTCCCAACATGTGTAGCCGTGAAAAAATTTCACTACTGCCAACTTTGACACCCTCTCAAGGATTGAATTTTTTTTATTTTTTTATGAAATTTTTTGCATAGGACCATCTACATGTTGATTACATGCGTGAAAAATTTCAAGTCCAAAAGCACCCTACAAAAATAGATATTCAAAATCTCCCAACATGTGTATTTGTGAAACAATTTCACTACTACCAACTTTGACACTATCCCAAGGGTTGAAAAATTGTTTACTTACCATGAAATTTTTATGATGAAATAATCTCTGTGTTAATAACATGTGTGCCAAATTTCAAATTCAGAAGATTCACACAAAAAAAAAATTGCCAATTCTACCAACATGCGTAGTCATGAGAAAAAAAATTTCAGCCCTTGGGATAGTGTCATTTTTTGGGTTACAAATTTCACATGGATGTAGAAAGTCATTCTCACAACTACACATGTTGGTAGAATTAGAATATTTTTTTTTTGGTAAATCTTTTGACCTTGAAATTTGGCATACATTTTATCAATATAAAGATGATCTCATGCCAAAAATTTCATAGTAAAATGTTTTTTTTTCAGCCCTTGGGATAGTGTCAAAGTTGGTAGTAGTGAAATTTTTCTCACAACTACACATGTTGGTAGAATTGGCAATTTTTTTTTTTGTGTGAATCTTCTGAACTTGAAATTTGGCACACATGTTATTAACACAGAGATTATTTCATCATAAAAATTTCATGGTAAGTAAACAATTTTTCAACCCTTGGGATAGTGTCAAAGTTGGTAGTAGTGAAATTGTTTCACAAATACACATGTTGGGAGATTTTGAATATCTATTTTTGTGGGGTGCTTTTGGACTTGAAATTTTTTTCACACATGTAATCAACATGTAGATGGTCCTATGCAAAAAATTTCATAAAAAAAAAAAAAAAATTCAGTCTTTGGGAGGGTGTCAAAGTTGGCAGTAGTGAAATTTTTTTCACGGCTACACATGTTGGGAGATTTTGAATATCTTTTTTTATGTAAATCATTTGGCCTTGAAATTTGGCACACATATAATTAACTTAAAGATGAAGATGTGGTAAAAATTTTATGGTCAAAAACCCATTTTTGAGCCCTCGGGAGGCTGTCAAAGTTGGCAGATCTGAAATCCCCTTCCCTGCGATTTCAAAAATTCGTAAATGAAGTAGACCTTACTGTACAGTAGCAGGGGATTCGATAGCAGGGGATTTGCAGAAAGTAACTGAATCCGCCCGGGAAATGAACGGCGTATTTTCACGAACCCCACCTTCCAAAAGATAACAAATGTTGATTCGTTGCCCTCCTTCCCATCGTCCACGTGCGAATTCACAATCCCAAAAGAAACGAAGCTTTCGTAAACAATAGAAATACAAGTTGCAATGACCAATTCAAATAAGCTCTCTGCCCCACACGACCCTCGGCATACTTCTCAAACGATTCGCCGCAGCTATGGCGATGAACTGGGACGCTGCCGCCGGCTCGCGGCTCTGCGAGGACAGGTAAGTAGCATCGTGGGTACCTTGGTTACAGCGAAATTAAGAGACGTTTGTGACGTTCGTGACGTTCGTGACGTTTGTCTCCGCAGTTTGGTGAATTTGGGGATACTGTTGCATTACCCCTATTCTTGATTTTGGATTTCGTCTAATTTTTGAGAGTGGTTGGTTCTGGTTGTGTATTTCGTCAATGGTGTACTGGGGATTACAACATTTTCAAAATGCGATTGAATTTCAGTGTTTTCTTGATGCGTTAGTAAATTGGTAATGCTGTAGTACTATTAATTAGTTCAGCTGGATTCTTCTCATTGTTCTTAATTGCAGCTTTCAGAAGCTTCGCACTGTCTACAAGGTAGACGATTTTGTCCTTCGTTCGAAGAAAGAAGAGCCGGGAATGTTTTCTGTTAGCGCTACTGTTGTGATGGGGCGTTTGGGAAAATTCTGCAAATGAGAAGGGAACGCAGTAGATTTCTTAAAGTCAGGAGTGTGTGGCCGCATCTGTGGAGCTATAGGATTTTATACGTTGTCAACGAGGAATTTCTTGATTTGATTGGTGAACAGGGCTTGCGAGGAAGCAGGAGCATTAACAAATGATTCTTCAAATGTCAGAATCCCGGTTCTTGGACTTCAGGAGGTTAGACTGTCTCCACATTATGAAGGTGTATCCATTTCGCATTCTTGTATCGTGGGCATAGTTTGAACATCTGAGGGTTTTGTGAATTTCAGTTTTAAATAGGCAATGCTTACTTGGAAGAGAGACTTGTCGAGGCATCTGCGATGGAAATGTTTAGGGAAGGAGTGTTTGTCTGTTAGGGTGGCAAAGAAAAAATGGTAAACTGTTTTGGTATTTACGGACGGCTGATGGTTGTGGCAGATTATTCGTAGACTGCAATGTGAAGCTAGTTCGTCGAGATATAAACTATTGCGATCAATGTACTCAAGTGTTGTCGGTGCCATTACAACAGATGTTGCAGCCATGGTGGTACCACTGGATGATCATATGGTGCATAGAGGCCACTCTGTTTTTGACACCACAAGCTTCGTGAATGGGTACTCACCTGAATTCTACATCTTGATGTAGTCATGCACTTCTGCATGCTGATCCTTCTGATGTGGAGTTGAAAGCTTCATTTATAGACTTGAAAACAGGTTTTGATAATTGTGAACGTTCTGTACTGTTTCGTGCAGGAATCTCTACGAGCTCGATACTCATCTGAACCGCTTTTTTGATTCAGCAGCGAAAGCAAAGATTACACCGCCCTTCAATCGAGCAACCATACGAGAAATTCTTATCCAAACTGTAGCAGCTGGTCGCTGCAAAGATGGGACTCTGCGTTTCTGGTTGTCCGCCGGGCGAGGGAACTTCGAGTTGTCCACTACGAACTGCAAAGAGGCGTCACTGTTCGCGTGCCTAATGGAGAGGAGCCCTGTCAATGTCGATGGCAATGAGCCAGTTGTTGAAATCACGGTACATGCTTTGCTGGAGTTCTTTCAATCAGTAGAACTACGTAAATAGGAGTTTACCCATAACTTAGGCCGCAGTTTCTTAGCTTGAATTGAGGCTCTTTATTATTGGGTTTCGGATACTCACAGGGCTTTTAGGACAATTGACACACTTCTGAAATTTGGTACTTCAACCCGAGTATATTTGGTTTGCGTCAAGTCCATTAACTGGTGCAGTTGATGCTTAACCCCTAGTAGTGATGCTACTGAAATTTAATACTTAACCCGTAAATGCTCGAACTGAAAATATTAAGTTTACTTTGGAAGCTAAAATAGTTGATAATTGCAACTTCCAAAAACATGTTCTCCTGTTAAAAAATGTAGGTAAGATTTCTTCTTTCTATTGGTACGTTTTGTTACGTTCCTTCAAGCTCCCTAATTGTTTTAATTCAATTCCTATAGACATTGCCATGTGGGCACTTTAGGGTTATATGCTTGTGGTTAGAGTTAATATTAACTTTGCGTCAAGTCCATTAACTGGTGCAATTTGAGGCAAGTCAACTGTTTTTTCTGGCATTTGCAGGCGGTCACGTCCACAGTGCCCATCAAACCCAAATTTTTTGCCACTATTAAATCCACAAACTACCTGCCGAATGCATTAGCCTTGAGGGAGGCAGAAGAGAAAGGTGCACAAGCCGGCATTTGGTTGGATGAGGAAAGCAATGTAGCTGAGGGGAATAATTTGAACATTGGTTTTGTCTCTAACGAGGGTGAGGTATTACTTCCTCCATTTGATAGCATATTACCAGGGTGCACAGCTCGACGATTGCTTCGTCTTGTGCCGGAGCTTGTGAAGGAGAATGCAATTCCAGGTCTGAAGGGTATAAGGTTGGCGAAAATCCCAGTGACAGAAGCGAAGAAGGCTGCGGAAATGATGCTCCTCGGTAGTTTTGTGACTATCTTGCCTGTTGTGCAGTGGGACGGCAAACCTATTGGGAATGGTATTGCGGCCCTTCTCCTCTCTGTGCGTGTCTTTTCCTTTTCCTACATCTCTAGAGAGCCCACTCATTAGATTGACAAAAAATTTAGTGTTAACTGGCATTTAGGTTCATATAATCCTCATCTGAAGTAATGATAGTCTAATGCAAATGCTGATAGTGTGTTAACATTAGTGTGATGGTAATGTCCTTGGCATGAACTTGATATTATACTGGCCAACAAATAAGCTTATAGAACATGAAGTCAACATTTGCTTGACATTAATTTAACGATATCTTAGTATTGATCTAATGTTCTTTTAAATTACCATTAAATTACCATTGATAGCTTTCTTGATACCATTGATAGTACATCTATTGAGATGTACTACTGCCCTGCTGGACATGAATGCGCTTTCTGAATGGAACATGTCCCTTCTTTAGCATCATTTGGTGACCGACTCAAATCTCGGTCTCTTTGTTTGTTTTGCAGGAAAACCAGGACGTATTTCCATGGCTTTACGCAAGCGCTTGCAGCATTACATGCTGACAGGACCAAGAACTCTCCTAACCCCTGTGCCATGGAATGCACCAGCTGCGAGTTGCTACTTGAAAGATCACCCTCCCATATGCAGCAACACTTCATCTGTTTGTGCCCTCGACGGCCCTCAAGTTGATATTGTGATGAAAATTCCTGAACAGATGTTGCAGGGCCAGAAAATTCCTGAGCAGATGTTGCAGGGCCTGGACAGGATTGCTAGTCGCCCCATTGTGGGCATTCATGTCGAAAGAAGCAGATGAGATCTGCTTGTCTTTGGACAACAGCATCGATTTCTGTGTGTTTTCGCCTTCAAATTTCAAGATTTTCCTTGGTGTATTATTTAGAAACTCAGAGCATTTTTAGATTGAATAAGCAGCTACAGCTAAGTGGCTTTGAGACTGGAGCGCTAGCTTGATTTTTTAGTAAGGGCCCATGCAAACGTCCTCACATTCAAACTTCCTCTCATTCACTTTAGATTTACCTTCTATCAATGCAAAGCCTCGTCCCCTTCAGTCCAGAGCTAAGCATTGGTGAACGATTGGCTGACCGTAGAGTCTTCATCAGCTTTTTGGGACCGACTTTAGGATTTGAATAGCTCAGACATTCAAGACATTCAGACAACAATAAGTTGTTGAATAACCTTATTTTTTGTAATTCTATTCCATTCTGAGAAAATTGGTTGATTCCATGGTGTACCATTTTCTGTGCTTATGATTTGTGGCCTCATTACTAATGAAGTGTGTTAGAATTGTGGCCTGCAGAAAAAGGCGATTTCAGAATTGTTTTTCAAAGTTCTACGAGTTCGCAAGCAACTTGAGGAAGGAAGGATCATGTTGTTCCCAATTTGGTAACAAACTTGCAATTACGGAGCAAGAATTGTTGAGGCTCACCCCTAGTGAGGTCTGGCACCCCCAATGTTCTGGGCAATTTTTATTTTTATTTCAAAAGAATTAAAATAATTGTAAGAGCATCATTTAACAGTAAAATGATTGGAAGGAACGTAAGAGCATATCCAGTTACCACGATGGCGAAATCTAGAATGATACGTGGGCTTTTCTTCACTACACTTCATGACCCAGTCGGAGAGAAGTGACTTCAAACTCTAGGGAATCTAGCATTTCAGAGGTAAATAGAAAATACTACTACAAGGGTGGTGTTCTCCTTGGGGTGCGAAGTCCTCGCTTCTGTAGCAGGATGACAGAATGCCTGAAATTATGAGAATATGAAGTTTTGGAAATAAATAGTCTTCAGTTTAATAGAGCTTGCCTACCTCTCTACCTGGAGTTCTCAAATGCAATCATTTATACCTCCTACTCTCGTTACCTCAATTAAGGGATACCTGCATACCAGCAGTTGCGGTTTACTTTGAAAGGGAGGGAGTTGTTGCGGGCTTGAGCAGAGACATGACAGATTCAATGCTCTGCATGGCTGTTTGCAGTTCTTCCATGGACGCTGCATAAGAAATCCGAATGCATCCACCATTGCCAAAAGCGTCTCCTGGTACTAGCGCTACCTGCAATGATAATGAGCCATAGGTCTTAGAAATGATAGGCAGTTGGAACCCTGTATACTCGAGCTAATGTCGGTCTTCCGGAGAGGCTTTGCACACTTTGTCTCACTATTATCAACAGATTCTGTCTCAACTACAATGAGGCATAAGCCTTCAACATACTGGTGTGAAGAGGGATGGTTCATAGAACTCGCAGAAAAGTTCCAGAATGTTTACCTTAGCTTTTTCTAGAAAGAAGCGACACAAAGTTTCAGCATCAGAAATGGTTCCAAATCCTTCGGCGTAACTTCCAAAGTACGCACTGAAGTCTGGAAACAAGTAGAAAGCTCCCTGCAATGGCGAGGAAAGGTTACGAAAACTCGGTTAAAATCAAAATCAGGTACTTGAGGAACTTAGATTTCTGAAACTCAAAAAGGAGCCACTCACTTGACAATGCTTCTCAAGAAATGTAATTAAATTGTCATTTACACCCTTATTGTAAGATGTCTTCATCATGACACATGTCTCCAATACACAGCGACAAAAGTAGACGACACTTCAACTCTCACTGTTGCTGTAAATAGCCAGTAATGCACAAATTTACAGAAAAACTATCGTGTGACCGCTAATCTTGATGCAAAATTGTTCAACTGGTTTGGTACCTGGGGGCATGGAAGGATGACACCGTCAAGAGCTTGTAGACGTTGCACCAGAAAGTCCCTTCGTTCCCTGAAAGCCTTCACCATTGTTGCTACGTCCTCACCTCCTGCCTTTCCCAGAGCCAGAGCTGCTACTCCAGCTTTTTGTGAAATACTACTTGCACCAGAAGTTGACTGCAGACGAATTCGTAGGAATGAGATTAAAGCTAATATACCGGTATCTTGGTTGTTTACCATCAGATTAAACATCACAATGACGACCTTTATGCTCCTTTGGTTCAGCAATGAATGCTGAACTAGAGAGCAAGAACTACGACAAAGGACGCCACAACCTGTTGCTTCGAAGATAATCAAAATTTCCGACATTCCTGTTAAACTGGTGCCACAAGAATCAGATGCATGACAAATTCGCAGATGATCAATAGAAGCTCAGAAAACGGAGATCAGGTAGTTACCTGGCTTTGAATTCTATTGCAGGCAACCAAGAAATGTTTCGGAGCTGCTAAATAGCCCAACCGCCACCCTGTCATAGCAAAAGCCTGAAACAAAATACTTCCTTAGCAGAATTCTTACAGCCCCAAAGCTATTACCCTTATATTAAAATACTGTCCGAGAGTATTTAATTTAAGTGCAGTTCCTTATACATTCCTCAATCCCTACGCCTCGACTGCAGTCGCAGGCAAGATTACCTTGGAAAATCCATTCACTGTAAGGGTGCGTTCCCACATTCCTGGTAGTGCTGCAAAGCTGTGATGTTTTGCTGGAGAGTAGATGATGTGTTCGTAAATTTCATCAGCGATCACCTGCAATGATATATATGCACTTCAGCACGGCTTGCACGAAGTCTTCAAAGGCTTTTCAGAGAGCCCTATTTCCTTGACTCATCGATTAAACTTATAAATTAATGACAACAAGACCGGCAGGAGGGTGCGGTGGAAACATCAACATCATACCAGCAAACGTGGGTGCTTAGCAACGACAGCAGCAATGGCCTCCAGCTCTTCAAGGGTGTAAACAGAGCCAGTCGGATTTGACGGGGAACATAAGATCAAGACCCTAGATTTCTCGGTCAATACGGCAGAAAGTGCCTCTGGCTTCACTATGAAATTTTCAGACACTGAAGTTGAAATAATGACAGGAGTCGCATCTGCCAATCGCGCCATTTCAGGGTAGCTTACCCAAAAAGGAGCTGGCACAATGACCTGCAGTTCAAAGGATGCCAGAACTCCAGTGTCAGAGTTCTCAAAGGCGATCGTAATGTACCCAAGTCCACTACATCAAAGAAGAAAACCCGAATTGGTTTCTGAAAAAGTTGAACACAAAGGTCATCAGCAAGGATAGTACCTCATCACCCGGTGAACACACAGCAAGTACAGCTTGCATGATACTTTGCTTGGCTCCATTGCTCACCAGAATCTCCTCAGGCTTGTAGGACAATCCATTCTCTTCTGTAATTGGTAAAAACTTTCAGTGAGAACCTCCGAGCAGACATAAGATGATTTTCCATCTAATTTACGGAAAAAACGCAGTAGGTTAAAAGGCATGATGAATGTATCCGTCGTGAATAGAAAACAATAGGAATCAACCGTGACCGGAGCGCACACCTTGTAATTTGTGGCAAATAGCTTTCCGAAGCTCCAGTGTGCCCGCATTCGGAGTATACCTAGTGAAGCCCTCTTGGATTGCTCTAGTTCCCGCCTGGATCAAGAATCACTAACTGAATCGGACTCGCATAACAACGCCAATACTGTATGCCAAAGAAGGATCATTCACCAAAATACCATCAAAATACCACTAGACCATCCCCCAAATGTACAAGAGCACCCCCAATTGAGGCTTACCTCTACTATTGACTTTGGGGTGTCAAAGTCTGGCTCCCCAGCTGCTAGTCTGATCACAGGAACACCAGACTCCACCAAAGCGGTGGCTGCATCTGCAATAGCCATGGTCTTGGACGGCTTCAAGGCTGCTACTCTGGGGCTTATAGTCGTGTCGGTTGGAGGTGAAGCCCCATTTGCACCGTTACTACTGCCATACACTGGCATGACTGCAGATTGCTTCACACCACTCTGCTCCCTGCACTTTCAAACACGTTAGGTGCTTGGGGATACAGTGGAAACCTAGTCCAAAGTGGCCAACTGAACCCCCACTGAGCCAGTGAATACATTACAGGAAGACAGAAAAAGCACCTCTTCTCCTCAATTTATATGAAACTCAAACAAAAGGAGACTAGAAGGATATAATACCATACTCGTGAAAACGATGTGACTTGTGTTTCACGGGCAACCAAAAATCATTGTGTATAATTTGTTTTTAGATGTACGTGATCACTGGTGTTTGTAATTAATATATCAAAGCACCAAAAAAAACACCAATTACTATGGACCCGTTACAATTCTAGAAAGTCGCCACATCTCAAATATCAAGTGCGGCATTTTAACATATGCCATATGACATTATCATGAACATGGTGTTATATTCTCATGCACCACTGAAAGTCACAAACACAACCAGGACCAAAATCAATTGAGCTCAGAGTCAGACCCGGTAGAGAGAGAATACGCGCTGCTATGCCACTGCTCGGAATGGTTCCCTGTGAACCAAACCTGGGAGAGAGCCCCCTGTGAAACCCTAGCCCTTGAGAGAGGACAGGAGGATGCTATTGCTGTCCCCTGCATGAGCTGCGACTGCAATGCCGTCATGTTCACTCAAATGATGGATCCTGTGTGCACATCACAGGAAACTGAAATTCACTACACGATCCTCGATGCTAGAAAAAATTCACTCTCTGTTCCATCTCCATGGCCACACTCCCTCCATCCCGAAAAAAGGAAAATGCAAATCTTAAGCTGACTTCTTTGTATAATTCTCACCGTCAGTGTAAAAACATTCTACTTCAGAATAATTCTATATTCGAGAAAAAAGCCACCAAATGCCCTCCGCAATCAATACTAACACCAGATCAAGAAACCAAACTTCACAGTCAATGCCAACAGAAACCGTGCCTGCCGATAGGAATCGACACAGACAGAATTGGAAACTAGCACAGCGGTTATTACAATCTTTCCGTGCTAGAATATGTAAAACAGCATCTCAAATTGAAAATATAACACATCAAGAAGTACGGGCCAAAATTTGTGCATGAGTCATCATCTTTCTGAGACTGACGAAGTAGCATTCCGCAAGAGCTTCTATCTACAGAATTTCCTCCCGAAATTTCAACTCTTAAGAACCAAGCG
Source organism: Pseudisothecium myosuroides (assembly GCA_951799445.1). Taxonomy (NCBI): domain Eukaryota; kingdom Viridiplantae; phylum Streptophyta; class Bryopsida; order Hypnales; family Lembophyllaceae; genus Pseudisothecium; species Pseudisothecium myosuroides. Next base: position 15,565,457 of record OX637289.1, read on the forward strand.
ACAAAGAAACAATGCATCACTCACTCCCCGACCTTTCAGTACTTCACTCCAACACTCCGATCCATCAACCTAGAAACCGATGATTTCCGCAAAGAAGAACAACAGAATTCCGAAAAAGCAATCCCGAAATTGATCTCCGAAGAACGAGAATCGCACCTGCAAATGGAGGAAGAATTCAGAGCTGCAGCAGAAATTCGGCAGAGAGCACTTGCAATGGAGGAATTCCTGCAGCAGCAGCAGCAACAGCAATGGCACGCATGAAGCTCAAATGCCGAAAGGGAAGAGAGAGAAGACAATCCCAAAGGCGGGCGATGGATGAACGATTTCTAGTCGTCGTCGTTGGATGAACGAAGCTCTTCATTCATCCTCGACCACAGTCTTCTTTTGAAGTCAAAGACGGTATCTGCGTGTTGTGGTCCAACCTACTGGTCTTGGACTTTGGACTCTTTTGGTCAAACCAATTCGTTTGGGACTGAGCACCAATTCACAACAAAAGTGTTGTCAAAGTTTGGTTTGGTTTCCTTTTTTATCATTCAAAATTTTTCAAAATTTGGAGACAAGGTTGTTTTTTTCCACAAACATGGCCATGGTACCAGGGTGGACTGGGTGGTGGGTCTCTTTTGTTTGACTTTGTAAACTTTCCACCATTTCCAGGGTCAGAAATAACATGCTCACGGCTGGATGTGAAAAAAGGGCCTGCGTGTCAACCTTGCCACTGGCTTTTGGTGGACTCCTGCAACTTTGACAAAAAAAATTCCTTCTGATTAGAGCACTTGTAGGTAAACTACCCCATTCAGTGGAGCAGAATGAATAGTGCAGTATGATACTGGTATCTGGAAAATATGGGAATAAATTTTAATGGCTAGACAAGCAATAAGAGACAATGTTTAGCATTGAAAAAATAATTCATGGACTTCATTTTGATTTTTTTTTAATTTATAGAAGGGCGTTGATTTGGGGTTTCCATTTTGGAGTACAGACATGCCTACTAGTGTCAAAAAAATAGCTATTGTAGGGCTTCTACCAACCCATGCATGACTTGCCACATGCCCATTTCAGTTCATAATGACTTCAATACCAACTACATACTTCTATTGCTTGAATGAACCACTTTGCATTGATTTGAGGCAAACTCAAAGTGAATTGATGACAATGTGTAATGAAATAGATTTTGCCCATTCCAAACACATGTTATCTTCATTTTATACAATCATGAGCTCCCTAAAGCAAATAATTTTTCCCTTCATTTGTGTTTTCTTTATTCCAATACAAATAACCTTGAATGGCTTTTATCCTAGGTGTCAAGAATGGGAGTTTGGACTGGAACAGGGTGCTCTACCTTACAATGGTAGTCAAATAGTTAAACCGTAGGTTTGTCAAAATTTATTCACTTTGGATTGAACTTGAGGAAGCTTTGCATCAACAGAAGCATGTAAAAAACTCCATGTAAGAAAATTTGAATAGAACCTTACTTGAAAAGTGAACCAATGTTAATGGAACAAATCTTGTAGTTGCTTGCTTTCAATATTATGAGTTGAAATTATTAGAGAATTCTTTTTAATGGAAAAAAAATTAAGGATCTCAAAGAAAATTCAAGAAAAAAATTTAATTATTCACTGCAAATGTGACTGATGAACCTATTGTTCTACTCCGTACTAAGGTAACTTGAGCCTTGAAGTACAACTAAGGTCCCATTTGCACAAGGTTACAATGCCATTCATGCCAATACTAGTACACAAAAATACACAAAAATACACACTAAAAAAACCAATTTAGACCATGGTTTGGTATTAAATCTATAAATTTTAAAACGTAGTTGTATCAAGAGTTTCAGTTTTTAAATATAGTTGTATTAGTTATTTAGCACAAGAACATGGTCTAAAATGGTTTTTTCAACATGCATTCATATTAGCAAATCAAAACTTTAAATTACTTTTGTAGCCCTCCTAGGTGTTGTCATATTCAAAAAAAGGCAACTTTTATATTTTTAGGAATTGATACAAATTATTTAGGAAGGTAAAGCAATTTTATTTTATTTTTTAAATATCATTTCTTGCATTATTGAACAACATTAAAATTTTGAAAGTTATTGTAATTAACTATTAACCCCTAAAGGACCTGAGGGGTGTCCAGATTTCCAAAATTACAAAGATCTATTATAAAATGCAACTTAGAAGAATATTTTAATGATGGCTTTCAAACAATAGTTGTAAAATTCTATTTATAGATCACATCCATATGGTTAAATCAACAAAAACACATATTAATATTTTTCAATAAAATTTGAAGCCAGAAATTGGAAATTCCTTCTAAAATCAATTGTAGATTGAATATTTATGATTTTTAAAATATTTTTTTTCCCTATAAGTTTAAAATATTGAGTTTTAATTATAGTGATTTTTGAAGATTTTTATTTGATTTTTTGATTCAAGTCATTTTTGAAGGGTCATTTTTTGAATTGAAAAAGTTACTTTTTGAGGCTAGACCTCCCGATACCTTTTGAATTATAGAATATTTGCAAAGCAAAATCTTCATAATCTGAACCGTACAAATGTTAAAGAACTAATATAAGAATCTTGAAAAAAAATTGATGGATGAAAAAACACATTTCGGTGAGTTTGAGACATGTTTCCGTTCATTCATTGTTCAAAATCTGCACTCATGGTCCTTTAGGGGTTAATCTCCAAATTGTTCATGATCATTGTTTACAATTCAATATGACAAAAACTTACAATATGTAAAAGTAATTTTTTCAATGGTATTCATCAATGAGTCAAAGATATCTTAGGGAGTCATTAGAGGTCGTTGTAGTTAATTTTTTTTCGATTTGTTATGTATAAAATTATCATGCCAATTGTTGACTTCCTACTCTCTTCAAAATGTAGTCTAAAGTTTTATAACATTAAAAAGTCAAATTCTCTAACCATAGATTTCCATTTATTGAATATTTAGTCATCAACAACATATTCCACCTATTTCCTTTTATTTTGTTGGGAACAATCAGCTAGGTAGCTAAATAATACTATAATCTTAATTTTATAGAAGACTAATATATTCATCTATATTATTGATTTGTTCAAGACAAAATTTCCAAAATTTCAAAGATGTATTATGAAATGCAATTTAAAAGAATAATTGAATGATGATTTTTAAACAAAAGTCATAACATATGATTCAAAGGTACATCTATACGCTTATGAACTCAACACTCTGCTGACCAATAATTTTGATAAATTTGGAAACCAAAATTGGGAACTTTTTCTGAAACTGATTATAAATTGGATATGAATAATTTTTACATTTTCAAAATGTTAAGTTTTAATCAAAGTGATTTAAAAAAAAAATTGTTTTATTTATTTATTCTAGTCATTTTTTATGAATCAATTTTTGAATTAGAAAAGCTATTTTTTGAAGTCAAATATATCTATTGCCCTTGATTTGTAGGATCTTTTTAAAGAGAATTTTAAAAATCTATCCTCTATAAATGTAAAAGAACTGATAAAAGAATCCACAAGCATTTAGATGGATGAAAAATCCAAGACTTTGTAAGAAGGAACATATTTGAGTTCATCTGTTGTTTGGAATTTGATCACCTAGTCCTTATGGGGTTAAGTGCACATTGTCACAACCCGCTATCACGTTTTCATTTACAAAAATTAGTGAAATTAGGTTGCTTTACCCCAAGAAAGTCCCGGGTGGATCACTTAGTGCATTTTAAAAACCACGTGCGACCGAAAATAGGTAAGGTTTTATTCTTTTCAGATAAAATTTATGAAGGATTTACAAATAAAGTAGAGGACATTCAAAGGAAAAAATCCATTATAAGTAAGTTAGGTAGCCTATAAATGGGGACAATTAAATTTTTGTACACGTAATTTAGGGGCTAGTCATTTGGATTCCCTGTATTGTATTTAGTAGGGTCCGTATGTTACAACTGGGTGTACCAATGGGTTAAACCAGTTGGTTGTAGAAACTTGGTTTGAATGAAAATTCAGGCCAATACTTGCATCAGAAAAATACCCTTTTTCCGCAGCTATACTGCATCAATACTAATGCAAGTGCTATAGTAGGCAGTAATGATGCAATATTGAAAGTATATTTGTATAATATTGTAAAATATGTACTTATTTCAGTATTGCAGAAATTGAAATTGTTGCAATACTGATTTTATTAGGAACATTTCAACAATATTGCAACAATATACCAAATTGAAAACAGTCTTGAATGTATATTGCAAAAGTGCTATAAAAAGGATTTTTTTTGTATTGAAATAGTACAGCATAAGCATTGTGAAAGTACTGATTTCATCCCTAAAGGTTCTTACAGTGAAGAAGTTGTTATGTGCCTTCATGAAAGTCTATTTTGGCCTTGAATGAATATACAAATGTTTTTAGTTTTTCTATAATAAACAAAATGAAGCTCATCCATTACATTTTAAAAAAACTAAATATTCTAAATACTCAATGAATTTTTGCAATTGTGAAGTGTACATTTCAATATCAAAATTCCAAATTGCAACGGAAGTGACAGTACACACATGATAGGTTTGAACCCACAATTTGTACACTCTGTGAATTCAATATTACATATAAAGCTTGCATGTCTCACTTTTCTATGAATTTGACATTTTATATAGTTTTTACATTTTTGTTTGATGATAAAATGCATCACTTCATACATTGTTTTACTAGCCCTTTCATCTCTATAGTTCAACAATACTGTAGTTTGTTTGTTTGTTTTATTCTTTTTTGTTTTAGGTTTTTTTTGTTACAGTGAGATCTTCTAAACTATATATCTCCAAGACACGTTCTTGGTACTGTCAGAAAGCGCTATGCAAAGAGAGGTACACAGGCTTTGTTTTGTGGCGTTTGGACCTATAGTGTGAAAGATGTTGAATTTTGAAGTTTTTTTATATGAATTAAAAAACAAAAAATTATTTTTATTCTTATTTTGGTTGCGGCAACTAAAGAAGGCACACTTTTATTTTTATTTGAGAAAATTAAAGAGGGATTAGCCATCACTTTTGACATCACAATGACTGTGATAATGCCACAGGGCACACTAAAGTAGCCCATCATGGACAAAAGACCCATTGTGGACACCAAGGAATGACCCCATTGTGGTTTTATTCCTGTAAATGAGATTTGGGCCACAATCAATGTCTTTGCTAACTAGATTGGAGTGATTAGTGACTACAATAGGAACTTTTATTTTTTTTAGTGTTAATTCGTTGAAAGAAGTGACTTTTTTAGGCCTTCTATGTTAGAAAATATTGTGATTGCTTTAGGTGAGTAAGATGAGCGTTATGGATACAGTTTTTGTTGGTTTGGGGGTAGTTTGGAAAAAAATTTAGGCCATGATGGGCAATTAAATTTGGAGAAGCTGAACATTCTTGAAAAGTTTCTCACTAGATTTCCTTAAAAGCCAGATAGAATAGACATTGAACCCAACTTGTTTTACATGTTCTGGAGTTTTGTGGAATTACTTATGGATTGTTCAAGTTGAAATGCCATTGCTATGGCCTTTTATGTTTGAATTTTGGATATGCTCTCAATTTTTTGTTATAGAAATACATGTATATCCTAAATCCCAACCAAAGTATCTAAGACAAAAATTAGGATGTCAATGAGGATGTCAATAATGCACAAAAATTTCACACAAATGAAAGTGTCACCAAAAAAAATAGGGTGCAAAAAAGAAAGACCCTTTTAATACCACCTAAAGTGCCTTGCCCCAAAAAATAGGGTGTGAAAAAGGAAAATAAAATCCCAACAACCAAAGTGTCTTGGCAAAAAAAATATGGCGTGAAAAAAGAATAAAAAATTCACACCAACCAAAGTGTCTTCACAAAAAAAATAGGGTGTGAAAAGGAACTACAAAATTTCATACCACGTTGAAATCCCAAGTGTTGGAATGCTAAAATTAAGTTGTTTGAAACCGCACGGGAAAATGCATGGAACAAGATTGATTTGCACGCATGTACTCTTTGTACTTTTTTTCTAACCTTTTTGCTTTTACTTTGCTTTTCAATTCCCTTTTTTCCTTTATAAAGAAAATAGCCTAAAAAAATAGCATTGACATGGATAGTATAAGTAATGATAGGGTACCATAATATAGGCCATTTTGTTGAATTATGTAATTATAGGGGCCCTTTTATTGAAGCCTTGGAGGTAAATAGTCCCTCAAAAAATACCCCCTCTCCGCACGGGGGATATAAAACATACAAAGAGTGATCCACCTGAGAAGAAAGTAACTTTACAAGCCATCGAAGTCAACAAATACTTCTATAGATATTTCCATTTGAACATACAAAGGTTCATGAGTCCCAAATACAAAAAATACCAATAATTCAAAAGTAGTGCATTCTTGTACAGTTACGGTAAATATTTATATAGTGTCAAATGTCAAGAAATTAGTATGGGACAACCTATTTTTATTATTTTGTGTAAACTGATGGTCACAATCATCTTCATCTTTACAAATTTCATTCAAATTTTGGGAATTGTATTGACTTTAAAATCCAATTCTGACAAACTAAAAAAAAACAATATTTTTTCTTATGCAATGTGATGTTGTTGCAAATGTTGCAACGGTTGTAGCAGGAGAATTTAGTTCATTACTGTGGCCCAAACTAATTGCTCTCCAACGCGTGAGCTTGAAAAGGTTAAAGTCCAGATTCAGCACACACAGGACTTCAACCCTTTAATTAGAAAATACGAGAAGAGGCACATGTTTCCTGGTCAACCTTGTCAACCGAGTCTGCAGCTCTGACTCTTCCCCCGACCGCTGGACGCACAGCACTTCCCCAGAACTCCGCGTCGCCCGACCGTCGGTCTTCCTCCGAAAGCATATCAAGCTCTCCAGCGACTTCGGCCTCATCGCCTTCCAAATCTGCTCACTCACGCTATTCTTACTGCAATTGCGCACATTTGCGTCACTTGAATCACGACTCTGTTCCCTTTCCTCCCCGTAGTATCGTCACAGGTGCGATTTCTTGCAAGTTTTCAAAGGATTTTGGTCTTGATTTCATGATTTGCGAGCTTTCGAGTCGAGAATGGCAAGATTTGACGCAAATTGGTGGCTATGGCGATGATATCGTGCCTTCTTAGGAGATTTCTTGTTTGTTTGTTTTTCAGTACTGTTGATTTTTTGTAGTGATAGAGTAGTGTTCTGTTGTTCACGGTTACCTTCGATTTCCTCGCTAGTTGAGAAATCTTTTCGCCTGGTCGAAATTTGACTTGCGCTCTCGGCTTCTTGAAAGAATCGGTGTTGACGATTTGAATCGTGGTTGGATTTTCGTTTACTGATGTCTTTCTCGTCGTTACTGAATTTAGCTTCTGTCTTGAATGATATCCTGTTTGCAAATAGTGCGAATTGAGGACAGTTCTGGTATTGTGAGCGTTCTTGCTGGTGAGCGTTAGACAAGGCTTGAAAGAATCGGTGTCAATGATTTGAATCGTGAGGTGTTTGGATTTGCGTTTATTGATGTCCTTCTCGTCGTTACTTAATTTAGTTGAATGAACCTCTGTTTGTAACTAGTGCGTGTTGAGTACAGTTCCGGTATTGAGAGCGTTCTTGCTGGTGAGATTCAGATCAGGCGATTTCTTGGCTTATCCTTGAGATTTTTTGATTAAATGTTTTTTTAATATATTTTTTGGTAATTGAGATCAGTTTGTGAGGTCGGTCATGGAGACGCGCATTTTTTGTTGTGATTAATACTTGTGTGTTACTTACTGTGTTTGCGTATTAGGGCTTGTTAATTCACGTGTGGATAAGCGATCCTTGTATCCCAGGGGTCTTAAGTGTTAGTTTCCCTGGGTGTTGTTGCAGCTTGCAGGAATACTCTAATTCTAAACCATGGCAAGGAAAAAGATCAGAGAGTACAACTCGAAAAGGATTTTCAAGGAGCACTTGAAGAGGCTTGCGGGTATTGATGTGGACATCAAGGCTGCGCAGGTACAGTCGAACTTCTGAATTGATCACTTCCTTAATTAGTCCTTTATATGAACAAATTAAGTAAGGAGCACATTTTAGGTGCTAGTTGTATCTTCAATCTTTTCATGAATCTTTTATTGGAAATTTTCATCGTAGTCATGTAAGATCCTTTCATATGCTCATTGTAAGGAATCCTATTGTTTTGTTTTGAGATTCCAGGTTACAAAATCGACAGATTTCAACGAATTGGCAAACAAGGAGACATGGCTCAACTCCACTCGCCTGGTTGTGAAGCCTGACATGCTGTTCGGCAAGCGTGGTAAAAGTGGGCTGGTGAGAAATACTTGAGCATTGCAAATTTGTTTAGCAAATTCAAGTTTCCAATTCCTGCAATTTGGTCATTCCTTTTTTGTTGCAGATGTTTTTTGACAGTTTAGCGCAATGTGGTGCAGGTAGCGCTCAATCTTGACTTGGCAGGCGTGGAATCCTTTGTGAAGGAACGATTAGGCAAAGAGGTAGGATTTGCCCTTTTCAACTCCCTTGATACTGGAATATACATACAAAATGTTATGTTTGATATGTAACCCAACTTTGGTTCGTGTGTTTATTAATCAGGTGGAGATGAGCGGGACCAGAGGCCCGATTACAACATTCATTGTGGAGCCCTTTGTTCCTCACAGCGACGAGTACTATCTATCTATTGTTTCAGACCGTCTTGGAGCAAGTATTAGCTTCTCTGAGTGTGGAGGCATAGACATTGAAGAGAATTGGGACAAGGTATGAAAATGCCTGTGACTACCCTATTCCAATATTCCTTCCTAGGGTTTGGTTCTTGCTGGGAAGTAACTTAGTGTTGCTTCTAAGCTTTAGGGTTTCTTGTTTTTCTTGATTTGAGATTTACATTTAAGCGACAAGATTGGCTACATGTTGATGACTAATGTTGGCGTATTCCATATTCTGGATCGAGTTTAGGTCAAGCAAGTCTTTGTACCGACTGAAAAGACTTTGTCGGCTGAGCTATGCGCGCCATTGATTGCCTCACTTCGATTGGAGGTAATTGGTTCATCTTTCTTTCTCAGGACAAAATGTAATTTAATGTTGAATGCTGGATTACCTCTTCTGCTTTTTTTTTTATCATAATGGGCTTGTTTGCTTTTGTGAACCATGATAAGCATTTGCAAAACCACCGTGATTGAGATTTTGGTTGGGTTTTTCAGGTTCGGCAGACAATAGAAGCTTTTCTGATGGGGTCTTTTGCTGTCTTTGAAGGTACCAAATGCTGAACTGCTTGTTGAAGATGTTCATGTTTAGTTCTTAGTCATTAGTCTTCCGATCTTCTGTTCAAAGTGATGCTCATTTGCTCCTGACTTTGCAGACTTGGACTTCACTCTGCTGGAGATGAACCCGTTCACACTCGTCAACAACATCCCGTGCCCATTGGACATGCGTGGCGAGCTTGATGACACTGCTCTTTTCAAGAACTTTCAGAAGTACGTGTTGTTTTCTGAAGCAGGTATCATGTGTAGGAGGTGCTTTTGAATGACTTGGATTACAAGTGCATGATTAACATTTGGGGTTGTGTTGTGCAGGTGGGGCGATGTGGAGTTCCCACTGCCGTTTGGAAGAACTATGACTGCTGCCGAGGAGAGTATTCACAGGATGGACGAAAAGGTATTACTAAGAATTCTCTTGCTTAATACGAGACAGTACACAGTACGCCAATTCAAAGCTTGCGATGTGAAATTTTCATCCTAGAGGTCTAAATGATGCCAAATTGCTGATGTGACTGCAGACTGGGGCTTCTCTGAAACTGACGATATTGAATCCCAAGGGTCGCATTTGGACCATGGTCGCTGGAGGTGGCGCCAGCGTCATCTACGCTGATACTGTAAGTATCATGTTCTTTGGCAATATAGATATCCCAAGTTCCTTGCGAAGTTATTATTGAGGGACAATGATCTTATTTGCTAAGTTATATCTCGTTCTTTTGCATTCAATATTCCTCAAGACCGATGGAAAATCGCTCTCTGAAAAAGCTATGCACGAATATCCACCGAGTCCTAGAATCTGGGGATCTACCGCTGAGTTGGAAATCTGTTATGATGTGCTTGTCCGCTGTAGTAAATTTTGGTCATTCTTTTCCGCATTGCAGGTTGGGGATCTGGGTTATGCACAAGAACTTGGCAATTATGCTGAGTACAGCGGAGCTCCAAATGAGGAGGAGACCTTGCAGTATGCACGTGCTTTGATTGACGTAAGATTTTCCTCTTGTCAGTTATTGAGCCGTGCTTACAATTCCTTCAGTTCATTCTTCTTCCAGAGAATGGTGGACCTAGTTTCAATCTAATTCTCTTCTGAGCTCGCTCGTGACTTCACAATTATCCAGCTGTTCATTTCCTCCGTTTACACCTCGTCCAGAACTGTCTATTCTTTCTACTGCATGGAACCTTTATATGACCTCTTTACAAAGCTATTTTCAGTAGTTCATACAGTTAAGGATTCTAACCTCTCTTTCAAAAGTACTGGAGGGAGAATCAATGTAGATTCTAACACAGTTCTTGTTCGTGTCAGTGTGCGACCGCAAACCCTGATGGCCGCAAGAGAGCATTGGTAGTTGGAGGAGGCATTGCTAATTTCACTGATGTGGCAGCCACTTTCAATGGTATCATTCGTGCCATGCGTGAGAAGGTAAGCCCCCCTAGAGATTTGACACGCACTCGTTTTGTGTACCAGGTTTTAACCAAAAGCTCCCTTGACGTTCTGTTTGTCGACTTATCATTTGTTGTCTGTTGCAGCAATCTGATCTCAAAGCAGCAAGGGTGAACATTTATGTGCGACGAGGAGGCCCGAACTACTTGAGGGGCCTGGCAAACATGCGCGCTCTAAGTGAAGAAACCGGAGTTTCAATTGAGGTAATTAGTGAATTCACTCCCAATGAATCTTGCTGACCAGGATGATGTTATTCGCAAATACTTGATTGTTTTTCCAAAGCAAGGTATTTGCCAATGATATTCTTAGCATCATCCCCCATTCTGCTTTATTTCTCATACTTGTACAACCGAGAATGTTTTGAGAGGTCTGTTATTGTATTAGAGATGCTCTTTGTACATAGAGGAAGATTAGGTTTGCAATTGAGTTATGCTGGCATTATTGTGATATGCCTGTAGAGTTTCTTCTCTCGTTTTGCAAGTCTTGTCCAGAAGTCTAATTATGATCCATCTGTTGAGATGATTCAGGTATATGGTCCTGAGGCAAGTATGACCGGTATTTGCAAGCAAGCTATCGATTACATCAGCGCAAGGGATTGAAATTGTTTTTCTTAGCCGATATAGACTCGACGTGACTTTTACAATTCTTGTATTAGATGTTTATAGTTCAGAGAGTATTTTTTTCCTACTGGTCTTTTGAAGTAATAAGGGTCTATCAAATATCTTTCTCAAGTTGACCAATGAGTATCACCATTCATATCGACAAAAAACCACTCTCGGGTTAAACATTCAACAACAAATGTTTAACCGAGTATAGTCTCGATCACCTACTTGTTTGATTTAATTATTGTCGGACGATGTTGAAGTATATCTACTATTTTCCATTGGTTTCAAAGCATTGAACGGAGAAAGTCTTAACTTGTAAATGTCGCGGACGATTGTTCAAGGTTTGTAACATGAACTAGAGTGACTGCCAAACTGGAGTTAGTATTTCGATCATTACCTATGCAAGAGCTATACGAGTATAAGTATTATGTAAAAGTCTCAAAACAATAACTTTTGTATGTAATGTATCAAACAATTTGAAAAAAATCCAAATGAAAAACTGCTATTTTTTGTTAAATAAGGAGATTTCAAAATTGGCTAGCTCACATAAACTGTGCTCCTGACTGTTTTGGAAATAGCTCTAGAATTTATCAATCCTTCTTTCTTCAAGGCAAAACTAAGTCAACATCTCTGGGAATGTTGGTATTCATCGTTCAAACAAGATCCATGATCTTCATTGGCTTGAAAAACACAACAATCGAAATACTCAAAAAAATGAAAAAAAATACAGCAAAGTGAAGAAAACATTTTCTTGAATAGATTTTGTAGATTTCTTGATGAAATGAACATTTTGAAGCTACATTTAACCCCTTGAGGACTATATATAGTCTAAATTTTGATTTAAAAAATGGAAAAATCTATTATAGTGCACATGCAAGCTAGAATAATAATTAATCCCTAAAGCTCTTTCAAATTCAAAATGGTTTTAGGTTGGTTGGTCACCTTAACCCCTAAAGTTCCATTGTCCCCTCAGGGGGACAAAATGGATTTTGGGTAGCTCCTACGGCCTCAATACTTGTTGTGATTTTCTGAATTTTTTTGTGAAGATAAAAAAACACATTAGCTTTTTAAAAATGTATTTTTTTTTATTTCAATCAATGTGTGGGAGCAAAAGTTATGGCACAAAAAGTCCAATTTTTAGATCAATGAGCAAAACATAACCTTCAAAAGAACTTAAAATTTGTTTCACAAAGATTGTGCTTTTATCTACACGGAAAGCTTTGATATTTCCATTTGGATTTGCTATGTGAAAGTTATGGACAAACTTGTTTCTTGAGAAATTAGAGTATCTTCTAGAAAAAATAATTTGTAGGATTCAATTCTGAACTTAATTTTCACAATTTTTCAGAAGAAAGAGTTTCACAAGGTTAAAATCTCTTGCTAGAACAATCTCATTGTTGAGATTATTGTGTTTCAATTCCATCTTACAGCTATTAACGGCTTAGTTTTCCCTTCAATCTTCAATCTAATTCTACTCAACAATTTTTAATACGTGAAAATTAAGTGGGTTTTTTTTTTTTAAAGTTTTTTTTAGACTCTCAACTCAACTCTTCATTATATTAAATTAGAAATTCTAAATCATTAAAGCAAAAAACTTAAGTAAAGAAGGTTCAAAGCAAAAAAGCAAAAAAATATGTTTCCTTCATTTTAAATGCAAATATCTTGCATCTACATGGTCAAAGATTCTGAATTTCTTCTACACATTCTTACATTAGTCTAATGCAAGATCTTGCAATTAGATAGGGCAAGAATTTTGTTTTTCTAATGTTTTCCTTATTGCTATAAAAATGGCAAATTTGAGTGGTTTTCAATGGAAAAAAGTCCTTGGGACTTTAGAGGTTAAGTGAAGTAGTAAAGGTTTTTTTTTGCATACATGGATCTCACTCATGTAGTGCCTTGAAATCCTAATTTCTTTTTGAAGACCTATGCTAGTGAGTACCATAGTATGATAAATTCTCCATTACAAAGAGCATTCATAATTCAATCTGCATAAAGTCTAAAATTAGTTAAACATGGGTTCAAATATTACATGCAAAACATTGAGAGATTTTCAATAGAATGTTTATTATTATTTAGAGTTTGGATTGTCTATATATTGAAATATAGAGCAAGACTCTAGAAAATAATGTACACTTTAATTTCATTATAGTCACTAGAATGTACCTTTTAGTTAGATACTAAAGGAATTGCAACTCCTTTCAACACCATGGTCTTTGAACAATACTTTACTATGTAATCTCAAAATTCTAAATCCTATTAAACCCTAAACCCTTAATCCTAGATCCATAAAATTATATAATGAGTTAAAGATTAATAATATAAATGAAGCTTGAAATTGTATCTTTTGATTATGAATAATGTTTCAAGCTTAGAAAAAAATGATGCCACATTTCATTTCATTTAAACAATACAAAGTCCAATGCCATCTTCAATAAAATGTGGACTATTCCTTTAACCCCTCATTGCCTAAGGGGACCAAAAGTGTCCTCACATAATTTCAAGTCCAAATCAAAGTGCTGTAACTTTTGCATCCAATGTTCGAATTCAATAAAACTTGTTGGAAAATTTGTGCTCTCTCTTCTAGTTTATGTGGTAAAAGTTTTAGATCAATCGAAGATGTACTGATTTCTTGGAAGCCAATCGAAGTTCACAAGTTCAATTTGAGGTCACCAAACTGCATTTGAAAGCTGCAACTTTTGGGGCTTGTATTTCCTTCCTCCAATGTTTGTTTTCAATAAAATTTATTGGATTATGTTTTCTTTGAAGTCTAGTTATAGTGGTAGAATTTTCATGTCAATTCAAGGTGTTTTGAATGTTTGGGAGCAATTCAAAATTCAAAACCTTGACATTTTTGGATTACAATGAACTTTGGAGGCTTGTTTCTTCTTCATACAGTGTCCAATTTCAATAAAAATATCTGGAAAAGTTGCGCATACTAGTCTAGTTTGTGTGGCTAAAATTTCATATCAATCCAAAAAATTATGAGTGACTGAGAAGCATTCAAGTAGGAGGTTCAGCCTTAGATGTGTTTTTGCAACTTTTTATGCTATTTTTTTGACATTTGGAAGCCATTCTGCAGACACAATGAGTCAATTCAATGAATTTTTTTACCAATGTGTTTGTATGTTGGTTTTGAATCACTTTATAGTTTAAAGTTTTTTCATTTGAGTAGATTTAGAAATCAAATTTCACCTCCAAATGTATTTCTAGCAAAATTTCAGTATCCTTTTTCAACACTAAAACATCATAATCTTGCAATCTACATGGCTAAATGACTCCAAATTTGATCCACGTCGTCTACGACATGTACACTACAAGATTGTATGGTTGATATCTCTATAACTTAGTGACATTTAGATTTATAACACTTCAAAAGCAATGATGTGTTTGAACTCAAACAGGCCTCAGGCAATGAGGGGTTAACCCTTCATTGCCGAAGGTCCAAACATGCTTAAAAGCATCCTGCCTTTGCAAGCGGGAAAAGTCTAAATTTCCGTAAGGTATGAAAATCTCAACCATACAATCTTGTTGTGTGCATGTTTTAGATGGTGTGGAACAAATTTGGGGTCATTTGACCGTATAGATTGAAAGATTATAATGTTTTAGTGTTGGAAAAAAGTGCTGAAATTTTCTTAAAAACACATTTGGAGGTGAAATTCGATTTCTAAACCTACTCAAATGAAAAAACATCAAATTTTCAAGTGATTCAAAAACAGTATATAAACTCTTTGGTGAAAAAAAATATCATTCAAATGACTCATTGTGTTTGCAAATTGAATTTGAAATGTTAAAAAACAGCAAAAAAAGTAGCAAAAAATCACATCTATAGCTGAACCTCCTTCTACTAAAATGCTTCTCAGTCACTCATAACTTCTTGGATCAATATGAATTTTTAACCACAAAAACTAGACTAGTATGCTCAACTATTACAACAAAAATTATTGAAAACGGACCATGTATGAAGAAATTATGAGCCGCCGAAGTTCACTATAATACAAAAATGTCTGGATTTTGAAGTTCGAATTGCTCTCAAACATTCAAAATAGCTTGGATTGACATGAAAATTTTACGTCAATAACTAGAGCTTAAGGGGAACAAAATCCAACAAAGTTTTATTGAAAATGAACATTTGATGAAAAAGATACAAGCCCCCAAAGTTGCACTCATGACAATGCAATGTGCTGAACTCAAATTGAACCTGTGAACTTTGAATGACTTTCACAAACTCAATTCGTCTTGGATTGATCTGAAAATTTTACCACACAAACTAGACTAGTATGTGCAACTTTTACAAGAAGTTTTATTAAATTTGGACATCAGATGCAAAAGTTAGAGCACTTCGAATTGGACTGTTATAATATGTGAGGACACTTTTTGTCCCCTTTGGCGATGGAGGGTTAACCCCTCAAGGCCTAACAACATTTTGACAATGACAGTTTTCAATGGATTGTTCCATTGTGATGTTTTTTTGTACATGGATGTGCTTGAATTTTTAAATTTTAATTGTACAAAAGTAAAGACTAATTTGTCTAGTATACATGGAATTAATTATGAAAAATATTGACCATTGGATTTTTAGATTAAAATAATTTAGGATGATCAATTTTTGGGAGAAAAAAATTATAAGAAGATAAATAATGCTTCTTTAAACCTCGAAAAAAATGTATTGGAATCTAAGGCATATTTTGTATTTTTTAGTTTTAAAAAATGAGAAATAAAAAACTCTCTCAAATTTGTACACATTTTCAAACAGAAGGGGTAGAAAGCCAAAACTGATCAAATTTTATGCAAGCGTAAATTTTTGAAATCCAACAATTGATATTATAAGCATATTGTTTGGAACATCTTCAAAAAATTTGGAATCATTCTAATTATTTTGTATTCTTAATTACACCAAATTGAACTTTGTATTTTTAAAATTGCTAAAAATACAAATTTGAATTTTTTCTTTTTGTAGCCTTTGTTTGTTTGTGCAAGATAAAGACTAGAATTGTCCAAGATTTTTTTTTAATTCCTACTATTCCTTTCATTGGAAAAAAATTGTATTTGCTCCCTTTTTCTATTACTACATTTTTCAAATAAAAAAATGTAACAAATATGTAAACTTGTTATTCTACAAGTCCCTAGTTTACAAAATATTGAGACGTAAGTAAAACCACATGGACTTTATTAGAGAAAATCTGGAGCCTCCGAGCTACCCTGAAATTTACTTTTTTTTTGTTGAAAATTTTGTTTCTCCCCTATTCCCGCCCAGCTGAAACTATAGCAACACTAGCGCAAGAACTAAAATTTACGAGTAAAAAAAAAATTATTTATTTATTTATTTATTTAAATTTTTAATCTTAAAAATATTATTTAAAAATTTTAAAAAAAATTAAAATTTTAAAAAAAAAATCGTGATTTTTGACCGTTTTGGCGAGCAGCCAGCTTGGTTGACTGTTCATTGCAAGACTGTTCTGGAGTGACAGGCCAAGCTCTGAAATAATTTGGCTTGTCCCTCCGGAGCAGCCCTCCAAAGGGCTGATATTTCTTTTAATGGCTTGGCTTGGTTTGCTGCCAATCTGAATTAATGAACCTTGTAGAGACAGTCTGCTTACTTTGGAAATCAACATTCAGTTCTTGGAAATCATCCTTTCATTTTGGGACCGTGTGAATCATCTACTTATCAAAATTAACCAAAAGCACTCATTAAAGGTCATGTGTAGGACCTTTCTTGTAAGTAAAATTTTTTATTCTAAATTCCAAGGGTGAACGTCTGCACTTCTGCCTTACATACTAATAATAGAAAGATTCATTGATTCATTGGCATACGTTGTAGCGTAAAGTCCAAAGAGCCCACTGTCATCATCTTATACAAACTTTAGATGCATCATTCTAGGCAGGGAATTAATCCACATCATACCCATTGAAACACACCAAATCTATTAATCATTCCATTCAACCGTTCAATTAGCAGATAATCTCTCCAACTTAACAGGATGATGATCTTTCTCCATGATAGTGACTTCTAACTTGCAGCCCCACCTACAAGTAACAATCCTTCTTGGTTTGGGATGAATTCCAGACTTGAAACTTGAATTTTCGACGTTGCCAAGGCGTACTCCGATTCTTTGTCAACCTTTCCTGAAGCTGCCAAGCCTTTTGTCACCAAGTTTGCCTTTCGATTATTAGTTATGCATTATGAATTTTTAAGTTTTGGTTTACTCTTGCAAACTGGATGAATTGCAATTACATTTAATCGTTCTCTGATTTGATTGCATACTATTGCGTACTCCAATTCTCACTCGACCTTCCAATTCTCTCTTGACCTTGCTTGTGTTGTGTAGTTTAGTCCATGTTATGATATGAACTTCAGATGCATCATTCCAAGCAGGGAATTAATCTACAGCATGCCCCTGGA
This sequence comes from Pseudisothecium myosuroides, assembly GCA_951799445.1. Lineage (NCBI taxonomy): Eukaryota > Viridiplantae > Streptophyta > Bryopsida > Hypnales > Lembophyllaceae > Pseudisothecium > Pseudisothecium myosuroides. The sequence continues at coordinate 15,583,106 of OX637289.1, forward strand.
AACACACCAAATCTATTAATCATTCCATCCAATTGTTCAATTAGCAGATATTTTCTCCAACTTAGCAGAATGATGATCTTTCACAGTGAGAGTGACTTCTAACTTGCATCTCCGCCTACATGTGCCAATCCTTCTTGAATTGGATGAATTGCAGTTACATTGAATCGTGGACCTAAAACTTTGCGTACTCCAATTCTCTCTTGACCTTCTGATTCTCTCTTGACCTTCTGATTCTCTCTCGACCTTATGATGTGAAGTTAGGATTGTAATTGCATTCTAAGAGTTTGTGATTTATAATTGCATGGTTTAGATGGAGGTTTTTGAAACAAGTGATGATGCTTCACAAGATTGCTTAGAATTGTCCGAAGAAATTAACGGATTTGGGAGTAAGAAATGGAAACAAATGAGCCGGGATTTGGAGTTTTACGAGACATATTTTGGATTTGGGAATACTGTCAAAGTGCTATGTGACAACACTTTTGTCCATCATTGTCTCACATAATGACTCGGAAATGTGGGAGATGCTCTCTTAGCCTTTTTTGAAGCTCCTACCCAACCTTTCATCACCAAGTTTGTTTTTTATTTTTTGGAGGGTTGGATATTTCCGCTATGGATTGGTAGTATTGTTTGCACTTTTAAGGAGCTCTTGCAAATTGTCAGTTGTGGAGTAGCGGAGTTGACAAACATTGCCAAGACTACCCGTGCGTACTCCGATTCTTTCTTGACCTTGCTTGAAGCCCATGCCAAGCCTCCCATCACCAGGTTTGTCTTGTGGAAGGTTCTATTTTTTAGCAATGCAATGGCGAGTAATTGGGTTTTTGTTTGCAAATTGGGTTGAATTGCAGGTCTATTGTCGCAAAGCAGAAGAATGCTATCAAGGCTGCCAAGGCTTACTCTGAATTCGCAAATCATACTCTGTGGATTGCTCAGCTTCTTGATTTGATCAAGTAGGGATATGTTTTAGTAGTTTTGGTAGACTACATATGTTTAGTAGTTTTGGAAGACTATATATGTTTTAGTAGTTTTGGGAGACTACATACTTGGGGCTAAATCTTTTTTTTATGCAACTTCTTGACGTGGCTCTAATATTTGTTAACTATGTCATTGTAGCACAAGTTGACAATGAGATCCTACAATTAGAAATTGTTCAAAATGCAAAAAAAATTTATTTACATCTCTTTTTGTCCAATTGAAGATGATTTTGTGCAATTTTGAAAGTATTTTTTAATTTTGTGCTAAGGAATTTTAAGGGTAAATGATGACTTATTGACAATGGACTAACAAAATAATACCCTGTAAAGGTGAATGCAAGAAACACCTACCGATTTTGTTGCGTTTTTACAGTACTCATGATTTTTTTTTGGGAGTACTTTAGAATTAGAAAAATAATTTTAAAAAATCTGAAAAATATGTCAAATGTATACACCTTTAAGATGAAGGTAATTACCAAAGGAAATGCATAGAAAATTTTTCTAAGCAAGAAAACTAGAAAAGTGCCAAATCTCAAGAAAATGGTTACTTTGATGTTTTAATTAGTTAAAAATAGGAAAAAAAAGTAAATATATAAAATGAAAATTGGCTATTTGTAACAATTCTACGGAGATGGTCATCAACCCAAAGAAACTACAAAATAACATTTTATATGTTTCAAAATGCAAGCAGAAGAAAGCACATTTTGTGGACTTCCACACCATACAAAATTTATTATTTTTAGATTTTCTTTAAACAAGAGCTACAAGTCTACTAGAAGACCATCTCTTCCAAATTTCAGCTCAAAATTCATTTTTTGGGGTACTAAATAGTACTAAAAACCTACAAATTGGCAAGTGAGACATGAAATTGGGGGCTATTTTTGGAAAGTAAAATGTTTTTGAAAATTACAAAAAAATAAAGAAAGGTGAATAATAGTTATGAGTACTTTACTTATAAATCTTGAATCATTTGGAGCCAAAACGCAAAAATTATGGCCTAAAAACAAATCAAAACGTAAGGTGTGACGCAAAATAGTACAAGTGTTTCTTGCATTCATCCATAATAGCATTAGTTTGGAGGATGGACGAATACCTTATGATAGCGTTACTTTGGAGGACGGACAAATATTTTATAATAAGACTAGATTGGAGGACAAACAAATACCCTATAATTATAGCGTTAGTTTGGAAGACGGACAAACACCTTATGATAGCGTTCTTTTGGAAGACGGACGAATACCTTATAATAGTGTTAGTTTGGCAGACAGATGAATACTTTATGATAGCATTACTTTGGAGGACGGATGAATACCTTATAATAGCGTTAGTTTAAAGGACAACCAAATACCTTATGATAATATTAATTCTCATTTTAATTCCTTAAAGTTCTTTAACTATGTTTTCACCAAAATCACTTTAAAATTGCTTCTTTTAATACAAGTAACAAATTTTAGGAAAAAAATATTTTTGGACATTTTTCCTAAAATGTTTGAGAAGATGTGGAAATTTTTTTAGAAATTTGTACTGAGTGGATAAAAAATATTAGCGTTTGAATTGACAAGAATCATTCTTTTGGCCTTGCAAAAATCAAGGCAGCTGCACTTTACAAGGTCACATTTGTATGGAAAAATGTCCAAAGTGTGGTACTTATTCATTCTTCAAGGATTCAAGGCAAGTTGGCTACATGCTTAAAAAATTCTAGATCATTTGGAATTGTACAACATATAGGAAAAAAAATAGTAAGTAGAAAGAGGTAGAAAATGATTCAAAATACTAAATTGTTAAAAATTTAATTGTGGAAATGAGAAATGCCAATCCCAATGGTTGTAATGTTGTGATAAACAATCTATGTTCTATAGTATATATACCTATAACATAGGTGTGTAGTATTTTAGACTCACGGGCTCACTTGTACTCTTATGCTCACATAATGACAACCCTCATCTACGTTCTATGATATTATTTTTTTCCAAAAACATTGAAAATTGAGTTAAATAAATGACTTCAAAGTTTATTTTAGAATAGAGAATCCGTAATTGTTTGCAAACTAAAACTCCTCATAACTTTCATCTCATTGATCAAAATTTAATGATTCAAAACTTTCCACGTATATATAAATCTAGAAAAACAATTTCAAATTTTTGTTTTTGAAAGAAGTGTTTGTTTTTATCTGCCTGGATTGCTTGGCTGGTGAAAAAAACTACATATCATACAATAACTTGTTAACCATGTAGTCAAAAGTTATGAAAATTGTTGGGCCTTAAAGAAAAACCTCATCCTCATGTTGTGTAAAAATTTCAAAGAAAAATAATAAAAATTCGATTTGTAGTGATGTATCCAAAATTGCTATGTTGCCCAAAATGCAGCTTGGTTTTTTAGGAGTTAATTACCATTGGATATATGGAAGAGCAGTTATGGTTGTTTTTAGGATGTTCATGATTCCATCCTATGAGTGGTTTTGTAATTTCAAGATATACCATTTTGAACATTCACAAAAATTACAATTCCACTTAGGATTGATTCATAAAACAAGCACACGCCTCATGAAAAATCAATAACATCATATTCATTAAAATGGGAGTTTTCCAGGGAAATGGGAGTTATTTCAAACACTACAACTCATAAATTCAAGAGAATTTCATCTCTATACTTACAAATTTTGCAATGCAATGACACAAAAAGAACACATATAGAAAGAGAATTTCGAAATACCACGTAGTAATTACAAATTAGACTGCAATTTATTAAAAGTAATGTTTCAATGTATCTATACATAATCACTCAATGTACAATCACTATGAAATGTGATTTTGTATAGCAGTTCAACGCGACCTTTGAAGAAAGTGACATGCTATTGTAAATAAAAAATTCCTGAAAAGGGTATCTCAGTATTTGAAGGATGAAATTTAGGTGCAAACTACAGGTAGCAAACAATTCCACAGCGGATATGAATTCAAGACCGGAACTTAGACAACTATAGAAACAAGTTATGTCATGCTCCTTGGCAAGTACTCTTACACACTGCAGTGTGTAAACTGCAGTCTATAAGAGTATTTGCAAAGGAGATTGACATAACTTGTTTCTATAGTTTTTTAAGTTCCGTTCTTGAATTCATATCCGCTGTGGAATTGTTTGCTACCTACACTTTGCAGTTCATTTCATCCTTCAAACATTGTGGTACTTTCCTTACAAATTCTCACTTATCACACCCTGGCACCTTCTCTACTCTATAATAGTCTTCAACCCTATCCACATTTACATTCCTTGTAAGAGAGCTACCCTATCTTGTTTACAATTCCTATGACTGAAACATTTCCATCCTTTTCATGGCCTCAAATATCTCAGGTCCTCGACTGTATCCAGTAAATTTAGACGATCTTTGACTCGATGCCTCTCGTCTTTGTTTCCTCAAGGACCTCAACTCCCAAGCGTCCCACGAACGATGGCTTGGACACTCCAATACAGGATTATCTTCACGGGGCTTTTGTTCACACCATTGTACCCCTACTGAATTGCACTTAGGCAAACTACGTCGAAGAACATTACGTAACACAGTTTCCTCGGTCCCATTGAATTTAGGAGACTTTGAATCTTGAGAATCCGTGACACGAAAGTCAACAGACTTATCGCCTACGTGGTCACCCTGAAAAAACAAATGAAATCAAACCTTACACAAACATTTAAAAACACAAAAGACACAGTGACAAGTATTGGGTGGATTACCAACTACAAGGAATCCAGCCCGTTACCTGAATGGCAGGCCTTATAGCCATTTCGTCGTCATAGAGCTTCCTTTGTTTCACTACATTCCCACTTGAATAATCCCGTAGACAGTTTGATAGTGGACAACATTTGAGCGAAGAAGGCGAGCTCACAGGGTGAGCTCGCTTTCTTCGCTTAGGTGGACTATCGACAACCCCATCGTCGACAGGCATCATTGAGAAATCCATTGTTGATTGCGCAGTTAGCTATGAATACAAGACATGCTTCAATCCATGATAGGATACGATCAACTGTCCACGGCAAGAAATGAAGTCATTAGATGCAGTACAAAATACAGACATAGCCACATACAAAAGATCATAAGGACAGAAGAGAAAAAATATTCATATAAATACAATACAACAAATACGTTTAGGGGTCATACGGACTATTACACGGTGATTCCTAAGAGTTCAAGTCACCGTGATTCCGATACGTGATAGTATAAGAGACAAAATTCATCAACTTTGACCTCTCTATGCTGAGGTCTCCTCGATTCTTCAAAAGCCGACGTGTAATTAGGATTCCCTACATTACACTGAAGGAATAAACTGTTGGAATACTCCACTGCCTCCGTCAATTCTTTGAACTCGGTTTGATCCTCTTCGTAAAAAAGGTGCAAACGTCCAAAAATATTGTCTCTCCGGAAAGGGTACAATTCACTAGGCCTAGCTGCATGCAAGCGTTGAATATAGGGAAGTAGGTGATCAATGAGAATCCCATCCACCGCTCCGTACCCCCCGTATGATCACGACTCGAAAAGAATGACATTCTTTGGGTGATTCGTTACATGCTTTGCAAGACTGTCGTCCACTATAAGTGTATTTTCAGTCGTGAACACGGAATCACTCATCCGGAACAACCTCTCCAGCGGTTTTAGGAACAAGTCTTTGCTTGTTCCCTTGACCTTGTAGGTGCCAGGCCTTCCATTTTTAAGCTTGCACTTAAGGATGTCGCATTGTTCTTGTCCAAAGACATGCAAGGGGGGGTCTAAACCTTTAAACAAGTACCCACATACATCCCTAACTGTGGACCTCTTCATGGAGCTTCAGACGGAAAGGTTAACGATCTTGGATAACTCTCGTAGAACAGCTAGACAGTGAGGTCGAATTATGACTTTCTTGACCCCAACGATGAACGTGTCTAAACCCGGATAAATTTCCTCGGGTTCGGTGAATCTGCTCTCCCTGATATTATACTTCTTATCTTCACAGACGCAGAGTACCCCATTCAGATCCAGGACGACATTAAGCCATTTTGTTGCCTCCCCGGACGTGAATGGAGGGAGGACCTGATCCTCCACCTCACCACTTGGAACGATGGCCTCACTGCTACCGTGTCCACGAATTACAACGAAATGTGCAGACAGTTAAACCAATGCACTGTCCACCACATTCTCTGTAAGAAAAAATAAAATAAAAGCGAACTGGTAATCCCTAGGGGAAAAAAAAATGTCAAGGTGCAAGACACGAACACAGAATCCAAGAAAAAAACAGGAATAAAACTTACGGGATCAACCTCCTCAGCCCTAGGGGAAGGAATGGTAGCATTGACCAATGATTCGGAGGCAGGGATGTGCAACTCCAGAAGTGCTTCGTCTGGAATACAATCTGCACCTTCGTCCAGGGACACTGATGGATCTGTTTGAAGCGTGTCTACAAGGGATTCACCATGTGGATACAATGACTGGGAGCAGACATGCTCAGGACATAACGGAGGAGCATCATTCACACCAGAGTTTGACAAAATTGGAACGCATTCTGTCCCAGTTATATGATCTGCAAATTCAAGGTGGAAAAAACAACTGTAAGACAGTAGTATATTAGAAAAACCCTCCAACTGAGGAATATATACAAATATACATAAGTGCAGTTCTACTGAAATTACTCCTGTCTAAGTACACGATAAACTACATCAAGTGAACGGAAGGAGATTTCAACTCGAATCGAGTTGAAATAGAGGCAGAGAGTCACAAGGATCAACCTGGAGGATTACCAGTCACAGGGTCCTGTGACTGCTCGGCCTCTACTCCTTCCGAGTCACGAGCGATATCGATCTCCTGCTGCGTGTCAAGACGAACAGGTTGTGCTGGCGCCGCATCCACCACCACTGTCGAAAGCGGATCCACCTGCATGTGCTCGCCTAAGCCTTCTTCTTGGACAAGCACCGACTCTGCCTTGTTCGAGGCAGAAGCTGGAGACTGCTGAACCACAACCCGATCCGGCACCATCTGCCTACCAGAAACTGTCCCGGATCCTGATTCATCCTGCCTCTTGCTGCCAGCGGATCCGTGAGCGTGATCGGCTATCTGCAAGGCGGCAGAATCTGATGGAGGCTCAATCGCTAGCACAGGTCTTGCCGTAAGCATTGTGGTGGCGACCACGGCGGGAAGTGACTTCAGGAACTCACTCATCATTTCCTTCGTGCCCAGCCGAGCCCTCTTGTTCTCTTCCCTCTGCTCCTCCCTAAACTTGGCATTCTTGTCCATTTGCTGCTGCACGAGGTCAATCACCCATTGTTTTGGCTCCTCAGGTGAACTCCTCCTAGCGGGCGGCGCCTTCCTCTTCTGAGTAGACCGACGGTTGGATATCGGGGTCTGTCCACGCTGCGCCAAGGACCCAGATGAACCCCGCATGTCGCTAGTCTCCAAAATTGCAGCCGACCCCTGACCAGTTCTGGGTGTCAACTCCACCACTGCATCCGCCGCATCATCCCCCTCTTTCTCTTGCTCGTGGACCTGTGAGGACACATTCACAGTGGTGTCTACGAGAGAAGTCTCCTCGACATCTTCCTCCTCAATGTCAACGAGCTCCTTCCCTTTCCTAGAAGACGAAGACGCCTTGCCCTGTCTAGGCTCAAAGTCATCTTCGTCGAGGAAGTAGTGGGAGTCAAGGAAGTCGTCTCTGTCCATGTTCTCCGATCTTACGCAGAGGTTGAGGAAATCATCCTTGTTATAACTGTCATCAATCACGTAGTGATCGATGGAGTTCATCTGCAGAACGAGAGCAGCAAACGATAGTCAACATCAACTCGAAGCGAGTTAAAATCATAAACTACACTGAAGTCAAGTTCATCTCAGCCCGAGTTAAAATCAAGAGAGACAGACTAGAACATATCCAGGCGGCATAGGTAATCTTTCCTCCTGCGAAGATGGACAAAACTTCCTCTCGAGATGAAACAAACAGGTCAAACACCTTCAAGTAGAACTCCATCCAAAGCTCCGTGTTGTACAACCTGTAGTCAATCTCATAACCCTGCTTGCGAATGTTGTGCCTGGACTTTTGGGCAACTGTAAACCGCCTTGGAATTCTCGTGGTCTTTGGCGTCGTCCCATTCTTAACCAGGAAGAGCAATTGGATAGGATCCCTGGCCCCTTTTCTTCTCTCGGGGACGTCTGCAACCCGCTCAAACGGCCCAGGAATGTAGTCGGCATAATGCACCGAATAGGACGTCCCAAATGAGGAGACTCTGATAGTTGCGCAGGTCCATCTCTACCTCCTTCTCCCCACAGATCCAGAGCCAAACCTGAGGGTCGGTAACCGCAGGGTCCACATACATCTCCAGGATTGAGAGGAACGACTCATAATATGCGTCGGCTTCGGACTTCAAATCCTTCTCATCAATCCCCGGGATGTTCCTGAAGTCCATGACCGCCAACTTCAAAGTTGATCTCTTGGATTCGCTCCACACATTGGTGTCCCACTCTCCAAGGCTATCATCCTTCATTTCGTAGGGCCTGAAGAACGCCCTCGCCTCTGGCTTCACAAACCGGCCTTTGCTCTCTAGAAAGACATTGAAGAATTCCTTCGCTATCCCAGACAGCTCTCCCAAACTCTTGAACTTGTTGGACGGCAACTTGGACATCGAGAAGAACTGCTCACCAGGTGCAGTGACAAGCGTGTTCTTCGTGGCCCTTGTGATGTTGTATTCTTTTTTAAACTTCTTCCACTCCTTCTTCTTGTAGTTGCCTTCTTTGTCATAGAGTTTGAGATCTGGCTTCAGGGTATGGAGTTGCCTCTTCACAGCCGTCTTCCGCTTGCACCTCTCGAGCCACTCCTTGTTACAAGTCTCGGGGATCACCTTCTTCGTGGACTTCATGGTCACCTTCGGGTATGGCAGCGTCCTATCCTTGGTCTTGTTCAGCAAATGTATAGCCAGTCTCTTCAAGTCGGCCTCGGAGCAATTGCCCATCCACTTAAAAAACTCTCGACTGATGATCCCATCCTTCTCTGCGTCCCAGCCTTTGGGATTCTTGAAATTTGTCAAGAAATCGGGACTGATGAGCTCGCCTTGGGCATGACTGGAGATGACCTGACTCCACAGGTCGTACACATCCGAAGCGGCCGTAATAATCTTTATTTCATTGTGGACATCCATCTCTTTCTTTTGGCTCATGTCCTTCTGGTTTCTCTTCGCGTCGATCATTGAGAACCGAAGCTTCACAGCTTCTTTGAAGTCCTGATTACATGTATTAGGAAATCGTTAGTAATGGAGTGTAAGGGGTTTTAACTCGCATCGAGGTAAATCTTGCATAAACATGAAGTCTGAACAACAACTATGTATCATCACAAATAGTTTGCATGTACAAAATTTTGAATGCGCTAATCAACTTGAGCCGAGTTAAAATTTTACCGCGAAGAGGATTGCATTTCTCACGTCCTTGGATGTTGGTTTTTGGGGCCTGACAGGTTTCCCCAACTCAGTTGCCTCCCTTGGTGGCGTCGGGCTCCCCATCTGAGTCCACATAAAGCGTGCCCCAATAATGTTTGTCGCCCACGTTGGCATGAAGTTCTGGAAATGGTTCACCTGATTATAGTATGCTGAAATTTTCCGGATGATCCTATGGTCTTTGTTCCAAACCACGAAGCAGTCCCAGTCTTTGAATTTTTCTTTCTTCGAGTCCTTGATTATGTCCATTTTTTGCATCCTCTTCGATGCCTCTACACAATGCTGGCCATTGACCATCCAGAACTTGCAGTCCTTCACATCCTCAAACTTCCCTGGTCCTGAGGCATGACGCAGAGGGTCATCTTCTTGTCTGGGTCCGGCATGTTCAGAAGAAAATTCAGTGACTTCTTGACGCCACCTTCCTCCAGCTCGCGGATGTTTAATGTTTGAGGAGGCGTCTCCAGCTGCTCCAAGGGGATTCTTAAGTGGATCCCAATTCCCTCGACATACGAGTCCGTGCACTCCTTCCAGTAGTCATCGTAAGACTTGCAGGACTCCACGTATTTTATTTCCTTCACGTGGCCACCGATATCTTCCGGTATGTTGAGGATTTCGGAAACCATGCTGGTTTCTCCCAAGTTTGACTTCTCGCTCTCCGGGGCTGATTTCTTCTTCCGACCTTTTGCAACCGGTGGGGCAGCGTCGGCAGGGTTACCATGAGAGAATCGCTCTGTAGTTTTCTTCTTCGTGTCGCTTCTGCCCGTCTCCGGCGTGGTCAGGACAAGTGAAGTCTGGCTCCCACCCTGACTGCTGTAATCCCGAGTGAGGGACATTGGAGCAAGCCTTTTAAGTCGTTCGTCGACGCTGACCTTCATGTAATCAAACGACTTCACCAAGGCGTTCAGTTTTGACGCCAGAGATTTCCAAATAAGGGGACTTCCATCTTTTGCTACCCATTTCTTGTCTGCGATGTTCTTCTCCAAGTCCTTTTGCAGATCTTGGAAGGCGGAGTCTCCCAAACTTGTGTAGTACGTTGACACGGAGTATATAGTCTTCCGTGTGTGTACAACGTACCAGAATAGATATTCTTCTTCTTGGCGTGGATCAGTTGTTTTACAGCAGACGAAAATTATCCCATTTGGTCCAGTTGTAATCTCCCTGATGGACTCGTGAAGTGATACCGGGAGGTTTGCTTCAGACCGTTTATACTTCGTCATGAAACTTAGCTCAGTCGACATGGGAACAAGCAGGGTTGTCCAGAACTCAACTTGTTCTGGCTCCTTCCATTCCCAGCATTCTCCCAAGACGTCCAAGTTCCCATACTCTTCGGAGTTCTCTTCCGGTATACTGAAGAGCTGAAAATGCGTTTGTAATTTCTCCTTCTGCGACTCCATCTGTATGCAGAACAACAATCACTTACTTTAACTCGGGTCGAGATAAGATCAAGACAGAGCATATCAATCCTAAGGTACAACTTCTACTTATGCATCCACCAACTCAGATGGTTCGTACCAAGGTCGTCTACTCTTTAATAACGGGGGTTCAGCTTTGGACGAGTTTCAGTGTTGTAGGCTTAGGAATTTTCATCATAGGCTTCTTAATGTTTGTATTCACCAGGAATGGACTTTATCTCGGTCCGAGATAAACTGTCTCCTAATGGGGGCTTCATCCGGTCTTCTCTCGTTTCGCGTGAGTTTTGACGGGTTTAGGTTTCATTTATCCTTCTAGTATACTTGTCTACCTTGTCCTATTTGAACTCTCTGAGAAGCTTCAGGTACAATTGTTTGCCTTCGGTGGTTTCGGTTTCCTTGTTGTTGAGTTTATCTCGGCCCCAGTTAAAATGCCTACGAGGGTCAGGGTACTAGCGTCTGTCTGATGGCTTCCTAGATTCGTTGTTTTTCAGGTTAACTCGATCCGAGTTAAACTCCCTAAGGAGGTCTGGGTACTTCCAATTTTCTGCTGGTACTTTTGGTTTTGCGTATTCTGACTTAGCTCGGTCCAAGTTAACCTCGTTCATTAGGTCGGGTTACTTTCGTTTTCCCGCTGAGGACTATGGGCCCTTGTACTGTCAGTTAACTCGGTCCGAGTTAAACTCCCCGAGGTGGTCTGTGTACTTTCTCTTGTCCGTTCAGGGCTTAGGATCCTGGTATTTTGAGTTATCTCGGCTCGAGTTAAAACTGCTATCCTAGTGTCCTTTCTCTCGTTATCGTTGCTCCTGGGCTGTTTCTCTCTTAGTTTGTGACCAGGATTGCTGAGCTTTTTCGATATTTGTAACCTTGTTTATCTCGAATCGAGATAAACTCTGTGAGGAATTTCCTGCCGTTTGGAATTTAACTCGGGCCGAGTTAAACTGGGATGTGGTATCATGGTAGTCTTTTCGACAATGTGCCTACCTTGATCTCATGCCTGCTGTACTATTCTGGCCGTGGAAGTTTATTTTACTTTAACTCGTACCAAGTTAAATTCGTTTTCGATTCTATTTTCTGTGACTGAATGGCTTCGTCACTCGAATACTACTTGGTGTCTGCTTCTCATCCCGGAGTATTTTAACTCGAATCGAGTTAACCTCTGTCACTGAGGATTACACTCTTTGAGGTCGACCCGAGGTATGGCTACTGTTTTTATCTCTGTTGCTGTTGTCAATTCAATGGTCTACATGTTTTTTTATCTCGATCCCAGTTGAATTTGGTTGCGATTTGGGTTTCTGTGAATTGGAATCGAGTTAAAAAAAACAAGGGCTTTGTTGGGTTTGGGAGTTCCTCCTTCAGTATTACTAATTTTGGCTACTGGGGTGTTCTATCGAGAGCTACGTCTTACTCATTCTAGCAATTCCTGGCTGGCATCGACATGAATTGCCATCGAGATGAATTGCTATCGATTTGAATCGACTGCAGACTCTCTGAATGCAATATCTGGCGCTACTGGTTTATCATTGACCTTTCTTATGGATCTGCACCCTAAGCCATACGACTCGAATGCGTGCACAGCGGAAATAAGAAATTGAGACTGGAAAATAGAATTTGTCAGACAAAATGTTGCCTAATTCAGACTTACCGTAGAATGAGTTCTTCGTGGTCTCAAATCACACAAGCTCCAATGTACCAGTACACGAGAGAGGCTTCAGTATATTCTGCAGAGAAATTGGGACGAGGAAAACAGTGAGACATAATAATAGCTTCAGAAAACAAACCTTCAATCGTTAACTAGCATTTGAAAGTCCTCTGCAGCAACTGGACCTCAATGTACCTCAAGTTCAATGCGGAGGGCCCTAAATCCAGGAATTCAAAAACAACAGATTTTCAACGCAAAATGAAGACTATGTAAGTTGGAAAACACAAAACTACGTCTGCCAAACTCACTTCCTGTAGAATAAGCTGCTGAAATTACTTTGCAGCTCCAATTTCTATCTTCAGCTTTCGTCGAAACATTCTAAAACCCTAGCAATAGTCTCAGCAACCTAACGAAGACAAGCATTCTAAAACCCTAGCAATAGCATCAGCAACCTAACCAAGACAAACATCCTGCAAAACGAAGACGAAGAGCACAAGACAAGCAACCTGAACCCTAAAAGTCGGGGACAACACAAAACACGCACCACAAACAAAGTGCAAAACAGACAGAAACGAAACAAACGCCACGGGAAAATTACACACCTGCCGCTCGCATGCTCAGCGCAACGCTCCGACTCCGCCGGTCAAGCTCTTGTTGACGAGCCGCAACACCTCCAAACGCCAAAAACTCCACTCCAGCTGAAGCTGCACTCCGCCTCCGCCTCAAGCTTCGCTGGTGGCGGCTCTGTTATCGCTGCTGTCGGCTCAAGCTTCACTCCGGCTGCTCCTCGAAACACAAATTGGAACCTCCGCCGCTATACTCCGCCTCGCTTCGCTCCAGCTTCAGCCGAAGAAAGCTAAACTGAGAGATCGGACGCTCAACTGAGAGACTGGATGCCGCAAGCTCATATGAAACAACACAACCCAGATACACCCAGATCGAAACACCCAGATTGAAACAGCCGCAAAAACAAGCCCGTGGACAGACTTCGCCAAACCCTAGCGCGCAGACCTGATCCTTGATACCCGAACCTCGTATACGATACCCGACCCGGTTGACACCATGGTGGCCTTCTTATCCGACCTTGCATCCTCGATACCCGGATGAGTGAGTAACTAGGCCTTTGCCAATATACCCGGATGGAAGTGACCAGGTCCTATCCCTCAATATCTGTACTAGTATAGCGCTTTGCCATTGCCACATTGAAAAAATATATATATATATAATTTTAAAAATAAAAAATAACTCAGAAAAGATATTTTTTTTTAATGCCACAAAACCAACTCGTGCACCTCTTCTCGCGGAGAGCTCTCCAACGGTGTCAAGCATGCCACCGGGGGACGCACGGTCCAAGAAATCTCACCGTGACAAACAAAACAAATATGGCACCTGAATATAGATGAGTATACCATGCAAACTTAATAGGAGAGACATACGCGTATCCAACCCGTTGCTTACAATACTCGTATACTACACCAATATCTTCAAATAAGAAAGGAAATTCAATGTACTCTTCAATACATTAGTATGTTTGATGTCATTAAAGAAACCAAAGCAATAGAAAAAATAGAAAAAATAATGGAAATAGAAATAGAAAAAATAGAAATAGCAATAGAAAAAATAATTTTCTAAGTTAAGAAATGAAATTCAATGCACTCTTCAATATATTAGACAGTGTGCTCGATGTCACTACAAAAATCAAAACAATAGTAAAGTAAATTTTTAATGTGCCCCAATATCTAAAGCAAAGAAGGGTAATAAAACATATCGTTCAATATACTAGTATGCGCAATGTTTTTGCCAAAATTAAAACAATAATATATGTAATTTTTTAATATTGTTCAAAAAAACAAAATAAACAAAATAAAAGACCTAACTTTCTGACAATGAGCCCAAACAGCATGGAACAAAGCCCAATGCAACCTTCCCGGTTCCTTGCCAGTCAAGTGCATACCGATTGTACCTTAAATGGTACTTCAAATGGTACCGTAGATCGCATCGCGCCGTAACAAACAAACAAATAAACCAAAACCTAACAGTCAGCGTAACCTAAGGTATGAATGCAGCAGTGAAATATACACAAATGTATGGGTCTGCTTTTGTTTAAACCGTCAATTTAAACATCATTCAAAAAGAGTAAACAGTCTAATTTCCGGGGCATTCAAACCTATATCACAATAATTTTTAGATATAAAATTAATTTTGGATGTTGAATAAAGTGTAATTTATTTAGGCTTCAGCACCGCCACACTAACGGTAGTCCATCAAAACATTCAATTGAATAGGATGTTGGGTGTAGTTTGTTTTAATAAGAGGTTGAATAAGGTGACATTTGAAGAAGCTTGCAGTTTTAATTGATTTTCTTTTTATCTCAAAATGTAAAATAATAGCAAAGACTTAGATTTATGGCGTTCAAACTAAAATACTTCAGGGTTCTAGAACCGAAGTTGTTTATTATTTTTAAGATACGCCAATTGTTTTTACTTTAAACTTGACCAATTGGAACAACATTAATTAAACATTGGGCGTGCGCTTCAAAATTATATAAATAATATCCAAGAAATTTTGAAATACTAAACTCACGGCATAGGCCACACACACTTACTTTAGTGTAACTATAAAGATCACAATTTATAAAGACAGTGCATTTCTTATTAATAATGGAGTTGCATCTAATTTGTCACTTCACCACAAAAAAACAGACTAATCATATCCTATATTTTAATGAATCATATACTTTAGTGTAACTATATAGATCACGATTTATAAAGACAATGCATTTCTTATTAGTAATGGAGTTGAATGTAAGTTGTCACTTCCCTTAAAGAAAACCGTCCACTCATGTCCTATAAGTTAATGAATCAAAAATTCATGAGTCATGAACAACTGCAAATGAAATTGAAAATAAAAATGTAGAAAATGGAAACATTGTAGGCATTATTTTCAAACCTAAACTCTTCTTTTTTAATTTGCAACAAATTAACCTAGAACATATATAGGCCATGTCCTATTATATCTCCATGAATCACAAACTCATGAGTCATGAAATAGTTCCACATGCATGTGGAAAAAAAAATGTACAAGTCAAAAATACTGTAGACATTACTTCCAAATCCATGGCCGCGTTGAATTCATGACCCTTTTCTTTAAATGTGCCACGTAATCCAACATCATGGAGCATGCCCTGTATTTTAGAGAATCAATAATACACGAGTCTTAAAAGAAGTCCACGTGGGAGTGGAGGAAAGAAATGTAGAAGTTGGAAATATTTTAGGCATTATTTCCAAATCCATGGCCACATTCAATTCATCACCATTTTTTTTTAATTTGCCACGTAACCCATACAACCTAAAATTTAGAAAATCAATAATTCACAAGTCCTAAAAGAAGTCCACGTGGGAGTGGAAAAAAAATGTAGAAGTTGGAAATATTGTAGGCGTTATTTCCAAATCCATGGCCACATTCAATTCATCACCCTTTTTTTAAAATGTGCCACGTAACCCAACATCATGGAGCATACCCTGTATTTTAGAGAATCAATAATGCACGAGTCTTAAAAGAAGTCCACGTGGGAGTGGAGGAACAAAATGTAGAAGTTGGAAATATTTTAGGCATTTGTTCCAAATCCATGACCACATTCAATCCATCACCAGTTTTTTTTAATTTGCCACGTAACCCATACAACCTAAAATTTAGAAAATCAATAATTCACAAGTCCTAAAAGAAGTCCACGTGGGAGTGGAAAAAAAATGTATAAGTTGGAAATATTGTAGGCGTTATTTCCAAATCCATGGCCACATTCAATTCATCACCCTTTTTTTAAAATGTGCCACGTAACCCAACATTATGGAGCATGCCCTGTATTTTAGAGAATCAATAATGCACGAGTCTTAAAAGAAGTCCACGTGGGAGTGGAGGAAAGAAATGTAGAAGTTGGAAATATTTTAAACATTTGTTCCAAATCCATGACCACATTCAATCCATCACCATTTTCATTCATGGACACTGCCCTGAATTTTGATGAATTTGAAATTCATCAATCCTTTAATAGGTTTACGTAAATGTGTTAAAAAAAATAAAAAGTGGAAATCCTATAAGCATTATCTTCAAATGTATGGCCACATTCAATTGACCTGCCATTGTCTTTCACTTGCCACGTAATCCTTCAAAATTGAATTTAAAAAAATAGTAGATTCATGAGTCAAAAGATAAATACACATGCACGCAGGAAAGAAGTTTAAAAGTTTAATACATTGAATTCTTCACGCACTTTCTAAATTTTTCCCATCTTTGCTCTACTTGCCATTATTAAATTCCATAATATTTTGACTTGCATTCCACAAACTACAGACTAAGCTTTGCAATTGTTTTTAATTTCTTATCTCTGATGTTAATAAGAGGCAAGAATTTCATCCCCACATAGAATTCCCACGTGCGGATTATTTACAACTTGGCAACTTGCACATTTTTTTCCTTTTCGACTTGACAATAAATTTCATGACATTTAGGCTTTCATGATAATTACCAAAGCACAACAATGAAATGGGTTATTTTTTTTTTTTTGATCTCTCCTATATAAAAAGCAAGAATTTAATTCCCTCATGGATTTTCCATATAGGGATTATTTACAACTTGTACATTTTTTTCCTCATCCATTTGCCCGAAAATTGCATGACATTTGGGTTTGAGTGGTTCTCTAAACCACAGCAAATTATATCTTTTTAATTTTTTCCTTCTCTCCTTTATAAAAAGCAAGAATTTAATTCCCTCATGGATTTTCCATGTGGAGATTATTTACAACTTGTACATTTTTTCCTCATCCATTTGCCCGAAAATTGCATGACATTTGGGTTTGAGTGGTTCTCTAAACCACAGCAAATGGTATCTTTTTAATTTTTTCCCTCTCTCCTTTATAAAAATCAAGAATTTAATTCCCTCATGGATTCCCCATGTGGGGATTATTTACAACTTGTACAATTTTTTCCTCGTTCATTTACCCAAAAATTTCATGACATTTGGGTTTGAGTGGTTCCCTAAACCACAGCAAATGGTATCTTTTAAATTTTTTCCCTCTCTCTTATATGAAAAGGAAGAATTTAATTCCCTCATGGATTCCCCATGTGGGGATTGTTTACAACTTGTACATTTTTTTCCTCGTCCATTTGCCCGAAAATTTCATGACATTTGGGCTTCACTGAGTGATTTCTTAAACCATAGAGAATGGTTTCTTTTTAATTTTATTCTTCTCTCCTATATAAAAAGCATGAATTTAATTCCTTCATGGATTTCCCATGTGGGTATTATTTACAACTTGTACATTCTTTGTCCTCATCCATTCGCCCTAAAATTTCATGACATTTGGGTTTGAGTGGTTTCCTAAACCACAGCAAATGGTTTCTTCTTAATTTTTTCCCTCTCTCCTATATAAAAAGCAAGAATTTAATTCCCTCATGGATTCCCCATGTGGGGATTATTTACAACTTGTACATTTTTTTCCTTGTCCATTTGCCCAAAAATTTCATGACATTTGGGTTTGAATGAGTGGTTCCCTAAACCACAGCAAATGGTATCTTTTTAATTTTTTCCCTCTCTCTTATATAAAAAGCATGAATTTAATTCCTTCATGGATTTCCCATGTGGGTATTATTTACAACTTGTACATTCTTTGTCCTCATCCATTTGCCCTAAAATTTCATGATATTTGGGTTTGAGTGGTTCCCTAAACCACAGCAAATTTTTTTTTATAATTTTTTTCCCCTCTCCCGTAGAAGAGGCAAGAATTTAATCTCCACATGGAATCCCCACATGGGGATTATTTACAATTTACACATGTTTTCCCTCCTCGATTTGAGAAATGAATGAATTCTATGAAATTTGGAATAGAGATTTCAACAGACTAAAATGAATGCGTTATTTTTAATTTTTTTCCTCTCTCATGTATAAGAGGCAAGAACTTAATCATTCTACACATGCATTCTTCAAGTGCCTCGAGATCGTTTAGAACTTCCACATTTAAATTGTCACCTAGGCAACAGATTTTAGGAAATGGTTGATGAATTAAATGCAACCATGCAATTGAAAGTAATGCCTAAGGTATTTTGAACTTGTACATTAATTTTTAACACGCCCACGTGGACTTCTTTTAGGACTCGTGAATTACTGATTTTCTAAAATGCAAGGCCTGGTCCATGATTTTGGGGTCACATGGCAAATTCAGAAGAAATGGTTGGCATTATTGAATGAGGCTATGCATTTTGAAGTAATGCCTGCATTATTTTCAACGACTACATTTTTTTTAATATGCCCACATGGACCCATTTAAAAACATATAAATCTGTGATTCATTAAAATATAAGGCAGGGTTCATAATTTTCTATTACGCCGGGAATAAAAAATATTGTTTGGTGAATTGAATGCAGGTAGGCATGGCTTTGAAAGTATTGCCTATAGTATTTCCAAGTTCAACTTACTAAATTTTTTTTTAAAAACTTATTTTGAAAGCTTATTTTGACAAAAATTTATTTTGAAACCTATTTTAAGAACTTCGCATAGGTGGTTCAATTCTTCATATATAATGTCAATTATTTTTTGGTCTTTCTAATTTCATATATTTTTTTCAAAAGTCGTGAAATAAGCCGTTTTAATACCTATGACCCCTACGTAAAGTACGTGAGTTGCAAACCCAGAACTGCAAGAATAGGTTTTAGGCTAATATTTATGGATTCTTCTAGTGTATTTTAAGAAATGAGGTTCATATTTAATAACGTCATGAATTTTGAATGCCCACCACATTATTTCACTTCTACATGTTTTTTGAAGAAATTTTTTGTAGTAAAAACTATAAGTAGATAACCAATAAAATTTTCTAAATCATGAATTCTACAAGTTTGGATTATTTTGAACTTCTTCATTTCCCCCCTACTTTCGACCACAAATTGCCTGACCTTTGGGGCTTGAAGTTCAGTAGGGGTTTAGGGTTTAGGGTTTAGGATTTAGGGTATAGAGTTTAGGGCTCAAGGTACAGAATTTAGGGTATAGTTATTGTATCTGTTTCCAATGTAAACTCTGCATTTGTTTCCGAAAATATTCTGTGATTTTCTGACCCCTTTTGTTTTATATTGTATATTTATTTTGTAGTTGCAATGATTCTTTCCATTTGAACCGAATTAATTATCAAAAATAAAGAAGTTGTTGTCAGAAGGCCAAAAAAAGATTGACACAGGTTCTGAAATTGGAAGCTCTGACAAAAGATTTCAGATTTGTAGTTACAAAGTTGTTCGGATTAAATGAAGGCATCTGTAAAAGCGAGAACAATAGTCGCTTCGTTGGATTCCTTTGGATTGTGAAGAACAGGTGGAAGCGCCGCCATTTTTCCCGCTCCTAATCTGCCTGCCATCCTTCAGAACTTGAATTAGTAAAAAATGAGAATGTCAGAACTTTACACATGGTGTTGACTAAAAATACCAGAATTTCTGCACGGATCACCGGTGATGGCGCTACCACAGACTACCGTTTGAAACTCCCGCCGAAACTGAGGTCTTGTGTTTTCCCTCCACGATTCGAACGCGGACGGGCTTCTGTCTCTCTCTTCTTGCTGCATTCATTTGCTTGTTGATTCATTTGTATTGCTCTCCGTTGTCGCTGTCGCCTTCCGTTACTCTGATTATCAGTTGAGTTCTGTTGTTGCGTTCATTGCTTGGTGAGTTCTGGGGCCTGCCTTCATTAGTCTGTAAAGTACACTGGCGTCGAGTCCATTACTATCATTTATTCTTGAAGTACAAGAATTTTGTGTCAACCTTCACGATTTCACGGATGTCGTTGTCGCAGACGTTGGTATGCTGTTCGGAAGCTTGTACTTCACAATGACAATGGATTGTTGGAACCCCTACATGTTCTGACTTCTGAGCGTCTTGTAGAAGCTCTAACATGATTGTACTGGAACGTTGTCTCTGTCTTGGTATTGCGCATATTGTTTTATTCTGTGTACTGTAGTGTTTTCTATTTCTTTGCATTGAGCAGATCATGTAATCGATGTTATGGTTTTCAGATTATCGCACTTCGAAATCACTGAAATTCCTGATTGTGTATAATTTCTTTTGGATATTATCATGAGATACTTTGTCCGATATATCCGCCGTAATTTACGGGAAATGCCATTCAGAGCATGAAAACAGAAGAAGTCACCTCGATTTGAGTTAAAATGTTCCAAGTAACTGGTAACAGAATGGATGTTCAAATAAATGATTTAACTCGGAGCGAGTTAAACTTCATGTCTTCACATCTCTAACAATAGAAGTCATCTCGATTCGAGTTAAAATGTTTCGAGTAAATGGTAACAGAATGGATGTTTCTCTAAAGATTTAACTCGGAGCGAGTTAAGCTTCATATCTTGACATCTCCAACAGAAGAAGTCCTCTCGATTCGAGTTAAAATGTACCAAGTAACTGGTAACAGAATGGATGTTCCACTAACGATTTTTCTCGGAGAGAGTTAATTATCGAGTCTTGACATCTCTAGCAAAAGAAGTCATCTCAATTCGAGTTAAAAGGTTCCAAGTATTTGGTAACAGAATGGATGTTCCTGTAATTATTTAACTCGGAGCGAGCTGAACTTAAGCTCTGGCCATGCGATCGGAGATGGAGTTCAGTTTGGTCCTCTTTATGTGCCTTTATCTCGGTTTGAGTATAATATCGTTTACTCCTCAGTTTTAAATTGAGTTCATCAGAACTGTTTGATATCGGTTAATCTGGATTACTACCAGTTTAGAGTGATCATGTTGTCTTCTGGAGTTGATCCTCAATGGGATGACTGGAGTTTTTGATGTACTTGATTGTCTTTGAAAGTTTTTTCTTGATTTGAGTTAAAGATATTTTGAATTATTCTAATTTTATTATTGACCCACTTTGATGTTGTTGAAGTGGGTATTTAGGAACAATATTATTTACTTGTTTAACTCGATTCAAGTTAAAACTTTCGTACGTAATTTCACTTATATTTTGAGAAAATTATGGTAAACATGGACTTCACAAGTAATTGTCATTCAGTTTCCGGGATGGTACAAAGTTTAAGTCAGCAGATCTTCTATTGAGTCTTGAGATTGTTTTTTCTCGATTCCTGAGTTGTTAAATTAAATCATTTCATTTTTTTAACCTTGAAGGCCTTGAACTCCGGGACATATGTTTAGTGGTGCATACAGGTAGACATGGATAGTTTGCATGTACTCTCTCTTCTTCATGTGGTCTAAGATGTTGAAGTACTGATGGTGTGGGTCGCCCCGTTTTGACTTATGGAGCATTTATGTTCGTAGGACATTATTTTGACACCGTTGTGTGGTCTTAGCGGATCATCTCATTTGTCGTCTGTTTTGTTGAAGTGGTGAGTCCGGTTTCTATGTTTAACCATGGAAATTTAAGTCGATTCGAGTGAAAATGGTTTTGTGGTATTTCTTTGTTTAATGCAGTATTTGTATTGATCTCATCGTACTATATTAATGTCGATTACATTGAAATATTTGTTGACTAATTAGTATGTTTGATGTGATGTGATTTCAAATTTATTGCACTCACTTCAACCCGGCTTGAGTTAAACAGTATGTTCTGAAATATCTTTATTTTTTAGTAATCGCATATATAGTGTATGGTATTTCTTTCAAAGTTGTGTCTGATATCTTCTGCTTTATGTGTAGGCAATATGGAGGCATCAGGGATACCAGTACAGGATTACTCTTCCTCGGATGAAGAGGTTCAGAATGTTATCGAGGAGGTTGTCGATATTCCGGACTGTGAAGGTGTATCCCGTCGTCTTTGGAGCACTATGCTTGTCACTCTTCACAATGTGGCTGGTGTGGCAGTGGGGGAGGGAATTTGTCATAGCGTAAACTCTAACCTTGTTCTAGGTTCCACTGGCCCCCTTGGAGATTCTCTGGTTGCCATCCAGATCTCAAAGTCTTTGCATGTAGACGTTCCGGACGACTGGAGGTACTCTCTAAGAGCATGGCCAATTGCGCAAGTGTTCTTGAATGGGGCAAGTCTGCGCGATCACGAGCTTCGTGATGAGTTCAACCATCGGCAAGCCAGCTTATTGCAGCCATTGTCTTCGGGGTTGAGGTCGTATGCATCCACCGTAAGAGTTCCTCGTCCTCAAACCTGTGTGAAGTCCCAAACATTGTTGAGCCAAGCATTGATCAACTTTGTTTCAAGCCAGACCTGTTGCTCGAGAAACTGTATTCAACCATTTCCAAGGGAGAAGATTCGGGCATTTCGGGAACGTATGTACCAAAAGTCTACCTACGAATTCCGGTACCACATGAAGTTAGATGTACATCGACAAGTCCATCGTAACGCTGATGGGAAGAGAGTGGTGATTGTCGATGGGATAGAGGTTTGTTTGGCGGCGTGGAGACTTATTTCGGGTGTTTCTGAGAGTACCTTCCACCGTTTCCAAGGGTACGCTGCCAGAGGTGAACAAGCTTAGCGTCACGGGAACTTCGGCATGCTCAAGCCTCGGAAACATACGTTGCAAGCCATGGCAACATTGAAGTGCGTGCTTGAGAAGTCAGCGGACCATATGCCACATCGCACGCATACACTTCCATCAGGGGAGAAAGTGGTGTCCAAGGTTTTGCCAGCCACCTTCAAATGGAAAGAAGCTATTCCCGAGGTTAACGCAGCGAACGCTGTGTTTGGGTTAGAAGAAGTCTCAGTTTCTAATATCAGCAAGATCAGGAAATTGAACTTTCCTGAATACAGTGCCAAGAAGCCCGGAGATAACTTTGTGCGTTGCGCAAAATGTGACAGACTGAAGACTCTGAAGAGGACGGCCGTTGCTGGCTTTCAACAGAAGTGAACCCAAGTCTTGGATAAACATTTGGCTAAAGCTCGAGCACATCGGGACCAGTACTACGCCAATCGCTACAATTCAAGCGCGTACCTTGATGAGTGTTTGACGATCATGCATGACAAAATGGATCATGCTAAAACGGCTTCTCCTGTCTTCTCGCACAAAAGCAAGCAACTGGACGGACTTATGAAACTCCCGATGTCCGTGACAGGCATGATTGCCCATGGGCATGGGGATGTGCGTTATGCACATTATGGACTTGATATCTTCCTTCACGACTCAAACTACACGGTGGGGTCGTTTGCAAAGCTCTTGCGGGACCTTGAGCTACCTCCAAAGTATTCCTCAAGGGAATTGTTTGTTGGGTCAGGCTCGGCTCCTTTATTTCACGCGGTACTGCAAGGAGCTGATATGTGCAAGTCATCGCTTCGACCTGCTCCGGAAGTGGAAATTCCAGGAACTCCGTTGCCTCCCGTTCTGAATGTACAAATGGACAACGCCACGGGGGACAACAAGAATAGATTTGTGTTTGCGTTTTGGTCCCTTCTCGTTGCTAAGAAGGTTTTTCGTGAGGTTCATGTGAGTTTTATGTTAGTCGGTCACACGCATGACGACATTGACGCCTTATTCGGGAGATGGAGTATGCAATTGAAAAAAGATAACTTTCCAACCATTCCATCCCTCATGAAGTCCTTCATGGATGTGGACTCCGTTCCTACAATTCCTCACCTTATTGAAGAGGTACCTGATTTCAAGGCCTTCATAGAAGGCTCGCTTTTGGGAGGGGAGGATGCACTAGTTGGTCATACAAAGGCACAACAGTTCAAGTTTTATTTGAATTCTACAGGTATCCCTGTCATGAAGTATAAGCTGTACTGCACAGATAGTGATTGGCTCCCAAAAGAAGGTGGAGGGATCAAACTGTGGCAAGAGGATTCCGAAGGACGTAGCCTATGGCCTCATGGGGAGCCGTTGCCTGTTGAACACCTTCCAATGCGTGGTGTAGACGACATTTATAAGGGGTTATCTGGGTTCATCAAATACTGGGAGGCATTATGCGATGAAGACGGAAGTGGGGAGTACAGAAGACGTTTTGAGCACTTGGTGTTCTATTGGCGGGCTGTGAATGCAGCTTTAAAGGAGCCGATCGAACCGGCTGTAGCTTTGAAGGATGGCTTCTGGCCTTCTTCTCGAATCGAAACAACAGAGGGGGATGAGGGGGATGAAGATGGTGACGTTCGTGAGGACTTTGCTGAGGATGATGTCTTTGTGGGGCAACTCCGCAATCGCCCGTTGCCGTCTTTTCAAGTGGCGCGTGATGTGTATAAGGGGTATGTCGTCGCCCTTCGACCGGAGGATACAAAACCTGTGTGGATTGCTTTAGCCTTGTCCGATCCTTTCACAAACCCAAATCATCCCAATTGTATACACATTCAGTACTTGAAACCCACGGCACGACATTATGATATCCAGGCATCCTATTCTGGGTGGGACTCCGCCAAAGGATTGCGTTGGAGAGTGAATGAGGATGAGGATCCGGTTTGGGAAAACACGGGAGGTCTACTCACGGCATGGAAGTCTCGGGTGAAGAAGGACAAAGTGGATCCTATCTATAAAATTCCATTGGTTCAAGTTGATATTATCAAAGAGAGTTTGGCTTCAAGACCCTCTCATTGAGCATTTACGGAGTATTATGGAGATACTTTTTAGTGTTATAAGGTACGTTTGATAGTTTGTATTTGATGTTCTATTTCGTGGTTTTACAGAACTACGTATATGATTTTATATGATTTTTATAGAATAGATAGTGTAGTTTGGAATATTATGAATGATTTGATTTCATTGATTTGTATTTGAACTTTTATTTTATCTTGTACGAAGTTCCTTGCGGAGCAAGTGCATTCATACAGAGTATGAAATATATTTGCAATTACATTTATTTCTATCTATATTCACATCATTTTCATAATGTATGTACTTTATGAAGTTCTTTTGAAAATAAAAGACGAGTAGGAAAAAGTGGTAGTGGATTAGACCACTTTTTGTTTTGCTAATACATTAAGCACTTGTCACAGTTCTGGGGATGGGGCTAGTTGGTTGTGACCACTTTCCTGCCTACAGAGCTCACTAAGCAGCACCAAGTCATGTACATCTCACAGCCGCTCATACGAAGTCAATGGGAATCGAACCCGGACCGCCTAAATGAGATGAATAGCCTCTTACAACCAATCGTTCAGCTCTTGACTTGGTGTCCAGTAGGTAACACAATATGAATTTATATATCAAAACCACTGAAGAAATAGTGAACTGTAGTCTGTATAAGGTGCTGTGACTGCCCTAAACTCCCATTTTTGCACCTTATATTCGTACACCCAACTACCCTCAACTGAAAATTCCTTCAACTCAATTTCAATTTTTCGGCGTACAAATGGAAAATATTATTTTGGGAGGGTCCAAAACTCCCATTTTAATGAATATGATGTTCAATGTGCCCCTTTTTGAAGTTGGCCTCAGGACATTCAGATTGCTAATCAGGATGGTACTAGATTTGTCTACCACATTGACATTGATGCGGAGCGTGACATCACCATATTAAAATCTATTTGTCCAATTGTCAACAATTATCAATAATGTCTACTTTGAGATGTAATTAACCCTAGAGCGACTTGATTCAATGCTGAAGTGGAAACAGGTCCGAAATGAGGAAAATCTTTGGTGACCCATAAGTGGAAACGGTTGTAGATGATGGAAGATGTAATTGTAAGATCTTCTTGCTGAGCATGAGGAGGATTGGAATCCGAAAATGAAATTGGAAAACCTTTGGTGTCCTTCAAGATCATAAGCTTTGACTGGCCAAATTGCATCGTTGACTTTCATGGGCGTGGGGCATGTTCTGCACATTGCATCTCCTAGTGATCGCGGACTAGATTGGAAAAATACGGAAAAAAGTGCAGCGCATTGAGGATGAAGTCCAGAAACAGAGTATGAGTGATTCATAAATGATTTCAAAACATATGCAATTTAGTGGATCTTGTAATGAAAAGATGTCGGAGCACGAAGGCAGCGCCTGTAATTTTGAAGTAGCCCGAAGAAATGCCGAGGATGTCCCATGGAAAATGACCGCTGATGTTTCAGTGGTTGCCCATGAAGACAAGTGCAAGTGGTGAAGTCAACGACATATCATAAAATGAAAAAGCTTGCTTGTCAGGCGTGGGTATGCGGCACATTCATTCTACTGTTCTTCTCGCTGTCCACATTCCACACAAAGCAATGTCACCATGTGACATTTTCATGTACAAATTCTGAATTTTTTTACATCTCCCGAAGCACTCCTCAGGGTACTGGATAATGTCCAAATGAGTTGCCCATTTCCTCCCCTTCTCTACGTCAGCGACAAAGGAACAACCCTTCACTACTGCACTTCAAACGCCTCTGTTAGATATGGGTGCCGAAAAAACCACTTTT
This sequence comes from Pseudisothecium myosuroides, assembly GCA_951799445.1. Lineage (NCBI taxonomy): Eukaryota > Viridiplantae > Streptophyta > Bryopsida > Hypnales > Lembophyllaceae > Pseudisothecium > Pseudisothecium myosuroides. Next base: position 15,609,862 of record OX637289.1, read on the forward strand.
CCAACCCGGTCACATTACAATTTTCAACAAAACTAAATATGTTGCACTTCTGCTATTTTTCTCTTCCAAATACCATTTGTGAAGCAGTTCGTGTCACCAATAGTCAATACCAAACTTCAGTGTAGACCTTCGAAAAAATGGATGATTGAAAGTTCATTATTCTCCGTCTGCTGCGACTCCGCAAATCTGTTCATCGTCCATTTCTTGCACTTTGGCGCGCTTAGGGGTTAAAGAAAATCTCAACCCAAGGTGATTCAATTACTGCGCCCTGCAATAACCAACAATACTAATTCTAACTATTTTGGGAGCTCTTTATTCATATATTAGGTTTAGTTTTCATGTTACACTTCTTCTTTCTTTGTTGCAAATGTGCAAGTGAAAATATTCCAAATACACAATTGGACTAGTATTGGTATTTTTCAAATTAATAAGACTAAATAATTTGAGAAGTCTATAAAATAAATAAAAGCATAGACAAAGGAATAGTACTAAGAATTGTAAAAGTGTAAGCACTTCCTGCCATAGCTACACAAGTTGCCTCCAATCAATATTAAAAGTGCCAAAAGCTCCTAAGAGTTCAATCAACCTTCCTTTTAGCTAAGTTACTATCAAAAACAACCAACAACAATTTCCTACTTTGAAAAAGATAAAAAAATATTCTCTTGCACAATGGAAGTTCAAAAACTTTTCACCAATCTAAAGGCTTCACCCCATAGAGAGAAGTCCAAATCGAGGTCCACATACATTTATCAATTGTTGAATTAGAACAAACTTGAAACAATGTAGATCAATTCTAGAAAAAAAACATTGCAATTCAATTGCAAAGACTAAAATATTAGCATGTCGACTTCAAAGTATATCTTCTCTAAATCAACTTTTGGAGGGTAGAGTTCCTAAAGAAGTTTATTGGAGTAGAGTGCTCTTTATCTAATAAAAGCACTTAACATTGAGACCTATAAATCCTATCTATAAGTCTAATGAATTATTTGATAGCTTTGATATTCTCTTCAAGAATATTTTCTTCATTGTAAGTCTTTGTATTGACTTAGCCCTTCAAGTGTAGTCTAGGTGTCACTCACTGCCGCTTTTTGGAGCCCAATGTAGGACCCTAAACAAACAAATTCTTCATGTATGTCAACCTTAGAGTGGTTGCAGTTATTTTTTTCTCTCTCCCTCTGTGAGCTCCCAATTTGTCACTTGGAACTCCTAGAATTATTTTTTGGGAAATTTGCAATTTAAAGTTGATAAAAGTATACAAAAATCCATAAAAAGAGTATAGAACCGAAATAGGGTTGTGTCATACCCATTATAGTATTTGGTCTAGATTTGTATTTTTTACTTAGAATCCCCCAAACCTTGCCTAAAAATAGTATAGGAATAACGAAAAGGTTAGATTTGGAGGATTCGAGTCACGCAGCCCCAAAAGGGCTAAATCCCACCATGAATGTGGCGATTCATGGCTAGGTCGGTCCGAGGGATCCACAGCGAGGCTACTAGGTCAGGTCCTAGAGTTAGATTTAGAATTCCCCATTAGATCGACGAATTCCCAAAATCCCGATTGTTAGCATGCAGGAGCCACTCACGCAAGACCGGGCCCGTGGAGGAATCTACAGCCCCAGGATGGTGTTCTAGGGTGAATCCCATGCCAGGAGTCCAACGGCGAAATCGGTTCGCCAAGATTCCTCCACCTGCAGAAGATTCTTGCACCGTCGCTAATTCAAGGAGATGTCCAGTTTAAATCTCCATTGACCAATCGTGCCAGGTACGGAAACACACCCGCACGTCTTTCATGCGACTCCTTGAGAGGTCACGTGAAAAATCCCGGCATCTTCCGACTTGCAGAAGAACCTTTTTCCGGGTGGTCAACCCTCCTAACCTCCAACGGGAATTTCATGGAAATTACCCAGGTTACAATAAAATCTCATTAAAAATTAGACTAGCTTGTTTTATGTTAATAATGCGCTGCGTGAAGTTTCACGACATTCCGATAGCGGCAAATACCCGAACCGGCGAGATTCCTCGGGAATTAACCGCGTGGCGGGGTCCCCGCCACGTTGACTGGCATTCCGGGACCATACGATGGCGAAACGAAGTCAACCAAAAGTCCTTCCCGACTCTCTCGCACCTACCGGAGACCCTAGGCTATTCACATTTCTCAAAATAGGAGACCCCCAAGATCTAGGATTTTACCACGATTTGGTTTTTAAACTAAATTAGCCTACGATGGGTTTTTGGCCTCGGTACGGGGGGTAGGGGGGTCTAGGACTAAACACGGCGTTCTGGATCCAACGGCGCAATCTTCGGCGATTGGAGCTAATCTCCAAAAGTTAGGATGTTGGTCCAGCATAGATGGTAGAAGTAGAAATTTAGGATGTAGGATGAAAATCTTTGAGGATGAGGATGAAAATCCCCGTTGATAAGGTTACCTTAGAACTCTAGAGGGAGGGGTGAGCCCTTGGAAACCTATATAAGGGCCCCATTTCTCTCTCTAGAACACCCCCAATTCTTGTTTTGGGTCCGTGGGTCCAAGTTATTTTGGATATTTTGGCGTTTGAAGCCAAAAACCTCTACGGTGTTTTCGGAGCACTTTTGGCTCCATTGTTGCTTATTTTCAAGCTTTGAAGGTCCTTGGGGGTCCTTCTACCTTGCTTTGTGTACTCTTTTGTGCAGTTTTTTTTATACTTTGTTGTAGGTGGAGAGCCTCTCTCTCCCTCTTGTACGTGTTGTGATCTAACTTGTGAAGTTAAGAGTCTTTTGTTTTGTATCTTGCACTAATCCTAAAGTCACCCCCCACCGTACCTTGGCGATGCCGCTTTGGGGGGCCTTTAGCGTGTGAGCGTTGTGTTGCCACGTGATCTAACTTGCCAGTTTTCCCCTTTGTAGTTTTTTCTTACACCCTCTTCTAATATTCTCTTTGTTGAGTGGACCCCCTCCGGGGCGGCAAAGCTTTGGACCTCCTTGTACATGTTTTGCTAAAGTTCTTCCAAACCCTCTTCTAATCTTTTCCTTGTTGAGTGGACCCCCCTCCGGGACGGCGAAGCTTTGGACCTCCTTGTATATGTTTTGCTAAAGTTCTTCCAAACCCTCTTCTAATCTTTTCCTTGTTGAGTGGACCCCCCTCCGGGACGGCGAAGCTTTGACCCTGTGTGTGTGTTTTCTTTTAAGGTTTATTTTTCCCTCTTCTAAAGTCTCTCTCCTTGTGTGGACCCCCTTGGGAAACGGCGAAGCTTTGAACTAGTGACAAAGTAGAAGTCCTAAAGCGTGTGTTAAAAGTGTAGACGGCGGAGCTTTGAACCCTCGGGGTGTCAAGAAGTCCTAAAGCGTGTGTTAAAAGTGTAGACGGCGGAGCTTTGAACCCTCGGGGTGTCAAGAAGTCCTAAAGTTGGTGTTAAAACCAATTTGGTGGCGAAGCTTTGCACCTACCCCGTGTTTAGTTCCAAAGTCTAGTTTCCAAGACCTTTGTGGAAACCTCCAGAGTTTAGCTTCCAAGATATGTAGGTTCCTTTGCATTTGTCTAGAGTAGTGTCTTCAAAAGTTTTATGTAGTTTAGTTGTTTCCAAGGTCTTAGTAAGTTTAGTACCCCCGACGTTTATTTCCCCCATTAGCCTTAGCAAAAACCCAGTCTTAAAATAGCCTTAGCAAAAATCCAGTCTTAAATTAGCCTTAGCAAAAACCCAGTCTTAAAATAGCCTTAGCAAAAATCCAGTCTTAAATTAGCCTTAGCAAAAATCCAGTCTTAAAATAGCCTTAGCAAAATCCAGTCTTAGAAAGCCTTAGCAAAAAATTCCAATCTTTTTAGCCTAGCCGGAAATCCAGTTTATACAGCCAGCAACATCGGGACCAGCATACAGCAGCAACATCAGAACCAACTACAGCAGCAACATCAGGCCAGCATACAGCAGCAACATCGGGAGCCAGCAGCAAAAAAAAAACATATTAAAAAATTAATTAATTAATTAAATTAATTTTTGACCAGCCCCAGCCAGCCAGCCAGCCGGAAGCCAGCCAGCCGGGAGGCGGTGGGCAGGCTCGGGGTCCAGCACCCGGCCAGATCGGCCGCTCTTTTTTGAACTCAAATTTTTGGTCTTTTGGGTTCTGGTTTTTTGGGTTCTCTCAAACTAACGCAAAAATCAAACCTAAAACACAACAAAGATGTGGGACTAACCTATTACTAGCTAGGGAAGGAGTAGGATTAGGGTCTAAACCAAAAAGGGAGAAGGGAGAAAAGAGCGGAGCACCACCGTACCTGCACACAAATTTGTTTCACCACTCACACCTACACACAATGGAAGGAAATTAGGGGGAAGGATGTATTATAGGAGTGGAGAGGAGAGAGACGATAAATAGTGCCTAGCTAGGAGATTAGGTAGGAAATCTAGAAGAATTCCTTGCAACCGTTGGGAGGAGGATTAGGATGACACAAAGCAAAGTTGCGTAAGAGGGTAGGAGGCTCATTTAAAACTTCACGAAGTTTGAGACTAGAAGCGTAAGACCACCATCACCACGGTTGGTGGAATAGTTCAAGAGTAGAAGGAAGAGGAGGAGAGAAAGAAAAGAAGAAGGAAATGGGGGGAAAGGATTAGAACATCATACGTGTAACATTTTCTTTCCTACAAATTAAGCCGTGGGCCTTAAAAATAAAAAATAAAAAAAAATAAAAAGAAGACAATCGCGAGTGGCCACCATGGAGCACGAGGACGCGCATGTGGACGGGGATGACGTCATTTCCGACACTAGCAGTAACGAGGTGGGTCATTAAACTAATCCTAGTCGTTTCTCCCTAATTAGCAATTGTTTTTCCTAATCAGCCCTTAGAGCGTGATTAGCATCCAAGATTAGTGCAAATTAGAAGTTTAGATTCAAAAGTTGATAGATTAGGAATAGAGGTTTCCAAAAACATCTTATAATTAAGATTTGACCGTAAATTGACCGCGTTAGGCTAAGTTAAGCGGTAAGGGGTAGAACGGAGGAATTTTAATTAAATTTGATCTACAAGGAACAATGGACGGAAATTAGGATTAGATTAGAAGGAGAATTTAGGATAAAGATTAAAGATCAATTAACAGTTAAAAACCTATAATTAAAATTAAGATTTTAATTAGGGAAGTAAAAATTCAAAAGCCGGAAGTCGGGGTTAACTTTGGGAAGTGAAAAGTAGAGTAGGAAATAGAAGTAAAAAGTAGAATCCACTTAGGAAGTAGATTGTTGAGTTAGGAATAGAGTTAAAATTAGAAGTCAAAACCCTAGAGTTAAAAGTTGGAATTAAGTTTAGGAGAGTAACATTTAGAGTTAATCCAGGATTAAAACGATAGGATTAAATTGATAAGTAGAAGTCAAAAGTCAAAAGTCAAAAGTTTAGATTAAATTTAAAGGTTAAATTTTAGAGTCAATTGGGGAGTAAAAGGTTAGAGTCAAAAGCTAAAAGTAGAAGTCAAAACTTAGAGGTAGGAGTAAAATTTTAGAGTTAGTTGGAAGTAGAAAAAATTAGAGTTAAAGTGAAAATGTAGAGTCAAACCTAGAGGTTAAAATTGGGAATTAATTTTAGAAGTAAAAATTTAGAGTTACAAGTCAAAAACGTAGCGTTAAATTTAGAAGGGGTAAATTTAGGATAGAATAGAGGAGTAAAAACTTAGAGTTAAAAGTTAAACCTAGGGTTAAATTCCGAGGATAAATTTCAGAGTTAAATTAGGAGTAAAAACCTAGAGTCAAAGGTCAAAACATAGAATAGAAGTCGGTAGTTAATACTTAAAGCCAAGTTAAAAGAGTAAAAGTCTAGAGTCTCATTTAGAAGTTGAAAATTAGAGTAAGAGTTGGACTTTAGAATTAGTCTTTAGAAGTAGAACTTCGAGGTGGAGTCTTAGAAACCCACGGTAGTCTTCGAGGTTCATGGAAGGAACATAGAGGTTCCTTTTTTACGTAGTCAGGAACGTTAGAAATGACGCCAACTACCCAGTCTACCCTCGACATAGGATAGACAGTTAGGGAGTTGAATTTCACCATCACTCTGAACATCGCGGTTAACTTGTGAGTTACTACATGCATTACTAATTATTCGCTGCCATCCACGACCCTTAGGAAACGTTAGCAAAAAAGATCCATTGCTTGGAAGGCACAGTGGACCGCGCTCACAACACCCCCATATATTAAAAAAGTGGATAAAGGCATAGAACCTGGTCGGTGTTTGCTCTATTACCAAGGGTGGGTAATCTAGCGCCCACACCCTCCTTCAATTGTTTCAAAGTATTCTTTCTTCACTAGAACTTGAGTCTTTCTCTCTAAGTCCTTTTACATCATCTTTAGTCTTCATATTGAAAGAGATAGAAACTCCAACTGATTTAAATGGTAAGTGTAAATGAAGAATCTATTCACCTGAGTTTATATGATGGTCTCCAAAGACAAAGATTTAGTCTTCATATTTACTAAATATTAATAGCTAATATAGTGAAGTCCATAATGAAAAAAAAACAATTTCTGAATGTGAATTTGTAAAACCATCATGAATTTGAATCTAATAAATCATGCTACGCAAAGTTACAATCAATGGCTACCGCAACTAGGGTTGCTGAATCAACTCTATATTTTTCATCATGGTGTTGAAAGGTAAACTTTCATCAACAAAAAATGTTTTAAACTACAACTTCAATTTAAAAGTATAACAAGTAGAAACTCATCCCTTGTAAGTGCGCAAAAAATATATGTGAAAAAACAAATAGATTAAGTTAAGAATTTACTAGAACTTGTTGCATCTCTAAAACCATTTTTTTGTACTTTTTGAGGAAGTGCCATTGGAAATTATGTATAATTTGGTGAATCTACATTAACCCATCTATGGATGATATAAAAATCTTCAATTATTTTTATGCACCTATTCCTCCAAAATTGATGACTTTAGCTATATTCAAAGTAGAATTGGAAAAATCTTGTTTAAACAAAGACTACTTTTATTGATAAAGGGCAACTTGGCTTAACCCCTTAAGTTCCTTCACTACGTTTTAACCGAAAATGCTTCAAAACTGCCATTTGTAGTACTAGTATCAGAAATTTCAGATGAAAGATATCTGGGCACATGTAACCGTAGGATCTTCTACTACGCTTGCTTGACAGTGAGTGGTAAAAATTTTAGAAGTTTTGACCGCGTGGATAGGAAGTTATGAGCGTTTGAATAGAGGAAAATCAATTTTGTAGGTCTGCTGAAAACCGGGCAGCTGAAGTTCAGAAGTTGAAACGTGCATGAAAAAAAAGCCAAAATGGTGGTGCTTCTTTGAATTTGCTGTTCATGTCAAGTTGGTTACTTGCTAAAAAAATTTCAAAACATTCCGGATGCCACAACCTATAGCAAAAAATTGAAATGTGGTGAAGACATTCATAGAAAAGTCTAACAAGGAGATTTTTTGTAAAATCCATATTTTTTACATAAATTTTTTTTTATCAAAAGTGAATGGTGGAGACCTTGCTCCTACTCCCGTCTACCAGAGAAAAAAATTTGTCCTACAAAACTCAAAAATCTGATTAGTAGGGGGACTAGATTGCCATTTCCTTCTTTGAAAACATGGGGCAGTCTACAAAGAAAGGGTTCAGGCTGTGGGATGCTCTGTCCCGGCCTTCATTTCCTGCATGCAGGCTGCAGGTGCCGTGCGGGACAGAGCAGCCCTGCCACAGCCCTCAGCTGACGCTGGCAGGCCAGGGGTGGCAGCCTCAGGCACCTCTGCTGCGGCCTGCAGCAGGTTGGCCGCCTGGCCCCTGTTGGGCGCTGGCACCTGGCAGCGGGTGGGCAGCCGGCAGGGGCTAAGGAGCGGCAGGCTCCCCGTTGGCCACCTCCAGCGTTGCTGCCGCAGCCCAGCCCAGCGATCCTGCGCCAAAAAAACACAGGTAAGTTTTGTTTTTTTTGTTTTTTTAAATTTTTAATATTTTAATTCCCTGCATACCTGATGAAGCACAGAGTAGGAAACGAATGGTGATTTCAGTGACATGAATTAATCTAAGTTCGAGCAATTCCTGTAACTTCTATTTGGGGATTTAGAAGCTAAACATTTGTGACATGAATTGTGTAAATCTACCCCCCAAAAATTAATAAATAGATAAATAAAATTGCGTTTGTTAGGCACTTATTATCAATGAGTTTGTCTTCGACCACAAGGACCCCTACGCACCCCATGATGAGTGGGGGGACCATAGTGAAACTGCTCGAAGCATCCACGATTCAGACACAAATATGTCCTATTATGAGCTCGGCAATAAAAAGAACATGTTGGATCTCCACATAATAGACAAGCACGCCGTTTGCGAGTCCAAGTCGGCAAGTGCCTCCGTTCTTCTTCCTCCGGCGGCATTTCCACATCACGCCCTGCCCAATTCTGAAGGAGGGCATCACAAAAATTCGTCTTGAACTGTAGGTGCGTCATTGGTACTTTCTTCCGATAATAAACTGGCAACAAGTTTTTATACAAAATGTACATGTTCACCTCTGTTGTGTCCAACAAAAATGAAAAAACCTGATGCCACCATTTATGTGATCTGCTCTGGCAAGTGTAAGATGCCCTCAGCTGGTCAGCTACATCAACACCCCTCATGTGTGTTGTGTATTCTAAATGGACAGGTGACGTGGGAATTTTTTCTCTAGTGGCTCCATTTCTACGAGGAACTGTTGGAATTGGAACATATGGAAAGGCTATAGGTAAGGCGTTCGTAGATATAAGTAGCACAGGGCGTTTATCTTTCCAAAGCACACAACACAAAGACCTCGTTTCATGCATCTTCCACTGCAAAGTTCCTTGCAAAGAATTCTTCCAATTGTTGAGTGTCTTCAACTCCAACGGTAAGCCAATGCGGTTTGAACGTATAGTCCCCGTAGCGTAAATGTGCTTTCCGGCCAGCTCCGTGAACAAACCAATACTTGAGAAAAAATTATCAGTCACTACCACATGCCCTTTCCCCTCAAGACCTTCAACCAAATCCATCACCACATTGTGTGCTAAACGGGGTTGCTTCTACTGTACTACCAGAACTTCTGCTGCCACAACATGAGCACCACAATAAATGTCGAAATTGCGAACATATTTTGATTTGGAGTCTGCCAAACACCAAACTTTTATGCCCCACTTTTGAGGCTTCTTCGGCATGTACTGTCGAGCTGGGCAGTACGACCCCTTGTACCGAATCATCATCTCATCAACCATGAGAAACTTCCCTAGTTTCCAATGTCTCCTGAAATTATCCCTTATGTCTGTCACAAGCCAGCGGACCTGACCCATTTTGTCATACCCTGGTAATTCTCTCTCAGTCACGTAAGTTGCCGGATTTGTTACATGGAAACATTTCATGATACTTTGAAACCTTGCACGAGTGAAGACTTGTGAAATACAAGGGCAATGAAAAAACAAACCTCTTTTTGCCCAATAAGTCTTTACATTGGGTTGCCGCTTCAAACCCATCAACATACACACTGCCATATATGCCTTCAATCCCGCTACAGTGAGATACACCCAGCCCGTTCCTCTAGGTAGTTTGTCCTTCTCATTTGGTGTCGTGGCATATCGATTAGTTTCGACCACAATTTTCCGAAGAACCGTATAGGGCCAAAACAATGAAAAAAGCTGCATGAAAGTTGGCATTTGTCGGAAACTAGTATTGGCACCCGATATATGAACAAACTCCCTAGGTTTAGGGGAATATGTAAAATTACTTCGTGACCATGTACATTCCCTAAATAAATGCCTTATGCTAGTGGGATCAACATTGTCTTCATCCTCTGGTATTTCGATATTGTCATGGCCTTCCTCATAGTCTGAATCTTCAAATTCATTCGGTCCAATAGGCATGGCTGCATCTGAAGAATGAGAGCCATCCTCCCAAAAGTGTGGACTCCCAAAGGGGTCTATGTATTGTTGACGGTCCACTTCTACTCTTGTAGTGGCCAAACTGTGAGTTTCACTACAGTGGACCTGACCACCACTGAAGCAAGTGGGGTCACCCAAAATTGAAGGACCCAAAGTGTCCGTTGGGCACTGCCAGTTCTCTGGCACTCTACAGGAGCCGCCAACATCATCACTGGGCCCCGCCTCCATGTCAGCGGGGTCTGGGAATTTGAATTCCCCTGCTGCGTTGCCGCCGATGTTGCTGAGGCCGGCGCTGTCGCCCACTTCTCCAACGCCAGAGCTCGACGCGGCCTTCTTCTCTTCTGCTCCCCGCCGGCAGTCTCCTCCTTCCTCCAGCCTCGCAGAGCTTCGTCGTCTGCCCTGCTGTCGTCCACCTTCATCGTGAACGTTCCTCTGCAAGCTCTGCGAGGTGTGTAGCAGTTCCGCCGGCCAAGCGAAGATGTCACGTCTTGTTATTTCTTCATCGCTATCGTCCGTATCCGTGTTCTGGAAATGTTCGTCGCAACTGCTTTCTCGCCCACCTAGTTTGTCTTCTTGACTTAGGAAGTAGTCGTCTTCAGCGTCACCAATTATCAAGTCATCATTTTCTTCCACGCCTTGTTGTACCTGCTCTGTCGATTGATTATGTGTTGCTTCTAGTGTTGCAGAAAAGTCGAATGCATGAGGGAGCGGACTTCCCCAGATGTTGCCAATAACGGTAGGGCTTCGATTTTCTGAGTCCAGGGCCACCATGCTCGAGTTCTGCTGACTGGGAAGCAGAGGGTCGATAGAGCGGCTGTCAATTTCTTCTTCCTCCTCATCAACGCTACTGCTACTTGGACTGTGTGGGACAGGACTGGCCGCCTCTTGAGCTTCAGTTGCTGCTCTAATGTTTTCCAGCCGCTGACTCTTCCTTGGAGGGATGTCATCCTTTGCGACCTGCGCGAAGATATGCATAAGAGGTTAGTGTTGCTCGTTTTTAATTTTATGTGGTTTTTTAATGCTTCGTCATCTCCAATACAGAGAGCCAACAGTAGTGAAGCAAGGCTACATCTGAACCCATGATTGCTGCAGCGATACTCTGTCTACATTCATGAAATTATTGATGCAATAGAATTGCCTCATGATAGGCTTCATATGAAAGTTAGACTGAGAAGTAGGTATGAAATTGAGCAAGAGAATAAAGGAAAAGCTCTATGAAAACCCATGAACACTAAACCCTAATCATGTCACAATTTTGTTTGTCTGCAGACAGGAAGTCATCGGAGATGAAGTCGCAGTTTCTTCTCTCCTGTCAAAGAAAGTCGAAATGAAGCATGCGGCCACGTTTTACTCTTTGCCTGCACAATTTACTCAGTTCCTACAGTATGTAAGCTAGCGAGCTTGATTTCAAGTCCAATTACTGATGCAATAGAATTGCCTCATGCTAGGGTTTCATATGGAAGACTGACTGTGAAGGACGATTGAAAACGACGAGGAAATTAAAAAACGAGCTCCATTGAGACTCATCTCTAGAAAACCCTAATCATCTCACCATCGTCTTTGTGTGCAGACAACAAGCCACAGTGATCGCAGCTGATGTCGCATTCTCTGCTCTCCTGTCATCCAATCTCGAAATGAAGTAAGCGGCCAAGTTTTTCTCTTCCACAAAACGATTTCCTGAGTTTCCTAGAGTATGTAAGCTACCAAGCTTCATGTGAAGTCCAATTAAATTGTCAGCAACTCTTCCTGCTCGTGAATCTCGAAGTTACAGCTTGAATTCCATGTGTGTTAGGTTTTTAAACAATACTAAAAACTGAGCAGCCTAGGTCTAGTACCAGAAATTTGTGAACATGTCTTCCTTCACGTCTGACTCTGAGGTTGTATTCGAATTTCATATGTCTGAGGTTTTTGAAATTGCGAAATACTGAGCTGTATAGGTCAAATCAGAGAAATATGTGAACAACTCTTGCTAACTGTCGGGATCTAAGGTACTGTTCGAATTTCATATGCCTTAGGTCTTCTGCATTCCTGGAAAATGAGTTGTGTAATTTGATTGAGATGAATATGTGAACAAGCTTGCTTACTGTTAGGCTCTGACCTATTGTTTCAATAGAATCTGGGTTACATCTTCTACATGACTGAAAACTTAGCAATATAGAGGAACTGGTAGGTTGATAGCAGTGAAGCTTTTAGTTTGCAATGTTGTCTACAAGTGCAAGTGAGAATGCCAAGGTTTGTGAGAATGCTATATACCTTACGTCTGTTTCATACTAATGGTGTCACGTTCTCTTCATGCTGGAATGGTAAGGGAGCAAACGTATACAAGACAATGCGAGGGAAGAACAGTCACAAAGAGGAGAGGAATGACTTGAGAAAGCACATGAAGAGTGAACACATACCCATTTTCCCTTCAAATACCATGGAAGTCTCGGCATGGCGTTTCTCCCCCACTTTCACTGCGTAAGTTGTATCAAGCACACCTCTTCTTTTTATGAAAGCATGAATGTCATTGTGGAATTGTTTTCTCTGGCACCATTTCTAGATTTGTGCTGCTTGGCAATAGAAATGATGACGGACTGTTGCAGCAGTATGATCCTCTGGCCACTTCCGAGTTCTTCTTCTAAGAGGAAGAGATTGCAAGTGGCAAACGTCAAGGACAGCTACAACTTTCCTTGCCTGTACAGAACTAGCTCCCTCTTTGTCAAGCACTAAGTGTAGCAATCTCTCTTCACAAGAAACTCCTAATACTACTTCTGTCTCTCCTCTCCCTGCAGAATTGGACGCTGAAGCACATTTCAAGAGAGGAACGGCACTTTCCTCACAGCAGCCATTGCTTTGCTCTACCACAAGTCTGCTTTCACTGGGGTGTTCGTGATTAAGCTCTGATGCAGTGGAGGTAGGATAAGGGTTCGGCACTCACATGGTAATTGCACTCTCTAGAACGATGAGTTTGGAAGAATCCATGGCTACTAGAGGTCACTGTCTTCTTGCTTATGTGTGCTACAGGAAACGATGTAGGGTTCCAAGTTCATGAAAGTGTTGGAAAGAAGTGAGCCATTAGTGGTGGCCTAAATGTGAAGGGCTACTTAGTAAATGCATAGCAGCATTCATTGTCATTGTAGTGACGGTTTGTAGAGTAGGTGGTCATTGTATGTCTAAGGATGATGCCTATTGAAGGATCTTGACGGTTGTTCAGAGAAGGTGTGCATCTCAAAGCATTTTCAGAAATTGAAAGGCAAGTTCATGGTAGTGCATTCAGATTTTTACATTCATAGGAAATGTTTTAGTAATTAGTCTCATAATTGCATTCCTCTAATCCTTACAAAGAAAAGCCGCTTTGCATTCAAGAGATTTCATTTTTTTCATTATATTGGTAGCCCTTAGTGTTTGGACATTCATATTTTTTCTTAGCATCCTAAATAGAGTGCCAACAGTATAGCATTTGTAAAATTCAGTTGGTTCTGCACTGGGTGTCTGCTGGCATAAGAACCAACTGCTGGCCCTACCATTTAATAGTTCAAAAATCTGTCAGGCAAAGCATGGAAAGAGAATGTTGCATGTCAGAAAGACCCCATGCTCAAACCCAGCCAAAATTCACTATTCACCCTTGCCGTGGGACCTGCCCTCCCACCCATGGGCTGATTTCAGAATTTTCCACTTCAGTGTAACTGTCTCTGCCCGTTCTACCCTTTTATGAAAAAAACCAACATATCTGGCCATAACTTTTCACTCACATTTCAAAATGTCAAATTTTTTTTTTCAACATGAAAGATATTCCTTGTCCCCTACTTCTATTAAAGTTTGGGGTTCAAACTTGCTAATACTTGGTCACATGTACCTGCCCAAAATTTGTATATAGCCAAAAAACGCTATCTAGTCCTTTAGGGGTTAAGGGTGCCAATAAAAAAGGGTTGAGTTTCAATCATTCTTACTTTATCCATCTTTGGTGCAATAACTATCTAAAGCAAGTCATTTGCAAAAATATAATTGTAAGCTTAAAAGCTATCATCATCTAAATCTGTCTGAATAAAAGTTTAAGCTTACTAGTTGTTATTATTGAATTTCAAAGTTTTTGTTGGTTCTTGTTGGCAATCAAAAAGGCGTTTTAGATTTTTTTAGAATTAATTTTTAACTTAAACGCCTTATGAATGAACTATGAGTTTCAAAGTACTAAAAATAGATGTGCCTAAAATCAATCCTAGGCTTTAGTGTTCAAACAATTTACATTTTAATTAAGCAAGAATCTAGATGGGATGGTTTTACAAATAAATTACAATTAGGTGCAATCACCTTATTGAAAATTAGATGCTCTCAAAAAGACAAAGAAATATAATGTAGAAGATCAATCAATGAAGGCTTATTTTGTACTTTTTAATGCTAAGAGATTTGCAATTGGTTGGAAGTTAGTATAGTAAGCTGCATGGATGGGACAAACAAATGACTTGTTCCCAAAATCCAATACTAATTTTTTTGGTACTAATGAAAACCTTCTACATCCATTTATATATTAGTTTGCTCCAAATTTTAATCTGTTTTTTTTCACACCTTCATCCCCCCTCTCCTTCCAAATTCTAGGTTCTACAAAGTCTATCATCTAACAAAGGTATGTGGTCCTCAAGTCATTGATCTTGACTCTTTGAATCAATCATGGGATCTAGGATTTTACAAATTTTTAATGTATACTAATTATAATCTACATATTTGAAGTTGATCCTCTAATCTTTTGCATTATTGAATATAACTTCAATAATAGATAGTTGGATCTTAGTTAACTATGCTCAATTACAGATGTAAATAGGAGGGCATCATAATACAAAAGCAACACGACACTATCTACAAGGGCTAGCCAAAAATGGTTGTGATTATTGGACTCATTGGACCCATAAGGTCTACTGTTCAATTTATACTTGTTTCTATAGCCTAAATACAATCATTTGTTTTGATGGGAGAAACAAAAACTCTTTCCATTGGCAAGAGTGTCACCGTTGGAATAAATGCCAAGGGTTGGTCAGTTTGTCACTTCTTGATGTGGCTAATGCCCTATGTGCCAAAAATGAATAAACAATAACACAAAAACAACCTCACATTGTGGAAAAAAAAAATGCCTCTCCTCATCCAACAAGAGACTATGGCATGTGTCCAAAATTGGGCATAGAGTTAATTGTAAAGTTTATCATGTGTTTGTGAATGGGTGTCAAAGAAAGGTTTAACTAAGAATAATATTAGGGCTTATTTTTTTTCATTTTTTATGAAGTGCCAAAGTGGAGATATAAAATGTTACAATGGTGCTCCAAATTTCAGCATTCATCCACATATTGGATAGAAAATATCACATTAGCACATATCATATGTCTATAATTCTGTTTTCATCCATTGAATTTGAGAATTTCATCCAAGATTTTTTTTATTTCAAATTTTTTTAAGC
The DNA here is from genome assembly GCA_951799445.1 of Pseudisothecium myosuroides. NCBI lineage: Eukaryota > Viridiplantae > Streptophyta > Bryopsida > Hypnales > Lembophyllaceae > Pseudisothecium > Pseudisothecium myosuroides. Next base: position 15,625,123 of record OX637289.1, read on the forward strand.
AAAAAACTTCACAATTTTTGCCATTTTTTAGCCAAATTAATTTTTTTCTAGTGCAATTTGACACTAGAAAGCCAAAAATAAGCCCCGAATAGTACAAAACAAATACAAACTCATCAGGCCTAAATTTGGGTGATCTAGGGAGTTTCGTCCGGTATGTTTTTTTCAAACTCCGGCTCTTGGTCCCACATAGCACATACTTTACAATTAACTCTAATAATTGAGATGCTCTACAAAATGCCTTCTCCCATCATGCTGCAGTGTGAAACCGTACATTTCTGAATCATAATCGCTTCGAGTTCGGCGTCCCTCTCGCACGCAAATCCGTCATCTGTGAGTTTTCGAATTTTGCTTCGGGATTAGCTTCGTCTGTGGATTTCTGGCATTGGACGATTGTGCACTTGCAGGCTCACTTCGAAACCTAGAATTTTGAATTTGCAAGGTGTTTTGCAAGATGGGGATCTTCCTGGATGAGCCCAAGTTCCCTGTCATCGAGCGCAACCCCACGGCGTCGTCCACCGTTTCCAACTTCAGTTTTAGCGATTACGTGCGTATTACAGCCATCACCGGCGCGTCTCTGCCCGTTGGCTACCTTGCTGGTAAGCCCATCGCTGGATTTTCCACACAAGCCCTAATTTCTTGCATTCCACCAAAATCCGAATTTCTTTGCAGGGAGGACAGCAGATTAGAGAGTTTCAGTTTGTAGACAAAATGTAAGGTCGATGTGATTAATTGCAAAGGGACCGTTTCCCGGAAATTTTGTTATTCAGCCCTCAAGGGAACTATATTGACTTTGGATTTCACCCAAACCCTAATTTCTTTGCATTTCACCAAAATCCGAATTTCTTTGCAGGGGGGCTTGCTGATTAGAGAGTTTTAGTTTATATACAAAATTTAAGGTCGATGTGATTAACTTCGAAGAGATCGTTTCCCGGAAATTTTTGATTCAGCCTCAAGGAAATTATACTGACTTTGGAATTCACCGAAACCCTAATTTCTTTGCGGGGAGGCTTGCTGATTAGAAAGTTTCAGCTTATATGCAAATCCTAAGGTCGATGTGATTAACTCCTGAGGGACCGCTTCCTGGAAATTTTTGATTCAGCCCTCAAGGCAACTATACTGACTTGGATTTCACCAAAACCCTAATTTCTTTGCATTTCACCAGAATCCGAATTTCTTTGAAGGGAGGCTTGCTGATTATAAAATTTCAGCTTATATACAAAATGTAAGGTCAATGTGATTAACCCCTATGGGATCGTTTCCCGGAAATATTTGATTCAGCCTCAAAGGAACTATAATTACTTTGGATTTCACCAAAGCCTTAATTTCTTGCATTTCCTTTTCTTTTTTGTTTATATTCTTTCATGCTCTCTATTCTGGTGTCAACCAAGTCGTGTTGCGTTTTTATGCAATGTAGGGGGGAGTGTGAACATCAGGGGGCCGTCGATGTACACGGCAGGCATTATTGGATTGATGGGCGGATTTATGTACGCGTACCAGTGCTCCGCGGGGAGGCTGATGGGCATGTTCCCCAATGACGACGAAGTTGCTCGCCACAAGCGTTGAGCTTGCTGATCGCCTTTTTCACATTGTGTTGAAGGTTTCCGGTGACCTGTCTCTATTCTTTTTTGAGTTTTTTCTATTCCATTTCTCGGGGGAAATTAGTTGAAAAGCTCTTACCGGCTGTGTCGCTGCCTTGTTGTATTGGTGACCTTAGGAGTTTCGTATCCATCTCTGAGACTCCCTCACCTTTGTTCCGTACCAGTTGCACTGACTACTGGAAATCCTCCTGCGGTTTCTCCATTAAAAAATTTGAAGTGATGTTTGCTGGAACGGGCATGAAGTTGCAACAAGATTTTGTTGTTCTTCGGTCTCAATGGCCTCTTTAGGATTGTTGTAAAACAGCAAAAGCATCCATAGTCTTGTCATGTATGCTTACTAGTATGGTAATTAATTGGAACTTCGATTGGTGATTAAATTTCCCAGCCTTGATATACTCCGAGATCCCTGAGTTGCAATTCTCCCATTTTAAATTCGTGTGACTCAAGCCATAAATGAACCGTTGATTTTAATTCGCAGTTTTAGCTGAGTCCATGCTTGTGTTGATTCTGTTGGAGGATTTCTATGTGCTCACTGATTCTTGACATTGGAATTTAGGGCGTATGCTTACTGTTGTGAATTTCGCTCGCTCAGTTGGTAGACCTGGTCTACCTAAATAAGCACATGAAAGTGCACAAATATGATGAGTGAAGGAAGACAAATGGGACATTTTCTTTTTTATGTAAGTGATTGGGATGCGCTGCCCCCTAAAAGCCCTGAATTCCATTGCGTTGCTTTACATATATCGAAAAGTGCAACTCAGATATGGTCAAATTTTAAATCATCAGTATCAGTGAAGAACGCTGCATGGGTTGCTTTTCAAAAGTAGATTAAATAATAAAGTAGAACAAAAGAAAGGGGCACCATACGGTTGGTGAAAAAAACCCAAAAAAACATGTACTCTACTATGCTTTGAAGTGGTCAATGAATGCACAGTAATTTTGAAAATACCAAGCAGAGGCGTGTTGGTAAATCATCACAGAATGCTTACATCACTCTAATTACAATAACCATTGAACTTGTTATAGAACTAATAATCGTACCGACGGAAAGAAAAAGAACTCCAGACTCTTCAGAGGCCGGCAGGGCATGAATCTGGAGTCAGTTCCTTCTAAACCTCTAAGCTGCCTTCATATTGGGAGCTGATAGACATGATACATGAGTTGTGACCGAAGGTCTGCTGCAACCTCAACCGTCATAGGCACACTATAATCTTCGCTATACCACATCGTCTACTAGTCAAATACAGTCTCAGCTGGGTAGCCTTAGCACCGAGCAATGCCAAACATTGAGCTCCGATACAAAAAACGGTCTCAATGTCTGGCGAAATTATTTATCTACTTCATTCCCTCTTACAAGCCCGACAGACCTGCAAAGTGCTTCTTCATTGATTGATCTTTTCTTCGATGGTTGTCATTGGATTTTGATGTATAGCGTCCTCTGCCTGGACCTCCTCTACCTGGTGGACCTCCTCTACCCCGCATGCTCGTACCTCTTCCACCTGGCACTTGTGCACCCACGTTTCCTGGGCTCTCCCGTTCCTCTGCAATCGCTGTAGGGACGTTTCCTCCGGCTCCTAATCCAAAAACGTTTTCTTCCTCTTCAGTATGCGATGCTTCGTAATCCTCAACCGAAGCAAAGCCAGCTTCTGCACCAGCCACCTGAACACCAAAAGAGATATGAGCCCAATAGTACAGAAAAGTTTATTTCTTCATGGGCAGGTCAAAGAACAATTGCATCAAATAAACCTCTCAAATCAAGAAAGCAGGGACCCTCACCAAGCTGCAAACATCTCCATGGAAATGTGATAAAAGTTGCAACAAAGTGAAAGACAACATACTCTTCTGTCACAATTGGATTCTATGCGTGTTTTCCTAGGGTATTTGTAGTGACCTTATTCCTGAGAATTTCACTCTGATGAGCAACGACTTATAATAGTACATTACACGCGTAAGCTCACAACATGCAAACTCTCAGAGATTTGCACCGCACAAGTCATTAACAACAGTGGCTTACCCTACTCCAATCATATGTAGATACCAATACTCAAATCGGACCATGAAGGAAGCACTTGCACTGCATGTCAGAGAGGTCAAGTATACCTTATAGCTGTAAAGCTTCCCATCCTTAAGATAGAAATTCGCCGTTGGATCAACCTTCCCTTTCCCTTTTCCCTTTCCTCTTTGTGACTTGCCTCCACGAGTAGCTGCAGAGGCTCCTTGAGATGGCGGAGCCCTCCCCTGATCTAAGGAGGCATCTGCTGATGTAGACATGGTCTCCTCAGGTGGGGCATGCGGAGAAGGGCCAACCCGAGCTGAGCTATTCGCTTCAGGAGCTCCAGAACTGGGTTTACGAGCTTGCATGAACGGCCCAGTAGCTTGATGGCCACCTCTACCAGAACGTTGATTTGTCCTACTGCCATAGCCAGAAGGATTCAATTCTTGAGGATTAAAACCTGCTGCAGCACTTGGCCTGGGGGCGTCGTGTTGTCTGTAAGGCCTTGATTGATCTGTTCCTCCAGGTACAAATTGGTGTGGCCCACCTTTCACCAGGCTCGCTCTTCCACCAGATCTCCTATCGACAGCATCATCTGTGCTGTTCCCAGGAGCAGAATGACGCCTGGTCTTGTCTGCCAAATTTTCAGTTTCTTCTTCTTCATCGAGATCTGCCAAATAGGTACCTGCCAGCTCGTCAAATGAATCATCATACTCATCGTCGTACTCATACTGCTTCCCAGCTCGAACAGTTGCACTGTAGGACATATTTTCCCTCCTGTCCATGAGCTGGTTGAACGTTGAGGCATCTTCTTTGGCACGCCTGACGTAGCGCCCTTGGTTCACATTTGGGGCTTGAGATTTTGAGACATCTTCGGTAGTTGATACAGACGGTTGCCTTCCATTTGAAGTTCCCTCCCTCCCAACACTACTTGCGCTCCCCTCAATTGCAGATCTGGCGGATGAGCCTCCGGCATCATACCCACTGACGCCCTTCCCTCTAATTTCCACTCTAGGTTCCTCAATAGCTTTGCCTTTTCCTTTATCCTTTGAAGGTTCGACTTTTCTGCTAGGCTTGATGGCCAGCTTACGATCCAAAGAATCCAGATCTGGGTGCAGTTTATCCTCCAGAATACAGGATATAACTTTCTCAAGGTCATTGTCATATGCTTCCAAGCATAGAGCTATAAAGCCATCGCCATAGTCAGGAAACAAATCCTTGACTTGACTAACCTTGGACTGTAACATAACTGCCTCTTCATCCTGCACCTTGTTCTCATTTTTGGACGGCTCATTCTGATTGGCTAATTGCGGAGTTGGACGTCGATTAACTAAAGAAAGGAAGTAGTCGTATTGAGCATCGTCCATGATTAAGGAACCTGCAATGATGCGCCCAAAGATTAGCTTCCCAATCGCACCAAAGTCCAATTAAATTTGAGATTCTTTCATATTAGTAGTTTTTGCTTCTAAAGGTATATACCATACCACAAAATCACAACAGAGCAGCAACAAACACACGGGCTTCCATGAAACTGAGAAATAAACGGAATCTGAGATGAATAAGCCCTCTAAAATACCCGTGGAACTAAACTTACAGACAACCGTATGACTTCTATAAGAAATATACTCACCAGTTTGGCAAAGCTCGTGGACTACTTCACAAAGTCCCTGCCGTTTCTCAATAACCCTCAAAAGAGCTCCCAGGTGCCTTCCTGGGTTACTGGCAATAAAAGATCCCAGTATTCCTTCCCCATCCATTTCTCCTAGAATTTGAGTCATGGCAATAGCAGCTTGCACAAGCAAGGCCCCTTTTGACTCTGGATCCTGAACTGCCTTTATGACTTCACCAGTTCCACCCAAGCTGGGAAAATCACCTAATTGAACAAATCCTTCCTCTTCCTTCCTGAGGAAACATGCATGTAGAATATTCCAGGAAATTTTTACGATTCTTGATTTGAGTCGCTTCACCTGACTTGAACCAACCAACTCTAATAATGAAAAGGGTTGAGGTGGGTCACTAACGTTCGTGAAACCCATGCTCAATTTAGGTAACATGAATTCGTAGATTGCACACAAGGCAGGAAGAAACATGCCGATGCCATCTCTGCCAGGACAAATGCAAAATGCCAATGAGAATTTAACAGGGTGTGACGGTCATGGACATAATTTTCATAAAGAGCATTTGCTAAGCAGTATGGACGAAGTTCAAACAGGATCCATTGCCTCACAACTTTCTCTGTATTTGATCCATGGTTCAGAAAGGAAAGAGAAAAACAGAAACGAGTACCTTGTTGCTCCAGCAGAGATGAGGATAAAAGCTGCTGGTGGATATGAACCAACAAAAGAATCGAGTGTGATGATCACATCATTCAAGTACTCCACAACCTGCACCAGATACCTTTGTATAAAAAGATAGTCCAAGACTTAGAGACTGCACTCTAATGGACAAAACAGAATCTTACTGAATGAGCATAAGAAAACCGAAATTTCAATTCGTTCCATAATGCATCGCTCACCTCTGTGAGTTGTTGCTTCACTGCGTCCACTTCACTCTCATGTAAGGACTGCATAGGGAACACACAAGAGGCTAAGAAGATTTACGAAGTCATACAAAATCAATTTAAGCAACGTCAAATACAGCATTTCAACTACCCGTAATACAAAAGAGCAAAAGTGCAACCAGGGAAAGAACAAATTGTGACAAACCAGTGAGCACTGACATTCATCATTGTGCAGCAGCGCTGATGCATCGTGTCGATCTTCCCCAGAATCGGAGGTACCATTGCAGCCAAGTCACTAGCAAAACTGGGTTGAGCATTGAATACATTGCTAACCTTGAACCACACCCACAAATTCCAAACATCACTCCAAAATCCAACTCCGAAATCAAGAGTACAAACGAAACTTACAATACATGAATCCTCTGAAAAGGGCAAAATGCGGGAGAGCGTTACCAAACGACTGGTCAATTCATGATTATCATGGTCGTATACAGCACACAAATCTAGAAGTTTCGGTAAATCCAAGAGCCTCCAATCCTTCAAAAGAGCTGCAACTCAGGTCACCACACCATCAGAAGATAGCCTAAGTAAGATTCGGCATAGTTGAAGAAGTACTAGAGCATGACTACCAAAAGATGAAGACCGAACACCATTTAACATTATGCATAGAACTAGGAGCACCTGGAACTTGTATTTTAACATGTGAACTCTTTCAAAAGTGAAAACAATACACTAAGCGGCAAATCCCAACAACACTTAAAAAGCGAGTTTTGTCTACTGTACAATAAAAACCATACCAGCATGTTCTTTGGCAGATAAACTTTGTCTAGAGGATACTCCGGGATCTTGATTAGATGACCTGCAGATATACAACGCATATCATTAAGACACCTTTTGGTAGTATTTCATCAAAACCGATACATTCAGAAGTTAATGTGAATCGAATGAAGCCAATTAAAACTTAGAAAATCCTGGAAGGCGAAGTGCTCACATTCTGTATAAAAGCATGAACACTCTCCGACTAAGGTCTCCATCACCAACAATGACTCCAGCAGTTTGTTTTCTGCTTGTTGTAATCGCTGTGTCGTCGTACCATCTTCTTCGAAAATGAAGGTAGCTGTCGATAAATGTATCCAGTGATTCATCCATTGCAACTGCGTATTGGAATCCTTATTTAGATGCAAAACCTTTCAAGCATACCTATACTGGACGCCCAACACAAGCTGGCAGTACTCTATCTGTTACAAGAAGAAAAACTCAAATGATATTTCCTAAAAACTTCACCTCGTAATCCCTCCCATAAGCTGAAGTCCAAATTCAATCGAAAGGAAATAGCCATTACGCATACCTTTCTTCCAAAATTCCGGAGGACTACAGCGCAGGAGGGAAGCAAGCTGCTGATTTAAATGATCAACAACCTCTTGTGCTTCTGAGGCATCAATCCCTCCATCCTTGGCTCCCAGCCCAGCAGCCACCGCATCATCTTGTGGCAAGTACGGCAAAAACAACCCTTCCGTTTTGACAACAGTCGCTACTGCACGTTTGACCTCCTTACGGCCTGCTGCAGAAACACCAGAGCTAGGTGCTGCGACATCGGGAACAGCCTCATCTAAAAAACTATCAAAATCATCCTTCGTCGAATTTGTGTTACTGGACCCGAAAAAGGATCCCACATCAGGGACACTACTGCTAAAGGCACTAGAGCTAGCAGAAGTCGAAGTAGCGGAGCCTCCGTTCCGTGGATTTGAAGTGCCTAAAGCTCCATAAGGATCCGACGGCTTGTTGGTAAACCCCGGTGGCATTCCCATTTTCAATACATCATCTTTCCCTTTCCCTTTAAACTCCTGAGAAACTTGATGTTTCGAGCGCCCTGTCTGAAACGCCATAACCTGAACGCAAATGGCCCAAGCAAAATTCAATGAATTTTGAGCGAAACCTCGATCAAGGTAAGCATTACGCTTATACAACAGTTCCTCGGAACAGAGAGCGTAATACATCCATCCAGTCGATAAAGACACCTCAACCTAAATAGCAATCCAGCAAACTCTCAAACTAAACTACAGGATCCCGCAAATCCAAGTCCACGTAAATCGATTCCACTCTATCATGTACTTGTCACGATCACCTGAACCTCTTCGATTATGCAAAAGTAACTCATCCACCACGAATTCAACATCTCAAACTGAAAAACAGAAACCCTAATTGACACAAAACAGGGCAATCCATTGATTCTCACTCAAAACTGGATTGAACCTCGGACACTCACATCCACATTTCTGAAACCCTAGAAAATTCGATTGTACTCCAAATCTCGAATAACAAGCAATCAATCCGCAACCGAAAAAAACCTAATTTGCAGCAGCTGACCTCTAGCTTACACTCCTCAGTTCCACCAGGTCCTGTCGACGAAACTCGCCACCGATTTGCGCGAGACTTGGCTCCCGAGATGCGGAATTGCGACGAGGTGGTGAAGAATGGGAGCTGCGCGATGCGAGATGGAGTGGCCGCGGAAGATTCGTGCGCAACGGAGCGATGGGTCGGGAGTCGATGCAGGCCTCGTTGGGAAGATGTGAATATAGGACTAGACTTGGCAGAGTGGCGCTCTCACGGACACACTAAATTAGAGCAGGCAGAAAATAGTGTGGTGCTTCCGCTCATTCCGTCATCCTTGCAGCCCAAGGAAGTGAGGCGCCTCCCAAATGTAGAGGTAAGCAAGGTAGACAAGCCTATTACCACCCTGATTTGCAATCCGGATACCTTAGGGCCAATTCCAAGAAGGGCACGTATTTTTCAGAGGTGTGCTGTTTCACGAATCAAACCCAAGTGGAATTATAATTTTACGATCAAAATTGTAATTTCTATGAATTTCTGAAGTGGTCTGCCTTGAAATTACAAAATTGTTCACTATTGGAGTCATAAACGTCCTCTAAACACCCTGTAACCACCATTCCATATATCTAGAAGTACCTAGGTATCCATCAATCAAAGGCCGACACGTTATCCTTGTTGGCATTAAGGCTCTGATTTTGTCAGAAAACTAAATGGATTTGGATGAGTTCCATGGTGGAGATGGGGCCAAAAGCCAGATGGCGGGAATAGGTGGATGGTGGAAATGGGCTAGTCTATCTTAACTAAGTTTAAGCTAAATGTATAGGGCAATGCCTGAGGAGGAGGGGATTGCACTAAAAAAAGGGACAACGAGGAGGGCGGAGCCCGACAAGGAGGCTCTTTTTTTAGCGCAATCTTTGACAACAAGCGGCATTGCCCGGCGTAAACCATGGGCGGGCAACATAATTTTTTGGATGAGAGAACATTTGTGAATGAAAAATCCGTATGCCCGATTACACGGGCAAAATTGAGTAATCGGGCATTATGGTATCAAAACCCTAATTACGGATCAAAATGCTCCTACAGACTGAACGGGAGGATTCCCAGCAGTGATTTATAGACTTGATAATGCTCGAGAGCGGCGATACTTGAAGCATTATGGGACATAATGTCAAGTCTAATAGTTCATCTCAGATGTCCGCATTTGTACTTTTTGCAAATCTAAGGGTGTAGAAAGAGGGTCTACATTATGAATTATGTGATGCTTTGGTGACTATTCAATGGAATGGTGACAAATCTGCCTTGAAAATCGGACTTAATATTATGATCCCATCACAAGCAAGAAACCTATCATAGACACGTCGGGAATGACCCATTAACCTTTAAGCGCTCCGACGTCGGACGATGAAGAGATTGAACCTGATGTTTTTTTCTTATTATTGCTTGGATGAAAGTCATCATAATTTGTAAATATACTTTATCAAGTTGTTGTCCTATCTAATGGTTGGATTTGGTGTTACTAGAGTACATATTTTTTTAATTTTTTTCTAAAATTATAAATGTAGAAGTATGTCAAGTGGTTGACCAAGCCAAAATTGCATTGACTCTAGTTCAAATTGGATTTGCAAAAAAGGAGGTCATAGATTTAAAAAACACAAAAATTTCAAAAAAATCACCATGTGAAGAGAATCTCATTTTAAATCCATTCCAACAAATTTTACTCAAAAAAATGATAATATTTTGCTTGTAATCTAATTTAGAAGGAATTTTGAAATTTTGCTTTTAAAATTTATAAAAATTTATTGATGATATATAGCATTGGTTGGTGAATCTAACCATACAAATGGAATCTAAAACTCAAAATCTACCTTTTCTATTTGTATATAAATTACAAAATATTCTTCCAAATAGTACTTTATAATGATTTTTCTCAAATTGCCAATTTTGGAGAATACTCTAAATGTTTAGGGATTAAAGTCTTGCATCAAACCATGGCACATTGCTTCTAAAAAATGAGATGTGGTCTACAATAGGTTAAATTAGCAACCACAATTAATCAAGATATATTGCAAGCCCCACAGGCATTTTGAAAGTCAAAACCTAAATTTTTGCATAGTTCTTGTTTTTAAAATATTCTTAAGCTTAAATAAGAAAACGTATCTCCAATAATTTACTTTTTATACCATTTGAATTACTTTCAAAATTTATTAAAACTATAAATTTTTGTGACATATTGAAGATAACATCTTGAAAGCTCAAAATATACCACTTTTGAACATTTTCTATTACATTTCTCTTAGTGTAAGCTTGTGGAATACATCAATTCCACCATGATATTTGTCACTATTATTTCATTTAAAAAAATCATACTAATTTAAGCATTTTGTAATTACTATGATTTTATTAAAAAATTCTTAAAAAGTCATATAAAATTCAATTTGATGTACATAATTATGAAAGAATAAGATTAAATTTTAGATATATAATACTACATGTGAATAATATCAAAATTTTGAAATGTGTGTTTTAATGTAGAAATCTAATGAAGTCTGACCAAGCCCAAACATGAAATGTCTTTTAACTAAGGGTTCATGTCTTATATGATGGTGATAGAGTGGTTAATAATTGCAATAGAAACTTTCACCTTCTGAGTGTAAATTCATCACAAGAAATGACTTTTTAAAATCTTTATGTTGTGGCTTTATAAAAATATTGCGATTGTTGTAGGTGAGTAAGATGAACAAAATGATACACTTTAATTTTGTTGGTTTGGGGATAGTCAAGAGACTCTATTGAGCCAATTGGGTAGCACACTTCAAAAACTCATAACAAATTCATATTTTGTCAAAAAAATAAAACTTCAATTGCTCTCCTTATTTCTTACATTTATTTGTATGTGAATTTTTTTTTTTAAATTTCAACAATGCCAATTAGGCAAACCAATCACTTTTTTCCTACCATAAGCTAGTTTACCTTATACCCATTGAAGTCCTTTTGGTCTTGAGGGGAATATATTAAGACTAATTCACCATTTTTTTGGTTTCAATAGAACCACAAATTAGCGCAAAGATTTTCAAACATATTTTTGTCAAAAGACTCATTATAGGTGGTCATAGTAAAACATATAGCTTCCCATTGTTGTCTCCATGGGGACCTATTTACCATTAGGAAAAAAATGAGCCCTCAAAGGGGCTATAAGTACAGGGAACAATAAAGATCGCTAGCCGAAAAAAAAAATTAAAAAAAATAAAAGATAAAAAATAAATCTTCTTCTTGTTTGGCCAGCAAACAGCAGGGCCTAATTAGCGTAGGACAGTTCAATTAAATAATTAAAAAAATATTTAAAAGAATTTTTTAAATTTTAATATTAAAATAAATGCAAAATTATAGAATTTCTAAATCTGATGTAGCATGCCTAATGCCATGTCAGATTGCTATTTGTGAAATATTATTTCTTAATTTTTAATTTTTAATTTTTAATTTTTTTAATTTTTTTAATTATGATTTTTTAATTTTTTAATATTTTTTTAATATTTTTTTATTGTGGCCACTATTCATCATTGATGATGAATAGTAGCCATTGGCCCTCAAAGGGGTTCTAAGTTCCATTGAGGGGAACTCCTTAAAGAGAAGCAGTCCCTTTGAGGGCTCATTTTTCCCTAATGAACCATTCTTGGATTCTAATGTGGTTCTTGGACTCCCTATTTGATTGCAATAGTAATCATTACAAAAAATTCCAGGCCAAGGGAGGGCCGCGAGTTCTCAACCCCCCCGGTGTAATTCCAGAGGAATTAAAACTGTTTTTTATTTTTTATTATTTTTTAATGGCAGCAGCTGATGTGGCACTACTTGTGCCACGTCAGCGACACGTAAGATTTCAGTATTTTTTTAATAATTTTTTAATTTTTTAATAATTTTTTTTTCAAAAAAAAATATTTAAAAAATATATATATATAATTTTATTTTCCTGTATTTGCACTGCGGGGCGCCGAAACAAGTTTTTTTAACGGCCCTCCGCAGGGCTCAGATTTTTTCTAATGTCCAAAAGCTTCCCTTCAAATTGTAGAATAATATAAAAATCTTTGAGCATGTGTCTAAACTACAATGGGGTATTTTTGAACAATCCAATTCTACACCTTTTAAGCTCAATTCCATTCTAAAGATGTATAAGCTAAGAAAAATCTTTTATAATTTTCACTACATTAGAATGTAAGAGGCCAAGCAATTGAGTTGGAGACAATTTGGAATATACTTACATTTTAGGCAAGAATTTATAGGGGGGTGGTTTAGAAAGGGTTTACAATTAGGTGTAGATATCTTAATTCCTTTAGGACAAAGGTATTTTTTCCTTCAAAAAACACCTAAAATTGCCATTTCTATTCTCTTGAGCCATGAAAATTAAAATATGATTTATTGTAGAATCTAATTGTAAGATCTTGCATTTGATTCTTACAGCTCCTATGCCTTTTTTCATCAAAAAACACTTGAAATTGCCATTTCTATTGCAAAAAGCAAAAAAGTTTGAATTTTTTTTCTATTTCTAATTGTAGGTTTTTGCACTAAACCATTATAAAAATGTGTCAAAGAAATTTCATGAACTTTGACTTTAGAGATTGTAAGATATTTGTATTTAAAGTGAAGAAAACAAACTTTTTGCATCTTGCTCGACTAGAATTTTTGGCTTTGAATTTTTTTAATTTAAAATTTTTGCACTATTTATATAGGTAACTTAATTTTCAATGTTGAAGAATCAAGATGAAAGTTTGGGGAAAAAAAGTCAAAAAAAAACTTGATTTTCATTTTTTTTTAAATTGTTAAGTAGAAGTAAGTACGAGATGGAACAAAAAACTAAATCATTTAATATCTCTAAGGTGGAATTGAAATACAATAATCTTAGTAGTGAAATTTTTCTAGCAAAGAAATTTAACTCTATCTAAGTTTTTTTTGAAATATTGTGAAAATTTCATATAAAAATGAACTCTATAAATCATGTTTTCTAGAAGATACTTTAGTTAAATTGCCCAAAAAACAAGAATGTCTATAACTTTTTCATCATTGGTCCAAATAAAATGAATCAAAGCTTGACATATAGACAAAAATATAATCTTTGAGAAAAAAAAATTCAAAATTCAAAAATTCAATTTTTTGTGATTTTTTTGATATTGCATCTCAAATTATTTTTTTAGATTTAGGATGGTATAACTTTTACTCCCAAGCACCAATTTGAAATAAAAATTATGTTACCAGAAAGCTAATGTGATTTCCTACTGTCAAAAAAGTTTCAAAAAATCATGTCAAAAATTGAGGTCACACAAGCTTATCCAAAATATCAACAGTTTTCCATAGGGACTTTGAAACTTTAACCCCTCACCGCCCAAGGGGCTTAAAAGTGTCCTCACACAGTTTCAAGTCCAATTCAAAGTATTGTAACTTTTGAATCCGATGTCCAAATGCAATAAAACTTGTTGAGAAATTTGCGCCTTCTCTTCTAGTTTGTGTGGTAAAATTTTCAGATCAATCCAAGACGTAATGATTTTTTGGAAGCCAATCAAAGTTCACAGGTTCAATTTGATTCACCAAAGTGCAATTCATGGCTGCAACTTCAGGGGCTTGTATCTCCTTCATCTGTTGTTCGATTTCAATAAAATTTGTTGGGTTATATTCCCCTTGAAGTCTAGTTACTGTGGTAAAATTTTCACGTCAATCCAAGTTGTTTTGAATGTTTGGGAGCAATTCAAAATTCAAAATCCCGGCATTCTTGGACTACAGTGAACTTTGGCGGCTTGTATTTGCTTCATACAGTGTCCGTTTCCAATTTAAAAATTTGAGAAAGTTGCGCATACTAGTCTAGTTTGTGTGGCTAAAATTTCATATCAATCCAAGAAGTTATGAATGACTGAGAAGCATTTTAGTAGAAGGAGGTTCAACCTCGTCTGTGTTTTCTGCAACTTTTTTTGCCTATTTTTTGACATTTGCAAGCTATTTTGCAAGCACATTGAGTCAATTGAATGATATTTTTTTTCATCAATGTGTATGTATGCTGGTTTTGAATCACTTTATAGTTTAAAGTTTTTTCATTTGATTAGGTTTAGAAATCAAATTTTGCCTCTAAATGTGATTTTAGGAAAATTTCAGCATCCTTTTTCAACACTAAAACATTATAATCTCGCAATCTATCCGGTCAAATGACTTCAAATTTGATACACATCATTTACAACATGTACACTACAAGATTGTACGGTTAAAATCTCTATAGCTTAGTGACATTTAGATCTATATCACTTCAAAAGCAGTGATGTTTTTGAACCCAAAACGGCCTTGGGCGGTGAGGGGTTAAGGACTACCATTTGATGGCCTAAGGAGGGGGGCACTTTCAAATTGGGTCAAAATTGCCAAGAACTTGACCAATTTGTTTTCTCACTTTTCCTTAAGATTGGATAGAATGTAACCATTGGATCTTAAAGTTCACATTGAAAGTGAGCACTTCAAAAAATTTCAAATTATTTGACTGCATAGTTTTGTAGATATTTAAGTTTGAAGTTTTATTTGGATCAATTGAAAAATATGCAACACACTTCAAAGGAGCATATCTTTGTAAGAATATTTTGAAATGATAACCTTTTTGTGCTTAGTAAAAGACAAGATAGTTAAAAATGCTCATCTATAATTTCAAAACATTTTGAGCATTTTTCAATTTATAGTGCAACTTGCAATGCACAGTGGTCACCGAAATGAGAGTAGTATTTCATAGAAAAACAAGACTAGGAGACTTGTTTTTTCCTTGAGTTCCTTAGATCTGCTCTTTTTGAGGTGGATTTGAGCTTTTTGAGGAGGGCAGCAAATGCATTGGTTGGTTGACTTTTCAATCCATGCCCAAATCAACCCCTAAAAAATGAGCTGTAAACTACACTACACCACTCAACTTAAAAAAATTCCACAAGGTGGATTTTAACTTGGAATTTGATGAAACTACCGCCAGTGGATTGATAACACAATTCATAATCAACAATGCCATAAACTTCAACAATTCATAATTAGTTCCACAAAGCTCTAAAACACAATAAACAGGTTGGGTTAGATGTCAAATAATCTACTTTGGCTTTTCAATAAAATTCAGTAAAAAAAAATTGAAGATTGTTGACCTTTCCAAGTTCAACTGTGAACTCAAATTTGTGATCACTTGTATGAACCTCAAATTTGAACGTTTGTAGATACTGCAGAGCAAAACTAAAAAAAGAATTCAACACACACTGTCATTCTGTCAACAACTTAGCTAATCCATATTTCTTGTAATCCAGGTCACCAAAGTCATCAAAGTCACCACTAAATTTATGCATAGAGTTCAAGGCAGCCAATGCGTTCATTCAACCTATACTTCATTTAATCCAAGTCTAGCCTAGCTGTGCAACCAGTTGTTCTATAGTAATAGGATATACTAATTAGACTACATAGGATCCAAATATGAAGCCCATTCATTACATCATTTACATGTAAGAAAAAAATTAATGGTCCTCATTTCTAAGCTACCTAAATTACTTATAATGCGTTTGTGACTTTCAAGAGTCCCTACATTATTTGTACTTTGTTTATAAAATTTATATGAAAAGAATAAAATCCTATCTATATTAAACTGCACGTGGTTTTGAAAACACACTAAGTGACCCACCCAAGGGCAATGCTATCATGGAATAGGTAAATGGCATTAAGCAACTCTGAAAAATGGTTTTGTGATGTTTCCATTTGAACCCTACTTGTTTCCAAACCGTGTTCCCAACATTGGAAATATTGTTTACTAGAAATTGAAGACCAAACACTTGAGATTATAGGTACGTAATTGAACTCCTCAAAATTCTCTAATAGGACTCTTAGTCCTTTAGGGGTTAAGGGAAGTTAGCCCCTAAGTGTTCAATCTAAATATGATAAATTATTTTTGATTATTTATAATAAACAATCAGAACTTCTTGAATATATTTATATCATTGATTTTTTTAGAGTATTATTTCTTCTTTCCATTAATATATTTCATGATTTTTTTTAAACTTCTTCAAAGAATATTGGTTGAATGAAGTGCACTTTTCACAATATTCATCACCAACCTAGTGGATAGTTGAAAGGTTATGTTTTGCACCAAAAGTATTCTAAATAAAAATTTGAGCATGATTCCTATCATTAGATTCTATTATTTTTAGAAAAAATCTTTGAAAACTAAAAAATGATTCTAAATTCTCTTTAAATGCATTTTTAACATTGACTAAGTATAGTGTTGATTTTAAATAGCTAAAAACACGCGTTCTCAAAATCAACCTACATTTTCATATAATGAAATAGTATAATTTAGGTAAGAGTATGTAGGGGTTGATTTTAGAAATAAGACATAATTAGGTGCAATTTCCTTACATGACTTATTACAACTACTACACATACTTTTACAACTTAGAACAACTCATGCTAATTTTGAAGTTATTCAAGTATATGAGTTGCATTAAGATAGAGTTATATTGTACTCGTATTAGACAAGAATAAGAGACTTCTCAAAATCAATAGTACTCCATTGTGTTGAATGTGACTATAGGAAGGAGGAAACTAAATAAGACAAAACATGTAATACTCCCTCCGTTTGGAAATAGTGTATCCATTTTCAATGTTGATTGTATTGAGAATGGATACACTAATTTCAAATGGAGGGAGTACTACTTTGTAGGGTCTTTTTGGATAAATCTAATAGGGATCATTGCAAAAGACAGTATTATTATTTTTACCTCCATCATTGTGACATTCTAAGTCTATAGTTATGGAATTTAAGGAGTAATAGTAATGTAGAACTCTACTAAGCTTTTTTCAAAACAATAGAAAATAAGTAGTAAATTCAACCTATTTTTCCAAAGACTATTTGTATTACTAATAGTTGGTTGAACAATAAATATTAAGTAAGATATTTATTTTATTTTATTTTATTTTGATTAATTTAATATTTAATAAAATTTGAAATGTTACATATACATTCAATATAGGTAATTTAATATATTAAAAAAATTAATTTTTAAATTGAATAATTAAATTAATTAATAAATTAATAAAAATAAGCTCATAACTTACGTAAATATTCAAATTTGTTAATCCATCAATCTTCATTTTACAGACTTAGAAATTAGAAATTTCACAAATTTATAGATTTTGGGATTAAAAACTTTTATATTAAAAAATCAAAGATTTCAAAATTTCAAAATCTTAGACAACCATAATTGTTAGCAAAGGGACAATGGGTTTTTAATCTAGAAAGAGAAAATTCAATTTTTAGGTGTCTTTTTTGGTCCAAGGAAATTTGAAGGAAACAAAATCATTTTTTAATATTAGAAATGATCATGACAACTCATTGTGAACCCTATTGTATGTTTGTCTTTTTTGAATGCATTGCACATTGTGACAAACTGCTACTTCTCACTCACTTATGAAATGAATTAATTGCTTATGAAATAATTGATGATCCACCCCCACCCCATATTTATATATTTTTTGAAGCTATTGTGATTGCAATTGATATGGGATATCAACATAGTGCATGTCATCTACCTTCACCTCATATTTATATATTTTTTGAAGTTGTTGTGATTGCAATCAACTATGGGACGTTGACATAGTACATGTAGTAAATATTAATATTTCGTATCAATCTCTGTTTCTGTACATCATATTGATATTCTATATACAATATTATATGTATTTTGTATATCATATTCCATATTAGTATTAGATAATCATAAATATTTGTATTATATTTGTTTTCAAATTTTGAAGGTCGAGGGTAGGAGACAAGAGTTTAATTTTTTTTTAAAAACAACAACGATAGATTGACAATGGTGGTTCAAAGTTTCTAGTTTAAAAAAAAATTAAATCAACAACTATAGATTTCCGATGGGGGGGGTCCATTCTTCTCCATGAAGATCGACAATTGTAGATTTTTGATGATTTACATCTATTTGGTAGATTGTGAACCTTCAATGGTCTAAGGCAATCCACATTGTTGTACTTCTAATTATTTTTCTTACATTTCTCTATACTTCAACAAATTTCTAAAAGTTTGAAAAATACAAGTCTTTATTTCCTTGGATAAAAAAAGACTAGCACTTTAATAACATCGTGTCATCTTTAAATATAAGAAGCAACTTATTAAGAAATAAATTATAAAACCTCAACAACTTGTAAATTTCTATAATTTTCTTACAATTCTAATGAAGACCTTTATGTTGGAAATGGTTTAGCCATTTTTTAAAGTGACCTTTGGGGTTTATGTATTGACAAATATAGGATTTACTTTGCAACCATGGTTTGAAGCCATAAGTTGCAACAAATTAATAGAATTTCAAAGTCACACAACTAAAATTAAAGCCTACAAACAATTCATTGTCTTTTCAATTGAAGGAATTGAGGGAATTGATGGGAACTTTTGGGATTCAATCAGTTTTAGAAACAACCACTGTTTAGAAAAATTTGAATTTAATTTTTTTTAAATGAGAGAGTTGAAGGTTTTTGAGGCAACCAGTGGAACTTACAAGTTACAAAATGAGTACAATGTAGGGGTTTTATATTGACAAATATAGGATTCAATGTTGGGCTTGGAGGTTTACCAATGAAATAAGATTACATTTGCTAAGATGTGATTACATGTCTTTTAGTATTTGTAATAAAAATTTCACATTTTTTTTGAAAATTTGAAAACATTATGAATTTCTAAATGAAAAGTGAAACAATTCATATCAAATTGCAATATATGCTCCAAAAAATCCAAAAACGTTTCCATACGCCCGTTCATACGTTCATGTAATAGTGTTGAACATGATCGTACAATTTTTTGCCATATCATTCTAAAATTAAAAAATTGACTCCCCGTAGTTGCAAATTCATTTTTTTAAATTGCCAATAAATATTCCAAAAAAAATTCTATATTTTAAGTAGAATTACAAATGAATTGGTGGCCAATGAAAATCTGATTTTCAATAAAAATCTGATTTTCAATAAAAATTTGATTTTCAATAAAAATCTATGCTTTTTGAGGTCTAATAGCTGTGTTAAAATTCCCATTATCAAGGTCTTTCAACCCAAAAATGAAGCCCTAAACCCTTTTCTAGGTGTCAATGGCAATACAAAGAGCATTGGAGCCCTAGTTAATTAGTCATATATTTAATAGTATATAAAACTAAAATTTAAATGTACTTATATATATAATCTTTTTATAAATCTATAGCATTAAAAATATTAAAAATAATAATATTGATATACAGTATTAAAATAGATTATAAATTAATGTACTATTTATTAGAAAGAACACTAATTTCTTATATGTAATTTAATATTCATCAAATTTAATTTAGATCAATATTAGCATAATTTTTTGAAATTCTAAATAATTATATTTTGAAAGGTTTTAAAAATGAATACGTAGTGCCAATTTAAACATCCTTGCTATACTATACATGAAGAGGCATTAGATGATTACACTTACAATCTTTGAAAAATATGCAAAGAAGATACTATATGCAAAAAAAAAATGTTTTTTTACAAAAACACAAAATTTTAAAAGACCAATTCCTTGAATTTTATTTTAAAAAATTGTCAAATAAATTACAAGAACAAATATTTCAATAAACTATTTGTTGAATGCTAAATTGCCATCTTATGGAATGATTTTTGAAGAATCAATACAAGAATAATTAAAACGTGAACTTCTTGAAATAGTATTGAAGGTCACAAACAAATTCTATTAAAATTTTTACAAGGCTCATGAAATATCAAAGTATCACATTTATAAAGATCCTAAAGATTATTGCTTGTGGATTTTAAACACATGTGCAATATTCTATTCAATTAATGGAAATTTTTAATTCAATTTTAGGTTTACATCAAGAATATTTGTATCTAAAGACCTAATAATTTTATAATAATAAAAATATAATTAAATTTTATTCCTTAGATAGGTTTATATTATTATTTTTATATCTTCAATCAAAAAACAATGAGCTATCAATATTATAGAATGAGTTCAACTTTATAAGACCTAATAATATATAGAAAATATTTAAAAATGTAAAGAAAAATAAAATGAGGCTTTAAACTCAATTTAATAATCAACTACCAAAAATAAAGTTGTTTCTCACTTATTATCTAAAACAATACTAAAATCATTCAAATGGCAAGTTTTTTATATACATTAAGAGTTTTTAAAAGATAATTTTCAAATATGACATTCAATGAGTATTCATTACATCATCATTAAATTATAAAATAAATAATATTTTATTTTTAGTTTAAATATATGATAATTTTAAAATCATTAGGTTTTAATATATTTTGAATTTTTTATTAATTAAAAATTTGACATTGAAATCATTAATTTCAATTTATATTTGTAACTACATAAATATATATTATTTTCAATAATCTTAATATTTTAATTTCATCCTTCGCGTAAGAATAAACTCACCTAATCTATATATTTAAAATTTAAAATGAATAGATAATTATTAAATTTTATTAAAAATCATAATTTTATTCTCAATAAATCTATATACTATGAATATAATGACCTTATTGCCAACAGCTATAACTTTTTATAAACCTAAGAAAATGGTTCAATTTCCTGGGTCATGAAGTTGAATTAGATGGACTAATTAACAACATTGAAATTGCCATTAAATTATTTCAAATTCTTGCAAACCAAATATTCAACAAATAGTATTAAGTGTTTTCTTGAAAGATTAAAGCTTTTATATATTATGTGGTATGTATATTCATTTATAATACTAATTAGTATTGTAAAGATCTAATTAGTTTTTACAAGTGATATTAAGGCAATTTTAAATCAGATTTATTTTTATTTGAAATTTTTGAACCTATATAATTCGTTATTCAAATGTTCACATTTTGACTGCTTTAAATGTAGATTGAATTTAGTTCTTTAGAGAGTGAATGAACTAAATCAAAAAGATGGAACGTAAATCTTACCATCCAAGTTCTCAAAGTAGAGAGCAATCTAATGCACATGATAGAAAACGAACCACATGGCATCCATCCCAAGCCATAGCTTCAAAAAGACTAACTCAAGACAAAGGCCCAAATGTTTCACCATCAAGAGAAGCTCTTAGTGAACAACAATTACATGAATCAAATCCTTCATTTAATGAATCAATACGACAATCTATAGCTAATACACCAACTCGTCAGTCTATAGCAAGTGGACCTAATTTTGAAGGGGAGCATGATACAATATATAGATCTTCTCATGTCTCTATAGTAGAAGGTCCAATAGAATCACCTATCCCATCAACAAATGCAAGTCAATGTGAACTTCCAATTCAATCAACAAGAGAATCTATAATTGATGGTCCTAATATAATTGATGAAATGAATTTTTCTCCATACAAATCAACACGTCAATCAATGGCAAGTCCATCAAATCGGCAATCTATGGCAAGTCTATCAAATCGACAATCTGTGGCAAGTCCATCAAATAGACAATCAATGGTAAATCCATCAAATAGACAATCTATGGCTTCTCGATCTGCTCGTCAATCTTCTGCAATTCCTAGTGAAAGGAATACCTCTCCTTATAGGTCAACACATCAATCAACATTAAATCCCTCAGTAAGACAATCTATGGCTACTCCATCAACACAACAATCTATGGGTAACGATTCAACGGTAAATCCAGAGGTTCAACTTTTTGAAACAGAAATATGGGAAGATGAAAATACATCAATACAATCTCCATATGCTTCAACAAGACAATCAACGGCTAATAGATCTGTCCGACAATCTACAACCAATCAATCAGCACGACAATCAATGACTAATGATGTTGACAATGTCTATGAAGATGATGGACAAAGTTTACAAAGCGAATTACCATATAAATCACTAAAACAGCCAGTGGCAGAGCATTCTACACGACAATCTTCAAGTAGTCCTTCCACTCAACAATCTATGGCCAAACGATCAGATCAACAATTTGCAATTCCAACTATTGCAAGTGATCCTCAAGAACTCAATAGAGATGATTTATCACCATATCGATCTACGCACCAATCAATGACTGAACGTTCTATTCACCAATCTACACGACCATCTTCAATTAGTCCATCAATTCGACAATCTACATCTCATAGATCAAATCAACCATCCATGACAATGAATGAAGATAAAAACATTTGGCCTACTGAAGAAGTTCATAAACAACAATATGGATCAACTCGACAATCAATGGCCAATCATTCAACTAGAGAATCAATGGCTAATCGATCAACTCGACCATCTGCAGTAAACAAATCAGTGCGTCCTTCAACTGTACATGGCTACAATATGGATACTCAAGTATGGAATGATCTGAATCAAGTAGATGCTACACCGTTAAAATCAAGTCGACAATCTATGGCAACTAGGTCAATGCGTTCATCTACAGCAGATGCTCGAAATTCATATGCTAGAACATTAGAAGGTGAAAGTGGACCATTAAGATCAACTCGACAATCTATGGCAAGCAAATCTGCTCGCCAATCTAGGTCAAATAGTCCTAGTGTGGATACTGAGATATTTGAAAGTGACGATGCATTACTAACTTATCCATCAAATCGACAATCTATGGCCATTAGGTCAAATAGACAATCTACTGTAAATCCATCAGTTCGACAATCTATGGCAACCAGATCCAATCGCCAATCTATTGCTAATAGATCAATTCGACAGTCAACAACAAATCAATCAACTAGACCATCAATGGGTGCAAGGTCAAGTCATCATCCAATTGCAGAAGAATATGATGCAATAAGACAACAAGAAAATTCATTAGATGCATCACCATATCGATCAAATCGTCAATCCATGGCAAACAAAACAGTAAGACAGTCATCATCAAATAAACTTGTCCAACCACCAGAGATTGAAGACTTTGATTATGGAAGAAATGGCTTAGAAGATGAAATATTTGCATATCAACCTTCATTAAAATCAAATCATCAATCAATGGCAAATCGATCAATTAGACAATCACAAGCAAGTAAATCAGCTAGACAATCTATAGGAATGAAGTCAATGCGTCCATCTGCAATCGATTACCAAAATGAAGATGTTCAAATGTTTGATGATGAATTTCCACAAAATCGACAATCTATGGGCAATCACTTAATGCGACAATATATTGTAGAAAATTTGAATACAACTCCTCAAATGTTGGAAGATGAAATTTATCCAAGCCAAATTTCAATGGGGGAGAGATCAACTCGACAATCTCAAGGGAATAGAAGTACAAGACAATCTATGGAAAACAAATCTGCTCATCAATCTACTATTGACAATCCAAATATAGATTTTCAGATGATAGAAGATGAAGCACAATTTATGCGACAATCCATGGCAAATCGTTCTGCTCGACAATCACAAGCAAATAGATCAATTCGGCAATCTATGGGAAATAGATCAATAAGGCCATCTACAATAGACCGTCAAAATATAAACACTCAAAAGTTGGAAGATGAAATACCTCAAAGACAACAATCTATCGCAAGTAGGTCAGTTCGGCAATCTATGGCCAATCCATTAGCTCGACAATCTATTGCAACAAATTTGAATGCAAATGCTCAAATGTTGGACAATGAAATTTACTCAAATCCAATACCTATGGGAGAAAGGTCAAATCGACAATCTCACGCTATTAGATCTACTAGGCAATCCTTAGGACCTAGATCTACTCATCATTCTACAATTGATGATTCCAATTTTGAACTCCAAACATTTCATGATGAACCTCAATCTATAAGACAATCTATGACTAATAGACCTACTC
Source organism: Pseudisothecium myosuroides (assembly GCA_951799445.1). Classification (NCBI taxonomy): domain Eukaryota; kingdom Viridiplantae; phylum Streptophyta; class Bryopsida; order Hypnales; family Lembophyllaceae; genus Pseudisothecium; species Pseudisothecium myosuroides. Next base: position 15,649,374 of record OX637289.1, read on the forward strand.
GACAATCACATGGCAATCGATCAACTCGTCAATCACTAGGTAATAGATCAACTCGTCAATCAACAATGAATGATCAAAATCTAGAACTTCAAACTTTAGATGATGACATTCAATTAAGTCATTCTCCTTATGCAGTGACACGACAATCTATGGGTAATAGATCTACTCGGCAATCTATGGGCGATAGATCAACACAAGAATCAACTGTGCAAGGACCTCTATTAGAACCACAGTTTTTGAACGACGAAACTACAATGAGAGATGGGCCTCTACGATCAATTCGACAATCCATGGGAAATATGTCTTCTCATCAATCTATTGTAGGAAGTCCTTATCACAATGAAGTGTCAGAAAGTGGAGTTCATATGATTGATCCATCATATAGATCAGTACGACAATCTATGGCTGAAGCTCAAGCTTCAAGAAGATCATCTTTTGATGAACAACTCCAAAATCAATTGAATGAAGATGAACTTTCAAGGTTGGCACCATATTCTGGAGATCAATTTGAACAAATTACTAATGAGGAATCAAAATTAAATTTAGAACCTACACATAATATGCCAATTCCATCTAGATTTGTAACTCTTGAAGTACGGTCTAATGTCCAAAAAGAATCACTTGATAAATTTTTGGTTGGTGGATGGGATAGTGTAACTCTAAAAATACCACCTGAAATGCATTCTCTCTTACATGGGATCCGCAATTCATTATCATCTGATAATTCAAATTTAGATTTAGAACAACATATGGCTGGTATAGCTGAAGGAAATGAAGGTCAATGTTCAGCCAACATTCGAATACTATACTCAGGAATTTATAATTCTAATCAAGAACCAATAGATAATGATTTGTATGAACAAAGTCAAATACCACATAACCATTCTGAATCTGATAATTCCAATTGTCCCAATTGCAATGTTGAAAAAGAGCAAGGTACTGTGAGGTTTAATATTGAAGAATCGTAATGGTAAACAAAAAACATGTTAATTATAATTATAAATTTATAATACATAGGATGTCAATGCTTTGCAACTTTCAAATAAATGTGAAGAAAGTGCATGTAAAACATTAAATTTAAGTACTTAAATCTTTGGACAATACCTAACTCGGTAAATAAACCAAAATTTAAGCGCAAACATCCATCCAAATATTAAAAATTAATTTTTTCAAAAAGTAAGTGAAATTCACTACTCAAGCTCTTTAGTTCAATGTTTTATATTTTAAAACCAATCAAATATCAGATATAAAGAATCAAATGATTATTTTTGTTAAATTGAGATATCTCTATTGAGGTGATAATAAATATTCAAGAGTGCAACTAATACTTTAAAATAACAATCAACTACAATCATGATTTAGAGGTTTTCATTAAAATAAATGATTCATAAAATAATCAATAAATCCAAATGAACCAACTTAGTTTTGAAGAGATTTCAATCAATTATTGTTAAATTGAAGCAACAAACATTTAACACTATACTATACTTGTAAAACCAAATGTTTAACACTATCTCACAATTTAAACATTTGATAGTTCCCAAATGTTTGGTCTTTCTTTCTTATTAATTTTCAACTAAGAAAGATACTTTTGTAACAAATCAATGAACAACTAGAAGTTTTTGTTGAAAAATAAATTACATTGGCCATATTTATACCAACAAGTTGCTTCCAAAAGTCTTGAATCAAGTGAATAGTTGCTTAAATTTTTTTTAAAGCATCTTGCATGGGCAACACGTGCATATATTATCACAATAATTCTTGCACACAATAGCGTTCAATACAAATTAAAAACCAATTTTGACATAAAGGGCATAAAGCATTTTGGTGCTATGAAGATTTTGAACCTCTAATGTGAAGTAATCAAAGAGTCTATCCACAAAGACAAAATTTCATATAGCTTAGAACAACATTGCTTTACCAAAATAAAACCTTTTCTATGAAGGAAACAACATCCTTTGTTGTTGATTACAAGTTTCTAACAAAATAGTGGTGAATCTAGCTTACAAATGGAGGGCTACAAATCCTTTTCCTGTTTGGCTTTTTGTAGCAAAAGACCCAAAGAAAAGATACCCAAGTAGAGTGTCTGCCAAAACCAAAGAGCTACATTTTGAGGATCCACTTTTCGAGCCAAATATAATGCAAATGTTGCCTCGAAGACATGTGCTAATACCACAACACAAGAAAAAAATTGCCATAGTTGAGGAGGTCCTACAAGATACATACCTTCACGAAACACTTCTAAAGGACCAAGAACAGTGGAAGGCAAGAAAGCGGCTGAAAAGAGGAGAACCATAAAAAGAGTCACAAAAATCCAACTGGATGGAGTTTGAAACTCAAATTGAGTTTGAGAAATGGTATCTTGGTATGATGTTTGGGTCTTCGGTAAATTTGGTGTAGTTGAGTCTTCTTCAATAGTTGAGCCCTTCAAAGCTCCGACTATAGTGGTTGATGAGTCCACAAGGAACAATTCAACCTGTGTGCAAAAATTGAAATTTCTAGTAAAAATGGTTTTTAACCTCACTTTAGCTCATTCACTACTTTGTGATCACTTGTTTCTTGTAGTCGCCATACCAGAATCAAACACTTGTAAAAATAAGAGTGTGCAACAAGCATCCCAAGACCAAATAATAGGATAGATTTGCCAACCAAGGTAGAGTATAAAAAGGGAGTGAGTAAGAAGATAACCAAGTTCGCAACAATACAATCTTGACATAGTTGCAATAAGGAAGTCTAGAAAATGCCATAGAACTAAGTGTCAAAAAAGAGAGGGCATTCCCTCGTAACCTAGATCCTAGCTATCATACAACTTCTCACAGAACAATTGTCCCCACAAGAACATATAGAAAAAAACATTTACATACAAGACCTTGTTTCAACACTAGAAACAATATTAAGCACCTAAAATCCATATCATTGTGGAAAACAACATAAATTAGTTCTGGAATAGGAAGGGACTAACGATTGTTGAAAAACAAAAAAATATCACCACAAAACGACCTATCAACATCTTCATCACTTTATTTTTAATTGCCACACATTTAGTATCTTAAACTGGTTAAATGGTTTCACAAAAACAACATTTATTGTTGTTGATACTATAGATATAAACATACCAATAATATCAACAGAATGACCTTTCTAATCCCTCGAGGTAAATTCCAGAAAACTCTATATTGTTGTGTCCAAAGACGCAAAAAGAAAATCCCCATTTATTAAAAATGTTATTGAACTAAAACCCTGCACTTAAAAGAAAAGCTGGTTCTCGCTGCTCGTTAAGAAGTGGCTTCCAAGACTACTGGAAAGACACCAAAAATTTCTTTGAAATCGGCAATCTAGTTCAACTCAGATCAAAGTACAAGCTTCCTAAAGATCTCTTCAAATTCAACGCTACAACCTCCTAATCATCCTAAACTGGACTTCTTGATCTGGGTCACATTAGGCCATTAGGGTGCTGATAAAATGACCTGCTTGATGTCGGGAAACTTGTCTTTGATGGCTGCCTGAATACCCATACCGATAGGTGCAGGTCCTTGGAATCTGACCTGGCACTCACCTTTCATCGTGTCAACCGACACCACCTCAACTGAACCACCGTAATTACGAATGGCAGGTCTCAGCATATCCAAATGAGAGTCAACAGCCTGTTAAAATCAAGAGAAACAATCAGACCAGCAAGTTAGCAACACTGTCCAAATACTATTCAGCAATTTCAGCACAGAATCTACATGATTTTGCATCTTCATAACGAACGAAAACAGAATAAGAAATAAAAATAAATAAGAACCTCATTGATATCCATGAGCTTCCATTCACAGTCCTAAAATGCCACTTCATAAAAGAAGATCCTACTGCGTTTGAGCTTAGTTTCCCCAAACGATAGTAAGAATTGTTCTTAATATGTGCTATGTGACATGTGAAGCTAAGAAGAGTGACTCCAGCTTACAGGAACGCTGGCACCGATCTGCTGCTTGTCAACTTGGACTACTTCCTTCAAAAGGTCTCCAAATTTCTCCATCAGAACTCTTTCTATGCCCATTTTCATCGTACTTGTGGAACTCGGACACGTGCCACAGGCACCTGAAGATAATGCAAATGAAGATAATCAGTCAAAATGTATTACACAAGCATATACTTAAGCCAGTGCCTACTCCAATCTGGACGAAGCTCATTTAACCGGTATTATCCACGAAAAAATCCGTAAAACCTCAAGAACGAGGGTTGGGTTATCAGGGGATCAACTGGTATTTATTGTAACTTCAACAGCCGAAGGCCAAATTCCGAAATACCTTGTAAGCGTAACGAAACCACGCCGTCGTTCACGCCCACAACTTCGACGTTGCCTCCATCAGCAATCAGGTAAGGCCGCACTTCATCGAGAACTTTGTCTACGTTCTCCACAGTAAAGTCATAAGTTTCTGCGGAGTACAATCCTCCGCCTGCTTGAGAGCCTGAAGCAAATGGGCTAACAATCTGTTCCGACGCTGCAGTCTTCGTCTGTACACCTGCAGGATTATCCTCTGCTTTCAATGCTCCGCCATTGGCAACTCGAGGATCTACAGTTTGCTTCGTTTGTCCATCGATGACGCTACTCCAGTCATCGCCTTCCACAGCCTGCAGACTTTCGGTTAAATAAGGTTGCAAACAACAGGGTGCGACTAGAACAGATACTAATGAAGCTCTCAAGTCACAATTGATAGACATGTGCAAAAGTCATCATCAAACTTCAGCTATTATGATCACCAGAACAGGACAAGGCCGTATAAAAGAGTCCAGACAGGTACAGAATGGCCAAATATAGGAGGTAAAATTAGGTGACATGGAATACCGTGATGAATAAATTTGAAAATCCGGCAAACTCTAAAAGACAATGGTACACTATCTATTCTGTTTATCACTAATACCTGGGTTTAATGCTAAATCACACACCTTGTATCAGTACACCTATTGATGAATAACACTGAAACACTAATTAGCGAGCTTTGGACCTCGTTTTGGTTAATTTAATGATTCTTCTGTCAAGAGCTTCTCAATGGTGGTCTCAAGGTACACTAGGGGTAGTCACACCGACCGGAGGATACCCAAAAATACCCAAAATACCCAAAAATACACTGAAACCCCAAAAAATCCATTTCGTCAATGGCACACAATTTTGGTAGCACATTAACTCATGGACACTCAATACCAAGACACAGTAGAATTGCACCACAGTGAGGAAAGGGATGCTGTAGGAATTCAAATACCTGCAGGAGCTTGAGTCTGCGAGTGCGTGAATCCTCCTCCTCTCCCTCAACATCATCAAACAAATTCTCGCCCATAGCTTTCCGCATCTTGAGCTTCTTCTCCTCGTACTCGACCTTCTCCTGTTCCGACATAAGCGCCACAGCGTTCCCAGCTCCTTCCCATATCCCCCTCTCTTCGGCATTTCCAGGAGCAGGACCGACCGAGTCCAGCCAGCGCTGCTTCTCCTCCTCCAGCTTCACGCGCGTGATCAATGCCGCTTCAGTGTACATCTTCACCCTCACCGAGCAACACTTCTCCTGCCCAACCCTAGTTCTCAAGCTCTTGAGCGTGGACACCACATTCCGCGTGTAGCTGATGTACTGTAGAGACTGCTCCGAATTGTAGATTGCAAACACGCCTGCGAATTTGAAACTCTCCCGCGGCGAGATGTAAGACTCGAAGGAGAGGATGGCGTTGCCATCGTCCTCTCCCTCACGACCTCTGAATTCTGTCCCTGAGCCGTGAACCTCAGCTCCGCCTTCGCCGTAGAGAAAGCCGTGAAGCCCCTTGTGGCCTTCGGGAACCGCGTCGTCCGTCACGACGCTCGAGAGAGATTGGAGAGCTTCCTTTTGAGCGTCGTCGATCTTGGCGGATCGCACCAAGAAACTCTTCCGTGCTTCATCGCGCTTCCCGGTCACTGGAGATAAGACCACCGCGCGGAATTGCTTGGAGGGAGATCCTCCAATGCATTGCGACCTCGAGCTCGAGCTCTCACACGGGAAGAGACGAGACGCCGAAGCAGTCACGGAGGAGACTGCCGTGCCTGCTCTGCACGCCATCGCCTCCATCCCTCTCTAAACTCCAAAAATTCACCAAAACTCCAACAAAAATTCACGTTCAAATTAAATCACTCACTTCATGTGGTGCTGTCTCCGGCCACAACAAGCCTCCTCTTTCCACCCTGTCAACACCAAGCCTTCAGTAAACAAACAACGCTAATTCTCGTCCCAACCACTCACGAAAACTTCAAGAAAACATGGCAATTCAACATCAACTTCTCGGCGTCGCAACTAAGAAGAAACAGACAGCAAATTCCAAATCAATACCCTAGGAAAGACCCAAAACAGAGCGACTGAAACCGATGCACAAAACGTGACCCAAAAAAACACCAAAAATCACCGAAAAATTATCCAAAAATCACAGAAAAATTTGCAGAGGACAATGTTGCACCTGGACGAGTGCAATCGGAAATTGGCGCACGAATTCGCGTGCGTCATGTGGGATTCTCTCTACAGCAGCTGAGAAAAGCATTAGGCCAAAAAATCAAAGGGAGAGATGGTGAAGGGATTTGGGAGCACCAGTGGGGGAGCTGGGAATGGACGATAGCTTTGGATAATAGACCTTTTCCTTTTCTTTTTCTTTTCTTTTCCTTTTCTTTTTCTCCTTTTCTTTTTCTTTCTTTAACTGTTCTGATTCTTGCTCTGATACAGGATATCTCCCATTTGGGGCTTTGGCAGGTGGGTTTTTTTTTTCCAAAATGCAAGGCCGGAATAGAGTTGAATCCGCAATAGTGGTAATTTGAAACTTCAAAATTTGTGAGTTTATTGATTGTAATTTGACCATGGACCTCATTTCTTCCTATGTGCTCGACCTAAAGATAATAAGATTACTTTAAAAAAATGTATAATAATTGAAAATTCTTCCACGTATCTATATCATTGATTCATGTAGAGCATTCTTGTCACCATTAAGGTAGGGACATCCAAAAGCACCATTTGTTCTATTGTGCACAATTATTATTATTAGATTTATCATTTAAAAAAATACTATTTTGTTGGCAAATGAAATTAAAGGGGTTCCAACACATCAAGGAGTGTGCCATTTAGGTACCATATGCAGAAGTTATGAAGGGTCAAAGTTTTTGGATAGATGTTCTAACTTCATTCCCTCAACTATAGGTATATATTGATTTAGAAGATGTACACAAAGTGAGGATCTAACATTAGCCCCTGAAGTCCCATATTTGTCTTTTTGGGGAAAAAAAATCAATTTTGAATGCTTAGGTTTCTATTATCTCAATTTTTGTTGTGATTTTTTGAAATGTTTTTTGGAGATGCAAAATCTTAAAAGCTTTGTGTAGGCACAATTTTTGCAATAATTGCACCTACAATTCAAAAGTTACATGACATTTTTTGCAAGACTGTGTTCTTGAGGGATGGTGGGCAAATGGGCAATTTCGTAAAAATGGCAGTATTCCAAGTGCCACTTTGACGGTGTGCCATTTTCACCATCTAGGATAGGTATAGATTTCAAGACGGCCGTTCTGAGCCATCTAGGACAGGTATAGATTTCAGAACGGCCGTCCTGAACTGTTTTCATGCCATTTAAAAAAAATATTGCCATTTTAACGAAATTGCCCATGCAACCACATCTTCTATGACTTTAAGATGGGCAGAGCCTTGGGCAACGATGGAAGAATTGCTTAAGGGCAATGGATGGGGAGTGGATAACGAGATGGATGGACAATCATTGGTTTTGGTCTTCCACCAACAATCAAGGAAACCCCAACTTGTGGTCGGGTGATGGGTTGGAGAAGACAGTTTGAGTTGATTAGGCTAGACTTAAAGAAAGTCGATGCTCTTCATCAATTCTCAAATTTGGATCTTCTCTTCGTCAATTGCATCCTAAAATTACTTTCTTGAATAGAATCAAATTGCATTACCATTCAAATTTCAATTGAATGCGACAATGTTGTTATTTGTTATGATTTTTTAAGGTCTTTCAAATTGTAGAAAAGAAGTTCACATTTTTTAATTTCAAAGAGATTGGCTTACAAATTGTTTGACTTGTTGCAATTTGCAACTGTTCAATGTAATAAGGCCGAGAACTTAAAACTACATTGTTTAATTCTACCAAACCTACACTACAACAAAATAGGTGCTTTATGACTACAATATATGACTGTAATGAGTTGTAAAATCTCAAAATTTGACTCACGCAAAAATTCATTAGAAGAAATTTGGACTCTAGAGAAGGCCTTCTAAGGAGTTGTCGGGCAGTAGGTGACTTTGTTTTTCTTCTCCGGGCATGATGTCACCGGTGTAGAAGTTGATGTGGGCAGCAAAATCAACATTGTTGTTGGAGGACAGACAGGTACATCCGTGGAGAGAGCTCAACTGATGTAGCTACACGAGCTGGACAATGCTACCAACATGCCTTGCTTAGAAATGATAAAGGAAAAGTGTTGTGAATCTTGAGTGTTGTATTATATTCAATACAATACTTAAAATAAGCATGTACTCTCAAGCTAATACTGCAACTCAATTGAATTGTGCTTTCGACTCGCATTTCACAACAATATTTTAATGTAACTTTGTTTGAGTGCACTTGTCTCCTACGTACATTTATGCATACATAGGCATGTTGATTGTCGATGCTGATTGATAGCACGATCTTGAATTCATAGTCACCAAATAGGTTGACACCACTTGGCACCACTGATGCCATGTATCTATCTACATGTCTTCATGTACGTCTTCTTCACAGTAGTTGCCCGCAAGGGCCTTCCATAGAGCCCAAAAAATTTCTAATGACTTTAGATGACGCACAATATGACTAGGTCCATTTATTACCTACTAGATGCTTCGGATATGATCATATTTATAAATGCAATTATTAGAAGGTATAATTAGCTATATTTTGCCAACGTGGTGTACATGTTGACTATCCTTGGAGGCTTGACTTTCTTTTTACTTCCCCGAGTTAAGGAAAACAAAGCCTAGGTGGCATGTGACTCTGTGTAGTCAAATTTTTAAGTGACTTGGAATTAGACTACAGTGAGTCATATTTTGGCTAACATGGCATATGACTTTGTACAATCATATTTTTTGTTGATGTGGAGTATGACTTTTGTAAGTCATATTCTATGCTAATGTGAAAGATGACTCTTGTTAGTCACATTTTTTGCTGATGTAGAATATATCCCCCATGAGTCAAATTTTCTGCTAATATGGAATATGACCCTCGTGAGTCATATTTTTGAATGATGTGGCAATTCACGTGGATGTCATTGGTAGTTTTATGACTAAATGCAATCATATTTTTGGAAGCACCAGTGGAAGCACAAAGTCACATTTTTGCGTGACTATGAGTATTATGTGACTGTAGTTAGTTATATTTTGGTCAATATATATTTTGAAATATGACTCAAGTAAGTGATATTCCAGATAATTGGAAGTCACATTTCTTAGATTTGTGCTTGGACTTTGTGATTGGGATGACTAAGGTCCAAAATCTCGGTCTCAAATAGCTTCAATCATAAATTACAGTCACATTTTCTATATATTTTAAATGAATACGACACGTTGCAGTCATGCATCAACATGATTGAGCAACTAAATAAAAGATTTTATGTAGTTAAAAACAAATATATAAGATTTTAGAGATGCACAAGAGACAATCATATTGGAAAGGGAAAAGGGAAGAAGAAATGAAGGCCTTATTCGTTAAATTGAGACAAGTTGGGGTCTCATTTTAATTCCTTCTATATTTAGAGTTAATTTAGTGTTCATTAAATTGAGGCTCAGAAATGTCAAAATACTATTTTGTATATTTTGCTCATAATAAATCAACTAACTAAGTAGCAAGAACTCGCTTTGAACATTTAGAATTTATTTTTAAGTTATAAATATAAAAATTTAATAGAGCAACAAACTCGAAAGTAGAACACTTCTTTAAACTCGTACTTGCTTGTGTAGAAACAATAAATTATGTACACACTTGTGTTATCAAATATTCCATATATAATGCATTATTTAGAACAAAAAATAAACATTCAATTGGAAGAAAGCAAAAAAACATTAAATACATAGAATGCAATTAAAAATAAAATAATACATACTATTAATAGAATCCAGACATGGTTACATGGCGATAATATTCTTGATTTCAAACGGCACAACATAAAAGTAAAAAAACATCTTAATACATCTAAATGCAAAAGCACATTCTACTTCAGCACCAATAATAATAATAAAGTAACTAACTATCTAAACTACTCCTCTTCTTCTGTCGAAGACGCATCGTTCTGAGATTTAGCCAAATTTGTTGCCACTGATGATTTGATAATGTCGAATTGTGCTTTGGGAATTTTGACATCTAGAAGAACTTGAGGTTGATCATCAGCACCCCTTTTCCCACGTGCCTTGAAAGCCGTCATGATAACGCTCGTCTTGGACTAGATCGGCAATACAGGTGTGTCCTTGACCCACACATTTGCTTCTTTTGTGTCCCATCCATCATACGTTTTAGGATCAGGACGATGTTTATCAGCCGGCTTCCAGTATTGAATCCGTATCGAATCAAGATGCCTTGGATCTGGACTCGGATTTGTTAGCGCTCTGGCAAGCCAAAATGGCTTTGGGTCACTACGATGAGGGCGCACGATGACAAAATAACTGGCAAATACATCACGAGCAACACGAAATGAAGGACGTGGGCGATCACGCCTTCGCCCTACAAAGGGTGGTTCTTGCGCAAACTCTTCTTGCACTACGCCATCTTGTCCCATTGTATCTTTCCACTCACCGGTGATTCTAGAAGCCGGCCAAAATCCATCCTCCAACACCTCACGTGCAACAAGAGGGGCATTCAAAGCGGTCCTCACACCTTTCCAATAACCCCTTATAGATTCATTCTTCCTCCTGAATTCTCCAGATTGGTCGTTGTCCACCATATTACTCCAATGCGCAATAAAACCGTTTAAACCCTTCTTGACATCATCAAGCTTGCTCATATGGCGGAGGCAAAGGTTTAGGAACACCGCTAGGCACCTTGGCACGGCCATCTTCCGTCTCAGACCACAAGCGAATTCCTTTGCCACCCTCTGGCAGCCAATTCCTGTCAGTACAAAGATGCTTATACTCCATCAATGGCCATCCACTCAAATCCTTGTAGAACTTAAACTGTTGGGCCATAGAATGACCTTCCAAAAAGTCTCCACCTTGGCCAAATACCCTTCTACAAAGCCCTTGAAATCGGGAACTTCTTCAATGAAATGAGGAATGACTGGATGGGTTTCACAGTCCATGAAAGATTTCATGAGCCTCGGAATAGTCTGGTAGTTATTCATCTTCAATATGGTGCTCCATCGACCAAATAGAGCATCGATGTCTTTATGAGTGCGTCCAACAATGAGGAAGTTAATGTATATCTCCCGAAAAATGCCCTTCGAAACAAGAAGAGAGCAGAAAGCAAAACCCATCGGTTCTTGTTATCGCTTGCTGCATTGTCGAGCTGCAGAGTCAATATAGGGGGCAGAGGTTGAGCAGGGATTGGTTCTGGTGGAGGAGGTAGAAGAGAGTCCAAGCACATCTCTGAGCCTTCCAACACAGCCTTTGTCAATGCGGATTGGCCCTTCTTCACGGCAGGCAATTGGCGCGATGAATTCTTCGGCGGACCTTCAAGATCACGCAATAGCCTTGCAATGGATCCAATGATGTGATTCAAGTCTGTTGGAAAAGTCTCTAGGCCGTAATGCGCGTATCGAACATCGCCATGACCATGGGCAATCATGCCGGTAATAGCGACTGGCATTTTGGTAAAAGAATCTGTCACCTTGGTCTTGTGAGAGAAATGTGGAGAAGCAGTCTTGGAGTGATCCATTTTATCATGGATAATGGTGAGCATCTTCTCAGGGTATTTCTCTGAAATATGACGATTTGCATAATAGAGCTCTCCGTGGGCCCTCTGCCCCGCAAGATGAGTTTCTAGAATTCTCCCCCACTTGTCCTGCAAGCTTGAAAGCGGTGTGCAGGCACTCCTCAGTTGTCTATACTGATTGTACAGATTACACCTCGAAAAATTATCCCCAGGAGCCTTTGCAGCATACTCTGCAAAAGAAGCACGCCTGATATTACTCAAGCCACTAGAAGAAACGGGAGGCAAATTCAAAGCAGCATTGGCCTCATTGATTTTTGGTAACTGGTCGCTCCAACGAAAGGCAGACGGCAACACCATTGCGAGGACTTTCTCCCCGGTAATCAATGTCCTTGTTTTGTGGGGCATTCGGTCAGCTTCACTCACAACCAACGTCCGAAGTGTGGCAATACCTTGTACAATATGCGTACGTGTTTTCTTGGATCCCCAATTCCCGTGAGACTCAGCCTGCTTCCCAAATTTGGCCATGTGCTTGTACCGGTAGAAGGTAGCCTTCGAAATCCCATGAATAGTCCACCAAGCAGCAGGATACACCTCCACCCTCTTCAAGGTTACCGAGTCCTTACCAGCACTGTCTGTATGCATCTGCCTATGTACTTCAAGAAGACACTTCTTACGTGCATAAAATCCATCGTTTGCATGTAGCTGAGAATGTATGGCTTGAATTTCTCGGCGGGGGAAAGGCAGTTATTCTCGCAGCATGATTTCGTAGACACTTCAAGGATTGCTTGCGGAGTCAGAAGAGATTCTTTTTTTGGAGGGAGACCGACTTCAACCCGCCCTCAAGAGCTCTCATAAGAACACACACCAACACGAACTCGACGGTTCACGGCGCATACAGACGCATTGTATAACTGTGTCTGCTCATGATCATATAGACTGGCATTGTTTAAGAATACCCTCTTAATGTCCCAAGAGCGCATTGACCACATCCAAGCTGATGGGACCTCGGCCTCGCACAAAGACTCCGCAATCTGAACGGCAACCCGGTCGTCACCAAGCGGACGACCGTCCGTATCAATGACGAGGTCCGCGTCAACGCTTTGACAAACTCCGTTTGCAACGTCATCTCCCGCTTTGTTTTTGAGGGTGACTCCCAGTGTGTTCCAAGAGGAACGAGGGATTCCGTCACAAGCAGCGACTCCCGGAGGAAGAATTGGAACAGGGTTATCAAACTCTTCAGGCCTATGAATATCCATTCTGCAATAAGGCGGAAGACATCAGTTAAATATATCATCGACTCGAGGATAACATTACACGACTATTCATACAAAGGAAAAATCTCTATATTATACTGTAAAAAAATAAAATACCCAGTGCAACTACAACTCAGTAACTGAGAATAAACATATAACTCAAGGTAGTACAGTACAAACAAGACAACGCTTAATAACACAAGTCCCAAACCCGACGTCAATGTAATATTTTCGGACAGTATAGTCGACTCGAGTATAAGTGGTTCACCAATTACTGTTTTACTACCTAGTGAACGAAAGGGTAAACCCTGACACAAAACAGGATGTCACCCAAGTCACTTCAAAAGTAAGACTCTGGAACTTATAGTCGAATCGACCGTAGGCAGGTCAGTCACCCTCAACAACACCCTGGACTACAGAAACGTTTCCAGTGTCGTCGACGAGTTCATATTCTCCTATTTTCCTCAGTATCATAAGTGTACTTCTTATTTCCTTCCTCTATATCCGAAGGCTAATTCCCGACAACACGGTCAGACTCCAAAATATGATACTGGTCAAAACACGAAGTCTCGGTTATAATCGACTCGAGGATAGATCCTCTGTCATGTTGTGTAGTTCAGATTTTCGTAAAATATATTAACCACTTGTAAAGTAGCAGGACTGAAAGTGTCTAGAAACACACTATTGAAGTTATCGTCGATTCGACTATAGTCCGTATTCCGAGAAAATAATTCGACCACATATAGTTCTCGTCGAAACAAGAATAAATACAGTGATGGAAACACTACGAGGGAGTTATTGTCGAACCAAGGATAAGTGCATTGTTCTTCAAGCCAATGTGTTTCCGAAATATACGGCGGAAAAATCGGGCCCAATAGCGAAGCAGCATTGAGGGTATTCGATCACAATCGTCCGCACAAGAAATGTTCAGAATCCTAACATCTACAATTCACTGATGTCCATCGCAACACTAGAACTAAAGAACATGAAATGTGAGCGCATAGGATATACACAACCAACGGCAGAAACAAGGTACTGCGCAAACTAGCCCAAGATCAAGATCGCTTACTATGAACTGATACCACTGAAAACGAGAAGGTCATAACACACTTGAAGGCTTGCATGAAATTGTGAGAACGGCACAATCATTCCTCAAGATCAATGATAGCAATGCGGTATGCGTGAGCGATGCAGAAGCAGCAGAGCGAATGGAGCAACTAAAGCCGCCTTCTTGCGCTATGATGGAAATCTGGCGACGTCAAGGTCACCGGGAGAGAAGAGAAATCTTGAAGGAGGATGGCGCGGGTAGGAAGAAAGGCGCAGGTACGATGGAAGGTGCGGGTACAATGAAAGGCGCGGGTACGATGAAAGGCGCGGGAAGGAAGGAAGGCGCGAAAATGCAAAATTTCAAAAGTCGTCGAAGTCAACGGATGCCTGATTTCGTGGTGCGGAAAGCTTGGCAGCCTGAATTCATGCCCTCTCAAAAAAGTCTCCCGACGTGGCAGTTCCTTACTATTGCTGGATTTGTTTGACTCATTTCCACATGAAGCATTTACAAAATCATGAAGCGCCACTGCAGGCCCTATTTTTGCAGTTCCGAGCAACATATTCTGCTCTCTTTTTGCATGTGTCTTGCTGTCAAACCGGAAAACCTCTTTGACGTCGCTTTTGGCGAGGTTCTTGTGATTTTGTATGTCTTCGGTTTTAGGGTTTAGGGTTTAGGGTCCACGGGTCCAAGGGCAAAGTTTTTAAAGCAACAGGGTTTACAATTTAGAGTAAGAATTTAGTGTTTCGAGTTTGTGGGACATAATCTCTTCTTCAGATGTCCAAAACCCTAAACCGTACTCTAAATCCTAAATCCTAAACCCTAAAATCCTTTAACTGTAAATTGTAAACCCTAATTCCTTAAAACCCTACCCTTAAATCTTGTAAACCTAACTTCAAATGCCATACCCTAAGGAATGCTCTTGTAACCCTAAACTCTAAAACCTTAAATTTTAAATGTAGTCACTGGATTTAAAAGCACTCCATGCAAATAAATCATATTTAGGTGTTATATTTTCATTTCCACAAAAAAACAAGCCCACAACTTCAAAATACTTTTAATGGCATCACATCTATGACAACATTTATAAATGCAAGGTTTATGCTATTTATTTTTGCCCATCTAAATTCTTAAAATGTAGTTGTTGTATTCAATAGCCCTCCATGAAAATAAATCATAGGCGTTGCATTTAATTTTCAAAAATAAATAAACCCACAACTTGAAAATATTTTTATGACATCATTCACATCCATGACAACATTCACAAATGCAAGGGTTACTTCGTTTATTTAATCTTCCCCATTAAAATAAGTCTATGTGGGTGACTGTGATAAATAAAATGTAGAAGTTGAAAATACTCTAAGATTACTTTCAAATTCATGGCCGCATTCAAGTCATCAGACACTCATTTTTTTAAATTTACGACGTAACCCTTAGCACCTGCATTTTGAAGAATTTCAGATTAATGGGTCCTCAAATAAATACAAGTGCATGTCAGAAAAACAATGTAGAGGTGTATGACATTCAAATTACATGTACTTCTGGGGTATTTCCTCGTCACTGTACTTGCCAGTGATCTGAAAATAGGTTCAAGGTTCTTAGTCAAATGTTCATATTCGGAAGATTTTAAAAAAACTTAAACTAATGGAAAAAAATAAAGTAGGAAGCGAGCGAAATTTTTCCAGTTTTCAGATCGCTGCTACTCACCATTAAATATCATGACATTTGAATTTAAGTTCCACAAAGTACAACCAATGCTTATATTTTTATGTTTTTCCCCCTTTGAAACACAAGGTGTAAGAATTTCATACCCACAATCATGAAGAATTTATCCATGTAGGTAGAAATTATTTTCAATTTTCAATTTTCATTTATTGTTCCAATACCCATTAAGTTTCATAACATTTGGATTCAAACTCCACTTAGTAAGTACAACAAATGGCTTCTTTTTAATACATCGTTTAATTTCAATAATGAAGGCAAAAACTTGATTTCCACATGGATTCTCTAAGTGGAGAAAAAATTGAACTTGCAACTTTTTTTCCCTCCTCCATTGCCATTAAATTTCATGACATTTGGATTCAGGTTTGACATAGTACAGTAAATGATTTTACGTTAAATTTTTTTTCTCTTTCAAAAGTGAAGGCAAGAAATTAATCTCCACGTTGATTCTTCAAGTGGAGATTAATTAGAACTTGCACATTTTTTTCACTCCAGACCTCCACTCGCCATTAAATTTCATGACATTTGGATTCAAGTTCTACTAAGTACAACAAATTCTTGGCTAATTTTTTTATTCGTTCTTTTCTTTCAAAAAAGAGGGCAAGAAATTAATCTCCACATGAATTCTCCAAGTGGAGATTAATTAGAACTTGCACATTTTTTTACTCCTCCACTCGCCATTGAATTTCATGACATTTGGATTTAAGTTCTACTAAGTACAGCAAAGTCATGGATAATTTTTTTATTCATTTTTCTCTTTCAAAAAAGAGGGCAAAAAATTAATCTCCACATGGATTCTCCAAGTGGGAATTATTTACAACTTGCACATTTTTTTACTCCTCCACTCGCCATTGAATTTCATGACATTTGGATTCAAGTTCCACTAAGTACAGTTAATTAGGGGTTTTGGTTCTATTTTTTACTCTTTCAAAAAGAAGGCAAAAAATTAATCTCCACATGGATTCTCCAAGTGGAGATTATTTACAACTTGCACATTTTTTTCACTACTTCACTGGCTAGAACATCTAGTTTGAAATTGAACAACTTGGTTTTTTGGTGTCACAAAGTACTACTTTTATGTGGCGAAACTTGAAATTTATTTTGAATTGAATAGTTGAAGAACACTCACAGGTTCAGCTTCTTTGTGTTTAGGGGCGTTCTTTGTGCTCTTTGTAATCATGAGCCACATAATGACTACAATTTTTTTTTAAACTACGGGGTCCCACACTAATTTCTTCACAATGTACACCTTGTAAATATTTTTCTAGTTACTATCCAGGGAAGCAATACTTTAGAGTTAGGTACTACTATAGTTGAAACTTATGAATTTCTAAAATTACATGCAAATGCAAATAGTTTTAGAAATATTTGTTGCTTGGCTTTTGTGGCTTATAAAATAGCTTAGTGTTTTTTGTTCACACCGAGATTTAAGACACTAGGGCACATATTTTTGTGCTTAGTACCAATAAAAAATGTTTAGAGTATTTTCAACCTTACTTGCACAATTTATTTACTTATTTATTATTTTTAAAATATGAAATTCATGAGGAAAAAAAATGTGCATGATTGTTTAATGCAATCCCCACAATTATGCAAAATCCATGCAAGAATTAAATTATTGCACCTCGTTTAAGAGGAGTTAAGGAAAAAATTAAAAATTATCCGCAGCTGCCCTGTAGTTAGTGGAATTGAATTCTAAATGTTATGAAATTTAATGACCATTTGAGGAAGAAAAAAATGTGCAAGTAGTAAATAATCTGTGCATGCAAAATGAATGTGGGGATGAAATTCTTGCAACTACTATGAACTAAATAATTTCATTTTATTTGTTCATGAAATGAATGCGGTGATGGATTTGAAATTGCTTACTAGAATATGTCCAACTTCTATATTATTTGTTTCCTACCCATGTGCACTTATTTTATGAGTAATGAAATTATGGTTCTCTAAAATACAGGGCGTGGCCCATTTTTCTTTAGTGAAGTACCAAATTAAAAAAAAAAAAAAAAAGAGCAAATGCGGCCACAAATTTGAAAGTGAAGTGTAGATTATGTCTAACTTCTACATTTTTTTTCTACACCCACGCTTCATGAATCATGAAATTATGGTTCTGTGTAATGCATGACTTGATTCTTTTTTGCTGAGTTATATACCAAATTTTAAAAAATGGGTCACGAATTAAAAAATAATTGCCGGCATAATTGCCTTCCATTTCAACAAGTATGGCACTTGAAATCAATGATAACTTCTATGTTGGGCGGTACCATTTGGAATGCATGGCGGCACCTTGTAAATGATTTATCTTAATCATTAAAGCACTTCAAATCAATGATGGCTTGCACATGAAACGGTACAATTAGGAATGCATGGCGGCTCATTGTAAGTGGTTTCTCTCATTATGAATGCTAATGATTTGATATGAATATGGAGTGTCGTGGCCCATACTAGTGAACAAACTCACACTTAATGATTGCGAATTTTTAATCATATTAGTGAGAACTCTAAAATAAAATCGTGTCATATCATTTTCCAAGGTCACTCATATTTTTCTACTAATCAATCAAGTACATAGTAATAATATTCATATGCGTACTCTAGAATACTTACATATAGTTAGTACAGTCATTCACTTTTACATGACATATATAAATTCATTGAAAATGACTATATACTTTTAGAATGATTAAATTGAATAATTTCTATTTTTTGCCATTCAAAACCAAATTAGTGAAGAATAATAGGAATTCTATAAATCAAAGAATGATGCTCATACATTCTAAATTGACGTGTACAATATTAACAATTTCTATGATTTCTGGCATTGAAGATTTTTTGTAAGTACAAGACAGAAATTGTGACTCATATTTGTTTAAGTACAGATTATTTTGTACAATTTAAATAATATATTAGACATTTCATGCAAGAGGGTAATGCAGGGCCCCATTCATTCCCAATTTCTTTTATTGCACAAACAGATGGTTTTGAAATGGATATAAATAGAATATTGATTTTGATTCTGAATCCTAAGACTGTTTACAACTTCCTCAAATTGGAAATGAATGGACATTCTATGTATTTAATGTCCAAGATTATCAAGTTCCATAGATTTTCGTACGTGAATGCTAAAAAAGAAAAACCCTAAACTTCAGAACTTTCTCCGTATTTGGAATCAAAAACAATACTCTATTTGTACCCATTCAATCAATTCAAATCCATCTCCACTGTCTTGCATTACACAAAGTTGGGAATGAACGGGTGCCTTTTGTTGTAATGTCCACAATTAGTGGGAAAGTCTTGAATTTTTGTACGTGAATGCTTTTAAAAAAAATTGACCAAATTCTAAATATTCTTAGGACATGGAATCCAACAAATTATGCCACTTATACCCATAACTTCAAATCCATTTCCACGTGAATTACAGAAAATTGGGTATTGGGAAAAAATGTGGCTATACATTTGAAATTAAAGTTTTACTACATTATTTTGAACTTACATTACATTTTGTCTACATTACATTTGAATGCAAGTGGAGATTTATTTTTTGCCCTTTTTTTGAAAGAGAAAAAAATAGAACCAAAACCTATAATTAACTGTACTTAGTGGAAATTCAATCCAAATGTCATGAACTTTAATGGCAAGTGGAGAAGTGAAAAAAATGTGCAAGTTCCAAATAATTTCCACTTGGATAGTCCATGACTGTGGAGATTAATTTTTTGCCTTCTTCTTGAAAGAGTAAAAAAATAGAACCCAAACCCCTAATTAACTGTACTTAGTGGAACTTGAATCCAAATGTCATTAAATTCAATGGCGAGTGGAGGAGTAAAAAAATGTGCAAGTTGTAAATAATTCCCACTTGGAGAATCCATGTGGAGATTCATTTATTGCCCTCTTTTCTGAAAGTAAAAAACGAGTAAAAAAATTATCCATGACTTTGCTGTACTTCGTGAAACTTGAATCCAAATGTTATGAAATTCAATGGCGAGTGGAGGAGTAAAAAAATGTGCAAGTTGTAAATAATATCCACTTGGAGAATTCATGTGGAAATTAATTTTTTCCCTCTTTTTTGAAAGAGAAAAATGAATAAAAAAATTATCCACGACTTTGCTGTACTTAGTGGAACTTGAATCCAAATGTTATGAAATTCAATGGCAAGTGGAGAAGTGAAAAAAATGTGCAAGTTGTAAATAGTTTCCACTTGGAGAATCCATGTGGAGATTAATTTCTTGCCCTTTTTTTGAAAGAGGAAAAAAATAGAACTAAAAACCATGAACTGTATTTAGTGGAATTTGAATCCAAAGGTCATGAAATTTAATGGCAAGTGGAGGAGTAAAAGAAATGATTGAGGTTCATGTGACTTATAAAGTAATTTTTACAAAATGTGAGGTGTATGTTCGAGCATTATTTTCTGAAAACTTATTTGCTTTTTTTTTGCTTCACCTGTGTATTGGTTTGCTTTTTATTACTTTTTTGGCTTTGGAGTGTGACTTTTAAAATCGCATCAAAAAAAAAGATAGAAAGACTTAAATTACTTTCACAATTTTTGTAGTCATCGTTCGAATCAAACATTAAAATCTTTAAGTCTATAAAGGATTTTGTTGACTTCTGTGTGGAAGACATTAAATCCTTTATTGAAAGTGGGAGTAACAAACTAAGACATTACCCCTTGTTTTGCAAAGTAAATATAGCAAAACAAACCATATTTTGTGCCTTGTTTAGGATAATTATATTCTTAACCCCAAAATGATCCTCCAATTTCCGGAGTTTCTAATAATTTGCTCTAAATTGAAAAAAGTCAACATTTTCATAAGTTGTATCAATTCTTTTTGAATTGTAAGCGTATAAAATCAAACTAGACATGTTAGACATCACATTAGAGAAGTGAAGGTTCAAAACATTGTCTTTTACAGATTGAAAGATTATAAATAATGTTTGGTTATCAAGGTGTTAAATTTGTGAAAGTCATTTGAAGTCTTTTAATTCTCTTTTCACATGTCCAAGACAAGAAGTTGGTCACCCCAAGGTGTTAAATTTGTGAAAGTCATTTGAAGTCTTCCAATTCTCTTTTCACATGTCCAAGACAAAAAGTTGGTCACCCCAAAATATAAGAGTAAAGTGTGTAACATGCATAAATTCAATCAATTTATGACAAGTAACTTAAACCTATTGTATAATTTTTTTAAATGAATTTCTTATATTATTTCTTCTCTAACATGTAGTGTAATTGAAGCTCATTCCCAAGAGCCATGAACACTACAAAAAGTCAAAATTGCAATAGAGATTTGTGCGCAAAATCTTGAATATAGAAATCACATTTGCACATTTTCAGAAACAAATTTTTGAAGCTACAATTGAACTTCAAAAAGAATTTTTCAAAAATATGAACTCCTAAAATGAGTAATTTCAGAATCTTTTATTTAACTTCAAAAATTGGTCGACGAGGACACATTTGGTCTTTAAAGTCATTTTGGGGTTAAACCCTCCTATCCAATTTGGAGTCAATGATTGCAAATATGAATTCAAAATTAAAAAAATTTACGATGTCTCAGAAATTTAACATTCTAGCCTTTTCCCCTTAAAGTAGGCAATTCCAAATGCGCCATTGACCTTAAAGCATCATCTTCAATGTGTGTACATTTCTCAAATCAATTATGCACTTCTATAAAACAAATGCTTCTAGAACCTAACCTTGTTGTTTTTGCGTTTTTTGGTATGTTGAAACTAGGGTTGGAACCTCCTTATAAAAATACATAAGAATTTGAACAGTCTAAAAGTAGTGATTAGGCAAAGTAGCAATTATGGGGGGGGTCACGTAGTAATGGTGGAGACCGGAGCAAGCTCGGTACGGAGGTTCGGTACGCAGGTAGGCTCGGAGATGAGGTTCGGGAAACATACCTCAGGTTCGACGTCATCGTCGGATGGTCGTCGTCCCCGTAGGAAGGCGCCCTCCGTCGTTGTCGACTCACACAGCAGACGAGTTTCAGTCGAGGTACATGTTTTTGAGGCACCAATTGCGAGTTGTACAGCCGACGAGCACGAGCGCGTGTAGTGTGTTTGCGAGTTGTATAGCCGACGAGAGTTGTTTGCGAGTTGTACAGCGCGTGTAGTGTGTTTAGCGGGAGAGGCGGTGGAGAGGCGGCCGTGGGGGACTCGAATTTAGGCAGCAGCAGCTCAGTAAGTGAGCCGAATTTCAAAAGCCAGCAAAGGGGAGCTGCCAATGCGCGTCTCTGTTTGAAGATTACGAGCTTGCGGTAAGTGCCGTGATCTTCGTCGTGAGGGCAGTGCGGTATTTAGGGTTTAGGAGCTGCCTGACTGGTCGCGTCAAAAGTGATTTTTGGAGTTCAGAATGTGCAGTTCCGTCACTTCGCTTTTTTACTTTCGCCCGTCACCCAACTGACTGCATTACACGACGTCTGTTGTTGCAACACAACAATCCGTCAACTCTTGGATGCAAACCCAGGTTTTTGCTCTTAGGCGCCATCACCTTCGCTTGCCCTGTTTTTTGGCCTTTGAATCTGGTGCTTTTGTCTCCCGGGGATCCAATTAATTTTGAAAGGTGTGGACTTGGTTCTCGACGTCTGTCTGTTGAATCTGTACGTGAATCTCGTATGATCTATTGCTTGCTGATGTTGCTGGGGACCCTTTTGTGGATTGTTAGGTGGCTTGAAGTCGTGAGTTTGGGACTGACTGGTTGACGATTTGGGGTCTGCTCGCAATTTCGTCTCCTTGAGTGAGTTGCTCTTGCGTTTCGTCTGAGGTAGAGCGCGTTGTTGGAAGCTCCCCTGTTTCGCTTTGAGGACATTGATGGTGCATTTCTGGTCTGCATGCTATGAAGAAGAATCACAGAATTTGGTCTTGGTTTTGTTAGGGGGTGGACAGATCTGTTTGGAAGTGGCGACATTGGTTAGGTTTTGAGCTCGTTGTGGTGGAATCGCTTTCCGTGGTGTGAAGTTCGTAGCGTGGGAGAGAGAGAGATCTGTGGGGTCTGGTTTTGATTTTGCTACTTGTTATGTGCAATCGGCGTGCAATTTTGTGGGTAGCGTATGTGTGTCTTAGTAATCCACTCCCACCGCTAGAGCAAGAATGTGTCAAAATAGTAGTAACTTCAGAAGAAATGGATGCTTAGATGGGAGAGATGCAAGATGTTTGAGAGGGGTATTAGGGATTCACATCAATCGTAAATTGTTGAATCGATGCTTATTCCGGTTCTTTTCCCGACTTTTTATTCCTCAGTTTAGAATCAGAATTTGGGTGGTTGGGGTTTTTGGGTGTTCCATGTGCACAGTTGTTTTTGTGACATCTCTGTCTAAAGTGGTCAGTGTGTCTTCTTTTGAATTGTCAAGGTTCGCTCTTTTGTACAGTCCTGGAATGAATACACCAATGTTCAGTCTGAACTCATGAGCAAGGAGGTTAATTTCACGTTTTATGACATGGTTGCAGACTGAGAAGGTGCTGGATTCAAACGAGTTTGGGAAGAAGTAGGTGGATGCTTGTAGGCAGGAGTGTCTTTCGTGAACATATTTGTATTTGTTTTCCATTAAGGTTTAGCTTGTCTTTGCAGTGGTCACCGTTTTGCTTGTCTCTGCAGTGGTCTTTCTACGCTAGGAGCATTGTCAATAGGTAGATTAGGGTTTAGTGCGTCCACTTCATATTTTCACAGGCCTCGTAAGGTAGATTAGGGTTTAGTACCTGCAATTCTGATTAATGTAGGCCCGTGATAGGTCTGATATATAGTCGACTTGAGGATACCTTCTAACAAACATTATAAAACGTTGTTGATATCATCGAGTCGAAGATAAACTAGCCCGGAAAGCAATTATCAAATTAGATCAATACTCAAAAGCTTCAATAGAGAGGTTATACTCGACCCGACAATAGGGTCCAAAACTACAGAGAAGCCATCTATTAAAAAAATACTAGGCCTATAAAAACTGAAACCCCAGTACCCCAGAGAGTCATTAGCAGCAAAAAACCAAAGCACATCCCTCAACCGCTGTATAGTCGAGTCGACGATAAGTGACAAAACCAAAAAAATAAGGTCTTGTATGTAATCCAAGTCTCAAACAAAATCAAGAAAATAACGTTACGTCGCAAACCTAAACCAGACAGAGAATTAGAAACCTATACTCGAACCGAGGATAAGCACTTAACCCTTAGCAACCTAAAGAACAAGTAATAGTAGAAAGAGACGTGTAGTACGAAACAACGAAGAGTCGTAAGAGAACCCCAAGTGCTCTACCGTCGACTCGACAATAACTGCCAAAAATCACTGACCAAATGGAGAGGAGACAACCTAAAATACAAAACGAAAGCATCTGAAAAAGTAAAAGAAACCTAGTAAGCAAAAATAAAGGGGCAATAGCTGAAAAAACCAAATTTCCACCTAAAAAACTAGAGAAACAATGCAAAGACGGGAAAAAATGGAATAACCTCCGTAGCACCGCAGAAAATCTAGCACATCCCCAACAAACCTGGGTACGGTCGAATCGAGCATATCCTAGCTAATATTGATTGCGTTTAAACTGCGTTCAGGGCTAAGAAGATGGAAGCTGACGACTCATACAGCTACGCAAGCACCGAGCGCCACCTCGAACCCTTTGTAAACCCACTAAATGACGAGCCGTTCATTTCAGAAATGGAAGGAAGCTACGGAAGTCTCTGGCAGTTCAAAGAGCACATCACAACATGGAGTTTCGGGATGAGCAGGTGGAAAAGCTTTGTGTACCTCAGGTATCGAACAACGGGCCAAACAAAGTACTTGCCGTGGAACATGAACGAGAAGGTCATGCTCATTAGCCACCACCACAAAAACTATGTAGCCATCGTCCTCCGCGAAGTAAACGAAAATGGCGACGCAGGAAAGCACTGCCACACGATCATAATAAACATGTGCTCAAGTCATGCCAAATTCGACCTCAAAAATTTGATGACCTTCCTTGAGGGCTCGCAGATGGACTCCCTCAATGACGAGTTTGACACGCTTGAGTATGTCCCCTGGACGGATACTACAGCACAAGGGAACGCAACCAAGTTGCAGCTGATTTTTCAGACACTCGACCGGTACGCAGGGACCCATGTAGAGCCCCTTCCAGGCGTGGGAGGGAACATCGTCCGAGAACGCCAAGCCCTGAACAGCGCAACACAGCAACCTCTATCCGGAGCCACAGAGGAGAGAAGTCAGGGTACCACACCCAGTCAGAGAAGGTCCGTGTCCCGGAAACGGGACGACACGAATTGCGGTGGGACAGAGACCACCAGAAAGAGGAAGAGGAGCATTTGTGGGGAAACAGTAGGTACTGGGAGCTCCGGATCAGCACTGACACAAGTCAAAGCCGGCACCCCAAAAGAGCCGCTCGAAGAATACCAGAGGCACGCCATAATTCAGAAAGCATTCTGGGCGGAGCACAAGAACTGCTTCCTCTTTGATAACGCTACCCAGAGCGTGGACATCAAGTAGTGCATCATCGCAAGAGACAAGTACGTCATCCGCGCATTGTAGCGGGACTCGATCGACAAGAACAAAGACTTCCTTGTCATGCTTGTCGACATCAGGCAGCGGCAGAAGATTTGCATTACGCCTGTCAACCATAAAAAGGAGTTGCTCATGAACAAGCCTACGTCGTGGGACGCAATCAAGAATATGCAATTCATGATTATAAACGGTCAGCACAGCATCACTGCTTCAAAGGAGTTGCAGGTTTTTGGCTGCGGCCAAGATCGAAAAGTGGAGCTGCAAAGATGGGACGCATACATTGTGTGGACTCAGGATGCCAACAAGTTGTGGAAAATATCCGAGTTCTACAACGCAACTAATCATCTCGAATTTGCGCAGTCCACCTGGGGAAACTAGATAGTCAGCTGCCGAAACATCTGGATCACCTGCAAGCGCCCGACAGACGACCCAAAGGAGAATGCTAACTGGAGGAACAAGTCCGTCTATAATGTTAGCAACTACAAGGTAAATATCTGACCCTATTGTTTATAGTCGGGTCGATGATACAGGCTTACTCCCAACGTCATGTAAATTCTAGGTCTAGTATTGTCTAAATCCTGATCTAACTGTTGACCTTATCCTCAAGTCAACGTTAAGCTGTATTGAGAAACTGAAGAACGAATGTTAGGAATCTGTCGTTCGCTTTTTCTTTGCTCAACAGAACTTCACGGATGCAGTCATCGACAGATATCAGAGCATACATCTAGGTAAAGAGGGCTCGATGGTAAAAGGTCCTTCGGACCTGAAAAATGAAATCCAAATTATGACGCTCCTGGACGACCTCTTTGAGAATTGGAAGATCTTCTTGACAAAGCAGGCCGAAGGCGACATCATTGATCCCGTTACCTTGAAACCCTACAAGGAGGGAAAGCATTACAAAAGGGTCGCTCTGAAGAAGGAGTTCTTCAGGCACGGGGGGCATTTCACGGACTTAGATTTCGGTGTGCAAGCAGAGCATCTCCTTGGCACTACACCAAATCGTAAAGTAGTGTACCCCAAGGTGTCCGTCGGCAAAGCACAAATTCTGGCGGTAGACAACTTGCCAAACCAGGCCTGGGCTGAGCGGCGAAAGCGCAAAAAAGTCATTCGTCAGGACTTGATGGACATCAAGCCTTTGCTGAAGTTCATTGACAGCGGAGAGGACGTCATTGAAACAAACTGGAGGTCCTGGAAGAGAAGGCATCAGTTCACGTCAGGGAGCTGGGATTTTTTGCTGTCGTATCTCAAGCCCGAGTATTACAAAAAGCGACTCACGAATGACGCCTGGACAAAACGTGCGAAGGACCTCAAGAAAGAATTTTCCGAAATCCTTCACATGTTTCAAAGGTTCATGAAGCTGAAGTACCAGCTTCCGGAATAGAAGGGTGGCGTGTAGGTGCGAGGGGTCGACATTATCGCGAAGGCGCTGGTCACGAGCACGCAGTACCGCTATCATGCCCGAGAAGTTCCCTTTGTTGTACTGGATGTAAGAGAGATCCCGAGGCCAAAAGCTACAGACAGAGAAACCAACCTGGATCCTCTCTTTAACTTCCTTTTGGAGAAGTTAGAGCCAAACATGACAGAACCTCAAGTCTGGCTCTTCATCTTGGAGGACAAGGACGACCTCAGCGCCGCCACTTCATTCACAGCTCTGAAGTTGAAGGAGTATGACTACGTCCAGTCCACGTACTACCCATGCAACGCCGAAATGCTCAACAACGTCACGAATCAAGGGAAAGCCCCATCCCAGCCGCTCCTCTTCCTATTTAAGAAAGAGAGCAAGTTTGTGTCAAAAGTTCGTGATTGCGTGAAGACGGAATACCGTGCTCCGGAGGAAACACACGTATACTATAGGGACCCCGCAAGGAACACGGAATCTAAATGGAGAATTTTTCCCAGCGAACTCCGCATGGAGTTCTACCTTGACATCCTGCAGGCTTTCGCCACCCCCGAGGAAAATGTTCTTGGTCTATACATGGGAGCGAAGTTCATGTTGGCAGCAAAGGTTTGTAACATCCACCATTGTGTCACGTATCCTCGAGTCGAGGATAATGATGGTCTCAACACTCTCGTTTATGCGTTCAACAGTTGCTACACTCGACACGAGAATATACATTGTCTTTTTTTTCTGTTTGGCTTTGCCGTTCACACTAGTGGTCCACCTTATACTCAACTCGACGATATTTGCGAGTCTGTGAGCCCGTAACAGTTTGTTAGCCCCAAGTCACGACACTAAACTAACTCCCGATTGACTACTGCAGATGTTCGGGGCGTACTTTTACGGCTTTGTTGACAGAGATGACGTGAAAGGGTACCCTTCGATCGTAGATCTGGCGGCTAGGATGGACAAGAGAGACTTCATGTTCTCCAATTCGCCATACACCTTGACGTACATTGCGCCACCACATCGGGGTTCTGTGGTTGTGAACTCGAGCTCGCCGCCGTCGTCGCCGCCAGCAACTATGGAGTCACCGAACCACATTCCCGAACCAGCACCGCGGGAGATGGAGTCCGTTGGCCCACAAGTATCGACGGATCCTGGAGTGGAGGGCATCGACCAGTACGAGTCGAATACATTCCAAGTCTACGCATGGCTTGCGTTCAATGGATTGTTTGCGGTCGAGCGAACCCCGCTTGCGGCCCAGCTCTCCGCGCCTGCGGTGCGGCCAACCCCGCCTGTGGTCCAAACAACCGAGCATGCTGAAGAAGATGTCGAAACAGACCACGAGTTTGAGGAGCTGCAGTGAGTTGCAGCTGAGTGAGGAACACACGACTCCGAAGCCGACCCATCGAACGAGATGGATCCGCCAAATCCGATCGTCACAGAAGACTACAGCTTCCTCGACGATCCCAACGTTCCGGAATGGCTCAAGAGGAAGCATAGGGCACTGCATGCGAAAGTAGTCGAAGTAAGCGACATTGAGGAGGGAGACGTGCGGCACGAATCGGACGATGACGACAAGTCCGATGGCGAGGGCGGGCCACCCGACATCGAGGGCACGCAGTCGCAGGAGACGCAGGGCACTCTGACGCAAGGCACACAAGACACGCAGTCGCAGGAGATCACGCCTAGTAGTGAGCCTGCTGCCCCCGTGGACCCAAGCTTGACGCCTCTCGGACCCGTGAAGAAAGAAAAAGGTTGGTGGCAAGCAGAGGACGATGCCAGGACCCGGAGGCTGGAGAGGAAGGCTGCGAGGGAGGCGAAAGATAAGGAGATGGCTGACAAATTGGAGGCTTCAAATAAGAAGATCGTTGCGGTTCAAGCAGAATCTGCAAAGCAGATTGCGCTTCTTGAGGCTAAATTTGCTCGATTTGAATCCCTTTTCATGTCTCAGCAGGCTCAAGAGACTCAACAGACTTAGCCTAGTCAGACGGTGAGCCTTCAGATTTCAGTACCCGTTGCTCCACCTCAGCAGCGATCTGTGTCTGCGCCTGCACAAGGCGTGTCACACCAGGTGAGGCAGCTCGTGTCTAAGCTACCGGATCCTCGACCCGACGATATTGGCAACGTGGTGCCTCTCGCCCACGTAGACTTGGTGACCTCTACGCCCACGTCCCAGGTTCTGACATTCGCCTCTCTGGATCAGTCTGAATTCGGGGTTGTCAGTCAGGAGGAGGCCAATCTTCCTCAGCCACTTGCAATGGGACCGACGGGGGAGGGACATCGTCGAGTCGATGATAACTCAGCAAGGGGCGCCCAGCCTCGGACTAAGGCATTGGCAGTGGAAGGGATAGCGTGCCATACTTCCAGGCAAGATGTGGGTCCTCTGGAGTTGCCAGTTCCTCTAGAGGAAGAGCAAGTTGACTACGGCGATCTGGAGGACATCGTCGACACGACGATGGCGGACACGCCTGCGGTCGAAGGGGTTCAAGAGGGTGTGATTCCGCAGCCGGTAGAATCCGCTCAGGTACAACCTGTTGACCCTCATGATTTCGATTGAGTCCAAAACACCTAGAGTTCGAGTCAATTGTGTTGTGTATGTGTTTTGGTCGCTCATTCAAATCCATACTGCTTGACAGGATGGCGTGGCCACTCCTTGATTGCTTGGCGCTGACGGCGGAACCGTCTGCGACTGCGTTGTGTGTAGTCTAGTGTAGCATAATGTTAAGTGTACAGCTCTGTCGCGACATAGAAGACAGCAAAATTTTGCGGATGTGTTATGTAAATTTTGTTAATAAAATATACGAGATTCAATATCAAAAATGGACCATGGTCTAATTGTATTGCACTGTCATTGTTTCTTGCTCAGCCCAAAAAAATTAAGAGCGTGCACCGTCCGCTGCCTGTGAAAGCCCTTCCTAACGGGAGACCGCAATCGATGTGTGGCATTCAATCCATTTCCCCTCTCTCTGGCTCTCCCACTTCTGCGTTTAAACAGGTAACTCCATTTTCTCTGTTGTTTTGATGTAATCAGGTAGAGTCGCAAGGCGGGAGAGAGATCGTGCCAAAAAATGTGCCGCCTGTACTGCCGCAACCGAGGAGGAAGTGGCTGAACATTGTCTTCGACCTGAACGGGGTGCTCTGCCAAGTGGGGACCAAGGACTTTGGAATGCAACCTCAATACAAAGCCCACAAGGTCCAGGACAATGTTCTCTGCCATAGAAACCCGATGATCATCAGACCAAAGGCGGTATTCGCCCGGAAAAATGTCGCCGAATTCCTCCGAGAGGTCTTGAACATCGCGGATAGGGTTCTAGTGTGGACCTCGATGGTCAAGTCCAACGCGGAACCGATAGCGGCACACATATTCAGTCATTGTAGGGCCCCCTTCGATGTCTTGGCCCAAAGTGAGTGCAGAAAGATAGAGGTCACTCGGGGGAGGTATTATCACTACGGTGCGAAAGTCGTCTTCACGAAGGTCCTGTCCGAGACGCTGTTCCTCAATCCCAGTGGGAACACGACTTTCTCCGCGGACAACACCCTTCTCATTGACAACACTCCTCACAAGTGTATATGCAATGAGAGGGGGAACTCGATTATTCTCGAAACTTGGAATCACGAGAAGCGGAGGGACAACTTCCTCATGGGAGACCTCTTGCCGTGGCTCAGGCGTCTCGTCTCAGAAGTCCAACCGGGTAGATTACGGGAGTACGTAGAGGCCAATCAGATCGGGGAGGCGCCGCTCTTCCCTAATGACTATCGTTACCAAGAAGTCACCAATGAGATGAGAAAGTCGGCGACGAACATGGGGGCGTGTTACGTACTTCCGTCGGATAACGTAGTCATAGAGCGGCGTGGTCATGCTAGGAGTTAGACTAACGTGCGAGGCCGGATCGAACCGTATTGGCATTTTGTATTTCGTAATATTGTATCAGCTGTACATTCATTTGTAAATAATATATTGAGTTCACATTTCAAAAATACCTTTTGTTTTCCATGGGTTTCTTATTTTCTGGGTTCAGTTTGTCTGGGATATGGAGGACAATGGCTGGCATTGTCTCGTAAATTGACGTGCAATTCCGTTCAGGTTCCAGACGATTTTGAGAAAATTTGGGCCTTGAAGCAGAGGCTGACGCGGAGCCTCTTGTCCGGGTCTGAGAAGTCGCTCTCCAGTTGTAGCGAATCCGAGGGAGGGAGTTGTGGACCCGCGCCGGTTTCGAAGCCCTACATGCTGCGCTCCGCCGCAAATGCCGCATCCGCGGCCATAGACTACTCCAAGGGGGACGTTGAGGATGGCGTTGTGGACAGTCCCCCGAATCGAGGGCCGGTCAGGACACCCATCTGCTCCCTGTCCTCGCTGAAGAGGACATCGTCGGCCCGAGGAGGGTCGTTCTCGCCGGCTCCGCGGACGGAGGCCGCAACCAATCAGAAATTGAGCCTCCCGATCGACGAGGGTGTGGGACATCCTCGACTCGAAGATGCTGTTGTCGTGCCGCTTGTGCCGCGACTCGCTGAATCCCGCGATATCCAAACAGGTTCTCAATCTGGGGATTTTAAAAAGGCTGAGCATGTCACTGCACAGGGTGCAACTAGCTTACCTCGGCTCGACGATTGTCGCCGACATCCTTCGTCATCTATTGGAACAAGACGACTACTTTCCGTGGACGGCATTCACACTCAAAGGTATCTTCGAGATCGGCGGCAATCTCTGAGCTCCACATCAACTGGATCTGAACGACCGTACATAAGCAATGCCAATATTCTGTTATCGAGACCGCCTCCTCGGCAGTCGAAGTCTCTTTCCACCTCAGAGGTTTCGCAAAGTGCAAGTAAGCCGAAGCGGAAGGATCGGGGTGTGGACATGGATGGTGCGCTCAATTGTCACTATCCGCACTATCCTTCTCGACGCGAGGAAATCATAAGAGGCCGCGAGAAACAAAAGGTGTTGGAGGCAGCAAAGAGCAACTGTACAACCAATACTGATAAGTAGATAGGAAAACACAAGTTTTTGAAGTCCTCGTATTTTGTATCGAGGCCCTCGGCTTTCGAGCCTCCTTTACTATTAATAGCATATCCAATAGAATACAGTTGGGATAAAAGATTTACAGAAATAGAGTGCTTTTTGTATAGTGAGCCTCCTCGATCCTACAACGAGTCGAAGTAAAAATTTAGCGGTTAGTACATAATTTGTTCACTTCACAAAATATTCTCAGCAAAATTAGAGTCATACTCTTTTTGTAATGAAATTCTCGAGTTACTCGAGCGTACTAAATGTAAATGGACTCTCTCTTCCATCTCTTGTGTACTTTGTGGCTGAACATTTGGAACAACATGTCTTGTCTTCTAATTTAGTGATGTAATTCCAGTTCTTCGTTTGGAGTCAGTAGGGCAAATCCTTCATGAGGCTATCTTGCTTGTAATTTGGGCTTTATTTATCGTTGGGTTCAACGCCTACTGAATCAAGGAAGCTTCGCATCCGGTTTTCAAAGTCTCAAAATGACCACTTTGTCTCAATTTAACGAATAAGGCCTTAATGTGACTCTCTTCAATGACATTTATTAGTCACTAACACAAAACATATCACAATGAATCACTTTATGAATATATATTTACACACGTCAATAGGGACTATATTCTTAACAATAATGTAAAGATGGTTCTATTGGGTTGCAAATAGCCTCCAACAACTTTGTTCAAGCTTTCAGTGCTTGTATATACAATCAAAGAAAGGAAAAGTTAATTTTTAGTGAATAAACAATAAAGCTCAATTTTTAAAGGTTTATGGCAATATAAAATATGTAGCATAAGTTTAAGGTAAGAATACAAACAATGTTGATGGATGGAACAAGAAGAAAAAGGCAACAACTGCTAGGAGGTGAGAACAAGCCAGAGTTAAGATGGAACAAGAAACAAAAAAAAAACACTAAGAGACAACAGGAAAAAAAATAAAAATTAAGATGCAACAAGAAGAAACAAAAAAAACAAGTACTAAGAAGCAATAAGAAGCAAGAATTAAGATGCAACAAGAAAAAACAAAAATACAAGAATTGAATGTTAAAAAATCATCTAGAAAGTTCCGCTCATTGTTTCATTCATTTAGATGATTCTAGTGAATATTCATCCATGTTTTTCATTGATCATTTTGTATGTAATCTCTCGTATGGGATTGTATTATAATCTATTTTTGTTAATACAAGTTGAATTCTACTTGAGCTTCCTAAGTTGTTTAGTTTATCTAAGCGATTTCACAACATGGTATCAAAGTGATAGAATTTTAAATTGTTGGAGTCTAAAAATGTAACAACCTAAGAGGAGAGAAGGTCTACAATAAAAAAAATGAAAGACACATAGCGTGATCGATAGAATATTAATGTTGAATATAGTCTGCTACTAACAATTGGAGAGAAAGTTAAGAAAAATACAATATAAGCGACACCAAGAATGTTTCTGTAGGGAATACTAACAAATTGAATGGAATAGGAAATCATTATGCTTACAGTCTTAAGACGAGGGCAATCTTAAGGAAAGAAAATTGGTGGACTATCACAAAGGCGGAAGTCACACTTGAAGTCTTCCCAGCACAAATCGGTAGAAGAAATTAAATACTAGTCCAGCTTGAAACAACAAAGGCTAGTGCATTATTTGCTATTATGCTTTTTGTCAACAATAATTTAGTAGACATTGTAGCTTCTTATACTAGCCCTGCGTAGGCTTGGGCTGCTTTGAAAGCGACTCATTAGTAAGATAATCAACCACAAATTTCCATTCTTATGAGTCAATTCCAATTCATTTTGACTTTCTGAAGGCAACCCTGTAGAAGATTATATAAAAAAGACATGGGAGCTTAAAAATTGTCTTACAAGCATGAGGGTCGGAGGTAGCTTTTGACAAAACTATGGTACAACTTGTACTCAACAAGTTGCCATGCAGCTATGACAGCACCATTTAAACACTTACTCGTTTCAACGTAGCTACAACTTTCAAAAAAGTTGCATCCAAGTTCCTTGCAAAGTCTCATCATCTAGACCATCAAGCATTGCAGCTTGGCAATCAAGGGGCATTAGTAGCGAGTTTCAACCCAAAAACAATTGTACAAGGAAACCCAAAAGCTATCAAGGCCGATCTTAAAGAAGGCCATTCTATCTATTAGGAGGTTATGGGTGATTGCAAGAAAGACTGGTACTATTTTGCGTCACAATTGAAGTGACGGACTTGTCATTGGCTATAATTTTTGAAGCATGAGCTTGATTAACTTGAAATTTTTATTGGAGATATCTAACTTGATAATATTTAGATTCCTTATTTTTCAAAAAAATTCAAAAATCATTTTATATTTAAATTTAAATTTAGCAAATTTGTCACACTTTGCGGTTTAGGATTTTTTAGTACTGGGGAGTATCCAAAATTAATGATCTAAAGTTGAAATTTTTGTGGTCTATTTCCATAGAAGGAAGTCATATTTCTGCCACAGGAAATTTAAAAATATTTTATTTTATGTCCTCCACATGCGTGCAAACAGGGCTTCCTTGCGCGCGCATTTCTAAACATTGAAGATGGTTTTAAGATCATTCTTTTGGTGAAATCTCCACATCATAAAGTTCTCCCAAATTGAAATCTTTTAGTTTTTTTAAAAGTTGTTTTTCCTATTTTTTACAAATAAAAATGTGAAAATAACTATTTTTTTGAGATTTTGCACTTTTCTAGTTCTCCTACTTAGAGATTTTTCTATGCTTTTCCTTCATAGTTTACCTTCTTCTCAAAGGTATGTACATTAAAAATATTCTTCACATTTAAAAAAATATATATATATTAATTATACGATACTCTCGAAAAAAAATGAGTATTATGGAAAACACTACAAAAAACGGGTGGTGTTTCTTGCAATGACCCTTATCCACCATTCTTAGGACGTACAAGCTATCCAAGAACAAAATTGCCACTTGTATTCATCAATTGTAGTAAAATAGGCCATTTAACAAGAGAATAGCCGATAGAGGTATTATTATAGCATATTTTAACAATAAAAAGTGTGTTTTATAACCAAGGTTTTTTATAATACAAGAAACAAAAGAATTGTGGTTGAGGAATTCCGCAACAAAAACAATGGATTGTACAAACTGTCAACACTCAATTTAGAAGTCACAACAAATGTGGCCTAGAGTGATATTGACGTGCAATACAATCATGGCATTACAAAATGGATCATATTGATTATAATAGATTACACAAAATTGTAGCAAATGTACTGGCTTTGGATATGCCGTATATACCAATTTATCATGAGATTTGTGCACATTGCCAAATTGAGAAACAAGTCAGAGAAAGTTTCCTAAATCACAACACTTCAAGGGCCTGAACATTAATGGAACCATTACATCTTGATCTATGTAGACCCTAACTTGTTTCATCACTCGGTGCATTGGAATATTTTATGGTAATTATCAATGACTACAACCAATGTACTTGGGTTAAATTCCTTTGCCACAAATCCAAAGCATGTGAGCAGTTCAAAGTATTTAAACGTATGATCAAACTTTAATTGAGTAGATGTATGCGCACACTACGCAATGATCGAGATGGAGAATTTCTCTCCACGAACTTTTCAATATTATGCACAAAGTTTGGAATTGAAAGACAAATGACAAATACAAATACTCTAAAGCAAAACAAAATAGCGGAAAGAACAAAAAAAAAAACTCCTAGAAGTGGTGAGGATTATATTAGTACTTACATCAACTCCATGATTTTTGTGGACCGAGGCCATTAACACTGCAGTATTTTTCACCAATCGCTCATCAACTATAGTAAATTTGTAGGTAACACTTTTTAGAGTCTCTTTGAAAAAATCTTTAACATTTCCTTTTTATGTGTCTTTGGATCCAAAGTCTACATTTGGATAGAAAAAACTCAACGTGATAAGTTGGATGCCAAGACAAAACTTGGTCTATTTCTAAGGTATGATGATCAGAGTAAAGAATTTCAAATCTGGATTTCTAACGAGCAAAAAGTAGTCCTATCCTGCAATGTCAAATTCAATGAATCAAACATAATGACAAAACCTTCAATATGTCGTTACCTACCATGACTCCATCTAGTACAAATAGTATATCCAACAACAGAGAGATTATATAATTATTACCTTCATTGCTCTCCAAAATAGATTCCTCACATCTACTACAATAGTACTTACCTCAACAATCCTTAGTAACGTTACCAATCCAACCGGACAATAACTCAAAGACAACTGTACTAGTTAAATTTTTAATAGGTAGACCCATATAGGAAGCGCTAGTTGCCAATATACAACAACAAATTCCTACAGCTCGGCTGCACCCAGCCCGTGTTAGGAAACCATTGGTCATGCTCAAAGATTCTTATACCTATTCAATAGAACCTACAACAATGGCTCAAATATTTCCGCCCTCCAATGAATTTTTAAACCTCGTTGAACTTATAGAGAATAATTGTTTTTTTGGAGTTATTGATGAGCCTTTTGAACCTCTTATATTTTCAGAGGCTAACAACCATCTAGGTTGGAGAGTGACTATGAAATCCAAATGAAGGTCATTCTTAAAAAACTGTACATGGGACTTGTGTGACTTACCTCCAGGTGTTAAACTAGTGACAACCAAATAGACTTATCAGACAAAAAGCATAGATTTTGACAAAGTATTTGCTCTAGTGGCAAAATAGAAGGTAGTCCGCATGGCTGTAGCTTTAATAGTTAGCAATGACTAGATACTTGTGCATCTAGACGTTGTGACAACTTTCTCAAACAGAGATTTAAGTATATAATTTTCATGGAGGTTCTTGAAGGATTTTGAAACGCTTCAATAACAAACAAAGAATGTATCTACACTCAAGAAGTCATTATATAGATTGTGCTAGTCACCTTGAACTTGGTTTCAAAAAATAAACGGCTTCTTAACATAACAAGGACTATTGCACACAAAGGTTGGCTCCAGTCTTTTTTACATTACAAACAGCAAAGGAATTATTATTCTTATCTTGTATGTGGATGATTTCTTAGTGACTGGATTTGATAGCAATGAGATTCATAGTCTTAAATGAAAACTCATGTTCCGTTTTGAAATGACTGATTTGGGTGATGGTAACTATTACCTAGGCTTGGAGTTCATTTGTTCCAATCAAGATATCTTCTTGTCTCAGAAGACTTATGCATCTCAAATTTTTGAGGAATTTAATATGTTAGAATGAACACCTGCTACACTACTGATGCATGAATTTTTGCACCTCGGAGCAGAAGAAGAATCACCAAGGGTGAATGCAAGAAAATTTTAGCACCTAGTAGACATGCTCATTTATTTAGTGAATACAAAGCCCAAAATTTTCTATGCAATGAGAGTATTGAGAAGATTCATGTACGATCTACGAGTGCCACACGAATGTTGCAAACCATGTTCTTATATACATCAAAAGAGACCTACATTTTGGTATATTTTATCAAAAAAATCACACTATTTTAATTCTTAATTACAATGATGTCGATTGGAGGAACTGCAAGATAGATAAAAAATCAATAACGTGGTGGGTCTTCAATTTGACATGAGGACCCATTTTATGATCCTTGAAAAAAAAAACATTATTGTAGTATCATCAACCGACGCCAAAGTAAAAGTACTTACAAATGGCATACAAGGGGCAATATGGTGACATATACTATTGACAAAAATTCAAAGACTCTTACCAAACCCTATTACAATGTTTTGTGACAACCAAAATACATTCAAAGCTGCCAAGAATTTGGTGTATTATGAACAATTAAAGCTTATAGAGCTATGGCTTCATTTCATTAGAAAGAATATTGTAGCTAGTATAGTAGAGACGATATATATTCCAACGCTTGATCAAATTGTTGATATTCTAACTAATCTACTAGGCAAGTAGAGATAATTGAAACTAAGAGATGAGATGGGTATTCATAGCATCAGTTCCTTACATGATCACTAAAGAAGACAAAAGATATTGTTTGGCATCCTCTTGGTATCAAAAGCTATGATACTCAAAATTATTGAATCTTCTTATTTCTTTTTCACACTCGGGTTAGCTGTAATAAAGTTTAGGATTAAATTCTTGTCTCACCACATAGTATCGGCACCTAGATAAAGAGATGCCCATTTATTTTTAATCAATTGCATGAAGTTTGTACATCATTGATGTTTGACTTTCAATGCAACAATGGTACAGCAAAAACCTTGTTAGAAAAAAAGCTTAAATGGGTCATTGCAAGAAAGGGTGGTCCTATTTCCCGTCACAATGGGAGTGATTTTTTTGTTTTCTTCTATAATTTTTGATGCACGAGTCCAATGAACATGAAATTTTTATTGGAGATGCCTAACTTAATGGTAATCAGATCCCTTATTTTTTAGAAATAAAAAAAAATCATTTTATATTTAAAAATCATTTTTACTAATATGTCACAGTGTAAGGTTTAGAGGTTTTTACTACGTTAGGAGTCCCCAAATTTAATGATCTGGAGCTGAAATTTTCATGGTCTATTTGAATAGTAGGAAATCATATTCCTACCAAAGGGAATCTAGAAATATTTTATTTTGTGTCCTCCACATGAGTGCAAACAGCACTCTCATTACGCGCAGTTTCTGAACAATGAAGATGGTTTTAAGATTGATTTTTTGGTGAAATCTCATCACTATGAACTCTTTCCAAATGGACAATTTTTAGTTTTTTTTAAAATTTCTTTTCCTATTTTTTACAAATTAAAATGTGAAATTACAGTGACCGGTCCTATTTTCATGAGATTCAGGGCTTTTCTAGTTCGCCTACTTAGAGAATTTTTCTAAGCTTTTCCTTCCTAGGGTACCTCCTTCTTAAAGGTATATACATTAAACATATTTTTTACATTTTAAAAAAATTGAATTTCTAATTTTAAATTACTCCCGAAAGAAAAAATGAGTCCTGTGGGAAACGCTACGCTTTTTGAACACCCTTCCTTGCAACGGTCCAAATCTACAAAGGCTACAGATACCTCCATGGATTATTTTTCATGATTGGAACAGTCTTCTGAAGATTATGTAGCAACATTGGTGCACCTTATCAATTTGCTGCTCAGATCTCTTGACAAGGACAACAATAGCGACAACAAAGATGGCACTTTCTATCTTGGTTTTACTCAATGAACCACTAAAACAATCTCTACAAAACCTTTGGAAATTAGAATGAATTGCAAATAAAAGATGAAGATGGGTAGTTTGCTAATAAACAGATTGAACAGATAATTTTGATAAAAAGATTGTAGGGTTTAGGATAAAAAGTAAAAAAGATCTATTTAATCAATTATGGAAAAATTTATGAATCATGGACATTCTTTATAATTGAAAATGTATTTGTTGGCAACTAATATTTATCTATTTTTTAATTTTATTCTCAATTAATTTATTCCAAAATAATGAATTTGATCCGTTTAGGATTCAAAGTCTACATTTGGACTACATAAATATATATCATGTTTTTGTTGTTTTACTACAAATATAATATTAATTCTAAAGTATGAATTTGTCTATAATTACTCAGTTAAATAGAAATTTATTTGCATATTCTAATTCTACCTTAGAGCTATCAATATTTTTATTTTTTTAATATTAAACCTATTATTAACTCAACATTTTTTTGAATGATAAAAAATTATGTATTTTGAAAAAAAAATTCTAAGGATCTAAACTCAATTTTTTACAATAAAAAAAATGAAATATAATTATTAAATTTTTTTCAAATTCATTAGATTAAAAAAAAAATGTAAGTGTATAAGTTACATGGAAATTTATTTCCTTACTTTGAATACAAACCTCTTACAATGTATATGGTTAAAGTTTTTTTTAGCTTTTTTTGTATATTTATAAGACAATAGAATCAATCCTAAAGTAAATATAATATTGACTAGGAACCAAAGTTTAGAAAAAAATACAAGATCAAACTTTTTGAAGCAAAAAGATTCAAGTTGGTACCATGTTTATTTAATACTATTCTTAGCAAAACTTTCTTCTAAGACCTATGTACAAATGAAAGACAAACTTTACAATCAAAAAGTAGTTACTGCTCTCCTATCTTGTCATAGATCTCTAATACATTTTTATAAATTGTCTAAAGCAAACCACAATGGCTTCTCTTATAAAAAAATAAAGACATATATATATATACACAATAGCTAAATTTAATTTAAAGTGCATTGCTAAAGGATGGTCAATTAAGCTATGAATTTGGTGTCTATTCAACATCAAATGCATTGCAAAAATTCTAAAAGACAACACTACAAGTTTATTTCTTTGATTTTTCAGAAGATTATCACCTCTACCATTATCAAAAGTTACAAAGATTCAAAAGCAAATTAATTTGGTATCTATGAAAAGTATTTGAAGAATATCACCCCTTTAGAACGAGGGTTGCTATTATGTGAGCATAGGAGTGTAAGCCCATGAGCCTAGAATACTACACACCTATGTTATAGGTGTATATACTATAAAAATAGTCTATGATTATAGGATATATATGTTACAAATATCCATATTATAGGTGTTTATGATACATACACCTTCTATAATGTGTGGTATCTATATTATAGGTACCTATATTGTAGGCTCAATGCTCACAAGCTCACATTCTTGGGCTCACATACTAGCACCGTTGCCTTTAGAACCAAAAACCAATGGGCAGATGATAAACATTTTTCAAACCTTATATGAAAATTTTATTTGATAAATGAAGTTCATCCAAGTATTTTAAAAAAGTGTCATTTGTCTACTCTTGTTGTGCCTTGTTGTGCCTAGCTTTGTTGCTCAATGCTTCATTATTGGTATATAAGATCCTATATTAGTTAAAGTTACAAACTTACAGTCAAACAAAAACAAAAACTTGCAAAAACAAATAAATTTCCATCTAAATTTTTGTAGAGCCAAAATCTATTTTATCTCAAAGCTTTGGATCTAATTTCTCCTTTTACCTAAGGGTCTCTTATTTAGAAGTTAAGAATGCAAAAAAAATCACATCTATATGATTTTTGTTTTTCTTTCTACCATGGATATCAATGCTATAAAAAATTAAAGTAATGAAGTTCCAAAACATTTTTTTTTGTCTTTTACTAAAAAAAATCTTAGCCTTTACAACAATGAAAACAAAGATTATGTATCATAAATAACTCCTCTCACTAGTAGAAAACAAGGCCAAATGTAACTAGTAAGAAAATGATTGGTCACTAAAAAGCAACTGAACAATGACTTCTATTCATTAAAATGGAGCCAAAGAAAATGCATCGCAAGTTGTAGTCATTTTGCAGTAACTCACATGAGTAGTGGATGACATTTGGATGAGACTAGCAACAAGAATTGGTGTCATCTATAGTTCAATCTATGTTATGTGGCCCTGTTACTAATGCGAATTGTGTGGAGTCATACTTGAGTTGTGCTGTCATAAATTGATCTCAATAAATGACTACGGTAGAACAAAGGAATGACTAACTATGGGACACTGTAGAGATTGAATTTATTAAATTTATTATTAGCACCTCTATAAAGGATTGTTTGCATTGTAGTCATTTTTAAGTGACAAACTGATTGCTAGATGGACGGCTTAGATGGATGGATTAGATGGATAGCTTAGATGGATGGATTAGATGGATGGCTTAGATGGATGGATCAAATGGATGGATCAAACTGTATCTCAACAACAAATGGATGGCTCAGATTTTAGGTCAGCCGCCACATTTTAGGTCAGCCGCCCTTCTACTTCTACGATGGCTGACATATGGTATGTTGTAATTGCGTTTCATTTGTTAGTCATTGATTAGTTTTTGTTCAGTCATTATGTAGTCATTATTTAGTCATAGAACACATTGTGACGTGGTAGTTGTAGATTGCAGCTACAGCTGCTGAAGATGAACGATGGAGATTTTGGCTCTCTCATTTATAGTTAGGTTTAGGTTAGCCGCCGCCGCCTCTTCTTTAGTGCATCTTCTTCTTCTTCTTCTTCTTCTTCTTCTTCTTCGGCAAATTGTTTAATTTTAGTTCTAAAAATTATACAACAATTTTCCATGTGAAGTTTATGCTAGATGTTTAAAACATGTCATGGTATGGTTTTTTGTCTATTAACCATTAATGATTAGATCTTTACTTACCTATTCCCCATAGTGTATGATATGTCCCAATTTCTTCAAAGCACATATTTGGTAATGGTATATACATGTATCCATTTCCTAGTATTGATATTTCAATATGAATTAAATTTAAAATTCCTAAAGTGGCAATATTTCAATATTTCAATATTTTAATATTTTCATACTTTTACTAATTTTTATTTGGCATTAGAAGTAAACAAATTCTCTATGGCTTTGTCTCATTTGAGAAATTTACCTATAAGGTCCCTTCTCTGCATATGACTTTCAATTTTCTCATCAGGTAGGATTTATATTTTATTCTTGAATATCTATGCAAAATCAAGTGTGATGGGCTACTTCCCACCCACCCACCCACTATGGGTGCGGCCTTGATGGTTACTTTACTATCCACATTTGCCACTACTTTGGCTGGGAGTTATTTCCAACTACCCAAATCAATTATCTGGTGTTCTTTTCCCTCCAATTAGGTTTAGCATAAGACGGCCGCCCACATTCTATTTGCCTCACTTCTCGTGACTTTGGCTGTGGCGGTTCTATCTTGGAGCGATTGATCTCATTTTGTGCTTGTCTCTTGGGCTTCTACCTTGTGGGAAGAATGGCAAAGGTCTCCTAGCGTTTTGCATCTTTGTAGATTGTGTTTGGATTTTGTTGTGACTATGATGCAATTTACTTTGTGACCTGTTTTACTAGTTCCTGGTTTTGTTTTTGTTGGGTTTGCGACATAGATAGCAATTGGTTGTTGCTGGAGACACCTCGTGCATCCTCACTGACTTCACATTTGTTTGTGTTGTGTTTGGGACGGGCACAGGTGAGGCACAACCTTCAAATCCGGTTTTCACAACATGGAATTAGTGCAAGTTTTTGGTTAAACAAGCACATGGACTTATCTTGATGGGATTTTTTATCCTATGTTTGATGCTTATGAATAGACATTGATGGGTTACAAGCACTTCTTGGAGATTACAGTTACGTTACTATTTGTTTGGAGATCTCTAAATTTAGCTCTAGGGATATCCAAAATCTCAAATTTATGTATTTGTGATGTGATTCACAATAAGGCAAAAAGTTTAGTGTTGACAAAGGTGAAGCCCTGTTACAGGGGTGTTTCAGTTTAGTCCCTTCTTTTTTCTCAAACCACACAGGTGTGGTGAGCACCTGTCTCCACTTTTGAATTTACTGAGCTACTTGCCTCTCATCAAATCTGGCAACTAACATGACTGGGAGTTTTGTCACGTAGGAATTTCAAACATGCTGGGCCCCAGAATTATCGGCTCTGGGCTACACCGACCCTCTGCCAAGCCCCTCTCCGGCAGTACAATCTGTATTATGCACCATCGCTGAGCCGGAAATACACACCTTCGTTCAAGAAACAGACAATGCTGCTTTACTTGATCGGGATGAGGAGGGTGAGCCTGCACCGCTACTCCTCACCACATTAGATCTCTCTCACTGGACGGCGATAATGATGGCAGCCATCAGCGACAAAACCAAGGGACTGGAGCGACTCAGGGAAGCGCATCAAGCGTTGGGCCCACTCCTCGAAAGAGACGAGATGGAGTTTGTCGAAGCCTCGGGGAACACGCGTCGCGTGGAAGTCGCGCTGCGGCAGGCAAATCCTCATGAAGAATGGGCCGACTTACCTCCGACGGTCGACTTGGCGCAGACTTCGCAAGGCAGTTCCAATCCCGGTCTGCATCCGCTACTCGCCAAGTTAAACATCGCCCCTGCACACAAAGCAGCAATTGAAGACTTATCCGATTCTATTATCACCACCCAATCTGAGAAGGAAATGGCGTCACTCGATACTGCTGGTAAGGGTCCTGCAATCCCTTTTCTCCCACAACGCGCAGTAGAAGAGCAACTGGCATGCAAGGGTCACCGCACCTGGTGCCTACCAAATATAAACTTGCTTGCACCAATATCTGTTCATATGTGGAAACTTTGGGCAGATTTGAGTGACAAGGAAGTTCAGCTCTGTGAGGAAAAGGCACTCAGTTGCACTGGTCTCATTGAGAAACCTGTGGAAATGGTCAATGCTTTTCCTATTGCATTGTATGACCATCACAAGTGCACTACTACAGCTATAAATGTCCATACCAAGTTGGATGTTCTTACGTGTGCTCCAAGGAGTCCTAAGTTTACTTCCCAACTTTGGAATTGCCAAAGGCCTTATATTAGATGTAAGTGCAGCCAAAACGCCAAGAGTGGCTGCAAAGGAAATATGCTGTGGTTTGATCACAGTATTTGGTTCTTGATCAACAATTTGCCTAAATTCTTTCCTGACTGCACATATCCGTCATTACAATCCAAGTACGGGGCGTTCTTGACGTGGATGAAGGGAGCGGCTAAGTTTGCAGTCAAACAGCAGATCACTTTCATTGAGGTACGAAAGCTTATGAACACTGCCGCTTTGGAATTTGCTACTGA
Organism: Pseudisothecium myosuroides; assembly: GCA_951799445.1. Classification (NCBI taxonomy): domain Eukaryota; kingdom Viridiplantae; phylum Streptophyta; class Bryopsida; order Hypnales; family Lembophyllaceae; genus Pseudisothecium; species Pseudisothecium myosuroides. The sequence goes on from OX637289.1 coordinate 15,693,699, forward strand.
CGCATCGCAAAAGTTACTTGCGAAGCACTACGATGCTCCTGGAGCGCGTAAAGTAGAACGCTTGTTCAAACCGGTTGCTTTCTCCGTCGACACTGCGCCGACACCTCCACAGAAGAGAAGGCGCATTAATATGAACGTTTCCGCAATCCCAGATCAGCAACAGACTCATCAGCGAACTCCAAACAACTATCAGAATCGTAGTGGTGGACGCGGTGGTGCTCGCCCCAACGGTGGGAGAGGAAATTACAATCGGAATTATCGATCGCCTGGAGGATTCCAAATATTCGATGCTCACACACCGAGTCACACACCCCGTGTGGAAAATTCTCCTTTGTCTGCTCGATCGGAATACCAGCGCAATGAGCTTGCTATCTCCACGCACAGCTCTGGCGACTCTCGTCCTAAACCAAGACTTCCCATTCAGGGACGTATCTTAAACTGGGACAACATTTGACGTATCAATCCGATCCTATCAAGGTCGATGATACCAGTTCGACCGGCTTCTAGTTCTTTTCTCTTATCAAAGCTATATAAGCTTTTTTTCCCAGTATATTTTGATCGCCCTCTCAGTACGCTGAAGATCAGCCTAATGACCGATTATTATGAATAGCTTAAGTTTAGCTTACTAGTACGTTAGTACAGTAGCTTACCAACTTACAAGTAGTACCAGCATTTAATCAAGACGTTTTATAAAGCTATTACAATGCTTTAGTCTTGCTCAATGCTCAGGCTTTTCTGTCTACATATATATGACGATTGCTGTAGATTCAGGGTAGTTTGAAATCAACTATGATCTCCAATACCTTGTTTATATAAACTTATATTGAAACCATCTTGTGGTTTATCCTACAGACCCCGGAAGAATTACTGTTACAGATAACTATGGACGTGTAAAAGTGAAACGATGTTCTTCTCAAAAGAAAGCTGGATTCATTAAACTTAAATACTGCAACAGAGCACTTGAGTGGATCAATCTACGGAAGATCTTCCATGACTTACTCATCCTGTTTCAGTTCGACCACTTATGTAACATTTTGGATGACATAGTTTTTGCGTGGTCCTACGTCGATAGCATCGCCACAAAGCTATACAAGCCTGCGGCTGTATTTAAGCATTTCTCGTTCGTGCAACTTTTAGACTCCTCCGATCAGTGTGCATGCCTGTCTGCAAAAAGACTGCACAAGTTTCTGGATCCTTTAACGCTCAACGAAACCTCTGCTCACGTTGAAAGCTCCTTGCATGTCCGAACTATGGACCTTGCAGTTATTCAACACCCGGGCTTACGTGATACCATTGCGCAGGGTTTGAACCACATACCGGTCCGACCCACCAATATTAATCACGCAGTTGCAACCGCTCTGGATGCGTTCGAACAACTAATCCCGATCCTGCAGCTTGATCTGATTGACTTCCCTATCAATGCTGCCCACGCTTGGATACGCCAAACTTGCACTGATAGACTCAAGGAAGCAGTTAAGGTCAACAAATATGGGCTACGATCTTCAGGCAGAGTGATCTTTGATATTCCCGCTGTCCAGAATGAACTACAATGGATTACCAAACACCTGTTTTGTTCAGGGCTTGATAAAGCTAATAATAATGCTTGCTTCTTGTGCATCAAGCACATCCGTCTTCAAGCTCTTGAGAGACTAAGCGGAGAAGATTTTGCCCCATGCAAAAATAACAGCATCTGGGCTTTACCTACAAGCATACTTGACAGCGTGAACACAGATTTAGTACAGTCCTTACCCGAATGTCCACCAATCTTCCAGTCACTCCCATACTTGATGGCAACTTTCAAACAGCATAAATGCAAGTACCGATGGCTTACAAATGCGTACCACACGGTTTTTTCCAATATTGCTACTTTACTGACTCTCACATCCAATACAATTTTGGAAACCATCAAGCATTGGGCCGCAGTCACAGAAACAGGCTATGCCAATTTTCTGAAAACAAACACCTCCATGTATTGGAGCATTGATTCTGTACTGGATGCTACACTCAATTTTCCAAACGAAATACATGATGTATTAGTAGCCGATATAACCCAGTGCTACGAATCTATTCCCCTGCAAGGCCCTGATAATCTCCTCGAAGCAGTCTCATTCATAACTCGTATTGCTTACAGGGAAGCCTCCAAGCTCCACCCCCGTGCCACCACAGCCATGTGGGTCAGAATTGACCAGGCAGGAGTACCGGCTGCAGCTAAATGGGCCACGACTCGCCCCTCCAGCGCTAACTGGTTCCCTTTGAGTTATGAACGCCTCATTTACCTTCATGCTTGGCTCATGAAGAATTGTTTCATCACACTTGGAGACCGCGTATGGCGCCAATGCATGGGCATTCCAATGGGGTTTTCATGTTCACCCGTGTGGTGTAACATTTACCTCATGTCGTTTGAAATAAGATTCATACAACGATTGGCCAAACTTGGACGAAAGGACATTCTTACTCAATTTCAATGTGCATTTCGCTACATTGACGATCTGTGTCTTATTAATGTTGGTAACCCACGGCAATTCCTTTCACAGGAACAACCCCGAATTGAATCCAATCCCTTTTGGATATACCCTCTGGACATACTTAAGATCAAGGAAGAAACTGCCAAGTTTTCCGAAACTGACCCCAAACGGGGAATCCAGGCACATTTTATGAACGTAGAGCTCATGGTTAATGAAACAGCTCCTGATAAGTACACGTTTCAGAAATATGACAAAAGGAGAAGTTTACCCTTTCCTTACACACAGTACATCAAATTTAGGTCCAATCGACCGATTCATCAGGCATATAATATTGCCATTTCTCAAGTGCTCCCCATTTTGTACATCTCCAACACGGATGATGCAGCAACTGTCGAAATTCTACAAGTTATTGACACTATGGTCAACAATGGCTTCAAGCGTGAACGCTTAGTCAGGAGCATCCACAACTTCCTAAACAATGGACCCTTTCCAGAGGTCAAAATCAATCTACAACACATAAGAGACTCTCTGTAAGTCCTTACTACTTCACTATAAGAGAATGTAAGAATTACCATGAAGTTTGAGCCTGGTATGCACCTCTATAGGAGTGTGGCATACCAGTGCCTCACTTCTATAGTGGTAGCATCACCAGGGGTGGTGGAGGGTCTTCTTCTTCTTCTTCTTCTTCTTCTTCGGCAAATTGTTTAATTTTAGTTCTAAAAATTATACAACAATTTTCCATGTGAAGTTTATGCTAGATGTTTAAAACATGTCATGGTATGGTTTTTTGTCTATTAACCATTAATGATTAGATCTTTACTTACCTATTCCCCATAGTGTATGATATGTCCCAATTTCTTCAAAGCACATATTTGGTAATGGTATATACATGTATCCATTTCCTAGTATTGATATTTCAATATGAATTAAATTTAAAATTCCTAAAGTGGCAATATTTCAATATTTCAATATTTTAATATTTTCATACTTTTACTAATTTTTATTTGGCATTAGAAGTAAACAAATTCTCTATGGCTTTGTCTCATTTGAGAAATTTACCTATAAGGTCCCTTCTCTGCATATGACTTTCAATTTTCTCATCAGGTAGGATTTATATTTTATTCTTGAATATCTATGCAAAATCAAGTGTGATGGGCTACTTCCCACCCACCCACCCACTATGGGTGCGGCCTTGATGGTTACTTTACTATCCACATTTGCCACTACTTTGGCTAGGAGTTATTTCCAACTACCCAAATCAATTATCTGGTGTTCTTTTCCCTCCAATTAGGTTTAGCATAAGACGGCCGCCCACATTCTATTTGCCTCACTTCTCGTGACTTTGGCTGTGGCGGTTCTATCTTGGAGCGATTGATCTCATTTTGTGCTTGTCTCTTGGGCTTCTACCTTGTGGGAAGAATGGCAAAGGTCTCCTAGCGTTTTGCATCTTTGTAGATTGTGTTTGGATTTTGTTGTGACTATGATGCAATTTACTTTGTGACCTGTTTTACTAGTTCCTGGTTTTGTTTTTGTTGGGTTTGCGACATAGATAGCAATTGGTTGTTGCTGGAGACACCTCGTGCATCCTCACTGACTTCACATTTGTTTGTGTTGTGTTTGGGACGGGCACAGGTGAGGCACAACCTTCAAATCCGGTTTTCACAACATGGAATTAGTGCAAGTTTTTGGTTAAACAAGCACATGGACTTATCTTGATGGGATTTTTTATCCTATGTTTGATGCTTATGAATAGACATTGATGGGTTACAAGCACTTCTTGGAGATTACAGTTACGTTACTATTTGTTTGGAGATCTCTAAATTTAGCTCTAGGGATATCCAAAATCTCAAATTTATGTATTTGTGATGTGATTCACAATAAGGCAAAAAGTTTAGTGTTGACAAAGGTGAAGCCCTGTTACAGGGGTGTTTCAGTTTAGTCCCTTCTTCTTCTTCTTCTTCTTCTTCTTCTTCCTTCTTTGCTCCTATTTTTCTAAGTAAGGGTTTAGTTTACAATCTTCTTTTTGTTGTATTGTCTTGTTGTGTTGTTGTGTTGTTGTTTTGTTGTTGTGTTGTGTTGTCACTTTGTTTTGCTGTTGTTTTGTTGTGTTGTTGTGTTATGTTGTCACTTTGTTCTGTTGTTGTTTTGTTGTGTTGTCACTTTGTTTTGCTATTGTTGTGTTGTGTTGTCACTTTGTTTTGTTGTTGTTGTGTTGTGTTGTCACTTTGTTTTGTTGTGTTGTTGTGTTGTTGTTTTGTTTTGTTGTTGTTTTGCAGTTTTGTAGAAAAGTTGTTTTGCTGTGTTGTTGTGTTGTTCTGTTGTTGTTTTGCAGTTTTGTAGAAAAGTTGTTTTGCAATTTTGTTGTTTTGCTGATTTGTGTTTTTGTTGATGGTTGTTTCAGTTGATAGTTGGCAGCAATTTTCAATGGACCAAGAAGCAAGAAAAGATTATGGCGTGGAAAAAAGAAGTTTGAGGCAAAGTGCCGTCCTAATATAGTCATACTGCAGTCCTAGTGCACTCATATATAGTTTAGTCATAGTGCAGTTATATTGCAGTCCTAGTGTAGTCATACTGCAGTCCTATGATTGCATTATAAATAGTTTAGTCATAGTGCAGTAACAGTGCAGTCATAAAAATGTAGTCATGTAATAGAAGTACAAAATGATTCATTAACAAGTGTTTTGAAATCTTCTTACTTCTTGTTTCTTTGTTTGCAACTACAAAACTTGCTACAAAATAACTACTGAATGATTGCAATAGTCAATTACTCAACAACGGCGTAACCAACATATAAATGACTAAACAATTGCTACCATATCATTACCAATGACTATCATATGACTATACCCAACTCAAAATTAATTGGAAAATGACTGACGACACCTAAATAATGACTACAAAATGACAAATAGGGGACCAAACATTTTCCACGTCAGCTTAGAATCCTTTTGACGTAAAACAGGGTCACTTTCAAACCAGCCAATAGGAAACCTCCAGCTCAGCATGTCAGATATGCAGCCACGTGACTCAACGCCATTGGAGGTGCCCCATATAATCACACCTTGACGAAGTTCTACATCAGCATCGGATGAAAAACAATGCTAAGGCAAAAAATGACTGGAATGTCCGTAATTACTCGTCCTAAATTACTTTGAATCCAAAATTTGGCTTCAGTCATTTTATTGTCATAAGTGTCCTAAATGACTGGTTATGTAGTCATAAACAACAATCATTGATAGCTTGTTTTCTACTAGTGTCTCAATCTAAATAAATTTAGAGCTTTGTCCCTTACTAAGGAGTTCTCTAGTAAATATATCTATAAATTGAATGTTCATATACCTATGGGGTGTCTCTATATAGAACAAGTCTATAGCAAGAAAAAAGAGAACAAAGATACTAGACAACTAACCCCATGGCCTACATCAAAGCTTTGAAGTATTCATTTATTAAAAAAAAAAATTAAACTTTGAAGTAATGTAATTTTAATTTTGGATGGGTATAATGATAGAAATTTGTAAAAATGCACTTGTAGTTAGGTAAACAAGTCAATTATAGTATAGAATTCTGCTTTTAAATGACATAAAGGATAATGAAATTATACCATAGATAATTGAGCCAAATCAGCTTGATGCATAACCACAATACTTAGAGCATTCAACATACTTGTAACCACCACTAGAAGTAATATTGTTATAGATAAGTTTGTACGGTTTAGGGTTTGAAGAGAAAATTAGCTATGGATTGGAAGTAGAATGGCTAAAAAAATGTCACTAATAGTAAAAAAAATCATACCTAAAAGAAACACTTTAAATACTAAGTATTATATAATTATTATCATTAGATTAAACATATTATTATTGATTCTTATTATCAATTATAAAGGGATTCTAATGCACCAAAGCATGCCCTATTTGGATATTATATACAGTAGTTATAAAAGTTTAAGTTCTATTAGTAGATGATCTAAAACCCTTTCAAATTCTAACACTAATGTTGTGAACATTTTCAACATTAATGTGTATATTTTTTGCAATGGAACTTCTTTCTCTTATGTTAAAAAACAAACCAAAAAAACATCAATATGTCCTTAGTATGCAAGAATATAGGATATCACATCCAAGTACATATTGCAATTAGATACTTTTAACTTACAATAATTGACACTTACCTCTAACTCAGAACAACTAATACATTCAAATAAAACAAAGTACTCTCATACAAAATAAATTATACAATATCAATGAACCAAAAAAATAGCACTCATATATGTAATTATAAAAATTTAACAAATTAAATCACACAATAGTAATGAATTCAAAAAACACCACTTACATATGTGTAGTTAAACTTGGTTCCTCTTTGAAAATTTACACCAAATATAGTTTAATTCGTTCCAGGGAGGTCAGCCAAATAGGATTGATTCTCTTTTAAAACCTAACGGGCATTGCAACCTAAGAACAAAAGAAGGTAATTCATTAACCACATACAAACTTGTTATCCTCACAAGTAACTCTAATTGCACAATTTGTTACTCCACTCTTAAATCTTAATGGCCACAAGGGTGAAGTGATTATCCAATTTGGATTCTTTTATCTTTTAATCTTTAACTATCTTGAACTTCTTTTCTTTACTCCAAATTGGATTGCCACAGGTACAACTTAATGGTCTTTAAAACTTTTCACTTGACACAATCACTTGTCACTTTTGCACTTTGTCTTCCTTCATGGGAACCACCAATGCTTTCTCCACCAACTTGGAATTCATGCCCTTCATTTCACAATTTGGCTTGGAATAGTTTTGACACTTGCAAAACTTGCACTCACTTCTATTTAACTTAGAACCACTCTTTTCACTCTTAGCATTTTTCATTGCTCGTTAATTCTATTAGCACCACTCACATTAAAATATTCTCCTAATTGGTAGATAATATATAACACTTATATACGTAATTATGAAACAAAATAAAGACAACATTCAGACTTTAAAACTCTCCATCCATATTTCACTCAGATCACATTACTTTTCTTTCTCCAATCAGCTTGCACTCAGGATTCACATTCCAACATTCTATAACTTAATTTTCACACCAATTTAGAACGCTCTCAGCTAATATCAAGAATAAAATCATAGATCAAACTAAACTGATTTGGACACACAACCAGTTACTCCAGCAATCAACAAACCCATTTGAAACTCATACTAAGCAGTTGATAAAAATAATCACAATCACACATAAAAATTCCCATCTAGGACTCACAAGCATGATATACTACATAACTCAAACCACACAACCATGTGACTTGACATACACTCAACCAAATTAAACATACATAACTTCCTCAAGCACAGTCAGACAACAACCAACTTGGTTTGAATTTATAACATGTATTAACCGAATTGGCAAATAAAATCACCGTTGCACAATTGAATGTTCACTGATTCACTTTAGTTTAAAATCTCATTCCTTCTTTCACTCAATATCATTCTTTCATTTCTTCTTTCTGCTTGACTGGTCCTATTTGGTTACAGATCTTACTTCCGATCTACACTTCCTCCTTCAACATACTCCCACATCATCCTTTGTAAACTTAAACTCTATCAAATTCTCACCTACTGCTCACTTCCACATTTCTGACTCTACTATTTTCCTCACGCACTGATTTGGCACACCCTTGTGCGACTACAAATTCAGTAACTCTTATCCACTCCATCTCGACTAGGACAGAACTCAAACTTCCATATTCTCCTCCTGGATTACCCTCGTAATACTGCAGGATCAAAAACTCTCACTTCTCACACTCCAAGCACCAACTTGGAAACACACAAAACCACAAAACAATCAAAAACAGCCTACTAGCTGGGCGCACTCAAAATCTCTCAAAATAAGTGGTGAAGAAAATGAACTCTCAACCCCCCTCTAATACTATAGAATAATGGACAGTTACTTCAACCAGAGAAGATGATTAATTGCTTTGACCTACTTGAAAACTACCAACTACCTTGAATCCAACTCGGCTCAATGTTTATAACAGCTGTCAATTTGGATAACAACTCATCCACCGAATTGGAATCACACAGACCATCAAACTCCTACTTGGTTTAATTGATCCCTATCATATTCAAAATTGACACCCAAAACTGTACTCCCAACTCGGTCAAATCACTACAAAACTACCAAATTGGAACTTAAACTTCAAAATAAGCCTGCAAAACCAAACAAAAGGCATACAAAATTATAATGAAAAACCCAAAATAAATCGCCAAATGTTCTATCTACAATATGTAGTCATAAAAATTAATAAATTAAACCACATAACATCAATGAATAAAAAAAACAGTACTCATACATGTAATCATGAAAAATTTAAAAATTAAACCACACAACATCAATGAACCAAAAAACCAGCACGCATACGTGTAGTCATAAAAAGTTAACAAATTAAACTACATAACTTGAATGAATAAAAAAAAATTCATATATGAAGTCATAAAAATGTAACAAATTAAACCACACAAATCAATGAACCAAAAAAATTACACTCATACATATAGTTATAGAAAATTAACAATAATACAATCTACCACATAAAATCTAATCAAATCCTTCCTTTTTTTTAATCATGATCTGTTGAACCCCACGTACCCTTGCATTCGTCTCTTCCATACTATTTTCTTCTCTAATGATTTTCCATATTTTAAAAACTAAATGACGGTTAATTTGGGTTTAACTACTCAACCTAATAAATCCATCCAAATTTTTGAATTCAAAAGTCGCATAAACATTCTTTTGTCCTCTCCATATTATCTCCACAATGTCATCATGCTCACTAAAATCCACATTGATCTTATATGTGGGTATAACAAACTGTTCTCCTCTAGATTTAAAACCATTACCATCACTCACAGTAGCTAATTCTTCAGTTTTTGAAATTAATGGAGCCAAATCCTATAACATTAAGTATTGTAGTTATTATCTTTGTGAAATGAATTTGAAAAATCTACAAACGTATATGACAAATTGTTTGCAAATCCTTTCTATTTGTTCAAAATCTATAAATTCCGTTTAGCAAAAATATGAAATACCAGCTTTGACTACTTGCTTTGATACATCATTAAAAATCTTGATATCATACTGGAAAATTGCCTTCAGTATATGTTATCAATCCAACTCACCCTCTCTTCTTGATCTTTTTGCAATTTCTTCAAAGTTTCTATTGATTATTGAGCTAAAGTAGAAGGTATATATTTTCTAAGATATATCCTTATCGTATCTTCCTCTCCATCCCAATATATGCATAGAATCACTTCCTCCTTTATGACTTGCATTTTCCTTCATGTTATTACTCTTCTTCCACAAATGTACTCATCAATTTTGTAAGTTCACCTTGCTCTTCAGCTCCCATTTCACTAAAAGGAAAAAATTGAATCATGGCTACAATTTCTCTTGTATCTTCATCTTGTACAGTGAATCTTCCATAATGGATTCGAGTATAATCCTCTTGAATATTTTTCATAAATTGTCCTTTGTAATCTTCATCACATTGTTTCTTCTCATAAATAAATGCAGAATTTTTCAATCCAATCTTATCTTTGACATCTTCAATCTTTTCATTTTTTAATATTTCCTTCCTTTCCTTCCCATACTTACTCCGTCCACCTTTTTCTCTTAAAAGTCTTCCCTTTCTTGCCATTTTATAACATGCTACACAAATATTACTTTATTAAAAAATTTAAGTATATAAAACCTTTTATTCCTCTCATTGCCTTGATTCTCTGATATGCCTATCAATTGTGACTTTGTCACCTTGCAATTCCAATGACAATATCCTCTAAAAACTAATAAGAAAATACTAAATTTTTTGGTCAAAGGCGCATTGAAGAAGAACCAAGACAAGAGCCAACAAAATCACCACTAATATCGACATATTTGAAGGGTAACAGTCTTGGCTAAAATTCAAACGACTAAATAACTAAACAATCAACGTCACAATATTTTTATAATGCTATTTGTGTTATGTACATAGTTTACTACTGATAAGGTTATCTTGGTGTGGAGAAGTGTTGTCAATAGACACTTCTATCCATCTTCCTTATCCTTGTTTATACATTTATTCTAGATTAGTTGTATATAATTGTTATCTCCTCTCTTTTTAAGGTATAATTGTTATCATTTATACCACAGGTATAAGCGTGTATTTGTGTCTTGTTTAAGTATGTTTCATCCTATTGTGACAGTATATATGAATTATGTCAGTGTATCCTATTAATGTTATATTTGAATAGAAGCAAAAAAAAACCAAGAGTTGATACAACAAGAAGAAATAAGAAACAAGAATTAAATGTTGAAAGTTCATCTAAAAAGTTTCATTCACTGTTTTATTAATTCAAATGATTTTAGTGAATATTCATCCATTTTTTTATCAATCAACTCTGTATATAATCTCTTATATAGGATTGTATTATTATCTGTTTTTATTAATATATTAATACAAGTTAAACTCAGCTCGAATTGTCTAAGTTTTTAAATTTATTTGAGTGATTTCACAATATTAAAAAGTAACAAGAATCAAGAGTTAAGATGCAACAAAAGGTAACAATTAAGAAACAACAAAAAATAATAAGAAAAAAAAGATAAAAAACAACAAAAAGTAAGAGCTAGGAGATAATAAAAGACAAAGAAGAAGAGCAAAAAAAAACGGCAACTAGAATTTTAAATCCTAAAAAAGTGGTGACTAAGTTTTAAAATCCTAGAAAAAAAGTAGCTAAGGTTTCAAAATCCTAAAGAATGGCTTGACCGTATTTTTTTTGGATTGCCCTTTATTTTTGAAGGGTTGCATAAAAAGAAAAAGATGACTATTGTAGAAATGTGATTATGAAATATGACTACAACAAAAATGAGATTAGTAAATATAACTGGACATTCCTTAGATATATTCTCTATCATTCTCTATCTTTTCCTTTGAAGTACTTTGGCATTTTCAACAAATGTATGTTATATGCTTATAAAGTACAAGGCCAAAATATGACTAGCAGTCATATTCACAGTTATATTTTTTTTGAAGGTGTTTGTCTCTAAAAATATGACTGCGAGCAGTCGCTAGTCATTCCTAGTTTTATTTTCACAATTAGAAAACATCCATTTTGTTGTAGTGTTACTCATTAATTGAACCCTAGATCTTCTACACTACTTAAGCCATGGCACCACAAATCTTCAACTTGTCAAATGCATTAAATTTTTACTAAATTTTGCCTCTAAATCATCAAACTCCAATACTACACTTCTAATATGTAAAAGGATAGAATGTTAATTGAAATTCAATACCACTTACTTCACAACTTCATCTTCCTTCTTTTAAAAAACTGAAAGTGTGAAGACTTGTTCTTTGGCCAATTCACAATGTTTTTTAGTAGTGGTAGTTGAAAGCAATTGCTAAAAAGATTTCTCATAATATTTTAGGAGAATTAAAAAGACATTTACAAGAGGTATAAGAGTAGTGCGGGATAAAAAATCAAAACTCAAAGGTATTGAGGTAAGTCATTCTTTTGTACAACTTCCTTTGAATTGAAGCTTCTCATTCTCATTACTTATTTATTTTGTAATGAACTGAAATTACAATTGGCATAGGATGGCCTCATGGTAAGGCAAAATTATTGATTACAATTAAGTTGTACAACATACTAACAATTTGGTAAAACTCTCACAAAGTCCAACACACTCTAGCTTTTCCTCCAATTCTACCTCAAAGGTACTAGCCCATAGCACGTACCTCCGGTATTGTAGCCACAACATGATATTGTTTATTGTCATAGTGTAGAAGACATTACTCACATTAGATGAGATTTCAGCCCTGTGGAGGGCTGCGTGTTCCCAACCTATGGGAACTGCCGAATTCAGGGCCGCGGCAGCTCGCTGATGTGGTCGAGCGACTGCCACGTCGAAAAAAAAAAATTCAAAAAAAGAAAATGAATTTTTTTTTCCTGTTTTTTTTTCATTTCAAGACTAAAAAAAAATTTTAATTTTTTTTTAAATTTTTTTGTCGGGAACAGCCGTTCCTTGAAACTGCGGGGGGGGACCAGCGTCGGGAACGGGCCTGAAACGGCCCTCTCGACCCCCCAAAACCCATCTAATGTTTTAACCATAATTATTTTTACGGCAAAACAAGAACTTGCAAAAAGCAATTTGAATTGCTAAGAATTAAAGAAAAAGACTTACATGATAGAGTATACGCTATTGATTTGATGCATTGGCTGCCTAAGATGAAATATAATCTAGGATATCGCAAAAAAGAATCAAAGAGTTGATTTGAAAAAACTTTAGCAGCAAATGGAGGGCACGAGGAACAATCTTGTGGTAGCTCATATGGGAGTCTAGAGCAATGCCTATCAAGCGTTTGAATTTCTCGATGGAGAAAGTTTTGTAGGAACAATGCCCTATTGGAACAATGGGCACAATTTGTAATAGTCTTTCGAGGCAGTTCACTCCCTCTGTTGGAACCAGCTCTAATTTAAGTTGAGTTATTTTTGCTCCTCTTTTTGTTGGGACTGGGCCTTACTCTTTCCGAAATTGGGATGGGAATGTAAGTGTAATAAAGGAGATTTCACTCCATGGGGCTTGAACTAAGCCTATTCCTACTGGAAGTAGGGTTCAGTACTTTCTTTTAGCAAAAATTGAAAGTGGATACCGAATTGGGAAGGTAGATTAGATGATCATTTCAGAAATGATTATAACAATAAGAATATTGATGAAGGCATTTTTACCAGAATGCATGAGAAAGACAATGAGTTGGAAATGGACTATCCTACATTGGAATGGAATGAGGATGAAGAAGATGACACTAATGCTTTTAAATATACATATTGTATGGTGTATTTAGCATGTTTACAACATAATAAAATGTATTCATGCTTTCTATTTTAAAATTCAATTTTGGCTTCAAAACAATATTCATTAAATATACATATTGTATGGTGTATTTTAGCATGTTTACAACATAATAAAATGTATTCATGCTTTCTATTTTAAAATTCAATTTTGGCTTCAATACAATATTCATTGCATTTGGACTCGATCAAAACAAATTACCAACTCTAAAATGTTAAGTAATTTTTTTTTTTGCATAATATAAACATCATATACCATTACTGAAAATATTTGTATTTCTCCGGGATCTTAACCCCAAAGTGACATTGAATTTCTGAACTCGCAAAATGTACTCCTGTGGTGTCTGTTTTTGGAAATTTCTTGGATCAAATCGATTGGCAGTTATGCAGATCCAACCGTACAATGAAGAACTGAATTAGCACAGGGATACTGAGAAAAAATTTCAACCGTTGATTCACCTGTTTTATATACTTTTCTTGGAGAAACATGAAGTCAGTGATGAAGAAATGGGAGGTTCAAATGCGGCTTTTTTTATCATCGGGGGGATTTTCACCATCCGAACTTCAAAATTTGCGGAGCAACTGCACTAAGAAGTTGAAGGTCCATAAGTGAACTGATATGTCTGCGTGAAAACTTTACAAAAGATGCAACACTGTCACGTACTCGACGTAGTTCACAGAGGTACCTCAAAAACTTCAAATGCATAATTCAGGAGTTCTAAAATTATCCAAAAAAAAGGCACAATCATTTACTGAGATCCGATCGGCTCATCAAGTCGTCCGGGAAGCAGGCACCTGTGCGAAAAAATTGCACGCAATTTCACCACTTGGATCTTCCGCCAGAGAATCTCGAATGTCGCGCGACGGACGCTTCCGGGCAAACCCGATGAATTATCAGGTGGGTGCGGATTCTCATGCTGAGTGGACAATGCCGTGCGAGTGAAAAAACGTGGAATGATCCACAATCCTTGCTTTTTATATCGATGGAAAGATCTTTGAGAACACTACAAGTTCACTTTGTGCCATTTACCCATCGGAACATGTCTGCTCCCTGTTTCTATGCTCTCAAAATCGTGGAGGACACTTTCTGTCCCCTATGACGTTTTGGGGTTAAGTGAGTCATACAACTCAGCAACAATTTGAAACACATACCGTAATATAAAGACAATGCACTGACAATTTGGAGACGAGCAAGATACAATTTATTTCAGAGTTTGGAGTTTCCTTGAATTTTTTTTTACATATTTGTAAAATGTGCCTTACAGGTTCCCATGCCTACCAATAGGGTCTCTGATTTCCATTACCAGCACTTCTATGGTTTGCAGTGTACGAAACTGATAATAATCTAGCAATTCGACAAGATTCTGTTTACTACGAATAGTTAGCAAACAATTTAAGCTAGCGCTGATAATCAATGGTATCTCTCACACTCCATGAATGCCTATTGTAGAGCTAGTAATCAATATCGTGCCGTTGGGTACGTGTAGATTTTGGACAAACCTCAAGAAGCGCACGCAAGATCGCACTGGAATCACGAGTGTCTACCGAAATCAGTGCCAGTATCCGGACGCATGGACACAGTAAACCTCACATTTGCAGTTATAGAATGTGAGAAAGAATTGCAGTTGACCCAAGGAGGGTCATAATCCAAGCACTGTTTTCATCTGCTCTGGGGAATGCCGAAGCATTGTTTTAGGATCTGGGTAGCCATTAGCAGGATCTGAAACTGCATAGTAGAGAACTTCATAAGCCTCCGCAACTGCTCTAGCCACACGGCCACATGATTCACTTCTGAACTGAGGGACCCGGATCTGCTCAAACTCTGGAATGGCTTGATCGTTGCTACCCAAAAGACCAAAGAGGAGCTTCAGAGACTCGGAAACTGCGGACGCAGACATGCCTTCCGCTTCCACTATCGGCTTCCCATCATCCAGTTCTTCTTCCTTGGGCACGATTTCGCCGAGATTGCTTTTACGGATTCTGTCCTTGATGTAGGCTACTTTCTTCAGGAGTCCGCAGCGCTCAAGAATCACCGCGAGCTCCGATTCAGCCAGACTTGCAATGTTGCCCTCTATTCGGATAGCCAGAGACTTTACATAAGCATCGGCCACGGAATGTGTTTTCAGGGGCTCCTGAATAGCTGCCAAACAATTGATGAGAAACATCTTGCGGAGCGACAGCACGCTCTGTGAAGCCTGAGAGTTGGATGAGCCACTTAGAAGAGTCTCAACCGATGATGGCCTTCGTTGTGAGGTAGATGAGGGTGGGAGTCTACGTCCAGATGGTGGGATTTCTCCGCTATTACGTCTCATTCCTGCTATCACACATTTTAAGGACGGAGAAGAGTTAGCATCATAAAACCATGTAACCGCTTACGAAGTACTGAGTTGAGAATAGCTTGTTCACATAAAGCAATTATGCGGCGGATAATTGGAGCCAGTATAAACTTCAATAACTTCGTCAAGTGATAAAATAAAGGTACGCCAGACCAAAGGCTATGACTAAATCAAGCTTCGAGGATGTGCTGCAGTTGCAAAGAGGGTCACAAGGTGGAAATTGAGCTCAGGGATGAAAATATTTCAGCGGTTAGACCTGACGCATTGCAAAACAGATCAGAAATATAAAATGGTCCCGCACATCAGAGAGGCACAAAGTTTCAAACATTAGTTAAGAAGTCTCATACCTGACTGTGGCTTGGATCCGTAGGCTTCCGCAGATTGTTCACACATCTGAACAAGGGGATCCAGAAGCCCTTGAATAATTGGCTCAAAATCAGGTCTTTGCCCACCAGCTGGAACCATCATGCTCTCATAATTGTCGATCAGCTCTAAGAGAACAGAAATAGTCTCGTTAACGGCTGGAGGAGGAGAAAGATCAACGGCCACTGGAGACGCGTAACGTAACAATTTGTCACCACGAGCCTTGACAATGTCCAGGACCGTGAGTTGAGCAGCGTCACGAACTTCGCGAATTGTCACTGAAAGCGTGGCTCCTGGACCTAACAGATCTGAAACGGTATGACCATAGAATTCGAGAAGGTTGTTTAGCTTGTAAGCGAGTAGCAACGAAGGCTGGGAGTGCAAGACCTGATCTACTCGCACTTTGAATGGTCTGCAGACACCCTCAAATACTCGGTCCAACACGTACCCCATGTCTGCTTCCACCTTCTGATCTTCCCTGTCCCATTCCCGAGAAGTGGCTCTACCCAAATTTGACGCATCACTTGAAAATCTCTTGGACGTCGTCCCCAAATTTTGCTCCGTACTGAATAAAGCCATGGCCAGTTCGCGCTCGGAGGCTAGAGCTTGATGAATCCAAGCAAGCATATCACCGACATAACGAAGAGGGTCGTGTGCATGCACTTCAATCGGCCTTGGCATCCCACCAGGGCCACCTCGTGTAAGTGCAGTAATAAACCGTCTAAATAGAGCATTGTGGCGTGTATTGGCTACCTCCTCCGCACAATACTTAAAGAGTACAGGTCTGTCTTTGAGAGACTGCGCTGCCGTTTTAAGCAGCTCACTAACCTCAGGAGTATCATTATCACCCAGACTTCGGCATTCCGCTTGCACCCACCTGCACACCCCATCACATTTACACGAACTCATCAAAAACAAAAAAAACTGAAAAAACATGAAATAGAACTATAAATAAATAAAAACTGAAGTAAAAACAGAAACTGAAATAATATATGCGAGCTCTCAAACCTGGAAATTAAATCAATTCGATTACAATATCGACATATATGCTTTCTGCTACGAGTAAGAGATAAAGCGTACACACCTACACAGGCGTTCATATGCAGCTTCCTGATAGACAGCCATCATGTCCATCAACTCCAAGCCAGCACGTTGATGGTGCGTCCGCAACAAAACTTTGCAGTTCGCATGAATCTCCTGCACCCGCGTCAATGCTTTGAAGAAGTTCTCACTCAAATCTTCTTCTCGAAGTGCAGTAACTTCATCCGGACGAAGCTGGTAGTTCTTCAGAAATGCAGCGATAAGGTCCTGACGTTGAGTGTTGTGCTCTAATTCTTGCTTCAGCCGCTCGGTGGCAGTAACGATCTCACTAGTAGTGCTACTGCAACTACTCAAGGACTTCGCAATTCTGTTGAAAAAGGAAAAAAGTTGGAGCAAAAATTAACATGATGCACTTAATCTCCTGAAATCGATAACGGCCAAAGGACTAAAGCTCCTCAAATTTTATCAGTTTTACACTATGCAGAATTTCATCATCGTAACAATGCTGCAACCGTAGATTCATTCCCACCGAAGACCAAGCAGTGTCCAGACGTTTCTACGGAATTATCATAAAATTTCAACTAACGTCTCTGGGAATACCGACTAGCAAGTTGCAAGCTATTATCTAACCATAGCCAAAGGCCAGATCACAAAATGTCACCCCCTCAGTGCCGAGCTACCACTACCTACAACCACTTGAGGTGCCCGAATGGCACTCCAGTTAGCTAAATTTCACCCGATCATGATCAAGTTATGCGAAAAATTCTCCAAAACCGTGGATGCATTCTCGTCAGAAAGAATGTGGACAGATCAATGCCAGACGCAGCGCATAAACCTTCGCTACTGTAACCCCCAAAGAATCCCCCAAAAGTCACAAAACCCTAAAGATCGAATCTTAAGAGAAAAAATACCTCTCACAGCACTCGGCCAGCCCCACGACTTCCAACTCCACCGCCTCGAGCGCCTTCTGCGCCGACTCCGAGGCCCGCAGAAACTCCTCATTGATGGACAAGCCTCGCCTCTCGATGGTCGCCCGCAAGCTCCGTCGCGCCTGCTGCGTGTTCTCCGCGTAGAACGACGACAGCGTGCTCAGCGACGCCAGCAGATCGGGAGAATCCGTACGCGTCTCCAGCACCTTCTTCAGCTTCCGCGCCAAGCCGGGCGCCACAGTCATCGTCCCCATCGCGGTTGTTGTCTTTCTCCAAACTCCAAACCTAAGCCCTATGCTAAATCAATGCAAAACCATCACCAAACCAATGCGTTGCCGCTCTAAACCATCACCAAATCACAGATGCGAACAATGGGACACAGGATCCCGTGGTAGTGTTGTGACTAGTGCTAATAAGCTCTGACGACGAGGAAGAAGCTTTGGGAGCTGACCCGGTACTAGAAATGTCCATTACGGGCCCCGTTTTTGACCTAATCTCTCTGAAGCTGCGGGAATTTCTTGAGGGACGCCAGCAACTCTAGAATAATAGATCTGGCTTGGTTTCTTCGCCCTGCGCTTGCTTCCGCCCTTCGGTGCCCGCCACTGATGCAGTAATCTGCACACTACTGACGAAAGGAGAGAGACGGTCTGAAAGGCCTTAGTCTCTCGCAACTGCGCGGTTAACCATTAGTGCAACCTCGCGTGATACCACGTTTTCGTGCACCAATGATGCAAGGGCACCACGGCTTTCATACCTCTTGGGACAAAGAAGTCCATATCGTAGTTGCGGATTCAGGTAGTAACATTAGAAGAGATTTGAGGCCTCCAAAGGGTTGTTTTAGGGCTCTTCTTTTTGTCTATTCCCTAGTTTAGAACCAACAGTAATGCTGTTAGAATTAAAAATAAACAATTAGTAAATAAATAAAGAAATAAAATTTTCAAAAGTGAAAAAAAAAATTCAAAAAAAATCAAAAAAAATCTGACGTGGCACTCTCTCGACCACATTAGATTGTACATGTGGCAGAGTTCTCAAGCTAGGAACGCATTGGGAACTCGTAGTCTTCTAATGGCCTCAAATCTCTTCTAATGATTTAAAGGTTGGTCTACATTTTTCATACTATAGGTTTCCGGGGACAAAATTGTTTTTAGCTCATTTTTCAAAGAAAGAAAAAATAGATGTGGAACTTAACACAAGTGGTTTTGTATTTTTCCAAACATTTTCGAATTACTTATGAATTTTCAAAGATTTGGGGCATAGGCACCTATATGTGACCATAGATCTCCCAAAATCCATCCACTTGCAATTTGTAAGAGATGTGAGGAAATCAAAGACAATGATTGGTTCTTGCAATAAAAAATATTTTTTCTTCAAGATTCACTTGATGGCTAAAGTGGTCCATTTAAGGATCACTTCATATCCATTTTACAACTAATCATAGGGGCGATTTGAGGAAACAAGTCTTTTAGAGGAGACTACCTCATAGTATGTCAATAACCGCTAAAGCATTTTTTAATTGTGTATAGTAACTTTTCAACAATATCTTCATAGGACATCAACACACTTTGCAATGAATTTCATATGATAATAGAAAAGAAACTTGGAAGTTTTTATTTATTGAAGGATTCTTCAAAATAGCCAAGAATAAAATATGAAGATAACTAAAGCAGTTATATCAATCACCAAACATTGCCAATCATTGTATAATCCACCAAATACCAAGCAATCTAATGAACAATTTCATGACTCTGTCTTGATGCAAATTATTTCATTCTATAAAAATGTATTTATTGTCATTATGTAAAAATGCATTTATTGTGCATTTTGATTGGTTTTAACTAAGCTCACTTGGAGAAATATAATAGGAATAAAAAATAGGGCATGGTGAGAATTACACTTTAGTTCAATGATGAAACTTGTTAACCTATCTCAAATGTCTTGTATCTTATCACAACCCACAAGGTGATAGCGGGTTGCTTATACACCTTTCCTACATAATCTCACTAGCAATTCCAAGCCATGAGTTGCCTGTGCTACTCAACAGGCCTAGCAAGTTTTGAACTTGGACCAAACAAGATGGTTAAATTTGAACCAACGAAGTTTGTAACTTGGTAAGGTAGAAGTACCTATTTCCGATAACTTAAGGGATTTTCCAGCAAATGATGAGCAGTTTAAGGCACAAGAAATTTTTCCTATGTAGAAAGATAAGAAATATGTGGAATCCCAAATTTTTGTAATTTTATTCCCAAAATCGAAGTTACTATGAATTTTGGAAGCCAAAAGTTGTCTGGGACTAGTAGCCAATATCTAAAGTCTTTCAATTCCGATCATCTAAAAAACTGCTTTCCGCTCACTATTTCCTATTTTCTTTTTCACTACTTGGGACATGTGTCATAATCTTATTAGTCCCAACCTTGAAAAAACACATTCCAAGCTTTTCAGCCTTGGTTGGAAATAGTTTCCCCTATAGGTTGGCTATGGGTCGTGATCAACTATGGGTGCATTTACCTTAATTGGTTTTATTTCCGTGAGGCTTTTATCGCCTCCATTCATTGATTGTGGGGTTCCATTCTTTTATTTTTTTTATTTTGAGATAGTTCATGTTTTATTTAGGTTTGGTTAAGTTATTGAAACAAAAGATAAAACTGGTTTTACCTATTTTTTAGATTGTGAAGGATTGTGATTCCACATAGGAGATATAGATAGAGTTATGGAAGAAAAATAGATGAAAAATGGGTGAAATTTGGTCCATTTTAGCATAATATTGGTTGAAGTCCACTTGCTTAGGGCGATTAGGTAGGGGGGTAAGAGGCATTTTTGTCTTCCTCCATTCACTAGAGTGCAATTCCTAAATTAATAGGGGATCTGAAAAACTTGCCATCACTATCCAATAAAAAATGGCAGGCATTTCTACCCTGCCCCCTTACCACTAAAAAAACCTCAACCATCCTCAACTATATGATCTAAGTAGGAAAAAAAACCCAACCCTCCCAATGTTGTTAATTCTCTCTCTCTCTCTATGAAATACATATAGTTATAATATGATACAATGTATGGACACATACAATATATGGAATACATATAATTGGTGTACAATATGATGTATGGATATTGATATTATTATGGAATTTTGACTATATATCTGTGTGTGTGTGTGTGTGTGTGTGTTATGGATTGCAATCTCACAACTTCACAAAAAATATAAACAAGGGGGATGCTCAATTATTTCACAAGCATATTTATATTCATGAATTCAAATAAGTATATTTATGTTACAAGGTTGTCACTTTTTCATCGGAAGTGGTAGGTACTTCCAGTCCACTTAACCCTTAAATGATAGGCCAAGCCCCTCAAGCTCGATTTCAAGTGAATCTTTAACAAAAAGCAACTCTTGGATTTTTTTGAAATGTTTCAATCCATTCAATCTACTTCAATAGTGAATAAGGCTTGCCATGCACTATTTTTAGGTTGCAAAGTCAAAGCTATGTTCATTGATCAATTTTATATGCCTTGATTGACTGTACAAACCTAAAGTAAAGAGCGAAATCCATGCCTCACTTTAATCCCTTAAGGACCAAAGTCCCCTCAGGGGACTTTTGGGATTTCGAGCAGGCTCGTATGACCTCAAATTCTGACCTGATTTTTTGAAACTTTTTTTGAAGATAGAGAATGTTAGTAGCTTTCTGAAAATATAATTTTTTTTTCAATTGGTGCCCAAGAGCAAAAGTTATGCCACCCTAAGTCAAAAAAGTTGTTTGCTGGGCAGAAAAACAAATGATTTTTTTTAATTTAATTCTTTTTCTGAAAGATCATATTTTTGTCTATATTTGAAGCTTTCATTCATTCTATTTGGACTTAGAATGAGAAAGTTATGAGCAATCTTGTTTTTTGGGCAATCTAAGCATCTTTTTAAGAAAACAACTTACAGAATTCATTTTTGAATGCAATTTTCAATTTTTATCAATTTTTTTTGACAAGGTTAAGTTTGTATGCAAGAACAATCCCACCATTGGATTATAGTTTAATTCCACCTAAGAACTATTAATAATTTAGTGTTTTGTTCCATTTTGGACCTACTTCTATTTAACAATTTTTTTATATGTGAAAATCAAGTTTTGACATTCTGAAAAAAAATTCTCTGACTCTCAACTCAAATTTTCAGCATAAAAAATTTTAATTTTATGGTGTGTAATGCAAAAAAAAATCCACAAATGGCTGTCAAAGTCATCTGAAATTGTAGGCCACAGTTCAAAAAAACTTCTTTTCCAACTTCAAATGCTAATATCTTCCAATCCATATGGTCAAACTTCAAGAAATTTTTACCACATTATCTGAGACAAGTGAAGTACAAGATCTTATGGTTAGATTCTGGAAAAAGAAATTTGATTTAGGAAGTGATTGCAACAAAAATGGCAGTTTTTAGTGGTTTTGGAGCTAGAAAATGCCTTGGTCCGTTAGGGGTTAAGGAGACTTTTTATTCTCCTTTGAATTGTTTGCTAGGTCATCAAATGTCAATTGAAGTTTAATCTATTAAATACAAAAACTAATCATTGGAAATATTTAGTCTTGCATATTTGTGACATCCTTTGAGTGCAATTTGATGTTGTATTGAGTGATTGGAAGACTTATAATAACATCCTTAGAAATAATTACTTCAGAAAATCAAAGCTCAGAGCTACATTTAACTACTTTTAGACTTTTGAAAGTCCAAAATTAACATCAAGAAATAATCATCAAGAAATAATCATTTGGAGATCTCCTGATGCATCAGGAGATCTATACAAACATCAAGAGATAATCATCCGGAGATCTAAAGTGCATTGTCCAGAATTCACTAAATAGTCTAGAAGTAGTTAAATGTGGCATCTACTTTCTGTAATTTTTAAAAATATATTTTAAGGATTTACATGATAATTGATTGAAAAACTATTTGTGATCAATTTTAAAGATTCAATTGCAAAGACATGTAAAAAACATCTATATATTTTTTGATATCGGTTCTTTTTGAAGGATGCAATGTCAAAAATTCAATGTACCTGTGTACATTTATATTAGTTTAAAATTTATAGATAAATAATAATGTTTATTAGTAGATCCAATTGTTATATACAATCTGTGGATCAAATTTAATTCCTTCAAATACATTTTTTAACATTGAACTAAAATCTTAATTATGAGTCCAATATAAAAAATTTGAATCTTATGGTATAAAATTGTAAGATATTTGTTTTTATTTACATTAGTAATCTTAGCCTTGTTGGAGTCAACAATCTATACATCGAAGATTTCACAATTCAACGTTTTGGTCCTACGTGATAAAAAATGTTGAATGTTGAATATTTTTGTTGTTTAAAATTAAAAAATTAAAAAATATTTAAGCTATAAAATTATATTTTGTATTCTCAATCTTACAGAAAAAACTTAGGCCATATTAGTTAATATAAAAGAATTATTTAAATGAATATGTTAAATATGTGTAGGAAATATTATATGTTAACATCTAAGGCCTAGATATTGTAGATAATATACAAATTTATTATTATAAATTCATAAAAAATTTAAATTTTTAAAAAAATCATTTATTCTATATAAAGACATAGTATAAATGACCAAAACCAACTTAGTTCTAATACTAAATCTTCATCCTTCATTAAGAATATTATGTAAAGAAAGTGGATTAATATAATTTTTTATTCAATACATGTTGGGGGTATTGGCGAGATTGTAACATATATATTTCAATTTGGTTTGCTTTTGCAACTTCATGATTTATAAGTTCAACATTCAAAACCAGCAGATTTTAGTCAATTTTTCAATTTCCATTATATGTCAAGTCTACAACATCTCATACTACAATAAATAATGGAATGAGTGTAATTAATTAAATATATAATTTTTAAATATTTTGAATTTTTATACTACTTTATTAAATTTAGCACATTTTTGTTTTACATATAATAATGTCTCAATATTCTTGATGAACTATTGTAAGGGTTAATTATCTATTAAATTACAAGTTTGAAAGTGAAATCATACAAAAATATTTGAAGATTATATAAAACAATGAATCGTTGAGATACCAAGATGGATTTCTTTGGATACCCGTGCATCAATTTATAATATTCTCCATTAAAACTAGAGGCATTTATATAGTAGATACCATAGTTTTTTAGCCTAATATAGTATAGTATATCTATTTGTCATCTTATCAAATAATGTGGCTATTAGTTTATCTATTAGGATTTTAACAATGTTTGCAAGTGAAAAGTTTCCCTTATTACTATTTGTAATTGTATATTTACTTTTATTATAGTAGGCAATAAAAAAGAGGTACATATTCAAAATGTATGCTACTTTGTATTAATTTTGACAAAATGCAAACAAATTGATGCAACTCAAAATTTTCTTGCAATTAATATTCCAATTTGGTCTCCTCGATGGGATTTTTTTTATCAATTTTCATGTACAATAATCTTAAAGAATGGCAAACATACAAATTGATGGGATTCAATATTTTCTTGTTATGTTACATTAGCTCTTTTGCATTTATAAAGTTACTAAAATGTTGTGTTGATTGAGTTTTAGGTCCCTGTAGAATTGAATGTACAAAGTTATAATTATCTTTCAATAGATAAGGATGTGGATGTTGTGTGTGATGTCCTCAAGATTTCATGGAATAAAGAACAGATTGGTGAATTTATGTTTAGGATTTAGAGTTTCAAATGATTCTTCTTGATTTTATCTTCTTGATTGTTTGCATTGCCATAGCTCCCCTATTTTGCCAACTCTAGCTAACAATTTGTATCACTTGTAGTTTCTTAATATCAATTATATCAATTCTTAAAATGGCAAATTACAATATACTCAAATTGAATTGTTTAGGTTTTTGTTTCAAAATTGAAATGGCAATAGTGGCTCCGCTTTCATTATTGCCTTAATGACAAAAATGATACCTAAAACCTAAAATTGAAAATTCCTTCTAAAGTTGATTATAGATTGGATATTTGTAATTTTCACAAAAATATCCTTTTTAAGTACAAATGTTAAGTTCTAATTATGATGATTTTTTTAAGATTTTTATTTTATTTATTTATTCAAGTTATTTTTGAAGAGTCATTTTTTGAAATGAAAAAGTTATTTGTACACTTTAAACTATCAAATATTTTCCAAAAACAATCTTGGAAATCTAACCATACAAACGTAAGCTAACTAACACAACAATCTACAATGATTAGTTTGATGCATGAAAAAACCAAAATTTTGTGTGCTTGGGACATGTTTGCAATCATTTGTCCTTTAGGAATTAAAAGACAAAGCTAAAATTTTAGAGATTGTTATTTGATGCTCCTTCTTATTAATTTTGCATACAATAGTTGGCTAATTTTGGATGGATGTTGACAAATGCATAAGACATAATTGTACGATTTATAAGCATATTGCCTTAGAACAAAGATTTCCATGCTAATGCATATTAAAAAAATTGACGTGTGCTGTGTATAGAACTTTCAAATAGCAAATAAATTATACGTAGTATTTCAAATTAGCATGTCGGATTTGAAACATCAATCAACTTGGAGGAGAGCTCATCTATTAAAATAAATTTAAAGGATTTAACGTGCTCTTAATTTGGCATTATTGAGTTTGTTATATTGTGATTAGTGAGTGAATTTTTACATCACTGTAGCAGATGAAAAAAACATATATTGTAATGCAAGTGTTGTAGCCATGAAATGAAATAGAGAAAGTGCATATTCAACAAACAAGAGTTATTTTTTATAACTTCAAAAGATGGAACTTCAAAATCAGGTGCTCATGCATTAAAATTTTAGAATTTTTTTCTTATTGAGGTCAAAGTATGCAATATTACTACAAAGACCTTTGTTTGTAAGAATGTTTAAAAAATGTTAGTAAAGATATTTTGGATTCTTTTTTAATGTCCTAACTTCAAGCATTTGTAGAAACAAGTTTTTGGTCTCTAAATTTTATGTTGAAAAGTACATATGATTTTAGCTTCTTCAATTCTCCTCTATTTTATAAATATAATAAGATAAACAAATTTGGACAATATTTCATTGTTGTATTGATTGAATTGTCATACATCACAGGCAATATTGTGGTCAAATCCAGAACTGGTTGGTTGGTTGGAAAAGCGTGGAGATAAATCCACTACTTGGAATCGCCGTTTTTTCTTATTGCAAGGAGCCTATGTTTTTTATTATATCAAAAACAATGATGTACTCAATCATAATCCCCAAGCACTAATATTACTATTTGTATCAAATACAAACTCTTTGATGCTTGCTTTTTCAAGATTGTATTCTAATTTTGCTACAATAAAAGAATGAATGAAAGGATACTTTTTACAGTAGTCCATCTTTAAATTTGTGTATACTTTTATGTGAGCAAACTTTACATATAATGGTACTATATTGCACTACCAAAGTTGATTAATAAAATTTGCTGATTTTATGTTGTAGATACCAAACACGGAGCCAGTTGGAGTCATCCCTTTAGAAGGTGCTTTAATTAAAGACGAAGATGATTCTGAATCAGGCAAGTTTAAAATTATTTTATTTTCATACCATCTAACTAAAAGTTGCAGGACGCTAAATCCTCCATTCAAAGCAAGGTGACTTGACAGTACCAGGAAAAAAGTGCAGGAATTTTTTATTTGCTACATATGATAAAATTTGCAATCAGAGACCCCAAAGTAGTTAGGAGTAGCGATCTCAAAACTGGCTAAATTTTGCTCGATTTTTAATTAATGTTTTTGTCCATTAGTGTAAATTCAAAGAAAATCTTCCAAAAATGAACGTTTGGCTAAAAACCTTGAACCTGTATTGAGATCACTAGTTAGGAGAGGTGAAGAATGTAGAATTAATACAATACAAAAGATGGGGCCTTTCTTTTACATTTATCCTGGAGAACAAAAAATCCACCCTGTTTATCCCACTTTGAATGGAGGATTTAGTCAAATCCTTGCACGTGCATTAACCCCTAAAGGACCAAGGCCTTTTTTTTTTGCCAAAAAACACTCAAAACTGCCATATCTATAGCAAAGAGTAAAAAAAATTGAAAATTGTTTTTTTTTCCACATATAACCGTAGGATCTTATACCTAACTAGTATGAGAGTGTGTGGAAAAAATTTCAGAATTTTTGACCGCATAGATTGCAAGATATCTGCTTTTAAAGTGAAGGAAACAAGTTTTTCAGCAATTTGCGGGACTAGATTTTTTGACTTTAAACATTTTTAACTTAAAATTTTTGCACTATAGAGTTTTGAGCTTTAAATCTTTCTTGTGGAAAATTGAGTTGAGAGTCTAGAAGAAAAAAAAATTCAAAAAAACTTAATTATCATTCTTTAAAAAATTGTTAAATAGAATTAGGTACGAGATAGAAGAAAAATCTAAAATATTCATATATTTTAGATGGAATTAAAATGCACTAATCCCAATGGTGAGATTGTTCTACCAAGTAATATAAACCATGCAAAAAAATAAAAAACTGAAAAATTTGAAAAATTGCATTTAGAATTGAATCCTGAAAGTTATTTTTTTCCAAGAAGATGCTCTAACTGCCCGAAAAACAAGAATGTCCATAACTTTCTCATAACAAATGCAAATGCAATGAATCAAAGCTTTCCAGATAGACAAAATTATAATCTATGAGAAAAAAATATTTTAAAAAAAATTCAATTTTTTTTCCATTTTTTTTGGCTGCCCGGGCTGCCCCCCGTCCCCTGTTTTGAACTTATTTGGTCATAACTTTTGTTCCCGGGCATTGATTGTGAAAAAATTATATTCCCACAACGCTTATCAGTTTTTCTATCTTCAAAAAAAGTTTCAAAAAATCACAAAAAAATTTCAGCCTGTAGGTACGTACCCGAAAACGCATTTGTCCTCCGAACGGACAACGGTTCTTTAGAGGTTAAAAGATATAGTCGCTAAATTTGGTGAAATTGAAGTGATGGAATCTAGAAAAAAAAAGTGTGACTAAAGAAGACTTTATAAAAAAAATTGGATTTTTTGTGCCACAAATCCTGCAAAAGCAATATTAACCCCTAAATGTCCAAGGGATCTCTTCTTTCCAAAATCACCTCTAGACTATCATTTCTGAAATGAAAGCATAATTTTTTTTAAATCATTCCTTGAAAATTGTAACCAAACTCTTATTTTCCACTATTAGGTAAGTCAATCCTACAATTTTCAAAAACTTTGACTATATAGATTTTGAAACAGCATTCTTCAATCAAAGTTTAGTTTTTGAAAAAAATTAAATTAAATTCCAAGCAGAATGACTTTGAAGCCCTATATCTCATATTTTTTACAAAAGAAGAATTTGTCTTTTTTGACTGTACCCATTTACTATTTGCTCCAACCTATTAATCCCTTGACCATTTGCACACTTGTAGAATTCTTTTTCTTGGGATGGCATTTCATTGGCTAGATTTTCTCTTCCAAGATATTCCACAACAAGCATTTCTTGGAGTGTTTATCTTTGAAAAATCACCCAAGGTAGAATTTTTATCCAAATCAAAAGTTTTTTCAGCTATGAATAGATAACTTCATAGAAAAAATATTATATTTCTAAAAGTATGTATATTATAGGCATTTGGGCACCCTATGAAATTGAGCAACAACTATAAAATGGTCAATTGGGCATTTAGGGGTCAATGTCCTATTCAAGTATGTCTTATCAAATCTTGTAACATTTTGCATAATATTTATATTGAATCTCTTAAGAACGATTGGTAGTTTAAATTTTTTTCACCTTATAGAATTTAGTGCAAATTTTGAGGACATTGAATGTAATACAATTTACAATATATGGTTTTTTTCCCATTCTATTTAATGATAATTCACTTAAATCACATATTTTCTTATAGGTCGACGATTCTGCTTTTTATTGCGACTAAGCCATGAGTTGGCTACATTTGCAAAGCGCGCCAGCTATCACATTTCAGCTCCTTCCCAAGAAGCCAAGGTAATTTTTTTGTTTTGTATCAAACCTTGGTAGAGTTTGTAGTATCATCCAACTTTTTAAATTGAATTTTTGCACAACAACATGAATTGATTCATGTGTAATAGATTGTTGAAACTAAATTCTTCATATTTTACTTTAATAGCTTTTAAAATTTTGTAGCATCTATTGGAATAGAATAATGTCTATTTAGTTGATTTTCTATAGTGACAAATGCATGCAATGATGTTAAAGTATTTGGTCTTACTAAAGTTTATGATTGCATACGTTTATTTCAATTTGGTGTTGGTAAAATGAAGTTGTGAATTATAATAAACATATGGTTGATTATGGTGGTAACATGTTTCAGGTTGTTTGGATGCATGCTCTACAAATGGCTTCTTATTCACAAGCTTATCTTATGGGTATAATTTGCTTATTTGTTGCATTGATGTTATATAAACATAATTCATATGTATCTACTTAGCAAGACTTTTAACTTCTAAATGACCAAAATCTCTTTCAAGGACAAAAAAATGCTTAGATAGGTTTAGTATAATCTCAAATTTTGGCATGCATTTTTGAAAATTTACAAAAACAGATTTTAAATGGGGGATCTTAATTTCTATTTTAATTGATGACCAAGCTCAAAGCTAATCCAATCTAAATACATAATTTGTGAACTCAAGAAACTAAATAAAATAAAATATACACAAGAATTTGATTATTTTGTAATTTTTTTGGTTCACGTAAAATATAAATATACCTATATAAAATCTTTGATTGATTTAGTTTGGATTAGTGATGTAAAATTATGAAGAATCTTTCTTTGCAATTAATTAGAGCATCTTTGGAATGTGGCTTGTGAAATCCGTTTTGGAATTCAATTTTTACAATCTTCAAAAAAAATATCTTGGATTCAAGATTTCACTAGAAGAAAACTACCTTTGACATGAAATGACTTTGTACTAAACATGTATTTACCCCTCAAAGTTTGCCAACTACTTGAGAAAGTAGATTGTAAATGAATTACCGCACTTTAAATTGTTTTTGCATTCAAATGTGCTTGAATTTTTAAATATATTTGTATAAGAGTAAAGATTAGTCTTTCTAGGATATTTGAAATTAATTGAAAAAAATATTGTTTACTCAATTTATAATTTATACTCCCTCTGTCCCAAAATGATCTTCTTGTTCCTATGTATTTTGTGTCCCAAAATGATCTTCACATTGTGACATGGATTCTTGGCGCTTTTTGCATAGTGTTAAGAGAAACAATGTCAAAAGTCATATGCCTCTTCAATTCTTGTGACCAAGAGCTATAAATGCACCCATCATGGAATATGGTCTTCATTTAGTTGTATTTAAAAATAAAACCAATCCAATGGTCTGAAAGATGATTGAGAGGCTCAAACGGCTAAGATGCCTGAACCACCTCAAATAGCTTGCATCATTGTGACGTCATGACCCCTTATTAGGCGCTCCGCAGCTACAGCTATAGAGAAAGCACCCGCCTTTCAGGGCAAATTATGACTCTGGTTCCCCTTTTTTAAAACTTCACATTATTTTTTAATCAGTTTTTAGTACATAATTGCGGGAACATTGTACCATCAACGCAAGCAACGCGGGAATTGCACCAGAGTGGCCAAATGAGTGGCCACCGGTGCTTCTCACAAATGTCCAAAAAACTCCTCTTTTGAATAATTTTAAACTACACTATAAAAACTAAATTGAACCTAAAAATTTCAGTACAATAGGAGTGCATTGATCTTTACTTGCAACAAAAATCAGATTTAAAAAATTGTTATTTTGAAGCTTAATCCACAACATTTTATTCAACAGGAAGATCATTTTGGGACAAAGGGAGTAACAACTTTGCATGATCAATTGTTTAAGAAAATAAATTTATATGGCACATTTTCTAGAAATTCTAAAACAATTCATTCTTCTTAAATTTTAAAAAATGAAACTAAAAATACTTTTGAGAGTAGTATATATCTTCAAATATGAAGGTGTGATTGTGTGAAATAAGAAAAATTGAAGTAACTAGATACAACAAAATTTTCAAAAATATATGCACAATATTCTTAAAATCCAACGGTAGATGAAATTGACGTAACTTTTGTAGCATCTTCACAAGTTTTTGAGATCACATCTTAGTTCCTTCATATTTGGATCTTCCTAATTAGCTGTACTAATTTCAACATTGTGGAAAAAGATTTATTGAGCCACTCCGTCCAATTGAAGTGCACTTCTTTTGTGCTATAAGTTTTATAATTATTGCTTCAAGTTTTATGATGCAGTGATATTCTTTTATCCATGCCACCCATGCTATCTAGATGGATTTGTCTTAAATCTTGTCCACCCTTTTTTTCATATAATTATACAAGGTTACACATTTGAAAATTTTGAAAATCAAAGAGTACAATAAGTATATAGACTTTTCAAGTGCTCTTAATAGCTTTGTTAAAAAAATAATGTTATTATTTTTAAGTTTTTGCTAAATTGCAATCAAAACTTTGAAGAAGACACATTTTGTCTTCATAAGTCTTCATAGAAATTAAAAATAACAAAAATTGCGTTGAAAAAAATATAGTATTAAAAGCAACACAAATTTCAACATAATTTTTTTTTAAGATAATAGGTGGGGTTTTCTAGCGTTTTTTGATAGTCCTAGCAATGTTGTGATACGTGGGGTTTTCTAGCAATATTAAATAGGTGAAATTACTGATAGTAGATAACAATATTTTTGTTATGATTGATGCGCTTTAATTTCTTCTTGTCGCCATTAAATTATTTTTTTCTATTTTGCACCTACTTTATTTTAATAATAGTTAAACATAAAAATTTAATGAAAAATTTTAAGTATTTAATAGGTAAATATTTAATGAATAAATTAAAGTATGAAGTATAGATTGCTTGCATTATTGTATCTAAAACATGAATGAATTTCCATTCTCATGAATACAATAACAAGTTGAAGAATGGCATAGACTATTTGGAGATAAGTTGACGTTTGTGTGTCTAATCATTCTTTAATTTGATTAAACTAGAGAAAATTTTTGGTCGAATGCTAATGATATGATGGACTGCTGCAGAATGCCCTTGCATTGATTATGCTTCCAGGGGAGCTACAGATTTTTCGAGAAAGAGCTAGTGATTTGGAAGCCCACCTTGCAAAATCTCCTAAAAATTTGACAGAACTACAACATCAGCAAGGTCATGAATGTACTGTCCTTCAGGTACATTTCATTTTTTGTCACTTTCTTCTCCTACTAATCATCATTTTTTATTCAATTATAAAGAGATTTTTTATGATAAACACAACAATACAGAAGGAGATACAAAGGGTTACAAAAGCATACACAAAGCTCAAAGAAGAGGCTATAGAAACTTCTATAGAAGCTGACAAAGTTAATATGGAAGTTGTGCGAGCTCTTGCTGTTTGGGAAATATATACTGATTATATTTCGGGTACAAAACTACAATGCAATTGACACTATTATAAAGATTCTATGTGTAGATTCATAAATAATTTTAGCTATGTAACTAAATACAACTTTATGGTGAGAATATCTTAACTTCTTTCATAGGAAGGAATCATGAAGGAAGTTGCTATACAATGGATAGGCTAAATGTTGAGACTACAATAACGAATAAGTTAATGAAGTTGTTATCTTTTAAACGAAATTTAATTGGTGGAGAAGGCATTGAACATGTAAAACTCTGTTAAAACTTGACTACTCTCAAATCATATGCATTCTTTATTTAATATAGACCCTTTTATTGTGGTCATCATTATATCATGTTTCAAAAATTATACTTTATATATAATATCTTCTATAACATTACTTGATTCATGTTGACATTGTATTGAATTTTCAATAGTAAATTTCATACACGCAGTTAGGTCCTCAAGCTCTAGAGGATTTAGATGCTATTTGTAAGCGAGGATTAAGAAATATCATGGAAAGACAATTTCAAGTATTGTCAACAACACTTTATCAATTTATTCATCCTTTCATCTACTAGATTTGCATATTTGCACTATTTATAACATAATTTGTTGATTGTTTAAAAATCATTGTATGGTTTCAAAATGATATGTTCTTAAAAATGTTAGTCAAGTAGTACTTGTCTAACCATCATTCAATTTTTAAAATTTTTTTACTTCATCTATCAAGTTTAATGTATTTTCTATTAGGTGCGGGTAAAAGCACCACGCTATACATCATCTACGCATCCTTCTCTTTTGCCTGAAGATTGCAATGATCCAGTTCCTAGAATTTTACGTGCTCAAGATGTGCTTGAACAAAATAGCTTGGAAAAGCGAAAAAGGAAAAGCACATCTTTTCAATTGTTGAAAGAAAGTGAAATTTCTGAAAAACAAGTAAAAGAAAGTTTGGATGAAAAGAAGAGATTGGAAGATAATGAATTGTTACAAAGTTATGAATCTGCACTACAATCAAATAATTTAAAAGAAATTCATGTGCTTGAAAAACCAATTGCAAATGTGGAATCTAATAAAGATTATATAGTTTTAGAAGTAGAAGAAGAATTCCAAAAAATTGACACAAAATTGGATAATATTGCCAAGATTGCAAAAGAAGAATTAGCTTATAATGTTGATGCTAATGCAAGTATTGGAAAAAAAAATCTTAGTTCTTCTATAGAACAACTAGCTAAAAAAGGATTGCAAAAAGAAAAAGTGCAAAAATCACTTGAAGTTTGGACAAATACTAGTGAACAATTTCCAAACTCTTCACCTCGGTTGCAAGAACTAGTTTTGCAAAAGCCAATGTCTGAGATACCTCTTAAAACTGAAATAAATAGCATGAAACAACCTCCAAAGTATCAACCACTTCCGCAGAAGCGAGTGTCATTTTCTCAATCTGAATCTCCTCCATCAAATTCAAATTCCCAACTTAATGGAAGTCCTCAAGAGCCATTGGCAAACAATTCCAATCCATCTCTTAAAACATCTAGTCCAAGTGAGGCATTAGAGGCTTCAATTCCAACTTTCATTCCTTCATCTTCTTCAAATCCCAACCATTTCCAAATTCTTACTCGACCACAATGGGTGCAAGTAAGACCTCAAACATTCAATATTGTTGGACCTACATCTATTCATACACATGATGGAGGAATTTGTTCAACACCAGGAAATGACTTAAATCACAATATGCAAAGAATGCAATCAAAAGTAGAAGAAAATTGTCCTATTGCATCAAAGTCAAAATCCAATGAAGAACCAAGTCGTGCTCCATCAAAATCCAACAAGCATTCATCAAAAGACAAACAAAGTCTTTTTGATGGATCAATGAAAATTGATTTGTATAAATCAAGAGAAGAACAATGTGATGATGATATTTTCAACAATGATTATTTGGGAAATTCATCAAAAGACAAACAAGGTCTTTTTGATGGATCAAAGAAAGTTGATTTGTATAAATCAGGAGAAAAACAATGTGAGGATGATATTTTCAACAATGATTGTTTGAAGACAAAAGAAAAAAATACTACTTGTAGATCAATAACCAATCAACAGTCATTACAAGAAGATGAAGATCTTCAAGTTGATTCAAGAACTAATTGGCACTCACATGGAGAAGAAAAAAGCCCTCTAATTGGACAAAAAAATGATTGGAGGTTATTAGTAAAAAATAGTAGACCTCTTGAAGTATCAAAATTCAACCAAAATTCAATGAGAGAAGTTGAATTAAGAGTTGATCAACAATTACAAAGAAAAAAACAAGATTCTTTAGTTGGATCAAAATATGAAATGCAATCACAAAAAGAAGAATATGAGCCTACTATTATATCACAAATCGATGGACATTTGCTAAGAGAAGGAGTATCTATTCCTATTCAATTAATTACCCAAAGACAATCATTTAGAGAAGAAGAAATTTTTCCTATTCAATTAATTACCCAAAGACAATCATTTAGAGAAGAAGAAATTTTTCCCATTCAATTAATAACTAATCACCAACCATTAAGAAATGACAAAGGTCTTTCTATTGAATCAAGTTCTAATTGGCTATCACCAAGAGAAGAAGGGGGTATTCTTATACAAGCAAAAACCAATCAACAAGCCTTGAGAGATAAAGATGATAATCCTATTCATTCAAGAGCTAATTGGCAATCACTACAAGAAAGAGGAGGTATTCAGATTCAATCATTAACTAATCAAAAATCAATAAAAGATGAAAAAGATATTC
This sequence comes from Pseudisothecium myosuroides, assembly GCA_951799445.1. Lineage (NCBI taxonomy): Eukaryota > Viridiplantae > Streptophyta > Bryopsida > Hypnales > Lembophyllaceae > Pseudisothecium > Pseudisothecium myosuroides. Next base: position 15,728,892 of record OX637289.1, read on the forward strand.
CTAAATCATATATCAATCAACAATCATTAAAAGAAAAAGAAGATATTTCTATTCAAGAAACCACTAATTTGCAACCAACAAATCAAAAATCATTAGAAGATGAAAGTGATATTTCAACCCAACCAATGAGAAATCAATATTTGCAAGTAGAAGAACTAAATCATCCAATTGAATCAAAAACAAATCAAAGTTGGCTAACAGAAGAAAATAATTCTATTCAATCAATCATTGACCAATCTCTAATAAAAAAAACATTATGCTTTCCAATTGGATCAAAAATAGATGGATGCTCAATAAGAGAAGAAAAAAATACATTTATTCAATCAAGAACCAAACAGAAGTTAGTAAAAAAAGAAAAAGAAATTTCTCTTCAACCAAAAACAAATTTGCAATCATTACAAAAACAAGACTTAAATAATACCATTCAATCTGAGGTAGATCATCATTTGCTAACAATAGAATTGGTTCCACAATTTGAATCACCAATTGAAAGACAATTATCAAGAAAAGAACAAAATCTCTCTAAAAAATCAAAAATTGATGAAAAAAGACCTCATTATGTTGCATCCAAATCTAGTGGATACATTGAATCTTTAATTCCTTCAAGTCTACGTACACTATTTCAACAAATGCAACCAAAACCAAGAAATGAACACAGTCCACCTCAAAGTAATCTCATGTCACGTTCTGCTGTGATTTTTTCAAGTACAAAAAGAAATTCTACTCTAACTCAACCCCCTCAATGTAATGTTTCAATACCATCAGTTCCACAATTTTCTAAACAAAAAAACATTCAACGTGTAAGATGGAGAGATCCACAAGAAGATAGTGCTCTATCTCTACCACCTATGAAGTGGAAAAATCCACGAGATGATAGCATGCTATCTCTACCATCTATGAAGTGGAAAAATGAACATAAAGAGAGTTTCTTGTCTCCACCACCTTTGAAATGGACAAATCCACAAGAAAATAGTGTTCTCTCTCCACCTCCTATAAAGAAAAAAAATTCACGAAAAGATAGTATTCAATCTCCACCACCTTTGAAGTGGACAAATCCACAACAATATAATAATATTTGTCATCAGTCATTTGCATCTAGACATGTTCAGCCCCAATCTAATATGCAGCATCTACTATGTTCACATCCAAGAATTGAAAAAACTGGTAGTCCTTTATTGAGAACTAATGAGATGTATGGTCATCAATCACCAAAAGTAAGAAATCTTCATCAACATATAGAAAGTCGACAATGTGCTTCTCATCCACAGTGTCCCAAATGTCATTATTTCCACCAACATGTAGACCATGTATGCAAAAAGCATTCAAGTCCTAATAAATTATAGCAAAATTCCACATACACAACATGCAAACCAGAGCTGAATACGACAATTACAACCTCAACAATGTTTTCACCAACATCACCAACATCAATATAAACATTGGACTTGCCATCAAGATCAAGGTGTTATTTATCTTTTCATGAACTATGATTTACATATAGAAATATTAAAAATTATTTTGCAAAATTATAAGCATTTTTGTTGTACATAAGAAAGATACAAGGATTCAAGGTTCTCATTTTCAATTTGTATGTTATACTTTGTCTTTCCATCTTCAATATGAGAAGAAGATCATCATTTATTTGCCTTTCACAATAAAAATGTACCAAGGCATGTTTGAAATATTAGTACTTTTGAATGTTGTAATGATGGTTGGTATGCACCATCACATCTATGTTAAAGTAGATAACATGTAGGTTATATTGAGCACAAATAATTAAGAAAATAATATTATCTGTGATGTCTAATTAATTATCGATATTACTATGTGATGCATAAAACATGAAATTTTAATGTATAATATCCTTCCAAAAGACTGCTCTTCCATACATTTTTCCTACAAATTTCCTATTTCCAAACCATCACTGCTTAGCTAAAAGTAAGTAAATAAATCAAGTAGAGGAATTTGACTAGGATAATGTATATATTATATACCAATAACAAATTAATAGATCTTACTGTAAGCATGTTTATGTTTCTAAAGTTAGTTATAATCTTGGGGTGTCATTTGGAGAACTCAAGATGCTAAAATATTGATGGAACTTTTCAATTCATTCTTTACCATGGGTCACCATCTTTTTTAAATTCAAATTTGGCATAATGCATAAATATTTTGTGCAAGTTAAAAATTTCAAAATGCTTCTATTTAACTATAAAGGACCAAGGCCTTTTTTCCACCAATTTGTTTTTTAATTGCCATTTTTATTGCAAAGAGTAAAAAAAATTGAAAATTGTTTTTTTTTGCACATCTAACCATAGGATTTTATACCTAACTAGTATGAAAATGTGTGGAATTAGTTTCAAATTTTTTTACTACACAAATTGCAAGATATTTGCATTTAAAGTAAAGAAAACAAGATTTTTTGTACATTGCGGGACCTAGACTATTTGACTTTGAATCTTCTTAACTTAAATGTTTTGTAGTACAAAGTTTTGAGGTTTAAATCTTTATGGTGAAAAATTGAGTTGAGAATCTAGGGGAAAAAAATTCAAAAAAATTTAATTTTCATTCTTAAAAATATTGTTAAGTAGAAGTTGAAACAAAATAAAAGGATAATCTAAATTATAAATATGGAATTAAAACACAATAATTTCAATGGCAAGATTTTTCTTGCAAACAATCTAAATTGTGTGGAACTTTTTTTTTGAAAAGTTATAAAAATTGCATTCAGAAATGAATTCTATAAGTTATTTTTTCAAGAAGATGCTTAGATTGCTCTCAAGATTGCCCAAAATACAAGAAATCCATAACTTTCACATCACTTATATATCCAAATGAAATGAATCAAAGTTTTTAATGGAGACAAAAATATAATCTATGAGAAAAAAAAATTAGAAAAAAAAAATTCAAATTTTTGAATTTTTTTTTACTGCCTGGTCTCCCTTGTTTTGAGCTCATTTGGGCATAACTTTTGTTCCTAGGCACCAATTGAAAAAAAATTATATTTCCACAAAGCTAATCAATTTTACTATTTTCAAAAAAAATTCAAAAAATCATGACAAAATTGAGACCGTAGTTACGTGCCCAAAATCCAATTTGTCCTTCAAAGGGACAATGAACCTTTAGGTGTTAATAATATTTGTTATGTTATTTGCTAGGTCATTTCATTCTCCATATTTATCATTGAAATCATGTATAAAGCCTATATATGTGGTTGCCAAACCAACTTGATATCCAATCCAGTTGTTTATTTGACATTCTAGAAAATTAAAAATATAGGAATTTATTATGAATAGTTTAGTTAATATGTCTATATCATAAGAGGGGTGTTTTACTAACAAAATCAATGTTTAAAATAGTATTTGAAATGTTATTAGGACTTATTTAAACAAATCCTATTTATAATTGTTTTTTATTTATCAAATAGCATAATAATGATAGCAATAAAAATGGGACTAACAAATAATAATAATAATAATAATAATAATAATAATAATAAATTTCAACTAAAATAAAATTTGACCAATTTTTATGAATAATGCTTAAATCTTGTAAAGATAGAAAGAAAATTCTTTAAATATTTATTTTCTCTTGGTTCAAAAGATGGATTTACAAATGCCTTCCTACTACAATTCACATACTTTAGTATTTTTAAGTATTAGTACATTTTCAATTTAAAAAAATATTACTATACAAAATCCACATTGGTGATATATACAAGACAGATTGAAAAATACATAATTCATCTCCAATTTTATTTGTAAAATACCAAAAACAAGATGGAAAAGAAAAAATAATAAATAGAAATTTATTATCTTTGGATTATATCCTCACAAAAGCTAAAATTTTAATTCAATAGATTAAATTTACATACTTTTAGCATGATGCAAATTGAAGATGGAGATGGAGAAGCCTTAACAAAGAAGGAAAGTTCCTCAAAGTGTACTCAAGTTAATTCAATTACTGTAAACCCCCTCAAAGTTAACAAATTTTGATGAATACTAGAGTGAACATGGTCTAATTAGTGTTAATCCCTAAGAACTAAGGAAACTACTTTGGATTTTTTGAGAACTTGGGAAGGCTCTAATGACTTCATAATCTTAAATTTTTGCATGAAATTTTTAGAATTGGATGCTAATCATCTTAACCCTTAAAGCCTTGAATTGCGTTTATTGGCAACATAGCAATTTAAAGCAATTTTTTTCTTTTTTTTCTTTGAAATTTTTATACAACATGTACCTAAGGAGTAGCTTTAACCCTTTACGTACTACGAAATCATAGTTTTAAGTTGCGGACTTTGATTGATCCTATTGTAGAAAGTATAATCTAAATGGAAAAATTTATTGTATCATTAGCTTGAATGAAGAACATTGCATGCATTGGTTTAAACAAATAATTATTAAGATAAACAAAAATTTCCATATAAACTTTTCAAAATTGCTTAAAAAAATGTGAGGCCCAATTTGGGCTTCTTAGTACATAAAGGGTTAAGGCCCAACAGTTTTCATAAGTTTTAATTTGACTATATGGTTAAAAAGTTATTGTATGATACGTAATTTTCATTGCTCGATGGTCAACTCAAAAAATTCTTAAGAAATCACTTTTTTTAAAAGCAAAAATTTGAATTTTTTTTCTATATATATATGTGAAAAACTTTGAATAGTTCCATTTTTAATAATCAAGTTAATAATGAGATGGAAGTTATGAGGAATTTTAATTTGTAGGTAGTTATGGAAACTCTACTCTAAAATAAACTTTGGAGTCCTTTATTTAACTCAATTTTCAATATTTTTGAAAAAAAATAAAAAAATTGGATGTAGATTGTTTATTACAACACTACAACCATTGGAATTGGCATTTTTCAATTCCATCAATAAACTCTTAACAATTTAGTATTTTGTATCATTCTCTACTTGTTTCTACTTAATATTTTTTCTTATATGTTGTACACTTCCAAATGACATGAAATTTTTTAAGCATGTGGCCAACTTGCTTTGAAGAATGAATCCAAAGAATTATTACCATTCTGAACATTTTTTCATACAAATATGACCTTATAAAGGGCAACTGCTCTGTTTTTTGCAGGGCCAAAAAAAAGATTTCTGTCAATTCAAATGCTTGGAAATTTCTGAAATTTTTTCCACCTCTTCTCAAAATAGCATACTACAAGATCCTACGGTTACATGTGTCCAAAAATGTCTTTTTTCTAAAATTTGGTACTTCTACTAGAAATGGCAATTTTGGAGCATTTCTGGTGAAAACATAGTCAAAAACCTTTAGGGGTTAATCTACATGTAGAGCTTTATTTTGCATCATTCTGATAAATATTGCAAAATATATATATATTTTTTAATTTATTGTCAAAATTGAGTATCTAAAAATATTCTAAAAAGATTAGTTAATTTTACTGGATTTTATAGATTGATACCTACTCAAAAACATTTTAAGCATTCAATTCTAAATAATGAGGTGAAAGTTATGAGGAGTTTTATTTTGCGGACAATGAAGGCAAAAAACCCATATAAAGTTGTCTTTTGAACTAAAATTTGAAAATTTGAAAATTAAAAAAATCAAAAGATGTCAATTGTTTACTAGAACATTATCCCCGTTGGGATTAATAACTCTAAATTCCTTGTCAAAGTTATTGGTATTTTAGGCTTTTCTTTCATTCATTACTACCTTCTACTTTATAATTTTTTCAAAGATAAATATGAAAGTTTTTTGGTTAAATTTATATATATATATATATATATTTCCAATCCATTATTCAACACATTGACTAAAATGCACAAGTTATCGGAGACAAAATTTCACCTTTTGGAAGGTCTAGAAAGGCCTACATTTTGAAGTTTAGACACATTGAACTTGTAATTGGTGGAAATATTCACTTAAAATTTTTGGAAGGATGTACTTGAACAAATTAATTAAAGGATCCTATGGTTAGATTTAAAAAAAATTAAATATAGTTGAAGATTTTAGTCTTCTTTTGGATATGAGTATTTTGAAGCAATTTTAGGCCTCTGAATATGAACGAACTTTAGAATTTGACATTTGGGTGAATTTGAAATGGAACTTGGATGAATGGAGATGAAAGTTGGATGACAATCACACTATTTGAGATAGAATGAAAATATTATAGAACAAATTATATTGATTTTCATGAACTTCCATATTAACGTGCCTTTAAAAATTTACATAGTTTTTAAATTAGTACAAGTTTTTGTTAGGATCGTACGGTGTATTATTTGAATTAACTTACAAGTGCAATGTACATTGCTTTTTTGTAGTAAGAGACTAAAAGTCAAGTGGAGCTTTAGAGCATCTCTATTAGGGAGTTCTAGAATACTACCTGGCAAAAGGTTTGTTGAGTCCAATTGATTTCCTCTATCCCACCAATTAGAGATTTGTTAGTTTTTCAATGTAAGCCACAACAAAAATTTGTCGCCCTACTACAAGCTGCAAACTCTTGAACGTTTAACTTGCACCACAATATTGATGTAAATATAAGTTTTTGGTCATGTTTTTGATAGTTCCGCGTAGTCAAGGTTGGTTGGATAGGAGGATTGAGCAACGTGATAGTATGCTATTGGTGAGCTTTTTTCTCTAAATCCCATTGTGCATTCAGTCACCATTGCAATCAATTGGCATATCGATTAAGCAAAGGAAGTGTAGACAAGATTGGCATTGGTTGTGTGAATCATACGATAAAACTATAAGTATTGTCATGGCTACAAGATGGGAGTGCGAGTGATCCAAAGTATAAACCCCCTTAGAGCAAATGTGTCTGTAGCAATTCTATTATATGGTAGTTTTTGTTTGGAATGTTGTAGGGAACCTTTCAAAAGTGAAGTACTTGTTGCTCCAATCTATCACAACTCTTGTCCTTGTAGGCATCTTGGCAACCTAAAATGACTCAAGACCTCGATCAACACATCGGAATCCAGACTAAACAGGCAGTAAAACCTTAGAATTGGATTTTTGCTATGTATTGGTAGGGGTATGATATACATGCAGGCCCTTCTTTTGTTTTGGGATATGCTAAGTTTTGAAAACTGTACCATTCTACCATTTGTTGGTAGAGAAGCTCTTACAAAATTAAATTTGAGACTCTATAGCTTATCAAACTACAAAAAATTTACTCTTAGAAAATGAAGATTAATTTCTTTTAAGATAGCTACAAAAGGTTATATTGATAGTAATAAAGCTTGTATTGATACTTTGTGCAATGAAATGGTTTCATTTGTATTTAAAAAATTATTATTTTTATAATAAAAGAACAGTTTTGAAATTGCAATATCAAGTTTTTTTTTAATCTTTCCTTAAGTGATCATTTGTAGTTGCATGCCCAAATTTACACTTGCATACTAAATTATCATTTTGACTTTGAAAATATTCTAGTTTTTTTTTAAAGAAATTACTTTCAATCACAATATGCAATGCATTTTTTGTAAAATAACTGATATTTATACATGTTATATTTCAACAATTTATATGAAAATTAAAATATTTTGACGAGCCTAAATTCATCAAAGAAAAGCACTTTGTCGAAATATCAAGAAGAAAGTCACTTAACACTTTATACTTTGAATTCTTGTTTTAAATTGAAATCATGGTATAAATTAAATTGAATATATTATAGTGCACAAGACACACTTTACACATTCTTTAGTTTTGATAAAAATAAATAAAAAAAACTAGGGCTCCATTGCTCTTTGTATTTCCAATGACAATCCATTGGTTGGAGGTTTAGGACCCTAAAGATTTTGAAGACGGAAAGTTTTATCACGTTGCTATAAGGAAATTGAAGTTTGAAAAGAATCATTGTTGGCATTGTGTAAAGGGAATGGTGAGTTTTTTTTGTTGTCAATGCACTTTTGCACGTGTGCGCTTATGATTAAGACAAAGAAAATCAATGTTTGGGACATCGTATAGGATGCAATGTTCGTGGCCAACTCTATCACAAAAGCCCGCACAAAGATCCATCAACGCGTTGCAAATGTTAGCACATTGCTATCATAGACCATTCAAGCATGCAATAGATCTTTAAGTTTGGAGTCAATGTTTGGTGGAAACCACCTCGTGTGTGGCATTGAGAGTCTTAGATGGTGTAGACCACAAGAAGTTTTCCAAAATAAATTTGTACACATGTGATCCATCATACCTTCAATTCAGGACCAAGCTCTAGGTCCAAAAGTTGTTATACAAGCAATAGGTATAGTTGACCTTATTGAACAATTAGCATAATCTGTAGAATGCAAGGCACGTAGCAAACTATATTGAATACTGAAGACTATTTGTAGCATCCGAAGGTGATTATAAATAGCCTGATTTGAAATAGAAGATGAAGCTATATTTTTTCATACTAGGATTCCCTAGGATCAAGGTAACTATTTGTTCAAATATTTATTATGATGCAAATCTTTAGAAGGCACACTTTTTTTGGATCAATTTTCTATTTTGGGAAACTCTATTACCTTTTGAAATTTTATTTTCACATACATGAAGAAGATTGCTCATTGTATGCACACTTTGATCAATCGCTTCGATGATTTGAGATTTAAATCGCCACAGATTGCTTGAATTTTTTAGTTGAGTACTCAGTTTGGCTCATCACTGGAAATTGCATTGCTTAAATAAAAAGTTGAACAAATAAAGTATGTCTTCAAAGAATAATGTATCCAATAGATATTAATAATATAGAATGTTAAGACTCCTAAAATTTAAAGTTAGTAAAGCTTGAATACTATATTGAAACATGTATATTCACATATTAATCATAACACTGCAAAGTTAAAACATTATCTTCTTGGTGTTTGCAAGCTACAGTACACGAGGGGTTGACCCCTAAATGCCCAAGGCCTTTTTTGAACTTCTAGGAATTTACTCTGAATTGAACAAAAAGCCAACATTTTGATAAGTTATATCAATTTTTTTTGAATTGTAACCATACAAATTCAAACTAGACATGTTAGAGATCACATAGGAAAAGAAAACACAACAATATCACTCATGAATTGAAAGATTATAATTGTTTGAACATGAGGGTGTTAGAACTACAAAAGTGACGTGAAGTCTTTCAATCCTCTTTTAACATGCCAAATCTAAAAAGTTGGCCACCCAAAACATATGAAGGTAAAGGACCTAACATGCATAACTCCAAGATCTAGTGTATTTGAGGCTCATTTCCAAGAGCCCTCAACACTACAAAAAGTCAAGATTACAATGGGTCCCCTTGCACAAAATCTTGAATAGAAAAACCATAATCATTCAGTTTTAAAATCAATTTTTTGACTAAAACTAGACTTCAAAAAGAATTTTACAAAAATATAAACTACTAAAAATACAAGAATTTAGTGCCTTGGGCATTTAGGAGTTAAACACAAGCTATTGGAAAAGAGTAGGTCTTGTTATTGGGCTGGCAGCAATAATGGATTATTCTGCCGCAACATTGAAATTGAGCAAAACCACAATCACCACATTTTTTATAAAAAAGACACATTTGTTATCGACCTCACCAAATGAAAGAACACATGCAAAATTAGTAACTATTGTAGTTATTCTTACTACCTTCACAATCTCTCTGTTCTAGAAGATAAGTAGACGAAGATTATTGTCTAAAAGAGCGTGGTACCCAACGATCCCTAAATTGGCTAAAATTAGCTGATTTTCTACCCAAAAAATCCTTGCGCTACTAGTACATTGGAAAAAACGGCCTGTAATGGAGACATTTTAGCCAAAACTGCAACAAACAATAGAATTTGATGGCCAATTTGCAAAATATATAACTTCCTCTACATTGAAATTAGCATCTATTTAGTCAGCTTTGTGTTATAGTACTCCAATAATCCTTCACAACTTGCAAAATCCTTTTCTTTTCTATTTTTTTCTTTGATACTATTCACTCTTAAGCCAGGTAGCCAAAGTTGATGCCTATTTGTCTTGAGAGCAACCCCACAACAAGGTGCCAAAGGCACTCAACATAGGCAATGGACATGCTGTGGCTTAGAAATTGCCCCACGGCACGCACGCCAAGTGCAAAAATATGCCCAGCCACTTCAAAAAAATGAAGAAGGCATGGGCAAACGGAGAGTCTTGAACGCGGCTCTCCATGCTAATTAATAAAGAATTTCTCTTCAAAAGTTACAGAGATTCTTCTTAAAATAATAAAATAAGAAGTATGATGCACCTTTTGACCCCTTGGCAAGTCTTCCCTTGAGGCCGTGACTCTTCAATCAAAATGACGACACGCCAAACCACAACAAATCCTTATTTGGCGTTTGTCTTCCCTGTCTTAGCTAAGGGGATGCTCTGAAAATAGCATATTGCACTAAATTCCATAAACTAGTTCTAGGATCATTGGTGGTACCTTTGCTTTCCTTATCTCCTCCAATTTTGAAATGCTTGCATTGCTGTTCAACGTACACGTAATTTACCAGGTGAACTCTAGAGATGATCTAAATTCTCAGATTTCCATCAAACTCCTGTAAATACCCCTTTCAGAGGTTAAAAAATGAAATCAAAAGATTTCTTGTAGCAGCTTCCTTCAATAGGCTTGCAAGATGGCACACACATAAGGTAACTATTAGAAGAGAAATGAGGCCAAAGAAGGGCCGTGAGTTATCTTGGAGTTCCTAAGCTTGGGAGCTTTGTTCCAGTGGAATATTCCCATGCCACGTAGGTTGCTGATGTGGCGGGGACACTACCATGTCAACAAATTATTATAAAAAAAAATTAATAGTAAAAAAAATTCCAAAAATAGATTTTTTTTTCAATTCCCCCCCCCCTTCTCAATGATGGAAATAGCTTGTTCCCAATATAGGAAACAATCTAGAATCGGCCCTTTCATGGCCCCATTTTTCTTCTAATGTACACCTAAAATTGCATACCTGAAATTGAACAGTTAAGTAGTTCAGCATGGTTCCCATTATTATATTGAAAAACTTTTTGTGGGGTCTTGTTGGTAGTCAAAAGGAAATTCTAGATTTTCTTAGAGTGCGTTTTTTGGACACCGTTTGAATAAACTACAAATTTTTAAAGTGTTGAAAATAGGGTTTAGGGCAACCAACCATAGACATGGATAGTTGAAGCCCATTTTAGGCAAGAATCTAGATTGTGCAGTTTTAGAAAGTGGTCAAAATTAGGTGTAGTTACCTTAATTTCTTGAATAGCTGAACTGTGGAGTCAGTTGTGAGGATAAGTTCCAAATACCACGTTGCACTTAATCATTCATTCTTTATTGCACAGCCTTACCACCTCTACTAAATCCTTCTTCATCTATGGTAGGACCACCCATTGCCAACCAAGGAACCATACCCAACCTGTAGGGTGCATTAATTTCCAACCAAGGTTTGCATAGATTTCCAACCAAGCTTGGAATGTTTTTTTTTTCCCTTTTCAAGGTTGAGACTAATAAAGTCATGACACGTCCGAAAGTAGTGAGCAAGAAAGCAAGAGGTAATGAGCGGGGAAATAATTCTTGAATGATCAAAATTGATAGAGTCTATAGATTGGGTATGGGTTTAGGCCAACTTTTGGCTTCCAAAATTCATAGTAATTTGAATTCAAGGAAAAAAATCACGAAAAATTGGCAATGTCAATCTATTCTACCTTTTGACAAGGCTAAAAATTAACATTGCCTTCTATTTGCTCTAGAACATGCACGGAATCGCTTAAGTGGTCAACTATGTGGTTCTACCATATTGGGATTTGGAAAATATAAGTTACCAATATGCAATGGTCCTAAAGAAAACTTTTGTAGTACAAAAATCTCAATTCAAGTGCATTCAAATTTTGTTCATAGTAGTGAGCATGTTCTATTTTTTTTCTATTTTTTTCTGTCACCTCCTAATAAGATTTACAAAAATCTTGCAATCTATGAAGTTAAAGATTTAAAAAAAAAAATTTGCGCATTCCTACATTAGACTAGTACAATTTATTTTTACCTATTTTTCTTCAATGCATTAGAAAATGAAAGATTTGGACAACTTTCAAATTGTACTAAATCCTAGTTTCTCCAAGTTAATAAAGTCATATTTGACTCCTATTTCATAGGCAAGGAAAACTAGTTCAAACACTCATCCTTTTCTCACCTCCATGTGGATAAATACCCGGGGAGATCACTATCGGATTTTTAGAAAACTATATAAGTTAAAAGATAGGGTCCATTTAATTCAATGCAAAGAAATTTTATATAATATGTAGTGCTACTATAGGGTCTATAAAATGCTACATACTCTATTATATGTAAATTAGGGTATATAAAAATATCTTGTAGTAGGAATTTTTATTAATAAGTTAGCCTTGGCAGATAGATGTTGTGCAAATTTTTCATAGTACAATGAGTATAGATGTGGACAGATAATTTCATGTGGATGATAAAATAAACATAGTCAAGAACATCTACAATGAAGGGTGGTTGAGTGAAATTGTGCCATAGTACTAGTAGTGTATATATCAAAAAAGTAAGTGTAAATTTAAGGCATTAACTACAAGTGGCAAAAATTGTCATATTGTACAAATAGGGAGGTTTACCTAATTACCTTAGTGGGTTCAATAAATTAAAAATAGTACAACATGAGAATAGAGTTTATAGTTTGTTTAACTTCATTCTTTGAAGCCATAAATGTTAAGTTAAATACTCACACTTAATGGGATAGTTTCAATAGGGATTTTGAAGCATTTTGAATGGTGAACTTGTTATTAATTCTTAAAGGCTGGAGGGTGTTTTGGAAGAGAAAAAGTTCAAAACTGTCCATTTTTTATGCATTGTCCAAAATTAAATATTAATTATTCTTTTTGAATTTCAACCATACAAAAGTGTATTAAATAAGTAAAACAATGCGTGGAAAAAATTTGAGCCCATTTGACCACATGGATTGAAAAATTATAACGTTTGAAGTGAGATTTTAAGAAAAATTCTTATGAAATATGGCCAGTAGATTTTGACCCCTCCTAGAGTAAAATTTTTGCTCTACAAAAAAATGAATTTTTTTTCAGTCTCTCTATATATAATTTTAGATATTTAGATTTACCCATAAAAAAATTTAGAAGCAAATATGGAGTCTAGCTTCCTCTAAATCAACTTGCAATGTAAGGAAATTAAGTGCATTTGTAATACACTAGTCATTTTTTGATGATTTCTTGTGCAATGAGGAAATTTTTTATTTGAAATCCAAATATTAAGAAATTAGAGACAAACATTTGGAATATGGTATGTGGAAAAAAATTCAAGAACTTTGACTTCACAATTTGCAAGATAATAGGGCTTGAAGTAGAAGAAAATGTTCATTCTTGAAGCCACCCCAACATAACTAATAAAGTTTGAAAACTAAGTTTTTTTTTATAATTGTATTCCATATTTTATTAGTTACATACATGCCAAATTTCAAAAGTCGATGAGCATTTTTGCAAAAGGTGCCCAAAAGATGTCCAAATTGCTTGGGGTGCCAAAAAAATTCAAGGCAACATTACTTTTGTTTCAGGTACTCAATTAGAAAAAAAATATATATTCTCACTAAAGAGGTACATGTTCACACCTTGTATCAAAATTTTGTGAACAACCAACCAAAATTGACTTCATAGGATCCTACCTGGATTTTTAATTGTTCATTCAATGGACAATTGGTCTTTAGGGGTTGAAAACAACCTCTTGTTCTATTGGACACTCAAATTTTATATGTAAGATAGCCCCACTTAAAATACTTCATGAATGAATTTACAAAAACTATAGGGTATTAGAAATATGTCCCTTGCAGCTTTTTATGTAAAAATACGGTCATCTTAAATACATTATTTAAGATAAATAGCCCCACATCAAATACCCTCTTAACTCAGGTGTATACCTTAAATTACAAGGAGTAATCTCCCCGGGGATAAATATGAAAAAATTTGCCCCCTAAATTTTTGTAGTTGGTTAATTTTGTAGTTTTGACCTTGTTTTGCTAACTAACAATCTTGAATTCCAGATATGAATTGAAATTTTCTAAAAATTATCATTAATGGTCAATAGTAAATTTTAGATTGAGCTTTTCCTACAAAATTAATTTTTGCCTATAATCAAAGTGGCAATCATTGATATTGATTTGTCATTGAAAGTAGATGAAAGGTAGAAAATTGGATGAAATATCACTCAAATGGATGAAAAACATGCAAAATGGATTGAAAATATTCAAATGAATGAAATTTTTTGGTGACAAGATAAGAAGGTTCCAATCCAAACGCAACGTTTCTAAAAATAGATTTACTATCCAACAATATATCGCCAATTCAAAATAAGTTAAAAAATAAAGTAATAAACTAAACTCAGTTTGGCTCGTTGACTAGTTCACTTCTGTAACTTTATTCACCAGTAAGGACCTCCTTACATGTATCGTTGGATGAGAGGAGTCAACAGGGTCGAAATATAGAAAGCACTTTTATGCTACTTTTACAATGTGGAATACACCGGGATCGGTAGAACTCTCTCTCCTACTTCCATGCTTGCCGATCATTGGTGGCATTCTTCTTGTCTTTTAGTTGCTTTCTTTGCCCGCCGGGCTCACATGTAAGCTGGCCCTAAGGCAGGGGTTCCTTTTGCATCTTTTGAAATTTGCCCGCCGGGCTCACATGTAAGCTGGCCCTAAGGCAGGGGTTCCTTTTGCATCTTTTGAAAAGGACCCCCCTATGGTGAACAAAGTCGTCTTCTATGGCTTCTCAGCCCACCTTAGTCCTGGAATTACCTGATAAGTCCCTCCCAGGCATCTAGCAAAGCATAATACCTTCCCAGCATGCGGAGGACCATTGCCTGTTTATGCAATGATGGTGTGTCTCCCTGGGAAAGTTCCGCCGCAGTGACAAGCAATTGAGAAATCAGAACAATCGGTAGCCAGAGGAGGCCACTCCCAAATACCGACAGTTGAAAGGAATGGCTTTCAGCTTTGACCGCGTCTGTCTGACACTCTGACCGAACTCGGGCACCATCACATTTTTTTTTTGGAAAACAAATGGAAACCATCATCAAAGTTTCTTCGAGTCAGTAAATTATTGATGGATCGGAGCGAAATTGCCGGGCCGCAGACGCGGAAGTGCGGGACGTCTTCCACGATCGAACAAAGAATCCGAGGGAAACTAAGTCCACATCAAGCTCACTAAGCTTAATTCTAGTTGCTAATTACAACTAATTCAAACAGATTCCATAACAATCTTTGCTGTATGTCGGAACCGGTATATAAATAGAACATTTGTACTGTTATCGATTTTTGGTCATCGACCCAAAACAGTTTGAACTCACTTAGAACCCACTTAGAACCCTTAAAAATTATGGATGTACCAAAACTGAAGTTTAGTTCTGTCAAAATCACCTTAAATTTGTTCAAGACAACGTTCACCTGGGGAGTTTTTTAAGCATTATCGGCTACTATTATTCTTCAAATCCTATGGTCAACCATTTTTGCACGTTCCTACCCGTACTCTGATTACTGGTTTTCGGGTTAGATTCAGCATTATATTAGAATATATATGAACTAATTACTAGAGGACAAGTGGGACTTTTTTTGACAAAACTTACTGACCTTCATGTTGCAGAACATTGTATAATTAAGTTAATTAGACAATGGTCCTCCCCATGCTCGAAAAGTATTAGTTTTGGTAGATGCCTGGGAGGGACATCTCATTAATTTAAGGATTGGGGTTGGCTTAGGAGTTATAAGACCATTTTGTTCACTGTAGAGGTCCTCTTTTTAAGGATTCAAAATTTGGTATTCAATATTATGTTTACGTCGGGTAATCGGCATTTCGCAAACTCAACCCAATTTTTCTCTCAATTTTCACCGGTTCAAAGCACATGCACTGCCAGTTCTCCCCTATCATTGGTTGCCATGAATACAAAGAAAACTAGCCAAATCTCACAATGGAAACTATATGGGAGAGTTGGCCGGGAGGAGATTGATCGATTTACACCTGGTCAGGTGATTGAGGCTTGCGACTGCACCTAATACAGACACTGGAGTATAATAATTAAGTTATTATAAGTTATTACAGACAGTGTTGTTGTAGGCACCGCCCGCCCCGCCCCCCAGGAACACTGTCCGACTCAACTGATAAAAACAAGGAGCCGCAAACCGCCATCTAGAAGGTGCCGCGCAGATGCGGTAACGTAGCCGACGACGCGGGGACGACCGGAATATTGATGGCGTAACTGCGTCGACGAAAACGACGACAAACGACGACGACGACTGGCTTGGGAAGAATCCTCCCTCCCTGCCAGTAGTGAGGCCAGGAAGAAACACTTCCAAGTGCCGTCGTCTCGCCTATTTTACCAATCGGGGAAATCCTAGACACCGACGTGATCTTCCGTCGCTTTGCTTCGAATGTTTTCGGGACTCTGAAATGTCTACTCACTCGACTGGGTTCTAGCTAGGACTTCTGTCATCGACTGGTAGTCTCCGTTAACTTACCGCTGGACTCCGGTAGATCGAGAATTCCGGTAGGTGTTAACTAATCGGTAGAGTGTTGCGGAAGGTTTCGGATTCGGCGATTGGGGTTTAAGATTGAGCTTCAGTGAAGTTGGTAGAGTAGAAGTTCGTTTGGGTTGGGTTGGGTTGGAATTCAGGTGGCGAATTCGCAGGTTGGAGATTCGTGAGCTGTTGCGGGGTTTTGATTCAGGTGAGTTTAGGTGTTGCTGTGTGGATTCGCGGTGTTTGTGAAGAAGTGCGTGTGGTGAGTTGGTTATAGGGTTGATAGGATTTTGAGATCTAGCGGAGGGTTTTTGAACCCTGACGTGAAGGGAAGCTTGATGATTTCGCAAGGTGGAGCCTTTGGAGCAAAGTTTTGGAGACTGGGGTTTCATACTTGTCGTTTGTTCATGAATCTTCTGTCTTTGGCGATGAGAAGTTTCGTTTTGAATTTGTATGACGCGGTGGCGTAAAGTGAGCAGAAGTGTGCGATGGGTTTAGTTTACGTTTTTTTGCAGTTTTGTGAGAATTTGGATGATTTTATAGGTCCTTGCTTGCGAGAGACTGCTGCGCGACGTAGAGAGCAGCTTGTCTTCATGCTCTGCGGAGTCCATTCGAATTGCTTTTGATTTTATTAGAATGGCGTCGTTATTCATTGAAGGAATGATGTCTTTGCATAAATCAGAGGATTAGGTTATTTTGTGCAAGCGATTCGTCCTAACAAGGGCGAATTTGCAGGTGTGAATTTGGTAGCAGCATTGGACGAGCATGGAGTTTTTTAGGGACGCCTACTCGGTGCGCCTCTATGGGCACACGGGCAAGTACCTGTGGGCCTCGGAGGATCGAAAATCCGTCGCACAGAGGAAAGGCAAAGACACCTATGGCGTCATCTGGCGCGTGGAGCTTGTTCCGGAGAAGAATACCATCAGGCTGAAAAGTGTGTACGACCTATACCTCTATGCTTCCGACTACGCATTTCTGCTGGGCGCCACCGGGAAGAAGGTGCTGCAGAGCTTCGCCTCGAAGGCCGATTCGTCACTTGAGTGGGAACCTGTGAGTGCCGGAACGTATGTGAAGCTGAGGACGAAGGGGGACAAATTCCTGCGCGCGAATGGAGGCATGCCGCCATATCGGAACTCGATCACGCATGACGTGCCTGTGCTGGCGAGTAACCAGAATGTGGTACTCTGGGAGGTCGATGTCGTGAGGACGAAGGAAGCTGCGTCGTTGCCGCCGAGTAGAATGGTGTCGCCGCGTGTGGTATGGTTGCTTTTTCCTGTTGCTGCAATGTTAGCTATCACTATATTTTCCACATTCCGATGTCAGCGAGCTTGCATTCTCAAATTTCTAATTGTTCTTGCCAACGAGTTTGTTTCCTTAAACTTCGAATTGTTCTTGCAAGCAGTCGAATGCATCACGACCTAATGCGTCACCACCACCGAATGCGTCACCACCACCACCACAGCTACTGCTACAAGCACCTAGCTCCAGCGATGATGACGACGTCTCTGTTCCTGCGAATCTTCCGAAGCATCCCACACGGACAAACCCAGCGCCTCGGAAAATCGAAATTCCTCCAACGTACAGCTCGTCCCCGTCCGAGTCTGCGTCTCCAATTGCAAGCCCTCCGCGACGGCGACGTGCAGCACCACCAGAGCAAAGCCCGCCGCCGAGAAGACGAGAGTCACCCCCGTCCGAACCGGTCCGAAACGTGCCGCAACGCAGACACCCTCGGCGTGACACAGCTTACGACGAAAGCCCTCCTCCACGGCGACGCGCGGCAGACGCAGATTTCGACCAAAGCCCTCCTCCACGACGACGCGCGGCAGACGCAGCTTACGACCAAAGCCCGCCACCACGGAGAGGCGCGGCAGACGCAGCTTACGACCAGAGCCCGCCACCACGCAGACGCGCGGCAGATCCAGCTTACGACCAAAGCCCGCCCCCGCCCAGACGGGCGCCACGGGACGATTACGACTCCGCGGCGTGGGAGCCGCGGCGGCAGCGGCATGACGACTACGAATCCTCGCCTGAGCCGTCGCCAGCGGCACGACGAAGCACCAGGCCGGTTGATTACGAGCATTCGGAATCGTCCAGCAGGTCGGGGAGGGAGAAAGTGAAGTCACCCGACATCCGGCGCATCTTCTACTCGGTGGCGGAAGACGACGGCCAAGTGCTGGCCCATGACGTCGGGAGTTACGGCGATTTCATGTTCAAGGGCCATGGTCTGGAGGAATTGACGTCGGAGTTGCAGCGGGTGACGGGAATCCATGAGGACATCATCCTGTGCATGAAGAATCCGATTAGTGAAAAGCTTTACAAGATGCGTCTGGCGCTGCCTCCCAACAAAGCTCCCCTGTCCGTTGTCATCGTCCGCAGCAACTCCCAATGTATGTCTCCGTGTTGCTTCCCTCTGGTGACAATTTTGGGTTAAAGATGAGGGTTTGCTTCCGGGACTTTGAATTCCTTGTCTGACTAATGTTTGCGTCGTGTTGCAGTTGGGAGAGCGTTCTCTGCGCAAACATCTCGCCAGCGGTGATGATCTCCTCCGGCTTGTGAGGTTTCGTTTTTGATACTTAAAAAATGAGATTCCGTGGTTTCCTTTTTCGCCATTCTTGTTATTAAGATCACTCTGTTCGAGTTGGAGAGACTTGTTGTAAAATTATGTAGTTGTACGCAATTAGTGATTGGAAGCTGTGATCGGCCTCTTCTGTGGCTGTAAAGAACTTGATCACTGTCGCAAGGAGCCGGTTGCTTCAGCATGAGTAAGTAAAGAGACACCCTGGGACTATTTCTCCACTTTGGTGTAATGAAATTTGTAGAGATTTGCTGCATCGCTCAGCTTGGGATATTAATGTTCACATGTTGCTATGGACTAGCACTAATATTATGTAGTTACATTCAAAATGAAAACATTGTTCAAGAAGTTTCGTTTTTTCATTTTCGACACTGAATCTGTCAAGGAATGTAGGGTCCTGATTACTGGCTCCGTCAAAGGCTGCACAGAGACACACAGTAGAATGGGCATATCCAAGTTTGAAATGTTGCACTAGTGACAAGAATCTGAAATATGGAGCATGGTATTTAAGAATCTTGTTTGACACGAAACCGTTGTGAAGTTGCTCCTCGACTCTGCTATCTCGGCGGATCAGAAGAGCTCCTTCAGATAAAACCACGTTAAGTTGCTTCGTGACGATTCAACTCAATGACAAAAGACAATTTATGAAGGAATAGAAATGTGGAATTCAGAAACGGGGGATTAGTTTCAGCGAGGGTAGGCAAATTATTAACTGCTAGTTATACTCATTGCATCCCAACCTACGTGCTCCCTCTCTTTCGCAACAGTAGTTAACCCTAGAATGTCGTTGCGGACACTAAGTGTCCAATGGATGATAGAGAATCCTTCTAAGCCGACAAAAGTGCAGATGTTCATCCTTAGAATTTTGTGTGAAAATAGGAGGTCTAGCACAGTAATTTGATTTTCAATGAGTGTGTTCTTGGATTTTTTAAGCAAATGATTCCCGTAGTATCCAAAGGATGATTTTCATAGTGACCAACCTGTTCTTCTAGGGATAAGAGCACCTAAAGTTGCCACCTTCTGCCCTTCTTGTGACATTGGGGGTTTGGATGGTCATTTAAGGTTTGTACACCTATAATCATCACTAATTATAACTAAGCATAATCTCTATCATTAAACATAAAAATATTTCTAAGTTATCTTATTGGCAATTGGAAGAGGATTCCAATGCGTTTTAGCATGCATTATTTGGATACCATATTAATAAGTTATGAATTTTCAAAGTACTATCTCTAAGTGTGTCCCAAACCAACATAAGGCGGCTCTCATAGACTTTCATGTTTTGATTGCTTACATCTTGTATAATCAATATCTAGGTTTGTGTGATGCTTTTTGGGCTAAATGTAAGTGTTGCATTGTGGAAAGTGTTGATTATAGGTTTACAATCCACTCAAGAAGACCTTACAATCTCCACCAAAAGTGTCTTGAATATACATCTATGGTTGATTTTGTTGGTTTTGGAGTTCCTCTATTTTTTTGATCTTATATTTTTTGTATAGAATGGATCTTCCCTTGAATAATGTCATGTAATAGGGCCATCATTTCAAAGAATGAACTTCACTTATCTTTAATGAAATTGTGACTAATTAGTAGTATGTCACTATGAATTTCTCAATCAAGAAGTTTTTATTAAAATTATAAATTTTCAAATTTTTTGGGGAGGGATAAAAACATTAGCAACTTCTTTAATTAGTAAATTCTACTATTGTAGTGATAAGTTTGTTGTTTTAAATTGATGGAAAAAAACTAAACAATAGTTTGACATGTAGAAAGCACTTGTATCCAATGGAATTGAGACATGTGTCAAGCAATAGTAGCATGTCAGGACTCACCATTCCAAAGAATGAATATCTTATGTTCAATAGAATAGTGACATTGGTTGTGAGAATAGTTGATGATTTCAAACCACACTGAGGATTATTGAAGATTTTTTAGAAATAGACACCAATATTACAGAGTCCTCTTTAGGGGAGAGACGTACACTCACGAATAGAGCGCTTGCGATGCTCCAGATTTGCATGAGCAATACAGATTAGGTTGTAGAGAAATCCGAAGTCGACAATATCCGTCTTCATTCAGACGCAGAGTTGAAACGTCGGGATCAACGACCCTAACTCTCCACATTGAGATAAGTATATATATCTGACTGATAGAAAGGCACTGGTACGTGTCTCTCATTCAGCTGATAATGATTCATGACCCGAGATTCAGAAACAGAATCCCATTCAACACCTGCGCATAAAAATGGTGTGACTACATACAGTACATCACGATTTCACTGAATGATGAAATTGCTCAAATTAAGTCTTCTGAACAATCCAAAACTTTGCTAGTATTTATCACTGGACTAATTCATCAGAACATAAGGGTGCACAAGATTGTTTGTGCACAGATATACACAGAAAATCTTGAAGAAACATGAATCTGTGTTCCGTACGCTGCCAATTAGGCTCCGCAATTTCCTAGGAAAAAAATCCCAGTCGATTCTCAGTCGGTCGGTGAAAGAACGAAGGGAAGTACATGTGAACTTCTTGAAGGAGTCGCCAAAAGAAGTCAATCCAGTGATTTAAGTCACGTTCGAGGGATAGGGCTACAACAATGAAGAAAGACAGCCTGAGTGGTCGAAAAAGAAAATTCGGCAGCTGCATGACCACCAGGGCTCCTTCTCTAGCTTTGAATTCTCTCATCCCTTAATGAAAGTACTCTTGCTCTTACTGATAGATTTGCACGACGTCACCGATGTGCATTCATTCTTGGTGTTGTGCGCGTGGTACTGCTTGGCTGACTTGATGCGCTTCAGTCCTTCGGATGAGGCGCAGTCCTCATGACTTCCACGGCGATCATCTTGTCGCTCGAGGAGCACTCCACGAGCCCTTGAATCTTCTTCATGGCCTCAATTTAGTATTGTAAAGAAGAATGGAGAAGATGAAGGATTAAGTCTAATCCTAAGGTTGGCTTGAAGAAAGAATATCTTTTAATACATTTTTACTAACCTAGGTCATGTGCACTTCTTGGCCTAATATAGTTACGCATTATTATAAAAACATGTTGCTACATTTAGAAAACAAAATCTTGTTTTTTCGCAATTTGAAAATCAAATTGAAGAAATTATTTCTTCATGTGATTTATTTTTGCTAATTGCATTAAGAAATTCTAAATAGGTGCTTTTATATTTGATACCGTAGTTTATAACATTCTATAGATTTCAAGCATTCACCTTCTTAAAAGTCTACAAAAGTAGTATAGAAACAAATTGAAATTGCATTCCTTAGCAATCATTGTCTAATAGTATGTGTCATACACAAGCAGGGGTTCACTTGTGCTCATGAATGAACATAAGATTTTAAATGACTATAGCATGAGTCCAAGGATTATTGATTATAGAGACTCGCGGAAGGAATCATCTTTGTTGTAAGTTTTGGTAACTTATCCCTTTGGAAACACACTCTCCCTACATACTTTGGCTTCTCTTGGTTAAATGGAAGCTCTTGGCTTGATTCAAAATGCTATGGAGTCCCTAAATGTTTTAACCTCGCATGGTCCTAATTGCTTGAGAAACAAAGAGTAGGAATGTTATGAGTGCACAATTCCAAATGATACCAATTGCAAATAAGAATAGAGAAAGGTGAGAGACATCTTTATCCTCTCTTTACTCCCTTCTTTGTTTCAAGAAAAAGTATTCTGAGGTAACAAAAGAAGAACGGATCTCATTGTGTGAATTCACTCACCATTCTTCACCTCCAGAGGTTAATTTATTGTGAAGCAACAAACACACCCCTGGCTTTCCACAATTTTTAGCAAGAGCACAATCAAACAAAACAAACCTACGACAATCAAACGAAGTAAAGACCTTGGTTTTGATGTCCAAAGGGTTTACATGCCTGTGGGGGAGGGTTTCCGTGGAGGGTACAGAATGACAACGACTGGCAAAAGCGGTTGTGTCGTCGTTACGATCCATAAATGCTATTGCACAGTATTTGCTAATATGAATAGCTGTCCTTGTTCTAACATATCTCCAACACTCAAATCAAGCATTATGCGAATATGAACTCAAAGCAAAATCTTCACAAGTTTGAACTTGTTTTCACTGTTTCAGGGGTCAAAACACAAAATCACTCTTAGGAACACCCTGGACATGGAAATGTATCCCTTACAAAAGAAACTAGTCTCTGGAAACCAAGGAACCCAAATCTACTATCGATGCAATCTAATCATCATAGGCATGACCTGCACACAAATCTACAGTAATAGGCCAATTGCAAAACCTCAAGACATCAGCCACAATCCCAACATCGTATATTACTCACTCACCAAAAACCTAGTAGGGTAGGTACACCCAAAACTGCCAGGGGTCTAGAAGCGCCAATTGTTCAGAATTTCTTAATCCATGCGTACCTATTGTCAAAGAAGCGATTTTGGAACATCTACCAACAAAACTTGAACCCTCCATAAGTTTTGTAAATTGTATCCAAATAACGCATTCTTTGGTGCGCTGAAATCCTCTTTCATTTGCCAACAAGAATCCTGCGTAACAGCAAAAGTGGCGACTTTGGGTGTCCTACCGTAGAGGTAAGACATTTAGCTCCCGCACATCTTCGTGGAGCAAAGTAAGCGGTCGTAAACAATTTGGTAGTTGGAGTTGGACACATTGAGTTTGCAGGTAAAAGCCGAAACCTCGCCAGCATCGTGCCAGTGACAGTCGCCCATGTCCCCGCCATGTTGGTCACGGAGTTTGCCGAAGTACCCGGCCCTGCAAGCAGGTCGAATGGTGACACCACTGTAGTCACAAGTGTTGTTGGGGACATGCAGATCGTATCCTCCATGACAATCTGGATACCTCCCCCCAGCTATGGTGTCGGTCGGAACGCCTCCGCATCCCCATTTCGTGCTGGGAATCACCATCTGATAATCAAACCCTGCATCATGATCAAATCCATAATACATATTGACAACGTGAAAGTCAGCACTGCAAAACCAAGGCCTCATGATCAGAAGCAGCAGCAGCATCGGAAGAACTTGGAGCTTTCTCATCCTCTCTTGCAGAGGTAGGTCCCCTCAATGCAACAAAACCGAGGAAGCAAATAGAAAAACGAGTATCACGGGGCAGAACTGGCTCCCTCGCATGATAACAACGCTTAAGTACACCCGCTGTACAACCCTTCCGGCACACGCCCCATGTGAGTACAGAAGCAGCTCTTTAAAGACGAGGGTGACGCCATCCATCCAGGACATAGAGGAGAAAATCAGATCAACCGTCCAGGAAATGAAGGAAAGATTGGATGAGAGTGTACTTCAACTTGATTCAAAATAACAAAACTGAAAAGGAGATAAACCAGTAATAGAACACTATCAAATTCTATACCGCTCACCACCAGCCAAAGCCTTCATTATGACAGGACATAAAGCTGAATACTACAACAAGGACCGTCAGCATCAAAAGGAGCCCCCGTCCTCCGCTTCATGGCAAGGTAGAAAGTTCGTAGAATACATCGTAAGGATCCGCTGAACAATTTGGGCATCATTCTAGTTTCCACATGATAATTTTGTGGTGAGCTTACTTTTCCCACTCAGAGCTGAGTCTGACAAGAACTTGTATATATGTTTCAATACCCATATGTTGACCACAAAAGGATGTAAAATAGTCGCTCATTTGCATTCAATGCTGATTTATTACTATCGCAATTGCCATATAGCTGTCACGGTTGGTACCTAGACTCTGGGGATGTCACCTGAGAATCAATATGCTATTCCTTATAAGAAACAACAAATATGTTATCTAGAAAGCTTAGTGGAACGCTGAATACTTGTCGTTAGAGACTCGCACGCCCTGATTGAAATACTCCGTACAATTTAAGAACAGTAATCGGAGAACAGCAAGCTTCAGAACCCAGATAGACTCGACTTCTAAGATCCGGGGAAGCGAAGATAGCAATCTCCTAGAATGTACAAAATTCCTTCATCCAGCCCTTGGAATCGAATAAATTCAAATTTGAGTTGAAGATTTTCATTAACAATAGTTTACTAAAAGTAATACGCAATTACAACTTTTTCCCGGGCCCCGCAGCCTCAGCTGGGGTTCTAGTCCTAAGCTGGTCGACTGCATGCACAGCACTCTGAAGCTCTTCCCAGATTGCTTTGTACACCATACGTTGTCGGCTCACCCTAGACTGGCCCTCGAACGCTTCGGCTATTACATCAATGCTGAGAGACAGACAAAAGAAACATAAATAGCATATGTTAGCACTTCCTCTACTTTCAAACTCGAAAAGAACAATAAACATACCACTCATGCAACGGAAGTGCATCGTGTATACATTTTTTCTCTTACTCGCACTACCAAAGATGAATATTTACCAAAGTGCAAATACTTTGAAAAATACTTCGCAAATTCAATACCTAAAAATTAGGAAGAGAGACATTTCAATAGCATGGAGGTTCACATTTGGGTAACAAAAATGCGAAGTACCTGACATGACGACCATCACCATAAGCATCCACTACGGAAACCTCTTGCGCTTTCAGTGAATCCTTGATCTGACAAAACAATCCAAGTAAATCGTTGAAGTGAGCGGAAATTATAGAAAGTTCCAGAGAAGACCACAACACCACTATGCTTCTCGTTCTTCGTAATTTAAACTTTGCAATTCCGCTGAAACAGAAAAACTATTGACAACGCCCACAGCAAATTAACACTCGTTAACATGATATAATACCGCTGAAACTAGCACAACTTCCAACACTGAAGTTTTGCATAGGATAAATAGCTCTCAACAACAGTCTAGGTATTTGACTCAAGAAAAACTATAATATCTCCATTAAAACCTATTCTGCCCACACACACCTGCTTTGGCTTCAATACGTATACACTACATTATATGCAAGAAAACATTTTTAAACCCTACCTCGTCTTCTACGAACACTATTGCATGCCCTAATCGAATCGAATGAGCAAATTGCTAATCCAACCCCAAATTGACAACCCCAAAGACCTAATTCGCACCTTCGTTGTCATACTCGTCATCAGCGGCGAATCAATGGCCCCCTGATCAGCAGCCTTGACAGTAATCGACCTCCGCCGCTCCGTTCTCAGACTCAGCCTCTCCTCGTCGCCACGACCTCTCCGTGACCGCAAACCGCTCTCGGGAGAAGTGAAATTTGGCTGGACAGAAAATTTGGATGCAGAAGAGTGCAATGCAGCACGAAAGAAACCGACGCAGGTGCTGGCACGCCGGCCAGTCAGCGGTGTCAAGCACGACAAAGCGGCCATGGCCATTTGGCTTGGCGATGGCGTGGGCTTTGGCGATGGTGCTCCTAACCCTAATTCGAACAAGGTGTTGGTCAGAGTATGTGAAGATAGGCCTCAACGCAAAGCTGAAATCTAAGGGGCCAAGGGTATCTGAAATCTAAGGAGAAAGGCCACAAGGTATGAGCATTCTTTATGGACCCTGCCCAATAAATATCAACAAGTGTCATTCTATGAATCCATCATTTTTGTGGGGTTATTGTGTTGCTCCCTCCATCCTCCAATAAGGTAACTAAGGTAGGTGCACCCATTCCTATCTGTGTACCCCATTCCATCATCATGTACGAATGTAGTACATTCTAGAAAGAAATTGTGAACCTTTGCTACATCTTGACGGAATGTGGTAAATGGACGGGAATGGGTGCGCCTACATTACACCGAATTTCAACCCCTTTCTAAAACCAACCCCTACAGATTCTTGCCTAAAATGTACTCTCACTATCTAGGGTTGGTTTTAGAAGCACCTATTTTCAGCACTTTGGATATTCATAGTTTATTCATACGGTGTTCAAAAAATGCATTCTTAAGAGAGTCTAGAATCCCCTTTAGACTACCAACAAGACCCCACAAAAAGATTTCCAATATAATAATGAGAACCATGCTAAACTGCTTAAATGGTCGATTTTAGGTGTAGTTACTTAAAGTGTCCTCAATTTTGTTGAAAACATCATAACTTAACATTTTGTTGCATGCATTGTCACTGTATTTGCTTTAGGATAGCCCATGTGGAATATTTTACATCCAACAATGCTTCATTATTAACTAAATAGAGAGGTGGAGGCTCAATGTAAGGAACAAGGTGCGTGAAGGAAAGGCAATGGACTTGAAGGCTAGTGAATCTTACAATGTGGTATAAAAAGTATATAAAATATATAGAATGCATATTAAAAGTATATAAACCTATATGGGTTGAAAAAATTAATGACCATATTTTTCAACTAGGTAACTTAATTAATCCCTACAAAAGGCAGTTTTTCTCATTGCCTTAAAAAGTGGCAAATTTTCACAATTTTTGTCTAAATGTGCCTCGGTTCTTTGAGGAAGTACTCCTAAAGGCCTCAGTTGCATTTTTCCGGCAACATAGCGATTTTGGGCAGATCACTATGAATGAAATTTTATTTCTTTTCTTTGAAATTTTCACATAAAAAATGGAGATGAGGTTTTTCTTTACGGGCCAACAAATTTCATAACTTTTGACTACGTGGTTATAAAATTATTGTATGATATATAATTGTTTTCTCAGCCAGGCAATTTGATTAGATAAGAAAAAATCACAATTTTCAAGAACAAAAATTTGAAATTGGTTTTCTAGATTTATATGTACGAGAAAAGCTTTGAATCATTCTATTTTGATCAATGAGATGACAATTATGAAGAGTTTTTAATTTGCGGGCAGTTATAAATTTTCTACTCTAAAATAAACTTTGAAATCCTTAATTTTATTCATTTTTCAATATTTTTGGAAAAAAAGTAAAATCACAGGATGTAGATTGTTTATTAAAATAATGCAACGGTTGAGATTAGCATTTTTCAATTCCATAACTAAATTCTTAACAATTTAGTATTTTGAATCATTCTCTAAATCTTTTTATTTACTATTTTTTTCCTATATGTTGTATAGTTCCAAATGATTTGAAATTTTTCAAGCATGTAGCCAACTTGCTTTGAGAATGAATCCAAAGAAGCACCACCATTTTGGACATTTTTTTATACAAATATGGCCTCGTGAAGTGTAGTTACCCAGTTTCTTGCAAGTCCCAAATTTTTTTTTGGTCAATTCAAGCACTAATATCTTGCAATCTACAGAGTGGAAATTTCTAAAAAATTTCCTACATCTTCTCAAACCTATATACTACAAGATCCTACAGTTACAGGTGTTCAAAAATGTTTTTTTTTCTAAAATTTGGTACTTGTACTAGAAATGGCACTTTGGGAGCATTTTTGATGAAAATATAGTCAAAGAACTTTAGGGGTTAACCCATTTTCTGAAGTGAATATATTGCAAAGTGTTTCCTAGTCTCAAAAAGATGCATTTGTCATCCTTTTAAATTTTCCTTGGTTCTTGTTCATAGGAAGACTCTACTAGTAGATATTATTCCGTAGAAAACTATACATGGTGCCATTAAATGTTTTGTAATAAAAATTAGATGTTTTTAAGAAATAATATAGGATTCTTTTAATTGAAAAAGCATATATAATTAATATACGATGCCTTTTAATCACAAGCATTAGAAAAAAATTAGAAGCACTTAGGTTGGTGTAATTTAGTACAATAAATTTTTTGTTGGAAGGCTTTGCTTACAATGTGTGAAAATTCATGTGACCTTGGAGATCTAATGTTGTAAGCCATTAACCCCTAAAGGACCAACATGCATTTTTTGGCAACATAGATATTTTGGGCAGGTATGTGTGATTGGAGATTTGCATATTTTAGGCTGAAATTTTTATAGAAGATGGGGATGAGGAATACCTTTCATATGCACCAAATTTCATGACATTTGGAAGTACAAGTCAAAAGTTATGGCCAAATAGGTTGTTTGTTTCTCAACTCGGGTAGTCCGGGCAGATCCGAAAAAATCACTTTTTTCAAAAATAAAAATTTTAAATTGGTTTATTAGATTTATATATAAGTGGAAAGCTTTGAATCATTCCATTTTGATCAATGAGTCAAAGGTTATGAGGATTTTTAGTTTGTTGGCAGTTATAGATTGTCTACTCTAAAATAAACTTTGAAGTTGTTTATTTCACTCAACTTTCAATTTTGTTCAAAAAAAATAAAATTGTAGGATGTAGATTATTTATTACAACATTGCAACCATTGGGATTGGCATTTTTCAATTCCACAATTAACTTCTTAACAATTTAGTATTTTGAACCATTCTCTATTTCGTTTTACTTACTATTTTTTTCCTATATGTTGTACAATTCCAAATGATCTGAAAATTTTCAAGCATGTAGCCAACTTGACTTGAAAAATGAATCCAAAGAAGCACAACCATTTTGAAAATTTCTTCATAATAATCTGACCTTGTGAAGAGTAGCTGCCCGATTTTTTGCAGGGCCAAAAAAAGGACTTTTGCCACTTCAAACGCTAATATCTTGCAATCTACATGATGGAAATTTCTGAAATTTTTTCCACAGATTCTCAAACCAGAGTAGCACAAGATCCTACAGTTACATTTGTCCAAAAATGATATTTTTCAAAAATTTGGTACTTATACTAAAAATAACAGCTTTGGAGCATTTTTGGTGAGAACATAGTCAAGGAACTTTAGGGGTTAAAGAAAATTTAGGGTCTGCTAAAGGCTATTTGATGTTGGACAAGCTATATAAATATAAAATATAAAATTAAATATTATTATTTTTTAAATTGATGGTAGTTTTTTTAATATTAAAGTAAAAAAAAATTTAATATCATTTTTTATTTT
Organism: Pseudisothecium myosuroides; assembly: GCA_951799445.1. NCBI lineage: Eukaryota > Viridiplantae > Streptophyta > Bryopsida > Hypnales > Lembophyllaceae > Pseudisothecium > Pseudisothecium myosuroides. The sequence continues at coordinate 15,758,631 of OX637289.1, forward strand.
CTACTTTTATTATATTTGCATTGCTGGCCAAAGTCAAAATTCCCTCAATAGGCACCATTTTTTTTCTAATGCCTCGTTACAACACTTAGACTGTTGCTTTTGAAAATTACATATCATGCAATAATTATTTAACCATGTAGTCAAAAGCTATGAAAATTGTTGGGCCTTAAAGCTACTCCTAGGGTACAGGTTGCATGAATTTTTCAAAAAAGAAAAGAAAAACTCTATTTGTAGCGAACTGCCCGAAATCGCTAAGTTGCCAAAAAACGCATTTTTGACCTTGAGAGGTTAAAAAGACCAATTATGAGTGTCAACATATAAGCTAATATTCTATTTGGGTTGTTGTTTTTGTAATAGTTGTATTACATTCATTGCATTTGAATTCCTACCAATTTTTTTTCCTAAAATATTGTAAATGTGGACACTAAATCCTAAGCACTTGAAATAGTTCATTTTATATACATAAAATAGCAAATGTGCAGAAAGAGTGCTAATTTTGTAAATTCTAGTATATACTTATTGTTGTTTTTTCATTTAGTTTGTATTGTTGTTTTGTTCACAAAAGTAACACTAAAACTTTAATCAAGCATAAAGAGGCAAAAATTAGAAGCATGTGCCAATTATAATTTAGCATAATTTACTATTAATTGAACCAAATTTGAAAAGTACCAAATCATAGGGTGATATAAAATCATGCATACTTGTATTAAATTCCTACTTTAAATAACCTCATAATTTATGTGCTTATGAAATTTACAAGAAGTGTTCCCCTTGGATTTTTGTGCTAATTGGATAACACTTAAATGGTGCAAATAACTTTTCAAAATATATTTTTTATAATATTCTATAAATATCATATTGGAAGTGCATAGAATCAAAAAATGTGTCTTTGGAAGTTAAAAAAATAAACTTTAAAAAATGAATTGTACAACTTTACATTTATTTATTTTTAATAGTTAAATTTAAATATTTAAGATTTATTTAAATCATATGAAAGATTTTTAAATTTATATTTAAATTTAAATTTATAATTATAAGTGATAACAATTGTAAATCTAATTGCATAGATGTAATTAATAATTAAAAATCTACAACTTTTATTTACAAATCAATGCCAAATTATTCCTTGAGCAAAATTGTTCTAAATAATATTGTATGTGAAGGTTAGATTAGATTAACCCCTAAAGGACCGAGGCCTTCTTTTGCCAAAAAACACTCAAAACTGTCATTTCTATAGCAAAAAGTAGAAAAAAATTAAAATTGTTTTTATTCCACATCTAACCATAGGATCTTACACCTAATTGGTATGAGAATGTGTGGGAAAAAATTTAGAATTTTTGACCACACAAGTTGCAAGATATCTGCGTTTAAAGTGGGAAAAACAAGTTTTTCAGTACATTGCGGAACCAGATTTTTTGACTTTAAACATTTTTAACTTAAAATTTTTGCACTACAGCGTTTTGAGCTTTAAATCTTTATAGTGGAGAATTGAGTTGAGAGTCTAGGGAAAAAAAAAATTCAAAAAAACTTAATTATCATTCTTAAAAAAATTGTTAAATAGAAGTAGGTACAAGATAGAAGGAAAATCTAAAATATTCATATATTTTAGATGGAATTAAAATGCACTAATTCCTATGGTGAGATTGTTCTAGCAAGTAAACTAAACCATTCCAGGAAAAAAAAATTGAAAAATTACAAAAATTGCATTCCGAAATGAATCCTACAAGTTATTTTTTTCAAGAAGATGCTCTAACTGCCCGAAAAACAAGAATGTCCATAACTTCCTCATCAAAGCTTTCCAGATAGACAAAAATATAATCTATGAGGAAAAAAATATTTTAAAAAAAAATTCAAAATTTTGCAAATTTTTTTTGCTGCCCCCTATCCCCACGCATTCCAAGAAATGGCATAACTTCTTGCTCAAAGGTCCGATTTCAAATTTTTTTTTCTGCCACATACCTCTCTCAATTCTTCATGTTCACAAAAAGTTTCAAAAAATCAGGAGAAAATTTCAGCCCGTAGGTACTTGCCCGAAAATGCGTTTGTCCCCCAAAGGGACAACGGTCCTTTAGGGGTTAAAAAAAGTATCAAAATTGAGTTTCTATGCTAGAGGTTGAGAGGTTGACATCACCTTTAACCAATCATAAGGTGACATGTGGTACTCTTTCTCAAATACTAATTAATTAAATGTGACCCTCATGTGAAATATTTAAAATCAACCATATGCTCTCGTAAAAAAAAGTTATACATTTCAGGAAAGAATTTGAATAGGTCAATAATAAATATATATAGCAATTAGCTCTTAAATGCTCATGAACTAAATATTTTTGAAACCCACTTGGTAGATTTGTGGATGATGAATGTTTTAGAAAATGCACTTGATTCTTTTAATATGCATTGAAGAAACTTCAAAAAGTTGTATAATCTACATTGATGGAAAGCAAAAACTATTCTACATAAATTAATGATATTGTAGAAAGAGTTCTAATTGCTTATTATTAAAAAAAACTAATGTAATATTTTTATTTTTTAATATTGAAGACTTTGGAATTAAGTGCAATTATGTTTAAAGGATACATTAGTACCAAGGGAAAAAAATATAAAACTAGAGAGGCTAAAATTTTTTACTCTACATACAAATATTTGCAATAAAATAACAAAATTTAACCTAATTATATGTGATACATAATGTAGCAAGTGAATTATATCTTAAATTTTGAAGGTTACAATTGGTTCCATTAGAATTATATAATCTTCAATGTAATTATCCCATAGGTGATCTTAAATACAATCAGTATTCCAAACTTGTTGGAAGGAAATAGTGCTCTTAATTTCTAGTGGGAGGGTGGAATCTTTTGTTCCTTTTTTGTTCTTTGAAGTTTGAATGTCTCCCTTCCATGTGAACTTACTCTAAATCATAGGAGAAATATTATTTTATCTTCATATGGATTATATTTTAAATTCATCTTCACCCTAAAACAAGGTCTATTCTTCCAAAAATTATTAGATTTATGATGTGAACTTATACTTGACATGGCCTTAAGTGAGAGACCTACACTTAAACCAAAAAGTATCACAAAATCTAGATATTGATCACACAAGATGTACACAATCAATACACAAGAGGTTGTGAGAGTCTAGTATTGATTTTTGGTACATCTAAGGATGATACTTTGAAAATTCATTAAGTGTTCAAAAACATTTAAATAATGCATACTATGGTCCATTGGAATCATCTTTTAATTGCCAATAAGATTCAATAAAAGAAATTTATGTTTAATCCATAAGCTCCCCATGTGACAAAGTGTCCCCACATAGTTTGAAAGTCTATTTTGAAGTCTTGTAACTTTTGATTTCAATGTTTGAATTTAATAAAAACTTGTTGGAAAATTGGGCTCCCTCTTGTAGCTAATGTGATAAATTTTTAGCTCAGTCCAAGATGTATTGATTTTTTGGGAAGCATTCAAGTTCACGAGTTTGATTTTAAAGTCTAGTTATTGTCTTAAATTTTCAAGTCAATCTACGTTGTTTTGAATGTTTGGAAACCATTCAAAGTTCAAAATCTAGACATTTTTGGATTACAGTGAACTTTGGTGCCCTGTTTCTTCAGTGTATATTTCCAAAAAAAATCTGAAGAAAGTTTTGCATACTAGTCTAGTTTGTGTGGTTCAAATTTCATATCAATCCAAGAAGTTATGAGTGTTTGAGAAGCATTTTAGTAGACAAGGGTTCAACCTTAGAAGTTATTTATGGAACTTTTTGACATTTCAAAGCCATCTTACAAACACATTGAGTCATTCAAATGATAATTTCTTTTACCAATGTGTTTATATGTTGGTTTTGAAGCATTGTATGGTTTAAAATTTTATCATTTGAGTAGGTTTAGGAATCAAATTTCACCTCCAATAGTTGCTAGGAAAACTTCAGCATCCTTTTTCTACAGTGAACAACATTGAAACATTGTAATCTTGCAATCTATGTTGCCAAATGACTCCAAATTTGATTTGCATCATCTATAACATGTACACTACGAGATTTTATAGTTGAAATTTTTATACCTTAATGACATTTACAGTAAGTTTAGACCTATAACACTTAAAAACAACTAGAGATGCTAAGTTGTAATTAAGGTAGTCGGCTCTTAAAGCGACCATTGAAGAGCTATTTGGCTTTTCAGGGAAGCAAAACTCCTTAAAACAATTTTTAGTAAATTTTCCTAAGAAGAAAAATGGAATTGGCTTCTAACCCAAGTGGTTTTGTATTTTTTGGACCTTTGTGGAATTAGTTATGAATTTTTGAAGTTGAAATGCAATGGTCACTAAAAGCGACCACCTCTTGAAATGTACACTGTTGGTACATTGAAGAAAGCAAAATGTACCTCTTTGTCATGATCGCTTTTTGAGCCCGTTACCTTAGTGACAATTTTAAAGAAGTTAGATCTTACCTCAGTTGCATTCTTTTATTTCTATAGTAACCTTGAGAGTCATTCATCGAACACAAATAATTAGTCCTCCGCAATATTTTACGATTCCTACCTCCACCGGATCATAACTCATACGCCACCCACCCTTTCATCAGCCTCGGTGTGAATGTACCCGGCCTACCAACTGATTTGGGCACTGTGAGAACCCCACATTGGCATACTGTCGGGCATTGTCACGCTCAAGTCCTCCTGAATCTCAAGGTCTGTCCCCCTCACGAGTAGGCCACTAACTTACTTTACAATAAGGCAAGCACTGCCGGCAAAAGCGGTGCAAAAAGGCCACCCAAAAGCTGTTCAAAAAGCTGACTCGAAGACCCAATTTTTATGAATTTCACAAATTAAATCACAAGCCAATTTTCCTTCGACTTCGATCAAGAGTGACTGCCTCGCCTAGCTTTGAAGTTACAGATCTAAGACAGTGTACCCTACAGTTCTCTCAGGGCTCCATAAATACCTCCTCTGCTGATACACTCTCTCGTGGGCTCGTGGCTTCTGGCAGTGTGCTGAATTGATCTCTGTGTAGACTGTAGAGGCTCCAGTTCTTTAGAAAATTTCACTGACTTGGTAGAGTCGGGGTTCCTGTGGTCGTCGTCAAGGCCGGTTGCAACGTTAGTTTCTAGTTGTTTCTAATGAAGCCTAGTGCTCTGTGAATGTTGCCATACTTGCAGTTAACAAGTTGGTCCTTCGCTTCATGAATTTTGCAATTTTTGCAGGCAGTTAACAAGTTGGTCCTTCGCTTCATGAATGTTGCAACTTTTGCAGGCAGTTAACAAGTTGGTCCTGCGCTTTGTGAATGTTGCAACTTTTGCAGTTTGTAAGCTAGCTAAACAAGTGCTTTATGAAGAGCATAGATCGAGATTGTCGAGGTCATTAGTTTTTGCAGGAGTCACGTATGTATAATGATTGTTTCTCACATACTCTAAATCCGAATGTGTTGAATGGTTTATTTGTTTTATGACATTGGAACTCACGATTTCTCATACTGTTGCATAAGTAACGCTTGGATTTGCTGTTGGAGTGCCTGTCTCTCTGTTCAAGTATGTCTAATGCTATATAAGTTTTCTTTAGAAGTCTTATCTAAGATTATATAAGATTTGCACAATAGTGACTGCAGTGGGTTCAGTGTTGTCTAGTCCTGCATACGGAGATCGATAATCTATGATTCCAGAATTGCCACTCCTAGTTTACCGTGCATGTTGCCAACAGGGAAATCGTTTGCCACTGATTTTGCATGTTACTTTTGCTGCTTTTCCGCGAGTGCCCCTGTTCCTAGTGCAAATAATCAACTGGGAAGCCTGATTTGGGTACCGAGAGACGCACCTTCTCTAGGTGACACAATTACGAAGCTCAGGAGGGATAGCGCCCAACTCTGTTCAATTATCGATGTCGTTTTGGTAATTAACCAGACGTTCGACAGATATCGATAGTTTCGATCGATCAGAAGTGTGGCGCTATCCATTCTGAGCTTTGCAAGCGTGTCTTCCTAATCAATGCAAGTCGATCAGCAGTCCAGTTTTATTTCTGTGAGCCGAATCAGGTGAGTCTCTCTTTGAAAATTATAATATGCTAATGCTGAAATTCTCTGGTGAACTCTCAATATATACTGCCAGTTCAGATATTACCACATATTCCAGCAGTTGTCCAATTCAAGGAGCGAATGTTGCTTCTAATAGATGAGTTTTTGCACAATTGTCAGGTACTTGGGAAGATACTAGTGTTCGATTTAGTATTATCTGATTTCTTGCCAATCCACTTTATCATGTTCAATTAATGATAATTTGACCAGGCTTCGATCTTTCGAAACTATCGATCTGATACTGATGCAGGCTAGGTGGACATTCCTTGATTTCAATTTTGTGCTGTTGTTCAAACTATGAGTCGCATTTTGGGTCTTGTAAGCTTCTCTATATATCCTCCAAGTATGTACGATGAACTATCGGTGACCTCATCAATGATAAATGTCACAAGATGGAGTTGATCTCTGCTTGGTGAAAAACAAACGTACAGTTAGGATTCGCGTTACTTCTAAGACATCAATGCTTCAGCATCTGGGCCAAATTTGGAGTGCCAACACAATTACATCACTATAATTTTTTTTTCCTTTTAGCTAGCTTTTGAAGCGGTCTAAATGTGAATTTTCTTGCACCCATTCAAAGTACTATTGAATGCGCTTCCAATGATAAAAAATTTCACGTTCTCAAATTTTACAAATTAACAGGGCAAATTCCAAAGTGCATTGAGGATGCCCTTGTAGCTTAGTACTTTCATTGTCCTCTCGGGACTTTGATGTTTTACTTGGGATGAACGGATTACTAGTTCACACAAATCTCAAAAAGAGGTTAGAGTTACATCGATCTGCCCTCAGTCTCTGCAGCTCTATCCTGTACTTGAAGAGGAGTCAGGAGTGTGGAAAGATACATTTGTCTCTATTAAATCTTGGAATCCCTGTCAAACCAGCTCTCCTCAGGAGTCATCACGTAAGTTAAGTTCCTGCAACCGCAACCTTCTGTAACGCTTGGAACTCAGACAGTGGTATTGTTTTATTGTTTGACACAAATACAAAAAGATCGAGTCATTATTTGTGTGCAAAAGCAGAGACAACCGTTCCATCTCGATCAGGCAGCGAGCCAGACAAGAACACGACGGTCGACACCGAAAGTAACGTACCAATTGATCAGCAAAGTCTTGCATCGATTCTTTTTCTTTTGCAACAAAATCAAGGGTCGGCAGGTTGGTAACCCGGTAACTACGCGGCGGCCTGAAAGTGTCTGACAGAGAATCCTTCACTATGTAAGACAGAAGGGCAGATGTTCATCTTTGGAATTTTGAGTGAAAAGGGGAGGTCTTGCATAGTGGTTTGACCTCCAATAACTGCTCTTGGTTTTATTTAAGCAAATGATTCACATTTAGTACCTAAAATAATGATTTCCACAGCAATCAGCCCAGGCATTCCACAGTTAAATTGGTGCAATTTCATAAAAATGGCGCCATACGTGGACCTCACGAAAAGATTAAAATGAAATGATTTAGAAAGTAGTGAGGAAGATCCAAGAGATTATTCTATTTCAGCGATGCACAATGTTGTGAATGAAATTCAATTTTCATACTAATTTGCTTACCTATCTATTGGCACAACAAGCTAGTGTAAATGTGAATATGGCTCAAGGAATACAATCAAATTAATGGAATTCAACTTCCAATGAAACATTCAAAGAAACCTCTCTATGAGTTGCTAACTTTTTGGAGTAGCATAATGCAAAATGGACCCCACTTGTTGTGGCTTTAACCCTTGAAGGATGTGCCCTCATGACCAAATCGACTACATGTCTCTCAAAATCTGTCCACCTACAACTTGTAAAGAGATGTGAGGAAACTAAAGATAGTGGGGGCTTTTTTGGATTTCCCTGTCTCACTCTGCCCTGTGTGAGCGACAATCCTGTGTCTTTACCTTGTGACACAAGAAAAAGTCATAGGATTGTTGCTCATACAGGGCAAAGTGAGACAGGGAAATCCAAAAAAGCCGCTAGTGAGAGAATAATTGGCTCTTGCAATAAATAATAGATTTTTCTTGATTCACTCAATGGCTAAAGAGGTTCATTTAAGGATTACCTTGCTAATTATAGAAGCAATTTGAAGAAGAGGGTTGCTTTTAAAGCAGACTACCTTACACCAAAAATGTAGTATAGTATTGACTTCATCAATGTAAGAAAATTGTGGTTGGGCCATGTGGAAGATGGAGAGGATTATCCTAAGGTGTCTCTCTACCTACTATACCTAAATGCGGCCAAATAAGCAATTGAACACTATTCCTATTATTAAAACTATCTCATTTCTATTTGGAGGTTGTTGAAATTAAATTAAAAAAAAGATAATAGATTCTTTCCTTTTGCATTTTCTAAACATTTTATGAATAAACTATGAATTTTCAAAGCGTTGTAACTAAATGTACGTAAAAGTGACCCTAAATTCTCATAAATTATAAAGGTTGTACATTTTGAGACAAGAATCTATAGGGGTTAATTTTTAAAATGGGTCACAATCAGGTCTAGTTGCCCTATATAAAGAACTACACTTGCCTTGAATTTGCGCCATTGTACACGTACTGAGGCTTGATTTTCATGGACAACAACTTACATGCACTGGCTGAGTACACTCCAGCTTACATTTGGTCGCTCAAACACTGTCGCAGATATTGATCATGCAGGGAACTTGAAGTGGTACATTGTACCCAATACACAACATTTTTTTGCACGAACTCATGCTCTTCAAATGAGATACAAAGGCAGCTTGACTTGTCTATGATATGAAATGAAATTAAATTAAACTACGCCAAGTGTCCAAGGATGACACATAACATTAGTAGTGATAAATTTGGAGGCTGGACTTTGGCGACAACGAGGTCACGAATTCCATCCGTAGGTGGTGCAAAAGTAGATAGACTTGATCATTTGGAGAAGTGGTATTCTTTGAATATTGAAGGCCAAGCTAGCCATAGCTGGTGGGAAAATTTGAGACACACTCAGCTTGGTGGAAGTGGCAGGGTTCAGATGCAAGTAGATGTACTGAAAATTGCAAGTACTAGGTGGGTTCAGTTGCAAGTAGGTGCAGTTGAAAATTCAAGTTCATAGGGACAAAAAGTCTTCACTTTGGCTAACAAATCTAGTAATGAGGTAGGATCAACTAATTCCGAGCTTGCAGTACATGAAAGCGTGCATTAACCCCTAGGAGACCACAGCTTTTCTTTGTAAAAAAACACTCAAAACTGCCCTTTTTTTATTGCAAAGAAGAAAAAATTGTGAAAATTGATTTTTGTTTTGTTTTGCACATTTAATTGTAGGATCTTGCACTTAAATAGTGTAAGAATGTGTAGAAGAAATTTTAGAAACTTTGGCCACTTGTATTGCAAGATAATTGCATTTAAAGTGATGAAAACAAGTTTTTTTTTGCATGGGTGAAGTCGACTAGATTATTTGACTTTGAACCTTCTTAACTTAAATGTTTGCAGTATAGAATTTGAATTTAAATATTTTTTATCATGGACAAATTGAATTGAGAGTCCGGGGGGATAAAAAATTAAAATAAGAAAGACTTTATTTTTATTCTTAAGAAAATTATTAAGTAGAGGTAGGTATGAGATAGAAGGAACAACTGAATTGTTAATACTTCTATGATGGAATGGAAACTCTTATTTTAAGTTTTTGAGGATTTCTTTTGTTGCACAATGAAGTGAAAATTGTGCTTATTATGGCATAACTTTTTACTCCCGCGCATTGATTGAAATAATAATTATATTCTTAGAAAGGTAATGTATTTTTCAATCTTAAGAAAAAGTCTCAAAGAATCACAACAAAATTTGAGACCATAGAAGCCTGTCCAAAATCCATTTTGTCCACTCAAGGGACTTTGGTCCTTTAGTAATAAATTTAGATAATAGATTAATATTTCTTGCATAATGTTCAAGTCTAGGTATTGAATTAGGGCTTGGATTTAGAATATCTATTAATTGAACTCTGACCTCTTATAATTTTTGTATGTAATATCCAAATGTGATATTTAGAATTCACATAATTGTAGCTGAAATTTATTTATGAGTGACTAAAAACAAATTTCAAGTGACATAGAATTATAATTGTTAAAGAATTTCACTCCATAATAGTTGATACTATTTGCTCCTTTAGTTATCCTTGGTTATTCCACACATAATGCCAAGTTTTAGTTTGATGCAATCATGTCACATTCTCTTGCTAGCTAGAAAAAGGAGGTTTATAACTCATAATTCTTCTGCTCAATGTTAGTCTTTTAAGCAATCAACACATTCAAATTTTAAAAGTTTAAGATTCAATAAACAAACTTGGCATTTTGTTGGATGACCTCAAGTTTCTTGGCTTTGGAATACTAACTTGTCATTTTGATTTATCCTATTAGTGAGGGCGCAATATTAGTGTCACTTGACAATTTAGAATATTGTGGTTTCAAATATACCAACTAACCAATTTTATTTTGTCAAATTATAATAGAGGTTACAAATTTGCCAAATTCTATTTCAAAAAATGTACATTGTAAGGAGGATATATTTGCTAAGCACTAATTTGATTATTGTAGATATTTTTACAATACAAGATATATTTCATTTTGTTTGGATCTATATATTTTTGAAATATATGAAGAGCAAAATCATATCTTTAATAATTAGTCTAGCTTTCTAAAGGGCTTGCACATCTCCAAACATATTTTATATATTTTAATTTCATTTCAAAGATAAATGGAAGCTACTACTTTTATTCATATATTGTGAACTTTGTGGAATTGTTTTGGATTTTTAAATTTGGAGATATGTTCATTGCTTGGTACATTTCAGAAGAAGACAATATATATTTCTATATTAGAAAACACTTTTAGAGTTTGAACTACTTATTTTAGGACCTTCTACATCAATTTGTCTTTTGTGAATTGTTTTTTAAATGCTTTTATACAATAAATCATAAAATATATAAGTCATCCATTTTTTTAGTTGGGAATGTGTTTTGGATGATAAGTCTATTTTTAAAAATTCTAAAAATTGAATTAGATCTCTGTCTTCAAATTACCAAATTTTTCATCCATTTTGAGTGATTTCTCATCCACTTCACTCCCTTTCATCAAGTTTCAACAAAAAAAATAAAATTATTGACTGCCACCCTTGGTATATTCCAAAATTTGCATAATAAAAAGCCCTAAGTCCATCATTCTCATGTGATTCCAATCATATATAAAAATTCTATAAATCCTCTCTCTTGAATCACTTTCTTGAATTTCATGTTAGTTAAAGTGGGTACTCTCAAAATCATACCCTGCCCAAACCCGCCATCATCACTCTGTATACACCTCCAAAAATAAATATGTATGTATGTTGAAGAAACAATTTTGGAACATCTACCAAAATAAACTTTGACCTTTCGTAACTTTTGCACACGATATCCAAATGACATGTTCTTTGGTGTGCTAGAAACTCCTTTCATTTGTCAACAATAGAATACAAAATTTAATGAGTCTAATAACAATAAATAGGCACAATAGCAAAAAGTGGCAATTTGGAGGTACCCACCTTTTAAGGTGATTCATGTTCACTCTCTGAAGTTTTGCTAAGGAGTACTCAGTTAGATAAGTGCCAACAAATGTTATGTTTTCTAGTTCTTAGTGCAATGCATCCTTCAAGAAAACCATTCTAATAAAGTAGGATCACTCAAAATTAAGGTGGGTAGCCTCCAAACCACCACTTTTTTCTTTTGTGACTATTTACTACTATTATGTTGGTCAAATTTTCATATTTTCTTGTTGGCACTTGAAAGGAGGTTCCAATGCACCCAAGAACGTGACATTTGGATAACGTATGCAAAAGTTATGAAGGAACGAAGTGGTTCCAAAACAGTTTCTTCCACATGGGTACATAAATGATTTTGGAGATGTATACAAAGTGAAGATGGCGGTTTAGGGTCAGTGGCACATTTGGAGGTGCCCACCTTAAGCTTCTTCTTGAAAGCATTTCCTATAGAGTAAAAACAAATGCTTGTTGCACCATGTTCAACATGGATAAGTAGGAATTAGGTCACATTTTAGCAATTTTAGCAATGCAACTTTGAACTCTAATAATTTTTGCAAATTTTATTTAAATTTTATTTTTGGACCTTATGCAACTTTAATTGTAATTTGTTTATACATGGTTTATCTCTAAATTGCCATTGTCCCTCGCATTGTCCCCTCAAGGACAAATAAAAGCTTCAGCAAGTTTCTATGATCTCAATTTTGATACAATTTTTTGAAACTTTTTATTAAGATTAAAAACACATTTGCTCTTTGGAAATAAATTTTTTATTTCAGTTAGAGCCTAGAAGCAAAAAATTATGCCATAATAAGCCTAAATTTTTGGACACAAAAAGAAATCCAAAAAACTTGGAAATAAAATTTTTAAAATTTGCTTCTTAATATTGATTTTTTTGTCTTAATGGAAAGCATTTGATTCATTCCATTTGGATAAGTAATGTGAAAGTTATGGAGCTTCTTATTTGGCGGGCAATCATAGCATCTTCTTCAAAAAATAATGTATTGAACTCAATTTTCACAATTTAAAGTCAATAACACCATGATGAGAGAATTTGATACACCATTTACTAAAAATGTATTTCTTTCCAAAGATGAATGAAAAAATGCTCTTTTTAATCATGTAAACCTACAAAAAGTAATCTAAAGGACCAAAAAAATCTGCAACTTCTTTTAGGGGTTAAGAGAGCTATACAAGAATCCAAATGGACAACATCACAAAGTTTAGACCCTATGATTTGGCAACAATTATCGTGCGGTTATCGTTGTTTCATGGGTTCGTACCATAATCGCACTGACTCAGTGTATTTTTACGCACTGAATCAGTGCAAAAACAATGAATATTAATAGCGTACGGTTTATGTACTTTAACTATACAATTGTTGTGTCAAAACTGCACAGCAATCATATAGTTAAAGTACATAAACCGTACGCTATTGATATTCATTGTTTTTGCACTGATTCAGTGCGTAAAAATACACTGAGTCAGTGCGATTATGGTACAAACCCATGAAACAATGATAACCGCACGATAATTGTTGCCAAATCGTAGGGTCTAAACTTTGTGATGAAGAATAGTCCACCTTAGGGACATCAATAGAAAGCTTCACGTTTTTGCTTTCATCTCCATCCTATAAATGTATCCTTTTTAACAAAATACAAGCTAAGCAAATTACACTTTGAAAATTTCTCTAATTTGCTATCCTAAGGTAGGAAGCTTGAGTTGCAAGCGGGTAATTACAATCGCCCAGTAGAACTCTCATGAATAGTGCAAAGAGTTTCAAAAATGAATCATGGTTCTTTCAATGCGCTTTTTGCTTTTAAATTATGTTTTGAATCACTTTGAGTAAAATATACATTCATGTAAGGCTAAAAAAAATGAATGCATGATGTGGATCATTCTCCGAGAGCCAAAATCATAGAAACTTCCTAAGTTTGAAGTGCTTCATTCAACGACTAATTTTGATTAAGATTGGTTCAATCTATGAGCATCAATAGTTACCTACAGATCTTTTACTTTGAAAATTCATATTTAATTCATTCCAAGTCAAAAAATTACAATTTAAATGATCAATGAACTACTTTTTTTTTGTCTCTTCCTACCAAAAATATGTGAAAAATGTTACACTCTATTGATTTTGATTTTCCTACAGAGGTCTATTATCCCTTAGATGGTTGATTTAAGAGCCTCCTACCTTGTTGGCAAAAATCATTTTGGGAATCCCATCAATCCAAAACACGTCTGACATGTCTAACAATAGGCAAATTGGGTTGAACGACAATGGGCATCCAGTTTTCTAATGACTGCTGGCTAATAGAATTTCAATTCATTTTGTATTGCAAACTGAATCCTCTTTACATGGTATGACTCTGTATCAAATTGGGTTCATCTGTTGGTTTATGGAAGTATAAGAGAATTGTTAAGCCAGGCCACTTGAGGCTGGTGGTTTGTATTTTTTCACCTTTGCAATGGAATTCTGTTCCATTTGTTCCAAAAAATAAATATATAAATAAGAGAATTTTTGAATTGGGACAATGAATATTAATTTTATAATTCATGATTTGAAACCTTAAGGTGAAATTTGGATTTCCATGCCTCTAGAATCTTATTGATTAGAATTGGGTGTCCAAGAACTAATCATTTTCAAAATCCATGATAATTAGAATTACAAATACTAGTACAATTCAAATCAATTGAATTTTAGAGTATTGGTAAATTAAAGGTTGAAGAAAACAGCGAACTGTATGAAGTTCCAATAATTTGTAAATTGCATTTAAAATATAAAGTACAATTTTAATATACGATATTTTGATTTTGAAGCATAACCCTTTAAGGACCATGACTGAAGATTTTGAACAATGAATGAACGGAAACACATCCCAAACTCATTGAAATGCATTTTTTTTAACCATCAATTTTTTTTAATATTCTTGTATTAGTTCTTTAACATTTGTTTGGTTTAGATTATGAAGATTTTTCTTTGCAAATATTCTATAATTCAAAAGGTATCGGGAGATCTAGCCTCAAAAAGTAACTTTTTCAATTTAAAAATGACCCTTCAAAAACAACTTGAATCAAAAAATAAAATAAAAATCTTAAAAATCATGATAATTACAACTTAGTTAGCATTTTGAACTTATAGAAAAATTCTTGTAAAAATAGTAAATATTCAAAGTACAATTGATTTTAGAAAGAATTTCCAATTTTTGGTTTCCAATTTCATTGTAAAATATGGACTTGTGTAATTGTTGATTTGACCATATGGATGTGAATGATCTATAAAATGTATTTTACAACTACTTTTTGAGAGTCATCATTAAAATTTTGTTCTAAGTTGCATTTTAGAATAGATCTTCACAATTTTGGAAATCTGGACACCCATGGTCCTTGAGAATTAAAGGATTGCGAATTGTGTGAATACTTCCATGAATAGGTATGTATTTTACAACTACTGGACCAATAGAAAGTGTGGATTTCTATTACCAAAACATATAACCTGTGGTAGATTTTGTCCATTTGTTTTTATTTGTTTTTATTTGTTTTTTATTTGTAGCTGTAATGAGTTCTTACTACTTTTCCAAATCTTTTTCCTCTAATTTAGACTATTAAGCTTCTATTTTTCTACAAATATTCAGTTCACCTCAATTTCATCAAATTGATTAGAAAGGAGGGTTTCTTTTTGAAGTATTCAAACATTTTGCTACATGAATAAGTAAAATTTTGGACAAAGCATAGCCTTTGGCAAACTATGTTCACCATTCAAAAGGTGGACTTTAATTTGGAGCACTTATGGGATTAACCCATAAACGACACTGCAGATGATTTGTGCTCGATGAATGACACAGAATCCTTCTATGTAGGACAAAAGTGCAACTAGTCATCCTCCAAATTTTGATGTGAAAAGGGAGGTCTTCTATAGTAGTTTGACTTCCAATGAATGCTTTTGTGTTTTGAACCCAATGACTCCCATGGTATCCAAAGGGATGATTTTCCATGGTCACCTTTAAGGGTTAGAGTCTTCCTCCGAATGGATTCACATGAAATTATTTCATGTTCACTTTGTGAAAACTGTGGATGCAACCTCAGCCCTCAAAATGGCAGCTTTGGTATTTCCAACTCAACTTCCATCGCTTTATTGCAGAGTGCAGACAAGCCCAAAGCCAGACTTTGAGTGCACAGACTAAACACTTAGAATCACGTGCCTGACCAATCCATCATTGAACAAAATGTAAACCATGAAAGACTTTTGCTCAACGTCATTCAACAAAATCAGCAACACCCAACCAGTTTACCCGGACATCTTAGACACTGCTTTAGGACAATGTCTTCTTGAAAGTAATACAAAATCTTTTTAGATCTTTTAAATCTTTGAGTTTGTAGGTGATTGCATGAAACACTTGTACTATTTTCTGTCACACGTCTCGTGCTGATTAGTTTTTTGGCCATAATTCTTGGGTTTTGACTTCAAATGATTCAAAATTCATAGACAAGGTACTGATGACTACTACACACCTTGTCTATTTTTTTGGAATTTTTTAAAAATGTTTTACTATTTAATAATAGCCCCTGATATTATGTCACAAATGCCAATTCGGAGGTTTTTAGTACTATTTAGTACCCATAAAAACGAATTTGGAGCTGAAATTTGGTAGAGATGTTTTTCTAGTAGACTTGTAGCTATTGTCCAAAGGAATTCTAAAAATACTTAATTTTGTGTGGTGTAGAAGTCTACAAATTGAGTCCCTTTCTACTAGCATTTTGAAGCATGTAAAAAATTATTTTGGTGGGTTTTTTGGTGAATGACCATTTCCATAGAGTTGCCACAAATGGCCAATTTTTATTTTTTTTATTTAAATTTTTTCCTATTTTCTACTAATTAAAACATCAAAGTATGTATTTTCTTAAGATTTGGCACTTTTCTAGTTCTCCTATTTAGAGAATTTTTTAATGAATTTCCTTTGGTGGTTACCTTCATCTTAAAGGTGCATACATTGGCCATATTTTTTAATTTAAAAAAAAATTGATTTTCTAATTTTAAAGTACTCCAGAAAAAATCATGAGTACTATTACAAAACGCAACAAATACTACAGGTGTTTCGTGCAATCACCCTTGTGACCAATTTGATGGAATCGAAGGTAATAGTATATTTGAGAACTGATTCATCCAAAATGGAGCACACATTCGAAACAAGATTCAAAACGACAAGTAAGGATACGTAGAAGTGGATAATCCAATGTTCAACAACGTGATTTCTACACACACCGTGTGGTCAACTCAAGCATGTACAGTACATCAAAATCACACACGGATTAGAAAGGTACACAGTGCAAGGAACCCACCACCTCCTCTCCCATGGAGTCTGGATTCTCAATTTGTACACAATAATAACCTAATTAAGGAACGCACCCCAAAAGCTACCCAGAACATGGAGAAAGACTGTACTCAGTGGCAGATCAATATTTAGCATCTGACGAGGGCAACGATTACAATGAGATCAATGACCACTTCAACCCGGATACTAACTCTTGCCGCCAATTAATCAATTCATGCCTGGCAACAGCGGGGGCAACAATGATAATACCTCTGCTTCAGTTCATCGTGTTGTACAGACCCCAATACATAATACTCAGCCTCTACCAAACCTCATCTCACTGTACTGCCACAAACACACTCAATCTCAATTCTCAAGGATGTGCATGTAGCTGTGCTAAACTTCCATCTTTGAAACAACGTTTGAACCGGCAGAAATTTCAAAATGCAATATTGTTGCTTTGTAAGCGCCAATCACTGAAGCTCCACCATGCCTTCTTGTGTCTTGTGCGTGCCCACCATATTCTTTCCGGGTTGAAGAGAGAACCATGCATTCACATCTACTCCTGTAGGGATGAAACCACCCTCATCATCCTTCCAATTATACAAAGTAACGCTCTGCACAATACTTCTTGGCTTCATTGCAGTTTGCAATATTGAATTGGATGTTTAGGGTTTCAAAGTCGATGGCTGCTTTTGTTTTTGTGAAGACTATGGAGAACTCACATACTCCGAATCTAGGGATGGAAATTATCTAAAATGAACTCCAACTCCATTTAGGAAAGAAAATAATACCGAATAACTAGGTTGACTACTTCAGTTGGCTTGTGTTAGTGAAAAACTGCAGTCGCAATATCAACCTAGCTAAACGATAATTGTAAAGAACCCTGCTCACGGATTCAAGCACCAACACGTCACTCTTCCTTGTCAATCAATATGCAAACTCATTCCCATCAACTCACCAATTTACGCATTACTTAACCCCTACACGACAAGCTAGCTATTTTTAGCAACATAGCGATTTGAGGCACGTACCTATGACTAGAAATTTGCATATTTTAGTTTAAAATTTTAATAGAAGGTGGGGATAAGGAATATCTTTCATATGCACTAAATTTTATGACATTTGAAAATATGAGTCAAAAGTTATGGCCTAATATGTTGTTTGTTTCTCAACTCGGGTAGTCCGAGCATTTGAAAAAATCACTTTTTTCAAAAACAAAAATTTAAAATTCGTTTTCTAGATTTATATATACATGGAAAGCTTTTAATCATTCCATTTTGAACAATGAGTCAAAAATTACGAGGAGTTTTAGTTTGTAGGTAGTTATGGATTCTTTACTCTAAAATTAACCTTTGAAATCATTTATTTCACTCAATTTTCAATAGTTTTTGAAAAAAATAAAATTTTAGGATGTAGATTGTTTATAAAAACATTACAACTACTGGGATTGACATTTTTCAATTCCATAATTATATTCTTAACAATTTTGTATTTTGAATTGTTCTCTACTTCTTTCTACTTATTATTTTTTTCTTATATGTTGTACAATTCCAAATGATTTGAAATTTTTTAAGCATGTAGCCAAATTTTTTAGGATTTTTTTTTTAAAGAAGTACCACCATTTTGGACACTTTTTCATACAAATGTGATCTTGTGAAGTGCAGCTGCCCTATTTTTTGCAGGGACCAAAAAAAGATTTCTGCCAATTCAAACGCTGATATCTTCCAATCTGTACGGTGGAAAATTATGAAATTTTTCCACATCTTCTAAAACTAGCATAATATAAGATCCTATAGTTACATGTTTAAGAAAATATTTTTTGTCTAATATTTGGTACTTGTACTCGAAATGGCAGTTTTGGAGCGTTTTTGGTGAGAACATAGTCAAGGAACTTTAAGGGTTAATTGAGTTCTTGATAGTATCCTTAGATGAATCTAATTCTATGTAGATATATGAAAATATGCAAAAGAGAGAGCCAACCTCGCACATATGATGCATGGGCACGGTCCTAATGTGGGAGCCCCAATATTAAAAACCTATAAAGTTAATGGGTAGTAATTATCTAAAAAGAGATTAGTGAGACTTGACAAGAAAACAACAAGGAAGTTTTAAAAACGCAAGGAGTAAAAGGGAACTTCATCAAACATGTTGGCTCCTTTTGTCTGTGGGAAGTTTGCTTAGAAGTCTTGCGAACTTCCAACAAAACTTTGAAGTCTGATCGAAAGTCCCCCACTGCCCCTGATCATAGATGAGGAAACTTAATTGCAACTTTAACCCCTAAATGATGGACCTATGACCATTGATTTCAAGCCTCATTGTCTAGTACTCAATTTGTTGCCTTTTTGCAACGAGACATTTATGAAAAAAATTATATTTATTTTTCAAAGATGAAATTATATGTCTTCTTTACTTCACAAAAATTTTAGATTTTAATGTGGAAAACTGATTTTTTTGAGAATTTTTGATATAAAAGTGAAGAAAATCACATCAAATAGAAAGTTATTTCAAAAAATCTGAAAGTTTCACCATGTGTGTATATTACAATGACAAACACCATGGTATAAACTCAATTTCTGTGTCATTCTATAATTAAAAATTAATAGACATTGAAAAAACATCCAAAGTTCAAATTGCAATAAAATATGCAGTATTAGGAATTTTTCAAAACTTTTAATTGGAGTAGAAACTAGAGTAGATGACCTTCATTTTGTTGGTAGGGCTCAAACTCAAAAAACATCAATTTTGTGGAGAAATTCCAGATTTAGAACAAGGAGCAACAACTTCCCCAAATACACTAAAATAGCATATTCTGTGATCAATTTTTTTTCTAACTTCTCATTTAGTTACGTGAAGACAAGCATTGGCAAGACTACAAACTCAATTGGATACTCTTTATAACAAGAAAAATGTGGATGAAAAAATGCTTCCAATCTCTAAATAGATCACAACATTGTCATCCTAAAGCCTCAAAAATGGCTCTGCCGACGTTCGAGGGTTAAGGAACGTGAACGTCTCCACATTGAACCTAAAATAGCATTGTCTAAATTCAAAAGTTGACTCACCCCATCACAACAGATGCCAGATAGTAGATACTTGACAAAATCACATGCAAGATCTCTAGAACCAATTTTTCTTCAAATTTGGATAAGGTGTTCCTCATGCTGGATTATCGTCAGTAGAAACTAGCAAGTTTAACCCCTCACTGCCCAAGGCCATTTTGGGTTCAAAAACATCACTGCTTTTGAAGTGATATAGATCTAAATGTCACTAAGCTATAGAGATCTTAACCGTTCAATCTTGTAGTGTACATGTTGTAAACGATGTGTATCAAATTTGAAGTCATTTGACCGGATAGATTGCGAGATTATAATGTTTTAGTGTTGAAAAAGGATGATGAAATTTTTCTAAAAGCACATTTAGAGGCGAAATTTGATTTCTAAACCTAATCAAATGAAAAAACTTTAAACTATAATGTGATTCAAAACCAGCATACAAACACATTGATGAAAAAAATATCATTCAATTGACTCAATGTGCTTGCAAAATAGCTTGCAAATAACAAAAAATAGGCAAGAAAAGTTCTAGAAAACACAGACGAGACTGAACCTCCTTCTACTAAAATGCTTCTTAGTCATTCATAACTTCTTGAATTGATATGAAATTTTAGCCACACAAACTAGACTAATATGTGCAACTTTCTCAATTTTTTTTTATTGGAAACGGACACTGTATGAAGAAGATACAAGCCGCCGAAGTTCACTATAGTCCAAGAATGCCGGGATTTTTAATTTCGAATTGCTCCCAAACATTCAAAACAACTTGGATTGACGTGAAAATTTTACCACAATAACTAGACTTCAAGGGGAATATAACCCAACAAATTTTATTGAAATTGAACAACAGATGAAGGAGATAAAAGCCCCCAAAGTTGCAGCCGTGAATTGCACTTTGGTGAATCAAATTGAACCTGTGAACTTCGATTGGCTTCCAAAAAATCATTACCTCTTGGATTGATCTGAAAATTTTACCACACAAACTAAAAGAGAAGGCACAAATTTCTCAACAAGTTTTATTGAATTTGAACATCGGATGCAAAAGTTACAATACTTTGAATTGGACTTGAAACTGTGTGAGGACACTTTTGGGCCCCTTGGGTAGTGAGGGGTTAATGAAATTGCACCTACCTTGGCAATTGCTTTCATCTTGTTTATGGAGATATGGACAAAGTAGGGTTTAGAATTCGGGTGGCAATTTGCATTGACAATCCTCTATTTACAAGACACTAGCAGTAATCCACATCACCTCACTCGAGACTGTTTTCATAGACTGAAAGACTTGATAACAGTGACCGCCAAGCAGCTTGTATGAATTCATTAGCTTAAATTGCAATACATGGACTCACAAAACTGGCAACAAAAATGCGTTTGCAAAGGTGCAATGGAACCATGGTGCTCACACTCATTCTCTCATTTCCTACTTGCACTTGTACACACATGAACCCTCGTTCGGCAATGTAGATAGATTTTTACTATAGAGTTAATTATAATAAAATTCCTATAGTTTTGAGTTCGTTCGCAGGGAGGTATGGTTGCACTATAGATAATTCCTAAGGGAAACTAAATAACCCCAAGTTGTGCACAATGGAAGGAAATCCATGGAATGTTCCTAACTTCATAAATTCAATAGATAGACTATTTTATTATAATTAAATCCAGGATTGGAAACTTATCAATTCCTTTGTAATCCTATAGCTTTATCTTTATTCTCCATTGCTCCATCACTTCTCACCAACCGCTCTGGTACCAGCTTCTATTGATTCCTCCAACAATTCGCTCAGGTACTATTGATTTGATTCACAGCTTCTTCCGGCTTTGTTGCAATTGTATTCTTCTCTTCATTCTTACTTTCTACCAATGTAACTTCCTCCATAGTTTGGCATTTCATCTTTATATTATTTGATTGACAACAATATTTGCACTTCTTTCCCTTTAATTTCAACTGTTTGCTATCCATTGTAATATCCCTTATTCTCACAATTCTATTGATTCAGTTTATAGACTCACTCTAATCACACCGTCTCTATAGATTAATCTTCCAGTTTTCATCATAAAACACACTCAATAACATCATGCTCATACACCATTGACACACACTATTGAAATCAGCCATCACAATTGATAAAATAATTAAAACCAGATCCAAACTTGCATTCACATCCAATCACAACAATAGAAATTTCTCACCCATTAAATCCACAGACTCCACACAATCATACATTCACAATTGATACACACAATTCAGCACACTCAATCATTCACATCACCATAGCATAACACATCCAAGAATTCACACCATTGATAACAGCCACTCATATTATAAACTCCGCATTATATTTCACTTTGAAATTTACAATTGATCCTCACTGTAGCTTCACTACAAAACACTATCGATCCAGCACTTCACAATCACAGACACCAGTACTATAGAAATTCCATTCCTCACTTCACTTACAAAATCACACAAAATTATAGATCACTCGCACACTCCACACACTGCCGGCCTTACCACCGCAGGAGCTCTGGACTTCCTTCCAGACTGCTATTAGCCTTCACTCACAATTGGTTTTCACCCGATTCTCAGGATCAGTCCCTAATTGCCACTATAGTTCACGCCCCATTCATCCATTGACAGCATCTATAGATAAAACCCTTGAGTGTAACTCAAGCTAACCAGTAACTATGGAATATTAACTTTGATATACTGTATTACTATAGACAATTGGTAGAATTAACACTACACAATGGATGGTCAACAAAAAAAACTATAGTGCTCAGACTACATAGCCCTCTTCCCAAATAGTTGCGTCCCCGCAACTACAAAATTAATCATCTTCAATGTCCACCGTCTATGTGACACCGACTTGAGGTTGTAGTTTTCTTTCTTTATCACCAATTTTTGACCGTTATAGATAGGATAGACCGGTCCAAACTCTACTAATAATACTTTACTTTTTCACATGTGTCAAAAATCATAATTTAGTGATTACCACAAAAACAAGGTGATATTCAAAACTCCAACATTTTCATCTTCTTTGCCAATTGATTATTAATCTTCTCAGAAATAGCCATATTAGAATTCTTTATGGTTTGGGTTCTTTTCATATATTTGATTTGTGTTTTAAGCCACCCTTTACTTTCTTTTCTCGCCACTCTTAATTACTCTATTCTTTGCACTATAGAGATTATGACTATAGTTATTTTATATTTATGTCCAATTAATCTTCTTCCAACCACCAAAATGACTTAATAATGCCAAATTGACTCCATCAACCATTAAACTTCAAAAATTTGAAAAATTTGAAAGAACTAACTGACCTAATATATTTAAAAATATGAAGCATTCCTTCTCCCCTTTCTAGGATAAGCCGACCCCGGCTTAAGTATAATAAAGTTTGAGTCGATATCCATTGATTCGGGTAGGAAGGAATTTTCCATCAAAATCCTTCAATTGTGCAGACCCATTGGGATTAATATCTATCACCTCATAGGGTCCCAACCAATGCATTTGTAACTTCCCAGAGAATTTAAAAAACCTACTATCATACAATAGAACTAAATCACCAACTTTAAAGGTTTTAGCACCCAATTTACTATCATAAAAGGATTTACGACGTTTTTGCATGGCATAGGTATGTAAATAAGCATCCCTCCTTCTTTCATCCAAGGCTTCTAAATGAGCTAACCGGAGCTTTAAACTATTGTCTTCATCCAATCAATGTTCTATAGCTATTCTCAAAGAAGGAAGTTCATATTCTATAGGTAATATAGCCTCCTGACCATAGACTAACTGAAAAGGGGTAAATTGCGTGGTTACTTTATATGCAACTCTATAGGCCCACAACGCCCCCCACAACTTGTCATCCCAGTCTGTGGCTGATTGAGTAATAGTTTTAGTTAAAATCTTACACAATATACCATTGGTTTTCTCCGTCTGTCCGTTTGCCCTAGGGTGATAGGGAGATGTTTTTCTATGTTTGATAAGAAATGTTTGGGTTAAATGTTCTATTGTTTCATTTAAGAAATGGGTACCACGATCACTAATTAATTCTATTGGACAACCAAAACGAGAGATTATATTCTCGTATAAAAACCTAGCAACCGTAGGCGCGTCATCATTCTTAGTAGCCATTGCCTCTGCCCATTTAGTGGCATAGTCAGTGGCTACTAAAATGTAGCGTTTACGACCCCTTTTTGTGGGTGGTGCTATTGGTCCTACGAAGTCTGTCCCCCATTTTTCAAAGGGGGCTAAGGCTAAAATAGGCACCAATGGCATAGCCATCGTTGGCATAGGTCGGCCCACTCGTTGACATGGGTCGCATTTATGGGTATATTGGTGGGCATCATGAAACATTTTGGGCCACCAATATCCAGATGTCAAGGCCTTCCTTGCGGTGACATCGCCCGCAAAGTGGCCACCGCAAGCATCGACATGACAACCCTCTAATACAAGTGGTATTTCCGTAGTATAAAGACATCGCCTTAATAACCCATCTTTCCCTTTTTTATACAATACACCCCCTAATAAAGTATAGGGTCCACATTTATAAACAAAAGCTTTCAATTGGGAGGGACTTAGCCCATCTGGTATAATATTAGATCTTAAATAATTTAAAATTTCAGTATATTCAGGTTGGATAATATCCACCTCAAAAATATGAACATCAGGCAATTGATCATCTAAAGGTTGTAAAGCCTCTATTGCTAAAGGTTCTAACCGGGAAATATGATCTGCATTCCCATGGCTTTTTCCTGGCCTTACAACTATTGTAAAATCAAACTCTTGCAACAATAGGACCCATCGGGCCAGTCGGCCACTTAAATCCGGTTTATTCACTAAATACCGGAGGGCATCATGATCCACATAGAAAATAAAAGGATAACCCAACAAATAGTGTCGAAATTTTTGTACGGCAAAAATCATGCCCAATGCCTCACGCTCTGTTGTTGTGTAATTTTTTTCAGCGGCTATCAATTGTCGACTCGCATAATAAATAGGATGGTCTAAATTTTTATTGTCCTTTTGACTTAATACACATCCTAAAGCGACATTAGAAGCATCGACATAAACGTGAAATGGTTTAGACCAATCCGGTGGGATTAACACCGGGGCAGTACATAATTTTTCTTTCAATAGTACAAAAGCCTCCTCACATTCCCTATCCCAGGTGGGTCGAGCACCTATCTCCAATTTTTTCAATAGTTTGGTCAAAGGAGATGCTATAGATGCAAATGAGCCAATAGCCCTTCTATAGTATCCTGTCAGACCAAGGAATCCCCTGATCCCCTTCACAGTCTTGGGCCTAGGGAAATCTGTGATCAATTGTATTTTATCTGGATCCAACTCAATTCCTTTTTGACTCACTATATGACCCAATAGTTTATCAGAAGGTACTAAAAATTGACACTTACTAGCATTGAGAGAAATGCCGAACTTATGGCATTGTTCAAAACACTGACTCAATTGATCTGCATGATCTTTTTTTTTTCCATAGACACAAAAGTCATCAAGGAAAATTTCCATGAATTTTCTCAAGAATGGAAAAAAGGCCACCATCATCAATCGTTGAAAAGTGGCAGGGGCATTACAAAGCCCAAATAACATTACCACTGCGGCATATGTCCCCCAGTCCGTGGTAAAAGTGGTTTTCAATTGATCTTCTAC
Organism: Pseudisothecium myosuroides; assembly: GCA_951799445.1. Taxonomy (NCBI): domain Eukaryota; kingdom Viridiplantae; phylum Streptophyta; class Bryopsida; order Hypnales; family Lembophyllaceae; genus Pseudisothecium; species Pseudisothecium myosuroides. The sequence goes on from OX637289.1 coordinate 15,784,228, forward strand.
GGCTAATCGAATTTGATTATAACCGGAAAAACCATCTAAGAAAGAATAGATTTCATGGCCTGCCACGGCATCTAAAATAGAATCCGTGAAGGGCAATGGAAAATAGTCCTTCTTAGTTGCCTCATTCAATTTTCTAAAATCCTGACATATCCTAATTTTACCGTTCTTTTTAGGAACGATAACAATAGGACTTACCCACTCACTATAGGGGACTGGATAAATTAATCCCATTTCTATCATTTTTTCAATTTCGTCCTTGACTAACAAGGAATATTTTGGGTTCAATCGTCTTTGTTTTTGCCGGACTGGCTTAGCATCCTCTTTTAAATTAATGTGATGCTCACATATGTCAGGTGGGACTCCTTTAAGGTCTTTATAAGACCATGCAAAAGCAGAAATATTTTTCTTAAAAAATCTCTCCCAATATCTTCGCTCTTGCCTTGATAATGCCTTTCTAATTAATATTTTTTTTAGTTCTTCCCCCTCACTTAACAATAGATCACAACATTGATCCTGTGGGACATGTTTAGCTATAGGTATTGAATCTATAAACTCTGGCTGGTCTGATAAATATTCATCTGTACTATAGTGAGGTTCTTCTTCAGACTGGTTGATTCCATAGACTGTCTTATCAGTCAACCAGGCTCCTATAGTTTTATCAGAATCATCATCTATAGAACATGGAATAACATATTCATCAGGACCCACATTTTTAAAAATCATCTTTTTAGACTCTATTGGTTTGTCTTCCTCAGTTTTAAAATGCACTCTATTGGCCACTAATTCTTCCACATCTGAACTATAGCCCAAATCACTGGTAACATCAGGGGAATACCATTGGGTTTCTCCCTGGTACCGCGAAGGATACATACTTAATTTGACTTTATTAAGACCCTGTCCTATAGTTAAAATGCCTTTACCCCAGTCATCCTTGGCATGGGCTTGGTATAACCAACGCCGTCCCAACAATATTGGGTAAGACACATGAGGGTACTAGGTTGAAAAACTAAGAAATCTATAGGATAAACAATGCCTGCTATGCATGTAGAAATTTTATATAATATTCCCAATGGCTTTACCCTACTCTGATCAGCCATGCGCAATATTAATTTAGTCTCCTGTAGACCAGTCAATTGCAAACTTGACATAGTATCCACATTCATTAAATTTACACTAGACCCGCCATCTACTTGTACTCCTTGTATAACAATCCCATCAATTTGCACATCTATTGCTGGGGCACCTGGATCAGGGCTCATAGACACTTCATTAACCATTGATTTCATTCTCTTCCTAATCAAAGTTGATTGAAGAAGAGAACGACAATGGGGTGCCACTCCCAACAAATGTGTTATGGAAATATCTGCTTTTAATTTATCCAAATCTGCCAATAGATCATATTGGTCTATTCCCTGCATAATTCCTATTGGTTTTAATTTTCTTGTCTTACGACCCTTAATAGGTACTCCTAGAAATCCCGTAGGATGACCAATAGGAACCTCTGGGACTATTTGAGATTTCCAATTATTATTCCCAATATCCAATTGTTGTGGGAACCCACTTCTAATAGGAAATTGCCTCACAAGTTCTATAGGTGTATTTAATGACGTTGAAGACTTTGGATGATATCCCAAGTTTATCCTACTAGGACTGGCTTCTATTGTGGCATTTTTAGAATTTATTGTTCCCTCCATTGGGGTAACTATTGGCCACAATTCCTTGGGCATACCAGTGGACGGATTAGGTACCCTGTCCTCAGCTATAGTTGCTGATTTTGGAACCCATACAATAGATTTTTGGCTGTTATCTATAGCCTGTAGTACAGGAGGTAAATCCCCCTTATTATTAATTATAGTTGGAACTGACTCTATAGTTACAGTTTTCTTATTCCCAGTTTCTATTGGGATTGGTTTTTCACTTTGATCTGGAGAAGCACTATTGTCTGTATCAGTGAGATGTGAGTCAGGCATGGCTTGCTTGGCCCGCATCCCATGAGTACGAACATCATGGACATTTTTCATATTAAAATAACTATTGGAATTTTCCTCCTCTGGTTCTATAGTTATGTCAACCCATTTGACAGTTCTATTTTGGTTGGAATTTGTAGATGCATTATTCATAGGATAATCATCAGGTAATAAAACTAATTTAGCACTATTGTCCCTCGGACCACTGCCCTGGTTATCTCTAGGACCTTCCCTTCTAGGACCATTGCATTCCTCTGCAGTGTGGCCTTGTTGCTTACAATTGCCACACTGAGCTACATATGGAAAATCTGCCTTTGCATTAGGACAATTGGTTCTAATATGACCCCTTTGATTACAATGGTAACATACTACATTGTCCCAGCTTCCATTCCTACCACCATAAGTAGGATTACCCTGGTTGGGGTTTCCATACGGCATTTGATTCCAACCTCTATTTTGAGAGGTTGGATTTTGTGGTATAAATCTATTGGGGTTATTATTATAACCACCTTTGTTAAAATTATTGCTATTAAAATTAGGTGAGACATTCTCTGGTGGAACAAAGTTATTAAAATTAGAATTATTATTATTATTATACCTAAGGTATCTAGGTCGTCTATTCCAACCACCCCCATTAGAATTATTCCAATTGTTATTATTATTATTTCCTCTCCAATTATTACTATTGGGATTTGACTCCTCATCTACTTGATATACTTGTTTATTTCTTTGATTTCGTTGGTGTCCATCCTCTACCATACGATTGCACACATCAATATCATGGGAGCCACCACAATAGCGACATTTAGGAGATATCCCTTGTGGGGAGGGACAATCTAATTTAAAATGGCCTTGACCCTTGCAATTAGTGCACCATATGTTTGTTCTCTCCAATACCGGTTGTTCCTTTTGATTTCCCGCACTTGCTATATTCACTTTTAAATCATTCATTAAATTTGTCAATTCGTGGATCATATTTGTAGGATTAAGACTAGCCTCTCTTGGTTGCATAACCACCGGATTTACTGGAATAGCCGGTGGACCCGTAGCATATGTAGCTTGCATAGACGATGGTACATATTGCACCGTTTGAGGTGGGAGTACCGGGCTAGCATATGGGTTTACATATGTTGCCGGTGTTTGGGGCACCTTAGCATATAGCTCAGGGTTGCTCCAAATATTTTCATATAATTTGGCTCTATTGTATGCCTCCAGCAATGTGGCTGGGGAAACTTCCTTAACATATCCTTTTAATTTAAAAGGTACTAATCCTCTAACAAATATTCCCAATTTCATGGCATCGTTAAATCCATGACCCGCAGGTAAACGAAGGACAATATCCTCCATCCTCCCATAATAACTATCGATAGTCTCATTGGTGTTCATTTGCAATTCATGCAATGATTCACTTAAACGCTCATCATACCCTATAGGTCTAAAATGAGCAATAAATGCATCACGTAATGATAACCAATTGGGAAAATGACCCAATGGTTGCCTATGGAACCATTGTTTGGCATGATCTTCCATTGTTGTAGGAAAAATTGCATACCAATGACTATTGGTCCTAGCGTTATTAGCATTGCAAGCAGTCAAAAATTCACTTACATGCTTATCAGGGTCATTACCCACGTGACCATAGAATTTAGGTAATGGAACCAAAGAAATAGGGCGGTCTTCAGGTTGACCTGCTCTCATATTAACTGGCAATAAAGGATCACCCATGTTTTCAATAGTTTGTCTTAAGGTATTTATTGACTCAGGTAAGGTATCACCAATTGAGCTAGTTGAAGAACTATAGCCTTCTCTATTAAAATTTTCCAATTCACGTTCTACATCCTCTTGAGAACCGATAGATGTAATGGAGATCCTACTTCCTCCCTTCCAAGAATTTCGAATTTCATTATCCACATATTCTTGATACAATTGATTTATTCACCCCCAAATAATAGCTCGAGTAGCAACACTGCCACTTTCTATAGCAGTATTGCCTTCCCTACTATGATAACTCTCCGCTTCACTTTCTTCACTGTTTTCACTACCACTGGATATTAAATCATCCAATTGTGCATTTTCCTCACTTATAATTTCTCCACTCAAAGTTCCTTCTGGAGTTGGTAAATTTGACAAACAAATACCCTCACACAATGTATGAGGCAATCCAAATCCTCGATTTGATTCAGCAAAGGGTGCTCTCTGTTGTGAATTAAATTCAACTATAGGTCCTAATGACTCTGACTATCTGTCAGAAATTGGTTCAAATTGGCTCTCTTCTCCTATTTCGGGAGAAGAGTCCAATTGATCTAAATTCTCTGATGTACCTATAGACGGTTCCTGAGCACTATCCCCTTCCGTAACTGATGGATCTATAGATATTTCACTCTCCTCAGCCACAGACTGCGAGACAATAGAACTCTCTGCCTTTTCACTAGGTTCTTGTTTATTTAAATTTCTTAATGCTCTTACTCTCGCTCGCTCCTCTCGAGCAGCCTTTTCCCTTTGTTCTTTAACAGAATTTTTAGGACTAAATGGCCACCTATAACTCATCTATTAGCCATTAACTCATGTTTTTCCCTCCTCTATTGATTCAACTAATTGAATTACCTATTGACGCTTAATCCATTGCCTCCCCGGTAGCGGCGCCATTATGTAGATGGATTTTTACTATAGAGTTAATTATAATAAAATTCCTATAGTTTTGAGTTCGTTCGCAGGGAGGTATGGTTGCACTATAGATAATTCCTAAGGGAAACTAAATAACCCCAAGTTGTGCACAATGGAAGGAAATCCATGGAATGTTCCTAACTTCATAAATTCAATAGATAGACTATTTTATTATAATTAAATCCAGGATTGGAAACTTATCAATTCCTTTGTAATCCTATAGCTTTATCTTTATTCTCCATTGCTCCATCACTTCTCACCAACCGCTCTGGTACCAGCTTCTATTGATTCCTCCAACAATTCGCTCAGGTACTATTGATTTGATTCACAGCTTCTTCCGGCTTTGTTGCAATTGTATTCTTCTCTTCATTCTTACTTTCTACCAATGTAACTTCCTCCATAGTTTGGCATTTCATCTTTATATTATTTGATTGACAACAATATTTGCACTTCTTTCCCTTTAATTTCAACTGTTTGCTATCCATTGTAATATCCCTTATTCTCACAATTCTATTGATTCAGTTTATAGACTCACTCTAATCACACCGTCTCTATAGATTAATCTTCCAGTTTTCATCATAAAACACACTCAATAACATCATGCTCATACACCATTGACACACACTATTGAAATCAGCCATCACAATTGATAAAATAATTAAAACCAGATCCAAACTTGCATTCACATCCAATCACAACAATAGAAATTTCTCACCCATTAAATCCACAGACTCCACACAATCATACATTCACAATTGATACACACAATTCAGCACACTCAATCATTCACATCACCATAGCATAACACATCCAAGAATTCACACCATTGATAACAGCCACTCATATTATAAACTCCGCATTATATTTCACTTTGAAATTTACAATTGATCCTCACTGTAGCTTCACTACAAAACACTATCGATCCAGCACTTCACAATCACAGACACCAGTACTATAGAAATTCCATTCCTCACTTCACTTACAAAATCACACAAAATTATAGATCACTCGCACACTCCACACACTGCCGGCCTTACCACCGCAGGAGCTCTGGACTTCCTTCCAGACTGCTATTAGCCTTCACTCACAATTGGTTTTCACCCGATTCTTAGGATCAGTCCCTAATTGCCACTATAGTTCACGCCCCATTCATCCATTGACAGCATCCATAGATAAAACCCCTGAGTGTAACTCAAGCTAACCAGTAACTATGGAATATTAACTTTGATATACTGTATTACTATAGACAATTGGTAGAATTAACACTACACAATGGATGGTCAACAAAAAAAACTATAGTGCTCAGACTACAAGCAACCCTTGTTGTTCCCACATTTTCAGTGGTTGTTTGCATGAGAATTCAAGACACTAGGGCCACCCTTTTGCCAAATAAATAATTTGACTTCTTTTAAAGGGCAACCCTCAAAACCCATCAAGCCAAGTGAGGGAAGTAATAGACCTCAAATTGGGTTCATTATGTCTCTACGGATTTTGCACTTAATCATCAATTCATCACCTACCTATATTCCAATTGTCTCTTGAATGGACATTCAATCCTTTACAACTTAAATATGAATGTACATTAATTTAATTTGTGTAATTGCTATGATTATAGGCTTGACTGGAGACAACAAGTCTTGGCAAGTTGGGATCAAGTATTTTTAAAAATAGGAACTTAAGGTTAAAGACAAAGAAAAAGGATTGCTGACAAATAATTAAATGTATGATTGTTTCCTTCACAAAAGCAAAGAATAACATATTATACAAAAAAATGTAGGAACAAAAAAGTAAGAGGTTCATTTTTACACATGTTGAAAGTAATGATCTTATAGTTCTTCATATGAATACTCAACCAAATCTATACTCCCATTCATACATATTATCAAAGTTGAGGGTACTAAATCTTCCACTACAAATTCAAGACTTCACCTTCATGACACCTTTTTCTTTAATAATTATTACAAAACTCAAATTCACCATCATGACTATATATATACCCACCCAATCCATCTTATACTACGAAAAGCACTAAAACATCAATTGAGTAGCAATGAAGTTGTAGGATAGATATATACTTTGAGACATGGATGCCAAAGACTTGCAAACTAATATCTAAATTGAGTTCAACTGCATCCAAATGGGAGCTAGCTCTCACATGTTGCACAATATGAGCTCTCAAATTCTTAGACTAAACTTTCAATTGGGACCTATAACAACACCATAAACCAATATGAGAAAAAAATTGATCTTAAAATCTTCAACTATGCTAGTGCTTCATTCATATTGAATAAAATAATGATTGATGATGAATTCCAATTTTGTTGAAGATTGAAAAATGGCCCCGCTTCATAACCATGTTGAGATATGTAATGCAAAAAATATGGTTAAAGACTTGACTAAAATTGACAAACAAATTGATGCTTTTGAAATGGTTTGGATCATTACATCCAACAAGATCATTCTTCTTCAAAAAAACAATCCATACAAGTGCAATCATCATAGAAACAACATTGGTTCAAATGTGATGACCATTGCCCCAATACCCCATCTAAATAAACCCGAAATAGGTCACGTTGAGCGCTGTAATCATCGTCCATCACAAACTCCTCTATAAACAAGTCAATATTATCAACCTCCAATGACTTCACCAACTGATCATTCTTGATCACATGCTCAAGGATGAATAGAATGCGCCAAAAAGCCGGATGACCCAAATCAAAATCAATATCAAAATCACATTCACTTAAAGAATAATAAAGTTGTTGATAGAGAAAGTCAATAATGCAGCTGGACACTTCTAGAATGGTCGTCTCTAAAATGACCTGCATTGAATATTTTGCACCAACTAAAGATAGCATGCCCAAGTCCTCATGCTCACATAATGCTTGGATAGCAAAGTCAACTCCTCCCTTTTTTTCTCCCAATGAATTGTGAAAGGTTGCTAATTGATAAACCTCGCAAAGTCCAGATGATGTTTGGTCCATGTAATAAGCAACATCCTTCCTAATGCTGATCTGAAGTTTGTCCTCAATCTCCTCAATATTTGACAATCCCTAACAAAAAAGTAAAGTAAACCTCTACATGTAAGTGAAAATTTAATCTTTACCAACCAACAACTTCCAAACTTTTCAATATCATCTCTATAGGGAACAACCTTTCACACTTGCTCGCAACATTCAATGATCACATAAACATACAAAAAGGTTGAGTATGGATACTCACTGGGAAAAGACTATCCTTTAGTTCCTCCACGGATAGTAGCTCTTGCTCCCACAACCAAAGCACAAGAGGTTCCAACAACTCCACACATCCAAGCAAGTTGAAGACACGATTTCTAGCCAACCATCGAAAACCACCAGGTATCACCGAAATTCCACTCCCATGCAAGTCAACTACCTCCAACCTCTTCAAGTTGATCATATTTGGAAGCTCTTCCAAAGATTCGCAATGATATGCCCGTAGACAACGCAAAGATGTCACAAACTCTAGTTTAACTAAGCTTGTGAGACTCTTACACCAAGAAACATTAAGTTCTTGCAAGTGTAGCAACTTCCCAATACCATGGAGCTCTAATATATTTGTGGAACATACATTGAGTGTCTCCAAAGCATCAAGATTGCATAATCCTGGAAGCTCTACCAATGAAAAACAACTCGATAGGTTTAGAACCTTCAGGTTTGTCAATGAGTTTAAGCCAACCATGGATACTAATAAAGGACTACAAACAACAACCTTCTCTAACAAAACCAAATTGCGCAAATTTGGAAGACTCTTACTACCACGAATAATCAGCTCCCGCAAGTTGTTGCACCCACTAAGGTTTGGAGGATGGAAGGAATCTCCATAGAGACCTTGCAATTCTAAAAATTGCAAAGCTATCAATGATGACAAGTCTCCAAGAAAATGATGGGTATTCACAAACTGTAACCGTAGCCATTCAAGATCCTTCAACTTGGTCAATCCTCGAAATTTTTGACCAAGCTTATCACAACCCACAACATCCAAGATTCGCAAACCATCCATGCCTTCAACATCTAATTCCTCAAGGTTTGGACAATCCTGAATTTGAAACACTTCCACTTGGGAACAATGGAGTAGGTCTTCTCTCTTGATGCTCTTCACTTTACTCTCATATATCCCCATTCTCTTTAAATCTCGACATTCCCACTCTCTTTGAAGCTTAGAAGGCAAGTGAACTCCTCCAAAATCATATAAAATACAACTAGTATGACCACTAGATTCCAAATCTTGAATCTCTTTTGCAAATTCAAGATACAAATCATGGATACCAAATTCCAATACCATGTCAATCACAACAAAGTCGAGAAGTGCCTTCCGCTTCAAAGCCTTCAACTAAAATTCCAATGAAAAGTTAATGATTATCATCTTTTCATGCCAATCAAACAAAAACTTGAGAATCCTTGAATCAATAAATTAAAGACATCCAACAAACTATACTTATTTCCAAAACAAACAATATTCAAAGAACGAATTCATGCAAGTACAAATGCATAACCTCATGATTACAATTACCATTGTCAAAAAGACTTACACTTTGCATAATAGAAAAGATCTCACATCCGTGCACATGCTGGAGCCATTTCATAATGTCATATTTTGGTCTCCAATTACTTGGCAACACCAATTGCAAAGATTGCCAAGTTCAAGAATAGGAGTTGGTTGCTTGGCTCCAATGTATCATAACCTTGTCTTAAAAGAGAAAAAAGAGGGTGGGCATCATCATTGAAGTAGTTGAACTTATGCGTGCGCAACTTTTCTAGGCTTCTCCTCCATTCCAATGGACATCTACTAATTTGTCCCAACTGCATTCCCCAAACCTTCAAAGCTAATGGTAAATATTGTTCGGTGCTTGAATCATTTCTCACACCACATAAACTTGGCTTTGAAAAGTGGCATGCTTTCACACACCCATTAATAACATCCCACTCTTGCTCATTGATATTCTTGGTAGAAACCAAACCAACATAATGAAGAAATAACTTTGTTGAATCACATCTATCCAATCCCGGCATTTCCATGCAATGGCACTCTTCGAGACCCAAACGCTTCAAAACTTTACGAGATCTTGAAGTCACCGACACCTTGCTACCGACTTTGTAATTTAGTTGCAAATACATTTTAGCTTCCTCAATGTCCCCAAGCCACACATTGTCCAAGCAAAGAAACACCTTTTGATGTTGCATACATTTGTTCAATAGTGTTTTCAACTGTTCAAAACAACCAATGCAAAGTCAAGTTGCAAACAAGTCTACATAGTAATACCTTGAAATCATTTGGCTTGACCCATACCTAACAACCTTCCAATATAACACAAACATCATTGTAAGTCAAACCCATACTTCAACAAACATACCTTTAAGGCCAAAATGTCCAAGTTTTAAACAACAAATGAATGAAAACATCTCACATAGGAATGATCTTTTTTTTTTCATTCATATGTTCAAATTCTGAAGTTGGTAGTCTGAAAATTTTAATAGATTATCAAAACTCCACTCCAATGGTTCATAGAATACAAGTAGACATCACCTCAAACCTTATTTTCCTAGATTCAAACATTAACCATCCAAAAAAGTAAAGACCATTATTATTCAGAAAAAACACAATGGCTTTGAATTGAATAGTCTAAACTTCAAGAAGAAAAACTCCTTCAAAAGTCACAAATATTCAGTTCACAATTGAGGAATGATTGAGACTTCAATTACTAGTTTCAAAATTGTTTCATAGATACAACTTAGGGCAATGGTAAAAACAAATGATCAATGGACATGAATTATAAACTATGTTAAGCCAAAAGCAATGAATTTAGGAAATCACTCATTTAATGTTTTGCACCTTTACTAAAAATCTTCAAATATTTTGGAAAATCTACTCTTTAAGATGTTAATCCTTTGCCAACTTGCTTCTTTGTAGAATCAATCAATATGTACAATTTACATACCTTCTCAAGATCATTGGGCAAACTTGCTTCACCAGTCAAATCTTGAAGTACTTGCCTTCGTGACACACCAACATCCTTCATACCAAGTTCCACGTGACAAAAGTCCCCAACAAAGTCTCCAAAACGTCCATTGCACATAGCTTTATTGATGGTGGTTTTGCCAACACCTCCCATGCCAAATAAACCAACAACTTGCACTTTATAATGCACATGCTCATCTTCTAAGTCATGATATTTGGCAAATATTGGCTGCAATTAAGAAAGGTCAAAAAAAATCATTAGAAATAAATTAGTAGAAGCAAGCTCTGACATCAAATTAAAAAACACCTAAAATGTGAAAAAAGATAGAAATGGATAGGAAGATGATCCAACAATATAGAAAAGACCACTAAAAGATCACAAAAAGCAAAATGAAAGGTACCAAAGTGCATCCAAAGCATTCAATAGATTGAATGGTTTATAACTTCCAAATAGTACGTACATACAAGAGTCACCTATTACATCAAAGGGATGTCAAATGTCCACTCAAGATTAACAAGGACAGACAATCAAAACAACTCAAAAAATGGAATCTTGGATGTCCATGAACAAAACATTCTTGATCAACAATACATTGTTAATTGTAAGCCTATATATCATCTAAATTTGGACCACTCGTTCCTAGACATTTCCATTCTCATTGACACTTGAATCAAGGAAATCCCAAGACTAATCAACAATACCCAATAACCCAAAAAAAGGGACCTTGCAATAGTGCTCAAGAAAGCAATGAACAACAAGAGAAAAAAATCAAAAATTCAAACATCTTCAAAAGAAGTGCTCATATTGGCGAAGGAAACAAAACAATCAAGATTGATTGATATTCGGGAAAGCGGTACCTCACACAACCGTCGCAATGATTGCACGTGAGCAACATCATATTTCACGCACGGTGGCTTCAACTTGCGCACAGCTTCCACCACATTCGCAACATACGTCACCTTACCAACTTCTTCAACATACTCCAATCCATTACTTCTACCAACCACGGACAAAGCAGAAGCCCAAGCACCCACATCCACTTTGGGAGTTCGATTAGTTCTGATATCCTCTGCCGCCCAACCTTGCCAAAGATCTTGCCAGCGCTTTTGGCGCTCCGCATCCTTGAATTCCTCCACAGAGATCTTATAAAACAAAGGAAGGAGCTTCAAGTTGGAGTTCGTGGAGGCCTGCGCTTTCACAAACTCATTCAACTCGATCATGGGCCACCTCGACCGGGTGAAAAAATCCTCCGAGAGCACCAGAATTGCAACGTGACATTGCCGGGCGGCCTGGATGATGCCTGAGGGAAAATCATGACCCTTGGGCTAACTATCAGGGCATTTGTCGAAAAACGGAAAATGATGAGCTCGCTTCAGCTCCACCCACAGTTGCTCTGTGAAATACTTCTGCTTGCCAGTGTGGCTTAAGAATATGGTATGCTCGGGTTCCAAACCCCATCCCCTGAACATGGACAAAATCACGATACAGATCATCAACCACAAATTGCTTCTCGTAGTGAAGACGGTCCAGCAAAGGCCTTAATTCCATTGCATGAGGTTCAGAAGCAAAAAAGAGCACAGAAGAGACTGTAGAGAATGTTAACCTCTGGTCTACATCATCAGAACCAGCAAGTTTCGAAGCGTGAGAAGATTCTGGGAGATCCACACGCCTCTTCAGCTCATTCACCATCCCGTGCTTCCACTCGACCTACAAACCAGAACTTTCAGCATCATGCGCCAATACTCTGAATGTCGTCGAAATGAGTCCAATCTCCACCATCAATGAAGCAGAAGGGATCGTGTATACAATAAGTTCTGAGCACCAGCCTGAAGTGGGACAATATACAACGTACTTTTCTCTAAATATTAAATCACGAAGACTTGCAATCCAGGCGTCCCAGAGAGGTTCGGACAACAGCATAAAATAGCTGGGTGAAACACAGCAAGTCCAAATTAACGCATGTCGGGTGAGCAAGACCACTGAATCAACTGGAGCATAACACCCTCGTTAAAATCTACTACACCTGCAAACGAAATACATTCGCACATCCCAGTATTCATACTGATGAATTACGTCACCAAGGCACGACGAGCAAGAGGACTATAAACCAAATGGAATTTACGCTGGCCAGTTTCAAGCCTTGACCACATGCCGTAAGTACAAAGTGCGAGCTTTCAACAGAACCGGAAAACAATCGATCCTCACTAATAATTCACCAACTCTCGAAGAGACTACACGTTCAACCACCAACCTTAAAAGTTCATCCTACTAAATTGTAAACTCCCCAACTCCAGCTAATAGCTTAATAGTACAGCATCCAAATCCACGAGAAACAGCTTCCTCGCAATAACGTAACTTGCTACAAAGGAATCACCAGCATAGGAACCCCAATCTCTGAACTTAGACCGGAATTGACATTCAAATATAGGAGCAGCCAGCCATCTGCTCACCCGAAGTTACTGCACTATACTGGACTTCGTCAGGGCTGAAATTCCAGAAAGTGTTTCGAGTTCGCTACAAGACCAATCAAGCATGTAAGAATGAGCTGACGATTCAAGAAGGCAAGAATTAATAATGATAAATTCTTAGCAAGGCCATAATAATCGTAACAAAAATGTAACTCTTCCACACAACTCGATACGTACTGTGGTGCAGACTCCGTAACGATAAACAAAGCTTAGAACCGGATCATGTGAAAGACGAGTTCAAGCAGTCGACTTAATAAACTATCTACTCCATAGCCTTCAGATATTTTGCCACCATGCACAGTGTGCAAAGGAACGTAGACACAGAAGAAACCAGGTCTGACAATACTATCGAAGTTGGCGATATACCCAAAGAAGATGAGTAGCATCATCGCAGTAAGTGCTAAACACTAAAGCCCACCAAACGTCTCATTCAATTCCATCCTCAATCGATTTCGTAACAACAACGCTAAACTAAGAACCCACCTCAATACCATCTCCAAGCATCACCAGGCATCCATGCCAGCAACAAGATGTGTTTACATTAACATATCAAGATACCATATCCAATCTAAAAGCTTAGGAGAATTAACAAGAAAATCGGAACTCGCCATCGTTCCATGATGCGACATCCTGTCGACACTAGCTATATTGCGCGAACAACAGAAAACCCTGGACCAAAACCCTCAGTGGGGTTTGCGATTATAACTGTCCGCCGTTCTACATGCTAGCCACAGGGAACATTCACGCAGATTTGCAGGTAAATAGAATTCCAAATGGAGAATGGTCGCGCTGTCAGAAACCAAAATACAACTACGCCGCAGTGAAAGAATCAGCGGGCAAAGAGCTGCTCAGGGAACACCCCATTCATCCACATTCACCCAATTTGACCATTTGAAGGGATACTGTAACCTGAGCAGCACTCGTCCCCGATCGGATGCCATGGAATCACATTCAACAGATCGAAAAAAATGGCAAACAGCTATTCTCCGTTTACTAGGACTCTAAAGGTATATTGGTGTTAAAGAGTGGCGTTAACGAAGGTCTTAGCAAGGAATGTAGATATACTGTAGTTTCGGACTGGATTCACAATGCAAACACTACCCCTAACAATTTCTGCAAACGTACCCTCAACATACAGTCCCAACCATTGTAGCATCTTGCAGAGATAGCAACAAGCATTAAGAAATAGCACAGCGGATTTATCTTAGCAAACCCTTAGCAGATCCTTAGCAGACCTTAGGCAGAAATCTCGCAAGTCGATACCTATATCGAGTGCCGACAAGTAGCACTCGTAAGTAACAAGCGGCAAAACCTCTACAAGACACAGCCAAATCTTCACCATGCGAATGCTCCTGCCTACGATAGCTCCCAGTACATACAAACCTAAGTCTGCACAAGAGCCAAAGCTAGGGATGCAAGTACGGGACAAGCAACTGCTGCAAAACCTACCTCAGGGTTTGTCGAATGAGCCCTTTCGCTCCGCCATTCACTTCCCACGCACCGTTCTCGGCAGGGACTTGAGCTCAACAGAGATTCATCTAAGTTCGAGGCTACTAAAGATGTTCCTCACTAAAGATACAACTGAAGTTTGCGAGCACGGTACTGCAAGAGAAAGAAGTGCAAGGAGGTTCAAGCTACAGGGCAACAGCTTTCAAAGTGTCTGCAGAAACAGAGTTTCTGCGTACGGGAGAGGCTGTCCAGGACGACGAGCGAGACCTTGCGTGCTCACAATCAACACAAAGATAGGCATTCCCATATATTATAGACCACTTGCGTCCCAGCGAGACGTTAATGGGTCGCGACTATACCAGTGCAACGAGCCTCCTGCGGGGCAGGGCTCCCGCAGGACGTTAAGCACTCTTGAGTCCGCTCCTTTGAGAAAAAGAGCCGGATTATGGGGCATAATGCCCCCGTAATAGTGCCCGGCACCCGTAATAGTGCCCGGCACTATTACGAGGGCACCCCGCGTGCTTAACGCAGTGGGAGGCCCTCACATCCGGGCTTCCCGTCATGTGAGGGTCCCGCCCCTCAGGCTCGGGCTCGCGCCCTTGCCTTCGAGGCAGGGCCCTCACATGACGGGAAGCCCTCGTGTGAGGGCCTCCCACTATACGTAATGCTCCCCCTCCGGATTCGATTTTCCCACGTCACCTGCCTCGTCGTCTCTCTCGTTGCTGTGTGTGCAGCTTGCTCCTCCGTGCTCGTTGTTGTATAGTAGGAGGCCCCCTCCCGAAGGCCTCCCAGGCTGTGAGGACCCTGTCGCGAAGGCGAGGGCGGGAGCCCAAGCCTGAGGGGCGGGATCCTTACAACCCGGGAGGCCTGAGGGAGCGGCCCTCCCACTGCGTTAAGCACGTGGATTATAGTGTCTGGCATTGTAATATTCCTGTTATCGTGCCTGGCACCGTAACGGGTGCCAAGCACGATAACAGGGACATTACACCCTGTAGTCAAGAGTATTTTGAAAGGAGTGCTTAACTTGTGTACGGGTCGTTGTGTGCTGGGTCGTTGTTTGTGCAGCGTTGTCCTCCTCTGAGCTGAGTCGTTGTGTGCTGCTGTCAGCATGGAGCTGCCCCCAAAGCAAGGGTTTCAATCAGGGTTTTTTTTATTTTCTTTCTGGTGAAAAAAATAATTTGGTTAAAAAATGGCAAAAAAAATTGTGACGTTTTTTGCCAAAAAACTTTGAATTACAAAAATTCTTGGATGAAATTGCCAAATTCAATGGATGAAAATAGAATTATAGACATGTGATATGTGCTAATGTGATATTTTTCATTCAATATATGGATGAATGTTGAAATTTAGAGTACCACTATAACATATTATATCGCCACTTTGGCACTTCATAAAAAAATGGAAAAAAAAGCCCTGGTTGCAATTAGGCTGGATCCATTTTGGGCCTATCTACCTTGGTAAAATGATTGGGGTGCGGACAGTTATCTAAGCTAAGGTAGGAGGTCCATAAAGCAACCATCTAAGCAGTGAAACTGAATTTTGGGGAGGTAAAACATCTTGAAATATTTTTCAGCAAATTTTCCTTTGAAAGACAAGTGGAATTGACATCTAACCCAAGTCGTTTCATATTTTTTGGGCCTTTGTGGAATTAGTTACAAATTTTTGAAGTTGGAAAAAAGTGATCATTTGTGGTCATCAAAAGTGACCACCTCCTAAAATGTGTATAGGTAGTACATTGAAGAAAGCAAAATGTACCTTTGAGTCATGTTTGCTTTTAATGCCCGGTCGGAGTTCGAGCCTCCTTACTCACAACTTCGACACCCGGCAATGCTTCAATGTTGCCATCCTGACGACCTTTCCCAGTCACGAACTCAATGCTTCCTTCCATTAACCCTAAACGTCACAGCGGATGTTTTCCGGACGCAGAGAATTGAAAGAACAATTGGATCGCAATTGGCAGAGGATTTCAGTCGAACACTGTACGGGTGCATAAAACAAGAGTTACGGTACCTATCAGAACCATATGCGCGCCACAGATGCTCCTGAATGGATCACAATTGCCCTGTTCGGCTAAATCAGTACGCCGAACTGACAACGAAGAGGACGGAAATTGCGCTGCTTCAACCCTGAATTGTTCAACTTTCGGTGTGCATAAAAATCAAGATTTTATGCCTTTCCCCATTTTTTTCCTCCGCTTGGATTCTAATCTTTACAATGTCCGTCCTGCTCGAATGTTGCAAGCATGCAATTCGTGCTCTATCCTCAGCGAATTTTGGAAGATTCATCATGTTCAAAAAGGATCAGGAATCCTGGAAGACTTCGGTCATCAAACTTTATACTCTCTGTATCCGCACGGTGGATTTTCCAAAAAATGCAGATCTGTACTCTTCGTGAAGTTGCCAATAAATTTCTACGGTGACTTTTTCAGTAACCAATTATGCTTCAAGTTATTCCATTTCTTTTAGAACGCTCTTGCAAACCCGTGTGGACTGCTGTTCCGCCTGTGACGCTTAGGGGTTAAGCTGCCGGATTACCAACGAATCCGTAAGAATCTTGTTTGCCTTGCTAGAACTTCACTACTGTAGTTTTCTAAATGATTTTGTACTAGAAATGGGGATGAGGAAAGAGCAGCAAACAGCGGGGAAATCAGTGGCAGAAATTTATGATGTTGGTAACACTGAAACCGGGAACCAGATGTTGGCCTGGCGTAGATAGGGATGCAATTGGAAAGACGGTCCACAATGAGTATGCATACTATATCTTATAAGGTGGGTACACCCAAAACCGTCACTTTTTGCTACTAAGCCTAGTTACTATTATTAGACCGCTCATATTTTCACATGTTCTTATTGGCAAGTGAAAGGAGGTTATAATGCATTAGAGAACGTGGCTTTTGGATATTGTATGCAAAAGTTATTAAAGAACAAAGTTTGGTTCTAAAATGGTTCTTCCACATAGGTACAAAACTGATTTTGAAGATGTACACATTGTATGGATGGCGGTTTAAGGTCAGTGGCACATTTGGATGTACCTTCCTTAGCAGGTGTTTGGAGGAAGGATTGAAATAGAAGACAACCTTGAATCCAACATCTTTAAAATAAACTATTTAGAATTATTGAGGTGCAGTTGAGATGCAATAATGGATGGAGTGAATAAAGGAAAGATCAACCACTATTGAGTAGAAATGCTCATTTTCCTAGATTTTTTTGGTAGGGATTTGGAGATTTGATGCCTTCCCCTTTTATTTTGCAAACAAGGGATTTGAAGCTTAAAAAAATTTCAATTTCCAATCTTCATATGGCCAACCTAACTTCAATAGAAAGTATTTTCATTCACTTTTTACAAAATAATGAAATCACATCCATCTGTAAGTCTTAAAATATTCAAATTTTGAGGTGAAATATAAAAATGATCATGAATCTTAGATGAAAAAGAGAAGGAAATTCATGTACAATGCAATGTAAATACTTTCAAACATTTGAAAATGTCATCATAAGCAAATATGAAAGTGTAACCAAATTTTATTACAAACTATTTTTAGAAAAATATTAGTTTGTAGATTTAATTCCAAAATTGACTTTGCAATGAAATATTCAATTTTAGGATCTCTTTAAAATTTCCAAATTGGAATAGAGACTAAATTTGAAAAGTTTCATTTTACATCAAAAATAGGGTTTACTTTCAAAAGTGATAAATTTGATGACCAAAATTGAGTTGAATAATAAAAATTTAGAAGTTGCCAAATACAGTATATATATTGATTTGTTTTCAAACAATTTTTTTTTTTTTAAAGACCTCATGTTAAATCCAAAAAAATATACATGAGTTAAATTAAATATAATGATGCAATGCAGTCATTTGCAAATCTTCATTTGAAGAAATGGATGAATATTATTGATTGTATATTATGAAATTGAAAGGTTTTAAGCATTTATGGAATACAATATTTGACATAGCATCCAAGACAACGTGATTGTGAGACAATATCTTTTGCAGGTGAATTACATAATAACAAAGCCTACAACCATGTAGGCAAATTTTAAAATCCATATTCTTTATTTCCAAGTAAAATTTTTATAGTATGATTTTTCTTTAATCTCCTATACATATATGTATTTAATAATAAATGGAGACCAATACATGAGTCTATACTAATTAAACCTACATGGATTTAATTTTTTAATCAATTGAAACATTGGAGATATTGAATGAAAAATTTGGAAGTTTGAAGTAGATCATGAGTTCAACCTACTTTAAAAGTTGCATGCAAACTAAAGGCAGTGATATATGTGTTCCATTAGATTAGTTGCAGTCTTACAAATTCTAATGAATTATCAAATCCAAATGAAATCTAATTCAAAGTTGTCATCTGGTATTGGAATCTCTTTTAATCCATCTTCTGAAATTTAAGAAAAAATGAAAGTATGAAATCCAAAACTTGCATCAAATGAAGCCTTATAGGGTTATTAGAATGTAATCTTTATGCAGAAAATTGAATAAGGTATACAAATTTGAAATTACCGCAAACCAAATTGAGATCCCACCTTAAATCAATTGAAATCAAGTTCAAGTTCTAATTGCATTATATTGCATTCTGAATATTATCTACAAGGATTGGCATTATGACAACTAAGTATAGAATAGAAGTTGAAAGGGTTGGAATTGAGTTGAAAACTCATAAATTTTTTAATTCAATACACAACACAATGTGATTTTGAATTATGGCAAATAGTTCATTCATTATTCAACTATTTTGAAGGACACTATCATTCATTATGAATTTCTCAATTTTTGAAGAAACAGATAATGATAATTTTATTTTTGGGGGATTTGTTGGATCAATTTTGTGCACCATGAATTCTAGTCTCCATATAAAAAATTGAACCTAAAAATGCACTATATGACTATAAAATATAAATTGAATGCATTGTTTGTTTCAAGAAATATTTCAAATGCAAGGGCATTAAGATATAACAATGGTCCATATTGCAACCTATACTCTTTCTACAATGGCTAATGCAATCCCATGCTCTCAATCCCCCCCAAAATTAAAATATTGTAAGAACCAACATCATTTGCATGTTTTTCAAATTGTTGAGATTTTTATTTTTATAAATGTCAATTCCTTCAATTTTTGTGTACAACAATATGAAATGATGTATACCAACCTGTTAAGGCACAAAAAGTTTTTTTGGAGTTTTACAAAATAATTGACAAAAGATAAAGTAATTCCAAATCATAGTGAACAAAACCAAGTATTAGGCATGGCTAACCTTGAAATTAATTTTCGTTCAAATCACAACTAATTTTTTCTTCAAACTTCCATAATAATGTGTAGTATATTGCACACTACCACTTTTGAATATATATATATATATATATATATATATATATATATACTTTTGGACTTTGTCCATTGATGCTTATGATATAGTTGTTTGAATTGAAAATGTTTTAGATTTGTACTCAGTTTTGTTAGTCGTTGTAGCAACCTTAAGACAAGGAATAAATAGTGGTCCACGTTGAGCCAACGGTGCTAGTATGTGAGCCCAAGAATGCGAGCTTGTGAACATTGAGCTTACCATATAGGTACCTATAATATAAATCCCACACACTATAGAAGGTGTATGTATCATAAACACCTATAATATGGGTATTTGTAACATATATATGCTATAATCATAGATGATTTCTATAGTATATACACCTATATCATAGGTGTGTAGTATTCTAGGCTCATGGGCTCACCCTCTTATGCTCACATGATAGCAATCCTCCTTCTCATCCATGAAAACTATGACATGGGCCTTGGCCAAATTGTAAATGGTATAAAAGTGGCATAAAGGTTTTCTACATTTGTTTAGGAAGTGCTAGTGACATATTGTATCTTTTTTATATGGTACATTATTATTTAAGTGATGCATTTAAAAATAATCATTACAAATTTTAGACATTAGTATCAAAGTTTGAGTTGTTCAAGGACTGGTTCTTGAAAGTTGGTTGTAATTTGCAAATGCTATAAAAAATGAAAGTTCCTTAATTTTGAATCTTTATTTATTCTTGAATTTTTCTGGTTCTTAAAAAGGACATTGTGCAAAAATCTTAAAAATCATGTGAGCGCATCATACAATCCATTTACTTAAAATACATAAAAGATCAACCACTTAGAAAAACTCCTTTAAGTCTAAAATATCATCATATCAATAATAAATAACATACAATACTTAGTAATAGGGTGTTGTAGAAAAGTTTTAAGCGGAAGGTATAATTATTATTCTAAATATCATATAGTATCTTACTTGAGTGTTGTTCAACAATAACTTGAGCATGAGGGAAGGTTCAAGTTTTGAATATTTTAAAACTTAGTGCATTGGAAATAGGTGTTTTTTTTGCACTGTAGATGAATAGTGGAGCTCTTGCGTGCCCTCCGTTTGTTGGCGAATATTTGGAAGGAGCGAGGCATAATGGTGGAAATGTGTTAGAGGGAGTTGGATTTGGCAACACATGGCCAAAGAAAAAAGCCCTGATCAGAAAGGATTCTTGTTTTAGTATTTCAGCTTGTTGTCTTTCCTTCTCTTTTGAATTTTGAATATCGGTAACAAGATTATTGTTGTTTCAAGTTGTATGCAGCTATACTTATGCTTGGTTATTCACTCTTTACAAGATTTTGATTGTAGGAGGGATACTAAGTCATAACATTAGAAGAAATTTGAGGGCCGCAAAGGGCCGTTTCAGGGCTGTTCCCGTAGCTGGGAATAGCCAGAATAAAAAAATAATAAAAAAATAATAAATATTTAAATATTGTTAAAAAAATATTAAAATTTTGAAAAAAATATTAAAAAATTAATTTTTTTATTATTTTTTGACGTGGCACTCGCGTGACCACGTCAGATTATTGTTCCCAGCACATTCTAAGAGTTTCCAGGGCCTGAGAACTTGCAGTCTCTTGGAGGCCTCAAAAATCCTCTAATGGTTATGGTTGTAATTTTTGGTATAGTTTTTCATTTTGGGGCATGGAATTTAATGTCACAAATCATTGCATTGCGTTGCTTTTATTTTTAGTTAATTGCTCTAAACACTACAAGAGAAAGGGGTGTTTTAAGTGAGTTTTTAAGTAGTGTCCTAGACACATGATTTTAAGTAATGACCTTTAAGGAGATTTTTAGCAAAATTTGACTTAAAACACATGTTTTTAAGTCAAATTTTGCTAAAAATCTCCTTAAAGGTCATTACTTAAAATCATGTATCTAGGACACTACACTAAATAGGGTATTTAGTGTTGGCAACACTATTTGCGAACCATGACACTAAATATCATTTACCCTACTAAAGTAAGTAACACTAAATGTAATTTCTAACACTAAAAGTACTCTATGATAAATCTGAAATATGAAGAGGTTTACATTTAGTGTTAGAAGGTAAAAAAATAATTTGGAAAGAAAAAGATTAAAGATTTGGAAAATGATGGAAGGAGTAGAAAATGTAGAAAACATGTGCAATAAAAGAAGTCTTTGAACATCAAATAAGGGAAAAAAAATAATATTTAGAGCCAAAAAAATACAGATTTCATACTTGGGCTGGAACTTGTTGTCCATGGAAGTATGGTTCATGCTTGGCTATAATTTCCTGCAAATGTGGAAAAAGTTGATTGACACTTCAAGTGCCATCAACACCCAAAGCCATACCTGATCTAATCATAGCTTTCCTAGCATATGAGAAATTATCACAATCTACCTCTTTGTTCACATCTTCAATGCTATCTGCAGCCAACTGCAGGAAAAATCTTTTTCCTGGATTTGTGAGTTTTCCTGACCACTGCCCATCAACCCGAGGAGTATTTTGCCAAGCATTGGTTGCAATGAGCTCGGCCTTTTTTGCTTCCCATCGCTTGGTCCAAGCATCCTTGACCTTGGAAATGATGAATGTATCCGCCGGTTGACACAAATGTGTAGAACAAGGTGGCAAATACCTAAGAGTAGCCTGTTTTGCTTCCAAAACAGCCGATAATGCTGGGGTCATACTATGGCCTGTACAATTGTCAACCCAAATGACTTTTGTACGGCCATGAACATTAGCTTGGAAGGCTCGGGATTCAACAAAAAATTCAGCAAAAAGTACTTGGTCCATCCAACCCTTAGGCCTAGATCTGTAACATACTCCTGGAATATTGTCTTCCAAGCCCCGAATAGGGTAACTGCTGCTGGAATTGGTAAAAATCAGCATAGGGGCTTCAATCATTGATCTACGCCCCCCGGAAATTCTAATGACCATGGTCATAGAGTCTCCCCCCGAAACCACTTTGGCATACTTGACACTCGTGTCTCCCCTAAATCCCAATGTCCGACCATTGTCTAAATTTACAACAAAATGAGTTTTGTCAATGTTTTCCATGAGATTTTCATCGAAAACACCGGCTTGGAACCCTCTTTGCAACACACCTAGATGGTAAGCTGTTGCCCTCTCAATTTGTAGTTCCTTCTCGGGACTACAAGACAATCGTCCCCTTTGTGACAACAAAACAATGTTGTGCACATGCATAAATTGTTGAACCCAACTTGGGGTCAACTTGGCCGTGAGTAGGACATCATCCTTTGGATCACGAGATTCGGCTGTATATGGAGAGGTAGGATCTAATAAGATGGTCATAGCCAGCTCAATGAGTAATTTGGATGAAAATTTGACCCCAGCTTTTCTAAATCTGTCAAATGCATCCAAAAGTATAGGGTATATCCAAAGTACCCATTCAGCTCGCTTGGACCCACGACCGAGAGCTGCCTTTGTGCGGAGTTGTTTTCACCTACCATCTCGGCTCCTACTGCATGAAAGTGGTGGAGATGTGTTGTCCGCCTTTCCTTCATTGCAAAATTGTTGACGTTGAGCCCACCAACGGGAAGCGCAAACAAGGTTGGCACTCCTTTGAGCTCGAAAATGCTCGGGAAATGTATTGATTGTGCGAATGTAGAGCCTAGGAAAGCCGTGCACAAGTTCATCTTGAACCATCCAAGTGATGATGCGTTTGCGAACAACAATTGTAGAAACTTGTTGTAAGCGTCGGGGTGTGGAATTGCGTGGTGGGGCATCGGCCATGGCGGATTCCTAAAATGGGAAGCAAAAGATCAGCCCAAAAAAACACATCGACAGGTCGCTGGGAAGTTGAGTAAAAAAAAAAAAAAAAAAGGTCAACGGATCAATGAACAGGGGAAAACAAACCTGGATGAAATTGCCGCAAATTGCTGAAATTGCCACAACAAGGAGCGATCGGGAGCGGGAATAGGCGGGAAATTCAAACCGCTCACGGGAGGCGGGAATGCGGGAGTATAAACCACCACCACCCTAAAAAAATTCACTCATTCAAGGAATTCTAAGTGCGGAGAAGCGGGAGAGCAATAGAGGAGAAGAAGCCAAGCCGCAGGTAAGGTAACCAAGTCGGAATGGAAGAGAGGCCCAAAAGGCAACATACAAGGTAAGGCCGCAAAAGCAGATTGCAAAGGAAGTCCAGGGAAGAAGTCCAAGGAAGGAGATGACAAAATTGAAGACAACACAAAGGCGGCGCATTGAAGTTTAGCACTACACTAATCGTCCTAAAATTGACATTTAGTGTAGGATCAAGTAGGGTGGTAATTACACTAAATGTAATCCAACACTAAATACCCTATTTAGTGTACTTAAAAACTCACTTAAAACACCCCTTTCTCTTGTAGTGAAAGACTGTAAGTTTGAAGTTTTTGTCATAAAAAATTTCAAGAAACTTAATGAAGCTTGGTCACTTAATTAGCAGTAAAAGAGGAAGATAGTAACTTGGATAGTAATCTTAAAAATGAAACTAATTTGAATTTGAACTTGAATCAAAACATTATTATGAAATGCCCTAAAATTCAATTTATAATCAATCAAAAAATGAAAAAAATTGAAATAATTTTTTTTATAATTCCTTGAGGAATATTGATTAGTGCAATAGTAGATCTATTTGTGTGGATATGATCTATGAGTTAACATCCTTGATTCAATGTATACACTTAATCATTTTTCTAAGTTTTACTTTATAATAATTGTTCACATTTTACAAATTTGGAATATTTTGTGGTCCTTAAAGGATTAAACTAACTACATACATTTGTATTTAATTACTTTGTGTTGCTAGAGACACTAATTCAAATCCAAGGAATGGATTATGAACACTTACATAACAAAACATTATTTGAAAGAATTCATATTTTCATAACTATAAAGTAAATTTAAAATAGAACAAGTTAATTTGATGAGTAAAATGAAGTAAATTACATTAGAGAAATTTTGGACTCTTTGGAAGGCTGCTAGGGTTTGGCAAGCCATTCTAATTCACAAGCCCTGCGGAGCTACTCAAAGGATAGGAACCTCTGAGAAAAAGGAGATTCACTTTGTGTGAATATCTTAAAGTTCTAACAAAGAGTATACATGAATTTCCTATCCGCGGTTGTCAAAGGAGCACATTGGTGATGGCTTTGTTTAATTGTGATTGAATATAAAGCATTAAAGCACTTGTGATGGCTTTATTTAATTGTGATTGAATATAAAGGACTCTTTGAGATCTTATATTTTAAAAAAATTGATGATAGCAAAGATAATTGTGATACACAAATATATAATTGCTTCCAATCTTTTACTATTGCTTAATCCCTACAAGACCAAGAAAGATTGTCAAACATTGCCATTCTTAGTGCATTGGTCAAAATTTAAAATATGATTTATTTTTTGAACTTCAACCATTCAAAAGTGTGGTCAACCATTACGACAATATGTTGAAAACATTTCAATCCATTTGACAACTTGGATTGAAAGATTTTAATGTTTGAAGTGAGCAAACACAACCTCTTTCCATTCCAAAGATTGAAATGGGATCAACAAACTTTGATCTCTCTTAGAGTATAGTTTTGCTCTACACAAAATTTAACCTCTACACTATCAAATTATACTACATCTTATTAGACACACTTATGCAAAATTTTAGAGGCAATTAAGTGGTCTACCTTACTCTAGATCATTGTGCAATACAAAGAACCAACAATAAACTAGTCATTTTTTGATGGATGCTTGTGTCTTGAGGAAATTTTTGGTTTGAATTTCAAATGGTGAAACTTAGAGATAAACATTTGAAGTGTATGGCAAAACTTTCAAAGATTTTGGAATTGCAGATTTAAAGATAATATCCTTTGTAGTTAGACAAAAATGCCTTCTTTCAAGCTTGCTTGGCAAGATTAGTAGAGTTTTGACTCTTCTTAAAATGAGACTTTGGCAATAGAAGTATTTTTCTTTATAATTTCATATTATATTTTATTAGTTACATACATGCTAAATTTAATCTCTAAAGGTCTAAGGCACATTTTGGGCAAAAATGATAAAAAAATTACCACTTTTTAGGGCAATAAAAATGGTTTTTTTTCAAAATTCAACCATATAAATTTGTACTAGACTTCTTTGGAAATGCCACTGTGGAAAATTTTTCAAAAGCTTTGATTGCATAGATTGAAAGATTTACGTTTGAAGTTAGAAGATTTTTTTTCCAACCTTGCAAACTTTAACTTCTACAGTGAGAGTTTTACAGTATACATGGGATTCTTTTTTACATTTGCATCTTGTATCATGTAAGTTATATACTTGTACTTGCCAAATTTCAAAATTATTGGTCTGGAGGAGTTTTGTACATGCTGCTTGAAGTTGACCGAGTTGCCCAAAAAGTTTAGGGCAATATAACTTTTGATTTGGGCACCCGATCAAAAAAAAATTAGATCTCCAACATGGAGGTACACATTTACACATTGAATCCAAATTGCATGAACATCCGACCAAAAATGACTTTGTAGTATCCTACTTGAGATTTCTTACGTATGTTGAATGGACATTTGGTCCTTTAGGGGTTAAGAAGTAGTGGAGGAATTTAGTGCAAGATGCAAAGAACTACACAAATTGCCCAAATTTTTTTGTGCAACATATAACTTTTGATTGGAATTGTTTTTAATCCTTAAAGGACAATGCGGCCGTTTCCTAGCCAATGATTGACACAAAATCCTCTTGTACATGCCAAAAATGCAACTATTCATCCTTGGAATTTTGTGTGAAAAAGGGAGATCTTGCACAATAGTTCAACCTCTAATGAATATTTTAGTTTTTTCCACAGTAGATGATATCACATAGTACCCAAAGGAATGATTTCCACAATCACCGGTTCAGCGTTTAACCCCTAAAGGACCATTGTCCCTACGGGGGACAAATGCGTTTTCGGGCAGGTACCTACGGGCTGAAATTTTCTCCTGATTTTTTGAAACTTTTTTTGGAGGTAGAAAAATTGATTAGCTTCAAGGGAATATAATTTTTTTCACAATCGGTGCCCGGGAAGAAAAGTTATGACCATATAAGCTCAAAACAGGCTACGGGGGGCAGCTCGGGCAGCAAAAAAAAAATGGACAAAAATTTGAATTTTTTTTTTAATATTTTTTTCTCATAGGTTATATTTTTGGCTATCTGGAAAGCTTTGATTCATTTCATTTGACTTTGTTATGAGGAAGTTATGGACATTCTTGTTTTTCGGGCAGTTAGAGCATCTTCTTGAAAAAAATAACTTTAGGATTCATTTCTGAATGCAATTTTTCAAATTTTTCAATTTTTTTTTTTTTTGCATGGTCTGATTTACTTGTTAGAACAATCCCGCCATTAGGATTAGTGCATTTTAATTCCATCTAAAATATATGAATATTTTAGATTTTCCTTCTATCTCGTACCTACATCTACTTAACAATTTTTTTAAGAATGATAATTAAGTTTTTTTTGAATTTTTTTTTTTCCTAGACTCTCAACTCAATTCTCCACTACAAGCATTAAAAGCTCAAAACTTTGTAGTGAAAAAATTTTAAGTTAAAAATGTTCAAAGTCAAAAAATCCAGTCCCGCAATGTGCTGAAAAACTTGTTTTTTCCACTTTAAACACTGATATCTTGCAATCTATGCGGTCAAAAATTCTGAAATTTTTTCCACACTTTTTTATACTAGTTAGGTGTAAGATCCTACGGTTAGATGTGGAAAAAAAACAATTAAATTTTTTTTTAACTCTTTGCTACAGAAATGGCAGTTTTCAGTGTTTTTTGGCAGAAAAAAGGCCTCGGTCCTTTAGGGGTTAAGGGTTAAAATTTCATAAAGAAGGTGAATATCTCCATCTTCTGTCATATTTTCAAAAACATTTATTGCATTATTTAGAGAAAAAATATGAAAATGGTTGTGAAAGTAACATTAAAATAAACCACAGAGAATCAACGAGCAACAATATTTCTCATGTATCTGTGCATGAAGGAGAGAGGCAATGAGTGCATCGCCGAGCAGTCATCGTCCAGATTGAGCTTCATCGACGGTCCACCATAATTCTTGATGCCACCTGCCCCTAGTGCAGTGTTGACAGTTCGCATGGATTGATGACTTGTGTATGTTTAGAAGGTTCGTAAACCAGAAAATTCTCCGTTCATTTGCGGGGCAGGTTCTGCAGCACAATCAGACTGTAATGTCCGATTACGCAGTTTTGCCCACATAATTGGGCATTATGACTTTTTCATCTATATTCAAATCTCATCCCGCATTGCTCATCCAGTTTTGCGATTTTCTGGTAGCAGTTTGCGTTGGGCAATGCTCTTGTTGTCAGGGAATGTGTGAAAAAATACACCTCCTCGTCGGGCTCTACCCTCCTCGTCGACGCATTTTTTCACGCAATCCCCAACAACAGGGGCATTGCCCTATACACAATGATTTTTGATTTTTTTTTTTTTCAAACAAGTGAAACCGAATTTGATTGCAAAAGGAAGACTGAATTACAAACCACCAGCCAGAGGTGGTGGCGAGGAACCGACTAGACACAGACAGACAGAATTGCAAGAGTTTCAGTATCTTAACGCAGTCAGTCACAAGCTTGTGATGCTCATCTTAACTGGGCATAATCTGACAGTACTTCATGGTTTTGATCATTTTCCACAGCAAGGCCTCATCGTATTTCTCTACTAAGGTAGTCTGCTCTAAAAGCGAGCGGGCTCTAAAAGCGAACATGACACAGAGGTACATTTTGCTTTCATCAATGTACCAGCTGGAAACATTTCAGGAGGTGGTCGGTTTTAGTGCCCACTGCATTTCAACTTCAAAAATTTGTAACTAATTCCACGAAGGTCCCAAAAATATGAAACGACTTGGGTTAGATGCCAATTCCATTTTTCTTCCTCCAAAAAATAACTGAAAATTGTTTCAAGGAGTTTAGCTTCCCCCAAAAGGCAAACAGCTCTTAAATGGTCGCTTTAAGAGCAGACTACCTTACACCAAAGAATGAACTCTAAGTTGAATTTGTTAGGGACTCAGCTGACGTAGATGCACCCATAGTTGATCACGACCCATAGCCAATCTATAAGGGGCATTATTTCCAACTAAAGTTGAAAAGCTTGGAATGTGTTTTTTCAAGGTTGGGACTAATAAGATTATGACACATGTTCAAAGTAGTGAGGAAGAAAGTAGGAAATAGTGAGCGGGAAAGCAATTTTTTAGATGATCGGAATTGGATGACTCTAGACATTGGTTATTAGTCTGGACAACTTTTTGACTCCCAAAAATCATAGTAACTTCAATTTTGCAAATAAAATTACGAAAATTTGGGAATCCCCATATTTCTAATCTTTCTACATGGGAAAAATTCCCTGTATCTTAAATTGCTCGCTCATCATTTGCTGTGAAATCCCTTAAGTGATCGGGTATGGGTACATCACCTTAATTGTTGCCTCCATACCTTCATGGAGTTCTCCCAATCTCCCCTACATAAAAGTCAAAGTAGAAAGCTCTAGTCGAGATGAAGTTGACAGACATGAACAATCTATTTAGTAAATTCGAGGCAGTTCAACGAACCATGATTCTACTATACCAAATCACAACTGTTAGTAAATGCTTCTACAACCACATTGAATTTGTACTTATTTGCTATTATCTTATTTATAATATATAATTTAGTTGCAATCATCCTTTTACTATTACGTATTTGACACTCTAGGAGTATATTATATGCCTCAAATACTAATACTATCTAATACTATCAAATGTATGTGACGTAGGGACAATTGCAATAAATGCTTGTACTATTTTTGTCATCCATCTCTAGCTGATTTGTTTTTTAGCCATAATTTTTGTGTTATGAACCCAAATGACTTAAGATTTAGAGATAAGGTCTTCATGACTATTTTACACCTCTGCTAATTTATTTCTATTTTCAAATTTTTTTATGACTATCTAATAAAAGCCCCCAATTGAATGTCACCATTGCCAATTTAGGGGGATTTAGTACTATTTATAGTCCTTCAAAACAAATGAGGGATGGAATTTGGATGAGATAGTCTTCTATTAGTTAGCAGGGTGATTGCAAGAAACACTTGTCCTATTTTGTGTCACACCTTGCACGCTGATTTATTTTTTGGCCAAAACTTTTTTGTTTTGGCTCCAAATGACTTAAAATTCACAAATAAGGTATTCATGAACACTATGCATCTTGCCTAATTTTTTTGATAATTTTCAAAAATAGCCCCTAATTTTATGTCACATTTGCCAATTTGGACGTTTTTATTATTCCAAATTTAGTACCCCCAAAAAATAATTTTGAGATGAAATTTGGGGGGATGGTCTTCTAGTAGATTTGTAGCTACTATCCAAAGGAACTCTAAAAATAGTTATTTTTATGTAGTGTGGAAGTTCACAAAGTGAGCTTCTTTTTGCTTGCATTTTGAAATATATAAAATATTATTTTGGTGGTTCATTTGGTGAATGACCATCTCTGTAGAGTTGTTACAAATGGCTAATTTTAATTTTATTTATTTATTTCCTATTTTTAACTAATTAAAACATCAAAATATCTATTTTCTTGAGATTTGGCACTATTCTAGTTCTCTTACTTAGAGAATTTTCTATGCATTTCCTTTGGTGGTTACTTCATCTTAAAGGTGTATACATTAGCTATATTTAAAAAAAAATTAAAAAAAATTAAAATTTTAAAGTACTCCAAAAAAATCATGAATATTGTTCAAAACGCAAAATTGGCAAGTGTTTTTTGCAATCATTCAATAGTTGTTGCACAAAGGAATTCTAAAAATATTTAATCTATGTGGTATGGAAGCCGACAAGTTGAGCTTCTTTTTGTACGCATTTTGAAATTTAGAAATAATTGTTTCAATGGTTCATTTGGTGAATGACCGTGTCCATAGAATTGTTACAAATGGCCAATTTTTGTTTTATTTTTAAAAATTATCTTCCTATTTTTTACAAATTAAAACGTCAAAATACCTATTTTCTTGAGATTTTGCACTTTTTTAGTTCTCCTACTTAGAGAATCATTCTTTGCTCTCTCTTCCAAAGATAAGATCCTTTTTAAAGTCTTTACATTTGCCATGTTTTTTAAAATTTTTTAAATTTTTTTGGATCTAATTTTAAAGTATGCCTGACTCCAAGAACAAGTACTATAAAAGTGCACCAAAATCAGCTGGGGTTTCACGCAATTGCCCACAGAGTTGGACGGCGGTCATAACATTCAGTAGCAGTTTGGTGGGTTGCCTTTTCCCCAACGGAATGGTGTAGAATATACCACACCATCAATAGCTAATTTCCATGCGTCGATTTTGTCAAAGAGTCAATCAGTTGGCTGCAATTGTATAAAGTACATTAAAAATTAAAACAAGACCAAAATTCTACACCTATTGAACTAAACACACAAAAACCAGTGTTCTACGTCCATACATTGTGTGTTTTGAAAATTCAAAATATTATTAGTTTTTGTATGAATGCAAGTTAAGTGTTTGGTTCATTTTTAATTTATTTTTCTATATTTCGAAACGTTTCAAAACGCATACAAAAAACAAAAAAAACATTGAATCTAACATTTAGCTTATGTTCATTCAATGACCAATTATATTTTGATTTTCAAGTGAGAAGAAAAGCTATCGATATACACTTGGGGTGGTAGGAGGTAGAACAACACATGTGGGATAAGTAAATTAGAATTTATAGTTTCTCAACCACGCATAGTTAAGTCAAAAGTAGGAATTGTGTTTACAGTGAAATTTCAAACCTCATTTAGGCATAGGAGAATTATTTTTTTCTTAAAAACTTTGAACCAAGAAAAGTTGGCAATGAATATAAGCTTCATCTCCAAATATCCGTTTGGAATTTTGAGTCTCCAATCAAAAATTATAGACAAATTTCAGAGAGGGGTTGGAATCGACATTTTTCTTTAATATTTAACTATGAGCGGTTGAGAAACTACAAATTCTAATTTACTTATCCTACATGGGTTGTTCTACCTCCCACCACCTCATGTGTATATAAAAAGTTGTTTTCTTACTTGAAAACCCAAAATATATTGTTGATGGCAAATGGTCAAATAGCATTATTATACTACTCATTGAAATCTTTGGATTTTTGGCAAACATCTTTTTCTACAAATATTTGTTGATTTTTATGTTTGGTCCTAAAATTAACAAAAGAAAATGGAGCATACTATAATGTACTCCCACTATCTCGGTACCGAAGCTTATATTAATGATGTGAGGATGAATTTCGTGGATGAGGACTCCAGAGAGGAAAAAGCAGCCTCTTTGAAGGCTTTTGAATGTTATGGTCCTTTGATCTTGTGTATGAAGTTTAACAAGGCAAACTTCATCCGTGAGCACAAAATGAAACAAATGAATATTATCTTGATGAATAGGGCATTCAACCCTCAAATTGAAAAGACAAGTTTGCAATACTTTTTGGTGCAATCTGAAAGAGAGATATTTTGTGTAGGTTGCTTTAAAGTTTCAAAAGAATGGCATGATTTTTTTTTGCAAAACCAAGGTTCCGGCATTAACAAGTGCCCAAAATGCTAGACGGCCCTTGATTGTACCCAAAGTGGGCTATTTTCAAGTTGAATGGCATCTTGTGGTGGATATTAAGATTGTTAAGTTTTTATAGGGCTTGTCTCATGGAGCCATTGCCAAACACTCTTGTGTGTATTTTTTTAAGAATTTATAAAACCGATTCTTTCTACAATTGCTACAAATAGTAAAAGACTTAGCAGCTAGCCAATGGGGGATTGTTTTTCAAAAGTTGAATACTTCTAAACTAGTTCTGGAGGTTGAAGCAACATGACAATGGAAGTGGTGATCCCAATACCCATGGATTGTGTGCACATATGCATACTTCATGCATTTAATAGAAGTGTAGAGAATGTAAGGTAGATGCACCCATAGTTGATCACGACCCATAGCCAACCTCTAGGGGGTATTATTTCCAACCAAGGTTGAAAAGCTTGGAATGTGTTTTTTCAAGGTTGGGACTAATAAGGTTATGACACGTGTCCAAAGTAGTGAGGAAGAAAGTAGGAAATAGTAAGCGGGAAAGAAATTTTTTAGATGATCGGAATTGAATGACTCTAGACATTGGCTACTAGTTCGGACAACTTTTTGACTCCCAAAACTCATAGTAACTTCAATTTTGCGATTAAAATGAAGAATATTTGGGAATCCCCATGTTTCTTATCTTTCTACATGGAAAAAAATTCCTGCACCTTAAACTGCTCATCATTTGTTGCAAAATCCCTTAAGTGATTGGGTATGTATACATTCACCTTACTGCACATGCACTTTCAATTCATTTGGACCATCCAAAACAAAAACTTACAAAGAGAAGCAATAGCTCGGGGGGGGCACTCTATGCATTTATACACCCCATGAGTGACAAAGTTTTTGGACCCCCTATTTACTTCTTAAAATTTAATTTAAAGAAAACAAAAAAAATTGGAATAGGTTTTTCTACTTTGAAAGTTTATATTTTGAACTATTGATATTTTGTTTGTTGATAATAATTAGTTACAAATTTTTGAAGAAAAAAGATACATTGTAGAGCTGAAAATAACTTTAGACCCCCTATTTACTTCATAAAATATTGTCTAAAAAATGAACTAAAAATTTCAAAAAATAACTCTCTATTAGAAGTTTGTTTTTCTTGAGTATTGATGCAATAGTCCTCCAAATGTATTCTCTATAAATGCTTGAGTTGAAACTTATGCCATTTTAGTTCACTTTTCAACTTATTCTAATAGTCATTTTTTATGTTATTTGAGTTGAATTTTTTTGGCAATAGAAATCTATAGTCATCATTAATGACTAATAGTTATGAACAAATAAGCTTGAAACAGGGGGTGGGAGGCAGTCCGGGTAGCAAAAAAAATTGCAAGAATTTGAATTTATTTATTTATTTTCTCATAGATTATATTTTTGTCTATTTGGAAAGCTTTGATTCATTTCATTTGAATTTGTTATGAAAAAGTTACGGAATGCAATTTTTCAAATTTTTCATGAAAAATAAATTTATATGGTTTAGTTTACTTGCTAGAAAAATCTCACCATTGGGATTAGTGCATTTTAATTCCATCTAAAATATATGAATATTTTAGATTTTCCTTCTATCTTGTACCTATTTCTACTTAACAATTTTTTTTAAGAATGATATTGAATTTTTTTTGAATTTTTGAATTTACTAGATTCTCAACTTAATTCTCCATTATAAAGATTTAAAGCTCAAAACTCTGTAGTGCAAAAATTTTAAGTTAAAAATGTTTGAAGTCAAAAAATCTAGCCCCGCAATGTACTGAAAAACTTATTTTTTTCACTTTAAATGCAGATATCTTGCAATCTGTGGAGTCAAAAATTCTAAAAAAGTTTCCACACATTCTTATACTAGTTAGGTGTATGATCCTACGGTTGGATGTGCAAAAAAGACATTTTCCAAATTTTTTACTCTTTGCTATAGAAATGGCAGTTTGGAATGTTTTTGGGCAGAAAAAAGGCCTTAGGCCTTTAGGGGTTATAATTCATGATTTGAAAGTCCTTACCTTAAGTTTGTTTGTTACGTTGAGACCTCCAGGACCGTGCGTCCCCCGGTGGCATGCTTGATACCGTCGGAAAGCTCTCGATGAGGAGGGGTGCACGGGCTTTGTTTTGTGACGTTTAGACCTACGGTGTGAAAGTTATTGAATTTCAAAGTTAGAAAATTACTTTTTGACTGTGGCAACGGCATAGGGCACACTAGCTAGTGTGAAATTTGGATTGCTGTGCCTCTAGAATTTTATTGTTTAAAATTGAGTTTCCAAGGACTAATCATCTCCAAAAACCACTATAATTATAAATAATTATGAATGCTAGTACAATTGGAATGAACTGAATAATAGATTATTTGTAAACTCAAGTATAAATAAAGATTGAAATATTTGATTTTGTAAAGGTTGAGGAAGACGGCATGTTGTACAAATTGCCAATAAATTGGAAAATGCTTTTAAAATATAAAGTACAATTTCAATATGTAATATAATAATTTTTGAAGCTTAAAGAATTGCCTACTGTGTGAGTACTTCCATGAATAGATATATATTTTACAACCATTGGACCAATACAAAGTGAGGATTTCTATTACCAAAACATGTGATCTATGCTGGTAGCTTTTGTCCATTTGTTTTTATTTGTTTCTAATTGTAGCTATACTAAGCTCATAATACTTTTCCAAACCTTTTTTGATTGCAACTTAGACAATTAAGCTTCTATCTTTCTAGAAACATTCGGTTCACCTCAAATTAATCAAATTAATCATGAAGGAAAGTTACTTTTTTAAATATTCAAACAGTTTGCTGCATGAGTAAGTAATAAATTAGACACAACATAGCCTTATAAAACTATGTTTACAACTCCGGATTTCAAAAAAAATAAAAAAAAAATAAATATATATATATATATATATATATATATACCATCCAAAATATGGACTTTGGAGCACTTACGAGCTTAAAAATCTTCCTCTAAATGTATCTACATGAAATTATTTTATGTTCACTTTGTGAAAACCATGCAGATGCAACCTCAGCCCTCAAAATGTCAGCTTGGGTATTTCCAGCTCCACTTCCATTGCTTTGTTGCAAAGTGCCGACAAGCCCAAACCCACAAACTCCGAGTGCACAAATTGAACACTTATGATAAATAAAAAAGAATCAATCCATCAGTGAACAAAATATTACTACGAAAGACTTTGCTCAATGTCATCGAACAAAATCAGCAACTTCAACGAGTTTACGTGGACATCTTAGCTACACACTGCTTCAGGACAATGTCTTCTCAAAAGTAATACAAAATCTTTTTAGATCTTTTAAATCTTTGAGTTTGTGACCAATTTGATGCAATTGAAGGTAATAGTATGTTTGAGCACTGATTCATCCAAAATGGAGCAAACATTTTAAACAAGATTCAAAACGACAAGTAAGAACTGGATAATCGAATGTTCAACAGAGTAATTTACAGTGACTCCAAAAATTGAGTCTGTACATCAAACAAACGATTTTAAATGACAATGCCGCAAACATGAGTGATCGAAATCAAAAGCTGTAAAAAGAAAAATTGTAGAATACAAAGTACTATACAACACCATAATAATAAAAAGATGATTTCAATTACAACAAAGTAGAGAAAGATGTTGAAACAAAGTATACACATAGACTCGTTTTTTGTACTACACCTCAAAAATCACTTAAAAATCTGTCCATCGTCCTTTTTGCAGCCAAAACAACTGCAATTCGATCAGGCATGCTAGCATACAATCTCTTACACTCTTCTAGACTAGTGGAGAAGAAAACCTCTTGCACCCACTTCCATAATTGAAGGATACCACTACGAGGAGTAGAATAAGAGTTCATTCGCTGTTTGAGTGAAGCCCACACATGTTCAATAGGATTTAGGTCAGGGGATTGTGAAGGCCACTCTAAAACACAAAATAGTTGCTTCTCAAACCAATCTTGAACAATCTTCCCTGTATGCATGCCAGCATTGTCCTCTTGGAAAATGACTTCTTCAACAACGAACCCTAATGTACGTAATGTATTGTACAAATC
This sequence comes from Pseudisothecium myosuroides, assembly GCA_951799445.1. Lineage (NCBI taxonomy): Eukaryota > Viridiplantae > Streptophyta > Bryopsida > Hypnales > Lembophyllaceae > Pseudisothecium > Pseudisothecium myosuroides. The sequence continues at coordinate 15,820,701 of OX637289.1, forward strand.
TTGCTCTAAAATTGCATTGTAGCCTCTAGAATTCAAACGTCTTTGTATATTATGCAATCCCTCCAATCCTCTACAAGTTAAACAACTCCAAAGCATAATGCTACCTCCACCATGTTTAATAGTTTGGTTTACAACACGCATAAGAATGTTTTCTTTATCCTCAATCCAACACCATGTCCTCACATCTGAGTTGAAACGACTAATTTTCGTTTCATCACTAAACCCAACCCGCTCCCAATCACTCACTGTCCAATCTTTGTAGGTTTGAGCAAAATGAAATTGTGCTCTGATGTTCTTCTGACTCAAAAAAGGCTTCTCAATCTTTGTAGAAGAAGACAATCCCTGTTCTTTCAATGCATTCCTCAAGGTATTGTCACATATTTCTACACTCGTCTCTCTCCTAAGCACTTTTGCAACCTCTGTTGCAGTTTCTAAACCACCAACAGTAACTAAGCGTGAAGTATATCACCTTTCTCACGAGTCTATAAGGACCTTAGGACGACCTCCTCTAGACAATTCGAAGCTATGAGAAATAAGTTTTCTCACTCTATTCACTGTAGATTGCAATAAACCCACTCTCTGTACACTAGACCCTTGTATTTTTGAGGTCACAACACAGTACTACAAAGTACTTTTGTGGACAACTACTAAAATGTCACAGTACTACAAATCATTGAAAAGTACAAAATTCAGTGCCTTGGAGAACTCTTTTTTTAGTGCCTTTTCTTCACAAAATACAACAAAGTGTCCTCTATTGGGATCTGCATTCAAATTCCTAACTACATCACATATTTGGCGAAGATCTACAAAAATGAGACTAATTTTTTGACAAGGAATAACTTGATGAAAAAGTACGTTTTCATGTAATCAATTTTTGATTTTAGATGCCTTCACCTAGTTCTAGAATGGCTACAAGTCAAAATTTTCAAAATATTGTTTTTCCGCAAAAAAAAATTCCACCTCTTCTTAGGGTTTTTTTAGTACAAAAGTATTCTTAATGTATTTCAAGCACTTTAGAAAGATTCGTTTGTTATTGCCAGGAATGTGGCGCTCGGGATAGAAGACCTTTAATTCAAAACAACTGGCCAAAATAAGGGAGTACCTCTCAACACTCGACACCTGTCCTTGAATTTGACAATTTTGTAAGCAACAGTCCATCAAAGAAGCCAAAAATCGTGGCGGCTGAAGTGGGTGCCTTCCAAATCTCATATAAACCAAATTATCCCATGCCACATGATCCACTATTCTGGCAATTGACTTGAAAACCATGGGTCGATCTAGATCTACAATCTCTAGCCGCACAATTGGAATTGGAAGACCTAAATTACATACCTCTCATCTGTAGATTACAATTTATACATTTTTTGTTCTGTTTATAGATTTTGTACATTTGAATTTTGCCGAAAGTGGGTGGGGTCTAGTGTACTTCCACCCAATTTCACGAAAAAATGAGAACGTACGAGTCAACAAAGAAGGTTGCAAAGAACGCCGCAAAAACTGAGTCTGTACATTCTCGACGTATTTGACTCTCTCATGAAAACCCTATTGGAGTTGATGATGTCATCATGACATCATCTCAAAGTCAACTTGTAGTTTTTTTACATCCAAATTTTACATCTAGTAAATATGTCATTATCTCTTTGCTAAGTGGCTCTAAAATTGTTTGTTTGATGTATAGACTCAGTTTTTGGAGTCACTGTATATAGACACCGTGCGGTCAACTCCAACATGTTCATCAAGATCATACACGGATTAGAAAGGTACGCAGTGCAAGGAATCCACCACCTCCTCTCTCGTGGAGTTTGGTTTCTCAATCTGTACACAATAACCTAATTTAAGGAACGCACCCCAAAAGCTAAATAGAACACAGCTAAAGATTGCTAATGGCAGTGTTAGTAACCCACCTTGAAAGATAACCAGAACATGGAGAAAGACTGTACTCAGTGTTAGAACAATATATAACATCTAACGAGGACAACGATTACAATAAAATCGATGACCACTCCAACCCGGATACGAACTCTCGCCGTCAATTAATCAACTCCTGATTGCCAATAGTGATAATACCTCCGCTCCAGTTCTTTGTGTTGTACAGACCCCAAAATATAATACTCAATCTCCACCAAACCTCATTTCACTGTACTGCAACAGACATGTTCAATCTCAATTCTCAAGGATGTGCATGTAGCCATGCTGAACTTCCATCTTTGAAACAACGTTTGAACTGAAAGAAAATTCAAAATGCATGACTGTTGCTTTGGAAGTGCCATCACTGAAGCTCCACCCTACCTTCTTGCATTTTGTGCGTACCCACCATTCTTTCTGGATTGAAGGGAGAACCATGCATTCACTTCTACTCTTGTAGGGATGAAATCACCCTCATCATCCTTTAAATTATACTACGTACTAGATAACGCTATGCCCAACACTTCTTGGCCTCATTGGAGTTTGCAATTTCGAATTAGGTGTTTCAGATTTCAAAGTCGATGGCTGCTTTTGTTTCGGTAAAGATTGTTGAGTATTTACATACTCCAAATCTAGGAATAGAAATTATATTAAATGAATCCCAACTCCATTGCGGAAAGAAAGTAATACCAAATAACTATTTTAGTTGGCTTGTGTTAGTGAAAAACTACAGTCGCAATATCAACCTAGCTAAACGATAATAGTATTCACGACCACTCGTCTATTGAAATCATCTCTCTCTTCCTGGTCTATCAGCTCTGTCAATTGTAGAACTAGAAGGAAATATGTTAACCCCTAAATGTATTTGACTATGTTTTTACCAAAATCGCTCCAAAATTGCCATTGCTAATACAAGTACCAAATTTTATAAAAAAAACATTTTTGGATACATGTAACCGTAAGATCTCATAGTAAACTAGTTTGAAAAGATGTGGAAAAAACTTTAAAATATTCCACCGTGCGGATTGGAAGATATTAGCGTTTGAATTGACAAAAACCCTTTTTTTGTCCCTGCGAAAAAACGGGCAGCTGCACTTCACAAGGTCACATGTGTATGAAAAAATGCCCCAAATGGTGGTTACTCTTTGGATTCATTCTTCTAGGCAAGTTGGCTACATGCTTGAAAAATTTCAGATCATTTGGAATTGCACAACATATAAGGTGGGTACATCCAAAAGCGCCACAAATTGGGCTGTGAGTAATTTGAAGGCTAAAAAGATAATAGTGAATACAAGATTGTAAAGAGATGTGTAGAAAAGGAAGAAATGCACAAAAAAATTCAGATTTTGACAAATATGAGACCACAGGAGGGGTACAAAGTTTTGGGAGTAGAGTATTCAAAAGTGCTCATAGGCTACATTGAAAATCAGCAGTCACATGCACAAAGTTCCCCTCCCAAGGTGTCAGAATGAAAAGAAATGGAGTTGCAATCGTGCTGAAAACATTGAAAAAAAATAAAAAATTAGTAACCAACAAGCAATAGAAAAGCTTGTCAATAATCAATGGGAATTGTCCATGTGTTTCAAAGAAAATAAAAGAATGATTACCTTGTCAGAGAAACAAATTAACATGTGATGTGAGCTTAGAAGCATGTCAACAATACCAAAATGGCTAATGGTTCTTTAATGAACCACCATATTCACTCACTGACAATTTTCAGTACATAACTATACCATTTAAGGGCTTAATGTAGGATGCGCTTTAAAGCATTGCGCCATAATGGGTGTACCCACCTTAGGAAAAAATAGTAAGTAGAAAGAAATAGATAATCATTCAAAATACTAAATTGTTAAGAATTTATTTCTGGAATTTCAAAATGCCAATCCCAACGGTTGTAATGTTGTAATAAATAATCTACACCCAATGTTTTTATTTTTTTCAAAATATTGAAAATTGAATTAAAAAAAGGACTTCAAAGTTTATTTTAGAATAGAAATTCCATAACTACCCTCAAACTGAGAATCCTTATAACTTTTGATTCATTAATCCAAATGGAATGATTCAAAGCTTTCTACGTACATATAAATCTAAAGAACCAATTTCAAATTTTTATTTTTTTTAAAAGCGATTTTTAAAGGATTTTTTTGGGCTGCCTGAACTGCCCACGAGGAAAATTACATATCATACACTAACTTCTTAACCATACAGTCAAAAGTTATGAAAATTGTTGAGCCTTAAAGCTACTCCTTGGGTGAAAATTTCAAAGAAAAAAAATAAAAACTCCACTTGTAGTGAATTGTCCAAAATCGCTATGTTGCCAAAAAACAATGTTTGGTCCTTTGGGGGTTAAACCCTAAACTCACTTGCAGTTTTAGTTCATTGACCACACCAAAATCGTTGACAATCACTTGCAGCTTTAGTTCACTGATCAAACAACATCACTGCCAACCGCCAACAATAGCGAAATGAGCAAGAAATCGTTTCTAGCCACAAAGCTCTTGCTCATGTACAAAGTGCGGGAATAACGAGAAAGCAGGGAAGGAACGAAAACGACATGTAACCTACTCACTTGAATCGTGGCCTCATTTGAATGCAAAGACCCGTTGCTTCCCTATGTGACCCATTATTTCCACCCAACGACCCAAGTTCATTTTTGTGAAGGCAAGGAAGCCATTCCCAGGTCCCAATTTCCTTCTAATACTGCAGTCGCAATATCAACCTAGCTAAACGATAATCGTGAAGAACCGTTCACACGGATGCAAGCGCAAATAGGTCACACTCCTTGGCAATTAGTATGCAAGCTCATTCCCATCAACTCACCAATTCACGCATTACTTAATTGAACTCTTGATAGTCTCTTTAGTTGAGTCTGATTCTATGTAAGGTGAAAACACCCATTCTCGTCCCTATACCAATGGTGCACATTTTCCTAGTAGGATTGTACTCTCTTGGTACATGGTGATGAAAATGGATATAGGGATAGGAATGGGTGTTTTCACCTTAGATATACAAGAATATGCAAAAGAGAGAACCAACCTCGCAAATATGATGCATGATCACACAATTGAATTCAATTTTGCAACTATGGTATTTGAATCTCAAACGCTAAAGCAATTCTCTCTGTTTAGGCTCTCCTGTACTCCTACAACCTAATTCCAACACTTGATTGCAACTTTAAGGAACGTGAACGTCTGTACATTTAATATAAAGTGGTACTGTCTAAATTCAAAAGTTGACTCACTTGTGCAGCTCCGTCACAGTAGATGCCAAATAGTAGATGTTCCACAAAATCTCGAACAAGATCTCCAGAAACAATTTTTTGTAATATCCAGTAAAAGTGTTGCTCATGTTGGATTATCCTAAGTGGAAACTAGGGTTTAATGAAATTGCAACACACTAAGCAATTGTTTTCAACTTGTTTATGGAAATATGGACAAAGTAGGGTTTGGCATCAGCAATCCTCTATTTACAAGACAACGACACTAATCCAAGTCATCGCACTTGAGACTGTTTTCATAGAATAAGATAATTGGTCACAGTGACCCCCAAGTAGCTTGTATGAATTCTTTTGCTTAAATTGCGACGCATGTGTTCACGAAAATGGCGACAAAAATACAGTTGCAATGCTGCAATGGAACCATGGCGCTCACACAAAATTTTAACACATTCTCACATTCCCTACTTGCACCCATGCACCCACAAAACCCTTATCTAGCAACCTTGGTATTTCTACAAATACTATGGTGGTTTGCATGAGAATCCAAGACACTAGGACCACCATTTTGCTAATTGGATTGTTTGATTTCTTCTAAAGGGCAACCCTCAAAACCATCAAGCCAAGTGAGGGAAGTAGACTTCAAATTGGGTTCATTTTGGCTCTAATGATTTTGCACTTCATCATCACCTACCCATATTCCAATTGTCTCTTGAATGGACATCCAATTAATGTACTTTAGGTCATTGCCCTCATTGTAGTCTTGAACAGAGACGATAAGTTTTGGTACATTGGGATCAAATATTTAATAAAATAGGAACATAAGATTTGACATGAAGAAAAGGATTGTTGACATACAATGAAATGCAGGATTGTTTCCTTCACAAAAGCAAAGATTAACATGTTATAGAAAAGGAAGTAAGAACCTAAAAGCAAAAGGTTCATTTTTACACACATTGAAAGGAATGATTTTGTAGTTCTAAACATGAATACTCAACCAAATCCATACTCCCAATCATACATATCATCAAAGCTGAGAGTAATAAATCTTCCGCAACAAATTCAAGACTTCACCTTCGTGACACTTGTTTCTTTGATAATTGTTACAAAACTCAAACTCACCTTCATGACTACATATATATATATACCCACCCAATCCATTTCGTACTACAAAAGGCACCAAAACATCAATTGAGTAGCAATAAGGTGGTAGGATAGAAATATACTTTGAGACATATGGATCCGAAGGTCTTGCAAACTAATATCTATATTGAATTCAATTGCATCCAAATGAAAGCCAACTCTCACACGTTGCACACTAGATGTTCTAAAAATTTTGGACTAAACTTTCACTTGGGACCTGTAAGAAGGCCATTTGAGAAAGGAATTGATCTTGAAATCTTCAAATATGCTAGTGCTTCATTCATATTCAAATAAAACAATGATTGACAATGAACTCCAATTTTTGCTAACGATTGAAAAATGGCCCCTCTTCATAACCATGTTGAAGTATGTAATGCAAAAAATATGGTTGAAGAGTGGACTAAAATTGACAAACAAAATGCTATTGAAATGGTTTGGATCATTACATCCAACAAGATCATTCTTCTATGGAAGAACATTTTCACCAATTGCAATCTTTGTAGAAACAACATTGGCTCAAATATGATGACCATTGCCCCAATACCCGGTCTAAATAAACCCCAAATAGCTTACGTTCAGCACTGTAATCATCGTCCATCACAAACTTTTTTATAAACAAGTTAATATTATCTACCTCCAATGACTTCACCAACAGATCATTCTTGACCACATGCTCAAGGATGAATAGAGTGCGCCAAAAAGTCGGATGACCATAATCATAATCACTATCAAAATAATTTTCACCGAAAGACTTCTTAAGTTGTTGATTGAGAAAGTCAATAATGCGGTTGGACAATTTTGGGATGGCTGTCTCTAAAATGACTTGCGTTGAATACTTTGCAACAACTAAAGATAGGATGCCCAAATCCTCATGCTCACATAATGCTTTGATAGCAAAGTCAATTCCTCCCTCCTTTTCTCCCAATGAATTGCGAAAGCTTGCTAATCCACAACCCTCATCATAGGGATTTGATGATATTTGGTCCATGTAATAAGCAACATCCTTCCTCATGTTGCTCCGAAGTTCATCCTCAGTGTCCTCAATAAATGGCAATCCCTAACAAAAAAGTAAAGTAAATCTCCACATGTAAGGGAAAATTTCATCGATACCAATCAACAACTTCCAAACTTTTCAATCTCATCTCTATCTAGAACAACCTTTCACACTAGCTTGCAAAATTCAATGATCACATGAACATACAAAAAGGTTGTGTATGGATACTCACTGGGAAAATACTATCCTTTAGATCCTCCACAGATAGTAGCTCTTGCTCCCACAACCAAAGCACAAGAGGTTCCAACAACTCCACACATCCAAACAACTTGAAGATGCGTTTTCTAGCCAACCTTCCAAAACCAATGGGTATCATCGAAATTCCAGCGCTACTCAAGTCAACTACCTCCAACCTCTTCAAGTTGATCATACTTGGAAGCTTGTGCAAACATTCACAAAGAGATGCTTGTAGACAACGCAAAGATGTCACAAACTCTAGCTCAACTAAGCTTGTGAGACACTTACAAAATGTAACATCAAGTTCTTCCAAGTGTTGCAACTTCCCAATACCATGGAGCTCCGGTAATCTTGTCTCAACGACATTGAGTGTCTCCAAAGCAACAAGATTGCATAACCCTGGAAGCTCTACCAATGAGGAACATTCAGATAGGTTTAGAACCTTCAAGTTTGTCAATGAGTTCAAGCCCCCCACAGATACTAATAAATGGCTACGAACATGAACCTTCTCTAACAAAGTCAAATTGCCCAAACTTGGAAGACTCCCACTACCACTAATAATCAGCTCCCGCAAGTTGTTGCACCCACTAAGGTTTGGACAATGGAAGGAATCTCCATAGAGACCTTGCAATTCCAAAAATTGCAAAGCTGTCAATGATGACAAGTCTCCAAGAAAATGATGGGTATTCACAATTTGTAGCCGAAGCCATTCAAGATCCTTCAACGTGGTCACTCCTTGAAATTTCTCACCAAGCTTCTTACAACCCACAATATCCAAGATTTGCAGACCATCCATGCCTTCAACATCTAATTCCTCAAGGTTCGGGCATTTATGAACTTGAAACACTTCCACTTGGGAACAATGGAGTAGGTCTTTTCTCTTGATGCTCTTCACTTCACTCTCATATATCACCATCCTTTGTAAATCTTGGCATTCCCTTGCTCTCTTTAGTTCACCAGGCAATTGTCCTTTTCCACATTTATATAAAATACGGAAAGCTTGCTTGCTAGATTCCATAGCTTGAACCTCTTTTTCCGCGAACTCAAGATACAAATCATGGATACCAAATTCCAACACTGAGCCAATCACAACAAAGTCAAGAAGTGCCTTCCGCTTCAAAGCCTTCAACTGAAATTCCAATAAAAAGTTAGTGGTTATCATCTCTTCATGCCAATCAAACAAAAACTTGAGAATCTTTAAATCAATAAATATAAAAGATAACTAGCAAACTATACTAATTCCAAAACAAACAATATTCAAAGGACGCATTCATACAAGTACAAATGCATAACCTCATGATTATAAAAACCATTGTCAAAAACACTTACACTTTGCACAACAGAATCAATCTCACATCCGTACGCATGTTGGAGCCATTTCATAATGTCACGTTTTGATCTCCAATACTTGGCAACACCAATCACAAAGAGTGCCACGTCCAAGAAGAGGAGTTGGTCTCTTGGCTCCAATGTATCATAACCTTGTCTCAAAAGAGAAAAAAGGGGGTGGGCATCATCATTGAAGTAGTTGAACTTATGGGAGCTCAAATTTTCTAGGCTGCTCCTCCATTCCAATGGACATCTACTAATTTGTCCCAACTGCATTCCCCAAACCTTCAAAGCTAATGGCAAGTATTGTTCGGTGCTTGAATCATTTCTCACACCACATAAACTTGGCTTCGAAAAGTGGCATGCTTGCACACACCCATTAATAACATCCCACTCTTGCTCATTGATATTCTTGGTAGAGACCATACCAACATAATGAAGAAATAACTTTGTTGAATCACATTTGTCCAATTCCGGCATTTCCATGCAATGGCACTCTTGGAGACCCAAACGCTCCAAAACTTCATGTGATCTTGAAGTCACCAACACCTTGCTGCCCACTTTGTAATTTAGTTGCAAATACATTATAGCTTCCTCAATGTCCCCAGACCACACATTGTCCAAGCAAAGGAATACCTTTTGATGTTGCATACATTTGTTCAATAGTGTTTTCAGCTGTCCAAAACAACCAATGCAAAGTCAAGTTGCAAACAAGTTGGCATAGTAATATACTTGAAATCATTTGACTTGACCCGCCCTTAAGGCCACAATGTTCAAGTTTTAAGCAACAAATGAATGCACACAAGTCTCACATAGGAACAATATTTTTTTATTCACTCAAATGTTCAAATACTTAAGTGAGTACTCGAAAATTTTAATAGATTGTCAAAACTCCAATCCGCAAGTGACCCATGGTTTGTAGAAGACAAGTAAACATCCCCTCAAACCCTATTCCCTTGGATTCAAACATTAACCATTCAAAAAGTAAAGACCATTACTATTAAGAAAAAACACAATGGTTGGAGTTTAACAGTATAATCTTCAAGGGGAAAAACTTCTTCAAAAGTCACAAATATTCAATTCACAATTGAGGAATGATTGAGATTGAGAATTCTGATTTCAAAATTCTATTTAAAGATACCACTTAGGGCAATGGTGAAAACAATGGAGCAATGGAAATATATTACAAACTAAGTTAAACCAAACGCTATTAATTTAGTAAATCACGCATCTATAGTTGCACCTTGACTACAAATCTTTACACAATAACCAAAACCTAATCTTCAAGAGGTTAAACCTTTGCCAACTTGCATCTCTGTTAGGTCAATCAATCAATACAACTTACATACCTTGTCAAGATCACTTGGCAAATTGGCTTCACCCGTCAAATCTTGAAGTACTTGCCTTCGTAACACACCAACATCCTTCACACCAAATTCCACATGACAAAAGTCCCCAACAAAGTCTCCAAAACGTCCATTGCACATAGCTTTAGTGATGGTGGTTTTGCCAACACCTCCCATGCCAAATAAACCAACAACTCGCACTTTATAAGCAGGATGCTCAACCTCTAAGTCATGAAATTTGGCAAATATTGGCTGCATTTAAGAATGGGCAAAAAAAATCAGTAGAAATACTTGGTGTCACAAGAAAGTTCTAACCTCGAATAAAAAACACCTAGAATGTGAAGAAAGGTAGAAATGGACAGGAAGATGATCCAACACAATAGAAAAGACCACTAAAGGATCACAAAAAGCAAAATGAAAGGTACCAAAGTGCATCCAAAGCATCCATTAGATTGAATGGTTCATAACTTCCAAATAGTACATACAAACAAGAGTCACCTATTAAATCAAAGGGATGTCAAATGTCCACTCAAGATTCACCAAGGACAAACACTTCAAAACAATTAAAAGGTTTAATGTAAACTAACAAGGCAAAAAACAACTCAAAAAACAAAATCTTGGATGTCCATGAACAAAACATTCTTGATCAGCAATACACCGTCAATTGGAAGCCTATACATCATCTAAATTTGGACGACTCGTTCCTAGACATTTCCATTGTCATTGACACTTGAATCAATGAAATCCCAAGACTATTCAACAAATACCCAACAACCCGAGAAAAGGGACCTTACAATAGTGCTCAAGAAGGCAGTGAGCAAAAAGAGAAACAAACCAAAAATTCAAACATCTTCAAAACAAGAGCTTCATGTTGGCAAATATTACAAAAACAACCAAGATTGATTGACACATGGGAAAGAGGTACCTCACACAACCGTCGAAATGATTGCACGTCAGAAACATCATATTTCACGCACGGTAGTTTCAAACTGCGCACAGCTTCCACCACTTCTGCAAGATACGTCACCTTTCCAACTTCTTCAACATACTCCAATCCATTACTTCTACCAACCACGGACAAAGCAGAAGTCCAAGCGCCCACATCCAGTTCATAAGTTCTATTAGCTCTGACGTCCTCTGCCGCCCAACCGTGCCAAAGATCTTGCCAGCGCTTTTGGCGCTCCGCATCCTTGAATTCCTCCACAGAGATCTTATAAAACAAAGGAAGGAGCTTCAAGTTGGAGTTCGAGGAGGCCTGGGCTTTCACAAACTCATTTAACTCGATCATGGGCCACCTCGACCGGGTGAAAAAATCTTCCGAGAGCACCAGAATCGCAACATGACATTGCCGAGCGGCCTGGATGATGCCTGAGGGGAAATCATGGCCCTTGGGCAAACTATCAGGGCATTTGTCGAAAAAAGGAAAATGATGAGCTCGCTTCAGCTCCACCCACAGTCGCTCTGTGAAATTCTTCTGCTTGCCACTGTAGCTTAAGAATATGGTATGCTCGGGTACCAAACCCCATCCCCTGAACATGGACAAAATCACGATACAGATCATCAACCACAAATTGCTTCACGTAGTCAAGACACTTTGGCAAAGGCCATATTTCGAAGAAGTTGCAGGAAGAGCACAGAAGAGACTGGAGAGATTGTTAACCTTTGGTCTATATCATCAGAACGAGCAAGTTTCGCCGCGTGAGAAGATTCTGGGACATCCACACGCCTCTTCAGCTCATTCACCATCCCGTGCTCCACTCAACCTATGAACCAGAACTTTCAGCATCATGCGCCAATAAGCTGAATTTCGTCGAAAAGAGTCCAATATCCATCAATCAGAGAAAGGGGTCCTGCTCAACAGTCATTGAATACAATACAATGAGATCTAAGCGCCAGCATCCACAACACTGAAGCGTGATAATATACAACATACTTCATTTATATGACAAAGACTTGCAATCCAGGAGTCCAAGCAACAGCATAAAGTAACTGACTGAAGTATAGCAAGTCGAAATTAACGCATGTGCGGTCAGCAGACCCACTGATTCAACTGGAGTGAAACAAACTCGTAAACCCAGTAACGACGCTGAGGACTAAAACTGTCAGACAAAAGACTTTCACGGTAGAAATGAAGTCTGCACATACTAATCCTCAGATCTGAACCTTTTTGGCTGACAGGGCCGTCTCCTTCGAGAGTTAAATTCTAATAAATTAGCAGAAACCGAACACGTTAGGACATCCCGTACTAATACCAATCATTTACACCACCAAGACACGACTTGTCAATTTTAAATCGAAATGGCAATCACGCTGCCAAGTTCAAGCCTTGACCACATGTCGTAAGTACAAAGGCGTGCTTTCAATAGATCAGGAGAACAATCGATACTCACTAATATTCAAAAACTCTCGAAGAGACTAAACGTTCGACCACCCGACCTTCAAGTTCATTTTGCTAAACTGTGACCGCCCCAGCTCCAGGGAATAGCTTAACAGTACAGCATCCAAACCCAACACAGTTTCCTCGCACTGACGCAACTTGCTACAAAGAAATCACCAGCACAGGAACTACAATCCCTCAACTTGGACCGGAATTGACATTGGAGTACAAGATCAGACAGTCATCTGCTCACCCGAAGTCAAATGTACAAAACAAGAGTGGGTCAAAGAAGCCTAGAAAAATAGCCTGCCTGCTACACTGGACTCCTTCACGGCTGAAATTCCAGAAAGGCTCTCTAATTCGCTAAAAGACATGGTTCAACACAATCAAGCATGTAAACATGATTTAACGATTCAAGAAGGCTAGAATGGAGGCTCATAAAGTCTTCTTCAATCGTATCATTTGTAACCAATTCTGCAACGGTTCCACACAGCTCCATACGAAGTGAGTGCAGGCTTCGTAAAGAAAACCGAACCTAAGAAACGTGAGATGTGAAAGACGAGTTCAACCAATTGACCAAATAAATAATGTACTCCATAGCATACAGACATTTTGAAACCACACACAACGTCCAAAGGATAGGAGATATAGGAGAAACTGGATCTAACAATACTACCGAATGTGGCGAAATACCCAAAGAACATGAGCAGCACCATCGCAGTGACTCAGCATTAGAGTGACCTTCCAAACCACATTCCATTCTTTTAATCAGGTAAACTCAATTAATTCTCCAGGTTAAAAAAACACTATTAATAATGGTGAAGAACGTGGTGCTGTAGAATATACAAGTGAAGTAGCCGAAGCAGCAAATTCTCCTGTTACCTTACAGCATCTCGCTCCTCATACAAGATCTGCTTTAACAGAATATTTGGAGTATCGTAAACAGCATACTCTAATAATTCATCATGACCATTGCAAAGAAGCACAAGCTTGTAGACAACTGTGTCTTTCATTGACTCGTTTAGGGACACCCAAATCTAAGGGGATAGAGAACTCTCATCCTCAATCATGTTCGTAACGAGAACGCTAAATTGATAACCCAACCTCTAAATCTGCCGCACCATCTCCAAGTATCGCCAAGCATTCATCGTGCATAGAAATCAACAACAAGATGAACTACATTCACATATAAAGGATACCATATCCAATCTAGATATTGAGGAACATTGACATGAAAATCAGAATGCGCCATCGTCCCATGATGCAGCATCTTGAAGACACATGCTATATTGTGCGAATACGGGAAAAAACTCGAAGAAAATCCTCAGTGAGGTTTAAAATTACAATTGCCCGCTGTTCTACATGCTAGCCACAAGGAACATTCACGAAGATTTGCACGTAAGTAGAACTCCAAATGGAAAATGGTAGCGCTGTAGCAAACCGAAACATACATAGCCACGCCATGGGGAAAGGATCAGCGGCCTGAAAGCCGCTCGGGGAACTCCCCAAGTGTGTCCTGTGGAGATGATGTACCCGATTGGAACATATTCAGGGGGGATAGTCAATAGAGCAGCACTCGTATGCCATGGAAACGCATTCAACAGATACTAAAGATAGCAAACAGCTATTCTCCGTTCACTATGACAGCAAAGGTATGCTCCCACTTAGTGTTCAAAAGAGTAGTGATACCGAGGGTCTTAGGAACGAATTTAGATCTACTTCTGGACTGGATTCACATTGCAAACACCTCGAACACCAAGTACAACGAGTGCCAACATTCTCTCCACATAGATCCCTAAACATGGGAGCATCTTGCAGAGATAGCAAGACAACTTATCTAAGCAGAGTTAATTTAACAATCCACGCAGATCCTAAGCAGGAACCTTCCACATCGATGCCCTACATCCTGTGCCGACAAGTAGCACTCGGTGGAACAGGCGGCGAGACCCCAACACAGCACCAAATCCTCACCGTGCGAAAGCTCCTCTGCAAGATAGCTCCAGAAACATGAAAACCTAAGTCTGCCCAAGCGGCAAAGGTAGGGGTGCAAGAACGGGGCCTGCAAGTGTTGCAAAACTTACCTCCACGTCTGTCGGATGAACCCTTCCGCTGCGCCGTTCACCTCCAATGCACCATTCTCGGCATATCAACACAAGTTCAACTATGAAAGATGGCTCCGGAAGATGCTTCCTCACTAAGTTACTGAAGACGGAAAAGATTGCAGCGTAAGCAGATGGAAAGCGACAGCGCAGCATCGAAGCCTACAAGGCAGAACGCGGCCAAGTGTCTGCAAATAAACAGAGTTTCTGCGTTACCGAGACAACGAGTCCGAGCTTGCGTGGTCGCGATTAACTCTTCAGTATTAAACCCTAGAAGGACGGACCTGTGGCCGTGAGGAATGGAGGCCACACGACCCATGACTGTGGTATTTTGGGTTGAAAGGTGTAAGAGCATCCCCACCAGGGAGTTCGCTATCCCTAAACTCGTACTGCGAAAGAGGTCTCAGAGCAGTCAACCTTATGAGTTATGAGACCTCGCAAGTTCTCTATATGAGCTCCAATATAGAGAATTGGGCCCAACTTTTAGAGATATCTGTAAATTTTATGGGTACAAATTTTGGATTGGAATTAGTGGGTGCAAGTTTTTCTATCCCCATCTGAGGTCCTAATCCTAAACTTTTAGGGGTACAGAATGCACCTGGTGGGGATGCTCTAAGGTGGGCACCCCCAATGACCCAAAATCGCCATCTTCACGTTGTATACATCTCCAAAATCATTTATGTACTTATGTGGAAGAAATGCTTTTAGAACCGAACTTTGTTCCATCCTAACTTTTGCTTAGAGTATTCAAATGTCATATTCATTGGAACCTCCTTTCACTTTCCAATAAGAAAATATAAAAATTTGAACAATCTAATAATAGTAATTAGGCACAATAGCAATTAGTGGCACTTTAGGGTCCCACCTTAATTCAAGGCCTGACCATCCAATTGAACATCTCAGCTAAACTGATTTGAATCAATTTTTTCTTTTACAAAGTACCAAAGTAGCAATGTAAAATGTTATAGTGTTGCTCCAAATTTCATCCACATATTGGATAGAAGATATCACATTAGCACATATTACATGTCCATAATTCTATTTTCATCTACAATTTGGCAATTCCATCCAAGATTTTTTTAGTTTGAAGTTTTCTAGCAAAAAAACTTCATGGTTTATTGCCCTTTTTTAGACAATTTTTATTTCTAGTGCAATCTAGCACTAGAAAGCCACAAAAAAAATGATTTGATTGAAAGCTAGTGGAATTGGTATTGGTTTCAGCCTTTCAGGGATCTACAATCAAACTGGTATTTCAGTCATTTTTATTTTTTTAATTCGTGAAAATTTTAAAATTCAATATCTTTTCTACCATGAATTGAATAAAGTCCGTGCACAACTCCTTGCAAAGAACAGTTTCTAAAGGTTCTAAGAACACAATCGTGAGAATATGATTCTAGAGATCTCACCGTGAAACAAAACAATACAAAATAATAAGTAACCTAATTTAATGTATATAATATATGTAGCATGCCTTGTGCCATAGCTACATTAATAATAAAATAAAAATATTTTTTAATTTTTTAATTTATAAAAACTTCAGCATTCACTATCTTTTTTGTTGTATTTAAGTTGGAACGCCACAAAACAAAGTCTGTACACCCCTCTGTGCAAAGAGCTCTCTAACGGTACCAAGAATATGATTGGAGGACGCACGGTTTTGGTGATCTCACCATAACAACTACCTAATACTTTGAAAATCAATAGAAACTAAAGGAGATAGAATATGATGAGTACAGTCATTAAAAGGGCTAGTTTGGGATGAAATGAACCAAAAATCATCCAATTAGTGTCAAAAGGGAACCTTAGACTTTAGTCACAATTTAGATTCAAACTCCAGAAAGAAAAGTCAATTTGAACAAGCTAGCCACTAGAATTTGATCAATGAAGTTTTCTAAGGCAAATTAGAATCAAAACTTCATTCACCTACAATAACATAATAGATATGTTCAAGTATGAAGTGCCTTACAATTTTGGAAAGAATATGCAATACTCTGTAGTATAATCTTACTTAAAATTCAAAGGTAAAAACTTCACTCTATAGGTCCAAAGTTAGGGTCTAGATTGATCCAAAAACTCCCAAATCCTAAACTTTTGTAATTTCTATTCATTTTAGTTGAATTTAGAGAAACTAGGACTTCTTATTAGAAAATACTTGTTCATTGCTTGGAAGGCCAATTGGACAAGCTTAGACATCCAATCGTATATAAGATTTCAAATTAACCCCCAAAGTCCCGAGGGCTTTTTCCATCAAAAACCATTCAAAATTGCCATTTCTATTGCAAAGAGCAAAAATTTTTTTTTTAAAAATTTATGTATCTAACTGCAAGATCTTGTACTACAGTAATATAAAAATATATGGAAATTTTTTTAGAAACTTTAATCGTGTAGATTACAAGAATTTTAAGGGAAAGAAATCAAATTTTTTTACACCTTACTCGACTAGATTTTTTGGCTTTAAATCTTCTTAACTTAGAATATTTTCAATTTTAGTTTTGATTTTTTAACTTTTTATGCTGAAAAATTGAGTTGAAAATCTTTAAAAAAAAATTCATCAAAAAACACTTAATTTTCATTCATTAAAAAGTTGTCAAGTAGAAGTAGGTTCAAGATTGAGGGAAAAACTAAACCATTAATAGCTCTAAGATGGGATTGAAACACAGTAATTCTAACAATGAAATTGTTCTAGCAAGCAAATTGAACCTTGTTTAACAAAAAAATGTGAAAAAAATGTAAAATTGCATTAAAAAATGAATTATATAAGTTATTTTTTTACAAAGATGCTTAGATTGCTTGAAAAACAAGATTGTCCATAATTTTTTCATCACTAGTCAAAATAGAATGAATCAAAGCTTCAAATGTAGACAAAAATATAATCTTTGAAAAAAAATTAAAAATTTATGTGATTTTTTTGGGCTACCTTTCAAGCTGATTTTGGACTTGGGTGGCATAATTTTTGCTCCCAGGCACTAATTAAAATAAAAATTATATTCCTAGAGAGCTAATTTGATTTGTTATCTTAAAAAAACCTCAAAAAATCATATCAAAAACTCAAACCACAGGGACTTTGGGACTTTAGGGATTAATAACATAGAACTTGGTTGTACCCGCTTTATCTCAAGGGTGGAAATAAAATGCTCAAATTCCATGGTGCGCCAAAAAAAAGGCTAGTGGACAAACATTGGGGCATAAATGTGAAATTATACTAGGCAAAGGCACATAGATAGTGAAGATCCCATATCAATGAAATGGGAATTCAATTATTTTTCATCCCGTGCACTAAATGTTAGGTTTTATTATGAATGTATCATTCAACAATTTGGACATGTATACATCATCATCTTCTACATGGTGCGACAATACAAAAAGTAAGTCAATAATTGCACAAAATAGTTTTCTAAAATGTATACAATTCTCAAGATTCTCTTCTTCAAGATTCATTTAGTAAAAATATTTGAAAAGGTAATATACACATGTTTGCAGTTCACGTACTGTGGTTGACCACCAATTGCAGCCACAAACATGTCAATAAAATTGGAGTGTGAGCAATCAAGGAGCATGCTAATAGAAATGTAGTACACATTTGAAGTGTCATTTCTAGTTTCTAAGCATATTATGAGTCCTAGAAATGGTAGCATGGTGTCATTGGCAATGCTTTCTTTCACATTTTGAGCACTTTGCAATTTGTTTTGATGTTCAATTGTTGGTGATTCTAAGATCTGCTTTGGATTTTGTAGGGCCATTGTGATGAAATGTGATGGGTTCAAAAACTCTTGACATAGTGAATAGACAACGTGGAGACATAGCCTTATGTGCTTGGAGACAAAAGTCCTCATGTAGAAGAAGCGTCTCTTACCTAGTGAGATTTGTGCTTGTGAAGATTGGCCAAACTTTTGGCACTTTAAACCCTTGAGCGTTGCAATCTCATTGCACATCACTCCATATCATCATCACAAATTTTAGGATCTACGGTTTGTCAACAATTATTATGTGGTTATTGTTGTTTCATGGGTTTGCACGTTAATATATAATTTAGCGCATCATTGCGATGCATTACTTTACAATTTATCGCATCGTTACGATGCATTACTTTCAATTGCAAGTAATGCATCATACTAATACAATAAATTGTAAAGTATTGCATTGTAACAATGCAATAAATTGTATATTAACGTGCAAACCCATGAAACAACAATAACCACATGATAATTGTTGACAAACCAAAGGTTCTAAACTTTGTGATGATCCAAATAGAACCAAAAGTCGGAGACAACTACCTTAGGAAGTTATACTCTTGTTTGCAGCCACAATTGGTTGAAGTTGGAGTGCCATTGTAGTTGGAGTGCCGTTTTGCTATCTAAGCAAAGCATTTTTTTAATCCTATGCTACTAGGTGTGACACTTTGTAACAAACTTGTAGGAAATTCTTGCAATGTGCAATGTAATACATCACAATATGACTCTATCATCAAGGTGATGCGAAGAACTTCTCCAATATATTAAGTGATGGAATTTGGCTCTGATTCAAAAAAACAAGCACATCTAGACCTAGTTGAACTTGTGGTTGTAAAAAATTTGCATTGTCTGCTTGATGTAAATTGCCATCCGAGCTAGTGGGAAAATCTAACAATTCTTCTTTGAACTTTGCAGTAGTAGAAAACGCATGAATTTTGATAATATTCTGTTGATTTGGTCGCGTTGTCCCGGTCACTTTTCTGTTGATTTCAACAGAAATCTATTAAAATTAATAGATTTTTGTTGAAATCAATTAAAAAGTGACCGGGACAACACAACCAAATCAACAGAATTCTGTCAAAATTCATGCGTTTTCTACTAGTGAATTCCAAACATTCCTTTTCATTCCAAGTGTGGGACATGAGTGTCCATTTCATGAATCCTCTTTAGTTGGTTCAAAGCCACCATCATCTTCTTGAGTTCGGATCTGTACTTTGATAAGCAACTTTCAAATTCAACAAATGCTTCAAAAGCCCAAGCTTAGATGAGGATCAATCTATTTAGATAAGCCTGATAATTTGTCATATGCATGAAGACATGGATGCTATCATCACATGTTGCCATTATTATATATAAATTCAAGCTTCTCTATAAATACTCCTAGGTTGCATTGAAATTAATAGATTTCACAACAAATTGGAAAATCTTTCTTGTCAACATTGTTTCAACTCAAAATATGATTGTGGTAGACTTTACATGATGCAATCAATTGTCCGATAAGTATCCGCGCTTAAAAACTAACAATTTGGAATACAATTTGGAAAAAATATGATATCATGATATTAGCAATTGAAAGCAAAAGTAAAATAATGCAATAGGTATGAGTATTTTTAGAGTCTGCATGAATATACTACAAATTTTCAAAGTTGAATTCATGAAAACATACATCTATTATTGACACTAAATTACTTTTAAAGAGACATCTTTGAAGTAAAAAATGCTTCAACTCTTGTAATTGGTTGGTTCAAACAACTCTTCAAGCTTCCATTGGTTCTTTTTTAAAACTAGTTTTGAATTTTTTTTGAATTTGAATAACACTTTGTGAAGATTCTATTCTGATTGGTGGCAAATGACTACTGGTAGTGTTGCATAAGGGTGAGGATACCTTATAAATTCTTAAACCCTAAAATCCCATCAATCCCTCGAGGGACTCTTGGGTGATTGCAAGAAAGACCGGTTGTTTTTCGTAGCGTTTTTCACAGTACTCATGTTTTCTTTCGGAAGTACTATATAATTAGAAAAACAATTTAAAAAAAATGTGAAAACAATTTTTAATGTATACACTTTTAAGAAGAAGTTATCCTAAAAAGGAAAAGCATGGAATAATTCTCTAAGTAGGAGAACTAGAAAAGTCTCATGAACTAGCAAAATCTCAAGAAAATAAGATTTGTCACATTTTAATTTGTAAAAAAAAGAAAAGAAAAGAATTTTTTTTTAAATTTAAAAAATTTCATTTGGAAAACTTTATGATGAAGAATTTCACCAAAAGAATGATCTTAAAACCATCTTCAATGTTCAGAAATGTGCGTACAAGGGAGCCCTGTTTGCACGCACGTAGAGGACATAAAATAAAGTTTTTATATTTCCTTTGGTAGAAACATGACTTCTTACTATGGAAATAGACCACAAATATTTCAGCTTTAGATCATTAATTTTGGATACTCCGCAGTACTAAAAACCCCTAAACCGCAAAGTGTGACAAATTAGCTAAATTTAAATTTAAATATTAAATGATTTTTGAATTTTTTTGAAAAATAAGGGTTCTAAATAGTATCAAGTTAGCCATTTCCAATAAAAATTTCAAGTTAATTAGGTTCATGTTTCAAAAGTTATAGCCGATGACGACTCAATCACTTCAAGTGCGACGCAAAATAGTACTAGTCTTTCTTGCAATCATTTTCAAGATTGAAGGTTTTAGCAAGTACCTATGATCTCAATTTTGCAAAGATTCTTTGAATTTTTCTTTCAAGATAAAAAAACTAATTAGCTTTGGGGGAGTACAGTGCTCAAGAGCAAACATTATGCCTTAATAAAATAAGACTAAGACAAGCGAGGGCAGACAACAAAGAAAAAGAAAAAATTAAACTAAAAAAAATTTCTTGTTGATTATATTTTTGTCTAATATGTGGAAAGATTTGATTCATTCCATTTGGATAAGTAATGTGAAAGTTATAAAGCTTCTGATTTTGCGGGCAAGCTTAGCAAATTCTTGAAAAAATAATGTATTGAATCCATTTATGAATTCACTTTTTAAAAAAAATTCAAATTTTTTTTTGCACATGGTTTAGTTTTTTTTCTAGAACAATCTCACTGTTGGAATTAGTGTATTTCAATTCTATCATAACCCCTAAATGCCCAAGCCTTTTCAAGTGTGTTTTGACTATGAAAAAAGAGCATGGGCTTATAGTTAACTCCAATGAAGCAAATTGTATTTTTTTCAAAATCTAATTGTATAGATGTTTAAAGAGCTTGATTATTAGTATGCACACCAATTTTGAGTGCGAAATTGCCTAGGAGTTGTGAGATTATAACAAGAGAAATGTATGATTGTTATTTTTAGTATGCTGCCCTCCCCACAATGTTTTAGAAATTTGCATATATATAAGTTTTTTGGGATGGGAAGTGACATGAACGACTACAAATAATGTTAGCACACTAAAATGCACTTCCAAAAAACTTAATTTCACATGAAAAGCTATCAAACTTATTACACAATCCACCTTGCAATTGGTGAAATGCAATTTTTTTTATAAATATAAATCCCAAATAATTCCAAATCAACACTTGCATGTTTAAATTTTCAATGGTGAAAATCATGAAAACACTTTATTCTTTCCATTGGGACCATTTTCAAAGCAAATGGATAAGTACAAGTTTTTAGATCTCAAATCAAGTGAAATTGGCAAAAGTTGGGAAATGAAGTAAAATTAGGAAGCTTACCCTTCCACTAATGGACATATATATGGCTTTGAAGACCTCTCAAAAATCAAATGTTTACCTTAAGTTTTGTAGTGAAAAATGAAAGTTTTCAATAGTTAACCCTAAAACTGTCCAAATTTTTTTTTAAAACGGTCAAACAAATTTAACTGCCTATACCAAAATGAGTCCGAAATTTCAGATCGGCCATATATGGTCGCTCAAGCAATTAAGGGTTAAAGCTATCAACAATTTAGTTTTTCCTTCTATCTTGTGCCCACTTCAACTTAACAATTTAAATTTAATGAATGACATTAAAAGGAAGGGGGGTGAATTTCTTTACTCCAAACTCTCAATTCAATTCTTCAACATAAGAAAAAATAAAATTCAAAATTTGTAGTATAAAATTTTTACTACGTAAGTTAAGAGGATTCAAAGCCTTCTAATCTAATCAAACTAGGAATAAAAAAATCCTTTATTTCTTCACTTTGAAGAACTATATCTTGTGACCAATACAACCAAAGAAAGAAATCTTTTCTAGACATTCTCATACCACTGATCTCAAAACTGGCTAAATTTTGCTCGATTTCTACCAAAAAAATCCTTGCGCTACTAGTCCATTGTAAAAAAAGGTCTTTGATGAAGGCATTTTAGCCAAAATGGCAACCCACAATGGAATTTGATAGCCAATTTGCAACTTCCTCCACATTATAATTAGCACTATTTTGTTGATTTTGCATAATAGTACTTCCAATAATCCTTGAGAACTTGCAAAATCTTTTTTTTCTATTTTTTACTTTGATAGTACTTGCTCTCAAGGTAGCCAAAGTTGATACCTATTTCTCTGAATGATAGCATATTGCACTAAATTCCATATTCTAGTTTTGAGATCACTGTCTCATACTAGTCTTGTGCAAGATCCCACATTTGGATATGCAAAAGAAACAATTGTTTGAAATTTTGGTTGTTTGCATTGAAAATAGTAGTTTTGAGTGGTTTTTGATGGAAAAATGGCTTTGGGACTTTAAGGGCTTTAGGATACCATGAACTGGAAAAATAAGTAGTGTCAGTTGGGTTATTGAACAAAAGCACTGAATTTGATTCAAGAATTTGAAGATTTTTAGAATCTCAAGAAACTCTAGAACTTATAGATTCCTAAAACTGTTCAAGTGCTGAGAACCTCAAAAATCTACAAATTAATCAAATTGATTATGTACACCAAAACCTACATCTCTATTGCGTTTAGAAAACAAAAATGTACAGTGTAAGTTGATTAGATGCAATAACATTAGATAGACTTAGGAATTCAAATGTACAAACTAAGCTAATTTAGAAAATAAAAATCTACATACTAAAGTTTATATATGTCCAGAGACAACTGAAGGTCCATTGAATCATTGATACAGGAGGATCCAATCTAAAAGAATTAAAGGAAACATGTCCTTCTGTGACCAAATTTCATTCTTAAAATCTGAGTGTCAGCTGGGAATGTTCATTGAGTATGAAATTCCTCACAGATACGGACTACGGAGTAGCTGTTATGGACATTTTGGATTGAATTCTCCAGTGAGCCCACATCAATTTTGTACTTGAGGACCGTTTCAATCTTTTGGACATCCCATGTTAGTTACATCCGTTGCTCGATTGTCAATGAGCCACCAACTAGGAGTATTGCACAAACTTGAGCATGTCGAAGCTCCGAAGCACACTCAAGCCCGACGTGGCCATTTCCACAAAGCGATGAGGAATATTCGCTCTTCTATGAATCAGATTATGCCACGTTACATTGGCCTACTACCGGTACCTTGAAATGGCACGACAAGGGTGTTGGTTGAAGCGTCCGATCTCAATTGCCGACGGCACCTGCAGGACTATTGAGCACTGCAAATTATAATGATGCTGTGCTATTCTCAAATTAATGTGGCCAAATTCTGCAAAACTTCTACCAATAATGCTTTCAAAATGTGTTTCAAAGCTAAGAAGTCAGTGTGAAATTCGAAAGTTAGCACATTTTTAGCAGGCATAACATTCTTGAGTACGAAGGTTGGAACCCTTGGCTAGCTTACTATGCATTGACAGAGGCTCATTTCAATGTTGAAGTTCTGCTGAATCGTTCAAGCTGGCCCATGGTTAATTAATCGAGGATTCGCGGTACAGTGACACTGATCGACTCTAGAGAGAGCCAAGTCTTCCTAATTAATTAAGAATGCTAGGTACCGTATTTATAGCAGATTGAGCTAATTATGAAAACCGGCACATTGTGAATCGCTTCACTTGAGCAAGGCTTCAAGCAACAATTTCCATTTGTTCATCTCTGAGGCGTCCACTTCGGAAACGAACTTTTGCAAGTTCTTGAGTCAAGAGCTAGAAAAGCATGTGGCCACGATCTATTGCTTCAATCGAGAGAACAGCAGCCTATCTTTCCGCACAAGCCTACCGCCCCGGAATCCAGCTCCAGTTTCTGCTCCAAGTCTTCAGCTGCAGCGATAGACTCGGAGCTGTACTGGTACAAAGGCGGCTTCAGTCACCAACCGCGTGCGCTGGGGTGTACTGGAAGGGGGCATTGTCAAATGTTTGGTTCTTTCCAAAGCTAATTCCGTGACCTAACGCGTGCTGTTCTAGCATTTTATTCCTCAAGTACGTTGAGGAGGAGCAAGCTCATGGTAGGCGGAAGTAATTCAAAGATTTCTCTGATATTGCATGTTACCAGACTTACAGAGTCGACATGAATACATGAACGTTCACGTCTGTCTAGGTTTGCGTGATGCGCTACCGGATGATTGTAGGTGTTAGCTAGCTAGCTTCCGCCTACAATATTGCCCTTGCTAGCTCGTGAGTCTGTGTCAATAAATAATTAGTCAGAGGAAAACTAAAAGAGAACTTTCGATACCCGACTCGCTCATCGTTCACACCGTCCTAGAGCCCGAGTGACTGACTAAAGTTCCGTTCATATTACTTCTAATCAGTACTTCTAGCATTGTAATAGAATCCCAAATATAATTAGCACCCACCGCAACGTTTGTAGCAACGTTTGAACGTTACTGATAACACAAAAACGTAATTGTGAAGCTGGCATTCAACGTTGCTACTAAAAGTTGTCCAACGTGAACAACGTTTTGGAACATGTTTGCCGAAGCATGGCCCAATATTTGCATTTCGTTAAAAAGCCTTTGCTGAAGGTTGTTTCCTAAAAGTTGCATGTTGCTGAAAACCGTTGCTGAAAGACATTACTAAACCCTCCGAATTCTAGTTAGTTGTGTGACAGTGTTAGGAATTAATTTGGCCCAGCATTAAATCATTTAATCATCATTTTCAATAAATTGGCGCAATTTAAACTGTGCACCAAAATTGTGGCATATATCCTGTGCAAATTTAAGTTCTAAAAAGTACCTAGGATTGGTATAGGTTCATGTTTTGATATTTATTTTCATTGAATTGACAGACTTCCATGACATTGGCACATTTTAGGGTGGTTGACTTCCACATTTCCATTCATCAATTGTCAATTTCGTTAAATTGGTGTGATTCTGAGCGCTTAAAAAATTGTGACATTCCTCTACAAAATCTTTGAAAACTAGGACTGGTATAGATTTCCATTTCGTGACGCGCCATGCGAAGTATTAAAGTCGTGGAGTTCTGCCAATTAACAAAATTGATGTTTAAACCTGATTCACTTTGCTAACGTCACTCCTAAAACAAGAACGCTGTGACCGGGAGGCTCGGTCCATGACCAAGCCCAAACCGCGTTGTGAATGCAATTATCCATAAGATTCGGAAACTGAGATTCAAAAACTACACTGAATAGTGAAATTAGGTTGCCCCACACTAATTTCTCATATCTAACACTTTCAGACATGGTCAACTATAGTCTAGGGCAACCTAATTTCACTATTCAGTGTAGAGTCGATGTCATAGTCTTTGCCAGCAAAGTGTGACTGGACCATAAAAATGTCCTTAGATTGTGGCCAATCTGCTTGAGAGACAGTCCAGAATTCAGTAATTGTTTCGTACTGTTGCCAGACAATTGACACGATATCCCTTTCCCCATGTGGTACTATAGTGGGAGACAACTGACATGGACACGTGCAGATGGGCAATTTCATTAAAATGGTGGTATTCCAAGTGCCACTTTCAACATCTAGGACTGGTATTGATTTTTGAGAACGGTCATTCTGAACTGTAAACAGGCTGTTTTAAAGGAATATCGCCATTTTAATGAAATTGCCCATACAGACTTCTTTTTCCCCATATGCCAGAACTCAGTATCAAGCAGATGTGTCCATAATTCAGTAATTGTTTCAATCTGATGAGTGATAACATTATTTACACTTTCCTCGTCACATTCCTTAAAATGGTTCAATAGCAAGAAAATGGCACTTGTCATGATGCCCACAATTTGGAACCTCAGATCAATTCCAGACCTAATTTTTAAACCTCTTCTCTTGAAAGTCCCAATTTTGGCGTTTTGAAACACGCCATCTAGTCATTTATTCCCTGAAATCAGGTATGTGGTGCAGTGTCACAGAGAACACAGTCCCGAAGGCATGATCACAGTCTATCTTAAAAATCCAGCTACTTCAGTTTCTGGATGACTCCAGCAATTCCTTTGCAACACGGCATTGCTTGGATTTCCTGCTTGGGCCTTGAAGCACACAACCCCTGGTTTTCTCCCTCACGAAGGAAGGAAGTAACTTTTTTATCACCACCGTGCATTAAATTTCCAAACACTCTGACATCTGAGTTCACTTGCTATGATCAGTGAAATCGAGACTAAGGTAAAGTAAATTTATCCAGGAATTTTTTTTTGGGTCACCAACGTTGACGTCGAGCTTTCAGTTGAATATACGTCAGGATCCAGGTATGCTGCAACTACCGGACTCTAGTTGACCTGCACATTTTAGCGGCACGTGGTACAAAGGTTTCAAGCGTCCTGCCACTATATATAGTGTATAATTGGTGGATTTAACACCTCATGCTTCATATCAGCACATTCCAATTGTCCCTCCAGTGTTTCCAACCGTGGTTTACACTACTGCACGATATAACCTATTTTGCGTATTCATTCAGGTATTTTCGAACACTCTCAAAGCATGCGTGATATGCAATGATGGATGCTTGGAATACACTGATCAATTCCCATGAGGAATTTGAACCTTTCGGATGAACATATTTCAGTCTTTTGAAATCTCTCATCATTTTGGTCACATACGGCCAAATGGTTTTTTGATCACACAAATGTTTCCTTATATTTTAGTGTCTTGCAATTTCTCATGTTTGTACTGATTCTTCAATCATGAGTGGCAAAAGTGACACAGATTGTGCTAATATCGTTGTGGTTGCAGAATGGAGAATTGTAAGGCAACGCATCTTCTCCTCCGTCTGGTTTTTGTGATTCTGGCATTTCAATGGTCACACATGCCCTGTGAGGGACGTGTGGGCTCTCGTGAAAGAATATATGCAACCGATCCTTCTGGCCAAGGGAGTATGCTCGAGGATGTAATCCCCGTGAGGCCATTGTTTCAATCTATTGTCAACCTCGTGAACTTTGGGGCAACTGCTGACAAGACTCAGGACCAGCTGGAACTGGGAAACGAAATTGAATCTGAAGAGGCGGAGGAATTCTTCAACACATCCCTTGCAAAATTTGTCTACAACGCAGAAAATCAAGAGTACGTCCAGCAGATACTAGTTTTTTCCAACCCACTGATTTTTTCATTGTTGATGTTTGGCTCCTTTCTTCCATGCATACCGTTCTGCCTCGTCACCCTTCAAAAGGCTTCAGGCTCAGACATTCTTTTTGTCCACATCTCAAGGAAAAAGGTTAAAAGAAATTAGGAAGAAGACAATCAATCGACGGCCTCTCTTACTGAGTGCCATGCATGCCCTCTGCAGTGAAAATTTAAAACTTGAGTCTTGTTTCAGTTGCAATCTATTGTAGAAAAAATGGAGTTCTTACAATTGCTAAAAAATGTTATGTATAATACTACATGTAGTGTACGATGACATCTGCCGGGTGTGTGTCATATTTGAGTTGGCTAGAAATAAAGTAGTGATATGCACCGTACCCACAACAAGCAATAGTGAAACGCATGCAATACGCTATCGAACATAATCACCATCGAAGATAGCAACAAAGATCAAACAAGTGTACTTTCAACCTGCGTTCACTAAGTACATGGTATATGGAGCTGTGCTACATATACCCTCTCTAGAAAATTGAAAATGACAACGTTACCTCCTGTTAATTTTTAATTAGTAAACTGATCCAGGTAGTGGGTACATTAGGGGCTGTCAGACCTTGCAATCCCTCCTCCGCTATTGGCAAGTTATCGACAAGAATTTTGCGCACAATTTTATTCTTCATCCTCCGAAGAAGTGATTTGAAACTGGATTTCTGAAATATCTAAGTGAACATTTCTGAGGGCCATTGCTTACAAGATAGTCAACTTCGATAAATTGGCACAATTCCAAAAAATTGTGACAAAGGTCTAAAAACTAGGACTGGTATGTCTATATGTTTCAGGACGCGCGTAGTGAAATGTGCCAAAGTGTTGGAATACCACCAACCTAACGAAATTGACGTTCAAGCCTGTTGTTGCGCAGGGCACAAGAGGAAGACGGAGAGCCCCACCTGCTGATGCCAACCGAGAACAGCACCAAAGCATCTTGCAAAACCGGAAACTACATCGACGACTGCTGGCGCTGCGACTCCAACTGGCAAGACCGTCGCCAGCAACTGGCTTCCTGCGGCCTGGGCTTCGGCAAGTCCGCCCAGGGAGGCAAGGGCGGCAAGCTCTACGTCGTCAACACCAGCAGTGACGACGTGAAAACCCCCGCCCCAGGCACCCTCCGCTATGGCGCCACACGTCAGGAGCCTCTGTGGATCGTATTCGCCAGCAGCATGACCATCCAGCTCAAGGGCGCGCTCAAACTCACCAGCTTTAAGACCATCGACGGGCGAGGAGCCGCGGTGCATCTCGTGGGACCCTCGCAGATCAGCATCGACGGGGTTTCAAATGTCATTGTCCATGGGATTCATGTGCATGATATTGTGAAAGTGGAACACCAATTCGAAGGGGATGCCATTCATATCAAAAACTCTAGTAATGTTTGGATTGATCATTGTTATCTCGCGAGAGCTTATGATGGTTTGGTGGATGTCACCAAAAACTCCACCGCCGTCACGGTATCCAATTGCTACTTCGAACACCACAGCAAGGTATGAACTGCCCAGGTTTTTCCTATAATAGGTTTTTGCAACAATTCCTTGATCGTCATATTCGTAACAATGGTGAATTTCAAGAAATTGGTCAACAGTTTGCCAGGTGCTCTTTGCGCTTGAAACCTGAGATCTATCACAGTTTTGGCGATTTGAAACACGCCATTAAGAAACGAAGAAGTCCTAATCATTTTGGCAAATGAATCATGATGCTTAGAAACTGAATAATTTTGCCGTCTCTGATTGGGTTTGATTGATCATGTGGTGCAGGTGATGTTGTTTGGGGCTGATGCCGACGACACCTTCGACAGAAACATGCAAGTTACGGTCGCTTTCAACAAATTTGGGACAAACCTGACCCAGAGAATGCCCAGGTGACAGATCGAACTGATTGTAATTAATTCTTGATCATAAGCATCAGAAGAAAACTCTGCAGATTTGGTCCCTGATCAACTTCCTATTTCTTCCAAGTAGTGATCGTCCATAGGTCAAAAGTCAGATTTAGATACAAAAATCTACGTAATACAATACATCCAAACCCTAAAGCTGAGCTTCAACAGCTGGCCGGGATCCTCATGCGGCTATCTGTACCTACAAAATTGAAACATATCGTGTCTGAATTGTTAGTCTTTGTAGATAGAGACAGTAGAAAGCACCTAGTCCATCGTTTATGAACCCTTAGTACCTTAGTACATACGTCATTATGCAAAACCAAAATTCTCAAGAGGCTGTGCAACGGCATTATAATAAACATTAATATAACCGATATTTCGTTAAAATGGCGGTATTCCACAAACTTGGCACTTCGTTGAGACCGTGCAATCTGAAATCTATACCCGTCCTAGAAATGAATGGATAAATGGCGTACGGAATACCGCCATTTTAATGAAATTTCCCATATGATCATACTAACATCATCTGATTGACTTTAATATCTTTTTGACCCAATTATTGATGAGCCTAGACTTCATTACCTCTGTCTCTTGCAGATGCCGCTTCGGGAACTGCCATGTCGCTAATAACTTCTACACGAGCGGGTGGAAACTATACGCCATAGGTGGCAGCCAGGATCCCACAATACTAAGCCAAGCGAACCGATTCGTGGCTCCCGACGCAAGCGACAAGAAGGAGGTCACCCAGCGCCTGAACGACAGCGGGCCGACGTTCGGAGGGTGGGAGACGTGGGACTGGACGTCCACGGGCGACGTCTTCGTCAACGGCGCTTTCTTCACGGGATCAGGCGTTCAAGACGCTTCCGCCAGCAACTACGACCGAGCGAGAAGCTTTGAGCCACGCCATGCTTCGTCGGTGGTGGCCATGACTGAAGATGCGGGCCCTCTCACGTGTTCCAAGACTGTTTGCTAAGTAAACAGCTTCCTTGACTAGCATCATGGGTGTGTGCACCTATAATCGTCACAAATTACAATCGAGCATAGCTACAATTATTAAACAAAAATTATTTTATTAGATCTTATTGGCAATTGAAATAGAATTCCAACTCATTTTAACATGCATTATTTAAACACAGTATGAATAAGTTAAAGACCTGTCTCTAGGTGTACCAAAAACTAAGAGTGGTCTTTCATAAATTTCCATGTTCTGATTGTTTAATCTTGAAATATCTAAGAAAAAGTGTTGTAATTTGATCCAAATGTATTGGTGTTGCATTTTGAGCAGTGTTGATTGTGGGTTATTATTTGCAATGGTTTTGTAGTGGTTCCATACTTTGTTAAAAAATTATGCCTAGTCCGTCTATTGCGAACCATTGCAAGAGTGCTGCAAACTTGTTGCAAAAGTGCTGAGCACGGAAGCAAAGGTTATGTATACCTAAACTGTTGCCATTGCAATCTTAAATAGTTACAAATAGAGTGCATAGTGTTAGACTAATTAAGCAATTGCAAAATTATGTATACATTCTTTACAGTCATTAAAAAACCACTTCAACATATATTGCATTATCAGCCTTCCATACTTACTAGTGCTTGAACGGAAGCAATCCTTCCGCAACTCGATCAAGACTCTGTTTTCCTTACAAACCGGTTCAGGCGGCTCCTGACGCTAGTTTCCTGCAATGATCTGTTGAAATTTCAAGTCACTCAGGAATTGAAGCTGTTGAGGCTGCTGCAGACTCCGATGAGGTTTACGGTTGGAAACCAATGACTGACGAGATCATGGAACAATTTGAAGAGAGAAGAAGGAAAGAACCTCAAGCTTGACTGTATAGAAATCTGGCGTTTGCTTCAGTAGTTTGGCAGTTGCGGCTGCTCTGTTCCTCAGTTGTCTAATTGGCAACTGTTGCGTAACACCGATTGTTTGTGAATGAAGGATTGCAAGTGAAGTAATACAATCTGTGTGTGTGATTTTGCAAACTTTGAAAAATGTTTTGAGGGGGCTTACTTGTGTGAAGGCCCAGCCACATGGAAATTGACTGGCAGATCATTAGCAGGAGCAGTGGGTATTAATTGGGTCTACAAGTCTCATACTTGAACTAGTTTGAACTTCTAATTGACATCAAGTCTTCAACCAGGCAGTTCAGTATCAATCGTTGGTCATTCAAAAAACGCCTGCCAACTGGGTCATTGCATGAAATACTTGTACTATTTTTTGTCACACGATGCATGCTGATTAGTTTTTTGGCTATAACTTTTGCGATCCGGTTCCAAATGATTTGAAATTTATAGACAAGGTACTGATGGCTATTATACACCTTGCATAATTTTTTGGAATTTAAAAAAAATGTTTTACTATTTAAAAATAGCCCCCAATAATATGTCACACTTGCCAATTTGGAGGTTTTTAGTACTATTTAGTACCCATAAAAACGAATTTGGAGCTGAAATTTGGTAGAGATGGTCTTCTAATAGACTTGTAGCTATTGTCCAAAGGAATTTTAAAAATAATTAATTTTGTATTGTGTGGAAGTCCACAAAGTGAGCTTCTTTCTGCTTGCATTTTAAAACACATAAAGCATTAATTTGGTGGGTTTTTTGGTGAATGATCATCTCCATAAAGTTTTTACAAATGGTCAATTTTTGTTTTATTTATTTTATTTTATTTCCTATTTTTAACTAATTAAAACACCAAAATATCTATTTTCTTGAGATTTGGCACTTTTCTAGTTCTCCAACGTAGAGAATTTTTCTATGCATTTTCTTTGGTAGTTACCTTCATCTTAAAGGTTTATACATTAATTATATTTTTTAAATTTTTTAGAAATTATTTTTCTATTTTTAAAGTACTCCGGAAAAAAATCATGAGTACTGTTCAAAACACAACAAAACTCAACAAAACTGACAAGTGTTTCGTGCAATCACCCAGCTCAACTGTGACATCAAGCCAAATTTATAATGAAATCTCGCGTATGGCTAGTGTACATTCAAACAGTGCCCTTGTTTTCATACTGTAAATGAAAATTTCCTTGAACTCCTCGCTAGTCATGCGCGTGAGCCAATGTGATCGGAGTATGAATCTCATTCTGTACAATAGGCAAGTGTAATAATGAGTTTTGCTTCATGAACCATAATGCATGCTCTTTGTTTGTCACATTTAACTACTTCTAGCCTGCTTGCTGAATTCTGGACAAAACATTCTGGAGATCTCCAAATTAATGGTTCTCTCTCAATGTTTGTATACATCTTTTGATGTTTTGCAAAGATGTACTGAGGTTTTGCATAGTCTCTTGATGACCAATTTTTTTCCTATTATTAATTCTAGACTTTCAAAAGTATAGAAGTAGTTAAATAAAGGTGACTTTTGTTTTTTTATTGCATATCTGCTATCTTGGCAAGTTTCAATCTGTGTGCCATTTTGATAGGTTGATTGGCGTTTTCCATTTCTTAGCACATTTCAATTTGCCAAAATGTCACAATGAAGTACTGCTTCGTACATAACATTCAATAGCATTCGGAGAGATTGCCTTTACTTCTCCAGAGTCTTCATCCACACATCATTAATGTAAGCTACAATATTGGGATAGTGGCAGTACATTTATGGTGTGCTCCATTTTCTTTTGCTAATTCTAGGACTGAACATAGAAATCAACAAATAATTGTAAAAAAAATGGTTTGCCAAAAATCCCAAGCTAGAATCCATTGAGTAACATACCAATGTAATCTACCATGTGGCCATCAATAACTTGTTTTCAATTCTCAAGCAAGAAGAGAAGCTCTTTATATACACATGGGGTGGTAGCAGGTAGAACAATTCATATGAGATATATAAATTAGAATTTGTATTTTTTCAACCACTCATAGTTAAATCAAAAGTAGGAATTGTGATTGAAGTAAAATTTCAGACCTCATTTAGGCATAGTAAAATAACTCTTTTCAAAAAAAGTTGAACTAAGATAAGTTGGTAAATGAGATAACTTTTATTTCCATAACTCCATCTAAGATTTTGATCCTCCAGTCAAAAGTTATCGGGCCAAATTTTAGAGAAGATGTTAGAAAATGTCAAAAAAAAAATTCCTTTCAACCTCTCTTTGAAATTTGTCCATAACTTTTGAATGGAGGATCAAAATCCCAAACGGATTTTTGGAGATAAAATATAACTTCAATTTGCAAACAAAGTTTTTGAACTATGTGTTTGAATTTTAGTTTGAACTTTTTGAACTTTTTTATTCTACTATGCCTAAATGAGGTCTAAAATTCTACTTCAGATACAATTCCTATTTTAATTTGACTAAACTATGAGCGCTTGAGCTCCTACTAATTTTAATTACACATCCCGCATTGTTTGTTTAACCTCCCCCCACCCCATAAGTATATAAAGAGTTGTCTTCTCATTCTAAATCACAAAAATACGAATAGCTTACATAGCAAAGTGAGGAAATTCAAACACTTAATTTATTGACCTCAATGAATTGATTGCCACTTTGTTTAAAACTGCTATTTTGTGTATCATTTTAATTGAAAGTATTTAATTTTCCAGCACCCCGAATGTGTAGTAACGATCCTGACACCCAATTGAATTTTGATAATTTTTGACTCGTGATATTTAGCTAATGTTGGGTGTGGAATATTCCACACGATCTCATCCCTTGAATGAAATGATATTCCACATCATTCTGTTCGTGGGACGGTAGTTTTTTTGACTACTACTCAATGTTATGTAGGACTTTCTAGCAACGTTCACAGAACTGGCTAAAATTTGCTCCATTGCTACTTAAAATTTTCAGTAGCTAAATGTACATTGGAAAAAATCCTCAAAAAAATTAGATTTCAACCAAAACTACAACAACCAATAAAATTTGATAGCCAATTTATTACTTCTTCCACATTGGAATTAGCATCTATTTAGTCAATTTTGGGTTATAGTACTCCCAATTATCCTTTACAACTTGCAAAATCCTTTCTTTTCTGTTTTTTTTTAATGCCACTCACTCTCAAGGTAGCCAGAGTTGATGCCTATCTGTCTTGGAGGTAACATATTGCACTAAATTCCATAAACTAATTCTGGGATCACTGCTTTCTAGTATTAGGTGACTTTTAGTTGCCTAATAACTAGAATATAAAACCTCAAAGCTTGAAAATCTCATGCATTTCATCATTGTGGATCTAGTTCAAAAAGGGCTTTGTATATTACTTCAGTTTTGAACAAGTGTCCTAGACATTGGTGTTCAGCATCAAACAAAATGGACCAAATCTCGGAAGTTCAAGCCCAGTTTAATTCATGAAAATATATTTGTAAGCACTAGTGAGCTATTGACATTATCACATACAGAGACATCTTTGCATGAAATTTTTTTGGCTAATATAGTTAAATGGGTTATTTTGTTAAATTTTGATTTGTCAAAATGTGATGTTCAAGTGCCAAAATTTAGAATTTTTATGTTTTCAGATAGGTTTTCAGTTGCCTATTTGAAAACTAAAAAAACATTAAACCTAGAACCAATATTTAAGGCAAATATCTACTCCCTCCATCTTGAAATGATTGTCAAATGATAAACATTTTTCAAGATTAAAGCGAAATTTGAGAATTTGGTAAAGTAATGAATGCAGATAGGTAGATTAACTTTTGATATGCTTGGCAAGTTTTTAAAAACAACAATGTCACATTTGAAGCATGCTTAAAGTAGGAAAGTTGAGGCTACAACTTTATATGATAAATCATCCGCTAGTTTACGATTTCTCACCAAAAATGAACATTGAGCACAACAATGCGTTGGTTTTCTATCATATCTTTGTACCACTTGAAGATTTTGTGAAGGAAGTTTAGAACTAGATTCATTGTGAGCAACTTGTGTGCAGGTTGTTGTAAGCAGTTTGTGTAATCAAAATTGTTTATTTCATAAATTTTATCTTCGTAGAATTGACAATGACTATTTCATGAATTGTGTCTTTATATAATTGAAACTATTATTGTAACATACTGACTATTTTATGAATTGTGTCTTTGTGTAATTACATTTGAAGTAGTAGACAATCATTTTTGGACATTTATTTTTGAAATTATGGACAATCATTTCAGGACGGAGGAAGTAAGATATTAAATGTAGATTTGATTTCAAATGAGCGTCATAAAACTCCTTACTGATGGCCACTAAATTTTTTAGTTGTGTATCATGAATACTTAATTGTGCTTCTCTAAGAAACTAAAATGTATCATTTCATAGAAATTTGATCAAATTTAGAAAAATGATTTTATTAATAGTTATATTTTTTTTGAAGTTCTTTTCTTAATGCATAAGCTAAGAATCTTAGACACATGATAGAATAAGCATTGATGGCTTGAACTACCATCTTTGTCAATTGTGCTTATTCCTATAATTAAAGTACTTTGCTAGCACTATACCTCAGAGAGATGAGTCCTTGTAACTTAAGGTATACAACTGAGTTAAGAGGATATTTGATATAGGACTATTTACCGTAATTATTGTATTTAAGATGACCATATTTTTACATAAGAAGCTACAAGGGGCATATTTCCAATACCGTATGATTTTTGTAAATTCATTCATAAGATTATTTAAGTGGGGCTAGATCTCACATATAAAATTCAAGTGTCCAATTTTTTTTCCGCCCTAGCCCTTCTTCACAAATTTTTCCCTCCTTCTACTACATACTTATACATAATATACACCATAAAACCAACAACAATCAATTCAGGTGCCATTGACCAAGTGGCAATCTTTAATAGAAAGTTTACCATTGAACACTTCAAAATCTCCAATGAAACTATTCCATGAATATTCCATTCAATATAAGTGTGTTTAATACACATGGCTTCACAAAGATTGAAGTTAAATAGACTATAAACTCTCTCCCAATTGTATAATTTTCAATTTATTAAACCTACTAAGGTAAACCTCCCTATTTGTGCAATGTGCCAATTTTTTCCACTTGTGATTAATGTCTTACATTTACATTTAATTTTTTTGATATATATACTACTACTATTGTGACTCAATTTTAGTCAACCACCCTTCATTGTAGATTCTCTTGACTATGTTCATTTTGGCATTTTATCATCTATATGAATTATTTGGCCACATCTATACTCGCCTTATTACAAAAAATTTGCACTACCCTATCCGATAAGACTAACTTATTAATAAAATAAATTTTGGAGTTTTGAATATTACTAGGTTTATGACATTTGACATGTACTACAATTAGTAGTTACACTTGAATGGAGTTAGTGCTGACTTTAATAATCCTCAAACGTCACAATTTTTAAACAAGTTAGCTCAATGGCTTGCTATCCTAAAAATTAAAGAGTCCGTGTTATAGTGATTTTGAAGGCTAAGGTAGAGATACTTATAATAGATACCTTTCATAATGATACAGTAGGGTGCCCTATAATAGATAACAATTGATTCTATTGTTCATGTTCAAAAAAGATTTGATTTGCTCATACTTGATTGGTTCACACTTGATTAGAAACACGTTCCAAAGCTAGTTGTTCGAGGTGAATCTGTGGGTTCAAATGAAAAATCCACATTTATATTGAATAAAATATTCACTTTCAAAAAAAAAAAAATTTGCATTCTTCTTCATCTTTATTTTTGCACACATTGAGCTCAATTTCTTAACAAATTTTCCATATTCTAAAGGCTAAAATGCTTAAGTTATCTATTATAGC
This sequence comes from Pseudisothecium myosuroides, assembly GCA_951799445.1. NCBI lineage: Eukaryota > Viridiplantae > Streptophyta > Bryopsida > Hypnales > Lembophyllaceae > Pseudisothecium > Pseudisothecium myosuroides. Next base: position 15,858,073 of record OX637289.1, read on the forward strand.
CGGGACCCCTACTTTAATTAAACATTCTAATTGATTTACTTAACCCCTAAATGCCTGGGGGTACCAAATTTTGGTGTTGACAATACTTTAAAGTAAAATAAAACCTAACCAAGTTTCTATTTTCAGTAGTTTCTATTTGAAGTCAACTTTTAGCATCAAAAATCTAATTTTGAAAATGATTGTTTATGATTTTTCTATTCAAGATCTGTGCAAGGGGGTCCATTGCAATCTTAACTTTCCGTAGTGTTGAAGGCTCTTGGAAATGAGCCTCAAATACACTAGATCTTGGAGAAAACACCACATTAGAAATTCCTTTAAAAACAAAACTAGAGTAGATTTTGAGAAGCCATAAATTAATTGGGATTAATATGTATGTTAGGCCCTTGAACCTCATATTTTTTTGGTGACCAATTTTTTAGATCTGACATATGAAAAGAAGATTGAAAGACTTCAAATCACTTTCTTAGTTTTAACACCCTCATAATCAAACATTATAATCTTTCAATCCATAAGAGATATTGTTGTGTTTTCTTTTCCTAGGTGATTTCTAACATGTCTAATTTGAATTTGTACAGTTAGAATTAAAAAAAAATTGATACAACTTTTCAAAATGTTGTCTTTTTGTTCAATTTAGAGCAAATTCCTAGAAGCTCAAAGAAGGCCTTGGGCATTCAGGGGTTGACTAAGTTCAAGAGTTTTAGGGTTTGGGGGTCATGGCAGTGGTCTAAAGCTTCCTAATTGTAGAAGGGGAGATAAAGAAGTGTTTTAGAATAAGGTTCGCCCTCCAGAGTGTTCTTTTTTTTAGTGGCTTTTGGTTCTCTTCGTTTTTGTGGCTCTCTTTGTCCAGCCGTGGTGGCTTGGTTGTTGTTCTTTGGTTTCTTTTAACCCCTAAATGCCCAAGGCCTGTTTGGAGCTTCTTGAAATTTGCTCTGAATTGAACAAAAAGTCAACATTTTCATAAATTGTACCAATTTCTTTTGAATTGTAACCGTACAAATTCAAACTAGACATGTTAGAGATCATATAGGAAAAGAAAACATAACAATATCACTTACAAATTGAAAGATTATAATGTTTGATCATGAGGGTGTTAAAACTATGAAAATTTTTCAATTCTCTTTTTGCATGTCAACTCTAAAAAGTTGGTCACTAAAAAAATATGAAGTTATAAGGCCTAGCATGCACAACCCCAATCAATTTATGGTTTTTCAAAATCTATTCTACAATTTTTTTAAATGAATTTCTAAGGTGATTTTTTCTCCAAGATCTAGTGTATTTGAGACTCATTTCCAAGAGCCCTCAACACTATGGGAAGTCAAGATTGCAACGGGTATCCTTGCACAAAATCTTAAATAGAAAAATCATAATCCTTCATTTCTAAGATTGGCTTTTTGATCCTAAAACTAGACTTCAAAAAGAGTTCTCCAAAAATATAAACTACTGAAAATAGCAATTTGGTTGTGTTTTACTCAACTTCAAAGTTTTCGAAACGAAACACCAGAATGTGGTGCCTCAGGCAGTTAGGGGTTAATGCAATGGGTCTCCCATTTGTTCAAAAATAAATAAATAAATAAATAAATAAATAAAGCTTCCTAATTGCCTTCTGCTGCTGGTGATGGAATCAGCTAAACTTGGAAAAGCCCCAAAGAGGCAAACTGCCTGCATTTGAGCCTCACGAAAGTGCCGTTGCGTGCTTTTGAAGTAGGCCAGTTAGACTTGCTTTTCGGTGATCCGAGCCATTTTGATCGATTGCGGCTGGGTGCTCCAGGAACTCAGCCGTGGCTTGACGGATATGGTAAACTTTCCTTGATCAGCTCACAATTAGACTCTGATTTCGATTTGAACATGAAAAAAGGAGGTCTACCAGAAAATTAATGTCCAATGTCTTCATGATTTCAGGATATTGACCTCTAATTAAGTCATTGATTAACAAAACTTTCCGTAATTGTTATTACTTTTGCTCTTCCAAAGACAGTAGGATCACGTCCTGACCTTACTTTCTGACCCCTCTAGAACGTCTGGGGCTTGTTTTAACTTTTCCTTCAGCAGTGGATTCATTTTAATTTCCAAGAAAAAAACTGAATCATGTCAAATTCTGCATTTGAAGATATGCTTGTCCGATCCCAAGATCTCCCAAGTCTTGGGGTGACCTAGCCTTTTGAAATAAACTAACCTTGTACAGTACAGCACTATACCTTGCCACAACACTGGTTAAGAATTTCCTTTTTCTAATTGAGAGCTCTCAAATCCAGTATAGGTGTATATATCTGAGATTCAGATGAGTGTCAGAAGAGCTAGAATGATGGAAAATAATTTATGGAATGCGAGAGTTCAAGAATCGACGGTGATATCTGACAAACCCGGAGATATCTGAAGGACGTACGTACCAACTAGAAGCAATATTACTTAAGAAACCAATCCATGTGCCGAACATCTAGCAGCGGGAATGAACAGTTGTGCATCCGAAACGAAAGACCTAACTTCGTAGGTGTCGCTTCCGAATTGGCAACACACAGATGCGGCCGAAGTTGTTGCAGGAGAGGCACTCCACCGACTCCTTGATTTCGGGAATCTGCTTGCATTGAAGACGTCCTAGGGTCAACGTTCCGCCGACTTGCACATCAGTACAGCAGCTAGTGCAGAAGACGCCGAGTGTGAATGTGCAAGTTATCGTGAAGCGTGCACTCCACAGTTGCAATCCAGCTCCAACGTGAATTTCGTGAAATTAGCGATATTCCCAAGTCAAAAATTGTGACATATATCTTTCACAAAGGTCTAATTTCTGACCACAAATTAGGGCGGGTATAGATTTTGGGTTCAGGCCGCCCGGCCAAAGTAACGGAAGATCGCCAATTTAACGAAATTGACGTTCAAGTCCGCCTTCTGGGTTACTGATGAAGCTCCAGCTCGCAATGCAAACCCGATCTACGGTAGGATTCGACGACGGGAGGCCTGAGTGTTGGCCGTAATCCCATCTAGGTTGCGTTTCATGGCAACGAACGAGAACATGAAGGCCAGAGCTTATGGCCATGTTCCTCATTTCAATTCGGACCGAAAGGGGCAAATGATCGACCTTGCGCACTTCTCGGAATTACCACTGAGCACTTTCAGCACCGCATTTCGCAGAAGCAATTTCCTTCAGGTTGTTCAATCGGTTTGACACTTCACATTTGATCAGGAGAATCGTCAATTTTGTTTAGATTAGCGTTACTCTGGTCGCCCAAAATTGTGAAATTCATCTGCTTAAAGTACAAAAAAGTAACCTGGAGGACTCGTTCAGATTTATGTTTCAGACAGCGCGCCCTGAGAAGTGTCAAAGGACTTCGTAGAATTCTGGCAGTTTAACAGAATTGATGTTGAGATTACTTGCTAAGATTACGCCAAGTGTTGTCCATACGGAGAGAGAAATAACTGCAACTGCCCTTTTTGATGTTGGTGTGAATTAAGAGTTTGATTATTTCTGAAGTTTCATGTCAAAGGTCTTGGCGCAAATTTAGAGTCAGTTCATCTCAAGTTTTCATTTCAAATGTAGAGGACAGTAGCGATCTCAAAACTGGCTAAATTTTGCTCGGATCTACTTAATTTTTTTGCCCTCAGTGTAAATTCAAAAAAAATCTTCCAATAATGAACATTTGGCTAAAAACCTTGAACCTGTTTTGAGAGCGCTGGAGGACAGTGAGTGCCCTGCCATTTTAGAGCAAGAAAAAATAATTGGCAGCCCAGTTCGGGTTGAATGGATACTATGTTCTTGTGCTCGGAGTAGTTTGAATTTTTGATATAAATCAATTGCTATTCAATCTCCAAACACAAATATTTCCAAACATTAGTCAATCAAATTAAAGAGTGATACCAAAAGAAATTAAAAACCTTGCAAATAGTGTTGTTGAGAATAGGAAACGAAACGAAACGATAGAAGGCTGTAAAACCAAAGTACGCAAGAAGAAAATTTTCAAAGAAAGTATGAAACATATATCAAAGAAGAGAAGATGAATAGTCCTACTCTATTATTGGCCCAAGGGATTCTAATCTAATCCCTAGTTGCCTTTGTACTGACAGTGAACTACACTAAACTATAGTGGAGAGAGTATTAAGATAATATATTTCTTAACAATCTTCATTGCTTGACATAATGTTTATATAAAATTCTATGCAATGTCATATATAGTATTTTTTGTAGTCTCACAAGATATACAGTTGTTGCCTCATTAAAGCCTTATCCGGAAAAACCTTAATTATGGTCCGAATAAAACCATAGATGAAGAAAAAAGAATACAACACCTTTATCAATCCATTCTCATGACCCAGTGGAAAAAATCCATGGAAGGTTAGCAAGGTTTCTACAATTTTTTGAATTAAAAAAAATATGTTAGATCTCTTGCTCCAAAATATTGAGTCGTCACATTCCAATGCCATCCCAATGTTGTAATGTGGGATGGGTACTATGCCTTGCAAGGATAGTAATTGCAAATGCAATATCAAGCCTTGTAGATGTAGCTAGCCGAATACAAAAGTGCTCTGATGACATCAAGGTATGTATATTGCTCACTTAGAGTTTTCTCCTATTCTTCGCAGGGGTCATTGCAAGAAAGACTGTTCAAAAAGCGTAGCGTTTTTCACAATATTCATTTTTTTTTCAACAAGGCTTTATAATTAGAAAATCAATTTTCAAAAAATGTGAAAAATATGATTAATGTATACACCATTAAGGAGAAGATACCCTAGGAAGGAAAAGCATAGAAAAATTCTCTAAGTAGGAGAACTAGAAAAGTGCAAAATCTTAAGAAAATAGATACTTGCACTTTACTTTTACATTTTAATTTGTAAAAAAAAGAAAAAACAATTTAAAAAAACCCTAAAAATTGGCCATTTGGAAATAGTTCATAATGATGAGATTTCACCAAAAGATTGATCTTAGAACCATCTTCATTGTTTACAAATTGCGTGCATGGGAGTGCTGTTTGCATTCATGAGGAGGACACAAAATAATATGTTTTTAGATTTCCTTTGGTAGAAATATGTTTTTCTACTATTCAAATAGACCATGAAAATTTCAGCTCTAGATTATTAAATTTGGGGACTCCTAACGTGGTAAAAACCCCTAAATCTTACATTGTGACAAATTAACAAAAATGATTTTTAAATGTAAAATGATTTTTTTTAATTTCTAAAAAATATGGGATCTGATTACCATCAAGTTAGGTATCTCCAATAAAAATTTCATGTTCATTGGACTTTTGCTTCAAAAGTTATAGTGGATGACAAGAGAGTCACTCGCTCCGTGACTAGTAAATAGGATCAATCTTTCTTGCAATGACCTGCAAGGGCAATAAGAATCATCATTAGGCCTTTGTTGCTATGTTCAGATTGTTAAAGACCATATAATGCCCATTGTAACGTAATGCAAAGACACATACTTTTTTTCCAATAGCAACTTCTCACTTTAACCAATTATAGCCACGAATTGCATAGGAAACTTCTATAATGATGGTTTGGCAATTGATTTGCTTTGCACGTATGCTTGACATAATATCATTGAATTTACATAATGAGTGATTGGATTGAAATCTGATACAAGTCGCTAGCCGTACGTAGCAAAAATTGTTTCTACAATTTTATTATTTTATATAAAAACTAGAACTTTTTGTCTATCTAAAATTTTGGGCCAAGAGGTGGAAAAGCATTGGTGCGCACATTCTGGTAGTTGTTCAGGCTACAGAGGACAAAGAGAGAAAACATACCACGCATACATGTAATGGTGATGCCCTTAGGCAATATCACTTTTATTAGTTCCTCTTGGAAACGAAATATATTCGATCCAACTAAGTTCAAAGATTATTTTCATCCCTAAATTTATTTATCCTGTAGGATTGTATTTGTAATTGCAAACTCAAGGAGCGCATCACAAGACTCAGCAGTAGAGGTATTGTCAACAACTTATATCTCTAGGTCTTCAACTCTAATTGGATCCATGGATGCATCCATAGTGTGAGCTTCTTGACTTGGAGCTTTTTGTTTTCCTGAAACATTTCTACAAAATATTCTAATTTCTGACAAATATTTTTGAGATGGCCCACTTTACCACATAATTTGTGGCAAAAACGTATTTATGATGGATGCATACTATGGTTGTTAATAAAAGAAGTATTATTCTTTTTTATTCATATTGGTTATTACTGCTATGGTTGCTTGAGTATTTAACGTTACAAATCTTACTAATATGAGACTCACAAATCATAGTTCAAACTAGACGAGATTTTGTATTTTGTAAGAGGAGTTTGTTTTGCTTTTCAAGAAGAAGTAACAAAGATATGAGATTTGAGTGATTTTCAAATTTTATGTTTCAGTATTGCTATACAAGTACAACAAATACGGATGAAAATGTTGAGAGAGTTTATTCAATCATCTCCTCCTCAGCTTTGGATCGTTGCAAGAAAGACTTGTTGTTTTTGTTCTAATTTGGCAGTTTTGGACCTTATTTTTGAGATTACTATAAAAGTAGAAAAATATTTTTTTTTAAATATAAAAAAACATGTTCATTGTATAGACCTATAAAAAGAAGGTATTATATGGAGGAAAAGCCCAAAAAAATTCTTTAAATAGGAAAACTAGAAAGTGCAAAATTGCAAGAAAATAGATACTTGGACATTTTAATTTGTGAAAAATAGAAAAAATAATTTTCAAATAAATAAAAAATTGACTATTTGAGAAGACTTTATAGTGAAGAGTTTTCACCAAAAGAATGATCTTGAAACCATCTTCAATGTCAATAATTGCATGTGCATGGAAGCCCTATTTGCATGAACGTAAAGGACATAAAATAAAATATTTTTAAATGCCCCTTGGTAGAAATATGACTTTCTACTATGATAATAGACTATAGAAATTTAAGCTCTGGATCATTAAATTTGAGAACTCCATAATACTAAAAACCATTAAACCTCATTTCTTGATGCACTAATTTAATTGATTTTTAATTTTTTTTAATTTAAAAAAAATATGAGATATGATTATATTCAAGACAGACATCTTCAATAAAAATTTGAAGTTCATGTGAATCATGTCTCAAAAATTATTGCAAAAGAAAGTTTTGGCACTCCCCTTATGATAAATAACTAATACAGGTCTTTTGAGCAACGACCCAAGTTATGGCCTAAGTACATAGCTTCAATTGTAATATAATATAGTATAGTTCACTATTAAAAAAAACAAGTGTTGAAAAATCCAACCCTCGTAAATGAGTCCAATCATGAAGGCTCTAAGAAAGAAGATGGTTTTCTGGTGATCAAAGCTAGATTTGAGCTTGTACCAAAGCTCATTTGGATTTTCAATTCAATTTCTAAATATTGATGTTACAAAGAGGGAATAAGATGGTGACGGAGCAAAAACAATGTTTTATAAGAAATAGTGATGAAAACAGAGGTACCTACAGGAGGAGGCTCGTTAAAAGTAATACACTGTGATAATTTGCTCTGCAAATATATAAGTGCTTTCGCAATTTTCACCTATAATAAATAATTACTACCATCAATTCTCAGTTGTACAAAAAGAAGAGGTTAAAGTTTTGGTGGCTCAATATTAGTAGTAGCCACTAGGGGAAGAAGTTGAATTATTCATGATAAAAGAAAAAAAATTGCAATTGCAATTCCAAAGCTCAAGAGAAAATCATCAAAGAGCATGTTGATAACATGTTGAGAATAGGAAATGAAACAAAACTACAAAAGGTTGTAAAACCAAAAGTACGCAAGAAGAAAGAAGTATATTTTTAAAGGAGGTTTAAAACATATACCCAGGAAGAAAAGATGAATAGTCCTACTAGATGATTGCAGACATTGCACGAGACACCTGTACTATTTGTTGCATTTTGCAACAACACTCATGATTTTTTTTGGAATACTTTAAAATTAGGGAACCAATTTAAAAAAATTAAAGTATGCACCTTCAAGATGAAGGTAACCAGCGAAGGAAGTTCATTAAAAAAATTCTATAAGTAGGAAAACTAGAAAAGAGCCAAATCTCGTAAAATTAGATACTTCAATGTTTCAATTAATAAAAAATAGGAAAAAATTTAAATAAAAAAAACAAAAATTTGCCTAATTTAAAGCGCCTCTATAGAGATGGTCATTCACCAAAAAACCACCAAAATAATTTTTACATGTTTCAAAATGCAAGTAGAAAGAGGCTCACTTGTGAACTTCTACACGATATAGAATTAACTATTTTTAGAAATCTGTGAAGTAGTAGCTAAAGATATACGGCAAGACAATGCATCCCCTCCAAATTTTAGTTCCAAATTCGTTTTTTTGGGTACTATTTTGTTCAAAAAATCCCAAAATTGGCAAGTGTGACATAAAATTGGGGGCTATTCTTAAATAGTAAAACATTTTTAAAAACTCCAAAAAACACAACATTGTTAAACCAAAAGGGGGTCCCTTTTCCTTCCTCAGAAGTGGGAGCCCCCATCCTGTTGAAGCTACATGGGAGGAGGGGAGTGGCCTGGCAAGGTGGCCAGCTAACGCCTCACCAATGAAGCAACTCAGATTTTAACTATAATTCCCTCTAGGTATCTTGGGGGGAATTATACCTCCACTTGGGAGGTGGAGGGTCTACAGAAACCTTATGCAATGTTATGATTGGCCCAAGGGATTCTAATCTAATCCCTAGTTGCCTTTGTAACTACAGTGAACTACAGTGAACTACAATGGAGAGCGTATTAAGATAATATATGTGTTAACAGTTGTCTCACTTATTTCCATAAATACACTTACCCATGGATTGGATGCTAGTCCAGATCGAGTGTCTACATGAAAGGCACACTGAGACCACTGAGATTATTCCTCCATAGCATTTTTTACGTAGGCTGTGCACATCATCTTCCTTGGTACCCTTAATTTGATAATCTACACCAGCCCTAGTTTGTCGACTGCAATTCTACCTTCGTGAAAATATATGTCATGATTTTCGGCTTGTGGAAAGTCGACAATTTAACGAAATTGACTTTCTATTTAATGTGCACAAATCAAAGTGCATTAAATCCCTCCTGTCGATCAAGTATTGCACAACTCCAGGTTTCCAGGCTATTGATTCTTCAATAGTGAATCCTTTGTCATCACGAGAAAGTCTACAATTAACCTAAGGAGGATCAAAAGGAACTCACGAATCTCTATCTGTAGCGTCAAAAACTGTCAAGGTTTACCACTGTAGAAACTGATTGTATCACGCTCTAAAGAAAAGGCCACTTTCTAAAAGAAGAAAACTCGGGAGTCCAGATTGCTAATCGTTCGTGGAATTCAGTTATTCACGCCATGGGATTGGGTCATTCACGGCTGCCTCTCTGCGGTGGCGGCTGACACTTGTGAACCTCATGCGCACCAGGGCTGGCAGCCACAATATATAAGCAACAAACCTCGATCACACTCTCGTCAAGTTCCTCGGGTTGCACAATCTCGTGAAGCGAAGCAAATTATTCGACCTCTTCACAGGAAGTATCAGATGTGTTTGCTCAGGCGGGTCACTCACGTGTAGATGCTTGGACTTCCCTCGGATTTCTCCTGAAGCTCACCTGGGATTCAAAGGACTTCAGTAGATTTCAGTGTCAGTAATCAGCGCTCGGGTACTGGGACACCACATCAAGTATCTAGAATTCTCATCGATCCAGACAGCCACCATGGCCGGACGGGTGATGCAGCGGGGTCTCGTTGTGGCCAGTGTGTTTCTGCTGGTGCTTGCTTCCCAGTGGGCGGCCTCGCACGCCGTTCGCCACCTGGCCGCCCCCGACACTCCTGACCGAGCCACTGTCGACGCTCAAATGGCGAGGTCCGCGAAGCAGAGGAAGCTGGCCTACGACTACTCTCGCGACAGCGATGCGTCGTGGGATGCTTTCAGCTCCGGGGACGCGTCCTTCACGACGCAGGAAGTCGAAGGGACCAACGACGTCGACGAAGTCTTCGTGGACTCGCCGGAGATCGTGCACATCGACCCCAATGCGGACGACGTCTTCTTCGACACCTCCAGCGCCGACACCATCTACAGCGCCGCTGCAACGGACTCGTGAGTGCATTCAGTGGTCACCCATTCGTTCGAACTCTCAAATTCCATGTCACTATGAGTAATCGTTTTCCTTCGCCGCGCATATGTGCAATGCAGGGAACTTACATGAATGCTTCCACGTAAAACTGGTGTATTTGATTACAAGGCGAATTGAATTCTGACGTGTTCGAAGGGTTGAATGTCGTTGTTCAATTCATTGCTGGCGCGCAGCGGTCTGAGCTTCGCGCAGTACAACATCACCTCGGAGAAGCCCGTTTCGGTGCTGGACACGATGGCCAAGGCGATGGGCGGGTGCGGGTCCGGCAACCCCATCGACGACTGCTGGCGCTGCGACCCCAACTGGGCGAGCCACCGCCAGGCGCTGGCCTCGTGCGCCGTGGGCTTCGGCCGCAACGCCATCGGCGGCAAGAACGGGCCCATCTACGTCGTCACCAGCAACGCCGACGACCCGCAGAACCCCGCGCCAGGCACGCTCCGCTACGGCGTCACGCGCAGCGGCCCGCTGTGGATCACCTTCGCCAAGAGCATGACGGTGCAGCTCAAGGCCGAGCTCTGGATCTCCAGCTTCAAGACCCTCGACGGGCGCGGCGCGCAAGTGCACATCACGACGCAGGTGACCATCAAGCAGACCAACAACGTGATCCTGCACGGGCTCCACATCCACGACGTGAAGACGTCGGCGGGCGCGACCATCCGCGTGTCCCCGACGCAGGTGGTGAAGAAAGGCAAGGCCGAAGGCGACGCGGTCCACATTTGGGGGTCGCACGACGTGTGGGTGGATCACGTGTACTTGGCGAGGGCGACGGACGGGCTGTGCGACGTGACGAAGGGCTCCACCGATGTCACCGTCTCCAACAGCTACTTCGAGCAGCACAACAAGGTGCGGAACGTCACGAACAGTGTGTTCGATGACAAGATTGACAATCCACAACTCTTTGAACATTCTCCCACATCATTATCGCAATTGCTGCTGCTCTATCTGAGCACGTAGTCAGGCTCTACAGAGTTTGTTGCACCTGTGTTCCAGCCTGGGATTGAATTGCGAACCCAGTTTATGCTGATATTTTGATTCGAATGTACATGTGTGCGTGCAGGTGATGTTGTTGGGCGCCTCACCATCAGACACGCAGGACCGGAACATGCGAGTCACGGTGGCGTTCAACAAGTTCGGTCCCAGTCTTACCCAGCGGATGCCTCGGTAAGAGTTTGAGTCACTATATATTAAGTCTGCATCCATTCCACTGCTTGATTGTGCGGGTAGCTAGTACCAGACTTCATATATCAAGGAGATTGCGTTTCTGGAGCTTACATCAGCTAGGGTACTCCTGATTGTCAAAGCCGTCATAGTTTGACTGACCAGTTGGGGTGGAAATTAATAGTGTGTGATTCCGTCCTGCAGGGCTCGCTACGGCGTGGTGCACGTGTTGAACAACGACTACACATCGGGGTGGGGCTTGTACGCGATCGGCGGCAGCGAGGATCCCACCATCCTCAGCCAAGGCAACTACTTCACGCCGGGCAAGGCGAAGGAGGTGACCCAGCGCATCTCCGACGGCGGCCCCACTTTCGGAGGCTGGCAGAAGTGGAACTGGGGCTCCGACGGCGACATCTTCCTCAACGGCGCCTTCTTCACGGGCTCCGGCGCCAAGGCCAGCTCCGCCGGGGTGTACTCCAAAGCCTACAGCGCTACTTCTCGCCCGGCCAAGCTCGTCCCCGCCATCACCAACGGCGCCGGCCCCTTGAACTGAGCGAACACATGTAGCAGTTGAGCACTGCCAATCACCGCGAACACGAGCTGGTGAGCTGGGCAGTGTCCAGTGACCTCAAGTTTTGCAATGACCCCGTCGACACCCAGGCAGAACCTGGTTTAGTTTGGACCCAGAATGTACATGGCAACCTCCTCACTGGTGCTAGAAGGCGCTTCGAGTCTCAAGCCCAGTGAGAGACGAGTTGAATGGTTGAGTCTTCATATAGAGTGGAACAGTTCGTTTTTCTAGACACAGCGTGCAACCGCTACTGAGGGCTATCTTAAGCGTGATGCTCTTGTAGAGGAGTTGACAGTAGTTTTGAAATTATGGTAGTTTCTTTTTCAATAGTTTCAGACTGTGAGTGGATTGGACCGCATCGCCGTTGGTTGGGAATGTGACGAGAGTTGGTTTGATCTCTAGAGATCATCGACCTCGCACTTGCTTACTGTGGTTGTTGAAGAGTTGGTACTCTGGAAACCGCATACCGCCATACCGGTACCTGATACGCCTTCGTTGAAACATGGTTGCGTTTTTGGAGTTCGTGAAGGACCGTGTGAATTTTTGTTGCCAGCATGGGGATGAATTTGGGGTTCGATTTTTTCAGTGGAGCGAGTTTTGAAGTTGATTTAAGGCATGCATGTCGTCTTGAGTTTTATGTATGGACTCCCTCGTCCTGAGTGTGGCTGCAGCAGGCTGGGTTCCTGATTTAATTTGGGCAGCCTGTGCAAACATTGCCTTTGTGTCTGAATGCGCAGTCGACACTGGTTGTGGAAGTGGTGTTATTGCAATTTGTCATTCTCAAATGTGTTTTTGCACATGGTGAGAATTGAAGAGGTAATTGATCAATCATATCTTTCAGTTGACTTTTTCACTTGAGTTGGTCATGGCGAGAAGAGGAGTGTCATCTATATATGTGTTTGGGTCGTGTCGTGTATAGCAGTGGCCATGGGCCCGACGAGAAGAGGAGAGCCGGAAGTGGTTTCGGTCATTGCGCATATGTTTAACGGATTTACTGAGAATCTGGGATTGCGCAATGTATCGTAGGATATAATACCTCTGGTGCAAGTTGAGCACTCAATGATTCGCAATTCAAGAAATTTTCTGTCAATATAGAAGCTTCATTTGGGGTATTGCGACTAGAAACTGGAAGCTCTTTTGAATATTCTGAAGCGAAGTATCGCAGAAGCGTATTTTGTCTTTATTGTAATATTATTCAGTTGTTTCTTTCAATTTTCGTGTTCTTAGATCATTCAGGTCAACTGGTTACTTGCAAATAAATCTTGCCGTGATGTTACTTTGTATTCTGTTTGTGCTGGATTAAGACTGTGAACAAAAGGTCGAGCACTGAAGACTGAATGCCTCTTTCACGATTATTTGCATTTGCAAATCCTCACTCGGCGTCATCTGAGTTTGAGAGGTGATTAAGGAGGATATCGTGGATACAAGTACAGTGCAAGGCTGCAGGTCTCATTCATAAATGCAACCCTCAATTCCCGAATTTAAGGAGTCGGTGGAGGATCTGAAGTCAGGCACCGCTTCCAACAAAACTTCAGGGATTCACATTCTTGAGTCAGTCTCATAATAGTCATGTCCCAATCAAAAATGCTTCCAATGCCGAATTTGACATTTGAATAGTTATGGACGCTGTGTTTTGGTGTGTAATCCCTTTTGGGCCACATTGGAGACGTGCTGTTTGGCGGAATAGTACTAGGATGGGTGACCTCCCGGGAAGTGCCGGTGCTGCGTCCGGCTGTGTTGTCTCCCGCCAGGGCAAGCGGATTTGTAATTTTTTCATCCAATGGGATTTTGTTTCAATTGTGTCCAATAAATAAATAAAATAGACGGGCAGTAGGGAGATTGCACAAAGCACTTCTCCTTTTAATTATGACACGTTGCGTGCTACTTTGTTTTTTGGCCCTAACTTTTGTGTTCTGGCTCCAAATAACTAAAAATTTATAAGCAGGATACTCATGACTATTATATGCCTTCATTAATTTTTTGGGATTTTAAAAACATGTTTTATAGTCCAAAAATAGCCCCGACTTTTATGTCACACTTTCTGAACAAGGTAGTACCCAAAGAAATGATTTTGGAGCTAAAATCCACCAAAAAAAACATATAATTGTTACAAATGGCCAATTTTGATTTTCTTTATTTTCTTTATTTAATTATTTTTTCCTAATTAAAACATCAAAGTATGGATTTTCTAATTTTTCTACTTAGAAAATCTTTCTATGATTTTCCTTTGGTGCTTACCTTCATCTAATAGGTGTATACATTGACCCTATTTTTTGAATTTTAAAAAAATTGCTTCTCAAGTTTTCAAGTATTCAAGTGTTGAAAAAAAAGCATGAATACTGTACAACGCAACAAAATCAGCAAGTGTTTCCTACAATCACCAAGCATACTTATTTGTATTGCATTTAATATTTAATATATTTACATTTTCCTTTTTGAAAATGACAGCAACTCATAGTTGGATACAATCTCCTTTTTCAAATTGGATTATCGGTCCCAGCCTTACAACTCCACCCAAACAAGGGGCCCAGTGGCTGGGGTGTTGTACTTTTTATTTTTGCAATGGAATCCCGTTTCATTTGCGTAAAAAAACAAACAAAAAAACAAGGGACCCAATGGCTTTTAGCACGCCGATGATTGCTATGATGTGCAAATTCGGCATTGGAAGCATTTTTGATTGGGACATGACTATTATGAGACTGACTCAAGAATGTGAATCCCTGAAGTTTTGTTGGAAGCGGTGCCTGACTTCAGATCCTCCACCGACTCCTTAAATTCGGGAATTGAGGGTTGCATTTATGAATGAGACCTGCAGCCTTGCACTGTACTTGTATCCACGATATCCTCCTTAATCACCTCTCAAACTCAGATGACGCCGAGTGAGGATTTGCAAATGCAAATAATCGTGAAAGAGGCATTCAGTCTTCAGTGCTCGACCTTTTGTTCACAGTCTTAATCCAGCACAAACAGAATACAAAGTAACATCACGGCAAGATTTATTTGCAAGTAACCAGTTGACCTGAATGATCTAAGAACACGAAAATTGAAAGAAACAACTGAATAATATTACAATAAAGACAAAATACGCTTCTGCGATACTTCGCTTCAGAATATTCAAAAGAGCTTCCAGTTTCTAGTCGCAATACCCCAAATGAAGCTTCTATATTGACAGAAAATTTCTTGAATTGCGAATCATTGAGTGCTCAACTTGCACCAGAGGTATTATATCCTACGATACATTGCGCAATCCCAGATTCTCAGTAAATCCGTTAAACATATGCGCAATGACCGAAACCACTTCCGGCTCTCCTCTTCTCGTCGGGCCCATGGCCACTGCTATACACGACACGACCCAAACACATATATAGATGACACTCCTCTTCTCGCCATGACCAACTCAAGTGAAAAAGTCAACTGAAAGATATGATTGATCAATTACCTCTTCAATTCTCACCATGTGCAAAAACACATTTGAGAATGACAAATTGCAATAACACCACTTCCACAACCAGTGTCGACTGCGCATTCAGACACAAAGGCAATGTTTGCACAGGCTGCCCAAATTAAATCAGGAACCCAGCCTGCTGCAGCCACACTCAGGACGAGGGAGTCCATACATAAAACTCAAGACGACATGCATGCCTTAAATCAACTTCAAAACTCGCTCCACTGAAAAAATCGAACCCCAAATTCATCCCCATGCTGGCAACAAAAATTCACACGGTCCTTCACGAACTCCAAAAACGCAACCATGTTTCAACGAAGGCGTATCAGGTACCGGTATGGCGGTATGCGGTTTCCAGAGTACCAACTCTTCAACAACCACAGTAAGCAAGTGCGAGGTCGATGATCTCTAGAGATCAAACCAACTCTCGTCACATTCCCAACCAACGGCGATGCGGTCCAATCCACTCACAGTCTGAAACTATTGAAAAAGAAACTACCATAATTTCAAAACTACTGTCAACTCCTCTACAAGAGCATCACGCTTAAGATAGCCCTCAGTAGCGGTTGCACGCTGTGTCTAGAAAAACGAACTGTTCCACTCTATATGAAGACTCAACCATTCAACTCGTCTCTCACTGGGCTTGAGACTCGAAGCGCCTTCTAGCACCAGTGAGGAGGTTGCCATGTACATTCTGGGTCCAAACTAAACCAGGTTCTGCCTGGGTGTCGACGGGGTCATTGCAAAACTTGAGGTCACTGGACACTGCCCAGCTCACCAGCTCGTGTTCGCGGTGATTGGCAGTGCTCAACTGCTACATGTGTTCGCTCAGTTCAAGGGGCCGGCGCCGTTGGTGATGGCGGGGACGAGCTTGGCCGGGCGAGAAGTAGCGCTGTAGGCTTTGGAGTACACCCCGGCGGAGCTGGCCTTGGCGCCGGAGCCCGTGAAGAAGGCGCCGTTGAGGAAGATGTCGCCGTCGGAGCCCCAGTTCCACTTCTGCCAGCCTCCGAAAGTGGGGCCGCCGTCGGAGATGCGCTGGGTCACCTCCTTCGCCTTGCCCGGCGTGAAGTAGTTGCCTTGGCTGAGGATGGTGGGATCCTCGCTGCCGCCGATCGCGTACAAGCCCCACCCCGATGTGTAGTCGTTGTTCAACACGTGCACCACGCCGTAGCGAGCCCTGCAGGACGGAATCACACACTATTAATTTCCACCCCAACTGGTCAGTCAAACTATGACGGCTTTGACAATCAGGAGTACCCTAGCTGATGTAAGCTCCAGAAACGCAATCTCCTTGATATATGAAGTCTGGTACTAGCTACCCGCACAATCAAGCAGTGGAATGGATGCAGACTTAATATATAGTGACTCAAACTCTTACCGAGGCATCCGCTGGGTAAGACTGGGACCGAACTTGTTGAACGCCACCGTGACTCGCATGTTCCGGTCCTGCGTGTCTGATGGTGAGGCGCCCAACAACATCACCTGCACGCACACATGTACATTCGAATCAAAATATCAGCATAAACTGGGTTCGCAATTCAATCCCAGGCTGGAACACAGGTGCAACAAACTCTGTAGAGCCTGACTACGTGCTCAGATAGAGCAGCAGCAATTGCGATAATGATGTGGGAGAATGTTCAAAGAGTTGTGGATTGTCAATCTTGTCATCGAACACACTGTTCGTGACGTTCCGCACCTTGTTGTGCTGCTCGAAGTAGCTGTTGGAGACGGTGACATCGGTGGAGCCCTTCGTCACGTCGCACAGCCCGTCCGTCGCCCTCGCCAAGTACACGTGATCCACCCACACGTCGTGCGACCCCCAAATGTGGACCGCGTCGCCTTCGGCCTTGCCTTTCTTCACCACCTGCGTCGGGGACACGCGGATGGTCGCGCCCGCCGACGTCTTCACGTCGTGGATGTGGAGCCCGTGCAGGATCACGTTGTTGGTCTGCTTGATGGTCACCTGCGTCGTGATGTGCACTTGCGCGCCGCGCCCGTCGAGGGTCTTGAAGCTGGAGATCCAGAGCTCGGCCTTGAGCTGCACCGTCATGCTCTTGGCGAAGGTGATCCACAGCGGGCCGCTGCGCGTGACGCCGTAGCGGAGCGTGCCTGGCGCGGGGTTCTGCGGGTCGTCGGCGTTGCTGGTGACGACGTAGATGGGCCCGTTCTTGCCGCCGATGGCGTTGCGGCCGAAGCCCACGGCGCACGAGGCCAGCGCCTGGCGGTGGCTCGCCCAGTTGGGGTCGCAGCGCCAGCAGTCGTCGATGGGGTTGCCGGACCCGCACCCGCCCATCGCCTTGGCCATCGTGTCCAGCACCGAAACGGGCTTCTCCGAGGTGATGTTGTACTGCGCGAAGCTCAGACCGCTGCGCGCCAGCAATGAATTGAACAACGACATTCAACCCTTCGAACACGTCAGAATTCAATTCGCCTTGTAATCAAATACACCAGTTTTACGTGGAAGCATTCATGTAAGTTCCCTGCATTGCACATATGCGCGGCGAAGGAAAACGATTACTCATAGTGACATGGAATTTGAGAGTTCGAACGAATGGGTGACCACTGAATGCACTCACGAGTCCGTTGCAGCGGCGCTGTAGATGGTGTCGGCGCTGGAGGTGTCGAAGAAGACGTCGTCCGCATTGGGGTCGATGTGCACGATCTCCGGCGAGTCCACGAAGACTTCGTCGACGTCGTTGGTCCCTTCGACTTCCTGCGTCGTGAAGGACGCGTCCCCGGAGCTGAAAGCATCCCACGACGCATCGCTGTCGCGAGAGTAGTCGTAGGCCAGCTTCCTCTGCTTCGCGGACCTCGCCATTTGAGCGTCGACAGTGGCTCGGTCAGGAGTGTCGGGGGCGGCCAGGTGGCGAACGGCGTGCGAGGCCGCCCACTGGGAAGCAAGCACCAGCAGAAACACACTGGCCACAACGAGACCCCGCTGCATCACCCGTCCGGCCATGGTGGCTGTCTGGATCGATGAGAATTCTAGATACTTGATGTGGTGTCCCAGTACCCGAGCGCTGATTACTGACACTGAAATCTACTGAAGTCCTTTGAATCCCAGGTGAGCTTCAGGAGAAATCCGAGGGAAGTCCAAGCATCTACACGTGAGTGACCCGCCTGAGCAAACACATCTGATACTTCCTGTGAAGAGGTCGAATAATTTGCTTCGCTTCACGAGATTGTGCAACACAATGGTGATCTGGTTAAGGGTCGATGCTTATATGCTCATAGAGGGACATTATGATCTGCTACTTTTCTTTGGTGTCGAGGATACAGCCCGCCTCCACATTCAAGCGGCCGTTACGTAATATGAGGGCGTGAATAACTGAATTTCGCAGTGAGTTAGCAATCTGCTTCACCGTAATTTCTTCATTCTGTCCGACGGAACCTTTTCATTAGATTCATACTTAATCAAATTCTACAGCACTGCGCCACAGTCTACAGTCCATTGCAATATGCAAGGTACATTCAAGAGATGACTGAGCTATTTTCGATTTCTGTTGATTTTCTCGTGAGGTAATGAATGTCGGTTGTTTATCAATGGCCGTGACTGAAGAAAGGTCAACTGTTATAAATTAGGGTGATTCTCATGAAATTTCGACAAATTACGGTGCAGGTGCCACTACGACAGTGGCATTCCCTGAGGAGTTGGACTTGCACAGTGTCAATGAAATGGATAGAATCTGGGGCAAAATGCCCGTTTTGCATTCAAGGCTTCTATAGAAGAGGAAGAATAGCTCTGTTCCTATGGTGAGCACACTAATCAAGAATCTGTTCGATGAAGTTCTAAACTACCCCCTACTTATGGATGCGGAGTAGCGAGCGCTACCCTTAGAACGATTGCCTTCTTTAAAGGTAGACATTCTGGTGCACAAACTTTTATCCAATAGTACTAACCATCTCAGTGACATCCTTACATTCTCTTCAAGTAAGTTATGTCAGTTGGTTTGAAATGAATTACTGAATTAAATCTCTGTTCTAACGGTTTCTTGAAATCATACTTTCCTCGTACTCGTTAAAATGGCGATTTATTTAGTAACAAGTTGGCACATTTCCAGACACCCATCAAGTACAACCTCAAATCGTTTCTACTCCTAGCCTTCCGAGCCTTATGCGATTGCATAGAACTCGCAATTTTGTCGTTCTGAAGTACACCATTGTAAGTTTGTATCGAATATTCATGACCATTAACTAATGAAGATTTCCATTGTAATTTAAAGCTTTTCCCATTGTGTCAATGGGGAAATTTCCAGAGTCTAACATTGATCAGAAGTAAACAACCCACCGTAGCAGAATGCGGTCCCAAAAGTGTGGTGCGGGTATCATAGGATTCCGGAACGCATGGCCGATCTTCTTCAACTAACTTAGACATGACTTAGACATGATCTTAGACATGACTTAAACATGATCTTCGTCAACTAACTTAGACATGAAACGTGGGGATTATGGCCCAATGCCAAATGTGGCAATTGTCAAAGCCGTGGCCTGGAAAACACAACCTGAGATCACGGCCAAACCATGACTGAAGCTATGTCGTCACCGGAAAACTATTGTAGACTCTATTTCGGGAACACTACCGGAGGAGCTTCCGGAGCATCACACAACCCACAGGAGGCGAGATTGCACGACTTCTTCGCAAATTACCAGCCCTCGCAAATTCATACTCGGCGTTTTCTGTCTACTAACAAGCTGAGCGTCAAAGTGATCGATGATGGATTGACGTCAAATAGCACGATCAATGCAGCTCTTCGACGCAAATGGACCCCACGGCAGAAATGCACGCTGCCTACACTCCCTTCTCTTTGCCGAAAATCACGGAGTCGGTGGAGAATCCATCATCAAGGCACCGCTGAAGCAAAACTTCAGGAGCCGCTCTGTCAGTTCATTCTATTCCTTACATGTTAACCATGAAACATCTCACAAGAATGTTTTGTGTCCCTTGGATGATTTCAGGGGGCCTTAAGGGGATGGAAAAAAATGTTTTTCATCTAAATGTTTTTGGGGAGTTGCTTGAACCTAATCTCAATGAATGATGTTGGATTCTCCAATAAATATTTCTTGACTCTCCTACATGAGGAAATGGCATATCCATGGATGACTGTGTAGTGTATTTTTGGCAATTTCTACTTCTTTCTATATATATATATCTAAATTCTAGCCATAAAATGAACTTTTATGAATCAAAGCTCAACCAATGAGAATAATGAAGCTAAGTATTAAGTCTAATTTCTACTTCAATTTGAAATTTTGAAAAAAATTCTAAAACTCAATATTGAATTACAATTTGAACTTTAGGTCTATAATTATGGAGAGCATACTTTTTAATTTCAGGATGATATGGTAAATGTTTTTGTATCATGGAATTCTAGACTATAATATACATCCATGGAAACAAATTATATTTTAAATCATATTTTATATTTCATGTTAATTTTTTTTAATTCAAAAATTCACAATAATTTCAAATTTTTAATAAAAATCTTTAAAATTTTATGATTTATAGAAGATAAGAAGATATGTAATTAAATCTCTCAAAAATAAAAATATAAAAATATTCATGCATATCAGCATATGTAGTTGCAAAATAAGGGCATACAGAGAAAAACTTTTAACTTTGAAAAAGTGGCCATGAGCATATCAAGAATTTAATTTTAGGATTACGTAAATAGCAGGCAGAGAGTATATCAAAAGCTCCAGCCACAAAGGGCTGAAAAAGACTCACTAGGTCGCAATTTTAACTATTGTAGGTTACCCGATCTAATATATCAGTACATGTGAAAAATTTAGATTTCAAAATCTACAAAGAAGGTACATAATAGAAACTCAAAAGTATTTTTTTATCATTTGTTGATTACATAAATTAGTGTAAATGTTGCAAAAATAGTGTGAAGGAATCTAATTAGTGTATTCATTGTAAAAGACTAGTTAGTTAAACAAATCTACTAAAATAGTACGATGATTTCTCCTAATTATTTTATCTTTTTTAGCCCTAAAAGTCAGAGGTGGATTACAAATTTCTTCAAAAACTTATAATAGGAGTCAATAGAAATAAATGATTGAAGTATGTTTTAACAATGGAACCAGTGTGGTTACTCAAGGCTTCATGATTTTTGGACGACAGAGTTTTGAATTATTCAATTATGAAGGTATCAAAAGAATGCATGTCGTGCTTTTTATAGTAACTTCACATTATGTCCAAAGGTCAACTGGTCATCAATTTCCACCAATCAAATTGCAAGAAACTAAAAATGTGATTGGGAAAAATTGACAACCTCTCATACTGTAAGCAATGCATTGATAATGTAACCTAATCATTGAATTGCATAAATATAAAATACCAATGATGTTTGAATTCTATTAGAATATAAGACAAAGATAATAATGAACAATAAAGACCATAAAAACCGCTTTAACCTTTAAATGCCCCAAGGCATTTTTTAAGCTTCTTGGAATTTGCTCTAAATTAAACAAAAAGACAACATTTTGCTAAGTTGTATCAAGGTTTTTTTAAATTGTGACCGTACAAATTTGAAGTAGACATGTCAAAGATCACAAGGGAAAAGAAAACACAACAATATCACTTATGGATTGAAAGATTATATTATTTGATTGTAAAGGTATTAAAATTGTGAAAGGTTCAAGGGCATAACATGCATTTAACCCCAATCAATTGAAGGCTTCTCGGAATTTACTCTACAATTTTTTTAGATGAATTTCTAATGTGATTTTTCTCCAAAATCCAGTGTATTTGAGGCTCATTTCCAAGAGCCTTCAACACTACAAAAAGTCAAGATTGCAATGGACACCCTTGCACAAAATCTTGAATAGAAAAATCTTAATCAGTCATTTTCTAAATTGGATTTTGATGCTAAAACTTAACTTTAGAAAAATTCCAAAAATGTAAAATACTAAAAATAGAATTTTGGTTGTGTTTTATTTAACTTCAAAGTTTTGTCGACGCCAAAATTTGGTGCCTCGAGCATTTAAGGGCTAATGAGATGAATAGCAAGGATTATAATCCATGAGCGATGACAATGCCATGACTATGGTCTATCTTTGAGACATAAGCCAAGACTATGGTCCAAGAGAGGAAGTTGTAATAAGAAAACTATGGAAGTCTAGGATTAATCATAGAAATTTATTGACAATTCTACAAACTACCCATTTTATTACCTATCCTATATAACATGTGACCTTAGTTACACAAACTATAGATGATTTGAATGAACCTCCACTCAATTGTTCTTTGGATTTTGTGTGAAAGAAAATTGTAAATTACAAGGTGTTTCTAGTGAACACCTTTTGTATAATTGCTTCTAAGGTAGGGACACCAAAATGTACCATTTTTTCTATTGTGAACAACTTTAATTATCAAACTTATTCAAAAGATGTATATTCTAATTGGCAAGCAGAAGGAGATTTCAATGCTTCAAAAATTGCATGATTTGGATATCGTATACACAAAAGTTTTGAGGAATTCAACTTTTTTTGGTAGATGTTCTAAAGTAGTTTCTCCAATAATATGTATCTATTGATGTAGGAGATGTACAAAATCAAAACAAGGTGATTGCAAGAAACACTTGCTGATTTTATTGCATTTTAGCAGTATTCATGCTTAGCTTTCTAGAGTACCTTAAAATTTAAAATCAATTAAAAAAATATGGTTGATGTATACACCTTTTAAATGAAGTTAATGATTGAAGGAAAATCATAGAATAATTCTCTAAGTAGGAGAACTAGAAAAGTGCCAAATCTTAAGAAAATGGATATTTCAATGTTTTAATTAGTAAAAAATATGAATTAAATAAATTAAAATAAAGAATGTCTATTTGTATCAACTCTATAGAAGGCGGTCATTCACCAAAAAAGCCACCAAAATAATAATTTTTATGTCTCAAAATGCAAGCTGAAAGAAGCTCACTATTTTAGAATTCCTTCACAATAGCTATTCAAGTCTACTACACTGAATAGGGGTATTAAGGGGACCCATACTAATTAATTGACATTTCACACTAAATAAATATCTACTTTTTTTGTACATCAATAGTTATTGAAGTGTCCGGGGATTGTACATCATGTTTCAAACATCTACAATTTTCCAAGATAAGTCCCTTTAATTTTTTGGTCCCCTTAATACCCCTATTCAGTGCAAAAGGTCATCTTCTCCAAATATCACCTCCAAATTCATTTTTGAGATACTAAATAGTTCTAAAAAACTCCAAATTGAGGCAAATATGAATGTGTGACATGGCTGTTTCTGGATAATAAAACAATTTTGAAAATTGCAAAAACACTAGACAAAGTGTACAATGGTCATGAGTACCTTATTTATTAATCTAAAGTCATTTGGAGCTAGAACTCAAAAAATTTGGCCAAAAAAAAAAATCAACATACTATGTATGATGCAAAATAGTTAATTTAGGCATGTGGCACATTTGGATATATCTACTTTATTTACAAATAAATGAACCTAAATTGCGATATTCCTTTAAAACGGCCCGTTTGTAGTTCAAAACACCTGTTCTAAAATCTATACTAGTCCTTGATTGTAAAAATGGCACATTTTCAAAGTGGCACAGGAATACCGCCATTTTAATGAAATTGCTCATTATGACTTCAAACAATTATTGCTATCTTTTTTCTTACTAGCCTAAATTCAATAGGCATGAAACAAATTGTTTGTATGCTTTTAGAACACTCGACAATTCAAAACTTGTTTACAAATTTATTTTAGTCCAAGAATTTTACTACAAAATTATAGTGAAACCTTTAAGCTTTTACACTTAGGAAGAAAAATTCCTATTTTTTAATGTTTATAATCTATTGCAAATTAGGCAATTTTGTTGAATTGTATCATACAGTATATTATAATCAATGGTTAGGGTTGACATTCCTTGCCAAATAAATAATTGAATCTCAAAAAAGTGATTCAATGGATGTTTCAAAATTGTATGATTTTTTTCCATAGAAAAATAATAATATTTGAAGGAATATATTTATTTTAAATTATAATATATTTTAAGATTTTTTGCCAATTGTGGTCACCATGTACCATGTATAGGTTTTCATCATGAATTGTGTATGTTGTCTTTTGAGTGGATAGTGAGGCAGAATTGCTCATTTCTTTGAAAACTAGACATTAAAAATGGAGTGGTACACGTGGCAGTCAACCATTAGTGGTTTAATTTTTCCAAAATTTTAAAAAAGAGTATAATAACCTTTTTTCTATTGGCTATGAGACTTCAAAGGGGTACACATGTGGATAGCAATTCTCTGAACAAAATACTTTATCAATAGTGCTAGTTCAATGACCCCCCCATATTTGTATTGTTCTAGAAACACTTTGGAGTGCAATCCATCTGGAATAAATGGGATTGTATGTATGTATTTGTAATTATATATAGCCCTCTTTTACATTCCCCATTAACGCATGTGGTTCACTAAATTACAAGGGTGTGACCTCTTGGGATGCAAAGGCGGACATTATGTTCAAGATGAAGATTTGCATTTACACTAGTAGAAAATCTGTCCGGTTTTGTTGTTTTGGTCGCGTTGATGATCAACAGATTTATGTTATTCAACAGAAATCTGTTGATCATCAACGCGACCAAAACAACAAAACCAGGAAGATTTTCTACTAGTGTTAGAGCTTTGATGTCCAAAAATTGAAGTTAAAAAGCACCACACTCCACATTAGAGTCAGTCTCTATTAATTAGTTTCTACTTTTCTTATTGTTCTAAATTGCATTTGGATTTTTATTCAACTTGTGTTTTGGGAGGACTTGACAACAAGGCATGATTAAATGCAATTGATTACATTGGTTTTTGTTTTTTTTAATTACTTTGGATGTAGGTCCCACTCTTGCAAAAAGAAGGGATCTAACAAAACTTACACTACTTGAAGTATTATTTCTAATTAGTGATGCTAAATATACTCCCTTGAAATACATATCAATTACATGTAAATAAATACTACAATGTTATTAGAATGACTCTGTTAGAGGCACTACACAAGTGGTCAAGGTTGACAAAAAATATTTAAAAACAAATTCCAAAATTTTAGAGATATAATTTTTTAAGAAAATTTGCATGAAGAAACAAGTTTTTTAAATTTTTAGACATTTGCCAAATTTAATTGATTATTTGGTGAAAAAATATTTTATCAATCTTCTAGTTTTTACATACATATTTTAAAGCTTTTAAAATTGTCAAAGATAATAATTGTCATATTTATAAATTTGATATTATATTTCATTCAAGAATATCTTAATTATAAAAAATAAAATCCAATCATTTTTGTTTGTCATGATTTTAAGAAATGATCTTACATCTCTATCAAGAAGTTTTACTATGACATTTAATGTGCATAAAAGCAATAAACTTGTGTATAATTATATGGTCATTTTTTGATAAGGTATGTTAGATTTTAAATAAATACTTAAAATAGGAACCTTTTCAAGATTTATTTTGCCATCTTAAAACATCTTGTATATTACATTGCATCTAAATTTGGTCCAATGTTTCACCTTTTTTTTATAGTAGGCTTTGCAAGTTTTGATATTTCAAAGAACATTAATAGTGGATATACTAAATCCTAAACCGTTGTTTTGAGATTTTCAAAAAATCATTGACAAATATTGAAAATTAATAATCTTTGTATTACATTAATTTTAGGTAGTTTAGGAATGTCAATATTGTCTTATTATTGGACTTTTTTTTTTATTATATGGAGATTTTATCCTCACAATTACATTAAATTCTTTAGAGTCGTTAAAATGTCAATGCAATAGCACTCTCAAAATTTTATAGAATAAAGAGAACTTTTTTATATGTTTGGATTTAATTTTTTATATTCAAACATGTAAAATAATAGACCTCAGGAAAAATTATTTTGAACAACTTCAAATTATAAAGTAAATTGTGATATATTAATAGTTTATTTAAATTTTTCCTATCTAGGAAAACTTTTATGATAGAATTTTTTTGGAAAGTGCTTGAAATTGAGATTCTTTAGGTGAGAATTATAATGAATTTTCAAATCTGTAATCAAGTGTAGACAATTTTTACAATTACAATTAAATTAGAAATTAATACGTTTAATATGAAAATAAAAGTTTTAAAGTTCAATATGTTTAAGATAATTTAATTTTAACAAGCTAAAATTTGATTCTATGGTTGGTTCATAATTTGTAGGTATACATGGCTTACTTTATTTCTGATGGTATTAAAGCTATATTATTTTTATAGTTGTTTTAAAAAACAATGTTTTCAACAAAGTGCACTAATGTTGGAGGAATCTTTGGAAGAAAGGTTGTTGACCAAACCATGTATTTGACCTTAGCTACATATGAGGTATTGAGGTACTTTCTGTTCTTGAAGTGTATTGTATGTTCCCTTTGATTTGACTTTCATTCTCCAAGAAAAGACAAAGAATGGCCTTTAGACATAGATATAATGAATAGATTTAGCAAATTTGTAAATTCTTATTGCATTTTTAGCCCAGGGGGGTCACTTAGAATTTTTTACCTGGCAACGTGCGGCATAATATAGAGAGGCATTAATTCAAAGCCTTAAAAAATTAGAAAAAACTTGCAAGTAATATACATAGTACAAATTACTCTACTGTCACTTACAAGTAAGATACAGGTGTGAATAATACGTCATTTTCAATTTTTTTTCCTAAGATAGGGTAGAAGGTATTGGTCTTATAGAATTTTTTATAATAGGATCAGTCTCGGGATCAGTACAGGGCAGTTTTAGGGACTACTGACCTGGTCTGGTCGGATGAAAACCGTCGTTTTTGGTCATTCGTCGCTCCTATCTTAAGCTCCAACGGTACTGGCCTCGGATTCTTCACTTAGGGTGCTCTGGGTTTAGTTCCCTAGGTTTTGGGAATTACTGTTGTCGCTGGCAGAAGGGAGCTCTAGGTTTAGGAACGGTGCTTGCATTCAATTGTGTTCTTGCTGTTGCCAGGGTGAAGGAGTTGAAAGAGGTATTGCCCTCAATGTTTAGGGTTCAATGTATCACTCATTGGCCGGCAATGCACATGCTATTCTTGAATTTTGTTCTCCTGCTTGTGGCGGCTTCTGGTCACGCTAAGAAGTAGGATTCGGGGGAGTGTAATTATGTGCAACATGCTGTTGAGGTCGATTTGCAAGGTCCCGACTTTAGGATAGGGTAAAATTTAGGGTTTCGGGTTCCCTACTATTTGCATTTAGTTTCTATCGCTACATGTCCGTGTTCCGGGGTTTAGGGTTTCCACTTGGTATTTACACAAAATTCGGCAGCCGGTGTTGGGGTTTAGGGGTTCTACTCAAGATTTAGTTAATTTAGCAGGCGGGTCAGGGTTTCCACTCGAGATTTAGACAAAGTTCGGCAACCGGTGTTTGAGCGCTTGGGATTTAGGGTTTACTGCCATGGCAGCACCAAGGGAGCACCACATCAAGCTATGGACATGCGAGGACAACGAGTCGGATGCAGAGTTTTTTGGCAAGGTAAAAGTCGGTGACGGCAAATCCTATGCGTCGCTGAGGGAGCGTTTGGAGGCTGCCAACGTACTGGACTGGGGGTTCGATGTCTTGGACGCTGAAGAGGGCTGCAAAATTCAAAAAAGGATTGAAGCCCTGAACGACATTGAGGAGGACGTCCACGTGATTCAAGCCACCATCGGTAACCCGCAGGCACCTAAGCGCCGACAAGTGGATGACGAAGTTCTTGCCGATGGAGAGCCTGTTTGCGAGCCCATGGCAGTGGAGATTTCTGCCGAGCCTTTGGCTTCGTCTCGTATCAGTGGCGACTGTGAAGGCAGCGAAAACACAGAGGTATTATGGCAATCCACGCTATTCTCCAGTGATCTGAAGGACCGATACGTGAAACAGGCACAGAAACTGAGAATGGACTTGAAAGATGTTTCTTTGGATGACAATGAGTGGGTGCTGAAATCTTGGGATCAAGATGGTTTAGGGATCGTGAAGTTGTTTTGCATGGAATGCCGCAAAGAATCTGGCAGTGACAGTGGTATCCATACGAATGCTGTTATTGCAAATTTGTTCTCTAACTTCAAAACTAGCCATCTTTCAAGTCACCAACACATACAAAATTGGTGCCGCAAGCACAACATCAATTTCTTTGACCACCCAGGTTCGGCAGCAGCCAAGGGAAAATCTATTCCGTTGTCTCCAGCAAAGCACAAGGAGTTCGTCCAGGAGGGTCTTGCGATAATGGAGAAAGTCAATTCTGAGCTCGCTGATGGGGTACTGCGCTTTACAGTGGTGGGGGTTGTAGACACACCAAATTGTAAAAGCTACTAGTTTAGGGTCAGATGTCCATATTGCCGTGAATTGATGAGCTTGTACCCTCCAAAGAAGAATTTGGACGCCAACTTGCGGAATCTCTTGGCTGGATCAAAATACAAGATGGCGGTGGATGAAGCCAGCTCCAACAATTCCAAATCAACCGCTTTGTTGACGGGAAGACACGAACGTCCCAGTCAATCATCAAGTACCAGCGCACAGTCAAACCAGCCAGACTTGCATTCGTGGTTTAGCGGCGCAATGACGGGAGCTGAAGGAGGTATGACTTCCAACTTGCCTATGAATGCTCATGACTTGAAGGGCTTATTGTGTTGGGGCTTCCGTGATTTGCATTGTAGATACGGTGGTCTTACGTATGTTGTGAGGGGTTTATTAGGAGATTCGTTGTCCGATGCTGCTTGGTTTAGCGAGCCACATCTTGCTGCCGAATTCACTGTAGATGGGAAGGAGGTTAGAATTATTGGCGCCTTTAGACATAGAGAATGTGTTCGGTTTTCTACTATCGGCAAAGGGTTCGCAAACCTCACTTGCTCTCTGTGTGTCTAGATCCCCCAGCTTAATGATTTCAAGAAGAGAGTGTTGAGAGAGGACTCTGCCATCGATAAAAGGGGCTGTAGGACTACTGCCGCTGGTACAAGAGTCGGGTACTTGACTGTACCGGAGCTTGTGTGTCATGGCAAGGATATGAGAAAACTATTAAGGTTAGAGAAATTACACCACTGGGATTCTAGAGCTAGAATTGTCCAGTTGAAAGTGAAACGACCCACTCTTAGGGAGATGGCGAAACTGTCATCGTCCGAGCACTTGCTCAAATTCTGCAATAATATTCTAAACGCTCATAGAACGGGTGCTTTCGGGGGTAGACCAGCTTTGTGGGACTTTATTAGAGACGTCGCACAAAATCTGAACCGTGACGGCCGTGGACATCGCTTCTCAGAAAACAGCAAATCCTTCGCTCAAGTGATGAAAGTATACGGCGGTAAGAGGATGTGCGACGTCTTCAGCCTAAATTACTGTGGACCGAACTATAGTACGATCAAGAGGGACCATAGAAAGGGGATTCAATTCGTGCCAGGTGAGCATTCGAAAATTTTTGCAGCTGTGGCTGATATTTACTCTAGGGCGAAATTAGCACATGGTATAACTGGCCCTGTTCTTGTCATATTAGTCGAAGATGAAACCAAAGTTCGTGGACGAGTTGCTTACGAACCTAAGTGGGACACTTTGGCTGGATTTTGTGGGCTGGCTTGTAATCATGTCTGTGTTTCTGTTTTCAAACCGGTTGTGGGATTTGGAGAAGAAGGGTACAACAAAATCATGGACTCCTTTCGAAACAGCAAGGTGGGAGGCTTTGCTAGAATGATAGTTGTGAATCCGTTGCATGAGAAATTGCCTCGACTTGTACTGGTGGCATGTTGTACGTGCAATTGTTTTGATTCTGCTTGGGTTTGTGCACAGTGGGGGAAGATTGACGGCTTGTGGGGTACAGACTGTTTGGCTGCTGTTGGCCCCATTGTTGGCCATTCTAGCGATGGTGACTCGCGGAGAAGGCAACTAATGTTATAAGATTACCGCAGTGTTGTGGGTCCCCGTTTGAGTGTGGGTTGGGAGGGTTGGCATCTCACGAGTTTGTTGGATGCATAGGGAAATGCTGTGGAACTTCATGACCAGGACTACATTCACAATGGAAAAAAACTTATTAACCCTCTTCTTTCAGCTGTGCGGGTGTTGCAATTGGGTGGGGATGTATGCACACATGAACATTTGGGATTCGTTTATAATCGTTTCACGGCAGATGAACATGGACTGAAGCAAGAGGACGTGGACCGCAGGGATAGGCAGAATTGGGCCTCGGTGCAAAGAATTTGTCAACTCAAGGTCCGCCAGTGCTTGAAACTTCTACGTGAGTCCCCCGATGTTCACAGGGAAAGATGCTTGGGGACTGAAACATACTTGCAAATCTGTGCGGACTATATTGACATGTTTTGCTTTGCTACTGCAGATTTAAGAGCTAGGCTTATATTAGCCTCAAAAGTTTCATTTTTTTTCGTTTGTGGAGACTATGGCTGAAGCGTGGTGATCATTCAGTTTTTGGCAATTCAAAGCAGATAGTGGAAGCGCAACACTTTGTTAGTAAACAATGCTTCATTGATATTCAACTCTCGTATAGTTTTGTTGTACTACTAATTTGCCATTTTAGAGACCGATATGCACACCTCCCTGTGCCACTTCACTTGACCGGTAGTGATTCCTGCGAAATCTTTTTTTCCAAGATAGGAGGGATGAATGGCCAAGAACGAGCGTATGACTTCCATGAGTTGGTGAACACGTCCAATACCCTCAATCAATTGTCTACCATAGAGTACGGAGAGAACGGCCTCAAATTCATTAAGGTACACAACAAAATGGAAAACATATGGGAAAAATTGCATCCGCTAGAAGAAGGGCAGCTTCCGTGCAACCTGGGCGACTACAGTCAGATTCCATCCAACACAGAAGTGGTGCAGGCATTGCAAGAAGGCTTTGTACTGGCGCAACGTACTTTGCGAGGGCTCAACATGGCACCGATAGTGCATGCAACAGCTGCCAACAAACTTTGGTTCATGAAGCCGTGGATATTGGAAAAGGAGGACTTGGAGTCCATGGCTTACAGTCCGGCAGCAAAACCTGTGAGTGGCGAAGATGGAGATGCTGAAGTTATGCGGGAGACCCTCGTGGCGTCGTCCTCAACCGAACTAGGAGATGCACCTGCAGCTATCGAGGACTTGGAAGATGAGATTGTCTGCGACGGTTTAGATGAACAGAGAGTTGTGGAGGACGAAACAAGAGATGCCCTCTCTGACATGTTGAATTCTCGAGAGAACCAGGTCTCTACACAAGTTGCTCCAACAAAAGTGCTTCCAATTGTGGAATATGGGGGCCATACAATCTTCAAGTCTACTTTGGTGTCGCAGATGAACGGGAATCCTTTTTTGTCGAAGGACCGCTTGACAAGAGTGAAACACTCCATGTACTTTAATAACCATGATGATTACATGTCGGCAACTAATTCCTCTAACACTTGCCTTCTCGATTTAGGATCAGATTGTGGGATTTACTTCGTGCAGCGTTCTAGCACCGCAAGGGCATCCACAGTCAAGGCTGTAGCAAAAAGAAAAAGAGGTCGTGCCAGTGCAGCTTCGAAGAGCGGGGTTCCAAGCAGCATATTGAGTGGCTCAGACGAAGGGTCTTGGTGGATTGGGCGGGTCCAGAAGATGCGGCGAAAAGTGGGGACGCAGTGGGGTCTGCTTCGACATCCTGTTGATTTGCTGAACCGGACCACAGCAACAACTCGGAAGAACTCTAACCCTTGTCCAATCCAAGTTATGCTGCAATATTTTAGTAAAGCGACTGGTTTGAACAAATTCAAGTATGATCACAGTGACACAAAGTGGGTTGACATAGAGTCTATTATAACTACGGTGACTCTATCATTCAATCCAATAAATTCTATTTACACTGTCAATTCGGAAGATGCTGATGCCTTGAATAAGTTTGTAGGGGACCGACGTTGATGCTCCTGTCAAGAACTATGCGCTTGCAGTACTATAGTTTTGTATGAAGCAGATCCCTGCTGGTCGCTGCACACATTCTGGCGTTGGAATTCACATGGTCGCTGGACAGGTTCTGGCGTTGGAATTCAAAGCTCCGTTGTTTTCAACCTTTTATTTCTAGTTCTAATTTTCATTGTTTCCTTGGGTAAATTTCAGAACACCTTCGGTATTTATTTTGGCTGCCTAAACAGTCTCTTTGTGGTTTTAACATTTGTGAAATGTATGTGCCCACAATATTTTCAGCTCTTAATTTTAAAGTGTTTACTTGCTGAAATTGTGTAAACTACAATTTAATGCAGGTAGTCTTTTCGTTGCTGATTCAGCAGGATTGCGTGATTTTTTCAACTTTTGTTGACTTTCCGAGATTTGGTTCCAGTACCGTATGGCCTAGAAATCTCTTGCTGATTGGAGTTAGTTAATTAATATGAGGTCCTTAAGTATGATTTTTTCAATTTTTCCACACAAGTGGGTGGTCATTTCCTCATTGTTTCATTTGTGGTTTTAGACAATTGTCATGATTCTCTCATGATTCACATTACTAAATCATGAGTGGTTGGATTTCTGTGGCACAAGGTAGGGGCCATTTCTGAATCCATGAAGCTTAGTTTGTTAATTTGACTAGGAAATAATTATATTTAGGAATTAATTTGCACAAGGTAGTGCTCATTTCTACATCCTATGAGCTGTGTTTGATCATTTCGTCAAGAGATCATGATGCACACTGGAATTGTTTCACACATGTGGGTGCCCATTTCTGGACTGCCTAAAACCTTATAATTTGAGCAAGTTAATTCGCACAAGGTAGTGGTCATTTCTTCAACCCAAGCTTCAACCTATCTGATGTGTTTGATTAGTGAGCCCATGAGATCATGATGCACACTAGAATTGTTTCACACATGTATTCCAACATTTCAGGACTCCATTTCACCGTGGCTTATTATCTGAGCAGGGCCATGATTTAGATTCAAAATTCAGCACAAGTGGGGGGATGATTTTGGTGATCAAGAAGGGCTACTTCCGGTCGTTCAACATTGAAGCTCATGATTTTGAAGAATTCCCTCACACTAGGTAGTTTCTAAACCGTCCTTCATCCCCTTGTGCTGGATAATTGATAGATCTCTGTGTTTCCAGGCAGTCGGTTTCATCCTCAGTTTTAATTTTGGAGATGAGTTGGAGTGTTCCTTTGTCAACACTCCCCACGTACATGGTTCTCAAGGCTTGCAAAGCCCAGTGTGCAGGTAATAGCCTCCGAAGTTGTGCCTTTAAAAGCCAGGCGTTGCTGCAGTGAATTCAATCGTTGTGTCTTCTTTGCCTTCCGGTGATCTAGTTCGCTTGTCAGCACCCCTTCGCAATTCCCGAGTGGTCTGCGTCTGAATTTCGTGGCTTGTCTTCTCCTTTGTCTGTATTAGTGGCGCTTGGGGCAGGATTTACTTTGTCATTTGTTGGTGTTGCTTGTTCTTGCTGTGCAGGCCCCTCCCATCCGTTTTGCTTTCCCTTTTCGGTTCTAGATGCTGCTGTAGCATCTTCCTGTGAGTCGTAGTTTCTTGTGTACTTGCCGTCCTCCATCATGTCTGTCTCCCCCGCTGTTTTCTGGGACCGCTCTCTGCGCCAAGTTTTTCCCTCACGTACGATGGGTTCTGATGGGCGTTACGCTGGTGCTGGCTGGGGTGATCACATTGAATTTGATGGGCGATACGATGGTGCTAGCTGGGGGGACCGCATTGAGTCTGTCTCGACTGACCACATGATTCCGTGCATGGTGCAGGGTTTGGGAGCGCCGGTGGATCCCTGGGACAACGTTGGAGCTTTCTCTGAAGGCCGCGCCAGCAGAGTGCGCTCAATCCCGGCAGCAGCAGTGGTCAACAAAGAGTGGCAAGGTATGGTGCAAACAACGATCAAGTACTCCGCCTTGAAGCTCGCCCAGTTTGAGCTGGAGCAAGTTTCCCGCACAAGACGAATTGATGGAGATTCGTATGTCTTGGAGCAGTTCGACCGCAACTTTGGAGTCTTTTCAAAGTCTTGGCAGGTGATGAGTCCAATCTCAGATCACCTCCGCACTTCTTCACTTTCAGATCTCAACGCAGCTGATTTACAGCAACTCCGGGACATCTTGAGCAGAGGTTGGGAGCCCACGGAGGTTTTTTTAGCACCAGGACCACATTGGCAGAGCTTCTCCCGACTTTGGGTGACCCCTGAAGCGCGTAGGTGATACGGTTTGGCAGTTTTTTGTAGCATTCTAGTACATTTCCCCCCCTAGCTGTTGATGTAGTCAATTCAGTATTTTTGGATGCTAATTTACTTACGCAGCAGGTGCTACTTAGACCTTAGTGCTTTGTAATCAGAATTGTGTTAAATGAACACAGAATAGGCTATTTACCGGCTCATGCATTTTCGTATTATTCTTGTGTTTTTGGCATCCCTATTTCAAATGAACTGTCCAAATTTGCATTGCCATTTTTCATTTTAGCATCGCTCGTATCTGCATTGTGGGACCGGTGGGTGAGTTTCCGGATTCCATTCTAGTTTTATGAATGATGTTGATGGCTGCTCTTTTCTGTGAATGTTGGTTATTTCTTTTGTTTCCAATTTTTTTTGGCTTTGCTTCATTGCTAGATTGATCTGATATAGTGGGCTAATGGTGGTTCTACTTCAAAGCATAATTTTTTCAGGTTCGAAGCACAGGACGGAGTATGTAGAAGTTGGGGGAGGTTAAGCATTTCAGATCTCATTTTGTGGAACCACGTTTCAGTCTTTCGTACATGGGGTTTTTTTTGGCTTCCAATTTTTTTTGGCTTCGCTGAACTTGGCATTTCTTTCTTGCTGGGTGTAGTTCTCTATGGCAATAATAATTTTATTTTGTGGAATGATGTTCAAGTCATTCCTACATGGGTTTTTCTTTGGATTCCAATTTTTTTTTGGCTTCGCTAAACTTGGTAGTTTCTTCTATGTGGATGGAGATATTTGTGTCATTTCAAAATTTATTATGTGGATCCATAGTTAAATCTTTAGTACAAGGTATTGCTTTGTGGTTCCATTTTTTTATTGGCTTCCTGAACTTGGCAGTTCTTTCTCACTGGATGCACTTGTTTGTGGCATTTCTGGGTTTTTCTTCATGAACCCACATTTAAGTCTTTGCTACATGGTTTTTTCCTTGGGTTCCATTTTTTTTGGGCTTTGTTGAACTTGGCAGGGACGCAGTGCTGTGAGTGCAGTTGTTTGGGTTTCATCTAGTCCTTGGAGTTACTGCTGACGTATTTGTAAATTGAAGTCGATGTTGAAATTGCTTCAATTGTTAGTATGATTCAAATGCACAGCAATTTACACTTAGCTTTTCTGCACTGTTCAATTATACTTTAGGGTTAGCTTCAACCATGTTCTGGAATTTTAGAATTTATGTGAGTAGTGAGAGCAAGCATGTGTATGACGTGAATGTTGTGTTTTCAGCTCACCGATACTTCCATGTCTTGCTTATTTGGGTTTACGTCTTTTTCACTTAAGTTTTATTATTTGTAAAAAAATAAGGGTGTTCAAAATTGACCTACTCTAAAATTCTAAGTAATTGTAGGGAGGCATAAAACACCCAAAATGTGAAAATTAGGTAATAATAGGGAGCATTTAATTGTTCCTAGTCAACTAAATACCCCCCCAAATTAAAAACCCAGTCGCACGTGATCCACAAACTCCATATAGAGTGACCCCCCCAAGATTTTTAGTAAAATACTAGTCCTATTGTGGTAATGAACTATAATATTATAATATAAAATAGTTTATTTATGATATTAATATATTGTCACATAATGAACTATGAAATAGAACTTTTATTTTTCATAGAATTAGATAATTTGCATTATAATTATATTAATCAGATATTTGCAATTTGCACAAAATCCCAATACATTCATTTTACTTGTACTTATAGCATTTCAAAAAAGTTAAAGGACTCCATTGGTCTTCCAAATCCTTTTGAATTTAAAGATAAAAGATAAAGATTTTTTCCCTGTCCATTTGTGATTTGTAAATTCATGACCAGAAATATTCCTCAAACTTGCCATTTTATATCTTTTGGATAAAGTAAACTTCACCTCCTTTATTATTTTGATTTTATTGCTAAACAATATACCATCATCAAGAGAGAAAGTTAGCCATATAAATAAAAAATTTAAAAGATTTATTAGCCATTGTCCTTGATGATTATCAACAAATCCTAATTCCAAAAAGCACAAGCTAATATTTTCATTCAACAATCTTCATGACTATTTAAATCATAAATTAACTTTAAAGTACAAAAATCAAACGTTGTCTCTTTTTGTGATTAAATCCTTTTGGTTACATCCAATATACTGATTTTAATTAAATCCATATTTTTAAAAATGTACACTTTACATCCATTTGTTGAGTCTCCAAACGGTATAATGGCACTATGAGGATGTTTTTTACTTTTATTTTTTACTATTGTAAAAAATATCCTCATAGTGCCATCTTCACTACCAATGAAAATAGTCTTAGTATAATCTTCACTTTCTATTTGATTATAGCCTTGAGTCCCCAAATTTTACTTTATATTAATCTAGTGATCCATCTATTGCCTTTTTTTATTTTTATGAACCATTTACAAAGAAATATTTGTCTACCTTTAGGATTTATATATTTTTTCTTGAGAAGGGCACTTGTGGAAATATCACTCAAGCAACTAGGAGAAAAAATCCATTATGTGATGGAAAATAATCGGAGCTAAAAATCGTAAGCTTCTTAGTTTTATTATATGGCTTCAAGACAACAATGCTAGCATGTGAGCTAGCATGGTTGTCTTCAAATAGAATTGCAAACCTACAAGCCTTGAACATATGTATAAATAAATACTCTACCACCACTGAAGGTATTTAATATAGTATAAACACTTATAATATAGGTATTTATAACATAGATATTCTATTATTATGGAAGTTTTTAATAATATAGACACCTATAATATAGATGTATAGACTCCTATATTCATGTGCTGATGATTCTAGGATCACAAAAGAACAACCATGACTTCAAGAATATGACTAAAAAGGATATAACTAGTTGATAGATTCTAATGGAGTGGTTGTAGCAAGTAGTATATTAGAAATAATTGAAGGTAAGACAAATAAACATGGTTGACTAACAACCAAAGCATAGGATTTGATGGTGCTAACGGTGCAAAGTTAGGAGGCAAAATTAAGGAATCTTAAACACAAAGAATTAAGTTTAAAATGAATGCCAAATTGAATCTACGAATGTGGGCTTGAACTCTTGGATTTGCACTTCTACTCTATCACCTCCACCTTTATGGCTTCCATTGTTGCATTTTTAACACTCACATGATAGTATTAGCTCTATGCTATAAAAAATTCGTAGAGATGTTTCTTGTTGAGTTTTTGTTTTTTCATTTGAAATTGGATAGCTATTTAAAGAATTTTCCATCCTTTTGGTTTTCTAATACTTCAAGCTAGCTACATAATTCATCATTAATAGTGAAATTTTATATATTTCAAAATGGAAGGGGAGAATCTACATTTTGAGAATCTTCAAAAATTGAAAACCTTTTTTTGTTGCTCTCTCCTTGAGGCTTCCTTGCTTCTTTCCTTTTTTAATGCAGTAAAGGGATATCAGAAAACCACTCTAAATTCTCATTCTTGACATGCTAAACGTGATAACTAGATTTCAATCTTCTGCTTCAAATTCCAAATCCTAACACCTACTACTAATCATTATGAACCTCATTTTGATCATTCTCTCCATCATGAGCTTAGTACAAACCTTCACCATAATCTTCAATGGCTCTATTAAGATCTTCTTTAACTTCATTATCATTCATATTCTTATAATGTCCGGAAGCTACCATTATCACCAACTGCTACCATTAGGAAAAAAATGAGCCCTCAAAGGGGCTGCTTCCCTTTAAAAAATTCCTTTCAATGAAACTCACAGCCCCTTTGAGGGAAAATGGCTACTATTCATCATCAATGATGAATAGTGGCCACAATAAAAAAACATTTAAATATTTAAAATATTTTTAAAAAAAAAAATAGTAATAATTTTTATAAATTAAAAATAATAATATTAATAATAATAATTCAAAAATCGCAATCTAACATGGCACCACACATGCGAGATCAAATCTAAATTTTTTGTAATCTTGTATTTATTTTAATATTTAATTTTTTAAATATTTTAAATATTATTTTAATAATTTAATTGAACTGTCTAGCGCTATTCAGGCCCTGCAGTTAGTTGGCCGAAGAAGAAGAAGAAAAAAAAAATTATTTTCTTATTTTTTTGGCTTTTTTTTTTCCGGCCAGCATTCCCAACTGTTCCCTTACTGTCTGAAACTCACAACCCCTTTTAGGGCTCATTTTTTTCCTAATGATTTTTTTCCCCAACTACATTTTCATTGGCCAACTTATTTGCTTCACTTGCATTAGTAGAGATAAATCAATTAATGTAAAGTTCCTAAAGAAAATCTCAAAACTCTCATTTTGATCCATGGTCACATTTTCTATAATATCTACTACATTGTTCATGAAAATTTGTTTTGTAATTGGATCATATGATTTGCATCCCTTGGATTTGTGATTGTATCTATCTAAGATGTATTTTTTGGTCTTCATTTCCAATTTCTTCTTCTTTTCATCTCAAATTTTGGCAAATCTTATGTACATATGTTTAAGGTTGTATATAGTACTGAGATTTTCTTTTAATTGTTCTTATTTGTTGTGGATTGATAACTAATTGATTAGTGGTTGATGTTAGAATTAAGGGAGGTTAGGATTAGCCGGCAAGCCAGCCTTCTAGGATTGTGGTTGACTACTTAGAGTCAAGGGTTGGTGCCTTGTGTCTTTTTTGGTTCTAGATGGGTTTGAGGTGTGGAATGCACTTGGGGTACTAAGTTGTACATTTATTGGCGAGGTATTATTGAAAAAAGCGTTAATGTGAGGAGTTTGGATTTGTATTTTGATAAAATGTTGAATCACAGAAAAATTTGGATCTCGATTTTTGAATAGTTGACATACTATGATACCAATTTTTAGATTTAAATTTATTATAAGTATTATGGATAAAGAGATATGAGGCTTCAATGTGGAGGTGTTTCAAATCTGAGGCAACCATTCAAGAAGGGTGTATTTGGGAGCTTCAATATTCATTAGAGAAAATCTAGGCCCTATAGAGTTTTTTTTTGTTGCGGTGCAATAACAGTAAAATTAGAGAGAGAGAGAGAGAGAGAGAGAGAGAGAAAGAGAGAGAGGAAAAAAATTAATTTCAAAAAATTAACTGCTAATCCGATGGGGCATACAAGCTAACACAAATTGGCAAGATTCTCGATGATAAGATTTTGGCTAATTTTTTCTCCATTTGCACATTTGCATGCCGTCAAACGGCCCTCCAAAGGGCTAAAATTTTTCTCTAATGTATTGAATTTTTGTGATATGGCTATAAAGATTGGAGAATATTTTTTTAACTTATCTACTATAATGCACAAAAAAATTGACTATAATGGATATGGAGCCTACTAGTTATAATGCACAAAGTACAAACAGGGCGAAGAGGCCATGACTTGGTAAAAAGTTAATAGCTGGAAAATGTTCACCAAAGTTGGACAATATTTTAGATTGGGATGAAAATTGATGTGAGAGTATTTGACAAGATAATATACATTGCAGTAGAATTTCAAGAAATTTGGATAGAATGCCCATCATTTGTAGTAGGTCACAATTAGTTGGGCAATTTCTATGTTAATTTGGAAAGGATTACAAAGTCGGTAATAGAAAAATGTCTACCAAGGTTGGGAAACTATTTTAGATTTGGACAAAATTAATATTTAAGTACTTGACAAGATGATCTACATTGTGCCAAAGTTTCAAAACATTTGAAATGAGTGTCCATCATTTATGCTAGGTCAAAGCTAGCTATGGCAATTTCTAATTTATCATTAGAATTATAGAATAGGAATTTGGAAAAGGGGGATTTAGGAATAGATTTAGGAATATTTAGGGGAGATAAGGGTAAAAAAGATTATACTCAAAGCACTTCTACAACAAAGGCTTCATGCAGTATCCCGTACCTATTTACAAAGTTTGTGACACCATGCAACCTCTATTAATGTGCCATTTTTTGTTTTGACTTCTTCATTTCATTGAGGCATATAGTACATAAAAGTGCATATTGACAAATAAATCCAATTTCCTTACAAAACCTTTAAAGGCCATTAGAAATATATTAATCTCTAGTTCTCTAAGATCAAATCTCAAAATTTTAATAAATTTCTAATTTGATTTTCAACCCTAACCTCAAAATCTTGAGTTACTCAA
Source organism: Pseudisothecium myosuroides (assembly GCA_951799445.1). Taxonomy (NCBI): domain Eukaryota; kingdom Viridiplantae; phylum Streptophyta; class Bryopsida; order Hypnales; family Lembophyllaceae; genus Pseudisothecium; species Pseudisothecium myosuroides. The sequence continues at coordinate 15,898,573 of OX637289.1, forward strand.
ATGTTTTTAATTATGATTCTAGAAAACCAATAGGAGGTAATTGAGATAAATCATCAAAAATATAATTGAAAATCTTAACTTTTAAATGAAAAAACTATTCAAATTAGAGTGAGCAATCTTTAATAATTGTGTTGACACAAGTTGTGCTTGATTGATAAGAAATTTATTTTTAAATTGTTGGCCATGTAAATATAGTTTAGGCATAAGAAATTCTTTCAAATCATTAGCAATAAAATCATTATTTTTTCCATGTCTATCAGATAGTTATAGTTTCCATGTCTATCAGATAGTCTATCAGAAACAATTTTTTGTATAAAATTTGAATATTGAGTGGATGATTGTAAAGTCAAACTTAAACCTTTTCATCCTTTTGATTTTCAATAATCTTCAAAGGCCATTTATGTCTTTAAAATGTGTAAGTCTTTTAATTTATCATTGTTGTCTTCAACTTAAATGTCTTTGCTCAAATTGAGTCCAAAATCAGCCTTTCAAAATTCTTTGACTGACAAAACATTCCTTGCTTTGACAATCAAAGAACCTTGTTGATTTTCTTAAATTATCCATTTCAAAGCAATATTGGAATAGTTCCAATTTCCTTGATCTTTCACTTGCAATCATCACCAACAATTTTTTTTCTAGATAACACCTTGAAATTAATCAGTCAATTTATATGAAAAGTAACATGACTTGTAGCTTTAGAATCCAAATACAAAATTGCAACATCTTCTTATATTGGTATCTACCTAGTATCAATCACCAATAAAAAAAGGCTATTTAATTTTTTTACTTGAAATCAAGGTTATTTTCTTAAATGACTTGTTTTTTTTCAATGATTTTTTTTTCTTTCCTAATTCGTCCTTTATTTCCTTTTTGATCTTCACTATATTTTTAGAAAAAATTTCTTGAGCTTTAAAATTTGATAAAATGATATAGTAATTTAACTTTGACTCATTCACCCTCAGTATCCAATATTCTTTGTTGGTTTGATTTTAGACATAATTTTTATTTCAAAAATAGACTACAGTATTATAGGCAAGTGAAAGTGATCAATGTAAAAATATGCCCATTTAAAAAATCCAAAAGTTTATATTTCATGAGTAAAAAGTGATATCTTGAAATATAAATTTATATATATAAAAAAAAATCAATGTGAAATATCTTCTAGAGTATAATACATCTGAATTTGATTCAATGATATAATTTTTGCAATAAGTGGTAAGTCTTATGAGTTTTACCCATTTAAACTATGCAGTGTGAATCCTTCTTATTAGAATGCATCTCAGATTTTACTACACCCAAAAACAATTAAGATCAACTTTTGACTAGTAGTAATATTATTATAATACAAAATTTAAGAATATTTTACGCAAAATTTACTAATAGAAACATTAATGTTTGTTTCAAGAAAAACACTCAAGTGAATTATAATGATTGGAATTTAAATCTATGAAAATTCCTAATTCAAAAAATATTTCTAAATAAAAAAAAATTATAATTCTATGAAAAAGTTCAAATCTAAAAAGTGTTTCAAATTTATGAAAAATTTGTAATTCTATTGAATTTTCAAATTTATAAAATCCAAATGCCTCAATAATAAACTATCATTTCAAATATTATATATAATAGCAATTTTTTCGCTTTTGTTAAAAGAAAAGCCTGAATAAACCTAACCTTGCCATACAAAATTGTGAAAAATTTGAATTAACAAAAATCCAAAGGAAAATAAGTGTGTAAACTTCCATTCTATTAAATTTTAATTTACATATTCAACACACTAGATTTTGGTATGGACAAAAATTTAAAGTCAAATGAAACCTTGCAAAGAGTATATTTTTGGTATATGCTTCTTGGCAAATAGTCTTTTAAATGATTTTTGCAAGAAAATCTGATTATGAAAAAACAAGATTATAATTATGTATTCAAAATTTTGTGTAACATGTCTATTACTTATCGTGATTTTGTAATGTTAAGAATCATCAGAGATGACCCTAAAACACACTAGATATTGGGGGAAGAATCAAATTGCAATGCCATTTATAAATATTGAACATAGAATAGATTTTGAGATATTATAAGTTGATTGTAGATATTCATATTATGTCCTTTAACTTCATATCTTTTTATGACCATTATTTTATTTTATTTTTGAAACAAAATTAAGGAACCAACCCATTGCTGAGTTGTTTAAAGTATAACATTGCAACTAAAGCCCAATGCTTATCTAGGAGGCAACGGGGAAAAGTCCCCCATAATTTTAGAATTGACAGGTGAAAAGAGGATTAAAAGACTTCAATCTCTTTCAAAAAATTTCCTTTTGTAATGAAGTATTATAAACTCTCAACCCATAGGCAATATTATTGTGTTTTCTATTCCTAAGTGATCTATAACACATCTAGTTTAAAAACTCAAGGTCACATTTCAAAAAAAATTGATAATAACTATCAAAGCTTTTGCATTTTGTTCAATTCACACATTAAGAAGCTCAAAAAAGGCCTAGGGCATTTAGGGGTCAATTTTGGAACAGTGTAAGATCTAAAAAATGTTTGATGAATGACTTTCAACAATACTAATGTATAAGCATGAAAATGCGAGCATGTGAGCCTTAAGCATATGTATAAGCATTAGAGGAGATTTGGGCTTCTAAGAGCCCGTGAGTTCCCAGACTGTGGGAACTCTGCAGGACTGCTGCGACGCTGCCGCATGGCTAGTCTGACGTGGTCAAGCGACTACCACGTCATTTTTTTTAAAAAAATTTAAAAATAAAAATAAATTTAGTATTATTTTAGCATTTTAATAAAAAAAAAATTATTTATTAATTTTTTTTTCTGACAGCAGGGGCTGATTCCTAGCATTGGGAACAGCCCTGAAACGGTCTTCCAGAGGCTCAGATCTCCTCTAATGTAAATATCCTACAACCATTGTAGGTGCTTATAATATAAACACCTATAATATAGATATCTACAACTCAACTACACTATAATCATGGAAGGTTTCTATAATATAGACACATGTAGCATAGGAGTATAGTCTTCTAGGCTGATGGGCTCACGCTCCCAAGCTCACATAATAGCACCCCTCACTACTTTGGTGCATGACAAGGTTCGTCCTTTTAGAGTTCATTCTTCTAGTACCAACTTCTTGAGAACAATGGTTGGACGCGAGTCCACCTACTTTGAAGTTTTTTTGCATATCGATGTGTTTAAAATTTTAGGCTATCACCGTATGAAGCAAAATTACTCTATGCAGTATAAAAAAATTAATTGTGGAAAATACCAATGGTCAAACTTGTAGATTATAACAACCTTATGTAATTGGATTCTTTTCAAGTAAAAAAAATGGTACATCTTTTTTGGAATAGTATTTATTAAAAGATAAAGAATTTGATTTTTCTAGAACAAAAACTTGGAGTAGAATTTAGAGCAAATATGTTTTTTTAGATTTTTGAAAATGGAACTAGAGAACATCTCTCAAAAAACTATACATCTTCAAATACGAGCATATCAAATAGCCAAAATCAAACCAACTAGATTAAAAAAACTATTCAAAAACATGTACAAGCCATTTCTTTAAATCCAATGGTATGTGTTATTGATATAATGTTTGCAACATCTTTACAAATTTTATGAAATCATTTTAGTTCTATTATACATCATTGAGATTTTAGGTGCACCAATGCAAGTTCAAAAGTAGTGAAGACGATATTAAACCACTCTTCATCTAATCAAACTATAGTTTTCTAACTATTTTAAGTTGTTAGTAAAGTGAATTTCTTCCACACCCATTTTACTGACGTCACAAGAAATTATTCTAAAATGTTATACAATCCTTCTTTGCACAAGATTTTTTTCTAATTTAATTTTTTAAGGTCAAATTCTAACTTCTTTAAGGACTAGGGAATAGTTCAAATTTCCAAAATTGTGGAAATGTATCAGAAAATGCATTTTATAATATGATTTAATCTTTAAAGTCCCAAGGTCCCTTTTCCATAAAAAGAACACTCAAAAATGCTATTTCTTTTGCAAAGAGAAAAAAACTTTAAAATTGTTTTTTTGGTATATTTAATTGCAGGAGCTTGCACTACACTAGTGTAAAATTTATGGGACAAATTTCAATAACTTTGTCCATGCAGTTTAATTTGCAAGTTTTTTTGCACTTTACTTGATTAGATTTTTTCACTTTGAATCTTCTTAGTTAAAATATTTGTATTGCTGATTTTAAATTTTGAATTTTAGTTGTTGAAGAATTGATTTGAGAGTCTAGGATTTTTTTTTTAAAAACAACTTAATTTTCATTTGTTAAAATATTATTAAATAGAAGTAGATTCAAAACTGAAATAAAAATTAAACCATTAATGACTCAAAGCTGGAATTAAAATACACTAATTTTAACAATGAGATTGTTTTAGCATGAAAATATAACCTTCTAGAAAAAAAATTGAATTAAAAAAAATGAATTAAAAAATAAATTCTATAAGTAATTTTTTCAAGATAATGCTTTGATTGTCCAAAAAACAAGATTGTCCATAATTTTCACATCATTAATCTAAATGGAATAAATCAAAGCTTTCCATTTAGATAAAATACAATGTATGAGAATAAAAATTTAAAAAAATATATATTTTAAGTTTATGTGGGGTTCTTTTTTCTTTTATTTGGGCTTGCTATGGCATAACTTTTGCTCGCAATCAACGATTAACCTCTAAAAGACCAAAGTCCCATTGGGGACATTTGGGATTTTGGGTAAGCTCGTGTGACCTCCAATTTTGACCTGATTTTTTTAAACTTTTTTTGAAGATAGGGATTCACATTAGCTTTCTACAAATAGAAGTCTTTTTCCAATCAATTACGCCACCCTAAGTCAAAAAAGCGGATTACCGAGCAAAAATATAAATAAAAATTGAACTGAATTTTTAATTTTTAATTTTTTTTTCTCAAAGATTATGTTTTGTCTACATTTGAAGCTTCTGATTCATTTTATTTGGACTAATATTGAGAAAGTTATGAACAATCTTGTTTTGGAGACAATCTAAGCATCTTAAAAAAAAACAATTTATATAATTCATTTTTGATTGCAATTTTCAAATTTTTTCAAATTCTTTTTGATAGGATAATTTTGTTTGCAAGAACAATCTCACCATTGGAATTACGGTGTTTCAATTCCATCTCAGAGCTATCAACAATTTAGTGTTTCAATCAATTCTAGACCTACTTCTACTTCATAATTTTTTAATGAATGAAAATCAATTTCAAATGTTTTTTCTGAAATTTTTTCCTCGACTCTCAACTCAAATGTTCAACATAAATTTTATTAAATTTGTACTCCTTAGTGCAAAAAGTTTCCACAAATGGCGATCAAAGTCATATGAAATTGCAGACCAATACTTAAAATTTGTTTTTCCAACTTTGAATGCTAACAACTTCATAAAAATTTTACCACATGATTTGAGATAAGTGAAGTACAAGATAGATCCTAGGTTAGATTCTAAAAAAATGTTTTTTGGTTTTTTGAGTGATTGCAGTAGAAATGGCAATTTTCAATGGTTTTGGAGCCAGAAAATGGCTTGGGCATTTAGGGGTTAAAATAATTATTATATTTTTGAAAAGCTAAACAATGTATTTTTTATATTTACAAAAAAAAACTAAAAAAGTCATGACAAATATTAAGACTATAGGAGCCTCCCAAAATCCATTTTGTTCCTAAAAAAATCATGATAAATATTGAGACTTTAGGGATTAAAAATTATTTTCAAGGAAAAATTGAAAAATATATTTCGCATAGATCATATCCATATGGTTAGATCAATTTTTGCACTAATTAATATTTTTCAATAAAATTTGAATTTAGAAATTAAAAATTCTTTCTAAAATATTTTATAGATTAAATATTTGTAATTTTCACAAGATTTTTTTTTTTGGTTCAAGATTTTAATTTTTAATTATGGTATTTTTTAAATTATTAAAGTCATTTATGAAGGATAACTTTTTGAATTGGAAAAAATAGTTTTTGACATCAAACATATCCATATTCTTTGAATTATAGAAGATTTACAAGAAAAAAATGAGCAAATCTATACTATACAAATGTAAGCTCAACCTAAGAGAAGAATCTACAAATAATTAGATGGATGAAAAAAACATAGGTTTTGTGTACTTAGGATGCATTTGAATTCATCCATTGTTCAAAATTTGAACATTTGATCCTTTAGAGGTTCAACATAAAATTTACAAAAGTAGTCTACTAGAATGCTTGATTTAGTGTTATTCTTCTCATATTTCATACAAAATGAGGTAAGACTTTGGACCCAAGTTGGGTTTTAAATTTTGCTTGACCCAACTTGAGCTCCGAGGGTGATTGCAAGAAACACTTGCCAATTTTGTTGCGCTTTACAATAATCATGCCTTTTGTTTTTGGAGTACTTTAAAATTATAAAAACAATTTTAAAAAAAAATGTGGCCAATGTATATACCTATAAGATGAAGGTAACCAACGAAGGAAGTTCCACTTCTTTGATGCAAAAACTTCCAAACAGTGTAGCATATATAGGCATTTCTGAGTGCATTGCATCTTAGGACGTAAGGTGAAAATCCAAATCTTGCTTTTCAACTCACTACCAATGAAATTTTGAAAATTTGGTCAGACTTTGGATGTAGTGTGAACTGACTATAAGGATTTTAAAGTGGTCATATATTGGTTTGGATGAATCAACCCATACTTAGTGATCCATCAAGATTCCAAAGTAAAAAATCCATCCTCTATTTTGGTAGGTGGCTAATTTTGTAATACATAACCTCTCCTAGATAATAGGAGTTTACTAACTCCAAATATAAATTCACAGTAAATAACAAATAAAAAAACAACTACAGGTTTAATTAAATCGAACAATTTATCCTATAAAAATGCTTCTAATCTAAAATGTTCATTAAGGACGCTTCTAGTTGTCTAAAAGGTCTAATAAGCCAGATGTTTCTAATCTAAAAGGTCCAATGGATAATTTGGTATTATCAATGAATCCACCTATTGGTCCAATACTCAAAATATTTTAGTGACTTCTTTGGTCATGGGAGTTGCAGCGTCCTTCCAGAGTTAATCCTTAAAATATATTTTATGATAGGCCTTAGTCAAACTTCATTGGATTTCTTCATTAAAATATAAATTTCAAAAAATTGATATTTTTTACATGCAGTAATATATGTCTAAATTTTATTTATTTTTAATAATTAAAAACATCAAATCAAATTTTATATGATTTTATACAAATTTTTTTTGGGAAAAACCATAGTACTTACAAAAACTCTTAAAATAATATGAATTATTTTTAAGAAATGAAAATAATAGTAATAAGCATTATGGTATAATTGATGCACTCTTTGAGCTCACACTAAGAGAAATTTGATAGAAAAGTTCAAAAGTGGTGTATTTTGAGCTTTTGGCAAGATGTTATATTCAAAGTGTCACAAAAATTACAATTTTAACAATTTTGAAAAAAATTCAAATGGAATAAAAAGAAGATTATTGGAAATATATTTTAGTTTATTGAGCTTAAAAACATTTAAAATCAAGACCTATGTGAAATTTTAGGTTTAGACTTTCAAAATGCTTGTGGGGCTTGCAATGTCCTTCCAGGGTAAAGCTAATTGTCGCCTTTGAGTTTTTTTACAAGCTCAGTTTCTGGTACAGAATGCCAAAAGTGCCGCTTGGCCCTGTTTGGTTATATCCTCAGTTTCAACAATAAGGGAGAAGCACGTAAAACCAACAATGTACTCAATTGTGATAATTTAGATATGGTAGTCATTTTGGAACGTAAATCTAAGTAGACAATAAATAGCTTATCATTTTGGTCAACAAACAATAAGCTATTTGTGGTCTACCTAAGGTAAACTATCTCATTCCAGACGCAATGGGAGCAAGCCCATTGTGGGCAAAATTATTGTAATGTGTACATTCAATGTTCTAGAATGTACACTACTAATATAAATTTGTTCACAATGGGCTTTCTCCCATTTGGCCTATGCCGACATGAGCTTGATGTAAGTTCTAGAATGGTTTCTGCCTAGAAATTATTGCAATTGGGAACACTGTTGATTTTGGGTGCTTCTCTCTCAATCAGGAATTGCAGTCGGTGATGGTAGCCTCTCCTGTAGAGTCTAACTTAGAGTCCCAAACTTCTGCTTCTTAGTTTGCAACAGTCCTTCGATGGAATTCGATCGGCTGGTGATTGAATCCGCTCTTGACCACAAGCGCCTTGCGGCACTATGATCGATCATGGGTCCCCTGTGCCGACAAGTGCTTGATTTTTGAATGCTGGAAATACGTTACTACCGATAGCACTGTCCTGCATGGGGTCGGTGCCCTGGTGGCGTTTTTGCCACTTCGATCGCCTCTGAAAGTACAGTTTTCATTGTGTGCCCCACCCCCACACAAACAATATAATAAATAAATAAAATGCTACCCGAGGCTATGAAGAATTTGTGGAATGTTGCGCTGCAGGCTAGGCAGTCGGCCACAATGTATTTGCTCGCGCTCGAAGACTTTTTCGTTATCTGTGTCGAAACTCGATCACGACGTACATCGATGTTCGATCCAAGAAATATCTGTCTGCTCTTTCCCACATTTGTGGGCGACATGACATTGAATAACCTTCACAGCAGATCCAAGTGCTGCTAAGATATGATACTGTAAATTAATTAAAGGGCATGTTGGCATGAAGGCGCCCAGCTGGATGTTTTTTCGGAACAGTACCTGCCACAAGCCTTCACAGCACTGGCGCGATTCTTGGAGCAATTCGTAAGAGTGCAAAATTTCGCCCCCGGGAAAAACGCTGAAGGCGCCCAACTTGGCGCGCCTGCGGGACCTCAGGGGCCTTCAGTTCAAACATCTCACGCAAATAAAAGCAGCAGCCTCTATCCAAATCGTGAAGAAAAACAAGTCCCTTTCATTGAAGCAGACAAAAAATAAGTGTAAAAGTCAAGGGAAAAAATACAGTCTTGGTAAATAATGACCGACTTGTGAATGAACGAGTTTGTAATGTAATGTCAAGTTGTGTGTGGACTCCAGAGATAAGTTAAGAGGAAGAGTTTGAACGTCTACTCATGGTTCAGGAAGAGACAGGAGGTAGGAGACAGGGAGCAGGAGATTTTTCTCCAAAAAATTGGGTTCTTCAGTTTTTTATTCTTCATGCGGACTGTCTCACAAGTCAAAGCAAACGGAGGGGCCCTCACACAATCAAGCTCTAAGAGTTTCTTTTTTACTACAAGAAATGACAGAGGTTGAAAAGCACCAAGCTACATTGTGAGAGTTTGGTGCTACAGGCCTATCTGCATTACAAGAAAAATGGGGCCAGAAGAGAGCCGCAAAACTCAAACATCAGTGATGTCACTTGCAACAATTTATTTATTTTAAATTCAAAAAGAAATACTTTTTTTTTTTAATCATTTTATTATTTTATTATTTAGTAATTGCAATCCTTACTGGCCGAAATTTGACCAGCTAGGACTGTCTTTTTTTTCTTTTTTCTTTGGTTTTTTGGTGCAACAGTGACATCACTACTAATCAAGAGTTGTTTGGAGTTTTTCTTGTATCGATGGACACTAAACTAGTGCCCATATACGGGATTTGGGGCATCAACTATAAGATTATATATATGCGACCTCTTGATCATATTGTGATTCACATTTCACAACAAATATATGTGTTTGGTAGTAATTATTAAATTTCATTTATAGAAATTACTACAAGCTACGTCATTGTGTAGGGCAAGAATTACATTCAGTATTACAACATTGGGCAACCACTAGTATTATGAACTTTCCACTTGAACTAAGAAAAGAAATCTAAACAATTAAATTCATATCTAGTCCAAAGTTCTAAAGCTCAATCTTATATAGAGAGAGATACCAATATTACTATAATTATGGACAAATCTAAAGCTTCTAAGAATACAACTACCATATTCAAGATTCTATTCAAATTTTAGAATACACCAAATATGAACATGTATATTATTATCATTATATTGACAAAATTGGTTTGACAAAATATAAAAATTTATAATTTTATTTGCTTTGTGGTAGTTTAATTAATATGTGAAAAATTAGTTAGAAATTTCTAAAGTTACAAATTAGAGTTGGAATTAAAAATTGCAAATTGTAGCTAGATTTACAATTACCAGCTTAGAGTATGTTAGACCCCATAAGAGGAACATTTTATTAGGAATTTAGATTTTATTTACAAATCATAATTTAAATGTATGTATGGGATTATGTAAATCTAAAAAGTCAATTTCTATAGGTTATAGCAAAAAATAGGTTTAAGAAAATAGTCTTTGGTTTATCTACAGTAATAGTCTTTGATTTCATCATTAATCATATTTGTTTAATGAATTCACGGCCACATGTGAAATTTTCCAAAAATTATATAAAACATTGTATGGACTGTAAATTAAATACTAAACTATTTATTTGGTAGTGAGTAATGCCACTTTAAAACAAAGTGACAAACTGATATTTTGTTAAAATGGCAATACAAACTTGACACTTTTTAGTTTAGACCGTGTGGTCTCAAATCCTAGATGTCAGGACTAAAGAAGGAATTGAATGGAAAAAGGCGAATTTCATATGCCATTTTAATGAAATTTCCATGACATTAAACCTTAAACCCTAAATTCTACATCCTAAACCTTATTTGTGGATGTGATAAATGCAAGCACTTTTATATAACATTGTGATGCACCAATCATCTCAATAGCCGTGAGAAATGACCAGAAAGAATATTATTAATAATTTGTATTACATATTTTAGACTTTGTAGCAATATTAAAAACAAATCAAGCTACAATGATCTATTTTCGTCCCTATATTATTGTATGTACAATGATTTTTGTAAAAAAAATTAATAAATATATTTCATCATATTTCAAAATGCAAAGATTGAATTTGTCTTAAACGATGTTGATATGTGATTTTTCAAATGTGATCACAAAAAGAACTCAATCATCTTCAATAAAATATGGAATAAAAAAAATTTATGTCATATTTTAGTTTCCATTTTTTTCATTTTTTTCTAAAAAAAGTGTAATATTTTAAGTAATATACAAGTCTAAACTCTAAATTCTAAATTTTAGTTAATTACATGGATTAATTTTATTTCTAGAAACCATGAAGGCAATGACACTATTTATAAAGTACATGTGTGTTTAGGGGTTTGATTTTCAATTTGATTGGCCCGTGTTTTGATGAAGTTGGTATTTGGAGACAAGATTGATAGTTTTAAAACTACCGATTCTTGGACGAAATCTTGCAAGAAAAACCTCTTGATTGTATTACACTTTTGCATGTTTTTGGCTAGTATTTACTGTACTATGAACTTTTGAAAAATAGTATTTAAAATCAAATAAAATCAATATAATTTGTATAATATAAAAAATAATATATCATTAAAATTTGAGACCTAAAAAAATGTATGTCAAAAGTTATTTACAAAATAGAATGATAGAAATTTTGAAGAGAACAGACACTTTGACGTTTTAATTTGTAAAAAATAGGAAAAAATAATTTACAAAGAAACTAAAAATTTTCCATTTGGGAAGACTTTATGATGATGAGATTTCACCAAAGGAATGATCTTGAAACCATCTTCAATATTCAAAAGTGTGCGCACAAAGGAGCCGTTTTGCACGAATATGGAGAATATAAATTAATACTCCCTCCATCCCAAAATGATCTTCGTGTTGGCCTTAATTTTTTGTCCGAAAATGATCTTCCTATTGCACTTTGTAACATTGCAAATTGGACAGATTTGGTTTTAATTGCTAATTAGGACTTATAAAACAACTTCTAGAGTAGTTCCCCTCCATCCATGCAATCATCAATCAAAAGACAAATGAAATGACTAAAGGACTCAATCAACATTGTTCATGGTCTGAGGTATATACTAAATGCCTACAAAACAAAGACATCAAACTCAACAATTAATTGATCAGTGGTGCTCTTTGAAAATGCCCAAAAAATTCTACTTTTCAATATTCCAAAACTACACTTTGAAAAGGGCTTCAAAACTCAAAGTTCTTAGAATGCTACGAGTGCATGAAATTCTAGTTATAGCGCAAAATTGTTTTTTAAAATGTTATTTTTAGCCTTAATCTGAAACATTTTGTCCAATTAGAAGATCATTTGGGGATGGAGGTAGTATATTTTGTAAATGCCTCTTGGTAATAACATGCCCACTTATTGGAGCAATAGACCACAGAAATTTCAACTTTAGATCATCAATTTTAGGCACCCCATAGTCTACCCCTCTTCCCCCCCTAAAACTCAAAATGTGACAAATTAGCAAAGTATTTTTTTAAATATAAAATGATTTTCTAAAATTTCTACAAAATATGGAATATGAATACATTCAAGACAACCATCTTCAGTGAAAATTTCAAATTCATACAAGTCATGCTTCAAAGGTTATCATGAACAAAAGCTTCAACACTTCTCTTGTGACAAATAAATAGTTTTGGTCTTTCTTGCAAGGACCCACATTTTCTTAGAGACAAGAGAAAGTTGCATTATCCTGCTTTAACTTATTTATTTTTTATTCTTCTTGAATTATTTTGAATTCACTTACATGAATTTTTGTATGTTGAAATAAATTTTTTTTGAACATCTCTACCTTGAAATGTTCATTACAAGTAAATTTAAAACTCCAATATGTATCTTTGAGTTAAAGACATGATTGTCTTGTTAGACACATTTTTGGCCATGTTAATCATACCAAACATCCATCAAATAACATAATATTGGACATTTGTTGAGTATTCTAAATACTATCGTCTAATATGCACAAAATATTCTCAAATATTTAGACCTGTTTCTAAAAATTTGCTTATTAAATAATGGGGAGCTGGCTTATCTGTAAACAACACTCTCATATGTAACGTTGCTCAAGCGTTGCATCGAGTAACATCCATCCAAATTTGCCACCCTTCCATTCCCACAATGTTGCTACAAGAAAACTTCGCAAAAAAACGTGGCACCTCCCCCCCACCCCACCCCATGTTCTAGTAGTGTGTCATGCGGGATGTTTGTCAAACATGATCATGTGGTGATGTTTAGCAAGACAACTCTAACACTTAAAGTCCAACCCAACTTATTTTGAGTAGAAGACAATGAACTTCTTTGATCCACCCACTTTTTCAACAAAAGGTCTACAAGCTTTCCATTACTTCTTATGAGTTCACAATCCACTATTTCGTTTCTAGTAATACAACCGCTAGAAGGACCACTTTGCAACACTTTCTCCTGTATAAAAAGAACATGAGTGGATCCACAATTTCGTTTTGAGTGAAACAACTTCTAGAAGGACCACTTTGCAGCACTTTCTCCTATATAAAAAGAACATGAGTGAATCCACAATTTTGTTTTGAGTGATACAACCTCTAGGAGGCCCACTTTGCAGCACTTTCTCCTATATAAAAAGAATATGAGTGTATCTACGATTAGTGTTTGAGTGATACAACCTCTATAGTAGGAGGCCCACTTTGCGGCACTTCCTCCCATATAAGTGGTCCTCCTTCAGCTTGTAGGCTGAATTTCTCCCAACTGAATCGCTGCTGCAGCAGTGGCCCGGCCTTCAGCCTACTGCAACAAGTGCCAAGTGAATGTGATTGTGTGATTGCATGATTTGGTGTGCGTGCGGGCCTGCATGGAGCTGCAAAAGCTGCATTCTGGCTCCTCCATGTGCTGTTGACTTGCGCCTTCTGATACGAGCAATGAGAGCACCGACTGGCAGGTCGAACTGCACGCGAAGCTTCCCAAGACCCAAGTCTCCCACCGGCAGGGATCGAGGCGAAGGTCCACGGAGTCCCATCAATCACGTACCAAGATTTAGTTCTCAAAGTCTTAAGTTCTTCAAAAAGGCCTTCGTACAACGGAAGCTTGATCGATTATATGCTAAGCTTAACTGAAGTACGTACAAAGTAACTGGGTCCGGGTGGGGGGCTCGATCTGCGCACAGTGGTGGCAACAGGTTTGGACTTTGGAACAAGCGGTTACAAGCGGTTTAGAAGTTAAGCTAAGCTCACCTAGCCTGTTTCTCCGGCACCAGCTTTTCATGCTTGTCAACTGTGCATTCGCGGAGGCCCTGACTCCGCTATCAAACGATTTTGACCTCGGGAACCTCACGATCACTCAGGCTGTACTGTGCAGGACTTTTGGGGTTCCACATCATTCTTGAACCTTCTGCACACTCTAACTCCCTCAAGTCTTTCTTAAAAGGACGCTAGTTGTCCTTTGGATGATGTCACCTAACTGACCTAAGTCTGATGTGGGATGGAGAAAAACGTTCCAAATTTGTTATTGGAAGTTGCTTGAGCACATTTTCAGTGAATAGTATTGCAAATATGCAATGAATAGTACTACAAATATGTTCAATTTCATTAAAATGGCGGTATTATTGAACTTTGGCGCTCTTACAATTTTGAACAGACGTTCTAAACTCCATACCCATCCTAGATGGTCAAAATGTCACACCGTCAAAATGGTGCACAATAATATTGCCATTTTAATGAAATTGTCCATAAATTCCCTCATTATGGTATCATTGACTTTTCTTGAGAAGAAGATGCATAATCCACGGATCACCCTACCTTGTAGTGTATTTTGGCCATTTCTTGCTATGTACTCTTGGTGTGAATTTTAGCCATAAAAATGATTTAAAAAAAAATTTGAATCCAACTTTAGGACCAATCTAGACATACGTTGGAAGTTCATTCCTCCGCAAACTAACTCGTTTTCTTAGCTCGAGCGAGTGTGAGAATCAATGTCCAGGAAGAACCGGCAGCTAGAGTAAGATCAACCGATCAAAATTGGAAATTGGCCGATTAAATTTCAAGTCAATATGCAGTAAAACCGGATGCTATAAAAACAAGGCGGAAATTGACTGGCCAATAAAAATATAGGTAGGAAAATTTTCTTTACTTTTTCAAAGAGGGCCAGAAATTAGCTGTTTGGGAGGAGGAAAAACCGGATATGGGAGGATCTCCAGAGGGTATAGCCGGATTTCAACCAAGGCATCCAAAGACATAATCAATTAGAGAGATTATATGCCTGACAAACAACCTAAAAGGATGGTTAAAGTTAATAAATCACTAAATGTGAATTAATCAAATATGGTACCTTAATAACCACCACCATACATTTAAGGCAATTACCATCTACCTTCAAAACAAATTGATGACAAAGTGAAGGAAACTTCAATGAAATGAATGGGTGGAGAGGTTGTTTTTATAGTGAAATCCATTGTCTATGATGAATCCTCAAAGGATATGGGATAATTTAAAGAGTAAGAGCTTGAAGATTCATTGTCAAAACGCAGGAATTGTGTTCAAAGTAGAATTTCAGACCTCATTTTGATATAGTAGAATAACTTTTTTCAAAAAAATCCAAACTAAGAATAGTTGTTAAATCAAGCTAACTTTCATCTCAAAAAATCCGTTTGAGATTTAGATTTTCCAATCAAAAGTTATGAACAAAATTTAGAGAGGATGTTTGAAAATGTGGTTAAAGAAAATGTTCCTTCCAACTCTCCTTTGAAATTTGTCCATAACTTTTGATTGGAGGCTTGAAATATCAAATTGATTTTTGAAGATGAAAGGTAGATTGATTTTCCACATTAACTTAGTCCAACATTTTTTGAAAAAAGTTGTTTTACTATGTCTAAATTAGGTTTGAAATTCTACTTCAAACACAATTCTTGCTTTTGACTTAACTATGAGCGGTTGAGCTCCTACTAATTTTAATTTATATATCCCACATGGGTTGTTTTACCTCCTAACCCCCCACTTGTAAAAAGAGCTTATCTTTTCACCTCTGAGGACACTATTTGAAGGGGCTTTTGAATTTTGTAGCTTCAAATTAATTATGGAAGAAAATTCATCCGATTCATATGACACATAAGAGGAAAATGAGCCGGTTCATGTTTAAGATGAGGGGAAAATTGGCCGGTTCAAATTCACTATCAAGGGAAAATGACCGCTTTCATTAGATGGAAAAAGACAAGAACTGAATGAAATCTAGGCTTGGCCGAACATACTCTTAACCAACCAGCTTTTGGCCTAAATTTCCTAAATATTTCCCGGACGCTGGTAAGAATGGCTAGGCTCCTACACTAAGAGAAGAAGAAGCAACATCAATCTTCAAAAACTTTGAGAGTAATTGACTAACCCAAGAGGAGCAAATGAAGTGAAGCTTCTCAAAGTGTAGTTTATACTCCAATTAAAAAATTTGAAAAATTCGTAAATTTTAATATTTTATAGTAATACGAACTTTAGACTATAACCATGGTTTGTTGATTGTCTTATTTTAGAGTCAAATGATAACTTTGATTTATACCATGATGTTATACGGGGTAGTTGCAAGAAACACCTGCCGGTTTTGGCTCAAAATGGCCATTTCACTCCTGTTTGTGGCTTTTGAAATAATTTTTTTTTAAATAAAATAAAATATGTATAATTTGTAAAGCATTAAAAAAAATGATATGTGCAAAAATTCAGACCTAAAAAAACTTATCTCTAAGAGTTATGCACGGTCAAAGAGGGTTGAAAAATGCCAGAAAATAGACAGTTTGGAATTTAATTCTTAAAAAATAGTAAAAAAATTCAAAAAATTCTCCAAAAAAAAGACATTTTTTCTAACTTATAGATTCTCCTTTTCACCAATTTTCACTATTGGAAAAATAAAATTGTGTTCTCTACACTAGCGCAAAGGTAGTGCACTTTGAGCACATGTGGAAGATGGAAAATTAACTATTTTTAGAAAATCTTTTGTAAGCTTGTGTAACTTTAGTATAAGTCCTAGTATACCAATTTTGAGCTTCAAATTCGAATTATTGGATCAAAAACAGTACTAAAAAACTTCAAAATGGCCAAGGTAGACATCCAATTGGGGGCAGTTTAAAAATAGTAAAATAATTTTTTTTAAATCCAAAAAATTACTCAACATCTGCAACTACCACATGAGGGTTGCTATTATGTGAGCATAGGAGTGTGAGCCCATGAGCCTAGAATACTACACACCTATGTTATAGGTGTATATACTTTAGAAACCGTCTATGATTATAGGGTATATATGTTACAAATACCCATATTATAGGTGTTTATGATACATACACCTTCTATAGTGTGTGGTATCTATATTATAGGTACCTATATTGTAGGTTCAATGCTCACAAGCTCGCATTCTTGGGCTCACATACTAGCACCGTTGACTACCACATGTACCTTCATTTTAAGTTTCATAGAAGATGGACAAATGATGCAAAAGTTATGAGCAAAAAACCACCTGTCCAAGGTCAAGGGGACAAAAAAAAGGTTAAGTGTTTCTTGCAATCACCCTACACTACAATATACATCTATGGTAAAATTTCAGATTCTTTGAGTATATTTGATATTTGATATGAATTTTCTTCATTTTTCACTTAAAAAATTCTTGATAATTTCAAATTCCCCTCCAAAAAAGAATTGAA
Organism: Pseudisothecium myosuroides; assembly: GCA_951799445.1. Lineage (NCBI taxonomy): Eukaryota > Viridiplantae > Streptophyta > Bryopsida > Hypnales > Lembophyllaceae > Pseudisothecium > Pseudisothecium myosuroides. The sequence goes on from OX637289.1 coordinate 15,916,078, forward strand.
AAATTTATGACTTGTAGTAGACATATGATTTTATCTTCGGAAAATAAACATAATAATTTTTATTCAAGTATAATTGCAAAATGGCAACAAATAGAGTAGTGAGCAGCAAGCCTTGAAATTAGTGATCATGGATCCATCCTTTAAGTGACTACTTGGAAGACTGACGGTCATAGTAAAGGTCATATAGTTTGAATGTAAGATAAGTGCACTTGTGCTCCAATCAATAATGTTGTTGCAAGTGGGCAAGATCATCTGGAATGTCATTAAAAAAAAGGTCAAATTAAAGAGATCTAATTGCATAATTGTCCATACCAAAGGATAAATTCACAAAACAAGGAAAGATCTTGTCCTTGGAGAAATGTTTTTTTTCTAAATTCCAAGGTTGTGTAAGATTGGAACACCCCAAAAAGCCTTTTTTTTACTATATACAATTTCTATTATTAAAATGGTCAAATTTTTACATTTTTTTGTTGAATAATGAAAAGGAATTCCAATGCACAAAAGAATGCAACATTTGAATACTATATGCAAAAGTTATGAAGGATCAAAGATTTTTGTAGATGTTCTATAATTGTTTCTTCAACATGGTTACTTATTGAATTCAAAAATGGACATGTTGTCTTAGACAGGGTGCAATTTTGGGTGTGCTCACTTAAATATACAATCTTGTCTGGTAACATTCTATACACTTAAAAATGTTAGTATAATTGTGGATGAAATATAATTCATTCATTCAATTATGTGGCAATATCATCCTACTATTATACAAATTCTTGAACTCCTATCCATTCAAAATTAGAGAATATTATGCAAATATTGCAATTGAGATATACCTCTACATTTTCCTAGCTGTATACATGTAATGTAAATGTATTGCTATAATTAGCACTATGCGTAGGGTTTTTTCCTCACAAGTTATTGAATCACCAAGTCCCAAGCCATGATCCGATGTGGCAAGGTTGTGAATTGGTGAAGCCCTACAAGCTGAACTAACACTCGGTCATAGGCGGAGTTAGTCATAAGTTAGCCATACAACTTGAAGTACTAACTTGTGGGCTTATATGTGCAAGATTAGTATAGTAGTGTTGCACTAGGATTGGTGCGGGACGTACAACGGTACTTGAAATTCAATTTTTTAAATTCTTTTCACTAACAATCTAGGCTAGCATCTTGAAATAAAAAGAGGCTTAGTATAATAGGTTATAGTTGTTCAATTAAATGTTATAATGTCATAGGAGTGAAATCTTCTTATGTCTAAGTGGATTGTTTTGAAATATACATATTGCTCCATTATTAGCCCCTTAGGTATAGCTTTGAGGTCACATGATCAAATGTCATTTTAAAGGTTTAACTTGATTCTTTAAATTAAACTTTTAATATATGAGACTAAATGTTATCTATAAATGTCAAAATTTTCAAATTATACTTTTCATCAAAAATATGTATTTCCTATGACAATAGTAAAGTTGAAGATGAAAATACAATGGAAATTATAAGAAAAAATAATCTAATTATTATAATTAGATTTCAGAAGGGATATATAGGAATGAAGAATAGTTCCAAACTTTCCAAGTAAAGTTTTTGTTTTCACAACTCTAAACACCCAAAGCAACTAACTACAAGCACATTTATTTTGCAAAATATTTTGAGTACATATATTTTCTAAATTTTAGATAGAATAATCAAATCATTAATATTCTTTACAACAATTTATAAAAATAAAATTATATCAATTACAAATAATTTTGAAATGATTTGAAAATTCTCCTAGAAATAGAGGTAGAATTGCATAAATGAGAAAAAAAAATTTAAGTAGAAAATTCAAAACAAAAACATTCAATGTCGTGTAGTTTAGATTTTAACATACCGAGCTTGCAATGGCAACATGTCACACAAACTTGACAAGTTTCAACCTTTATTGTAAAAAAATGAAAATATATTGATAAATCAACAATAATTTTAATTTGTTTCTTTCTCTCAAAATGCATATAGAAATGAAGAATAGTGTAAGAAAATATTAAGTAATTTATTTTATTTTTTCACCAAACACCTTTAGTTATATCCTTCAAGTCAAAGCACTACTAAATTTAATTTGTTTGTAATTGGTGGAAAAAATTAACTTTTTAATAAAGTTTATATATTTTTTATAATTATATTTATATAAATTTTGATTTTTTCAAATTCATTGCCATGCTTTTCTTTTTTCTTAGGCATGATATATTTCTTTGCCTTTTCCACAAATCAATTGTTAGGCCCTTGAGATGCCTTGTCTAAAGCGTCTAACTCCTAAAGTCCCAAGGCCTTGATTCCATCAAATACCACTCAAAACTACCATTTCTATTGCAAAGTGCAAATAACTTTAATTTTTATTTTTTGCATATCTAACCTTAGGATCTTGCACTAAACTAGTACATAAATGTGTGGAACAAATTTCAAAAACTTTGACCACTAAGATTGCAAGATATTTGCATTTAAAGAGAAGAAAAAAGTTCTTTTAACTTATTGAATTAGATTTTTTGGCTCAGTTTAATCATTTTAACTTAAATTTTTTTGCAATACTATTTTTCAATTTCTGATTTTTTGTGTTGAAAAATTGAGTTGATAGTTCAGGAATTACACACACACACATACATTTATTCATTAAAAATTTGTTAAATAGAAGTACGTTTGAGATTGAAGGAAAAGCTAAATCATTAATAGCTTTAAGATGAAATTAGAACACACTAATCTCAATAGTGAGATTGTTTTAGCAAGAGCTCTTAACTTAATGAAATTGTTTTTTTTTAATTGTGAAAATTGAGTTGAACAAAAATGAATCCTACAAGTTATTTTTTCAAGAAGATGCTTTGATTGCTGAAAAAATAAGATTGTCCATAACTTTCAATTAATAAATTCAAATGGAATAAATCAAAGCTTCCCATGTATTTTAGATAAAATTACAATCTACAAATAATTAATTTTAAGAAAATTTTAAAAAAATTGTAGGGGGAATTTTTGCATGTTGCACCTAATAAAAGGGCTTCTTGTGCCATAACTTTTGCTCCTAGATACCGATTGAATAAAAATTATATTTTTAAAAAGCTAATGTGTTTTTCTATCTTCACAAAAAAAATTCAAAAAATCATGATGAATATTGAGATTGTAGGAATCTATTCAAAATCCATCTTATTTCTTGAAAGAACAATAGGACTTTAGGGACTAAACAACCCCTTGACTACGGAGGATATTTTTAGGCATGATTTATAATGGCCTCAAAAGTCTTGAAAGATAATGTGCTTCTAATTAGAGTATATTCATATATTGCAATTATTCATATCCACGTCTAGATTATTTTGGGATATTTTTACCTAATTTTCATGCGCTTCTAGCAATAATACTTTCAAATTTTTATTTAAAATTCCATGTCAATTAGAATTTAATTCTTGAAAGACATTCCAAGTTCCTGTTTGGTCAAAATTATGCACCTTTCAAAAATGCACCTTTCAAAAATTAAACATTTTTATCATTTACCAATAAATATCCAAATTTTAACTTCATTTATTTATAATTAAAATATTAAAAATGAGATTTATATGGTTTTTAAAGTAAATTTTTAATGTATAAATTATAATAATTATAAAAACGTTTTAAATAGTATGAATTTCTTAGCAAAATTAGAGATGATTGTAGTAAATATCATGGTATAATTGGTGTACTCCTTGAGCTCACTCTAGGAGAAATTCAATGGAAAAGTTCAAAAATGGTGTATTTTAAGTTTTCAAGATGTTGATTTGAAAGTGTCACCTAAATTATAATTCTATTAGTTTTGAAAAAGAAAAAGAAATAAAAAGAAATAGATTATTAGAACTACATTTTCGTAGGCAAGCTCCAAAAATGTTTAAAATTAAAAAATTTAGGTTTGACATTTAAACTACAATATGCCCCTTGGTCAAATTTCTTTTTTTAAGGCGGGTTAATACATTGGGACAATTTGTAAGTATTGCATTGAGAATGGTTCTAAAGATTTTTTTTGGAGCAAATTTTCACTAAAAGAGATGCAAATTTTTTTATAGGAAATATTTGGCAAGATACTCTTCCTTTTATGGTGGATGAAATCGCTAAATTGCTACCAAATTTTAGGAGAATATCGCTCTAATTTTGGATGAATGTACATTTTTTTCATTAATAAATGAATTTTCATCCACATAGTGTTGGTTTCATCTATTTCCGTAGATGTAAGTAGCTTCATTACTCCATTGAAGATCGCTTTCTTCACTACTTCAAATAAATGGAAAAACAACCTTGGATCACTGGTTTCATTTAGGCAATTTACTACCAAAAAACACTCAAATTGCCATAGCAAAGAGTAAAAAAAATTGAAAATTGTTTTTTTTGCACATCTAAATGTAGGATCTTATACCATTTAGTATGAGAATGTGGAAAAAAATTCAGAAATTTTGAATGCACAAATTGCAAGATATCTTGCGTTCATAGTGAAAAAAAACAAATTTTTCAACACATTAGAGTTATTCGTAAAATACCCAAAACCGGGGTTTGGGCAAAAAGTTAATACGAAAGTGGGTATCAAACTTTCTTTCGCACCCATATCGACCAAAAAGAAGTTTCATCTCGACTTTGCCTTTGGGATCGTAGTCGCCTGTGGGGTTGTCCGTCGGAGGAAATTTGTCAGAAAAAGTCCCCTCCAAACTGGGGGGGACTTTACGAATAACTCTATTACGAGACTAGATTATTTGACTTTGAACCTCCTTAACATTAAATTTTTGCACTACAAAGTTTTGAGCTATAAAACTTTATGGTGGAGATTTGAGTTGAGGGTCTTAGAAAAAACAAAATTCAAAAAAACTTTATTTTAATTCTTTTAAAAATTGTTAGGTACTAGAAGTAGATACAAGATAGAAGGAAAATCTAAATTATTAGTATCTCTAAGCTGGAATTAAAATACACTAATCCCAATGATGAGATTGTTCTAGCAGGTAAATTAAACCATGTGGAACTTTTTTTTTTGAAAAATTCTAAAAATTACATTCAAAAATGAATTCTACCAAGTCATTTTTTCAAGAAGACGCTCTAATTGTCGAAAAAACAAGATTGTCCACAACTTTCTCATAACAAATCCAAATGGAATGAATCAAGTCTTTCCATGTTGAAAAAAATATAATCTATGAAAAATAAAATACTGAAAATAAAATTCAAATTTTTCAAATTTTCTTTGTTGCCTCTTTCTCCCCCTCCCCACCCCACCTTTCCTTTGTTTTGAGCTTCTTTGGGCATAAGTTTTGTTCCCGAGCACCGATTGAAAAAAATTACATTCCCATGAAGCTGATCAATTTTTCTATCTTAAAAAAAAAATTCAATAAATGTAGACAAAATTGAGACCGTAGGTACCTGCCTAGAATCCCATTTGTCCCCTGAAGAAACAAATGATCCTTTAGGGATTAATCCCTAATTGCCCCCCCCAAAAAAAAAATGGTCAACTTCAAGCCTACAAGAATTAAAAGAAGAAGGTAAATGTGTTAAAAAATGCCAAACAATAATGATGGTTTTACATACTATTGCCACAATATATCCAAAACCTTATTTCATCCATCGTGTAGAGCAAGTACATACAAAATTCCATATTCAAAATTCCATTCTCAAAATTGGCCTCCTTTGGTCCGCAATGACCTTAACCCCTAAAGGACCAAGGCCTTTTTTCTGCCAAAAAACACTCAAAACTGCCATATTTATAGCAAAGAGTAAAAAAATTGAAAATTGTTTTTTTCCCACATCTAACCATAGGATCTTACACATAACTAGTATGAGAGTGTGTGGAAAAAATTTCAAAATTTTTGACTGCACAGATTGCAAGATATCTGCGTTTAAAGTTGAAAAAACAAGTTTTTCAGCACATTGCGGGACTAGATTTTTTGACTTTGAACATTTTTAACTCAAAATTTTTGCACTACAGAGTTTTGAGCTTTAAATATTTATAGTGGAGAATTGAGTTGAGAGTCTAGGAAAAAAAAAGAAATTCAAAAAAACTTAATTATCATGCTTAAAAAAATTGTTAAGTAGAAGTAGGTATGAGATAGAAGGAAAATCTAAAACATTAATATATTTTAGATGGAATTAAAATGCACTAATCCCAATGGTGAGATTGTTCTAACAAGTAAATCAGACCATGCAAAAAAAAAAAATTGAAAAATTTGAAAAATTGCATTCAGAAATGAATCCTACAAGTTATTTTTTTCAAGAAGATGCTCTAACTGCCCGAAAAACAAGAATGTCCATAACTTTCTCAAAACATATCCAAATGAAATGAATCAAAGCTTTCCAAATAGACAAAAATATAATCTATGAGAAAAAAAATGTTAAAAATAAAAATAAAATTTTTTGTCCATTTTTTTTGGCTGCCCAGGCTGCCCGCCGTCCCCTCGTTTGAGCTTATTTGATCATAACTTTTTTTCCCGGGCACCGATTGTGAAAAAAATTATATTCCCATGAAGCTAATCAGCTTTTCTACCTCCAAAGAAAGTTTCAAAAAATCAGGAGAAAATTTCAGCCCGTAGGTACCTGCCCGAAAACGCATTTGTCCCCCGAAGGGACAACGGTCCTTTAGGGGTTAAACTACCCTGAGTGATGACTGGGTGGTAGAGACTTTGGTTGGAATCCATGATGTTCCCGGTTCCATTTCCCATACTGACATTGCTCATATGGGAGCTCTTCGTGTTGGCACACGAAGAGCCTTTGAAGATCGTATGTTCAAAATTAAAATAAAATAAAATTGACCTCCTTGAATTCAAACCCCAAAAATGGAGGAGCGAGGAAACTCAGAACCTTTTTGAATGAGAAGGCCACATAAGCATTACTCCAAAAACAAAACAAAAATCGCGGTAAGTTGCCTTGGTTGTGTCGTGTCAGTCCAGCTGCGGCCCTCAAAGGCCGTATGTTAAAAATAAAATAATAATAAAAAATAAAAAAATAAATGCCGTGGATGAGTGGTTCCGTCTTCCGTTTTCCCGTGCTTCAGTCTTGACGAGGAAGCCCAGCCGTCCAAACAGTCGACCGGTGCCTGCTGTGCCTGCAGAAAGGGCGGGACAGAAGTGGCGGGATCCAGGTGGCAACGGGTAACGAACATGCAAGTCTCGCCCAAGAGCTCCACACCGTTGGATCTTCTCTCACGTCAGCTTAGCTGAACTTAATTCCGACCATGGAGTTTTCAGCTAATATAAGTTCGGACACCTGGCTGGCTGGATAGAACTGAGCTGGCTGAAAGCCTAAATGGCCTTGGCTCCAATTAAACTCACCAAATGCTTAGACTAATTATTCCCGTGGAGTGGGCGAAATTCTTGGCAGACCTGCGCGACAGGTGGCAGCCCAGGAACGTACCGCAAGCAGAGTCCGACACTCACGAATCACAAGCTATTTCGTCAACGGACGGAGAATGTTAGCTAATTATGAAGGAGAATAAATGTGTGTGAGTGGGGGACTGATTTTCCTCGGACATTTCTTTCTTTTCTTTTTTTTTACATAAATGAAACGGAATTCCATCTTTCCGCGGACACATTTTTTTTTTTTTTTTTTTTTTTAACAAATGGATCGAACCATTGCATTAAAAAAAAAAAAAAAAAAAAAACAAGCTCAAGAGCTGGACAATAGATATAAGAGCAAGAACCAAAAAGGAAACCAAATGAACTACTGAAACAATCAGAGAAGATGGCCCCAGCTTCTTGTTCCAGATAATGCAGGAGTCTAGCCTACTAGTAAGAATAAGAGAGTGGATCCGTAGACGTTTCGCTCCTCGGGTGCTATCGATATGCATGTTTGGTAACTTTGTAAAGTTTTGATTCCACGTTCAATTGATTTTTTAACTTCATTTTTTTGAATTTTTTTTTTGACAAATCGAGTTAATTGTAAAATTGTCCTGTGTTTGTGAACCTGTGTCAGAGGAAGGTTTAACTTAGAATAGAACAAAACAAACAGGGCACCAAACTCAATTAGACCTAAGTTTTGGTGCTCGAGGGAGTTTGGTCCTATATTTTTTTCCGAACTCTGGCTCTTGGTCCCGCCTTGCACGCAGTTTGCGATTAACTCTAATATGAAACTCTTTGTTTGTTTCACTAAACACCTTTAAATTAGGCATGGATCGTGTACTACTAAAAAGCTCCGCTTATTGATTTTGAATCAGTCACAAAGTGTTTGCTGTGTTGAATGACCTCACCAACATTTCTTTGTTGCGATAACGTTCCACATAAGTATACACAACCAAACTAATTTTACAATTGCTACCAACAAGTATTCCTCAATGGATATCCATATAATCACTGTTTCCAAAAGTATAGGCAAACCAATTTCACAGTTTGCACCAGGTTTTTTTTTTCATTTTTAGATGAAGTGTCAAAGTGGCGGTATAAAATGTTCTAGTGGTACTCCAAATTTTAGCATTCATCCTCATAATGGATAGAAAATATCGCATTAGCACATATCACGTGACTTTAATTATGTTTTCATCCACCAAATTTGTTGATTTCATCCAAGATTTTTTTCTAATTTGAAGTAATCTGGAGAAAAACTTCACAGTTATTTGTCATTTTTTAGCCATATTATTTTTTTCTGGCACTAGAAAGCCAAAGAAAAAGCCCTGGTTCGCACCCCTTAGTGGGAATGTGGACAATGTTTTGATTTCTGCTATGAATCATTTCAAAATTGCATACTAGTAAATTAGGATCCAAATCAATCTTACCTTTGTCAATCGCTAATTATCCAATCTGTATCCCCAAATTGTGATCCACTTAGATCCAAAGTAACAATTTGAAAATTGAGAAGATAAGACTTGTTGTCTTGTTGTCTACTTGTGGGCTAGGTTTCTTTGTTGTGTGGGGGGAATGATTGCAAGAAGGATATGCATTCTTTCCGTCCCAAAATAAATCTGGGTTTTCTTGGAAATGGCTAGATTAATGTGTGAGCTATTCTTATTTTTAGAAGATTGTGTAATTACTAGTCAATTCCATTGGGTGTGAAAGAATAGAAGTCAATAGTGAAGTGGTGCATGTTGAAAACAAGCTACAAAATTGACAAATTTCCCCCCTTTTTGGAACTGCTCCAATGCTATTACTTTGGATCAGTTTTCGAGCAATGCTGGGGTAGGAAAGTCCAATGATGTCCTCTATATTCCATTCTGACGATGTTCTGTGATTCACCATTTAAAAATTCGCAACAAGAGATTTGTTAGTAGCAGGTTATGTATAATTGTGGATTGAATTCATCACTTTGGTTGGTTAGAGATTGCATTTTGATTCTCTATGTAGGGATTGAGTAGTCATATAGACTCTAGAGAATGATATATGTAGATTTTTTTGCTTCCAAGTGCTCAAACTAGCTTCAGTTGTTGTCAATCAAGTTGTGGAGAGCAATTTCGAATATAATTTGGAATAAGTATATTTGGAAACCTCAGATTTATTTCATGACAAAAAAAATATTATTCTACTTCACATTTAGGATGACAAAGTCATCAACCACTATAACTTTTGAAGTATGAACCCTATTAACTTGAAATCTTTATCGAGATATCTAACTTGATAGCAATGAGGTCCTTTATTTTTCAAAAAATTCAAAAACCATTTTATATTTAATTTAAATTTAGGTCATTTATTACACTTTGCAATTTCAGATTTTTCAGTGCTGTGGAGTATCCAAAATTAATGATCTAAGGTTAAAATTTTTGTGGTCTATTCCCAATGGAAGGGCACTTTATAAAACATTATTTTATGTCTACCACATGTGTACTAATTGGGCTACCTTGCGCGTGCAGTTTAGAACATTGAAGCCATAATTTCAAGATCTTTTTTTGGCAAAATTCCATCACAATGAACTCCTTCCAAATTGCAAATTTTTAGTTTTGTTGTAAACTTTTCTTTTCTATTTTTTACAAAATAAAATTTCAAAATACCTATTTTTTTGAGATTTTGTACTTTTCTAGTTTTCCGACGTATTAAATTTTGTTGTGATATTCCTACTTACTTCTTGTGGTACGTTCTTTTTAAAGGTGTTTATATTGGTCATATTTTCTATATTTAAAAATTAATTTTTTCTAATTTTATAATATTCCTCAAAAAATTGCCTGAACACTACAAAAACACACCAATCTTTCTAACAATTGACTATCCAAGGAACAAATTTTTAGAATCCCATTCTTATCACCATCTTCTAAATTGTCATTAATGACATGTTGGCTCAAACATTTGTTAGCTGTACTCAAATATGATACTTTCCATACGATTTGGGGTGCCAACACAAAGGCACCTAAGTTAAAGATTTTGCATAGATATGAAGGATGGATTACAGGTATTTGATTGCATGTTCACTCACACAAAGCCTAAATATAGAGTTAGTCTTTGCTAGGAATTTTTTGGCAGGTTTTTGGTGGAACAGAGGGAGAATAAATAGTCTTTGGTAGTAATCAATACTCAAGAAATAGGAGAACTAGTACCATACGTTGTGGTCAAATTCATTAGGGCCCATACAAAATCATTTTTTTATATTGAATTCTTATTCATTAACTTGATTTAGAATTTTTAGAAGTTCATTTTACAAAGTTCAAAATATTTTGTGACTTTTAGCACGGTTCATTTGAAATATTTTGTGACCATTTGTAGTACTCCCAATTTTACAAGTACTCAAGGCTTTATTGATACTTGTGGCTTTACCAATATTTGTGGCTTTTGACTTCGTAGTATTTTTGAGGGTTAAGGTTCTTTTCAATAATATTTTCTCCCTATTCAATTGTGCGACGTTATAATTTTTGAAAATTTCATTAGATGCCATTATATTTTGAATCAATTTTTAACAAATCTGACCCGGCTAGCGTAGGATAGTAGCTAGTGTATTGTGAATTGATGAAAATCGGAAAAAAGAAGTTATTGGAATTTTTGAAACTATAGAATAAACCCCAATCAAATTTCAAGAAAGATTTGTAATTGTAATATAAAGAAAGTCAATACCTAAAGAGGAATACAAAATCCTCTTAAATATGAAAAATGAAGGATAATTGTGAGTGATGCTCAAAAATAATTTGGAATGTTGGTTGGAATTTTAGTTTGAAAGCAATTAGTACCAAAGAATATTTAATCTATTCATTAGGATAAAGATTGAAGGTTATTATACTTTTTTTCATACTTTTGCAAAGTGAAGGGGATTACAAATTGAGCAGGCGTTCATTAATTTATTGCTGTCAATTCTCTAAACATATCTACTCGACCACTAATTCACCCATTTACCTTATCCTTAAAATTAATGTTTGGAGAGTCTAATTGTCATTATAAAGAATTTCATTAAAATAGCGCTATTTTGCAACTTTGGCACTTTTATGGTTTAGACTGCATGGTCTAAAATGTACATTTGTCTTTAATGACACTTCTACAGTTTAGACCACCTGGTCTGAAATGTATACTAGTCCTAGATGGCACTTTTATGGTTCAAACCGTGTGATTTGAAAATAGTGTATGGAATACCGCCATTTCAACAAAATTTCCTACCACTGTAACATTATATTTTTGAATATTTGATTTAAAAAGTGCATGAAGTGAGGTAAAAGTTGAGACAAAAGTTTGTCCACATTATGAATAAAATTCAATGATTTATGGCACACCCTACATGGATCATAATTACACTTTGAATATGGTTTAGAGGCTGTAAAATTTTCATAGTCATTTTTCTACTTAGATGTTGCCATATTTGACAATGATAGAATTCAAATGTAATGAATGACAATCAAATAAAGATACCGCAATAGTCAAATTATCAATTCAATTATAGCTCCCTGTACAAATAAACTAACTTGCACTAATTTGAAAATTATATCTACTTTACATGGAACATTGGTATGGGTTGTTGCAAGAAATACTTGCCTTTCATTTTCTCCCTTTGGCCTCGGACAAGTATTTTTTTGCTCATAACTTTTGCATTGTATATCCATTTTCAATGAAATTTGAATTGAAGGTACATGTGGTAGTTTCAAAAATTGAGTAATTTTTTTTCTAATTTTTAAAAATTAGTTTAATATTTTTAAATTGCCCCTAATTGGATGTCTACCTTGGCCATTTTGGGGGGTTTTAGTACTATTTTCGACCCAAAAATGCAAATTTGAAGGTGAAAATTGGAATTCAAGGAATTCTACTAAAGTTACACAAGCCTCAAGAGATTTTTTAAAATAGTAAAGTCTCCACCTTCCACATGTGCTCAAAGTACACTACCCATTAGAGAAAAAACCAGCCCTCTAGAGGGCTGCTCCGCAGTGACATGCCAAGCTATTAAAATGCTTGGCCTGTCACTGCAGAACTGGCCCTCGGTGAGCAGTTAGCTTGGGTGACTGCTCGTCGAAACGGTCAGAAATTGAAATTTTTTTTATTTTTTTATTTTTTAAATTTTTTTTAAGATTAAAAAAAAAAATTCTTTTTTTTTAGTCGTATATTTCGTTTCCTGCGCCACTGTCGCAGCAGAAACTGCTGCGCGGAAATAGGGAAAAAATTGATTTTTTTTCCAAAAAAAAGTAAATTTCAGGGTCCTTCGGAGGGTTGTGGAGCAGCCCTTCGGAGGGCCCAAATTTTCTCTAATGCTCAAAGTGAACACAATTTTAAGTTTTCCCAAGGATGCAAATTGTTGAAAAGAAGCATCTTTAAGTAAGGAAAAATGATTTTTTTCTTTGAATTTTTTGAATTTTTTTTTAATTAATAAAAATAAAGAAGCCCACAAAATCCTTTTTTGCTATTTTTTGCTCCCGGTAGCTTCTGTTGTACCCCATAGCAGTCTCTAGTACTGCATAGTATTGAATTGATGGTTTGGATCTGCAAGCACCTTCAATCGACGGTTTAGACCTGCAGGGACATTCATGACATATAGTACTGGTAGTAATACATAGTAGTTTTGATAGTCCTATGGCCAAAAATTGCGTTGTTGAGCCAAAAATGTGAAGTGTTTCTTGCAATCACCCGTATACTGCTTCATAATAATTTAGATATAATTTAATATTATGTGGTCAATACTTTAGCATTTTTTTCCTTTATTAAATTTTGTAATCATCATCCAACTTTTGTCCAATTTTATTTGAATTTCATCCAAACATTCACATTAATTAGATCTCATTCATCCAAATTATTCAAATTAGTGTGGGTAAGCCGATATAGGGGCTCGCACTAATACCAACCAATTATTACAATTAGTTTGGACCACAGTATACATGCATACAGTATTGGAGTCGGTTCTGCGTAGCTAGGCGGCTTTGGCCTTCAAATGCCAAATCTTTGTAAACACAAGTCAATCCAACAGTTCCTAACTGAAGAATAATGTTCTCGACCAAATCAAACCTTTACAAACTGAACAGGGTCGAAAATCAGTTGGTTTGTACCCTGCAGTTGCTTTTGCTACAACTGCAGAACATGGCGGCACCTGTTCACCTATGGTAAGGCTACTTCAGCTACAGTCGTACCACCTACTGTCTGCGGATGCATGAAGAAACCAGCCATTGAGCTCACAGTCGCACTTTCCTAGAAAAGACCTCCATACTAATTTAATACTATAATAATGACACTCCACAATATTATTAGTATTCAAACCTTGTTAGCAGCAGCAGGAGGCACCTGCCTGACGGTGAAACAACCCGCTCTCGAAACAGTCTGGAAGCTTGGTGTGGAGAATTTTCCGTGGACTCATCAACTGAATCCCGCAATCATCATTCCTCGGCAAATGGCCTCACTCCGATGAAGCTCTCAGCGAGCGAGTCACTCGTGGAGACTTGTAGATCTGAGTTCTCAGACAGTCAGATCTGATACGTAACTTGGTTCAGTGACTTAATTACCCCACCGAACAGGCCCTGCACTGGTAAAAAAAACGAAACAAAAAATCAGTCAAGTGGCATGAGGTCGTCAGCTCTGTGGTGTCCGTGTGCATCTTTGTCAGTCTTGGGGCCTTGACTGGGGCAGTTGGAAAGTTTAGAATACTGTGAAGAAGTCAACTTCCTGTCCGGTGATCCGATCTACCGAAAGGTATATTAGCTTCTCTGAGATGATTGAATCCCATTCGCGGCTCAATCTCAGCTTGCTCATGCACCCCGATCGATCCCTCATCTAGTGATCACTGGCTTCCACATTGTTCGCTGTTAGCGCAGTGACGCAAACCACATTGCTAGACTAAGTCTGGAAGCCCGGAGCTAGTTTGTGATAGAGAGTATAATTTCCCATCTATTCCAGCTGAAATTCCACCATTAATTAGTCGTTCTGTTGTTCAGCTACAGAACTTGTGGCATGGGTAGTCATCGATCGGTCCTTCTCTAGACTTCTTCAATTATGAGAAGTAGACTAGCTAGTTCATTGTAGACAACTTCAACTCCGACGTGATCGAAGATTCTAGCTTGTCATCGATGTAACTGTGGAAGAGATCCCCAGAGCTGCAGTTCAAGTTCTAGTCCTCAACTACCTGCTAGAGATCGAGTTCTCTAATTGACGAGGTCGGTATCGACCTTTCAGCGATATAGATTGATCGGGGGATTGATGAGAATGTTGATTCTGTAAGTCGATCAACACAGACTTAGGCATTGATCCTCGGACCAGAGTTTGGTACGCGTCTTCAATCGACAATTGCTACTATTTCTTGATCCGAGCAGGGAGCTGAAATTCATTTGTGTCGTGGAATTTCTAGATTTTGTGGTCGATCACCATTCTTTGAGATTTTGCTGCCACTCATGCATTGTATTCGGCACTTAATTTCTTTGAGGTTTCAAGTTCTGAAGTGATTTCACGGTGCGTCCACCCCGAGGTTCTCGAAGTTCCTCTCGCGGAGCGCAGTCAGCTCAACAGTCTAACGCCAGTCCAGCCAGCATGTCCGGCTACCGGCGAAGCTCCGATTCTTCCGGTTCCTCAGGACAGAACCAGTACAAAGGCGTACGCATGCGGCGCTGGGGCAAATGGGTGTCGGAGATCCGAGAGCCCCAGAAGAAGAAGAGAATCTGGCTGGGCTCGTACCGGTCCGCGGAGGAAGCTGCCCACGCCTACGACGCCGCGCTTCTCTGCCTGCGAGGCCCCTCGGCCAATCTCAACTTCCCCAACGACCGGCCGACGCTACCTCCTGGATCCCCAGGAAATTACAGCACCCGGGAGATTCAAGCCGCGGCGGCCGCGGCTGCAGCGGCTTCCGTGGGACGCCGATTCTCTTACAGTGAGTTCATGTCGCCGGCGTCGTCTTCCGACAGTAGCGATGAGGAGATCGAGGACATTACGTACAACCATGGCCAGTCCAGCTCGCATGGCGAAAGCTGGCGACCCATTGACGATGATCCGTATCTGTACCGGGACATGGCGGGAGGAATGCTCATTCAACCTCCTTCGTACTCTGACGGTGACGACAGTGACGATGATGATAATGACTACCGCCCTTCTTTGTGGGGCTAATTCATCTTCTCTTCCTCGAGCTTTCAGAATCAATCAGCTCACGGCTGATCGATCCTTTTTCTGGGAGACTGGGATTCCGATCAAATGAATCGATAGGAGTTTGAATTCATCGGATCTTCACACTGTATTATATTAGATATATATGACTATAGCATGTTGGAGCTTGAATTCAGGTCCACAGTCAGTATGTTATACGATATCCTCCTGTGGCTGAGGTTTATAGAGTTGAATGATCAACACGTGGAGAGAGTGCTCCTTTACACAGTCATATATAGTTGCCCCCAACGATGTGTTATGAGGGGGCTAAAGTTTTGAACTGGTGCTTACTGCACCAATCCCGTCAGTTCCAGATCAGTGGAATCACATTGTAAATCAAGAGTCCATGTCATACGAATAAAAACTCACGAACAGTCTTGCTCGTGGTATAAATTTTGCAACTGCAATGCCACATTCTTGTTGGATTTTGATTTTAAAACAGGGTCTGTCGGAGTATGCAGTCGTTGCACAGTTGTGTTGCTTACATTGATATATTCTAATTCAAGTCCGATTCTGTGCCCAACAATCTTGTCGCAAAAGTACATACGAGCCCTTCGATCGAAGAGATTTCAATTCGCATTGGTCCATCTCTTCTTGCACAAGCTAAGGCTTGAACTCTAGCTGGCACCTCCTTCGTTTGAATTGAATTGAATAGAGCTGGATTGATCGATTCCCAGCTCCGAAACGTATCCCTTACTCTTCTTGAGCTTGCAGAACTGATAGCTTACCAGAGGATACGTAGAGCATTACCGGTACCGCCACCGACGGCTACCAGAACAAGGTCAACGAGCAGTAGACTCCGCAATTATTCACTTGCAAGCGTTCACACGAGACATTCGAAATGGAGGTAAGACAGCTGACAGGTCTAGGCCATAGCCTGACATAACATACATTTCGGTGATTTTGGGCAGGAAAAACGGGAAGCCGGGGCGTCTTCTTCTGTAAGTTATGCCTGTCCGTTCCCGACTCTCTACCACGAGGTGGGGTCTCTCTGTCAGAGTTGCATTGAAGTTTGTGCAACGCGGAAACTGTTTCCAGATTTCTTAGGGTCCCACTGTGTGCTCTCATTGGGTGTGTGTCCGGCTTTGGTGGAGACGACTGGTTTACAAGAAAAAGATGTGATGACGTTTCATTTGTTCCAAAAAGAAAAAAGAAAAAGATGTGATACAGTTCAGTTCAGTTATTCTTTGCGTCAGCACCCAGAGCTAGCTGTGACAGGCAGAAGAGCCATGACAGACACTGCGTAAGTTACCATTTTTTTGGACTTTTGGATGACTTTGAGTAAGACTATAGGATGGAAAAAAACGTTTTTTTAATCCAATTTTTGTTTTTTTAAAGTTATTTGAGTATATTTCAAGTGGATAGTATTGCAAATTCCTTCATTATGGTGTTACTGACTTTTTTTTGACGAAGAATGATGTTCAACCCTTGAAACCCTTCTGCCGTTTTTTGGCCGATGAATGAGAGCAAATCCGAAACCGTGCAACTATTTATCTTCATAATGTTGTGTGAAAAGGAGAGGTATTGTACAATAGTTTGATTTCCAATGAGTGCTTTGGGATTTTTTTAAAACCAATGATTCACACAATACCAAAAGAGAAGATTTCCACATTCACTACCTTGTCCTTTAAAGGTTAATCTACGGATCACCTTTGTTAGTAGTGTATTTTGGTCTTTTCTTGCTAATTATTCTTAATGCAAATTTTTTCCATAAAAATGATATTTTTAGAGTTTTTGAGGTCAAATAATGAAATGAAGTTTATCAAGTTCAATTTATACTCCAATTGGAAAATTTGAAAAAATCTTATAATTCAATGTTTTGTTGCAATTTGCTCTTTGAACCTCCATTTGAGCTTATATCAATGGTTTGTTGATTTTCTAATTTTACAATGATATGGTAATTCTATTTTAGGATGATTGCAAGAAACACCTGCCGATTTTGTTGCGTTTTCACAATACTCATGCTTTTTTTCTAGAGTGCTTTAAAATTAGAAAAATAATTTTTATTTATTTTTTAAATATGGCCAATGTGCATACCTTTAAGATAAAGATATCCTAGAAAGGAAAAGCATAGGGGTCGTTGCAAGAATGACCTCCTATTTTTGTTCCACTTTGGCGGTACAAGGCCTTTTTTTCGGGAGTACTTTAAAATTAGAAAAAACATTTTAAACAAATATAAAAAATAATACCAATGTATAGACCTGTAAGAAGACAGTACCATATGAAGGAAAAGCCCAAAAAAATTCATTAAGTAGGAGAACTAGAAATGTGCAAAATCGCCAGAAAATAGATACTTGGACGTTTTAATTTGTAAAAAATAGGAAAAACAATTTTCAAAGAAACTAAAAATTGGCCATTCGGGAAGACTTTATGATGAAGAGATTTCACAAAAAGAATGGTCTTGAAATCATTTTTAATGTTCAAAATTGAGCGCGCAAGGGAGTCCTATTTGCATGAACATAGAGGACATAAAATAAAATATTGTTAAATTCTCTTTAGTTTCTACATGATTCCCTACTATGAAAACACACCATAGAAATTTCAGCCTTAGATCATTAAATTTGGGGACTCCATAGTATTCAAAAATCCTAAAATTCAAAACGTGACATATTATTTTAATCGTTTTTTAAATATAAAATGAATTTTTTAAATTTCTTGAAAAATATGAGATATGATTACACTTAAGACAAACATCTTCTAAGTGAAAACTAGAAAAGTGCCAAATCTCAAGAAAATAGACACTTTGAGGGTCAAAACGAGGTAATAGGAGCCAACTTCGATGTAACCACTGCTTTTTTGAAGTTATTATTGATTGTGTAGCTCAATTTTGTTTGGATTTGTCCAAAAAAAACATACCTCAATAATCATAATTGTTATAGTGACACATTTGAATTATGTATAGTCTTTGATATCATTATTTCATCTAAATTAAGTACAAAATCCCTCCAAATTAAGCATGTAACCAATACTTAATGAAAATAAAAAAGATGAAAATCATACTCAATTTGATGTAAAATAACCACTTTAATGACATTCATGAAGCATATACACTACAAATGATAATAAATAGATAAATGAAGCTATACATGAATGTTTAGGCATTCCAGGAGCTAAATGAACAAAAATAAAAATAAAAATTTCAACCAAAGCAGTCCAATAAACACTACAAAGCATGTCGCGAGTGGCTCCTAGTACCTCATTTAGACCCTTGATGCTTTAATTAGTTAAAAATAGGAAAATAAATTAAATAAATTAAATAAAAAATGGCCATTTGTAATAACTCTATGGAGATGGTCATTCACCAAAAGAACCACAAAAATAATATTTTATGTATTCTGAAATGTAAGAAGAAAGAATCTCTTTTGTGGACTTCCACACAATACAAATTAATTATTTTTAGAATTCCTTCCTAGCATAGCTACAAGTACCAATCCCTCCAAATTTCAGCTCCAAATTAGTTTTTTTGGGTACTAAATAGTACTAAACCCCCCCCAAATTGGCAAGTGTGACATAAAATCGGGGGCAATTTTGGGACCGTAAATTTTTTTTAAATTGCAAAAAAACTAGGCAAGGTGTATAATGGTCATAAGCACCTTCCCTATAAATCTTAAGTCATTTGGATCCAGAATGCAGAAGTTATGCCCAAAAAACAAATCAACGTGCAAATTGTGACGCAAATAGTACAGGTGTTTCTTGCAATCACCCTTTATACCATGATGTTCTATTCTACAAAATACAGGTATTTTGAAAATTTCACATTTTTTGAGTATATTTTTATTTGATATCAAATTTCTTCACTTTTTCCTTGAAAAAATTATGGTAGTTTTGAATTATTAACAAAAAAATCTTAAATTTGTAGAAAATACAAAAGACATGGGATTTCATCTCTAAAAAATAAATATAAATTTTTTTATTCATATTTAGATGCAAATGGTAGCAAATACAAAGGAGGATAGTAAATCCAGCTTGTATCCAAAATAGGCCCCTTTTTTAACCCCTAAAGGACCGTTGTCGCTTCGGGGGACAAATGGAATTTCGGGCAGGTACCTATGGGCTGAAATTTTCTCATGATTTTTTGAAACTTTTTTTGAAGATAGAAAAGTTGATTAGCTTTGTAGAAGTATGATTTTTTTTTTCAATTGGTGACCAGGAACAAACATTATGATTAAATAAGTTCAAAGCAAGGAACGGGGGGCATCAAAAAAAAAGTTGCAAAATTTTTTTTTTTTTTAATTTTTTTTTTTTCTCATTGATTATATTTTTGTCTATCTGGAAAGCTTTGATTCATTTCATTTAGATTTGTTATGAGAAAGTAATGGACATTCTTGTTTTTCGGGCAATTAGAGCATCTTCTTGAAAAAAATAACTTGTAGGATTCATTTTTGAATGCAATTTTTCAAATTTTTCAAAAAAAATAAATTCTCATGGTTTAGTTTACTTGCTAGAACAATCTCACCATTGGGATTCGTGCATTTTAATTCCATCTAAAAGATATTAATATTTTAGATTTTCCTTCTATCTCGTACCTACTTCTACTTAACAATATTTTTAAGAATGAAAATTAATGAAAATTTTATTTTATTTCCTAGACTTTCAACTCAATTCTCCACATTAAAGATTTAAAACTCTAAACTCTGTAGTGCAAAAAATTTAAGTTAAAAATGTTCAAAGTCAAAAAATCTAGTCCCGCAATGTGCTGAAAAACTTGTTTTTTCCACTTTAAATGCAAATATCTTGCAATCTGTGCAGTCTAAAATTTTGAAATTTTTTCCACACGTTTTTATACTAGTTAGGTGTAATATACTATGGTTAGATGTGAAAAAAAACAATTAAATTTATTTTTTACTCTTTGCTATAAAAATGGCAGTTTTTTCAGTTTTTTTGGGCAGGAAAAAGGCCTCGGTCCTTTAGGGGTTAAGGGTTAAAGTCTTGTACCAATCCATGATAGATTTTAAAAAAAAAAAATGAGATTTGGACTACATTAGGTGGATGTAGTAGCCACAATCAATGTCTTGGATGATGGTGATGGAGTGGTTAGTGACTGCAATAGGAACTTTTACCTTTTGAATATAAATTCATCAAATGAGATAATTTTTCATTAGAAAAAGTCTAGGCCCTGTGGAGGGCCATTTGACTTTTGGAGGATGTGCAAACACAATAAATAAAAAATATTTTTTCTAAAAACAATAATAAAAAATATTTTTAAAATCAAAAATCCGAAGGGGCACACAAGCTAACTTTCATTGGCAAGATTCTTTGTGAGCCAATTTGGGCTGATATTTTTTGCAATTGCACATTTTCATGCAAAAAAACGGCCATCTAAAGCTTGAATTTTTTTCTAATATTAGGCCTTTATATTGTAGCCATATTAGGAAATATTGTGATTGTTGTAGGTGGATAAGATGACCATTATAGATACACTTTTTGTTAGTTTTAAGGTAGTTTATAAACTCTTTTTGGTCAATTGGGCACTACACTTCAAAAATTCAAAACAAATTCATCTTTTGTCAAAAAATTAAAATTTCAATTGCTCTCTCCATTTCTCACTTTGTCTTTAAGTGGAATTTTTTTTCAACAATGCCAATGAGACAAACAAATCATTTTACATGTTATAGGCTAGTTTACCTTAATTAGAGGTGACATTGATTTATTCTATTGGTGCATAAGATAGATACTAACTGATTTTAAAAAAATGGGGCCTCAAAAGGGCCATTTGACTCTGGTTAGCAGTGCAAATATAATAAAAATATGAAATTAAAAATAAAATTATTTTTATTTTATATATTTGCACATATTTGCACTCCTAGTTTAGAGTCAAACAGCTTTCTTGAGGGCCCATTTTTTCCTAATATAAGGTGATTGTAAGAACCATGTAACATTTTTGTCTCAAAAACCTTGTTTTTGGCTGTATGATTGCCACTTCTATAATTGCTACGAGCACTATGCGGAAATAGTGTAGTAAAAACTATGAAAATTAATATAAAAATTAATAAAAATTCATTAAAAATATAATAATATCACTGAAAGTGAATTTTTTTTTAAAAATTATTAAAAAATCATAGAAAATGAAATTGAAAAAATAATAAAATCATTATAAATGAATTGATAAACCAATGGGTCCGCACTGTGCAATGCTACTAAATGGAATGGACTCATTAGATGAGATTCACCTACTCAACAAGGTCACGAGTTCCCCGGAGTTCTTGGACTGTGGGAACTCTGCTGGAGCAGCATGCTGACGTGGCGCAGCAACTGCCACATCATATAATAAAATTTTAAATTTTTATTTTTATTTTTATTTTTATTTATTTAAAATTTTAATTAATTAATTAATTAATTTATTATTTAAATATTCTGATTGCGGCATTGTTCATTATAGTAAGGGAACAGGATTGAAACGGCCCTCTAATGCCCCCCCAAAACATCTAATGGTTACTAAACCTGGGGTAACAGAAATTAGCAGGAAATTGGCACATGAATATTTTGATTTTTAGTAATTTTGAAAAACATCATAAGAATGAATTAAAATATGGTTATTTTTCTACACTTCAACGTGCTTAAATTGCACCAAATACTTGTGAAAGGAATTTTTTTTTCATTCCAATTTTCATGCAAAGAATGCACACTTTGACTCCATAAGCACACCACACTTGTTAGAAATTACATAAGACATCATCATCACTGCATGTAATCGTGCATGTAATTGTTATAGAATACCAACTTCTCCAATTCTTGGCTTTGAATTTGCATTTTCAAGTTGAAAATAGGACTAAAATCCCCCATATAGCAAGAATAGTTATCCAAATGGGGCCTCTTCAAAAATAATAAACTAATTTTCAAAAAATGCAAAAAATTATTCAATATCTACATCTATCATATTTATCTTCATTTCAAATTTCACATACACTGGACATGCACCACAATAGTTATGTCTAAAGCCAAGAAGACAAAAAAATAAGACAAGTGTTTCTTGCAACCACCTTTGGAGACATACTATTTTAAATAAGTGCAGTTCAAAATATTACTATGATATCTTATACATTAAAAGAAAATTCTATAATCAATTTCATTCTCATCCATATAATTTTTCATTCATTTGTTCTTGCTAAATCCTAATGATATCCAACCATCTTTTCAATGAAACCTTGCATCTTGACAAAACTTTTTTGGTATTGTTGCATTACAGTACTAGGCTTCATTCTAGTTGTACAAATTTCGAGACAACTTTGAAGGTACCTGATTGAGAATTTTTTTTTTTAATTTGATTTAAAAAAACAATAACTTGTGATGATTATTAGTCCATTCCTAAACTCCTTACAAAAGCCAAAGACTTGGAAAGTGAAGAGAAAGAAATTAATATGTTTGGGTTCAATTAGTTGAGTTTGTCCAATTCTCTGAAAACTAATTGTATTAATGTTAATTTGGTAAAATATTCAAAAATCAATAATGAAGATTATTTAATTTTTCAATAAATTTAAAACTTCATAATATTATACATTTAAGAAAATTAAGAAATTTATTGAAAATTGTGTAACTATAGATCTTTATGGTATGTCTTTCTTATGTGATCATCTTTTGTGATGAAGCCTGATCGCATTTCTTTTTTTCATTCTTCAAAGTTTTACTAAGGTAGAGCCCCCATTCCCGATCTCTGATCTATTCTCGACCTATAGGTGCACATATTTCCAATTCTGACCAAGTTTAGAATGTTTTTTTTCCTTTTTAAGGTTGGAACTAATAAATACATGACACATGTTCTAAGTTGTGAAAAAAATAGTAGGAAATAATGATTAGATAAAAAGTTATTGAATGATCAGAATTGGAAGAGTCTAGACATTGGCCATGGGTCCAAAGAACTTTTTGCCTCCCAAAATTCATAGTAATTTCAATTCAAGCGATAAAATTACCAATTTTTTTGCAATCTATGTCATTTCTATCGATGTACCTCTGAAGAATATTTGGTTTGCCTTCACTACTCTAGATCATGTTGGAATTCTTTATTCGGTCGATTATAGAGGGCTCTACATTAGAAGAATTTTCAGCCCTCCGGAGGACTGCTCTGGAGTGACAAACCAAGCTATTAAAATGCTTGGTCTATCACTCCAACTGCCTGCTTGCCGAAACAGTCACTTTTCGCGATTTTATTTATTTTTTATTTTTTATTTATTTTTATAATAATTTTCTTAAGATTAACTTTTTTTATTTTTTTTACTCGTAAAACTCGGTTCCCGCACCACTGCCATTGCAGTTTCAGGTGGGTGGGAATAGGGGGAAAACGAATTTTTCAGTAAAAAAAAAGCAAATTTCAGGGTACTTTGGAGGGCTGCTCCACAACCCTCCGGAGGCCTGAAATTTTCTCTAATGCCTTAGAACCAATTTTAGATCTCATAACTACATTTCTTTTATACTATACACGGCTAGTTTCTTTTTCATGACTGAATATGCGCACAAGCCAAGGGCCTGTGCACAATCATGTATTTTGAGAGTTTTCGTAAATCCAAATCATGATTTTATTAGTGCATATTGTATGTACAAACGGTGGTTATAGTTGTTTTTCATACTTCAAATTGCATTTCCAAACGGAGATGTTGCTATTGCAATTTTTTGGACAACCATTGAATGACCATATACCAATAGTGTTCACTGGCACATGTATAAGGCCTAAATTATGTATACCTGTTTCTAAATGCCTATCCAAAAGCATGTCCTCAAAATCTTGGAAATAAGTAGGTACTTAATTTAAGATATGCAAGACATGTACATCAAATTTAGTACTCCCTCTGTCTCAAAATAATACCGGTATTTCTTTTGTATTTTACAAAGGAAACAATGGTATTATTTTGAGATAGGGGGAGTAGTACATGGTTTTAGAAATCTAAAGTAGACTTTGAAAAATCTATACCTTGATCCCAAAATGACACCAAAGACCAGAGTGGTTTGATGGATGACAAAGAATCTTCTATATAAGACAGAAGTGCAATAGTTCATCCTTAGAATTTTGTGCAAAAAAGAAGGATAGTACATAATACTTTAACTTCCAATGAATACTTCTGGTTTTTTAAAGTAGATCATTCACACTGCATTAAAAATGATGGTTTCCAAGGTGATGAGCTCATCTTTACAAGGTTAGATGAAGTTATTTGTTTTGTTTGTCCATTTATTTGTTACGATGAAAACTCTTGAACCATGCGTCCTTTGGTCATGTTTTGGGTACCATTGGAAAACTCTTTGCAAGGAAGGGTGCATAGACTTTGTTTTATGCCGTTTTGACTCATGGTAGAAAAGATATTGAATTTCAAATTTTTTTATGAATTTGAAAATTATTTGAATTTTGAATTTTTTATAATTTTTTTTATACTGTGGCAATGGCACATATCATAAAATTAATGTATACGATATCCAAAAATTGTCCAATGAAGTGTCTTGGAATCTTTTTCGATTTGCCAATAAGATCCTTTGAGCATCTCCAATCTTGCTCTAAAAAATCAGCATGGGGAAGTATCTATAGCATGCTCATGGGATGAAATAGTGGCTTTTGTTGCATTATTTTTCCAGCCATTATACCCGCACTCAAGTCCCACCAAAAATTGTCAATGTCTATATTTGTTCTTGATTTCCAAATTTTCAATTACTTTTATGACACTATTGACTGTGCAACACTATTCACTACTTGGCACCAATCCTAATCAAGCGTGCAAACATGTCACGACAAGTATTCTTTGACAAAAAAGTGAGTTATGGGAGAAGTGAGCAGCTTTGGACGATTGCGATCAAGTAAGTTGTTTTTCCGTGGCTAAGGTGACAAGGTCAAATTGGGTTGTCGCAGTGGGGAACCAAAACCTGCCCGGGCTCACAATATACCACCTCAGGACCTTTTTTAGGGAAAGAGTGGAGATGCTCTTAAGACCTAAGGTAGGCCACCTATTCCCAATCAAGGAGCCATACCCAACTTATAGGCTTCAACTATTTTCAACCAAGGTTGGAACAAATTGCCAACCAAAGTTTAGAATGTTTATTTTTCCTCCTTTTCAAGGTTGGGACTAATAAGATTATCACACATGTTCCAAAGTAGTGAGCAAGAAAATAGGAAGCAGTGAGCGGGAAAGTAGTTATTTTATGATCGGAATTGGAAAAGTTTAAATATTGGCTATTAGTCCGTACAACTTTTTGGCTTCCAAAAATCACAGTAATTTCAATTTTGGAAGTAAAATTTTGGAAAACTTACAGTCCCAATATTTCCTATCTTTCTACATGGCAAGAAATTTATTTGCCTAATACTGCTCATAGTCTGTCTGAAAATTGCTTAAGTGATCGACTATACGTTGTCCTACCTTGTACCAGTTGAAAAATAGGGGAACACGAAAGACGAACCCGAGGACGAAGGAACCATGACTGAACGATGAACTAACGAGGAACCACGAACTACGTTAGGGTTTCGTTGGCGCCTCGCCGTCCCCTGCCTGCTCTAGCGTATCGGAATTTGCTCGCCGAATTGGTAATCCAGACGAGCGCGGAGCTTTCTGTCGATCGCGTCCAATTCTCTTTAGTCTCAGCGATTTGCGGCCTCAATTTCCTGGGCCTGTCACGAGCAATTGTTGGAACCCTTATTGGAACCAGATCACGTTGCAATCGGAATTCCCCGGAGGAGTGAGCATTTCTTTCTTCCTTTGCCAGCAATTTGGCGGTGCTTGTGTTTGAGGGTAATGAGTTACTTTGGTTATGCGTTTTGACTCGAGCATCGAGGTTCTCTTTGGGATTTTCCAGGGTTTCCTGTGGGTCGAAGTACAGTACATGAGTGGAGGAACGTTATTAGTGCATGGGTCTTTTCTACGGAATTTAAGGTTTAAGGTTTAGGGTTTAGGGTTTAGGGCTTTTAGGGGTTTGCTCGGTTGTGAGTTGTCATTTTGGTTTGAGATTTTGGATTTGGAATTGGCAGATTACGAGCTGATTTTTTGAGCGATGGGGGTTGAGGATGCACCGCCAGCAGCAATGGCGGGTGGCTGGTCCGCCATAGCGAGGAAGGATGCTGCCCCGCCGGTAAAACCCAAGGTGAGCACGAGCGCTGTGCGCTCAAAGAGCGGCCTTAGCACCATCGTGGTGGACACCAATGCGGTGATTGGCAGTGGTGCGCATCTCTTGGGAAGCGCTGAACGCTTTGTGACAGTGCGGGAAGTGCTGGAAGAGGTTCGGGATCCCATGTCGCGGATGAACCTCGCGGCTTTGCCCATCAATTTGGAAATCATGGAGCCTGACTCGGAAGCTTTTACCAAAGGTGAGCGCAATCTTGTACTAAATTCGTTTGGCGTTTGAGATCAAGGGGTTACTCAAAATTTTACTACAACATTTATAGAATATTGCCTAAAGTTCACCATTCTTTTGGGGGGAATCATTTGTAGTGTTGCAGTTTGCGAAGGCCACAGGTGATTTGCAGTCGCTATCTGAAGTGGATATGAAACTTATAGCTCTAGCTTACACGTTAGAGGCGCAAGTCCACGGTGTATCTCACCTTCGAACTCAACCGCCTCCACTGCAGGTCCTGCATTACTCTGCCCCTTTCAATTGCTGTAGAAAATGTGTCGGAGTATCAATTCTTGCTTATATTTAGGGTTTATAATTTTAGGGTTTAGGGTTTAGGGGTCAGGAATTGATCGTTTACGAAGAGGTTCTGTTTTGTGCGTTGCACGGTGATTTCAAGTCAAGCCCTAGTCAATTTGATTACGAACGCGTCTGAAAAATTGCAGATTTGGGGTGTTGCAGGTAACTCCTGTGCAGAAGAACAAGCCACGTGATCCTCCCGGTTGGGGTTCAAACGTTGCCAATCTGAAGGACTGGGAACAGTTATCAGAAGCGGAAAATAAAAGTAGCAAGGAGAATCAATCTAAGATTCTTGGATTAAAGTACTTGAATTTGGATGGGTCGGAGGCGGAGCGAGCACTTGCAGATGCGGAATCACAGCAGTCAGAGACATCTTCCACTGCAGGCAGTACTGGCCCACAAAGGTGGAGTAGGCCAAGACGAGAGAAATCTGCACCGAAACCGAAACCTGTGTACAGCATTGAGGGGAAAATGAATGTGGCAGTTGGGTCGGACGCTTCGAAGACAGAACCAGAGGAAGCGGACACTTCTGAATGGGTGCATGCTTGCAGCAGGACCACTCGCAGGAAATTTCTGAAGCGAGAAGCGAAGCGGCAAGCCCGGACAGCGGCTAGTGCGGAAACTAGTGAGTCCCCTACTGAGGTCACCGTGAAGGAAGTACAACAATCTCAGAAAAGTTTCTTTGAAGCGGAACCTGAACTCCCCTTAGTTGATGAGGGCGACGATGAGGATGCCGAAGATGTCACTGAAGAAAGGAAGGAAAGCATAGCTGACGATGGTGCCGAGAGTGATGCTTTAGATGCAGAAAGTGGTAAGCTTGATGATGAAGAAGGGGCTTCTGGAAGTGAAGGAGACGAGGAGGACACGCGAGCCTTTGCTGCGGAAATGGCTGCACACGAAGCTAAAGAAAGCGAGGAATTGAAAACAGAAGGACAGGAGAATATTGCCACTAGCGATGTGAGCGGCATAGCATCCTCTGTTCCAAGTGAAGATAGTTTCACGAACTCATCCTCGCAATCCTCTATTGCTTGTGCGACTGGAGATTTTGCAATGCAAAACGTCATACTTCAAATGGGACTGCGTTTACTTTCACCTACAGGCATTC
Organism: Pseudisothecium myosuroides; assembly: GCA_951799445.1. NCBI lineage: Eukaryota > Viridiplantae > Streptophyta > Bryopsida > Hypnales > Lembophyllaceae > Pseudisothecium > Pseudisothecium myosuroides. The sequence goes on from OX637289.1 coordinate 15,944,233, forward strand.
ATGTGCGAGAATTGAGCAGGTTGGGATTATGCTTCTTCTCACATGTGGAATATTGTAGGAAATTGTTGGAAGAAACTGAGATAATGTTGGGAATGTTTGGTTGATCTTTAGTTTTGTAAACATTGACCCTTTTAGATATTTCCTCACAGGTGGGTCCTGAAATGTACGGCTTGTGGTAAAATCACGCCCGAGGTGGGGCGCATCTTCTGTCCGAAGTGTGGGAATGGAGGTACTTTGTATAAGGTGTCTGTTACCGTAGGGGCAAATGGCAGCGTTCATGCTGGACAAATCAAGCGTGTGAATCTTCGTGGCACTCGGGTATGTCTCTGTGATCAATTTTAGGTTTGTGCCCTTATTTACTAGAGTATCTCTGGTTTGTGCCCTTTCTGACTGACATTCTATTATCATCTTGCGTGCAGTATTCCCTCCCTCTCCCGAAGGGCGGCAGGGTTGGGGCTGCCCAGAATCCTATTCTACGAGAAGATCAATTACCCCACAGAGTCCTTCATCCAAAACAGAAGAAATCATCTTCTAATGCTGTGAGAACCTCGTTATCTGCTTACTGTTGGCTTTGAGATCTGTTCATTGTATGCTTTTTCTTCTTTATCTAGCGTCTACTGTATATATGACTGGTTTTGATGTTATCAACTGGAAGATTGTTAGATTGCTGACTTGATGCAAAGAGGAATTACGTATGATCTGATTAAGGCTGCAACTAATTTCTTCTGTAATAGTGCAGTCTCTGGTACTGAATGTCTTGTATCCATGTGGTATTTTGGGCAGGGCGGGGATGTCTTTGTCACTGCGGACTCCCTATTTACGAACAACAAGGGAATGCAAAATATAGGATTAATGCCAGCAGTGCAACAAGCATCTGCAGTATTCGGTGGCCGCCGAAACCCTAATGAGCGTAGGAACAACCGGAAGCACTAGCATCTTCATTTTTGTGTTGCTGTCACGGAGTGGAAGCTTGTGTAATTCCATCAGCGACCTTGAGAGAATTTCAGATACAGATGATACAGTAGAATTGACTCGCGACTTTTGCACTACTGCTCAACACAGTCCGGGGAGTTTTTTTTTATGAAACTCAGTGGACTTCCACTTCTATTTGAGTTCACTCGGGTTTTTTGTGTTTTTAATGGGCTATGTCCTAGATTTTTTTTTTTGCTTGGTCAATAACCTCTTAATTTTATTACACTCAGTTGATTTCCTAAATTGAAGAAATTGGTTTGGTGAGTATCCAAATTTTATTGTTTTATATCAGAATTTTAAGGGGTTATTGTTGATTTCTGATGCTCCAAGATCCTTGGTTGGATTTGAACTAGGCCAAGCCCCACTATCTTGGGTCCAAGGATTTAGCCTTTGAAAAATGTTACAATCCTACGTTGGGGGTCCTCACATTTTTTGGAGGTTGGTTAGTACATTAAAGAGATGCAAATCAAACTTTGGTATATGAAGCTTCCCTTAAAAGTTCACTAAAACTATCATTTGAACTTGAGGTCAAATATTTCTTTGGAGATATCTAAACTTGGCACCATTTTAAATTACAATGACAAACAAAACTATGGAATCAAAACTTTTTCATATAGACACTCTTACTACAAATCTATGGAATCAAAACTTTTTCATATAAACACCCTTTATTGTCAACAAGCAAAGTCCAAAAGTAGATATATTAAAATTGTAGTATGCAATATACGAAGTTTGAAGAAAAAACTAGTTGTGATTTGAAAAAAAAATTAATTTCAAAGTTAGTCATGTCTAAAACTTGATTTTGTGTGCTATAATTTGGAATTACTTTATATTTTGTCAATTTTTTTTTAGAATTCCAAAAAAACTTTTTATACATTGGCATTTTGGTATACATCATTTCAGATTGTTGTACACAAGAATTGAAGGAAGTTGACAATTATAGAATTCAAAATATTCACAATGTGACAAATATGCAAGTGATGTTTTTTGCAATATTTGAATAAATTTTTGGAGCTGAAAGTATGGAATTGCATTAGCCATTGTAAAGAGAGTATTGGTTGCAACATGACCCATGATTACATCTTAATGCCATTGCAAATATTTGTAATATTTACTGAATAGGACAATGAATTGAACTTATATTTTAGAGCTGTGAGATGTATTTTCAAGTTTTCTTTTTGATATAAAGACTAGAGTTTATAACTCATATAATTGATTCAACCAATTGAAAAAACTTGTTCCTTTGGATTAGTATAGTAGGTTTGTCAAAGGATTTGGCATTTTATTTGGTGAATTGAATTTTTGGATTTTGTAGGATTTTATAACATTATGCCTACATTAAACACTATTCAAGGCAAATATTAAATTTACAAAAAAAATATGGTGCCCATGCCCTTATATTCACACCTGTTTCTATATTCACGTCCAAATTGTGCTAGCTGCATTAAAATGCTTCACTCCAATTCCAACCTATAAGTATATCTTTCAAGAGAATTTGGTGCCCTTGCGTCTGTGCCCGCCCTTGCATCTGCATCCATACTAGTACATCCCACCTACCTCAAATCCAAACACCTAAAAAAGAAAAAGGGCCCATGCCCTTAAGTCTTTGCCCATTCCTACATATACTTCTATAGCAATATGCCCTACCCACCTTAAATTCCACCTTCCAAAAAAAAATGAAACGTTCTCTGTGCCCTTTCTAGTGTTGATGCCCATACTAGTACGCCCTATCCATTCCAAATTCCAATCTTAACAAGAAAAAAATTTGGCGTTTGCTCATCAACTTTAAGTCCGTGCCTTGACTTTAAGTCCCCATCTCTATTGTTTGCGCCTCAATTCTAGCATAGAAAACTACATCTATAGACCCTCTAAGCTATAAAGGTAAATAATAATAATATTTTTTATAATTTGCAAAATCTCAAGCAGTCTAGACTATCATCATCCCATACCTGTCTAGGATGTCTGGTGACCCTAACCTACTTGATGTAACAACCTTGATCACAAGTGCAATGGACATTATAAAATATTTCTAACTTAGATTTGGTATGTATATATGACTTGGTAGAATGAAATTTTAGAGATTATTGATCAAATTGTCAACTTTGTTTGTGTAGGGGTAGAGTAAGACCAACCAAGATCATTAGGGTCCAATTGATAAATTTAATAGTTAGAATAGAGAGAAATGTATTCGTTCATCAAATTCCTTTATTGGACAACTTTGTAAATTGTATCAGGTATATCATTTACTTAAGTTTAAGTCATACTACTTTGCCTTTAGTCTTGAACCGTAGCTAGAAAATGAAGCTTTTCAAGTCTCATTTCTATTGAATTGAAAATCTTCAAATATGTCATCAAATTCTTTTATTGGACAACTTTGTAAATTGTATCAAGCATATCATTTACTTAAGTTTAAGTCATACTACTTCGCCTTTAGTCTTGAACCGTAGTTAGAAAACGAAGCTTTTCAAGTCTCATTTCTATTGAGTTGAAAATCTTCAAATATGTTATATAGTTAAATTAAATTCTTTGGTAGTATATTTATTCAATTGGTGGCATTCTATTAAGCACCCCCTCCTAAATACATTTGTTTAAAATAGGAATCCCTATTTGGATTCTAATAGTCGATTATAGTAACTATTCAAATATATTTCTACCATTAATTTTTTCAAATCTTTGACAAATTCAGGTCAAAGTTGCTCTAAACCACCCTAACCCTTAAGAACATTAAATTCTTCGTTAAATTCTTCGCCTCTATTATTATTTTGGAAGATCTGACCATGTGTTCTGTTTCTTAACTTGTTCTCTTCAACTTCAAAGATTGAAAAATGTAGGGGTATGGCTTATTGTTTCAATAGGTGCATTTTGTTAGCTTCCTTGAATGATGTACTTCAACTCGTATAGAATGGAAGTGACCATTTTTGGCCACTCACTTGGGCACTTAGATGTCATTCAGTTTCTGCGAGAAACCATACAATCTGCTTCGTCTAGCGTACGTTACACAGGAGACAGTCGAGCAGGACATAGAAATTGAGACAAAAAGGAAAGCAAATGACGATCGAGCTGAATGAATTTTAATTTCTTACCAAACGCGAACGTGAAGTTCAATACCAAGCTAGGGCTCCGGAATAACAGAACGGAAACAGTCACGTGTACATTGACAAACAAATGCATTCACTCTACAGTACATAATATGGTGCGTCGGCCACTGAATACCTTAGCCGGTTCATGGGCAACGCAAAAGTTTTCTAATCCTCTTGAATCAGAATCAAATTGAAACACAAAAAAAAGTTAAAAACGAAATGATGTTACCAACCTCTTCCTACAAACTTTTTGAAAACTAGCAAATGGATAACAGCTAATCGGCAAAGCCAGCTTCTGAAGGACGATCTAGAAGCGAACGGCAATGTGCGGGTGGAAAACAGTTAAAAAGTAAAGTCATTCTTTGTTTGAAAAATGAAGAGAATGCTACTACAAAGAGGGGGACCGAGGGGGAAAAAAAAATTCACCAATGCTAGCATAGAGTGCATTGGTGAGCGGTTCAACCTAAAACAGTGTGGAATTTACTTCCACAGCTCCTCCATTGGGATGCCACGGTCTCTAGCTACATCCCTAAACTGTTTCATCTTTCCGACAGCTTCAATTACAGCCCTAGCGTTGTTGAGTGGATTCTTGCTTCCCAGCTCCTTACCCAAAGCATTTTCCACCCCTGCCAACTCAAGCACCACACGTACTGAGCCACCAGCAATCACTCCTGTTCCTGTTGCTGCTGGCCTCAGCATCACCTTGGCAGCCCCGTAGTCACCATCGGCTCTGCACACATGTCACAAGGGACGCTTCAAAACTATTCACCCAAAAATAACATGGTCAAGACTGATGTAAATAAGCACACATACACACCATTCCAAAAACAGTGAAAGAGACTGAGGATGGGTTGCAGCCGACAAAATATCTTTTGATCCTTACACACCTGACGCTCTTCCATGATAAATCCACCTCGTCCAGTCAGGTCCAATAAACTAACGGTATTATTCTTCCCAGGCAGATTCAGCTATCCGAAAATTTCATAAACTTCAAGAAGCTCTAATATACTTAAAAATGGACAGATTTTCAAAACGCAAATTGGGTTGGAATCATAATGAAGACTACTTGAATATCATACAATAAAATCTAGAGAAGTGGAGGCAAGCTCATGGTATGAAGAAGTTAGTTTGGCCTCCTAATTCACCATAGAGAACCTTTGGAAGATAGTCAAATATTTGTTGCAACACTGGAGCAAGCCAATAAACAGGCAAGAAATGATACAAACAATTCAAGCAATATAGAATCAAGTATCTCTACAACAATTGCACATGCTCATTTTGAATATGCCCGATAGAATGCAAACTATAAATTTGGCAAAGGATGGCAACACTAGATGGTAGATAATGTATAGATCCAAATTGTTGTATGATTTTGAATTTCACATGTATATATTTGTTGTGTACTCTTCACTATGATTCCAACACAATTTGTGGTTTGAAAATCTGTCCATTTTTGAGTATGCTAAAGCTTCCTAAAGTTACTGAACTCTAGGATGAATCTGCCTGGGAACAAAATTCATGAGATTATTGGACCCGACTGTACAACCCTTACCCAAAAGCAACTCGTATAGTTGAAATTATTGATAATTTAGCCGCATCATATATAAATCCAGGGTTTAAGCCCGGAAAGCCATAGAGAACAATTCGCCACCTTTACCCTAAGGATGGGAGAGGGAGCATTCGCATTTACAGTATTTAGGGTTTAGAAGCTGATCATGAATAACACGTTTTCATCGTCCCTACAGATTAGCGTTTCTAGATTACCAACAGACACATGAAATTGGGGAGTTTCACAAGGTACTAAAACGAATCACCTAAGGAAAAGCAATAAATGAAGTCATTCAAAGAACTTTAGGGTTTAGAACCAGATCATGAAAAAAACGTTAACATCATCACCACAGATTCTAACTCCCAAATTGCCTTTAAAAAAAAATGAAATACGGGAGCTTCAAGAGATACTTGACGAGTCACCAAACACTAATTGACATCATAAGAAAGCACAAAAACGAGTCCGTCGTCGAGATGTAAAGATTTCAACTAACTTCTGGTGCATTTCAAACCCTAGCAAAGTCATTCAAGAGGTGGAATGCTCATAACACAAGGGTCTTCAAATGGCACATTGAATTGGAGAAGGGCGTCTATCTGTAAGGGAAGGTGAGGTAACTTAACGACTACTAATTCACGACATAAGAAAGCGCAAAACGAGTCCGTCATCGCCGAGGTATAAAGATTCCAAACATCTGCTGGTGTACTTCAAACCCTAGTGAAGCCATTCCAATGGCATCCTCACAACCCCACGACATTCCAATGGCATGTAGAATTGGAGAAGGGAGCCTACCAGTGAGGGAAGGTGAGGTAACTTCACGAGTCACCAAGACCTAATTGAGCTCTAATTGACGACATAAGAAAGCACAAAAACAAGTTCGTCGTCGTCATACAATGGAGGGTCTGGTACATTGCCCTAGTGCAGCCATTTCAAAAAGTGGAATCCCTCATAATCCAGCGACATTGCAATAGCAGACAGAATTGGAGAAGTATGCCTACCTGTGCGGGAATGTGAGATACTTCGTCATGGGCACAGTAACCAAATGCCGCCTCGCATCCGTGGCCGACTTCTGCACGGCCGTGATCACCTCCTTGGCACTTCCCACCCCGACTCCCACCGTCCCCTTCTTGTCCCCGATCACCACCACCGCCCGAAACGACATCTGCTTGCCTCCCTTGACCACCTTGGTCACCCGTCGAATCTGCACCACGCGCTCCTCCATGCTGTCCGGGTTGTTCTTGTCCCTCCCTCCGCGGCCTCCCCGTCTTCCTCGTCCACGCCCCTCGTCCTCCTCGCCCAGATTCTCATCCCCAGTGGGCGTCTTCCGCAAGCCCTCGAACGCCTTCCCGTAGAGCGCCTCGTAGGCCGCGGTGATCTCCTCCTCGGACTCCTCCTCCTCGTCTTCCGCATAGGAAGCCGACACGGCGTGGCCTGGTGCTGCAGCAGCAGACTTCGGCTTCAGCTGCGGCTTCGGGGGAGGCGAAGGGGTGAGCTTCAGGCCCCACATTGAGCTGTGGAGAGGGGTGACCATCGCCACACGCAGCGCGGGCGAGGGAGAGGGAGAAGCATAGCTGCCGGAGACGGAGGGGGCGGACAACGAAGCCCGACTCACGTCGGAGACGCAGCAGCTCGCCATAGCTGGATGCGAATTGCCGAAATGGGTCCCGTAGAATTGGAATTGCGGGACAAGAATGGAGCAAGATGGCAAAGGAGGAGAGAAGCGGAGAGAACATCGAGAAGGCAGACCAGGCTCAGGACCAAGCGGATAAGGCCCGTCCGTCAGGACGAGCGACGACGTCCGTCGGCCTAGGGGACGACAGTTTCGGTTCCGTCCTGAACCCTGCTGGTGCCCTCATCAGCGGAATTTTTTCGCGTCCAGACATGTCGCTCATGTGGTGAGCTTCTGTATGATAAAAGACACGCCAATGTTATACGGAGTAAGGTAGGAGGTCCATAATCGCTCATTTAAGGGCTGAAACTGAATTTTGGGGAGGTGACATGCCTCAAAATATTTTCCAGGAAATTTTTCTTGAAAGACAAGAGGAAATGGCATCTAATCCAAGTCGTATCATTTTTTTTTGGAGGTTTCTGGAATTAGTTATGAAGTTTTGAAGATGAAGTGGCATAGGGCTCTAAAATAGCCCCCCACCCCACCCCACCCACCCCACCCCATTGTTTGTACATTGTTGAAGGCTATGAAAAAGTAACATCTACAACCAGTGTACATTTAAGTAGGGTGGGCGATTTTAGAGCCTGTGCAATTTCAAAGCCTCCTACCTTACTATTTTTTTATACTATATTAACCCCTAAATGCCTAAGGCCTTTTTTGAGGTTTTTGGACTTTGCTCTAATATGAACCCAAAGCCAACATTTTGATAAGTATAACCAATTTTTTTTGAATTGTAACTATGTCTAGAGGCAGTTACTACCTCTTTTGAGATGATAGTGATAGTGATAGTGTAAAACCATGTACAAATGCAATAGTAGGGTAGTTAGAAAATAACTTTTGTACATGTGGCAAACCATATATAATTGGTTGGAAATGATTTTCATTTCCTTGTATTGCATCACACGTATAATACAAAACATCATCTTTTAATTACATTAAAAGACTATTGAGCAATATAAGGAAATGACCATCTTTTAATTACACTAAAAGACTACTGAACAATCTACTGCAACGTGTAATCCAACAAGAACGACAGCTCCCTGCAAATGAAAGAATCTCAACTCAAACTTCGTGCTCAAATCTTCATTGCATTCAGTGCTCTCCAATCTTCTCAAGTCTTCTTGAGTCCGGTTGTGATACATTAGAGAAAATCTATGGCCTCAGGAGGGCTGCTCCATAGCCCTCCGAGGTACTCTGAAATTTATTTATTTTTTGCAAAAATAATAGTTTTTTCCCTATTCTGGCGCAGCTGAAACTGCAGTGATAGTGGCGCAGGAACCGAAATTTACGAGTAAATTATTTATTTATTTAATCTTCAAAAAAAAAATTAAAAATTAAAAAAAAAAAAAAAAAATTCTCAATTTCTAACCGTTTCAGCGAGCAATCAGCCAAGTTGACTGCTCACTGCGGGACAGTTCTGGAGTGACAGGCCAAGCCTTTTAATAGCTTGGCTTATCACTCTGGAGCAGCCCTCCAGAGGGCTAATTTTCCTTCTAATGAAAGTCCGCAGAATTGTCACTCATAAAACCTCCCTGCAAACAGAAGGCCAAATTCCATTTTCAAACAACAAAAAAGCTTTGAATAAAGCAACAAATTCAAAATTGACAAAAAAATTAGATCGTAGTTAATATCCATATGTGTCTACTGGTCATTGAGGCAAATCCTTAAACAAAACTTGAATATTTTGGATTTCATTGCTTGGTTCAAGTTTATTGCAATAAGGAGAGCACATCTTCCTCAATTAAGTTCAGTGAACTCTGTTGGCCCAACATTTAGAAACCAAAATTCCATAAAGCCACAATCAAACCCTAGCCAATTATGCCTAATTGTTTTTATCACAAGCACCAATAGCTTAAAAAAATTCTCTTAAATAAATGCATCCATGTCTCTAAGTCACTCATGCTTCAAGCCAATCTATTTTTTATTCAATTGTTGTATAATTTTTTTAATAAAATATTTACAATAAAAAGAAGTTTTAGCCTCGCCATAGCTATTTGGAACTGACAGAAATCCAAATTGAAAAAGATTGAAGAAGAAAGATGAAACCTTGATAGGAAAAATTAAGTCAATGAATCTCGTTCATTGGAAGCACTTGCTTGCGCTCCTGGATGCATCCACCGGATGCCTTCAATCTTCAATGACAATGCCGCAATCAATGTCACCATCTTCTTGTGCCCAGCATTGTCAAATTTTGGAGCAGCAAAAAGCAACATGATGGAATTGAACACACTAACTAGGCCGCAAGATTGCAAGATTGTATCATTGAATACCCCATTCGTAAGTTTGTTGAAAATTTCTTTCTTTTGGTTGCCTCTGAACTTTATCAAGACTTATGAAATTCAGAAAACCTGCAAGCAAGGCTCAAATCCAGGTGCAATCTCTTCAGCAACCTTATAGCACAATTTCTTCAAATCACAAGCGCAAAAATTTATTGTCTATACACATCATCCTGTCTATTCACATGGACTCTCTCTAAATTCTCCGAGACACTCAAGAAGTTGCATCAATTCACTATGAGGCGCAAGGGTATATATATGCGCATGTCTGTTATTCCATTTGTACTAATGGCTTTTTCCTCAAGTCCAATTGCACAGCACCAAGGGCATTGTTTTCTTTATGAATTGCACGGTTGTTGATTTTGCAAAAAGGGGGTTATTGTTTTCTTTTTGAATTGCACAGCTATTGATTTTTCAGAGGAAGATTTCTGGTGCGAAGGGTGGTCTTCCTTCTTTTCACTTCCGCGACATTTTTTTTATTTACATCGCATGGTAGCGAAGGGTGGTCTTCCTTTATTTAAACTAATTGCACAGTTGTAGATTTTTCACTTGGGGGGGTCCAAAGTGAAGCTACCTGACTCTTTTCAGGAGATAGTAATTATATAATTTAAAATTAGGCATGTTAATTTAGAGCACCACGGGCATCATTCCATGGCGTTCCGATGACAATATTGGCATCTAAATTTTTGGAGACTTGTATCAGTTGTATGAGTGTGTTTGTTTATGGACGGTGGTAGAAATTCTTTCACTAAGATATTAATGATTATTTTATAGAAGTTAGTAGCTACTTGTTTTCTTTTCAAGGTGCCAAATCTAGCAACCCTCACCAATTTTTTTAGTAAAATGGAATTTATATTCAAACTCAATTGATCACCCCTCCATTTGTTACATCCCCAAGTGGATCTTGACTAAGGTAACTACACCTAAAATCAACCATTTAAGCAATTCTGTTGATTCTAACATGGTTCTCATTATTATATTGGAATTTCTTTGTGGGGTCTTGTTGGTAGTCCAAAGGAGATTCCAGCTCCTTTGAGAATGCATTTTTTGGGCACCGTATGAATAAACTATGAATATTCAAAGTGTTGAAAATAGGTGATTCTAAAACTGATCCTAGGCTCTCATGAATAGTAGGTGTACATTTTAGGCAAGAATCTGTAGGGGTTGGTTTTAGAAAGGGGTCAAAATTGGGTGTAGTTACCTTACATCTTAACCACTATATACCTCATTTCAAAGATGTTGGATTCATGCTTGGCTAACACTTTAGTCCTTTGCCGAAATGCATGCAATAAGTTATATATATTCACCATGGCCTTTTTTCCAATAGTGTCTTTGTCTAAATCTTTCCAACATTTTACAAATACTTAACCTTAGATTGTGAGGACAAACACTAAACGTTGATTCGACAAATATAAAATGCTTTGTGCAATGAAAAAATTCCATAATTTATCCATTTTTGGTTTAAATGGAGGTAATTGTCAACATTGACATAAAAAACAAGAAGTGCCTTTTGGAGAGTCTAGTTTATTCTTAATAGGTGCTAAATGCCAAAGAATGGTAGCCATGCCCATGGGAACTTTAACAACGAAATGCCAAGCAAGTTAGTGTGAAAAGCATCCTTTTAAGTACCACAATAATCATTTCCTTAAAAATATGCAAAAACACTCATTGGAGGTCAAACTATTGTGCAAGTCCTCCAATCCCCTTTTCATCCAATATTCCAAGGATGAACATCTGCACTTCTTACATATGTAAAAAGATTATATGTCATCCATCATACATTTTTAGTCCACCCATGAGTTGTAGGGTTATGGAGTGATATTACATGCTCTGAAATTTTAGGTGATGAGCAAAAATATATTTAGAATAATTAATGACTAAAACGTTTTTAGTCGTTTTTCTTCTATGTTCATAACTGCTACAATGTTCTTATTTTAGCCGAATCATTCCAATGTCTAGCCTGAAGTTCAAGAAATTAAACAAGATCTAATCTTGTCATTTTTGTCATTTTCTTGTAATTTTAAGGGCTAGTTTACACCTATGCAGGTTCAAAGGCCCCCTAGAATTATCAAAGCAGTGATTGGTAGAGAGATAAATGTGGTCCAAGTTAGCCTTCACACTTTGGCCAAGGCCCATGACTTTTTCACGGATAAGAAGTCCACTTGGATTCCTACATAGTCAAAATAGATAATGTTTTGCAGATCTCTAAGAGCTTTTTTCTTGACCACCTTTTTGAGGTAGGCCTACTGTAACAAATTTCTAAGAGACCAAGACTAACTAAAATCTCACAACCATAGATTTTGTCTATTAAAATTGATCTTGATACTGTCAGATTAAATAATAAATAGAAAGGGCCTGGCTATGGTCACTTTTGGGTTTATACCAAGACCATGCAAAGTGTGCCAATACTATTTTTTGTCTTGTACTCTTGAATTGCATGGTCACATCTTTAACCCAGTAAGGACGCCGCGGACCATAAGTGTCTGATGAATGACAAGGGATTCTCCAATGTAGGACAGAACTACAACTATTCATCCTTGGAGTTTTTTGTGGAAAGTGGAGAACATCTACAGTAGCTTGACTTCCAATGAGTACTTTTGGATTTTTTTATTTCCAATGACTCTCACGGTTATACAATGCATGATTTCCAGGGTCACCCCCCGCGTCCTTATAGGGTTAAAAAGTAGGGTACCCTGAAATGCTTTTAGTCCCTTGGAGTGGTCTTGGTGTAAACTAACCCTAAGATGCCGTAACTGTGTATGACCTCTAATTCAATTGATTCTAAGATCAGGGGATCCATGGCAGTATATGCCAATTTTTATGAAGTCATTTCTTTGATTGCCCAACCTAAATTTTTGAGTGAGGATATCTGCCTAAAATTTGAAATTGATAAAACAAGCCCAGGGGAAATAGCAGTTTGATTCCACATCCCTGAGACCGAAGCCAACTCCACCAGCTCTCATTCCATTAAATTTTTTGAGCAAGAGGGTGTCAAAACTTCCAAAGTAATTTGAAGTCTTTCGATCCTTTTTTCACATGTCAAATCTAAAGTTGAGGTCACCAAAAAAATATGAGGTTGAAGGACATAACAAGCATAACCCCTAATCAATTTACGGCTTCTCAAAATCTAATCTACAATTTTTTTTTAATTGAATTTTTAATGTGATCTTTTATCCAAAATCTAGTGTATTTGAGGCTCATTTCTAAGAGTTGTCAACACCTAGAAAATCAAGATTTGCAATGGACACCCTTGCACAAAATCTTGAATAGAAAAATCATAATCATTCAATTTCAAAATCAAATTTTTGATGCTAAAACTAGACTTTAAAAAGAAAAATTTCAAAATATAAACTATTAAAAGTAGTAACATGGTTAGATTTTGTTTAACTTCAAAGTTTTGTCAACACCAAAATTTGGTGCCTTGGGCATTTAGAGGTTGAATTATATTTTTTATGTATATTTCATAGTTTATTATAATTAAAAAGACTTGATGAATCCTCAACTCCCACTTAACCCTTTAAGGACCGTGGTCGATTTAGAGGGCGGGCAACACCCTTTCAGCATGTAATGAGAAAATGGGAATAGCAAAAGATCAACTGTTGTTTTGGAAAATCTAATCGTACGGATGGAATGGGCGAGGGGAGTATTTTACAACCAGTTCAATTTGCGGTTTTAGATCGGACTGTCAATGATATTTTATAATGCAACTAATCATCTATGATTTTGTATGTCTGATGCACTTAGGCATACAACTGCTCTACGTTTGCTAAGTGATGTGTCAGTATTTTGAACCCCATTTTCAAATGCCAGGTCAGATTCCTGTGATTCTTCATCCACTAGATGTAGTATTAAAATCCCCAGATCCGTTGCTTTTGGTCCCTTGCTAAATTCTGCTCCAATCTCTCTCCGTTTTGCAAAATGTACCCAGATCGACCACAATATGGTCGACCGGTCCTTAAAGGGTTAAATGGAAATGGAAAAATGTACTAATTTTTTTTTCAAATTCTTATATTCTTATGACAAATTGAAGGTCTAAAGCATGCCAAGGATTTTGTGACATATCACCCCAAAAAATATGTTGGCCCTTAGTTTGGAACTTGGAAATAGCATTCCTAATGACCCATCAAAAGTTCAATTAACCCCTAAAGGACCGTTGTTCCTTCGGGGGACAAATGCGTTTTCAGGCAGGTACCTACGGGCTGAAATTTTCTTCTGATTTTTTGAACTTTTTTTGGAGGTAGAAAATCTGATTAGCTTTGTGGGAATATAATTTTTTTCACAATCGGTGCTTGGGAAAAAAAGTTATGACCAAATAAACTCAAAACAGGGGACGGCAGGCAGCTCGGGCAACAAAAAAAATGGCAAAAACTTGATTTTTAAAAAAAAATATTTTTTTCCTCATAGATTATATTTTTGTCTATTTGGAAAGCTTTGATTCATTTCATTTGGATTTATTATGAGAAAGTTATGGACACTCTTATTTTCCGGGCAGTTAGAGCATCTTCTTGAAAAAAATAACTTGTAGGATTCATTTCTAAATGCAATTTTTCAAATTTTTCAATTTTTTTTTTGTATGGTTTAGTTTACTTGCTAGAAAAATCTCACCATTGAGATTTAATTCCATCTAAAATATATGAATATTTTAGATTTTCCTTCTATCTTGTACCTACTTCTACTTAACAATTTTTTTAAGAATGATAGTTAAGTTTTTTTGAATTTGTTTTTTTTCCCTAGACTTTCAACTCAATTCTCCACTATAATGATTTAATGCTCAAAACTCTGTAGTGCAAAAATTTTTAATTAAAAATGTTTAAAGTCCAAAAATTTGGTCCCACAATGTGCTGAAAACCTTGTTTTTTTCACTTTAAACGCAAATATCTTGCAATCTGTGCGGTCAAAAATTCTGAAATTTTTTCCACACACTCTTATACTATTTAGATGTAAGATCCTACGGTTAGATGTGAAAAAAAACATTTTTCAGTTTTTTTTACTTTTTGCTATAATAATGGCAGCTTTTAGTGTTTTTTGGCAGAAAGAAGGCCTTGGTCCTTTAGGGGTTAAGCAAACTCAAGATTTGAAGAATGAATCACTTGGATGCCCTACTTGTAGAATTCTCTATTTTAACTTTCAAATTGAATGGCAAGTCTCCTAGACAATTGATGGGGTCAATTTACTAATTAGTTGTATTTGACGGAACTGGAAAACAAGGGAATAATTAAAAATTTTGCAATGCCATTTGAAGAGATTGTTTCAATGGGACTATGCAATTATTGCTCACTTTTCACCTCCCCAAACCACCAAAGATTCACTTAGATGCCCGACAACTAGAGATGCTCATCTTGATAAATCTGAGGACCGATTTTTCATGTTTGAATCCCTTGTTGGCCCATCCTAGACAATACACTATTTTAATTGCCTTTCAATCCATCCCAAGCATCCTAGTTTGCAAAAGTGGAAAAAACCTCCATCACGGCTAATCCAATGAATTATTTGTAGAAGACAAGAGTAATTTTCACGGAGGTGTCAACCCCACAGACCTACAATTTTTTCCATGCCTCAAAAAATATTTTCAACAGATCCTTGCATAGATTGTGCATTTTTCATTCAAAATAGGACAGAGCTGACTAAAATGGCATACTATTGACCATACTCTAAGCTAACTACATCTAATGTTTTCCAAATAATCATTTGAGCATGGTCCCAATAATTACATTTATCTAAATTTTTGTTGGCCCTTGTTGGGAGTACCAGAAAATGGGGGTTTAGGGTTTAGGCAGATCGAGTAGCTGAGCTGCAGGAGCGTGGCCAGAGGTTTTGAATTGGTAGTTGCTAGTTGGTTTCTTCCGACGCTGCAGCTTCTGGTTTGGAAGCATTGGCCGCCGTAGAGATGCCATGTCGTGACATGCACTGCTTTGTTTTGTACCCAGATAAACAAGATTCAGCCCCTGATTTCTAACATAGGAGTCATCCACAGGTCTGCATTGCCAGGGCCAAATTCATTCACATATTCTTTTCTGTGAATAGTGATTTGCACCTTGTAGGTGATTCTTCGTTTTGTTACGATGGTTTTCTTGTGCTTGTAAAGCTCAACAACCTTCTTTTTATGCCCAATTTAATGAACTTGAGGTAAATCATATATTTGTACAAAAGAAGAATCGAAATCATGCAAATTATGCCCCTTGTGTTGGGGCCTGATAGCTTGCTCATCTTGGTTCCCGGCGAGAAGACTAACCACGCGTTTCTGACTTTTAGGCCTGAACCCTATCATCCCTTGAGCAGCAGGGATGGCGATGGCTTCTTCCGGGACGCTGCTGGGTGTGCAGGGACCTCTGTGGTCAATTCTTTGGATGGAAGTTGGATCTTGATGCCAACCCTTTGCATACGGTGTTCGTTTTGATCGATGCATGTGACTTGTGTTGTTTCCATATTGTAACAGACGAGATGGGAATTTGTGGCAGACTTCCTGGGTCTTGCTCTCGTTTCGTATTGGAAACCGGATTTCATCGTCGATTTGGAAAACATTCTCCACGGATGCCCGTGCTTCAGGTACACCTCAACTTTCAGATGACTGTTAGCTGTCATGGTGAATTTGGTTCGTCTCTACAACTGTGACTTCTTCCATTTCTTGGGTGATGAGCTAAGAATGAACGACTTACAATACCTCGTTTCATATTTAAGTGGTAGGCACGAAGCGCTTATAATTGGTACATCTGGTGTTTATTGTAAACCATAACCCTTAAACCCTAAATTCTAACCATATATGTTATGAACCCAAAAATATGCTGCTTAGGCTATCAGTTTGGTTACTGACTTTGTTGACTGTGGTATTCAAACATGAGTGTTGACGGTACTTCTGCTCCACACTGCATGACTTTGGTTTAGAAGCATCTAGTGTTCTACTCTTCGTAAGAGGACACATTCCTCTCTAAGTTGATATAGGTCTGGAATGGCGCGGAATAGCACTAACACTGGATTTCAGTACACCGCTGATGATACGAGGGCTTTGTTAGAAATAAGCTTGACTAGCATATGGATGTTTGGGGATATACCATGATTGAGTACATCCGCATTCGGAGTATGTGACTCAGAATTTGGACTTTTGGTGAATCCCTGATGTAGTTTTCCTTTCTTAGAAATTATGTAATATCTCGTAGCTCATGTTTACGTAGCTAATATCCACGTTCGGTAGCGAGACTTACGTCGGTGTTGTGATGCCTTTGATTCTGAAGAAGCTCAGGTAAAAGAACAACTTTGGAAGGAGTATGTTGCAGATCCTTCTCAGTGGTGGGACAACAGGATTGGTAAGGTATCTACGAGTCATTTGGTGATAGAAAGTCGTCAATGACGAAGTTGTATTCACTAGGATCCAGGTTGTAGTGATTCAATCTAGCAATTGACGTAGTATCTGCTCTCTCAGGTGTATTGTGGTGATGCCTCGTTCGTTGAACTTGTCCTTGATTCGTTGCAGGGAAGAAAAAATTCTTTCTTTTTGAGAATGCGACAAGTAAATATTTCTCGAATCTTCTTATTCATTTGAAAGTTGTTACGTAGGGATTGGCTCTTTGGGTGTAAATGGGTTATCAGTTAAATTATCCAACTTTTGGGTATTAAATTGTTTTGTTGTCTCCAGATTAATCCTAGATCTCCTGATTTTAGACACAAGATTACAAGAAAAGCACTCTGGGTTGATGGTTGGTCAACTCCAGTATGGGTGAAGGCAATGCTTCAAGGTGAATTGCAACCTCATGTTGACCATCACACCCATAATCCTCAAGACACTGCATGGTCAAATAGGTACACATATTTCTTCAAACTGAAGGTTACTATCAATACATGAAATCTGCATATACTCTTTTGTATTTTGCTGTCGATTGCGACCAGATATCTGTGCTTGAAATGAAGATCTGAAGGTTTTCTTAAGCAATACGTATTTCATGCCCATTTTTTAGAAAATGTATGAATTTTTCCACGAAATCTAGTATACTGTTAACGATTTCAGTGATATAATTTGAACCTTCTAGCTTTACTTGGTATTTGAGCTAATCGTGTATACAGCACATGCTGCTCTTCCACTCTTCATTTTTTTCAATTAATGTTTGTAAAGAGAATGTAGAATGTAATAGTTTTTCTCATGAGGAGTTGCTTTATGAGGTAGGTCACTCAAGAAGAGCAATGGGGGAGGAAGCTCTCAATCTACTTATGCAAGAGAGTCGAGGCAAAATATACAAGTTGATGATGCTCGTATGCCCATGCAAAGTGCAGTTACGTTAAGTGAAGCAATTTTTGTTCTGAATAATCATATTCAGGAAGGAATTATTGTCGACTCTCACACTTTGGGTTGCAGTTCTTCAGCCGCCTTTAGGCAGAAAGATTTTACGTCAGCCAAGCAGGTTCATGACTGCATCACGAGGAGCGAAATGGAGCGGAATGTATATGTGGCCAACAACATGATGAGAGTTTATATTTGATGTGGGAAGTTGCAGGAGGCATGCGAAGTGTTTGATAGACTTGTGAAAAAGAGTGTTTTTAGTTGGACCATTATGATTGGAGGTTATGCTCACCATGATCGTGCCATGGATGCGTATGAAATGTTCAATCAAATGCGTCAAGAAGGTGCGCAGCCTAATGAGGTTACTTACCTGTAAATTCTGAAGGCATGTGCCGACCCAGTAGCGTTGAAATGGGGCAAACAAGTTCATGCTCATATCATACATGGTGGCTTCCAATCAGACGTGCGTGTGGGAACTGCACTCCTGAAAATGTATGCCAAATGTAGAAGGATTACGGAGGCAAGGCAAGTGTTCGACAATTTGACCAATCGTGATCTTATTGCGTGGACTGTGATGATTGGAGCATATGCAGAATCTGGTTATGGTCATGAAGCATATGAGCTTTTTCTTCAGATGCAGCGAGAGGGTTATAAGCCAGATGCTTATATATTTACGAGCTTGTTGAACCAGCGTTCCAGTGCTGGCGCTCTCGAATGGGTGAAAGATGTTCACGCTCACGCGGTGAAAGCAGGACTAGAGTTGGATGTGCGTGTGGCTAATGGGCTTATCAACATGTATGAAAAGTGTGGTTTTGTTGAGAATGCTCGGCAAGTTTTTGACAGAATGGGCAAC
This sequence comes from Pseudisothecium myosuroides, assembly GCA_951799445.1. Taxonomy (NCBI): domain Eukaryota; kingdom Viridiplantae; phylum Streptophyta; class Bryopsida; order Hypnales; family Lembophyllaceae; genus Pseudisothecium; species Pseudisothecium myosuroides. Next base: position 15,962,898 of record OX637289.1, read on the forward strand.
CGGGATGTGATTTCTTGGAATGTAATGATTGGAGCATATGCAGAAAGTGGTCGTGGCGCTGAAGCATATCAACTCTTTCTTCAAATGCAACGGGAAGGCTTCTCACCGGATGCATTCACTTACTTAGGCATCCTAAATCCTAAATGTGCTAGTGTAGGAGCTCTAGAATGGGTCAAAGAAGTTCATGCCACAGCTCGCAACGCGGGCCTAGATAAAAGTGTATATGTGGGTACTGCGCTTGTCGGAATGTATGCTACAGCGAGCAGCACTCTAGATGATGTACAGGAAGTTTTTGATCAGATGGTGAGACGTGATGTTGCTTCTTGGAATGTGATGATTGGAGCATATGCTAAGCACGGTTGTGGAGCTTAAGCTCACCAGCTCTTCCTTCTAATGCAGCAGGAAGGCTTTACACCGGATAATTACACGTTCTTGAGCATTCTAAGACCGTGCGCAGATTTAGGAGTGCTAGAATGGGTGAGGAAGGTCCATGTGCAAGTCCTCCAAGCAGGACTTGGGTCTGATTTATTGGTGGGCAATGCGCTTATCCACGTCTATGCAAAGAGTGGCAGCGTTGAGGATGCCCGCCTAGTTTTTGAGGGATTGGTGGAGCGGGATGTAATCACATGGAACGCAATGATTGGAGGCTATGCAGGCATTGGTCGTGGGCATGAAGCGTATGAACTCTTTCTGCAGATGCAACGAGTAGGCGTGCTTCCGAATGCAACCACCTACTTGAGCCTGCTGAATGCACGTGCAAGAGCCGGGGGTGTGAAATGGGTGAAGCAGGCTCAAAGGCACGCCTGCGAAGGGGGACTTGAGTCAGATTTGCGAGTCGGTAACGCACTAATTCACATGTATGCCAAGAGTGGCAGTCTTGATGATGCGCGCCTAGTTTTTGACAGAATGGTAGAGCGTGATATAATCACCTATAACGTGATGATCGGTGCACTTGCACAACATGGATTTGGGCGTGAGGCCCTGCAAGTACACAAGCAAATCAGAGCAGAGTGCTTACAGCCGAACGGGCACACATTTGTGGCAGTTTTGTCGGCCTGCAGCCATGCAGGCCTTGTTGATGAAGGTCGCCTCCAGTTTTTGGCAATGACCCAAGAGTATGGGATCAGACCTTCAGTGATGCATTATACTTGCATGGTGGATGCTCTTGGGCGTGCGGGACGTTTGGAGGAAGCCAAATTGTTTATTCAGAACATGCCGATGGAGCCAGATGGAGCCACCTGGAGAGCTTTGCTTGGTGCTTGTAGAAATCACGGCAACGTGGAATTGGCCGAACATGCTGCCAAAGAGCATTTTGTGTTGGAGCCAAAGGATGCCTCTGCTTACGTGCTTCTGTCCAACGTCTATGCCAGCGCTGACAAATGGGACCAGGTGGCGTTGGTGCGCTCTTTGATGAAGGAAAGAGGTTTACGGAAGGAGCCAGGGCGCAGCTGGATTGAAGTTGATGGCCACATTCATCACTTTGTTGTTAGGGATACTTCTCACCCGGAAACGGAGGAGATATATGCAGAGCTGAGCAGATTGAGTGAAAAGATTAAAGCTGAAGGCTACATTCCCGATACCGGGCTAATGTTGCACAACATTGAAGAAAAGGATAAAGAACTAGCTCTTTGCTCTCATAGTGAGAAGTTGGCAATTGCTTATGGGCTATTGCGGATACCCCTTGGAGAACCAATTCGTATATTTAGTAATCTGCGGGTGTGTTCAGATTGCCATACGGCAACCAAGTTTATCTCTAAGGTGACTGAAAGGGAGATTGTAGCGAGGGATCCTAATTGCTTTCACCACTTCAAAGCTGGCATTTGTTCTTGTGGTGATTACTGGTGACCAGGTCTGAATTCTCACACTGGATTTCCGGTTGCATGGTCCTCCAAGAGATCAAATGTTTTTGGACTGTATGGAAATTCCTATCCCACTTGACCTAAATAAGATCCCAGGATATCGTAAATGTGATTTTGTTGTTAATAACCTTAAAGTTGTTCAATTGCATGCAGAATTGGGCATCAATGAAGCTAGCAAGAATCAAGTGCAGGCAGTTAAGGTTTTTGCACTGAGTATTGAGAACATTTGCCGAGGGTTGCAGTTGAATGGTACGAGCATTTCTATCTGACTGTTTGTTTCAGTTATTTGTGATTTGTAAAGAACTTGCTGGTTAGTTGCAAAGTTACGTACTAGATCGATTTTATTAGCAATCAATTTCAGACTTGTAGAATGCAGATGTTCGATTATGTACATTACAAGAAATGGGGTTATTGAGGGCACTAGTTGGATGCAAAGTGACGAGCCTTTGTCAGTTGGATTTACTACAGAATGCTCACTGCCTCATGTTATCCTGCAACAAAGGAACGATAAGGAAGATGAGTTGGAGCAAATCATAGCCGATAGACAACGAGAAACTTGACGAATTTGAGAAACAGAGCAGCGCTGGTGCAACTAATTCGCTGACCAGTTCATAACCCCAGGGAAGGAGTGATTCAAGTATTCTCATAGAGCTTTCAAAAGTCCTATTTTAAGGTTTTTTTGACACTCCGTAGAGAATTTTGGATTTAATCCTGTGTCTCCTCTGTACAGTATGGTACAATAATTTTATGAATTTTCTTCCCAGGCAGATTCAGCAAAAAGTTCATGAACTTAAAGATGCTTTTACATGCTTGAAATGCATAGATTTTCAAACTGCAAATTGTGTAGGAATTGTAGTAAAGTGTACTTGAATATCATAACAAATATATACATGTATAATTCAAACTCATACAACAATTTGGAATTGGCTTTAAGCATCACATTGTTCCAAATAATGGAGGAAAGAGATTAGCATTTGTTTGTGAGCACTTGCATTAAATAGAAAAAGACTGGAGCAATGTAATTTGGATTGATGAGTCATCTTTTGAGATTAGAAAGAACTTTCAAGAAATTAGAGTATGATGGAAAGTATATAAGAGATATGTATGGAATTGTCTAGTGCCTATTTTTAAGTTTGGCCGAATGTTTGTGATGCTTTGGGGTGCCTTCATAGGATTTGGAAAGAGTCTTTTAGTCATCATGGATGGCATTTAGGTAAAAGAAATGCCATCCATTTTGTTCATAATATTTATAAGGGTACATTGAGTGGTTTTTACTTTATGCATGATTAACTTGATGAACTAAAGCTTATAGAAGATGGTGCTTTAATCTAGAAAAGTAATGGCAAGTTCATGGTACAAAGAAGTTAGTTTGGCCTTTTACTTCACCAAATCTAAATCCCATAGAGAACTTTGGGTGGCAACACTAGATGGAGATAGTGTTTAGAAGAAATTCAAATTGTTGTGTGATTTTGAATTATACATGTATATTTTTGATATGATATTCACATACACTTTACTATGATTCCAGATTTTTAATTGCATAGAGATGTCAATTGTGAGGGTGGCAACGCATCCATTTTTTGTAATAAACATCATTAAGAGATGTAGTAAATTGTTTATACAAGATTAGATTTGGAAAAATCAAACATTTGGTTCATATAAGGAGGATAGTATGTGGGACTTGGATGTATCTTTTTATTTCCTTTGGCTTATATTTCATTCCATAGAGACAAGACATTTATACTTCAGTTGTAGAATACAAGGACAATAAGCGGATTTAGTAATGGAAGTGGTTTGCGAGTACCAAAATGTACAATGGTTACATGCCATACTAGTCACCTTATGTAAAAATTGCACCCTAAACTTGTGTATGCAATCATCTTGAGGTATTTGAATCCCCCTTACATGCTTCATTTGTTTCTACTCCATTTGACTAGAATAAATACACTATCACCTAGTTTATCATAAAATACCTCTTGAAGTCCCATTTCATAAGAATAAAAATGAGGAAATTTGCATCTTCATATTGTGCAACTATTCATTGTTCAATCCAATGTCCAATATAATTGTTTGCTTTTTAAATTTGGATTATTGCACATGTGGAGTACACATTTGGGTCTCAAATTTTCAATTAGAACCCTTGTCAAATTCGGATTACTGCACATTTTGAGGATACATTTGGATCTAAATTCTCATTTTGAACCCTTGTCAAAATTCGGGATACTACACTGATTTCAAGAACGCATTTTGACCTAAATCTCATTTTGAACCCTTGTCAAAATTTGGGTTACCACACATTTTGAGGACACATTTGAGTCTAAACTCTCATTTTGAACCTTTGTCAAATTTAGATCTCAATTTTCATGTTGAACCCTTGTCAAAATTTGGGTTACCACACATGTCAAGGACGCATTTGGACCTAAATTCTCATTTAGTTTACAACCCTTGTCAAAATTTGGGTTACCGCACATTACATTTCAAGGACGCATTTGGACCTAAATTCTCATTTAGAACCCTTGTCAAAATTTGGGTTACCGCACATTACATTTCAAGGACGCATTTGGGTGTCAAACTCTCAATAGGCCCCCCTTCGTTTAGGGATTCTGCTGCAGCCCCTTCGTTTCTCGTCACTTTCATGTGACACATTCATTTGTTCCATGGCGCTCCCTCCCTTCCTCCGCACCCTGACTCCGTCGCTCGGTCTCCGCTCGCATCTTGTCTTCCCAATGCAGACGTGACGTGATCGTTCCGGCCATGTTTTAACCCTCGGAGCTTCGGTGACATCCATCTTGCAAGGGAAGGAAGGTACAGTAGTTTTCTCATCTCTCTCTCCCTCAATGCAATCCATCCCCTCTTTCGTGCAAGCGAAGTTTCCATCTAGGGCACTCCGGCAGTCTTGCGCTAGCTACGATGATGTGACGACGGAGGAAAATTTTCTTCTATTGTGAATCGAAGACGCCGCCATTTAATTCCATCCTTTGTGGCATCGATCGATCAGCAGGCAGGATCATCATCATCATCGGTCATCGGACATCGGACATCGGTAATCGGTCATGGCGATGCTGGCTCGACGGAAGGGCCTCACTCTGGCGACCGATTACCTTGTCGCACTCCGAAGACGAAGTGGATCGTCGTCGCAGTTGAGTGCTTCCTTGGTGGAGGACGGGGTGGGTCGACTGCGGAATTCGCCTTTAGGATTTGGTTTAGGTTTTGGGGTGGAGCCTGGATTTGGGATCGGGAGCCGGAGAGGGATCAGTAAATGGGTCGGGGGTGGGCGAAGTTTGGGGGAGAGTCAGATGCGTATGCATATGCAAGGGCAGCAGGGGCAGCAGCAGCAGCAGGGGTTGGCAGCATTGGTGGGACGGCGGAATTTCAATCTGGCATCGTTGCGGGATCGGTTCAAGGGCGCCACGGGGAAGGTGAAGGAGTCGGTGAAGAGTGGCGCCGGCCGAGCTGAGACCGCGGAGCTGAGCGTTTGGAAGCCCGTGAACACGGCCAAGCGGACGGTGATCGGGTACAGGGAAGCGGTGGGGCTGCAATTGGAGGCCTTCTGGAAACGGAATTACTTGGTCGTGGTGGGGGCGGTGGGGTTTGGGGCTTGCTTGCTCCTGTGGCGCCTCATGTTTGGGATTGCCAGCACGTTCGTCAGCCTGTCCGAGGGGATGGCGAAGTTTGGGTTTCTGGCGCTGGCCGCTGCCATGGTGACTGTAGGGGTAAGTTAAGCCAGCCATCTTTGGTTTCTTCTCTCCTCCAGGTTTAAAAAGATGTGTGGGATTGCTATCAGATTGTGCCGGGGGTTCCAGCGTCGTGCCATTTTGACCCTAGGTTGGATCCCTTGCGATTGCGTAAGTCAGTTATCATTTTCTTGTTTATGAAAGCAAGGATATACGACATTCTCTGCATTCTTGTAACGTGTGTATGGTAGGGCTTTCTCGGCTTTCTAAAACCCTGAACCCTAAGAGTGTGCTGGTCTGGGACTGAACTGCGATTTGGGTGCTCTCAGGGAGTCTGGTTGAGGGCTAGGTTAGCTATCAATCCGGACGCCGTTTACCGGATGGCAATGCGAAAGCTCAATACGTCGGCACCAGTGTTGGAAGTAATGGGCGCGCCACTCACAGGGACCGAGTTACGTGCTTATGTCATGTCTGGAGGGGGTCTACGGATCAAGAATTTCAGGCCTCGATTGAGCAACAAGCGGTGTTTCATCATATTTCCTATTTCGGGTTCTGAGAGGAAGGGCCTTGTCAGCATCGAAGTAAAGAAGAGGAGAGGCCAGGTCTTGCCATTACCTTCACTTCCATAACATATATTTTTGACTTAGGCTCCAGCGCTCAGGTTTCTTCACGTCAAATTCTCTTGTTTCTGGTGCGGTTTCTTTTGTATCATTTGATGGCCATTTTGATGCCGTTATTTCTCGTACTGCTTCACGGACCAGATTTTTATGGGGCGAATTTTACTAACACTTTATTTTTTGATGTGTATATGGGAATGTGCAGTATGATTTTAAACTGCTTGCAGTGGACATCCCAACAGCCGGTGCTGATCACCGCGTTTACCTAGTGGGCGATGAGCAAGAGTACCAAGTAGGTGGAGGGCTCATTTCTGTTCTTCGGGATCCTATCGTAAAGGCTATGGCTGCTCAAAAGGAATTCGAGGATCATGATGAGAAGGAAGAACTGGAAGAGATTCAACGGCAGTGGGAAGAGGAACAGGTCCTGGAAAGAGAGAGGATTGAAAGACAGGAGCGAGATGCAGCTGCCGCAGAGCAAGCTGAGGAAGAGGCTTCAGAAAAAGAGCTTCAGAAATCCCTGGAAGATGCTGAACGTTTGCGGGAGGAATACAAGAAAGCCTGAGTTAACTTCAAGCTCTTCTTTTATTCAGGTGTGGTGCACCAGAGGCCAGGCTGAAGCACTTCTTGCTTAGAGAAATTAATGAATAATTACCAGCTCATCCTGTGAACAATAATCTCGACGATTGGGAAGCCATATTCATATTTCGGTTTTCCTATTAAATCCAGACTCAGTTGCGGGCCACTGTGCCACTGCTTGAAGCCTTTGCAGCGTTAGTTCTTGGAAGTCTAATCGAAGCTTCAGGCATCAGGACTTAGCTTCTTTGTCACAAGTTCGGGTGTGATCAAGTCAAGACATATTACATGTCTACCACGGAGCCTGCTGTTGAAGTTTGCACATGCAATATGTTCAGTTGAAGGTCTCCTAGAAACTACAGGTGAAAACTAAGTGCATGCTTAAATTCTTTCTATGCTCTGTAGTGGATCTAAAGAATTCAGCATGCCAATTCACTGTGTGTCCGGTCGGGCCAATAGAAAATTTCAAAAGAGTTGCACTTCTCTGAGTTCTTCGTTTTTGTGGATTTAAAAGAGTTGTACTCTTTTGATTTCTTCATTTCTATCGATTGAAATCCAGAAATCATCGTCTTTTCGTGAATCGTAACTTCCTTTCATGTGTTCGGATGGTTTTCAGTACAACATGGTATTCTGATCTGAAAAGGCAAATCAACCACAATACGATGGACATGAACTTCCAAAAACATAGACCAGAATGAATCTCACACCTACATGTCACACCTACCGCTCACACCTAGGACCAACACAGGTAGTGCATGAGTTCAACCAATTCAATATCTCACTTATCCATGTTTATTGATCATGGTAGGTGAGGTGGTAGAATTGCATTTAAAGAACAATCTTTTTTCAATTGACATTCAATTGACCATTCTGTGTGTGCACTTGACCAAATAATATGCAACCCTATTTTTGAATACTTGACTATCTTGAAATCTTAGAATTCTCCAAGCCTGAACCTGTTTATCATTCCAAGCGCCAGTGATGTTGGGATATGGTTAGAGCTTTCCAAAGAGCCTATTCTCACTTCCAATTTCTAAGCCATTTGTGCAGTAAGTATTTGTTTTCAGAGATGACTCCAGTTATCTAATGCATCCAGTCACATAGATACTTATGTCATAAAGGAATCTCATTTGGCTTTGGAGATAGTAAGGTAAGTCTGATAAGGCTACCAGATTAAGAACTTCTTTTGTTAATTGGTGTGGCAGTGACTCTTAAATATCCAAGTTCTACATACAAAGACCTAGACCACTCCATGACTTCGTTCCAAGAAAACGTTGACAAGTGTACAATTAGGAATTACAGATTTTCAAAGAGTCGAAGTTCCCATTAAATCGTCATCACTGTTCAATACTACTGTACAATGCTCCAGCGAGCCGTGAGCCTGAACGCAAAATTCACAAACAAACATGACCTCCTCAACCCTCGAAACCGCTCAAGACCTTTTCATCACGAGAAAAGACTATGATATGCAAGTCACGTCCGAACTCCAAACCCTAATTGCTTTGATACACGTTGCATAAAAAGTAGGGGAAAAATTCCACCAAATTGCGAAAAAGAAGAGGAAGAATACCACAAAATTGCGAAAAAGATTCTCAATTCCTACACTGAGCTCAAAAAATTCTCGGCGCAAGGCGCAAGTATATCGACATGTTTACATGACTTCTGACCTAGAAAGCTACGGGGGAGCTTCTTGACGAAATTGCGAGTGCCAAAGGGAAGAATCGAGCTACATTGCGCCACTGCATTGATCCTCGCAAATTCAGAGATGGGGAAAAAAAAGAAGAGGTATGCTTTCTGCTACTGTCCGATGACATTGATTTTGACCTGCGCCACGACCTCGGGGTGCAGCTTGATCTCCACCACGTACTGCCCGACCTCCCGCACCTCCGGCACCGTCACCTCGCGCTTGTCCACCTCTTGCTTCGTGTTCGCTCGGATGATGTCCACCACGTCCTGCGACGTCACGGAACCGAAGATGAGCTTGCCCTGCCCGCCCTTCTTCCGACGAATCGTCAACGCGCCCGCGGCCTGCAGCGTCCGCGCCACGCTCTCCGCCTCCGCCTTCACGGCCTTGCGCGCCTCCTCCTTGCGCACCTCCTCCAGGCGGATGGCCTTGAGAATCTCGGGAGTCGCCAGGCGAGCCTTGCCCGTCGGGTACAGGAAGTTGCGGAAGTAGCCCGTCTTCACGGCCAGGAGCGCGCCCGTCTTGCCCAGGTACTGCACGTCCTCCGTCAAAATCACCTGCCGGCGCTTCTGCACGCGCTTGTCCGCCACCACGGACAGGGGCTGGTAGCTCGTGGTGGGCGCGGCGGAAGACGAAGAAGCGGAGGATTTGGAGTGGGTTTGAGAACGCAGGCCTTCGAAGGAGGGCAACAGAGCCGGCGACGCCAGGGAGTTCGCCATCGCCGTGGCCGACGCCAAATTACCAAAGAGAATTCTGCCTAATCAATTCCCGTGATGACCACCTCTTGAGCTCCTCTCCGTACGTTCACAGCGAAAAACCCAATTCAGTTGGCTTCCCCATTCGTGAGCATTCCAGTGCAGAAAGATAAGGGGAGTGGGGTTGCTTCGCTTGGATGAGACTTGAATGATTTCTATTTTCCGGGCTCCACTCATGGTTGCCCAATAGGTACAGTGCCGTTTTCCACTGAAATTGGCAAGTGTACAAAGGAACCTGGTTTTGCCACGTCATATGCTCTCAACCCAATGACGAGGCAGAAAAAGCTGTGAGGGACGAAAGAAAACCACAAGCAATTACCGACAACGAACCCTCCGCAAATGGGTTCATCAATAGGAAGACAAGATACAACCCGAAATTGAGAATTGAGAAGCTTCCATCATTTAGGGGTTTGCTAGCTGTGTGCAGTTCCCGAATTTGCAAAGAATTGGGAGGCGATGGCGACGTCGCTGGGGTTCCACGGGAGTTCACAGCAGCTTCTGGTTGCATCTGTGAGCCGTCTCTCACAACAGAGTTTCACTGCGAGAGTGGCTACCTGCTATGGCAGAGCCAGGAGACCGCTGTTAGTCGCTGGCCTTGGTGGATCTTCAAATTTGGGGCCCGTGGTTGAGAAGCCGTCTACGAGTGCCCTGGAAGTGAGTACCGCATTTTGCATTCGGTGGTGATTCGATTGTTTTTTGCTATTGAGTTTCTGAAATTTAGCGGCTGTGGCGGTTCTGTTTGCGGAACTGCTGGTATGCGGAGATTGTTCTGATCTGCGTTAGTTTTATTTCAAATTTGGAATGCCGAATTGGTGGATGTAATCAATCACTGCTTAAAACCTTTCTCATTATTGCTCCGCGGTACCTTGCCAATTTACACTTCTCAATCTCTTTCCTCGACAGACTCTAGGGTTTTGCATGGAGATTTTTACATTTCTTCCGTCTGTGTATACCCGATGTAATTCGTGGAAAGCCATGCTACGAGTATTTCACTGTCCTGAACTTTCTCCGTCTGTTTTTCTGTGAATGTGTAGATTGCTACTTGCTACATCCCTGGAGCATTTGGAAGGTGAGCCTCTCGACATTGTACTAAATAGGTGATTACCTATTTAGTAGGTGAAGTCGTCCATATTGATGAAATTTTGATTTGTCCTTCTCTGTTTGCTCTGTCATAGAGTTTCCGTTTCGGAAACATCTTTAGTAACGCGTTTTTCAGGAGTTTCTGGGGACTCTTTTCACTTGGAAGTAATTGTCCAGGCTGCTCTGTTTCTGCCTCCAGGATCATCTCTGTTCCTCGTCCCCCACTCTCCCCTCATTCAAGACTCTATTCTGCATTCCGGTATAGCTCCATGTCCCGGGATGTGGAGACCGGAGAGGATATAAAGGAAGATTCTGGTATGGAGAACAGAGACTGGAAAATCAAGATGTTGTACGACGGCGAGTGCCCGCTTTGCATGAGAGAGGTGAACACCTCATCATTTGAATGATCTTTCTGATCCTCGAGTGAAACTCGTACATCTATGAAGCTGCTCCAGGGTTAAGATTTCCTTTTCACATGTCTGGTTTGCACCAGGTGAATATGTTGAGAGAAAGGAACGAGAAGTACAGTGCTATTAAGTTCGTTGACATATGTGCTGACGACTATTCTGCTGAGGAGAACAGTGATATTGGCTATGAGAAGGTAATACTGTGACACTATGTTGAGACAACTTCATATGATTCCTATCGTCGTCATTTACCTATGTCTTCAATCGGAGTTCTTTGAAAGACTGGCTTTACTTATGTAAAGCAAACGGTTAATCGCAAGTGTCTCTACTTTTCACATGTCTCTTGCCATATAATCCTCAGTGCAATCTTCAAGTATGATCCTCAGTAATTGAAATGTTCAAAATCCCTATCTGCAATCTTAGGATGCCACTATTCCTGTAACTGTATGTCGTAGTTCTATTCAACATTAGAAATCCTTTCTTTGGAATGACGTACCCCCAACATGCTACTATTGCTTTTACATGTCTCGTATTCATTGAATAATGGATACCAAAACTTTCTACATTTATGAACCATTGCTGAGTCTCTCCCCTAGGTTAGCGACAAAGAGGACTATACTCTCCTTACAGTCTGGTTTGATCATTGTGCATTGTTATTTATACAGGGACATTGAGTTACATGTTGATTTGCATGTAAATCCAGTTTTGATGAGTTACCGAAATTTGATGCCTTTCCGGCCATACTGGTTTTTATTCACCGGGTTGAAGCCTTCTGCCTCTTCTGATAGTTAAACGATGTGTGCAGGCAATGGGTCGAATCCATGCAATACGTGACAATGGGGAAGTCTTAACAAATGTTGCGGTACGAGCTCACTTTTCTTGAGTTTATGTGTTGGCAACCGGTATATTCAAAGCTTTCAAGTGTTCTCTTTCAGCTTCTCATCAATTACTTCTGTTTCTGGCGATGGAGTTGTGAAGGCTTTCAGAGCGCTGTATGAAGAAGTGGGACTAGGATGGGTGTACGCGATAACTAAATACGAGCCGGTACGTTGAGATTCAACACCTACTTTGAGAAAATGTTGGTTTGTTCAACAACTGAGCTCAATGGGACTGTCGATAAGTGGCATGTCTGGATCTCAGTAGTCTGGTTGCTGGAAGCAGTTGCATCATACTGATAAAATTTTATCGTTGTTGCTTTCAGTGGGCAAGCATTATAGATACCGTATATGACTACTGGGCCAAGTACCGTTTGCCCATCACAGGTAAGACTATTTCACTGTAAGCTTCTGGTATAGCAAAATATTGCAGGTTGCTAAATTCTGGTTTCTGCTTTGTGGTTTAGGAGAGCTGATTGATTTGGCTCTTAAGTTAACACCTACGAGTTGTCGTCTTACAGGAAGACCACCTTTGGCTGCAGTTCTTGAGAAGAGGCGACAAATGAAGGTCACCACGAAAGCATCTCATTACCCTTCAGTTTTTAGTACAATGAGGGACAGGTCTTCATATTTGTAGACTCAATTCCATTCTCAAGTTTCACTATGTATGAAATAGATGAACATTTATTAGCAGCGCTTCTAATTTGAATCCGTGTTTGTTCTGTGCTGCAGATGGCAGGTGGTAAGAGCAGTGCTGACGAGAGGTGCCGCGTGGACTGATTCTGTGTTCTTAGTTAATCCCTGAAGGACCGGGGGTGTTTTTCAAGAGAAATTGTCAAAAACTGACATTTTTTAGTGCGGTGCCAAAATTGAAATCAAAAACTTTTTTTTTGAACTTCAACCATACAAAAGTGTAGTAGACTACTATGACAATGTGTAAGAAAAAATTTCAGCCCATTTGGTTGGGTGGATTGAAAGATTGTAACGTTTGAAGTGAGAAAATCAACTTCTTTCTATTCCTATGAAATGGGGTTGGCAAACTTCAGACCCTCTTGGAGTAAATTTTTTGCTCTTTATGAATTTGAGTTTTAGATTGTGTTAGGTACACTCATGTAAAATTTTAGAAGCAAATATGGAGACTAGCTTACTTTTGCAATGCAATGCAAGGAGTTTAAATGAATTGACAATACAGTAGTCTCTTTTTGATGATTTCTTATTCAATGGGGAAATTTTTCATTTGAAATCCAATTGACAAAAAGTTAGAGAAACATTTAGAATATGTGGGAAAAATTTCAAGAACTTTGACATCATAGATTGTAAGATAATAGGGCTTAAAGTTAAAAGAAAATATTCTTTTGAAAACCGCCCTCACAAAGTTAACAAACTTTGACTCCTTTTAGAATGTGATATCCATAGTAGATGAACAACTACAAAGTTAGCAACTCCTAACATCCTAGCAATACCTACCATCAAGAGCATTCATAAGTTTGAATCATCTAAAACCTTATATCTTTTCCCCCAGCTTTCTTTTTATTGCATGGTAGCTTTTTGTAGTGTTTCCAAGAATTTTAGGACACCTCATTGCATCCGAAAAAACAATCAAACATTTTTCCTACTATTCAATGGCTTATTTTTTTTTTTTTTGTTATTAGAAGTCAGAAGCATATCCTTAATTACCTTCTTAAGCCTTTTGGAACATTGTAAGAGTAAACTAGGAATTATCAAAGTCCGTGTACCCCAAAAACAACTTGTAGATCTCATGAATAAAGGTACTTTGTAGATTTTATGCAAGAATATGTGAGGATGACATATAAGATGATTAAAGATATTTTGCAGATTTTAGGCAAGAATATTTAAGGATGACAATGAAGTTGAATAAAGATATTTTGTGAGTTTTAGGCAATAATATCTACATGTAGGGATGAGTTCCCAAGCTCAGTTCCCTGAGTTCTAGGGTTCCGCTCCTGCCTCGCCTGAACCACTACACTGCTGCAATGGCACAAGCTTGGCACATATATACCCAATATCGTTAGGCAGTTCGTCCGTGGTCGGGTATAAGGGAAGCAGCTGTGCTCTACCCTAGCACGACTATACTTGAACAGGATCTGTTCTATAGTGCGTACATCTGATCTGTGTTCTCTATCACAGACAAGACCTTCAACCCGGACGATGATTCAGGGCCCTCCGTTCTGAGCGCGATTGCCGCAGCGGATTCCGAGCTCCCCGGAGTTCAGAGTCGGCTTGCCAGATGAACGTCCCGCCCGGGCTTGCCTGGGTGGTGATGGACGGAGGGCGTTCTGACGGGTACACCCACATTCCTTTTGCTTTGCGCGCGATTTTGTGTTTTGGCGTTCGTATTTGCGCTTGAATTGAGTGCAAGTCGCTGGCATTTTGCTCATGTCGTGCGCAAGTTTCTGAGCAATGTTGTATCCTCATTCGCATCGTTCGCTTTTGCAGGCGAGCTAGGACATATACACTCCGTAGCTGACAATGGCCGAATCGGTTGCCCCTTGGGCGTTGCTCTCTCGCCGTGGCTGCGCTCCTGTCGATTCCCCCCCTGCTGCAGTGTTTCTCAAGTCCAGTCCGCCCGGTGCGTACACAACTACCCGCTCTGGTAACGACGGGGAGTGCTTGTTGTTGTGGAACAGACATCTGAAGAGGTTGGCGCACTCCATGGAGGTTCTGTCCTTGGCCATGCCCGATCACTTTCCTCGTCCCTTGAGGAGCTGCAGCGCATTGCAAGACCTCGTCCAGCCATCTCTGCAGGTCAGTGCATTCTTCGACCTACAGTAGAGATTTTAGGATGCATTCCTCTGTGAAATGAAGTTAGTGTGTCTCATTGACGCAACTCATGACGATCGTGTGAATTGATCGATTCCTGCATTGTTATTTTGAGAATTATTAGCGGACATGGTTCTTTTCCAGGTCGTTGTGGATTGCATTTTAGGGTTTAGGGTAGAGATCTTCGGGTGCCATGGTTGAAGATTCTCTGTGATATACAGTTGGCGAGATTAAGTTAGGGTTTGTTTTGACGTAATTCGAGATGATCGCCGTCTGAATTGTTATTCATTGATTGTTACGTAGAGAGAAAAGCAGAAAGTTTTCTTTCAGGCCGGGTTTAGGGTCGATGTGCTTTGCATTCTGGGTGACCGATCGGATTGGCAATGGCAGGCTGGGCTCCAGAAAGCATTGCCGTTGCGACGATCTGGGGAGGAGCTCAGCGTCACCATTCTGGTTTCCCCCGGTGATCATTCTTCCAGGCTCAGCTGGAACGTGAGTGTTCACTTGTCGAATTACGTCGCAAGATCGCCCACCCCTGCGCAAGCAGCAATGCTAGGTTTTGGGCGTGCCCTCCCCCTTGCCAAATACTCTGCATGGGCAAGCCTCCGGGAGTCTCTGGAGAAGGCGAAGCCTGTTGGTGCAACCGAGATTTTGTTGTCCAACGATGGGGATGGACTTCTGGAAGGTTCGGTTACGAACTTCTTTGTCGTGGCAATGAACCCTGGTGTGGAGGTGCAGACAGCAGCTCTTGGCGATGGAGTGCTTCCTGGCGTGATCCGCCAGCTTGTCATTGAAGTCTGTGAAGAAGACGAAATTCCTATCCGCGAAGTGATGCCGTCTTGGCAATCCCGAAAGACGTGGATAGAAGCCTTCGTTACGAGCGGCTTGCGAATCGTCCAACCTGTGGAGTCCATACGGAGATCCCATCCGTGGGTACCTGGAAATCGTCTGGAGCTTTTGTCGAACTGTGAGTGGACGGAAGTTCGGTTTGAGAGGCTTGCGAGTGTCACCGAGCACATCCGCAGCCGCGTTTTGCGACGTGCATTCGACGAGGGAGTCCGTGTATCTGAATTTCTTAAACCCTAACACCAGGTATTAAGAACGGAGGTTACCACCGTATGGCCCCACCCTTTCTCTTTGAAACTTCTCTGTCCGTTTGCAAAGCCGAGTTTGTGTGTGGACTTCGTGATCGCAGCTTTTCACACCTACTTTGTTCTGAAGAACAGCGTCGCAGTACCCAATTCTATCGTGGAATCAACTGTAAATAGGCTAATGTGGGAATTCAAATGTGAATTTGGATTCTCTTATTTGGTTGTGTGGTGTATCTAAGAGGATACCCGACACTGTTGTGAGGTAGAATCCTCAGAGGATGACCTTCTAATGACGGCCATGAAGCCATTTGAAGTTTTGCGTAGCTCATTAATGCTGAGAATGTCTGCTTTGCAGATGACGTTAAGTTGTTGGAATCCATTCACGCACTCCCTTCTGCCGCACCTCGCCCCTTCCACTCGGTTCGCCCTCGCACCTTGGAGTCGAATGATTCCATGATGCAGACGTCGAATTGGAAGGCCAGAGAATCTCCGCCTTTGAAGACGTTGCTGTCAACAACAATCACTTTGGCGTGTGGCGGCAACGCCTTGGAAACATTTTTTCACGATCCGGAGGCAGCTCTCATCGTCCGAGTCGTGCAATATCAACTGCAAATTGGGCGTGCATTTGCAAATTAGTCTCTTCTCTACCGGTGGCAAACCTCGACACGTTATTCTTGTGCAGATTATCCATTAATCTTGTGTTAGCAGAAATTTTGCCAAGGAATGTGAGCTGGAGGTGACGGGAGACTGACGTTCTTAAAGATCGCGTCGCTGCCGTCGGGAGCGGATTCGCGGAAGTCTCCACCAAACGTTCTTCACTCTTGGTAGGATACCAACTCTCTGTCAATGACGAATCCCTAGTGTTGCAATTTCGCTCCTTTATTGGGTTTGGAATTTGAAAGTCAGTGGGACTTCCTACGTGGTATTTCAGGGCGTTCATGTATGATATGGGTCTGTTCAAAACTGATGCCCTTGACGTGAGGATGCCGGACTATGATGAGGTCATGGCCTTGTTGAAAACGTGTTGAATTTGGGATTTCGTGGTCTGTATTTCCGCAGCTTCAATCCACCATTCGCTCTTGCAAATGATGTGAGGCCGTTGTCACCGACGAAGTCTTGCAGGTGCTTCTTAGAGCGTGTACTCGAGGGTTTCTTGCACCCAATGGATCAAGTTTACGATTGGGCCGTCCCCTGCCTCCTTCACGCAGAAATTTCCGATCGGTACGAGCCGGAAGCGACGCTCGGCTTTGGCCAGCGTTCCTTTCTGTGACCACTTCGCTTGGAATCTGTTCGCAGCTCGTCCTCCGGAGGAAGTGGCGTCGATGGGCTTCCCCGGCGTGGCCGCTTTGGTGAATCAACCGTTCACTCTCGCCTGCTGCAGCTAGCGCCTCGAAGATGTTGAGACGGAGAAGAGTGTCCATGGTGTTCGGAATCGCTGACAGTACTACCTATTCAAACGCGGCCAGCCCAGCGCCATCGATGTTGAGAGGTTTTGAATGCTGCACACACGATCGTCGTCTCCTCCGCCTGCCCTAATTTTCTTCGCTGAGTGGCTACTGTAGGTCTACTAGAAATGAGGAGGTGATGATGATCCTTAAAGTGAGTCCGGATATGATCTCAAAGCAGGTGCCGGAAGCTCATTCTTGTATTCTTGTAACAATGTTGCAGTTATGACTTTGGCATGGGGTTTTAGCTTTGCATGCATGACGTGAATCCACGTCCAAATCAGTGTCAACTCCAGTATTGAAAACAGTGCTGAATTATTTGTCCAAAGGATTGCTGCAACCCCACCTAAAACAGATTTGAAAGCACTTAGTTGAGACGCTGCAGCTGCTAAGACAAATAAGGAAGAAAGTTAGGTGGAAGGTAATGGAAGCTGACGTGGATGCAAGTGGCGTGAAAATTTTGAGATTGATTATAAACTTCGAATTTTGGTGTACGAGTACCCATGAGCATCCCTGAAAGACAACACATTTAGTACACTAGAGCCTAGAATGGACACAGTTTGTAAGTGTAGGCCAAAGGAACTTCTAATTGAGGTAGAACGACCCAATTCTGACATGTATTGGATCTTTCCATTTGTGTTAAGTCACCCATCCATTTCTTTAGAGTATATAACTCAATTTCTTTAGACAAGCAATTGGGTGCTATTGTTAAAGAATGATATTAAGTTCACATCTATTTTGTACAATTTTATGGGTGATAAAAGATTTTGTTCATTAACCCTTAATTGCACGAGCAACCTAATGTGGTTGCTACAAAATTTTGGGCTTGGTTATAGTGTGGGCTATTAAATTCCTTTGATTGTTTTCAAACTTTTTAGGAGAAGTTTTGAAGGTTAATTGTGGGTAACTTTTAGTTTTCACTAAATAAGGTAAATATTTTATTTTTGAAAGGTCTTCAAAGACAAATGTGTACCATTGTGGAAGTATAAAGCTCACAAAAATTACTTGATTTCTTGGCTTTGAGCAAAGCTTGCCAATTTCACTTGAGTTGAGATCTAAAAAATTGAATTGATCCACTTGCTTTGGAAATGATCTCAATAGAAAGAGTAAAGTGTTTTTATGATTTTCATTATAAAAAGTTTGAACATTCAATTGTTGATTTGGAGTTGTTTGCATTTTCTACTTTTAAAAGAAAAACTGCATTTCAACAATTGCAAGGTGGATTGTGCAATGAGTTTGATAGCTCTTTATATGAACTTAAGGTTTTTGGAAGTGCATTTTAGTATGCTGACACAATTTTTAGTTGTTCATGTCACCTCCAATTCCAAAAAACACTTAATATATACAAATATACCAAACATTGTGGAAAGCAAGAGCATATAAAAAATAAAATATGCACATTTGTCTTGTTATAATCTCACAAGTCCGATGCAAAATTTTGCACTCAAAATTGGTATGAATTCTAATAAGCAAGCTCTTTGAACATCTATATAGATAAATTTTGAAAAAAAGAACAATTTGATTCATTGGGGATAATTATAAGCCCGAGCTCGTTCCATTTGTTCAAAAAAAAAAAAAAAAAAAAAGCCCGAGCTCTTTTTTCATAGAAAAAACACACTTGAAAAGGCTTGGATACTTCACTACAAGAGAAAGGGGTGTTTTAAGTAGTGTCCTAGACATCACGTCTTTTAAGTAATGTCTTTTAAGTAAGTTTTTAAGTAAAATTTTACTAAAAAGATTGTCTTTTTAGTAAAATTTTACTTAAAAACTTACTTAAAAGACATTACTTAAAAGACGTGATGTCTAGGACACTGCTTAAAACACCCCTTTCTCTTGTAATGCTTAGGAGCTAAATGTTGGTTCAAGGAGGCTTTGTTGTGAACAAATGCTTGTCCAAACAAGTTGTAGTTGCAAGCTATAAAAGAAGTGCTTTTAGAATGTTAAAATCGTGCTTTCTAAATACTCATCAAACAAGATTAGGGTGATGGGTCACTAACCTTGAACCTACTTAAGATGTTCATAAACCCCACCTATTGACACTTTTATATTTTGCACTAGATGTATTTGAAACTTCATATCAATTTGAGTTCTTATCATATCAATATGGTTCCACTTGTATTTGAGTCCATTCAACTAATTCTTTTTCTAAAAAAATACTTGAAACAATAAGTGCATTGCACAAGATACCTATGATTCCAAATTTGGATGGTCATAGGTTATTTTACCTTATTGGAACCTAAAATCTTCCAAATAAGTATTTGAACTTGATTTGGAACACTAATCTAATAAGAACAAAACTTACGACTACATAATAAAACTTCAAAAGTGTTTATATAATTACATTACATGCTCTATTTTTCATTATATATACCAAAATTTGTTTTATATAATTTCTTAGAGATGAAAATCTCATGCCTTTAATAAAACTATAAAGACCTATTGAAGAAAGTCTCAACTGAAGAATTCATGTCAAATAGTGAAATTAAGTTGCCCTTCACTAATTTCTTGACATTCTAATCTATATAAATATTTATTGCCTAGTTTCCCTAGAAGAATAGTTTCTCTAGAAGAATGCATTACTTTTAAATTAAGTGTTGTTGTAATTGGCAGTCATAAACCTCCATGTCTACAAATAGAAATACTTGTAGAAATATTTGTTGACTTTGATGGCTTGTAAAGTAACTTTCTTGAAGTAAGGCAACTTAATTTTACTATTTTGTATACACAATATACAATTCTAAAAATTATACCCTGGAGATATTCTAGTGTAAAACATCATATTATAAACCTATTTTTTGCATCATTCACTATTTTGAATCAAGATTATAGGCCTTAAACTACAAACTACTAAGATATAAATTTTCTTTCTTCTAAAATTTGGTACTTGCATTAGAAATGGCAGAAAGTTGTGGAACATTTTTGGTGACAACATACGGTCAAGGGACTTAAGGGGTTAAAAATAATTCAATTTTAATTCTTGAAATTGACCACATGAAGGAAGTAGAATTTCAAAGTATAGTTACTAATTGGAGCTTACTTGAGCAGTACATCGCTGTGGACTGTAGACATAAGGAAATGATCTAGTAAACATGGTCCCCATAGATTAACCCCTAATGATCCAAGGGGGGTATACTTTCAAAATGGGTCAAAACTGCCAAGAACTTGAGCATTTTTTTGCTGATTTTTTCTTGCAATCAGATAAAATATTACTTTAGGATCTTAAATTTCACATTGATAGTGAGCACCTCAAAAAAATTCCAATTATTTGACTACTCGGTTTAGAAGATATTTAAGTTTGAAGTTTTATTCAGGTCTATAGAAATAAGGGCACGACACTTTGAAGGAGCATATCTTTGTGAGAATATTTTGAAATGATGCTTTTTTGTGCTCAATGAAAAATAAAAGAGTTGATAACGTCTCGGAGGATGCAGTAAGTGGTAGAAGTAGCAAACTACGTGCGAACAAGTGATAGGGTGCCAAAAAAACATTGGAGCTAAAAATTATAAACTAGTTGATTATACTATAGCGTATGTAAAATGTCATTGGGTGTATTGTAAATATTATAGGGTGTGGAATAATGGAATGCATTAGGAAAAATTTAGACTTAAGATACCCCTTTTTTTATTAGTTTAGTGGGTCAAAAGTCTTAATTATGGGTTTAGAGCTGGCATTTCACCCCACATTTATACTACATTGTCTTTTTATTTTAGATTCTTTAAGCTATGATGCTCTATTATATTTTATCTTCCACTCATAGTCTCAGAGTTAAATGAGGGTATCATCCTACCATATGCAGATTGTGGTTATAACTCTATGTGAGTAATAAATTGTGAACACTTAAGTTATGGGAGTGCATTCAGAAATGCATTTTTCCAAAAGCAGTATCATCAAAAATTCAACATGGAATGGTTTACTACGCTTACAATCCAAACAGCCTAATGTCTTTTCTCTTCCCTAGTCTTACTTGGTCTGGTCACGTACGTCTTGTTTCTCTTTTGGGTAGGCCACCTGTAAAGCCTAGGTGAACTGACCCCCCCACTCGCTCCCAAGGAAAAATGCTGATTTTTTTAATTTGCAATGCATGATAAAATTTGCAAATTTTGAATTTATATTTGAAATCAAAAGCCCCAAAATTAGTGAGGAGGGTTGTAGAAAATAAATTAATCAAGTACAAAGTAGGGGACTTTTTTTTTACATGCACCCCTAGAATGACTTGGGGGAATAAGCGATGGAGGCAATTCACATTGGCCACTTGTGGCTAGCCGGCTTGTAAGTTACTTTTTACCAATGAAAATATGTTTCATTTGTTTCAAAAAAAAATTTAGATAATGACAAAGCCTACAATTGGATGATGATTTTTGAAGCTGCAAATATCTGCACTTTATATGAATATCAATTCTGCTACTGAAAATTTGTCAATGAAAAATTGATTACAAATTGAGCTTAATAGGTAAGAGGTCCATAAATCGCCCATTTAAGAGCTAAAATTGAATTTTGAAGAGGTGAAACTTCTTAAAATATTTTTTAGAAAATTCTCCTTGAAAGACGAGTAGAATTGGTAGTTAATCCAAGTTGTTTCATATTTTTGGAGCTTTGTAGAATTAGATATGAATTTTTGGACTTCAAAGTACTAAGTGGTTAAGAAGCCCCCTAATTGTGAACTCTAAACCCTACACCCAATTTTGTAAATGCAAGTAGTGCAAAAAAATTGAACCAATATAGCGTATGATATATTCATGGCAATTAGGAATTATAATTAATGTATGCCTCCTTCTTAATGGTTCAAATTAGAAAATTATATAATGATAGACCTTAGAATAATCAATGAACAAAAAGTAATACCCCCCATTAAAATACCCAGTGTTCACACCTATATCCTTATTTTTTCAAGGAGTGCACCCCCTGAGGATAACGTACATGTAAAATTTCACACCATTCCAAGCATTTTTCAATTCATGGTGGAGCTTGCAATGCATGGTGGTCACTAAAATGAAAATAGTGTTTGGTAAAAAAATAGGAATGGGATACATGTCTTCTCCTTGATGTCCCTGGATTTGCCCTTTTGAAGGTAGATCTAATCTTTTTGGGAGGCAAGTATCACATTGGTAATCTGATTTTTTAGCCCATGCCCAAACCAAACTCCAAAAAATGAGCTATAAACTACAATACACTACTTAACTTTAATAAATTCCACAAGGCAAACTTTGATTGGGAATTTGATGTGACTACCGCTATTGGCTTTATAATGCAATCTACTTTTTCTTTTCTTTTTTTTTTTTTAAATCCAAATTTAAAAATCGGCAGTTCAAAAAAGAGAGGCAATGACCGGAAAATGGTCGCTTGGATCATTAGGGGTTAAAGAAATGACTCAAGAAAGACCCATATGACAAATTTGACTACGAATGGATCTTTTTGTAGTCATTTTTTAGTCCACGTAGATTATATTTCTCCTAGTGTTGCTACAACAATATACTTGACAAAATCTACTTCATCCTATGAGAGTCCAAAAGTGACTCCTAAATCAAATGTTGCTATTTAATGATCTTTATTACAAAACTTGCATGTTGCAATTGGGACAAAGCCATAATAATCTTAAATTATTCTATTAATAGGATAATAAATATTCTCAGTCGTTAAAGTATGACATAGGTACTTAGAAATTAAAGCATTATTGATTTGAATTTTAAGTTATTAACAAAACTAAGAAGAATTTTTATTATTTTTTCTTATTGATTTAACCCGTAAAGTCCCAACTGAAGGCCTTTTTTCATCAAAATCCACTCCACATTGCCATTTCTTTTCCAAAGAGTAAAAAAAATTTACAAACTTATTCTTTTTTATATTTAACCGCAAGATCTTGCATTAGACTAATAAGTATAAAAATGCCTGGAAGAAACTTCATAAACTTTTACCAAGTAGATTGCAAGGTAATTGCGCTTCAAGTGCAATAAGCGGAATTTTGAACACAATACTAGATTAGATTTTTGTTTGACTTTGAATCTTCTTAATTTAAAGTTTTTGTACTAAACATTTGATTTGAAACTCTAAGTAGAACCTCCCCTCCAATTTTTTTTTAAATTTTCATTCTTTAAAACTTGTTTAGTAGAAATTGGTACAAGATTGAAGGAAAAGCTAAATTGTCAATAGCTCTAAGATAGAATTGGAAGTGACTAATCCCAACGGTGAGATTGATCTAGCAAGAATAGTTAACCTTGTAGTTTGTTTTTAAAATTTTTTTAAATTGGGTTCAAAAACAAAATCAATCTAATACTTTATTTTCTCAAGAAGTTTCAGTCTATGATTGCATGCAAAACAAGAAGCTCCATAACTTTCACATCACTAATGCAAACGGAATGAATCAAAGCTTTCTATGTAGACAAAAATATAATCTATAAAAAATAAAATAAATCAATTTCAATTTTTTTTCCCATGTCCAGCCAAACTGCTTTTGGAGTTTAGGATGGCATAAGTACAATGATTTTATCACCTAACTAATTATTTTACCACTCATCAATATTAGATGCTTGACACACACTACTAAAGTAGGAGGCTAGAATTGCAAACAGGCAATTAAAATCGCCCTGTAGAACTATCACAAATAATTTAAATAGTTTAAAAAATGAATCAAAGTTTGTTCAATGCGCTTTTTGCTTTTTAGTTGTGTACTTTAATCCCTTTGAGTAAAATATACATTCATGTAAGGCTAAAATAAACAAAAGCACGATGTGGATCTTTCTTTGAAAGCCAAAATTATAGAAACATCTTAACCCCTAAAGGACCAGACAGTGTTTTTTGGCTGTATACAAATTTTGGGCAGGTACATGTGACCAAGTATTAGCAAGTTTGAACCCCAAACTTTAATAGAAGTAGGGGACGAGGAATATCTTTCATGTCGAAAAAAAAATTTGACATTTTGAAATGTGAGTGAAAAGTTATGGCCAGATATGTTGGTTTTTTTCGTAAATGGGCAGAACGGGCAGAGACAGTTACACTGAAGTGGAAAATTCTGAAATCAGCCCATGAGTGGGAGGGCAGGTCCCACGGCAAGGGTGAATAGTGAATTCTGGCTGGGTTTGAGCATGGGGTCTTTCTGACACGCAACATTCTCTTTCCATGCTTTGCCTGGCAGATTTTTGAACTATTAAATGGTAGGGCCAGTAGTTGGTTCTTATGCCAGCAGACACCCAGTGCAGAACCAACTGAATTTTACAAATGCTATGCTGTTGGCACTCTATTTAGGATGCTAAGAAAAAATATGAATGTCCAAACACTAAGGGCTACCAATATAATGAAAAAAATGAAATCTCTTGAATGCAAAGCGGCTTTTCTTTGTAAGGATTAGAGGAATGCAATTATGAGACTAATTACTAAAACATTTCCTATGAATGTAAAAATCTGAATGCACTACCATGAACTTGCCTTTCAATTTCTGAAAATGCTTTGAGATGCACACCTTCTCTGAACAACCGTCAAGATCCTTCAATAGGCATCATCCTTAGACATACAATGACCACCTACTCTACAAACCGTCACTACAATGACAATGAATGCTGCTATGCATTTACTAAGTAGCCCTTCACATTTAGGCCACCACTAATGGCTCACTTCTTTCCAACACTTTCATGAACTTGGAACCCTACATCGTTTCCTGTAGCACACACAAGCAAGAAGACAGTGACCTCTAGTAGCCATGGATTCTTCCAAACTCATCGTTCTGGAGAGTGCAATTACCATGTGAGTGCCAAACTCTTATCCTACCTCCACTGCATCAGAGCTTAATCACGAACACCCCAGTGAAAGCAGACTTGTGGTAGAGCAAAGCAATGGCTACTGTGAGGAAAGTGCCGTTCCTCTCTTGAAATGTGCTTTAGCGTCCAATTCTGCAGGGAGAGGAGAGACAGAAGTTGTATTAGGAGTTTCTTGTGAAGAGAGATTGCTACACTTAGTGCTTGACAAAGAGGGAGCTAGTTCTGTACAGGCAAGGAAAGTTGTAGTTGTCCTTGACGTTTGCCACTTGCAATCTCTTCCTCTTAGAAGAAGAACTCGGAAGTGGCCAGAGGATTGTACTGCTGCAACAGTCCATCATCATTTCTATTGCCAAGCAGCACAAATCTGGAAATGGTGCCAGAGAAAACAATTCCACAGTGACATTCATGCTTTCATAAAAAGAAGAGGTGTGCTTGATACAACTTACGCAGTGAAAGTGGGGGAGAAACGCCATGCCGAGACTTCCATGGTATTTGAAGGGAAAATGGGTATGTGTTCACTCTTCATGTGCTTTCTCAAGTCATTCCTCTCCTCTTTGTGACTGTTCTTCCCTCGCATTGTTGTATACGTTTGCTCCCTTACCATCCCAGCATGAAGAGAACGTAACACCATTAGTATGAAACAGACGTAAGGTATATAGCATTCTCACAAACCTTGGCATTCTCACTTGCACTTGTAGACAGCATTGCAAACTAAAAGCTTCACTGCTATCAACCTACCAGTTCCTCTATATTGCTAAGTTTTCAGTCATGTAGAAGATGTAATCTAGATTCTATTGAAACAATAGGTCAGAGCCTAACAGTAAGCAAGCCTGTTCACATATTCATCTCAGTCAAAATACACAACTCATTTTCCAGGAATGCAGAAGACCTAAGGCATATGAAATTGGAACAGTACCTTAGAGCCCGACAATTAGCAAGAGTTGTTCACATATTTCTCTGATTTGACCTATACAGCTCAGTATTTCGCAATTTCGAAAACCTCAGACATATGAAATTCGAATACAACCTCAGAGTCAGACGTGAAGGAAGACATGTTCACAAATTTCTGGTACTAGACCTAGGCTGCTCAGTTTTCAGTATTGTTTAAAAACCTAACATACATGGAATTTAAGCAGTAACTTCAAGATTCACGAGCAGGAAGAGTTGCTGACAATTTAATTGGACTTCACATGAAGCTTGGTAGCTTACATACTCTAGGAAACTCAGGAAATCGTTCTATGGAAGAGAAAAACTTGGCCGCTTACTTCATTTCGAGATTGGATGACAGGAGAGCAGAGAATGCGACATCAGCTGCAATCACTGTGGCTTGTTGTCTGCACACAAAGACAATGGTGAGATGATTAGGGTTTTCTAGAGATGAGTCTCAATGGAGCTCGTTTTTTATTTTCCTTGTCGTTTTCAATCGTCCTTCACAGTCAGTCTTCCATATGAAACCCTAGCATGAGGCAATTCTATTGCATCAGTAATTGGACTTGAAATCAAGCTCGGTAGCTTGCATACTGTAGGAATTGAGTAAATCGTGAAGGCAAAGAGTAAAACGTGGCCGCATGCTTCATTTCGACTTTCTTTGACAGGAGAGAAGAAACTGTGACTTCATCTCCGATGACTTCTTGTCTGCAGACAAACAAAACTGTGAGATGATTAGGGCTTAGTGTTCATGGGTTTTCATAGAGCTTTTCCTTTATTCTCTTGCTCGATTTCATACCTACTTCTCAGTCTAACTTTCATATGAAGCCTATCATGAGGCAATTCTATTGCATCAATAATTTCATGAATGTAGATAGAGTATCGCTGCAACAATCATGGGTTCAGATGTAGCCTTGCTTCACTATTGTTGGCTCTCTGTATTGAAGATGACAAAGCATTAAAAAACCACATAAAATTAAAAAAGAGCAACACTAACCTCTTATGCATATCTTCGCGCAGGTTGCAAAGGATGACGTCCCTCCAAGGAGGAGTCAGCGGCTGGAAAACATTAGAGCAGCAGCTGAAGCTTAGGAGGCGGCCAGTCCTGTTCCACACAGTCCAAGCAGCAGTAGCGTTGATGAGGAGGAAGAAGAAATTGACAGCCGCTCTATCGACCCTCTGCTTCCTAGTCAGCAGAACTTGAGCATGGTGGCCCTGGACTCAGAAAATCAAAGCCCTACCGTTATTGGCAACATCTGGGGAAGTCCGCTCCCTCATGCATTCGACTTTTCTGCAACACTAGAAGCAACACATAATCATTCGACATAGCAGGTACAACAAGGCGTGGAAGAAAATGATGACTTGATAATTGGTGACGCTGAAGACGACTACTTCCTAAGTCAAGAAGACAAACTAGGTGGGCGAGAAAGCAGTTGCGACGAACATTTCCAGAACACGGATACGGACGATAGCGATGAAGAAATAACAAGAAGTGACATCTTTGCTTGGCCGGCGGAACTGCTACACACCTCGCAGAGCTTGCAGAGGAACATTCACAATAAAGGTGGACGACAGCAGGGTAGACGGCGAAGCTTTGCGAGGCGGTAGGATGGAGGAGACTGTCGGCGGGGAGCAGAAGAGAAGATGGCCGCGTCGATCTCTGGCGTTGGAGAAGTGGGCGACTGTCGCAAGGTGAACTTTTTTTTTTTTTTAAGTTATCTAAATCTTGGAACGGAAACCGTAATCTGGGATCCGGATTCAAGCAGGAGGTAACCGATAACCGGAAATTAACTAATGGAACGGAATAGATGACAATCTGGATTTGATCTAAATCTGAATCGGATTAGAGTTGGAACGGATCTGAGTTGGAACGGATTGGGTCAGGAACGGATTTGGTCATGATGACAGATCAGACTATATATGGGCTGACTAATCCAGTGGCCACTCTTTTTCAATCTTCATTTGCGGAAATCTCTCTCCAGCGTGTACTTAGCTTCTCTTCCTAGCGCTTTGCTTTCTTGTTTTGAGTTGGTTTGTGGGTGCGTGTTAGTGTGTTAGGGCGCGCAGCGCTTTAGTGTGCGTTGCAGGTTTAGAGGTATTCCGGTTGAGATCGGAAGAGCGAAGGTGAGAAACGGGACGTGCGGCTAGGAGAGAGAAAGGTAGCCACAGTTAGGATCCGGTTAGCACAGTTCGTGTCCATGCCTCAGCTCCGCAAGAGTAGAGCAAGGCCGTCTAGTTCCTCCGCAGCAGAAGTGAAACTCCGGAAGGTGTGTCCGGTCAATCCAACAGACAAGAAGGAAAAGGACAACCTGATAGAGGATCTGGCCAAGATGGACTGCGGAGGACTGATCGATAAACCCTGGGGGTTTAGGGAGGAACAAATGATCCGAGAGTTGTTGGGCAGGCTCTCGAATCAATTCGACAAGACCATCCGCGGAAGTCCGGGCAGTTGGACGGAGGAGATGTGGAAGGCCGTGTACGAATTCCGGTCAGGAGGTCGAGGGATGGCCTCCTCGAAGGAGGGTTACACTCGGGGGAAGTTCCGGTGCAACGTGGACTCCAAGGATGGGCATGCGGTCGCGGATTGTCTAGACGACCGGCATCGGAACCTCCTACAGTTCTTGGTTCCGATCATCCACCCGGACAAGCCGACGAGGGTGACCATCGCCATCGGGAACCTCATTTTCGGAGCCCTGAGCGGGGAACGGAAAGTAGACTGGGCCAGGATTTTATTCGACCTGGTCAACCGTCTAATTCCGAAGATCGAAGGAAGTAGACCGACTCCGTTGAGTCCCTACCTCGTCCATCTGTACAAGCACAATCAACTCCTCACGAATACGGAGGAGAAGGAGTGAAAGATGCAGGAGTCACTCCTGAAGTATGGAGAATCGGAATCGGAAGAAGAAGAACAGGAAGAAGTATCCGGTTCCGAGGAGGAAGAAGAAGAGGAGGAGCTACATCGACCGCAGCACAAGCGGCAGAAGACGACGCCTCCTCACCGGAGAGGAACCCCAACCCCTCCGGGTGAGACCTCCAACCCACGGAAGAAACCGGTTTGTGGAGAACTGGTGTCGAGGTGAGAGGGGTGCGCTTAGAGAACACGCGAAGTGTCTGGCTGCTAGTTGTAGAGTTTTGATGGTGATTCTTCTAACTTGTATCTTCTTTTGGTCTTCAAAGTCTTCAAAGTCTTCAAACTTGAATCTTCACTCGATCTTCACCCATTCTATCTTGTGGTGGCTCTAAAGGGTTTGGGTAAGGGTGTGTAATAAGAAACAAATTTGCGGACGGGTAAAACGGGACAACAGAACACGAGCTGTCGTCCGGATGATGGGATCCTAAACTTCAAATTCACTGGTCAACTGGTCATTAATCCAGCCTCACCAATGAGAACGACATAAGATTCGACCATGTGGGTGATCAATCCCACTTCGTCGCCCACAACACAAAAAGAGGCTAGTTGGATACCCAAATAGCCTGCAACAAGTTTACAATGCAGAATTGAATGCAACGATCCTCCAAAGCTGGATTGGAACAACAATTAAAGACAACGGGCCTCCAAAGATGGCCAGAAATGACAAAGCCACAAGCCACAACACACGGATAGGTCCTCGGCATGTACGGTCTTTGAATCTTCAAACCTTCATATCTTGGACTCTTCAAGTCTTCAAGTTTCCCAAAGAAATATAGAAAGAAGTATGAAACTACAATCTAGTATGACTGCGTTCTTTGATTTACTCCCAAATATGACTCTAAGCTCCAAATGCTAAGTGCAATAGCAATTTGGAAAGCTAATAAGATAAACTAACACCCCTCAAAATCTCAATTTAAACTAAGTTATTGTCCAAAAGTTATGAACAAGAAAAGTCTCGGCCTTCTCATTTGAAGGTAGCAGACCTCTCTTACTTCAAGACCCTACAACTCCTTCACTTCTCATTCAAATTTCAAGTTTAATAACTTTTTGGAAAGTTAAACTTACAAAATAACTTCTCCTTAAATCTCAAAGAAAAAAAAAAGGTACTGTCCAAGAGTTATGGCGAAGCAAAGTCTCAGCCTTCTCTTTAGAAAGGCAGCGGACTTCTTCTACTTCAAGAACCCACAATTTTCTCTAAACAACTTCAATTGCTTCGAATGATATGTCTCCAGAAAGCTAAAGAAAACTTCTTTAATGCTTGAAAATCTCAAGAAAAAAAACAAAACCTACAAACTTTGGTGGCTGCTCGAATCTCTGCTCCTCTTTGTCGGGTGGTAGCAGACCTTCTTCCACTCACTTGTTTGTAACTTTTTGCTCACAACTCCAAATCAAGAAAATGAAATGTCTTTAGAAGCACAAAATCATAAGGAATAAACTCTCCAATTTTTATTTCAAAAACATTTTTTTCACAAAAGATATGGCCGATTGAAATCTTCAGCCTTTCTCTCCACACTCTTCTCTTCTCTCTCTCTCTCAAAAACCCCACACTAAGATTCCTTCTCCCCTTTTTCCTCCCCATCTAAGGTGAGAGGTGGAGGCACTTCAGCCCATGCCTCTACCAAGGCCCACCTAAGATTCTAACCACTTCCCCATTCACACTCACTCCAACTGTAGTCTTTCTTAATTAAAATTCTAATTTCAATTTACTTCTAATAAATACAATCACTCACTGTGATTTCAATAAACACTCAAAACATAATCTAAGAACTAAAACTTAACAAATATCAACTAGAGGTAAAAAAACAAAGCTCCAATAAAAGCTTTATTCCATTTGAAGAAACTTGAGAATACGTTTGACGGTAGCAGCAACATATTCTGCACGCTCAGCCTTTGTCAAAGGATTGACAGGCCCTTCCAACCATCGTTGGTGGCCATGACTACCTTCCACAGGCCGAACCATACAAAAATATTGGTCTTGGTTCTTGCCTTCATAACTCGCCTCAAACGTCACTTCACGAGTGCCTGGTTCAACACATCCCACTTGAAGTAAGATCACCAACGCTCGAGCATCAGCATCAAGATTACCGTGCCATCGCCGCTCCACACGAGGTTGTTTTGGTGGTCTGGACGGTCCGGCTTCATCTTGAGGACGCCTAATATCTCGCTGTAAAAGAGGTTGATCTGGCAACTGTGATAGTGAAAGCTCAAACTCAGCGTCCGGTTGTGGCTCTTCATCTTGAGACTCAGAAAAAACCCTTCAATTCGACATTTGAACTACAAAGTAGAAAACAAACTTACTAATAAGGTTGAATGAAGGTTTAAGGCAAACCCATCCACTTATATACTTCTATAGGATAACATCACCTTTAAGCTTCTCAACTCATAGCGTCATTGTGAAGTTATTGAATAAAACATATAATAATATGTTTTTACAATATGTACTGATATACAACAGGACACCGGGTCCTTCCGGATCGGATCCGACGGATCCGTTCAACCAGCTGATCAACATCCTGAGTGATGTGCGAGCAGACTGGACGGTGAAGAAGCTGATTCTAAATCAGATCAGCGAGCTGGTGGGAGCACCAGCAGACAGCAACCTGGCGGGAGTAGTTGCAGATTTCATCTCCAGCCCGGATAAGATCCGGAAGCAAGAAGCGGAGATACAACGACTCCAAGAGGAGAACGAGTCGTTGAAAACGGAAATGTTGCTCCTCAAGGAGGACATGGCTACCACCCGGGAGATGGCGGAGGCTACCCGGAAAGTAGCGGAGGACGTGAAGGCCACATTCGGAGCAACCGAAGAGGCCGTCACCAAGTCAAAGCTGTTTGACGAGGGAGTCCTCAAGGAGAATAAAATATCCGGGACCAGGTTGGTCCGGATTTTGACGGACTACTCCGAGAAGGTGGAGTTAGTCATGATGGAAGCGCGAGGGGCTGCAAACCGGATGGAGGAGAGCAGCAGGAAGCTGAACGGAGTGACGCTGTCACGGTCGTTCCATCTGTCCGACCTTTCGATGCCCGGGTCTTTTCCGAACGTGGGCATTCCAACGGAAGGAAAGGATCGGACTCCCCAGTCCAAGAAGAGTGGGAGGAAACTCGCGCACACCATCAACTTGGATTCGTCACCGGATCTTCCAGAACGTGAAACCGGGGAGCGAAACCGGAACTTGACGGACGTTTTCGAGCAGCTTGGAACGGAACCGCCCAGAAGTCCCACACTGAACCCGGGGAAAGATCAAAGTATGGATCTGACCCCAGATCAGGGTGAGGATCAAGATCAGAGCGTGCACCAAGGCAAAGACGAAGTCATGGACGAAGAAACGGATCAAGGAATAGATCCGGTTATGGTAGGATAGTTAGGATTTTAGTTGTAAATATTTGTTAGTTAGGACCGGACCGGATTTGATCCGGATGTGTCTGGTCTGGATCGGATGTTTTCCGGTCTGACCGGCTCGGCGGGGACCGAAAGTTCCGCGCGGACTTTCTGGGCCGCTTTGTGTTGACTTTTTGAGTTTTAAAATGTATATAGTCAGTCTCTGCGAAGGAGACTGGGAGTCTTTTCCCTTGAGTTTTCATGTATTTTCTATTGATTTCTTGTTGTACGTCTTTCCCGCGCGTGGCAGGGCTGTTTTGGTGAGAAGTTAGGAAAATGTGTGCAGATTCTAGAGAGATTTCTCCCCTTGGTGTGTTTGTTTTTGCTCTTATGTGCATCTGAGTGGGTATTCTAAGTGTTGAGAGCGGATTTCAGTTCCTCAGCACCTCTTCAGTTCACGATTCCAGGCGAGAAAGCCGTTGTTAGGCTAGGCGGATAGGGAAGGAGTCCTTAGTCGCGCTAGAACTCCTGGATAGGAAATCCGGTTGAGTGCCTGATCTCCCGTGAGGTCTCGCTGCCCTAGTTGGTAAACGGAAGGACTTTAGTTGATGTTGGAACGGACAAGTTCGCTTGTAACCACCTAACTTCGCACGGAGGGAATTTGACATCAAGGTCGTTGTAGTATGAGAGGATCGTACGGGGGGTCTTTGTGTGACCTACCAACCGGATCGCTGTCCGGGTGGCTGTGAGAGATCAAACCGGATCCGCGCTAGTGTAGGAAGTAGTGGATTAGAGAAGTGGGTCTTCAGCCACTATAAGTCACGGAAGGAGTGGCGGGCCTGCCACTCTCAAAAGCAAGCGGCGAACCCTCTGATGGTGAAACAGAGGCAAAACTAAACCGGAGTGGAGTGAGAGTACGTGTGCGAGGACCGGATCGGATTGGTCCAGAGGAGTGCCAGGATCAGAAATTGTAGAATCCTGGGTTGTGGTAGCTTTACAGGACCGAATAGCTTGACAGACCGGAAGAAATAGAGAGAGGTCTGGTCGTTGTTTTCGGTGTGTTGTTGTTTCCGGTTTTAGATCTAGGACCGGAATGTAGAAATTGGATACTGGCTGAGCTTAAGTTGGGAATAGTGCTAAACACTTCACAGAATCTCGTGGGTTCGTTCTTTAGAGTCATTTTGTTATGCTTTAAAGTGGTTTTTGGGAGTATAACAGGGAATTCACTTACTCTGTGCTGCGACATTTATACTCTGATTAGAGGAGTCCTTTTCAAGTTAAGAACGGATGATATTGTTAGGCGATGTTTAGAACCTGCAGAACGAAAGAAAGTGATTCAAGCACTTCATGCCGGAGATTCAGGAGGACATTTTGCCTTCGTTAATACAGTCAACCAGATTCGATCAACCAGATACTGGTGGCCGTATTTACACAGAGATGTTAGGAATTTTGTTAGGAGTTGTGATCAATGTCAGCAGACAGGAGCACCATCCTTCCGGAATCACTGGCCGCTGACTCCTATCATTCCTCTAGCACCTTTTGAGAAATGGGGGATAGATTTTATAGGACCTATTTTTCCGGTTAGCGCACGGAAAAACAGGTACATTATTCTAGCCATGGATTACGCGACCAAATGGGTAGAGGCCAAGGCAACACGGAAGAACGATGCGGAAACTTCAGCAAACTTTCTGTTTGAAGAAATCCTCATGCGTTTTGGACACCCATTGGAGTTGGCCAGCGACCGGGGAACCCATTTCCTTAATGATGTCATCGTCGACCTAACCAACAAGTATCTTATCAAGCATCGGAAGACGACTCCTTACAACCCAAAGGCGAACGGATTGACGGAGCGGGCGAACGGAATAATTGGTAAGATCTTGAACAAGATGGTTTCCGCCCACAAGACGGATTGGGATCGGAAACTACCTTCGGCAGTTCACGCTTACAACACCACAGAGAAAACCACAACCGGAAAAACTCCGTACTTTTTGGTTTTCGGTCAGGAAGCAGTCCATGGAGTGGAGTTGGAGGTGGAAACATTTCGAGTCATGGCAACTTGAAGAGCAGTATCAAGGACGGATACTCTTCCAAGACTTCTCGCCATTGAAGAACTGGAAGAAATCCGAAATACAGCCCTGGAAAGAACCCTGGGAGTGCAGAACAAGCGCAAGGAAGATTACGATTGGAAAATCCCAGCGGATCACGGAATCCGAGAAGGAGGTCTGGTTCTTCTCTATGACAACCGTCATAAAGATTTTCCAGATAAGTTACATACTCGCTGGATGGGACCTTTCCGAGTCAATCAAGTTTTCCAGAACGGATCTCTGCAACTCCAGAATCTGCAAGGACAGTGGCTTGATACCCGTGTGAACGGATCAAGAGTGAAGAAGTATACCGAGGCTTCTTCGTCAGATTAGGATTGATAGTGTTTGCGAGGACGCTCACAGATGAGGAAGGGGTAATGTCGCAAGGTGAATTTTTGGCTTTTTTTAAGTTATCTAAATCTTGGAACGGAAACCGTGATCTGGGATCCGGATTCAAGCAGGAGGTAACCGATAACCGGAAATTAACTAATGGAACGGAATAGATGACAATCTGGATTTGATCTAAATCTGAACCGGATTAGAGTTGGAACGGATCTGAATTGGAACGGATTGGGTCAGGAACGGATTTGGTCATGATGACAGATCAGACTATATATGGGCTGACTAATCCAGTGGCCACTCTTTTTCAATCTTCATTTGCGGAAATCTCGCTCCAGCGTGTACTTAGCTTCTCTTCCCAGCGCTTTGCTTTCTTGTTTTGAGTTGGTTTGTGGGTGCGTGTTAGTGTGTTAGGGCGCGCAGCACTTTAGTGTGCGTTGCAGGTTTAGAGGTATTCCGGTTGAGATCGGAAGAGCGAAGGTGAGAAACGGGACGTGCGGCTAGGAGAGAGAAAGGTAGCCACAGTTAGGATCCGGTTAGCACAGTTCGTGTCCATGCCTCAGCTCCGCAAGAGTAGAGCAAGGCCGTCTAGTTCCTCCGCAGCAGAAGTGAAACTCCGGAAGGTGTGTCCGGTCAATCCAACAGACAAGAAGGAAAAGGACAACCTGATAGAGGATCTGGCCAAGATGGACTGCGGAGGACTGATCGATAAACCCTGGGGGTTTAGGGAGGAACAAATGATCCGAGAGTTGTTGGGCAGGCTCTCGAATCAATTCGACAAGACCATCCGCGGAAGTCCGGGCAGTTGGACGGAGGAGATGTGGAAGGCCGTGTACGAATTCCGGTCAGGAGGTCGAGGGATGGCCTCCTCGAAGGAGGGTTACACTCGGGGGAAGTTCCGGTGCAACGTGGACTCCAAGGATGGGCATGCGGTCGCGGATTGTCTAGACGACCGGCATCGGAACCTCCTACAGTTCTTGGTTCCGATCATCCACCCGGACAAGCCGACGAGGGTGACCATCGCCATCGGGAACCTCATTTTCGGAGCCCTGAGCGGGGAACGGAAAGTAGACTGGGCCAGGATTTTATTCGACCTGGTCAACCGTCTAATTCCGAAGATCGAAGGAAGTAGACCGACTCCGTTGAGTCCCTACCTCGTCCATCTGTACAAGCACAATCAACTCCTCACGAATACGGAGGAAAAGGAGTGAAAGATGCAGGAGTCACTCCTGAAGTATGGAGAATCGGAATCGGAAGAAGAAGAACAGGAAGAAGTATCTGGTTCCGAGGAGGAAGAAGAAGAAGAGGAGGAGCTACACCGGCTGCAGCACAAGCGGCAGAAGACGACGCCTCCTCACCGGAGAGGAACCCCAACCCCTCCGGGTGAGACCTCCAACCCAGGGAAGAAACCAGTTTGTGGAGAACCGGGTCCTTCCGGATCGGATCCGACGGATCCGTTCAACCAGCTGATCAACATCCTGAGTGATGTGCGAGCAGACTGGACGGTGAAGAAGCTGATTCTAAATCAGATCAGCGAGCTGGTGGGAGCACCAGCAGACAGCAACCTGGCGGGAGTAGTTGCAGATTTCATCTCCAGCCCGGATAAGATCCGGAAGCAAGAAGCGGAGATACAACGACTCCAAGAGGAGAACGAGTCGTTGAAAACGGAAATGTTGCTCCTCAAGGAGGACATGGCTACCACCCGGGAGATGGCGGAGGCTACCCGGAAAGTAGCGGAGGACGTGAAGGCCACATTCGGAGCAACCGAAGAGGCCGTCACCAAGTCAAAGCTGTTTGACGAGGGAGTCCTCAAGGAGAATAAAATATCCGGGACCAGGTTGGTCCGGATTTTGACGGACTACTCCGAGAAGGTGGAGTTAGTCATGATGGAAGCGCGAGGGGCTGCAAACCGGATGGAGGAGAGCAGCAGGAAGCTGAACGGAGTGACGCTGTCACGGTCGTTCCATCTGTCCGACCTTTCGATGCCCGGGTCTTTTCCGAACGTGGGCATTCCAACGGAAGGAAAGGATCGGACTCCCCAGTCCAAGAAGAGTGGGAGGAAACTCGCGCACACCATCAACTTGGATTCGTCACCGGATCTTCCAGAACGTGAAACCGGGGAGCGAAACCGGAACTTGACGGACGTTTTCGAGCAGCTTGGAACGGAACCGCCCAGAAGTCCCACACTGAACCCGGGGAAAGATCAAAGTATGGATCTGACCCCAGATCAGGGTGAGGATCAAGATCAGAGCGTGCACCAAGGCAAAGACGAAGTCATGGACGAAGAAACGGATCAAGGAGTAGATCCGGTTATGGTAGGATAGTTAGGATTTTAGTTGTAAATATTTGTTAGTTAGGACCGGACCGGATTTGGTCCGGTGTGTCTGGTCTGGATCAGATGTTTTCCGGTCTGACCGGCTCGGCGGGGACCGAAAGTTCCGCGCGGACTTTCTGGGCCGCTTTGTGTTGACTTTTTGAGTTTTAAAATGTATATAGTCAGTCTCTGCGAAGGAGACTGGGAGTCTTTTTCCTTGAGTTTTCATGTATTTTCTATTGATTTCTTGTTGTACGTCTCTCCCGTGCGTGGCAGAGCTGTTTTGGTGAGGAGTTAGGAAGATGTGTGCAGATTCTAGAGAGATTTCTCCCCTTGGTGTGTTTGTTTTTGCTCTTATGTGCATCTGAGTGGGTATTCTAAGTGTTGAGAGCGGATTTCAGTTCCTCAGCACCTCTTCAGTTCACGATTCCGGGCGAGAAAACCGTTGTTAGGCTAGGCGGATAGGGAAGGAGTCCTTAGTCGCGCTAGAACTCCTGGATAGGAAATCCGGTTGAGTGCCCGATCTCCCGTGAGGTCTCGCTGCCCTAGTTGGTAAACGGAAGGACTTTAGTTGATGTTGGAACGGACGGGTTTGCTTGTAACCACCTAACTTCGCACGGAGGGAATTTGGCATCAAGGTCATTGTAGTATGAGAGGATCGTACGGGGGGTCTTTGTGTGACCTGCCAACCGGATCGCTGTCCGGGTGGCTGTGAGAGATCAAACCGGATCCGCGCTAGTGTAGGAAGTAGTGGATTAGAGAAGTGGGTCTTCAGCCACTATAAGTCACGGAAGGAGTGGCGGGCCTGCCACTCTCAAAAGCAAGCGGCGAACCCTCTGATGGTGAAACAGAGGCAAAACTAAACCGGAGTGGAGTGAGAGTACGTGTGCGAGGACCGGATCGGATCGGTCCAGAGGAGTTCCAGGATCAGAAGTGTTAGGATCCTGGGTTGTGGAAGTTTTATAGGACCGAATAGCTTGACAGATCGGAGGAAATAGAGAGAGGTCTGGTCGTTGTTTTCGGTGTGTTGTTGTTTCCGGTTTTAGATCTAGGACCGGAATGTAGAAATTGGATACTGGCTGAGCTTAAGTTGGGAATAGTGCTAAACACTTCACAGAATCTCGTGGGTTCGTTCTTTAGAGTCATTTTGTTATGCTTTAAAGTGATTTTTGGGAGTATAACAGGGAATTCACTTACTCTGTGCTGCGACAGCGACAGCGCCGGCCTCAGCAGCATCGGCGGCAACGCAGCAAGGGAATTCAAATTCCCAGACCCCGCTGATATGGAGGCGGGGCCCAGTGGTGACGTTGGCGGCTCTTGTAGAGTGCCAGAGAACTGGCAGTGCCCAACGGACACTTTGGGTCCTTCAATTTTAGGTGACCCCACTTGCTTCAGTGGTGGTCAAGTCCACTGTAGTGAACCTCACAGTTTGGCCACTACAAGAGTAGAAGTGGACCATCAACAGTACATAGACCCCTTTGGGAGTCCATAGTTTTGGGAGGATGGCTCTCATTCTTCAGATGCAGCCATGCCTACTGGACTGAATGAATTTGAAGATTCAGACTATGAGGAAGGCCATGACAATGTCGAAATACCAGAGGATGAAGACAATGTTGATCCCACTAGCATAAGGCATTTATTTAGGGAATGTACATGGTCACGAAGTAATTTTACATATTCCCCTAAACCTACGGAGTTTGTTCATATATCGGGTGCCAATACTAGTTTCCGACAAATGCCAACTTTCATGCAGCTTTTTTCATTGTTTTGGCCCTATACGGTTCTTCGGAAAATTGTGGTCAAAACTAATCGATATGCCACGACACCAGATGAGAAGGACAAACTACCTGGAGGAACGGGCTGGGTGTATCTCACTGTAGCGGGATTGAAGGCATATATGGCAGTGTGTATGTTGATGGGTTTGAAGCGGCAACCCAATGTGAAGACTTATTGGGCAAAAAGAGGTTTGTTTTTTCATTGCCCTCGTATTTCACAAGTCTTCACTCGTGCAAGGTTTCAAAGTATCATGAAATGTCTCCATGTAACAAATCCGGCAACTTACGTGACTGAGAGAGAATTACCAGGGTATGACAAAATGGGTCAGGTCCGCTGGCTTGTGACGGACATAAGGGATAATTTCAGGAGACATTGGAAACTAGGGAAGTTTCTCACGGTTGATGAGATGATGATTCGGTACAAGGGGTCGTACTGCCCAGCTCGACAGTACATGACGAAGAAGCCTCAAAAGTGGGGCATAAAAGTTTGGTGTTTGGCAAACTCCAAATCAAAATATGTTCACAATTTCGACATTTATTGTGGTACTCATGTTGTGGCAGCAGCAGAAGAAGTTCCGGTAGTACAACAGAGGCAACCCCGTTTAGCACACAATGTGGTGATGGATTTGGTTGAAGGTCTTGAGGGGAAAGGGCATGTGGTAGTGACTAATAATTTTTTCTCAAGTATTGGTTTGTTTACGGAGCTGGCCGGAAAGCACATTTACGCTATGGGGACTATACGTTCAAACCGCATTGGCTTACCGTTGGAGTTGAAGACACTCAACAATTGGAAGAATTCTTTGCAAGGAACTCTGCAGTGGAAGATGCATGAAACGAGGTCTTTGTGTTGTGTGCTTTGGAAAGATAAACGCCCTGTGCTACTTATATCTACGAACGCCTTACCTATAGCCTTTCCATGTGTTCCAATTCCAACAGTTCCTCGTAGAAATGGAGCCACTAGAGAAAAAATTCCCACTTCACCTGTCCATTTAGAATACACAACACACATGAGGGATGTTGATGTGGATGACCAGCTGAGGGCATCTTTACACTTGCCAGAGCAGATCACATAAATGGTGGCATCGGGTTTTTTCATTTCTGTTGGACACAACAGAGGTGAACATGTACATTTTGTATAAAAACTTGTTGCCAGTTTATTATCGGAAGAAAGTACCAATGACGCACCTATAGTTCAAGACGAATTTTTGTGATGCCCTCCTTCAGAATTGGGCAGGGCGTGATGTGGAAATGCCGCCGGAGGAAGAAGAACGGAGGCACTTGCCGACTTGGACTCGCAAACGGCGTGCTTGTCTATTATGTGGAGATCCAACATGTTCTTTTTATTGCCGAGCTCATAATAGGACATATTTGTGTCTGAATCGTGGATGCTTCGAGCGGTTTCACTATGGTCCTCCCACTCATCATGGGGTGCGTAGGGGTCCTCGTGGTCGAAGACAAACTCATTGATAGTAAGTGCCTAACAAACGCAATTTTATTTATCTATTTATTAATTTTTTGGGGGTAGATTTACACAATTCATGTCACAAATGTTTAGCTTCTAAATCCCCAAATAGAAGTTACAGGAATTGCTCGAACTTAGATTAATTCATGTCACTGAAATCACCATTCGTTTCCTACTCTATGCTTCATCAAGTATGAAGGGAATTAAAACATTTAAAATTTAAAAAAAAAAAAAACTTACCTGTGTTTTTTTGGCGCAGGATCGCTGGGCTGGGCTACGGCAGCAATGTTGGAGGTGGCCGACGGGGAGCCTGCCGCTCCTTAGCCCCTGCCGGCTGCCCACCCGCTGCCAGGTGCTAGCACCCAGCAGGGGGCAGGCGGCCAACCTGCTGCAGGCCGCAGCAGAGGTGCCTGCGGTTGTCGCCCCTGGCCTGCCAGCGTCAGCTGAGGGCTGTGGCAGGGCTGCTCTGTCCCGCACGGCACCTGTAGCTTGCATGCAAGAAATGAAGGCCGGGACAGAGCATCCCATAGCCTGAACCCTTTCTTTGTAGACTGCCCCATGTTTTCAAAGAAGGAAATGGCAATCTAGTCCCCCTACTAATCAGATTTTTGAGTTTTGTGGGACAAATTTTTTTCTCTGGTAGACGACAGTAGGAGCAAGGTCTCCACTGTTCACTTTTGATAAATAATTTTTTATGTAAAAAATATGGATTTTACAAAAAATCTCCTTGTTAGGCTTTTCTATGAATGTCTTCACCACATTTCAATTTTTTGCTATAGGTTGTGGCATCCGGAATGTTTTGAAATTTTTTTAGCAAGTAACCAACTTGACATGAACAGCAAATTCAAAGAAGCACCACCATTTTGGCTTTTTTTTCATGCACGTTTCAGCTTCTGAACTTCAGCTGCCCGGTTTTCAGCAAACCTACAAAATTGATTTTCCTCTATTCAAACGCTCATAACTTCCTATCCACGCGGTCAAAACTTCTAAAATTTTTACCACTTACTGTTAAGCAAGCATAGTAGAAGATCCTACGGTTACATGTGCCCAGATATCTTTCATCTGAAATTTCTGATACTAGTACTACAAATGGCAGTTTTGAAGCGTTTTCAGTTAAAACGTAGTGAAGGAACTTAAGGGGTTAAGTTTTTAGTGCTCCATTCCAAGGCTAATTTTGATTGAAGATTGATCTAGTCTATGAGCTACCTACGCACCTTTCCCTTTGAAAATTCATAGTTAATCCATTCTAAGTCCAAAAATTACGATTTAAATTTGAAACGAACAGTTTCTCTTTTTTCTTTCTACCAAAAATATGTGAAAAATGTTATGCTCTACTGATTTTCCTAAAAGAGGTCCATTATCCCTTAAGAGCCAACTGCTGCTGCCAGCCCTCCCTGGCCGCACATGTAAGTTACTGCAAACTGCCATGATATATGATACACTCTGCCGCCTAGTGTATGCGTGTACTCATAGCTTTCATTCTCCGTGGCCATCATCATACATACAGTACTCCCTTCAATGCGCTTTTTGCTTTTTAATTGTGTTCTCAAATCCCTTTGAGTAAAATATACATTCATGTAAGGCTAAACTAAATGAAAGCATGATGTGCATCTTTCTTTGAGAGCCGAAATTATAGAAACATCCTAAGTTTGAAGTGCTCCATCCCAAGGCTAATTTTGATTGAAGATTGGTTCAGTCTATGAGCACCAATAGCTACCTATGCACCTTTCTCTTTGAAAATTCATAGTTGATTCATTCTAAGTCCAAAAATTACGATTTAAATTTTAAACAAACGGTTTCTCTTTTCTCTTTGTACCAAAAATATGTGAAAAATGTTACACTCTACTGATTTTGTCCACTATCCCTTACCTGCTGCTGCCTGCCCTCCCTGGCCGCACATGTACCGCAAACTGCCATGATATATGATACACTCCGCCGCCTAAGTTAGTGTATGCGCGTACTCATAGCTTTCGTTCTCCGTGGCCATCATCATACAATACAGTACTCCCTTCTCGCTCGCTTCTCCCGTTGAGTTCTTCCTCTTCCCCTTCCCTTCCCTTCGTTCTCTCCTCTCTCTTCCAATCCATCGCTGCCTGCGCGCGGACCTCAGTCGATCTCATTCTAGCTTGTCTTGAGTTATGTTCTTCCTATTTTTTTGGCTTCTATTCTCACCCCCGGCCTTCAATTCTCAGCTCTTGCTCTTGGAGTACCTCCAACCAATGCCCTCGGAATTGAAGAATCATGGACGAGTTCACCAAGTCAAGAATCATGGATGAGTTCATCGAGTTATGTATCATGGACGAGTTCGCCGAGTCAAGAATCATAGACGAGAATGTTGAGTGCGAATTTGCAGCATCCGTGGTGATATATGTACTCATGTGGTTGGGCGTTTGCATCATAACTTGGTGGTTCATTGAGTCAAAATTTCAAGTAGGGGTGCTTCTCGTTCTACTTGCTTGGTTTCTCTATATTAAGATATTACTTGATTAGATTAGAAGCTACCGCTGTTAGTCGCTGGCCTTGGTGGATCTTCAAATTTGGGGCCCGCGGTATGTTGAGAAGCCGTCTACGACTGCTCTGGAAGTGAGTACCGCATTTTGCATTTGGATTGTTGTTTGCTTTTGAGTTTCTGAAATTCAGCGGCTGTGGCGGTTCTGTTAGCGGAACTGCTGGTATGCAGAGATTGTTCTGATCTGCGTTAGTTTTATTTTCAATTTGCAATGCCGAAGTGGTGGATGTAATCAATCACTGTTTAAAACCTTTCTCGTTCTTGCTCCGCGGTATCTTGCCAATTCACACTTCTCAATCTCTTCCCTCGACAGACTCTAGGGTTTTGCATGGAGATTTTTACATTTCTTCCGTCTGTGTATACCCGATGGAGTTCGTCGAAAGCCATGTTACGAGTATTTCACTGTCCTGAACTTTCTCCGTCTGTTTTCTGTGAATATGTAGATTGCTACTTGCTACATCCCTGGAGCATTTGGAAGGTGAATCTCTCGACATTGTACTAAATAGGTGATTGCAAAGGAGGTGAAGTCGTCCATCTTGATGAAATTTTGATTTGTTCATCTCTGTTTGCTCTGTCATAGAGTTTCCGTTTCGGAAACATCATTAGTAACGCATTTTTTCAGGAGTTTCTGGGGACTCAAGTGACTTGGAAGTAATTGTCCAGGCTGCTCTGTTTCTGTCTCCAGGATCATCTCTGTTCCTCATCCCCCACTCTCCCCCACTCATTCCAGCCTCTATTCTGCATTGCGGTATAGCTCCATGTCCCGGGATGTGGAGAGCGGAGAGGGTATAAAGGAAAATTCTGGTATGGAGAACAGAGACTGGAAAATCAAGATGTTGTACGATGGCAAGTGCCCGCTTTGCATGAGGGAGGTGAACACCTCATCATTTGAATGATCTTTCTGATCTTTGAGGAGTGAAACTCATACGTGTATGGAGCTGCTCCAGGGTTAATAGTTTCTTTTTACATGTCTGGTTTGCAGCAGGTGAATATGTTGAGAGAAAGGAACGAGAAGTACGGTGCTATTAAGTTCGTTGACATATGTGCTGACGCCTATTCTGCTGAGGAGAACGGTGATATTGGCTATGAGAAGGTAATGCTGTAACACTATGTTGAGGCAACTTCATATGATTTCTATCGTCGTCATTTACCTGTGTCTTCAATTGGAGTTCTTGGAAAGACTGGCTTTACTTTATTAGAGCAAACGGTTAATTGCGAGTGTCTCTACTTTTCATATGTCTCTTTCCACATAATCCTCAGTGCAGTCTTCATTATAATACTCGATGTAATCTTCAAGTATGATCCTCAGTATTTGAAATGTTCAAAATCCCTATCTGCAATCTTAGGATGCTGGCCAGTGGCCACTATTCCTGTAACTGTATGTCGTAGTTCTATTCAACATTAGAAATCCGTTCTTTGGAATGATGTTCCCCCAACATGCTACTATTTCCTTTACATGTCTCTTATTCAATCATTGGATACCAAAACTTTCTACATTTATGAACCATTGCTGAGTCTCTCCTCTTAGGTTAGCGACAAAGAGGACTATACTCTCCTTACAGTCTCGTTTGATCATTGCGCATTTGTGATTTACAGGGACATTGAGTTACATGTTGATTTGCATATAAATCCAGTTTTGATGAGTCACCAAAATTCGATGCCTTTCCGGCCATACTGGTTTTTATTCACCGGGTTGAAGCCTTCTCCCTCTTCTGATAGTTAACGATGTGTGCAGGCAATGGGTCGAATCCATGCAATACGTGACAATGGGGAAGTCTTAACAAATGTTGCGGTACGAGCTCACTTTTCTTGAGTTTATGTGTTGGCAACCGGTATGTTCAAAGCTTTCAAGTGTTCTCTTTCAGTTTCTCATCATTTTACTTCTGTTTCTGGCGATGGAGTTGTGAAGGCTTTCAGAGCGCTGTATGAAGAAGTGGGACTAGGATGGGTGTATGCGATAACTAAATACGAGCCGGTACGTTGAGATTCAACACCTACTTTGAGAAATTGTTGGATTGTTGAACAACTGAGGTCAATAGAGCTGTCGATAAGTGGCATGCCTGGATCTTAGTAGTCTGGTTGCTGGAAGCAGTTGCATCATACTGATAAAACTCATCGTTGTTGCTTTCAGTGGGCAAGCATTATAGATTCCGTATATGACTACTGGGCCAAGTACCGTTTGCCCATCCCAGGTAAGACTATTTCACTGTAAGCTTCTGGTATAGCAAAATATTGCAGGTTGCCAAATTCTGGTTTCTGCTTTGGGGTTTAGGAGAGCTGATTGATTTGGCTCGTAAGTTAACTGTCGTCTTACAGGAAGAACACCCTTGGCTGCAGTTCTTGAGAAGAGGCGACAAATGAAGGTCACCACGAAAGCATCTCATTACCCTTCAGTTTTTAGCATAATGAGGGACAGGTCTTCATATTTGTAGACTCAATTCCATTCTGAAGTTTCACTATGTATGAAATAGATGAACATTTATTAGCAACGCTTGTAATTTGAATCCGCTGTGTGTTTCTTTTGTCTACAGAGGAGGTGGTAAGAGCAGTGCTGAGAGGTGCAGCGTGGATGATTCTGTGTTCTTAGGTTACCCCTGAAGGACGGGGGGGGTTGGGTTCAAAGAGAAATTGTCAAAAAAAAACTGCCATTTTTTAGTGCGTTGCCCAAAATTGAAA
This sequence comes from Pseudisothecium myosuroides, assembly GCA_951799445.1. Lineage (NCBI taxonomy): Eukaryota > Viridiplantae > Streptophyta > Bryopsida > Hypnales > Lembophyllaceae > Pseudisothecium > Pseudisothecium myosuroides. The sequence goes on from OX637289.1 coordinate 16,007,800, forward strand.
ATAAAATCTTTTTTTTGAAACTTGGACCGTACAAAAGTGTAGTATACTGATATGATAATGTGTCCATTTGGCTAGGTGGGTTGAAAGATTATAATGATGAATTGTAAAAAACAACTTCTTTTTATTCCTAAGCAAAATTTTAGAAGCAAATATGGAATCTTTGCAATGCAAGGAGGTTAAGTGAATTGGAATTACACTCATCATTTTTTGATGATTCTTGTGCAATGACAAAAAAAATTATTTGAATTCCAAATTGTGAAAAGTGAGAGAGAAACATTTGGAGTATGTGGAAATTTTTTCAAGAACTTTGACTTCATAGATTGCAAGATAATAGGTCTAAAGTCAAAAGAAAACATTTTTTTTTCAAGAACTACTTGGGATTGCTTGTAAAATTTGACTCTTCTCAAAATGTGATTTGAAAAATAAACTTTTTTATTCTTCAATAAATTAATGCCATATTTTATTAGTTGCATACATGCCAATTTTAAATGTCAATCAAGGTTTTAGCAAAAGATATTAAAATTGTTCAATTGTCTAAATTTTTGGGAAGCAACATAACATTTGATTTGAGCACGCAATTAGAAAAAAAAAAATTACTAAAAAAAGACATGTTCACACCTTGTGTCAAAATTTTGTGAACATTCAACCCAAATTGACTTTGTACGATCCTCACTATCCGAGTTTATTTGAATTTTCAAGTGTTCATTGAATGAATATTTCAAGGTCCTTTAGGGGTATGTTAAGGTTGAAAATGCGTGTAGTGAACAGGAAAGGGAATTAGACTTGTGCATATGTGGTTTACATTTTATCCAAAAGGTGATTTATGTACAAAGCACAAAAACAGGTGTTGCAATTGCACCTAAGGTAGAACAACCCAACATAAGCAAAATTAGAAGTTTGGCCTTGTGCAATTGCTAAAAATCTTTTAATTTTTTTCCCACATAAAAGCAATTGTGAGAAATAGTGAGAGTAGTTGAAATTATATTTTGTCAACAAAGTATGAGTTTGAATGTTGTGAATTTTTGAAGTGTGTTGCCCATCATGGCCCAAAATAGTTTCTAGAGTACTAAAAAACCAACAAAAAATGTACTCCCTCCGTCCCAAAATAAATCCAAGGTTTCAAAATATACTTGTCCCAAATTAAATTTGGTGTTTCAATGGTTCACTAGTTCCATTGATTTAGCTATGCATAAAACGATGCGAGTCTTAAAGCCATTCCAGATTTCTAGTGTTGTTCCAAGTGTTGATCAAAATTGCTCTACTATGTATGCTACAATTCAGAATCACAGTAGAGACACAGAGAGACTTGAAAATATTCTACAGAGTATGTTTGAAATTTGACCGAGTATGTTTGAAGTTTGAGAGTTTCTGAAAGTTTTAACTCTGCTGACTGATAAGCAGACATCGATGATAATGGTTGATTGTAAAATAGAATAGCAATTGATTATACTGAAATCTCTACTCAACGAACTTTAGTTAGTAAGGCTGGTCCTCTCTGCCAAGTCCCTTGTTGAGTGCATCTTTCCTAGGCACGCAGGTTGGTTGAGTGCAGACTTACTTCCCAGGTTGTTCAGCATGCGCCTGATCAAAGCTACTTGACAAAAAATTCCCGAAGTTGCCTCACAGGGCATCCTGGAAACTAAATTCAAAGGATGCCATCGGAGTTTATAGCAGGAGCGCTAGTAGGAAATTGAACCATATTCATAGTATCGGAGCAACTCCAAAAAGGGTGATATTTTTCCAATTTCAATGTCTCTTTTCAACACGTGCCCTTTCATAGTTGACTTCCATCCTTTCATGCCTAGTGGGGTTGACTAGGAGTTACAATAATTGTACACTTCCTTGAGAATAGGAGCAACTCACAAACTAATCTAGCCATTTGCAAGAAACCCCAGATTTATTTCGAGACGGAGGGAGTATCAATAAAGATCATCTTACTCATCTAAAGTAGTCATAGTATTTTCTAACATGGTCACTAAGTGAAGGCCTTAAAAAGTAATTTACTACAATGAATTTACACTCAAATGATGGAAGTTCCTATTATAGTCACTAATCACTCCTTTACCATCACTTAAGACTGATTATAGCCCAAATTTCATTTATAGAAAAAAACCCTATAATGGGTCATTCGATCTCTAAACGTCTAAAATGGGTGTTTTGTCCATAATGGATTGTTCTACCTTACATCCTCGTTTATTAGGTGGATAGTTTATTGTAGTTTATCAAAGTCATTGATATTACAGTAGCAAAAACTTTGTTACGTTGAACAATAGGCTCAACAATAGGAAATACTATTTGTTTAGCAAAATACTATGAGAACCATTCTAAATGGATAAAAAAGCATTAATGCAAGCAAAAGCATTAGAGTAGAGGATTTGAGTATGTAAAGTAGGAGGTCCATATAGCACCCATCTAAAAGTTGATTGCATTTTGGGGGAAGCTAAACTCCTTGAAATATTTTTCAATAAATTTTCATAAAACTAGAAATTGGCATCTAACCCAAGTCATTTCATATATTTTGAAACTACTTGAAATTAATTTTTTGAAGTTGACACATAGTGGTCACTAAAAATGTCCACCTCTTGAAATGTACAGTATACTACTTGTAAGTTGATGGCGCATTGAAGGTTGCAAAGTGTACAGTTGTGTTAGAGGATGCTTTTAAGAGCTTGGGTTTGTTTTGAAATCTCCTATCTTAGTAAATAGAAATGTATTTTGCATGTTTTTGATGAAATGTACTTCTATGTTAGAAGACACTTTGTAAAGATGTAATATCAAAATGATATGTATTCTAAATGATAATCCAACCATTCTAAATAGTTGATTTTAAGATTCTAATGGGGATGATTTAGGAGTAGTTATCGTAATTCAACAATTATGAAACAAATTTATTGGAACTTTGTTTGGCGTCTGTGATTGGATGAAAGACATTAGAGAAAATCTAGGGCCTCCGGAGGGCTGCTCCATAGCCCTCCGGGGTACCCTGAAATTTATTTTTTTCTTGCAAAAAAATCTTTTTTCCCCTATTCCCGCGCAGCTAAAACTGCAGCGACAATAGCGCAGGAATCGAAATTTACGAGTAAAAAAAAAAATTTAAAAAAAATTTAAAAAAAATTAAAAAAAAATAAATATATATATATATATATATATATAAATCTTTAAAAAATTATTTAAAAAAATTAAATTAAAAAAAAAAAAAATCGTGATTTCTGACCATTTCGGTGAGCAGTCAGCCAAGTTGACTGTTCACTGCGGGACTGTTCTGGAGTGACAGGCCAAGCATTTTAATAGCTTGGCTTGTCACTCCGGAGCAGCCCTCCGGAGGGTTGAAATTTTAATAGAAGGTGAGGACAAGGAATATCCTGCATAATGTCCCTAATATACCACTTCAATTTAAATGATCACTTTTTCTTTATGAAACCTTGTGATATGGCAACAAAATCAGAAAATCAAGCATATTCAAATCTTATAACATCCACCCTTTGGCAATTGTGTGCTCTTACACAACAAGATCCTTCCACTACACTAATAGTGTAGTGGACAATTTCTATAAAATAATTAATGTTGTCTATGGTTACTCCAAAGACTCCAAGAGCAAAATAGAGAAGTTGAAATTGTATGCATGTGTTTTCATGAGCTACTTGGTAGAGTAAGTACCAAGAAAACAACTACACCACATTGCATTTGAAAAAGCAATCAAACAATTTTTCTATTATTCAATGGCTTATTTTTTTTTGTTGGAAGCCAAAAGCATATCCTTAATGAACTTCTTAAGCATTTTTTTGGGATGCCTTAAGAGTAAACCATGAATTTTGAAAGTCTGTGTACCCAGAAAACAATCCATAGATCTCATGAATAAAGGAATTTCGTAGATTTTAGGCAAGAATGTCTAAGGATGGCAATTAAGTTGAAAAAAGAGTAGATTTTAGGGGAAGAATGACAACCAAGTTGAGTTCCCTGAGCCGTTCGATGGTTCCGCTCTTGCCTTACCTGAACCACTACACTGCCCTGCACTGGCACAGTTTGAACAAGGCTTGTCACATACAGTATATACCCAATATCGTTAGGCAGTTCGTCCGTGGTCGGGTATAAGGGAAGCAGCTGTGCTCCCCCCTAGCACGACTATACTTGAACAGGATCTGTTCTATAGTGCGTACATCTGATCTGTGTTCTCTATCACAGACAAGACCTTCAACCCGGACGATGATTCAGGGCCCTCCGTTCTGAGCGCGATTGCCGCAGCGGATTCCGAGCTCCCCGGAGTTCAGAGTCGGCTTGCCAGATGAACGTCCCGCCCGGGCTCGCGTGGGTGGTGATGGACGGAGGGCGTTCTGACGGGTACACCCACATTCCTTTTGCTTGCTTGCTGCAAAGGTCAGTTGGGCTCCCGCTTGAATTGAGCTTCGTTTTTGCGCTTGAATTGAGTGCAAGTCGCTGGCGTTTTGCTCATGTCGTTCGCAAGTTTCTGAGCAATGTTGTGTCCTCATTCGCGTCGTTCTCTGTTGCAGGCGAGCTAGGATATATACACTCCGTAGCTGACAATGGCTGAATCGGTTGCCCCTTGGGCGTTGCTCTCTCGCCGTGGCTGCGCTCCTGTCGACTCTCCCCCTGCTGCGGTGTTTCTCAAGTCCAGTCCGCCCGGTGCGTACACAACTACCCGCTCTGGTAACGACGGGGAGTGCTTGTTGTTGTGGAACCGACATCTGAAGAGGTTGGCGCACTCCATGGAGGTTCTGTCCTTGGCCATGCCGGATCGCTTTCCCCGTCCCTTGAGGAGCTGCAGCGGATTGCAAGACCTCGTCCAGCCATCTCTGCAGGTCAGTGCATTCTTCGACCTACAGTAGAGATCTTAGGATGCGTTCCTCTGTGAAAATGAAGTTAGTGTGTCTCTTGACAATCGTGTGAATTGTAATTCTTGCATTGTTATTTTGAGAGTTATTAGCGGACGTGTTTCATTTCCAGGTATTTGTGGATTGCATTTAAGGATCTAGGGTAGAGATCGCCGGGTGCCATGTTTGAAGATTCTCCGTGATATACAGTTGGCGAGATTAAGTTAGGGTTTCTTTTGACGTAATTCGAGATGATCGTCTGAATTGTTATTCATAGAATGTTACATAGAGAGAAAAGCAGAAAGTTTTCTTTCAGGCAGGGTTTAGGGTCGATGTGCTTTGCATTTTACATGGGTGACAGACCGAACTGGCAATGGCAGGCTGGGCTCCAGAGAGCATTGCCGTTGCGACGATCTGGGGAGGAGCTCAGCGTCACCATTCTGGTTTCCCCCGGTGATCATTCTTCCAGGCTCAGCTGGAACGTGAGTGTTCACTTGTCGAATTACGTCGCAAGATCGCCGCCCACCCCTGCGCAAGCAGCAATGCTAGGTTCTGGGCGTGCTTTCCCCCTTGCCAAATACTCCGCATGGGCAAGCGCCCGGGAGTCTCTAGAGAAGGCGAAGCCTGTTGGTGCAACGGAGATTTTGTTGTCCAACGATGGGGATGGACTTCTGGAAGGTTCGGTTACGAACTTCTTTGTCGTGGCAATGAACCCTGGTGTGGAGGTGCAGACAGCAGCTCTTGGCGATGGAGTGCTTCCTGGCGTGATCCGCCAGCTTGTCATTGAAGTCTGTGAAGAAGACGAAATTCCTATCCGCGAAGTGATGCCGTCTTGGCAATCCCGAAAGACGTGGATAGAAGCCTTCGTTACGAGCGGCTTGCGAATCGTCCAACCTGTGGAGTCCATACGGAGATCCCATCCGTGGGTACCTGGAAATCGTCTGGAGCTTTTGTCGAACTGTGAATGGACGGAAGTTCGGTTTGAGAGGCTTGCGAGTGTCACCGAGCACATCCGCAGCCGCGTTTTGCGACGTGCATTCGACGAGGGAGTCTGTGTATCTGAATTTCTTAAACCCTAACACCAGGTATTAAGAACGGAGGTTACCCCCGTATGACCCCACCCTTCTCTTTGAAACTTCTCTGTCCATTTGCAAAGCCGAGTTTGTGTGTGGACTTCGTGATCGCAGCTTTTCACACCTACTTTGTTTCGAAGAACAGCGTCGCAGTACCCAATTCTATCGTAGAATCAACTGTAAATAGGCTAATGTGGGAATTCAAATGTGGATTTGGAATCTCTTATTTGGTTGTGTGGTGTATCTAAGAGGATTCCCGACACTGTTGTGAGGTAGAATCCTCAGAGGATGACCTTCTAATGACGGCCATGAAGCCATTTGAAGTTTTGCGTAGCTCATTAATGCTGAGGATGTCTGCTTTGCAGATGACGTTAAGTTGTTGGAATCCATTCACGCACTCCCTTCTGCCGCACCTCGCACCTTCCACTCGGTTCGCTCTCGCACATTGGAGCCGAATGATTCCATGATGCAGACGTCGAATTGGAAGGCCAGAGAATCTCCGCCTTCGAAGACGTTGCTGTCAACAACAATCACTTTGCCGTGTGGCGGCAACGCCTTGGAAACATTTTTCACGATCCGGAGGCAGCTCTCATCGTCCGAGGTGTGCAATATCAACTGCAACTTTGAGCCTGCATTTGCGAATTAGTCTCTTCCCTGCAGGTGACAACCTCGACACGTTATTCTTGTGCAGATTATCCATTAATGTTGTGTTAGCAGAAATTTTGCCAAGGAATGTGAGCTGGAGTGATGGGAGACTGACGTTCTTAAAGATCGCGTCGCTGCCGTGGGGAGCGGCTTCTCGAAAGTCTCCACCAAACGTGCTTCACTCTTGGTAGGATTCCAACTCTCTGTCCTTGACGGATCCCTAGTGTTGCAATTCCGCTCCTTTATTGGGTTTGGAATTTGGAAGTCTGGAAGTCAGTGGGACTTCCTACGTGGTATTTCAGGGCATTCATGTATGATATGGGTCTATTCCAAATTGATGCCCTGGACGTGAGCATGTCGGACTATGATGAGGTCATGGCCATGTTGAAAAATTGTTGAATTTGGGATTTCGTGGTCTGTATTCCCACAGGTTCAATCCACCATTCGCTCTTGCAAATGATGTGAGGGCGTTGTCAGCGACGAAGTCTTGCAGGTGATCCTTAGAGCGCGTACTCGAGGGTTTCTTGCACTCGCTGGATCAAGTTTACGATGGAGCCGTTCCCTGCCTCCTTCACGCAGAAATTTCCGATCGGTACGAGCCGGAAGCTTTCGATCGGTACCGGAAGCGACGCTCGGCTTTGTCCAGCGTTCCTTTTTGTTACCACTTCGCTTGAAATCTGTTTGCACCTAATTCGCCGTCGATGGGCTTCCCCGGCTTGGCCACCTTGGTGAATCCACCGTTCACTCTATCCTGCTGCAGCTAGAACCTCGAAGATGCTGAGACGGAGAAGAGTGTGCATGGTGTTCGCAATCGCTGACAGTACGTACGACCTATTCAAACGCAGCTAGCCAGCCTAGCGCCATCGATGTTGAGAGGTTTTGAATGCTGCACACACGATCGTCGTCTCCTCTGCCTGCCATAATTTTCTTCGCTGAGTGGCTACTGTAGGTCTTCTAGAAATGAGCAGGTGATGATGAATTGATGATCCTCAAAGCAGGTGCCGGAAGCTCATTCTTGTATTCTTGTAACATTGTTGCAGTCATGACTTTGGCATGGGCTTTTAGCTTTGCGTGCATGACGTGAATCCACGTCCAACTCAGTATCAACTTCAGTATTGAAGCAGTGCTGAATTATTTGTCCAAAAGATTGTTGTAACTTCACCTAAAACAGATTTGAAAGCACTTAGTTGAGACACAGCAGCTGTGAAGACAATTGGGGAAGAAAGTTACGGGGATGGTAATGGAAGCTGAAGTGAATTAGAATTGGCGTGAGAATTTAGAGACTGTAAATAAACTTTGAATATTGGTATACCTGCCCATGAGCAACAATTAATACACGAGAGCCTAATATGGACACAGTTTGTAAGTGCTGGGCGCAGGAACTTTTTATTAAGGCAGGAGGCTCATAAATCGACCATCGAAGGGATAATGGACTTCTGTTGGAAAATGAGTAGAGCGTAACATTTTCCCCATATTTTTGGTGAAAACAGTTCATTGACAATTTTCATTGACAATTTAAATCGTAATTTTTGACTTAGAATGAAAAATTAATTGTGAATTTTTAAAGTGAAAGGTGCATAGGTAGCTAGTGGTGCTCATAGACTGGATCAATTTTCAATCAAAATCATCTTTTGAATGGAGCACTTTGAACTTAGGATGTTTCTACAATTTTGGCTCTCAGAGAATGATCCACATCATGCTTTTGTTTATTTTAGCCTTATATGAATGTGTATTTTACTCAAAGGGATTTAAGGATACATTTAAAAAACAAAAAGCGCATTGAACAATCTATGATCTACTTTGGAACTCTCTGATAGTTCTACAAGGCGATTCTAATTGCTCACTCGCAATTCAAGCCTCTTTCCTTAAGGTGGAATAACTCAGTGCCCACAATCACCCCATTTTTACAATTAGTAAACTTTCCTAGTCATCCATCCATTTTTGTGGAGTGTGCCCATTTGTTTGTCAAGTCTTTTTTGTCTTGTGGTCCTTAGTTTCGTTTTCTAACTACACCACTTGTGGCTAGTTTCCTTGTACTTTTTGCCTTGCAATGAAATTCCGTTTCATTTGTTTCAAAAAAGAAACAAAAGATTGACCTCTATTTCTTTAATAAGGTTTTGAGTTTTCTATCAAACTATTGGCATCAAGTCAGGAGGCAACAAGTCACAAATCTAAATCAAAAACATCAAATGCAAAAGTGATCAAGGACCTAATTTGAATCCAATTCAAGTTAAGATGCTTGTCTCCACAAGGAAGACGATGAGCTCTACGCTTTAATTTCCAATACAAAATCCGATCCAAGAACGCATTCCCAGATTTTCCATCCAACCTATACAAAAAAGTCACTATCAAGTCATTAGAAGAGATTTGGGGGCATTGGAGGGCCGTTTCAGGCCCGTTCCCAGATCTGTTCTCGATGCAGGAAGGGAGCGTCGGGCTGCTGTCAGACCCTAATTATCCAAAAAAAATTAAAAATTAAAAATTAAAAAAAATTAAAAAAAATTAAAAATTTGCTTCTGAAATTTAAAAAAAACAATAAGAAAAATAAAATAAAAAAATCGAAAAATCCGACATGGCACTCTCTCAACGACGTCAGCCTGCACATGTGGCAGAGTTCCCAGGCAGGGAACTGCCTGATAACTCGCGGGCTCTTAGAGCCCTCAAGTCTCTTCTAATGAAAGCATCTAGCACTCATGAGTGATAAAACAATTATTTAGGAGATAAAATCATTGTTCTTTAAGGTGCCTCAGTTGTAGAATTTTTGTACTACTGGTTTACATTCATTATAATCAAATAACCCACAAAGATCAAACAAATAGTCTTTACGTTTACAATCTCATAAAGAAACAAACAATCCGTAAAGAATTAAGTAACCTGTAAAATCCCAAAGTCCCATTTAGGGACTCTTTTGACTCAAATATTTAACAAGATTTTCTAAAACTTTTATTGAAGATAGAAAAACACATTAGCTATATAGGAATAAAGTTATTATTTCAACTAGTACTCAAGAATAAAACTTATGCCACTCTAAGCCCCAAAAGCAATTTGGCTGGTCAAGGAAAAAAAATTGAAGTTAATTTTTCTTATTTTTAACATAGATTCTATTATCAAACTCTATATGGAAAGCTTTGATTCATTCCGTTGTCACTAGTGATGTGAAAGTTATGGAGCTTCTTGTTTTGTGGGCAATTATAAAAACTTCTTGAGAATAAAGTGCAGTAGATTCATGTTATTTTCTCGATTATTTTGAACTCAATTTTAATAATTTAAGAAGAAAAAAAATTCCCAAACTTAACTATGCTTGCTAGAACAATCTCATTGTTGGAATTAGTGTATTTCAAACTTTCAATTCCATCTTAAAGCTATTGACAATTTTGTTTTATTTTTTCAATCCTGTATCAACTTCTACTCAATAATTTTTTAATGAATGAAAATCAAGTATTTTTTTGTTTTTTATTTTCTAGACTTCCAATTCAAACCTTCAACATAAAAATTTTTTAATTCAAAATGTTTAGTACAAAGTTTTAAGTTAAGAAGATTCAAATCAAATAATCTAGTTATATACAGTGCTCAAAATTTTGCCTTCTTTACTTAAAGCGCATTTATTATGCAATTTACTTGGTGAAAGTTTATAAAATTTCTTCTACACATTTTTAGACTAGTCTAGTGCAAGATCTTACGGTTGAATATGAAAAAGAAGAAATTTGTAAAGTTTTTTATTCTTTGCAATAGAAATAGCAATGTGAAGTGGACTTTGATGAACAAAAGGCCTTGGAACTATAGGGATTTAATCAATGATTTTTTTATAATTAAAATACATGTTAGTTTTGTAAATAATTTAAAATTCAAATCAATAATGCCTTAATTTATAAGTACCTATGTCCTACTTATGACAACTAAGAATATTTATTCAATATTGTCCTGTAGAGCATTTTAACCCTTTAGTGACTGGTCGACCTCATTTTGGTTGATTTCTCCACTCTTCATTGGATAGTGCTGAATGTACATTTCAGGCGTGAAAACTCAAAAAGCAACGGATTTGGGATTTTGTCAGACGAACCAGTTGAAACAAATTTCATGTCTAGGCGTACCAAAATGCGCCAGGCATGCATGTTTGAATGGACTGTCCCTAGCTTGAAAGTGTGGGAGATTGGAAAGAAATACTATTTCTATACAAAGGACGGACCGCAAACGGCGGGAATGGATGGCCACCTATGAAATGGGGTTTCATTGGGTACGGGGAACGTACCAAACTGAGGACATAAGGAACGCCAGCTGACAGAGCTTCCTGGGTACAGGAGGACCAACTGCTATATGACCGCAAAGGACCGTTGAGGGCGGGGAGAGAAGTATCCAAGGTCCGTTCCTTCAGCTGTGAATGCTGCAGTGTGCTGGTATGGCGACGGCAAGGACTAAGCGCGCGAATTCCAGAGTGCAATTCAGACGTACGCTGCTGTTGGTTCGGACTGTACCTTGGTTGATTTTAGGAATTGTACGCTGCTGTCACACTCTTGAGCTCCAGCACTGTCGTGAATGGATAGATGGTGGGAGAAGTGGGGTGGTTGCAGCTCATTGCAATGTCTGGGAGACAACAAATTTGTTGCGTTGCTCATCAGGGCAAGTAGTGGAGAGAGTGAGTGGAGTGGCGTGGCAAGGTCCGTTGTCGCGAGATTTATCATTGGGTGGAGTTGGGATGCATCGTGGCGAGGGTGGCAATCACAGCCGCAAGGGCACGTCCGTAGGAGGCGCAGATGGAAGGAGACGACGGGCTACCGATGGCTGGCCCGAACCTCCTGTGCCCGCCACTGTCGATGCTACTGCAGCACGAATACTTCAAGACTTTGGAGATAAAAGCGGAGTGGTTGGACGGGACCTACGCATTCTCCTCAGTTTGCTGCAGCGCGAGTACTTGTTGTCACTACTGATTTCTGCAGGCGCTTTGGGTTTTGATGATTTGGCTCTTGTCACTAATCGCCAACTTCGTTGGATTTTTCGGAAACACTTGGCGACTGTGCTCGGGTGGACTTACAGGCGCGAGGAGGGAGATCCACACGGCATCCCGGACAACTTCAATGACGTTATCCGAACGAGAGTGTACCCCGGAGCATGACAAAGTCTCAATGACCCACATCGCGAAGGAGGACGAGCTTCCTGACAAGGAGATTGAAGGACATCTGCCACAGTTAGCATCGGCTGTTGGTCGTACTGTAATGACAAGGAGTCAGACGAAGGGTCCGAGGTTGGAGACGGCAACATCGAGCTCGTGCCTCGGTTTGATTTCGCCTCGACCTCGTCCGCGGACGAAGAGGCCTTACTGCCGAAAGGCAAAGGGCGCAGTGTCTGCGGTCAATGACAAAACACCACAAGTCACAGCAGAGGTCGCGATGGAGGGCGGCTACGCCATTTCATTGCAAGGAGTGATGCCCAATCAAAGCCCCACACAACCAAAGTCGAAGTGTCCGTATCGCAGAAGGGTAGGCGCGACATCTGTTGAACCACGTGATCCGGTCGCGATGGGTGGCATTAGCGCGAGTCGTCGTGGGGATGGGGGTGGGGGCGGTGTCACGCGTCGGAGGGCACGGCCTGCAGCCATTTGTGACCCGCCTTCACCATCTCCAGAGAAGGATACCCCCAGACCGTCAATTTTTTTCACTCCGCCATCGACAAGGTCAGGGAGGAATTTGTTGAGGCCCACTGTAGCGGGTTCCCCACCTCACCCCCGAATTTTGTTCCAGGACATCAGCGTTGTAGACGCTCCTGACTGCGTTCGAAGGCTTGGAAAAGAACCAGCTTCAGACAGAGCAACTTTGAGCACCATGGTCGACGCACAGCTGCTCCCGAATACGGAGAGTGCAGGACCTTCGCGGTCCAATTATGTCAAAATTGTTTTGATCAACATGCAGTGGGGCGGGGAGTTACTTGAGACCCCATGCGGTACTGCGTTCGGCCGAGTGCTCCGAACTGTGGTGAGTGGAGAAGGTGAAAATGCTCGGGTACTGTGCGATTTTGGAGCGGACTTCGGCATCCAGGAGGTGTTCCACAAAGATTGTGTCTTCGTCGCTGCTCGAGCATGTGTTCATGGAGGAGGCGACGCTGCATGTCTACAAGCTGGGTCTTCACAACAGGTAACATTGAACTTCAGTCTTGTAGAGTTGAATAAATTAGTGAAACATGGGACTGCTCACTACTTCAAATACGGTTTAGGTCATGTACATGCAGTCCGGCTGCATGCTTGTTGGGTGTTCAATTTTGACGATTCGAGTCACCATTTACTTCATGTAGGCTCCAGTTGAGGGTACGCAACCACTTTGACCGACATGCTCCGCATGCAACTTAATTTGCAGGACCTTGACCCCAATTTTTTCTTTGTTCTATTGTGTAGGCGCTGTCAGATTGTTGCCTTAGTGACGGAGAGGCATCCTCAGAGGATGACTAGAAACCTGACATGTGGGACTTCGTCTTGTCAGGTGACGGTTATTCTGATGAAGAGTGCGGAGAGCAAAGCAGATCAGGAGAAACAAATTCCGCTTTATTAGGAGAGTTGGGAGTGTATGCGGACGGACCACAAGAGGAAGAAGAGGAGTTCCTCAGTAAATACAGTGAGTCAAACTGGCATGCCAAAACTTGGTCGTTGTTACCACGTAATGCCTTCACCGGCCCCACTCCCGGGCCAACTGACCAGTTGGGCTCGGACCCCATCACTCCAGCTGATAGTTTCATCTGTTTCTGGGACGAGAGAATTCAACACAAGATTGTATACCACAGCAACCTGTACGCTGACTACGTGGACCCGGTATCAGGAAAACGAAAGGGTGGTCTACCGCCGTCGGCTCCGATCACGCTCGCTAAATATCGACGATTTTGCGGAATAGTGATTCTTATGGGAATCCGGAAGCAGCCAAGCATTCGTGACTATTGGCGTCGAGTTGGAAGCACCCTGCATTGCCACGACATTGTCAAGACGATGAGTCGATTCCGTTTTGAATATATCCTCCGCTGTCTGCACATGGTGCACAAGGGTTCTTATGTAACAGATAAAGAGAATCCTCATTACGACCCGATCGGCAAGTGCCGCTGGATACTGAACGCTGTCACCACAAACTCGAAGGCGCTGTGGAATCCGGATCCCTACGTAAGCATTGATGAGTGCATGGTAGGTTACAATGGCAAGTTCTGTTCCTTCAAACAGTACTTGCCCATGAAGCCCATCACACACGGGATAAAGTTGTGGATCTTGGCTGACAGTTCCACGAAGTATGTGTGGAATATGGAAGTTTATGTAGGAGCTAGCAACGAACGTCTGGTGGGTCACGTTGAGCCTACCCCCATGGGTATGGGTGCAGCAGTTGTGACTCGCCTAACTGTCGGCATGGAGGGCCTATTCTACAGGGTCACAATGGACAACTTCTTTTCATCAGCTAAGCTCTTCGACAACTTGTTGAAGCGTGGTTTCTATGCAATTGGAACGACATGACAATTCCGAAAGGGCTTCCCTAGCTCTTTGAATGTTGCAGGCCGGGAGAGTCGAGGAACGTTGCAGATTCGAGTGCACCGAGATCGCCAGATGGCCGCCATTCACTGGCAGGACACAAAGGGAGTGCACTTCTTGGCAACGTCTGAGGACCCCATGGTGCAGGGGGGCGTGTCAGTGTTGCGCAACAACGGTCCGCAGCGGTTGCCGATCCCCACTTCTCCGATCCAAATTGCGTATTCTCAGCACATGCGTGGTGTTGATGTTAGTGACCAGTTGCGGGGCTCATACTCAGTGCAGATTCCGACAAAAAAGTGGTGGCATCGCATATATTTTTTTGCGATGGACACAGCTCTTACTAATGCGTATGTTGTGTACCGAGAAGGTCTTTGGGCGCGTGGTGTCCGGTCGAAGACCCACCTCGATTACCAACTGGAGGTGGCCTATTCACTCATGGGGCTTCCGATTCCACGAAGCCGAGATGGTGCTGTGATACCTCAGGCTCGCCAAACGGAGCTAGTCCGGCAGCCAATTGGAGATGCAGGGCGCACTTACGTTCCCGAGATGACACGGCTCCGACGAGTTTGCTTCGTCTGCAGGAAGGGAACAGCATACATCTGCCGACCGTGCGGCCAAAGAAGACTTTGCTTGGCCAATTGCTTCAGGTCGTACCATGAACCAGTCCAGACGATCTGACCATGTTGTTGATCCCGACTTAGGTTAGCTTTCACGTAACAGCCTCTTGTGATTATTATAATTCTTTACGTGCATGGCGGCGTCGTATTCCATCTTCTGTTGCATGGTCACTGACTCGGTGCAGTTACCTCTCGGCATGCAGGTCGTCCGTGTCAGAGCTCTCCGAAGCTACTGCCTTGTCATTTAGCATTGATGGGAGCCTGCATTTTGTTGACAGGAAGTAGATGGTAGTAGTATGGTGGGCTTGTCTTAGCATAGTGAAGGTGGTCACACATTCCACTGCTAAAAAGAGATAGACTTCTTATTGGTGTTGAGTTGAAAATAAATAAAAATTAAAAAAAAATTTGAAACACCAGACTCCTGGCTTCTTGCACTTCTTGTGTCCCGTGCTAAAGTAGTTGTGGCCGATCTTCATGGAGTGTAGTGGATCGTGAACCCCGTCGAGGTTTGCCTGTGTGGTGGTCGACTGCACGCCTGCTGTTTCTTTTGAATAGGTCTTCATGCGGATGGCAATGATGACCAACGTCCTGCCGATTCACATGACTTCTTATCCATATGTTCAAGTGGCTGGGAGCAAATGTGCAAAACGTGAGAACACGATCCCGCGGCCCATCGTCTGAGGTTCTTTGATGAGGTGGCCGGCAGTCCCGCGTCTTTTTTCCAAAAGATCGCGCGCCAGACGTTGGTGGTATGCAAAAGATGGACCACGTATTCGTAGTTGTATATGCTTCCGTCGCCGAGTTGCTCTTTCCTGTATTCTAGTGAATCCCCCATGGATGCGCCAGTGGATTCCAAAAACTAATGCATCGTGTATAGTGATTTGTTTGCACTGACAAATCGAACCGAATGGATTCCCTCTTACCTCACCGTGCACCTCAGTAACATGTTGTATTTGCCCCACTAGCAGTGTACTGTTCTGCGTGTACATCTCACAAAACACTTCGTGAAATGCCGAAAGCAGCTCGGATTTGCCTGATTCTTGTCAGGCACAAGAGCTAGAAAGCCAATGAAGCTGCGTCTAAAGTCATATCAACTTGGAATAATGCTACGCCCCGGAGCATGGCGAAGTAGCTAGACCGTCAGCTGCTTCGGCGTAGTGCACCCCTCTGACACGATACTATTCGGGCGAATCCTGCAAGCATCCTGGATGCCTAATCTCGTCTTTTTCTTCGGATTCCTCTTGCAGACGACCTGTAGCTACAATCCATACAGTCCGATCAAGTTCATATGCTACAGAAGTCTCGTGTGATTCTGTTTTACAAAATGTACCCTGGAAAAAGACGCTGCCCCCCCCCAGATCGACCGTGGTCGCTAAAGGGTTAAGAATAATGACTTTGTCCCAATTGTAACATGCAAGATTTGTAATAAAGATAATTAAGTAGCAACATTGTTATTTAAAAGTCACTTTTGGATTCTCATAGGATGAAGTAGATTTTGTCAAGTATTTTGTTGTAGCACCACTAGTAGAAACATAATCCATGTGGACTAGGAAATGACTACAAGAGGACCCACTAGTAAACATATTCGTCATGTGGATCTTTTCTTGAACCATTTCTATTGTCTATTTGAACTATCATTAGGAGGAAAATCAGGCCTCCATAAGGCCCCGAGATCCGTCACTACCCAATTTTTTATTTTTTATTTTTTATTTTTTTTATTTTTTTTTCCCCTTTTCCTATGTGGCTGATGATCCTCCACCTAAGATTGCTAATATGTAAAGAGTTTTTAATTTTTTTGTACTCCATCTTCATCATTTTGCATGTCATAAAGATAGAGTACAAAAAAAATAAAAATTTAAAAAAATTTAAAAAAAAATTTAAAAAATCCTGTTGACTGTTGCAGTCTGAAAATTTCAGCAATTTGGGCAGATTTGGATTGATTTTAGTGTAACAAAGGGAAGGGGCCTTTTGGAGGCCTCATTTCTCTCCTAATGGTAATCACTAGTTCATTTCCCCATGTCTACGATCTACAACATGCGCTCCTTGAGCAAACTCCAATTAAGTACTTTACTTTGAAAATGTTACTTTCCTCACGTGGTCAATTTCAAGAATGAGAAATGAAGTATTTTTAAGACAACCTAGGTTTCAACATTCCAATTTGTATGTTTTAGAATTTCAAAATCTTCATCGATCTAATCACATTTGAATTTATTTAGTTTCCACCCATTTTGATATATAGATCATTTTTGCACTTCTAAAAAGATCATAATTTATAATTTTTCAAACCATTCAACATTTTCATTTTAAATTAATTTAGTATCCAAACCAAAATGGTGTCAAGTAGTACTCAAATCAATTTCTTGTGCACAATTTTCAAAATTGTAAAGTGTAATTGATATGAGTTCTTTTGAATTTTTCTTCAATAGGTCTTTATAGTTTTTATATCTTCCCAAAACAATCTAAAATATTGGTGGCTTATTGAAGATATGTGATTTTCATCTCTAAAAATTAAAATTAAACAAATTTTGTTATATATAATGAAAAAATAGAACATAAGTGTGAACTCTTTTGAAATTTTATTAAGTAGTCATAAGTTTTGTCCTTATTGGGTTAATATTACAAACCAAGCTCAAATTCTTTTTTGGAAGATTTTAGGTGCCAATGAGGAGGAACAACCTAGGACCACCCAGATTTGCAATCAAAGGTATCTTGTGCAATGTGCTTATTGTTTTATGTATTTTTTTGAGAAAAAATTAGTTGACTGGATTCAAATAGAAGTGGAACTACCACATTGGTGCATGTTCAAGTTTCTCTGTTACCGTATCACCAAGCATACGTTAACCCCTAAAGTTCCAAGGCCTATTTTCTGCCCCAAAACACTCAAAACTGCCATTTCTATAGCAAAGAGTAAAAAAAACATTTAATTGTTTTTTTTTCACATCTGACCGTAGGATCTTACACCTAATTGGTATGAGAATGTGTGGAAAAAATTTCAGAATTTTTGACCTCACAGATTGCAGGATATCTGTGTTTAAAGTGGAAAAAACAAGTTTTTCAGCACATTGCGGGACCAGATTTTTTGACTTTAAACATTTTTAACTTAAAATTTTTGCACTACAGAGTTTTGAGCTTTAAATATTTATAGTGGAGAATTGAGTTGAGATTCTAGGAAAAAAAAAAATATTCAAAATTGAGTTAACATTGTACTCTCTTACATGTTTATAAGTGTAAGTGTGACAAGTAATCAAAGGATTGATACACATGTTGATGAGCACATTGAACAATGTCCAAATTTTTGAACCCTTTATAATCAAGCACTATAGTTTTTTCAAACCATATGAGACAATGTTGCAATTTTTATTCTATGTGGGCAATTGCAAGAAATACCAATTGATTTTGTTGCATTTTCACTTTCTCGTGATTTTTTATGGAATATTTTAGAACTACAATTTAAAAAAATGAAAAATAAAAAATATGTCCAATGCAAAAATCTTGAGGAATATTTTTTGAGGATGATAGAGCATAGAATTTTTTTTAGAGTATAAATAGTAAAGTGGAAAATCTCAAGAAATAGGCACTTTGATGTTTAAATTTGGAAAATATAGTAAGATAGTTTTAAGAATAGAAATAGAAATAGAAAATTGAAAATTTTTAAAGAAATTAAAGACATAATTGTTCACCAAAAGAACCACCTCAATAATGTTTTTCATATGTTGAAGTACATGCAAAAGAAGTTCACTTTGTTGGATTTTGTACAACGCAGAATTCACTAGTTTAAAATTCCTTCATTGAATGGACACTAATGTACTAGAAGACCATCCCCTTCAAATTTTGACTTTGAATTTATTTATTTGGGTTAAAATAATAGTACACCCTCTGAAATTGGCAAGTATGACATTCAATCAGGGTATATACTGAAGTAGTGAAATGTTTTTGAAAAATAGAAAAGAATTAGTCAAAATATATAGTAGTTATAATTATTGTGCTTACAAATATTTAGTCTTTGGACACATAACACAAAAGTGTAGCCAAAAAACAAATTAATAAGAGGCGTGTGACAAAAAATAATACAAATGTTTATTGCAATTGTCCATGTTGTCCAAAACTTATTTTGTTTTAGTTCTGTGGTTATAGTTTGAAAAGGTTATTCAAACTAATCAAACTTGTCCACAAAAAAGTTTGATTTATTTAGAATATACTCTGAAGAGTCAAAAAAGATCTTGGGCATTTAGGAATTCAATACCTTGTGGTCTAGTAGGAAGATAGTTTGAAGTCAATAAGTGGGAGTTTAAAATTAATGCCGAAGCCCATCTTTTTATGAAGTACTTACACTATGTAACATAGAAGTCAAGTACTATGTCAAGTTTTGGGTCTTTTTCTACACAAGGCATTAATGAATTTTAGAATCCTACTTATGCTATTTTTTATTTATTTTTACTTTGTATGTTGACAATAATATTTTGAAGGGCCATTTGTGGAGGTATAAAAATTATTTTTTGAGATAAAACATATTTATAGTTATTGACATATGGCATGTTACTTGAACTATTAGTTTTGAGATACCAAAGCCATTGAATTGCGTCCTACACTATTTAAAAGTATCACATTCATATAGGTGCCACAATTAGGTGATTGAATAAATACAAGCTAAAACTTTGGCTATACAAATGTTATAAAATCATATGCTTTCTATCTACAAAGATAAAGGTGGCTAAAGAAATTTCCTAAAACCGTATGTTTTATTAGTTTTCAAGATGGTAGAAAATGTAATTGTAATAGATAATAGAAATCTACTTAAAGCAAGTTGACATAATTGGTAGAAGACAATGTATTCCATGTTTTGATTTTGAAATATAAGTTTCTCAACATGTATAGTAAGCAGTTGAGTTGTAGTATAGTCATATCTATACATACTTCCTAAACAATTATATAAATTCAAACACCATATGCATATGATGCAACTACATAGAAGACAATAAACAAATTGAAAACAATAGAAGTAGAATTGTAATGCATCACATAAAAAAATCAAATACAAACATATCATTATAATCCTAAGCTTTCTACTTCTTGCCCTTGCCCTTACCCTTGCCTTTGGACTTGGGCTTGGGCTTAGGCTTAGGCTTAGGCTTAGCATTGCCTTTAGATGTAGATGAACTTGGATCTACCTCTTCCATTGTTTTAGTTCTTCCCTTTTCAATAGGCATGCTCTCCAAAGCTCTTTTTTGAAGACGATCTTGCATTTCTTTGGTCTTCAAAGGATGGAGAAGTTTCCACTTTTCCATCCATTTTGTCTTCCAATCTTCTTTCCATAGACTCTCATTCTCCCACAAAAGCTTGGCATAGAAGAAGTCATTAGCTTGAAGAAGATTTAGAAGATGAGATGTCCGTCCGTACTCATAGTCTTCCCAATCTTCATCTACAAAATTTATATTGGAAAAAATAAAGAATTGAGAGTTGCATGAATGATTGTGAAACACATATAAAGTACATTGAAAAGAAGAAATGAAACTCTAACAATGCTAATAGAGAACCAAATACATTACATTAGACAAACTCAAACTCAAAATTTATTAGAGAAATAAAAACACAAGAATGAAGCAATACCTTCAAAATAGTTTTGTACTCTTTCCGTTTTTGCTTCCTCTAGCTCATCGCCTTTAATGGAATTGAAGTACTCTTGCAAACCACGCTTGATGTAGAAAACATATAAATTGGAACAATCCATGAGGATTGGAACAAAGAATTTGTGGTCCTTCATTCGAAACATTCTCAAATCATTGAGAAATCCCGTCTCCATAGCCTTCACCAAAGGACAAGATTCCACTTCCTTGCTCATTTGAGTAGGATGAGGAATTTTTGCCCTCTCTCTTTCAAATTTAGCTTGGACACTCTCTTGTATCCTTGTCTTCGCATTTGCTTCCGCATTCTTCTCATTTTCACTATGTTTTCTAGCCCTCCTTGCTTCCTTAGCACTCTCATCTCATTTCCAAACTCTCTTCCTCTTGGGAGTCATGATGACTTGACCCTAACATAAAAATTACACTAAACTTAAATGCAATACTCATACTCATTGAAAACATGAAGCTAAAATTCGAAACACACCCACAAAATTCTATAAAAGTTCTTAAACAACACAATGCTTTCAAAACCCTAAACTTCAAGGTCACAAACTTTGAAAATCTCTAATTCAAAGAACCTCAACACTTAAAATTTATACAAATCAAACAACTCAAACTGAAGCTTCAAACAAACAAAAGTACTCTTGCAAATGCTCTCAACAACCTCATGCCTAATAAATGCTTTCAAAACCTTAAACTTCAAGCTCACAAACTCTCAAAAGCTCAAAAATCCTAAACCCCAACATTAAAATTCATACAAATCAAACAAGGACAATGAGTACTCCTACCTTACATACCTTCAAACAAACAAAAATTAATCGTAAATGCTCTTTACAACCTCACACCTAAAAATTTCTTATAAGCAAACCAAAAAAATACTCAAAGCAAACCACAAAAATGCTCAAACTAAAGTGGGGGAGTGATCATGCAATTCTCTCCACAATGCAATATCCAAGTTAGATCAACCACTCACCTAAACCAAATCAATATGGCCCCAAACCCAGGTTGGAATAGATTTCTAACCAAAGCTTAGAATGTTTTTTTTTCTCCTTTTCAAGGTTGGGACAAATAAGGTTATCACACATGTCCCAAATTAGTGAGCAAGAGTATAGGAAGTAGCAAGCCGGAAAGTAGTTATTCTATGATTGAAATTAAAAAAGGTTTAAATATAGACTACTAGTACGAACAACTATATGCCTTCCAAAAATCAAAATAATTTCAAATTTGGAAATCCAATCGGAATAAATCTAAGCTTTTCATGTAGACAAAAGTACAATCCATGAGAAATAAAACTAAACAAAAATTAATCTTAATTTTTTATGTTATGATTTCCTGCCTGGCTAAATTGCTTTTGGGGCATACGGTGGCATAATGTTTACAATTCCAGGCAATGATAATGAATGCAAACCATTAGTACCTAAATTCTATGAGGCACCTTGAAAAATAATGATTTTATCCCCTAAATAATTATTCCATCACTCACTAGTAGATGCTTGATACTAATTTTTTTGTATGGTTTGAATGGAAGATTTGGCAGAACGCGTTCAATCCTGCACAATCCTTAGGGGATCGGACTTTGAGTTGGGAACATAAAGCTTAGTGCTCGTTGTCTTCCTCACGGAGAGAAGAGGTCCTTGTGCCTTAACTTGGACTAGATTTCAAGTTTTGGGATTCAAGTTGAGGCCTCGTTCAATTTTGCATTGGATGTTTATGATTTACATATATTTGCGACATGCTCCCTTGTACCATCGATCTTCAAAGCAAAAAAATGTTGACATGGATCCTTATATCAATACAACTACCAAATATTGAAATGGATATTGTATATGGAATATTAATACAATATAAGTATTGATACGGGACATGGAATATATGTACTATGTCAAAATAAATGTACGAAATATTGATGACATGTATGAATACATATACTATGTCGATATCCCATATTGATTGTAATTAGAACAACTTCTCCATAAATATAAATAGTATGGAGGGAGTGGGATATCAAGTATTTCACAAGTGGTTTTGTTTCACAGTCAAGTGCATACAGTTCACAAGTGAATGAGTTTGTCACAATGTACTGTCAAGAGATACATATCTAATAGTTACACCCACAAAGTGAATCCACATTGTAGATTGTAAGGGCACTATTATTGTCCTATTGGATGCTTATGTGAGCCCCAAGGTGTTCAAAGGAATCCAAGTGAAGGTTTCATACATATTTTTTGTAAATTTTTTCTTAAAATGTAAATGGTACAAGCAAAAATGAAATCAATCACCAAAGTGTTTTTGAAAGGTTTGATTTATCACTTCTTTGCATCCAATTATTATTCTATGGAATCCGGATTTGCTTCCTTTACACCAAGTCTCCTACAACCTTCACCTTGCCTTCACCTAGGAGAATGTAGAACTAATTTATGACACCCTTAAAAAACACATTAAGTTAGGCATCCCAAATGCGCCACTGACCTTAAAGTGCCATCTTCAGTGCGTGTGCTGTACATCTCCAAAATCAGTTATGTACCTCTGTGAAAGAAATGCAAACTTTGTTCCTTCATAACTTTTGCATACAGTATCCAAATGTTGAGTTCTTTGGTGCGTTGGAACCTCCTTTCTCTTGCCAATAAGAATATACAAGAATTTGAACAGTCTAATAGTAGTAATTAGGCACAGTAGCAATTAGTGACGGTTTTGGGATACCTACCTTAAGTATGCACCTTCCGTTGGCATTGCACAACTATACTTCGTCCCTTTCTCTTCACGTCCTTTTCAGTCGGTAGTGTCTCTTTGCTTTGGCAGCGGTGCCTAGATCTACCACTAAGTTACCTCCGTCTGTTCCAAGTTTAATTTCAAAATCTGCCGAAGAGTTCGATCACGAGAGGCTAGCTAATCGGAGGAAGCTTCTAGAACCTGCTAGAGAATCATTACAGATAACGAACTCGAATTTGAATTCGAATTAACTCGTTTTCATTCCCCGCGCGCTTGATTTCTCCACGAAATTTGGCGCCACGAATTTGTAACGGGCCTTTGAAAGCTACTGTAGTTGCAGAAATCTAAGCTCTCTTCCCGAATGTGCAGTCGACCTCTCTTCCGATCCAGCCTTTCGTGAATCATGGATAACGAGCCGGAGCCGATCCCCTTTGGAGAATTTGTTGCAATCAGTTTTGTACTCGCGATTTTGGGCGTGCTCACCATAGTGACTTGGATTGTGCAAGGAGAGCTGCGGGAGAAAAGGCGACCGGAGAAGCCAGAGTGGAGTGATTGATAGAAATTTGCTGCAGTGCATGTCTGTACTCGTGATGCTGATCTTATTGTCGTGGATTGCCAAGCTTTTTTCTGATTTTCGCTGATCTTATTGTCGTGAATTGGACGTGACGTACACAGCGAGAGCTTCATACACATCATTCAGTAGTTAATCATGGGTGACGACGTGGAACATGAATCGGAATTTGTAGCGGTGGTGCTCACCATGATTTTGGGCGTTCTGGTTGGAATGTGGTGGATAGCGGAAATGTTTTTCGGACAAGATTAGATGAAACTTGGTATGCTTCTTAGGTCTATTAAAATCTCTTGGTCCGTGGGTCCCTGGCGGATGAGATTCGAAATCAGTCAATGGGTCGGGGGTCGGCGAAGTTTGGGGGAGAATCAGATGCGCATGCAGATCCAGGGGCAGCAGGGGTTGGCAGCATTGGTGGGTCGGCGGAATTTCAACCTGTCACGGTGGCGGGATCGGTTCGACGGCGCCTCGGGGAAGGGGAAGGAGTCGGTGAAGCGTGGCGCCGGCCGAGCTGAGACCGCGGAGCTGAGCGTTTGGAAGCCCGTGAACACGACGGTGATCGGGTGCAGGGAAGCGGTGGATGGCGAAGGGAAGGGGATGGCGAAGTTTGGGTTTCTGGCGCTGGCCGCTGCCATGGTGACTGCAGGGGTAAGTCAGCCAGCCATCTCTTGTGTCTTCTCTCCTCCAGGTTCAACTGAAAGAGATGTTTGGAATTGCTATCAGATTGTGCCGGGGTTTCCAGCGTCGTGCCATTTTGACCCTAGGTTGGATCCCTTGCAATTGCGTCAGTCAGTTATCATTTTCATGTTTATGAAGACAAGGATATACGAAAATTCTGTGCATTCTTGCAACGTGTGTATGCTTGGGCTTTCTCGTCTTTCCAAAACCCTAAACCCTAAGAGTGTGCTGGTCGGGGACTGAACTGCGATTTGGGTGCTCTCAGGGTATCAGTCCGGACGCCGTTTACCGGATGGCAATGCGAAAGCTCAATACTCCGGCACCCGTGTTGGAAGTAATGGGCGCGCCACTCACAGGGACCGAGGTACGTGCTTATGTCACGTCTGGAGGAGGTCTACGGATCAAGAATTTCAGGCCCCGATTGAGCAACAAGCGGCGTTTCATCATGTTTCCAATCGCGGGTTCTGAGGGGAAGGGCCTCGTCAGCATCGAAGTAAAGAGGAGGAGAGGCCAGGTCTTGTCGTCACCTTCACTTCCATCACATATGTTTTTGACTTAGGCTCCAGCGCTCAGGTTTCTTCACGTCAAATTGTCTTGTTTCTGGTGCGATTTCTTTCGATGGCAATTTAGATGCCGTGCTTCCTTCACGGACCAGATTTTTAGGGGTCTGATTTTACTGACACTTTCTTTTGTAATGTGTATCTGGGAATGTGCAGTATCATTTAAAACTGCTTGCAGTGGACATCCCAACAGCCGGTGCTGATCACCGCGTTTACCTAGTGGGCGATGAGCAGGAGTACCAAGTCGGTGGAGGGCTCATTTCTGTCCTTCGGGATCCTATCGTAAAGGCCATGGCTGCTCAGAAGGAATTCGAGGATCACGATGAGAAGGAAGAACTGGAAGCCATTCAACGGCAGTGGGAAGGGGAACAGGTCCTGGAAAGAGAGACGATTGAAAAACTGGAGCGAGATGCAGCTGCCGCAGAGCAAGCTGAGGAAGAGGCTTCAGAAAAAGAGCTTCAGAGATCCCTGGAAGAAGCTAAACGTTTGCGGAATTAATGATTAGTTACCAGCTCATCCTGTGAACAATAATCTCGACGAGTGGGAAGCCATATTCATATTTCGGTTTTCCTGCTCAATCCGTCACACCGAGTTTTCGATCCTTCCGTGCAGACCCTTGGGAAACTCTTCGTCTCTGAATTACTGGTCAGACAACTTCGTCTCTTGAAGTTGCAGCGGGCTTGACAGGTGGAAGAGACTTCATGGGAAGGAATCTGGAGCAATTTCTTGGAGGCTGCTCGATTGAGGAGCACCACTGTAGTCTTTAGGCATTCACTTTATGCTGTTTTCGTCATTCATTTCATTCATTTGGAAGTTTGGTGCATCAGTGAGATCCGTCTTTGGGGATGAATTTCTCATTAGATCTGTGCCGTGTATGTAATACGTTTCTGTTTCTGTAGCATCCACCAGGGTATGGCCATATTACTCTTCGTAGGGCAGTGTAGAGAATTGGACACCGGATGCTTGCAGACATGCAGTATTTGTACATTGTGACCTGGATGGTAGTGGTAGAAAAACATGGTGTAATTGTGGCAAGACGGTGCACCAGCCTTGTTCATTTGCGTTCTGTGCGTGACATGAATATTGATCTGAAACAGTGACCATTGATAGCCTTTGACCATGTAGGCAAACTACAAAATCCTTGAGTTCACTCTGTATGACCGTCCATTTTGGCATTGAATACAAATGAAGTACTTTAGTTTTGGCTTTCAGAGATACACTCACATGTCTCCTACAAACTTGTCATAAAACTTTCAGAATTTTGGGTGAAGTTTTGAAGTTATCTTGAAATTTTGAAGAACAGGTGGAGAAATTTGATATGGAATCCATTATAACTTTAAGAAGATCCGAAAACCTCACTGTAGGTATATTGGTAGCCTGATCGGTACATGAATCTTGAGTTAGATGAATTAAATATGATAATGAAACTCAAATATGATTGTATATAACTTTGAAGGTCTTTACATTCTTCATACAAATTTGTATGGCATAGCTTGGATTTAATCCTTATAACTAACTATGCTTGATTTAATAAGTAATGAAATTTGAAATTATTAATACGACTATACAACACAATATTTGGAATGAGAGGAGAAATTTACACAATTTCTTCTCAGACCATGGACCATGCCATCGAAGCACTAGATTTACAAGATTCATATCGTTACTACCTACTAGTAATCCTGATTTCTTATCAACTTGGGGAAGTCTATGCCTTGGACATGGTACAAGCTTAATCAATTGCGGGATAGAATACAAAAAATTCAAAAGTTGAGGGATAAAAAAGAAAAACATAGTCTTTGAGCAGTGCCCGTGAATGCCTGCCACAGCTAAAGTTGTACCCGCAAAATATGTATATGTGTCACCAACAAATATAGAAGCAGGATGCCAATTATAGATGAATAATCCAAGTGATGTTGCCAAAAATGGTTGCATCATGAAAATTGAAAACATGTGTGCTTGTGGTGCAAAGTTATTTGAAATTTGCATAACATTGTGGAATATGATTGCAAGTGTAATGATTATCGATTGACCAACTTCCAAACCATTGATTCCAGCATAAATGTTGATAGAATTGAAGCAAAATATAAAAAATATTAATATCCATGCTTTGTAGATCCACCCCAAATTATATAATGGCTCAATACCAAAAGTTAATTGTAGAATCTTTGGAATGACAATTGTTGTACCTCCTGAGTATGCTGTGATTAAAATCAAGCCTGGAATTATTGGAAAGAATATCTTGTCCTTCCATGGCAAAGTCTTAATGTCATCAATGTAACCCAAGATCAATGCAAATGTAATAATAAAAAAAGATGTCCAAACTTGACAATTATTTGGTTCATAATTTAAATCTTGAAAATATAAAAATGTTTCAAAAAAAGAATAAATTGTCAAAAATACTCCTCCAGCAACTAAACCTATGGCTTCTGGAACTTTAATAGTGCCTTCATATAGTCCTCTTTTGTTGATATCATATCCAAATATATTATTTTTGAGGTGTAGGTTAGCAAATATAGGTACCAAGATGATGGTGATTATAAAACCAAATAGAGATAGTATAAGATCTATTATGATGAGTCTAGATTCTCTTTGATTGGAAACCAAAAACACATATAGAAACAAAGAATAGAAAACGATGCCAATTATAATTATAATTATGCTTTGAATCTTCCTTAAACCAGGACTTATAATAGGATTGGTCATATTGATATGAACGTTACATATGATTGTTATATATTATATATCCATCTAACCAACCAAAATTATTATTATGCACAGCTAATATTTTACGGAATCATATTTATAGTTATAAATCAAACTTTTATTTTTTGTAAAAGTAATAAAATTACTTATTGTAGATTCTATTTAAACTAGTATGGCACATGCTATTGCTACAATTTTGTAAAAGTAAAAGTAAAAGTAAAAGAATTTTTTTAATTTTTAATTCATAAAAAATTTGAAATTCAATATCTTTTCTAGCCATGAGTTGGAATGCCATGAAACAAAGTCTATGCAACCCTCCTTGTAGAGAGCTTTCTAACAAAAGTATGAACATGACTAGGGGACACACTATCTAAAGATCTCACCGTATCAAAAAAAAAAAATTGTAGATTTTGTTTAAAATAATGTTAAATATATTAGTTTTAATTTTAACAAGAAAAAGGGGTGTTTTAAGTATATTCCTATAAATATAATCCTACAAGTAATGACCTTTTAATGAGATTTTTACTAAAATTTAACTAAAAATATATGTATTTTTTATGAATTTTACTAAAACGCCTCATAGCTTACTTTGAGCCTACACCCTTGCCAAGGACTTTCTAACAGTGCCAAGCGTGTCCTATTCAAAATCCATTTTTTGAATTTTTTAGTATACAAAAACTTTGAAATTCAATATTTCCCCCGCCCCCCCCCCCATTGTAACATGGCATGACTTGCTTTGTGCACATACACTTCCCAAGGGCTTTTTGTCAACACCAAATATGCCTTTGTTGGCTCAACAGTCTAGGAGATTTTGACGTAAATCATAAAACTAAACAAATAAACATACAAATAATTTATTTTAATAAAAAATTATATTCATATACAATTTATTTTAATAACATAGGTTTTTTATTTTGATTAAACATTTTCTATATATTCCATTTAAATTATGTTCCATTTAAAATATTCTATTTTTACTATAAATATTATTGATAATCTTCAAACATTGACTTCAAGTTAGATTCCATTATTCAAAATACCTCAATGAAACTTTATGAATTTTTCTAGCTAAAATGGAATTCATTTAACACTAGCTAAACTTTAATTTTTAGAAGTTTTTGTAGAAAAAATATTTAAAAGTAACAACTCAAAGTGACAAATGCAAAGGTAGGTTAGTAAATTTTTGTCTTGCCATCTTTCATCCTTTGTTTGCATGTTGCCTCTAATAATGAACCATCCTAAAATATCTACTATATCCATTATGCTTGTCTATCCAAAATTGTCCATGTGTTTCTAAAAGCCTATCTGTTTTCACCAAATGTCATTTTTGTGTGGCAAATGTCATTTCCTATCTATCAAGGCTTAGTTATTTCTTAATGTATCTAAGGTTGTTTTTTATCTTCCAAAAGTTTGCCCACCATCCACCAAAAGCCATTTGGACATCTTCCCAACTTTTCTCTAAAAACCCTTCTTAGTGGACAATCCCAAACATTTATACCTAATTTTATTATTAATATCCAAATTTTATAAAATTCAATTTTATGTTTCAATTTTATAAAATCATTTCAATTCCATCTTACTAGCATTAGTTTTGGTCTAAGTGAAAATGAAATATAAAATGGTAAGGGATCAAAATGGATGTCAATTAAGGCACATTCAAACTTTTTTTAAATAATATTTGCCTTATTTAGTGGTGGCTACCCTCTAAAAGAACCAAAATTTAGTGGGTAGATGACAAACATGCTAAAAAACTCATTATGGGAGCTTTATGAAATGGATGAAGAACATCCAAGTACTTTGAATAAACAATTTTTGTCTATTTTTTAACAATATAATTATCTTGGTCACTTAGCATTTTATAATTTATATGCTAGATTCTCTATTAATCTATGTAGAATGGAAATAAGAGCATTACCAAAAAATTGGGGCTATCAGAATGAGCTTGATAGGGACCATTCATTAACCCCTGAGCACCCAACGACAAGATCCTGTCTCTGCAAACTAAAAGATTCCACTTGTTTGACTATTATAATCTTTTCAATGGTATGGTCAAAAGACGTGTCCCGATTCCTTGAGCTCCGGAATGGTCTCTTCTACCAATCGGTACGGTCAAGTTTATGTGGATCTCTTAGTAGGTGAAGTTTGATTGAATTGAGTTGACAAGGGTCTGGATTTTAGTAAACGCGCTCCGGACGCTTAAGGGACCGTTTATATTTTCCTATACAATGTATTATTCTCCTATCTCTGCCCAATATGTTGAGAGTCCGTGTGAAAACAAAGTCTGATTGGCTACCTTAGGATCAATCACAAAAGTTAGATGATGTGATTGTCAAAAACTTGTCACCTTTTTTGACAAAAATGACATGGAAATAGCCAATTAAGCATGTCACTGTGAAACGGCCCTCCAAAGGCTTGAAAGTTTCTGTAATAGAAATTCTTCACAATGAGAATCTTATGATTGAATTTTTTCAAACTATAATTTATTTTATTTCAAGGCTCTATATCTTCATCTTTCTTCTAATTACACTCTCTTAGAGATTAAGCAATTTTCTAGTTATCACATGATGTCCAAAATTCAGAGTGAAATTGACACTAGTCATTCCATCTAATGACTAAACTATTCAAAATAAAGAAAATGGATGGATTTGCAGTCAGTGGAAGAAGGTCCACCTTTTGAAGGTAATTTTATTCTTACAGGACTAATTCCAATTCCATATGGTCAAACACTCAAACATCATTTTTGAGCTAAATTTAGCCTTTTAGAATATGCTCATGTATTAATCTAACATTTCCATTATATAAGACTATGTATTGTCTATCAATCTAAAAAATCTCATTTTAGCTTTGTCAAAAAGTGTCATTTTTGTAAGTAAATACAAATGAAAAATTCATGGCATTGCATGATTTTTTAATTTGGAGTCAAACACTTGGAGCTTGCAATTGTTATAATCCATTGAACTTTAGACTTTTCAAAATTTGAAGTGGATTGAAAAAAAATTCTTCATAGTTTAATAAAAAAATTTACTTAGTTCATGACCAAGGCCGAGACCAAGGAGCATCCACTTTTGGGATATGTGGGCTTATAGGGATTATGCACTTACTCAGCCAATAGATTTTAGTAATTTTTAAAATGTTAATTACATATACTATAGTCATAATATATTGTACATACAAACTTGAAGAAAGATATCACTCTTCTCAATATTGTACTCTATATGCCATTGGCACAAATAATATTCTTTCTATTTATTATCCTACAATTAAAGTACATTGAGTACTCCCGTTAACTATTATTGGAGCCTTGAAGAATTAAATTTTTGCTCTCAACTTGCACATTGTGTATTAGTTCTTCAAACTTTGTTCATTTGCAAGGGCTTGATTTGATCTAAATACTTTCAATGTTGAATTATTATTTTTGTTTTTTTATTTGATATATGCTTCCAATCCAAGTACAAATGGTTGAGCAGCTTGACCATCGGGTGCAATGCAAAAAAAATGATTTGTAGAAGAAAAACTAACAAGAGAGCAACAAAAAAATACTATGATTAGCAACTTACAATCACTGCATACAACATGCAATATCTGAGGAGACAAGGAGACACCACAACTTTGATGGCTTGAGAATAGCCAAATGCAGAGTTTAAAAAAGGCCGTGATTGTGCTCAATCAGACCATACCTTGGATTAATATCTATTACGCCAAATACTTAAGCTGCCATCTAGCTTGATGCTTGAATTCAAGTGCAACCAGTTCTACTACAAGACCAACTCAAACCAATTTGTTCAATTTTGTAGGCGGCAGAGAACAAATTGAAGAAGAATAGGATGTAACTAAAGTAGGAAGTCTATTGTAGATTGTTTTGGTTATTGCGCATAATTGCACTAATTGAATTTGCCATTTTTTTAAGCAAAAAACAAAAAAATAAGGTTTAGTTCACATGCCTTTTAATGAACTCATTTTGGAAAATTAAAAAATACATTATAGGTTGTCAAGGCAAAATCACATAGCTTCCCATTGTAGACACTCGGGGGAGGAATACTCTTGCCTTTTGAATGCTTATGTGGCTTTAAGGTAGAAGTACCAATATTGAAAAGTCCCCTTGTGATGGGTTTTTTTATTGACCTATGATTGAAAATTATTATCTTTTTCCACCTTCTCGGGCACTCATCTCTCTTCCCTCTTTGATTAGGGAGAAACTCCAAAGCTAACCATTATAAGTGAGTCTATGAGACCGGGATGAATCCACATTTGAGGGAAAAAAATCTTTTCAGTTTTTCATTCTTCCTCATCCTTATTTCCACACATTGAGTTCAATTTCTCAACGAACTTCCCATATCCTACAAGATGAAATGTTTAAGTTATTGTTATAGGTACCTCGACCTTATTAATTTCCTACACCATTCCAATGACAATCCAAAAGTGTCCCTTCAAATTGTAGAACAATACATGAATCGTTTACCATGAGTAAGAGTTGCTCATTGAATTCATGAAATGGTGACTTTTCAACCTTATTCCAACCCTTTGACCCCAATTGCACACTTTATACAATTTCTACTAGGCTTCTTTAGAATGCAAGTGAGCAAACTTGGGTCCAGCATCGAGTGGGCTCTGGTCTAAGATTTTTTGTGGGATTTTTTTAGAAGCATTAAAGTGACAATATACAAGAAAATGATGTAGCCAAATATTTTAGTATTCATCTATATTTTGGATAGAACTATCTTTTCATCCACATATTTGGATGAATTTCATTTAAAATTGGCAATTTCATCCAAATTATTTTCAAAAATTGGAACAACTTTGCATCATCATCCAATTTTTCTTCAAATTTTTTCCTTAAGGCTTGGTTCTCCTTAGTTATTTTTGGTGCTTTTAGGCATTTAAATAAATGCACAATAAAAAAAAAATGCTCTGATCCTAATAAATTTGCCTATCTTACCGTACCTTTAGAAATAAGGTAACTATACCTTAAATCGCACAATTAAGCAATTCAACATGATTCCCATTATTATATTGAAAAACTTTTTGTGGTGTCTTGTCGGTACTGAAAAGGGGATTCTAGATTCCCTTAGAATGCATTTTTTGAACGCATAGTAAATTAACTATGAATTTTCAAAGTGCTGTAAATAGGTGTTTCTAAAAGTGATCATAAATTCTCATGAATAGTGGGAGTACATTTTAGGCAAGAACCTCTACCGTTGGATTTTAGGAAGCCTGCAATTTTAGGTGTAGGTACCTTAGAAGGCCTACCAAAAGCACAACGGAAACGAGCAGAAGCCTGTGAAGTCAGAATGAGAGCGAAACTCGTCCAAGTCTCGTCCAAGTCCGTCCAAATCCGTTCGAAGTCCGTTCGAAGTCCTCTCTCTCGCTCGCCTTATCCGAAGTGAAAGCTTCGCAAGGCAATGCTCAGGAATGGGGCAGGCCATCGTTCTGCTCGCAAAGCCCATGTAGAATTAGGGACGATATCGGAGGAAAATTTCTTTGGCAATTTGGCAAAACACTCCTCGGCCATGGCGATGGCGAACTCCCTGGCGTCGCCGGCTCTGTTGCCCTCCTTCGAAGGCCTGCGTTCTCAAACCCACTCCAAATCCTCCGCTTCTTCGTCTTCCGCCGCGCCCACCACGAGCTACCAGCCCCTTTCCGTGGTGGCGGACAAGCGCGTGCAGAAGCGTCGGCAGGTGATTTTGACGGAGGACGTGCAGTACCTGGGCAAGACGGGTGCGCTCCTGGCCGTGAAGACGGGCTACTTCCGCAACTTCCTGTATCCGACAGGCAAGGCTCGCCTGGCGACTCCCGAGATTCTCAAGGCCATCCGCCTGGAGGAGGTGCGCAAGGAGGAGGCGCGCAAGGCCGTGAAGGCGGAGGCGGAGAGCGTGGCGCGGACGCTGCAGGCCGCGGGCGCGTTGACGATTCGTCGGAAGAAGGGCGGGCAGGGCAAGCTCATCTTCGGTTCCGTGACATCGCAGGACGTGGTGGACATCATCCGGGCGAACACGAAGCAAGAGGTGGACAAGCGCGAGGTGACGGTGCCGGAGGTGCGGGAGGTCGGGCAGTACGTGGTGGAGATCAAGCTGCACCCCGAGGTCGTGGCGCAGGTCAAAATCGATGTCATCGGACAGTAGCAGAAAGCCTCTTCTTTTTCCCCATCTCTGAATTTGTTGAAGACAAAATGCTTCCTGTCGCCATTGATCATCTGTGGAGTTTCCACAAGCTCTAGGTCAGGGTACCTTAGAACGTAGATGCTGAAACAATTTGGGCCAACGTAATTTGAGGCGGAGGCTCGTCATGTTTGCGTAGGAACTCCACCATTCTTGTATCCCTACCAGAGACTGTTACGGTTTCCAGGGTTTCTTTTAGGATTAGGTTTTGAGGTTCATTGCTGATGTTGAATTTGATTGAATCATTCCATCAGTGCCACTTTTTGAGCGGCAGTACAGTTTAATCTACACAAACTTCAAGAGTTTCCTGAGGGGTTTTGCTTGGGGCATTGTCTGGGTGCATCTTGTTAATGTTTGAAAGTTGGTGAAGTGATGCTTATTTGTGAGTTTGCATTGAGAATTATGGCACCGATTATGGCAAAATTACAAGCTAGGTCCAGTTGTTTTGGAAGCAGCGTCTCAGGAGTCAAGTGTGATAAGAATTGAATGGGAGATTCCACTAGTCGAATTATGAAGTTGCCATCAGAAATTGTATTGATTGTGAGGATGTTTCTACATGCGGGATCGTTTTGCAATGCTCATTCTAATTGTTGCTGTTGAATATTGAGCTTCACGAACTAGGTTACGAGAAGCTACTGGACTAATCCAACCCTGAAACCTTTTTTTAGTTTGGCCAATTTCACTGGTATACTTATATCCGCCTTTATCCCATGAATCAACTGGTCATGTTATAAACTGTAGTATATTGTCTGCTAGTTGGTTTCTGATGGATGCTGAATAACACCATTTTCTTCCAACTGGACTCAGGGGTTTACGGACTACTTAGTTACTTTCTCTTTAGTGTAAGTTCATTTCGAGTACTTCACCTAATCTCACTTGGTTCACACGATGATAGACAGTCAAGCACATGGAGTGCAACCAACACACTGTCATTTCATTTAGTGTATCATACACTATTTTGAAGTTAAAAATCAATCGTCTGAAGGGCAAATTCTTCCTAGAGTCATCCCTTGAAATAAAATGTTAAGGGTGAAGATGTCACTGAAACATAGGAATGCAGAAATTGTCGGAACACTAGGTTTGTGCGCCAGGAGAGGAAGATCACCATGCTCCTACATAAGAAATTTGGGCTAGCCAATGCCTTATAAAAACGTAACGGAACTCTAAATGCTGGAATACCAATTGGTAAGATCACAACCGGACAATCAAGAGCAGAAGCTCGACCAAAAAGATATTGCTTCATTACCCATTCATAATAAGTCTGCATCGTAAGCACATCTGGATACTCTAATCTCAGCTCAACCCACCTACAGTTGGTACATCAAAGATGAGAATGGGCATTAAAATTCGCTACCAAGTACACCGTGGTATATTCCTCATAATGGTAAACTTAGGTCAGTACCGTACCAAAGGTTGCAGAGCCTTACATAATTTCTCCATAGCAGATATATAGATTGCCATGCCGCGAACACTTCTTTCAAGCAGCAAAAGGTTTCTCATAAGTATTCTGATCTCTAAATTCTTGTAACCTCTTGCTGAGCATGGTAC
This sequence comes from Pseudisothecium myosuroides, assembly GCA_951799445.1. Lineage (NCBI taxonomy): Eukaryota > Viridiplantae > Streptophyta > Bryopsida > Hypnales > Lembophyllaceae > Pseudisothecium > Pseudisothecium myosuroides. Next base: position 16,042,998 of record OX637289.1, read on the forward strand.
CAACGTCAGGCTGCACGTAGATGTGCGTGTCATCAAGCATGTAAACGATGAACTTATGAGCGTTGGGCATGGAATCGTTGATGCTGATAAGGAGTTGTGCCATCGGAATGTCACTGGCATCATCCACAGCCCACACAAACTTCATCAATTCTTGAAGGAACAAGGATTCATGGATCAATGGCCAATTCAATTTTTCATATTGCCAACAAATGGGACCCAATTTTATCTCAACAGAATCATTGAAGAACATTGCATGCGTTGGTGAGGAACTTAACCCTGTAAGGACGCGGGGGGTGACCCTGGAAATCATGCATTGTATAACCGTGAGAGTCATTGGAATCCAAAAGTACTCATTGGAAGTCAAGCTACTGTAGATGTTCTCCACTTTCCACAAAAAAACTCCAAGGATGAATAGTTGTAGTTCTGTCCTACATTGGAGAATCCCTTGTCATTCATCGGACACTTATGGTCCGCGGCGTCCTTACTGGGTTAAACAAAATTGGATTAAGGCAAGCCCCACAGGACCTTCGCAAAACTGCTAAAAAACAAAACTTGGTCCCTCTTGGTTCTGTAGGGGTTAAGAAAATCCAGGCACCATGTTTCTCTTCTCAGCAAATTCAAGAATTATACCCGAAAAGAGGCAACTAATCTCAAACCGTCACTACAATTCTCTACGACAGTGATGCGATAAAAGGAGATTCAGAATTGTAAAAAAAAACAGGAATTATTAGTAATATGCGGTCGCAAAACAAAAGCAAAACCTTCATCACTTCAAAGTCAAAGAGGGAGCACGAAAGAGAATGAGAAAGAAGCGGGAACGCAGACATAAAACCGAATTCACTATCCGACATTTCAAACCCTAAGTACACAAATAGAACTCCGAGTCATGACAGGTACCAACCAGGTGATCAGTATCCCCTTGATAGCGTTCACCATCTCCTCCAATGAAGATGAATCTCCACTGCTCACGATAGAAGGGCCTTACGAAAATTAAGCAAACACTTTCAAGGAATGCAATCATCCACCACGAACGCGTCCTTCACAACAGTGAAACGCAATAGTGCTCCAGGCTCCCAAACCTAAATTCCCGAAATGAGAAGCTGGTGTCACAAATTCGACAAAATCCTGCAAAACCCTCGCTCCGGAACTCCAGATGAAACAACGACAACAACGCAGAATTGCTTCACAGACGGGCTTGAGCACCAAGTGAAGCTGTACACGTGAGGAGCCTGATGAGAAACCTGAACGAGGCGACTAATAACCACGCGACGTACCATGCGATGAACCAAGCAGCGACGAAACCAAATGGATGAACTATCCACAGCAATGATTTTCATCCACTTCTTCTTCGGATGAAACTACTGCCGATCTCGTAACCTCTATTTCCCGTCCGATGCTAAATTGATCGGACGGTCCAGAACACAAAGTGATCTGGCCTTAGGGTTGGACGCAGCCAGCGCTCAATCTCTTTGAAACCCGCCTAACTCAGACGCTGTAACTCTGCGCTCTGTCGTTGCAGCCATGGTAAGCATTTCTCCGTCTTCTTTTTAATCGCATTGCTATCGATTTCTTCCCTCCTCTCTTGAAAAATTTCGCTTGAAAAACTTCGCTTTGTCGCCGCCCGTTTTGATGTGGTTTGCATTTTTTTCGAGGGTTTAGTTTTGAGGTTGTAAACAATGGCTCGCCTTTAGGACGCATCATGTTTCTCTTAGGGATCTCGTATGTTCGATTTTCTCTGGAAGAGCTTAATTTTTTGCGGTAATTGAGCTCATGAGATTTAGGGTTTAAGCCCGGTTTTGCTTCTGCCGTAGATTGGTCTCTGTAGATTTGGTGAAGTATATATGGCCTTTGTTGAGACAGTGGTGGTGGTCAGCAGTAGTGGTGGTCAGCAGTAGTGGAATGCTGATAGCCCGAGCGAAAAATGAGCTTGATTCCCCTTTACAGAATTAGGGTTTTTTGGTGAACTTGCTGAGGTGATGTTGTGGTATCAATTACAGGGTATCGATTTGAAGGCCGGGGGTCGCAACAAGAAGACCAAGCGCACAGCGCCCAAGAGCGAGAATGTGTACTTGAAGCTCCTTGTGAAGGTACTTTGAGAAGCATTGCAATTTGATGCCCTATTTTCTCCCAGTGAACTTGTTCTTTAAAAACTAGGGTTTGAAGGAAGGAACTATATTTGGTTTTCGATCGTTTCGATGGAGTTTTTAAAATTACCAGCGTTCTTCTCTGTGCAGCTGTACCGTTTTCTGGTGAGGAGAACTGATGCTGCCTTCAACGGTGTCGTGTTGAAGCGTCTGTTTATGAGCCGTATCAACAGGGCTCCTCTTTCCATGTCCCGTCTTGTGAGATACATGAAGGGCAAGGTAAGTATCTTGCTTTTGTGCCTGGGCTACTGTTCCAATTGTGTGGTAGCACGAAGATTCGTGTCATTAGTTCTGATTTCTAGCTGCAAATATATAAATAATGTGAGATGCGTTCTCATTGCCATATTTTTTATTTACCTTGTTAGTACATCCAACTCTACAGCTGCTATTGTGGATTTAGCGATGTTTATTATATCAGTGTTCTCATTGGATGACATTATTACATGCAGGAAGACAAGCTTGCAGTGATTGTCGGTACTGTTACGGACGACATTAGACTGTACGAAGTACCAGCTTTGAAGGTTTGTGCTCTTCGCTTCACTGAAACAGCTCGTGCCCGCATCTTGAAGAATGGAGGAGAGGTTCTGACCTTTGACCAGCTTGCTTTGAGGGCTCCAACCGGATCCAACTGTGTAAGCTTCTTGAGCATAAACCTCCTGAATGGGTCGGTTTCTTTTGTGATCTTTTGGACAGTCTTCAATGCTCAAGTTCTATTTCGTTGAGTGATCTGCTGTGATATCTGCGAGAATCTTGATTGTAGTGAGCTTATCTTTAGGTTTTGCCAAGGATGAAATCCATTGTCTAGGTTTGGTTTGAATCAACATCATTCTCAATATGATCTTTTGAGGACTGAGATGCGTTGTTAATCCTTTCTGAGAACAATTGTTCTTTTTTTGGTGAAGGTATTGTTGAGGGGACCGAAGAATGCCCGTGAGGCAGTGAAGCACTTCGGGAGGGCGCCAGGTGTGCCACAGAGTCGCACCAAGCCATACGTCCGTGCCAAGGGCCGGAAATTCGAGAAGGCTCGTGGTCGCCGTAACAGCAGAGGCTTCAAGGCTTAGGCTCTGTTTTCTGAGTTTTTGCAGAAGACATTCTTATGCACGCTTGTTTGTGCTGAATTTTTAATGAATTCAAATACATGCAGAGCCCTGTTGTTTCAATTCGATTTTGTTATTTGTTCGTGTTCTTTTGCTCTGTTTTGAGGGTGGTGACGGAATTTATGATTTCGTGCATTTGTTTTGGGTTAATGATTAATTCGTGGGATAGCCTTTTAGCCACTTCCGAGTTATTTTATAAGTACGAAATATTCAGAAGGAGAATTTCGATTAAATCGCCATAGAATTCGGTACTACTCCTGTAGACTAGTAGTTGCAAGATTACTTCGATGATAACAGATTCTGTCACCTGTAGTAAATTCAAAGTTAAAATTGGTCGTCGAGAACACTGGCAGTTGCAAATGAGCAATTGCGACGTATACATTGCTAGGTTTGAAGATGACGCTATTAATGAACACGACGTCTATCAATTTTCGTCAAAATATAGTGAGGTTATGTGCGTGGAAAGATGCATATTTCTGTACCGTACAAAATTCTCTATCATCGCAGCAGAGCTTGAAATCTTAACCCTGGAACGCTGGGCTGGTCACTGTAGAAATCATCTTTGGGGTACCGTGTGAATCATTTGCTGAAAAGAACCCAATGGAGCATTGATTGGAGGTCAAACTGCTATGCAAGACTTCCCCTTTTCACACAAAAATCCTGAAAAGAACCCAATGGAGCATTGATTGGAGGTCAAACTGCTATGCAAGACTTCCCTTTTTCACACAAAAATCTTGAAAAGAACCCAATGGAGCATTGATTGGAGGCCAAATTGCTATGTAAGACTTCCCCTTTTCACTCAAAAATCCAAGATGAACGTTTGCACTTTTGTCTACTGTAGAAGGATTCTCTGTCATCCATCAGATGTGTGGTGTCTGGAATGATGTCATAGGGTTAAGAGCAACATTTGGTTGTGAATTCAACAAACTAAGAATCCAACAAGGAACCTCATCCCTTTCCATCTTTCTTATACCAAGCCTTGTGTTTATCAACAACTCACCTGTTCACATATATCAATAATACTACAGTGCTAAACGCTTGACTTCCCTCCTCCTTCCCTCCCCCCAGTTGGAGGTATTATTCCCCCCTAGATACCTGGGGGAATTTAGTTATAATCTCACAAACAAGATTGGCTGGGCTGGATAAGTGTTTGGATTGGTTTGGGTTGTCAATCTGTCATATGTGGTAGACGGGTTTGACTAGGTGAGTTGGCCCATCATCCTTGGGTACTAACATGTGAAGTCAAGAAAGCATAACTAAACACTGACACATTTTTAAACTAGGGTACTATTCAAGGCTATAACACCATAATTTTTTCCTTCACTCAATAAGTTTCTTTGTTGGGGCCCTTGATTTCAAGGGAGCAAAAGAGAACCCTCCAGCAAAGGTTAACAATGTTATGTAGTTTGTAAGTGTTTTGAACCTTAATGTTTTAGAATTTTTTTATTAGTAATAAACATTTTGGTTCTCATATCTAATGTTAAAGTGATCTTTGCTAATGTTAAAGAATATAGCCACATGTAGTGCCCAACTTTGTCATTTCCCTCTAGCTTCCCATCTTCACCCCTCTACATAATCATGGAAAAAATTAGGTAGGCTATTTGTATGAGCTCATCCAATAAGACTAAATATAAATGAAAGCTCTCCAAGATTCTCTAAATTTCAGGAGAATTTCAAGGATGAAGCTAAAAAGTGAGAGACAAGCACTATTGACCTCCTACTAGTTTCAAAACATAAAAAAGAGAACTTGTCAAGTTGGAAGACCTTGCCATTCACTCTTTAAAAGCCTATATTTTTAAGATTACATGTCATCTCTATAATAAGTTGGAAAATATTTGTAAACATGTGCATCACCCCGTTTCTTCCAAAACTGTGGTTTGGGAGGTACATAGAAACACAATCTAAGAATACAACCACATATTGGCCTATCTAGGAAATATTAGTAAACATGTGCATTACCCTTCCAAAATTGTGATTTGAAAGGCACATGGAAGTAGGCTCTAAGAGCACAATCACATGTTGGCCTATCCAAGAAATATTAGTAAAGATGTGCGTCACCTTGTTTCTTTCAAAATTGTAGTTTAGGAGGTACATGGAAATAAGATCTAAAAACACAACCATTTGTTGGCTTGTTCCATCCAATTTCATTGTATCTTCCCTTCTTTGATCCATCGAAGAATTGAAAGGGAATTCTTTGTGGGGTCATTCACATGCTCCAAGCCATGATCCAATTTTAATGCATTCATGAATAATGAGAGTCTTAAAGTATTCCAAAACCTTAATACATCCTTGATACAATAATTAGTAGCTAAGTTGGGCAATAAAGACTACCCACCTAGTTTTCTGGGCCTATAGATGCAACTTTGAAAACCAGAATTCTTTGGAAGGCTCATCAAGCAATTTCTAAATCGGGGACAAATTATTCCTACATGTGGATGGCCCTTTCCTTCCTTGTCCCTTCCAAAATTATAGAATGGAAGGTGCATGGAAACACACTCTAAGATGAAAGCACCTATTTCCATCACTTTAGTCAATTCCACATACTTTGAGGTGGAATCAACGCATTAAAATTATTTTTATAACATTCCCAATCGATAATCTTGATTTTTTTTTAAATTGATAATTTTTTGAATATATATAAATATGCTATGAATTTGTGAAGCTAAAATACATGATGTATTCTAAATTGTTTTTTGCATTTTTGTAAGTAAGCAATACATTTTGGACTTCCTACATCTACATATTTTCAAGATTGGTTTAGGATATAGTATTGGGAACAGGTGCCTCCACCTTATTCATCTCCCAAAATTTAGCTCAAGTGGAATAAAATCACGACTTTGAGGTTTTGCAGATACTACTTACACTTGGAGTATGGCTTGAAAATGTGTCAAAAGCTTTAGATACCTTATTTTTTTCAATGTCGACTATGTTGGATAATATTTTAGAATAATTAAATATAGTAAAATTGTGCTTTCAATTTCAGTTGATAGAGCATCTTGATAAAGAGACTTCTCAATCAATTCAAAACCATGTTAAGGCATCAATACAATACCCTTTTTTCCTTTTATTTTTGAGACTTAAAAGTGCACATGAGTCTAATTGCAATGGCAAAAATTTCAATAGAATCCATAGATTTTGAAGAAGTATGAGTAAAGTAGTTAGCTATGAAGTGTTTTAGTGTCTTAGAGATATGTACATTTTGAAAGAAATTGATAAATCAATGTAGATGTTTTATTTGTAGGCTATGATACTTTGTGATTTTTTCAATTTGTAGTAAAAAATTTTGGAATTAATTCATGGTTTTGCACTTGAAAATTTGACAACTAAGATTGAGTATAAGGTTCAAGTTTGCTTGGAAACTTGGGATACTCAAAATTTCTAAGTGGCATTTTTGACATTCCATTTTTTTTAAAGTGAAATTTTGACACTTAAAAATTACAAAAGAATGACATCCAAAAATCAAGGAAGGTGTCAAATTTATCCCCTATATCTTTGCTCATCTCTATAGTCTACACATCTCCCCAAAATTGCACTCCTGCATATGTTAAAACATTGAAAGTGATACAAATAGTATCCTCAACTTGAAGGAGTCTTGGTGCTTTCAAGAAGTAAAGAACCTTTTGAGGGTGCACAGCCAATAATCATTACCAAGGTAGTAGACTGGGTCAAAGTATTCACACCTAACAACAAAATTCAATAGACTAATGTGAAATTCAGACAACCTTCAATCCTCCATCAAGCTCATTGGCATGTTACAAAGAAAAGCTTGATATATTTCTCATTAATTTACATTTACAAGATGTGGAGCTTGAACAAAACAAAACACCATGAAAACAAATTGAAGACATCTATTTACTTGGAATGTGATCAATTACTATAGACAAGATATTTCTAGGGGCCTAATAAGATATCCGCTCTACACATTGAGTCATCCAAGCTACGGAGTAGGAGTGGCTTCAAAGGAAAATATCACTACTTTCATGAAGAACGGCCTATTCCTCTCCGTGACTGTGACCATGAAGCTTGATTGACGTTAAAATTGAACCTCTTTGTCCATCTTTTTCTAGAAAAGGACCTATGATTATTTGTTCAGATAATTTCATTTAGTAGGGTATCTTTGAGGTTTGTGTAAAAAAAGGTAATTTATTTACAAATATGAAGAAAATAACTAGTGAAGAAATATTTATTCATTAATGTCAAGTGTTCCTTCACTTATAGAGATGTGTTGCTTCTTAACTATATAATGTCAATGTACTATGCTCTAATGCCCCTATTTGTTGCATTTCATCCTTTGACAAAACACAGAAGATCTTGCCTCCTCTTTTCTTTTGAAATTTTTTTCTAAAATGAGCCTTTTCAATTCCCTGATTGAATATCAAATGGTATGTAGACAAAGCTGAATTCATTAAGAGCCTATTCAATCTCTTTTCCAAATTAGAGTGAGTGGAGAATCTATTTGTATGAGGTTCAGCACCAAACCATCTACTCTTTAGAAATGTTAATATTCCTATTCAGTCATGTAATTACATGTGCATCAATTCATCCTCTTTCAGTGCAATCTGAACCCGCCTTCTCTGCTCTTCCACGTCCTGACCTTCGTGTTTCTGCCGCTCGTAGTCTTCGTCGTCAGTTCGTAACTCAAAGCGACAGATGGGGCACGAGTTGTGCTTCTCCTGCCCAAAACAAAAAGCAAGAATGCCTCAATGATCAACTCTTCAGCTAGAACTGGACACCAGCAACGATTGAATGACTTCATTCGTGACAATGTTCCCAAATAAAATTAAGAAATAGACGGCGGATTCCCATGTAATAAAACTGAAAAACAGAGTGTCAGGAAATCATTCTCAGTCCATGAAATGGAAGACTGGTCTATGTATCACCTCCAAACTGCAGACGTGAGTCATAGGTGTGTCACAGTTGATGCCTCTCATACTCTATCTTAAATGAGAAAACGGTCTATGTTCACCTCCGAAAGTGATGGACGAAAAATGCATTATTATAAATAGCTGTGGTTCAAATGGTCTTTTTTCGTGACAGTCTTTGATGGAATTTACATTCTCTTTCTTCTGAAGGCATATTTACTCAATCACCCTCTAAAACCGCTTCTCCGAAGATTTTTTCGGCAAATATTGACATGTCGTTCCAGAATGCTATGCTGATTATCAACATTGCTCACACTATGGTTCGGCTATAGTCATTCTCATCGGCTACAATTTGCAAGTCAATGATTTTCGCCAAAATCTCTAATTCAGTGCCCTCTGCAATCTGGTTTTGGCAAGAATCCGCTGCTTGGCCGCTAATGGGTTAAGGCCTTATTCTTCTTAGTATCAAATTAGTGGAGATAAACAGTACTGAAGCTTCGTCGTCTCAGCAAAAAAGGTCCAGATGCCAATTCAATCTCCCACACCATCACTGATCAATTAATCTTGCCATTTTGCACTACTTTACATCAGAAGCCGTTAGTTGCTACTGTGGATGCTTTGGTTCACGGACTCAACATATTGTCATCCATTCTTCAGTAGAATTACCAAAACTATGCTGTTCTAATTGCGGCACATGAAATTTAAGGTCCAGTAACCAGTGAACATTCCAGATTGTGACCGAATGCGTGAGAGAAAGCCAGGGGAGGACAAGCTCTGTCTAGCAAGCCACTGACCAGCCAAGGTTTGAGGCAATCCGGGTGGTAGGCATGCGAGCACGGCATTTGCTGCAACACCTCACCCACCGCCAGCACCTCACGACACACAGCGCATTGCGTGCCTTCGCCAATCCTCGCCACCACCGCGTCCGTCACCACCTCCACGGCCAGCTTTTCGATCTCCTCCTTCGACGCCGGGGGTGGGCCTCTCGGCATATTGTTGATCTCCTGCAAGCATCCCGTGCCACCACCCACACTATTCAGTGAAATTGGCGCGATTCAGGGCGCCAAAACTCGCGACATTCATCTGCACAACGCTCTAAAAACTAGGGTAGGTATGGATTTTTACGTTTCAGGCCATGCGCTGAAATAAGACGAAGTCTTGGAATTGCACCAATTTAACGAATTGACGTTTCGTCAATCGGCACATCATCCTCTCCCAAAATCTTTCTTGCGCACACAATCGAAGGTGTAGATCTGAGGTTATCGAATTCTATCAAAATGGTGACGGCGAGCACTGCATTTGGGGTGGTAGACAGCAGTTGGGTACCTGAAGAGTCGCTTGGATGGCTTCCTGAAGGCCAATGAACTCCTCCGCCAGAGCTTGGCTGCGACCAGTGAAGGTGAGATTCACTCGCCGCAAGATTGCTTGAATCTCTTGGCCCAGTTCCTCCATCGTCATGGCTCGCGCGAGTTGCAAATCGAGATCCTCTGCACCCGAAATCAAGCATTTCGTCATGCAATTGCAATCTAAATCACAGGTGAAATCCAATAAGGAAATTGGACTTATGGCCTTGTGTGTCCAGATTCCATTTCTTGTGTATCCCATTCTGTCATCACTGCACATTGACTATGGAATTCTTCAGAAATTCCATAGATAAACATTTTGGATTGAAGGGCTGACCTTCGGCAGGGAGCTCTGGCTCCGGCTCATCGAGCTCCGGCAACTCCGGCTCTGGTGATTCCTGTTGCTCATCATCCGCTCCAGCTTCCAGCATACTCTCCGCCAGCAAATTGCTGAGCCCGCTCTGCGCTTGCGCTTGCAACTGCAACTGCGATGGCGATTGGGACTGTAATTGCGACGGTGACTCGGTTTGCAACTGTGACAGCAATTGGTCTTGCGACCGTGGCGGCAACGGGGATGGCGATTGGGCTTGGGACTGTTCTGAATCAGCCGTGGAAGTCGCGGCGCTGACGGAGAGAGTGGCGGCCGCGGCGAGCACTTCCTTCCGATGCCTGTCGTCGCCGAGGAACTTCTGCGAAAGGTCGATGCAAGCGCGCATGTGCATGAGCTCGTCGAGTTGGGTGATGACGCTCGCGGCGGCTTGGAAGAGGCTCAGTCCCACCATCCAGAAATCCATGGCCGTGAACTGCGTGGTCAGGAGCGTGGCGACTCTCGAAACCGTGGAGTACATCTGCACCAGCGCGAATTCATCAAAAAACGGTGCTCAAGGTTTGAGTAGCCATGGCGACAGCATTTGGGGGGTGTAAGTTTCCAAAATGGCGGTAAGGTAGAGTCTCCATAAACCATACAGTACATAAGAGGCTTTACTGACCATACAGATGAGCTTTGAATTGTGCTAATCGTGAAAGTACTTGAATTATTGACACTTGTTTTTGCAATTGTTTTGTAGCTCAAAATGTTAGATGCTGCAAGTTTCTAGATTGCTGTACATAGGGAAAGATTCAAAGTTCAATTAATGGAACCTCTCCCTTACTGTATGGTGAGTGGAGACCTTAAACTACCTGGCGTTGCTCGGATCGGGAAGCCGACGAGTAACGGTCACGCATGAGCGACGTGAGAATGGCCACGCCGATTTTGAACGTGTGCTTGGAGTGAATCTTCACTTGGAGCTCCGCCAAATGCCTTTGGATGGAGATTCCGCCGCGTCCGTAGGCGACCTCCCTTCCCCCTCGCAGCATCGCCGGGGGCCGGGTTTGTAACGTTACGCGTGACGTTTTGGGAAACATGCTGCCGGCGAAGCGCGGGCGCGCACTAGAAGGCCCGTATCTGACATTCTTATGCCATCGGTGTTTCAGTGGATGTCGAAGCTGCTTCTCTGTTTCTGTGCCATTCGATTCCTTGGCGTTTCCTACCGCAATCCTTTTTCTCACATTTGCCCCGCACCCCTCTGTTTTCTTGCCAGTGCTGACACTGAAACTCTAAGAGATCTGGACGAATCGATCTTCAGTCAGCTGTGACAAATGATTCTCAAACAGAAGCATTCTATATATCTATCAATCATTCGGCGGGTTCAGCTTTTAGGGTACAGCAAAGGAGGGAGAAAATATTGCCAAAGTGTGAGCTCGAGGGTGCCTCCGTGAATCTGGGCGCCTCGCGCACAAGCCCGCCCCTTCGCATCGTGGGATAAAAGCTTTTGGCAGCTTTGATGGATTCTGCCGCCAGGAATACCACGTACGGCTGTTCATCGTACACAATCAACAGCAAATTCCTCACATCCTGGAGTCTACCCACGTTGCATCACCAAAGATGCGGGAATTATTCGTCCGGCCGGGATTTCTTTTTTGCATCACGAAGTTCTACCATCCTGAAACAACGATCACGCTAGCTCGCTCTGCATTTTAGCTCGCTCGCTCTACGTTGCGAAACCGAAGAACTTCTGCGTTTGTTATGAGAGTGCCCACGACTTTTCCAACACGTTCAAATCTGGGAATCACAATGCCACTCACAAATTCAACTGCACCAGTTGGGTCCCTACAAAAGCCATCCCCAGCTAGCACGATCGAATCGGCCTCCGGCTTCTCAGTTCTCACCTGATCGAAGCGTCATTGATATGCAATTACGGTTAAAAAAAACGATTAGAGTCATGAATGCTCGGCGTTCGTTCCACCAGCTCTACTGGCTACTGCAAGTCATCACCATAGCTCTGCAATTGCAAACGTAACAGCACCTTGATTTAATCTGCACGCGCTCAGACTTGGCACATTCGGTGAAGCTCGATCACCAGAATTACTTTGATTCCAACAGCTAGCGCGCTAGCTCGCTACTAACGAATAGTTAGAATATAATTCTAACTTGTGGTGATCGATTGTCTTCAAGTCGTACAGGAATTTGCTTCCTCTTGACTATGATGCAGATCTTCGTCTGGTTCGTCACAAATAGGAGAGCAAACAGATGAAGAATCTGCATCATAGACTAGCGGAAGAAAATGAAGAATCCGTGAGTGGAGCGATGGGGATTCAGGCCGGGAAGTACTGGCGTACTAATACTCATTGATTTCTCAGATTCTGCACAGACTGACGTGTCTAGCAGCCTACAAGCGAAGCTAAGTGCACTGATCAATCGACCTGAACTGACTACCTTTTCGCCCACGGAGATCACACTCACCCTGCACCCTGCCAACATTTGACATGATCAATCAACCACCTCCAATCAGGCCTGCGAACATTCCGAGCGCGGAACATTGAAACCGATCGGGGAGGCTGGCTGCCTGCGTGGATCAGTGCAGCACCGACGGATCGGAGTCCACGTTTTTATATGTGTCTCTTGCTGAGGTTTGGGAATGATTTGGGGATGCCAGAGGGCAGCACAATTTTTTTAGTTTGCTTTTCGGGGGCGAGGGGCTCATTTCGAGGGCAGCACTTGTTAGAGGAGATGCCAAACCGGATGCCAAAAGAAACAAGCAAGCCAGGCAGACAAATACTATAGAGTAGAAGAGTGGAAGGGTCATGTAGCTGCTTCTAGCGTGCTAGCACTCTATGATCGAATATCGATAAAGGGGTCTGCAACAGAACTGTTCAACAGTTCATTCTCTCCTCAATTGACAAATTAAGAACATTTTAGTTTCTCCTTTCAAACTGCTAATCCTGGTCACTTAGATGTCTGACCCTAGCTTGAACGTTCAGTTCGTGAGTTCATAATAGTTTACTGTACTGTACGCCAAGAGCTGCCTGTTTGGAATGGAGTACTACTTTGCTTCTGAAAATTAAACGTATTTATCTATTGCTGAACAGATTAAGGAAGCTAGGCCGGGCAATAGCTAAAGTTTGTTTTTGAGAAGTTTTACATCACGTCGGTGCACGCCGCCTGGAATCCGTGAGCCTCCAGGGGCTTCAGTGTTCTGTCCTTTCTGATTATTGGGGTGTAACCGTCCATCTCAAAGCCTGCTGCGGAGATGGAGTCCAATGGCGATGCTGGGCACGGGACATGACGTCTCAGTTCTGTCAGTACTCACCCTCAATGATGCGCAATGGTACATTCAACAACAGTGGGGGTGTCTGACTCAGCGTCAGTGTCCCGGCAGTCGCATATACAGTATTTGTAGTACAAAGTTTACCGGTACACAAATTTTGTATCCTTACAGTATTGGTCTGGAGTCTGGACTTCTTCTTCTAAGTTCTAACCAGACAATGAACAAGCCAGATTCTTGATAAAAGCAAAAATCTGTGCGCTTTGCCTTTGGATTGTTGCATTTCATCCCATCCTGGAAGTTGGACATTTGCCGGAATGTTGATATTGTTTGGCAAGACGACAAGTCTGATTTATACTCTTCACCTTAGTTTCATTTCATTAGAGGAATTTTCAGCCCTCCGGAGGGCTGTTCCGGAGTGACAAACCAAGCTATTAAAAAGCTTGGTCTGTAACTCTAGCTGACTGCCGTAGTGAGCAATCAGCTTGGCTGACTGCTTGTCGAAACAGTCAGTTTTCGCGATTTAAAAAAAAAAAAAATTTAAGATTCAAAAATAAAATAAAATAAAAATAAAAATAAATTTTACTCGTAAAACTCGGTTCCTGCAACACTGCCATTGCAATTTCAGGTGGGCGGGAATAGGGAAAAATGAATTTTTCAGCAAAAAAGAAGCAAATTTTAGGGTACTCTAGAGGGCTGTGGAGCAACCCTTTGGAGGCCTGAAATTTTCTCTAATGTATTGTTAGTATTTCACAACTTCAGAACAATTGTATTTATTGGATCCGGCCTTTGGAAAGAGACTCTTGCATCGACTCTTCCATCGACTCTTCCATCCTAAAAGTTGGACATTTGTTTTAAAGGATTTTGATTGTTAATATTGTTTGAGAAGACATTGAGGAGGACATGGGCAATTTCATTAAAATGGTGATATTATTTTAAATGGCTTGAAGACAGTTGAGAACGCCTATTCTAAATCTATACTTGTCCTAGATGGTTCAAAATGCCCGTTCTGAAATCTATACTTGTCCAAGATGGTGAAAATGGCACACTATCAAAGTGGCACTTGGAACACCACCATTTTAATGAAATTGCCCATAGACGACAAGTCTAATTTATACACTTTACCTTAGCTTCATTTTATTGTTAGTATTTCATAGCTTCAAGAACAACTGTATTTATTGGATTTGGACTATGGATAGAGACTATGGCATCAATTCTTCCATCCTTCGACTATAGTTTCTAAATCTGAGTTTCCAAATCCTATCTACAACCACATTCACACTGTACAGTGCGGTTAGGTTAGGATTTGGTCGAAGGGGGGAGTCAAACCCTTCTCCGTCTGATTGGTCAGATGCCCCTTCCTTGTCCGATTGGTTAGATGGGGGGGTCCAAATTTGTTCTATTTTATATATATATATATATATATATATATATATATATAATTTTATTTAAAAAATTTACTTGCATACCATTGTTTAATTTTTCCACTATCAATAAACTAGTATTGTCGCTAATCTAGGATAGAGCCTCATAGTCACACCGTTCTTATTACATTGAAGACAAAGCTAGCAAACATCACATTCAACCACACAACATTCTTCAACTTTTGAACTAACATCTCTTCTAATTTGTATGACAAAATTGGAGGCTATTTTTGGACAATAATTTTTTTTTGGAAATTGTGAAAAAATCAAGCAAGATGTATACATAATAGTCTTGAGTACATCATGCAGAGTGAGCCTCAGCAGAGTGTGACATAATATAGGACAGATTGTGTTTTTTGCAATTACCTTCAACCTTGTAGGATAGGGTATCAAAGTAGGGGATTCAAAAACTTTGGTGGTTTTAAGAAATTTTGGTAATGGATAAAATGCATATTGAAAATGCTTGTGCAATTCCATGACTTTGATCTTTGACTTTTGTAATGCATTCAATTCATGTTGAATGTGACAATTTGTTCGAGTTCTTGCAAAATTCGTACTTAGAATCTCCACTTGAACCTCTATCTCCTTGAAAACCAAATCTAAAGGTCTAAATTGAGTCACATTTTTGTTGGCAAAAATTTGAGTAGGTGATATGGTGACTTTGTTTTTCAAATTTGTTTTGGTTGGACCTACACATAATTACAATATTTTGCATCAGTTTCAATAATATGAATGTGACCTCAACTTAATTATAATTTTCAAATTATGATAGTCAAGTTAAATTGGTTGTTTTCAAGTAACAAATCTTTTTTCCTTTTAAGGGTTAGATAAAATTTAATTGTGCATTTGCGTTGCAATGTCCATAAGCATTTATCCTATAAGTATTTTATTTATATGCCAATCTTGAGTGGTACGTGATTGGGGCAGCAAAAGAACCATTTGAAGAAGGTAAAAACTTTAATTCCTAAACTCTTTTGATTTCATGCAAACTTTTCATTACTATTCTCAACTCCATCTTGAATGAGTTGGGAGGAACTTTGACCTTCAAATGGTGAAGGGCTATGCCAAGTTCAATTCTTTCCAAGGATGCAATATTAATTAGTACTTTCAATTTGGAATTGTTTATTTTATTACATTATAGGAATCTAACAATTTAACAGGTGCCAATTTCAATTTGGAAGAAAATTGCCGGTGGGAAATTGATATTGTAGGAATAAGCTAATACTTTTTGTAATTAAGAGGATACAACTAGTGATCATTGGAAAAAAAAACAATCCATTTTCAGGTTGGGGTGAACTCGCCCCCACCTCCAAGTCATTCTAAGGGTGCAAGTAAAAAAAAATAGACCCCTATTTTGTGTCCGTTTAATTTACTTTATACATCTCACTCAACAAATTTGGGGCCTTTGATTGCTAATATGAATTCAAAATTTGCAAATGTTATCATGCGTGGAAAAAAAAATTCAGCATTTTCCCAAGGGGCTGAGCAAGGGGGTTAGTTCACCCCAGCATATTTTAGTAGGAGGTAATTAGCTGCAGTAACTTAGCTCCAAAAATTTCCCGAACACTGCATTAGAGGAATTTTCAGCCCTTCGAAGGGCTGCTCCGGAGTGACAAACCAAGCTATTAAAAAGCTTGGTCTGTCACTCCAGTTGACTGCCACAGTGTGCAGTCAACCAAGCTGACTGCTAGTCGAAACAATTTGTTTTCGCGGATTTTTTTTTTAATTTTAAATAATTTTTTAAGACTAAAATAAATAAATATATATATATATATATATATATATATATATATATATATATATATATATATATATATATATATATATATATATATATATATTTTTTTTTTTTTTTTTTTTTTTTTTTACTCGTAAAACTCGGTTCCCGCGCCATTGCCACTGTAATTTCAGGTGGTCGGGAATAGGGGAAAAACGAATTTTTCAGCAAAAACAAAAACAAATTTCAGGGTACCTCCGGAGGCTTGAAATTTTCTCTAATGGATATCACCAAGTAATCAAGTATCACACGAGAACCGCATGAGCATTGAAGAAATATCTGTCTGCTATTTCATCTCTCCCAAATGATACCGAATGATATCCAAAACAGTGATGATTCATCAGCCCCACCAGACCGGCCAAACGAGGTTCCCGTGATGGAACTATGCAAGACGTAACGGAAGCACGTTATTCTGTGATTCGCAACATTCTCAACGAACTGCAAGCAAGGAATGCCACGGTGGGCATCTTGCTGTACTCATCAAATTTCTCGATGGATATCAGTCAACAACAAGTCCATTTTTATATTGTAGGAGGAGGAAATCAGCTGGAGTAGCTCCAAAAAAATTCCCGAACACTGGATATTACCAAGCATAGCACGAGCATCGCATGAGCATTGAAAGTATCTTTCTCCTACTTCTCCCAAATGATACCCAAAACACTGATGATTCATCAGGCCCAACTGCCCCACCAGACGTACCGGCCAAACGAGGTTCCCGTGCATGATGGAACTATGCAAGACGCACGTAACGGAAGCACGTTGTTCTGTGATTCGCAACATTCTCAACGAACTGCAAGCAAAGAGTCCCACGGTGGGCATCTTGCTGTACTTATCAAAGACAAGGGATTGGGATTTGTGGATTGTGGAAAGCAAGGCGCAGGCAGGACAAGACTACACGCTATCTCAGTCCCCACTTATCTCGAGTTCGAACTTATAAATAGGTGAATGAGATTCCTCGGGGCCAATGACATGCCGAATCTGCACGCCGGCGGTTCGTGCGACTCTCGTGGGAGACGGCTGGGATCACGTCCAGCATTCCAGCTGGAAGCTGCTGAACTGGACAACACGAACTCATCTTCTTAAAGATTGTTTGAGGAATTGGAGAGGAGCGCTGAGCTCTTTGTTTGGGGCGATTTAAGGTAGACGTACCCAATACCAACTGCTGACCTAACATAATATAAGCAGCCAGAGGCTGCTTTTCTTCTCTTCCAAGAGTTTCATTCACAAGAAGTGGTGGCAGACTGGCAGCATGCCTTGGGAGCCAATCAGCCAACTACCAAAGTTAATTTAATTGGAGACCTCTCATGTCAGTTAAGCCCTCATTAATTGTTTGAACATTGTTTTTATCTCTCACAGTCTGACATTTTTCGACATCTGGCCATGTAGCTATTGAATGGTGTGGAATATTCTACACCATTCCGTCCTTGGGAAGGCAGGTATGCAGACTGCTTCTGAATGTTATGAATGCCATTCAAATGTAGGGTTGTCATTAATTTTAGAGTAGAAATCTATGACAGTAGTACATGCCTTAACTTCACAATAAGTGAAGTTAAGGCATGTATTAGTGTTAAAGATTCTCATTCTAGAATCAATGAGGGTCCTACATTTGGATGATATTAGGTCAATGGTCAGTATTAGGTTAAGCTACCTTGTTGCCAAAAGATGATCTCAAAAAACTGAAGGCCTTCGCAGCAAGAGTAGACAAAGGAAATTTGGAGTTTTTTTCAACTACATTTCTCCAAATCCATTTGAGGGCCTGGGATTTTTCAATTTTTTCTTATAGCAGTAAACTATGAAATACAAATAGAAAAAATATGTAGTTTAAAGTAGTACTCTGTATAAATTGGTGTCTTGGTCTTCGAGATGATTGTCACATGAGTAATATGGCTTGAGGGCAAAAAATTAACCATGGTGAGGGTTGCAGTGCTTCACCAAAAAATAGATAAGGGATTTATATTTAAAACAACAAACAAACAACGATTGGGATCCTTTTGGTTTGGAATCCTCTTTTCCAAACGAATAATTCTGAGCACTATTTGAGAAAATTAGCATATCACAATGTTAGCAAAAGAAAATAGAAGTGAATGCCATTGGTTTGAGAATTTTGAAAGCATGTATAAATACAAGAAAACCTCTCTCAGTGCATAATGCCAAGACTATGCACTAAAGAGGTTTATGCAGTTGGAGAGGTTCTGTATTGAACTCTGGCTAACATGGCCTCTCACTATGGGACCTCCGACTATTGTTCACAAATAAATGCTTCAAAGTACAACCTCTCTTATTGCATATTATGTTGTAAGAGAGGTTCTACTGTACACTACTAGTTTTTCAGGGTTGAGGTCTTAGAAACAACTATTAGTGAACATTAGACTACCTTTAATTGGACATTCTTGAATTACAAAATATTTCAACTCTCATTGGTTGCTTCAAATAACTCTTCAACTTCCATTGGTGTCTTTTCAAAATTAGTATCATATTTAAGTGAGTGAATGGTACTAAAGAAATGTATTCTAGGTGGTGACAATTGGTTGGTGTTGCAAAAAGGTGAGGATATTATGAGTTATTGTGCTTACAGCTCAAGAAAATTGGAACTGAAGATTGAATAAGGGCTCGGAAAGTCAAAATGCGGTGGGTACCCAATTCTTCCTGTACAATTCTCTCTTTGGAAAAAATTCACACAACACACATGAGTAACAATGATCCTCCAAGCATCGTGAATAGTAGGGTCTATTGGGATAGTTTTACGGAAGCAAGTAAAAACTATCCACCCCAAACAAACTATCATCCAAGATTGGAATTCAATGACATAATATTGTTTACCAGTGAGGTAGGATCCCTTTTGCATCCTTGAAAAGAGAAACTTTATAGTGAACAAAATTGTCTTATATGGCTTTTCAACCAACCCCAATCTTTGAATTAATTGAAAAGTCCTTCCCAAACAACATTTAACAAAGTAGAATACCTTCCCAGCATCAGGAGGACCATTGCCTAGTTATGTATTGTTATGAATCCCATAGTACATTAGTTAACCATGATAGGACGAGCCTATGACCATTGATTGCAAACCTCACTATCCATCACTCCATTTGCTACTATTTTGCAACTAGATATGAATT
The DNA here is from genome assembly GCA_951799445.1 of Pseudisothecium myosuroides. Lineage (NCBI taxonomy): Eukaryota > Viridiplantae > Streptophyta > Bryopsida > Hypnales > Lembophyllaceae > Pseudisothecium > Pseudisothecium myosuroides. The sequence continues at coordinate 16,062,345 of OX637289.1, forward strand.
ACTAAATTTATATTCATTTTCCAACAATGAGGTCATATTGTATGTCCACTACTAGTTAGAAAAGCTTTAGTTTTCTTGAATTTTTTTAAAATTATTGTAAACTTTTTAAGAAAAAAATGGACAAATTTCATATCAAATACAAATATACTCGAAAAATCTGAAATTTCCACCAAAGATGTTTATTATAGTTTATAATATCATTGTATAAACCAAAGTTACCATGTCACTCTAGAATTAGAAAATCAACAAACCATGGTTATAAATTCAAAGTTCATATTGCTATAAAATATTGAAATTTATGATTTTTTCACAATTTTTAATTGGAATAGAAACAGCACTTGATAAGCTTCATTCCATTAGTTGGACTCAAATTCAAAAAATATCCTTTTTATGGCTAAAATTCACATCAAGAATGCGTGGTAAAATTTGGCTAAAATACACTAAATAGTGATATGTGGATTAAGCATCTTCTTCTTTAGAAAAATCAATAATACTATTATGAGGGAGCTTGCAATACTATAATAGAAATGTACTCAAGTGAACTCAAAAAATAAAACAAAATAAAAAAATGTTTTTTACCATCTTGTAGGCTTACGTGAAGTCCTCCAAACGAACAATTATAGTATTTGCTCTAAAAGCGACCATTTAAAGGCTGTACTTTTAGTTCATTTTTCAAACAAAGTAAAATGGATGCAAAATGTATCACAAGTGAATTCATACTTTTTGAATCATTTTTGAATTACTTATAATTTTTAAAGATTTACATCATAGGCACTTATTCTTGACAATAGGTTTGGCAAATTGCATACATATGCAATTTGTAAAAAGAGATAGGAAAACCAAGAACAAGCACAAGGATTTGCAATAAATAACAAGCAAGGGTTCTAAATGCGACCATGCTTGTATTAAATCAATTTCGCAAATTCTGCATTTCCATAACAAGGTAGTTGGCATGCTTATTTCCAATTCAAATATACAAATGTCCACTTGTCAACATATTTCAAAATGGGCCCAACCACATGTGTTTTTTTCCATCCATAGTTTAATCCTAAACAACTATTTGGCAGACTTCAATGCGCTCTCACTTTATCCTTGGTTCTTGGTTCATTCAATGGCTATCCTATATTAGTTTCAAGATTATCTCATGTTCATTTTTGAGCTAATTATACGGTCGCTTTTGCAGGAAATGGTTGCTTTTAGAGTAAACTACTTTAGTATTCGCAACAATATCACTTGGTTAATTGATTTGAGCACAAGAATGCCATTAGGTTGACTAATACATTAGATGTTTTTTGAGGTCTTCAAAAGACTACAAGTTCCCGGAGAGTTCCTAGACTGTAGGGAACATGGAAACTTTGCTACATTAGCAATCTGACATAGTTGAGAGACTACCATGTCAAATAATAATATTTATTAATTAAAAATATATATATTATTTTTATATTTTTATATTTTTTATTTTGACAAAAGTGCATTGTTTCACAACAAGGTGAATAGCCTTGAAACAATCTTTCAGAGGCCTCAAAAAACATCTAATGTCAAAGAGATATACGAAGTATCCCATAAGGGTTGTCATTTGTTATGGGACTTCAATTATAACTATAGGTAGTGGGTAGTTGATGCTTCTTTTTACAGGTAGGATTTGAACAAATGCCTAATATTTATTAATTGCAATACAACCAATTACTTATGGAATGTTTAGATGAATTTTCAAAAGTTGGATGAGTTGTGCCATTGTAGACTCCAACAAATATATGATAAAGCATGGTTGTTTTCTTCTAAATGTATACTTTTTGAATTTTTGATCTATGCTTAGAAGAATTCTTGAATCCTTTATTAAATTTTTGCATATTTTTGCTACAATAAAGGATTCAAGAGTTCTTCTAAGTATAAATCAAAAATCCTTTCTTGAATTTTGCATATTTTTGCTTAATATATCTTTATAAATATATATATTGCTTACACCAAATTCATCATACAAAATGATGATTTTTTTAAATCCAAGCATTGGTTTGAATGAATTAGAAGTTATGAGGTCTCAAAAGCTCTGGAAACTCTTTGTTCATTGTCCAAAATTTGGATGTTTGAGCACTGAGTTAAATTTAAACTTCTTCACATACATACAAACCAAATATGTCATCAAATAGTTAATGCACCAATTACAAATAAAGTGAAGAATATCTATTACAAAATTAATCCATCACTTCTTCTATCTATTACAAAATTGAACTTAAATGTGAAGGACCTTTACTTCACAAACTTTAGGTAAAATTTACACCTTAGAAGGTATTATGAGGAGTCAATAACGCCTCTCATTTATTTTTGACTATGCACAAGTGGCCATGCTATAACAATGACAATGACAATGAGCAAAAGTGGCAAGCACTTCCATACACATAACATCTTTCAAGAATAGACAATTCATCCAATGCTTAAGAACAAAAAGATTCTCAGAGACGGAACCACAGCTACTATTGGAATTGGAGTCCCTAGCTATCTCACATTGCAATATAAGCTTTTATTTAATTTATTTAAAACAAACAAAAAACATAAGCTTTTCTATAATTGTAAACATGAATGACAATTAGTACAAACATTCTCATTCATCCAAAACCTTCTTTTACTAGTGTGTTCTGAATACTTCTTTCCATGAGGAATGGATGGACAAAAGAAGCACTGGAAGACAATGCAAGAAGAAGATGAGACCGAGAAAACTTTCACCCTCCATCAATGAGCACAAAGGATGGATTTCTTATATTTTCACCTTCAATGGAAACTCTCATCTCTTTGTCCATTGCTTTATCAATTTCAGGAAGAGCAAGAATGGAATTCCATTCAAATCAAATACATGGAAATGAGAAGTGAGTGAAACTTCCTCCCACCGGACTTAGCATGGTTCAAGACTGCCTTTTGTTTGATAATACGCGATATTGCTAGTATGAAAGAAATTTCACTATGTATTTACCATTTAAAGTTTAATCATGTAACATTGTTGCAAAAACAATGACAAGGAATCCTTCTATGGAAAACAAAAATGCACATATTCATCCTTGGAATTTTGTGGAAAAAGGAAGGTCTTGCATAATAGGGGACCTCCAATGGGTGCTCTTGGGTTTTTTCAACCCTAAAATATTGTTGAGGACATAAAATGTCCATTGAATAACTTCACCTAAGGTTGTAAGATGGCAAAAAAGGTCTTTTCACCTAATTTTGCTTTTGGAAGTTGTCTGAGTATATTTTCAATGAATAATATTGTAAATTCTCTCATTGTGGTAGAATTGACTATTTGAAAGAAGAAGATGCTTAATGCATGGATCACCTTTGTAGTGTATTTTGGTCGTTTCTTGCTAAGTACTCTTGTTGTGAATTTCAGCCATCAAAATGATATCAAAATGATATCATTGAAATGAAGTTTATTAAGTGTAGTTTCTACTCCAATTGGAAGTTTCAAAAATTCACAAGTTTCAATATTTTATAGCAATATGAACTTTAGATCTATAACCATGGTTTGTTGATTTTCTAATTTTCAAATGATACAATAATTTTTGTTTATCCCATGATGATATACACTAAAACATACGTCTTTGATGAAAATTTCAAATTTTTTGAGTATTTGATATGAATTTTATTCCTTTTAAAAAAAAAATCACAATAATTTCAAATTTTTCCCAAATTTTTCTGGAACTTTTATGACTTGCAACAAACGTATGACTTCATCTCTGGAAAAAAATATAATTTTTTTCATTCACATGCATCTAGTTGCAACATGATAACAAACAAAGTGATGGATAATGATGGATAGTGAGGTGTTCCTTAAATGACCCATCCTTCCACAATTAATAAGCATATATTTCACACAGATACCAAAAATGATGGTTTGCACTGTGACCAAACCAGCATTTTGTCCAGGTTAACAATTAACAATTAAGGTAGAAGCACCAGTAACCGATCATTTAAGCAATTTTGAAGCAAATCCTATGCAGTATGAGGTTGTGGAAACTTTTCCATGTAGGAAGATAAGAGATATGGGGATAGCAAAATTTTCAGAATTTTATTCCCAAACTGAAATTACTGTGAATTTTGGGAGCAAAAAATTCTTCACCAATAGCCAATGTCTAGCCCCTAAATGATAGACCCATGACCACGGATTTTAAGCCTCATTGCTCATTATTTAGTTTGTTGCCATTTTGCAACTAGATATGTATGAAAAATTTTATATTTATTTTTCAAAGATGAAATTACATGTCTTCTTTAATTAAAAAAAATTTAGATTTTTTTGAGAATTTTTGAAGAGAAAGTGAAGAAAAATCAGATCAAGTAGAAAATTATCTCAAAAAATCTGAAAATTTCACCATGTGTGCATATTAAAATGACAAACATTATGTTGTAAAGTGAATTTCCATGTCATTATAATATTAGAAAATAATAGACATTGGAAATACATCCAAAGTTCAAATTGCAATAAATTATTCAATATTAGAATTTTTTTCAAAATTCAAATTGGAGTAGACACTAGAGTAGATACCCTTCATTTTGCTAGTTGGGCTCAACATTAAAAAATATCATTTTTATGGAGAAATTTTATGTTTAGAGCAAGGAGCAACAACTTCCCAAAGTACACTAAAATAGCATATTTTGTGATCCGTTTTTTTTTACAACTTCTCATTTGTGAGAAGAAAAATACTAGCAAGACTACAAACTCAATTGGATACTCATCATGACCCACCATGAAAGGTCAACATGAAAAAAAGGATGAAAAAGTGCTTTGAATAGCTTTGTAGCTCTTTGGATTGTCATCCAAAGGCCACTGAGTGGCGCCGACGGCATTTCAGGGCTAGAGTCTTTCAATTCCGATTATAGCCAAACTACTTTCTTGCTCACTACTTTGGGGGCATGTGTTATGTTGAAAAAGGCAAAAAAACACACATTCCAAGCTTGAGTTCTAGCCTTGGTTGGAAATAATACACCCTACAAATTGGATACTAGGCATAGTTGGTTATTGGTGCTTCTACCTTATGCAAGCTTTGTCCATCTGTACCTACTAATGAAACTTAACCCCTTTAAGATGTTTTGAAATGGCATATATGAGCAAATTTTAGCGTATTTTGAGGGAAATGATGTACAAGCAGTGTTTAGTAACCCTAGATTATGTTTTTTTGAGGTGGGATTTTTACACAACAATTGCTTGCAAGTGTGCTTCACAATTCTGAAATCAAAAGTGGTTTTGAGAAAAACAAGCTCTGGCAAGAAATTCGTGACTACAAGTGGGTGTTGGAGTGCTCTATATACAAAGAATGTACTATACTAAGCCGGAGAAGAGAGAAAAAGTGAACATTAGATTGTCCATTGAACTACCTCACATGCTTGGTCTGACGCATTTGTACCGGTTGCAGGTCAAGTATGGACCAAAAGAACCAGTGGAACAAGCAAAATGTGGCTCTAACAACTACAACAACAGCCCACGCAACAAGATTCTTTACCTATGAGAATTTAGAAATCTTCATGAAAAATTGATGCTAATTTATTTAGAAATTGAGAATTTATGAGGGCAATAGTTTATCAACACAATAATCCGACACCTAACATTTTATAAAATAGAAACTAAAAATTTTAGGATTAAAAAAAAATATATTCTTGCGATAATAACAAGTAAAACATAAATATATATGATTTCAAAAACATCTTTTAAAATGAACTTTTGAATCATCAATAAAACTTGAAGGAAATGTTGAATATTACTATTGAACTTTGAAAAGTCTCAAACAATTCTAGTTTTAAAAAATAATACAAATTACCTAAAGTAAACCACATAATGAAAATTATATCAATATCACTTGTATAATGAAAAAAGAATCCAAAACCTCGCTTCACACAAAAATATAAAATGAATCCAAACATTGTCTTATTTCTTAAAAATGACAAATTCAAAACCTAGGTTGTACCCAAAAAATTAAACCCTCAACCTAGGTTATTACAAAAATATGAAATGAATCAAAGACACTACCTTCTCAAAAAAAAATTAAATCCTATTTGTTAATTTACATGTAATCTTGTAATTTAAATTTTTCCTTGATGGCATGGTTGCTCCCTTTCCAGGAAAACAACGATACCCTTCAAAAAAATGAAAACCACAATATTCTAGGAGATCCTATTTGCTAATTCACATATAATCTTGTAGTTTGAGTTTTCTTTCGATGGCATGGTTGCTCCCTTTCCGGGGGAAACAACGTACACTTCAAGAAAAAACACAACATCTGAAGAAAATCCAATGGAAAGATGTGGAGTAGAGAAGTTGTTTTTATAATGAAATCCATTGTCCTGCCTATGAATCCTCAAAAGGTATGGGACAATTTGAAGATGAGAGCTTGACTGCTCATTGTCAAGACAAAGGAATTGTGTTCACAGTAGAAATTCAGACCTGATTTTGGCATAGTAAAATAAATTAAAAAAAAAAATTAATCTAATAAAAGTTGATAAATCAATCTAACTTTCATCTTCAAAAATCCGTTTGTGATTTTGAGCCTCTAATAAAAAGTTATAGACAAAATTCAAAGAGGGTGTTTGAAAATGTCAAAGAAAATGTCCCTTCCAACCCCTCTTAATTTTGTCCATAACTTTTTTTTGGTAGATTTAAATCTCAAACGGATTTTTGGATATAAAACTTAGCATGATTTTACAACTTCTTGTAGTTCAAAATAATTTGAAAAAAGTTTTTCTACTATGCCAAAATTAGGTCTAAAGTCTTACATTGAACACAATTCCTACCTTAAATTAATTGTGTTCTTTTACTTTTATGTCTAATAGTTCGACTTTTACTTTTACAGTAAATATATGGAGAGAGAATACCTTTATATTGATCTAAGAATAGTCTTACAAATATATATTTACTTTAAATTAGGTGCTTACATTATTGTGGCAGTTCCTTTTTATGTGCCCTAGACTTTCTTTGCCAATCTGTAAGAATACTTGTAGAATTACCAATCTTTTAAAAGATCAAATTGGTCATCAATATGAAAAAGAAGAATAGCTTTGTGAAGCTTTTGACATCACAAATGTCTGATTTAAGTATAGCACCTAGTCAAGCAATAATGAAGAAGCATAGAAAGAAGAGGGAAATGCCTTCTAGAAATCCAACTGCTATCGAGCCCAACAAATATGCACAGCAAGAAAAAGTTTGTACTTATTGCCAATCCATCAACAATTGTAAATATAAGTATATTAACAATTGTATGTCTAACCAACCTCAATACAAATGCTTGAATGAAGCTTGTAAAAAACTCTTTCCTCTGGTTCTTCACAATCGGCCAATAGGAAGAACATACAACAAGAAGAGAGGTGAAGATCCAAGAGAATTACAAGGTCTAACTAAAACTTGTCCCAAATGCGGTGACATCGACAATGCTTTTTTTACGTATTACAACAATGACAAACAAAAACAAGGCCTCCAACCTTGCTTTAAGTGCTTGAATGGCAATTGCAAGAAACATTTCTAGATGCGGAAAGTGATTGGTGATGACGGAAGAATAAAATTGGTACATACGAGCCGAGTCGGACCTCAAACTTCCAACAAACAACAACTGCAAGAATGCAACGAGTTAAATACGGTGCTCCACTTCCAACATACGTCTATCCTGTGTCTGATGGTAACACTGCACTGAATGCCAACAATAACAATTGCAAGAATTATACAACGAGTTTGGTGGTATACTTCCAACATATAGCTATCTTGTGTATGATGCTAACGTTGCACCAAATGCCAATGAGCAACAAGCGCAAGAATGCAACCAATTTGGTGGTACAGTTCTAGCATATGGCTATCCTATCTCTGATGCTAACACTGCACCATATGCTAGCGCACAACAACTGCAAGAATACAACAATTTTGGTGGTACTACTCTTCCAGACTATGACTATGGCATGTATGATGTTAACATTGCACCAGATGCCAACACCTCAACCAAAGATGATCTATATCATGAAATGAATGTGCAAGTAAGTGAAGTGGGTAGAGATGACGGACTAAATAACCAAGAAACACTTGCTGAAACAGCTCAAGATTACCATACAAACAGCAATCCAACGAGCATGTCAACATTGTGGGGCTTCCATCCAAATGGTGGCAACTTTCGAAATGGTGACATCTTCTGAAATGGTGATTTTGAGCATCAAATTGTTCAAAAAATACGGGGTGAAACAATTCAAGATTATAATACAGAAGACAATCCAAGCATGCCATTGAATGACATGGTTCCAAATGGTGACGACATCTATCAAAATGGTGATTCTGAGCCTGAGATCAATCAAAAATTACATGTTGAAACAATTTAAGATTACAAGCCAAAGGAGGACAATCTGAGCATGCCATTGAATGACACCATTGTAAATGGTGCCAACTTTCGAAATGATGACATTTCTGAGCAGGAGAGCGCAGAGCTTGATGCAGAGCTTAATTGGGCCATGCTAGAGGATATTTGGAATGTTTCAACTTTATTAGTAGATGGTGACTAATATGACTAAGTTAACATTAATATGACTAAGTTAATCCTAAAAGGATGCAACTCCTACGGCCAAGGTAGTCAACAAAATACTTTGATTATTGGACCAATAGGTGCATTTTTTTTCCTACAATTGATAGTGAAGTCATCCATTAGACCTTTAAGTCATTAGCATCCTTGCAATTTTAACAGTGTTATTCCTAACAAACTAGTCTTCATTCACTTTAAGGTTGGAATTCTTCTTCTTCTCGAAGTAAGGTAGGGTTGTCAAGGTTTGTAGATTCAATTTTAAAATTCAATATGATAATAATTATCTTGTACTAAGTGAATAGATTTCAATATGAGAAAATCTTATATTTGTAAATAGACTTAGAAGAATATTTTGATGATGACTTTCAAATGAAAGTTGAATAAAAGTTGAATACTTGTAATTTTCACAAGATATATATTTTTTTAATTCAAAATGTTAAGTTCTAATAATGGTGATTTTTCAAGATTTTTATTTTACTTACTATTTATTCAAGTAATTTTTGAATGGCAATTCTTTAAACTAAAAAGGACACATTTTGAGGCCAAACATACTCTCATCCCTTGAACTATAGAATATTTGCAAATAAAGATTCTAGAAGTTTATACGGACAAGTTCAAAAGAACGAACACAAGAATCTACAAACATGTTAACTTTCCCTTCATCCATTGTTCAAAATTTAAACGTTTGGTCCTTTAGGAATTGACAATGCATGTCAAGCAAAATATCAATAAGCATTGGCACAAAACTGATATCCGTATGGTTGGATTTGTCATTGCTCTAGCTAATATTTGTCAATGAAATTTGAAATCAAAAATTTAAAATTCTTTCTAAATTCCTCCTTGTCAGCCCCTTTTTTTTTTTCCAAAATGCCCTTTCCCTCGGGCATTGCCCTATATGTAAACCACTGGTAGAAAATGTCGCGTTCATTTTTTGGACGGGTTCTAGTCCGCAACGAGGCCGTAATGCCCGATTATGCGGGTTTGCCCGCTTAATCAGTCATTACGGATTTTTCATCCAAAATGTTATGTTATTATTTTTATCATCCAAGGAAATTCTTTACCATTTCTACTAACTATTTGAATTACTTGGTTATGAGTAAATTCAATCCAAACTGATTTGTATACAATGAGTCTAAAATGACAATATTCATGAAGAGTTCAAAAGTGTTTGTAAAGCATAAAAAAAGAAGGCACTATTTTCAAAGTTAGTAATATATATCTCTTGCTAAAATTCTACATCAAAGTAAACTAAGAGAAAAATAAAAAAACAAGTAACAGCTCAAGGCTGACTTTACATGTATATCTAAGTACTTGCGTATTTCATACTTGCATCTTTCAATCCCTAATCTAGAAGGTTCATTGTTGGATCACGCATTACATCACCAAGAAGATTTTCCACATGTGTTGAATTTGAAATATTGAATATATTGACATTAGACAAGTTTCGATACTGCGGAGCCCCAAAACCACCTTTACTCCCTTCCAAACTTCTTTTTTCGTTCTCCATTTGTAAATAGATTTTCATAAACTTCTGCACTTCAGCATTTGAAAATCCCTTGTTAAAATTGCTAAGCTGCGCAGCATCACTCTAAGAAGTCTTGGTCAACTGAATTGCGGACTCTTTATTTGAACCTCCAGCGTTGGAGTCTCAACAGTAACAAACTGTCAAAAGGCTTGAAAATGAATGTTAAAATGAAAAGTTATGAATTGTGAACAATGAGGCAGTTTCAAATCTCACATATCATACGATCACTTCAATCCCCTTGATTTGAGCGGATTAGATTGAAACAAGCTATTGACACATTAACCCCTAAAGCACCGAACATGCTTTTTTGAGAACATAGCTTTTTTGGGCAACTCACTACGAGCGGAGTTTTTATTTTTTTTCTTTCAAATTTTCACAAAACATTTTCCCGAGGAGTAGCTTTAAGGCCCAACAATTTTCATAACTTTTGACTACACGATAAAAAAGTTATTGTATGATATGTCATTTTCATTGCTCGGTGGGCAGCCCGGGCAACAAAAAAAAATTCTTTAAAAATCACTTTTAAAAAAAATAAAAATTTGAAATTGGTTCTTTAGATTTATATGTAAGCGGGAAGCTTTGAATCATTCCATTCCGATCATTGAGTCAAAAGTGATGAGGGTTCTTAGTTTGAGGGTAGTTATGGAATCTCAACTCTAAAATAAACTTTGAAGTCCTTTATTTAACTCAATTTTCAATATTTTTGAAAAAAAATAAAAACATTGGGTGTAGATTGTTTATTACAACATTACAACCGTTGGGATTGGCATTTTTCAATTCGATAAATAAATTCTTAACAATTTAGTGTTTTGAATCATTCTTTACCTCTTCCTACTTACTATTTTTTTCCTATATGTTGTACAATTCCAAATGATTTGAAAATTTTCAAGCAGGTAGCCAACTTGCCTTGAAGAATAAATCCAAAGGGTAATCACGATTTTGGACATTTTTTCATATAAATGTGACCTTGTGAAGGGCAGCTGCCCGTTTTTTCGCAGGGACAAAAAAAGGATTTTTGTCAATTCAAACGCTATTATCTTGCAATCCACATGGTGGAAAATTCTGAAATTTTTTCCACATCTTCTTAAACAAGTTTACTACAAGATCCTACGGTTACATGTGTCCAAAAATGTTTTTTTTCTAAAATTTGGCACTAGTTTTTGAAATGGCAGTTTTGGAGCGTTTTTGGTGAAAACATAGTCAAAAACCTTTAGGGGTTAATATACAAAATCAAATATCTAAACACTCACAATCATGGTAAACTAAATGTAAACAATTGAACCTTGTGCATAACTGAATATCAACTTGTCATGGGCTTCACAGCAGGTCTTAGGCTTAAGGTTGCTATGATTTCAAACTATAGCAAATTAGCAAATGATAATAAAACTGAAATGATATAAGGTAATGAAACTATACCTTTAGTTTCTTGTTTTTTTCTTGCTCTAGAGCTTCAGCATATAGAATGGGTTGTCCATTGGCACTTCTCTCTCCAGAAATTATCCGTTGTATAGATTGGTCTTCAACAATTTTTTCCTTCTTCACATATTTGTAATAGCTTTTCGGGTCACGATGACCTGTCTTTTCGCATGCTACATTCACAAAAACTAGTGCATGCTCCATCCGTGTCATTCCAATGTGTCTCCCAATCTTGTTAGTAACGTTTTTATCAATGTAAACTGATTGAGCCATTAGCTTTGTAACACCTTCCAAGGTGTTTCTTCCTACAGCGGTCTTTAAATACCAAATATTGTCTGATTTCTTGACCTTAAGTTTTGATCTAAGGAAAAGTGGTGCTAGCACACCACCAAAGGCTTGTAGGTCAGAGTCTGTGAATTGTGGCCGATGTTGCATCATTATGCAGTAAGTTAAAATGACATTCTCATCATAACAATCAACTGGCTTATGTTGATAATCAACACTACAGTGATTAATGTCGATACACCAGTTCTTCGATTCTCCAGGAGAAAATCTGATTAGAAATTATGGAAAGGTTTAGCAGTTAAACTTTCTATATACACTACTACACATTATTATAAATGAATCGGCACTTGTCTCTACTCATACTAGGAAATTGTTAGGTAACTATAAATTTATCTATAAATCGCTGAATGCTTGATAATTATCTAGACTTAGACACAAAAGGCTCGAGACAAAACGTACAAAGTTATTTGCAATCTGGACAAAAAAATTCAACCACATGTATAAAAACAATGCCAAGAGCCAAAATAAAAGTACAACAAATACAAGAAATGAAGTAAATAAACTCAATAATTAAGCAATGCAAGAAATTCATAAAAAATTCTAAAATATAAGATAGAATCTTACCTGAGAAGTCTTGGTTATCAATATCAGTGAGCAACGTGAACATGGACTCATCGGTATCTCGCATCTCCTTGCCATCTCTTATTAAAAAAACTCTGGTGTAATAATGTACAAATCGAATGTTGACACCAGTTAGAGAATCCAATTTTGTAGCTTCACTAGCGAGCATTCGTTCTTCTTCATCAACCGTCAAGTTGTCACTCTTTTTTACAATTTTGCCAAGGCCTGCTCGCAAGCTCCTCCTCGCAGCAGAAGAAGCAACGTCAACAACAATTGTGTATCTCAGATCAATGTTTATATTAAATGGAATTGGTGGCACACAGTTTAACTCGATGACTTGTTGCTTTTGCCTGGCTTGAATGCATCTCCTGATAGCGCAAATCAATCCTTAAAGTCTGCACATAAACATTTATAAAATACAGTTGTTAGTAAAGAGGAAAGAATATTTATTTAAAGTTATTGAGGACCTAGGTTCATACAACCTCAATGAGCCTAGATACTCAGATTTCCTATTTAAAGTTAACTGAGGAACTAGGCTCATGCAACTTCAATTGTCAAGCCGCACCAAACCACAGAAAACATTAAAAACAAGGAAAGCCGAACAAACCACAGAAAACATTAAAAACAAGGAAAGCCGAAGTATCCTGCTTCTACAAATTTAAAAAACCTTAAATGCCCTAAGTGCTACTTAGAATCGCACTGCACATATAAGTTGAAATTTTACACTAGTCAGTGCATATTTATCTATCAAGTGCACAAAGATTGGAGAAATCCAAACCAAATGCAAGAACACAAATTTGAAAGCCAACAAGTTCCAGTGCTGCAATTCTCATGAATACAATAAGAAGTAAACAAGAAGCTCATAACTATATCTAGATGAAGAACTCACTTACGAGCTCGGGGGATACAATGTTCCATCTTTGTTTACACATTTGAGGAAGAAATCCTTCAACATTGCAGCAAGCGGCTTGACATCAGGCAACTCCGACAAATCTGCAAGACTCTTAGAAATGCAGTACCCGTGAAATGAGCACCACTCGTTAAACAATTTTCTTGCCCAATTTTTAGTCCCTTTACTCTTCCTTCTACCACCGGCTTGGATTAGTGCTAACTCTTTGGCATTATGAGGCAATTTTTTTGAAATCCCTTACTAAGCATGGAGGGAACATGTGGATTTCCGTCCTCTCTTCACTATCGTACTCTTCATCACTCTCAATTACCAAATCTTTGCACGTAGGGATAAAAATTGGTATCAAGTTGATCGACTCAAGAACTCAACTGACGCTTGTTGCATCTGACGCTACGAAAATACTTTCATGGTTACCACCAATAGAATCAATTGTATCTATACTCACGGGAGTCAGTGGAACTTGAACTGGAATCTGATCTATAGACATAGGAGCCTAGACTGGAACCCGATCTTGAACACTTTGGCTACGACAATACGGAAGGTTCACAAAGTCGTCATCGCCTACTTCGCATGCAGAATTATCGGGAACAATGGAAGAAACTCGCACATGACTAGCAGGAATAGACGGAAAACAAGGTGGCATTTGCACAAGAGGCAAATTTGCAGATAGTACGAGATTGCCTAAAGGAGCAACAGTGGAGGAAGAAGGAATAATACTGGAGAATACAGGATTAGACTCAAAATGGCAATACACTGATAAGTAAGGATTGTTTTCCTGCCTCAAGGAACCAATCCCTCCCGTAAGCAAACACTTGCGCTTAGGCATATTATCATGTTTGTTGTGCATGTTAAGAAGTCATAGAATCAAAATTGCCAGTGGTTTGTTTTAATTATCGGTTGTACTTTAATAACCTGCGATTTTTGGAAGCAGGAATCTTGTGCTAGCAAAGAAGTACTCCGGATTATTTTGTTTGTGACAAACTAGTGAATGATGAAAAGGTATGCAGTCATTGTGGACATATCACGGCTAACTGTTTTAAGTGCCCAAGTTCAAATCCAAAAGTCCACTTCGGAAGCTAATAGTCAATCATAGTAGCTTCAAGAATTATTTTTATTGTTGATAAATGTAATTTGGTCTTTCTTTTGGTACATTTTTTTACCTTTTTAAATTATTTGTTTTAACTCCTTTAGATTTAAAAGTTGCCACTTTGTCCTTCTTGGCACTGAGGGTTAAGTGAAGATTTGAATTTCGGAGTTTCAAAGATTTGGAGTAGGAGTATTAAATGTCTCGTGCTTGAGTATCTTTGAAAAATTATGTGCTCACTGTGATTGCCACCCATCAATTTGATAATCTAAGTGTTGGTGTGGTATATATTTGGATAGGTTATTCTGAAGTCAACTATATCACAATGCGAAAAAATCCTTGATCTTCCTCAAGCACGTTGTTCCTTGTTGAAGGCAAATCTTCTCTTTGGCCATTCAATGACTTAATGTAAATGAAAAATTGATTCTTATGGCACTGCTTAAGTGGGTGGTTTTCAAGCTACATTTTTGGGGTCTTTTTTTTCGTAGCTAAGACTTCTTGTGTCTACCCCAAGGGAAGACATAAAGCACTGGTTTAAACATGTAATAAGTTCTGTTGCTCCATGAAAATGGTGCGTGTTGTTGCATTTAGGGACCCATCATTCCAAAGGATGAATGTTTTAGGAATAGTATAGTTTTAAGATTTTCAAATATTGCGTTTGAATTTTTCAATTAGTGACATTTATATAGAGGATCATACTAAAGATCATGTAAATAGAGATAAATACATAACTATTTTAGGCAGATACACTTGCAATTTGTTGCTTGTTTTTCCTTCAGGTTTATTGCTATATCAATTATATAGAATCGTCATCTTGGGGTGAATCAAGTGATAATAAAGACAAGATGCTGGCATCAGATACACAAGCATCTCAACCATTGTGCTCATCATGTACAATTCTTAACCTCTCTCACAACAAATTTCTTCTTTTGTAAACTCAGAGACAGTACACAACCATAGACATTTAGCCAAGTCACGCTTTCTTCCACCTGACTTGCTAGTTGAAGTCTAACCAAGTGTTCTTTGGAAAGAGATGAGTTCATGTTGGTAACATGCATAGTATTTTGTTTTCATTTTGGTTTAGTATTTTGTTTTTCTGTTATCTTTTGGTTTCATTTTCATTTCATTTTCATATTTTTGTTAATTTTTGTTTTCATTCTATCACCATTTTATTGTTTGCCTAATTTGATTACTTTACTTAAAAAATATCTTGCTTACAGTCATTTTAGTTTAGAACTCTATTTTTCCCTTAGAATTTTCCCTTTAATTTCTCCTAATTGCACTTTTTATTTTTTTCACCCTAAACTCCCAACATTTTCATTGTTAAGTAACTTAAAACTCCCTAATTGGTAATCAGGGTTTAACCCGGAATACTAATACTTTTGAATTTGTAAATTCACTCACATTGATTGTAATTCTCATTTTCTAAAAGGTGAAGCAAAATGGTGGTTCATGACATCCTCAAAAATATTGTTCGGTTTCAATTGAGTGAATCAAGCATGTGAATTAGAAGCGGGTATGTAACGGGATGAAATTTTTTTTTTTCAGATTCCCATTACCTTATAAAAAAATCTGACATCAAGCTCAAATATATTGATTGAAGAATCCAAGACAAACTTGCCTGCCAACACCCCCACCTACTACAACATAGTGAAGCACGTAGGATAATTGTTCCCAACTACTCTTGTTGGTAGCCAAAGATGTATGCACTGTATGCACACAAAGTTTTGTACAAGAAAGACCTTGTATTCACTGTGAATACGTAGAACATGATCTTTACATAGGCATAATTTCTACCCTTTAATTTTAATTTTAATTTTTTAATCTCATAATTTGCTCCACAACTTTGCCAAGATGTTTCTAATTTCATGTTTTGCCCAATATGTAAAGGAACCATCACAAAAATGTGAAATACTGCGGGAAACCGAGGCCCAAGCAGGGTCTCCACATCCTAAAGGGGTTAATGGTTTCATGAAATATGACTTCGTCATTCAATATACTTCAATCTTTACATCCATACCTTAAGACAGGTTGTTTGTTTTGTTTTGTTTGTTTTGTTTTGTTTGTTTGTTTGTCACGTCGAGATCTCCCGGACCGTGCGTCCCCCGGAGGCGTGCTTGGTACCGTCAGAAAGCCCTTGGGAAGGAGGGGTGCACAGGCTTGGTTTTGTGGCGTTTGGACCTACGGTGCAAAAGTTACGAATTTTTGAGTTATTTTTGGATATTAAATTATGCTAAATTATGTATCTTTTGAACCGTGAGTCAAATTATCACATTCTTGGTACCGTTGGAAAGCCCTCGGCCAAGAGGGGTGCCCGGGCTTTGTTTTGTGGTGTTCGGACCCATGATCGGAAAGTTATGGATTTTTTAGTTATTTTTGGTTTAAAAAATGACTTTTACTTTTGTTTTAGTTGTGGCAACAGCACATGGCTACACTAGTGTGCATGAAAACAAAAAAAAACATGAGTGGAATTTTGATCTGTGACATAGTCTTTATTTGAACAAAGGGTTTATGCTGCTAATAGCAGCATGAGATCAGCCATATTGTTTGTTCTATCATAGACTAGCATTGATGCATCCATGGAGTAGTGGTCATCAAGTATTGATTTTATTTATTTATTGGTGCAAGTGTAAGAGAAATTCTATGTGGGTGCCAGGTATATATATGGATCCTGCCATCAATCAACTGTTTCACAATATACTATTCATAAAAACATGCTGCTTCCTACAGTATATAAAATGTGCTGCAACAAGGGTTCAAAACTATTGGTGACAAATGCATTGCGTGCAGCACAGTTCTCAAATCAAGGTAAGATTCCTGTAGGTTTGTAGATTTTTACCATATCTGAAGTTTTTTGATCGACTAATTCCAGATAGACCGCATCTCTCAACTGTATTGGCTCCAGACCCCAAGGAGGATACATTGCATCAACACAAATCTATAGTGAATTTTAGAAAATTGCATAGGTTCTCATGTATAGTATTTGTTTATATAAACACTAGTCTTTAAGGTAGTATGCTCTAAAAGCGACCATTTCTTTTTTTTTAGAAAGAAAAAGAAAAAGAAAGCGACCATTTCAGGGCTGGTCTGCCTTTTTCACAGGTTTCATGGATACAAATATTTTTGAATCATTTTTTAGAGAAAGAAAAATGGATGCGGAACGTAACACAAGTGGTTTTATATTTTTTGAATCATTTTTGAATTACTTATGAATTTTCAAAAAAACTATTGTAGGCACCTATTTGTGACCCTAGGTCTTCCAAAATCCAACTACTTGCAATTTCTAAAGTGATTTTAATTTTTAATTTTTTAATTTTTGAAACATATGGACAATTTCCATTGAAAGGGGGAAACAATATATAGAACCAAGGGAGCCACTTCTAAAGTGATTTGAGTAAATGAAGGCCAATGATTGGCTCTTGCAATAATTAATGTTTTCCTCTCGATTCTTTAAATGGCTTGAGAGGTCCATTTAAGGGCCACCTAATGTCCATTTCAGACCTAAATATAGGGTTGATTTAAAGAGGTCGCTCGCTTTTAGAGCAGACTACCTTAGTATGAAATAAACTAGATCCATAATGTAGTGGCTACATTTTGAAAATAAAGTACACTAGAACCTCTTGCAGCTATTGTATAAAAGGAATTTAATTTCTTGTGTCATTGTTGCTTGTTTTAACGTTCTTAGCATATGGTAGTTTCTGTCACTAGAAGAAAACTTCATTTTAATTGTCAAAAACTGAATTGTACTTAACAGAAAGTATGGAATTGGTTTTGTTGAGTTCTCCCTTCGTAACGCAAAATTCTGCGTTCCAATGTTTCAACATAGAATTTGACAAGTAAAACGTAGAAGTTTGTGTTAGAATGCAAAATTCTGCGTTATGAAGGGAGAACTCATCAAAACCGATTCCATACTTTCTGTTGAGTACAACGCAATTTTTGACAAGTGCAATGCAGTTTTCTTCTAGTGTGTATTGCAATTGTGTTTCATGACAGTATTATTTGGCAAGTTCAAGATGTTCCCCATAGTAGATGGCTTTGTGTCAAGTATTCTACAATTGTCAGATATGCAACTTTAATTCTTAAAGGACAAAGGGGTGACCCTCAAAATCATCCCTTTGCATTACCGTGTGAATTATTGGCTTACAAAATTGCAAAAGCGCTCATTGGAAGTCAAGCTACTATAGAAGATCTTCCTTTTTCACAACAAATTCCGAGGATGAATAGTTGCATTTCTGTCCTACACAATTTGATTCTCTGTCATCCATCGGCCATAGAATGGTTGCGTCGACGTTTAAGGGTTAAGCAAATAGAGACCAAAGTCATCCCCATCAAGGGTAATATGTCTTTCTCATGTGCATTGCAACTTTCATAATTCTCTATCTACTTATCTACTTATCTCAGAAATCTACAACAATTTGATAATTCATGTCACAACAATGGCTAAATTTGCACTAAGTTCCAAAGTATTGGAATCCAGTTAAAGCATCCCCATTGGATTTACTCTGCTTTGGATTCATCATTCAAAATGAAATATAAAGCTTATCGTAGTCAACAGAACTTTCCTGATCTAAGGTAGGAGGTCCAGAAATGGAGCATCTAAGCGCTGAAACTGAATTTTGGGGAGGTAAAACATCTTTAAATATTTTTCAGTAAATTTTCCTTGAAAGACAAGTGGAATTGAAATCTAACCCAAGTCTTTTCATATTTTTTGGACCTTTGTGGAATTAGTTACAAATTTTTGAAGTTGGAAAAAAGTGGTCATTTGTGGTCATTAAAATGGACCACCTCCTGAAATGTGCATAGGTGGTACATTGAAGAAAGCGAAATGTACCTCTGAGTCATGTTCCATTTTAATGCCCGCTCTGTTTTACAGCCTCCTACTTTACTGAGCCTGGTTGTGCTTTCAGTCAGACTAACGATTCTTTACAACATAGTAGTTTAATAAGTAGGTACTGCAAATCTCAAAGGAACAAGGGAAAGTCTAGAATTGCAAGAAAAGGGAGAACTTGAATATAGGTATCAAATTTATTGATGAGTAAGAATTGTAAATTGTTGTCGTCCTCAAAATTTGTATAAGGTAGAAGCACCAATAACCAATCATTTAAGCAATTTTAGAGCAGATTGTACATAGTATGAGGTGATGGAAATTTTTCCCATGTAGGAAGATAAGAAATACGGGGATAGCAAAATTTTCATAATCTTATTTTCATAATTTTATTTCCAAAATTGAAATTACTGTGAATTTTGGAAACAAAAAAGTGCATTCATCAATAGCAAATGTCTAGAGTCTTTCAATTCCAATCATAGCCAAACTACTTTCTTGCTCACTACTTTGGGGGCATGTATCATGACCTCATTAGTCCTTACCTTGAAAAGGACAAAAAGTACACATTTCAAGCTTGAGTTCCAACCTTGGTTGGAAATAGCACACCCTACAGGTTGGGTACTGGGCGTGATCTGTTACTGGTGCTTCTACCTTATCCTCAAAAGTTTAATACATGTGTTTCACATTTGTCTGGGCTTCAGAAACATGAAGTGGCCAGTAAAGTAGTCTCTTCTTAAACCGAACTTTTAAGAGCTAATTGTGTTTGGGAGAGGCTAAACTCCTGGAAACTATTCTTAGTAAATATTTGTAGGAAGAACAATGGAATTCGCATCTAATCCAAGTTGTTTCATTTTTTTTGGACCTTTGTGAAATTAGTCTAAAATTTTTGAAGTTGAAATGTAGTGGTCATTAAAAGTGTCCCACTCTTGAAAATGTACACTATTGGTGCACATTGAAGAATGCAAAATGTACCTTGGTGTTAGATGACACTTTTAGAGTAGGATCACTTTTAGGACCTCCTACCTTACTATTACAAGTAGCTACAATATGTTATGCACACTTACCTATGACATAGCTTGAGCAAAGTCCCAAAGGCCAAAACAACGAAAAACTGTTTTAGTGAATTAAATGCTTTTGGTGTTAATTCCTGAAGTTCTTTGATTCATTTTCACAAAAAGTGTTCAAAAGTAATGCTCCGTACTTTATAGTGCATTGAGCATAATTTAAATATTAAAAAATTTTGTATAAGACTATTGTAGAAATTCATGGAAAAAAGTTCAGACCATTTGACTGCTTAGACTACAAAATTATAACATTTAATTGAAGAAATGAGATTTAGACCCTACCCCACAAGGTCAATATAGTTTAATTCAACTTTGTAGAGAAGGAAGCAATATCCAACTTTGGGAATTTGGACAATTGAGTAGGTAGATATATTAGTTACTTGCATGCTAATTTTCAAAGATAGTAGAGGTGTGTGATTGGTATACAAAAATCGTGCATTGAGAGGATGTCCAAAGAAAAGCAAATACTTGTCTAAGCAAGATTTCAAATTTTTGGAGAATTCATCTTCAGGAAGAATCAAAGGGTGAATGCAAGAAACACTTATACTATTTTGCGTCACACCTTGCGTGCTGATTTGTTTTTTGGGCCATAACTTTTGCATTTTGGCTCCAAATGACTCAAGATTTATTAGTAAGATTCTCATGACTATTATACATCTTGTCTAAATTTTTTGTAATTTTCAAAAATAGTTTACTATCCAAATAATAGCCCCCAATTTTATGTTACGTACACTTGCCAATTTGGAAGGTTTTAGTACTATTTAGTACCCCAAAAAATTTTGAGCTGAAATTTAGAGGGGATGATCTTCTAATAGACTTGTAGCTACTGTCCAAAGTAATTCTAAGATTAATTAATTGTATGTGGTGTGGAAGTCCACAAAGTGTGCTTCTTTTTGCTTGCATTTTGTAACATATAAAATATTATTTTGGAGATTTTTTGGGTGAATGACCATCTCTATAGAGTTCTTACAAATGACCAATTTTCATTTTACGTATTTACTTTTTTTCCTATTTTTAACTAATTAAAACATCAAAATATCCATTTTCTTGAGATTTGGCACTTTTCTAATTCTCCTGCTTAAAGAATTTTTCCATGCATTTCCTTTGGTAATTACCTTCATTTTAAAAATGTATACATTAACTATATTTTTTTTATTTAAAAAAAATTATTTTTCTAATTTTAAAATACTTTATTAAAAAAAAGGCAGGAGTACTATAAAACGCAACAAAACGAGCAGGTGTTTCTTGCATTCACCCCAAAATCACAACAATTAACACAAATATTTACTTCTCTAAATTAAGTGAAAAACACCCTCCGCATGAATTTACATTAGAATTTGAACTAATGGTTCTAAAATTATAAAATATTCTAAAATTGGCATTCTTAGTACATTGACTGAAAATTGGAAAAAAATGACTTTCTCCAAAAATTTTAAAACACTATTGACCTATACCACTATGAAAATGTGTAGAATTTTTTTAGCCTATTCAGCTTCATAGATTGCGAGGTATATGTGTTCAAAGTTGATAACAAAATATTCACAACTTACGTGAGTGCTCGCTCAATTGCTTGCCCCCCTCTGTTAGCACAGTCTCCAAAATGCCCTTAAACTTTTGAGCCCCATAACTTTTGATTTAGGCATCCAATCGGAAAAAAAAAGTGTATTTTCACAAAAGCTAACAACCAATGCAAGTGCGCATCTTTCAATTGGTAGAAATTTCACTTTCATCCTTTTAAAAGTGGCTTTGTATGAACCCACCAGAGCCTTCAAAAAGCTCCATGGAAGCTTAATATTGTCATTTAGGAGTTAAAACTATTGTGCCGCCTCTGAGAAAAATCCATAGATTTTTTGCAATTAACCTATTAATCCTCAAGATTTTACATCTCCACATGATTTCACATCTCTCACATAGTTACATGACAATATGTTAAGCCTACTATACAACCACCTTACGGCTGTTCATATTACGGAGTGCTATGGGCAGATACACTTTGCTCAACAGCCGGGAAGCTTGAGAAGGACGGAGGATACAACTCTATGCCTTATCCTTCAATCAAGAAATTCAGAAATGCCCTGTTTGGTTGACTGGAGGGCTGAAATTGAACCGCATTGTTACACATTATCATCTTCTCCCCATCAGCCAAAGAAAATTGACTCAATTGCGTTCACTGGTAAACTTAGCGTTATCGAAACCAGAAAGAATTAAATATAACATCCTTTAGCAATTATTGTGTGTTGCATACTCACCCATCTCTTCTGTAGATGACAACCCAAAAAAGACCAGAAGTCTCACTCCCATCGAAGAGAACATATATAAATGGCGCTCAGCCCGTGCCTTGGGCTTGTATTTTTCTTGTAACTACAGTACAGTATTGTTCTGTCATATTGGACATGTCCTTGGTGAATTAAAAGTTGTGTGCACAAAATGAATCTGTTTAATTTAGGGTGTTGAGACAAATCTTCAGGACTGTTATCAATGTACTTTGTGGACAGATCTAGCCTTTAGTTAATTTACAATAGCTTCTTCAGTAGTGCAGCAAAAAATTTCCAACTTGGGAGATCTGCATGCTAATCCAGATCCTAAACATCCCATTTACTTTCACGACTGTTCCATAGGAGCTTGGAGCCTCGGAGTGCAATGGCCGGAATAAGTTAGGTAGCTTTTGAGAAGCACCAGCTGATGGTAGTCAGTGACATACTATCTACATCGCTTACTAGCTTGGTACGCAAATGGAATCCTCCGGTAAAAATTCTACGAAACAGACAACATTCATATATGGGAATGAGCTCGAGAATCTGGATTGCTTTCCAAGGGTGCTGAGGAGCACCTTCTAACCAAGCATGCAGTGAATTTTCAAAATCTCTCCAAAAGTCCATTATAACGATCCTCCACAAGCTAGTGATCTGCATTATTTATAATCTAGAATTCTAGATCCCAAACAGCCGATGTACAGTTCAAGACTGTTCCATGGATTTCAATACAGTTGGAAGCACTAACTGATGACGGTAACTTACTACATCTCCTCCAAGCTGGATAAACTAACTCAATCCTCTGATGAGAAATCTACGAAACAGAGAGCAACATGGAAATGTCGAGACTCTTGTTGAGTAAACACGCAGTATGGACGACTGGATTCCGGCTATGGCGAGATCGATCGGTAATGACACCACGTACCATGATGGACCCAGTTTCTTAGGGGTTAGAAATATATACGAGAACGAAGAAAAAAATTGCCATCGTTACAAACAAATCACATCCAATGCGACTAGTCCCCCGTCACACAACTTGCGTGCAAAGATCTGAGTACTCGCACTTTGTATAATACACACTTGTTGCAATGGATTTAATTACAAAAGGATTCGTAATTCACAGTCCAGCAGAATGGGCCGTCTGCATGCTAAAATCTAGATCCCTAGCATCTCATTCGTGACTCAAGACTGGGTCATAGATTACAAGATGGTAGGAACTGAGGACATCTCTAAAACTAACGGGATTAACCAGTCAGAAATCGATGAAACAGACAGCACATGCGATCAGTAAGGGCGTTGGCCCTCCCAGTTCCCAGGCGCTCAGTAATATATATGACAACTCAGAAAAAAAATTGCCATCCTAACTACAAACAAATCTCCCATTGACATCCAATGTGACTAGACCCCCGTCCCACAACTTGCGTGCAATGCTTACCTATTTCTATAATACACACACTTGATTTGCTGCAATGGATTTACAAGAGAATTTAAATTCGAGTGAACCATCTTTATGTTAATCTAGATCCCAAGCATCTCATCTACGGCTCCAGACGCCCAATGACTGCAAGATGGCAGAGACTGCTTACATCTCTAAAACAAACTTTCTCATTCTCCAGTGCGAAATCGATGAAACAGACAGCAATTAAATGCGATCGATCAGTAAGGCCTTTGCCCCACCCAGTTCCCAGGCGGGTAGTAATTGCAAGTCATGAATATATTCCCGTCGTTACACACCGATCTGCCACACCCAACCCGAGTAGTCCCTCTCCACACCACTTGCGTGTAATGCCCGCATTTGTTGTAATACACACAGGAGTTGCTGTTGTAGCGGTACCACTGGCGCTCATTCACCCACGCACTTGCCGCTTCCGCCGGCTGCCACGCCTTCCCCGCTCCCCAGAAGATATTCTCCCCATACGGTCCACCCGAGTGCTTCAACCGGCAGTCGCCGTAGGCGCGTCGCTGGTTCGCCCAGCCTTGTGCGTAGTTCGCCAGGCCCGCGTCCCATTGCAAGGGAGGCAGACGAAGCTGCGCACGGGCAATGTTTTGTGGACGGAGAAAGCCGTCGACTAAAGCCGAGGGGAACTGCGCAATGGCACAATGGGAAAGCTGGGATACCACCACAAGGAGCAGAAGGAACACGGCGGCCGCCATGGCCAGGGCGAGATCGATCGATCGATCAGGAGCAACCTGACGAAAACCTGGCACTTGGTGGCCGACTCAGTGGCTATGACGCCCTGCAGCCCTTTCAATATATTCTGACAAGTTCTCCGTGCAGTATCGACGCTCAGCAAGAAGCTGGAGCCTGGGTTTCTAGAACCAGCTTTCTAGCAATCCGAGCACCGGCAGAGGCGGGTTATAACTTACACTCAGGGTCGAGGGATTGAAGAGACCGATTTCGATCATGTGCTGCGCCTACCAACTGATCAAACTGATTGAGGATCTGTTAAATGCTATCTCTCTGACGAATTCGGTGTCACTGTAGGTGAACTGCGTCGAATTGAATGCGAAAACTTCGCCAGGCCTTGTGATTGAAACTGGCATTGAAGTGGTCGTATCGTGATTGAAACTGGCGTTCAAGTGGCAGTGAATAATGTGGTGATATTGGGAAGCCGGGATTACATGTAAATGAGACCAATCGTTGCAGATTCTCTGGTACTATATATTACTCGTTACTATATCCAGAGTATATGATTGATCAATCCAGTCATTCACTAAAATTGATAAGTAAAGGTACTCTGGAACGAACTCGATCTACTCGATCAATCAGTTATGTATTGATTTGGAAGAGAGAGTATAACTTAGTTGCTGGTATGAGGGTCTCATCCTTCATTTTAAAGGTGCAGGGATTAGGAATTGAGCTGAGAGTTTGCCGACTGTGACGGCAGTTCATTTTCTCAACTGTACCAACCATGTGCTCATTTAATGAACCGACTGGCACCGCTTACAGTAGTAATGACAGTGCCAGTGTCTCGGCAGAGGAGACGACATTGCAAGACTCTGGAGCACTGAGGAGTGTGGACTTGTGGAGTCTTCTTCTCGTACCTATTCTTACAACGTGATCCTCAATTAATTTTGCTAGGTGTCCAGAGTCAGAACTAGCACGTCCCAATGGGAGAATTGGAGTCAAAATTGGAAGACGAACTAAACTACCGTATTAAATAAACAAATTGCAGATACGGCTGCAGTGAAATAGCCAACGTTACGAATAGTTTGGCATAATATTCGCTGGTGCAGGATCTACAGTCAAGATCCTAGACATCCCCTTCTTAGCTCTAGAGTCTAGACTGTTTTGTACATAGATTTCCACTCAGTAAGATGCACTAATCGTTGACACTAACTCACATGGATCTGTTGCTCGATAAGATGATATCGTTGGGTGAGAAATCTATAAAGAACAGCAACTTTTGGATGTAATGATAATCCAAAACTTACCGCAGGCTTTGGATGCTCTGGCTGATCTGAGAGCTCTATGTCTGAGCACGGTTTTGTAAAACTTCATAAGCTGCCATGCTTTCAGCATCGAATCCTCCAGCAAACTGCGTGGACATAGCAATCGAATATTTGATATCAGCAATTATGCTGCTTGAAATGTGCCACTATAGTACGTCAGAACTACGACGTAATGAAAACAAGGGAATGAGTTGTGGAACACCAAGTTCAAGTGATGTCTTAGATGGACACGGAACGCAAATCGCCCCCGCCCCCCCCCCCCCCCTGATGGCTTGATGGACATGGAACGCAAATCGAGCCGTGT
The DNA here is from genome assembly GCA_951799445.1 of Pseudisothecium myosuroides. NCBI lineage: Eukaryota > Viridiplantae > Streptophyta > Bryopsida > Hypnales > Lembophyllaceae > Pseudisothecium > Pseudisothecium myosuroides. Next base: position 16,088,609 of record OX637289.1, read on the forward strand.
GCAGTAGAGGAAACTTACGCAAGGGCTCCTTCTCTTAGTTAGCACTTCAAGATCTCTTTAAGGGCTGCATCAAAAGGCAGTCCCCGCTGGTATTTAACTGCAGATACTTCACCGTTGAGCCTTTTGAGGTCCCAATAATCCGCAGGAGAAATCCATAACGTTTGCGCATCTATGGAATTTTTGGAGAATTTCATGGTCAATGTCCAGTGATGATAGAATAAAATATGTACACTATTGATGATAGAACAGGACACAAAAAGACATTTGTACAAATCCTTTATAGGATATTTTCCTGTATTCCAAGGACGCTTCTCTAAGGGCATCCCTCTTTCCTTCTGACCAATCGAAATCTGCAACTCCATCAAATTTGTGAGGTATATATTGAAGGCTGTGAAGACGTGCTCTCGTAATCACTCTCTGATTGAGATTTACCTTCAGTATCAAACTGCTTGGCCATGGCCACTGACCTTGGCCTCATATTTTTGTTGATGTCCTGAGAGCGGAAGATTTCCCTGTTGAAGCTTGGAAATTACGAAGCTCGTGTCTCAAGCAAGCAAGTGTTCAAGGCTTCTCCACTTCACTGAATCTGAAATTCTGTGCCAGTTCTCAACCTGTCGGTTTAAATTCTTGTTGCTTGCCACTGAGCAACTGTCTCCTCCTCCGTAAGAGCAACAAGCGCAAGCTGCACCGGTATCACAAAATGTGATCACGTTAGGAATTGCAATTTAAAAACTCAAGCAAGTTCTAGTTCTTACTTAACAAGACCACTGGTCAATATTTAGCAAAGATCAAGCCTTCCCATGTGAAGATTTTGTGTGCTTGGGACATGTTTGCATTCATCAGTTGTCTGAAATTTGAACATATGGTCCTTTAGGGGTTAAACTTCATCTTCACTTCTATAAACTCATCTTCACCATCTTTTGTTGCCCATGACACTCTCATAGCTTTCCTTCCATAGCTCCAATCTTGTCCCTCTTTGTTTGAATTGAATATTATTATATTTAAATATTTCAACATCTTGGCAATTTTCTCATGAAACACCTCATTGGCTTCATTTACGTGTAGTTTTTATGGGACTTTGCAAAGCAATGATATACAAGGTTTTACATCATAATACACTTTGAGGTGGTATTTTTATAAACTTCAAGAATGCCCATGATAAATTCACAATTGTACTTGGGGCGGAGGATAATTTTTGGGAATTGGGGGCTATCTGAGCATTATAATTACCATTTTTCTTAACCTTGTAGTTCTTGAAATAATACTCAAAGATTTATAACAAAAGGGTGCTTTGTCCTAGTGAATTGTTTATACTATTTTAGATTTTTTTTGAATTTTTATGTCTAATTTTGAAGAATAAATATTAAATTTAAATTTAAAGATTTAAAATATATATTTATTAAATTTTTTTTCAACATTTATTTGATATACATTGTGAGGGTGGATTTATCTTGAATTTTTTTGTTGAAGATCATGAATTAATTGTAAAAAATATAGGTTGTATATGCTAGTGGAGTTTTTGGTACAAATATTGTAATTTTGATGAAATACTAGTGCAAATTGAACATTTCTATGCACCTCAACTAAGTATATGAAGACCTTGAATATTGTAGTGTGCAATTATCCTCATTATTTTTTATATTCATAATATTTTAGGATTTTTTTGCATAAATATATATTTGGTGTTTCTAAATTGTCTTGAAATTTGTTATGAAAGTCATGAATTAGTTGTGGCAAAATAGAGGTGGATATTTTAGTGCAAATTTTAGTACAAATGCTAATTTTTTTTTTAAAAAGTGATGAAAACAAGAATGTCAATCAAGCATGATGTGCACCTTAACCCCTAAAGGACCAACCTGCTATTTTTAGCAACATAGCAATTTTGGGCAGGTATGTGTGACTAGAGATTTTCATATTTTAAGCTGAAATTTTAATAGAAGGTGGGGATGAGGAATATCTTTCATGTGCACTAAATTTCATGACATTTCAAAATAGGCGTCAAAAGTTATGGTCTAATATGTTACTTTTTCACCGGGCGGGCAGTCCGGGCAGATCTGAAAAAATCACTTTTTTCAAAAATAAAAATTTGAAATTGTTTTTCTAGAGTTATATATACGTGGAAAGCTTTAAATCATTCCATTTAGACCAATGAGTAAAAAGTTACGAGGTTTTTTAGTTTGCGGGCAGTTATGGATTCTCTACTCTGAAATAAACTTTGAAGTTGTTTATTTAACTCAATTTTTATTATTTTTTGAAAAAAAAAATCATAGGATTTAGGTTGTTTATTAAAACATTACAACCATTGGGATTGACATTTTTCAATTCCATAATTAAATTCTTAACAATTTAGTATTTTGGATCATTCTCTACTTCTTTCTACTTACTATTTTTTTTGTATATGTTGTACAATTCCAAATGATTTGAAAAATTTTAAGCATGTAGCCAACTTGTTTAGGAAAAATAATTCAAATAAGCACCACCATTTTGGACATTTTTTCATACAAATGTGACCTTGTGAAGTGCAGCTGCCCTGTTTTTCGCAGGAACAAAAAAAGGATTTTTGCCAATTCAAATGCTAATATCTTCCAATCCGCATGGTGGAAAATTCTGAAATTTTTTCCACATCTTCTAAAAATAGTTTACTGTAAGATCCTATGGTTACATGTGTCAAAAAAAAAATTCAAAAATTTGGTACTTGTACTAAAAATGGCAGTTTTAGAGTGTTTTCGGTGAAAACATAGTCATGGAACTTTAGGGGTTAAGTGCCTGATACAACTAGGTGTACCTTAGTGTGCAAATTGCCCTATCTAAAGACCCTCTCAAGTGATTATGCAAAGCCCTTGCATGCCAATTGATTATCATTAGTGCACATTCAAATCTAGTTCAATATAATTTAGTTTTCTTCCACGTCCTCAATTTCAAACACAAAAAGGAGTCATTAGGATTTTGCATCCTTCATGACTAAACTCTTGGTCAATTAGGGTTCCAACCAATTCTCTTGATTATGTGCCCGTACAGCTGCTGCTAATAAGTACCTTCGTTTCTTCATGCCTCTTGTACAATTTTCTGCTACACGGGTTCCCATCAGGTGATGTTTTGGAATGTGTCTGCTAGACTCTCCTATAAAGCACCTCAACATAGTTTCAATCTTGAACTCAAATTTTGTTATTTCTTTTTTTGTCAAAATATAGGTTGGAGGATATGCCACGACAAGGATAGGGCATACCCCACTTGGACAAATCATAGGGGGATCGGAGACCTCTGTTGAAGAAGTCACCAAGTTTGGGGAGGAGGTGTCTTTATTCTCCTCTTCCATCTCAGACATTTCTTACACTTGATTGCTGTGTTGGAAAAGACGGATCTATTCTTTGGGTTCCTTCTTGCAAGAAATTGGAGTAAACAAGGACTCATCAATTATAAACAAGTTGATGTTTTCATTTCAAACCTCAAGCTTGACATAATTATGACTATTTTCACATACTAACCAAAGATTTATGTTATCTTTTTGTTGAGCAAACTATATGATTCAAATTTATATATATTTGAATTAAAAATATGAATCATGCACTAAAGAAATGTTCTTTGTTCTAAATGATAAACCTCTAATGGTGCCGTGAAAATATATGATATATTTTGGATCAAAAATATTATGAGAGTTAATACAAAGGTTTTAAAAGCCTTTAACATTCTAATAATATAATCGATCCCACAACCTCAATGCATGTATGGATTATCCAATACATTAATAGTTAATTATATGTTTCACATATTAGACGGATAATGATTGTTTAATAAATTATAAGAGTTTTGGGAGTGCTATAGAAGAAATATTGATAGGAATTCTACACTGAAATAATTAGTCAAAGATTCTTCCACTCTATCATTGGTTTGTAAGAATCAAATTGATTAGTTGAACCTTCAAAGTTTTAGAAGCTCACTTCATGATCCCAAGGATTAAGAGAAGTATAAGTCACAACAAAGAGGACTTTCATGTACCAAAGATTTTGGTACATCTTCAGAAGCGTTGTCACTGGCATAGTCAAACAATTCCTTTATTATTAGTCTCCTTCTCAACTCAGTTGCCATATATTGCATATCCATTGCAAGCCCTCAAATTAGTTAGTTAGTGAGAACAAACACATAATTAGTACTAATTGAAAAGATATCAAAGTGTTGATTAAAGATTATTATTAATAAAAATGTTGGCCTCTTGAATTAACATGTAGCCATTGCCTACTAATCTCTTACAAAATTATGTCACTCACCGATTGTCTAAAATGTACAGAAATCAATTTTTTTCTCTCTATTGCTTCTATTTACTCAAGATGTTCCTTCAAAGATAGCTCCTCTTGCTTCTTCAAACAAGGTCTTTATCATCTTGGTTTTTTTGTCAATTGTTTTTTCATGCGATAGAGTATGTCACAATGATCTAAACCCACACAAATATGAAAACAATTTTATTGACTCTATTTCCTTATTACTTGTTTTTCATCTTTTAAGATGTGAAAATTTAATAAATATCAAACTTTGTTATAAAACTAATACAAAATTTGCCACACCTATTGAGTTCAAATGCTTTAACACAATTGTACCAACAATTGGAAAAAACTAAGATGAGTTGAATTTCTACAATCCATGTCAAACTTCAAGTTTGTGACTTAAGTTGGAAGAGCATAATAATCATTTGATAAATCAAAAGTCTCAAGAGCGTTGACCATAAGGTAATGGTTTGAACTGCAATTGCTGATTTCAAAAATGTAATGTATTCTACTATTAAATTGAGACTATACCAAGTCTCAAATACTAAAGTACTGATGACTTAATTATGCTATTCACAAAATCCAAAATATATTATATACCTCAAAGTCAATTTTTTTGCTAAAAATATTACTTAATAATACACAACAAGAAAGCCAAAAAAACACAATAGCTAAGCAATTTGCGATAAGTTCTTAAACGGTCACAATAACTTTGATAACATCACAACCAAGATTATAACAACTCACGTTGTTATATTCACAAGTACAACACTGAACAAAAATTTCCAAAAAAAATCAACAATCTTTTATGAATAGAGTGAGCTCTACAGTTTATTTCTCTCAACCTTAATAAATGACCATGAATAGCTTGAACAATTGGCGGAGGAGGCTCCAACCAAACAACAAAGTCCATTGACTACAACAACAAGAATATTCACAAAACAATACAACCACCAACTCACTATAAAATAACAATATTAGAGAATTTAACCCTCCACTTTCATTTTTCAAACGACATCAATCCTAAAGTATACCATAATCAGCTAGAATTTAGTGGTGTAGGATTATAACAAGTAAGAAGGTTCATTAATCACAAATGATATAGTGTTCATTATATAACAACTATTAAAACCTCCTAAAAGCAGCACAATTAATAGTCTAGAGTAGTAAAGACAAAAATAACTTAATATTTTAAATTTCAAATGTGTTATTATCCTAACACGTGACCAAAAAGAGTTGAAGTACTGAGTGATTGGCAAGCAAAGTTCAAACCATGCAAAAAAGCTTCTCCATCACATAATAACTTAGTATTAAAAAAACTTCAATATTAATTACAACTCATGGAAAATTCAAAACAAAGAGACGCTATTCATTGATGAATAAAAACATAAAGAAATCTACTTTTTGACCTCTAAATTTGAGACGCTCATAACAAATGTTGAATAAAAACCTCATTACGTACCTTAGATACATGAAATTCTTTGAACTTAGAATCCTCCATAAAATCATGCACTTAAAAGTGAGTGGAGTCTTTGTTGGAAGAGCTACATGGCTTATGCAATGTGGATGAACAGAAACAATGTGAACAATTTAGAACTACTAAACTTTGAGAGAACTCAATGGAAATGAAATACTAAAGAAGCAAGTGGAGAAAGGACGTGTCTCCTTGAAACAAAATGATGACTCTTACTCTTACAATTTAACGGTTAGACCATAACACCCTTCTTTGGGTCTTATCTTCTCTATGCATGTACCCATTGTGTTCATCTTGAACCTTTGGTGAGGTGATCGGTCGGGTGGATTATTGCTTTAATTGAGAATTCATTGGGAACATCGAGATATAAATCTAGGCATTAGAGTTTTTCTTCACCTCCACCATTGTATTCAAATTATTATTTTTCAATTAAATTTTATTTGTAAAAAAAATTCAAAAAATTCAAAAGTGCATTTTGAAGAGTTATTTTTTGAGTTCCTAGTATGGTTTGAGAAAATAAAAATAATTTTAGTAGCACTACAAATGAAGAGATTCAATGTCTTTACATTTTTCTAATTCCTATAATGTGTTGAATTTTGAATTATACTTAAAACTTTCATAGTTTTAGTTCAGAGCTCAAAATCAAGCTAAACAAAATAATTTACAAGACCTTTGCCTAAATCTATTTGGTGGCTCCTAATCTATAAATCCATTCACAACAAAGATTTAAAAAATATCTTATAGAATCCAATGAGACATACAAGCAACATGATATAATATGCGTCATTAAACACAATTCCAACAACTACCTACATGTATCCGTCTATGAAGATTTTTTTGCCTTTTTATTCAATTTAGTTCATTTTGAAAAAATTGCTTTGAAATTCAACAATTTGTAACTAACCCCTAAAGGACCAGCTTGCTATTTTTAGCAACATAGCAATTTTGGGTAGGTACTTGTAACTAGAAATTTGCATATTTTAGGCTGAAATTTTAATAGAAGGTGTGGACAAGGAATATCTTTCATGTGTACTAAATTTCATGACATTTGGAAGTAAGAGTCTCAAAACTTATGGCCTAATATGTTGTTTGTTTCTCAACTTGTGTAGTCCGGGTAGATAAGAAAAAATCACTTTTTTCAAAAACAAAAATTTGAAATTGTTCTTCTAGATTTTTATATATGTAGAAAGCTTTGAATCATTCCATTTGATCAATGAGTCAAAACTTATGAGGAGTTTTAGTTTGCAGGTAGTTATGTATTATTTGAAATAAACTTTGAAGTCCTTTATTTTACTCTATTTTCAATATGTTTTGAAAAAAATAAAATCATAGGATGTAGATTGTTTATTTAACAACACCACAACCATTGAGATTGACTTTTTTCAATTCCATAATTAAACTCTTAACAATTTTGTATTTTGAATCATTCTCTACTTATTTCTACTTACTATTTTTTTCCTATATGTTGTACAGTTCTAAATGATTTGAAAAAATTTAAGCATGTAGCCAACTTGTTCAAGAAAAAGAATTCAAAGAAGCACCACCATTTTGGACATTTTTTCATGCATATGTAGCCTTAGGAAGTGTTGCTGCCCTGTTTTTTGCAGGGACGAAAAAAGGATTTTTGTCAATTCAAACACTAATATCTTCCCATCCACACGGTGGAACATTTTGAAATTTTTTCCACAACTTTCAAAATTAGCATACTGTAAGATCCCAAGGTTACATATGTCCAAAAATGTTTTTTTTTCTAAAATTTGGTACTTGTACTAGAAACGGTTGTTTTGGAGTGTTTTTGGTGAAAGTGAAGGAACTTTAGAGGCTAACATGTTCAATTTGTATTAAATAATGTCAATTTGTCCTTATTTTCTATTAGCATTTGATGCACCCTTGCCGCCGTCACAATTTGAATGCGACATCTTAAGTTCTTAGTGTACAACCAAATACTAAATTGAAAAAATTAAAAAAGACTTAGACACTTACAATAGCTATAGTATTATTGCAATTAATCAATCATCCAAAAATTCAAACATTAAATAATTTTTATAATGATTTAACACATTGCCTTTTGGGCCCCTATTGTAAGAGAAAATTTGATCCACTATGTGCTAGTGGTCACTATGTCTTGGCTAACTTCCAACAATCATTTGCCATGCTTAAGTAGATAAATATTTTTGACAATGTATTCAATAATTATAATGTATATATATATATAAATTAACTCACTATTTACATCCTAAATTAAATTTGTAATCTAAACCCCAAAAATCATAAGGTTGCATCTATTTAAAATTTTGGTCAATTGATCTTTTTTTAAATATTTTCAAAAAAAATTCCAATCAAAATTTTTTATTTCTTTATTTCTTTGAATCAAGTGGAAAATCTTCTTAAAAAAGGTATTGTAGACTTAAATGTCTACTTATTAATTTTTGAATTGCTATCAAGTTTATTTCAATTAGAGGGTGCAAGACATTCTTTTGCAATGATACAATTGAGACTCCATGATTACTTTATAATAATTGAGTGTGCCATGATAGTTATATTTTTCCTTTTTCATGCTCTTTTATGTACAATTAACTAGGTTGATGGACACTTGACCTTAATATACACTTGCTTGAATAAGACAATTTACAAAACATTAACTACAAAATGAATCAAAGAATAAATTTATAAATCACAAAAATAAGACTATAATCTATAAAAGTCAAACTTTTAAATACAAAATTACGAACTTCAAGTTTAAAATTAATTTATTTGTTAAAAACTGAGCACATCAATGTCTCAAATCTAGCTTATCCAAATTTAATTTTCTCCAAAATACTGCTAGATTTGCATTGTACTAGTACTACAAAAGAAAGGGGTGTTTTAAGTATAGTCCTAGTAGTATAATCCTTTTAATGACCTTTAAGGAGTGTTTCTAGTAAAAATTTACTAAAAACATGTATATCTAGTAAGATTTTACTAAAAACTCTCCTAAAAGGTCAATACTTATAGGACTATACTACTAGGATTATACTTTAAACACCCCTTTTTCTTGTAGTGAGGGGACAAAGACCACATAGTTATAATAATGCAGGGTGGGGCCTAGCATATAAGTGCTTGTAGATCGGATTGGGGGCCATTGCATTCCAAGGAAAGCCGACTTTTGGGAGCATTCTAGAGTTTTAGTTGCGACTGGTGCCACTAGCTCATGCCATTTTCAACCTCCACCTTCTGAATTCATGGCTATAGTGTTTGCTCAATGCGGGTCAAATTTTTGCAAATTGGTAGAATATGAGATACTTGTTGTTCTCCCTTGCTCAAAATGCCGCGCAAAATACCACTAGCTTCCTCTAGCTCTAGGACCTTCCCGAAGTGCTGGACCCCTACCAATTTTGTATATTCTTCAATTTTCTTTTTCACTTTGACCATCATAATCTTTTCATCCGAATAGTGAAAACTTTCCAAATCCAAATCTTGTGCCATTTTCAACAGTTCTAATTTTAAGCAACAGATGGATGTGTCCCAAGCATATACAATCTTTATTTTTTCATCCATCTAAATATTTGTAGATTGTTGTGTTTGTTTTCTTACATGTTTATGACTGAGATTTTCAAAAAAAATCTTGCAAATCCTCTATAGTACAAAGGATATGAATGTATTCAATCTCAAAAACAAACTTTCAAGTTCAAAAATGACCCTTCAAAAATGATTTGAATAAATTAATGAAATAAAAATCATTAAAAAATCACCATAATTGAAATATATATATATATATATATATATATATATATATATATATATATATATATATATATATATATATATATATATATATCTCTTGAAATTAAAAAAATGTTTGTAAGAATTACAAATATTCAATTTGTAATTTTTTTTAGAAAGATATTGGAAGTTTTGATTACAAATTTTATTAAAAAAAATACTTGATAGTGTAGCAATGATCTAACTATATGGGTATGATATGTAGATCATAGTTAAGAACTTTTATTAAAATTTGTCATTAAATTATTATTCTAAGTTGCATTTTCTAGTATATCTTTACAATTTTGAAAATCTCAACTATCCTTTGGTCTTTTAAGGGGTTACACCCCAAAACTTAATTATATTTCAAATATTTACAGTTTTCAAGTTTCAAATTTCAAAAAAATTAGTATTGGAAGGAAAAAAAAAAGGTGTCTTTTACTTTAACTACTAAAGAACCATTGTCCTCTTAGGGGACAAATTTAATTTCGAGCAAATACCCATGGTCTCAAATTTTGTTATGATTAAAAAAAAATTAAGATAGAAAGATACATGAGCTTTCAGAGAATATAATTTTTTTTCTATCAATGCCTAGGAATAAAAGTTATGCCAAATAAACTCAAAATAGGGGAGATAGTGAAAAAAATTCATGAAAAATTTGAATTAAACTATTTTTCTCATAGATTATATTTTTGTCTAAATTGAGAGCTTTGTTTCATTCCATTTGGATAAGTGATGTGAAAGTTATGGAGCATCTTGTTTTTTGGTCAATCATAGCAACTTTTTGAGGATGTAGTGTGTTAGATTTGTTTATAAATTCAATTTTGAGAATTTTTCAAAAAAATAAAGTCTACATAGTTTAGTTTGCTTGCTCAAATAATCTCATCATTGGAATTAGTGTATTTCAATTCCATCTTAGAAATATTAATAATTTAGCTTTTCCTTCCATCTCATACCTACTTCTACTTGACAATTTATTTAACTTCTAAGTGCCTAAGCCTTTTTAAGTGTATTTTTCCTATGAAGAAAGAGCATGGGCTTAAAGTTATCCCCAATGAAGCAAATTTGTTTTTCAAAATCTAACCATATAGATGTTTAAAGAGCTTGCTTATCATTAAGGTACCCCCCTCCATTCCCGACCATTGACCCATTCCCGACCTATAGGTGCACGTATTTCCGACCATGCTTAGAATTTTTTTTTTTTTTCATTTTCAAGGTTGGAACTAATAAATACATGACACATGTCCCAAGTTGTGAAAAAAAAGTGGAAAATAATGATTAGGTAAAAAGTTATTGAATGATTGGAATTGGAAGAGTCTATATATTGGCCATGGGTCCGGCGCACTTTTTGCCTCCCAAAATTCATAGTAATTTCAATTTAAGCGATAAAATTACCAAATATTTTGCAATATGTGTCTTTTCAATTTATGTACCTCTGAAAAATATTTGTTTTGCCTTCACTACTCTAGATCATGTCGAAATTCCTTATTCGGTCGGTTAGGGGGGGGAGTACCTTATGCATGCCAATTTTGAGTGCAAAATTGTATAAGAGTTGTAAAATTATAACAAGAAAAATGTTTATATTTTATTTTTAGTATGATATTGCTTTATACAATTTTTGGGATATTTGCATATAAGATTTTTTTGGGATTTGAGGTGACACAAACAACTACAAATCATGTTAGCACATTAAAATACACTTTCAAAAAACTTAATTCCACATGAAAAGCTATCAAACTCATTACACAATCCACCTTGCAATTGTTGAAGTGCAATTTTTTTTATAGGTAGAAATCGCAAATAACTCCAAATCAACAATTGAATGTTTAAATTTTAAAGGGTCAATTTTGAGAATACACTTTACACCTTACAATGGGACCATTATCAAAGAAAATAGATAAGTACAATTTTTTAGATCTCAATTCAAGTTAAATTGGCAAGCTTTACTTAAAGTTAGGAAATCAAGCAAAATTTGTAAGCTTTATTTTTTCACAATGGTACATACATGTCGTTGAGGACCTCTCAAAAATGAAATATTTACCTTTTTTTAGTAAAAGAGAAGAGTTTTCAATAGTTAACCTTCAAAATTGTCTATAAATTTTTTTTAAACAATCAAAGGAATTTAGTTTCCCACACCAAAATGAGCCTAAAATTTTGGATTGACCATATTTGGTCAGTTAGGCAGTTAAGGGTTAAGGATGAAAATAAAGTTTAATTTCTTCTTCCTAGATTTTCAACTCAATTCCCCACTATAAGAATTTAAACCTCAAAACTTTGTAGCGCAAAAAATTTATATATTAAGAAGGTTCAAAGGCAAATAATTTAGTCACAAAAGTTGCAAAAAATTTGAAATTTATTCTACACATTCTCATACTAGTTAGGTATAATATCTTATGGTTAGATGTGGAAAAAAAAATAGTTTTCAAAGTTTTTTACTCTTTGCAATAGAAATGACAGTTTTGAGTGTTTAAAAAAAAAAAAAAGACAAGGTCCTCAAGGGTTAAATGCTAAATTATTGCAGTCAATGAGGTCAAAGTTTTTGAAATTTCATCCATACATTTCGGTACTCAATGTCTTGTTTAAGATTCTACATTTTGACAAGTAACTAAATTAAGTTTGTTCTTACACTTTGCACTAGAAATGGTAGTTTAGAGGTGATATTGGTAATCTAACATCCATATCTTAAGTTTGGCTGTTTGTTTTGTTTTGTTACATTGAAATCTCTTAGACCATGCATCCCCCGATAGCGTGCTTGGTATCATCAAAAAGCCTTTGGCAAGGAGGGATGCACGGGCTTTGATTTATGACGTTTGGACCTATGGTGAGTAATTTTTTTACTCATAAATCTTTGATTCCCCTTTCCACTAAAGTTTTTACCAATTCTTTGAACAAGAAGATTCCATCTAAAATAAATTTATACACTTTGAGATGTAAAAATGAGTTTTCATTCACTTTTTTGTACTTCATCCATGCCTATGGTTATAAAAAAGCTTCATTAAAATTTGAGGATAAACATTAAACATGTGAAATCATCTTTAAAAAATAAAACCAAAAAATTCCCTCATAAATAGCAAAGAATAAAAAATACAAAGTGAGGGACTTTTAAGTTTGATTACTACACAAAATAGTGAAATTAGGTTGTGTCATGACCCTTGTGACCCTCTTTGATGGATGAATGTATTGATGGATGAACTAATATCATCAACTTATATTCATAATGATATGTATACAAGTAGACAAGGAAAAATTGACTGGAGATAACTATCTTCTGATGGTGGATTTATGTATTGGAATTAAAAAACTCTAGTGGGATGACAAGGGCACTCGAGTGCTTGGAGATAGATATCTCTAAAATATGGATTTAAGTTAGACAACTCCACTTGGATGACTAGTGCATTGGAGTTAGACAGCTTCTAGATAAAGATAAGTGTACTGGAATTTGGAGTTAGATAACTCCAAGTAGAAGATCAAGATTTGGATAAGATATGATGGAAGTATAACTAGGATTTTTACTTTAGGAAATGGTTCTAGCTAGCTAGAATCAAGGATAGAAAGCTAAAGGTAGAAAAGAAATATTAAAGATTAATAGTCTTATTGATAGTCTTTATTATATAAGACGGAGCTTGGGGGTGAGAAGACTCTCTTTGGACTCTTTATGTTTGGGTGGTTTGAGCTCCTTGTGAAACGTTCTTGTTAATAAGTATATTTTGTGTTTGTATTTAGAGTCCATTGTTGGAGGTATGTAATAGGTTGCCCTCACAATTAGGTTGCCTTACCTCAATAAAGTTACTTTACAAGCCATGAAAGTCAACAAATACTTCTACAAATATTTTTGTTTATATACATGGAAGCTCAAAAGTCCAAATTACAACAATACTTAATTCAAAAGTAGTGCATTCTTGTAGAGAAACAATAAATATTTATATAGTATAGAATGTCGAGAAATTAGTGAGGGGCAACCTAATTTCACTATTTTGTGTATACATACAAAATAGTGAAATTGGGTTGCCTTACCCAGAAAAGTTACCTCATGATTTGTTGCTTATCCGCATGGAGGCGTATGTGACTATCTAAACCTGGGCCAAAAACCAATGCAACAACCCATGCAACACACATGGTTCCTACATTAATTCATCCTTCTATAGTAAGAGTGAATATAGTGTAGAATGTTGAGAAATTAGTAAGGGGCAACGTAATTTTTCTATTTTGTGTAGGCTCTGTCCTTCTTTACGGGTTAATTTAAGGTAAACCAACCTAAAACCGTCCACTTTCTATTTCCGCCATTCTACTTTTGGCCCCATTTCCGCCACCAACTTCATCCAAATCCCTCTTTTTTTTGACAAAATCAGACCATTAATCCCTCAAGGAAAAAGCTGCGTTTTTTGGCAACAAAGCGATTTTGGGCAGCTCACTACGAATGGAATTTTTATTTTTTTTCTTTGAAAATTTTACACAACATGTGCCCAAGGAGTAGCTTTAAGGCCCAACAACTTTCATAACTTTTGACTACATAGATAAAAAGTTAATGCAAGTTATGTGATTTTCTTTGAACTTTGGGCAACCCGGGCACCTCTGAAAATTTCTTTAAAAATGACTTTTAAAAAAAATAAAATTTGAAATTGGTTCTTTAGATTTATATATACGTGGGAAGCTTTGAATCATTCAATTTTGATCAATGAGTCAAAAGTTATGAAGAGTTTAAGTTTGTGGGTAGGCATGGTGATCTTGCAATAACTATTTACCTATGTAGTCAAAAATTATGAAAATTGTTGGGCCTTAAAGCTACTCCTCGGACACATATTGTGTAAAATTTTCAAAGAAAAAAAATAAAAACTCCATTTGTAGTGAGCTGCCCAAAATTGCTATGTTGCCAAAAAACGCAGCTTGGTCCTTTAGGGGTTAATGCCACAAAGGATAACGTGTCAATCTTTCATTGGTCAATACCTAAGTGCTAATAGATACATGGAAGAGTGGTTATAGGTTGTTAGTAGGACATTTACGATTCCACTCTATGGGCAGTTTTGTAATTTCATGGCAGCCTACTTCAAAAATTCACAAAAATTACAATTTTTACAATTGAAAAAAAAATTAATTGAAAAATTATAATTCCACTTGGGTTTGGTTTATGCCCCTCTTGGATGGAATTGGCCCCAAGATGCAAATCATGGTGGTAATAGGCTTGTCTACCTTACGGCAACCTCAAAATAAGGAGTTGGAGTTCTTTCTGACATCGGCTGCGCTGACAACAACGAGACCCTTCGTCATCGTCGTCGTCGTCCTCGTCATGTTGGCTGCCCTAGTTCTCAGAGACCTTCCTCTTCCTTGCGCAATTCCCAGCTTCTCTCTGGGGTTTTTTGTTTTTTGTTTGAGTCGGTTGATTGCGAAGGAGTGCGGAAGTTCGGAGCAGTAGCTATGGCGGTCATGCTGGTTACCAGCGTGGGTGAGCTTGTCATCGACCTCTTCACCGATCAATGCCCTCTGGCGACCAAAAACTTCCTCAAGCTTTGCAAGTACGTTGCATTCTCCGTCACCATCCTGTCGCTCGTGTCCAGCCTGAATCCCGCTAGTCTGCACTGTGAATGGAAAGAATAATGAGGTTTTAGGGCGTGGAAATTGGAGCTTGCTTTGAATTGCGTTTGGTGGTACGCGCAGGATCAAGTATTACAATAACTGCTTATTCCACTCGGTCCAGAAAGACTTCATCGTGCAGACGGGCGACCCGACAGCCACAGGAAAGGGCGGGGACTCCGTTTACAAGTGAGTTTGGGGCGCAAGGGTTGAAATAATTTGATCTTGTTGGGCGGTCGCAATTACTGTAGGCGGCCTGGGAGGTCCCAGCTCATGCTTGCTAAAGAATTAGTGACAGTTTTGAGAGAAAATTGCCTTAGTATTTAATACTTGAATTAGGGTTTCAGATGTTTGGTAGGTATTTAGATGATTCCCATTTTTGGTAAGTTGTTTGATTTCGAGTGCATTGTAGTCGGTGCCATTGTGTGACCAATTTTTGTTCCGCTGCAGGGTTTTTGGGTTCTGAGTAGTTCTTGAATTGATTGAGGTTTGGGTGGATGCTCGATATGTGCATTGCAGATTATTGTATGGGGACGAGTCTCGGTTTTTTGATGATGAAATCCACCCTACTCTTAAGCATGACAAAGTGGGCATTGTGGCCATGGCCAGCGCGGGTGAAAATTCAAATGCATCGCAGGTGGATGCCTCTCCTACTTCCCTTTCGTTATCCTCTTCTAACAGAGTTTTATTCTGTTTTCTATATTAATCTGTCCACTTCATTTAGTTTCTAGCCGTTTTCAAGTTCCCTAACACCAAATACACCATGTGTTGTGGACCATGGTAATTAGGGAGGCCGCAAAAATATATATTCTGCAACTTAAATTTTGGCCGCCTTTGAAGCTGCAAAGTAGCTAAGAATCTCCTGGGACATAATTGTTGTGGGCCACATTAGTTTTCCCCACTGCATTTGAACACCCTGAGCTAATGATGTGTTTGGTGTAGTCGTTTGCAAGTGCCACGAAACATTCACTATAGTTGCCCAAATTGTGATGAAGAACTGTGCTCGAACTGTACTCGGTCTGTGTTTGATTTTTTTTTTCTTTGATTTGGCTTGCAGTTCTATATAACAACAAGGGCTGAACTGGACAACCTTGATGAAAAGCATACGGTCTGTAAGTCTTTCCTCTTGCATTTTGTTTTTTCGAAGTTGTCGCATGTATAGGACTTCTTCACGCATTTCTTTATTTAGTATGGTGTGATTCCTGTTGGTTAACGTAGCATGTGATCCGCTTCAGGTATTCGGAGAGGTTGGAAAGGGCTTGGAGGCATTAACACGAATTAATGAGGCCTTTGTGGACGACAATAATAGGCCATATAAGAACATCCGGTAAGGCTTAGGGATATGGATATTACCAGCTGTTTCTCTATTTTCGTGAGCGGTTATTCTGTATTTCACTGATTTGACTCGTTAAAGGTCCGCTGTAACAACTAAGAGACGGTAGATAGCTGCAGTTTAGAATGTGGATGAGACGTTTTGGCTATTGATCGAGTGACTTGGGAACAGGATAAAGCACACCATCATACTGGAGGACCCATTCGATGATCCGGCTGGCCTTTCCGATCTGATCCCTGACCAATCTCCTGAGCTGAAACCTCCTGCTGAGGTAATGAATTATCGTTTTGTATGCTTCCCTCAATCTAATGCTGCTTTTTTAATCTTCTTAGGGGAAAATGGGTAGTGCTTCTGTCGTCGGGTTCGTGTCCGACAAGGAGGTCCGTATTCGTACACAATCAAGACGGCATACCAGCTGGAAGCCGGAAGGCTGTAGTGGCTGGCGTGCGACTCTGTGTAACGAAGATCAATTTGTAGATGCTGTCTTCCTAGCCTGATTGGCTATCGCTCATGAAGGAGTGGGTCAAGATCCTCTGCACAGTTTTCGTTTAGGACGTTGGGCTTGTGTGTTCTGTTTTGTTACGAATTTCCAATCTACGCGTGCATAATCAAGTTAATCGCGCAGCAGTTAGTGTGGAGTCTTGTTTGCTTTTATTGCGCATATTCATTACGACCAGGGCGATTTGTGATTAGATGCTTTGTTTTGTCTTGCAAATGTCCTTTTGAACTTCTGAAATTCAAGTGAAGGGATGCAGCGTTTACCGAATTTGTAGTTATTGACATGCAGAAATGTTTTTAGGATACTGCTGTGAGTAGACTAGGGACTCTTTTCTTCGGTGTGCTGCTTAACATTGTAAATATAACTTGTAGGGGGAGGAGGTGCGGCTGGAAGATGATTGGGTACTAAGGGATGAGACCATGGATTTAGTGGAGATTGAGAAAGCACTGCGCAAGAAAGAAGCTGAGTCGCGAGCCGCGGATGAGACCATGGATACTGGCCCCGCGGTAGATGGCGACTATGATGTCAAGGATGAGGAGCTTGTGGACTTTGAGGGCTCCGACTATGGCTTCGAATCCGGCGACGAGGAAGCCTCTGGGGCAGACGACGAAGCCCAAGCCCCCCCTCCTCCTCTTCCCTCCAAACCGTCCAAAGATAGTGTTGCGCATTCCAACGCTGAAGCGAAAGCGGATGGAGTGGTTGATGTACAACAACTTCCTGTCGTCCCCGTTTTCTTCGTCGTCGTAGATGATCCCCCTAAGCATAAATCGTTGCGTCCTAAGCCTGACCTCGAGGATGGCGAGCTTGACGACGCTGCCATGGTGATCATCTTCTCTCTCCTTCGTGTCTCCACGCTCCCATACCCCCCTCTCCCTCCAGTTCCGCTTTGTCTTCGTTTTCTTGGCTAGGATCTCCCACCCTCTAGGGTTTCTACTCCTCTCGCCGTTTCTTAAAGTCCTCTCGCATTGAATGATAGTAGTTACTGGACGTAGCCTCTCTCGGCTTTCTTCTCGTTTTTTCCTACTCCTGTCATCTTTCTTTTCGACACACTGTCTCATAAACTTTCGTTGACGCACAAATTGCAGATTGAGTCGAAATTCTCTTGAAGTTTTCTTCTCAGTTTTTAGAATCGTAATTTTAGTTCACAGCATGAGCAATGCAAAGGTCAGCGCGTTTTCTTGCTATTTTGGAGTGACGGAAGAAGGGCGGACATATGACATCATGTGGTTTTAGTCCCTGGCGGTTTGTGTTTTGCCGTGAAGGGGGCATTTCACAACTTTCTCATTTAGTTCTCCGAATCATCTGTGCTCATGTCGTAGTGTTCTTCGAGTGGAGTGTCGCGAAAAGTTTTGTGTCCTCTCTACGATGTCTCTCTAGAAATTTCACGTCTTTAGACCATTTCCAGACTAAATTAGCAGTCATCTGTTCAGTCATTGCTTTGAGCGCTGTTCTTGTGAGGATTACGAACTTCGGAAGTTGTAGTTTCCCTTGCGCCATGACTTGGCTCCGTCGAATGGTTTAATTTCCTCTTATCGTCTCTCCATTAGAAGGCCTTTGTTGATTTTGAAGATCCCATTCTTCATATTTCTGTATCGACGTTTGTACCCTGGAGGACGTTTGCATCCTGGACGGCGTTTGAAGTTGAACATCGTATTGTCCATTCAATCTTCTGTAGATGTCCCGTGGGCCTTAGGCTAGTAGTTTGGGTGAGTTGTCTCTGAGGTAAGGGGCGAGCGGTGGTTCATTCCGATTCGTGCCTCAAACTGGTTCCGTACGCGTTGTTTAGCGGGATATATCCAGCAACTATTACTTTGAGTCAGCTGTCAGTTGCCGCACGGGATTAAGTTCTGCGTCACTACCATCATACGGGAATGAGACCAATTCGGCAGCAAAGCCCACAGTAGTTATTGAGAATCTGCGAAGGAGATGGCTGGGTTTGATCAAACTCCTTTCAGAGGCTGAAGGCATGTTCAAAAGCGTTGGCGGGGATCCGATATATTCAGAGAGCCCAAAGTTGGTGAACTTCCAAAGTGTTTCCTGTTGAGTGTGTCAATTTTTTAAGGACCTAGGGTTGTCTCTTTCTTAATTTGAATTGGTTGTGGAGGGTAAGAGTCTGGACCGAAGCACATGGCAATTTGTGGCATTTTTAATTTTTTCACCTGCTGTTTTAGTAAGTGGGAAGTAAACCCTAAACCATATTAAAATATACGTCTGAGGAGCCAATTCTTTTTCCCCCTAGGGGTGGCTCTTCTAGCCTGTCTTTAGAATTATCTCTTGCCGTCGAGTAACATGTTTCACATGCTTAATAGGCTTTTGGTCCAAATAGTCCCTCATTTTTCGGGCAAGAGGTGCTGGGTTTTGTAAACGTGATGTTTGCAGGAAGCCTCAGCCCTGGTCAAGAGGGATAGATAGTAAAGATCAATTTAAGCACTCATATGTGGAAGTTGGAAATGCGGGGAACAGCCCGAGGGTTCTGACCCTGAAGCAGTGGCCAATGGTGGAGATGATGACGAAGGTGAGAACGATCGGCGTGAGCGGAAACGTAGGAAAGATCGATATGCTGCGGAGAGGCATTTCGATAATAGGGGAAGAAGAGATGCAGAGGAGACTGCTCTTGCGCACAGCAGGCAATATCGAGGACGTTCAAGGTATAGTCTATGGAGTACTTTTGGATCAAAGTGGTTTGAGAAACAAGTCGTTTTCCTAAAAGATTACAATTTTGTTCCTCTTCGGTGCTTGTAATTGTTACCTGACAGAAGTAGCAAGTTTTTCACTCTTTATAAGCCTCAGTGTACTCTTCGCAGATCCTTTCTCCTCGGAGTAGGGTTTTTTTCTTTCATTTTTCATTGTTTGTAGCTCTTGAATGTATTTAGTACGTGCATCTGCAATGTGGTGTGTCTGCTGAACGATGTATGTGGATTACGTGCTCGTCATTTTCAACTGATATCTTTCCTGCCTTGTGCTCAGTGACAAGATGCATGGAAGTCAGCGGAGTAATTATTCTAGAGGTAAACATCGCGTATTTTGATCTCTAAAATATCATCTTTTGAGTAAATATTATGCAGTCAACTTCGAATTTCGCAGGGTGCTCAAGGGCAATTGCCGCTCTCTAGTCACCGATGAATAAGTTCAGCAATCCGACAAGCACATGGATCTTTGACTTCTTGATATTCTGTTTCTTCCATGCAAGAATTGTACATCTATGTTATACTTTAAATTCTCCTCTTAGTTTAAGCTGATATGAACACTTTGTATGACTACTTGCTGCTTCATTGGTTATTATCTTTATCCTAAATTCTCTTTGAACGTGCAAGATGTTCATACTAGCGTATTTGGTTGTTTGCAGGTTCTAAAGGTGCCAACGCGGCGTCTTTTCAGAGAGGAAATTCTGGACCAGGAATTATGGGTCCTGGAAGACCTGCAGTTTCAATGGAGTATGGGGGGCATATGTCATCGCGCTCTTATGGCCGAGGAATTCCACGCCCTGTTGGAGGCATGGCGGCACCTGGAAGGTTAAATCAGAATGAGGTTAATGTAAGAAGCCTTCTTTGTAAAAACTTGCTCACAGTCTCTTGGTTATAATTTCCTTAGGCCTTACAAGGATTGGTGATGTTTCTTAATAGGAGATCGTCGTATTTTTACGTGTTTTGTCCACATGTCTGCAAAAAATTGATTTTGTTTTAATTACAAGTGTTGATGTGGGATTTTTCTCTGCATTTTAGAGGAGCTTGCGAACTCATCAGTTATTGAATGTTTTTTTTCTTTTGATCTGCATGGCACTTCAATATTTAGACTCATCACTGTCAATATATTCCGAGTGTTCGTATTTAACAAAAAGGATTGTGGTGTGACAGATGCAAAATCATATGCGAGAAAGTACGGTAGTCCAAGAGCATATGTTGCGACAGCAACAACTTATGCAAATGGCCCAAGAGCAAGTTCAACAGGTCCAAGCACATGCCCAGGCACAGGGTCAAGCACAAGTTCAAGCCCGAGCTCAAGCTCAAGCTCAAGCTCACGCTCACGCTCAAGTACAGCAGGCACATGCCCATGCTCACGCTCAAGCCCAGGTCCATATGGCTAATTTTGGGACAATTCGGGCTTCTATGAGTGGTTCTTCTATGCGGCCGATGATGGGTCTTGAGCTTATAGGAGGCCAATTACAAGGTTCACATGGGATGATGCATTTGCAAGTTCAGAAATCTGACACAGGGCCACAGGTTAATTATCCCCGGCCCTTGGAAGGTTTTGGGACCCGAGCTCCACCAAGTACAGATTTCGCTGCAGGTCGGATCAGTGGGGGGGGTCTACTGTTAAATCAGGCCAGCAATCGAGATCGAACAATATCTGGAAGACAACCGAGTGCCTGGGCACCCTCGTCTGCTGTTTATCATGAGGTTTCAAGCATGCCAGCTGCTCGAGGAAGGGCTCATGGCCAGGGTCGAGGTCAGGTGATGAGTTCTCTCTGGGCTGAGCCACCAGTAGGGGGTATCCCCACTGGCTTTCCTTCACCACTTGGAGTCATTGGCCATGCAGTACCTGTCAACGTTAGTCCTGGTGGTGTGGTGACTTTAGGAACTCCCAAGAGACAGGGATCATTGCCCATCGTGATTCCTCACCATACCGCTACCAACAGGGAAAATGCTAATATGAAAAAGGCAGACATTCGACCTCAGGTTGATGGTACGTGGAGGACAAACGGAGACAA
This sequence comes from Pseudisothecium myosuroides, assembly GCA_951799445.1. Lineage (NCBI taxonomy): Eukaryota > Viridiplantae > Streptophyta > Bryopsida > Hypnales > Lembophyllaceae > Pseudisothecium > Pseudisothecium myosuroides. The sequence goes on from OX637289.1 coordinate 16,110,191, forward strand.
TCGAGGTAGTGTCCATCACAATGGGACTCAGGCTCCCTATTCTAGGAACGACTCTGCTGTATGGTCCAAAAGTTCGTCTGGAGGTCAGTTCGGAAATAAACGAAGCCGAGAAAACGGGTTGGATCGGAGGCATAGCTCAAAGACTGTAACTGTTTCAAGCGTAGGAAATGGCATGGAGACTGCGGGGAACCATCTTATCCAGCTTGGTGGACCAGTCACAAAGAGCAGGTATTATTCATTTGTACATTTACACAAATTCTCGATCTTGTAGATCTGAGCGCTCCGGGTCTTTGTTGTTTACTATGCTCAGGCTAATTGTACTAACAATGCATGTATTTCCTGATAGTGAGAACAAATACAGGATTACAAGAAGATTGTGACCTGAGAGAACATAAACCAAGCAACCCAATTACATTCACCAGAGAGGCAATTAGCTTCGTTATCTTGAATGGAATCGATTTTGTTGTTGGTAAACTACATGTTATTGACGTGGGTGTGTTTTGTAGAATGTTGTCTGTGAGCGGTTTCCCGGAGAACACGTCAATGGCAGCGGTGGTGGAAGCATTCGAGAAACAAGGAAAGATACTGGTATGATCCTGGGTATAATGTTTTGGCTGTGGTGGTTTACTTATGTGATCTTGAAGTCTGTAAAACCCTCGCTTCAGACTCTGAGACGGACGATCTGCTTATGACATTTTTTGGTTTGCAAGGCATATCAGAAGGTCGTGATTATCGAACTGCAGTTCTGATTCTTGAGCTTGAGCTCCTTGTTGTGATTATGCAGGAATTTAAGAAGAATGATAAAGGAAATGCTTTCCACATAACCTTCTCCAGCGTCGCAGAAGCTGTTTCAGCAAAACGGAGTCTTCACAGGTCAATAATATTACTTTAAGAGCTGGATTCTGTATTTTTTGCTGTGCCTGTACACCATAGGGTGGGACTCTGACGGAATTGTATGAAGATAGTGTTATTTTCTTGTCGTTATTCTGACATATCAGGTTTTTCTCTGCAGGACCCTCTTGAATGGCCGTCAAATTACTGTAGATTACACGATCCAGGGGTATTAGAATTGGCCACCTTCATTGTATGATGTAATAGCAAGGTGGCACCTCACCAACGAGTTGTCTTGTGGGATTTCAAAGAAACTCATGACGTGAACCAGTCTCCACCACACTGAGGTGGTGCAGCAGAGAACTCTAGGTACAACGTTGAAGGCAGCATCCTCATGAGGAACTGTGGGGATCCGCTTTAAGGTGCAATCAGCATGTTAGAATAGAGCATTCTATTGCAGCTGGTCCCTGTGGTGTTTGTAATGCAGTAAGGTAATCCTGCTAGGCTCGGGACGCAGCTGCTCTGGATAATAGTCAGTAGGAGCATTGCTCGACACTTGTGCACAGTGCACTCAAAACTGAGGTAGCCCCCAACTTCTAAGAATTTTATAATTGTAGAATATATAATTTTGCCAGTTTCAGAAGCGGTGATCATAATTTTTTCACATGATTAGATGGAACATTGTGGCCTGTATCGAACTTAACAGGTAAGGCAATAGTTTCCTGTTTTGCACTACCTATCAGTTCTTCTACAGTATTTGCATTTGGCAGAGTATCCTAGTTCAATGGCACTTTGAAAATTTGGTGTCCAATAAATGTATAAGAAGAGAATCTAGAATACTCTTTTGACTTCCAACAAGATTAAACTTGAAAATAGGCAATTTAATAATAGAAACAATGCTCAATTGCTTATTTGGACACATTTAGGTGTAGTTACCTTAATGCTATTTAGTAATCTCGGAATGAGAAGCTTTGTTGTTGTTCATTGCATCTGAATGTGACTAAGGTACGGTAGTCTGCTCTAGAAGCAACCGTCTTCTTCAAATTATTCCTATAATTAGCTATTGAATGGATATGAGGTGGTCCTTAAATGAACTTCTTTAGCCATCGAGGAAAAAATATTATTTATTGCAAGAGTTATTCTCCTTGATTTCTCAAACCTCTTTACAAGGTAGAAGAGGATGGATTTTGGGAGACCTACACTTACAAATAGTTGTATCTACAACAAAAATCTTTAAGAATTTATAAGTAATTCAAAAATGCTTTGTAAAATATGAAACCACTTGTGTTATGTTCAGCATCTATTTTTCTTCCTTTAAAAAATGAGCTAAAAATATTTTTATCCATGAAAACCTATGAAAGTGGTAGACCATCCCTTAAATGGTTGCCTTTAGAGTAGATTATATTGCACCCTTGCATTTGCTGCAAAGGTTAGTTCCACTCTAAAATTTTCATTCTAAAAACTTTTTATTTATTATTAGATGATTAAATTTGGCATATTTGAATTCCTTTTAGGAAAACAGAGACCCCAAATTTAGTAAGAAGGAAGAAAATTACAAAATTTGAACCATCACAAAACAGAGGATGCAATTTAGCCTTTCTTTAGTGTCCTTAGAATAAAATGACACTGAGTATGTATATATTGAAGTCAAACCAAGGTGATAGTTTGCACCTTTGCGTGAAGGTAAACATTTATTTTTTTCTAATGAGAGAGATGGCCATCATTCTAGGTGCTAAGGTAGGAGGCTCGAGTTCTGAAGGGTTATTTAGAACCGCCATATAGACTCGCCTGGAATGGACATGAGGTGGTCTTTAAATGGACCTTCTATAGTCATTGAATGGATCAATAAAAAAATTATTATTTATTGCAAGTGCCAATCGTTGTCTTGCTTTCCCTATTTCTCTCTAGAAGTTGAAAGTGAATGGTTCATGGAAGACCTAGAGTCATAAATAGGGACCTATGACACATCTTGTTTGAAAATTCATAAGTAATTGAAAAATGCTTTAAAAAAATACAAAACTACTTGTGTTACAATCAGAATCTATTTCTCTTTGTCTGGAAAATGAGCAAAAAATAATCCCATCCAAGAAACCACATGAAAAAGGCAGACCAGCCCTTAGATGCTCGCTTTTAGAGCCTCCTACCTTACATCCACATCATGTTGTCACCAGTCAAAGACATACACTACCATAAACGTAGGGCATGGTCGGCACCTTTCTGCTGAGTAAAAAAATTTCCCCTAAAAAAATAGGGTACTAGGGTATATTAAAAAAATATAGTCTTAGACAATATTCTTTTTTCATAATACAACTTTATTTTTTGAAAATAATTTTCTTAAATATATGAAAAGTGTTGGTGAAGTATCACAGAGACAAACTGAGTTCAAATTTCAGAAGTTGTACAGTACATAGCTGTGATCATATCATTGCCTGCATTCTCATTCCGAAGCAACATCATACGACATTGATCAAGAGGATTCTAAAGGACTTTGTAATTGCAGTAGTACATCACGATGGAGAACAAGTTTCAGACATCCATGTTTGTGAACAAAACTGAGCATGACTTGGTTATGAAAGTTGGCAACCAGAGCTCCTTCATTCATCTGGTACAATAGAACCTCTCTTAGTGCATAGTGTTGGGAGAGATTTATGCATTTGGAGAGGTGCAGTAATGTTCACTGCCTAACGTGGCTTCTAAATACAGGGTCTCCAACCATTGTTCAACAATAAAGGCTTCAAAGTACAATCTCTTTTCATCATAAAAGTTGGGCAAGATTATTTGGATGCCTCTTTGACAGCAATCTAACATAGAGTCCAGCTAAGTGTCATTTTGAGATTTACTTTGATACTAAGGTGGCACCAAGTTATCTTAATATCATTTCAATGCAAAGTCAAAATTGTCATCCTGACATTATTAAAGAGCCATTTTAACATCATTTTGGGGAACATTACTTCAATGTCAAATTGACATTAATTTGAGGGTCAAAATGATGCAAAACCGGACATGCACTATTTTTGTGTTATTTTGATGCCAAGTTTACATGAACTATTCTAAAATTATTGTAGCAATAACAAGGCACCCAATAAGACAATGTCTTGTATATGCCATTTTAGTGCAATTTTTTTACCATTTCCATGCCATAGTGTTTGAAATATTTCACTATTACTTTCATGTCAATTTATAGCATATATTTTCAATGTCAGTTTCATGCTACTTTAATGCAACTCTATATTTGCACCATTCTTTTATCATCTTCACTCCATTGTGTTGCCATATTAGAGCATTGTTGACATGCACATTTTCAATGCCATGTTTATGCCAATTTAGCTAACACTATTCAAATGCCATATTGACATCCTTTTATTGTGAACTAATTTTGTATTCATTTTAGGCAAATGTCATGCCATTTTTGCATCATGACAATAATACTTTAACTTTATGCCGGCACAATTTTGACATCCTTTTCTTCAATGCCTATTTGGTGCCATTATACTACAATTTTCATATGCACAATTTCAATGTCACTTCAAAAGATATGGTACGTAACAACATTTCAGTGTCATTTTTTCATCGTTATGAGGTTCACATATTCTTTGGGCCATTTCAGAGCCAATTGACTGTCATTTTGACACCATCGTTTTTCTTAATTTTTTAAATAAATGCCATATTGGTGCAAATTATTGTACTCTGATAGATAATTTGTTAATAGTAGTCTACTGTAGTCCTGCTCTTCATAGGCTTGTATCATCGTTTGTGTTGTAGTACTTGAAATTCAAAGAATAAAGATGGATTTCAGTTTACTATAGGAACAACCACACAAATTGATAGTTAATTATTAAAAGAGCATCTAAAATTAACAATTGCTAGTACATAGACTTAGTTAATCAATAGCTTGTATCACATTGTAATTATATAGTATGTAGAATTTAGGTGAATGAAGTTTGGATACTAATTAGCATACTGTTGGTGTTTAATTATCTACCCTTGATAATTAGATGATCACAACCATAATCTTAAACTAGCGTGAAAATTCTATACTAAGCGGGTGCCTAACGTCGGTTCATTGTGCCTTCCAAGTAGTGTATCTTTTTTCTAAAGTACCTAAATACATACTACTTTGCAAAAGAGCCCCAACCTAGGCCTAAGCACAAGAATTGATTTGGACAATGTAACTAACTAGGCCGCCGTGATTTTCTAATAAAAATAGAGATAGTCTAAATTTAGAAATTTCAGATTGTAGACAAGCTCATGCCATTTCAAAAAAACATAAAATTCATAAAAATCTAATACTTCTAGCAAAAATTATGCGCGGATGAAGTTTGATTGCTAATCGATACTTCAAACGTCATCCATGTTTTTTTTAGATTCTCCTAATTCCAATTTGACTTAAGATTTTGGCTATGGATCTAGGCTAGGGCTTATATCCTAAGATCCGAATTTGGCCATGGATGGATGGATCCTACCTATCTTCATCCATTCTTTAGTCTAAACTTCATCCTTCATTAACTTTTCTAAATATTTTTCTAAGTTTGAATTAGTTCTAAACTTCTCTAGATTACTTCTATCCACTTCAAAACCTAAGTTTTTGCTTGGTGAACCGAAGCCTAATTTAGTTTGCTAATCTTCACTACTCTAGGGTAATGAACTTCATAGGATTTGTTATTAATTTTAGATCCTTTACACTTATACTTTGAAGAGTTTTGTTTGACCTTTCTAATTTGCTGCTCTACTTTTAACCCCTAAAGGCCCAAGGCATTTTCTGGCTATGAAACCACTAAAAACTGCCATTTCTGCTGCGATCACTCCCTAAACCAAAAATAACTTTTTTCTTAGAACCTAGTTGTAGGATCTTGTACTTCACTTGTCTCAAATCATGTGGTAAAAATTTCATGAAGTTTGACCGTACGGATTGGAAGATATTAGCATTTGAAGTTGGAGAGAAGTTTTTTGAACTGTGGCCTGCAATTTCAGATGACTTTGACAACCAGTTGTGGGTTTTTTTTGCACTACCAACCATAAAGTTAAAAAAATTTATGTTGAATATTTGAGTTGAGAGTTGGGGGAAAAAATTTCAGAATGTCAAAACTTGATTTTCACATATAAAAAAATTGTTAAGTAGAAGTAGGTCCAAAATTGAACAAAATACTAAATCGTTAATAGCTCTTAGGTGGAATTAAAACACCATAATTCCAATGGTGGAATTGTTCTTGCAAACAAACTTAACCTTTTCCAAAAAAAAAAAATTGAAAAAAATTGAAAATTGCATCCAAAAATGAATTCTATAAGTTGTTTTTTGAACAAGATGCTTAGATTGCCCGAAAAACAAGATTGTCCATAACTTTCTCATTCTGAGTCCAAATAGAATGAATCAAAGCTTCAAATGTAGACAAAAACATGATCTTTGAGAAGAAAAAATCAATTTTTTAAAGTTTTTTTTTTCTGCCCGGCGAATTGCTTTTTTGCCTTCGGGTGGCATAACTTTTGCTCCCTGGCACCAATTGAAAAAAATATTATATTTTTTAAAAACTAATGTGATTTCCTATCTTCAAAAAGTGTTTCAAAAAATCAAGTCAAAATTTCAGGTAGCATGAGACTGTCCAAAATCCCAAGTGTCCCCCGAGGGGGCTTTAGGCCTTTAGGGGTTAAATTGACCTTTTCTAGTGGAAGTTGTTGATGGATGAAGTTTAATCGCTAATCGGTATTTCAAACTTCATCCACTAATTACTATTAACTTAACCCTTAAGGACCATGAGTGCAGATTTTGAACAATGAATGAACGGAAACACGTCCCAAACTCACCGAAATGCGTTTTTTCAACCATTGATTCTTTTGGAAGATTCTTATATTAGTTCTTTAACATTTGTACACTTCAAATTATGAAGATTTTTCTTTGCAAATATTCTATAATTCAAAAGGTATCGGGAGGTCTGCCCTCAAAAAGTAACTTTTTCAGTTCAAAAAATGACCCTTCAAAGATGACTTGAATCAAAAAATCAAATAAAAATCTTCAAAAATGACCATAATTAGAATTCAATATTTTGAACTTATAAGATAAAAAATCTTTTAAAAATCATAAATATTCAATCTACAATTGATTTTAGAAGGAATTTTCAATTTTTGGCTTCAAATTTTATTGAAAAACATTGGTATGTATTTTTGTTGAGTCTAACCATAAGGATGTGATCTACTGTTTGAGATTCATCATTAAAATATTCTTCTAAGTTGCATTTGATAACAAATCTTTACAATTTGGAAAATTTGGACAACCTTCTAGTCCTTTAGGGGTTAAATTTTCCAAATTAACTTCTAATTTCATTTATGGGATCTCAGTTACTTTTACTTCTTAATTTCCTAATCTTGTTCCATTTGGATAATTTTAGGTGTTTTTCATCCAATCTACACGCTAAACTTCATCTACCTATATCTTTCTTGTTTTAACTCCAAATTCTATGTATTTTATAATTTTGAAAACCTCTAATCCTCTTCTCCAAGATTCTAAGGTCAAACTTGGATTGAATGCTAGTCCTAATGATCTAACCTAATCTTAGGCCTCGGCCTTGATTAACAATGTCTAATCAAAGTAATTTAAAATGAAACAGGGAACATTAGTAGCCTACTTTAGCTTAAAGATCCCAAATTACATCATCAAAGGTTCCTCCTAGCCCTCTTTTGTTCGCCATTTTCGTCTTCTAGGAATCCGCCAATGCTTGAAGTATTTTTGTTTATAAAGTTTTTGTTGTTATTGAGGTAGATGCATCTGAAATTGTCCTTGGACCTAATTGCATCCCTTATTTGGAAATCGCACCCTTCTACTTGGATAATTTTGTCGGGTTGTTGTATTGTTGAATCGTTGGATGCAGATACATTTCTGGGGTTGGTATTCGAGTTCGTGATTTTGATTACAAATAAGTTGAGCTCCGGTTTAGATTTAGGGTTTAGGATCTTTCATTTCTTTTATGATTTTGGCTGGAAATTGTTTTCACTTCTGCAAATTGCATTGCTGAATTAAGTTGGAGGCTCTCTTGCTTTTTTTGGTGCTTATTCTACAAGCGGAAGATTTGGGTCTTCATTGGAAGAAAGTTCACTGCTTTGTCAAAGCATCCAAAGCTTTCAAATTTCTTGTATTCAGTATAAGAAAAAGGGCCCCTAATTAATAGAATATAAATGCATTTACATTGATTATGACAAAAAAAATTGGGGCTCTGTTGATTTGGCGGTCCTCTAAACATCAATCGACATGACTTGATTGATTTGAACAAAAAAAAATTTGCTTAGTTGATTCGGCAATCCTCTCAACATCATTTTTATTTTCCCACATATCGTAGTAGTAGGGCAAGGTTGGCCAAAAATAATTATTTAAAAGTATGCCAAAAAATAAATATAATGAATAAGAAAAATTCTCAAATTCAGCAAAAATTAAATGACCAAAATGTTGTAAAAAATGAAATTGTCCAATATGAGCAGGAAAGTCCAAAATTAAGTCGAATGACCATCTAAAATTAAGATATTCTAGATGGCAAGGTGATAGACTTACGATGACTCCCAAAAGCAACTGGCCACTATATAAATTGTTTTAATAAATTGAAAAATTGAAATTATTAAGAAAATTTGGACATGTTGTTGTATAAAAGGGATTCTACCTTCATGCACAATTTCATTTTGAATGGACTTTATTTAGACCTATTATTCTTTGAATGAAATTTCTATGTAAAAATATTTTTTTGGTGAAAAGTCAAAATGGGTCATTTTTTTAATAGGAAGAATGTGCATCTTAACTAAAATTACATATTACAAGTTCCATGAATTTTGGATTTTTATTGATTGAAATTTTATTGATTAAATTTGACCTCAAAATTTATGGAGTGAAAAATTAAAAAGTCAAAATTTTGAGGTCAAATTTTAATTAATAAGATTTCAATCAATAAAAATTTAAAATTCATGGAACTTATAATATGTGATTCTAGTCAAGATGTACATTCTTTCTATTTTAAAAATAAGACATTTTGACTTTTCACAAAAACAAAATTATATAGAAATTTCATTCAAATAATAATAGGTCTAAATATAGTCCATTCTACGTGAAATTGTACATGAAGGTAGAATCCCGTTTGTACAATAGTATGAGGCCAATTTTCACTTCATAATTCTAGTTTCTCAGTTTATGAGAACAATTTACCACCAAATGGCCCCAACTCCTTCTAGAATTCACTGTACTTTATTGAAATTTAGTGATAATGATAGATGGAGAGGTTGTTTTTATAATGAAATCTATTGTTCATCATAGATTTTCAAAGAGTGGGATAATTTGAAGATGAGAGCTTGACCGCTTGCTGTCAAAATGTAGGAATTATTTGCAAAGTAGAATTTCAGACCTCATTTTTGCACAGTAGAATAACTTTTTTCAAAGCACTTTGAACTAAAAAAGGTTGTGAAATCAAGCCAAATTTCATCTTCAAAATATATGTTTGATGTTTTGAGCCTTCAATTAAAAGTTATAGACAAATTTCAAGTGGATGTTTGAAATTGTCAAAAAAAATGTCCCTTCCAACCCTTCTCTCAAATTTGTCCATAACTTTTGATTGGAGATTTGAAATCTCAAACGGATATTTGGAGATGAAAGTTAGCTTCATTTTCCACAATAGATTAGTTCAAAGTTTTTTGAAAAAAATAATTCTACACCGCCTAAATGAGGTCTGAAATTCTACTTAAATCACAATTTCTACTTGAATGTAAAGTATGAGCGGTTGAGCTCTTACTAATCCTCACCAGTGATTTTTTTTTCATTTTCCTTGAAGTGGCAAAGTGGCGATATTAAATGTTACGGTGGTGCTCCAAGTTTCAACATTCATCCACGTACTGGATAGAAAATGTGATACTACGTATCTATAATTCTATTTTCATTCACAATGTGGCGATTTCATCCAAGATTTTTCTTGAACTTGAAGTTTTTTGGCGATTTCATCCAAAATTTTACTAAAAATTTCCTGTAGGCTTGGTGCTAGGTCAAAACTTTTGGTGCAATTTTGCACCAAATCGCCGGAAAATCCTCCACTGATCTTCACTCTTTACAAATCCCATATGGGTTGTCCTACCTCCTACCACCCCACTTGTATAAAGGTCTTGTCTTTCCTTCTCTCTAAACTTCAAGGTAAGCACCATTCAAAGTTGATTTGCAATATCTATTGAATTATTTAGAATGTAGTGGTTAATTTTGGCATTCAAAGTTCAATTATTGTGTATATTTAATTATTTTAAATATAATGCTGAATTTTTCAAAGTTAAATTTTAAAGTTAAGAATCTATTTTGGAAACTTTAACTAATTATTCAGCATCAATTTGTTGGCTGCTGAAGTGGTAATGCAATCCGCTTGGTAGGTCTACTGATGTGGCAGCCTTGCATGCGTAGCAGGTTCAGCCTATGTGGCAGCTTATATGGCAAATTATTGAATAATAATAATAATTTTTTAATTTGACCAAATCAAGATATAAAATCAACATAGAAGTGTTGAATTTATCTGAACTAAAATGTCCTAATCAACCGTTTTAACCAACATATATGAGTTGATTATCATGTGGGATTGGACACTATTTTTTCTTGTAGTGATTGCAGTGCGAGTTGTTGTCTTCTGACTTCGCGAGGATGTGCAAGGCTTAACACCTGAGGAATATATGTAATATATTTTTTGACTTTGGGATTTGTTGAAAACTGTCTTTTTTTAAACCTTTTAACATGGTATCTGATCTTTTGTTTTTGGGTGGGCTTTTGAGGACAGATATTACAGCATGGCTTCTTTTGGATTTGTAGGGCACATCATTCTTAAGGATGGGTCAAACTTGAAGGCGTGAGTTAAATATGCTGCAACAAGACATTGAGGTATGTCCTGATGTGAATTAATGGCTTAAAACAACTTGGATTTGTTTACTAATTAGATTGCCATCCATTGATTCAATTCAAATCTTGTAGTTGTTACATATGTCTTGCTCTTTCGGGACAATGGCTATTTGTTCTAGAGGTCTTGGTTGTGTGGTTTCTGCAACTTTGTCTTGCGGCACCGCAGGATGCTTTGAGTCTCTTTGAATGAGGTTATTGTCCAAGTATGGGAAGGGGCTGGTGTATCAACTGTGTGGTGTTTCTACTCAGCTGGAAGCATCATAGGACGTTTTGATGCATCACCCTTTCTAACTTCTAAAAATTGAGCTCTCTTTATGCACATGTAAAAAGCTTAGAATCTTTTTCTTTAGTTCATGTTTGTTGTAATAGTATTTTAATCTATATGTTTTATTTTGTTGTATAGGATGTGGAAGAAGACCAAGTCTAAGGTAAAAAAGAATAGAGCACGGGAGTGGAGAGAAGTTGGTGTAGAAGATCCAAAATGTAAGAATTAAATTATATTGCTCGTTGGTATGTTCTGTTGCTTGAATTGAAGATGTATTCTCTCTAACCTATACCTTTGTTATGTACTAAATCTAGTGTTAAGTTTGTATACCACTGCATATTGAAAATGTTGTTTGTTCTAAACACCAACGTTTTCCACATTTCATTTTTCTTCAAAGTAAAGTGTTAAGTGGCTCTACTATAAACAATGTGTGAATTGTTGAATGCAACAGACTTCAACTATTGTAGAACCTACTTTGATGTTCTATGTATCTTACATTAGGTTAGGTAACCCAAAATCCTAACCTAAAGGGCTTAACTTGAAAACTTTGGGAAAATTTCATTTTAGAAGTGGAATTCTTGTTCAATTATTTACTCATGAAGTTTTCATTTAATATATTTGTCACTTCTCTCTAAATAATAGTAAGTAGGATCATCAATAATTAGATTGTTGTATGTGTCTTGTATGTTGGTACTATAGATTGATAAAGTATCAATTTGTTGCAGGTGATAACAAAAGCATACTTGGAAGTGTTAGGAATTGATGGTGGCACATGGAGACAAGTAGATGTTTTTTTCTTGTTTTCAATATGATCAAGGATCCATGGTTATATCAAATTTAGATGGAGCTAGTATTTTTAAATTGAGGTTCAACCTTTGAAAAGTGACTTGCCACTCATACGAACCATTGTATTTCATTGTGATGATGAAGCCAATTGAATATCACTACAAGAGAAAGGGGTGTTTTAAGTGAGTTTTTAAGTATAGTCCTAGACACATGATTTTAAGTAATGACCTTTAAGGAGATTTTCAGCAAAATTTGACTTAAAAACATGTGTTTTAAGTCAAATTTTGCTGAAAATCTCCTTAAAGGTCATTACTTAAAATCATGTGTCTATTAATAGGTTTAGCTTTGTATCACATGATTACAAATGTAAACACTTGGGTACTAAAATATATATATGTATATCAAATTTCCTACTATCATCACTATTAAAAGGTGTATTAATGTCTTGTTGATGATTTGTTGAATGCCATTTTGACAATAGCATAAAAGATGTTTGAACATGAAACTTATATTGATGGTGTTATTTTACTGTTTTATTTGTACCACTATAGCATTGGCTAGAAATGTTTTTAGCATTGTTTTGTATAGTAATTCAACACCAAAAGTTCAAGATGTTGGTATATCCCATTTTAATGCAATTCCGGCATCATTTCAACATCAAAAGTACATGACGATACGGTGTTAGTGCTGCAATTACATGTTGCTATTATATTGCCATTTTATAGCTATTTGAGCATCAAAAATATATTGATGAGTGTCATTTTACTGAAAATGTAGTTTGGTTTTAGCACAATTGTGCTACCATTTTAATATCAAAGTCATCATATTAGAGTTCTCAGCAATCTAAGATTGTTCCATTTCAGCACCAAATTAGTGTAATTGTGGAGCCATTTTATCATTGAAATATATGGCGTACTATGGTAGTCAAAGTTGCATGTTATCATTTCAGAGCACAAGTGGTACAATTTTTACATCAAAATTACCTAGCATTAGTTTAGACCTATTTTTGAATTAACACCATGTCTAGTCATTTGAGTGCCATTTTAGCATTAGAATGATAATCCCTTTTAGAATCCAGCTTGCATTAACCTAGCACCCATTAACATGACATCACATTGACATTAATCCCCACATTAACTTAACAATATGTAGTTTTGATGTCAGTATGGCACCCTATTCACATGCCTTGAAGTTCCTTAAGTTAAGGTAGGAGGGTGTAAAACAAAGCAGGCATTTAGAATGGACCCTATAAATGGCTGGGAAATGGACATGAGTTGGTTCTGAAACGGACTAGTATAGTCATTGATTGAATCAAGGAAACAAGCATTTTTAATTGCAAGAGCCAATCATTCTCTTTGCTTTCCCCATTTTGATTTAGAATTGCAAGTGAACCGTTTATGAAAGACCTAGGGTCACAAATAGGGACCTATGACCCAACTAGTTTGAAAATTCATAAGTAATTCAAAAATGCTCGGAAAAATACGAAACCACTTGGGTTAGATTCCTCATCAATTTCTCTATGTCTGAAAAATGAGCTAAAAATAACCCCATCCAAGGAAATACATGAAAAAGGGGGACTAGCCCTTAGATGCTCCATTTCTGAGCCTCCTACCTTAGTGCATACCGTATGCACTAACAGAGTATGCACTAAGAGAGGTTTTACTGTAGAAGTGAAATGGGGTCACAAGGAAGACAGACACAGGGAGCACTCAAATGGAACATGGGGAACGTGGGAGCAAGTGAGAGAATAAATAAATTTTACGGAGTATTTCCTTGCCTCCGCACTCAAATCCTCAATTCCATGTACTTAGGAGTTAGGGATGAGCCATCTTTTGTTGGGGGACAAAAAGCTCCAAAGAAAATACCAGTGGGGAACGCGGGAACTTATTATGTACGGAAAATTTGGAAAACTTGAATTTATATTCTTTAACCCCTAAAATACCAAGGCATTTTCTAGCTCTGGAACCACTGAAAACTGCCATTTCTGCTGCAATCACTCCCTAAACCCAAAAAAACTTTTTTTTAGAATCTAACTGTAGGATCTTGTACTTCACTTGTCTCAGATTATGTGGTAAAAATTTCAAGACATTTGAACGTTCTGATTGGAAGATAATAGCATTCAAAGTTGGAAAAAAAAGTTTTTTTGAACTGTTTCCTGCAATTTCAGATGACTTTGACTGCCATTTGTGGATTTTTTTTGCACTACAGAACAAAAAGTTGTAATTTTTATCTTAAGCATTTGAGTTGAGAGTCGTAGAATTTTTTTTCAGAATGTCAAACCTTGATTTTCACATATAAAAAAATTGTTAAATAGAAGTCGGTCCAAAATTGAACGAAATACTAAATTGTTAATAGCTCTTAGGTGGAATTAAAACAACATAATCCCAATGGTGGGATTGTTCTTGCAAACAAACTTGACCTTGTCAAAAAAAAAAAAGTGCAAAAATTTGAAAATTGCATTCAAAAATGAATTCTATAAGTTAGTTTTTTTGAAGATGCTTAAATTGCCCGAAAAACAAGATTGTCCATAACTTTCTCATTATTAGTCCAAATAGAATGAATCAAAGCTTCAGATGTAGACAAAAACATGACCTTTGAGGGAATAAAATAAAAAAAATAAAAAACTTTTTTTTGTGTTTTTTTTTTCTGCCCGCTGAATTGCTTTTTTGCTTTAGGATGGCATAACTTTTGCTCCCACGCACCGATTGAAAAAAAAATTATATTTTCAGAAAGCTAATGTGATTCCCTATCTTCAGAAAAAGTTTCAAAAAATCAGATCAAAATTTGAGGCCACACGGGCCTGCCCAAAACCTGAGGTGTCCCCCGAGGGGACTTTGGTACTTTAGGGGTTAAGTAGATACTTCAAATTAGTCAAATTAGAGTTTTATCTTGCTATACGTAATTGTTGGTGATTTGCTAAATTCCAAGGTATGATAATATAGTCCTTATTGTATTAACATAGCATTAACATCATGGTGGTGAAAAATAGGAGACGAAGTGAAAAGCACTCAAGTTTGCTACATTCTATTTGGCAGAATATTAAAATAGAAATAATAGTGTCAAAAACTCAAAATTAGGTGTACTTACCTAATGCCATCATTCCTAATAATTTGTGCTTTAAAACATTCATAGTTCAACTTCAGCCCAAAAACTTTAAATGCATTTAAAGTCTTTGCACATTTTTTACTGTAACTTCACAACCCAAAAAATTGCATTTAGAAATGCACAAGTGGGTGTTGCATAAATGAAGGAGGCACTGCATGATGTGTCAAGTTTACTAAGGTTAGAAGGTAACCTGTACACAGGGTTAGGGTTGGGAGAGACTGCCAACAGATTTACTTTCTTGTGTCATAAGGGAAGGTAGGAGGTCCATAAAGCGTCCATCTAAGCGCTGAAACTGAATTTTGGGGAGGTAAAACATCTTGAAATATTTTTCAGTAAATTTTCCTTGAAAGACAAGTGGGATTGACATCTAACCCAAGTCGTTTCATATTTTTTGGACCTTTGTGGAATTAGTTACAAATTTTTGAAGTTGGAAAAAAGTGGTCATTTGTGGTCATCAAAAGCGACCACCTCCTGAAATCCTGAAATGTGCATAGCTGGTACATTGAAGAAAGCAAAATGTACCTCTGGGCCATGATCGGTTTTACAGCCTGGTCGGTTTATGAGCCTCCTACCTTAGTGTGCTCTAAAAGCGAGCGGCCTCTTCAAATCGACCCTATATTTAAGTACGAAATGGATATTATCTGGTCCTTAAATGGACCTCTCAAGCCCTTGAGAGAATCGAGAGAAAAGCATTATCTATTGTAAGAGCCAATCATTGGCCTTCATTAACTCAAATCACTTTCGAAGTTGCAAGTGGTCAGATTTAGGAAGACCTAGGGTCACAAATAGGTGCCTACAACAGTTTGTTTTTTAAATTCATAAGTAATTCAAAAACGATTCAAAAAATATGAAACCACTTGTGTAACGTTCCGCATCCATTTTTCTTTCTTTGAAAAATGACCCAAAAATATTTCTGTTCAAAGAAACCTGTGAAAAAGGCAGATCAGTCCTTAAATGGTCGCTTTTAGGCCATACTACCTTATTGCAATAGACATGACTTCCAGTGAAGTCTCACATGAAAGTACCACTAGAAATGAAAATAAAGGAAGACCCTTGTTGATGTTTAATTGTAAACTTTCTACATTAAGTTTCAAATGCTATCAATGGCACAGATATGGTGTGTGAGATGCCTCTCTTTAATTTATGATCTCCACAGTATGTTTTTCTTTCTTTGCTCTGCTGCCATTATTTTGACTTATGGGACATACAACCTAGTTTAAATTTTAAATTTTTTCATAAATATGAGGCTGTAATTTTCCTTTGAACAGATTGAGCAGTGGGGGGCATCATGACAGTTATAATTTCCACCTGTGAATATTGTCATATTGTTTCTCATGATCTTGTTTCAGTATAGCTTGAATCAATTCTGCATATTTGAGATATTTTCTGGGAATGTTTACAGAGATGAAGCGGATATGTCCCAACATTCTATAGCTCATGGAACCTTGAGTTCACCCTCAAAAGCAGAACCAATTTCATCATTCCTATTTCAATTGAACACTCTCAAGCATCACCTCAAAAATCCAAGTTAGTTCCGGTGCAAACGCTCTAGCTGAGGCATGTTACAGTGCAGTCACAGCTATTGAAATGGATCATTGTAAAAAGATTCAATAATACTCTAATGATAAAATATGGCAGAATTCCATAAGCCTGCTGCCTGCTGCAAGAGCAATTCAGTTACAAGGCTAAATTTATTTGCTGTGATGTTATCTGAGAATGTGATCAACAACTGAAACTGCTCATGATTATTGGGGACAATTAATTTCATTTGCCTTCAAGAGGGAAGTCGTCAGAGATATCATTTCAAGGTTTGTTACATCTCCATCCATCTCAAGGCTCATTTGAAAAGAAACAATTTGGATTTGGAATAAGTTTCTATTTATGGACCCGGCACTGCTTACGGTATTCCTCCCTTGAAGGCATTTTGCTTGGCTCTTTCTTCATTGTGGAGACCATGATTGTGTCTTCCAGATTCAAGGTATAACAGATTCCAATTTCTCTAAATCACACCCTAATCCCTGATAACAATGATAAACTTCAATTGCTAAATTTTCATTGATACTCTGAGTGGACTTACATGCATGAATCCCATCTCTACAACTGAAATTGTGGAGTGCTTAGTGATTGTGAGTTTTGTTCAATTGGCGTAATGGGGGTGGCTGGGTGGGTATAAATTGTGACATGCATGTACACAAAGCTTTTATAACTAAGATGAACTTAACAAAATTATGGTGCTTATCCTAGAGTGAAAATATACTTCAATGGATGTATGATAATGAAAAGAGCTGCCTGTGTGGTTTGCAGGATTGTCCAGACTATCATCAGAAAAGTTGGCGCTTCAGACAAGTCGGGCCAGATTATTTTGATATCTTTTTGACAGCAGAGGCCATTTCAATGTCATTTTTTCAATCACTCTGATATTGAGTTGGCACGGAGTTTGGCACCAAAATTATAGTGATAGCTTTTTCAATGTCCCATATTCACATGCCCTAAAGTTTTTGATAATGTGATTATTGTGATATTGATGAGTGATGCCAGTTCCAGAGCCTGCGGGTGCATTTTGGGGATGTGTAGTGATAGCAGGAGCTGTGGTGTTGGGAGCCTTTGCAATGGCTCATCAAAGTGGGAAAATGGCCCATCATATGATGACCACAATGGCGCAACAAGGGGACCGCTTTACCAACACTTGTGAGATGATGAGCAACACATCCGAGCGCCTGGCTATGGCTCTTGCTCACCATAGTGACCGGCTTGCCACAACGGGAGAAAGAATTGCTTTGGTTGCCGAGATTATTGATGTCAATGTCAACTTCAAACAATGTTAGCATGTTTGTTTTACAATGGGAGAAAGAATTGTTTTGGTTGCTGAGATTATTGACGAGTCAATGTCAACTTTAACCCCTAAAAGCCTGTTGTCCCTTCGGGGGACAAATGCGTTTTCGGGCAGGTACCTACGGGCTGAAATTGTATTCTGATTTTTTGAAATTTTTTTTGGAGATAGAAAAACTGATAAGCTTTGTGGGAATATAATTTTTTTCTCAATCGGTGCCCGGGAAAAAAAGTTATGACCAAATAAGCTCAAAACAGGGGACGGCGGGCAGCTCGGGCAGCAGAAAAAAAATGGACAAAATTTTGAATTTTTTTTTTTAATATTTTTTTTCTGATAGATTATATTTTTGCCTATCTAGAAAGCTCTGATTCATTTCATTTGGATATGTTATGAGAAAGTTATGGACATTCTTGTTTTTCGGGCAATTTGAGCATCTTCTTGAAAAAAATAACTTGTAGGACTCATTTCTGAATGCAATTTTTCAAATTTTTCAAATTTTTTTTTTTGACATGGTTTAGATTACTTGCTAGAACAATCTCACCATTGGGATTAGTGCATTGTAATTCCATCTAAGAGATATTAATATTTTAGATTTTCCTTCTATCTCATACCTACTTCTACTTAACAATTTTTTTAAGGATGAAAATTAAGTTTTTTTGAGTTTCTTTTTTTTTCCTAGACTCTCAACTCAATTCTCCACTATAAAGATTTAAAGCTCAAAACGCTGTAGTGCAAAAATTTTAAGTTAAAAATGTTTAAAGACAAAAAATCTGGTCCCGCAATGTGCTGAAAAACTTGTTTTTTCCACTTTAAACGCAGATATCTTGAAATCTGTGCGGTCAAAAATTCTGAAATTTTTTCCACACATTCTCATACCAATTAGGTGTAAGATCCTACGGTTAGATGTGGAAAAAAAATAATTTTAATTTTTTTTAAATTTTTGCTATAGAAATGGCAGTTTTCAGTGTTCTTTGGCAGAAAAAAGACCTTGGGCCTTTAGGGGTTAAACAATGCTAGCATGTTTGTTTCACCCTTACTGGCCAATCCCCTTTGACCAACAATCCTAAAACTTGAAACTTGAAGGTGCCTTTGCATGAATAAATAAATGGATTACATACTAGTTGGTCCATTACATTCCATGGATACATTCCCACCAATGAAGGGGATTTCTTTACCCTAAAAACATATGGAATAACTCCCACTAGGATGGAAAATTGAGATTAGAGAAGTATGGTGGGATTATTTTGACCTCTAAATCTTAATGGAGTTAACCCCTAAAGTACCAAAGTCCCCTCGGGGGACACTTCAAATTTCGGGCAGGCCCGTATGGCCTCAAATTTTGATCTGATTTTTTGAAACTTTTTTTGAAGATAGGGAATCACATTAGCTTTCTAAAAATATAATTTTTTTTTCAATTGGTGCCTGGGAGCAAAAGTTATGCCATCCTAAAGCAAAAAAGCAGTTTGGCGGGCAGAAAAAAAAAACACAAAAAAAAGTTTTTTATTTTTTTTATTTTTTCTCCTCAAAGATCATGTTTTTGTCTACATCTGAAGCTTTGATTCATTCTATTTGGACTAATAATGAGAAAGTTATGGACAATCTTGTTTTTCGGGCAATTTAAGCATCTTCAAAAAAAATAATTTATAGAATTCATTTTTTAATGCAATTTTCAAATTTTTTCAATTTTTTTTTTTTTGACGAGGGCAAGTTTGTTTGCAAGAACAATCCCACCATTGGGATTATGTTGTTTTAATTCCACCCAAGAGCTATTAACAATTTAGTATTTTGTTCAATTTTGGACCTACTTCTATTTAAAAAAAAATTTATATGTGAAAATCAAGGTTTGACATTCTGAAAATTTTTTCTACGACTCTCAACTCAAATGTTCAAGATATAAAATTACAACTTTTTGTTGTGTAGTGCAAAAAAAATCCACAAATGGCCGTCAAAGTCATCTGAAATTGCAGGAAAGAGTTCAAAATTTTTTTTTTTTCCAACTTTGAATGCTAATATCTTCCAATCAGAACGGTCAAATGTCTTGAAATTTTTACCACATAATCTGAGACAAGTGAAGTACAAGATCCTACGGTTAGATTCTAAAAAAAAGTTTTTTTGGGTTTAGGGAGTGATCACAGTAGAAATGGCAGTTTTCAGTGGTTCCGGAGCCAGAAAATGCCTTGGTATTTTAGGGGTTAATTTGTCCCTCTCAAAGTTAAAAAAATCCTCATTAATGCAAATGTTGCCTAAAGGCCTATTTATGTGAGGGCACTCATCCTTGCTTTGACTTCAAGTGGTTGTAGTTTACATATAGCATCAAAATTGAAAATTGCCTTTGGATGCCAATGTGGGCCAAGAAGAAAAGTATGTACTTTAATCATGGATGAAAAGCCAAAGTACAAGTGTAGATTCAAAGAAAAATCTCAAGTAATAATTACTTGCAATGAATGTCCATTCAAGCTTATAATGACAAGTTGGTTTGGAAGATGGAAGGAAGGATTTGCCAATCCAAAGATTTAGGAAGAAAATTGAGATAGGGAAACAATATATCTAAAAATTGGGTTCACTTTTGTAATGTGGACCACCTACGTGGAACTAAAGGTTGGATACCCTCATGCAAAGATATGTATACTTCAAAGTATCCAAATGAGTATGTAAGTATGATCCCTATATTCAATTGCATGAATGTTTGCTAAATTGCAAATTGAGTCTTACTAATAGAAATTTCAACTCATCTTGGCATGAATTTTTAGGATAATATGACCAAACTACAGGAGTACCCAAAGTCATGGAAGTTTCTAAAATTACGGAATTTTCTTGAAAATTCTGCATCGTATCGGTTGTAAGTCGAGAGTTATTTGAGTCGCAAATATGTAGCAGGATAGTTGTGGATGGCAGGTTGGTTGAATGTCGAGATACATTGCTCACACTATCTTCTGGTAGACCCTAAACCCTCAAGCATCCAAGGCAAGAGAATACTTCCAAGTTATCTTGCACAAAGATTTATTTTTTGATCATATAGCAGCTCAGGTGAAACCAAACCAAATCCAGTTTATTATGAATAGAATGATGGGTACCCTTATAGAATTTTTTTTAAATGTTATGATTGTCCTAAACCTCAATAAGATGCACATGTAGTATTTACCCTGAGACTGGACATACGAATCAGTACGTAAGGATCTGAAATTGCAACTTCTTAATTTCAATCTCTTAGTTTCAGAGCATTAAGTTCACCTCATAATTTCTGGTACATACAAATGAGTCAACGAAAATAGTTGATCCTATTACGGGTTAGCAGAGAATCGCATCTAAGTACCTAACGACAGCAGAAATACGTATGGTGCCATAGATAATAAATACTTGCTTCTCTGGTGATTGCTAGCTAAGTTAGTGTATGTAGCAATTAAGATTAGCCTTACATGGATCAAAAACACGCATTTTTTCAACTCTCCAACTGCAGTCTATCATTGCAGTGAGCTGAAAGAGGTATTGAAGCTCAGTAGGAATCACCCATGATAAGAAGTATTAGTGATGTCCATCCTGTAAATGGATGTGATCCTTTTCCTTTTCCTTCGTTTGCGTTGTCATACTGCTCCCAGAGGTATCCGCTCTCATCGTATCTTTTCACCACATTTCTAGACAAGCACCACAAAGAAATAATAGGACATCAGTTCAGCAGAATACGGACAGAGGATTCTGTCATGATCACTCACAGATGATGCTTTAGTACACTCCAGAATGGCTGCTAGAAAAGTGTCAAATCGAAACAAACGAAAGATATTCATGCACGAGGACGTCCTCTCAGAAGTGCAGAAGAGTGAATGCTGGACAAAACCTCTTGAGGCAGCCCTTCATCGACAAGTACGAAGTAATAAAAGGAATGCAAGAATGCCAGCCAGAAAAGGAAGTAATATGCACCTGATTAGATGAGCACGAAGATGAGAATACATGTCGTTGCATCTGCTACTATGTTGACCTTCAACTGCAGTACGTTACAACAGCACGATACAAAATACTGAAACGATTCATAATGATCTAAAAGCTCCAGTTCATGTATCGGTGGTTCTAATTGTAATTGACTTAAGAAGAAGCGGTTGTTCCACAACTTACAATTCCTAGATGTTACTGTTAATCCCTCAGTACCCAATCTAAAAATAGACAGTCCACTCTAGAAGCTAATAATCGATCATAGTAACCCTCAAAACATATTTCAATCATTAGAGAATGTAGAGTATAATATCTTCAAACATTTTAACTTGTTACCTTCCCTGACTCTTCTTAAATAGTATATTCTAACTCCTATAGATATGAGCGGCACTTCGGGGTTAAGAAGGTAGTCGCTACTGGGGACACGTGAAAAGAAGCGCCTCAATAATTCTTTCTCTCTATGAATTTGGCATTGCCTCCAGAGATTCATGCCCCAAAGTTTTTCTTCCCTGATTTTGATCCTACAAAATCTGAAAAATCAAGCTGGGAGAATCTAACAACAGCTTTTCTATAATTCGTGAGAGTTCGACGGTGAAATTGCAAGGCTCAAGCTTGTAGTACTAACCCTTTGAACAGCGGTCCAGGGCCGAGAGAACAAGATAGTTGATGTTCATCCAAACAGGTCCTCTCCAATAAGGAGCATCGTGCTCTGTGTTGTACTTCATGTAGAGGGAGCTATATTTAAAAAAAAGACGAATTAGCATAGAAGAAATAAAGTGTGACAGTGAGCTTGATTCATCCGGAAGTCTCAAAGGTGACAAAGATATAAATACTAAATACACGAAATACAGTCACTGGGAATACGCTGCGTGAGTAAATTGGCGAGAATCAGCACACAGTGAGCTACCCTCTGCAACAGACGAGGTGAACCACAACTCTAAAGCAATTGACGACCAGTCAGGATAATTGTAATACCTTGTTGTGGCAAGAGACCGCAATCCAAAGGTTGTCCACAAATTAGACTCGTTCTGTAGATGCTCTAGCTGGGTTTCCAACACTGGCGAGTTCTGCACAAACACTGAGATCTTCAGTGCAGAGGATAAAACATCACGGAGAAAAAACTTTTGAAAACTCGGGTGCTGCATATTCAAGGAGAAAAGATTCTGCATATTCAAGGAGAAATATTAAGGTAGAGGATACTAAACCGTTAGGGGATTGATTCCGTCTCCTACCATAATGACCCCCGTATCACCAACAGCAACTCATCCATTCATACACTTGATTGACCTTCAATCAGCAAGTGCTGTAAGCAAGACTAGGCTAAACGTCTATGGCCATATTCTTCGGATATAAATGGGGTTGACTACAGTAGTACAGTCCCTTCAATAGTGGTCTACAACCTCACACATTGAAATTGCATAAGAAATTCTTACTTAGTGATAAGAAATTTGATCTCAACGGGTTTGACTCTTGAACCCAAATCTCTCCACAGCTCTAGCGTGATCTCCCACAAATCAATCCTACATATTTGTTAAAATGCTTAAAGTAAGAATATCCAATACTTTGCATTGAGATGACTTACCAGAGGCAGTAAGTTCATGAGAAAGGGGAAGAGGCTGTTATAACCGTAGTGTGGAACCCAACCCAGCTCTGGAGATTTCAAGACCACCCTTTCCAATTCTGACTGCAAATGACCCGTCCGAGGGTCCGCAAAAAACTGTCGCTGAAGCTTCACCTGTAACCACGTCCATTTCTTAAATCTTGGTATCCTCTACTCCATGTTCAGTAAAGTCTTTTGACATACCATACAACGTACTGATTTGGCTAAACTTGCACAAGGCGAGCTTAAAAATTCAAATTGTGAAGCAGCCCTAGATAAAGTTCTGCGACCCTACCTCAAGCGAAACACACATGAGATTACTCGTAAGCATTTAATAAAAAAACTTCCGGAGGACAAGGAAATACAACATGCCTCTTCGGTGTGGAGTCCATAATCAAGGTAACGCCCGCTTTCTGCATCATAGTGAAGCTGCATAATTCCCCAATACGATTCCATTACTAGACAATAAATTTACTTCACAAAGACCGGGATAGACCCACCACACAGCAGATGACGTTTCAACGAAGAAATAGTTGATTTACAATGTGCAAGAGATAAGCAAAGTTGAATGAACTAAATTTCTTGCCTTGTTGAGGAGCTCCAAGTCTGTTAGCTGAGCTGCGGTTGCTATGTAGACCTGCAAAACCAAAAATCGAATGTAGAACAATTAATCCTGAAACGAAAAAAATAGCTAACACGATCATAAATCAACAATTTTAAAAAGTTAACCCCGAAGTACCAAGGATAGAGTTCACTGTCGACGCTAACATCGATTATAGTAACTTGAAAAACATACTTCTGTAGGTAAAAATATAGGGTATGATTTCTTCTTTCTATTGGAGCATTTTGTTACACTCCTTGAAGTTTCTTAAATGGTACGGAGTATATTTCTATTTCAAGACCTATAGATAAGGAATCCGCCACTTTTGGGCCATTTGAGCACTTAGGGGTCACACAAACGTAGAAGCAAAAATGCATAGCAAGAACAAAAATCGTACCCTATATTTCTGAAATTCTTAGATCATAATATAATGCTAACTAGAAATGGGCAATCTAACCTTGAGAGGAACACAATGAAGAATAATAGAGTCTAGTCTGAAAGACGGCGTTACCTCATTTGGTGCGTCAACAATGGAGGCTATTTTGCCTAACGACTGCGCAGCCAATGCCATCCAACACCGCAGATCCAGATGCCGCTCATCATCAGTAGGGTGTGATGCTCTTGGGTAATCGTCTAAACCCGACATTAAGGTCTGCCACAACAAAAATTCCTATAAGAGTCGAGAGATGTTACAAAACAACAACAAGATTCTCAAATGAACGGCCACCTTATATTTCCGCTGTATCTAACTCAATAGACTCATGACTCACCATCAGGGTATACAATTCCTCTTCAATACCAACATGGATTCACCAATGAACTGCACTAGAAGATGTGCAAATACAGTTCACTCACAGTGGGATTTAACTCCCGCTTAGTTTCTGCGTTTCGTCCATGCCAGTAGTAGCTGCTTGGCACCTTCCCTGCTCAGCATCCACTTTATGCACTATTAGTATCCTCTCATAATATCAACCATTGAGTGTATACCAGATTAAATAGTAAACCATAGGAGAAACTCGAAGGAAATTCAAATTCTTCATTAGCCCACATACAAAGCCTACCCTCGACATCATGAAAGTTTGAATTGAAGTTGTATAAGAGAGACAAACCAGTTTGAGAGGTGTTGAACCACTGAAACCAAGCTTCAAGTCTAGGATACAATCTCTCAAAGAATACTTTATCCTCTTCGTTTGGAACTCCTAAAGCGACCTCTTCTTCGTACGCTGTTGCAAGTTCTGCACATATCAAGACCAAGAACGTCATTATGCCTACAAGTAGATGTCCTCAAGCAAGCTTAAAATAGAGAAACAAAAGTCTACATGTAAGCCATTTCGCCCTACAAGAAACGAGAAAGCATTTGACTGGGTCTCAACAGCAGAAATCACTCAGATATTAAAAAATAGAATTCAAAAATTCAAAAATGAGTGCAGGAAGTGACTTTATTACTGTGTAAAGCCATGAAAAGCGCCGGAGGGTTTGCATTACTGGTGTGTTGCTTCACAAATTGGTCGGGAACTTTGCTGCATCACAATCCAAGATGGTTACACAAGCCCAATTCAATTAACTCAATACAACTTATATGAAAATATGATCTCTTCCACTAATAGAGAGTCCACCCTTCCAGAGTTATTCTAGAAAACCTAGCTGGTTATAATTGTCAGGGCTTACATTAGAATCTAGCTTAAATGGCCTTACAATTGACAGGATTTAACACTGCTAGAATTTCTAAAATAACTCTGAGGAGTGGGTTCTCGACTATGAATTCATAACAATCAAAACATCAAAACCCATGACACAGGCATAGGCTGTACATGAAAGGTTTGACAATGCTCTTTCTATAAACTGGAGCAACTCTCAAAGCGACTGCAGACTACCAAACCGTGGCAGTGCAAAATTTCGGTCGTGATTTGCTACATTCCCATTGACTGTATACCTGCGAGCTTCCTCTCCAAGAATTTGTTCACGAGGAATCCAACCATCGATGTTGAGGAGATCAAACCAGTGAGCTATAATATCTTTGCTCAACTTCCGGTCCCATTGACTGCACAATTTAGACATCATAAGCTGTATATTCCATTAAGATTTCCACAATTAAGAAACACTGTAAATTTCCTAATTTCTTCGTAAGGCAAAAACATCCCCAACGCGACACATTAACTCTTATTCAAAGACCGAGGCAAATATTTCATGTTTATCTCACCTGACCACGAGCTGATGAAAGCCCTCATCCCATAGAAAACCGCGTGGGAAGAAAGAGCGGCTAGGGACAGCAGTATACAGTGCCGCAGGCCAATATTCCCAAACGTCTTCAGCTTCTGCTTCTAAATTCTACAACATCGACCAAATTGCCTTCAGTCAGAGTATTCAACATACAAATAATGTCGTCGTCAAAGAGCATTACTGATCACCTGTTTCTATTAACAGTTGTTGACAGGCATCAAAACAACAATATGAAAGCATGAGTGAACAACACACTCAGCTGATCCTGGCATTGAAATTCGTTAGATGAACAAAAAAGAACTGGAATACTCACTTGATACTCTGGTGGAATTGCTATCAGAGACTGTCCATAGAAGTATCCTATGCTGCCCAAAAGATTACTGAGTGCAACCCGCCCCACTTCCACCTCCCTTTCACTCTCCACCTGTTCCATCACCATATCCACATCACAGTTCAAAATGCTGGAAGACACTGAGATTTCCTCTACATAAACACCAACCCAAAACGGAGGATGTGAACCACTCATAGGTATATCTGATCGGAACCGAGTATCTGGAAAAAAAGAAGGGTAACCAGAATGATCTTTGTTTTAAGTGCATTATAGAACACTGTATAAAGAAGAGATGAACGCCTACTGAAAACACTTCAGAAACCGTTACAAAAAACTCATCTGGAAGAACATAATGTTCTTATGTAACTTTTCTGGACCCAATTTTTACACGCGATGACTAGTTACATCCTACTTCCCAATTCAATGCCAGCCACAAGATAAATCAAACTTAGATGTACCTTGTCTTGCAGTTTAAAGGTTGATTGAAAACGCCTTTCAAACATCTCTTCACGTTCCGTTATTTTCCTGGTGAGCTCAGCACCTGATGCAAAGAGAAACATTGGCATGAAAAATATGCAAAATATACCAAATTACAACTGCAGAATGGGTTCAAAGTTAGGGTACACCTTATCTAAAGATTATCCTACTTTCTTAATATAATATTTCTACGAAACGAAGTCGCATATGTGCATGAACACTGCGACTAGGCAAAAGTTACCATCATCTAAAAGCCAGTTGACTAGAAATGAAGTCCAATGCTTAATTTCTAGGTGAGGGTTGAATAACATACCTGAAAGCTTCTTAACACGTTCACGAGCTTCGACATTATGTTTCTGTGTACCAGATACAAACACAACGTCGAACAAAAGAGGTGCCACACCAGTAATCTGAGCACAAAGCAGATCTCAAGTTCAGAAAAGGATCAGTTCCTGAGCAAACTTATCCGATCCATAATTGGAGCTTTGACTAAATGATGATTCGTGCAATGTAGTGAGAAAATCAGCTTGCTGATAATCAATGTCACACACAAACAGGATATGCATCCTCACTGGCAACAGGAAATGCCAGGTGAAGATTGAAAGAACCCGTACCTGGATGACACCAATGTTTGAAGACTCCTCGACTGAATTTGGAAGTTCAATACGCCCATGTGACTGTGCCTAAAACCCTCAACATCAAAGAAAAATTTCAGAGATATTGCAAGTCTCATTCTCAGCCCAAGGAGAGAAACTTGTGCAAGAAACATAAGTTCACTTAATGACGCTTCTAAAGCACCCAGAGAACCGACCAAACTTCCCACAAATGCCCTTTCCGAGTGAATACCTGCATCGTAAGTACTTGCCAAACCAACTGAGTCAAATTGTGTGTGTGTTGGCGACGAAGTCCCACAAAACTGACGGAAGTTTTTCCCTTGAACCACAGAAACCGAGTTAAGTTAGAAGAACTCAGCCAAATCCAATGCTATTCTTCTAGAATAGTTTAGTATGCAAGGTATGCTTGCATTTTCAACATACAGATAACAGCCTAGTTCAGAAAGTCTCAAGAATTCATGATTCTGACCTAAAGTATATTGAAATACCGATGATGACTAGTAGAAAACTCAAACTCAGAGATATTCTATTTGCGTTACAATTGGCAAGGTTATTAAGTTTCAGACAGACTTAAATGACCTTACAACTGGCAAGGTTTAATGCCATTAGATTTTCAAGAATACCCGGGTGGGCTGGGGTGGGGCGTGTCCTACTATACATATGATACGTTGTGGTCGGAAACAGATATTTTGACTCAAGAAGCGAAATTGCAAATATCCTCAAAAGCACAATGTCAACTCCATACCCACAATCAGAAGATCTCAGGAAATTCTCCAACTTATACCTGGCCTTTGAAATGAAGCTCCCAACCACCAACTTCACTTGCTCTGCCTGCAGCAAACCTTGTACCTGCAGATACATCTGAAGTGATTTGCATTGCACTTCCACCCTCATCCGCGATGTAGAAAAAAAGTGACACTTGTCGGCTGGGAACCTTGGCCTGTTCCCTACACACAAAATATAAGAAATTACTGAGAAAATTAAATCTCAATACAAGGTTTACTGTACAAACTCTCTTTAAACCCTAGGAGCACAAGCTAAAATGTAGAAAAGTTCCCTTTGGAAGCCAATAGTCAAGCCAATAACAGTACCTTTGTTCAAAATTATAAGGTATAATTTCTTATACCTATTGGTACACTTTGTTATCATCCTTGAAGCTTTCTAGATGATTTATTTCAACTCCTATAAATGCGGAAACGGACACTTAGAGTCACTTAGGGGTTAACAACTACAAGTTGAAATCCCTTGCAAGGTATCAACGACAACTCTACCTTTCTTGGGAGCGTGCTCCGATACGAACTGCCCAATCCCCTCCATAGCCACCATCAGGATCTTGGTGTTTTAGAAACGACGTAGTAATATCAAGGTCTTGATCTACTATTTCCTGCACTGGGAAATTCACATCAGAGCAGTACCTCAACCATGCATCATTCAAACCCATGTTCAAATTTTAGCAAGATTCACCTCACAAAGGAACTGGGAAGTGAAAGAATATTAATTGCAAGTACCTGACGCCCATAGGTCGCTCCATCGTGACGCACCCATGCATACCTAGTGAGCTTGTCGCCTTCCTCACATGTATGCCTCAGTGAATAGAGGTTCTCATTAACTCCCAGCCACATCAACCCCGCAAGCAATGACTTCGGTGTCCTACACTCACAATGCAAGCGAACGTTAACAACATTAACAGTGATTTCCTCAAACCTCCAACAACCTAAAATCAAACCTCTGGTGGTCAGCTTTTGGTATCTTTGTCCGAACTCCCCTCCGCAGTCATAAGACTTCGTACCCTTTGAGACAGTTGGAGAACCTTCTAATGGAACAATTTCATTACAATATCAGCAGCAAAGTTAATTGGTTATGAAAATAAATAATCTTTAAGTAGAATGTGGTTTTGAAAAAATTGCATAGACAATTAATTTTAGTAAGTTTATCACTTGGAAGTGGTCAAAGGCGGTGAAAATGTTTATCTACTTACCTAATCAGACCACCAATTTCTATCACCATTGAGCTGAGAATTCAAATATACCATCTTGGAGATAACAATTGAATAAAATAATTGATTTACTAGGTCAAAACAATCAGCAGCATACTTGTAAGACTACCGTATTTGCAATGTTGATTTTAGGTCCTAAATGCCACCAATTAAAATCCCAAATTTGAATGGAAGTATCACAATCATAAGAATTTTATATATCAACACCAAAATGAGTTTTTATGAGAAAAAAATGGGCTCATTACTGAAAATGTTGGTTAGGGTAAGAAGACTCCTAGCACGCCACTGCACAAGATAAGAGTACCTACCATCCTCTCTTTTGTTAGAATTCAAGCACAAACAAGACATTATCACCAGAACAGCACAACAATCAAACCCAAAACTAGGGTTTAGGGTTTAGGGAATCTCACATAGTGCTTGACTACAGAGAAAAGCATGACAATCACCTCACCTTGCACGAATCCCCAAGTACAGAGTCGAACGATACGTCCCCCAGAACATACGTTCTCGATACTCTCCTTGAAACTGCATTCGAACAATCAACTCAGAACTGAACCAAAAAAGCGTAACAGCAACCCAAACAGGAAGCGAGACAGATGTCTGTCTTTACAGTACCTGAGGTAAATCACAGACAAGCTTCCCAGGAAAGGGAGTAATCGCCCTTGGCTTCACCCTCATTGAGCTCCACGGTTTCCCATACAAGATCAATCCAAGACATAACAGAACAACACCAAGTAGAACAATGAGCCCGTTTGAGCACTGCAACAGGGGTCCTCGCCGTCGCCTCTTGTTCTGCTTAATTGCTCGCCCTCTTGAAGAAAATTTCGGCAGGAAATTCTCTGGTGCTGGCGTTGCACCCTTCCGATCCCTCATTGTCAAAACCCTCGGAGGCTAAGCAAGGGCTCACAGAGTTCGAGAAGAATCAAAATTCATGCAGGGGGAACCATGGACTGCAATTTCAATGCAAAGAGTGGATCCATGCCCAGGGACTGAAGCTGATCGCTAAACAAACACTACATGGATCTCTGGTTAATTGGTTCCACACTGAGATTGGGTTGCTGCTGCAGCTATTGCCTAAATGAAAAATTCTCAATGAAAAAATAAAAAAAGGTCCTGCGCATCTCAGAATGGATGGAGATCGAGTGCGCAGATTAACTTACTGCGAGGTTTCATATTACGGAGTATTATCCAATGCGGACCCAAGCCGAGATTGACACTGCACACTTGGAGAGTGGCAACCATGTCTTCCTTGGACCTGCTCCGCAAGGACTAAGGTAAGGTAACTACACCTAAAATCGCACAGTTAAGCTTTGTGGCATGATCCGTATGCTTAGAAAATGAACAACAATTTTTGTATATACTTGAAGGACTATGAATCAAAATGTAAGTGGTTTCATAATTTTTGGATGCATTGTGAATTAGTTACAAATTTTCAAAGATACAAGGTGTAGGTTGTTAAAAGTGTCACCTAGGTGATGCCAAAATCAATTTGATGCACATGAAGAAATGTCAAAGACAAGAAGTTAAACGAACGAAAAGTGTATTCAAAATGGACCACTTGGGAGGTTGCCACCTCTATAGTTCTATTAATAGAGTTGCACACTAGTCGAAATGGGCTCTTACAATTGTCCTTTATTGTGTATCATTTTCGGTTTCCTCCCCATTCATTTTCAGTTCAAAAATAGGGGTCGACATTCAAGAGCGGTCCATTTTAGGTGTAGTTACCTTATTGTTGACCAAACCCACCTACCAATACATGACTACATGTAAGCTCTAAGGTCGGTACCCCCAAACTGCCACTTTTTGCTACTGTGCCTATATTAAATAGTGAAATTGGGTTGCCTTAACAATTAGAGTAGCCGACCCCTTTCCAGCCACTTAAGGAATTCCGTATACTTAGAGTGCGTGTTTCTTGAGATGGAAATTCTTCTTCTATGTAGAAATAGAGATTGGAAGGATTCCAAATTTTTCTAGAATTTTACTATACAAAATGTAAATACTATGAATTTTTTTGTGGAAGATTCTCTTTGACCTATAATGGTGATATAGATCTTTCTATTTTTGACCATAGGCTAATTGCAAAATCGACCAAAGGCTGGTTGCAATATCAAGAGCCTTACAGCCAATCATAATGTGCTACAACTGCTCCTTGAACTATGCCACAACTGAATGGAAAGAAAACAATCTATAGATTGGAAATGGGAGGTGGTTGGAAAGGGGTCGGCTAAGTTAGGTTGGCTCCAGTAGAGAACTTACCTCATGACTCATTGCTTGTCCAGATGGATACACATGCCATAACTCTCTAAACGTGAGCCATGAACTAGTACACCAACCCATGCAACCTACATGGTTCCTACATTATTGCATCCTTCTACAGTTTTTGTATATAGTTATATAGTGTAGAATGTTGAGAAATTAGTGTAGGGCAACCTAATTTCACTATTTAATGTAATTACTATTATTAGATTGGTCAAATTTTCATACTTTCTTGTTGGTAAGTGAAAGGAGGTTTTAATGCACCAAGTAATGCAACATTTGAATACGGTATATATGCGAAAGTTATGAAGGATCAAAGGTTTTTGGGATAGATATTTTAAAATTGTTTCTTCAACATATGGACATATTGATTTTGGAGATGTACACAAAGTGATGATGGCAGTTTTAGGTAGGGTGCAATTTTGGATGTACCCAGCAACCCACCTTAATCCTACAAAGACACCATAAATACTACATGTCCGATGGATGACATAGAATCCTTCTATGTAGGATAGAAGTACAAATGTTCATGTTTGGATGGTCAAATCTTATATGAAAAGGGGAGGTCTTGCACATAAATCTGACCTCTAATGAGTACTCTTGGTTTTCTCTACACAAATTATTCACATGATATCAAAAAGATTGATTAATGTCCTTTTGGGTTTAAGGGATGATCACACTTGGCATTATAGAAGAATGACTCTTAAAAACTAATAGCATTATGAAATAAACTAGCTTGCAGGTGTTCATACTATACTAGTGTGCCTTATATCTTTGCCACAATCAAAATAACAATCAAAATAATTTTCTAGTTTTTCAATTTATAAAAACTTTGAAATTCAGTATCTGTTATGTATGAACGAGTGCAACGACTTTGATGCAATGTCGGAAAGGTTGCGTTTTTAATACAAATAGAAAGTTCTATGTATGAAGGAGTGCAAGGACTTTGTTTTGTGACGTTTGGACCTTTGATGTGAAAGTTATGTTTTTTCTAAAATAAAAAATAATTTAACTTAATTTTTAATTTAAAAATAATTCAAAAATCCATGACTTTCACACTATAGGTCCAAACGTTACAAAACAAAGCCTGTGTACCCTTCCTTGCAAAGAGCTTTCCAACAGTCTCAAGAGTGTGGTTGGGGGACTCATAGTTCCTCAAATCTCAACATATCAAACAAACAAAACGAACGAACATACACTTTTTTTTAACAATAAATAAAATGAAATGTAGTGTAGTTGCCCTATGTAGTCACATTTTACACACATTAGGGGATTGTTAATGGTGCCCCTCCCCCTCTCTCACCTCAATTTTAGTTGAAGTCTCTCGCTTCTTGTTCTAAGATATTGCACTCTATAGTTTGTAAACAAATTTGGTTTTGCACAAGAGCTCTTTCACAATCTCGAGGAGATCACTCTTTGTAATTTA
Source organism: Pseudisothecium myosuroides (assembly GCA_951799445.1). Classification (NCBI taxonomy): domain Eukaryota; kingdom Viridiplantae; phylum Streptophyta; class Bryopsida; order Hypnales; family Lembophyllaceae; genus Pseudisothecium; species Pseudisothecium myosuroides. The sequence continues at coordinate 16,143,345 of OX637289.1, forward strand.
AGGTATACACTTAAGATAAGAGGGTATTTGATGTTGGGCTCAGGGAGATCACTCACTATAATTTAAGATAAACACTTGAATTAAGAGGGTATTTGATGTGGGGGTCGTCTTAATCCCTTAAAGGTTGAATAAACCAAATCGCTTGATGAGAATGTTAGCAAACTCAAAAGAAATGCAACCCAACACTCTAGAAATGTTTTACAAATTTTCAAAATTAAAAACATAGAGTAGCCTATTCTTTACACTAGACTTGCCTTGAATGAACACCCTTGAAGCACGAAATGTCTCAACTTTCATTGGTTGCTTCTAAAAAATTGTTGTGGTTTTGAGTCTTAGAAGTGTTTGATCAAGGCCATTTTTAGGTCAAAGAACAAAACGTGTATCTTTCAGGTATACTAGTGTGTCATGTGCCATTGCCATAGTCAAAATAAAAGTAAAAGTAATTTTCTAATTTTTTTGAATTGAAAATAAATCAGAAATCCATAACTTTCACACCGTAGGTCCAAACGCCATGAAACAAAACCCGCGCACCCCTCCTCACCGAGGACTTTCCAACAATACCAAGAATGTGACCGAGGGACATACGATCCAGGAGATCTCACCATAACAAACACAAAACAAATAGACTGACTTAAGGTATGGATCTTCCTTAATTTCTGAAAAAATCACATTACTGTACTCCCTCTTCCAAATGTCCAAACTTCACTCAATTTCTTTGTTGAATTGCAATAGGTGGCGATTATGGGTGCGCATACTTTAGATACTGCATCTCTTCCTGCAGACGAAACGATAGGGCAACTGAACATGCAGCCCTCTCTGTGGAAATAGAACCCTTCGTTCCACTTCTCCTGAACAGCCAACCACCCGAACCAAAAATCCCCACACATTTGACCACAAACCAGCAACTCTACCCCAAAAAATTTGGCAATCTTTCAGTGCTGCAATCTGCTTCCCTTGAGCTTTTCTTGGGAGTCACCATTTCACAGTTATGGGATTGATGCTTCCTTAGCTTCTCATTCGGTGTTGCACCCAAACTAAAGTTTTTCAGGAACTGGGACTATTAAATCAGTTGCTCTTGTAGTTTGTAGTTCATTCGTCAATTGATAGAGGTGTCAAATCTCACTATTCTTTACTCCACAATTTGCAGGTTTGTTTCCATAGTGGTCTTAACAATTTTCTTTCTTCAAAGTAGACTTGATCGAATTGGCCCCCTTGTGATTCTGAAATTGCCTTCTTCTTCTTCTGCCCCTCATGGTAGTTGTGGAATGATTCTTCAGTGGCAGATTAACAGACTTATCTCGTATTATTTCTTTTCATTAGGGTTTAAGATTCGCTGGTTAGCAAATGATTCACTTATCACGTCTCTATTGAGTCTTTTTCAAGCCCTTGGTGGTTGTGGATGACTTACGGCAACAAAGGCTTGGTCAACTGGTGAATGGTCTCTTTTTCCATGTTATGAAAGCAGAGTCACATTGGTTGCCTGCATCCAAACTCTCTTGAGGTCAAATTTTTCTTAGCACTATGTATGAATTTCTTAATCAATCTCTCGAATTGTGAGTTTGTAGACAGCTCCATTTTCAGTCAAAGATTAGTGGACACAGGCATTTCACTCTAACTCATGCTTACACCATTCGCTAAGAAGTGCACAAATTGGTTTAGGGTTCCTGTACCATTATTTGTATGAATTGATATAATGGTGATCAGGTACTAACGGGTCCACTCAGCTGCAGATTTGAGCTTTCTGAGGTTGTAATATTTATTATTTCCTCAACCCAGCTACCAAGGTGGTTATTTTCAAAGGTACGTGGCAAATGGCATGTTTCCTAATGTGCCTGCCTGCAGGTGGTATGATGAACTGAAATCAGTAACAGTAGCGAATCAAAGTAATCATATTGGATTCAAGCAATTGGAAAGAGAGGATAGCTGGTTCAGGGATTGGATCAAGATGTGTTTGACAGACTACTGCTGCTTGGCTGCCACTTGCATTTGTCAAACATGTATAGGTGCAACCCCCATGGCAGCTCGTTATATCTATGGACTGCTCTTTCTCCTCACCAACGTCATAGCGTGGATGGTGCGCGACTACAGCCACAAAAGATATATTCCCTTTCACTGTATGCTCCTCAATCACATACCCCTGCTAAGCTTCTCTAAAATGTCCTTGAAGAAGTTGGAGACTTCCACACTGTGTCCATAAATTCTTGTTTTTTCACATCACTCTTGATTCTCTTCTTGGATGAGGTTGAAACTTGGGGCTTTCTGAGGCTTTAATTTTGATTAGGGTTATTCTACTCGCAGCATCGTGCATCAACTGCCTGTTTGTTTCTTTTAACCAACCAGTCCATGTGGAGCTCTCTGCAGACCTGAAGGGTTGCCAAACGGGCTTGGATTGCATGGGATCAGATGGAGTCCTGCGCCTCAGCTGCGGTTGTTTTGTATCCTCTTCAAGGACTTCAGAAATTTCTATTACTCAAAGGGTAGCTTACTTTGACTGACAAAAGTGGGGTGGCAAGGCTCCTTGACATTGGTGGGCAGATGTTTTTCTTTATCATGTTTTTGACCACAGTAGGGACTTCAAGTACCAAGGACATACGAGATGCTTGGCATGTGGGGTGGTGGCCAATGAAGGTTATGATGTGGTCTGCCCTTATGGTTGTGCCTTTCCTCATTCCACCACAGTACATTGCGATCTATGGTAATCCTTCTTCCTTCAGTAAATGGCTATTCTCTTGGTGATTTTTTTTGAATATGGACTGCTCAATGACCAAGTGACATTCTGATATTTGTTTTCATTTGCCTTGATGTGTGCAGGAGACGTTGCCAGATTTGGAGCTGGGTATGAGCACAGTCAAGTATTTTCTATGCTAGGTTCAATTGCATTGAAACTGTCATGGCACAGCAGGAAAGAACATGCATGCTTAGATATGCTAGTTTGAGTTAGTCTCCGAAAAGTCCTCTCATCTTGGTGGGCTTTCTTACTAAATCGTCAGATTAAAGATGTGAAATTCACGTATTAGGGAAAGCATTTGAAACCCTAATTGAGACCAGATAAGAACTTTCTGTAATGTAGAGTATAATTTCTTTTTTCACTTCTATGCATCTAACCAATTTGTAAGAGTGATTTGGGAGATCACTGCAGAGCTGTGGATACAAGAGCCATATCTGTTTAGATCGAAATTTTATCACTTTGCATGAGTTTATAATTCTTCACCAGCTCAATGCCTCTAAAAGGAGTTTTCATGATTTCTCGCAGAATGTTTTTGGTGATCCAGCTGGTGAGTTTCATCAACTTCATTTACTTCTGGAATGAAGAGTGGCTCAAGGAGAAATATGAGCGCACCTGGTAATCTCTCTACTCATGCCATTATTACGTGAATTTGGACTCACATAAGGTTTGTACATCCATAATCAACACTGCCCAAAATGCAACACCAACATTTGAACTGAAAGTGTCACTAGACTTAGATATTGCTTACACAAGATGAACACAATCAAGCATGAGAATCTATAAGAGCCTACTCTTGGTTTTTGGTACACTAAAGAGACAATACTTTAAAAATCCATAATTTATTCATCCGGTGTCCAAATAATTTATGCTAAGCGTGTTGGAATCCTCTACCTTTCAGTTGCCAATAATGTTTTGTATGTTTTATAATTGTAAGTATGTGCAGTTGTAATTATTTTTTATTATAGTGCACATACCTTAGTACTTAGAGGGAGAAGACTTCTCACAGTGATCTCCACCTCTGTCAACCAATTTGTTAATTTGATATAATTCTGACTTTCCTTGGCCAAAAACATTCAGCCGCATGCCTATGATGCTGATATCTGCACTTAGCTTCGTAGCCTCTTTCTTCACTATTGGAGTTATGATCGTATGGTTTGTACCAAATGAGAGCTGTAAGCTCAACATCTTCTTCATCAGCTCCACTGTCATCCTTGTCACATTGACAACCGTTATCTCAATGTCGTCCAAGGTAAGCTAAATCAGTCTCTCTAATAAATGGCAGTCATTAGCTTTGGGTTCAAAGGCTTCTAAATGCAACCACAAATGTTAGTACAGCTTGACTTGTGGAAGTTGTCTGGTTAGCTGTATTCAGAACATGATACATTTGGAGGATATTCAAGGAGTTTGGAATTATTTATCGTGACAGTAGAGAAGGTTGAGTGTCAATTACAGAAGTAATTCACTTGATGCAAGTTTGATGGGGACATGGACACTGCAAGGTCATTTGCACAGCCTTCGTTATACTCCCTCTGGTTCTCAATAATATTGATGTTTCTTTTGAGTGTTACAAAGGAAACAACGGTATTATTTAGAAGCAGAGGGAGTAGGACTTCTTCTTTAAAGGCAACTTCTTATTTCAGATTTGTAGTGGAATCTTCAAAAAGGCTTACCAACACCATTTACAACATTATTCATTAGATTGAAGGTTAGACTACTTTTTTGCTAAAACAAGTTCAACAACCCCACTTCGAATGACTTTAAGGATAATTGTCTCTAATAACCATAGAACATTAGGAGTTGATGCCTATTGGACAGGTGAATGCAGGCCTTCTAACATCAAGCCTCATGGCTATATACATTGTATTTCTCTGTTGGTCCGCTATCATGAGGCATGCTCTTTACCTTGACAATAATTATGTGCTTTGGAATCACTTTTGAACCAAATATATTCACAATTTGTTCACTTATTGTTGAAGATCGTATGTATGATATCATGTCAATCATTTAGATCTTTTGCTTGGTGGTCAAAAGATTGTTGTTAATTCTTTGCTGCAAGGAGCTAATGACTTGAGAGACTTGGGCTACTACAGTGAACCACTTTCATCTTCTTGCAATACTCGCCCACGTCCAAATGGTGGCAAGTCTGACTGGCTAACAATTGTGGTATGACACATGTGCTCTGCCCTTTCCTCATCACAACTTTCATATACAGTGAAGTTTGATTCTAATAAGCCTATGATCATTTCTATACCAATTTCATGGTTTCAAGTGGTAGTAAGCTTAGTGTGAGAGGCTCATTCAGCATGTCATGCATGAGATATTCTCAACCATTAAGACCATTTTATTTGGAAAAAAAGGGAGAAAGGAAGTGGTCTAGCAACCAATTATGATTGTGAACAATATTTGAGTCACTATTGAGCTTTTTAACATATGTAATGGTATGCTATTTTGGAAGATTAATAAAGAGTTCTTGAGATATATTGGATACAAGATCCAATTATATTGAGATTGAATCTCTGTAATTGTTTGTAAAGATCTATGCAATTTGAAAGTGGGAGGTTGTAGATTATTATAAGTCAACTCTGTTTTCTTTAAAAAAAATTCGTGAATATAGACATTTAACCTTGTCATGCTTCACCACCCACTTGTAAGTCCAAGCAAGTATACAAATAGTATGAACAAATGAATTATTGTTCATAGTGGGTCAATATAAGAGATAGAATCATGGTCATAGTGGTTATAGTATCCTCTACCATAATAGTAATTTTATGAGATTGCAACTTCCATGTTTTTGAAGAACAAAGAATTCTAAAATATGAAATGATCTTTTTTATGCATTGTTGAAACATAATTTTACTAATTGTCTTAAGCAGTCAATTCTAACTTGTGAGTGTGACATGTGGACAATTTGTTCAATTTTAGGAGTAGTTTGTGAATTGATCTTTGTTGTGTGTGAATGTACTACCTATTCATCCAACAAAATTGAATGTTGTACTTTGTTTGAATCTATATGATGCAGGAATTTGTAGTTGGTTTTTGTGCTATAGTGTTGGCAACTTTCACTACAGGAATAGACTCCAAATCTTTTTCTGTAAGGGCTCTTTGATATAAGCCATGATTTTTTTAGAAATTTTGGTAATGAAGCAAAATGAATGTAATATTTTGAAGAAAAAGTATACAAAGTGTGTTTGTCACCTTATTTGCATCAGATTTTTTGTATATAGATTGCCTATTTTTTTTTGTCATTTAATGTAGATGACATCACTTTTGTCATTTTATCCAATTGATAATTATGTGTATGTATTTTAAATTGTTTATATCATAGGATTGGTAGTGGCACTAGTGAAAATCATATCCTATTCTAGCTTGGCTATCCAACTTGACCAAAATTCATCACTAATGACGTAAACGCAACTAAATTGAGTTTACTTCCTATTTATAATATTACATGATTTTCACTAGTGTTCATGTAGTTCTAATTTGATGACATGCATTATTTATATGAGACTACTATTTCTGGATTTTTTGTAGATTCCTCGAAAGGATCATTATGGAGAAGGACATAAAGTGCCATACAATTATGGATTCTTCCACTTTGTTTTTGCAACAGGAGCTATGTACTTTGCTATGCTTTTTGTAGGATGGAACTCACACCAAATTATGCACAAGTATGATACTTCCAGCCAAGCAAATCTGTCCTTTGTACATTTTACATCATATATATCTACTTGAGGTTAAAGCAATATCAAAAAAATTCTCTAACCTTGCGTCACTAAATAACTTATATTGAAAATTGTCAAAACTCATCTTCTTCATTGTAAATGGTAATCAAAGAAAAGACTCAAAAGTTTGACATTTGTTGTAGAGAGTATGCATAGTGTTCACTAAGCATCTATTATTTATTTTCTTCATTTAGCTTTTGATATCTCATATCTAATATGAGCTCCAATTATACACAAATAGAATTTCAATTCTTTTTCTAAGGTTTTTGGAGCAACTCTTCAAGAATATTGTGTTGTTTCATTGGGATATTGTTAGGTGGAGTATTGATGTTGGATGGACAAGTGTATGGGTTAAAATTATAAACAAATGGCTTGCAGCTAGTCTTTATGGTAAGTTTAAGAAGAACCTCCATGCTTGAAAATCAAGTACATTAAAATTCAACATCAATCCATTGAAAGTTAATTACAAAGATCAATATTAATTTGGTCATTCAAAGTTAATTATGAAGACACAATTTTAATCTGGTCATTCAACCTTTAGATCTAGACCAAAGGGGAGAAAGCAATGCATTAATACAAACTTCATCTAAAATGACTTATGCAAGTTTGTAGAAGCTTTTAGATATCATGTTCCTTGTTCCTCAACCACAAGTGGATGTTGTGTCTTATTCTAACTATTAAGTTCATCAAACTTGGACGGAATTGGTCATCAATGATCAATTCAATGAAACTATTGAAAAAGGAAATCATCTTTATTAGTGGAAACTCAATCTAGTCCCTAACATGAAATAAGCTACATATAGCATGCAACCTCACTATATAAAAGCTACGTGTCTTGTTCACTAAAAAAAGGGACAAAACGTCTTGTAATATAATTGCTTGCGTAAAATGTCAACCTATAAGAAGACTTGAGTTGTTTTGGATTTCAAAGTTTTACAATTTCCTACTTAAATTGAATGCTCACAACATTGGCTTGTCATTGTGCAGTGTGGACAATGATTGGACCTTTGATACTTCAAAATAGGGAATTTTCATGACACCAAACATGTCAAATTATAGCATTCATTGTAACATCCTTGAAGGCCAATGAAAGGTTCCTCTAGCCAGCACACTGTAGAAATAATATCCTTCCTCTAGGATGAGGAGAGTTGAATGCACAATACTGAAAGATTAAGGTATATATCTATAAACTCTTTTTTCAAACCAACAATTTTGAATACAATTCAAGAAAAAAAATCATAACATGAATGAATGTTAGCAAATGAAAGCAAAAGTGGTGCAATTGGTTTGAGAATTTTTAGAGTCTTTATGAATATTTTATAATTTTCAAAGTTGAAGTCATAGGAATATCTATTTTTTGGCACTAGACTATCTTTATTTGGACATCCTTGAAGTACAAAATGCTTCAACTCTCATTGGTTGCTTCAAATAACTCTTCAACTTCCATTGGTTCCTTTTGAAAACTACTGTTGAGTTTGCTCAAACACTGTCATATTTGTGAAGAACTTTATTCTAGGTGGTGACTGGCAAATGAGTGGTGTTGCAAAACGGTGAGGATACCTTAGTGAATGTCGTTCTACCACATTAGGCCCCACCTGCACCAAACCAGTAGCAAGGCTCCAACTAACCTTAGCTGACAATTTTTATTTGCGCCCACATATTCAAGCTTTTGATTTTGATATAGCTCTCAAGGAATTTGTGTTCTCAACTATGTGCGTATGGTTGCTTTGTTGGACCATGAAGAAGTAGCCGTTTTCAATTCGTTGACCTAGTTTGTTGATTAGCAAGGATCCAGTTTCGGTTGATGCTTTAAGACATATCACAACCAGTTCTCGACCATCTGAGGAGGTATTTTTCATAACCTCATTTGTATTCGAGATTGTCATTTCTTGTGCTATTGCAGCAAGGACGTCGTCGGTAGTGCAATTGTGCGGTACCTCTAGCTGCATCATTGGGCTTCTGTTGCTGTATCTCTGGAGATCACTTTGCAGATAGTGTGAGGAACTTGTATTTTTGTGTCGGTGTGAAGTGAGGTACAATATTCTACTGACTCTTCAGACATTTCTTGTGCTATTTTCTGGAGAGAAGGTTTGAAGATGAACTCACAGGAAGCAGCAGTGCTCACAGGCACAATAGAGTTCTCTGTCTGCAGAACCTTAATTTTTAATCCTTTGACATGTGCACAAAAAATTGCTAGCAATGCCGAAACAATGCGTGAGCATAACCATGCATGGTCTCCATCTGCTTGAGATAGGACATCAGCTAGTGTACTCACAAAAATGTGCTCCGGTTACAGTCAGAGCACATCGAGAATGATCTAAAACCGAATTACGAAATAAAATGGGAATCTAATTTTCACTACACTGATCACAGAGTTACATTAGTGGACTCCCAAGATACTTAGTTGCAGTTTCCAATCTACGTAGGCAGGCTCATAACAAAATTATCAATAGCCAAACTAGAGCTATAAAGACTGCTTCGTAACACCATATGCATCTACCCCCGATTCCCTCTCAACGATTTTTCACTTCTTGAACATCTGCAGGTGAAATGGCTGCCTTTTTTGGCAATCCAATTAAATCAAATGCCTTCAGCATGCTTTGAAATGAGAAATGGATCTCTTAGAAATCCAGTGGTTGGAAAGCCTCGGAGTAACCACGTCGTCAGAAATTTACGATACCAACTCTCGAATCAACGTCGTCCTAGAATATCTACGAGCACCAATGGAGCTTCATATCGAACTGCTTCCCAAATCCTGCATTCTGAAATCAGATCGCATCCACCGCAAGCCATTGATCTGCAGAATGCAGAGCTTACCCCTAAACCTTGTGAGGGCCTTCGCTTGAGCACAAGAACGGTGGAAAATGGCATTCACAGAATTTCAATAGAAATCCATCCACATCAAAAATGAAGAAATGAGAGAAATTCCAAATGGTTCCCATTTCACACGGAGGAAATTTCAAACGAGACCCGATTCTTGAATTCTGAAAGCACGATTGAGGATCATCGTATATAAGCTTACATGAAAATTAGAAGCTCACCGGCCGCAATGACGAGCTGCTCCTGTTGTATTCACAAGGATCGATTGCAAGTACGGCAGAAAAAAAAAAAAACCCAGCAAAACCTTGACGAAGAGTTTCGAATTTGCACTCCGTAAACCCTAATCGGCTCCTGGAGATATCCGGGAGACCCGGCAGTAGTATCAAGCAAAATTCCTACCAAGATGGACGGTGTGCTACATTTTTCCCAACACATTAATAACTAAATGTTCTGGTGGATATGATAACCAAGTTAGACATGAAGAGATATCAAGTCCAAGACAAAATGAAAAAAAATCCATGTGAACAATTCAATATACAAATTCTGATCTGGCTCCCATCCTGAAAGCTCTTCAATAGCAAATGTACCAAAACTGCATTACCCACTACCCTAAGACCTCCTTTTCTTACTGCGCATATCATCATTATGATATCTGCTACCATCACTTCTTGACCCCCTCCCATACTCATCCCTTTCATGACTCCTACCTGTAGCCTTGCGTAAATCCTCAGGACTGCCACTACGTCCTCTACGTGACTCCTTCCTTCTGTCCATATCCCTCTCGAACTCTCTATCCGTTCTATTACGTGTGTCTCTATCCACACGGGACTTTTCATGTGACCTTTCATACTCCCTCTCAACTCTTCTGTCTGTGTCCCTGTGCCCCCGAGGCTTTTCATATTCTCTCTCATTTCTTCTCTCTGTGTCCCTGTCCTCCCGAGACTTGTAATCAAAATCTCTATCCGTTCGATCCGTATCCCTATCCGTTCTCCTTCGCACGTCCCTGTCCACACGAGACCTGTCAGACTCTCTTTCAGTTCTTCTGTTTGCGTCCCTATCAGCCTGAGGCCTCTCGAGCTCTCTTTCCATGCGGCTGTGGTGTTCAGACCCATGATGTGAATCTCGGTCCTTCTCTTGTCGTCTCCCTTGCCGAGATTTGTTCGATACTCTTTGGTCTTGTGCATTCTCATCATCGGCAAAGACCATCTCATATCTGTAAGGAGAGGGACAAAGTTAGTGACAACTAACCATTTTTGCTCTTGAAATGATCATTTAACCCCCATATTGCTGAAATGGTCAAAAGTTGACATGTATTACTTAGGAAGCTTCAAGGAAGGTAATAAAATGTGTACCAATATAGAACATAAATCATACCCTACATGTTTTAATAATTGCAATATGTTTTGAATGTTACTAGAAATCGACTAGCTTCCTATAATTAGCTTCCAAGGTGGAATTTCTATTATGGGCTTGGGTGACAACAGTGATATCAAACCAGGCAGAGCTCCTACCTTTTGTTTGCATGTCCTCGTTGCCCACCAGTGTCCTTGATTGTGTACTTGGGTTTCTCAATAGGGGCTTCCTTTTGTTCCGCTCCATCGTTGGGGCACTCCTTTGCAAAGTGGCCCACCTCTCCACACTTGAAACAACCCTTTCCAGCTGCAGCATAAAGGGACGTCAGCAGCCCATAATATCAAAAAGGAACTCATGTCAGCTTAAGCATTCAGTTCCAACATAAATAACATAACAATGCAATCTCAACACATTTGAGATATCTTTTAACTCGTACAATTTTCAATCTATTTTTCAAAAACAACCCAAAAGGCTTCCAACTAGTCGATTCAATCAGGGTCATCAATACGTTGCACAATTTTAGATTGACCCTGTTATTTTATTGACAGGGTAAGCACTCCCACCTCGCCACAATTAAAGGAGAACTCTCGTCTAGTAAGTTATTTCTCTACTCGTATAAATCTGACTTCTATCTGGTACTTTGATAAATTGTAACTAAACCTACAAAGATAATGCAGTCATCAATTTCTTGGCTATCTTATCAAGATGGCAAAGCACATATCATTGTCATTGTGTAGAAAACTCACATTGACCATCTCCACCAGTCTTGCCTTGCTTTCGGTATCGATTCCATATGTGTGAGACACTTTGGCTAAAATCCACATGTATTCGTCGATCATCGATCAACACATTATCCATCTGAAGTGACAAATCATAAAATCAGGAGACAAAATAAATAAATAAAAACAGTGAGATAATGCAAAGGAAACTTGAGCACAATTCATGACAGATAAAACTTATCCATCCATAACCAAAAAGATGCGCCAATAACTGACCTTAAAGTAAGCAGCCTCACATGCCTCCTCTGTCTCAAATTCTGTAACCATAAAGGACACCATAGAATGATACATCAGAGTCAACAAACGCAATCCTCAAAGTTCATCCCAAATTCAGCTACAACCGCATGAAATTGGCGAAAGTTGTCATGGAAAAGAACTGCAGCAAGCCTTACCAATGAAGGCATAACACAAGCTATCCCCAGTTTTGAAGTCTCGTATGATGTCTGCCCTGCGGATAGTGACAGCAAAAACATCAACGCAAGCCACATTATCCACATAAAGTAAATTCACAGTCAAATTGTCCAACAAAACCTTTAACGAAAATTTACTTTATTTTAAATAAAAGGAAAAAGGAAAGAAAATCAAAGTACAAAAGACTTACGACTTGACTTTGCCAAATCGCCCGAAGATAACCTCAAGATCACCTTCCTGTACCCATCCCCACCACATACAAGAGATTAGTTACTGTATTCCTGAAAACTAGCCCAATAAGAACATGAGGAAAGTAGACTGGCCAATACTGACGACATAAGTTTTTCTGCGAACTTACCTCAGTAACGGGGTTAAGCTTGCAAACGAACAACACGTTCTCTGGAGGCTTCATATCTGCTTCTGGGAGATCCCCAATCTACAAAAGTGCAACCATCAATAAGGGCTTGTTCACCAGCAACTCTTTTGCAGCGATCTAAAGCAAGAAAAGACAAAGAATAAAATAAAATCAGTCATAATGAATCTTCAAAACAGAGGAATAGAGAACATAATTAGAAATGAGATTAAGAACCTACATTTTCAGCTGCTAATTACTATTAATAGAAATCCAATTTTTTGTGAGTCTTGTCGACTGTTGAGAGGATTTTAAGCACTAAGATGTATATATATTAAGTCTCCAACTACTGTAAAGTTCTCTACCTTACTGGCTGATCATGAAGCCCAAACTTCAACAAGTGTATTTTCTAATAAAACTTTGTTACGGTGGATTCAGTGCATTAACCACTTAGTGCTTGACGGTTTGGGACTAGATGTATTATAATATATGACTTCGCCAACTTTCTTGAAGTTTGCCTTAAAAAAAAGATGTAAAACATAAATTTTAAAACTTATCATACGGTCAAATTTGAAAAAATAGAATCTACAACCGTTACTGAGCGTGCAAGTTGAATGAGTGGACTCTCCGCTTATATGCCAAAGTTTAGGGTAAATTACATACCATCTCTAAAACGACGGCTCGTGACTGAGCTTCTTTCTTGCGAATTGATTTTTCAATCTCCTCTGGATCCATGGTCTCATCCATTGGGACCCAATCATCTTCCAATCGCACCTCCTCCCCCTACAAGTTACAATTACAATGTTAAGCAACACATGGAACAAAAGAGTCCCTAATCTATTAATAGCAGTATAACAACCTTATAAAACTGAAAAAAATTTCCACGCTCACTTCTGAATCCTAAAAATATTTCTGCATGTCAATAACTACGAATTCGGTAGAAAACTGCATTCGCTTCAGCTGGATTTTGGAAGTTCAAAACGACATTTGCAAGACAAAAGAGAGCATCTAATCATAACTTGCCCTAGTCGCAATAAAAATGGCGCAACAAAAGCAAACCAGACTCCACGCTAACTGCTGTGCGATTAACTTGATTATGCGCACGAAGATTGGACACTCGTAACAAAACAGAACACACAAGCCCAACGTCCTAAACGTAAACTGTGTAACTGTGTAGCGGATCTTGACCCATTCCTTCATGGCCCATGGGCCAACAGGTGGGTAGACAGCAACCAACAACTGACGCCAACCACTACAGCCTTCCGGCTTCCAGCTGGATTGTGTACGAATACGGACCTCCTTATCGCAAAGCAGGTAGTGAAAAGGATACTCCCCAAACGAAGCCCAAGAATAGAAGCACTACCCATTTTCCCCCAAGAAGATTAAAAAAGGAGGCATTAGATTGAGGGAAGCATACAAAACGATAATTCATTACCTCAGCAGGACGTTTCAGCTCAGGAGATTGGTCAGGGATCAGATCGGAAAGGCCAGCCGGATCATCGAATGGGTCCTCCAATATGATGGTGTGCTTTATCCTGTTCCCAAGTCACTCGATCAGTAGCCAAACGTCTCATCCACTTTCTAAACTGCAGGTATCTACCGTCTCTTAGTTGTTACAACAGACAATTAACGAGTCAAAGCAGTGAAATACAGAATAACCGCTCACGAAAATAGAGAAACAGCTGGTAATATCCATATCCCTAAGCCTTACCGGATGTTCTTATATGGCCTATTATTGTCGTCCACAAAGGCCTCGTTAATTCTTGTTAATGCCTCCAAGCCCTCTCCAACCTCTCCGAATACCTGAAGCGGATCACATGCTACGTTAACCAACAGGAATCACACCATACTAAATAAAGAAATGCGTGACGAAATCCTATACATGTGACAACTTCGAAAAAACGAAAGGCAAGAGGAAAGACTTACAGACCGTATGCTTTTCATCAAGGTAGTCCAGTTCAGCCCTTGTTGTTATGTAGAACTGCAACCCAAACCCAAAAAACATCAAATGAGTTTGAGCACTGTTCCTTATCACAATTTGGGCAACTGAAGTGAATATTTCGTGGCACTTGCAAACGACTACACCAAACACATCATTAGCTCAGGGTGTTCAAATGCAGTGAGTGAAAACATAAATGGCCCACAACAATTATGTCCCAGGAGGTTGTTAGCTACTTTGCAGCTTCCAAGGTGCGTCACTAAAGCTGAAAAATACAAATTACTGCGGTCTCCCTAAATACCATGGTCCACAGTACATGGTGTGTTTGGTGTTAGGGAACTAGAAAACGGCTAGAAACTAAATGAAGTGGACAGATGAACACAGAAAACAGAATTAAACTCTGCTCAACAGAAGACTCAAGAAAGGGAAGTAGGAGAGGCATCCACCTGCGATGCATTTGCATTTTCACCCGCGCTGGCCATGGCCACAATGCCCACTTTGTCGTGCTTAAGATTAGGGTGAATCTCATCATCAAAAAAACGGGCCTGGTCCCCATACAATAATCTGCAATGCACATATCGAGCATCCACCCAAACTTCTATCAATATTTTCAAATATCAAAGAACTACTCGGTACCCAAAACCCTGCAGCGGAACAAAAATTGGTGAACACAATGGCATCGCCTACAAAGTACTTCCGAAGATTCGAACAACTTCCGAAGATGGGAGTCTTCTACGAGACATCTGAAACCCTAATTCGAGAATTTTATAGCAACACTATTTTCTCTCAATTCTGCCACCAGTTCTTTAGCAAGCATGAGCGGGAGGTCTTCTACATTAATTGCCCAACAGATTAAATTATTTCCAACTTGCGAACCAAATTGCGCCTCAAATTTTGAGTAGTTCTTGTACTCACTTGTAAACGGAGTCCCCGCCCTTTCCTGTGGCTGTCGGGTCGCCCGTCTGCACGATGAAGTCTTTCTGGACCGAGTGGAATAAGCAGTTATTGTAATACTTGATCCTGCGCGTACCACCAAACGCAATTCAAAGCAAGCTCCAATTTCCACGCCCTAAAACCTCATTATTTCTTTCCATTCACAGTGCAGATTAGCGGGATTCAGGCTGGACACGAGCGACAGAATGGTGGCGGAGAATGCAACGTACTTGCAAAGCTTGAGGAAGTTTTTGGTCGCCAGAGGGCATTGATCGGTGAAGAGGTCGATGACAAGCTCACCCACGCTGGTAACCAGCATGACCGCCATAGCTACTGCTTCGAACTTCCACAGTCCTTCGCAATCAACAAAGCCAAACAAAAAACAAAAAATTCGAGAGAGAAGATGGGAATTGTAAGTGCTGCGAGAGCGAACTTAGAGTAGCGAACACGACGGCGACGACGAAGAAGCAAAAGAAGAAGGGCCACTTCGTGTTTGGGCAGCCGCGGTCACAGTCACGCAGTTCCAAATTAAGGAAGAAGCACCCATTCCCAACCATGTACCCCAAAACCCAATACCAATCTTGAAAATATGTAGATATTGGAAGTCAAGATATATACATGAATGCAAAAAATGGTTTGGGGTACACCATGTACAGTAGAACCTCTCTAAGCTGATCGGTCCCGGACCGGTCTGACAGATTGATTTACAGAGGTTTATTGACTTTTGGAGGGTCATTTTTAATCAAGGTAACTACACCTAAAATGGACCGCTCCTAAATGTCGACCCCTATTTCTGAACTGAAAATGAATGGGGAGGAAATTGAAAATGGTGCACAGTAAAGGACAAGTGTAAGAGCCCATTTCGGGTAGTGTGCAGCTCTATTAATAGAACTGTAGAAGTGGCAACCTCCCAAGTGGTCCATTTTGAATACACTTTTTGTTCATTTAACTTCTTGTCTTTGACATTTCTTCATGTGCATCAAATTGATTTTGGCATCACCTAGGTGACACTTTTAACACCCTACACCTTGAATCTTTGAAAATTTATAACTAATTCACAATGCATCCAAAAATTATGAAACCACTTGCATTTTGATTCATAGTCCTTCACGTATATACAAAAATTGTTGTTCATTTTCTAGAGCTTATAGATCATGCCACAAAGCTTAACTGTGCGATTTTAGGTGTAGTTACCTTCACAGCCTTTGTTATGTGGCCCAGTCCAAGACTGGTCTGACATGATTGAGTTATGGAGGTTTATCGACTTAGAGAGGTTCTATTGTATTTGAACTTCACAAATTCATAGCATATTCATATACATTCAAAAAATTGTTATTTTTTTTTAAAGTCATAATTTTCAATTATCAATGTATTAAAAATAATTTCATGTATTGTTTCCACTTCAAAATATGCAAAATTGTTTACAATGTCGGTTATAGGTGCTTCTCTCTTAGCTCAATTATGTTAGTTATATTGTTATATTATCATTGTACAAATATATTAAATACTTCATTTTTATCAATTTGCTCATGAAATAGGTTGCACTTTTAAAGATCCATGCAATACTTTACACGAATGAAAAAATGCTTATAATGAAACATTGTTCTAAAGCACTTTAAAGAATGATGGACTTTGGAGTAATTGGGGATGTATTCATTATAGGCCCACTTATTATTCATAAAGGATTTTTTTTTTGCAAACAAACACTTTTCCATTAGATTCCATTTTTGCTAATATTTCGTGTAATAAAGAAAGCAATCTCCATTGGAATCATGAAGTTCTTTACATCTATAGCCATGGATGAAATACACAGTAAATGTGAATAAAGAATCATTTATTCATCCAAAAATTAGCACATTCGTCTAAAATGGAGCTATATTGTGTAAAGATTTTGCAACAATTTAG
Organism: Pseudisothecium myosuroides; assembly: GCA_951799445.1. Taxonomy (NCBI): domain Eukaryota; kingdom Viridiplantae; phylum Streptophyta; class Bryopsida; order Hypnales; family Lembophyllaceae; genus Pseudisothecium; species Pseudisothecium myosuroides. Next base: position 16,160,287 of record OX637289.1, read on the forward strand.
TAATTTTATTCATTGTGACAAGGAAAATTTATAGCCAGACATTATTGCAAAAAAAGTGGAACAATTTTGAGCTCAAAAAAAATATTGATTCCGACATTGTAGTGGGATTTAGAGGATCTCCACCCATATAAGATTTGTATCCACCAAAAAATCTTGACTAATAGGAGACTATCTTTTGTAGTTATTGATTTCAAATTGCTAATAAATTTTAGGGGTTAATGTACATAATAATTTCAACAAAATTTTGTCCAAGCTCAAAATTGGCGCAAAAAGAGAAGCTATCTTTCTTGCAAATTGCAAACAATTTGACATGCTTATCTTAAACTAGAGTAGTTTGACACTCATCTAAAATTTTAGATCAACATTTGTATTAAATAAAATGGCTCCACTTTGTTCCATGCTATTAGTGAATAACTAACAACTAACTAAAGGGCACTAAAAAATTCATAAGCCCTTTTATATTTTGCAATTTCAATTACCTATTCCCACATGTGTATGTACATTCATTCTTCCAAATGTGACAATAATGTCACCCTATTTTGAAATTGATTTGGTAATTTTAGTAATTTTATTTTTTCATACATAAAGAATGTACTGCAACATTTTTTTACATTTTTTTTGTTAATTAGTAATTTTAGGAACTTTTTTGAGTCAAAAATTCAAATTCACAATATTTCATTGAATTGACAAAAATATGGCATATAAAATATGACCTAAAGCAATGACTTTGAATTGAAGGATAAAAAACATCCAAAACTAGTTCACTACAAAATCATATATGTTGCATGCTTTATTGAAACAAGACTTTCTAAGCACTTGATGATTACTAAGCAAAAGATATTGTAGCTAAATAGTAGATTTGTCATAAAATGTTTTTTTTAAATAGAAATGGAATTATTAAAAAATTACCGTTCAAAAGAAAAAAAATTGCAAAGGAATTTAAGTAATTTTAGGGAATATTTAGAGAAGTGAAGTCAAATTTCTCAAAAATATTAATTATTTGCCTCCCATGTGGTGAACATGCTATGTGGCTATCATAGACAAAAAGGATGCAAAAACAGTTGTAACTTCAATTAGACAATTTAGTTGTGTGGCTTCAATTCCAAGTATTTATCGCTCACCACAACATCAAACATTAATTTATATATGCCAATGTATAAAAAAAATAATCCTATATACATCAATGTTTAAACGAGCTCCAACTTAAAGGCATTATTGGAATTGGTCAAAGTTCTTAGGATTTGCAAGAAGAATGTCAAGTTACTACAATTAAATTAGAATATTTTGAGATACCAAGTTTGAAATGGAGTGAAATGTAACACTTTTCTAAAGCCCAGAACTATGCTCATTCTAGATTTTAGAATTTTTCAATTTCATTAGGGTAACTAATAAATCCCTAAAGTCCTGAAGCCTTTTTTCCATCAAAACCAGTTAAAACTGCCATTTCTATTGCAAAAAAAACAAACAAACTATTTTTTTAGTGTATCTAAATATAGAATCTTGGACTAAACCAGTGGAAAAAATTGTAAATTTTTTTAAAAACTTTGACCACATAGATCGCGAGATATTTACACTTAAAGTAAAAGAAGATAAGTTTTTTTGTCTCTTGCTTGACTAAATTTTTAACTTTGAATCTTCTAAACTTCAAATTTTTGCACTATTGAATTTTAAGAAATTGTAAAGTAGAAATAGATTCAAGATTGAAGAAAAAAAAAATTGAAGGGTCGTTGCAAAAAAGACTTGTTGTTTTTGTTCCACTTTGACCATTTTCAGTCATTTTTTTGGAAGTAATACAAAAATAGAAAAGCATTTTTTTAAATATTAAAAATATGAGCAATGTATACATCTGTAAGAAAAAGGTACCTTATGAAGGGAAAAAAAATTCTCTAAGTAGGAGAAATAGAAAAGTAATAATTTTTAGTTGGAGATTCAAAACCCTCTTTGAAATTTGTCCATTACTTTTAGTTAAAGACTCAAAACCTCAAACAGATTTTGGGAGATGAAATTTAGCTTGATTCTCCAAATTTTATTAGTTCAAAGTTTTTTGAAGAAAGATATTATACCATGCTTAAATGTGATGTGAAATTCTATTTTTAACACAATTCTTATGTTTTAACTTAACTATGAGTGGTTGAGCTCCTATTAAGCCCAATTTACATATCCCACATAGATTGTGTTACTATTACCTATAAAGAGCTTGTTCTCACCACCAAACACACTAACACACCAATTGGCAACTAGCTTCAAAAGCCACAAAATTATGTTTGATTTGATTTAATTTGTTTAATTTTTCAATTAAACAAATTAAGTCAAATTAATCAATCTTAAGTATCCACCTAATTTATTTAATTTGTCAATCAAGCAAACTAAGTGGTTTCTTATTTTTATTAATTTGTTCATTTAACCCTATATATTTTGTTGGCTGTACTCTGCTGCTTCAACGTATTTTTAATATCATTACTTGACAGCCTTTATAAAAGTCAGATTGTGTGAATTTCAAATTTACAAGAATCTATAGGATTGATTGGGACGTGGAAATAGCTTGGTTTGTCACTGGCAAGCGGCCCTGTGGAGGCCTCATTTTTTCTGTAATGTCTTAAACTTCCTCAAGCAAATTTAAGCTGAACCACAATCATATGCATTCATGAAAATATATTTCCTAGGTTCTCAAAATAACCCTCCTCGATCACTAAGCCCCATTCAACGCTCACTCACAACTTCTAGCTCATGCCTTGGATTCTCAAGTAAATTGGGCTCATTCGAGGTTGTCGCCTGGTGTCGTGCTTTGCTTGCTCAGAATTTGGGTCATCTTCTCACTGCTATATATGGCGTCGCTGACTCTAGTTGCCCTCCTGGCTTCTTGTTGCTCATGATCTTCAACTGGTTTTGGATTAGCCTTGTTGAGTTTTCTTGACCTCCAGCTCGTCGTAACCGTGAGTCTTGAGCATGGGTTTTGTTCCTTCCACTTCTCGCCTTCGTTTTTGTTGGGATTCGCGCCGCCCTAAGTAGCTTGCTGTTGACTGCTCGTCCTTTTCATTTCTCCTCCCGATGTCCCTCATTTCGTCTCTCCACACTGCAGATCGGGACTCCATGTATTCTCCTCCGGCGTGGATGGACTCCGCTCCGAGGCGGCTCGTGGTCTTCGTCTTGACGCTCTTGGAATCTCCCTATTGTCTTCTTGAACGCGAATTAATTTTGTCGACGTCCCCGCTCTCGGAGTCTCGTCTTCGCAGTACGTTGCCGCTGCATGCTGTCTTGAAGCTACCAGAGAAACCACTGTTGTCCACCTCTCCAATGCAAACTCATTCTCGATAACAACAATCCGTTTGCAATTGCCATGGTTCGCAGTAAGGATCGATGTGATGTAGCAGCTTTGTCTTGCTAGCTAGCAAGTCTCAGGAACCCCGTCACAATCGTCACCGCCACACGGTTATCCACATACTGGTGGTCTCCAACGGTCCTTCCGCTCTGGAATCTCCAACTTCATATTCCCTGGGTCGTCCTTGTGATCGAGAATTCTTCTGCTTGCCTCGGCGTCATGTTGTTCCGGTTCTGTTTTGGTTTGTCGATGCCCGCCTCTTCCGCTCCTGTCGCTGGTTGGGAAAAATTCCAGGTTGTAGACCCTAATGCCCAAGGACAGCACTCACCATATATTCCCATTCTCAATCTAATTTCCCACCTTCACTCTACCATTTTCACACTTTCACCCAGCCTAGATTCTCATAATATTTGAAGTCAAAAATTGGAAATTTCTTCTAAAATCAATTGTAGATTGAATATTTGTAATTTTGCGTGAATTTTTTCACTCTCAGTTCAAAATGTTAAATTCTAAAGATAGTGATTTTTGAAGATTTTTTATTTTACTTTTTTATTCAAGTCGTTTTAGAAGGGTCATTTTTTCAGCTTTTTTGAACTGGAAAAATTACCTTTTTAGTCTAGACTTACAAGTATCCTTGAATTATAGAATATTTATAAAGCAAAATCTTCAAGATTTACACCTCTCCATACATACCTGTATGTTAAAGAACTAACCCAAGAATCTTCAAAATAACTGCTGGATGAAAAAACTCATTTTTGCATGCTTGAGATGTGTTTTGCGTTCACTCATCCGTTGTTCGATTTGAACACCCGGTCTTCAGGGTTAACAGTATTTGCTGAACTGACACTGGTTGCAAAACTCCCGTCCATCGCAAATCACACTCTGCATTTTGGACGTAATATGAAGGACGGAGGTCTGGCTGTACATTCGAAAGGAGCAGTGGCTGTACATTCAAAAGGAACAAACTCATGATTTTATTTTGAAAAAATTAACTAAAAAAACGTAGACTAGCACAGGAATTTCTGAGGGTATCTATTTTTAGAAAATCGCCTGTTGTTCTAAGAAAATGAGCGAGATCCAATGTCGGTCCCGGTCGCTGCAACAGTGAATCTAAAACCAGACTACCGTATAACTTAGCTTCGAATAGATTGACCTCTTGCATGTGAAGAGCCCCGTAATGCTCCTACCACTTCTTCAAGTGCCAAAATAGAAGCTGGTTTCTCAAGGAGCAGAGTATTATTATATGGCTTCAATTGCCGTACTTAGCTCTTGAAGCCATCGTCATGGGAACAGTGCCACCGATCAACTATATAATATACAGTTTATTAAGTCGTTTTCCAAGCAGCTGCCACCGGTTCCTCAAACGCCAAAATAAGCTTAGATGCTAATAGTTTTTCACGTTTCACGAGCCAAAACTTAGACTCCGTACTAATTTCTTCACATTTCAAAAAAACAAGAAAGATCAAACGTAAGTCTTTGATCCAGCCTAGCTCTGTATGTTTGCAAGCTTGGCTGCACTGTTGATCTGTGTTTTGTTTAGCCATGGAATTTTTAATGTAAGTTCTCATAATAAAATCCATCAACATGTGAGCTGTGTCATCAACTAAGACAGTCATCACCCAAGCAGCTACCAAGGTTTTCAAATGCCACAATAGGAGCTTATTTCCTCACGTTTCACGAGTCGAAAATCAAACGAATGACTTACCGCACGTTGATTGCAAGAGCCAAGAAAGATCAAAGTCGTTGGTCAAGCTAGTTACAACTGGAGGCTAGCTTGGCTGTTGATCTGTATTTTGTCCATGGAGACTCTAAGCTTTATGTGTTGAAATGGAAGTTGAACTCTTAAATCCATCAATGTTCAGGATATCCCAACGTCAGTCAGTCAGAAAACAAACAAAATAAACGCCTGTCTTAAATGTCTTAAAAGGTACTAGTATAGATTGATGTGATGAGGCTGCTCTGAACGATGTTCATATTGTAAAGCTCCAGGTTAGGATTAATAAATTGAGCGTCGTCGGAGTGACCTCAGTTAAGATCTCTCTTTTGAATTTATAACCTCTATCAATTTGGCTGCAGGCGATTTTCATTAACATGCTTCACAAAAATCCGGTCGGTATGTTCTACAGCTTCTTTGCTGCCCTCATTGAATGAAATAATACCTGAGAGCAATTTTGGTTCACTTGGATGTTCATGAAATTTTGACACAAGGTATGAACATGTACTCCTTTGTGGGAATATAATATTTTTCCTAAGCAAGTGCTTGTATAAAAAATCATGTTGCCTTGAATTTTTTGAGCAGTTCAAGTAGCATGTGCAAAACTCCCGTCTTCTACTTTTGAAATTTGGCAAGTAGGTTACAACTAACATAACATAGGATACAATTGTCCAAAAAATAACCAATCATGCATATTACAATAATCTTATTCTAGGGGGAGTTAAAGTTTGTTGATGATCCTATTCGACAAGGTCAAAAAAAAAATTCTTCTAACTTCAAACATTATAATCTTTCAATTCTTGCCGTCAAAGTTTCTAAATTTTTTTCCATACCTTCCTATAGTAGTCCAATACAAATTTGTACGGTTGAATTTCAAAGAAAAAATTCTTCTTCCTCAGAACTTTAAAAAGTGACCATTTTTGACAATTAATGCCTGAAATGTGCCTTGATCCTTTATGGGTTAAACTGGAGTGTCTAAGAACTTACACCAAAAATTGTGAGTCAGGCATTCATACGCCCACTCTCCAGAGCTTTTCAATTGAAAACTAGATGCCATTGAAGGGTTAGTGCCCAAAGCTCTAAAACTAGGACAGGTAGAGATCACAGGCCGGGTTTGGTAGCAAACTAGGGATTTAAAACTTTGCAAATACTGCTGAGAATCGGCATGTAAAGGAAGTCAACATGTGACTACGGACAAGGGTGTAATTGAGAAATTCTATAATTAAACCTACTAGACCTGCACTTTCTAGAGTTGTGTGAATTCTAATCCTCTTCCCTGATTCTGTCCGGCAATCATCTCTTCACACAAAGATGTCACCCCTGGAATCCAATCTGGCTCTCTGCCATCCGTAGATCGAATGCGTGAGAGACCTGGCTTCAGTTCGTACGCGAGATGGGGATGCACAGTAGCATGCAATCCATCAATAACGTCTCAATCTTGTGGATCTTGTGGATCTAGAAACCAGGCGGAAAATTTTCCTACCCTTAAGGATTGTCAGCTCTGTTTTCCAGGGACTACGGTTCATGATGAGCAATACTAGACCTACAGTATTGGACTCTTGGTCAGCAGTCACCACTCTCTGGTGCCTTATTAGGCGTTACAGCTAGTTCGAAGGACACCTCACCGTCACAACGGCAGGCAACTTGTCACCCGGTCGCGACGTGGGAAGACCATTCCATTGGCACCGCCACCGATTTCGGAGGCACTAATTAACTTTCCATCCCGAAACAAAGCAGTTTCAATGCCACAAGATCCGAGTCCGAGACAATCTGAAAATGCAATCACTTAATATTTAAAGTCGTTACCAGATTCAACAGTCTACCAGGCACCGACATCGTTCAGCATTCTTAGTTACTACACACTGCTGATTCGATCAGTATGCAACAATACAAGACGAACGGAAACATGCATGGGCAATGCGCAATTGATCATGAAGTGTTATTTGGGAAGTTAATCAATCAGCCTGGTGTAGCGTAGTAGCGATCTGAAAAACATTTCAAAATCGAAGCCTCCAAGGTCTTCGATTCACGGAGCCCATCGATCGACTGAAAATTACTTCAAGCTATTGAGGGAGCGTCGACGCTGGAAAGAATACTGTATATTGGTGCATGTCTAGGTTGCAAGGGAACGGGTGTCTGGACTAAACTAGAGACAGCGCTGGAGTGGACCAGATCCTCCTTGAAAAAACGATGCTAGAAAGTCATCACCAAAAATGGTATTTATTCAAATTCTTGGTAGCTACAGTTAAACAACAAACAGTATCAACGTCGGAGAGACCTCACTATTGTCTGTTCCATTGAATTGGAACGCTTCCGACGCTAAAAACTGTGACATACATCCAACTCAAACCTCTAAAACTTAGGACAAGAATAATGTATTTTCTGGGCGGAAGTGCCGAAGTAGTGGAATACCGCCAAGCTAACAAAACTCAAGTATTTGAGGTTCATTGGCGTACTCAACATTTGCTGAATTTATCATGCAGCCCTGCTTAAGGCTTCATGTGGAAGCTAGGCCTGTAAGACAGATCCGGTGGAGGCACAAACGAGAGGTCCGGAAGGATCTGGGTCTTCGATTGACCGGACACAACATCATACTTCAGCAAATAATCCAAAAAGGTCACCCAAATCACGCTTCCTCGTGCGGTGCACCGGAACCAAGTCGATATCTTCGTAGGAACCTTATGCGGATTGATACACATATAATCCCCCGTATCATAATCCCCCATTGATTCCATGCGCCTTGAATACTCGCTCAGAGCAGCGTGATTACCACCCCCAATATATGGAATCTGCATCAGCAGTCGGCCCAAAGCCAAGTCGGCACCCCCACGCAGTTGCAAAACGTAGAATTGAAGGGGCAAATAACCATATTGATAATAATGACGATCCGGACCTTGATCATTCAGATCATTTCCTCGCCTGCACTCAGCGTCCATAGTCGCGTATACGTTCAGGCTTGCAGGAATGACGGCGTACATGCTTCCCATGCATTCGACAATTCCAATCGCGTAGCTACCGAGACGGAAACCTAAATCGAGATGAAAATTCAGCCTGAGATGCTTCGGGATGTAATTCCGAAGTTCGTACCGAACGGGAGGTTTCCATATCCCTGCTTGTTCGTCAATTTCGTACACCTTCACACAACCGAAGGTTCGGATATCCATATCATTTGCACCTTCAAGTGGGGTGGAATTTCCGGCAACTTCTAGCGCTGCAAAGTACAGCTTCCCACCCACAATTGCGCTAGGTCCAAGACTGAACTCCCGAGAAAAAGGGAAAAAGGGAGCAAAGCCCCATGGAGTGGGCTCTGGAAAAGCTCGGCAAGTCCAACAGTTGGACGTGGACTTGTAAACCAACAGAAAATTTCTGAAAGTGAGGATCACTTTGTACGCATTCGCCTTCTCATCCGCAACCATGTGCGCTCGGATGCCGACATAGCCCCATGCAGTACGCCCCAGATCTCGAGGATCCGCTGCTGGGAGAATCCGCCACTCTTTCGTCAAAGGATTGCACACCAAAAGAGGTCTCCAAACCTGGTCTATTGAACAAAAGGAGGCTCTGTCCTGGCGCAACCAAGCTGCAGAAGCTCCCTCGCTCAACCGAGAAGCTATTGGTTGATCGAATTCATCCTCTTTGGGTGGAAGCTTGTCCATGAACAGCAAAAGCCCTCCGGCGCTGGCGATGAGCCAGTCGAAGTGAGTCTCGAATCCGCCTCCGGAAGGAACGGGAGGAAGGCTATGAATCTCTCCTGAGGAGTGATGGTTTCCAGACCAAGTCCAAGACCCTGTCCATGCGCTCCCACAAGAGCAGAACCATGACGTCGTAGAAGGTGTGCGCTTGCAGTTGTCACGATGGATCTGGAAGCGCAATGGGAAATACCAATCCTTCGTGTCGTCCTCCCAACGAGTCTTTGCAGCGATAGGGATGTGGTTGGACACCAAAGTTTTCCACGATTTGCATACACGCTACAGTTTCACAAGCTCACGAGTCGTAAAGTCGCAACTTATGTGCCAAAATAATGGAGCACTGATAGCAGCGGGGTATGTACTCATATCGATGGGCGACTTATCTGCAGGTCGCCAAGGAATGAATAATGTAAGACATTAGACTGATCAGATTGGAAATGGGACCATAAGCTAGAATTAGAAAGGACAAATGTCAACATCCACAAAATTCAAGGTTTAAAATGAGACAATAAACTCCAAGGCATTTCTAGGCCAATATATCGAGGAGTTTGCTTTCATTAGAAACGAATTCACATTATGATTTCAGATTTCAGATTCTGAGACGTCAATCTGAGAAACGTTAACTGGAAGATCATGCATTTGGTTCCTGCAAAGTGCCAATTCAACGGTAGTGGGTGCGCAAGTACCAGCAATTGCCGCATCGGTGGAACTCAGCGAATCTGCTTCCGAACGAGCTGAATCGGTTATAGAACTGATCGACATAGCTGTAATCCACAGGAAAAGAAGAATCGCAAAAAGTAAACCAACTGAAAATGGGCCCCTAAGGAATGGAGATGAAAGCAGAAGCTACCTAGCTAGACGCCTGCTAAGCATGAAGACAAAAAAGAAAATCAAATAATGAATGCAAAGCAATGAGGACACTAGTAGTTTAGTCTTAAACTTTGCTTTTCCCTGTAAGGAACATTAACCCTACCATCATTATTTTTCCACGCTAAGTTTCTGGCTTCTACAACAGTATCGGGATTTCGATAGAGAACAGCAGCTCTTGGAAAGTCAAGCATAATCACTCGATACCAGAAAACGAAGAGGGGCTGTGGGTCTTTATACTGGCCATGCGGAGGTCCCAACCATGCCTCGGTAGTAGCCTCGGAAAAGCAGCTTATTCCAAGTCTCGACAGGTATTTGCAATACATAGGTGCACATTGCTTGCCTGAGGAGAAAGGAATCGAGCAATTTAATTTAAATCCCCGAAACATAAAATAAATCCCCAGAAGAGATCGAGGCCTCGGTAGTCACAATCCCAGCACTAAACGTAAAAGCTGCAAGGTTGTGCGCTCTTCACCACCATTCTCTCTACAGCGCCTCTTCGCCAGCTCCTTGACCCTCTCTTGAAGTTTTCTATCACCTAAACAAGCAATCGAGCGAAGCAGAAAATCCCCTAGTATCTGATTGTTTCCTTCAGCTATCTCCACGATAGTGGAGCTTGAAATCGAACCTGAGCTATTAAGGTTGTTTGCTGGCATCCGTGATCATACATTCTTCTCGACAGCTTCTCTTGTAGTGATTTGCGAGACAAATTCACATGATGCGGGAAATAGTTGTGTTGAGCTTCTGGCTACTCTTGGTACTTGCCAACCATGGGGAGAATCGATTGGTTCGGAAAAGCATGTTCAACCTCCAGGATGCGTCTTCATTAGAAGGAGTTCCACCAAGCTCCAACTCTCTCCCAGTTTCTGAACCTCTGGAAAAGCATCGCATTGACCCCCCGCAAGATTACTCTTTACAAACAAAGACGACCACCGACTTGACATCAACACCTGATCATATGGGTGACGTCGACGTCGTCGTCCCATCTTCGGAGACCTCAGTGGGCGCACAGACAGATGGCACGTCCAGCATTGAAATGCAATATGAAGTGCCAGCAGCACCCGAAACCGAATGCATCTGGCGCCGCAGATTGAGCTACTCGTGTGCATGTATTCCAGCATACAAGGGCCAGCTGGGGTGGTAATTAGATGAGCAGAATCCCGTTGTTGTTCCTGATTCCAGTTGTTCTAAAATTCGGGAGATGAACTCCTCCTATCACAAGAATAGCTACTACCAAATTCATCTGCAATGATGGAAAAGAAATTAGCCTTGATGTGTATATATGCTCATTTCTTCGCTCTAAATGGCGATGAATAGAATACAAGTTCACAATCTGGGAAAAGTTTGGTTACTTCTCTACCACGAATTCTTGAATCTGAATACCAGTGTGGCGTGCTTTCTCTTGCAAACTCAACAGAAGTCTCTCTCCCAATTTCAAGCTTGTGACGGGAAGTGGTTTGCCAACCTTCTCATCTAAACAGATGCACACATTGAGACCACTTGTCAGAGATTCAAGTCGACTTCACAAACTATCATATACTCCACGTCACATGCAAATCGACCGTCGTGGAGTTCATAAGAGGTGACTACTCTACCGACACTTACCTCCAGGGGTAACAAGGCAGACCGTTTCAGCATTTTGTAGCAACACACTATGTTTTTGGCCCTCCACGTCCACCTCAACAAGCAGCAAAGGTCTGGATTCTATTTTCACACGCCCAACCAAGCCAGTCCGAGAGCGCCCCATCGCGTCAACCACCAATACTTGGCTGCCAGAGCGCAGCTCAGACAGGTATGCGGTGCGGCCACCAGCCATAGCAACGTATGCGTGCACTGGCCCCTATTGTAAAGAACATTGATGCAAGAGAAGGTTTGAATAAAGTAAAAGACGTGCCACAACAAACGCAGGTGGTCAAAAGGGAGTGGCATAAAGGTTCCACATTACAAGGCAAATGAGTTGTACTCTACCTAGATTTTGAACACCTTGTTATTGCAAAGTGCCCAATTTAGCAGGAAGAAGGAAATAGTAGGCAGAATTGAGTTCTCTCACACAACTTGATGAAAGACAAAGGTGACTTACAGCATTTACTCGAAAAGGTCGGGAGGCCACGTAGTTGCTTTCTAAGCATTCAGAGTGTACCAAGAAGAGAGCTCGTGCGAAAGATCCCACCTGTGAGACAAATGCATAGTTTCAGGGCTGACTTGTATCAAATCAGCGGTTAGGAAAACCATGGCTAAAATTGATCAAAATTTGTGTAATGAGAAATGCAGATTTTGTGATTGGAGATCAGCATACCAGGAGCCCTTCTCCAGGATTCAATAGATTGCATAGGTCAACACAGACACGATCTCCCATTCCAACAGACTCTACTTGCGTGACTGTCGCCTCCACTAGCGAAACTCCCATTGTTAAATCTTGCTTCTGTTTTAAATATGCCTGCGATTATGACAGCGGGACTACAAGGTTTAAACAAGGGAGACCAAGCTGAAGAAATATGAAGAACTTAGCTCAGAGTACAAACCTGCTCCATTGATTGCATGGAAAACACTTGACTGCAGAAACCCCAAACGATTGAAGGAATTCTCACCTTGAGAGCAAATACTTCGGAAGGGTCGTCGGTGTGCAGGACAACTCCATCAGTGCCTATTTCAAGGGCTTCAAAATAAGCCTGAGCATCAGTTGCAGTGCTTGCTGTTGCATACAGAGCTGTGCTACTGTCCTGGAAAGCTGCCACCATGTTCTCAGCTGGAATGATCTACAGCATGGCAGCACAAAAGGGCACTTCAACATCTACAAAATCTGTCTCCACGATTTTAAAGAATTCAATCATTTTAAAGAATCCCATAGCACCTATACCAGTCGACGAACAAGTTATGCTATGATACAGTCTACATGCAACACTAGAAATCTCTAATTCCACAGGAAAACCCAGTAGTATCGAGTAAGAAGAGTAAATAAGATACGTGGCGAGTACCCTCACCTGCCAATCAATTGCGTTCATGACCACAACTGCAGCCTTGTCCATCAAAGCTGGAAGCGAATCAAGCTGCTCGCCAGAACCAACTTGGCCTAAAATGGCCACTTGCTTGTTCTCCGTGTCCAAGAATTGGTCACTCTCCAGATAGAGTGGATCGATTTTAGCAAGTGCTGTAATTCAAAATCGACAACTGATAAGGTAAGATGACATTGAAGAAGACCATAAACTAGTTGCAAACCAAATCGAAGACACACAGACATGAGCACACAGCACTTGCAGCTGTGCTCGGTAATACGAGACAAGCTCTGTTCAGTGCCCCGCGCAATAGAAATGAAGTTGCCATTCCCATATGGTCATGGAGTACATTGCTACGACATTGCTACATTTCAAATCAGCTGTAGCGTTCAAGTGTAGAGCACCGACATGTCCACTCGTTGGCAAGTTTCTTGGTCTCCGGTGTAAAGATGAACGTTGACCAGCCGCCTTCTACCGAAGCCGTCATCACATCCTTGCTCTTGGTCCATACCCACACCGTTTTTGCACTGGTTGCTGCACGTGCAATAATCCCCGACCACGCTCTTGAGCTGGTCGTCCTTGCGGAGAATGCGCTGCTGCGGCTGTTGCTCGACCTCAGGCGCACCAGAACTCCTACAATTGCCAACAAGATTGTCAATTGCCCATTCTAGGGTACCACGAAGTTCCAAACCCTAATCTGCAGGTTTCGAATCGGGAATCCCACAAGCTGACTCACGACTCCAATTGCAAGTACGAAGAGGAAATTGAAAGTGAATTCGCTTGCATTTGCTCCCGAACTACTCAGAACGATCTCTCAGAGCTGGTCAGTTGTCCATTCTGTGGCGCGCACCAGGAATTCTCAACCCCCAATTCGCATGTTTCTGATCCCTCAAATCGGAATCCCCCGAGGTGATTCACAACGCAAATTCCAAGTACGAATGAGAAATAGAAAGCGAAAGCGAATTGGCCTCGCATTCTTTCGGAAGCTACTGAGAATGAGCTGCTGGAGCTTGGAAATCGAGCCTGACAAGGAAAGCCGATACGTACTAGTGAGAGCATGGATTGCACGAGCCATGAAATTGAAGGAAGGTTCCTCGCGGCTGGCGCTTCCTTACCGACTGCTGTTGCCGGGGAGCTGGTCCATGTTCCCGAATGCATGGCGCCCTCGATCTCTTCAGTTTCTGTGCCACGATTGTGCTCCCAATCTGGCGCTCCTGTGGCCACTTCCTCCGTTTTCTGACTTCCCTGCGGTCCGTGGTGAAGGAGATGGCGCAACGAGCGCCTGGGAAAAAATTGGCCTCGGTGCAGTTCAGTACAGTATAGAAAGTGTGATGAGGATCGGTAACATAACTTGAGGTAACTACACCTAAAATTGCACAAATAAGTAATTTAACATGATGGTTCTCATTATAATATTCAAAAACTTTTTGGGTGGTCTTGTTGGGAGTCTAAAGGGGATTTTAGATTCTCTTAGAATGCATTTTTTGGGCACCAGATGAATAAATTACAAATTTTCAAAGTGTTGAAAATAGGTGTTTTTAAAACTGACTACCACCGACTTTCATAACTAGTGGAAATACATTTTAGGCAAGAATTTGTAGTGATTGATTTTAGAAAGTAGTTGAAGTTAGGTATAGTTACTATATTTTAACCTTAGAAGAATGGGCCCATGACCAGTGATTTCTGGCCTCACTGTTATTGCCATTTTGCACTTAGATGTGAATGAAATTTTTTATATTTATTTTTAGAGATGAAGTAATTTGCTCTTAAAGCAACCATTTAAGAGCTAATTGCCTTTTCCGGGAGGCTAAACTCCTTGAAACAATTTTCAATTAATTTTTGTAGGAAGAATAATTGTGGAATTGCCACCTAATCCAAGTTGTTTTATATTTTTTGGACCTTTGTGGAATTAGTTACGAATTTTTGAAGTTGAAACGTAGTAGTCACTAAAATCAACCACCTCTTGAAAAGTACATTGTTGGTACATTGAAGAAAGTAAATTGTACCTTTGTGTCATATTCACTTGTAAAGCATGGTTGCTTTTAGAGCAAAGTACCTTATAAGTTGTAAAATTTTCAAATTTTGTAGAGAAAATTTGAAATTATTATTAACTTTTTAAGCAACAAATAAAAAAAAATTCATATCAAATTTTAAATATACTTGAAAAATTGAAATTTTCAACATATATGTCTATTATAGTTTATAACATCATGTTATAAACCAAAGATATTATGTCATTCTAAAATTAAAAACCATAGTTATAGGTCCAAAGTTCATATTGCTATAAAATATTGAAATTTATGAATTTTTCAAAAATTTTAACTAGAGTAGAAACTCCATTAGATAAGCTTCATTTCATTAGTTGGATCCAATTTCAAAAAATATCATTTTATTATATGGCTACAATTCACATCAATAAATAGCAAGAAATGGCCAAAATACACTACAAGGATGATCTGTGGATTAGGGCTTTTTTTTTAACTATTCGGTTGTCCCTATTGACCTCACTACACAAAGCCAATTTTTGGAGGGACGAAGCTAGAGATGCCAAATTTTGACAAATCTAGCAAAATTTCACCAAAAAAAAGGTTGCCATGGATTAAGCATCTTCTTTTTTAGAAACATCAGTAATATTGACTATTCTGAGGGAATTTGCAATATTTTTTTATTGTAAATGTACTCTAGTAACTTCCCAAAAAAATATTGAATGACACAAAACATTTTTTTCCATCCTACTGTCTTAAGTGAATTCATCCATTGAACACTTAGTATCTACAACACCCTCCTAGGATTAACCCTGAAACACTACTGACAGCAATGAACATCCTTTGAATGACTTCACCTAAAATTGCACAAGGGAAAAAAAACTGTTTTTTCATCCAATATTTTTTTGAAAGTTGCTTGACTACATTTTTAGTGAATGGTATTACAAATCCTTTCATTACAATATTATTGACTTTTTTGAAGAAGAATATGCTTAACCTTAAAATTGAGGACACGAAGTGTTCTCAAGTTGACTTTTTTTGTTACTTAGTGTAGAAATAGAATAACTATACACCTATTGTTCCAAAAATTGAATCATATTTGAGTAAATGCCTTTCACCAAGGTGGCATCCTATCAAGGTTAACCTTATAACGCAATTGCAAACACTAAGTGCCTATTTGGATGACTTCACCTAAGACTATAGAATGGAAAAAAAAATCATCCAAAGTTTTATTCAAAGTTGCTTGAGTACATTTTCTATTATTAATATTGCAAATTACTTCATTATGGTATTATTGACTTTTTTAAAGAAGAAGATGTTCAATCCACATATCACCTTTATAGTGTATTTTGGCCATTTCTTGTTGTTTACTCTTGATGCGAACAATAGCCATAAAAATGATATTTTTTGAATTTGAGTCCAACTAATGAAAATGAAGCTTACCAAGTGCAATTCCTACTCCAATTTGAAACTTTGAAAAATTTATAAATTTCAATTTTTTATAGCCTTATGAAATTCAGTAGGCCATGATAATAAATCCAATGCTTACATTGTAATAAATATTTTATTTGGAGGGGATTTTTGAAAATATCAAATTAGATTAAAAATTAGACTCAATTTGCTCCATTTCATTAGTTGATATCAAATTCAAAAAAGATCATTTTCATAAGTGAAATTCAGATGTAGTATCAGGAGCTAGGATTTGTCAGATACACTACTAGGTCATCTATGGCACATGCATCCAAATTCATAAAAAATTATGCAAGACATCCATGATATATTTTTTAGCACATGAAAAAAGAAGTGGACTGCACAAACGAAATTGAATTAAAAAAAAAGAGTGATTTGCTTCCTCTAACAGGCTTCCATTGTCATCCAAAATCTGGCTCCTCAGGCGTCTTAGGGTTATGGATAGAGCGGATATGCCAAAGCTTGCCAATCCATAGGAAAATTGTGAGTGCGTTTTGCTCAACGCAATTTCCGAGAACACCAGACAAAGATGTTAGGAAGTGGCGTCTGCATACATTTACTTCGCTTACAATAGTTTTTCAACAAGCTTTCATTTATCAACAAGCTTTAATCCTTAAAAGACAAAGGGTCACCCTTTAAATCATCCTTTTGCATTATTGTGTGAATCATTGGCTTAAAAAATTGTAAAAGCAGTCATTGGAAGTCAAGCTACTGTAGAAGATCTCCCCTTTTCACAACAAACTCTGAAGATGAATAGTTGCACCTCTGTCTTACATACACTACAAGAGAAAGGGGTGTTTTAAGTGGGTTTTTAATTCTAGTCCTAGACATAAGATTATAAGTATTGACCTTTAAGAAAAAATTTCAGCAAAATTTTACTAAAAACACATGTGTTTTTAGTAAAATATTCATTTTTTGGCAACATAGCAATTTAAGGCAAAATTCACTATAAATGGAAAAATTCATTTTTTTCTTTGAAATTTTCACTCAAGATGTGACTGTGGAGTAGCTTCAAGGCCCAACAATTTTCATAACTTTTGACTACACAGGTAAAAAGTTACTGCATGATATGTAATTTTCTGTGTTCGGCAGGTAGCCCGGGCAGCTCAATTTTTTTTTTGAATATCACTTTTTTGAAAAATAAAAATTTGAAATCAGTTTTATAGATTTATAAATACTTGGAAAGCTTTGAATCATTCCATTTAGATTAATGAGTCAAAAGTTATAAGGAGTTTTAGTTTGAGGGTAGTTTTGGAGTCTCTACTCTAAAATAAACTTTGAAGTCCTTTATCTAACTCAATTTTCAATATTTTTGAAAAAAATAAAATCATTGGGTGTAGATTGTTTATTACAACATTACAACCATTGGAATTGACATTTTTCAATTCCGTAACGAAATTCTTGATAATTTAGTATTTTGAAACACTCTCTACCTCTTCCTACTTACTATTTCTTCCTATATGTTGTACAATTCTAAATGATCTGAAATTTTTCAAGCATGTAGCCAACTTGCCTTGAATAATGATACCAAGAGTAACCACCATTTTAGACATTTTTTTATACAAATGTGACCTTGTGAAGGGCAGCTGCCCAATTTTTTGCAGGGACAAAAAAAGGATTTTTTTCAATTCAAATATTAATATCTTGCAACTCACATGGTGGGAAATTTTGAAATTTTTTTCACATCTTCTTAAACCAGTGTACTACAAGATCCTATGGTTACATGTGTTCAAAAATGTTTTTTTTCTAAAATTTGGTACTTGTGTTAGAAATGGCAATTTTGGAGCGGTTTTGATGAAAACATAGTCAAAAACATTTAGGGTTAATGGCAAATCAACGCAAAACTTCAATGACTGGAAAATTTTGTACAAGAAACTTCCATTGTAGCTAAGAAATAAATGATATCACTGCAAGTGCAACAATTTCTAAATCCACTAATTCAGCATTATATTCTCTACCGCCAGCTTAAGCAGTTAGAGCAAACCCATTGCAACTTGCCAAGTTGGCTCGGCCAAACAAATCAATGGAGGACCTTTACTATTAGCTTTGTGTCAGAGTATCTTTGCCATTGATTTGTTTGGCCGAGCTAGTTTGGCAAGTTGCAGTGGAATTGCTCTTACATACTACTAATTTAGCATTCTATATTTTCCACCTACATATATTAATAGTTTTATATTTTTGGTTTGGGAATTTATATCTATTTCACTTCTTATTAGATTAATATGATTCCTCTTGTATTTGAGTCAACTTTCAACTAATTCTTTATATAAAAAATACATGCAACAATCAACAAATTGCAAAGTCAAAATACGTAGATTGCAAATTTGGGTGGTCATAGACTATTCAACATTAAGGATTGTTCTCACTTGACGTTTGGTAGCAATGGTTGTAAAATCATAATACCTCCACCAAAGACACACTGGAGGCTTTTTTGGATATCCCTATCTCACTTTTGCCTATGTAAGCGACAACTTTGTGACTTTGGATTGTGACGGAAAGGTGTAAGTTTTATGGAAACATTTGTTTTGAGTTGATTTGGTATTGGTTCAACATAATTATTTAGGATCATCTTAAGTTTTTAGTTGTTCAAACCTGGAGAAAAACTCTTTACATGAACTGCAATAATTTTGGTGTTGAGTGCTTGTAAATAGCTCAAAACTAACAAATTAATCTTAGCATGTTTTAATTGATAAGAAATCCACATGCTATATTATATTGCAATCCAAATTTTTCATTTCCCTCCCCATCACAAATTTGGTGCTTCCAAGTTCCTTCACAAATTCTCTGTCTCTCACAAATTGCTTTCACAAATTCACTTTCACAAATTTCACAAATTGTTAGTGATGTTAGAGCTGGCAAATTCGTGTTTGTTGTGAGAGTAATTACAAGGTTGATGACTATTGATAGGTTCTCAGACAACAACAGAGGTGCTTCATAACAAAGATTGTTATACATTCTTACATACTGGCACTTTCAAGTGCCATATATATAAATCTAATGTTACAAGATGCAAATCTACATTATTGATGGATTTTATTTTTTGATACTCTCCCTAGATCTCTCAAAAAGGAAGCGTCTTGACTCTGTGCAATTGCTTGTATAACATTGCCATGCTAGATGCCAACTAGGCTCGACAGTGACGAAAGAACACAAGTGTGAAAGGTCGAATTTTTATGTAGTTATAAATTATTCAAAGAATGAAAGATAAAGCCAAGTGTGACCATACCACCTTTAGTATTGACTAAGGTCAAAGCACCCATAGTCAATCACTTAAGCAATTTTCAAACAGATCATAAGGAGTATGACGCAATTAAAAAATTTGCCATGTAGGAAGATAGGAAATATGGGGATTGTAAATTTTGCAGAATTTTATTCCCGAAATTGAAATTTTTTGTGAATTTTGGGAACCAAAAAGTTGTCCCGATAAATAGCCAATGTCTAGATTCTTCCAATTCCAATCATAGAATAACTACTTTCACGCTTCGTGTGCATTTTGGGACATGTGACATGACCTTATTAACTTAGTCCCAACCTCGATAACAAAAAAAAGCACATTCCAAGCTTTGGTTGGAAATAGTGGCAGCCTACAGGTTGGGCATGGTCCCTGGTCACGAACGGGTGCTTCAACCTTAATATTGACAGTGGTTGCAAAACTCCCGTCCATCGCAAATCACAGACTGCATTTCGGACGTGATATGAAGGACGGAGGTCTGGCTGTACATTCAAAAGGAGCAGTGGCTGTACGTTCAAAAGGATCAAACTCATGATTTTATCTTGAAAAAATTAACTGAAAAAACGCAGAGTAAATTACAATTTCTGGCATAGAAATTTCTAAGTGTATTAACTTTTAGAAAATCGCCGGTTATTTTAAGAAAATGAGCGAGTTTCAATGTCGGTCCCCCGGCCGCTGCACCAGTGAATCTAAAACCAGACTACCATATGAATTAAGTTAGCTTCGAATAGAACGACCTCGAGAATAACTTGCATGTGAAGAGCCCCGTAATGCTCCTACCATTTCTTCAAGTGCCAAAATAGAAGCTGGTTTCTCAAGGAGCAGAGTATCATTATATGGCTTCAAATTGCCGTACGTAGCTCTTGAAGCTCCATCGTCGTGGGAACAGTGCCAGAAACTAGTACGAGTATATAATATGCAGTTTATTGAGGCGTTTTCCAAGCAGCTACCACCGGTTCCTCAAAACGCCAAAATAAGCTTAGATGCTAATAGTTTCTCACGTTTCACGAGCCAAAACTTAGACTCCGTCCCAATTTCCTCACATTTCAAAAAGCCAAGAAAGATCAACGTACGTCTTTGATCCAGCCTAGCTCTGTTTGCAAGCTTGGCTGCACAGACTGTTGATCTGTGTTTTGTTTAGCCATTGAATTTTTAATGTAAGTTTTAAAATGTAAGTTCTCATAAATCCGTCAACATGTGAGCTGTGTCATCAGCTAATACAGTCATCACCCAAGCAGCTACCAAGGTTTTCAAATGCCAGAATAGGAGCTAATTCCCTCACGTTTCACGAGTCAAAATTGAAATTAATTACCCTCCGTACTTGAATTGCAAGAGTTAAGAAAGATCAAAGTCGTCGGTCAAGTTACCATAGAAGGCTTGGCTGTTGGTCTGTGTTTTGTCCATGGAAATCTAATGCTTTGAAATGGAAGTTGAACTCTTAAATCCATCAGCAGGAGATCCCAACGTCAGTCAGTCAGAAAATAAACAAAATAAACGCCTGTCTTATTTAATGTCTTAAAGGTATAGATCGATGTGATGAGACTGCTCTGAACGATTATCAGATTGTGAAGCTCCAGGACTTATAAATTGAGCGTCGTCGGAGTGATTAAATATCTCTCTTTTGAATTCGAAGCCTCTATCAATTTTGCTGCAGGCGGTATTCATTAAAAACCTCAATATCATTGGAGGAGTTAAAGTTTGTTGACCTGTTGGACAAGGTTGGGAAAAACTTAATTTTTCTTCTAACTTCAAACATTATAATCTTTCAAAATGTGCTATCAAAGTTTCTGGTGGAGATCACAGGCCGGGTTCATTAGCAACCTAAGGAATTAAAACTTCGCAAACATTGCTGAAAATCGGCATTTAATGGAAGCCAACATGTGATTAGAAGTGTGTAATCGAGAAATTCTATAATTAAACCTACTGGACATGCACTTTCGAGTTTCGAGAGTTGGGTGAATTCTAATCCTCTTCCCTGATTCTGTCCAGCAATCATCCACTTCACACAAAGCTATCGCCCCTGGAATCCAATCTGGCTCTCTGCCATCCGTAGATCGAATGCATGAGTGACTTGGCTTGAATTCGTACGCGAGATGGGGATGAACAGTAGCATGCAATCCATCACCAACGTCTCAATCTTGTGGATGTTTTCTGATCTACAAACCAGGCGGAAAAATTTCCTACCCTTAAGGATTGTCAACTCTGTTTTCCAGGAACTACGTACGGTGCATGATGAGCAATACTAGTCCTACAGTATTGGACTCTTGGTCAGCACTCTCTGGTGCCTTATTAGGCGTTACAGCTAATTCGAAGGACACCTCACCGTCACAACGGCAGGCAACTTGTCCCCTGGTCGCGACGTGGGAAGGCTATTCCATTGCCACCGCCACCGATTTCGGAGCCACTAATTAACTCTCCATCCCGAAACAAAGCAGTTTCAATGCCACAAGATTCGAGTCCGAGACAATCTGAAAATGCAAACACTTAATACCTACTTACCTGCAGATTTCAACAATCTCCCACCAACATCGTTCATTATAGTAACTATACACTAATCTTCTGATTCAACATGCAGCAATACAAGACGAACGGAAACATGCGTGGGCAATGCGCAATTGATCATGAAGTGTTATTATTCGGGAAGTTAATCAATCAGTCTGATGTCCAGTGATAGCTATCTGAAAAACATTTCAACATCGAAGTCTCCAAGGTCTTCACGGAGCTAAAGACTAGTGACTGAACATAAATTCAAGCTATTGAGGGAGCGTCGACGCTGGAAAGAATATGTTGGTGCCTGTCTAGGTTATAAGTACTGGTGTCTGGTCTAAACTAGAGAGAGCGCTGGAATGGACCAGATCTTCCTTGAAAGAACGATGCTAGACATCACAAAAAATGGTATTAATCCTTGGTAGCTACAAGTAAAACCTAGCTAGAAGACTTGAATGTGTCGAGCCCACCAAGCAATATGCGTTGAGAGGCTCAGGCAAAATCCAATGCAAGGAATCGATCAAGGACACTATTGACCATAACCGCACATGCCGAACTTGCAGGTGGTGCTGCACTTCTTCCCGCACGCTCCGCAGTGATGTTTGTCGCTGCCGAACACATTCACGCAGTAGCCGTGGCAGCACTTCTTCGCGTAGCCACAGCTCTTGCCGCACTTGCCACAGTTGCGATCGTCGTTCTTGATGCTCTTGCATGTCCCCTTGCAGCACGCGCTTCCGTAGCCGCAGCCCTTGTTGCACTTCCCGCAGTGCCCATTGTGGCCCTTCAAGTCCACGCACTTGTCCTTGCAGCAAGTGCTTCCGCTCTTGCACTTCTTGTGAAGACCACACTCGGATGGCGTCGGCGAAGGCTTCACGCACTTGCCCGACTTGCAGCAAAACCCCTTCTTCTGATCGCAAGCTTTGGCGCAGTGTCCGCAATTCTTGCTGTCGGTCGAGAGGCTCACGCACTTGTTGTGGCAGCACGTCTGGTTGGGCTTGCATTTGGTGTGGCCGCATTGCGCGGACGTGGGCTTCTTGACGCACTTGCCGGCCTTGCAACCGAAGCCATTCTTGGTGTCGCAGCATTTGCCGCAGTGGCCGCAGTTCTTGTTGTCGGTCGAGAAGCTCACGCACTTGCCCCTGCAGC
Source organism: Pseudisothecium myosuroides (assembly GCA_951799445.1). Classification (NCBI taxonomy): domain Eukaryota; kingdom Viridiplantae; phylum Streptophyta; class Bryopsida; order Hypnales; family Lembophyllaceae; genus Pseudisothecium; species Pseudisothecium myosuroides. The sequence goes on from OX637289.1 coordinate 16,183,186, forward strand.
ACGATTGCCCGCTCTTGCACTTCTTGTAATCGCCGCACTCTTTCGCTGGGGGTGATGGTTTGACCCCTTTGACGCACATACCAGATTTGCAGCTGTACCCCTTCTTGGTGTTGCAGCCCTTGTTACACTTTCCGCAGTGACCATTGTTGTAGCTCAAATTCACGCACTTCCCCTTGCAGCAGGTGTGCCCCTTCACGCACTTCTTGTTCTTACCGCACTGCGACGACGTGGGAATCGACTTCACCGACTTCACGCACTTGCTGGATTTGCATTCGAACCCGCTCTTGCACTGCTTCCCGCACTTGCCACAGTTCTTGTTGTCGCCTGCCAAGTTCACGCACTTCTTCTTGCAGCACCCGGGCTTCTTGAAGAACTTCTTGCAGCTCTTCTTGCTCCAGCACCGCTTCGAAGATCGCGAAGTCAGAATGCGGGCCAGAGGATGCGCTGGTGACAGAGATTCCTCCTCGCCTTCGCCTTCCCCATCAACTTCAGTACTCGTGTTCGCATCTGAAAGATCAGCATCCGCATCCTCCTCCACATCGACATCACCATGATCCGGAAGAAAATCAACGCTGGAGTCCTTGTCCTCAGCATGAACTGAACCGAGACTCTCACCATCTGCAACCACAACATCATCATGCGAATACCCAGCCTCACTGATTGTCACGCCACTAGAATTCTTACTCTCGACCACATGGGATATGGCCGTAGGTGCAGCGATCTCATCGGCAACCACAGCCTGGAGAAAGAGTACACCATTCAACAGCGCTAGAAACAGAACGACAGTCTTGATCAGCGCCATCTTTGATGTACAGTATCTCACGATCTATAAGCTGGTGGATCAGAAGCAGCAGCACAAATGATCCAGTGTCAAGACAGAAAGCACTTGAAGGATCAAGTCCTGCGGGTCACCACTTCGCTAGGAAGCGCCGCTGAAGGACTCTGAGAGCAGGCTAGGGAGGCGAAGGACAACCTGAATTCAACCTCGTTCAGGTGGGGCTTTATACTCAGTAAGTTGCGAATAGTGCGGGATTTCCAGGTCGGAGGTAATAAAGTACCTATTGTTTTTAAATTTTTTTAAATTTTTTTTGAAACATGCGTGGGCAGGCTTCACTGCGTTAAATAGTAACTGGAGGGTAAAAATACAACCTCGAAGAGTGTGAGATCTAGGGTGGAGGCCTAACCGCGCCACCCAAGACCCGGAATACTAACCAAATTCGGTAAACTACCAATTTCCTACACCAAGTGACAGGCAAAACCTCCCGAGACCAAACTGTCGCTGACTGACAAGACTCCTTGTCAAACGTGCGCAACTGCAGTGTCAAACTTGCGCAGTTGCTACATTGGGGTGTTTTTTGTCTCCTTGTTAGTAGCGATCTACACCCAAATGGGTAAAAAAATTCGGACGCTCCAATATTCATCAAGTCTACTTGAGCATTTCGGTGTAGGCATGTAGCGGCAATTGGACGGTGGATGGCTTTCCCGCTGAGTGCCGCCAGGGTCTGAAATAGGGGTCCCCGGCTGCGTGACGGTGTAGGGTGAGTACGTGACGGCTATTGCGATTCATGATGTGTGATCTTGTCCCAATTGAAGGTGGCTTGGAGAAGTAAGTTGTGAAACGGTGACCACCAAAACTCTTGGCTACAGTCTCAAAGGGCCTGTACGTCACAGCGGCTATGGAATTTTCAACTGGAGTTCCTGTAGCCCTAGATGCGTGAAAATCGGGAGCCCTCACCAGCCTCTTGCAGTGTAGGGAGACAGACAGGTACTTTCAGATGGTGAGCCAGTTGCCAATTATATGTGATGCAAAATTACAGTCGAATTCAAAAAAGAATATTTATTATTTCGGGTAAAAATGCATGCGAGGGATATTAACACAAATAGGATCAATGATTAATCCAGTAAGAATAGAGATTGAACAAGTTTCACATATTGGCTGGTTTTACTCAAATTTCTCCCCGGATGATGCCTGTGAGGTCGTTTCTGCTGAAATCCAATCTTTCACATTATTAATTGTGGGAAAATTTTGAACGTCGTGTTCGATCAATTGGAGGAGATCGAATTGGAATACAGAGTCACCACTTCATTTTGACCGCATAAATGTACTAACACTATTAACCGAACCGTATCAATGAGTAATATATCCAGTAAGAGTAGAGATTTCAGAACAAATTTCACATATTGCAATTGGCTGTTTTGTTTCAAATTTCTCCCCGGATACTGCTTGGCATAGTGCGATCGTTTCTGCTGAAATCCAATCTTTCACTTTATTTTAATGTGTGAAAATTTTGAACACCGTGTTCGATTGCAGGAGATAGAATACAGAGCCACCGCTTCGATGACGAAATTGGGGTAGAGGACAGAAAGTAGTAAAACTTTCAATTCTGTTGCAAGACCTGATCTTGAAAGCTGAAAGTGTGCATGTTTATACTGGTACTAATGTCACTATTTAGCTGCCTTTGGTGCACAAACTGAATTCAAAAAAGAATTCAGGACATGACCAAAAGAAATTTTGTAAGAGGGTCGAAAAATGTCCGTAGTCTACGTCAAAAATGCCAAAAAAACTGAGAAATTGGGGGAGTATATATAATTTTAAAGGGTAAACAGATCTCAATGACGATGTCTGCAACGGATGAAACTATTATACAAGTTTGTACATGTAATTTCCCTCTGTCAGCTTAGAATTCGTTTAATTCAGTGGACGTTACGTTGCAAAGGATCCTACTAGAGCCGATCACACCTCCAGGCAACCATAGCTGAGGTCCAAGGTCCAAATGGATCGACAGAGTAGTGCGGAAGTGGGCTGTAAATTAAATCCGACACGTTCGGCCAGTTCTTCGCCCAGTGATGAACTCAAAATCCAGCGGGGCATGAACAAAGTCTCGGACAGTCGGAGGAAGGAGGTGTGCATTGTGCAACTCTCCAATTAACTGACAGTGAGGTTCCGAAATTATAACTCTAGTGGCACTTGCTCTGTGTCCTTGAACTATTTACACGGCTTAGATAGCGAAGTGTGTAGTGGGACGCATCCACTAGCTTGAGGGCGTGGCATGGTGTGAGGTCACAGGCCTGAAGCTTAAGGCGGAGTCATTCGATTCACTCAGCAGAATCCCCCACTTTCCGTGGCCTGTCATCGCTCACAGTGCCAAGCACTGTAAAATCATAATCACAGTGCTTAACGAGGTGATCAATTGGGTTCAATGTTTGGGAAGAACCACCAATTGGTTCATTGTTAGCCGATGGAATTGGGAGAAAAAATCTGTTGCAACTTGAAAACATTGAAAAAACATTGGTGAACAAATGTACTCCTGTCTCAAATTAATTAAGATTGGTGTTCCTTTGTAAAATACAAAGGAAACAGTCACCGATCTTATTTTGAGAGAGACGGAGTATAAAATTTCTATTTGGAGTAAAAAATAGAGAAAAGAAACAGACTTGGTACTAAAAAACCGACCGGTTCAACATGAAATTTTTGGGAGGAAAATACCTGGGAAACCTCAAAAAATATCCGGAACGCCGATTGGGTCCCTTCAGGTGCCTTGAAGTTTGGATGAATTGAATTTGTACCTCAGCTCCTGTTGAAGTGTTGACTGTCTTCGATCCCCCTGATGAGGATGCTCTAGATCTGATACACTTAATTTGTGAGGACTCTAGCATGAAAGTGCACAACGGTGGCACCGACAATTGCTCATACTCGTGCATCAGTTGCAATCGACATACCATACCAGGGCGCACTAACTTCGCAAGATGACTTTTAGCTGTCGACGGCTGGCAAGGGCAGTTCCTGCAGTACCATAGTCGGCTATTGTGTTGATAATTTGAGTATTTTGATTTTCGAAAAAACAGTTGTTATAATAATTTGATTCGTGGAGATGCACTGGTTCCTCGCAAATGATCCGTCAATACATGATTCCACGAGCTCAGTGTGAATTGAAGTGAGTTTTATGGACTGTTTGGGCGACGATATTTCTTTTTTGTCTTCAACTCCTAACACTGATTTGGAATGTCCTATTGAGGTATCTAGAACCACCCATACCTGATCACTCTTAAGCAATTTCAGAACAGTTGAGGAGCAGTGTGAGGCAGTGGAATTTTTTCTCAAGTAGAGAGAGAAGAAATATTGGGATTGTGAATTATTTGTAATTTTATTGCCGGAATTGAATTTACTTTGAAATTTGGGAGCCAAAAAGTGTTCCAAGTCCATAACCAATGTCTAGAGTCTTCCAATTCAGCCCTACTATCTTGCTCACAATTTCCTGTGCACTTTGGGACATGTGTCATGACCTTATACTTTCCAACCTTGAAAAGGGGAAAAACACACAATTCAAGCTTGAGCACCTTGCCTGGTCTGAAATAGTGCATTTTACATGTTGGCCATGGCTCCCTGATCTGGAATGGGTGGTTCTACCTTAGTTTGTGTTACGAAATGACCTTATATATAGTGATATTTTTTTACAAGGGAGGAAATCAATCTTTTTACCAAAGACAGTTGGGAAGATTGACTCTTCTTCAACATGAATAGCATTCATATGCACCTATCAGGTAAACATGCTTCAATCTGCCATTTAAAAAGTTAGAACCATATGTAAGTTCATTTTGTAGCATACACTAGTAGGAAAAATTGGTCTACAAAATTCACTAATTTGTCCTACTACTGAGGGTGCAAAATTAGTGTCACTATAACAAATTATTTTGGTTGAAGTTAGTGCAATTTAATAATGCTTCAATTTGCAGTAATTTGAAATAATGTGACTATGTTAAAAAACTTAGGGGTTAATGATGACTCTGAAACAACAATTGTAAAATACAATCCATAAATCATATTGATATAGTTAAATCAACTAATACATGAACCAATATTTTTTAATAAAACTTGAATCCAAAAATAAAAAAATTCCTTCTAAAATAAATTGTAGTATGGTTAAATATTTGTGATTTTCACAAGGTTTTTTTTTATAAGTTCAATTTAATGTAAAAGTTATAATTTTAGTGATTTTTTATTATTTCTATTTTTTTTTATTCAAGTCATTTTGAAGGGTCATTTTTTAAACTAAAAATATTATTTTTTGAAGCCAAACCTAAAATAATAATTCACAAAAAAGTCTTCAATATCTATGCAATTCAAATGTTAAAGAACTAACATAAGAATCTTCAAAATAATCAATGGATGAAAAAATACATTTTTGAGGGTTGGTCTGTTAGGGGTTAACCTCTGAAATACTTGTACAACAGTGTATTGAGGCTCAACATTGCCTCTATTATGTGTAAGCAATTCTCATATAATATAGAAGATTCTTTAGCATTAAATAATTGTCAATCTAAATGGTGTGAATGTTTGCATAAGCAAAGCATGATATTATTATACTACTAAAATCATAACTCCCTCTGTAATATCACAAATGCTACCATTAATAATAGGGGCTCATGCTTGCTATGCTACGCATTCATTGTATCACATATTAGTAAAATTTTGATATATTTGAATAGAATGCATGATAATGATTTCAATAAGTCTTTGAAATAATTAATTTTAATATTTTGTAAAAATATTTTCAATCATGCATACATAAAATAATATTTTCACACAAAGTTATATTACAAAAATAGAGTAGTAGTTTGCAATCACCTCTGTAATATCACTTTTACAGCTTTTATGATTTCAAAATTCTATTGCTACTACCAAATGATTTGAGAAATTGATTCAATTGAAGCGATTTTGGATTTCACAACAATTAAGTTGTTCATGAAGTTTTTGAAATTTACAAATTTTTCTTTTCAATTCATCAAGTTTTTGGGTTGCCATTGTTCGTAACAATTGAGTCAACTTTTGAATGTATTACAATAAATGTATATCTTTTATAGTATTCACCATTGCATATATTTCATTCATCATTCAATAAATTTCTATTGTACGTTTCAATATATGCTTACTTATAACCAAAATTATACAAAGATTTTAGTAATTTTTATTTGAAGATTTATTGAAATTTGTGTTCTGCATTTTATCTAATATAAAAATTCTAATAAAATTCTAATGATGAATGTATAGCATAGCAAGCGCCAACCGCTAGTTTTAACTAAATTGATAGAGTTTAGAAATCATTTTTACACAATATTTCTATCCTAATTTCTTGAAAATAAAACTCTTCCTAACTTCCACCTCATTAGTTGAGAATGTACAATCGTTCAAAGCTCTTTATATAGATATCAATCAATTAAAATAAAATTAATTTTGACTAAGTATGTTTTTTCCACACTATTAGCACCAACTAATTTAAGTTTTCAAAATCTATACTATTTAGATTTCAAAATCTTAAGGTTCTAAATTAATGAACGTAAATGTTAGAAATTTATGATTTTATAATATATAAATTAAATTTAGAACTCCTAGCTAATAAATTTGAAGTTTTAATATTTAAAAAGATAGGAAATTAGATTTTTGATTTTTGAAAATGTTAAACTTATAAATTTATGAATTTCTAATTTTAAAATTCAAACAATGATCCTTCGGTTGGAGTTGGTTTATACATGACTTATATAAGGTCTATTTTTTGAAATTTGAGCAACCATGGGTTTTGTTTGTCGCTAAGGTATACAATTAAGAGAATGAAAATTTGAAGCCATATGATAAACATTGAAGCCAAGACTATTATTTGCCTTTTTTTTTAAATCATTTCATCCATCATGAGTTTGCGGATTTGTCGCCACTACTACCATAGAGAGAAGGTGAGCTCTATTAGACATTTTTCAAATTTTTAATATTACGAAAGAGGAGGATTTAACCTAAAACAATTACCTTTAATTGACTACAATCTAATGCATCATTAATGAAAGCGACAAACTTCAAACATGACATTTTGCTTGGCCTAAAGTCATCAAAATTTGAGAGTGTCACTATTAAATTTGTGTAATATAGTAGCAAAGACTTTTCTTACTCCTCCCTTTGTGTGTCCTTTCATGTACAATGTGGTTGTCACAATGGTACATAATTGGAAAGACATAGAAGTACATCTTATTTGAACTACTTTTTAGAAAATGCTAAAATATAATTATTTTGAAGCTTTTTTTTCCACATTTCAAAAAAATGCCTCAAAAACATTTTAGACATCAATTATTAGAATTACATTCTACCAATCTTGCAATAACTATGAAATAATACCTATATCATAATTCATGACATAGTTACTAAATAAAACACTTATTAACTCTAAGAGACTCATCATTAAGTGTGGTCTATAACTTTAAGTAATTCAAATTTGCAAAAAATGAAGGAATTCGGTGAAAGCTAGTGTATTGAACTTATAAATAAGGGCGGAGTTCTATGCATTTAGAATTAAACAAACTTTGATTTTATAAAGGACATAAAAACCCCAAAATTCTATATAGAGGTGTACACTAGTTGCAAGGGAAGAATTGGAATTATTGTCTGACAAAATGTTTGAATGAGGCTCATGAAAAGCAGGAGAAGCTCGAGGAGAAGCAAGTTTTTGACTTCCAAAAACAATTTTTGACATTGGACTCGAACTTTTCATTGCTTTTTGTTTGACAACAAGGCAAAGCTACTCCTATATTTTAGTTTCTCTATAACTACTTATATAAAATGGAGAGCACTATAGAACTCAACAAAGGCAATTCCATATAGGGCAATGCCTTGTGAAGAGGACATTATAGAAAATAAACCAGGGTCTCAAACAAGAATGGCGAAGCCCAATATGCAAGGCCCTTATTTTCTACAATGCTTGTTGAATAGGGCATTGCCTTGCATAAACGGCTACTAAGAAATGGAAAAATATCGATGAGGGGTAGATGGAAAGCCATAATGCCTGATTACATGGGCAACCTGATTACTGGGTGATTATGCTCTAAGATGAACCAGCCTGTTACCCACTTTTTTCAATTCCACCCTCATGTATCTGAGGTGTAAATTTCCCTTCTAAAATGTATCCCATGGGTACATGAGGACGGAATTGGGAAGGATAGTGGTGGTACTAGGCTGGTTTAGCTTAATATGTATCTAGAAAATGAACAGAGCATTTCCTGGTAGTGGTTTACAACTTATAGGAAGCAACCCATTCCTGATCCCCCCCTCATTCTAATTTTGTAAGTTGTTCTCTTTCTATGCAAGAAGAGATGAACAATGGTTAATTATGGCATGATTCCCAATGCAATTGTGGCGCACTATGATTGGCTACAAGAATCTCAATGTTGCAACCAACCCTTGGTCGGAAATAGGAAGGTCAATGTGACAAATATGGGTCAAACAAATTCTTCAACTAGAAAATTCATTGTAATTATATTTTGAGAAATAAAACCCTGAAAAATTATGGAAACCTTTCAAACTCTATTTCTGCCCACGGAAAAATTTTCCCACTGAATAAACGCACCGTGCATAAACCCACCGTGCAGATATGTGTGACTGCTTAAGTGGTCAGAAATGGGTTGCCTCCCATAGAAAACTCATTCCAAAATTGAGAATCGAGCACGGACAGATGAAGTTCGTTCATCACTTGGCTTGCACAGATGATGATCTTCATCCATCGATCATCCGTATCAGCTGGTCATCCGCAAGGAAGAAAGACCATGATCGAGAAGTTTGGAATTTTCATGAAGAAATGCATGATCGTTTTCTCAAATTCTTCTGTCTAGGGATCGCAAGTCTCAATTTTTTGTTGATGTTGTAGTAGTTAGTAGGAGCCATGTTTGTGTTAACAGAGCTGCAGGATACTTTGCGGGTGCCCCCCGAGAGTCTCAGCAGACCTCTGCAGGACGCCATCACGCAGGAGCTTGCCCTTCTCTATTTTGACAAGGTACATCGAATCTTCCGCTTCAATCCCAGCTCCCTCATGATCTTGAAATTTTGGCATGAAAAATTCGTTCTTTGAATATTTGAAGTTTTATCTTTGTGAGAATTAGGTGTAGGGTTTCCTTGAAATGCCAGCACGCTTTGCTTATTTCTTGTGTCATGTCGCATCGTTGGAGAAGTTTTAGATTCCATGACGCTTCTGCATTTTCGGGTTCGGGTGCCGTGAATTTGCCGGGCCTTGGATTTGTTGACCTTTTGTTTTTATACTAATTAGGGTTTCGGGGAACGTGAGCATGCCTTTCTTGTTTCTAGTATCTTATCGCATTGATGAGGATGTCGTAGATTCCATGACGCAATGTGGAATTTCCAGGTTCGGGTGTCAAGGAATTTGCAGTGCGCGTTTTTTTTCTTCCTTTGTCGTGTGAGAATCATTTTTAGGGTTCCGTTGAAATGTGAACATGTTTCTTGTATCATGCTGCATTGTCGAGGAAGTTGTGATATCCGTGACGCTATGTAGATTTGTGCTGAACAGGTTCTGAAGGATTTAGGGCTCTGTGTGACATTATATGACATCAGTAATGTGGAGGGAGGGTCGGTGTTCCCTGGTGACGGCGCGCCTCACTTCACGGTTCGTCCTTCCTTTTGCTACTACTCAAGTTTTATGACGTGAACGTGCCTTCGCGTCACTTGGGCGGTCCTGGAGTTCGTGAAATTTTCGATTCGGCTTTAGGGTTTAAGAAAATAGTGAAGTCTTCATTCTGAATGTTTCAGTGTTGGCAGGGTACTTTCTCCAAGTGTTTGGTTCTTGTCCACATGTATGAGGCCATCACAACACCATTAGATTGACAAACGTTAAGTTAATAGGCATTATCTTCATGTTGTCCTCACGTTGAGTTAGTTTTGGCGTAATGCAAATGGTGTTAACAAAATCTGTGTGTGATGTTGGACATTGGCAACTATTTACTTAACATTATTTCAACATTAATTTGTCATCAATGACTTCGTGAATCTAGTGGGGGATCTATTTTGAACTACAGTAGGTAGTTTCAGGCTCAATTCTACAAAGAGCGATTACTTTGGAAATTTACACCCACGAGGGCAATGCCACTTTAGATTCCTCAGTCGCCGATGGGTTCTCGGCGACGTTGATCCAAATTACGTCTCGATTGACATTCACTCGGAATGTTTGTTTGGCTTGGTCCCGGAACAGGTGGACTTCAGGCTGGTGATGTTTCGCCCTTTCGTTGGCGAGGTATTAATAGCTAAACTGAAAAGGTGCGACAAAGCAGGCCTCTATTGTACGTTGTCCCGCTCCTCAATATTCTCTTCTCAGTATTTTTTATCTAAATTTATGTTTATAATTCTAACTTGTTGGAATATTAAGGTAATGAGAACTCGTTTATTTTACTTACTTGCCCCTCTCCAAACCGATGGTGCAGTATCTCTGGGTGGTTTTTTTGAGGACATTCACATTCCGGAGCATCTCCTGCAACAACCGTCCATATTGTATTGTCCCTTTCCCTGCATTTAGGGTTGGTGTTTAAGGTGGCGTTTGAGGTCTTTGACATAGTGAAAGGTTTGAGTACAGAAATTATGAGGATGAAACTGTAGTAACATGGTTATTAGTTGTCAGTATATATTTAACGAACAAGTCTTTAATGAATTCAAATCTATAGGAGTAGAATAAATCCTTTAGGAAGTTCAAGGAGGTTACAAATGTACCACATCCTACACGTTTTCAACAGTAGAAATTTGTTTTGAAAGTTACTCTTATTGCCTATAAGCCTCCACAGTGGACGTCCACTTTTTAGCTTGAACACTTTTGGGCTAATCCAAGGCTTTTTTTTGGTGTAGTGATGAAGAGGAGAAGCTATGGGTTTGGAACTACAACGGCACTGACATGTTTATGGACATTGATGAAGATGTGAGTTACGCTGCATGACTGACGCTATCTGTGAACTGCTGTCTTCAGATGGGAAGCCGAGTCGGTCTATGATTTGAGATTCCTATGAACCCATTTCCATTAATCGCGTGCTGAAATTCATTATCCTTTGACTTGCTTGCAGGTTCGATTCCGGGTAGTCCAGGTGAAATATCCACCAATTCCTATTGAGCAAGAAAGAGACGCAAGACCTTTTGCTCCCATGACTATCACGGTGTGCAATTCATTCTTATCTCTTGTTCCCTTTGCAATTGATACTGATTTATCGGTGCAGGGTTTTTAACTTTCTCCAGTGTCTTGTTTTGAATGTTAAAAATGTGTATTCTTGTATTCTAGAAGAATAGATTGAACTTCATGTTTTTCATTTGCTTTGAGCATCTTCATGTCTGAATTGTCGTGTGCTTGTCGTATTAAGCTCGAAAGCACAAATTTGCAAGGGCATGTAATAACTAGGGGCTGGTGTAAATGTTTGCTGGAGGTGCAGGGTGACATCAATGCAGATGGTCTTGGACTTGTCTCGTGGTGGTCAGAGTGAAGCTCTTGAGTAAAATCCTTCCATTTTATATTTGATTACGAATTGAGTATTGGTAAGTTTTGCCATGGATTTGAAATATGAAGTATGGTGATTTATGAAGTATGAAGCATGGTGATTCCTATGGTGATTTTTTCGATACTTTGTTACACAAAAATTGAAGGCATTTTTTGAACGACTATTTATTAACAAAAGAAAATTAGTTTTTGAAGTGAAACTATTTTAAACTATTTCACTATTTTAATTTTAGAATTGGCTTAGCAAAGAAATTTGAGAATCTTTGTCATACATTTAAACAACTTAGACAAAAATTTAGAAAGTTACTGGCTCCAACAATCATTTTTAGTGGACACTTTTGGTTTCAATGACCTACGGTTAGGAATCAGGGGCTGAATCATATGGTTGGGATTTTTGGTTTGCAGGAATTGAGATTCCAGTAAGTACTGTTCTCAGCATCGGTTTTCAACTTGACCAATGCTTCGCCCTCCATTGCTGTGTGTTGTAACCGGCATGGATATAAAATTTAGGGTAGTCTGAAAATTAGTCTTTTCTTGTTCATGAATGGCATTAGACATGAAGTACCTAACACTTACATCCAACCATGGAGCTTAGAGGTTGTTCACGTAGAGTGTGTTCCCCCATGCTGATTAATCGACACCTCAGAAGATCACAAGGACAGCCTCCCTGGAGCACTGTTTGATTTTATCTGGTATTTTCTGGTTATGTGCCTTGGTTAATCACCATGGACCCTTTAGTTCTTTTGTATGTGACATCATGAATACGACAATCTAATCTTTCTGTCTCTTCATTACTTTTCATGAGGTTTGGGCAATTTTTCAATCATATGTAAGATTTCTTCTGTACTCCATACTCTCTCTTCGGAAATTCCAGCTTTTCTGTCTACTCAATAGCATTAATTCCATGTCCTGCAAGAACACTTTTGGAGTTTGTGCTAGTAGTTTGCTTCTTGTGATTGTGCTGTTTTTTCATTTTGGAGAGGGGTTTGGCTTCTTTGCCATGGTTACAACTACAGCTTTATAATCACATATAAACAAAAGTTGCTTCAGTTACCCTTTATTCATTGCACTTGTGGAGCATGAAGTATTGTTGAGAACAATAAGGCATGTTTTGGTTTATGTCTGTACTTGCAGGTAACATCTCAAGTTTGACCTGCAAGATGTGTGAATCAGGATTGGCCTTCCAGGCTCAAGTGTTTCCCCAACTCACTCTCTCAAATTTGTAAGAGCAAACCTTGTAGCTCATTTGAAGGTGAACGGTTTTTCATTAGGTACTGTTTGCATATTGACCAAACAATCTGTACAAAGGTTTCCTATCTGGAGACAAACTAACACCAATCGTAGAGCAGGTGGTGAGGTGAGGACGTGTACAGGAACTACTCAGTTATGCCTACTTTGTGGCAGAAAGTCACAATTTTTCACCTGACCTCTGTGTACCGTAATATTCCAACCATAGTTGGTACAACTCTAACTGAACATGGAAGTAGGGTACTTCTGTTTCAAATTCTGTTTCACCCTGTAGTAACACGGACTCAAAGTGTACGTCTAAAGGACTTTGATGTATATATCTCACAACAAGAATTGTGAGAGTGATTGTAAGAATTGTGAGAGTGTGATTTTAAGATTTGTAACATTCTATGGTTAGCAAAAGTTCTCTTGTTGAAAATTTCATGGAGGTTGATCGTACTATCATAAAAAAAAATGTGAATTATTCCATTTTATTTGGGTAGAGATACTTGCAATTAGTTTTGAGTTGAGTACATACTCTTGAAGTATTGCTTCACAGAATATGGAAATACGTCTACCCACACTCATGCTTGATTCTTGACATGGTCTGTGTTGCAAATTAAGTTCATTGTTGTTTCAAAAGATCATGACACTCAACCCTATCTAGTTTCGTGATCTTGTGGACAGAAGGGCTTGGCACATGTGTTCACAACTTGAAGTGTGGAAGTTGTTTCCATCAGGTTTGTTCACAACATGAAAGATTCTCAAGACACTCAGTGGGTGGAGTTTTAACTACTTTGACACCAGAATAAAAGTAAGTCTTATTTCTCCTTTTTGAAGCCCCGAAGCCTCTTCGAACACCCCGGGACAGAATCTCTGCCCAGATCTTACAGAATGAGACAAACAGAAGGGTGCAAGTTAGTACCACACCTGAGGACACACGAGTTTACAGTAAATTCATTTAATTTTTGTGCATCCTTATTGGTGTTTGTACGTGATATTCCAAATTTTTGGACCACAAACAAGAAAGTGGTCCTCACAGAAAGTGTTTTTTCTTTTCCTCTAAAGTACAGGAAATTTCATAGCTAAGCAAGTGTACAGAACCTCTCAATCTCTCATGATGTAAGCTTCATTGTCAATACCTTTTCTGTAGAAAGTTGGTCTCAGCTTAACCCTTTCAGTCAACCATTTTGGATTTTCCATTTCGTTTCTCACTTGGGTGGCTCCAAGAATTTGCTTTACATTTCTCAGCAATGGTGGGAGGGGGGCTTTGAGCTACATGCAGAAAAAAGTATTCACAAACATGGAGAAAATCATGGAGAGAACAGAACTAAACTGAGTAGTCAGAATTCTTACACTCACATAAATGTCTATTTACTAGAGAGTTGTTTTACATAATTGACTCTGATTTCTGATTCCCTTCACACCTACTAATTGAAAATTCAACATCTGAAAATGGACGAATATTCTTCTACCTTTTCTTGTTCAACTTAGCTTCTTGCCAAGGTGAATAATGATATTTGGCTGAGTTTACAAATTTTGGACAATTTTCCTTACTCTTTTGCTACTTTTTATGCTTGATGTATATATCAAGAATACAAAGTAGAAAAATAGTAAGGAAGATTGTATTCTTGTTGATTTCTGCAGAGACCCAATTGAAATGTCCTCAAGATTGTGTACAAAAAAAATCTTTCTTTCAAGGGTGCTGAAATAGGTCCTCAAGAATGCAATGCTGAAAATGGAATTGACAGGTTCTTAAAATGTAGATAAGTCAATGTATTAGTAGAAGAACTATCCTTTATCCATTTATTTACCAAATTGATAAAAAAAAACTACAGTACCAATTTACTTGGAATGTCTATCTACAACCAAAACCAGAGATAATGGGCTGTCCCCAAGTGAGATAATTATACTAAAATAAACTAAAGGCTGCCAGTTATTGCAAGACCCTGGATCGGTTGTGTAGAATATTGCACTAACTTCAACAACTGAAGATACTGTATATAGTAAACTCTATGATACATTTCACCTACAGTAGCTACCCAAGTTCACCTATCTACAAAATTGAACCATAGTCATTCATGTGAACCTGGCTTAATATTCATGATAAGCCGGTTGGACATAGTGCGGATTCCTGACAGGAAGTTTGGAGAAGGAGACTTGCGATTGCAGCATAGGTCGCTCACTCCGCGCATAATGAGTCTCCCCATACTGCGGCATGAACTCATCACCCATTGAAACATACTCAGCATCGTGATAACGATGCTTCTTAAAAGACGGCATCCGACGAATGCCGTAGTAATCTCTCTGCAAGTCTCTTGTTTCAAAATCATGGTGCCTCAGGTCATCATAATGGGTCACTTTGCCAAAAGAGGGCTGCCTTGACAAACCTCTTTCAAAGGAATTTGTGCGAGTCAAACGAGGAGTCAAACCAGGACCACCGTGCACCATAGGCTGGCCTGCAAATCCCACTGAACCTCCATGCCCTGGAGCCTGACCTGCATATCTCACTGAATCACGATGCCCTGAAACCTGGTCTGCATATCTCACTGAAGCTTGGTGCAGTGAAGGCTGGCCTACATGTGTCACTGAAGCTCGGTGCAGTGAAGGCTGACCTACATGTGCCACTGAAGCTCGGTGCAACGAAGGCTGGCCGGTATGTCGCACTGAGTCGTGAGGCCGGTGCAAGGAACTCTGGCCTGTATATGGCCCTACATCTCGGTGTGGCCCATGAGCTTGGGCTATGGGACTAGCGGTTTTGTTAATATAGCTGCCTTGGGTGAAGAACTCGCTCTTCTTCTTCACCTTCTTCACCTTCTTGAGCACTTTGAGAGGGTCGACATAGCCTGCGACGGTGACTCGCTGGTGGAACTGGTCGCACACGACGGTGCGGACGCCCTCCAAGTCCTCCAGCTCCTCCTGCACCTTCTCCCTGCACTTCTCGCAGCACATGGGCACTCGGAGCTCCACCACAGGGAGAGGACCATGGTGATGCTGCTTGTAGGCGTAGTGGTTGCTGATTCGGGAGTCCACACCTGGGCGAGACTGGTGTTGGGCGTAGTTGACGCGGTGTATGGGATCTTCATTGCTAGAAAACATCTGCAATCAGTTCAGTAATGAACGGATTAACTAGTGTAAGCCTTAATTAGCCCCATCGAGTCTTCACTCACAAGAATTCGATCGTTTGCTTCGGTACAAAATCATTGAGCCTTATATGCTAAGCTTAAATTAAGCGAGTCGTTCAATTTCACCTCGCGTAGGCCCAACTGCCCAAGGCATGCATTGCTCACCATACAAAATTTTGATATGACCTTCTCTAGCTAAAATTAGTGACATTCTCGAATATCCTAGCCTGCACCCTTGTTATATTAAACGGATATTTCGTTAAAATGGCGATATTCTTCCGCCATTTTCCCATTCATTTTCTAGAATTGGTATAGATTTCAGACCACATGGTCTAAACCTGAAAGTGCCAAGTTTGTGGAATATTGCCATTTTAACGAAATATCCGTTATTATCATAATTGCAGGGCATTATTTTATCTAAGAATCTTTTGTCGAACCAATCATTAATCTCATGCGTTTTCACTTCAGTGAAATTGGTGTAGTGTGGTGCCACCTATCGTATAGAAACGTTAAATAGATCGAGTCCAGTACTAATTTTCAGAGCTAGCGCCGCCCGGCGCTTGAATTTAAACACAAATACTAGCACTCTGAACGAAGCACGTCATATATATGAAGGCAAACTCAAACTGGCCAGGCTGTGCATGAAGAGAAACGTGACTGTTTGGAAGAATCACTTGATTGTGAAGAAGCTCTCCTCATTGCTTACCTCTCTGATCCGGCTCGCCATTGTAAAATTCCTGTGCAGCCAGGCCAAACTTGAAATCTCGAAACAGCTGAAAAACAAAACAATGCAGGAGAACGGTACCCAGTGCATATATTAGAGCGAGCAGCGCGATCAACAGTAATTCATAAAAGGGGCTAGTTCTCAATGTACAGCGCATTTTATTCAACCAATATATAACCATTTCAACCAATTAATTTCGATGTTTTCACTTCGGTCACAAACTCGATACATGACAGTTAGTTTCAATTCAGGCGACGTTACACAGAATGATCAAACTAGTAACGATGATATCTATACCTCTATCAATGGAACAATTGCACGAGCCTGCACTCTGCGCGCAGTCGGAGCTGGAGTTGCAGCAACTGAAGTTCAGATTCGAACAAGGTGGTGAGGTGACATAATATACTAGCTAGTGTCTCCACTATCGTGTGGAAGGAGTGTAAAGGAAGAGGCGTACAGTAGGCCGGGGATTTGACAAGGAAGCCAGGCTGGTGAGGAAGCCGTGCCAAGGGTAACCGGCCTTGGTAGGGACATGCACCTGGGCAGAAAGCAGGATTTGAAATATCTGCTCCTCTGAAAGCCACGGGAAAGCCACAGTAAAGCCACAGTAAAGCCACAGTATTATGATCGACACACTTAATGGCTCCCTGTATTGTCTACTTGCAGGTGGGCCGGGGTAGTACGATACTGTAGTCTCTGGTGGTGTCAAAATACTGTGGTTTGGGAGGTCATGCAAACTGATCATCAGGCGCGCACTGACCTCACTCCAACCGCCTTTCAAAATATCACACAAACCATGTATGCATCGACACCTATTCAAGGCAGTTCAATCTTCACTCTACTACTATTGGATAATAGTATGTCCGTGGACCATCCTGTCCTACAGGGAACTCATTTGGCAATTAAATTCGATAAATATATTTGTGGAACTGATCCATTCAATTATTAGTTGGTGATAATGAAGCTACCTGGAATTACGGTAATAATGATTCCTCGGATATTTGCAAAGTATATGGTGGTCCTAGCTAACCAACATTGACTGCAGTAACGTACCTTCACTTATCCTCTAAAGGAAGGTATTCCCACAGTTTGGTGCTGTTACTGAGAGTCTTAGGAACAAATTCAGACCTATTTTTGGATCACATTCACATTGCAAACATCATCCCTACCACCAAGTGCAAACATACACTACGTTAGTCACCCAAGATTCCGACAATGGCAAATTTCATTAAAATGGCGTCATTCCGGAACTTTGGCAATTTTACAGTTCAAACCATCCGCTCTAAAATCTATACCTGTCCTAGATGGTCAAAATGGCATGCTAAATACCACCATTTTAACCCCTAAAGGACCGGACTGCGTTTTTTGGCCGTATAGAAATTTCGGGCAGGTTTGTGTGACTAGAGATTTCCATATTTTAATCTGAAATTTTAATAGAAGGTGGGCGCGAGGAATATCTTTCATATGCACTAAATTTCAGGACATTTGGAAATAGGAGTCAAAAGTTATGGCCAAATATGTTACTTTTTTTCATAACTGGGCAATCCGGGCAGAAAAAAAAATTTGGCAAAAATTTGATTTTTTTTTTAAATATTTTTTTTCTCGTAGATTATATTTTTTTCTATCTGGAAAGCTTTGATTCATTTCATTTGGATTTGTTATGAGAAAGTTATGGACATTCTTGTTTTTCGAGCAATTAGAGTATCTTCTTGAAAAAAATAACTTGAAAAATTCATTTCTAAATGCTATTTTTGCAATTTAAAAAAAATAAAATTCTCATGGTTTAGTTTACTTGCTAGAACAATCTCACCATTGGGATTAGTGTATTTTAATTCCATCTAAAATATATTAATGTTTTAGATTTTCCTTCTATCTCGTACCTACTTCTACTTAACAATTTTTTTAGGAATGATAATTAAGTTTTTTCGAATATTATTTTTTTTCCTAGACTCTCAACTCAATTCTCCACTATAAAGATTTGAAGCACAAAACTCTGTAGTGCA
This sequence comes from Pseudisothecium myosuroides, assembly GCA_951799445.1. Classification (NCBI taxonomy): domain Eukaryota; kingdom Viridiplantae; phylum Streptophyta; class Bryopsida; order Hypnales; family Lembophyllaceae; genus Pseudisothecium; species Pseudisothecium myosuroides. The sequence goes on from OX637289.1 coordinate 16,201,559, forward strand.
AAAATTTTAAGTGAAAAATGTTTAAAGTCAAAAAATCTAGTCCCGCAATGTGCTGAAATACTTGTTTTTCCACTTTAAACGCAGATATCTTGCAATCTGAGCGGTCAAAAATTCTGAAATTTTTTCCACACATTCTCATAGTAGTTAGGTTTAAGATCCTACGGTTAGATGTGAAAAAAAAACATTTTTCATTTTTTTTTACTCCTTGCTATAGAAATGGCAGTTTTGATGGTTTTTTGGCAGAAAAAAGACCTTGGGCCTTTAGGGGTTAAAGAAATTCACCATGACATGCTCTCTCACTATGACACTGGCTCATGAAAAGTGATGTGTTGATAATTTCATGGAGTAAATTGCACCTTGATGAAGTAAATTTTGATAATTTCATGGAATAAATTTCAATTGAATTTTGTGCAATTTTGAAAGAGAAAACTTCAAAATTAGTATTTTTATCTATAAGACTCTTCAAATTTATGATTTTTTGTCAAATGATTCAAAATAGGATTTCCATTCTTTTGACAAAGTGTTAAGTGCATAAGTGCATTGATTGTAAGTAAAATACATATGGCAAATTTCAAATGAAAAATCACTAGATAAATTGAAATTTTCAAAAAATTAAAAAGAGATAATTAAGTTATTAATTTATTCTTTCAATCAAAACTAAGCAATGTATGAAGTGTGTCTTGTGTACTTTAACTTATTAAATTTTTGCACAATGATTCCAATTTTTCAATATATAACAAAAATTCAAAGATTGGAGTTTAAGTGAATTTTTACTTGAGATTGCTAGGTATAGTATAAAAGATACTCCATTGAAATGGAATTGATAAGAAATACATATATTCTCGATTCTTAGATATTGATTTGCATAATTGCATGTGGTGGACTCAAAAGAAGACAATTAAAATTGTTGCCTGTATTGAACTCTTAAAGTTCTTTGACTGTTTTTCAAAAAAACAATCCAAAATTGTTATTTTTTAGTGCATTGAGCACAATTGAAATTAAAAACATTTTTCAAATTTTCAACCATACACATTTGTCCTAAAGTACTATAAAACACGTGGAAATTTTTTTAGCTTGTTTGATCCCATAGATTGCAAGATAATAACATTTGAAGTTTACTTAGAAGAAAATAACTATTGTCAACCCTGCCCAACAAGGTCAGTATAGTTTGACTCAACTTTGTAAAGAAGAAGGCACTATCTAACTTTGGAAATTCTCTCCATAGCTTAGGTATTTATGTTAATTATTTGCATACCAATTTTCAAAGATATTGGATGGATCTAAGTTCTAACATAGAGGCAAAAATACAATTATATATGAGCATGATTTCAACTTTTTTTTTTAAATCATTCTCATATATAGTTGTATTTTTGCCTCTATGTTAGAACTTAGATCCAACATGAGCATGATTTCATTCATTTAGTAGAATCAAAATCATGTAACTTAAATGATTGAAATCATGCTCAATTTTTGTAAATCAATTGTAAAGATGATAACTAAAAACTTAAAGATCTCATGATTTTGTATTAAAATTTGAGCTAATAGTTCTAAAGTTGTTCAAAAACTACCATTTTTAGTTCATTGAGAGAAAAATTTTAATTCTTAAAATATAAAAACAAATCAAAATAAAAACATTTTTGACAATATATTATTGAAATATATTAATATGAGAAAGTGTGCAAAAACATTTAGCCCATTTGGTTTCACAAATTGCAAGATATAAGCGTTCAATGTTACATAATGAAAAAATAAATTTATAGCTCACTTGACTACTTGCCATCTCTATTAGCACAATGTCCAAGCTACCCCTAAACTTTTCACTCAGGCATCTACTTGAAAAAAGAATTATACTTTCGAAAAACTTATACAAATCACCATCTTCGTTAAAACATTCACTTTCACAATTGCAATAAAATTTGCTTCATATGAACCTACCTAAGCTTTCAAAAACTATTTAAATAGTTTCATGGGAGCTTAAAGAATTTTAGGGGTTAATTTAGATGGATATATAAAACAAATTAAATTTACACTAACTTCTAAGCAATATTTGTGCAACCATTTTGTGCCTTGTTGCCCCTTAGGTAGTTGGGTAGCATTTTTAGGATAATATATTTTTTGTTTTTTAATTTTTGATATTTTTGATACTAAAAATCTAAATGGATCATTTTTAAATAGTTATATTGAAATTGCCTAATTGTTTATATGAAAATATAAATATAAATAGTGTTATGCTATCGAGATGTCATTAATTCAAAATTTTACTATTAGAAAAAAAAATGTTCTTTACATGATAAAAATATTGTAGATCTTTTTTGTCTAATTGGCTTTAGATGAAATTGTACCCAATCATTAGAAAATTCACATGACAAAAAGGTAAATTGCACTTTATGTAAACAATTAATGAATGTAAATGGCTTTGAATTTGATTCAAGAAATGTTATAGGGAGTATGATTTTTTTCAAATTTTGGAAAAATATAGTCATAAAGCATAGTATAATTTCTTGCAATGAAAACCTCAAAAATTTGTAAAATGAATATTTTTGAAATACACATAAGTTTTGTTCAATTCTCCATCTAGGTTGATAAGAATCAACAATCTAGTGTTTTAAAATGACAAGATTTTTAACCCCTAAAAGCCCATTGTCCATTCGGGGGACAAATGCGATTTCAGTCATGTACCTTTTTGCAACCACGTTTGTAACATTTTCTGAAAAATTTAATGCAGGTGGAGAATGGGAAGACCTACGTGGGTACATAATTTTTTCACAATCGGTGCCTAGGAACAACAATTATGCCATTTCTTGGAATGCGTGGGGACGGGGGGCAGCAAAAAAATTTTGCAAAATTTTTAATTTTTTTTTTAATATTTTTTTCTCATAGATTATATTTTTGTCTATCTGAAAAGCTTTGATTCATTTCATTTGGATTTGTTATGAGAAAGTTATGGACATTCTTGTTTTTCGGGCAGTTAGAGCATCTTCTTGAAAAAAATAACTTGTAGGATTCATTTTTGAATGCTATTTTTGCAATTTTTCAAAAAAAAATAAAAATCTCATGGTTTATTTTACTTGCTAGAACAATCTCACCATTGGGATTAGTGTATTTTAATTCCATCTAAAATATATTAATGTTTTAGATTTTCCTTCTATCTCGTACCTACTTCTACTTAACAATTTTTTTAGGAATGATAATTAAGTTTTTTTGAATATTTTTTTTTCTCCAAAGACTCTCAACTCAATTCTCCACCTTAAAGATTTAAAGATCAAAACTCTGTAGTGCAAAAATTTTAAGTGAAAAATGTTTAAAGTCAAAAAATCTAGTCCCGCAATGTGCTGAAATACTTGTTTTTTCCACTTTAAACGCAGATATCTTGCAATCTGAGCGGTCAAAAATTCTAAAAAAATTTCCATACATTCTCATACTAGTTAGGTGTATGATCCTACGGTTAGATGTGCAAAAAAAACATTTTTCAATTTTTTTTACTGTTTGCTATAGAAATGGCAGTTTTCAGTGTTTTTTGGCAGAAAAAAGCCTTGGGCTTTTCGGGATTAAATTTCCTCTTCAATAATTTGATTGTCACGTAGGTAGATAATCAATAATAAGATATTTCCACACATAGTCTTATTACTGGAGTAGTCTTCTAATTCATAAGGTAGATATAAGAAGTCCAAAATGTATAGCTTACAAACATGAATGCAAAAATTAGTTTGGGGGATACCATGTATTTGAATTTCATAAATTCATGTATAGCATATTCATACATATTAAAAAAATTATCAATTTTTTTTAAAAAAATTCGTAATTTTCAATTGTGAAAGTATTAGAAAACAATTGAATGTGTTCATTCTACCTCAAAGTATGCAAAATTGCTTAAAGTGACGGGAATAGGTGCCTCTACCTTAAGTAATTGATCTTTGGATTTCTTGATCAAATTTAACTATTGAAACCAAGTCATAATGAGTTTGTAATCTTTTATTGAAAATGAACAAATTTCTTCATTTTGTAAAAATCTAATTTTTTGAAATTATTGCAAATTTTGTGCCATCATGGAAATTCATATTAAAAATAAAAGTCTTTTAAATAAAAAAATTTAATTATTAGGATTTAAGAAATCCAAATTTACAAAGGTGGATGATTTTAAGAATAACAATAACAAAAAAAAATTGTATTTAGTAGTCATTGGTGTTAATGATTAGAAAACCCTTTATGTAATTCAATCAAATATCCAATGGATTTGTTATACAACAAAATCCCTAGTGCACCTACTGTAGTTGTAGTAGTTGTATTACTACAAAGCTTTTAAAAACAACATGTAATCAAAGTTGATAGAAAAAAAATTCTTTGTTCTACTACAAAAGCATTTGTCATAAAATTGAAGCAATTGGACTTCTTGACAATAGAAGAGACAATGTATTATACTAAACTATTAGTTTGAATATCAACCATCAATACATGCCCAAGATTAAGATCCTTTCCTAGCTTGCTTAATAAAGCTTGTTTTTCTTCACTTTATCAAATCAATAAATTCTCAACCTCTGGATCTTTCAACAAATTATCTTATACTTAAAGTTTTCATTCACTACAATACTTGAGACACTCAAATAATGCTTTGAGTTCTCATGCCTTACGCTATAATTTCTAATTCATTTAGAATATTTTTTAGTGTAATATTTTAGAATTTGGGGTTTATAGTAATCACTCTATTCCTATGCCACGTGTCTCATGTGCCAATCCTAGTTTGGAAACAAATAGTATTACAAAAAAATTGATGGTTGATTTCTTCTTCAAAGCACTCAATTCAATGTATTATCCTGTGCACAATAGATTTAGGAATATGCTCTTGTCCAAGCTCTTGTCTAAGCTCTTATTCTCAATATGTCTAGGAAAATTGAAACTGTATTAATAGATGACCAACTTTAGGGGTCCAAAAGCTATAGGATAATGAAGCTTGGACAAACGGATCTACAGTATACCCACATCCAAATCCATATCACCATGCATGTATATGTATCTATAATTTATGCCGTATATTGTATTAATACTCGTATGCATAGAACATAGATACCAACTTCGTTTGCATTTTTGAGGTCATAGTCATAGTATACAATATATTACTTATACACCAATTTTTTTACTATAATCCTCACAACATACTCTACATGCAAGTCAGATTTGACATAAATTAAGTCATTTTTGTAAAAAAGTGCTACATGTCATCTTGTGAATGGTGTGAGGTGACATGGACCTCTAAAAATTTGATGTGGAAATTCAATTTCAACACTTGGGTACCAAATCAAACCTTCACATACGGTATTATAGATGTTCAATCAATTTATAAGATTATTTCATAATGATTAAATGCCACTTTGTATTTGGGCTTAAGTTGTTCCTACAAAGACTGTCCTTGTGGAAATGACATCTAAACTCATAAAGCCCTTATTAAAATGTGATACATCTAGATGTTTTACTTCAAACAAAATTGTTTTTCAAAATTTTGGATAACAATCATTAAAAGAACATCAATTATAATTGTGGTGCAAAAATATTTCCATAGTTTTGAGTAATCAAAAAACGAAAAAGAGACTAATTTTTTAATGGCCCTTGTTACATTTAAAAATATAATAATTGTATATGTTACTTGAAAAAATAATATTTGTGGTTCAAAGGTGGTTTAGACTTGTAATTGGAATCCTACTATTGAGATTCTAATATTTAGAGTCTTAAAATCATTACATTTTAGGGAACTATTACATAGATTTAATACTAGATATTCAAGTACATTAGAACCTTTTTCAATTTGAAAATGAAAACTAGCATTAGAGAGAATTTGGGCCCTCTAAAGGGCCATGAGTTCCCATAAGTTCTCTACAAGTTTTGCGCAATTCTCGACTGTTGCAACTGCGCCACCATAGTAGAGTGACATGGCCGAACTTCGGCCACATCAGATTTTCATTTTCATTTTATTTTTTAAATTCTTAAAATGAGATTTGGGATTTTTTTTTTTTTTTTTTTAAATAAAATTTTTTGACAGCCCATACCACTGTTCACAGTATGGGGACAGATTGGAGAACAGGCCTGAAACGGCCCTTTCTTGGCCCCAAATCCCTTCAAATGAACCCATTTTTAAAATAAACATTTTATAATAGATGGTCCCTTTGTCTCAAAATAAGACTAGTGTTTGCTTCGTAAACTATAAAGGAAACACCGTTCTTATTTTGAGACAGAGGGAGTACCATTCAACAATTGTATTTCAAATTTTCGATTTTTAATCTTAACCCTTAAAGGAAGAAAAAGAGAACGTCGTTCTTAGGATCATTTAGGTCAATAAACGGATCTATTGAGGGTAGTTTGATTAGGCATGCCTCACGGCCATGGATAGATAATGTCTATCTTTGATCAAGAATCCTCATGCATTTAGGGATTAATAAGAGTTTAACCCCTAAATGCCCAAAGTCTTTTCTAAGCTTCTAGGAATTTGCTCTACATTGAACAAAAAACCAACATTATGATAAGTTGTATCATTTATTTTTGAATTGTAACCATACAAATTCAAACTAGACATGTTAGAGATCACATAGTAAAAGAAGCACAACGATATCACTTATAGATTGATGTTTTATCATGACAGAGGGTGTTAAAACAATGAAAGTGATTTGAAGTCTTTCAATCCTCTTTTCACATGTCAAATCTAAAAAATTGGTCACCAAAAAATATGAGGTTAAAGAGCATAACATGTATAACCTCAATCAATTTATAACTTCTCAAAATTATACTCTACATTCTTTTTAAACTAATTTCTAATGTGATTTTTTCTCCAAGATCTAATGTATTTGAAGTTCATTTCCAAGAGCCCTCAACACTATGGAAAGTCAAGATTGCAATGGACACCCTTGCACCAAATCTTGAATAGAAAAATCGTAAGCATTCATTTTCAAAATCGAATATTTGGTGCTAAAACTAGACTTCAAAAAGAATTTTTCAAAAATATGAACTACTAAAAATAATAACTTGGTTATGTTTTATTTAACTTCAAAATATTGCCGACACCAAAATTTGGTGCCTTGGGCATTTCGGGGTTAAGAGATTAAATGCCAGGAAATACCATGAGATGCAATGGAATGCTACAAGATTCATCCTCAATCATTCCTTAGGAATATGATTCCAAGAGTGCCTTCACAGCATGCTGATTCTTTTTAGCGAATTTTTTCTAAAAAACGATACAATTTTTTTTATGTAGGGAATATTTGACAAAATATTCTTCCTTTTTCAGTGGATGAAATTGCAAAATGCTACCAAATCTAGTGACAATATTGCTCTATTTTTTATGAATGTACACTCTTTGGGATGACTAAATAATTTTTCATCCATATATTCGATGTTTCATTCATTTCCATGGATGTAAGTAGCTTCATCACTCTAATGAAGATCTCTTTTTGCATAGCCTAAAGTAGGTACCTCCAAATGTGCCACTGACCTTAAACTGCCATCTATACTTTGTGTACATCTCAAAAATCAATTTTCTACCTATGTGGAAGAAACCATTTTAGAAACAAACTTTGTTCCTTAATAACTTTTGCATACAGTATCCAAATGTCGCGTTCTCTGGTGCATTGGAACCTCCTTTCATTTGCCAACAAGAACATATGAAAATTTGACCAGCCTAATAATAGTAACTAGGCTCAGTAGCAAAAAGTGGCGGTTTTGAGGGTACCCACCTTAAAATAAATGAAAATCAACAACCCTGCTCCCCCATCATAGAATTGTGCTGAAATAGACCATCCTTGATCCAAAAATCCACGTGTCGTCATATGCAGAAGTCCTGTACCGCAGCTCTCATTCTGTATGGGCCATGGCTTCTCCGAATCCCCAGATGGGCGGCAGTGCGTGTTGCGTTCTCTGTGGCTGTCCGCAACAGAATCCCCGCCCCGAACATCCCTGCTCAGTTTCCGATCGACCAACCCCTTGCAAAATCACAATTTTCAGGTCGGCATGTCCGGACAAACGCCCCAGGGTCATATCCCCCATTTTTTGAAAATTATTTCCCGAGACATTCACACAGGCGGTGAGAGATACCGTACTAATAATGCTTTGAATTAAATCTTCCTCTCAAACCCGGCATATGGTGCATGATCATCACTACACTGCAGTCAGACGTTGCCAGCTCATGCATTTACGCAGGCTTGACATCATTCTTTGCTGTCGTGATGAAGGAGATGGCGGAAAGCGTTGCTCCACAATGGCGATCTTATGGTAAGCGCCAGCCATTTTCAGTGAATTTGGGTTTTGGGTTTTGGGTTTTAGGGTTGAGGGTTTAAGGTTTCGACCCATTCACACAGGAGAGATCATGGTGCATTCACCCTCCCCAAATCGAACACTCTCACCCTATGGTGGATGATCATCGTTTCAATGCAATCAGACGTGGTCTTGACATTATTCTTTGCTGTCGTGATGAAGAAGATGACGGAGAGCTTTGCTGCTGCAGCATCTACAACGTCTTATGTATGGTAAGCGCCAGCCATTTTCAGTGAATTAGGTTTTAGGGTTTAAGGTTTTGGCCTATTCACACGGGAGAGATCATGGTGCATTGAAACCCCCAAATCGAACACTCTCACGTACCCTATGGTGCATGATCATCGTTTCACTGCAGTCGTCAGACGTGGTCTTGACATTATTCTTTGCTGTCGTGAAGAAGAAGACGGGGAGCGTTGCTGCTGCAGCACCCACAACGCTTATGGTAAGCGCCAGCCGTTCCCCGTGAATTGGGGTTTGGGGTTTTGGCCCATTTAATTACACAGGGAAGATCATGGTACATTCAACCCTAAAAGTCTTATACTCACACTGTATGGTGCATGATCATCATTACACTGCAGTCAGACGTCATGACACTATTCTTTGCTGTCCTGATGAAGAAGGTCACGGAGATGCGTTGCTGCTGGAACCCCGCAACTTTTTGTGGTCAGTGCCAACCATTTCCCGTGAATTAGGGTTTGGGGGATTTAAACAGTTTCAGAAGAATCCAGGTTGAACTCGTTTTTATTTATGTAACGAAGTCTGAAATTGTTTTGGGGATTAACTCTGTACATTGAACTGGATGTGCTTGTTAATGCAATAGGGGACTTTTAACAATTGTCTGTGACTTGCATTGGAGTCTATGAACGATAAGTAAACGTAAAAATTCTTTATTGCCGGAAAGAACCTGTAAACACCAGTTTCCTCTAGAGATGAGGAGTCCAAGCTCGGGTCCAATTCTTAGTGAATTAGGATTGCAGGGTTTGCGGTATCGGCATAAACTTCTCAGCAGCAGTTCGAATGAATTTTATTTTATTTACATATCGTAGCTCGAAATTATTTCAGGAACTACTGTACACAATGAGCTAGATGTGTTTTCTGATGCAGTGGATGACGACCTAACTATCAGTATGACTCTCGAATAGTGGAGTCTTCTACCAACATCCTAAAATTTGCTGTTGGCGAAATGAAGCTGTAGCTACCAGTTTCTTTCAAGAGATGCTGGCACTCGGGTTGAATTTCAGTGGATTCATCGGGCTTCAAACATTTTAGTATTGGCACAGACAATGCAAGCGCACTTAGAACTCTCTTTTTTATTTAACAAAGTTCAAAATCATTTCGGGACTTTGCACATATACTAAGCTGAATGCGCTCTTTAATTTACCTAATTATGAGTATGACTCGAATGGTGGAGTCTACCAAAAATACCCTAAAATTTGCTATTGGCGAAATGAAGTTCTCTGTAGCTACCAGTTTCCTTCAAGAGATGAAGATGACGAAGCTCGAGTCGAATTTTCAGTGGACTGCTCCGGCATCACCAGACTCTGCAAGAAATCGGCCCAAGGGTCATCTTTTTCTGGCGATCGCTGCGGCGGATAGTACGAGTACTTGCTTGAATTTTCGTAGAAATCTGGAAGCGCTTCTCTCCTTGGAGTTTGAACACTCGACCCCATGAGATGCATTAACGACTCGTACGCCCTATTGATCTCCAGAAATCGGACGTTGCTCGGCTCGCTTTTGCAGACATCAGGGTGAAGCTCCAGCGCCAGTCGTCTGTATGCCCATTTGATATCCCGTGGGGATGCGTTGGGGCCAACGCCAAGGACTCGTCTCAAATCGCTTGGTGTTATCGAGACTGCGCGTACAATTTGGTGGTGAAATCTCCCCAAGTGGTTCCCTGTCGCCATGGTTTGGTACGCTCTCAGTTTTCCAATTTGCATTTCCAAATTGTGCTTGCTTAGAGCTCTAACCTGCACTTCTCCTCTGCATTTCCTAGAACAAGTATCTTCACAGATACATTGTTGCTCATACCCCTGTCCATGGCTGCAGATCCTAGTCGAATTGTGCAAGAAAGGCTAGTTGTGCATTCGCATCCGCTGCTTACATCTCTGCGTTTCCTAGGATAAGTACTTTCACGGTCACGCTGTTGTTCATACCCCTGTCCATTGGGATGCAGATTCTATTGGACGGCTGGGCATTCGCGTCCTCTGTTAGTTCTCTGCGTTTCCTAGAAGTACTATCACGGAAACATTTGTGTTCATGCCCTATCCATAATTGTATTTTCTACACTGGATTCTGCAGTGAAAGAACATCAATGACTGCGGATGGCTGTGAAATTCGAAATCTCTGCTGACGTTTCGATCAATTCTACATTGCCTAGGATAAGTATTTTCACAGATACGTTGCTGTTGCTCACACCCCTGTCCATCATATTCTCTTCTAGCTATATTCGCCTGGACTCCAAGTCTGTCAAAGATTATCGATAGCTGCGGATGGATTACGAAATAGTGAAAATAATCAAAATCTAGGCAGAAATTTCAAATTCCACTGTCTCTACTACACTGCCTAGGATGAAGATTTTCACAGAAACGTTGTTGCTGTTGTTCATACCTCTGTCCATTGTATGAGAATTTACTGCAATGTGTGATCCCTACATAGTCTAATTGAGGGAAGGACAGCAAGATCTCTGCAAAGTCTCTAGTATGTTGTCTTTGTAAGGTAATCTGTGGTTTCACTATAGTCTCGTCTACGTATCAGTATCTCCTATAAGTATCCTCACGGACACATTGATACAACTGACCCCCCTGTCCATTGTCAAGTTGCTTGATTCCATTACTGCAATCAGGAGACTCGTGCAATCAGTAGTGCAACTACCACGATTTCGGAAGGTGAACACACAGCATTACTTGGCTCACCACCCTCGGCGATCTTATGTAGGTTGTGCGGACCATGCAGCGTCACGGTGTACTATTGCTGCGGCATGCTGATCGACAGGTCTGCCAGTTTCACTTCCTTTGATGGTGAAACCTTCCTGGAGCCTTTCCCTGCTCTTCCCATGTTGACATTGCTTTTCAGAGACTTTCTTCTCCTTTCCGCCCTGTTTGAATTCCGAATCTGTGGGCTCCTGCGAACATGCTTGGGCTGTGCGGCTGAGACCCCCTGCTGAAAGGCTGGAAGGGAATGTCAATGCCAACTGTTGATCGGAGTCCCCCCCAAAGCGCTACAGAAACGAGTCAAGATATGCCAGCTTGTAGGTTCCAGGACACAGACAGACACATGGAGGCCCACCACGCATCCACCTGGGCAGGAGTCAACGTTCTTGTCAACGGTTTCAAAAAGTTTTCAACGGTGGATCTTCACAACATCCGGGCTTATCGGCGATGCTGGACAGCTTCCAATGATGCAGCTTCCCTGTAGACCTGTTCACCTATCCAGATGTCGAAGCTCATTGTTATTCGTGAATCATTCTGCTGCTGCTGATTGAGGTCTTCGAGATCCAAAGACCCACTAGAGACTTATCATGGAAGGTAGAATCTGCACCGATCACGCCTTCGCAGTTGCTTATTCCTACTCTCGGTCGCCTATTGCGGGATTCTCTCCCGAGTATTTAACCGCTAATGGACCAATACTTAGGACCAAAAGCTGCCCTCGTGCTTCTTCTTCTTTTTCTTTCCAACACATGCATGCAGTGTCATGCTCTTCACTGATTCTGATGACTCATGTAAAATTTGATTCCATCCGAATTATGTTTTTTTACAATGTAATCAATTAAATTGGTCATTTTAAAACCTTGAATCCATGTTAAAGTCAAGACATTAGTATGTAGCAGAGAAGATTGGATTCCTCAATTGTAAGACAAGGCACGCTAGAGCTTAAAAATATATGTTTGTGGGAGGGTTATAGCATGCATGGTCTTTAGAACTGTTTCCAGTGCTGTAATGTGAAACATCGTGATCCTGGTCGGAGTGTGATTTAACTTTTGAAATACAACACGCAATGAAACGTAACGCTTGATGGAAAATAAATAAGTAAAGCTAAATTTTCTCACCAATTTCATACGCTTGCTGGAAAGTTGGTGAAAGGGGCAGAAAAAGGTAAAAGATGACAAGACACTTCAGCTGGAAATGTAGTAAATGAAGGTGATGGTAATTGCTTTTGCTTCCTGCGTTACCAAAAAATCTACAACTCATGGACAATTATTGTGATCCTTATTCTAATTTTCGACTGTCATTAGTTCAAGCATACTGACTATCAGGTATGTTTCTAAATTCACTGTGAGCTGTCCTCAGTTAAGAATGGGCTGACTGGTTGCAATTGCACTGTTTAATATATTTTGTGTAATATAAGATGCAGTTTGGTGTCCCAGTGAATCACTTTATATTGTAGCAGCTTGTAGACACCAAGGTGAATGGGCCCGATGTGGTCACAGATGGGGCAACCCCATGGCGGGCAAAATGTGCGCCACTGCAATCTTACAAGTTTGCCCACAACAGGCCCTGAAATGTCCACTAACAGTACAGTCTGGCCAACAATGAGTTTGCCCCATCATGTCCACCATGTGCTCATTCACCCTTCTCATGTCTTAGTGTTTGGGGTGTCTTGTAGATATTTAGTGTTTTTTGTTTAAGGTAGAGGTATTAGTACCCAATCATTTAACCTTAGAACGACAGGCTAGTCACCGTGGAAAACAATTTTTCTATTATCATGTGAATCATTTGCATAGAGAAACTCAACAACACTCATTGGAGGTTTAAATATTGTGCAAGACCTTTCCTTTTCACACAATATTCTGAAGATGAACAATTGCATTTTTGTCTTCAAGTTGCATGGGAGGATTCTTTGTCATTCATTGGACACTTAGTGTCAGTGGTGTCATTCTAGGGTGCAATTTTGTAGTAGATCGTGAGCAGTATGAAGCAGTGGAAATTTTTCCAATGTAGGAATATAGGAAATATGGGGATTGCAAATTTTTCATAATTTTATTCTCCAAATTGAAATTACTATGAATTTTAACTGAGCCAAAAAGTACTCAAAACCAATAGCCAATGTCTAGACTCTTCCAATTATAATCATTGATTGAAGAGATTACTTTCTTGCTCACTACTTTGGGACATGTGTCATAACCTTATTAGTTCCAACCTTAAGAAACACAAAAAAAACATTTTGACTTATAGAAGATATGTGATCCCATCTCTGAAAAATAAGTACAAACGATTTCTTTCTCACACACTCAGGTGCAAAACGGGAGCATGGAGAGAGAGGAGCTTGAACTTTGAAAAAGTAGTCAAAGGCCAATCCTTTCACTCAGTTACTTTACATTTAATGTTACACTCTCTCTGTTTGCTGACACAAAATGTTAAATGTAATAGACATTGTGGTCGTGAATTATACACAGAAATCAGTGGAAGAACTTTATCGATCTTCTGCAGAATCTGGCCTCGTAAACTGTCAAAAATCTTCGGAAACAATCAATTCATAAACTCACACACAATCCATGCTTGCATACTTGGCATACATAACTTACTGTATATACAAACATTCATGAACATTGGACCTTGGTCTGCGGACTTTGAATTTGAATGTTATCTTTCTGAATATTCTGCATCATCCATGCAGTGTACTTGTGCAGGTATAATGCAAGATGCGGATGATCTTCTCAAACTATAATTCTAACAGTATAATACCAGGCGAAGGGAAAGTCTGAGCCTCTCCTAGATTTACACACAAGGACTGACGACATGGTCTTCGTGCCTGGACTCTAAATAATGGCGGCAACCAACCCATGGTTTGGCAAAGAGAACTCGGTCCGCAGAGTTTCGGAGTCAATTCACAATACTAGCCTCAATAATACAGATTGCTCTCCTGCAAGTATATTACTCGTGGCTGCAGACGGAGCATGTGCTGCTTATATTCCCTCAGAGCTAGAGTTTCTATCCCCCCAGCAATCCTCTTGGTGGAAAACAGGTCAAATCTTGTCAACTCCTGTCAAATTTCTACTAAGGAATGCGAGCCTTTTGGTTCCAAAAGTAGAGGCGAGTTTGTTCCTTGACTTAAAAACTCGACGAAAGAGGCAATGATTTCGGAGTCTACACAAGATTTTGGACTCCGAATAGTGCAGGGCCAAAATTGGAAAGAAAGAGTGAAATCTCGCAGCAAAAATGGCAAGCTTTGACACCCCTCCTGAGTGCTTCAGACTAATTCAACAATTACAACCAACTCAACATCTACATCCAAGTAGGAAAACACAAATGGCCATTGTCGTCACAGCATCCAACAACTCTTGGTTCGAGACATTATCAGAAGCTTATCCATGTTACAATATAATTATCTGGAGTCTAATTTATACATTTTCTGCAGCAATCATGTTCAGATTAATTTGCATTTCTGCATTTCTAAGAAATCGAAATGTACATTTGAAGATGAGCGTCCGTCACTGATTTCAAATTTGAAGATGATCGTCTGTCACTGATTTCAAATCTACAAGCCCTAGGTTAAGGGAAGGTCAGGAGGTAACATTCCACTCAACTCCGATGAAATTCATTTCTATCTGATGTGCAAGAAGGTTGGTCTAGAAGGAATGGTAGCTCCATGTGCTGGTACCTCGTTAATATTGAGCTGAGCTGAATGGTAGCATTGCCATTCGTGATTGGACCTGTGGTAGTGGACCCAATTGTGGACATGAGGCCATAAGCAAGGGGTCATCAGTGCAGAATCCAGCAGCCGATATATAATCTGGCCAACGATTGGACTCTTCCATTAGATCGGCATCACCATCCTCGTCTGCATTTTCTGCCAACATGGCGACCACTCGGAACATGGTGGGCCGCTTCTCTGGGGATCTGTTGACACACATGACAGCCGTCTCCAGGACTCCTCGCACCTCCATTTCTTCACGTTCGCTCACATGAAGCCCTGGGTCAATGACTTCTATCAGCCTATCTTCCTTGTACCGTTTCCAAGCCTGCGAGACAAGAATCCATTGGTGCCTATCAGAAGAACTCGAGACAGAGTCATTTGGCCCCCGAGAATCTTAGTTTTCTGTATTCATTATTCTACAAACCATGAAGAGCTGAGTTTCTGCTACTTGGAAAATAATATCTTGTTGGCACCGAATCTGACTCTTGATAAGTGTACTTTGACAAAGGAAAAATCGAACATTTCAAAACTGAATGGAAAACGAAGATCAAATTTGCAAAGTTTTCTGCTAGTGTTAAATTTTTCGCCATTGTGGATGTCAAGCTCATACAGCCTTACGTATACAAACTTGGAAATCATCCCACGGAAGGAAGTGAGTGTAAGCTTTTGCGGCATCTGCGTTCAATACCTACGAAGTTGTTTGTTCCAAATGAATTCTTGGCACCCGTAACTACACATGCTAATAAAAACACCCTTTTGATAACATACCTTCAGTGGGCATAATCCCACATTCATAAGAAACTATTCCCTACATTTTATAACTATCAAAATTGTGTTTAGGATATTTTTTAATTGGCTATGATCTCCCAAAGTGGACTTCATACTAATTTCTCATTTCAAGCACAATAATATAATTCATTATTCATACATTGTACGTTAGACCTTGTGCTAGGTACTGTACTTCGAACTTTCATTGTCATTGTATTAAAACGGAAAGGTGACCCAAGTATACTCATGACTTCCAGAAACCTCCAATCACTGTTTCAGAACCATGAGGATAACATCCTACGATTGCCACAGCCCGGTCTTAACTTTTGCAGAATAATGAACCTACCAATGCAACACATGGGTTTCAAAAAGAATTTGGAAAGATGACAGCGACACATGTGATGCAAAAGAGAAAACTCACCCGTGCGGGCAGGTAAACCTCATCTTCCGATTGACTCGGGTCCTTATTCCTTGTCCCACTCACAATCTCCAGCAGCAGAACGCCGAAGCTGTAAACATCGGCCTTTTCGCTCAATTGGCCATAGAGGATGTACTCTGGTGCTATATAACCACTGCATAACAAACAAAGAAGTGCAATCATGTCTTTCAGTATAAGAATTGCACAATTGATGACTACGTTTCTCAGTATCCGACTTGAAGACCGAAGCTGAGTTTCAACAACCAACAATTCAATAAATTCTCTACATCGGCAACCAATATTGGCCACCAAAATATTCAACTGACCAAGAAAGCCTGAAATCAGTCCCCCATGTCACTGCGATGTTGGGTCAGACTACTTACAGCGTACCAGCACCTTGCTGGGTTACAATCATAGAATTCTTATTTTCTATTGGCCTGGCCAAGCCAAAATCAGCAATCTTGGCATTCATATCCTTATCCAACAGAATATTACTGGCTTTGATATCTCGATGGATAATTCTGGTTTGAGATGATGCATGCAGATAGTATAAACCTTGCGCAATTCCCAGACAAATACGCTTTCTTGCTGGCCAGTCCACCACTTGCCTTGTATTTACACTAGATGAACCTGCCAAATAAATTAAGCATCCATTCGTCATTAGTGAATAGTTAAGGGGCACACGACAGACCACCAGGATCATAGATTTGTGGATGTGTTGCTCTTGTTGTAATCTGATTTGACCATAGAGTACCTTTGATTGCCTAATTTTAAGTCACATGAAGGTTCTAATTACGAGATTGGTAACAAGTAGAGACGTCAATCCAAAAATATCGGACGAAACTTCCCACTGAAAACATCTCTGATGAAGATTAGATACCCACCTTGGAACAGAAGCTTGTCCAAATCACAGAAGTCAACAAGCTCATACACGAGGAGCATCTCTTTCCCATGGAGGCAATACCCTAGAAGAGCTACAAGGTTGCGATGTTGAAGATTCGTAATCAGAAGAACTTCATTCAGAAAGTCCTCGCCAGCTTGTTCAGTCTTCATATTTAATTGCTTCACAGCCACCTGTGTGTTGTTTGTGAGTATTCCCTGCACAATTCCCAAAAGATACTCTATCACTTCCATCCATTCAGAACTGCAAGCTTTAGGGTAGGATTCTTCTTCTCCGAGAAACCCTCGAGGACAAGAACAAGTCGAGGTCAAGACATGGCTATCTGGAACCCATGGGATGAGATGAAAAGACTTTAAAATTTGACTTGTGAAAACGCGCTTCCACATGTAGATATGTCCATATCAAGTTTTCTCAATTTATAAACTTCTTGTCCCATGGCCCAAAGGAGAAAGTATAAAGCTTTCAGGACGACCTTCCAATTTTCAACCGACAATCACATTGCTACATTTCTCAAGATATAAATAAAATGTCTTATCCTCAACCTGGATTTCTTGAATCTAGGAGTCAAACTCTACCGCGGAGGGATTACTAAAAACAACTTGTTGTGCCATAGGTACAAGCGCTCCAAACCAGTGAATGAATAAGTTGATTTGAGGTAAGTTTTAGGTCACCAAGATTGTTCCTCAAAGCATCCAATCTTCAACGAGTGTATAATGGGTGTAACAGATTGCAGATTGATTTCGTACCTTGTAAACAGTACCATATCCACCTTGACCCAGTTTCCTCTTTTCAGAAAAGTTCTTCGTGGCAGCGCGAAGTTCATGGTATTCGTAGCTCTTCGCTCTCACGTCAGACTCTTTCAGCCCTACACATTGCCAAACCAGTATTAAAGATCACACTGAATATTCTGAAAAATACACTAAGCTTTTTGAACACTTAAAATCATGAAAGTTCAGACTGAGTACTCAAAGAAAAAATGAAATAGTCGGAGGCTCTTATTGTTAGAGTTAATTGAGAACATTTTTTAATTCAAGACAGTTGATAATGGACGCTGAGAAGGGTGTAACGAAGTTTAGTACTTTTCACGAGAGTGTGCATATCCTTGTTTTTTCGGTGAATAATAATAGCTAAGCATAAGATCGCGGCTCCCAGTACGACACCATGAATGACGGTTGGAATGATGATGGCCTTGTAGTTAATCTTCTTTGGAGGCTCTGCAAAGAGTCGAAAAATTGGAGACACGTTCATACATCATAGAAAATCACACCACCAATAAACCTCTGTACCCAAAACGAGTTTGCCAAGTTCTTTTATAGCCAAATAGTATGGTTAAAATATAGGATGACAATACGATAATCCATGCATGCCAGTGTTGCAAATTTTCAGGAATGAAATGTAACTCATCTAAACTCGAAAGAATCAGAGAGAAAGAGTTCGCAACTGTCCAAAACTTCTGTAATTACCTGATATGGCACAATACTGCTCGCAGAAACACCTTCTTCCATCAGCGTCAGCTGATGCTGCCGAACAGTAAGGATTGCCACCCAAACTGTACCAGAAAGCAATGGCCCATGAGGTAGTACAAACATGCAAGGTAAGAAAAAAATCATTATTTACAAAGAACTGTAACTGTACATAGACAAGATTAGAGAACTGAACTCAACACATCTTTTGCATAAAATTAGGGGCACCATGTGTACAATTGAAAAGAAGACTCACTAGAATTTGATGTTCCCACTAGAATTCAAAAACTGCTGGTCAAAAATCACATCTGTGATGTTGTTGTTCATCAAGCTTAGCGCACTGAAAGTGCTGTCCAATGGCAACTGCTGAATGCCAGATAGTATGCTCGTGATGTTCAAAACTCCGCTGATGTTGATCTCATTAAGATACCTGTACACCATGGAAGGAACCAATCAAGGTTTACTACACATGAAGCCTGTCTAAACTTAAACAGCAGGGAGACTTGGTGCTCATTGAAAATGTGGGACTGAAACAGGGCGATACTGACCTAAAACTCCATCACTTACGTTGATGAATGATAAGCCCTTCACGGCTTGCAACCATTATTTCAAAGTTGTTCTTTAGTTCTGCAATTTAGCTTTCCCATGCTGTATTGTTTTTCAACGCCTGAAGGACATGACGTCATTATCTGCATTCATTGATTTCAGTTATTTAATTGCAGACTGGAATTCTATTTTTTGAGAATCCTCGCTCTAAGTCCTTTAATAGTGATAGTACCATCTCTCACCAGAGACCACCCATTCCAAGGAGCTGTGTTGTCTAGAATTCTAAAATTGACTATGTACTGATGAATTTCGGAATCTCCAACTCTTGCCTCTAAAAAGGAGTGTGCCTTTCCATTGAAATGGTTACTGTGACTAATCGAAAGAACATAGATAACTTGCACTTACAATTCTTGTAGTGATAAGAGATCAGGACGTGCGTTCCAGTCTGCTGGAAGAGAGCCACCAATGTTTAGACCTGATAGATCTAGAACACTCACGTTTTGGGGAAGCCGGCTTTTGAAAATCTGTGAGAGCTCCGGCAACTCTGAGAAGCTATTACGACTGAGGTTTCTGCAGCTCGAAAATTAAAACCAATTAGTCAAGTAATATGATGCTCAATTCTAACTTGCTTGGCAGGCAGTTCAAAGTAATTGAATAACCGGCACGATTCTTGATCGACTGATCCGTAGCAACAGCAAATCATTTCAGAAGCTTCAATCACGTGTGACCTTCTGCTTCATAATCGTCCCATGGTTTCAATCCTCCAATTCCAATACCGGAATTGATTAAAATCAAGGAAGGAAGGACACAGTCAAGATTATATCTGTCAAGATTACCCAGATGGATTCTGACTAGTAGTAATGTACGATACAGACTTGACTCGAGAATTTTTACAGATTCTGAAAGTGAAGTCTTACAGTGTGAGAAGCAGTGTCATGTTCTCAAAAGCGTTGGATGGGACCTTTCCAGTAAATGAGTTCCCTCCAATATTAAGCACTTGTAATGCATATGTCTGGCTAAAATTCTGAAATGGAAAGTCGCCTGAAAATTGGTTTCCGCTCAAGTCCCTAATATATATCCAAGAGCAGGACAGATGCACTGTGCATTAATGATCCGTGCGTTTGTGTTCATTTTGTATATTTACATTGCCCGGAGCAAATTTGCATTCCAAGGGCATCTCTAATGCTTTGGAGTATTTTCCGTGTATATATTTAGGAACAATCAACTGTTGCAACAAATGGCAACTGTTTCTAAAGCAGCAACTCACAAACTAATGAGTGTAATAAATCTGACAGTTGAATAGTCACTTACAGCTCACGAAGATTGATCATATTCGAAATTTCTGAATGTATGGTTCCATTGAATCCATTATCGTGAAGGTCGCTGCAAAACAATCCAGTGAAGGACGGACAAGAAGCAGTTAGAGGAGGTTTTAAGAAACGTCCATCATTGAAAACCACTTGGACATTAAAAATCAAGATTTCAATTAAAGAGTTCGATAAAAAAAATCATAGCAATTTCTACCCCCGAAGCAATCTGAAATCTGTCCACTAGATTCAGTGGAGTTATAAATATTTTATTGCAACACATTTCATTTTCATTGCATTAATAAACATAGAAGAAGAAAAAGAAAAAATTACTAGCATTTCATCTCGAATGCATCTCCTTTAGGCTTGGTCAAATTCAACTTGCCAATTCATACATGCATGCTCGAACAATAGGTGGATCGATCGATAATTTGGAGCTTACAGGATGTTCAGAAGGATATTGAAAAGCTCTTTCGGCAGACTGCCTGTCAAATTAGGATTCCCAGTCAATATTCTGCACACAAATGGATTTATTTCAGTTACATTACACAGAATTCGTACTTCGTACCACAAAAAAAAAATTCCACAATGAAGCTTTAATCGTACTCTCTACCATAATATTAATTAATTTGGTACTTACAATGAGACAAGTTTGCTGAGCTGGCTGATTCCAGACGGTAGAGTGCCTGATATTGATGCATCGTCCAACTCCCTGCACATAGCATTGTAACCTTAGCCACTCCTAAACTTTTCAGTCTCCAATCCCGCTCTCTGCTGCCAAAACGTGAAAACTAAAATCTTATTACACTCAACTCAAAACGTTTCTGCCAAGCTGCAGGAAACTAGCATATTGTTGGTTTCAATATCATCTTCGTAATTAACTCAACATTCGAGAATGAATCCGCTCAACAACTGCTCTCCAAGTCCTAAACGAAATGCTTCAGGACAACAAGTGAGCGTCCAATGGGTCCCCGAGATGGCGATTATGAGCGGTAATGAAAGGTGAAACATGTATTCGAAGCTCTGTGTCCTGCTTATATGTACTGGTCAGGATATTCTAATGTGTCATATAATCAAGCCCTGAGTTCTGATATTGGTATCCAATTGTGACATCCCTTTCAATCAGAGGATCAGCACAGCATCACACATTCCATTAAATGAAACGCTCAACAAAATTTAAGCGTGAAGAGATGCTCTTACAAGCCAACAACCCAAGTGTTCCATTGTGTGGCATTGAATTGATATCGCAGGCACGTGACCCCTCGCCAGTTTCTGTTGCCGCCATAGCAAGGCCAAGGTATATCATTTGGCCCAGTTAGAGTACGCCAGTTTAACAGGTTTGAACTGGGGGATGGCGTACTTTCTTTCCATGCTGCCCACAGGCTCTGCAATCCATTCACTAGTCCCACATCCCAGATTAGGTTGTAGCCTAAAATGAGGCAACGTTCCGAAAACATAATATTGATTCACAAGGACATTAAAGCTAGGGGTCATGAAACTCAGACTGACCAAATGGTCAAGTTTCAGAGATCTAAAGCTGGAAGACAACCTAAGGCTTTTGCTGGCGCTTCAACCCATCTAATGATCCAATAATGATCTACAATCTAGTATTTCTATCACTTTGCAACAGCTTGAGCCAGTCTAATTAACAAGACGGGGAACTTATTGTTGAGCTTCTCTTGTCACTGCCGGTGCGTAAAACAGAATGAAGAGAAAAGCCTTGCAATCCCTGGGCTCCTCTGTTGCCCATACCTGGATGCTGGAATAATACGATAAAATGAAAACAAATGATAGCATGGCAAAAATAAGAAAGTTGCGCTTCTGTGGAAACGTACTATCTTCGGTGGGGAATATTTCCCATACTACATCGCCAAGACAGGCAGGATGCCAGAGCAGCAAGATAAGCATAACCCCTACAGTCTTGAAGACACCCATGGCAAATCCTCTGCAGGATAGATCAAACAACAATTTGGATCACAGCACTTCTTTAGGGTGGGAGACATGGCACTAATCAAAATCACAAGCACCCCCTGCATTAATTTCCAATCTTCAAGATCATAGAACTCCCAAATAATCTCAGCTCTCAGTTTTATGAAAAAGAAAGCAAGCCCCGAGAGTTTGGTCCTTGCCATAGAGTAAAGCCAGACAAGAAATAACTTAGGCTGTTGATAGACCTAATCCTAACCCTCAGGAACACTCAACTAGCTGTTCAATTCTTTTCGAATTCGTCATTGTTACCAAGAACGGCGTTCGTGACACTCTAGCTTTCGAAGTCAGCGTTCATTTGCAAACCGTTTCTCATTGCATCTTAAGAGGTTGCATCTCAAGAAAAAGGTTGTTGGAGAAAAATTTAGCAAAGACAAAATATTGATGCAGAAACGAAGTCCACAAAACTAAAATCTGTGTATGAGCCTCGATCATTAGGGGAAACGCTGGAATTCGAACCTGGAGTTGCTAACAGTCTGCAGAACACCGAAATGCAGCGCCGTGATCGGAAATGCCACAACTGAAGACAGCAACGGACATGCATGATTTCCGAGTCTAGCGGGGTCGAATTATGCGCCAGCTTTCTTGCGGAAAATCTCTGGGCAGGAAAGTTTGTAGGTTGGGACACTCTGACAGACCTCGTACTTAAGTCGTGCTTGATTTCAACCTTGTGAAGTTTCGGAGAATGTGTTTCTGATCTCTTTTCGTGTCGTTTTCAACACGGTTTCCAAATTCAGACTTCAGTTCTCACGGCAGAGCTTTGAATTCGTCGGTACTGCAGACAGCTCAAACATCAACAAGTCGTGTTTTAGTTCAATTTTTCTGTAAACCCGCAGTTTGTTCCAAGAAGACCAAGAACAAACGGCGGAAAGTCCAGGGCAAAGCTCTGGAGACGTACAGTTCAAACACAACTGACAAACTGAGAACCACAAAGAAACAACTCTAATTTATAGGAAAGTCCCACAGGTGGGCTTTTCCAGGTTCCACGTGATGACTTTGTCACTACGGGAACCAAAGAATGGAGATCTAAGCCAAATGTTATCAAACTTTTGAGGACGTGCTGTGCCTTGCATGGGTGTCTATCGCAGAGCTGGGAAGTCGTGTTTAATTTCTAAGGCGATGTGCAAATGCCCTTTGACATTGCACACCGCTTCTCACGAACGGTGGAAACACCCAAAAATGTCAATATTAAGCAATTAGCATGGTTGGAGGCACCTTTTCCTTAAAATGATATTTTATAGTATTAGCAAGTGAAAATCATGAATATTCAAAAAAAAAAAATAGATTTTACGGATGTGGTATGTAATTTCTATGATTTTTCAAAGTATTGGCTCCCTAGACCACTGAAACTGTCACATAGGTGGATCCAAAATTGAAATCTGCAAAAATCACTAGTCAATGAATGAGAGTGAGGTATGTGTCCTTCAAATGCATCAACAAATCAGAGTTAAACATTTCAAAGACACACTAATGAAATGTCTAGGGACAGATTTAGTGACAGTCTAAGATACATGATTGAGAAGAGGGACGCTAATGGGTGTTTCTACCTTAAAACTAATCCTTAAAGGACGGACTACTGACTGTGGAAATCATTCTTTTGGATATTGTGAGAATCATTGCCTTAAAAAAAATGCAAAAGTACTCATTGGAAGTCAAACTATTGTAGAAGACCTTCTCTTTTCACAAC
Source organism: Pseudisothecium myosuroides (assembly GCA_951799445.1). Classification (NCBI taxonomy): domain Eukaryota; kingdom Viridiplantae; phylum Streptophyta; class Bryopsida; order Hypnales; family Lembophyllaceae; genus Pseudisothecium; species Pseudisothecium myosuroides. The sequence continues at coordinate 16,225,560 of OX637289.1, forward strand.
AAAATTTCGAGGATGAATAGTTGCACTTTTGTCCACATGCAAGGATTCTTTGTCATTCATCGGATGCAAAACGTCCACCATATTGTTTATGGGGGTCAAACCACACTCAAAAGTACCATTGAGATTACTTTTGTAGGACTAGGAATAGAGTCCTTTTCTAAACTTTTAAAGCTTTAAATTACTTTGATGTTGTATTGGATGAATAGTATTGCAATAAGCCTCTTTAATAAGTTGGAGAAAAATTTTTACAAGTAAAATCCTTGAAAAGAAGTAAATCACCAATTTTAAGGCTAAATTTAGTGGATTTTTTTACAATATAGCACTTATAAATGATATTTTTATCTAAATTTTTTACACTTCTTAAGCATACAATTATTAAAAAGGATATTTAGTGATTAAATCTTGAACACAAAATAGTGTAATTTTTTAATTAATTAATTGATTATTGACAAATTAATGATTTATTCTAAAAATAAAATTAAACATTCAATTTCAAAAATAGCTTACGTAGCGCCCTTGACGTGAATAACATAAACATTTTTTGTTTTGACACAATCATCATTTGGAATATTTATATATTGAAAATGACATTTACATATTTTTACTTCTGAATATTATAGGAAATAGAAAAATATTCAAATTTTAGCAAAAAAGTCCTTTTTAACTACATCATATGATTATATATACACATGATTTTTTTGGATTCAATCACATTGTTATTCATCAGAAATTAAACTCCTTTTTGTCCATTGAAAAACCTGACAGGCTGACACTAGAACTTCAATTGATCCACTAGTAATGAATTTTTGATTTTATGATGAAAAAAAAATAAGAATCTTAACAAGACTTAAAATACTAATCAAAAAGGACTAGACTACCTATAATTAATAGATTAGCTTTAAAAAATAATAACTAGAAAGAAAATTACAATGTAGATTTCAGTGTGTCTGACCCCTTTTTTGGTAACTTTGAGTGTGATTTGACCCATGGGTTAAATACCCTTTATTTTTCCTTTCCTACTTGCCTTTTGTATACGCACCTCCTTTCGTAAAATACCCAAAGAAACATTTAACATTGTTAACCAAATAGCTATAAAATTCCCGTCCTACATTCTACTTAAAAAACAAACGAACGTACAAACAAACTAACAAACTAACGCACGCACGCACACACACACACGCCTCTAAACTCCCTTTAACCTCATACACCTCTAAACTCCCTTTAAACTCATCCACATGCTCCACATATGATTTTCCATTCCCAACACAGTGTATTGTATGAATTTTATTCTATTATACAACCTCTTCTTCCATTCTCTATCTTCTATATATCATTTCATTCTACTTAAAATAATATAATTATTACTAAAATATTTCTTTATTGTAGAGCCTAAATTGTTTTAATTGAGGTATCCAATTTTTGGGTCACTCCACTAGTAAAAACATGGGCCATGTAGACTAAAGGAAAAAACCGACAGAAGACCCATATGACCAATTTGACTAATTGTAGGTCAGTTGGGACTTGCCCTTTTTTTTTACTATTTGAGAAAGTGTCAAGATGACAATCACCTAAAAGTTGATAAAGCATTGTATTTCTACATTCATCCATCTTTTGGAACAAAAAATACTTTTCAATCATATTCATATACTTCTTCATCTAAATTTGGCAACATCATCCACATTTTTCATAGAAATAGAATTTTTTTTTGGCAAAAAAAGATTACTTTTATTTGGCAAAAAGTAGACATTTATTTTGAAATGGTGCAATTTGGCCCCATGGTGCCCAAAAAAAAGGTCTTGTTGGGACATGTTTCTCAAGGCTATATAGGCTATGTTTCTATTAGTGCTTGCACAATCTATGATTGCCTGTGAGAATCTAACTGAAATGAACAAGCCCTTGAGTTACACCTGCTAATTACTAGTCAGAGTTTTTTTCTCTCTTTGCTCTTATTGTCCATGACCGATTTGTGGATAGAGATATTGGACATTTATTGATAGGGAACTCAATAGAAAAAGGGCAATAATATGAATATCTTATTAAAGGACAAAAAGGAAGGGCAAAAAAATTGACACTTCCATTGCAAAGAGAAGAAAACTAATGCAGTATGATTTGGAATTAAAAGGCTACCTATAATGTCAACTATAAATTGAACAGTTTACGAAGGGCTACTTATAATGTCAACTATCAAGTTAGGGGATGTAGGAGTGGCTAAGAAGCCAATGGAATGTAAATTGCTAAAATAAGGATTTTAGGGCAAGCTTGGCCTACACTCATTTGTATTTAAAAAAATGTGATAATGATAATTCCCATGTGAATGTAGCTTTTCAAAATAAAATTGGATGAAGATTGAAGAGTGTCGTACACGCAATCTAGTCGTAAGTATCTTTACTCACAAACATGTGGTAAGATGACACAGAATATCGTCCCAGAAGATTCTAGTATGATGTTGCAAGTTTTACAGTATCCGAATCTCTTTCCAAACACCCAAGCCTATCCGTTTGGACTGCTTCTTTCCTTTCCGGTTACAAATACTACCCAGAATCCAATCCGGATCTGTCTCCACTCGGAACTCGGTTCTGAAACTCTCACTTAATGGTTTTAGATACCCCTATTTTACCCTCAGGGGATCCACAATTGATCTTTCGAGGGGTAGGGACTTACCACTCTTGATTTTCTCTCTTTTTATTCAAGTTAAACAAACACACAACCACACGATCCGAACAAAGTTTTGATGCAGATATGAAAAAGTAGTAGTCCTCATGACTCTCCGTGTCGTACGCGTAATCTAGGCGTAAGTATTTTAACAACACAACGTGCTAAAATGACACAAGTTATCGTCCCAGGAGATTCCAGACGTTACTTCAAAATTAGTGTTTCTAGACCTCTAAGTTTCCGGACTTTGACCACCTCGAGAGGGGTCCTTTCAACACACGAACTCTTTTCCGGAACTCCTTCCTTTCCGGATTCTCTTCCGGATCCGGTTCTACCCAATCTTCCGGTTCCGTCTTTCTAACAAGTTGGTTTTCGATACCTCTGTTTTACCCTCAGAGGGTTCCTCACTTGCTCTTTCCGAGGGGTAGGGAACTGCACCACTCCGTATCTGACATAAACTCTATTAACATAAAACAAAACACAACCCAAGAATAGATCTAGTTGAGTTAACAGGGTGGCATCCTCACAACATCTCGGATGGCCTATCCGGAAAGCTGGTCACACAGGGTAGCGTTAGGTCCTTCTTACTACAACGACGGATACCGGACTTCCGGAACTAAGGGAATGATTTCCTAGCTCTTGACCGCTCATGAGGTTGACTAGCCTTCCGAATGGGTGGAAATATTCCTCTGGCGGTCGCCTATCTCTGCACGGAACCGCCCCTGCAAATTCCGGACTAGCTTTCGGACCACTCCTTGGTTTCCACCGGATTACCGTACCAGCGATTTAAAGGCGCCACTTTCTCACTGTGCAAGTCTAAAAACTCATCTGCAAGACACACTTAGCCTAATCCGGCAGTCCATGAATTCGGACTCCTCCCCTTGCACACTCTCACTTACACATCCACACAAGTGACTATAGACGCGATACGCAAGAGAATAATCCACAAGTGCTTTCTTGAATGCCTCAGATTGAATATACAAGGAAAAGGAATGACAGGCCAACAAGCCGGCCTGCCCTTAAAAACCCACAGAAAGGCAGCCCAAACGGCCACCAGAAAACCGGCTAACGGCCAACCAAAAAGCAAAAAGGCAACGGCCCTGAAGACCGTTCCGGGAATACCGGGAAACCGTTTAACTCCTAAAAGTCCGGAACTCGGCTAATCCCTAAAATTCCGGAAATCCCTAAAATTCCGGAACTTCCTAAAAATCCGGAACTTCCTAAATTTCCGGAAATCGGCTAAGTCCTACAATTCCAGAACCTTCCGGATTCCGGCTGGCAGTTGCGTTTGGTTCCGGAAAACCTAATTGTAGTTTTAGCCTGTATAGAAAACACTTAATCTCTGATCCTAAACTTTTGTTCCTAATTCCCTATTTCTATACGAAAAGCGAAAAACTTTTACTACTTTAACCCTATTCTACTCTACTTTCTTCATTTTTGAACTTCGCGTACTCTGACACTCCGGATGGCCAATCCGGAAAGCAGGTCACTCAGAACCACGACCTACCTCAATTACTACAACAATAGATCAAGATATCCGGATCTAGCAGGGCTCTTGTTTAAGGTTCCTAGACTGATCATGTAGTTGGCTGACCTTCCGGTAAGTGGGGATTTTCCGCTGGCGGTTGCTTATCTTCGCACGAAACCCTCCCAGGATTCCAGAATTGCATCCACACCACTCCTAAATTGGATTACCGTTCCAGTAGTTTAAAGGTACTATGCACTTATCTTCATTCATAAGTCAAAAAGCTCCCTCACGCTCAAGCACTGCCGATCAGACCCAGTCCCTCAGATCCGGATTCCTCCTTACCCGTCCCCTCTTACACTCTAACACTCTTATAAACAAACCAACAAGTCGCACACATAGCATGTAGTCAGAAAAGTCCACTCAATATCTTAGATTAAAGAAAGGGAATGAACATATACAAATGCACACAAAATGGGCTTGGAGGGAATGAGAGGGCAATAGACTGCTCGCCCCTTTAAAACCCAAAAAGCGAAAAGCCACCCCTAAAATCTGGGTGACCACACAATGACCTCCTGGGATATCCGGAAAGCCAAAGTCAACTGTCCCTAGAAATCCGGATCTGGGCCCCACGCACAGAAAACCCGTTCCGGATTTGAAATTTGAAATCTTAACTAACTTAAAATAACTAATGCACTACCTCCTCCTACGCGCCTTCTTCGCACTGCTACTCGGATCCTCAAATGGCTTGCTCGCTGATTTGCTCGCAAACTTTGGTGGAGTGGTTTTGACTGCGGCCCGGGTTTGCATGGTACGCTTGATTGGCGGCGGCGAGGCTTCCTCTTCCGTTTTCGTATCGGATCCAGTTTTGAATTCCCCCTTGTCGGATTTATCCAACATCTCCACCTCCGGCTCGTCCTCTTGCAACACGTCTCCAAGGTCTATCATCGCACTGTCTGTGGGCGCTAGATTACCTACCCTTGGTAATAAAGCGAACACCGACCAGGTTCTATGCCTTTATCCACCTTTTTAATATATGGGGGTGTTGTGAGCGCGGTCCATTGTGCCTTCCAAGCAATGGATCTTTTTTGCTAATGTTTCCTAAGTGTCGTGGATGGCAGTGAAATAACTAAAAATGCATGGGGTAACTCACAAGCTAACTGTAATGATCAGGGGTAATAGTGAAATTCTAACTCCCTAACTATCTATCCTATGTCTAGGGTTGACTAGATAGTTGGCGTCATTTCTAACGTCCCTAACAACGCAAAAGGGGAACCCCTATCTTCCTTCCATGAACCCCTAAGACTATCTTTGTGTTTTAACCTCTAATTTTAATTCTAACTCCTAATTTCTAACTTCCAAATTTAACTCCTATTTCTAACTCTAAAATCTACTTCCTCAATTGATTTTGACTTCTATTTTTTATTCTAATTTTTGACTCCCTAATTAACTCTAAACTCTTACATGAACCTACCCTAAGATTTGACTTGAGAATTTAAACCCAGGTTAAACTTCCTAATCAATTCTACTTTTTAACCTCCCAAAGTTAACTCTAGATTTTGGCCTTAGAAGTTTAACTTTTAAAATTAAAATGTAATTTGACTCTAATTCTAACCGCTAATTAATCCCTAATTTTAATCCTAAATTTTCTTTCTACCCTAAATTCCTAAGTTTCATCCATGGTTCCCTTTTGGATGAAATTTTACTCAAATTCCTCCGTCCAACCTCCTACTGCTTAACTTAGCTTAACGCGGTCGATTTAAAGCCAAATCCTAAGTGTAATATGTTTTCGGAAACCTCTATTCCTAATCTATAAATTTTTGAATCTAAACTTTTATTTTGCACTAATCACGGCTCGCTAATTGCGCTTTAAGGGCTGATTAAGGAAATCAATGCTAATTAAGAAAAATACCAAGGATTAATTCAAAAAATCACCTCTTCACTGCCGGTTTCGGAAATCACTTCGTCCACGTCCACGTCCACATCCTCATGTTCCATGGTAGTCCTTTGTTTTGTTCAATTTTTTCCAAGCTCACCGCTTAAATTGAGAGAATATTACACCCTTGCAATCTAACTTCCTTCTTTCCCTTCCTCCTTCCTTTTCTTTCTTCCTCTCTCCTTCTACACTAGTACTATTCCACCTAAGCTTTTATGAGTCTTACACTATGGTCTCAAATTCCAAGGAGGTTTTTAAGATGCCAACTATCCTCTTACATAATTTTGCCTTTGTGTCATCCTAATCCTCTTCTCAACGGTCACCACAAATTCCCAAGATTTCTTCCTAAAGCCTACCTAGCCTAAGCCTAGGTCACTATTTATCGTCTTTCACCTTCTCTTGCCTACTTCTTCTCCTCTTTTCCTAATCTCCTTCCATTGTGTGTAGGTGTGAGTGGTGAAAGAAAAGCTATTTTGTGTGCAGGTACGGTGGTGCTCCGCTCTCTTCTTCCTCTTTCTTTTTGTATTTTTCGGCCCTATTCCTACTTCACCTCCACTTAGCACCAGATTAGTCCAACATTCTTTTGTTGTGTTTAGGTTTGATTTGTCTTTGTTTGTGTTCTGGTTTGAGAAAACCAAAAATAAATTAAAAAAAGAATCAAAAAATGGGGAGGAGCCCGAATGGCCCCAACTGCCACTACTGAGAGCCTGCTTGGCCTCTTGGTTGGTTGGTTGGGGGGTTAACAATAAATATTTTTAATTTTTAATTTTAATTTTTTTAATTTTTTTTATGTATGCTGGTTGTATGCTGGTTCCGGATGCTAGTTCGGATGCTGGTTCTGGATGCTGGTTCTGGAGACTGGACTTGTGCTAAAGGCTAAATAAAAGACTGGATTTTTGCTAAAGGCTAAATAAGGACTGGATTTTTGCTAAAGGCTAAATAAAGACTGAATTTTTGCTACAAGCTAATAAAATATGTGATTTCGCTAAAACCTAGGGAAAAATAAAACTTTGGGGGGCATTAAACTCACTAAGAGTTTGGGAAACAACTAAACTAAGTAAAACTTTGGGGAACAACTAAACTCTCTAAACTTTGAGAATAACTAAACTCACTAAATGCAAAGGAGCCTACATATCTTGCAAGCTAAACTCTGGAGGTTTCCACAAAGGTCTTGGAAACTAGAGTTTGGAACTAAACACGAGGTAGGTGCAAAGCTTCGCCGTTAAATTGGTTTTAACACCAACTTTAGGACTTCTTGACACCCCGGGGGTTCAAAGCTCTGCCGTCTGAACTTTTAACACACGCTTTAGGACTTCGACTTTGTCACTAGTTCAAAGCTTTGCCGTCTCCAAGGGTCGTCCGCACAATGAGAGAGACTTTAGAAGAGGAAAAACTAAACTTTAAAAAAAACAAAAAAACACAAGGTCAAAGCTTCGCCGTTCCAGAGGGGGGTCCACTCAACGAGGAGAATGTTAGAAGAAGGTTTGAAATCAACTTTAGAAAACATATACAACGAAGGTTCAAAGCTTCGCCGTCCCGAGGGGGGTCCACTCAACAAGGAGAAGGTTAGAAGAGGGTGTAAGAAAAAAAACACAAAAAAAGAACACACGAGTTAAGACCACGTGGCAACACAAAGCTCACACGCTAAAGTCCCCCCAAAGCGGCATCGCCAAGGTACGGTGGACGGTGGCTTTAGGATTAGTGCAAGATACCAAAAGACTCTTAAAACTTCACGAGTTAGATCACAAAACGTACAAGAGAGAGAGAGGCTCTCCACTTACATCAAGATACCAAAAAACTACACAAAAGAGTACACAAAGCAAGGTAGAAGGACCCCCAAGGACCTTCAAAGCTTGAAAATAAGCAACAATGGAGCCAAAAGTGCTCCGAAAACACCATAAAGGTTTTTGACTTCAAACGTCAAAATATCCAAAATAACTTGGACCCACGGATTCAAAACAAGAATTGGAGGTGTTCTAGAGAGAGAAATGGGGCCCTTATATAGGTTTCCAAGGGCCCACCCCTCCCTCTAGAGTTCTAAGGTAACCTTATCAACTTGGATTTTCATCTTCATCCTCAAAGATTTTCATCCTAATCCCTAAAAATCTACTTCTACCATCTATGCTGAATCAACATCCTAACTTTTGGAGGTTAGCTCCAATCGCCAAACGGATTGCGCTGTTGGCTCCGTAGTTAGTCCTAAACCCCACCACCATCCGTATTGAGGCCAAAAATCCATCTTAGGCTAATTTAGTTTAAAAACCAAATCGTGGTAAAATCCTAGGTCTTGGGGGTCTCCTATTTTGAGAAATGTGAATAGCCTAGGGTCTTCGGTAGGTGCGAGAGAGTCGGGGTGGACTCCTGGTTGACTTTGTTTCGCCATCGTATGGTCCCGGAATGCCAGTCAACGTGGCGGGGACCCCGCCACGTGGTTAATTCCCGAGGAATCTCGCCGGTTCAGGTACTTGCCGCTATCGGAATGTCATGAAACTTCACGGAGCACATTATTAACAGAAAACAAGCTAGTCTAATTTTTAGTGAGATTTTATTGTAATCTGGATAATTTTCATGAAATTCCCATTGGAGATTAGAAGAGTTGACCACCCGGAAAAGGTTCTTCTGCAAGTCGGAAGATGCCGGGAATTTTCACGTGACCTCTCATGGAATTGCATGAAAGACGTGCAGGTGCATTTCCGTACCTGGCACAATTGGTCAATGGAGATTAAAACTGGCCATCTCCTCGAATTAGCGACGGTGCGGGAATCTTCTACAGGTGGAGGAATCTTGGCGAATCGATTTCGTTGTTGGACTCCTGGCATGGGATTTATCCTAGAACACCATCCTTGGGCTGTAGATTCCTCCACGGTCCCGGTCTTGCGTTAATGGCTCCTGCATGCTAACAATCGGGATTTTGGGAATTCATCGATCTAATGGGAAATTCTAAATCTAACTCTAGGACCCGACCTAGTGGCCTTGCTATGGATCCCTCGGACCGACTTAGCCATGAATTGCCACATTCATGGTGGGATTTAGCCCTTTTGAGGCTGTGTGACTTAAATCCTCTAAATCTAGCCATTTCGTTATTTCTACTCTATTTTTAGGCCAGGGTTGGGGGAATTCTAAGTATAAATATAAATCAAATACTATAATGGGTATGACACAATCCTATTTTGGTTTTACACTCTTTTTAGGGTTTTTTGTATACTTTTATCAACTTTAAATTGCAAATTTCCAAAAAAATAATTTTACGAGTCCCAAGTGACAAATTGGAAGCTCACACTATCCCGTTTGGGCGAAGTCTGTTGCATGTGAGGGAACTTCTCCGGATGGGTTTGAGTCGGATTCGATAGGGTCGACATCCGCTCAATTTGTTCACTGCGGACTTCCCTTTCAGGTACCAATATTGTCCTTGTCCCAGTGATCTAGATAGACGGAACCGGTTTTGGGACAGCAAATTCCCGAAGTACCGGAACTGACTTTGTACCCGCTTTCCTCCCAAGCTCACGTACCTCCTTTGAACTCGTCCGTCGAAGCTAAACTTGACTTGAGGACGGGCCTACAAGTGTGTAAAAGTGACTTTAGACCCTGCTTGGTCGGAGTGGTCAAATACTCAGATCCGGGTACATCCGGAAATGCCGTGAAGTTCAATGCCTTATCCGGATCAAGGTGTCCCAGGAGTTTGCCCATCTCCTTCAACACCCCCTCCATCTTGGATTGAAAGTCAACCAGAATGGTCACTACTTTTGCTCCGGATAGATGTCCCTCACTGATCATCCGGTCGTTGAAGAGTCTGGCTCGGACCACCTGATCCGCCGGCTCTGCAACCAATGCCTTCAGGTTTCGGACAAGTTGCATAGATTCCGTCTCCTTCTGTCTTGCGACTGCTGCATCTCCTTCTACAAACGTCGCCCGAGCTTGCAAATCATCCCGCTCCTTTTCCAAGTTCCGGATTTGCTCTTCCTTCTCGCGTAGCACATCCGGACTTGGTCGTTTCCGGATTTCCTCCACAATATGTTTCGGCTCCACCTTTAGCTCTTCAGCGATTTCAAATATGAAATCCTGATAGCTGTTGTTGAGCCTCTTAGCTTGTTGTACCCACGCAATTCCGGCATCAAAGAAATCCGAGGGTTCTCCCTTTGCGGGCGGCTGGCTTGGTTCTCCGGTTTCCGGTTTTGGAAACTTCCCTCTTGCAGCCGGATCGGTCGACTTCCTTCGTGTGTCACATTTGTCGGTCAGTTGTTCTTCCTGCTCTTCTTCTTCTTCGGCAATTAATCATGGTTTGATTTTTATTCCATATTATGGTTTAATAAATTGCCTTGTGAAAGCAAGCATAGTCCTTATGCCTTTGGGAAATGGTTAAAAAATAGTTTTTTAAATCATTATTCCTACTAGTTTTTGTAAGCCTTATTTGTCATACCTTTGCACATGTATCCACTTTTTTATTTTTTATTTTATTTTATTTTATAATAATTTAAATTTAAATTTAATTGTTCATGGCTCCCTAATTTTTTATAGAGTAGCACAATTAATTAGAACATGCCTACACTATTTAATTTGGAGTAGGGGACTTCTTTCTATGTGAATTCACTCCATAGATTTGTAAAGCTATGCATTAATTTAATTTTGCTATGGCCCAATTTTAAACACTAAACCTATTATGGGTTGGCCAAATAGGTGTAATCAGGCCTCATGGTATGGGATACCACCCACACCACCCACTATGGGTATGGCTTTAAATTAAATCATGCCACCACTACGGCAGGTAGCCAACTACCCCATTATGATGATTTTTTTGAAATTTTTCCCTCCAAGTTTTGTAAGCATGAAATAGCCACCCGCTCGCATTGTCTCACATCTTTTGAGCTTTGGTTGTGGCAATTCGGTTTGGTGTGGAGCTTTTGTGTGACGACTCTTGAGCTTCTTGAGAATGGCAAAGGTCCTTTTTGCTTGTGTGTTGTGATTTGAGTTAGTTACTTGCTGTGACTTTGATGTTTTCTACCTCATGACCTGCTTTACTAGTTCTTGCTTTTGTTGTAATGGATTTGTGACATAGATAGCAATTGGCTGTAGCTGAAGACACCTCGTGCATCCTCACTGACTCAACATTGGTTTGTTTTGTGTTTTGGGACGAGCACAAGTGAGGCTCAGCCTTCAAATCCAGTTTCTCCAACATGGAATTGGTGCAAGATTTTACTGTCAAGCACATGGACTCATACTGCTTGGGTTCTTTGTGTTATGTTTAGAACTTGTGAATAGACATGGATGGGCCATGGTACTTTTGTTAGTCTCTGGACTAATAGTTACCCAATACATTGTCTGGTAGTATCTAGTTTGATACTTTCTATGACCTAAAAAATATTTTATGTTGATGTAATGTGATTTGAGTCACTGTAAAGCATAAAGTTAGGTTTTGAAAAGGGTGAAGCCCTGTTTCAGGGGTGTTTCAGTCTTAGTTGCTTCTTCGGCAATTAATCATGTGTTAGTTTTTAATTTTTTATATTTTAAAACTATCCCAATTTGTGGACATTAAAAATTGCCAAGTGAAGACAAGCTAGGACCTTTTGCCTTTGGAAAATGGTTATTAAAAGTTTTGTTTAAAATCATAATCCCTTTGTTTATTTGTAAGCTCTAATTGTCATATCTTTGTACATGTATCCACTTTTGATTTTAATTTTAATTTTAAAATTAATTTTTAATCTCTGATTTTTAGCTCTCTAAGTATTTTATGGAGTAGCATTTCTATTATTTACACATGCTTTCACTATTTAATTTGGAATAGAGGACTTTTTTCTATGAGAATTCACTCCATAGAGTTATAAACATATGCATTAATTTAATTTTGCTATGGCCCAATTTTAAACACTAAACCTATTATGGGTTGGCCAAATAGGTGTAATCAGGCCTCATGGTATGGGATACCACCCACACCACCCACTATGGGTATGGCTTTAAATTAAAATCATGCCACTACTATGGCAGGTAGTCAACCAACTACCCAATTATGAGTTTTTTGAAATCCTTTTCCCCCCAATTTTGTGAGCATGAAATAGCCACCCACTCACATTGTCTCACATTGAGCATTGGCTTTGGTGGTTCGCTTTGGTGTGGAGCTTTTGTGTGACGACTCTTGAGCTTCTTGAGAATGGCAAAGGTCCTTTTTGCTTGTGTGTTGTGATTTGAGTTAGTTACTTGCTGTGACTTTGATGTTTTCTACCTCATGACCTGCTTTACTAGTTCTTGCTTTTTGGTGTAATGGATTTGTGACATAGATAGCAATTGGCTGTAGCTGAAGACACCTCGTGCATCCTCACTGACTCAACATTGGATTGTTTTGTATTTTGGGACGGGCAAAGGTGAGGCTCAGCCTTCAAATCCAGTTTCTCCAACATGGGATTGGTGCAAGATTTTACTGTCAAGCACATGGACTCATCCTGCTTGGATTTTTTATTTTATCCTTGGAACTTGTGAATAGACATGGGTGGGCTATGGCAATCTTGATAGTCTCAGGACTTATAGTGACACACTACATTGTTTGGTAGTATCTAGTTTGATACTTGTGTTTACCAAAACAATATTTTATGATGTTAAAAGAGTGATGTGATTCATTGTGAAGCATAAAGTTAGGTTTTGACAAAGGTGAAGCCCTGTTTCAGGGGTGTTTCAATCTTAGTCCCTTCTTCTTGGTGCTCCTTCGCAGCTTTCGATGTAAGGCCGTATTTCAGGAATTGCATTCCGGTTTCGTACGCCACTACTTCATAGCCGTTCAAAACCTCGTGTTGGTGGTAAAGGTGAAACAAAACACTGCTCCAGACTAATTCCTTTTTGAATAATATACTGTATACCAGCTTAATTCCTTAACGATAAGCTTAGGGCCTATTTGCATGCTCAACCTAATCCAATATCAAGGTCGGGTGACCTGATTTCCAGGTCGGGCCCATCGGATCATCCTGCTTCTGGGTGCTGAGGTTGAACTCCAGTTCAACTCGGTACTCTAGCTACATTGTGAACAGAACTTTTCGTGCAATTGTTTTAAAATTAGAAAAAGGGTGGATAACTCAAGTTTATTGCTTGAATAAATATTGTGTAAGTACTGTGCACTGTGAGTAAGTTGCACCAACACCAGAGTATTGTTTTGGGCTTAGGATCTTCTTGTATTGTTTTCTTTGTTGTGCTTGTCATTAGTTCCCTTGTCTTTGTTGCTCTAGTTTCTAGTCTCCCTCCATGTATCAGTAATATTAGGTGGTAATTTGTTTGGTACAATGATGTGACAACCTTTATTTTTTTTCTTATATGTAGTACTCAGTGAAGTTTTCATTCATACAAGAACAAGGGAGATTTGTTAAGAACATTATGGCAATGAAAGTAGAAAGGCTCATGTATTTTTTAGCAGGAGCTACCACTGCAATTGCGTGGGCTCTCAAATGTTTTTGTCAAGAGCTCAGTTTAGCTCCTTTAGTAAGTCTTCCTAGGTTCAAAACAATTTTACCTTCAGATTTGGGTAGTATCATGGAAACCCGTAGCAAGATTGCATCTACGTCCATGTCCAAAGATGAAGATACTTTATGCATTGTATCTGACACTCCACCTACCTATAGGGAGTTAGTAGGCATTCAATGGGGGCCATGGTATATTACGCCAGAACACTTCATTGGTGGCATCAATTTTTCAACATAATTATGGTCAATGATCCTTCACGTTTTAAAGAGATGTTTAGGATATCAGTCTGTACATTTCAATATATATGCTCATTGGTGGAGCAAGTCCTTCAAACCAATCCTCCATTTGGATTAGATAAATTACCAAAATATTTGTAAATTAGAAGTTACAAAGCAAGTTGCAATCGCCATTTGTAGACTTGCTACCGTGGATTCTTTAGTTTCAATAGGAGAATTGTTTGGAGTTGGAAAATCTATTGTTAGTGAGATCACCACAAAATTTATTAGGTCTTTAAATCGGAGAGGTCGACATCACTTGACTTGGGCAACTGGTGAACAATTATAGAAGGTGAAAGATGGATTTGAATCAAAATGGGGAATCCCCCAAGTATGTGGTGCTATAGATGTTACACACATTGAAGTGAATTTACTTGGTAATGAAAGGTCCACTGATTATTATGATAAAGATAAAAACTACAACTTCATTTTACAAGTGATAGTGGATGTAGAGGCTCGATTTTTGAACATTTCTGCAGGTTATCTTGGTGTGGTTCATGATGCTAAGGTTTTTGCAAACTCAGGAATCAAAGCTGCAATTGATAGAGGACAGTGCTTAAATGGGCCACCGAGGCTCATTCAAGGCATTCCAATACGTGAATTATTAATCGGAGATGCTGGTTATACACAAGAGACTTATATGTTGATTCCAATTCCAGGTTATAGATTGGATCCTATGAGTTAAATTAAATTATTGTTGTGATTCAAATTTAGTTGTTGTGTTCTAATTTCAAACCTACATTTAATGATATAAAAATAAAAAATGTTATACACATCTTCATTCAATGTACAAGATCTTCAAAGATTTTAATTAGATGTACCAAATCTTTGTAAATCCTCATTTGATCTTCACAAAAAGATCTTCAATGCATCCGTACTTTTAACAATATATTTGAACTACTTTTCTAAATAATTGATGGATAGTTATAGACAACATGTCTATTATAGGCTATGGCTGCTTTCCCACTTGAAGGGACATGTGCTCAAGTTTATTCCAGAAGTTGAATAAACAAATTTGGTGGCATAACTAACAACACTATTTGTACGAAATCTTTAGTATGGTGGCATTGATTTCATATTATTTCCTTCTTTAGTATTACATAATCTTCTTTAGTATTTTCTTCTTTAGAATTTCTTTCTTTCATATAAACAGAATAGAATATTCCGTTTTAAATGAACAACCAAGAAATAGTATCTTTGGAATTTGACTAGGATGAATGCCATCATAATTGTAAACCATTACTAAATACTTGATTCATAAACACACAGAAAGTGAATAAATAGGAGGCATAGTTGATGACTCTTAAAATGAGGGATGACAATTTCAAATACATTCCACTACATTCATAGAACATTAATGGTCATTGAATTCATACTACAAGAATCTGCATGGTGGAACTGAAATAAACAATTGTATATTAAAAAACTTCAAACCTTCAATAGACAAAGCAATTGCACAAAATTAAATGTGACTACCAACATGCAGTACTGAATTATGGCTCCTGCATTTTGGAACCAATGGCATTGCTAATTGCCATCAAAGCTCCAATGAAACCTTCAGATGTTTCCTTGCTAGCTTGAACTTTATTTTCTTCAATGACCAGAAGCTTCTCTTGAGCACTTGTTTGAGCCACCAATGAAGCATTTTGTAATGCCATGTTGTCACTGTGTTTTTGCATTTCAAAATCCAAATTTTGTTTATGTCTTGCATCTGCCCGGTCTTCTCCTTACACAAAATTTGCACAACCTACTTTACATATTTTGTTTTTAAGTCAAATTTTGCTAAAAATCTCCTTAAAGGTCATTACTTAAAATCATGTGTCTAGGACACTACTTAAAAACTCACTTAAAGCACCCCTTTCTCTTGTAGTGTCTTGACACTGTTGTGAAGAGCAGTTCATTCTTTGTTGGAAACAATTCTCTGCAACAAGAGCCCGACGTTCATGTCCAAGTTTGTGAAGAGCCTTTGCACCGGCTTCTGGTCCGTATGTGAACCAATCGTCTGTTTTGACCGTAAGCATAATCATAAGGTCAAAAGTACTCCATGGCCCCTTCTTGATACCCTCCCAAGCACGTTGTCCCCTTGAAGCTCTCCCATTTCACAGTCATCTTCCACATTCGGAGATGGATCTGAATTATTGAGATCAGGAGAGGTTGATGAAGGCCGACCTTGGGCGGAGGATTCTCGCACTTATGAAGGGGACCTCATCCAAGACATTGGGCTTGAATAACAAGAGAAGATCATATAAATTAGACATATTAGTACTTTCTAAATAAATATTGGAATGATATCCTAAAATAGGGGTCATAGTTATTCTAAAAAGTTGATAACATCCTTCTAAAAAAGATTGACATAAAACAACATGCGCAAGAAATAGAGAATCTGTCTTATTAGTTTTACACCCAAAGGCAGGTATACATCAGTTTTCAAGACATAATTTTATATATAACAATTATTTTTCAATGTAAAATAGCCCAACATAAATGCATCATAAAAGGATTGCATCCATCTAAATTATTAACTAGAACATCACAAAATAACTAATCAAAATAAAATTTAAAGTCACAAAACAACTAATCACAAAATGACTAATCACAAAATAACTAATCAAAAATAAGTAATCACAACAGAATAACAGAACATACAAGCAGAACATACAATATCACAACAGAACAACAAACATACAATTACAACTAGTAAGAACAGTAAACCACAACCTACAATATAATTGAAACTTAATAACATCATCAATTTATATTAACAACCCAACAGTAACCACAACAAAACCAAAGAAATTGATAACAAAGATAGGGGCAGGCTCATTGTAATAAAACCAAAGAAATTGATAACACACCAAACAGGGTAGGCTCTTGGGAAAACAAATCTTTGGGGTCCTTTTTTGCAAACTCAAACGAAAAACTTCCAATCTGAAACTCCAAAGAGAAAGAGAGATAATAAAACCAAAGAAATTACTTAAGATAAAGTTTGAGAGACAAACATGCAAACTAACCCAAAAGTTAGGGACTATAGCTTGAACTTTAGTGGGACAAGGAGACAAGTGGCGGATAATTGGGTGTTTAATTAGAAGGTCGGGTTGATGGAAAGGAGATCGGGCTTGAAATTGCTATAATCAAGGACGATAGAGAAAGGGAGGAACCGAAGCTCCACATCGGGTTGCAGCTCAACTTTGGAACATGCAAAACCCCGGACCGAGGCTCGAGGTCGGGTCCCCCATGCGAATAGTCCCTTAGTTCGAGACTGCGAGTTTGGATCAACAAAGTGAAAGAGACCGGCAACATTTTGATTTTCCTGGCAGATTCCGAAGCTAGTCAACTGGGTCAATTAAGTCAAATTGAAGTTGTTTGAATGTGAAAAATCCATGGGTATGACGAAGCCAAGGCTGCTAAACAATAGGTAGTTTTTGTAGACACTGCAAGGAAAGAGTCGATGTCAATGAGAACTCCATTGAAAAGGGCTTGTACGGTGCGGAAATGGGGCGGCACTCTCCCAAAAGACTTTCATCTGCTCTAGAGAATAGTGTGGCTCAACTGCCCAAAGAACATATGAGGAAGGAAGCAAGGCCTTCTTTGGCTCATATGGCATAAAGTTGTGGCGGTGAACCACTAGCAAGGGAGAAGCGACGGAGAAGTAGACATCCGTTCTGTAGTTTGTCCCCGCCTCTTAGACAAAACCGTACTCCATTGTTTTTGGGAATGTCCATCTGCTCGGCCAGCATGGCAATGGGCAGTGCATATATTGAATGCACCAATACGAGGTCCAGATGCACGCGGTCCTTGGCAAACTCTCACCTAGAGGCAAGGAATTTTCTCAATAAGCATTCCTCGGAAATTTAATCCCTTCAAGAGGATTTGGCACGAAGCTTGAACGATGGTTCTTTGGTCCTTTTGGATCCAAAGGAATGACATGGTGTTCAATACCATCACCTGGATTCCGGAACGCCTCCTCAGCCTGGTATGGAGAGGCCTCATAGATTAAGGTCGTGTAGAGTGGACTGAGGTTTGCAGCACCAACCAAAGATCTGTTGTTGTGCAACGTAGGCTAATTGACTCCTTTGTGAAAAAGAGATGCAGATTTGACTTGTTCACCAAGATGGAGGATGGATAGCCAAAGTGGAGAGCAGTTGGCCCCTAAGCCAACTTTTACAACGGACTTGTTTGGCATTCCTTGTGAGCGGTTTGGAGTTTTTCTAATTTGTCCCTGTGAGTTTTTGTGAATTCCTACATTTCCCTGTGCGCAATCCAAATGGTGGAGAAATCTTCAAGATTTCCTGTCTAGAAGGAAACCAAGTGGATTTTCTTTGTAGTGATTTTCATAAACTGCCCCCAAATCCCCCGTGTACAATCCAAATTGGTAGACTTTACAACAAATTCACACATCTTACATTTCAATGGTATTTCCACCTAGTATTTGGTAGATTTTACAAGACGCAATTGTCCCAGATCAATTGTCAAGGGTACCGTGAGGTTGGACACATAAGGCTTGTAAGTTGTCTATATTGCATACAATGAATTCTATTCACTGAAATCTAGGATTTTTAGAATTAAAATGTTTAAAAGTTTAAGAAATTTATTTATACTTGAAATTATAAAATGTTTAAATTAATGAAATGTACATATTAGCATATTACTAACATTTTTAACTCTTGAAATTTAAAAAAGTCAATATTTCTAAAATGTGCAAATCATTGAGATTGGAAATTCAAAATCTACATATTAGTTAAATATGGGCCTCCAAAATCTACCAAATTATTTTGATTATGTGCACTAAAATCTACATTAAATTTAGATTTTAAAGGCATAAATCTGCATTCTAGAATACTGAATTTTATAAATTGACTTGATTTGGAGTTGAAGACATCTTCAAATAACACTGAAAAATGCACAAATTCCCCTTCTACTAAAATTCCTTGTCTCATGTCTCACATTTCCCTATGATAGCCACATTCCTTGTGTGTAGGAAAAAAAGAGAAAGTAGGGAATTGTCAATGGGAATTTTCATTGCAATTCCTATGGAGAACTTCAAAAATGTTCTTTGTGTTTATATCCAACCCTCATGACGGAGCCCCTGGTGCGGTAGGGCGCCGCCCTGCGGCAGGCCGCGAGGCCCCGCGCTCTATCCGCCTCTGCTCCTCCCGTCAGTCTGTGTTGTCTAGTTTTTATCTTATTGTCTTGTGTGTCTTGGTTTTTCCTATCAGGCAACTTGTGGCTGATGGGCTTTGTATTTTTTCTCTCTGCAATGGAACTTGTTTCTTTTGTTTCAAAAAAACATAAAAATTGTACAATATTGTACCCTCAAGTACTCCCACTGTACCTCTTCATAACCAATCATCTCAGTACAGACGATCAATGCAAGAAAAAATCCCATTCGATCTTGACCAGAGGCTTTGTAAAGGCATACAAAAGGGGATTACCGGTCGATTTTGGTATCAAAATTTGAAAGAAACCCAATGTCGCTGGAGTGCAATTCAATTGAAGCTTGAAAATCTTTTGGGGTAGGCAGTTACTGCCTCTTTTGGGTGCATTGTGCACTGTGTCTCAATGCACCCAAAAGAATTTTAAATTAAATTTTTTTTTTATAAATTCGGCGCCCTCCCCCCTAAAAAATTAAAATTTTAAATTTTAAAATTTTTCATACCCCTTCTCCCCCCCCAAAAAAATTAATTTCTAAATTTCTAAATTTTCATACCCTCCCCCCCATCCCTCTGCCCTATTGTAATTTCCAAAAAGTAATAAAATTGACAAACAATATGGGACAAACAACATCCCATATCTTATACCCATATTCGTACTCATACTTGTATTCAAATCCAATATTGTGTCGTATTTGTATCCGTATCCACGTTTAGTATTCACTATGTATTCATATATGATATTGTATCCATACCCAATATTCATTTTCGTATCCGTATCCGTATTGATATTTGGACGGCTCGAATTAAATCTCACAAAATCAACGGCTTGTGATTTTTTGAGAAATCAACGGCAATTTCAAAGGTAAGCATTTAAAAAAAATAAAATCAATGGCCTTAAAAAAATTTGAGAGGAAGAGGGGGCAACTAATACAAACCAGGAGGTGACAGCCTCTTTTGGGCACATTGTAACCCGAAAATTAACAACACATACTCACAACAGAAGTGTCGGCGATTAATTCACTATAAGTGGAAGAAGAGTGATCAGAACAGGGAGCAAGGAGCTGTTCCAACAATCTTGACAAGTTCGATGTTCTTTTCAAAATATCGTCCAGCATACTAATTTTCTCTTGCAAATTAAGAAATTGCCGAGTTTGAAGAAGGAATTTGAAAAGGGACACTATATTTCTGTATCCTGCAATGCAGCGTTCTCTAAAGTGGCGAAAATTCGCTCCTGTTCTACCTGAATTTCTGGCGTGCTAAATGTACATTGTAAGAATCAAGGCGAAAATGGAGATTTGAGCCATTTTACGACAATCATCTGCAGCAGGATGCAAAACTGCGTATCGGATGAAATTGAGGATCGCATTCATCCCCTCCCAAAAGAAATTAGGTTTAGTCAGAATCTTACCTGGACCGTCGGATATTAGCTCACTGGCTCCATCTGCGCCGTTGGATTCGCAGCCGTCAGCTCCCCGTCGGCTTCACCTTTAGCTTCATGTCTTCTCCCTGCAACCTGCAGGTTTAGCAGCAAATTTGATCAGTTTTCATGGGATTCTTGTGCGCATTCAATTTGTTCAGAATCAATATGTTGTTCCGCCCTTGCCTGCTATAACTCTAGAAGCTTGGAAGTCTGAAAGTTTTAATGTGCGTCGCCATTTCTTGCATCGGCATTCTGCAATTGGGATTTGGGAGCGCCAATTCCTCTCTGGTTTGAAAATTTGAGGGACGTTTGCGTGATTTCTCTCCTGCATTCATTCCAATCGGGAAATGGAGGCTGCCTGCTGCAAATCGAGAAGGAAATTTGAATTGGGTCTAGGGTTTGGCGGGCTCGCAATGTCGCATTCCTCCAACGATTGTGTGTCACGGACGGGTGCATTGTGCAATTCCTTTGCATATAAGGGAGAGCGCGCAAGGTTTCCACCACCACTTGCTTCCAATTTCTTTACTCGCACTTGAATTTGCCTTATTCCGATTGTTTTTTGGGTGCTCTGTTTTCCTGCTGTGGTTCTCTGGGGATCAAATTTTGGGCGCAGGACTGCACTGCTGCAGTAGTGAGCGATGGCGCCGAGATTGAAGTTACCGGACAATTTTTGAGTGAGGACGTTCGGATCGTCTCGCAATTCCCATGGCTTGGAAAAATACCTGCCGGCGCCTGCGACGACGGAGGTGACGCACATTTCTGAAACACGATTGACGGAGTCTCTGCCTGGAGGTTCACCTCGGTTTCATTCATTGTCAAAGGCAACAGTGGCATCGGCGGTTGCAGTTGATGCAGCACTCGAATCTGAGGCGCGTAACGAGAACGAGAAAGCTGCCAAGCCGCGCAAGAGAAGAAAAACCGCTCCAAGCACCGTGACGTGAAGGTGGCAGGAGGTTTGGGCGTGCCGATTCACGTGGGCCGAAGGTGAATTTGACGCTGCGGGGAACTTAACTGGAGTTGTATGCAAGACTTGCACAAGTGTGAGCGGGCAAAAGAAGATCATTGTCCCGAAGGGAGACAACCTCGAGAAACACGAGGGGAAGCGCTCCTGCATGTTTGATGGGGAGCCTCTGTCACACTTGAAAAAAGGTGACACTTATGTCAAGAAAGACTGCAAGCACCTCCAGTTCACTAAGGTTTGGGCGGGGCGACGTTTGGGTGGCGCTGTTGCGGACCAGCTCGTCGCTGGCTTTGAAGGTGAAGCCACTAAGAAGGTGGTACAATTCTCAACCCTGTTCCAGGTCTTGAATTCAGGTAGGCCCATGTGCGATTATGAACGAGAGTAGCACTTACTAAGACACCTGAAGGTTAAGCGAGTTCCTAGAAAGCATTGGTCTAAAACCTCAGGCTGGGAGATGAGTGAACACCTTCACGCAAGTGTGATGTCCGCCATGAAGGTTGTAGTGCAATCTGCTAGATTTGTGTCCATTAGTGCTGATGAGGTCACTGCAGTTGACAACACATCGTGGATTGGAGTTCACGTTTATACCGTCAATTCTTGGGAAAGAGTCCCACACTTGCTACACCTGTCTTGCGTTTCTGACTGTGGGACTGCAGATCACTTAACTGAGGTTATAATGCATGCTTTGCTAGGCGAGGGCGGGCTTATTCGTGAGCAGATCGCTGGGAAACTTGTATCTTTTGGTGCAGATGGAGTCTCTACGTTTCAAGGACCGAAAACTGGGGTGTCAATCCAGATTTGCAAGAAATGGGCTCCGTTTTGCTTGGGAGCGAGTTGTGCCAGCCACCATATCAATTTGGTGGTCGAAACTCTCTCAAACTATTCCATGGTCTCTCGTTTGGAGGCACTGTGTCAGTTTGTGAATTCCTGTTTCTGTCGCAGCCACAAACGTCACACTGAGTTACAGAAGCTGGCCGATCTCATGGAAACTAAGGATAATAAGATGGTTAAGAACGTGGACACTCGCTGGATCTCAATGCGGAGTCCAGCACAATGCATTATGTCAGAGTACAAGACACTCTTGGTGATGATGGGTCTTGATCTGTCCTCCAAAAGCAATTGTGCGGCCGCCACCAACTTTGATTACTTGGCCGATGTGGAGGTTCTCTTGTCGCTTGCCTGCTTCATTCCCCTGTTGAATACGGTTCACTGTCTCATAAAACTCTCCCAATTGCGTGACATCTTTATTTGTGACTTGTTGCAAGCCATTAAAGTTTGCTAGTCTGATTTGGCGAGGATGTTCATTGATGAATCTCCAGCTTTCCTGACGTCTGAGTTTGAGCGGTACCAACAGCTGATCTCTCTCTCTTGTGCCGAACTGCCTCTGGAGTGGAAAGAGATGCCGAACCAGCCCGACACTTAGTATTTGTTCTTCAACTTTGGGGAAACGAGCGTTTTCCTCCGCTGCCGTTGTAAGCTCACGGGGAATCAAAAGTGGGTCACGGAGGAAGATTACCTGGGGACGCAGTCTAACATACAGCGGCAATTTGCTGGTATGTTTTAACTTTGAACCTTTTTTTCTTTCAGCTTGCTTTCTTTTTTCATTTCCAATTTTTTTTTTGTTTGCAACTGCTGTAGAGACCACTAATCTTGTACTGATCTTGCAACTTGCTACTTGTATTGCAGCTGAGATCAGGGGCGACTTTTAGCTTTGGTCACTTTGTGACTGTCTTTGTCTGGGTTGTTTTTTGGCTTGTTTGGGCTCAGGTTGTAGACTGTTTAGGCTCTAGTTTCTTTACTGAATACTGTGGTCTCTGAATACTGCAAGTTCTTACCTCGTTAGGCGCCGATTGCTTTAAGTATTCAGTTTCAGGCTGCCGATTGCTTAAGGTTTGAGGTCTTAGCGCCGATTTCTTAAGGTAGGCTCAAGCTTTAGAAAAGTGACGATTTGCTTCAAATGAGTGGCATTTCAGTTCACTGACCTCATTGTTTCGGATTGACAGAGATCGCCCAATCCTTGTCGGATGAGCTTGATCGGCGTTTCCCGCAACAGGAGTTGCTTGACGCCTTTGGCATAATATACCCACAGTACTGGAAGCAACCAGGGGCGGACCAAAGTTTTTCTCACCATTTAGGAGTTCTTAAGAAGTTTTACACTCACTCTAAAGTCTTGAATGTAGGCAAGCCACTCTCTGAAGGAACAGGCAGTCATACTATGTGTGAGATGCTATCTGGTGCACACCTTGACAACCAGCAAGGCTTGTTCAAGACCACCATGAAAGCTAATGGTGATGCAGCTTGTTCATCAGCTTCAGACGTGAACCCACTGATCTTGCTTTGGTAGAGTTTGAGCCAGTCACGGCACTTGTGCAAGTTGATTTCGGAATACTTCAAATTGGCCGAAATTGGCTGTTGTCTTGTGCTTGGCTCGGTGGAGGACGAGCGCTTGTTTTCCACGCTCAAATTCTTGAAGTCTTGCCAGAGGAACAGGCTTGGCAAGCACTTGCCTTTGGTGGTCAGGATGTTTGGTCAAAAGTATTATTCTTTGGAAAATTTCCCATACAAAGAGGCTGTTGAGTCTTGGAAAAATGCCGTGAAAGTTGGGCGGCATGGTGACATCTGATCTGTGGCAACACATCAGTATCCTCCACTTTAACAGTCCTTAGTTTTCATGAGATAAGGCTGGCTTTGCAACTCAATTGGTTTTGTGTTTCTTTAATATGAAACTAAACTTGGCGTGGACGTGTTTGGCGATGCACACTACAACAAGGAGGAGGATGGCATGAGGAACACTGGAAAAGGGTTCTTGAGCTTCAGGGAGCCTGCAGCAGCTTATTTCTGTAGTCTAACTTTTTCTTGTAATGTTGTTTGTTTGTTTGGTGGTGTGCAGATTAGTAACACTGCAGTAGGGCAGACTTGCTATTGCAGCGAGGAGGGTTCAAATCCCTTGTTACTGTTTTCAATATGTTTGTGCAATGTGAGTGCTTGTGTTTTCTGCTTTTGTGTGCATTGTGAGTTTGTGTGCATTGCGAGTTTGTGTGCATCGTCAATTTCTGTTCATTGTGAGTTTGAGTTCATTGTGAGTGTGCATTTTGAGTATTTGTGTGCTTCTTTTGTGTAATTTGTGTCGTTTTGTATGATCTAAATGGACTGTTATTTGAGTTATCAGTTATGTTGCTTTTGCCGTCTGGAATGATATGCCGTATGCAAGCACGTCTTTGCCAGCCTCCAGGCTCCAGCTAAACGTTACAAATATTTCAATACAGTATAGCTGAAGGAGAAGAGAAGCTGAAAGAATATCGCCATTTACATATACAAATTTCCAACAGTTAGCCGTTTGACACAGTAAAACGGAAAAAAAGGAACTTGCTGCAAACACTTCAATTATGTCCATGTCGCAAATTGCCTTATACCAGTAAAACCAAAATTTATTAATAATTTGACCATTTTCAGGGCAAATTATCACGCGGTTTCAACTGCTGCAGCATAAGTTTGCAGAAAGTGCCAAGCGCATGGCTGGCCAGTAGCAAACGCGCGAAATACGGTAATGGATTTCTGGGAACGCTGCTGCAATGGGGATGCTAAGATGCTCTGGTTTTATTGAAGTCATCCAATCAAGAGGGCTTCACAGTTGGTTCATGGTGGGAGAGGGGTTGAAATTCAGGTTTTGTCTGCGGCTTCACGTTACAAAAATCTTATTCCCCATCATCCAGGTTTTGTCCAAATCCAACCCTAGGGCTAGATTTGAGCATCTCCGGAAGATGGAGAATCAAATATTGTGATGGTCTCCTTGAAAGTACCACCACAATTCATCTCCTCTTTAGCATTCCTCAGAAGATACCAACGAGCTAATGAAATGATGATCCCTCATTTTCATATGAAGAATTTCAATCCAGATGAATACTTCTACTTTGAAAAATTGAACCGGCATGCATAGATCAACAATTGAAATCCATTGTAGTGGAAAACAAAACTAGAAAGGCATTGCTTTGCCACATACTACAAATAGAAGACATTAAGGTCACTACATCTAATTTCAATCGCTTTCTAAAACCACACAGTCTACATTCTTGCCTAAAATGTACTTCCACTATTCATGAGTTCTACAATTGATTACCCTAAATCCTATTTTCAACACTTTGAAAATTCTACTTTACTAATATGGTGTCCAAAAAATGCATTCTAGAATACCCTCTTGAATACCAACAAGATCCAACAAAAAAAAAACTTCAATATAATAATGGAAACCATGATGAAATGCTTATTTGTACAATTTTAGGTGAAGTTACTTTAGAAAAATCCTTAAAAGATGTTTTACTAACTAAGAGCTCTTGGAACCTTAATTGAACATTGCATTCTTGTTTTGATCAATTTTTGTCTATAATATCCAAGAGATTTTGTTAATTTTCTGTTCTAATCATTCTTCCAATTATAATTAGGGCTCTTTGAAAGGAAGGGAGTGCTAGCATGTGAGCATAGAATCTATGAGCCCATGAGCCTAAAAGTCTATATTATAGACACATTCTATGACTATAGGTGTCTGTATTATATATATGTATGTTATAAACAACTTCAAATGGTTGTAGATACATACCTACAACTAGGTTCAAGGCTTGTAGGTTCATGTCTCTACGCTCACATGCTAGCATTGTTGTTTGAAAGGACATGACTCTTGGAAAGGTGACATTGCCAATTTTGCACACCACTATGTGTAATGGAAGAAATGGAGGCTGGAAGGTAAGGTTGTTAGTATATGAGCTTAGGATTTTGAGCTCATGAGCCTAGTAGCCTAGTCACTTGTGCTATAGCTATAGACATCTTCTATAGTTATAAATTCCTATGTTATAGGTTATTATATTCTACTGTAGACACCTCCAATGGTTTTAGGGTACCTACTTACACCTAAGCTCAAGGCTCATGGGCTAGGGTCGTTGCCGAAAAGTAGAGTTGTTGGAAATGAATTTATTTATATTTTTCGGCCTTCTAATTAGACTTTAGTTGGATTTGAGGACTGCAATGCAAGCTCTAGAATATTTTCTTAAAAGGTCCTAATTACTTGTATATGTGGAAGACTTCAAGTTCTTCTGGCTAATATGTACAACTTCTACTTCTAGGGCAATCAAAAGGTTAGATTTCTAAGCTTCCTAAGTATAGTGTGTGTTTTTTGGCTAGAAAATCTTATGTATTTAACTTTTAATTCATATTTTTAAAATAAACTATTTTTAGAAATAGAAATATTTTAAATTTGTATTTGCCAAAGTTTTGTACAATTTTTTGAATAATTCAAAGCAATAAAAAAAACATAAATTGAATGCATTTCAATTTCCCGTTCAATTTTTGTTATTGCAATTTACTTGATTGGAGAAATTTTTATAATATAGTATGTTTTAATTTTTAATTTTAATTAGTGATTATAGAACAATTAATTCTATACAATTCCATGCACATAAGAAATGATCTTCTCATTGGATTTGCAAGTTTGTGTAGCAATTATCATAGTTTCATAAAGCTTTCTTTGGTTACACACTTAAAGCTATATGAACAATGTAGAATTGATGACAAATAATGATATGGCAACTTTGATACCAACATTTCCTTATAGCATTGCATCAAAAATCAAATTGGTCCTAGAAGTTTTTTATGAAACTCTTAAAAGCTTAATTTTCTTAGAAATAGATTGATTGATGTCTATTGCAAATTGTCATTGACATCTATAAGCCATCAATTATGGTTATGCATCTTAAAATCACAATTACAAATAAAAACCTTTTGGATATGAACATTTACTCTATTTAGAATTATGGTATAATTAGAGTATGAAGCATAGCAACTTTTTCTAGGTGTGATATAAATGGCAATAATTCACCTCCACCCAAACCACCATTTACAATACTCCTTGAAAATCTAATTCCTATTGTCTTTCCTATTAAAGTTTTGAACAATTGCAACAAGATGCAAAACATTTAGGTAAGATAACATTAATTGGCCATATAGTATGAAAAATTTCATTTTAGGAACACATCTAAGGTTGGATAAATATATAATTTATCAAAAATAAGCTCCATCTTGATATCCAAATTAATCCTAAGGGACCATTGTTCTCTTGGAGGACATAATGGATTTTGGGGCAAGTTCCTATGACCTCAATTTTTGGTGAATTTTTTTGAAACTTTTTCATGAGATAAAAAAACATATTGGCTTGTGGAAATGTAATTGTTATTTCAATTGGTACCCCAAAGCAAAAGTTTTGCCATCTTAAACCTAATTTTTACATTGCCGGGTAGAAAAAGAAATCCAAAAAAACTTGAAATAATTTTTTTTTTAATGGTTTCTTATAGATTGTATTTTTGTCTACATGTGAAGCTTTGATTCATTCCATTTGTATTAGTGATATGAAAGTTACAAACAATCTTGTTTTTTGGGCAATCTAAGCATCTTCTTCGAAAAATGACTTATAGGATTCATTTTTGATTGCAATTTTTACATTTTTTCAAATAAAATTGTTTGACAAGGTTAAGTATGCTTGCTAGAACAATCTCACTGTTGGAATTATTGTATTTCAATACCATCTTAGAGCTATTAATGATTTAATTTTTCTTTCAACCTTAAACCGATTTCTACTTAATAATCATTTAAAGAATGAAAATCAAGTGTGTTTTATTCAATTTATTTCCTAAACTTTCTTCTCAAATCTTCAATACCAAAAAATTTAAACTCAAAGTATTTAGAGCAAAACATTTCCACAAATGGCGGTCAAAGTCATCTAAAGTTGCAGGCCAACATTCAAAAAAACTTGTTCTTCCAATGTGTATAATCAAACTTCATAAAAATTTTACCACATGATCTTAGACAAGTAAATTACAGTGCCCTACCAAAAATTCTTGCAATGACTTTTTGTTCCCATACAAACACCTCCATTTTCAAATGCTACTTTTTACAATTTTATTGCAATTCTTGCATCATTGCATTCCTATGTATTGCCGATTATGTATACCAAATTTCAACTTCAAAAAAATAAAAACTCCATTTTTCACGTGATAGTTTATTACAAAATATTGGTAATGAATTTTTTAGTTCAATTGCAGAGTATGTAGGGAACATCTACACACACATCTTTCCTTTAACAAACATCTCCAAAATAGTTTCATAATTCCTTCTAGAAAGAATTCAAATGTAAGGTGTCATATGACCAAACTTTGTGAAATAGATATCTTTATTTTTTAACTAGATTTTGATATTTGACCTTCACACTATAATTAATTTTGTACATTTGAGCATAATGGTATAATTACCTTACCAAAATCTAATAACAATAAAAAGATATCTTTTTTTCAAAATTAGGACATTGTCACCTCAACATTAAAATCTCTATAGAGAGAATTGTGAAACTCTTTTGGAAATGCTTGTTGAAGAAAAGATTTGTGTATCTTTGCAATAGAATTAAAAGAATTCATTACCAATGTTTTTTAATAAATTATCATGTGAAACCATGAAAATAAAATGAAAAAATTCACCAAAAATGGAGTTTTACTTTTTTGAATTTGAAATTTGGTATACATGATTGGGAATACATAGGACTGCAATGATATAAGAATTGCATCAAAATTGTGAAAAGTAGCATTTGAAAATGGATGTGTTTGAATGGAAACAAAAATGCAAAGCGAGAACTTTTGGTAGGGCATTGTACAAGATCCTATGGTTAGATTCTAGAAAAATGCATTTTTTTTGTTTTCTTCGGTGAACGTAGCACAAATGGCAATTTTGAATGGTTTTTGACTGAAAATGGCCTTGGTCCTTTAGGGATTAATCAAGTTTGTTTACTACCGTAAGGCTTCTTCACTATAACATTTTTATTCAAGAGGATGCATACAAAGCACTCAACCCTAGTTTCATTAGATGCAATGTACAAGAAAACAAACAAGAAGTTGAGCACGTATGAGCTCCCAATTTGTCACTTGGGACTCGTAGAATTATTTTTTTGAAAATTTGCAATTTAAAGTTGATAAAAGTATAGAAAAACCCATAAAAAGAGTGTAGAACCGAAATAGGGTTGTGTCATACCCATTATAGTATTTGGTCTAGATTTGTGTTTTTTACTTAGAATCCTCCAAACCTTGCCTAAAAATAGTATAGAAATAACGAAAAGGTTAGATTTGGGGGATTCGAGTCACACAGCCCCAAAAGGGCTAAATCCCATCATGAATGTGTCGATTCATGGCTAGGTCGGTCCGAGGGATCCACAGTGAGGCCACTAGGTCGGGTCCTAGAGTTAGATTTAGAATTCCCCATTAGATCGACGAATTCCCAAAATCTTGATTGTTAGCATGCAAGAGCCACTCACGCAAGACCGGGCCCATGGAGGAATCTACAGCCCAAGGATGGTGTTCTAGGGTGAATCCCATGCCAAGAGTCCAACGGCAAAATCGGTTCGCCAAGATTCTTCCACCTGCAGAAATTCCCGCACCGTCGCTAATTCGAGGAGATGGCCAGTTTTAAATCTCCATTGACCAGTCGTGCCAGGTACATAAATACACCCGCACGTCTTTCATGCGACTCCCTGAGAGGTCACGTGAAAAATCCCGGAATCTTCCGACTTGCAGAAGAACCTTTTCCAGGTGGTCAACCCTCCTAACCTCCAACGGGAATTTCATGGAATTACCCAGGTTACAATAAAATCTCACTAAAAATTAGACTAGCTTGTTTTATGTTAATAATGCGCTCCGTGAAGTTTCACGACATTCCGATAGCGGCAAGTACTCGAACCGGCGAGATTCCTCGGGAATTAACTACGTGGCGGGGTCCCCTCCACATTGACCGGCATCCCAAGCCCATACGATGGCGAAACGAAGTCAACCAAAAGTCCTTCCCGACTCTCTCGCACCTACCGGAGACCCTAGGCTATTCACATTTCTCAAAATAGGAGACCTCCAAGATCTAGGATTTTACCACGATTTGGTTTTTAAACTAAATTAGCCTACAATGGGTTTTTGGCCTCGGTATGGGGGGGTTGGGGGATCTAGGACTAAACACGGCGATCTGGAACCAACGGCGCAATCCGTTTGGCGATTGGAGCTAATCTCCAAAAATTAGGATGTTGGTCCAGCATAGATGGTAGAAGTAGAAATTTAGGATGTAGGATGAAAATCTTTGAGGATGAGGATGAAAATCCCCGTTGATAAGGTTACCTTAGAGCTTTAGAGAGAGGGGTGAGCCCCTGGGAAACCTATATAAGGGCCCCATTTCTCTCTCTAAAACACCCCCTCACTTTTGTTTGGGTCCGTGGGTCTAATTTGCTTTGGATACTTTGGCGTTTGAAGCCAAAAACCTCTACGGTGTTTTTGGAGCACTTTTTTGCTCCAATGTTGCTAGATTTCAAGCTTTAAAGGTCCTTGGGGGTCCTTCTATCTTGCCTTGTGTACTTCTCGTGCGTTTATTATACCCTTGTTACGAGTTAAGAGTCCTTGTTTATCTCTTGTTGTACTTTTGTGAGCTAACTTGTGAGTTTAGGAGTCTTTTGGGGTCTTGTCTTAATCCTAAAGTCACTCCCCACCGTACCTTGGCGATGCCGCTTTGGGGGGCCTTTAGCTTGTGAAGTTGTGTATCTTTACGTGTACTAAAACGTGTGTTTTCCTCACTTACGTGTCCTCACCCTCTCCTAATCTTTTCCTTGTTGCGTGGACCCCCCCTCGGGACAGCGAAGCTTTGGCTTTGTCACATGTGTTTCTAAGTTTGTCTTTTCTATCCTCTTCTAATATCCCCCTTGTTGCGTGGACCCCCCTCGGGGCGGCGAAGCTTTGGCTTTGTCACATGTGTTTCTAAGTTTGTCTTTTCTATCTTCTTCTAATATCCCCCTTGTTGCGTGGACCCCCCCTCGGGACGGCAAAGCTTTGGCTTTGTCACGTGTGTTTCTTAAGTTTATCTTTATACCTTCTTCTAATATTCCCCTTGTGGTGCGGACCCCCCCCACGGCGGCGAAGCTTTGAACTAGTGACAACGTCAAGTCCTACAGTGTGTGTTAAAATACTCTTAGACGGCGGAGCTTTGAACCCGTGGAGTGTCACGAGTCCTAAAGTTGGTGTTAAACCCAATCTTACGGCAAAGCTTTGAACCTCCATAGCCTTGGATTCCAAAGTCTAGTTTCCAAGACCCCCTTGGGAAAGTCCAGAGTTTAGCTTCCAAGATATGTAGATTGTCAACAATTTCCGGCTCTTTGGCAAAACTAGCCTTGCCTTAGTTTTAATACCTTAGAGTTATGGTGCAAAAAATCTGGTTACTTTAAGTTTTTTGCAAAGTCCAGCTACCCTTAGTTTTTTTTGCAAAGTCCAGCTACCCTTAGTTTTTGCAAGTCCAGCTACTTTAGTTTTATTTTTGCAAGAATAGTTTTAGCCCAAGCATCAGTCCAGGCCATCAAACCAACATCGGTCCAAGCCATCCAAACCAGCATCAGCTAGGCCATCAAATCGGAACAAGCAACCAGCTGGTCCCCGTTTGGTTTGTTTATTTTTTATTTAATAAATAAATAAATATTAAAAAAAAAAAAAAAATTCCCGACCCCCCAGCCAGCCAGCCCCTGCCGACCAGCCGGAGGGCCAGGCCGTGGTGGGCAGGCCGTTGGGGCCCCAGCACCGAACTCTCCTTTTTTTTTACAGCGTTTTTTTTTGTTTTTGATTTTCTAAAAATCAAAACAAAACCAAAACAAAACCAAGAAGGTTGGACGGATTATTTGCTAAACTAGGGGTTGGGGTAGGTTTAGAGTTGACACAAAAACCACAAGGGAAGAGGGAGGAAAAAGTGGAGAACCCTTGCACCTGCACACACTCTCACCAAGCACACTTGCACACACTTTCACCAAACACACCTGCATACAATGGAAGGAGATTAGAGAAGGAGGAGATGAAGTAGGCAAGCAAAGGTGGGAGACGATAAATAGTAGCCTAGGTTAGGAGTAGGTAGGCTTAGGAAAGGAAATCTTGAGAATTCATAGTGACCGATGGGAGGAGGATTAGGATGACACAAAGCAAAGTTGTGTAAGAGGGTAGGAGGAGCATTTAAACCCTTCTCGTAGTTTGAAACCATAGTGTAAGTCTATTAAAAGCTTAGGTGGAATAGTGCTAGTGTAGAAGAAAGAGGAAGAAGGGAAAGAAAGGAGGAAGGGAAAGAGAGAGTTTAGATCATCAAAAATTGTAATATTTTCTAAATAAGCGGTGAGCTTGGAAAATCAAACAAAAACCAAAGATTACCATGGAGCATGAGGATGTACACGTGGACGTGGACGAAGTTATTTCCGAAACCGGTAGTGAAGAGGTGAGTTTTTGATTTAATCTTTGATGTTTCTCCCTAATTAGCATTTATTTTCCTAATCAGCCCTTAGAGCGTGATTAGCATCCGAGATTAGTGTAAATTAAAAGTTTAGATTCAAAAGTTGATAGATTAGGAATAGAGGTTTCCGAAAACATCTTATAATTAAGATTCAACCGTAAACTGACCGCGTTAGGCTAAGTTAAGCGGTAGGGGGTAGGACGGAGGAATTTTGAGTAAAAATCATCCAAAAAGAATCATGGACGGACCTTAGGGGTTTAAATTAGAAAGAGAATTTAGGATTAAAATTAGGGATTAATTAGCGGGTAGAATTCGAATCAATTTACATTTTATTTCTTAAAATTAAAATTCTAAGGTCAAAATCTAGAGTTAACTTTGGGAAGTTAAAAAGTAGAATTAATTTGGAAGTTTAACTTAGGGGGTTAAAATTTCTAGTGAAACCTTAGGGTAGTTTAGAAAAGGAAGTTAGGGTTAATTAGGAGTAAAAAATCCGAGTGGGAAGTAGAAATTAAAAAATAAAACTTTGGACTAAATTTAGGAGGTAGAAATTACGAGTAGATTTTTGAGTTAGAAATAGAGTTAAAATTAGAAGTCAAAACTCAGAGTAAATTGTGGAAGTAAGTTTAGAAGTTAAGCCCTAGAGTTAAAAGTTGGAATTAAATTTAGGAGGATAACACTTAGAGTTAAACTAGGATTAAAACGATAGGATTAAAGTTGGAAGTAGAAAGTCAAAAGTCAAAAGTCAAAAGTTAAGATTAAATTTAAAGGTTAAACTTTAGAGTCAATTGGGGAGTAAAAAGTTAGAGTGAAAAGCTAAAAGTAGAAGTTAAAGTTAGAGTTAGTTGTTGGAAGTAGAAAAAATCTAGAGTCAAAGTGAAAACGTAGAGTCAAACCTAGAGGTTAAAATTTGGGATTAATTTTAGAAGTAAAATTTAGAGTTAAAAGTCAAAAACCTAGAGTTAAAATTCAAGGGTAGAGTTTAGAGTAAATTTAGGAGTAAAAACTTAGAGTTAAAAGTTAAAACATAGAGTTAAAATTCAAGGGTAAATCTTAGAGTTAATTTAGGAATAGAAACCTAGAGTCAAAAGTCAAAACATAGAGCAAAAGTTGGTAGTTAATATTTAGAATCAAGTTAAAGAAGTAAAATCTAGGGTTACATTCCGAAGTTGGAACTTTAGGAGTAGCTTTTAAAGGTAGAACTTCTAGGTGGAGTCTTAAAAATCCAAGATAGCCTTGGAGGTTCATGGAAGGAACATAGGGGTTCCCCTTTTTACGTAGTTAGGGACGTTAGAAATGACGCCAACTACCCAGTCGATCCTCAACATAGGATAGATAGTTAGGGAGTTAGAAGTTTACTATTACCCCTGAGCTTGCAATTACCTTGTGAGTTATTACATGCACTCTAATTATTTGCTGCCATCCACGACACTTAGGAAACGTTAGCAAAAAAGATCCATTGCTTGAAAGGCATAGTGGACCGCGCTCACATCACCCCTATATATTAAAAATTGTGGATAAAGGCATAGAACCTGGTTGGTGTTTGCTTTATTACCAAGGATGGGTAATCTAGCGCCCACAGCACGTTATGTTTTTGCATTTGTAGACTTCCGACTTTAGCCCACCTCCAGGTGAAGCAACTGTCTTATGGGAAAATTTCCTTGGCTCCCAAGAGTCTACTATCCTTACTTGGAATATATAGCAAATGCAATTGGTAGAGTAGTATAGCAAAGTGACCCACAAAGTGAAAAAGCTTCAAACATTTAACAGGGTTGTCCACCTAAAATTGAGTACGTGTTTAGAATTCTTCCTAGCTCCATTGCAATTCCAGTTGCCATCAGCAATCCCTAAACTAGCTAAAATTTGATGAGTTTCTACCCAAAAAATCCTTGCGCTACTAATACAGTCGGGTACAAGAACCTTACAAATTTTTCCAGTCAGTTTTCTCTAGATAGTTCATCAACTTCAAGAAGCTCTAGCATGCTCAAAAATGAACTGGTTTTGGAATTGTAGATTGCGTTGGAATTGCAATGAAGTGCACTTCAACTTCATAATAAGTGAAAAATTAATAAATTCAAATCATACAACAATTTGAATTTCTTTTATACACTATCTACCATTTCATAGAGAACCTTTGGAAGATAGTCAAAAAAATTTGCAATGGGGTGAAGAACAAGCAAGTAATCATACAAGCAATTCAAGTGGTATGTTATCAAGTATCTCTTAAGCAATTGTGAAGGTTAATTTCTTATATGTACCATTGAATACAAGTTGTAACTTTCACAAATGTTGGCAACATTAGATAGTACATAGTGTTTAGAAATCATCAAACTCTTTGTATGATTTTCAATTACATATGTGTGTTTGTAATGATGATAAAATAGACTTCAGTGTGATTCCAACGCAATTCAAAATTCAAAATTCCGTTCATTTTTGAGTGCACATGGGCTTCCCAAAGTTGATCTAATCTCAACAAGATGCAAAAATTCATAAGGTTCCTGTACCCGACTATACATTGTAAAAAAAGGCCTTTATTGGAGACATTTTAGCCAAAACTGCAACAAATAATAGAATTTGATAGCCAATTTGTAACTTCCTCCTCATTAGAAATAGCATCTATTTAGTCAGTTTTGTGTTATAGTACTTCCAATAATCCTTTACAACTTGCAAAATCCTCTCTTTTCTATTTTTTTTTCCCATGAAACTCACTCTTAAGGTCGTCAAAATTGATGTTTGTCTGTCTTGAAGGTAGCATATTGCACTAAATTCAATAAACTAGTTCTAGGATCACTGATTGCCATTGGTGATGGATTTTTTGAGCAGAGGGTGAGTTATGATGGCCGGCGTATGTCAAAACAAATTTGTAGTAAAAGCAAAAACTTCACAATTGCCATTGATGATGAAATACAAATATGAATTTTTGCTTCTAATTTAAGTCTTTTTTAATACTCAAATTTAATAACAAATTGTAACATTTGAATGATGAAAAGTAAATAAATAAAAATAGCTAAATTTTTCAACAATTTCATTTGATTGTTGTAAATTTAGTAAAAGGTGTAGCAAAGATGAAAGGTAAAAAGGTGATAGTAAGGTGGGCACCTTCAAAATGTGCCATTGATCCAAAATTGCCACCATCACTTTGGGTAGGTTTCCAAAATCAATATGTACGTCCTTAATGCAATGGAATTGTCCTTTGTTTCAAAAATAAATAAATAAATAAAAAATCAATATGTACATATGTGGAAAAAACAATTTTAGAACCTCTACCAAAAAAACCTTGACCCTTCATAATTTCTACATATGATATCCAAATGTTATATTAGAACCTCTTTTCACTTGCCAACAAGAAAATATGGAAATTTGACCAATATAATAATAATAAATAGGCGCATTAGCAAAATTTGGCGTTTTTTTGGAGTGCCAACCTTATATGTTTTTGCTTCATGCATTAGCAAAAAATCTATAATTTAATGGACAAATCAATCTAATCCTTATTCTATTTTTGACTATTGTTAGCTACTAAGCATATTGACTACTACGTACAATTATAAATTCAATATGAGATGTCTTTGATTAACCCTAGAAGGACCTTGTGGACACTATGCTTGATGGATGATTGTACTTGAGAGCATAGGATGAAAAAAACATTTTTTCTTCCAACATATTTTTGGAATGTTTCTTGAGTATGTGTTTAGTGAATAGTATTGCAAATCCCCTCATTATGGTATTATCGACTTTTCCAAAGAAAAAGATGCTTGGTCCATGAATTACTCTTGTAGTGAATTTTGGCCATTTCTTGCTATTTACTCTTGATGTGAATTTCAGTCCTAAAAAAGATCTTTTTTGAATTTGGGTTCAACTAAAGAAATGAAATCTATCACGTGCTTCCTATTCCAATTTGAAAATTTCAATATTTAATAAACTTCAATATTTTATAGCAATATGAACTTTGGGCCTATAACCATGTTTTTTTATTTTCAAATTTTTAGAATGACACGGTAACTTACACAAACCACTCTAATGGTCCAATTGACAAATAGAAAGCTCTGTAAAGGATGGAAAATAATTGCTTTTCATCAAAAAAATTTAGACTTATTGAGAAGAGTGGTATGTAGGAGCGGGCACAAAAAGATCAATGAATGATGGTAGTAATACTTTTAGAGAAATGTTGATTTCCAAAGTATGGATTACAATAGTAGTGTATTTTTGCAATTTACATTCTTTCTCTAAATCTAAATTTATGCCATAAAAATGATATTTTTGACTTTACGACCAACTATTGAAATGAAGCTTATCAAGCCTATTTTCTACTCCAGTTTGAAATTTTGAAAAATTACTAAATTTGAATATTTTATTGCAATTTGAACTTTGGACCTCCAGTATTATCGTTGAGTGCTGATTTTTTAAGTTTAGAATGGCATGACAAATGTTTTTGCAACATGATTTTTTACACTATAATGTTCATCTACATAAAAAAAATTAATTATTTAAATGTATTTTGAATTTGATATGATTTTTTTCACTTTTTATATAAAAATTCACAAAAATTCCAAATAATCACAAAAAAATATGAAAATTTTATGACTTGTAGAAGATGTGTAGTCACATCATTAAAAAATAAATGCAAAAAATTCATTTATAGATAGTTTAAAAATGGAAGAATACAAAGAGAGGAGCTTCGAAGTTTGAAAAAGTATGCATAGTCCCATCCTTTCAAAGTCAACCTCTAAAGTAAGTTCCAAGAGTCCCTTGAGATGACTTTTGGAGCTGCAAGTACTTATGATCCCAACTTTTGGAAAGAATTTTTGACACTTTTTTCCAAGATGGGAAAATTAATCAGCTTCCTCATAACATCATTTTTATTTCAAATGGAGCCTAGGAACAAAAGGTATGCCACAATAACCCCCAAATAGGTGAGGGTGGGCAACAAAAATAAATACCCCAAGATAAAAAATTTTAAATTTATTTCTTATAGATTCTAGTTTTTCCTATTTAAAAAAATTTGATTCATTCCATTTGGATAAGCAATGTGAAAGTTATGAAGCTTCTTGCTTTGTGAGAATTATTAGCAA
The DNA here is from genome assembly GCA_951799445.1 of Pseudisothecium myosuroides. Lineage (NCBI taxonomy): Eukaryota > Viridiplantae > Streptophyta > Bryopsida > Hypnales > Lembophyllaceae > Pseudisothecium > Pseudisothecium myosuroides. Next base: position 16,263,247 of record OX637289.1, read on the forward strand.
ATTCTTGAAAAAATAATGTATGTTGAACTCAATTTTAAGAAGTTAAAAAGGAAGAAGTTGCACTCTCTATGTTTACAAATTGTTGATACAAAATGTAATAGACGAATGTGCCCTGTATTATTGCCATAGTATTATAAAATAAAAATAAAAGTGATTTTTTAATTTTTTAATTTATAAGAGCTTCAAAATTCAATATCTTTCACACGATATGTCCAAATGCCATAAAAAAAAGATTGTGCACCCATCTTCGTAGAAGAATTTCCAATGATACCACAAATGCAACCGAGAGATGCACGGTCCAAAAGATCTCACCATAACAAACAAAACAAAACAAAACAAAACAAACAACCTCATTTAGGGTTTAGATAGTGGCTATGAATACATAGAATCCAATACTTTACTGTACAATTTCTGTATATTTAATTTGTTGCCCTCCAAGTTGAAATTTGGTTTACTGTATTATGGAATAATTATTACTCTAGACACCAATTGAATTAAAAATTAGATTCCAAGAAAACTAATAAATTTTTCTATCTTACAAAAAAAATTCAAAAATTGCACCAAAATCTGAGCTCATAAGAACCTGCCCGAAATCCAATATGTCCTTCATAAGGATAATGCGACTTCAGGTGTTCAACTGTCAATTCTTTGGAAACAATCAACTCATCAACTCACACACTTATCATGACTAATCCGCGCTTGCACACTTGGCATACATAACTTATTTACAAACATTTCATGAACCTTGGACCTTGCTCGGCGGAATTTGAATTTGAATGTTATCTTTCTGAATATTTTGCATTAATCCATGCAGTGCACTAATGCAGGCCTATTGCAAGATCCGGATGATCTTCTCAAACTCTAATTCTAACAGTCTGAGCGGCTCCTAGATTTACACACAAGGACTGACGTGCCTAGACTCTAGATATGTGTTGGCGGCATCCAAACCAACACATGGTTTGGCAAAGAGAACTCGGTCCGCAGAGTTTCTGAGTCAATTCACAATACTGGCTCAGTAATACAGATTTCTCTTGTGCAAGGATATCACTCGTGGCTGCAGATGGAGCATGCGTAGCTAATGTTCCTTGAGAGCTAGAGCTTCTTTTCCCAAGCAGCCCTCTTGAACCGATATTTCATTAAACTGGCGGTATTCCACAAACTTGCCGCATTGCAGTTTTAGACCGTGCGGTCGGAAATCTATAGTACCCCTAGACTTTAGGGCCAAAGAAGGAATTGAATGGAAAAATGGCGGATTTCATATGCCATTCTCACGAAATTTTCCAAGTTGGTGGAAAACAGTTCAAATGTTGTCAAATTTCTACTGAAGGAATCCGAGCATTTTGATTCCAAAAGTAGAGGCGAGTTTGTTCCTAGACTTAAGAACTCTACACAAGAGGCAACGATTTTGGAGTCTACACAAGCTTTTGGACTCCGAATAGTGCAGGGCCAAATTTGGAAAGAAAGAGTGAAATCTCGCAGCAAGAGTGGTAGGCTTTCACACCCCTCCTGAAAGTACTTCAGACTAATTCAACAATTACAACCAACTCAGCATCTACATCCAAGTAGGAAAACACAAATGGCCATTGTCATCACAGCATCCAACAACTCTTGGTTCGAGACAGTATCAGAAGCGTATCCATGTTACAATATTATGTGGAGTCTAATCTATACATTTTCTGCAACAATTATGTTCAGATTAAATTGCAAATCTGCAATTCTAAGAAATCGAAATGTACACTTGAAGGAGATCCTCTGTCACTGATTTAAAATCTACAAGTCCTAGGTTAAGGGAAACTCAGGAGATAACGTTCCACTTAACTCCGATGAAATTCATTTAGACTATCCGATGTGCAAGAAGTTTGGTCTAGAAGAAATGGTAACTCCATTTACTAATACCTTGTTAGTATTGAGCTGAGCTGAATGGTAGCATTGCCATTCGTGATTGAGCCTGTGGTAGTGGACCCAGTTATGGACGATGAAGCCATAAGCAAGGGGTCTTCACTGCGGAATCCAGAAGGCGATATATACTCTGGCCAACGATTGGAGTCTTCCATGGGAACGGCATCACCATCCTCGTCTGCATTTCCTGCCAACATGGCCACCACTCGGAACATGGTGGGCCGCTTCTCTGGGGATTTGTTGACACACATGACAGCCGTCTCCAGGACACGTCGCACCTCCATTTCTTCGCGTTCGCTCACATGAAGCCTTGGGTCAAGAACTTCTATCAACCTATCTTCCTTGTGTCGTTTCCAAGCCTGCAAGACAAGCATCCATTGCTGCCTATTAGAAGAATTCCAGAGTCATTTGGCCCCTGAGAATCTTAGTTTCCTGTATTCACCATTGTACAACCCAAGAAGAGCTGAGTTTTTGCATGCTACTACTTGTTAAACAATTTCTTGTTGGCACCGAATCTGACTCTGGATTAGTGTACTTTGACAAAGGAATAATCGAATATTTCAAAACTGAATGGAAATGCAGGGACCAAATTTGCAAAGTTTTCTTCTAGTGTTCAGTTTGTCGCCATTGTGGATGTCAAGCTCATGCAGCCTTACGTATATACCGGTAATCTTGGAAATCATCCCGGGGAAGGAACTTAGTGCAAGCTTTTGCAGCATCTGCGTTCAATACCTACGAAGTGTTTGTTTCATATGCATTCTTGGCACCCGTAACTACACATGCTAATAACAACACCCTATTTATAAAATACCTTCATTTGTCATAATCGCATATTAATAAGAAACCATGCCCTACATTTTTTAACTATCAAAATCGTGTTAAGGATGGTTTAAAAATTAGCTATGATCTCCCAAAGTCGACTTCGTACTAATTTTTGAGTTCAAGCACTATAATATAATTCATTACAATTAACATTTCTGTTAAAATGTTAGACCTTGAACTCTCATTGTATTAAAATGGAAAGGTGACCCAATTAAACTCATAACTTCCAGAAACCTCCAATCACTGTTTCAGAACCTTGAGGATCTCATCCTACGATTGCCACAGCCCGGTCTTAACTTTGACAGAATAATGAACCGACCAATGCAACACATGGGTTTCAAAAAAGAATTTGGAAAGATGACAGCAACACATGTGATGCAAAAGAGAAAACTCACCCGTGCGGGCAAGTAAACCTCATCTTCCGATTGACTGGGGTCCTTATTCCTTGTCCCACTCACAATCTCCAGGAGCAGAACGCCAAAGCTGTAAACATCGGCCTTTTCGCTCAATTGGCCATAGAGGATGTACTCTGGTGCTATATAACCACTGCATGACAAACAAAGAAGTGCAATCATGTCTTTCAGTATAAGAATTGCTCAATTGATGACTAAGTTTCTCTCCAACTTGAAGACCGAAGCTGAGTATCAACAACCAACAATTCAAAACATTCTCTTCATCGGCATCCAATATTGGCCAACAAAATATTCTACTGACCAAGAAAGCCTGAAATAAGCCCCCATGCCACTGCGATGTTGGGTCAGACTACTCACAGTGTACCAGCACCTTGCTGGGTTACAATCACAGATTCTTTATCTTCCATTGGCCTGGCCAAGCCAAAATCAGCAATCTTGGCATTCAGATCCTTATCCAACAGAATATTGCTGGCCTTGATATCTCGATGGATAATTTTGGTCTGAGATGAAGCGTGCAGATAATATAAACCTTGCGCAATTCCCAGACAAATACGCTTTCTTGCTGGCCAGTCCACCACTTGCCTTCCATTTACACTAGATGAAGCTGCATAACAAATTAAGCAGGCATTAGTCAGTAGTCAGTAGTTAAAGGCACACGACAGATCACCAGAATCATAAATCTGTGGATCAGTAATATGATTTGACCATAGAGTACCTTTGACTGCCTCATTTTCAGTCACATGAAGGTTCTAATTACTGACTTGGCAACAAGTAGAGATGTCAATCCGAAAATCATCACACGAAACTTGCCACTGAAAACATCTCTGATGAAGATTAGATACCCACCTTGGAACAGAAGCTTGTCCAAATCACAGAAGTCAACAAGCTCATACACGAGGAGCATCTCTTTCCCATGGAGGCAATATCCTAGAAGAGCTACAAGGTTGCGATGCTGAAGATTATTAATCAGAAGAACTTCATTCAGAAAATCCTCGCCGGCTAGTTCAGTCTTCATATTTAATTGCTTCACAGCCACCTGTGTGTTGTTTGTGAGTATTCCCTGCACAATTCCCAAAAGATACTCTATCACTTCCATCCATTCAAAACTGCAAGCTTAAGGGCAGTTTCATTTTCTCCGAACAACCCTTGAAGACAAGAAACAAGTCGAGGTCAAGACATGGCTATTTGGAGCCCATGGGATGAGAATAAAAGACATTAAAAACTGGACTTCTAAAAACGTGCTTCCACAACTAGATATGTCCATATTATCAATTTCTCTTCCATTACAATATTTCTTTTCCCATAGCCAAAAGGAGAAAGTATAAAGCTTTCAAGACGACCTTTCAATTTTCAACCAATCACATTGCTACATTTCTCAAAAGGTCAATGAAATGTCTTATCCTCAACCTGGATTTCCTGGACCTTGGAGTCAAACTCTACCGCGGAGGGATTATCAAAAGCGACAAGTTGTGCCATAGGTAAAAGGGCTCCAAACCAGTAAATGAATAAATTGATTTGAATTAAGTTTTAGGTCATCACGATTGCTCCTCAAAGCATTCAATCTTCAACGAGTGTATAATGGGTGTAACAGATTGCAGATTGATTTCGTACCTTGTAAACAGTACCATATCCACCTTGACCCAGTTTCCTCTCTTCAGAAAAGTTCTTTGTGGCAGCGCGAAGTTCATGGTAATCGTATCTCTTCGCTCTCACGTCAGACTCTTCAAACCCTACACATTGCCAAAACTGCATTAAAGTTCACACTGAATATTCTGAAAAGTAAATTTAGCTTTGTGAGCAATTGAAATCATGAAAGTTCAGAGTAATCAAGAAAAATGGAATAGTCGGATGTTCTTATTCTTAGAACTAAATGAGAACATTTTTTAATTCAAGACAATCAATAATGGACGCTGAGAAGGGCGTAACAAAGTTTACTTTTCACGAGAGTGTGCATATCCTTGTTTTTCCGGTGAATAATGATAGCTAAGCATAAGATCACGCCTAGCAGTAAGACACCACAAATGACTGTTGGAATGATGATGGCCTTGTAGTTAATCTTCTTTGGAGGCTCTGCAATGATTCGCAAAATTGGAGACTCGTTAATACATCATTGCAAAAAAGAGAAAACCACACCACCAATTACCCTGTTTACCCAAAACGAGTCTACCAAGTTCTTTTGTAGCCAAATAGTATGGTTAAAACATTACTAGTTCTAAATGACGATACAATAATCCACACATGCCAGTGTTGCAAATTTTATTTTCAGGAATGAAATGTAACTCATCTAAACCCTAAAGAATCAGAGAGAACGAGTTCGCAACTCTCCAAAACTTCTGTAATTACCAGATATGGCACAATACTGCTCGCAGAAACACCTTCTTCCATCAGCGTCAGCTGATGCTGTCGAACAATACGGACTACCTCCCAAACTGAACCAGAAAACAATGGTCCATGAGGTAGTGCAAACATGCAAGGTAAGAAAAAAAACATTATTTGCCAATAATTCTAACTGTAGACAAGATTTAAGGAACTGAATTCAGCACATCTTTTGCATAAAATTAGGGGTACTATGTGTAGAATTGAAAAGAAGACTCACTAGAATTTGATGTTCCCACTAGAATTCAAAAACTGCTGGTCAAAAATCACGTCTGTGATGCTGTTATTCATCAAGCTTAGCACGCTCAAAGTTCTTGAATTCGAACTTCTGTTCGTTGTCAAATTCTGAATGCCAGATAGAACGCTCGTGATGTTCAAAACTCCGCTTATGTTGATTTCATTAAGATACCTGTACACCATGGAAGGAACCAATCAAGGTAATCTACAAATGAAGGGTGTCTAAAAACAGCAGGGAGTCTTGGTGCTCATTGAAAATGTGGGACTGAAATAGGGCGATACTGACCTAAATCTCCATCACTGACGTTGATGAATGATAAGCCCTTCAGGGCTTGCAACTATTATTTCAAAGCTCTTCTTTATTTCTGCAATTTAGCTTCTCTATGCTGTATTTTTTTCAGTGCCTGAAGGACATGACGTCATTATCTGCTTCATTTTCACTTACGTAATTGCAGATTGGGACCACATCTCACCAGACACCACCCATTCCAAGGAGCTGTATTGTCTACAATACAAATATGGACTATGTATGTACTGATAAATTTCGGAATCTCATGCTCTTGCCTCTCAAAAGTCATGTGCCTTTCCATCGACATGATTACTGTGACTGATCGAAATAACATAGAGAGCTTGCACTTCACTTACAATTCCTCTCGTGATAAGAGGTTGGGATGTGCGTTCCAGTCTGCTGGTAGAGCGCCACCAATGTTTAGACCTGATAGATCTACAACACTCACGTTTTGAGGAAGCCAGCTTTCGAAAATCTGTGAGAGCTCCGGCAACTCTGAGAAGTTATTACGACTGAGGTTTCTGCAGCACGAAAATTAAAACCAATTGAATAAGTAATGTGATGCAGAAATTCAACTTGCTTGGCAGGCAGTTCAAAGTAATTGAATAGTCGGCACGATTAGTAAACGACTGATTCATAGCAGCAACAATTTATTTCAGAAGCTTCAATCACGTGTGAATCTGAACTTTATTCAAGCCCAACGTGCAACCTTACATTCGCAATATTGCTATCCAAATAGGGAGTAACGTGACTGATTCCAAATGTATAATCTCCAGGTCAGATCGAACTCACAGATAGGACAGTGTGGCGAATGTATAATTGAACTTTGGAAATGGTCCGGTCAATTCATTTCTAGACAGGTCCCTGCATCGAAGTTTGTCCTCGGAAATGAGAAAGTTATCGTGTATATTGGTATCCACATTACATGCAACGGGTGAAGGTCACAAAGCAGTCCTAGATTTACTTCATAATCGTGCCCACGTTTTCTATCCTCCGATTTCAATAGTACCGAACTTGAATTTAATCAAGGAAGGAAGGACACAATTGCATGCACATCTGTCAAGATTACCCAGATGGATTCTGACTAGTAGTGATGCACGATACAGACTTGAGTCCATAATTTTACAGATTATGAAAGTGAAGTCTTACAGTGTGAGAAGCTGTGGCATGCTCTCAGAAGCGTTGAAAGGAAAGTCGCCTGAAAATTTGTTTCCGCTCAAGTCCCTATTTTATATACAAGAACAGTACAGACAGAGTGTACGTGTATTAATGATCCGCCCGGGAACTTGTGTGTATTTACATGGTCCGGAGTAAATTTTCATTCCAAGGGCAGCTCTAATGCTTTGGAGTATTTTCCGTGTACATACTACAGGATCAATCAACTGTTGCGCAACTGTTAATAAAGCGGCAACTCACAAACAAACCGGTGTAATAAATCTGACAGTCGAATAGTCACTTACAGCTCAAGAAGACTGTTCATTGTCAAAATTTCTGCAGGAATGGTTCCATTGAATCCATTATCGTGAAGGTCACTGCAAAACAATCCAGTGAAGGACGGACATGAAGCAGTTACTGAGGACATGTTAATAGCAGATGCAGAAACGTCTGTCATTGAAAAACCCTACGACACCCAAAATCGAGATTTTAATTAAAAAGTTCGATAAAAAGTCTAGCAATTTCTCCGCCCTCCTCGGTCTCAAAGCTGTCAAGTAAATTCAGTGGAGTAATAAATTTTCTATTGCAACACATTTCACTTTCATTTGATTAATGAACATAGAAGAAGAAAATGGAAAAAATACTTGCATTTCATCTGGAATGCAGCTACTTCAGACTTCGTCATATTCAACTTGCCAATTCATACATGCATGCTCGAATAATGGGTGGATCGATCTATAATTTGGAGCTTACAGGTTGCTCACAGGGATATCGGCAAGCTCTTTCGGCAGATTGCCACTCAAATTAGGATTCCCAGTCAATTTTCTGCACACAAATGGAGTTAACTTCAGTTACATTACACAGAATTCATATTTCGTACCAAAAAATACTATTTCCACAATGAAGCTTTAATCGTACTCTCTACCATAGTATGAGTTAATCTGGTACTTACAAAGTGACAAGTTTACTGAGCTGGTTGATTCCAGACGGTAGAGTGCCTGATATTGATGCATCATCCAACTCCCTGCACATAACATTGTAACCTTAAGCCACTTCAGCCTTACACTTTTCAGTCTCCAATCTCACTCTCTGCTGCAAAAACTTGAAAACTAAAAACTTATTACGCTGAACTCAAATCGTTTCTGCTAAGCTGCGGGATTCTTAAGTACTATTATCGCAACTCGCATATTGCTGATGTCCATATCATCTCCTTAATTAACTCTACATTCGAGAATGAATCCGCTCAACAAGTACTCCCGCATTCCTAAACGAAATGCTTCAGGACAACAACTGAGCGTCCAATGGGCCCCCGAGACGGCTATTGTGAGCGGTAATTAAAGGTGAAACATGTATTCGAAGCTCTGTGTCCTGCTTATATGTACAGGTCAGGATGTTCTAATGTGTCATATAATCAAGCCGTGAGTTCTGATAGTAGTATCTAATTGTGACATCCCTTTCAATCCGGGGATCAGCACAGCATCACACATTCCATTAAATGAAACGCTCAACAAAATTTAAACGTTCTTACAAGCCAACAGCCCAAGTGTTCCATATTGTGGCATTGAATTGGTATCGCAGGCATGTGACCCCTCGCCAGTTTCTGTTGCCATTATAACAAGGCCAAGGTGTATCATTTGGCCCAGTTGGAGTATACCAATTTAACAGGTTTGAACTGGGGAATGGCGTACTTTCGTTCCATGCTGCCCACAGGCTCTGCAATCCATTCACTAGTCCCACATCCAAGATTAGGTTGTAGCCTAAAGTGAGGCAGCTTTCCAAAAACATAATATTGATTCACAAGGACATTATTAAAGCTAGTGGTCATAGAACTCAGACGGAACAAATGCTTAAGTTTCAGAGATCTAAAGCTGGAAGACAACCTAAGGCTTTTGCTGGCTTTTCAACCCATCTAATGATCCAATAATGATCTACAATCTAGTATTTCTATCACTTTGCAACAGCTTGAGCCACTCTAATTAACAAGACGGGAAACTTGTTGTTGAGCTTCGCTTGTCATTGCCGGTGCGTAAAACAGAATGAAAAGAAAAGCCTTGCACTCCCTGGGCTCCTCTATTGGATGCTGGAATAATACGATAAATTGAAAACAAATGATAGCATGGCAAAAATAAAAAAGTTGCGCTTCTGTGGAAACGTACTATCTTCGCCGGAGAATATTTGCCATAGTACATCCTGACCAAGACAGGCAGGATGCCAAAGCAGCAAGATAAGCATAACCCCTAAAATCTTGAAGAAACCCATGGCAATTCCTCTGCAAGATGGATCAACAACAATTAACGTCACAGCATTTCTTTAGAGTGGAAGACATGTCACTAATCGAAATCACCTACACTAATGTCCAATTTCTAAAATCATGAAACTCCCAAGTAATCTCAGCTCCCAGATATCAGCGATTGCTAGTGGAATTTTACGAAAAAGAAAGCAAGACCCGAGAGCTTGGTCCTTGCCATCGAGTAAAGTCAGACAAGAAATAAAAGCTGTTGATAGACCTAAACCTAACTCTCAATAACACTCAACTAGCTGTTCAATTCCCTCTTCATTCCTGCATGCAAGCCATCACTCAATTCCGTGTTTGAAGTCTGACTACTCTGATTTTAAAACTTACTTACTACCCGCTGTTTTTTCAGGGTCCATCCTGAATCTGAATCGCGGGGCCTCCATACTAGGACCGTGCATACTCAATTCTAAGTTTGCTATTGCAACTTCGTCATGGTTACCAAAAACGGCGTTCGCGGACACTCTTGCTTTCGAACTCAGCGTTCAATTGCAAACCGTTTCTCAATTGCATCTTAAGAGGTTGCATCTCAAGAAAGAGGTTGAACATTGGAAAAAAATTGAACAAAGACAAAATATTGATGCAGAGACGAAGTCCACAAAACTAAAATCTGTGTATGAACCTCGATCATTAGAGGAAACGCTGGAATTCGAACCTGGAGTTGCTGACAGTCTGCTAAACACCGAAATGCAGCGCCGTGATCGGAAATGCCACAACTGAAGATCGACAGCAACGGACATGCATGAATTCCAAGTCTAGCGGGGTCGAATTATGCGCCAGCTTTCTTGCGGAAAATCTCTGGGCAGGAAAGTTTGTAGGTTGGGACACTCTGACAGACCTCGTACTTAAGTCTTGCTTGATTTCAACCTTGTGAAGTTTCGGAGACTGTGTTTCTGATCTCTTCACGTGTCGTTGTTGACTGTTGGCACTTTCGTCCACGTGAGGTTGGGTTGTTCACAAGTTCTCAACACGGTTTCCAAATTCGGACTTCAGGCAGTTCTCACGGCAGAGTGTTTTTTTTCAATTTGAAATTAAGACATGCACAATTTCCAATGATAGAGGAATTGAACAGAACGGCGAACCAAGGGAAAATCCCCGGCGAGAATTTTTTTGAATTTTCCAAAAGCCAATATCAACGTTTTACTTTTCAACCTACGGAGTGCTTCACAACGTAATTGACCAAAAGAACGAACACACCAGAGCGCCACCCAGAGGCGGAAACAGACCCATGTCACTCAAGCAGAACTCCGAAGCAGGGCGAGACGTGAAAGCCCCCAATTTGAGTGGAGCTCAGGGCAGAGCTTTCGTCGGTAACTCGGTACTGCAGACAGCTCAAACATCAAAAAGCCGTAGTTTATTTCGAAGGCGGTGTGCAACTAAATGCCCTTTCACATTGCACACCGCCTCTCAGGTAGAATTAAATACCCTTTATTGTCCCTTTCCTGATTGCCTTTCGTATATGCACCTCCTTTTGTAAAATATCCAAGAAACACGTAACACTGGTAACCAAATAGCTTGAACGACACTATATGACATCATCTACTTTGAAAAAATCAAAAGTGCTCACTGGAGGTCAAATTATTGTTCATGATCTCCCTTTCCCTGACAAAATTTTGAGGATGAATAGTTGCATTTATGTCCTATATAGCTTGATTCTTCGTCATTCATCAACCAGAAAATGGTCGGAGCGTCCTTTATGGGTTAACTTCTCGTCTTATATTCTACTTAACAAACAAACAATCAACCTCCCTCCCCTACTCTTAACTCCGTTTAAACTCATCCAGACACTTCACATATGATTTTCCATTCCCAACACAGTGTATTGTATAAATTTTATTCTATTATACAACCTCTTCTTCCATTCTCCATCCTCCATATATCATTCCACTCTACGTAAAATAATATAATTATCACTAAAATATTTCTATACCATAGAGCCTAGACTTTTTTAATTGAGGTATCTAGTTTTTTGGTCACTCCACTAGTAAAAACATGGGCTGCATAGACTAAAAGAAAAAAACCACAAAAAGATCCATATGACCAACTTGACTAATTTTGGGTCAATTGGAACTTGCCTTTTTTTTTTACTTCTCGAGAAAGTGTCAAAATGACGATCACTTAAAATTTGGTGAAGCATTGTATTTCTACATTCATCCATCTTTTGGAACAAGAAATAATTTTCAATCATATTCATGTATAGAGTGGTCTACTTTATTTACGAATTTTCCAATCAGTTTTCACTAGAAAGTTCAGCAACTTTAGGAAGCTCTAGCATGCTCAAAAATGAACCAATTTTGGAACCGCAAATTGCATTGGAATTGCAATGAAGTGCACTTCAACTTCATAAAAAGTGAAAAATGAATGATTTTGAATCATACAACAATTTGGATTTCTTTTATGCTCTACCTACCATTTCATAGAGAACCTTTGGAACATAGTCAAAGTTTTTTTTGCCATGGGATGAAGAACAAGCAAGAAATCATACAAGCAATTCAAATGGTATGAGATAAAATATCTCTAAAGCAATTATGAAGGTTCATTTCTTATTTGTACTATTGAATACAAGTTGTAATTTTTACAAATGTTGGCATCACTAGATAGTACATAGTGTATAGAAAACATCAAACTCTTGGTATGATTTTCAATTACATAAGTGTGTTTGTAATGATGATAAAGTAGACTTCAGTATGATTCCAACGCAATTTAAAATTAGAAATTCCATTCAATTTTGAGCATACACGGGCCTCCCAAAGTTGACCTACTCTTAACAGGGTGCAAAAATTCGTAAATGAAGTAGACCTTACTGTACTTCTTCATCTAAATTTGGACATCATCCACATTTTTAGTAGAAATGGAAATTTTCTAGAAAAAAATGATTACTTTTATCTTGCAAAAAGTAGACATTTATTATAAATGGTGCAATCTGGCTCCATGGTGCTAAAAAAAGGGCTCATTGGGACATGTTTTTCAAGTCTTTATAGGCTATGTTTCTACTAGTGCTTGCTCAATCTATGATTGCATGTAGGAACCTAGCTAAAATGAACAAGCCCTTAACCCCTAAAGGACCGTTGTCCCTTCGGGGGACAAATGCGTTTTTGGGCAGGTACCTATGGGCTGAAATTTTCTCCTGATTTTTTGAAACTTTTTGTGAACATGAAGAATTGAGAGAGGTACGTGGCAGAAAAAAAAATTGAAATCGGACCTTTGAGGGAGAAGTTATGCCATTTCTTGGAATGCATAGGGACAGGGGGCAACAAAAAAATTTTGCAAAATTTTGAATTTTTTTTTTAAATATTTTTTTCATAGATTATATTTTTTTCTATCTGGAAAGCTTTGATTCATTTCATTTGGATTTGTTATGAGGAAGTTATGGACATTCTTGTTTTTTGGGCAATTAGAGCATCTTCTTGAAAAAAATAACTTGTAGGATTCATTTCGGAATGCAATTTTTGTAATTTTTCAATTTTTTTTTTTGAAATGGTTTAGTTTACTTGCTAGAACAATCTCACCATTGGGATTAGTGCATTTTAATTCCATCTAAAATATATGAATATTTTAGATTTTCCTTCTATCTTGTACCTACTTCTACTTAACAATTTTTTTAAGAATGATAATTAAGTTTTTTTTAATATTCTTTTTTTTTTCCTAGACTCTCAACTCAATTCTCCACTATAAAGATTTAAAGCTCAAAACGCTGTAGTGCAAAAATTTTAAGTTAAAAATGTTCAAAGTCAAAAAATCTGGTCTCGCAATGTGCTGAAAAACTTGTTTTTTCCACTTTAAATGCAGATATCTTGCAATCTGTGCGGTCAAAAATTTTGAAATTTTTTCCATACATTCTCATACCAATTAGGTGTAAGATCCTATGGTTAGATGTGGAAAAAAAAACAATTTTAATTTTTTTTTACTTTTTGCTATAGATATGGTAGTTTTGAGTGTTTTTTGGCAAAATAAAGGCCTTGGTCCTTTAGGGGTTAAGTTACACCTACTAATTATTAGTCGGAGTTATTTCTTTCTTTGTGCACCTATTGTCCATGACCGATTTGTGGATAGAGATGTTGGGCATTTGTTGATAGGAAACTTAATTGAAAAAGGGGCGATAATGGATATGAATATCTTATTGAAGGATAAAAAAGAAAGGCGAAAAAAATTGACATTTCTATTGCAAAGAGTAGAAAATTGATGCAATATGACTTGAAATTACAAGGCTAGTGTACAAATTGAACGGTTCACAAAGGGCTACCTATATCGAATGCCAACTATCAAATTAGGGGATGTAGGAGTGGCTATAAAGCCAATGGAATGTAAATTGCTGAAAGAAGGGCTTTTGGATAAGCTTGGGCTACACTCATTTGTATTAAAGCTTGGAATTTTGAACGCATCTACAAGTCTCTTCATATACATGAATTCTGGACTACATCTATGAATTGATCTTGCATCTTTTATACTCAGAGTTTGTATCATGAAACAACTTCAATTGGAGTAGTTGGGCTAGAAATAGATTGATCCTAATAGATTTGCAACACCTGAAGTCACATACATTATACATAATTGAGTATTAGATTTGCTCCACTTTGAAGCTCTTAATAAATTTTGTTAATGAACTGCTAAAAGATGGAGCCTAAATATGACTATATAGTCAACTTTGAAAGTCCCTCACTTTGTATCCTCCATTTCTTTGGTATTTATGAGTGAATTTTTTTTTCAAAGATAAAATGACATGTCTAATATTTGTCATAAAATTTTCAAATTTTTTATACCGGTAGTCAGACTTTCATGGGCCTAAATCATGGATGCTTTGAAGAGTACCATTGGGAGCCACATGTCCCTTCCAATGAAGAATGTTGTGAATAGCAAACGTAGGTGCATTCCAACAAAATAAATTTTATTTGTTTTTGGCTAACGGCTAATTAAAATGATTTGTGCTTTTTCTGTAGCAACTAATTCTGAATATTTTGGCATATCTAGTATGCCTGTTTTTCATCAGACAATCAAGAACTTATATAAAGATACATGTGGAATGAAGGCCAAGTAAGTTTTTGTTTTTTGTTTTTGTTTTTGTTTTTTTGACTTGAATCTATGGAATTTCATTGCTTGTCATGTATTTGTGCATAGAATCTATTGGCCCAAGCTCTGGACTTAAGGTAAACAGTTCACTTGAACCGCCAATTGCCTAATTCTATCATCCTACTTTTGGCCCTGATTCTGTCCGCAGGGGCGGGGGGGCGGGGGGGGGGGGGTTGGGGCGGGGCAGGGCTGCCTGCCTCTTTTCAGTGGATAGTGAAACAAGCACACACCTCTGGAAAAATATGTGTCTCTCCTGGAGTTGGCCCCAAAATATTGAGATTGCTAAGAGCATTTGCAATGCAACTGGCTTTCAAGACAATACTGGCATAATAAAAGAGCAACTCCAAAAAATCACTCCCAATGCAATCTGCACAACTATTTCATTATCCTTCCCAAACTTGTCACATTTGCAAAATATGAAGGGCCAGCAAGTTGGCCTATTGTAAGAAGTCATTATTGTGATACCTTTTTAAGCATTGGTATGTGTGCTAATAAATTTGGCCTTCCCTTGTTTGCATGCAAAGTCTTTTTTTAATGTACATAGAATATTTTCCTCTTCTTCTTTTTATAATGTAAAAAAGTTCATTTGAAATTTGGATTGCCGGCTTTGCATTGGATCAATTTGTTCTCAAAAAACTGTGGCATTGTGCGGGTCTCCTGGATGCCTTGCCATTTGCCAATATAGGGATTATTTCCAGAGAGTGCATTGCATATGCTCTAATCTATACCTTAAATTGGGTTGTTGGTTTTGTTGGTTTTGTTTTGTCTGAGATCTAAGAAATTGTGAGGTGTCTGGCAGTGTTCTTGGTACCGTCAAAAAGTTGTTTGTAAGGAGGGATGCACAAACTTTGTTTCGTGGCATTTGGACCTGCATTGTGAAAGTTATTGAATTTCAAAGTTTTTATGAATCGAAAAATTGAATTAAATTATCTTTTATTTTAGAAAAAACATAACTTTACATTACGTGTCCAAACGCGACAAAACAAAGCCCTTTGTGCATAAAGTTTTATATTCGTACCAAAAATGCAACCTCTCACACAGCCACACTTTAGTGAGAAGGTTATTGAATTTCAAAGTTTTAATGAATTAGAAAATTAGAGAATTAGATTTAATACTTTTATTTTTGATGTGGCAACAACACAAGGCACACTAGTTAGGGTGGTAATAGGCCTATCTACCTTAAAAGCCATCATAGGACCGATGGGTTGTTGAATAATGAGTGTGCCTGGCTATTTAGAGTATCTACAATGCTCCCTCCAATAGTATTGGTATCAACACTGTGCCGAGTGCCGAGTGGTTTGTAATTAAAAATGCACTCCAATAAAATTGTTATGGGGGGTTGCACTTCAATGGCCTCGGTATGCGACCCTCTAGGATTGACAAATTTACAAAATGTGAAGGGGCAAGTTGGCTCACGGTAGAAATTATCATTATTGTCAACCTTTTCCTGCATTGTTGGGTGATTGCACGAAACACTTGTACTATTTGTTGTGTTTTGCAACAGTTCTCGTGATTTTTTCTGGAGTACTTTAACCCCTAAAGGACCAGCCTGCTATTTTTAGCAACATAGCAATTTTGGTCAGGTACGTGTGACTAGAGATTTTCATATTTTTAGCTGAAATTTTAATAGAAGGTGGGGACGAGGAATATCTTTCATGTGCACTAAATTTCATGACATTTCAAAATAAGAATAAAAAATTATGGCCTAATATGTTAGTTTTTTCATCGGGCGAGCAGCCCGGGCAGATCTGAAAAAATCACTTTTTTCAAAAATAAAAATTTGAAATTGGTTTTCTAGAGTTATATATATATGTGTATGGAAAGCTTTAAATCATTCCATTTCAACCAATGAGTAAAAAGTTATGAGGTTTTTTAGTTTGTGGGCAATTACGGATTCTAAATCATAGGATTTAGATTGTTTATTACAACATTACAACCATTGGGATTGACATTTCTCAATTCCATAATTAAATTCTTAACAATTTAGTATTTTGGATCATTCTCTACTTCTTTCTACTTACTATTTTTTTTGTACATGTTGTACAATTCCAAATGATTTGAAATTTTTTAAGCATGTAGCCAACTTGTTTAGGAAAAATGATTCAAAGAAGTACCACCATTTTGGACATTTTTTCATACAAATGTGACCTTGTGAAGTGCAACTGCCCTGTTTTTTGCAGGAACAAAAAAGGATTTTTGCCAATTCAAATGCTAATATCTTCCAATCCGCATGGTGGAAAATTCTGAAATTTTTTCCACATCTTCTAAAACTAGTTTACTATAAGATCCTACGGTTACATGTGTCAAAAAAGTGTTTTTTTTCAAAAATTTGGTACTTGTACTAAAAATGGCAATTTTTGAGTGTTTTCGGTGAAAACATAGTCATGGAACTTTAGAGGTTAAAATTAGGAAATCAATTTTTTTTTAAATTAAAAGAAATGGAAAATTTATGCACTTTTAAGATGAAGGTAATCACTAAAGGTAATCACTGAAGGAAATTCATTAAAAAATTCTCTAAATAGGAGAACTAGAAAAGTGCCAAATCTCTAGAAAATAGATATTTTAATGTTTTAATTAATAAAAAATAAATAAAAATTGAAATAAAAATAAATAAAAATTGGCCATTTGTAGAAACTCTATAAAAATGGTCATTCACCAAAAAAACCACCAAAATAATTTTTTACATGTTTCGAAATGCAAATAGAAAGAGGCTCACTTTGTGGATTTCTACACAACATGTAATTAACTATTTTTAGAAATCCTTCAAGTAGTAGCTAAGAATATACTACAAGAGTACAAGACCATCCCCTACAATTTCAGCTCCAAATTCATTTCTTTGGGTACTAAATAGTACTAAACCCCCCAAAATTGGCAAGTGTGACATAAATTTGGGGGCTATTATTAAATAGTAGAACATTTTTTTTAAATTCAAAAAAATTAGACAAAGTGTATAATAGTCATAAGTACCTTGTCTGTGAATTTTGAGTCATTTGGAATCAAAACACAAAGTTATGGCCAAAAACTAAATTGCACACAACGTGTGACAGAAAATAGTACAAGTGCTTCATGCAATCACCTTGTTATGCATGCCAATCAATTCAACCTTCTCTTGTTTCCATGACAACTCTTTTTTTAATGTAGATTCTTTTCTTTCTTTCTTTTTATAATGCGTAAAAGTCCATTTGACATTGGAATTGTTGGCTTTGCATTGTATCAATTTGTCCCTAGCCTAATCCAGCACTTTGCGGGTCTCGTGGAATGTCCTGCCATATGCCATTATAGAAATTGATTGCACCCCCTTCATGGATTGATATTTGTTGCATCTATATCTAATCCTTGTCGACAACAACTGACCAGGTGGGAGCCAAACTAACTTAACTTAAGGCTTGGCCTCAAGCAATTTAAAAAAAAAAAAAACATACAGCCTTCAAAGGCCACAGCAAGGACGTGATGCATCATCCATGGCAATCCAAAATAATTTCATTAGGGATACACACCATGGATTTTTGTTCATCAGGAACAACTGTGGAGGACAAACCTCCTCCCCATGCAAACAAAGTCATCACAGGGAGTCCCCATGTAAACAAAGTCAGCATGGTGAGTTGAACCGGGAACCTCATGGATTCCATCGGAAGCCCCTACCACTTAGCCATTACACAGGGTAGTTTTAGGTCTTTTTGGACCAGACCCTGATGGAATTTGAAGCTTGTCCGACTCTTAAGTTACATTCCTAGCCGGAACAAACTGCATGTGGGTTGAAATTAATAATGGAGGGCAAACTGAGTTTATATTTCTTTTTCACAAAAAAATTTGAATTATTTAGTAGAAGCTGGCAGAAGCAATGTTTATACCATTGGAATTTGGATAAAAGGAAAAATTGCATCACTTATGCAATGTCCCAAAATTGCATGTGTATGGTCTTTTTTCTAAACTCACAATTGAAATTAATTTTTGGAGGTACAATAGAACCTCTCTGACTACATACTCTCTTAGTGCATAATATGTAGTAAGAGAGTTCATACTTTGAAGCACTTCTTTTGAAAAGTAGTTGGAGGCCACATAAGCAAGTGGTCACTACTGCACCTCTCTTAGTGGATAAACCTTTCTTAGTGTATAGTCCAGGCACTAATGCACTAGGAGAGGTTCTACTATATGACAATTGACCACGCCCAAAATACTCCATAATTTTGTGGACATGTAGTCCTAGGTACGTAACTCTCGTATTATATGGCCTTCATTATAATCACTTATAATGCATTTTAGTCCAATCTCAAGGGATATAATTTTTTTATACTATAAAAAGTTCTTATTGCCTTTTTAATAAGGAATCCAAAAATATAATTATATACATGAAATGAATATTCTTTGAGACAATAATAGCAATAAAAAAACTAATTATATGATGTTTTTAAATACATGTATCACGGGACAAGCTACCGAACTTCTGGAACTTTTTAATAAAAATTTGATTTTTCAAATTAAAAATAAAACACCTGAATGAATTTTAATTTTAATTGGAGGAAACTTCTTGTATGCACTACAAGAGAAAGGGGCGTTTTAAGTAAGTTTTTAAGTATGGTCCTAGATATAAGATTATAAGTAATGACCTTTTAGGATATTTTCAATAAAAATTTATTAGAAACACATGTATTTCTAGTAAATTTTCACTGAAAATCTCATGAAAGATCATCACTTATAATCTTATGTCTAGGACTATACTTAAAAACTCACTCAAAACACCCCTTTTTCTTATAGTGATGGTTTTTAAAAAACTAAGTATAGGTGTTTCAATTCTTCATATGTATATCGTGAATTTTAAAAAAATAAAAATTCAACCCAACATTTTCTACATTTCATTATATTTAATTTGGTCTTCATCTAACTTTTTGGTCTTTTTGAATTGATAAATTTTTTACAAAAAACGTCATCTAAGCAATTTTAATGTTGATACCCCTTACGTATAATACAAGAGTTGCACACCCAAGCATTAGAAGAAATTTGGGGGCAATAAGAGATTGCAAGTTATCAAGCCCTGGGAACTCTGGAAACGCTCTAAGAACAGTAATCTGATGTAGCCAAGAGTGTACCACGTTAGAAAATAATAAAAAAATTAATTTTTTAATATTTTTTTCAAATATATATATATATATATATATATATATATATATTTTTTTTTTTAATTATTTTCATATTCAAACTGTTCCCAACTGCGAAAACATTCCTGTAACGGCCCTTTGGAGCCCTCAAATTTCTTCTAATGCATATAGCTAATTTAGTGCAATTAACATAAAAATCAAGTTGCTCCACCCATAAAAGCAATGCCATTATTGGTGAATGAGACCAGAACTCAAACTACCCACATTTTGAAGGGGAGTGAAATTTTTAAAATGTACTTTCAAAAGTTCTGATTCATATAGTGTATAATGAATGAATCTACATCTAAATTTCTATGAATGTATACATATCTAACAAAGGTATAGTAGAACCTCTCTAAATCGATAGGTCCAGGCTTGTCTAACAAGATTAGCTTAGTGAGGTTTATTTGTTTATGGAGGGTCATTTTTAGTCATAGCCTTTGTATTGGAGACAAGTCCAGGATCAATCTGACAACATTAGCTTAAAATGATTTATCGTCTTTTAGAGGAACGAATTAGGGAGGTTCTAATATACAAACAAGATCTTATGGATAAAAGTGCCAAAAAAATCCTCTAATTCTCTCACCACCTCAATTTTAGCATGTACATACAATTTCAACAATTCTGACTATGCCGCTCAACCGTCTTCTAGAAAAATTGAATTTCACCCAACTTAGTCTTGTTCAATGAACTGAATTTTTTTATTTGTTGACTTGAATTTTTAATTACAAGAGCCATTGTTTGGCACATGCAACTATGAAGGGAGTCAAAGCATCACTATCGGAGCTGCGCCAAACAGGGGTGCCAAGTCCAGGTTTGGCGAGTGTTTTGAGCAAGCGTGCCCTTTATCTTTCTCCTCCGCCCCACCCCAAGGCGGGATTGGCACATGGTAGCTCTCTCATTCACAACTCCCAAGGTTCTGATGGCCCTCTCATTGGAGACTTTTGTGTAACTCGCCCCTCAAAAATTGAGTCAAACCACATCAACTATACCTCAAAAGTTGTATCAAAACACATAGTGCGTCATACAGGGGACATTTTATTTGCCCGTCCGCTCTTCAAAGTTTAAAGTGGCTAGGCATTTTTAGCGAGTTCCCATGCATGCGGTGGAGGAATAAACTTTGCATGACGCGCCAGTTAAACTAGTCATGCAACCCCACTTGGCGCCCTATGGTGGGGATGCTTTCAAGTAACCAAAAATGAGGAAGCCAAGTAATATGCAATTCTAGCAAACGCTGCGAGGAAAGAGTCGGTGTCTATGATGGAAAAACTAAGGACTCCATTGAAAAGGGCTTGTACTATACACTGGGAAACAATTCATTAATTTACAAATTTTCCAATCAATTTTCACTAAAAAGTTTTGCAACTTCAAGAAGCTCTAGCATGCTAAAAAATGAACCAATTTTGGAACCGCAAATTGCGTTAGAATTGCAATGAAGTGCACTTTAACTTCATAACAAGTAGAAAATGAATAATTTAAAACCATACAATAATTTGGATTTCTTTTATACACTATGAAATGGATAGTGAAAAAAATCATTGCCACTATCTAGAACCTTTGAAAGATAGTGGCAATGATTTTTTGCATCGGGGTGAAGAACAAGCAAGAAATCATACAAGCAATTCAAGTGGTATGGGATTAAATATCTCTAAAGCAATTGTGAAGGTTCATTTCTTATATGTACCATTGAGTACAAGTTGTAATTTTCACAAATGTTGGCAACACTAAATTGTACAATGTACATAGTGTATAGAAAATATCAAACTCTTTCAATTGTATGATTTTCAATTTCATACATATGTTTGTAATGATGATAAATTAGACTTTAGTGTAATTCCAACGCAATTTGAAATTCAAAATTCCGTTCACTTTTGAGCACACATAGACTTCCCAAAATTCTCCTAATCTCAGCAGAATCCAAAAATTCATAATTGAATTGGACTTGACTATACTGTATAGTGCAGTGTCCTCCAAAAAGTCTTGCAACTCCATTAAGAAGTCCTTCAAAATTTTCTTTTTTAATAACTCCATTATTTTTAAGAATATTCTATCAAAACTATCCTTTTAAATTTATTATTTTATGCAATCTTGATGAATAAACCAAATTTTAATTTCAAAAAACAAAAATTCCATTTTTGATAAATGATTTTGTATGTGTTTTCATTGTATTACATAATAGTTGTTTAATAAATATTGGTGACAAATTTTTTTAATTTTATTGTGGAAACATTTAAGAAACATCAATGTGCACATCTCACTTTTAGGAAAAATCCACATTACCTAGGAAAATTATTACACTATAGAGAATTCAATGTCGAAGGATTGCCTTTCCAAATATTATCAAATAGATATTTATAAATTGTAATTATATTTTACTTATTGCGCCTTGTATCAAGACTAATTCTAAACCTTTGAGCATGAAGGTGCAATTGGTTTGCTAGAACCTAATTATAATTTAGAAAAATTTGTTGTACAAATTTTGAAAAGTGACCCCTTCACATTGAATTCTTTTGTAGTGTAACATTTTTTCTAGGTAATGTAGATTTTTTTATTAAAAGTGAGAGGTGCACATTGATGTTTCTTAAATATTTGCACAATCAAATTAAAAAAATTCATCACCAATATTTTTCAAATAATTATTAAATAACACAATGAAAATACACACAAAATAATTTATCAAAAATGGAATTTTTGTTTTTTGAAATTGAAATTTGGTGTGTTCATCAAGATTGCATAAAATAATAGTTTTTATAGGATAGTTTTGACAGAATTTTTTTAAATGGATTTAAAAAAGAAAAGTTTGAAGGGCTTCATAATGGGGTTGCAAGACTCTTAGAGGGTTCTAGTATCGTAAGGTAGGAGGTTCATAAAGTGTTCATTTAAGAGCATCGCCACCATTTTGCAAGAAATCTAACTTAGCATGGGAGCTCTGCAATGTTGACTTTGTTGATTTTTTTTTGACACAAATGAAACAAAATTTCATTTCAGAAAATAAGGTACAAAAGCCACCAACAATAAGTAGCGTGGCGGAGAACACATAGAATAGCAAGGACCACTAACAAGAAACCGGACAGACCAATGCGACACAAGAGCCACCATAAAGGCGCAACGTTGAGAGAGGCTATGAGGCCTCTCTCTCGGCCAGTCGAGAGAAGTGACAACATTGTGCCAGTGGAGACGGTCAACTTTGTTGATTTAGACCAGATGTGATGTTGATCCCCACTCTTCTATGCCATGGCACATGGGGTGATTGCAAGAAAGACTTGTCCTATTTCTTGTCCCCTTGTCCTCGGATGGGTGGTTTTTTGCTCATAACTTTTACCTGTTTTGCATGAAATTTGGAATAAAGGTACATGTGGTAGTTGCAGACATTGATTATTTTTTTTCTAAATTTAATTTATTTTACTATTTTTAACCTACCTCCGATTGGATGTCTACTTTGGCCATTTTGGGGGTTTACAGTGCTATTTTTGACCCAAAAATGCAAATTTGAAGCCACAAAGTGGCTATGGTGGAGGTCTTCTAACATTACAAGGACTAATAATGAGTTTTTATGAAAATAGCAACATGTTGGTTGCGCACATAGGGTCAAAGTGATCTTTTGCGCAAAATGCTACGAAGAGGGAAAAAATTTCCTAGAGGAATTCTTTAGTGCAATGCACGCTCAATCTTTTCTAGCAAATTTTTTTTTATTGAATTTTATTGAATTTTTTTTGAATTACTAAAAATGAAAAACTTGACAGACCCCTTTTCTGCTACTTTCTGTTTTCAATGGCTTCTATAATACTCTATAGCAGTATATAGTACTACATAGTACTGAATCGACGGTTTAGATCTAGAAGCGCCCTAAATTGACTGTTTAGATTTGTCGGGGCCGCTACTAACACATACTATAGTGCTGGTAGTATTTGCATAGTATTGCCAATCCTATGGCCAAAAATTGCATTTTCAATATAAAATTGTGAAGTATTTCTTACAACTACCCCATGGCAACTTGGCACTTTGGCATGTTCTTATTTGTAGCTATTGTTCATGCACAAGTCATGTTGTTGAGCCATGTTGGCCGGCCACGTTGAAGCTAGATTACGACAAAAAGTTGACAATTGTTCTTCCAAAATTCCCCAGAATTGCAACTCAATACAAATAATTAACACAAGAAGATGGCGTGCCAAACCATGTTTTTGAGTGGGCTGGCCTAGGATTTATTGTCTCAAAGTATACAATGGGGGGTGACATCACTTCCGGGCTTAATAACCACCATGCCAGGCTTATATTCTAGTTAATCAATGGTGGTGATGCTCTAAGAGATGGATATTAATTTGGGGAGATTAGACAGGATCTACAAATTGATCTAGCAACTTTTATGCTTCAGTTGGAGTTTGTGTCATGAAACACCTTGGAGTAGTTGGGCCAGATATAGACATAGATTGATCCTAATAGATTTGCAACATCTAAAGTCACATATGGACAATACATTTTTGTTTTGATCAATTTTTGTTTATAATACGAGCTATAATATCCCCAAATTTGTTAATTTTTTGTTCTTATCATCCTTCCAATTATAGTCATGGACTATTTGAAAGGGCATGACTCTTGAGGAGGTGACATTGCCAATTTTTGCACACCACTCTGTGTAATAGGAGAAATGGAGGCTGAAAGGTAGGGTTGTCAACATGTGAGCTTAGTATCTTGAGCCCATGAGCCTAGGAGCCTAAACACCTATGTCATAGCTATAGACACCTTCCATGGTTATAAAAAAATATACATATATTATAGATTTGTATGTTACACACACTTTCAATGGTTGTAGGCCGGGTATCCACTTACACCAAGGCTCAAAGCTCATAAACTTGCATTCCTAGGCTCATATGCTCAGATTGTTGGGCCAAAAGGTAGAATTGTTGGAAATGGGTTTATTTATAATTTTTTCCTCTCTAATTAGAATTTAATTAGATTTGTGGACTACAATGCTCTAGAATATTTTTTTAAAAGGTCCTAACTACTTGTATATATGTGGAAGACTTCAACTCCTTTTAGCTAATACAATTTCTACTTCTAGGACAATCAAAGATTAGATTTTTATTACCCCTAAATATAGTGTATTGTTTTTGGCTAGAGAATCTTATGTGTTTAATTTTTATTTCATATTTTTGAAATATATTATTTATAAAAATAGAAAGATGTTAGATTTGTATTTGTCAAAGTTTGTATACTTTTTTTAATAACTTAAAGCAACAAAAAAATATAAATTGAATGCAATTGAATTTTTGTTATTGTAATTTAGTTGAATAGAGAATATTTTGTAATATAGTTAGTATTTGAATGTTTTAATTTTTAATTTTTATTAGTGATTATAGAACAATTCATTTTATACAGTTCTAATCATGATGTACAATTTCATGCATATAAAGAATCTTCTTATTGGATTTGCAAGTTTGTGTAGTAATTATTGTAGTTTTACAAAGCTTTTTTTGGTTACACACTTAAACCTATATGAACAATGTAGAATTGATGACAAATAATGATATGACAACTTTTATACCAATATTTCTTAAGTTAAAGCATTGCATTAAAAATCAAATTGGTCATAGAAATTTTTTATGAATTTCTTAAAAGCTTTATTTTCTTAGAAATAGATTGATTGATGTCTATTGCAAATTGTCATTGACATCTACAAGCCATCGGTTTTGGTTATCAATCTTAAAATCATAATTACAAATAAAACCCTTTGGAGTATGAACATTTTACTCTATTTAGAACTACATGATAATTAGAGTATGAAGCATGACAACTTTTTCTGGGTGTGAAATAGATGGCAATAACCCGCCTCCATCCAAATCACCATTGACTACACTCAAAAAAGTTGAGAATCCCCTTGTAAATCTAATCCATAGTGTCTTTCCTCTTGAGTTTTTAAACAACTGTGACAAGATGCAAAACAATTAGGTAAGATAATATTAACCCCTAAAGGACCAACATGCCTTTTTTGGCAACATAGAAATTTTGGGCAGGTACGTATGACTGGAGATTTGCATATTTTGGGCTGAAATTTTTACTCGGGGAGGTCACTCTGCGAAAAGTAGAAAACCACGTGAGTTAAACTATAGGGTGCATTTTATTCATTGGAGGAAAAATTTATAAATGATTTGGATCTACTTTAGCTTGGATTTAATTCTTGAAACATCATTATATGTAAAACAGGGTATTGAAAAATCTCGTGATTTAAAAAAAAATAGATATAAATTAGTATGAATAAAATTAGAAAAGAGAAAAAATTAATTTTAGAATGGATATAATCATTGGTCTCTCTAATGGAAGAATGAGAAATAATAGATTTTTAACCATTTAACACTTTGGATATTGTAGCTAGATGCTTTAGATTTCAAGCACTTTTCTATCAAGATTGATTCCAACAAAATAAAATGAATTAAAGTAGAAATTAATTATACAATTATATTCTCAATTGGAGTGGAGGTATTTTGTCAAATCATCATATGGTGGAATTGGAAGATCATAGTGTGTATTTGAACCGGATTATGCACATCCAAAAATGAGATTTTTGAGGATGTGTGCTTTTAGAGTTAAATAGAATTTTGGTTAAAATTCAAAAGTAAAAGTAAAGAGATTCATCAATTTTTGATATCATCACCTCTTTGTTGCAACCATTTATATCAAGAGTAATAGACTCACACATAATTATTGTGAAGTTAATGAGTGAGAATGACTTTTGAGTTAAATAGAATTTTGATTCAATTTTCAAAAATAAAGTATAGTGACAAGTGATCACAATGTGCTTGCTTGACTACTAAAGGGTTAATACAATACATATGATGAGATGTAAAAAAAGATTTGATTGTTGACATAGATATTATTAAAAGTTTGTAATTTAATTGCCTTCAAATAACGTGAAACATTGTAGAAAATTGGCAACTTGTTATAACTTAGATTGGAGTGTTTTACAAGTTGGAAGTTTATAATAACAAATTTTTTAATTTTTAGGCCTACAAAATGTAAGATAATGACCTTGACACACCAACATCTTCAAACTAAATATTTTAGTGAGTGTAAAATGAAATGTCAATTAGATAGAATGTGATGAGAATTCCAACAATAGGAAACGATTGATCAAAAGCGAAGTCCAAAAGACATAATGTGGAAATTTTTATTTATTAAAAGAGTGAAAACTGTATAAAAAATGTGTATTTCAAGTTAGGGTCAAAACACTATCTACAATCTAGACTTATCCAATCATATGCTACTCTTTCATTGGTCAAATCCTCCCAACCTATTGACTTTTTTGTCCAAGCACCCAACCACCTATGCTTTGGGATTTAAAAAAAAATCCACAATAGCTTGATATGTAAATCTAATTGCACACAAAGATAGCCAAATTGATTCTTCAAAGCATCACTTCAAGTGCAACTTCATCTAATTATTTTTAATAATAGGAAAAACACTTCAAAAACCAAAGTGACCACATTCTGGTTGTTTAGGAAGTTATGGATTAAATGGTTAATCAATTATTGATTGTTTCATGTTGCTTTTGAGTTTGATCCTAATTTTTTAATGTAAGTAGCATGTTTTCACGCCAAACATTCATCCTAAAATCCTTTATTATCAAACAAATTTTTTTTCCTACAGTTTATAAGTACTATAGCGTGCCAAGAATTAAGCTAGTTTTTCATTTATAATTACCTATAGGGTGCTTAAAATTAAGACCAAGTAGCTTTTTTTCTACTAAAAGGGTCCCTTAAAATCATAATTATTAGGTAAATAGCCCCCAAACAAATATATGGTTAACGCACGTGGTTACAAAACATAAAGGGAAGTGACCTCCCCGAGAATTTTTATAGAAGGTGGGGACAAGGAATATCTTTCATGTGCACCAAATTTCATGGCATTTGGAAATACGAGTCAAAATTTATGGTCTAATATGTTGTTTGTTTCTCAACTCGGGCAGTTCGGGCAGATCAGAAAAAATCATTTTTTTCAAAAATAAAAATTTGAAATAAGTTTATTAGATTTATATATATGTGAAAAGCTTTGAATCATTCCATCTTGATCATTAAGTCAAACGTTATGAGGATTTTTAGTTTGCGGGCAATTATGGATTGTCTACTCTAAAATAAACTTTGAAGTCATTTATTTCACTCAATTTTCAATATTTTTCAAAAAACATAAAATTTTAGGCTGTAGATTGTTTATTACAACATTGCAACCATTGGGATTGGCATTTTTCAATTCCATAATTAACTTCTTAACAATTTAATGTTTTGAACCATTCTCTACTTCTTTCTACATACTATTTTTTTCCTATATGTTGTACAATTCCAAATAATCTGAAAATTTTCAAGCATGTAGCCAACTTGCCCTGAAGAATGAATCCAAAGAAGCACAACCATTTTGGAATTTTTTTCATAATAATTAGACCTTGTGAAGTGCAATTGCCCGATTTTTTGCAGGGCCAAAAAAAGGACTTTTGCCACTTCAAACGTTAATATCTTCCAATCTACACGATGGAAATTTCTGAATTTTTTTTCACATATTTTCAAACCAAAGTACTACAAGATCCTATGGTTACATGTGTCCAAAAATGATATTTTTCAAAAATTTGGTACTTGTACTAGAAATGGCAGTTTGGGAGCATTTTTGGTGAGAACATAGTCAAGGAACTTTAGGGGTTAATTGGCCATACAGCAGGAAAAATTCCATCTTTGGAAGACATCCAAGGTTGGATAAATACATTTCTTATCAACCATGAGCTTCATCTCGATATCCAAAATAATCAAGTTTGTTTATTAACGCAAGGCTACTTCACTATAATCTTCTTAACCTAAGAGGATGCATACAATGCATTCAACTTTAGTTCCATTAGATGCAATTGTGAGCCTTCAAGTTAACACGTGGAGCTCTGGATTTATTTCTCACAATATTATGTTAGTTTTTAGTCTGATTTTATGCAAAAAGGCATATAATAAGTAGTTGAGAGGAATTTGGTAGAAGTTCCTATCAATTCAGTGAGGAGTCTTCCTACAAAGGTAGAATACATAAAATATTGTGTTCTTTCATTGTCTTGTCCATGTGAAACTAATCCTGCAGAGTGCATGTGACAACTTGGCTAAATGTTATAGTCTATTTTAAGGTTTAGAAGTATCTAGATCCAATTTATAGAGAATTGGGATTAGTTAGTGTGAGTCTTGCAGCTGACGTAGAAGATTGTCCCAGAATGCAAAGTAGATGGAGGGAGAGGTGATTGGAGCATATAGAGAGGTGCTTTCAAGGCAAGAGAATGCCAAGAGGTCAACATTGGAGCTGATCATCCACGACAAAACCCGATAGTAGAATGATTTCCCCCTCAGGTGAAAATTGTTAAAGAGTTGCTAATTTTAGCCTCCTTATGAATAGTACAATTGGATATTTGGTTTTGTCTTTACCTTTCTAGAACTTTCTAGAAGTTGTCCAAAAAAGTTTTGGGATTTTACAAAATTCCACAATGGCTCCATGGGAAGTCAATTGCCTTTGAAATTGATGGTAAATTCATAGAAATTATTTAGAGTGCGGTAAATTCTCACTAAAAATTTAAATAGTATTTTTGTGCTAAAAAAGCACCCCATTATGTTTGAAGACTTTTTGATGGGTACAAGTATCAGAATCGGCAATGACATTGAATTTAACAAGAATTTATAACATGGCGGCAAGTTGATCGGCATACCAGGAGCTAACGGTATCCAAATGGTGGAAATGAGGGGTCTTTTCTTGCTTCTACAAACCTTCTAGACAACCTTAGCCAATTAATTTCCTTGGGAAGTGCAAATTCCAATAATTGGAGTTTTGACTTTTCTTTGAAATTACCGTAAATGGTTTTTACAAGCACAAATGGCGTGGAAGAAGAGGGTAGGGGATCTCCTTGACTAATTTGAATCTTTTGAACACGATGGCGCAATTGGTTTTTGATTTCAAGTTGTTTCCTAAAAAATAGAGATTGTCCAACAATAAATTTGACTTTTTAGGGGTAATTAGTGGTAATTCTAAGTTAATTTGCAAAATATCTTGGAAAAAATTAAAGATTGGATTTGTTTAAGATTTCAAATTTTTCCTTAAAAAATCATCTTTGATTAAACTAAGAATATTTGAAAATATCTTGGGGTTCATTACAAAATATCTTAGGATGAATTAGGTTAATTTCCTAAATATCTTTTGGAAAAATTCTAGATTTGATTTAGACAAGATTTTCTTGCTAAATAAGGCTTGTTCTAGAAGATTCTTGAATTGAACAAAGATTATTTAGAGAATATTGTAGGATGGATAATGAAATATCTTAAGTTTAGTTAGGGTTAGTTTTAAAATATCTTTGAGTAAAAAGACAAATGTCTCGTTGTAAACTTAGGTGGTGGGGCCTTCTAACAAGTATACAAATCTCCTCTCCGAGGTTTCTGGCAACCCCATTTTGCTTATGGAAGACCCACACTTCAATTGTTGCTTACTAACACTCTGTTGGAATTATCTATTGAGGCCAAGATCAGACCAACTTCTACTCAAACCTTGTCTCTTTAGTAAAGGAATTGTTTATAGGACACGGAATTCCCTTAAAACTAGCAACCACACTAAAATTCCATTGAAAGGTTTAGTCTTCCAAAAATTGATATTTTTTCTAAAGAATACTAACAAAATTGTGATTTGTAACAAAAATTTGGTTTATAAAGCTTAAGGCGGCAAAGCTTGACTTTGTCAAAAGGTTCTAAACTAAAATCCTACCCAAACTTTGTTGTATAACAAAGACTGGACTGATTAATTTCTAAATTTCAGTTAAACATTGTCATGTGTATCTCATTTAGGACTTAAATTTGAATACCTTAAGGAATCAAGACCATTAATATCCAATTTCCGGTTTAAGCACTGTCATGTGTACCTCAATTGGAAATTCAACACTATATTTTTGAATTTTTACCAATTTGGCCTCGAGTTGCCCCTGCACGGCAAAGCCGTGAACTTTAAACCTATTTTATCTTTGAGAATCTTCGAGGCCAAAAGTCCATTTGATAAGCCTTGGCTTGTCGGGGCTATTTAAGCCAAGATTTGGCAAAGTTGTCTTCCATTTTTTCCTTCTAATTTGCGTGATGTTGTGACTCTTTTAAATCTTTGATTTGCCATAAGTGTTGCCTAGGATAACAAGACCTTTGCTTAGATTTTAGTTTTTTTTAGAAAATATCCCCCCAAACCACAAAAAACCCCTTAGAAGTAGATAAAAATTCTTTGTTTAGAGAAAATCCCAAAAAACCCATAAAAATTAGATTAGTGGAAGTGGTCAATAGTAAGCTTTGTTCTTATTTGTTTTTTGTGTTTCTTTTATCATTGTTAGTCTTTTTAGTTAGTCTCAAGGATATAACAAGTTGCATATTAGTACCAGTAATTAGACCAATATTCAGACTGAGAGGAATAGCAGTCAAGAACTAGACAGTATTTCAGACTAGTATTCAACTGAGAGGAGTAGCAATCGAGAAACAAACTGTATCCATACTAGTATTCAGACCCAAAAGTAGCAACAATCAAGAACCGGGAGGGTTCAATTAAGAACCGGTACCCACACTAATCGGGTACCGGTGGGTACGACAGGCCAACAAAGGGATAGAGGGGTCGCAAAATAGTCCCGACCACTTGCGCCTCGGCATGTGGCAGCGTTGCGGTGGCCATGAGGAGCTGGTTTTGGTTCGGGTAGCTTGAGAGGCGCTGGTCAAGGTTGTAGCAGTCGGAGAAGGCTGCCAAGACTCCGGTTCATGTACTCTAGTTTATATTGAAAGACTTCAAATCAAAATTCATTGGGCAAACCATACCCAGATTGCTAAACCACACTCAAATTTTGATTTTTTTGTCTAAACTTTTGCGTTCAATTCTCCCAACAAACTCTCTTAATCTCAAACAATAGTCTCTCAACTCCACGCCAAACTTTTAACAACGAAAGAATGAAATGAACACAAATTGAAGTAGAAGAAGAAAAAGAAGATTAGACATTTCAAGAAGGAATGTTACAATTAAAAATGATTTAGATAAGGGTGATTGCAAGAAAGACTTGCCGATTTTGTCACGCTGGAGTTGTCTCTTGCTATAACTTTTGAATTATTAACTCAATTCCAAAAACAAGAAATAGCAAGTATAGATGTTTTAATTTTAATTGTATCTTTTTTTTTTTAAATTTAAAAAATCATTTAATATTTAAATTTTAATTTCTCTAATTTGTCACACTTTCAAGTTTGGATGTTTTGAATACTATTGAGTGGTTTAATTTAATGATTTTTAGTTGAAATTTCTATGGTACATTTTTATAGTAGGCAAACATGTACCTACCAAAGGGCATCTAAAAATACATTATTTTATGTCCTCTACGTCTATGCAAAGAGGCCTCCTTTGCACATGCACTTGTGAACAATAGAAATGGTTTTGACCTCATTTTTTTGGTTAAAACTCATCACTAGGAAGTCCTCCCAAATGGCCAATTTTTTTTCTTTATAATTTTTTTTCCTATTTATTACAAATTAAAACATCAAAGTATGTATTTTCTTGCTAGAATTCTATGTCCAAGAATATGTCCCAAAAAATACATACTTTGACGTTTTAATTTGTAATAAATAGGAAATTTTTTTTTTTTTTTTAAAATTGGCCATTTGGGAGGACTTTCTAGTGATGATTTTCAACCAAAAAAATGAGGTCAAAACCATTTTTGTTGTTCACAAGTGTGTGCACAAAGGCCTCTTTGCACAGACATGGAGGACATAAAATAATGAATTTTTAGATGTCCTTTGGTAGGAACATGTTTACCTACTAGAGGAATATACCGTAGAAATTTCAACTGAAAATCATTAATCTAAGACACTCAATAGTATTCAAAATCCCTAAATTTGAAGTTTAATAAATTAGAGAAATTAAATTTTAAATATTAAATGATTTTTTAATTTTTCTGAAAAATATGGGATATAATAACACTCAAAATATCTAGAAACAATTTTTTGTTTTTGGCATTGGATTCATAATTCAAAAGTTATAGTAGAGGACAACCTTATTTTGCCAAATGTGACAAAAAACGGCAAGTTTTTCTTGCAATCACCCGTAAGCATCTAACTATTCAAAGAAGAATGATTTTTTTGGTTTTTTTACATGAAAGGTGATGGGTAATACGAGACCATCATATTGGTGATCTGCAATGACTGGACTGTCGCAACCGTTGATAGAGAAGTATGTTAGTTTTACAATTTACTTTTGATTTTTGAATTTATTTAGAATTGGAATTAGAAAATGAGAAGTTAATCCTTAGGTCAAAGTCTTAGAGATTAATTTAGAACTTAAGAAACAATAGGTAATTTTTAGAGGATTCCAAAAACATCTTACACTTAGAAAATAACCAAAAAAAAAAAAGATACGAATAATTGAATTTTAATTGGAACAAATTAGATGAGAATTTAGAAATTCCATCCAAAAGAATCTAAAGAGAATTTAAAAAGTTAGGTTAAAATTTAAAAAATTTAGGTTAAAGTAGAAGTTATTTGTCCCTTTAGAGTAGAAGTAATTTGTGGATGAAGTTTTGGCTTACCAATTAAGATAAAAACGTCATCCATTAATCTTTTTCTATAGGAAGTTAGTTTTTTCGTGACTTAGGATTAATTAAAGAATAATTAGGAACCAAAGCTTAAGGATTCATTAAAGAATTTTTTAGAATTGGAATTAATCAAAGAATCTTTAAGGATTTTCATATTGACTGTTCCTTTGAAAATACTTTATTTTCAAAGTATAAAAGCTTGGATGAAGTTTGGATCTAATTTTGGATGAAATTCTTTCATTTGGGCTAAAATTAGATTTAATCTTAAAAATTCAGTAATTAGAATAACTAATAACTCAACCCTAAAGTTTGGAATTAGTTTGAATTGATTTGCTATTTTGGTTTAGTAGATGAAGGTTTTTAGGATAAGTAAGGGGTCAAAATTTACCCATTAATAATTTTTTTCTAGAATTCTCGAAATTCAACTTTCTTTATAATTTCGGAAATAAAAAGTTTTATTCTATCAATTTTTCTAGATATAGTTTTAGTATAGATTACATTTTGTTTTCCCTTCATAATTTGATTTAACCACCAAAGTTTTAACCTTTTAACAAATTACTATGTTTTGAAAGTACTTGAATTTGATAGGATTAACAATAACAAAAGTATCCAGTGCTTGAAAGGCTAAAAACAAGACTAGGATTTACACACCCAAGAATAATTTTCACTTACAAGCCGCTAGAACCCGTATGCAACTTTTTGACTCAGGAGTGGAGTTGGAAACACTCACAATAATGTACAAGAAAACAAACAAGAAGTTGAGTACACTATGTTTTTGCATTTGTGAACTCCCAACTATAGCCCACCACCAGATGTAGCAAGTGTCTAATGGGTTAATTTTTCTTTGCTTCTAAAAATCTATTACCATTACTTGGAATATGTAGCAAATACAATTGGTAGAGTAGTATGACAAAGTGGCCCACAAAGTGAAAAAGCTTCAAGCATTCAATGTTGTTGTCCATCCAAAATTGAGTACATGTTTAGAATTCTTCCTAGCTCCATTGCAATTCCACTTGCCATTGGTGATGGATTCTTTGAACAGAACGTGAGCTATAATGGTATGTCGAAGCAAATTTGTTGTAAAAACAAAAACTTGACAATTGTCATTGATGATCAAATACAAATATGATTGTTTGCTTATAATTTAAATCTTTCTAATACTCAAATTTAATAACAAATTGTAACACATGAATGATGAAAAATCAATCAATCAATAGAATTAAACTTTTCAACAATTTCATTCGATTGTTGGAAAGTTCGTAAAAGGTATAGCAAAGATGAAAGGTGAAAAGGTGATAGTAAAGTGGGCATCCTTCAAATTTGCCATTGATCCAAACACACCATCATCACTTTGGGTAGATCTCCAAAATTGATATGTACCTATGTGGAAGAAACAATTTTAGAACTTCTACCAAAAAAACCTTGACCCATTATAACTTCTGCATACAATATTCAAATGCTATATTTTTTGGTGCCGTAGAACCTCCTTTCACTTGCCAACAAAAGAATATATGGAAATTTGACCAATATAATAATAGTGACTAGGCACATTAGCAAAAAATGGCGGTTTTGGATGTGCCTACCTTATATGTTTTTGCTTCATGCATTAACAAAAAATCTATAATTTAACGGACAATTATTCTAACCCTTATTCAATTTTTGACGATCATTAGTTAAAGCATATAGTGACTACTAGGTACATTTCTAAATTCACTATGAAATGTCTTTGATTAACTCTAGAAGGACGTATCAAACACTATGTTTTGATGGATGGCTGTACTTAAAAATATAGGATAAAAAAACATTTTTTCTTCCAACATATTTTTTGGATGCTTTTGGAGTATGTGTTTAGGGAATAGTGTTGCAAATTCCTTCAATATGGTATTATTGGATTTTCTAATGAAGAAGATGCTTAATCCACAGATCACCCTCATAGTATATTTTGGCCATTTCTTGCTATTTATTCTTGATGTGAATTTTAGCTATAAAAATGATCTTTTTTTATTTTGGATTCAACTATTGAAATAAAGTTTATCAAACCTACTTTCTACTCTAATTTGAAATTTTGAAAAATGAAAAATTTGAATATATTTTACTGCAATTTGAACTTTGGACATATTACCATGGAGTGCTGATTTTTTAAGTTTAGAATGGCATGGTAAATGATTTGATCCATATTTTTTAATACTGTAATGTACAAATGCATAGAAAATTTTAAATTATTTAAATATTTTGTATTTAATATGAACTTTTTCACTTTTTATATAAAAATTCACAAAAATTCCAAATAATCAAAAAAACTAT
Organism: Pseudisothecium myosuroides; assembly: GCA_951799445.1. Classification (NCBI taxonomy): domain Eukaryota; kingdom Viridiplantae; phylum Streptophyta; class Bryopsida; order Hypnales; family Lembophyllaceae; genus Pseudisothecium; species Pseudisothecium myosuroides. The sequence continues at coordinate 16,298,825 of OX637289.1, forward strand.
AAATTTTTTATAACTTATAGAAGATATGTAATTACATCTTTGAAAATAAATACAAAATTTTTCATTAATAGATAGTTGCAAAGTGGGGAGAGGAACTTTCAAGTTTGAAAAAATAGTTCTAGGCCCATCCTTTCAGAGTTAATTCCTAAAGTCCCAAAGTCTCCTTAGATGACTTTTGGAACTTTGGGCAAGTACCAATGATCTCAATTTTTGGAAAGAAATTTTGACACTTTTTTTCAAGATAGGAAAATTAATTAGATTCCTGGAAATATAATTTTTATTTCAAATTGAGCCTAAGAGCAAAAGTTATGCCACAATAAGCCCAAAATAGGCAAGGGCGGGTAGCCAAAAAAAAAATTCACTGTCGATATATATTTTTAAATTTATTTCTTATAGTTTATATTTTTTTTATTTGGAAAGATTTGATGAAATCCATTTGGATAAGCAATGTAAAAGTTATGAAACTTCTTGTTTTGTGGGCAATTCTCGAGAAACTAATGTATCATGGGATCCAATTTTGAACTCAATTTTAAGAAGTAAAAGAAGAAGAAGTTGCATTCTCTGTGTTTACCAAGGTGTTTACTAGTTGTTGACACAAAATGTAATAGGCACCTGTGTCATTGCCACAATATAATAAAATAAAAACAAAAATAATTTTCTAATATTTAATATATAAAAACTTCAAACTTCAATATCTTTTACACTGTATGTCCAAACACCACAAAAGAAGATCATGCATCCATTCTCGCAGAAGGCTTTCAAATGGTACCAAAAACGCAATAGTGGGACGCACAATCCAAAAGATCTCAGTGTAATAAACAAACAAACAAAACAATACAACCTTAGTGGAACAAAATTGTATAGTTTTTGTGTATTTCATTTGTTGCCCTCCGAGTTGAAATTTGCATTTACTATGGAATAGTTATTACTCCTAGGCACCAATTGAAATAAAAATTAGATTCCAAGAAACTAATAATACTTTTTTCTATCTCACAAAAAAATTCAAAAATTGTGCCCCCAAATTTTTATTTTTTTTGGACAAGTGTTAGCCAAAAGCCTTTAGGGCACTAGAGCAAATGTGGAGGGAGTTAGTTGGACGGGCTCAAACCCTCTGACTAGAGCAAATGTGGAGGGAGTTAGTTGGACGGGTTCAAACCCTTTGACTAGTGCAAGATTTCGCTAAAAGAAAAGGTTGCAAAAGTTGAGCTCATAAGAACTTGCCCGAAATCCAATATGTCCAACTCCATAAGGATAATGCGACTTTAGGTGTTGAACTGTCAATTCCTTGGAAACAATCAATTCATAAACTCACACACAATCCGTGCTTGCACACTTGGCATACATATACATATAAACACATTTCATGAACCTTAGACCTTGTATTAGTCTGCTGAATATGAAAGTAGGAAGTAGTGAGCAGAAAATTAATTCTTGAATGATCAGAATTGGAAGACTCTAGACATTGGCTAGTGGCTACTAGTCAAGAGTACTTTTTGGCTCCCAAAATTCACAATAAATTCAATTTTGGGAATAAAATTTTGAAAATTTTGCTATCTCCCTACTTCCTATCTTCCTACATGGGAAAAATTTCCACCACCTCATACTACGTAGGATCTACTCCAAAATTGCTGAAATAATTGGTTACAGGTGCTTCTACCTTAGCATGTGTAGCTTATATTCCTTGAGAGCTACAGTTTCTTCCCCAGCAGCCCTCTTGAACTGATATTTTTGTTAAAATGGCGGTACTCCACAAACTTGCAGTTCAGACAGTTCAGACAGTTCAGACCGTGCGGTCTGAAAACTTTACTAGTTCTAGACTTTAGGGCCAAAGAAGGAATTGAATGGAAAAATGGCGGATCATATGCCATTTTTACGAAATTTCCCAAGTTGGTGGAAAAGAGTTCAAATGTTGTCAACTCCTACAGGTCAAATTTCTACTAAAGGAATGCGAGCATTTTGATTCCAAGAGTAGAGGCGAGTTTGTTCCTAGACTTAAAAACTCGACACAAGAGGCAATGATTTTGGAGTCTACACAAGCTTTTGGACTCCGAATAGTGCAGCGCCAAATTTGGAAAGAAAGAGTGAAATCTCGCAGCGCGAATGGCAAGCTCTGACACCCCTCCTGAAAGTACTTCAGACTAATTCAACAGTTAGAAAAAACTCAGCATCTACATCCAAGTAGGAAAACTCAAATGGCCATTGTCGTCACAGCATCCAACAACTCTTGGTTCGAGACAGTATCAGAAGCGTATCCATGTTACAATATTATCTGGAGTCTAATCTATACATTTTCTGCAACAATTATGTTCAGATTAAATTGCATTTCTGCAATTCTAAGAAATCGAAATATACACTTGAAGGAGATCGTCCGTCACTGATTTTAATCTACAAGCCCTAGGTTAAGGGAAACTCGGGAGTTACATTCCACTCAACTCCGATAAAATTCAATTCTATCCGATGTGCCTCCGAGGTTGGCCCCGAAGGAAAGGTAGCTCCATTTACTGTTACCTTGTTAATATTGAGCTGAGCTGAATGGTAGCATTGCCATTCGTGATCGGGCCTGTGGAAATGGACCCAGTTGTGGACGATGAGGCCATAAGCAAGGGGTCTTCACTGCGGAATCCAGAAGGCGCTATATATTCTGACCAACCAATGGAGTCTTCCATGGAAACGGCATCACCATCCTCCTCTGCATTTCCTGCCAACATGGCGACCACTCGGAACATGGTGGGCCGCTTCTCTGGGGATCTGTTGACACACATGACAGCCGTCTCCAGAACTCGTCGCACCTCCATTTCTTCGCGTTCGCTCACATGAAGCCTTGGGTCAAGAACTTCTATCAACCTATCTTCCTTGTGTCGTTTCCAAGCCTGCAAGACAAGTATCCATTGCTGCCTATTAGAAGAACTCCAGAGTCATTTGTCCCCCGAGAATCATAGTTTTCTGTATTCACTATCAATTCTACACCCCATGAAGAACTGAGTTTTTGCATGTTGCTACTTGTTAAATAATATCTTGTTGGCACCGAATCGGACTCTTGATAAGTGTACTTTGACAAAGGAATAATCGAATATTTCAAAACTGAATGGAACGCAGGGACCGAATTTGCAAAGTTTTCTGCTAGTGTTAAGTTGTTCGCCATTGTCGATGTCAAGCTCATACAGCCTTACGTATATAATCTTGGAAATCATCCTGAGAAAGGAACTTAGTGCAAGCTTTAGCGGTATCTGCGTTCAATACCTCGAAGTGTTTGTTCCATATGAATTTTTAGCACCCGCAATTACACAAGCTAATAACAACACATGGTTTTCAAAAAAGAATTTGGAAAGATGACAGCGACACATGTGATGCAAAAGAGAAAACTCACCCGTTCGGGCAGGTAAACCTCATCTTCCGATTGACTCGGGTCCTTATTCCTTGTGCCACTCACAATCTCCAGAAGCAGAACGCCAAAGCTGAAAACATCGGCCTTTTCGCTCAATTGGCCATAGAGGATGTACTCTGGTGCTATATAACCACTGCATAACAAGCAAAGAAGTGCAATCATGTCTTTCAGAAAAAGAATTGCACAATTGATGACTAAGTTTCTCAGTATCCAACTTGAAGACCGAAGCTGAGTTTCAACAATCAACCATTCAACAAATTTCTTTTTCGGTATTCAATACTGACCAACAAAATATCCTATTGAGTGACCAAGAAAACTTGAAATAAGCCCCCATGTCACTGCGGTGTTGGGTCAGACTACTCACAGTGTACCAGCACGTTGCTGGGTTATAATCTCAGATTTTTTATCTTCCATTGGCCTGGCCAAGCCAAAATCAGCAATCTTGAAATTCAGATCCTTATCCAACAAAATATTGCTGGCTTTGATATCTCAATGGATAATTCTGGTTTGAGATGATGCATGCAGATAATATAAACCTTGCGCAATTCCCAAACAAATGCGCTTTCTTGCTGGCCATTCGACCTCTTGCCTTACATTTACACTAGATGAACCTGCCAAATAAATTAAGCATCCATTAGTCATTAGAGAATAGTTAAGGGCACACGACAGACCACCAGAATCATAGATTTGTGGATGTGTTGCTCTTGTTGTAATCTGATTTGACCATAGAGTACCTTTGACTGCCTAATTTTAAGTCACATGAAGGTTCTATTTACAAGATTGGTAACAAGTAGAGACGTCAATCCAAATAATATCACACGAAACTTGCCACTGAAAACATCTCTGATGAAGATTAGATACCCACCTTGGAACAGAAGCTTGTCCAAATCACAGAAGTCAACAAGCTCATACACGAGGAGCATCTCTTTGCCATGGAGGCAATACCCTAGAAGAGCTACAAGGTTGCGATGTTGAAGATTCGTAATCAGAAGAACTTCATTCAGAAAGTCCTCGCCGGCTTGTTCAGTCTTCATTTTTAATTGCTTCACAGCCACCTGTGTTGTTTGTGAGTATTCCCTGCACATTTCCCAAAGATCCGGTTCACTCTATCACTTCCATCCGTTCAGAACTGCAAGCTTAAGGGCAGCATATTTCTTCAAACAACCCTTGAGGACACGAAAAAAGTCGAGGTCAAGACATGGCTATTTGGACCCCATGGGATGAGATGAAAGACATTAAAAATTTGACTTGTAAAAACGTGCTTCCACATGTAGATATGTCCATATTATCAAGTTTTAATCAATTACAAAATTTCTTGTCCCATAGCCAAAAGGAGAAAGTATAAAGATTTCAGGACAACCTTCCAATTTTCAACCGACATTCACAATGCTAGATTTCTCGAAATATAAATAAAATGTCTTATCCTCAACCTGGATTTCCTGAATCTTGGAGTCAAACTCTACCGCGGAGGGATTACTAAAAGCAACACGTTGTGCCATAGGTAAAAGCGCTCCGAAATCGTGAATAAATAAGTTGATTTGAAGTAAGTATTAGGTCACCGACATTGTTCCTCAAAGCATCCAATCTTCAACAAGTGTATAATGGGTGTAAGAGATTGCAGTTTTATTTCGTACCTTGTAAACAGTACCATATCCGCCTTGACCCAGTTTCCTCTCTTCAGAAAAGTTCTTTGTGGCAGCGCGAAGTTCATGGTAATCGTATCTCTTCGCTCTCACGTCAGACTCTTCAAACCCTACACATTGCCAAAACTGCATTAAAGTTCACACTGAATATTCTGGAAAGTAGATTTAGCACTTGAAATCATGAAAGTTCAAAGTAATCAAGAATAAATGGAATTGTCAGATGTTCTTAACCTTAGAACTCATTGAGAACATTTTTTAACTCAAGACAGTCAATAATGGACGCTGAGAAAGGCATAAGGAAGTTTAATACTTTTCACGAGAGTGTAGATATCCTTGTTTTTTCGGTGAATGAAGATAGCTAAGCATAAGATCACGGCTAGCAGTAAGACACCACAAATGACGGTTGGAATGATGATGGCCTTGTAGTTAATCTTCTTTGGAGGCTCTGCCATGAGTCGAAAAATTGGAGACACGTTAATACATCATTGAAAAAAAGAGAAAATCACACCACCAATTACCCAAAACGAGTCTGCCAAGTTCTTTCATAGCCAAATAGGAAGGTTAAAACATTACTAGTTCTAGGATGACAATACGATAATCCATACATGCCAGTGTTGCAAATTTTCAGGAATGAAATGTAACTCATCTAGACTCTAAAGAATCAGAGAAGGCGAGTTCTCAACTCTCCAAAACTTTTGTAATTACCGGATATGGCACAATACTGCTCGCAGAAACACCTTCTTCCATCAGCGTCAGCTGATGCTGCCGAACAGTACGGATTGCCTCCCAAACTGTACGAGAAAGCAATGGTCCATGAGGTGGTACAAACATGGAAGGTAAAAAAAAAGCATTAATTACCAATAACTGTAATTGTAGACAAGATTAAAGAACTGAATTCAACACATCTTTTGCATAAAATTAGGGGTACCATGTGTAGAATTGAAAAGAAGACTCACTAGAATTTGATGTTCCCACTGAATTTAAAAACTGCTGGTCAAAAATCACATCTGTGATGCTGTTGTTCATCAAGCTTAGCACGCTCAAAGTTCTTGAATTTGAACTTCTGTTCGTTGGCAAATTCTGAATGCCAGATAGTATGCTCTTGATGTTCAAAACTCCGCTTATGTTGATCTCATTAAGATACCTGTAAACCATGGAAGGAACCAATCAAGGATTACTACACATGAAGCCTCTCTAAAAACAGCAGGGAGACTTGGTGCTCATTGAAAATGTGGGACTGAAATAGGGCGATACTGACCAAAATCTCCATCACTTTGATGAATGATAAACCCTTCACGGCTTGCAACTATTATTTTAAAGTTGTTCTTTATTTCTGCAATTTAGCTTCTCTATGCTGTATTTTTTACAGTGCCTGAAGGACCATATATGACATTATTATCTGCTTCAATTTCACCTTTATAATTTCAGACTAAGATTTTATTTTTTGAGGATCCATGCACTCAGTTCATTAATAATGTACCATATCTCACCAAGTCCACCCATTCGAAGGAGCTGCATTGTCTACAATACAAATATGGACTATGTACTGATGAATTTCGGAATCTCATGCTCTTGCCTCTCAAAAGTCATGTGTTTTTCCATTGAAATGATTACTGTGACTTATAAAAAGAACATAGAGAACTTGCACTTCACTTACAATTCCGCTCGTAATAAGAGATCGGGATGTGCGTTCCAGTCTGCTGGAAGAACGCCACCAATGTTTAGACCTGATAGATCTAGAACCCCCACGTTTGGAGGAAGCCAGCTTTCGAAAATCTGTGGGAGCTTCGGCACCTCTGAGAAGCTATTACGACTAAGATTTCTGCAGCACGCAAACAAAAACCAATTGAATAAGTAATATGATGCAGAATTTCAACTTGCTTGGCAGGCAGTGCAAAGTAATTGAAAAACCGGCACAATTGTTGATGGACTTTTATAGTAACAGAAAATCATTTCAGAAGCTTCAATCACGTGTGAATTTGAATGTACAAAGTAATTGATTTCAAAGCTCAGGGGACGTTGAATCTCCAGGTCATATGAAACTCACAGATAGAACAGTGTGGAGTTGGCAAGTGCATAATTAAACTTTGGAGGTGGTCCGGAAAAATTATTATCAGACAGATCCCTGCATCAAAGCTTGTCCTCGGGAATGAGAAAGTTAACAGGTATATTGGTGTCCACATTACATGCAACGGGGTGAAGTCACAAACCAATCCTAGAATGACTTGCTTCATAATCGTGCCTACGTTTCTTATCCTCCAATTTCATTACCGAAATTGAATATAATCAAGGAAGGAAGGACACAATCGCACACATACCTGTCTAGATTACCGAGATGGATTCTGACAAGTGGTGATGCACCATACAGACTTCAGTCGAGAATTTTTACAGATTATGAAAGTGAAGACTTACAGTGTGAGAAGCTGTGGCATATTCTCAACAGCATTGGATGGGACGGTTCCAGTAAATGAGTTCCGTGCAATCTTGAACACTTGTAACGTAAGTGTGGCTAAAATTCTGAAATGGAACGTCGCCTGAAAGTTGGTTTCCGCTCAAGTCCCTATTGTATATCCAAGAACAGGACAGATAAACTGAGTATTATTGATCCGTGAGTTTGTCAGTGTTCATTTTGTATATTTACATGGTCCGGAGCAAATTTGCATTCCAAGGGCAGCTCTAATGCTTTGGAGTATTTTCCGAGTATATATTTTAGGAACAATCAACTGCTGCAACAAATTTCAACTGTTACTAAAGCAGCAACTCACAAACAAACCAGTGTAATAAATCTGACAGTTGATAGCCACTTACAGCTCAAGAAGATTGTTCATATTCGAAATTTCCACAGGAATGGTTCCAGTGAATCCATTATCGTGAAGGTCGCTGCAAAACAATCCAGTGAAGGACGGACAAGAAGCAGTTAGAGGACGTATTAATAGCAGATTCAGAAACGAAAACCACTAAGACACCAAAAATCAAGATTTCAATGAAAATGTTCGATAAAAAGCCTAGCATTTTCTCCACCCTCCTCGGTCTGAATAGGATCGGTGGAGTTACATATTTTCTATTGCAACACATTTCACTTTCATTTGATTAATGAACTAAGAAGAAGAAAAAGAAAAAGTTACTAGCATTTCATCTCGAATGCAAATTCAACTTGCCAATTCAAACATGCATGCTCGAATAATGGGTGGATCGATCGACAATTTGGAGCTTACAGGATGTTCAGAAGGATATTGCCAAGCTCTTTCGGCAGACTGCCTGTCAAATTAGGATTCCCAGTCAATTTTCTGCACACAAATGGAGTTACTTCAATTTCATTACAAAAAAGCTATTTCCACAGCGAAGCTTTAATCGTACTCTCTACCATAATATGAATTAATCTGGTACTTACAAAGGGACAAGTTTGCTGAGCTGACTGATTCCAGACGGTAGAGTGCCTGATATTGATGCATCGTCCAACTCCCTGCACATAACATTGTAACCTCAGCCTCTCCTACGCTTTTCAGTCTCCAATCCCTTTCTCTGCTGCAAAAACTTGAAAACTGAACACTTGTTACACTGAACTCAAAACGGGATTCTGCTAAGCTGCGGGATTCTTAAGTACTATTATCACAACTCGCATATTGTTGATGTCCATATCATCTCTGTAATTAACTCTACAGTCGAGAATGAATACTCTCAACAAGTACTCCCGCATTCCTAAAGGAAACGCTTCAGGACAACAAGTGAGCGTCCAATGGGTCCCCGAGACGGCGATTGTGAGCGGTAATGAAAGGTGAAACATGTATTCGAAGCTCTGTGTCCTGCTTATATGTACTAGTCAGGATGTTCTAATGTGTCATATAATCAAGCCGTGAGTTGACTGAGTTCTGATATTGGTATCCAATTGTGACATCCGTTTCAATCAGGGGATCAGCACAACATCACACTTTCCATTAAATGAAACGCTCAACAAAATTTAAGCATGAAGAGATGCTCTTACAAGCCAACAACCCAAGTGTTCCATTGTGTGGCATTGAGTTGGTATCGCAGGCATGTGACCCCTCGCCAGTTTCTGATGCCGTTATAACAAGGATAAGGTGGCTCAGCTGACCAGGTATACCAATTTAACAGGTTTGAACTGGGGAATGGCGTACTTTCGTTCCATGCTCCCCACAGGCTCTGCAATCCATTCACTAGTCACACATCCAAGATTAGGTTGTAGCCTAAAGTGAAGCAGCGTTCCAAAAACATAATATTGATTCACAAGGGCATTATTAAAGCTAGTGGTCATAGAACTCAGACGGAACAAACGGTTAAGTTTCAGAGATCTAAAGCTGGAAGACAACCTAAAGCTTTTGCTGGCTTCTCAACCCATCTAATGATCCAATAATGATCTACAATCTAGTATTTCTATCACTTTGCAACAGCTTGAGCCACTCTAATTAACAAGACGGGAAACTTGTTGTTGAGCTTCGCTTGTCATTGCCGGTGCGTAAAACAGAATGAAAAGATAAGCCTTGCAATCCCTGGGCTTCTCTATTGCCCATACCTGGATGCTGGAATAATACGATAAATTGAAAACAAATGATAGCATGGCAAAAATAAGAAAGTTGAGCTTCCGTGGTAACGTACTATCTTTTCTGAAGAATACTTGATATACATCCTGGCCAAGACAGGCAGGATTCCAGAGCAGCAAGATAAGCATAACCCCTACAATGTTGAAGACACCCATGGCAATTTCCTCTGCAGGATGGATCAACAACATTTCAGAGGACAGCACTTATGTAGAGTGGGAGACATGGCACTAATCGAAATCACAAGCACCACCTGCAATAATTTCCAGTCTTCAAGTTCATAAAACTCCCAAGTAATCTTAGCTCCCAGACATCAGCGATTCCTAGTGGAATTTTATGAAAAAGAAAGCAAGACCCGAGAGTTTGGTCCTTGCCGTAGAGTAAAGCCAGACAAGAAATAACTTAGGCTGTTGATAGACCTAAACCTAACTCTCAGGAACGCGTACTCAACTAGCTGTTCAATTGCCTCTTCATTCCTGCATGCAAGGCATCACTCAATTCTAAGTTTGCTACTGCAACTTCGTCATAGTCACCAAGAACGGCGTTCGCGAACACCCTTAATTTCGAAGTCAGCGTTCATCTGCAACCCGTTTCTCAATTGCATCTTACTCCGTCAGAGGTTGCATCTCAAGAAAGAGGACGTCAGAAAAAAATTGAACAACGACAAAATATCGATGCAGAAACGATCGAAGTCCACAAAACTAAAATCTGTGTACTGTATGATCGAGCTTCATCAGGGTAAACGCTGGAATTCGAACCTGGAGTTGCTGACAGTCTGCAGAACACCGAAATGCAGCGCCGTGACCGGAAATGCTACAATTGGAGACAGCAACGGACATGCATGATCCGTGCGCCAGCTATCTTGCGAAAAATTATTGGCAGCGTGTAATCACGCGGAACTTACGAGGTTTGTCTGGTGAAGTTTCGGAGAATGTGTTTCTGATCTCCACGTGTCTTTTTTGACACTATCGTCCACGTGAGGTCGTCAACTCTCAAGTTTTCAACGCTGCCATTTCCAAATTCGGACTTCAGGTTCTCGATCAGAGCTTTCGTCGGTAAGCTTACTGCAGAGTGCAGAGTGCTCAATCATAAAAAAGCTGTGTTTTACTCCGTACTTCGAAGGCGGTGTGCAATGCCCTTTCACATTGTCAAACAGGGATAGCACCACTGGGGGATCTTACGATGCACGATTACAGGGTCACGTCCATATTATTGTGTGTTCTTTGATTGATCTCTACTACCATAATCCTTAGGGTATGTTCACACTTGCTGTTAATTAAAATTTCAGTGTCATTACAGAGGGGGTTGTTAGACTCAATGTCCCACTGAGCCTCTTTGGGGGGCAGGGCTGGGATGCGGGCAGATCAGGGGCTGCTCCACAGTCCTCTGAGGACCCCACAATCTGCTTTTAATTTTGGTTTATAACTGATTTTTCCAACAAAGTAGAATAGAATGAACTAGTACACAAGATTTTCAATAAGAAAATTGAACCAATGATGTGGATCTTGTGCCACATATTTCATTCTTGTCACATATTCATTTACATCTTGTAGCCAACTTTGTGTTGAAGTAGGAGAGGAAAGAAGCTCTTTATACTAGTGGAATAGTGGTAGGTGAAACAAAGCATGTGGGATATGTGAATTAGGACAAAAAAGAGCTCCTCCACTCATGGTTAAGTGGAAACGCAGGAATTGTGATAAAAGTCAAATTTCAAACCTCATTTAGACATAGTAGACTATATTTTTCAAAAAAACTTCAAACCAAGAAAAGTTGGGGAATCAAGTACACTTTTATCTCCAAAAATCCGTTTGAGATTTCAATACTCCACCTAAAACTTTTGAACAAATTTCAGAGGAGGTGTTTGAAAATTGTCCAAAAAAATGTCCCTTCCACCCCACCCCACCCCCTTTAGAATTTGTCTACAACTCTTACATGAGGCTTCAAAATCTCAAGCGGATTTTAGGGATAAATGTTAGCTTGCTTCTCTCACTTCTTCTAGTTCAATGTTTTTTTAAGGAGATTTTAGAGTACTGTACTGACTTCTACTAAAACCCTACAAGAGTTTGGTAGTTTCTTTATATAAACAATCTGCAATTGCATGTTCAATCACATGTACACATAATTACTTTATGAGAATCTAAATAGTAATGTTTATATTGTCAACCCTCCATTGTAAATATATAAAAAGTTAAATTGTTTTAACAACATGTCATCAATGGACAATTAAATTTGAAATTAGTACATATTTCATACCTTCTCATAAGAAGTTACATTTCTTGTAAGATACCGTCTATGTGATAAGAGCTCCGACATGCTTTGACGTCCTACTAAACCAAAGGATTATTGTGTGTACAATACCATCTTCATACAAACCTAGTAAATAAATAAATAAGTATTTGCATCACATCCCAATATTCAAACCCAATATAATTAGCTTGAGAGAGGAAATAGTCTCCTTTTGCATTCTCAGGTAATTGGAATTTTGGATATTGACAAGTTTCTTTTATCATCATAAATCTATCAACAAGTGCTTGCAATACATGAAGGGCTGAACAATTGGCATGAGATATCCACCAACATTTTCAAAATCCCAATGTTGTTTTGATGTAGAATATCAACATGGATTGAAAGGTATGAATTGTAAAAGGGTGTCATTCCCCCATTAAAACCACAAAGAGCTCTCTGTTATAGAAGTTGGGAGCAATTTTATTGCAAAAAATTAAAATTTGACAACATTCTTGAACTAAAATTTAAACATTTCAACTTGAAAGCATGAAATGATTAAAATAAAACAAGCACTTACAAGCACATAATGAAGTGATTATTTTTTTTATTTTGAAATCTTGAGAAACCCTTATAGAATATGGTTTCAAAGAATTCAACCATGAATAATTGTTGATTCAATATTCTACTCCACCATATTGAAAATGTTGAAACAATACCTTCAAATAATTGTCGATTCAATATTCCTATACCACCAGATTTGAATTATTGAAACAATACCTTTGATTTACAACATTGATTCAATATAACTTGGGACATTGCTGAGACAACCTCAATGGCTACTTTGTGTTTGTCATGTTGTTTCAATAATGATGAAATATTGATTTAAAGTTCTTAAGAATTTGAGATGTAACTAGAAACACAAGAATTGTGTTCAACGTTGAATTTTAGACTTCATTTGGACGTAATATAATAGCTTCCTTAAAAAAACATTGAACTAGAAGAAGTGAGAGAAGCAAGCTAACATTTATCCCTAAAATCCGCTTGAGATTTTGAAGCCTCATGTAAGAGTTGTAGACAAATTCTAAAGGGGGTGGGGTGGGGTGGAAGGGACATTTTTTTGGACAATTTTCAAACACCTCCTCTGAAATTTGTTCAAAAGTTTTAGGTGGAGTATTGAAATCTCAAACGGATTTTTGGAGATAAAAGTGTACTTGACTCCCCAACTTTTCTTGGTTTGAAGTTTTTTTGAAAAATATAGTCTACTATGTCTAAATGAGGTTTGAAATTTGACTTTTATCACAATTCCTGCGTTTCCACTTAACCATGAGTGGAGGAGCTCTTTTTTGTCCTAATTCACATATCCCACATGCTTTGTTTCACCTACCACTATTCCACTAGTATAAAGAGCTTCTTTCCTCTCCTACTTCAACACAAAGTTGGCTACAAGATGTAAATGAATATGTGACAAGAATGAAATATGTGGCACAAGATCCACATCATTGGTTCAATTTTCTTATTGAAAATCTTGTGTACTAGTTCATTCTATTCTACTTTGTTGGAAAAATCAGTTATAAACCAAAATTAAAAGCAGATTGTGGGGTCCTCAGAGGACTGTGGAGCAGCCCCTGATCTGCCCGCATCCCAGCCCTGCCCCCAAAAGAGGCTCAGTGGGACATTGAGTCTAACAACCCCCTCTGTAATGACACTGAAATTTTAATTAACAGCAAGTGTGAACATACCCTTAGCCATGTTCATAGCAACAACTATAACAGAGTCTCTATTACCCTAATTGTCAGCAAAGTGCATAAGAATGACAATTGCCAGCAACTATACCCTAATTTTTAGTAATGTTTATAACCCAGACAATGCAAGCAAGAAACGGAAATGATTTGCCTACACATAGCTCCCCTTTTCACAACAAATTTTGAGGATGAATAGTTGCACTTCTATCCTATACAGTTTGATTCTCTGTCATCCATCGGCCACAAAATGGCCTCCTCGTCGTTTAAGAGTTAAGCAATTTGGCATAGTTGGAGAAACCTTTTTCTAGAAAAAATTTGGGGGGGCAATATTAGCAATTGAAAATCATGAACTTTAAAAAAAATATAGAATTTTTGGATAAGGCATCTAATTTCTATGGATTTTTAAAGTTGAACTCCCTAGGGCACCCTATACCACATTCTAGAATAATTGCCTTGGTTCTTACACCAAACTCTAGAAAAATTAGCAACCCACCAATCACAGTTAAGTATGGGGACGGTTTAAAAGAAGTCTATTGTGCATGAATGGATACATGAATAGTAGTGGATGTATCTACTTTACGCACCTCCTAACTTCCCTAAAATATCCAAATTTGCAATCAAACAAACACTAGTAACTACTAACCAAATAGCTATAAAATTCTCATCTTACATTTCTACAAAGACTAGAAAACAATCAACCTCTCCCTCCACTCTTAACTCTCTTTAAAATCATCCACATGCTTCACATATAATTTTCTATTTCCAATACATTATACTATATGAAAATTATCCCACTTTACAAGCTCAAGATTCTATTCTCCATCTTCCACATACCATTCCATTCTACATAAAATATTATAATATAATTATCACTAAAATATTTCTATACCATAGAGCCTCTATGTTAATTTGAGGTTTGTGGTACATATAGTTTTGGGGTCATTCCACTAGTAGAAACATAGGCCACATAGACAAGAGGAAAAACCCATGTGAAGACACACATGACCAACTTGACCAGTTGTGGTTCTTTGGGTCATATTTCTCAAGTATGCAATCTATGTTTCTACTATAGTTCACACAATTTATGATTGCATGTGGGAACCCAAAATGAATAATTCCTAAAGTTAAGCCTAGTACTAATTACTTATTTGAATTATTTCTCTCTTTGCACCCTTTACCCATTACCAATTTGTAAATAGAAATGTTGGGCATGTATTGATAGGGAATCCAATTGAAAGAAAGAAAGGTAATGTACATAAATATCTTTTTGAAAGCAAAAAAGAAGGACAAAAAAATTGACACTTCTATTGCAAAGAGAGGAAAAAATGCAACATGATTTGGAATTGAAAAGCTAGTGTATAAATTCAATGGTTTACAAATCAAAGATCTACCTATAATATACATTATAAAACCAGGGGATGTCGATGGGGCTGTGTGAGCGCTTGTTTACCCACCCTTGGTAAAGAAGCGAGCACAACCAGGCTCTCGGTAATTAACCGTTCTGACTCGATCTATGGGTGTCTAGCGCCAATCCATTGTGCCTTCCAAGCAATGGATCTTTTTCTAAACTCCTAAGACTCGCTAATTTTGGGTAATGAAGAAACAAAACAAAACCCTAATTGAAATTGCTATAACTGCTAAGGTTAAATCAAAGCCGAAGAAGGCTTCGTGGTTTAGGAGAAGCGTTGATCTTAGTCTAAGCTTATCTATCCTAATTGAAAGAGTACCTCATGCCATTTCTAAAAGTATAAAGCTTGTTTGATTTGGCCTCTCCTAGAGAGAGTTATGGACGGATGAAGTTTGACCGCTACTCGGTCCCTCAAACTTCATCCATGCTTTTCTATAGACTCCGGATTTCGATTTGACTTGGGATTTGGGCTATGGGCCTGACCCCCTAATGTTAACCTAATTGTCAAGTCTTGACTCAAATGGATGAAATCTTCTAGGGTTCATCCATTACTTGTCCCAAACTTCATCCCTTCTTAACTGCTTGGGGTTTAGGTATTTCCTTAAGCTGGGTTTAGTTTTGGGTTACCCTAAACTTGTCCTAAAATTTTCTAAATTGATACTTATCCTAACCTTAATCTTAACCGTCCCTAATCCGCCCTCTAATCTTACTTAAGGATTCTAAGTGTGGTTACTAATGTACTAATCTTAGAAACTTAAGACTTGTTCCGAGGAGATCCTGGTTTTAGCTTTCTACTTTGACTAATCACATTAGGTTTGGATGTTCCAATCAAAAGTTATCCATGGATGAAGTCTGGCCGCTAATCGATCCTTCAAAACTTCATCCGCTAATTAGAGCTAACCCTAATTTCAAAACTAATTTCTAATTTGACTTTCGGTTCCTAGATTAATTCCTCTTTTTATATTAGCTTTTTTGTTCCTCTTGGATGAAATTTTTTAGGTTTCATCCAACATGACTCCCTAACTTCATCCGCTCAAAACTCCTTCGTTTTAGCTCGGATCCGGACGTATTTTAGGTTTTCGGAAACCCCTAGTCCTCTACTATAAGATTTTAGAGTTAATTCTAACCTGACTTTGCCTCTTCCCTACCCTAGCTCTCGGCTTCCTTCTAATTATCTTGATAAAACAAAATTAAACATGGAAGAGTGGGGTGTTTAGGGGCCCACCTCATTTTGGAGGTCTTGGATTAACCGGTCGAGGTTCCCCCCCTCGGCCATGTCCCTTCCTCTTGGATTCGCGGCTCCTTAAGGGATTCTTGAGTCGGGGAAGATTTGAGAATGAAGTGGTAGAGGTGGTGGAATTTTTTACTTCTCCTTCTTTCCACCAACCCACTTGTCTTCCCAAGTTCTTACGTGTTGACTTCGTTCTTACACCTCTTACATCTTTACCCTTCCCAAGTGCTTACGCGGTTGACCTTTCTCTTACGCCCAAGGCACGCTCTTTTTTACTCTTACGCTTGCCCTTTTAGTGGTCCAGATTAATTAGTTGAGATTTCCCCCAATCCATCCACTAGCACACCCCGTCTCCTATTTCATCTTCCTCCTTGCTTGTAACGCTCAAGGTTTTGGTTATGGTGTGTGGAGAGCTTGGGTGAGTTGTGCGTGGAGTGATTGTGTGAGCTTTTGCAGGTTTTTGTGTGTGTTTAATAATAATTCCTACTACAAAGGGTACCCTCGAATCCTTTTTTCCTAATTTCCCTCCTTCTATCTTGACGATATCTCTACTTCTACCCCCCTAATTTCCCATTCATTCTACCCTCTTTTCTTCCCTACTTCTACCCCCCTAATTTCCCATTCATTCTACCCTCTTTTCTTCCCTACTTCTACCCCCCTAATTTCCCATTCATTCTACCCCCTTTCTTCCCTACTTCTACCACCTAATTTCCCATTCATTCTACCCCTCCTCCCCCCATTTAATCGTCCTCAAAAAGGAGAATTAGTAGGAACCAAAAAAAAAAAGACCAACCCGAGCTGCCTGGAGGCGCAGCTGCCACACGGGACCGGGCGCGGGTATCGGAGCAGGTATCGGAGCGGGTATGGGCTGCGGGGAACAGGCTGCGGGGAACGGCTGCGGGGAAACGCTGCGGGTACCGGGCTGCTCTGCTGGGGCTGCTCCGCTTAGGCTGCTCCTGCTTGGGCTGCTCTTGCTGGGCTGGCTCCGCTTGGGCTGCTCCCGCTTGGGCTGGCTCTTGTTGGGGCTGGCTCGGCCGGGGTTTCTTCCCTACTTTCGGATGTTTTTTTCTGAAGCTTTGGTAAATGCCCAAATAATGACCAAAGTCACTTAAACCAAGGGAAAGCCGAAACTAATCCTAGTTCTACATGGACTTTTGCCTATAACGTTTTTCCTAAGTTTTTGGATGCTAAACTTTGAAGGTTTCCAAGAACCTCTTGGAAACTAAACTTTGAACCGAGTTCTCTGGGAAGATCAAGGCTTCGCCGTCGAGTTGATTTTAACACCAACTCTAGGATTTCTCCCTGTCCGTAGGTTCAAAGCTTCGCCGTATGGCGGGTTTTTTTAACACGCACTCTAGGACTGCGGGGGTTAATAGTCAAAGCTTCGCCGTCCACAAGGGGGGCTTACGTGACCACAAGCAATTTCAAAAGAGGGAAAAAAACCCGTTAGGACATAACCACCATGGGGGGCCCACAACTCCACCGTACGGGGGGAGGACCACACGCCAAGGGTTCTTAGAGAGGGCAAAAGAGTTCCCTGACTGGAAGAGAAACACTCGGAGGTTAATCTAGACACGCGGGTTAGAAAACACATTCCTTAAACACTAAAGACCCTTCAGTGGGCGGCAAAGCCAAGATGCTTCGGGGGGAACTTTAGGATCAGGACAAAACTCAAAGAGCTCCCAAGCGGGTTAGTGCTTCAAGCAAAAGTATCTCAACTAACAAGTTAGGGACCAAAGTGACTCAAAAATAAGCTAAAATAACCACCAAGACTACTCAAAACTCATAGACACAAAAGAAGAAGGACCTCCAAGGCCTTCAAAAGCTGAAAATAAAACAACAACGGAGCACCACGTGCTCAAAACACCATGGAAGTGCCTTTGGCTAAAATCGCCAAAAAATCCAACATAAGTTGGACCCACGGACCCAAAACATGAATGGGGGTGGTTTTGAAGAGAAATGAGGGCCCTTTTATAGGTTTCCCAAGGCCCTCACCTCCCCTCTTTTAACCTAGGTAACCCTATCAACTTGGATTTTCATCCTTATCTTTTAGGATTTTCACGTAGTTTGGGTTTTACGCTGGTCCAACACTCTAACTATTGGAGATTAACTCCAAATCGAAAACCGATTGCGCCATTGGCTTCAGAAGGCCATTTTTAGTCTTAAGATACCCCTACCCCCTATTCCAACGCCAAAATCCCACCGGAAACTATCGCCAACTGGAGTCAGTAAAAGAGGTAAAAATCTACTTTTTGGAGGTTACCTTTTCTGACAAAGGTGACTAGCCCGGGGGGTCTGGGAGGTCCTAGGGAGTAAGAAAAGACCCTTCGTTGACTTCGTTCCGACTTCGTGTGCTCCCGGGACGCCGGTCAACTCCACG
Source organism: Pseudisothecium myosuroides (assembly GCA_951799445.1). Taxonomy (NCBI): domain Eukaryota; kingdom Viridiplantae; phylum Streptophyta; class Bryopsida; order Hypnales; family Lembophyllaceae; genus Pseudisothecium; species Pseudisothecium myosuroides. The sequence goes on from OX637289.1 coordinate 16,317,396, forward strand.
TAAATCCCGCCACGTGGATAATTCGAAGGAATGTTGGTGATTCGGCCGTCTCCCGCTATCGAAACACCACGAAACTTGTTGGGGCGCGTTATTAGCATAAAAGAACCTATCCTAATTTTTAGTGAGATTTTACCGCTACCTGGGTAATTATCGTGAATTTCCCATCGTGGTTTTAGGCGGTTGACCATCCGGAAGGAGTATTTCTTCAATCTAGAAAATTCCGAAACTTCTTGGAGAACCTCTCATGGGGTTTCCCAAGAGATTTGCAAGTTCACATCTTGATCTTGCATGTCTTGGTACGGAGGGCAAAAAGGTACCTCCGTTGGTTTACCGGCAGTCAGGGAATCTTCCGCATACGGGGGAATCTTGGCGAATGGATTTCGCTTTTGACTTCCCGGTATGGTTTAGAACCAAGATCACAATCCGGTGACCGTAGATTCCTCCACTGGCCCGTCTTGCGAAAGTGACCCCTGCAAGCTAACAATTGGGGTTTCTACTATTCGTCGATGGGATGGGGAAACTGAAACCTCTCTTGGGGAATCTACCTAAGAATCTCCCTAGACTTCCCTCAGACCAATTTAGCCCAGCTTGGTCACTTGCATAGTGATTTTAGGCTATTTTGGGTAAGAACCCTCAAACCTTCTAGTTCCCACTACTTCTATGGCTCCAACCTATTTACAAGTGGGTTTTAGGACTATTCTAAGGGGAAAAGGCTATTTAGGACCAAAGGGCATATTGGTATGTAACATGTCCATTCTGGTTTTACACTCTTTTTAGGGTTTTTTGGGTATAATTACGACATAAATTGCACAATCTAAGAAAAAAGAAGACTATGAGTCCCAAGTGACGAATTGGGAGCTCACAGGCTGTAAAGCCAATGGGATGTAAACTGCTAAAAGGAGGGATTTTAGGGCAAGCTTGGCCTACACTCACTAGTACCTAAACAAAGGTAATAATAATCCCTATGTGAATATAGCTTTTCAAAATGAAATTTGAATGGAAGAAGAGTGAATGGAAGAATATAATGAAGCTTAGAACTTTGATTGTATTCACAAGCCTCTTAATATACGAGAATTCTAGCCATGATCTACTAATTGGTCTAACTTGCATCTTTTATACTTGGAGTTTGTGTCATTAAACACCTTTTGTGCCATATATTTGGAGTAGTTGGGTTAAATATAGGTTGGTCATATAGATTTGCAACACCTAAAGTCACATACATTACACAAAATTGAGTACTAGATTTGATCCCATTTGAAACTCTTAATAAATTTTTGTTGGTTAATCCTCTAAAGGCCTTTGGGGTCCTCCATAAAACCTATATTTAGCCTTATAACTCTTCAATTGTAGTTTAACATATAAATTGTGATACATTGTTATTTACTTACTATTATGATCATTTGTCAACTTTGTACTAAAAAGTATTTGGTCAATGTTTTTTGGATCAAATACCATCACACTTATAATATACAACCACAAAGGGCTTTCAAGCCCTTCATGGATTAATCCCTAAAAGACAAAGCTTATGATCATGAAAGCCAAACTTGAAAGCCCCTTAGAACCTTACTTTATATCCTTCATTCTTTTACTATTTATAAATGATTTTTTTTTATTTTTTTTTATTTTTGCAAAGATGAAATCACATGTCTAATATTTTTCAAGGTATTTTCAAATTACCATGTATTTTTGAAGAAAAAATGAAGAAAATTCATATCAAATACAAATCATGTTCAAATCTAAATTTTTTAGGATAGAAGTAAATTATAGTGTAAAACATTGTGGTATAAGGAAAAATTCCGTGTCACTCCATATCTAAAAATGTGGTTAAAGATCTTCAACTTCAAACTTCACTAAAACTCTTATTTTAAGGATTTAAAAAAAAATTGAAATGGAGTAAAATGCACTTCAAAAGCTTTAATTTTGCAGTTTTGATAAAAAATAAAGAAAATTGTTTGAATGTCAAAATCAAGTTTTAAGGGAGAGAAGTTTGAAGTATTGAAATACACTGGATATTGTACCATTTTTTGATAAGTTACCCCATGTAAAATAAAAAACAATTAAAATGTCATGAACTTAATTCAATGATGTGATATAACATCAATAAAGTTGCACACAAAAAGAGGATGAAAATAATCTATTTTTGTATTATATACAAAGCCTAGTTGACCGTCTAAAAGATACAAAATGTCCTCAACATCCTTCTAGTATTAATTTCAATAGTTTCATCCAAGTCTTGTTCAATGAAAGTTTTTATACATTCATTTGAATTGATTTATACAAGAACCACTTTTTGGCACTTGCGACTATGAAGGGCTAAAAGTTGAACTCTCTAAATATGATGCAGACCATAACGGTCCGATTGATGAATGGAAAGTTCTACAAGAAATGGAGAACAAGTGTTTTTCATTCAAATTCTTTTGAATTGATTGGAAAGAGTGGTGGGTACCAAAAACATAGTAAATAATTGTAGCAATATTTTTAGAGAAATATTGATTCTCAAAATATGGATCACCATGTAGTGTATTTTGGCAATTTGTGTTCTTTTCTCTCGGGGGGGTCACTTCCCGCATTTTAAAAACAACGTGCGGCTTAAAATAGAGTGGGTTTTATTCATTTTGGATAAAAATTCTAAAAAGTTTAAAAAAATTTACAACTAAAGTAGGGAACATTCAAAGTTACAAATCCATTATAAATAATATAGGTAGCCTACAAATTTGGGCCATTAAAAATTTAATATATGTAATTTAGGGTCCAAAGAATAAGATTGTAGGAACCGTATTTAGTATAGTCAGTGAATACAGGTGGTTGTACAGCTGGGTGAGAGGTACAGTGGAATGGAAAATTGTCCATTGGCTGAAACTTGTGGATGAAAAATTGTTCTGTTGACTGTAACCTTGTGGACAAAGCAACGATGTGGAAGAACCTCAATTAGGGTTTTGAGTTGCCGTTGTTGTATTTGAGTTTTTTTGCCGCGATGGTCACAATTTGCAAGTGCGATCAATCGTGGAAGCAGTTTGAAGGAATTGCAAGGCAATTTTTGAGCTTAGGATTTCAGTGTGCGTGTGAGGATTTGTATGTCTAGATTTTGAAGACATCCGCTGCAATTTATGAGTGTGTTTGGCCACTGTTGCAAATCAAAAATTGGACAATTTTGTTGGGGTGCTGCTGTTGCCGAGATTGCAAACGCTTGGGAGTTATTTTCGTTTTACGGTATGTCTTCTCCCAATTCCGTTGTTTGGTTATGGTCCAATTGAAAAAATTAAATACAAGTTTAGGATTCAGTTCATCAAGGTGAATTTACATGCTCAAAGTGGGTTGGAGTTAGGATTCGCAAGTGTTTGACTGCAGGTTGGGTGTAGGAATTCCATTGTGGTGGAGTGCCTTCTCTTCAAACTCCTTGGTGTGGGTATCCCCAGCTCTTAGATGATGAGTTTATTTGTTTTTGAATGTAGAATTTCTGCATGGACTCTAGCAGCAGTATTGTACTGCTGTAGTATTCCAAATTTTGGCGGCCATTTCTATTTTTCACAGCATTTAAACATTGATTCACTTCTAAAGTACTAGACTTTCTAAACCTTGTATGTTTAGAGACATGCACATGCTCAATTCAGTTTGGTTTTATTCAATTTGAGTTTTAGTACCATGTGTAGGTTTGTTACAGTTTTCATACCGTGTTGCACTGTTTCAGATCTTGATTGAAATTGCTACAGGTAAGCACATATACTCGGTCATATATAGTTTGAGTACAATTTCAGGATTAACTTGCATTGTTTACACATGCCAATGACAATTTCATCCTATTTCAATTCAAATGTAGTTTGAGTTCTATGTTGTAGTTCTTGTTTTCAAACCCTATGGCAGCGTTTTGTATTGTGACTTATGTTTGTGTAAATAAGCTCTAGTACAAACTAATTTATATTTTCATTTAAATCCACACATTGCTTTGTGTTTTTGAACACATGTGAATGACAAGTTTGTGCAACTCTTCTCCCAACCTGAGGTTTTACTTTGATGTGTTTATTTCTTGATTGTTTGAAAAATGTATTCTATTGTTTTTCCTCGCGTTTTCTTTGGTTATTTCATACTTGTGAAAGTAGAACATCCATACAGCTCAGTTTACTTTCCTTGCTTTTAACTACAAGCTATTTTGCATGTTCTTTCTATACACATGACCACATTGAAGTTTGATCCGCATTGTTTGAGAAAGCAAAAAGATAGGTTGAATTCCAATCAATTTTTTTTTGGACTCTTTTTGTAACACTTTTGCTTTCACATTACTTTTCAATTAACTTTTTTTACTTATAATGAATATAGCCTACAAAAAATGCATTGACCTTGGCAATATAAGTAATTATAGAGTGCATTAAAATGAGTAATTTTTCAGAATTAAATAATTATAGTGATCCTTTTAATGGTGCCTTGGAGGTAAATATCCCCCCAAAAAATACCCTCTCACCGCATGTGGTGCACAAAATATACAAAGAGTGACCCACCCGAGTCTTTTCTTTGGATCAAAATTTAAGCCATAAAAATGTTTTTAAATTTTTTTTTGAAACTAATTAATTAATGAAATGAACTTATCAAGTCTAGTTTTTGCTCAAATTTGAAAATTTGAAAAAAACCTAGATTTGAATATTTTATTGCAATTTGAACTATGGACCTATTATCATGGAGTGTTAATTTTCTAATTTTAGAATGATATTGTAAATTTTTTTGGATAATGTTGTTTCAAAATATAATTATACACCTATGGAAAAAAAATGAGATATTTTAAACATATTTTGTATTTGATATGAATTATTTTCACTTTTTATTCATAACAAACAATTTTTCCAAATTTTTCCAAAAACAATCTGAAATTCTTACAACTTATAGAAGATACGCAATCACATCTTTGAAAAATACAAAAGAAGCGATTGCATTTATAGAGAGATGCAAAATGGTTGTACAAAGACAGAGGACCTTTGAAGTTTGAAAAAGCGGTCATAAGCTTGTCCTTTTAGGATCAAATTGTTCTAAACCTTTCACAAGGCAAGTAGATCCACTGTTCAATATACAACTTTAATTAAAGAAGTCTACTAGTAGTCTAAAAGTGCCCATGGTCTAAAAGTGATCATGACGCAGAGGTACATTTTGTTTTCTTCAATGTAACAACAATGTACATTTGAGGAGATGGTTGCATATAGTGACCACTGCGTTTGAACTCCAAAACTTCATAGCTAACTCAATGAAGGTCCAAAAAAATTAAACGACTTGGGGTAGATGCCAATTCCGTGTTTCTTCATACAAAAATTTACTGAAAATTGTTTCAAGGAGTTGAGCTTCCCTGCATTGCCAATCAGTTCTTAAATGGTCGCTTCGAGAGTAGATTGCCTTACAAGGTACTGTTAATACCACTAAACCTCAAATCCTTATTCTTAGTTCATTACAACTGAGTGATGCCTCCAGTTCCGTTTAGAATAATCCCAGCTCACTCAACGCTGGTGCGAGACTGCGAGTTTGCTTCAACAAAGAGAACAAGAGTTGATTTTCCTTGTACAGTAAGGTCTACTTCATTTACGAATTTTTGAAATCACAGGGAAGGGAATTTCAGATCTGCCAATTTTGACAGCCTCCCGAGGGCTCAAAAATTGGTCTTTAACCATGAAATTTTTATCACAACTTTATATTTAAGTTAATTATATGTGTGTCAAATTTCAAGGCCAAATGATTTACACAAAAAAAGATAGTGTCAAAGTTGGTAGTAATGAAATTTTTCTCACGACTACACATGTTGGTAGAATCGACATATTTTTTTTTGTGTGAATCTTTTGAACTTGAAATTTGGCACACATGTTAATAACATAGGGATGATTTCATCATAAAAATTTCATGGTAAATAAAAAAATTTCAACCCTTGGAATAGTGTCAAAGTTGGTAGTAGTGAAATTATTTCACAAATACACATGTTGGGAGATTTTGAATATCTATTTTTGTGGAGGGCTTTTGGACTTGAAATTTTTCACACATGTAATAAACATATAGATGGTCCTATGCCAAAAATTTCATAGAAAAAGAAAAAAATTTCAATCCTTGGGAGGGTGTCAAAGTTGGCAGTAGTGAAATTTTTTTCACGGCTATACATGTTGGGAGATTTTGAATATCTTTTTTTGTGTAAATCATTTGGCCTTGAAATTTGGCACACATATAATTAACTTAAATATGAAGTTGTGGTAAAAATATCATGGTCAAAAATCAATTTTTGAGCCCTCGGGAGGCTGTCAAAGTTGGCAGATTTGAAATTTCCTTCCGTGCGATTTCAAAAATTCGTAAAAGAAGTAGACCTTATTGTACATTAAGGTAGGAGGCTCGAACTCCGACAAGGCATTTTGAATCGAACAGGACACAAAGGTACATTTTGCTTTTTTCAATTTACCAAAATGTACAAATGATGTACATTCTAGGAGGTGGTCGCTTTTAGAGCCTTATAGCTTTTCACCTTCAAAATTTCATAACTAATTCCACAAAGCTCAAAAAAATATGAAACAACTTGGACCACATGCCATTTCTTCTTGTCTTTCAAGGAAAATTTACTGAAATATATTTCAAGATGTTTTACCTCCACAAAATTCAGGTTCAGAGCTTAGATGGTCGCTTTATGGACCTCCTACCTTAGACTCCGGAAGTTCAATCGAAGATTTGAAGGAGGAAAATTTCAAGCACAATCATGAGGTAACGAACTAAGCAACAAACAACGGCAGTTCTGGCAGACACGGCAAGAAAAGAGTGTCACTCTGTGATGGAAGTTAGAAAAGGGCTGGTACGGTATGGTACAAAGGCCTACCAAAAATATAAGTGATGGCATTTTGGTCAATCAGTTTTCTTTGCATAATGTAAAATAGAGCTGGCATTTTTTGTTTTGCATAGTCAACATTGATATCTTATGCAATCCCAATCAACCATACCAAATTTCAATTTCCAAAAACCTAAACTCCATTTTAGGTGAATTTTTTCATTTAATTTTCATGGTTTTACATTAAAATGCATTGAATAACATTAATGATGAATTTTTTTTAAGTCGATTGGGGAGGTATGAGGGAAACCTCCATACGCATATCTTTCCTTCAACAAGCATCTCCAAAAAAAATTCTTAATTCCCTCTAGAAAAATTTCCATTTGGGGGTGATTTTGCCCTTAGATTGAAATTAAATATTATTTTATTGTAATTAGATTTTTGCATTTTTCCTTCTTGCCGTAACTAATTTCTGTACACACTTCTGTATGCAAACCACTCTAATGGTCCAATCAACAAATGGAAAGCTCTGCAAGGGCAAGAGGACGATTATTTTTCTTCAAATAAATTTAGAGTCATTGAGAGGAGTGCTATATAGGTGTGGGTACAAAAAACTCAACAAATGATGATAGCAATATCTTTAGACTGAAAAATGTTGTAGATTGAGAAATGTTGATTTCCAAAGTATGGATCACTATGTAGTGCATTTTGGCAATTAATGTTCCTTCTCTGAATTTGAATTTATGCCATAAAAAATGATATATTTTGACCTTATGACCAACTATTAAAATGAAGCTTATCAAGCCTACTTTCTATTCTAATTTGAAATTTTGAAAAATTAGTAAATTAGATTATTTTATTGCAATTTGAACTTTGGACCTATTAGGATGGAGTGCTGATTTTTAAAGTTTAGAATGGCACTATCTTAAATGTTTTTTCACCATGATGTTTTATACTGTAATGTAAACCTATATAGAAATTTTCAAATTATTTAAATATATTTTGTATTTGATGTGATTTTTTTCACTTTTTATATAAAAATTCACAAAAATTCCAAATAATCACAAAATATTTGAAAATTTTACAACTTATAGAAGATATGTAATCTTATCTTTGAAAAATAGATGTAAAAACTTTCATTTATAGATAGTTGCTAAATACAAAGAGAAGAGCTTTGAAGATTGAAAGTAGTCATAGTCTCATCCTTTCAGAGTTAACCTCTAAAGTCCCCAAAGTCCCCTAAAATGGCTTCTGGGACTTCGGGCAAGTACCTATGATCCCAATTTTTGACAATTTTTTTCAAGATAGGAAGATTAATTAGCTTCCTCGGAATATAATTTTTATTTCAAATGGAGCCTAGGAGCAAATGTTATGCCAAAATAAGCCCAAAATGGGCAAGGACGGGCGACAAAAAAATACACTCGAGATAACTTTTTTAAATTTATTTCTTATAGATTATTTTTTTTCTATTTGGAAAGATTTGATTTATTTCATTTGGATAAGCGATGTAAAAGTTATGAAGCTTTTTGCTTTGAGAGCATTGTTAGCAAATTCTATAGAAAATAATGTATGGGATCCAATTTTGAACTCAATTTTAAGAAGTTAAAAAGGAAGAAATTGCACTCTCTGTGTTTACAAGTTGTTGACACTAAATGTAATAGACACTAGTGTGCCCTATGCCATTGCCACAATATAATAAAATAATTGCAAAAAAAAAATTCGGATTTTTTAATTTATAAAAACTTCAAAATTCAATATCTTTCACATCCTATGTCCGAATGCCACGAAAGAAAGATTATGTATCCATCTTCGTAGAGAGCTTTCTAATGATACCAAGAACGCAACCGAATGACGCATGGTCCAAAAGATCTCACCGTAATAAACAAATATAACAAAACAAAACAAACAACCTCATTTAAGGTTTAGAGTGTGGCTATGAATACATAGAATCCAATACTTTATTGTACAATTTTTGTGTATTTCATTTGTTGCCTCCAAGTTGGAATTTGGGTTTATTGTATTGTGGAATAATTATTACTCCTAGGCACCAATTGAAATAAAAATTAGATTCTAAAGAAAACTAGTACTCCCTCCATCCCACTAAAAACCTCCAAAAAGCTTTTCTACAAGGAATTAACTATATTTTTAGTCTTTGTGCTAGTGATACATGCATTCAAAAACCAGCAATCCATCCCTTAGATCTATGCAAAATCTCTAGCTTAGGCACCTAAAATCCATGCAGAAAGTATCATATTTGAATTTAATTTATAAATGACGCCAGCTCCGTCATTCTTGATGATTTAAAGGTTGATGGCAACAATGGGATTCTAAGAACATCTATTCCAACCTAAATATCCGCAAGAAAGAAACCTAACACACTTCATGAACAAATTTTTATAGCGCCAAAGTGGTCACTGAATCCATCATCAACACTTTTGTCTAAGGAAGCACAACAAGTACAAAGTGCCTCATGTGAGCAAGGCCAAGTTTTTTAGGAGAAAAGTACTCCTTGATCTCTTGACTTGTCCCCACTTGGTCATTCGACACGGCCAACACTTATTCAATGGTTGAAATCATAGAATGGAGCTTTTTAGTGGGACAAAAATTGTGCTTGATTTGGAGGTTTTTAGTGGGACACAGGGAGTAAATTTTTCTATCTTACGAAAAAAATTCAAAAATTGTGCCAAAAATTGAGCTCATGAGAGCCTGCCCGAAATTCAATATGTCCTCCATAAGGTCCCACCTGGTGTTTACAAACTGCATGGGTTAAAAGATAAAACCTGCGCATAAGATAGAAATAATCATTTTTTACTGGAGTTCAGGTCCAGATCTGCTGTAATTGTTTTGTAATTGTTTTTTAACTAGGTGAAATTCTCACATGGCTCAAAAGTTACTTCTTCAGCCGTCCTGAGGGACCTCAAGCCCCTTGCACATCCAATTACCGTAGCCAGAGGTCACACTTGACAAAAAATAATCAAAGTTTCAAACTTTGAATGGTTTTGAAAATTAACAAGTCACCTTGCCATATATATCCAAGGAAAAGTAATTGTAAAGAAAATTTAAACATTGGATTTGATTTCAATACAGTTCAATGCTATCACATGTCTACGAATCTACAAGTGGAGAGATCATTTTTATAAAGAGTTTCATTGTCCATCAAAAAACCTCAAAGGGTATGGGACAAATTTGAAGTCGGATGAGACTTAGCCCACTAATTGTCAAAACACAGGAATTGTGTTAAATGTAGAACTTCAGACCTCATTTTTGCATAGTAGAAGAACTTTTTTCAAAACACTTTGAACTACTAAAAGTTTTTAAATCAAGTTAACTTTCATCTCCAAAAATCTGTTTGTGATTTTGGGACTCCAAAAAAAAATTTATGAACAAATTCAGAGAGGTTGTTTGAAAATGTAAAAAAAAATGTCCCTCCCAACCCCTCTCCAAATTTTGTTCCTAACTTTTGATTGGAGGTTTCTAAATCTCAAACGGATTTTTGGAGATGAAAATTATCTTAGTTTAACAACTTTTTTTAGTTCAAATTTTCTTGAAATAAGTTCTTCTATTATGCAAAAATGAGGTCTGAAGTTCTACATTTAACACAATTCCTGCTTTTCACTAAACTAGGTATGAGTGGTTGAGCTTCTACTAGTCCTAATTAACATATCCCACATGGGTTGTTCTACCTCCTATCACCCCACTTGTATAAAAAGATTGCCTATATATCTTCTCCCAATCACATCAATGGTGACCTCCTATTTTACAAGAGATGGTTTCTCATCTATTGAAATTATTGGGCATTGAATTCAAAGTTTCTTGAAATTTTGAACTGAATGCCCAATAATTTCAGTATTTTTTCATGTTGATCCTGCTAACTTCTGCCTTCAGTAGCCATTGTTCTTATGTAATGGGCCATTCAGAGCTCCATTTTATAAGAATGGCAGTAAAAAGTTGAAATCTTCATTTTCAGAAGACTTCCAAGTTTTTATTCCACAGTACTTTCGTAGTGGTGGGCCAATAATAAAGAAGTGATTTTGGCCATAACAACGTTGTCAAATCCATGCCACTCCAGACTGCCATGTAGGTTCGGTGATTAGCTCACTGCGCAGGTGGGAATGGCCTACCATTTACAGCTCGTTTAATACCTTAAGAGCGCCCTCCTAAGGCCACGTGGGAACAGACCTCAAGTCATGTTTCTGATTGCCACTAAGAAGTTGTGCAGTTCCGTCCTTTAACTGCAAATCAAATGTTTCCATTAGTGTAAACAATTGTAAGACTTGAGAACGAGCATAGAGCACAAAAGTTCCAAGCATGACATTCCAAGATTCAAGATGCTTTTTAAATCTAGAGTTGACTGCCAGTAACATTTGTTACTTCATCACGCAAATGGTTACAGATCATGAAAATAATAGAGTTTCTACTGAAGGCTTGAACATGATACATAAGGCATTTGTCAATTGTTATGTCAAATTTCAAAGTTATGTTCAATTTGAAGCATCTTAATGAAAAATTACCTTCGTGAAGAGAACTTCTTCTCCAACCGGCTTGCCTCTTCCTTTGTCAAAAGGCCTGCCTCATGCCTGTTCACCACATCTATGAAAGAGTGCTCAAAGAGTCTCTTGAACATCTCAAACTTAAGGAAGGACGATCTTTTAACAGATATCGTACTGATTCAGGGGCTTCATACCTACGTACTATAATCATACATATTACGTGTATTTAAACGCACTGAATTAGTGTCGTTAAAAAGTTTTCCAGAAGCATAAGATTGATGTACTTTAATTATACAAATGTGATATCCAAAATGCACCTAAACTATACTGATAATAGTATAAGAATCATACGTTATTGATATTCATTGTTTTCGCACTGATTCAGTGCATCCAAATACATGTAATATGTACGATTATGGTATGTAGGTATGTAACCATTGAATCAATACGATTATTGTACGCAGGTATGTAGCCCCCAAATTTGAGATGAAGACCTTGGCGATGTCATCATCCTCGTTATAGAGGAGATTGCTTAGGGCGGCAGCCACCAGAATAGGTTTTGTGGTGTGTGCATGATGGCAGTTTATGGTAGTCAAAGTCGATCTAAAAGATCGGAGAACTCCAAGGAACGCCATATCCAACGCTACATCCACGTCAAATAGAGTCATGAAATGTCCGCCTCTGAAGAACAAAGCAGCCTCCGCACTCAACAACGCAACCAGTCCGCCACATCATACTCGGTATAGGGCATCCCAGTGTTAGCATTCACGCCTACTAGCCCAACTCTCACGTAAACCACTGAAACAATGTGATCAACAAAGGATCAGATGCACATCTGGATGCCCACATAAGAGAATCTATCCTCCTCACTGAAAGAGTAGACTCGGTCGGCCTTTTCCTTCAACAAAACTTGAACCTATGCAAGAAGGGTGGAGAGGGTGGAAACCTGTGCAGTGAGGGTGGAAACTTGCGCCTCCAATTGAGAGACAGTTGCTCCCTTTGTACTACAAAGATGCTCCTGCCTCCTCAGCCTCTCCTGCAAAATCGTCAACTTAGACCCCTCTGGATTTGCCTCCACAAAGTACGTCTGTGCAAAATGCAAGCTCTCTTGTGAGCCTAATGCCGTGAGCTGTGGTCCTAAGGATGCACACTCATGGCGGAGCGCCTGCCAACCACTTGTATCTCAGCTCAAATCTCCGCCATGGAAGACTTCCTCACGCAGCCAAGCTTCATGTTGCACACAAAGTGTCCAACAAAGTGCTTCTTCTTCCTAGAGCGTGTTGCCCTAGGTGACATCTTCTCCTTGCCCTTCATCCTTGCAAAATTCACAATAGATAGGAAAAAAGGTGTTAGAATTGAACCATTACGATTGACCAACCGGAATTTATCACTGAAAACTCTAGCAAACCTTCAATTCTATCTATGAAAACCTCACTTGCGACTTAGACCAGCCCTACCGGGCGTATATCTATGTATTATATGTGTGTATGTACGAAAATAAAACACCAAATTAGCTAAACATTAATCTCCTAATTCATAGAAACCAATTTCACACTAACGAAATTTCCAACTCTTACACTACCACTCACGAATATCAAGGTTGTCATACCAAACGGGTCGGGGTGATCGGACGGGACGGATGGACGGGCGAACTGGACTGGACGGACAGTTCGGACAGCCCAGACACCTTTCATTTTTGAAATTTTTCAATTGGCAAGTCGCTTCCTCGCAGGCGGTCCACGATGGAATCAGGACGGGGACTGTACTTGGCGCGAACAAATTTGTCGAGGCGCGGACGTAGGGGCGTGGACGTCCCACTCCTTAGCCATAGTGTAGGAGGAAGTCAAATTCACATTGAACTTGGTCATAGGATTCTTCTTTCCCATGGAGAGGGGGAACCCATTAATGCAGCCAGCCTTTCATTTGAGTTCGGGGAATATCTGCAGGTCAATGGCTGCATTAAGAGGTCCAACTACTTTTTTAGTTCAAAGACAATGTATGGAAGCATGTCGCTCCCTTCTTGGGGCCGGACTTCTCCTTCTTGCCTTCCCCAAGGACTTGAGAACTAGTTCCCACTCCAAAAAAAAGGAGATTTCAAAAAATGAAAATTAACTTCCGAACAAGAAGGACAAAATTTGTATGAGTAGAATCCCAAAGGGTTTGGAGTCCTAATGAAAGACAAGGTACATATTTGTTTAAATTCGAGTTTAAGGATTCATTTTTTATTCTTCTAAATAGAACCTTTAGGTAGTGAACTGTCAATTCTTTGGAAACAATCAATTCCTAAACTCACACACAATCCTTGCTTGCACACTTGGCATACATGTATATATGCACACATTTCATGAACCTTTTTAGACCTTGCATTGGTCTGCAGAATATGAACTTGAATGTTATCTTTCTAAACATTCTGCATCGTTCCATGCAGTGTACTTGTGCAAGCATATCGCAAGATCTGGATGATCTTTACAAACTCTAAGGTAGTAGGCTCTAAATGCAACCCTCTCCTTCAAACCATCCCTATATTTAGCTCCAGAATGGATTGGAGGTGATCCTTAAATGGACCTCTTTTGCTATTGAATAAATCAAGAAAATTTTGTTTTTTTTTATTGCGAGAGCCAATCATTGGCCTTGATTTCCTCAAATCACTTTCAAAGTTGCAAGAGGACGGATTTTGGGAGACCTAGTGTTACAAATAGGTACCTACTACTGAAATCTTTGAAAATTCATAACTAATTCAAAAATGCTTCAAAAAAATATGAAACCACTTGTGTTACATTTTGCATCTATTTTACTTTCTCTGAAAAACAAGCTAAAAATATTTTGGTTCATGCACACCTGTGAAAAAGGTGGACCAGCCCTTAACCCCTAAAGGACCATTGTCCCTTCGGGGGACAAAGCATTTTTGGGTAGGTCCTTGCGGGCTGAAATTTTCTCCTGATTTTTTGAAACTTTTTTTTGAGGTAGAGAAGCTGATTACCTTCATGGGAATATAATTTTTTTCACAATCGGTGCCTGAGAAAAAAAATTATGACCAAATAAGCTCAAAACAGGGGACGGGGGGCAGCAAAAAAAATTTTACAATTTTTTTTTTTGAATTTTTGAATTTTTTTTCTCATAGATTATGTTTTTATCTATTTGGAAAGCTTTGATTAATTTCATTTGGATTTTTTATGAGGAAGTTATGGACATTCTTGTTTTTCGGGCAGTTAAAGCATCTTCTTGAAAAAAATAACTCGTAGGATTCATTTCTGAATGCAATTTTTTTAATTTTTCAAATTTTTTTTTGCATGGTTTAGTTTACTTGCTAGAACAATCTCACCATTGGGATTAGTGCACTTTAATTCCATTTAAAAGATATTAATATTTTAGATTTTCCTTCTATCTTGTACCTACTTCTATTTAACAATTTTTTTAAGAATGAAAATTAAGTTTTTTTGAATTTTTTTTTTTTTTTTATAGACTCTCAACTCAATTTTCCATTATAAGCATTTAAAGCTCAAAACTCTGTAGTGCAAAAAATTTAAGTTAAAAATGTTCAAAGTCAAAAAATCCAGTCCCGCAATGTGCTGAAAAACTTGTATTTTTTACTTTAAACATAGATATCTTGCAATTGGTGAGGTCAAAAAATCTGAAATTTTTTCCACACTTTTTAGTACTAGTTAGGTGTAAGATCCTATGGTTAGATGTGAAAAAAAAAAACAATTAAATTTTATTTAAACTCTTTGCTACAAAAATGGCAATTTTCAGTGTTTTTTGGTAGAAAAAAGGCCTCGGTCCTTTAGGGGTTAAAGGGTCGCTTTTTGAGCCTACTACCTTAATTTTTATAGTTTAAGAGCATCTCCTAAAGCCCTCCAAATATACCTGCTCCTTGATTCAAGATCTGTCCAATGGAGAGGAGATGGCCACTTGTATCCCCAATAGTGCAACTCCATAAAACATACTTCCAACCAATCACAAGTCACACAACTCCCCAAAATGTACTCCCAACCAATCACAAGTCACACAATTTGCATTTATTATGATGACTTGCTAATCCCAAGAAAATTTGTAGCGGTAGAGGGGTTAGTGGCCCCTCTAGAAATGGCTTTTTGAGCGGGAAAAGAGAAGGCCGGAGACTGACAAACGCTAAAATTGATTGCTTTTCATCCAAATACTAGAGGGGAGGGGATATCTGGAGGGTTGCAGGACATGCTCTACTGAATACCAGGTGAAGAGAAAGTCTGATTTACACACAAGGACTGACGACATGGTCTTTGTGCCTGGACTCTAGATACGTACTGGCGGCAACCAAACCAACACATGGATTGGCAAAGAGAACTCGGTCCGCAGAGTTTCTGAGTCAATTCACAATACTGCCGCTCAATAATACAGATTTCTCTTTTGTGAGGATATCGCTCATGGTTGCAGACGTAGCATGTGTAGGTAATATTCCCTGATTTTCTTTTCCCCAGCAGCCCTCTTGAACCGATACTTCATTAAAATGGCGGTATTCCACAAACTTGGCGCTTTGCAGTTTAGACCGTGCGGTCAGAAATTTATACTGGTCCTGACTTTAGGGTCAAAGAAGGAATTGAATGGAAAAATGGCGGATTTCATATGCCATTTTAACTGAGTTTTCCAAGCTGGTGGCAAACAGTTCAAATGTTGTCAAAACCTACTGACACATCAAATTTCTACTAAAGGAATGCAAGCATTTTGATTCCAAAAGAAGAGACGAGTTTGTTCCTAGACTTAAAAACTTGACACAAGAGGCAATGATTTTGGAGTCTATACAAGCTTTTGGACTCCGAATAGTGCAGGGCCAAATTTGGAAAGAAAAAGTGAAATCTCGCAGCAAAAATGGTAGGCTTTCACACCCCTTCTGAAAGTACTTCAGACTAATTCAACAATTACAACCAACTCAGCATCTACATCCAAGTAGGAAAAAACAAATGGCCATTGTCGTCACAGCATCCAACAACTCTTGATTTCAGACAGTATCAGAAGAGTATCCATGTTACAATATTATCTGGAGTCTAATCTATACATTTTCTGCAACAATTATATTTAGATTAAATTGCATTTCTACAATTCTAAGAGATCGAAATGTACTGTACACTTGAAGGAGATCTTCCGTCACTGATTTTAATCTACAAGCCCTAGGTTAAGGGTAGCTCAGGAGTTAACGTTCCACTCAACTCCGATGAAATTCATTTCTATCCAATTTGCAAGAAGGTTGGCCTAGAAGGAATGGTAGCTCCAATTACTGTTACCTTGTTAGTATTGAACTGAGCTGAATGGTAGCATTGCCATTCGTGATCAGGCCTGTGGAAATGGACCCAGTTGTGGACAATGAGGCCATAAGCAAGGGGTCTTCACTGCGGAATCCAGAAGGCGCTATACAGTATATTCTGACCAGCCAATGGAGTCTTCCATGGAAACGGCAGCAGCATCCTTGTCTGCATTTCCTGCCAACATGGCGACCACTCGGAACATGGTGGGCCGCTTCTCTGCGGATCTGTTGACACACATGACAGCCGTCTCCAGGACTCGTCCCACCTCCATTTCTTCGCGTTCACTCACATGAAGCCTTGGGTCAATCACTTCTATCAGCCTATCTTCCTTGTACCGTTTCCAAGCCTGCAAGACAAGTATCCATTGCTGCCTATTAGAAGAACTCCAGAGTCATTTGTCCCCCAAGAATCATAGTTGTCTATATTAACTAAATTGTACAACCCATGATGAAGAACTGAGTTTCTGCTACTTGTAAAATACTATCTTGTTGGCACAGAATCTGAATCTTAATAAGTATACTTTGATAAAGGAAAAATCGAATATTTCAAAACTGAATGAAAACTAAGACCAAATCTGCAAAGTCTTCTTCTAGTGTTAAATTTGTCGCCATTGTGGATGTCAAGCTCATACAGCCTTCCGTATACAATCTTGGAAATCATCCCGGGGAAGCTGGGAAGGAACTTAGTGCAAGCTTTTGCGGAATCTGCGTTCAATACCTACGAAGTGTTTGTTCCATATGAATTTTTAGCACCCGTAATTACACATGCTAATAACAACACCCTATTTTTAAAATACCTTCGGTTGTCATTATCCCACATTTATAAGAAACCATGCCCTACATTTTTTAACTATCACAATTGAGTTTAGAATGTTTTAAATTGGCTATGATCTCCCAAAGTGGACTTTGTACTAATTTCTCAGTTCAAGCACAAAAATATATTTCATTATTAGCATATCTTATAGTAAACCTTGTGTTAGGTACTGTACTTCGAACTCTCATTGTATTAAAATGGAAAAGTGACCCAAGTATACTCATGACTTCCAAAAACCTCCAATCACTGTTTCAGAACCTTGATGATACCATCCTACAACTGCCACAGCCCGGTCTTAACTTTTAGAATAATGAACCGACCAATGCAACATATGGGTTTCAAAAAAGAATTTAGAAAGATGACAGCAATACATGCAATGCAAAAGAAAAAACTCACCCGTGCGGGCAAGTAAACCTCATCTTCCGATTGATTGGGGTCCTTATTCCTTGTCCCACTCACAATCTCCAGGAGCAGAATGCCGAAGCTGAAAACATCGGCCTTTTCGCTCAATTGGCCATAGAGGATGTACTCTGGTGCTATATAACCACTGCATGACAAAGGAAGAGTTGGAATCATGTCTTTCAGTATAAGAATTGCACAATTCATGACTAAGTTTCTCTCCAGCTTGAAGACCGAAGCTGAGTTGCAACAATCAACAATTCAACAAATTTTCTCCTTCAGTATCCAATATTTGCCAACAAAATATTCTACTGACCATGAAAGCCTGAAATAAGCCCCCATGCCACTGCGATGCTGGGTCAGACTACTCACAGTGTACCAGCACCTTGCTAGGTTACAATCACAGATTCTTTATCTTCTATTGGCCTAGCCAAGCCAAAATCAACAATCTTGGCATTCAGATCCTTATCCAACAGAATATTTTTGGCTTTGATATCTCGATGGATAATTTTGGTCTGAGATGATGCGTGCAGATAATATAAACCTTGCACAATTCCCAGACAAATACGCTTTCTTGCTGGCCAGTCCACCACTTGCCATACATTTACACTAGATAAACCTGCATAATCAATTAGGCATCATATTCATTAGTCATTAGTCAATAGTCAAGGCAACACGACAGACCACCAGAGTCAAAGATTTGTGGATGTGTTCCTCTTGTTGTAATCTGATTTGACCATAGAGTACCTTTGACTGCCTAATTTTTAATCAAATGGAGGTTCAAATTACCAGATTTTTTTGGTAATGTATAGAGACTTCAATGCAAAAAACATCAGACGAAACTTCCCACTGAAAACATCTATGATGAAGATTAGATACCCACCTTGGAACAGAAGCAGAAGTCGACAAACTCATACACTAGTCCGAGCATCTCTTTCCCATGGAGGCAATACCCCTTAAGAGCTACAAGGTTGCGATGTTGAAGATTCGTAATCAGAAGAACTTCATTCAGAAAGTCCTCGCCAGCTTGTTCAGTCTTCATTTTTAATTGCTTCACAGCCACCTGTGTGTTGTTTGTGAGTATTCCCTGCACATTTCCCAAAGATCCGATTCACTCTCATACTTCCATCCATTCAGAACTGCAAGCTTTAGGGCAGGATTATTCTTCTCGAAACAACCCTTGAGGACACAAAAGAAGTCGAGGTGCCTGGAACCCATGGGATGAGATGAAAAGACATTAAAAAATTGACTTGTAAAAACGTGCTTCCACATGTTGATATGTCCATATCAAGTTTTCTCAATTTATAAATTTCTTGTCCCATAGCCAAAAGGAGAAAGTATAAAGCAATCAGGACGACCTTCCAACTTTCAAGCAATCACGTTGCTACATTTCTCAAGATATAAATAAAATGTCTTATCCTCCACCTGGATTTCCTGGACCTTTAGAGTCAAACCTTACCGCGGAGGGATTACTAAAAGCAACATGTTGTGCCATAGGTACCAAGCGCTCCGAACCAGTAAATGAAAAAGTCGATTTGAGGTAAGTTTTAGGTCACCAAGATTGTTCCTCAAAGCATCCAATCTTCAGCGAATGTATAATGGGTGTAAGAGATTGCAGTTTGATTTCGTACCTTGTAAACAGTACCATATCCGCCTTGACCCAGTTTCCTCACTTCAGAAAAGCTCTTCGTGGTAGCGCGAAGTTCATGTTAATCGTATCTCTTCGCTCTCATGTCAGACTCTTTAAGCCCTACACATTGCCAAACCACCATTAAAGATCACACTGAATATTCTGAAAAGTAGACTTAGCTTTGTGAACACTTGAAATCATGAAAGTTCAGACTGAGTACTCAAAGAAAAAATGGAATAGTCGGAGGCTCTTATTGTTAGAATTAATTTAGAATTTTTTTAAATTCAACAATGGACGCTGAGAAGGGCAGAACAAAAGTGTCGTACTTTTCACGAGAGTGTCCATATGCTTGTTTTCTCGGTGAATAATGATAGCTATGCATAAGGTCGCGGCTCCCAATACGACACCACAAATGACAGTTGGAATGATGATGGCCTTGTAGTTAATCTTCTTTGGAGGCTCTGCAAAGAGTCGCAAAATTGGAAATACATTAATACATCATTGAAGAAAAGAGAAATTCACACCTCCAATCAACCTCTGAGTACCCAAAACGAGTTTGCCAAGTTCTTTTATAGCCAAATAGGATGGTTAAAACATGACTAGTTCTAGGATGACAATACAATAATCCATACATGCCAGTGTTGCAAATTTTATTTTCAGGAATGAAATATAACTCATTTAAACCCTAAAGAATCAGAGAAAACGAGTTCTCAATTCTCCAAAACTTCTGTAATTACCTGATATGGCACAATACTGCTCACAGAAACACCTTATTCCATCAGCGTCAGCTGATGCTGTCTAGCAATACGGATTTCCTCCCAAACTGTACCAGAAAGCAATGGTCCATGAGGTAGTGCAAACATGCAAGGTAGGAAAATTACAATATTTTCCAATACCTGTACCTGTATACAAGATTAGTGAACTGAATTCAACACATCTTTTGCCTAAAATTAGAAATACTATGTGTAGAATTGAAAAGAAGACTCACTAGAATTTGATGTTCCCACTAGAATTCAAAAACTGCTGGTCAAAAATCACATCTGTGATGTTGTTATTCATCAAGCTTAGCACACTAAAAGTGCTGTCCAATGGCGACTGTTGAATGCCAGATAGTATGGTTGTGATGTTCAAAACTCCGTTGATGTTGTCTCATTAAGATACCTGTACACCGTGGAAGGAACCAATCAAGGATTACTACACATGAGCTTGTCTAAACTTAACCCCTAAATGCCCAAGGCACCCAAATGTGGTGTCAAAGAAACTTTGAAGTTAAATAAAATCTTACCAAATTGCTATTTTTAGTAGTTTATATTTTTGAAAGATTTTTTTTGAAGTCTAATTTTAGCATCAAAAATCTAATTTGGAAAATGAATGATTATGAGAATGAATGATTATTCAAGATTTTGTGCAAAGGTACCCATTGCAATCTTGACTTTCCGTAGTGTTGAGGGCTCTTGGAAATGAGCCTCAAATACACTAGATCTTGGAGGAAAAATCACACTAGAAATTCATTTAAAAAAACTGTAGAGTAGATTTTGAGAAGTCATAAATTGATTGGGGTTATATTTGTTAGGCCCTTCAACCTCATATTTTTTTGGTCTTGAACTTTTTAGATTTGACATGCAAAAAGAGAGCTCAAAGATTTTCATAGTTTTCATACCGTGATGATCAAACATTATAATCTTTCAATCCATAAATGATATTGTTGTGTTTTCTTTTCCTATGTGATCTCTGACATGTCTAGTTTGAATTTGTACGGTTATAATTCAAAAAAAAGTGATTCAACTTATCAAAATGTTGGCTTTTTGTTCAATTTAGAGCAAATTCCAAGAGGCTCAAAATAGACCTTGGGCATTTAGGGGTTAAACAGCAAGGAGGCTTGGTGCTCATTGAAAATGTGGGACTGAAATAGGGCAACTCTGACCTCATTCTCCATCACTTACGATGATGACTGATAAGCCCTTCACGGCTTGCAACTATTATTTTAGAGTTGTTCTTTATTTCTGCAATTTAGCTTTTCCATGCTGTATTGTTTTTCAACGCCTGAAGGACATGACGTCATTACCTGCATTAATTTCAGTTATATAATGCAGCTTGAGATTCTATTTTTTGAGAGTCCTCGCTCTAAGTCCTTTAATATTGTACCATCTCTCACCAGAGACCACCCATTCCAGGGAGTTTTATTATCTACAATACTAATATGGACTATGTATTGGGTCATTGCAAGAAAGACCGGTCCTATTTGCTAGTCACGGAGCAAGTGACTCTCTTGTCCTCCGCTATAATTTTTGAAGCAAAAGTCTAATGAACATGAAATTTTTATTGGAGATAACTAACTTGATGGTAATCAGATCCTTTATTTTTAGAAATTAAAAAAAATCATGTTATATTTAAAAATCATTTTTGATAATTTGTCACAATGTAAGGTTTAGGGGTTTATACTACGTTAGGAGTCCCCAAATTTAGTGATCTAGAGCTGAAATTTTCATGGTCTATTTGCATAGTAGAAAAACATATTCCTACCAAAGGAAATCTAAATTTTGTATCTTCCTCATGAGTGCAAACGGTACTCTTATTGCACGCAATTTTTGAACAATGAAGACGATTCTAAGATCAACATTTTGGTGAAATCTCATCACTTTGAACTATTCCCAAATGGTCAATTTTTTAGTTTTTTTAAAAATTGCTTTTTCTATTTTTTATAAATTAAAATGTGAAATTACAGTGCAAGTATCCATTTTCTTGAGATTTTGCACTTTTCTAGTTCTCCTACTTAGAGAATTTTTCTATGTTTTTCCTTTCTAGGATACCTTCTGCTTAAAGGTGTATCCATAAACATATTTTTCACATTTTTTTAAAATTGATTTTCTAATTTTAAAGCCCTTCCAAAAGAAAAAATGAGTACTGTGAAAAACACTACGCTTTTTGAACACCCTTTCTTGCAATGACCCTACTGATGAATTTCGGAATCTCCAACTTTGGCTTTTAAAAAGTAATGAGCCTTTCCATTGAGATGAATACTGTGACTAATCGAAAGAACATTGATAACTTGCACTTACAATTCCTGTAGTGATAAGAGATGAGGACGTGCATTCCAGTCTGCTAGAAGAGAGCCACCAATGTTTAGACCTGATAGATCTAGAGCACTCACGTTTTGGGGAAGCTTTTGAAAATCTGTGAGAGCTCTGGCAACTCTGAGCTATTACGACTGAGGTTTGTGCAGCTCGAAAATTAAAACCAATTGATCAAGTAATATGATGCAGAATTCTAACTTGCTTGGCAGGTAGTTCAAACTAATTGAATAACCAGCACGATTCTTGATCAACTGACTCATAGCAACAACAAATCATTTCAGAAGCTTCAATCACGTGTGAATTTGAACTTTATCCAAGCCCAACGTGCAATCTTCTGCTTTATAATCGTGCCACGGTTTCTATCCTCCAATTCCAATACCGGATTTGATTAAAACCAAGGAAGGAAGGACACAATGCATATCTGTCAAGATTACCCAGATGGATTCTGACTAGTAGTAATGCACGATACAGACTTGACTCGAGAATTTTTATAGATTATGAAAGTGAAGTCTTACACTCTGAGAAGCAGTGTCATGTTCTCAAAAGCGTTGGATGGGACCTTTTCCAGTAAACGAGTTCCCTCCAATCTTAAGCAGTTGTAATGTAAGCGTCTGTCCAAAATTCTGAAATGGAAAGTCACCTGAAAGTTGGTTTGTGCTCAAATCCCTAGTATATATCCAAGAACAGGACAGATGCACTGTGCATTAATGATCCGTGAGTTTGTGTTCATTTTGTATATTTACATTGCCCGGAGCAAATTTGCATTCCAAAGGCAGCTCTAATGCGTTGGAGTATTTTCCGTGTATATATATTAGGAACAATCAACTGTTGCAATAAATGGCAACTGTTTCTAAAGCAGCAACTCACAAACTAACCAGTGTAACAAATTTGACAATTGAATAGTCACTTACAGCTCACGAAGATTGTTCATACTCAAAATTTCTGCAGGAATGGTTCCATTGAATCCATTATCGTGAAGGTCGAGCTGCAAAACAATCCAGTGAAGGACGGACAAGAAGCAGTTAGAGGACGTATTAATAGCAGATTCAGAAACGAAAACCACTAAGACACCAAATTTGCGCCACGTAAGCGCCATGTGGGTGAGGAGAGCCACGTGGGATTTTTTTCATCTAGCCTGTCCATGATGTGGCACATGACGTGGCAGCTAACATGGAGGCGGGAAAAGTGACGTGGCAACCAGCGAGGATGATGTGGCATGCCTAGTCAGCACACTCTTATGCCATCTTAAAATTTTTATATTGTTTTTTGAGATGTCAACTTAAACATCCAGACATTCTTAAAGACATCAACTAGTGCATACTGTACTGATAGGGCAGGGTCAACAAAAATAACATTTAAGAGAAATTAAAAATAAATAAACAATTTTTTTTGTCAAAATCAACAAGAGTTAAAGATAACATCTACCATCAAGAGAATTTTTGAAGGCAAAGGAATTACCTCATTAATAGATAGTGAAAATGAAAGGTGGTGGGGATGTATTTATAATAAAAGCCATTGTACGTCCATGGTTAGACAAAAGATATGGGATAATTTGAAGATGGAAACTTGGCTGTTGGACATGTGGATGTTGTTTCAGACATCCTACGTTGTATATAGTTCTTGCTTTACATATCTATTGGATGAGTAAGTCCTGCGTGACCAACTCACCAACGTAAGTTCTAAGTCACAGCTCAAGAATACGGATCAAGATCAAGAAGTAATCACTGTTGTTAGAGTACTAGCCTTGCAGGGTGGAGTATAAGTAGAGAGTAATGTACGATAGCTCTCTCTCTCTAATCTTGGTTGTACAGCACTGCCTAGTGCTTGTTGTTTTAGCAACTATGTGTACTCTGGGACCTTGTGTGGTACAGAGGTAGTTATGTGACAGATATATTATGTTTAATATATGCTCGTCTGTTGACTGTCTGAATTCCTGCGTACTGTTTGCCGTTTATTAACGTTGAGTCAAAGCTGTTTCTCCAATAGGTTATGGGCCCACCAAATTCTTAAACGCTGCACTTACTTTAGTTCTTTCTTTTTTCAAACATGGTTGACAACAGCCGTGACCTTGGTAGCATTACTCGTTTCAAGGGTACAAATTTTCATCTATGGAAATTTTAGATGAGAGCAATCTTGCTTGGCAAAGAGCTTATGGAGGTTGTTGACGGCACTGAGCCTAAGCCTTCTGGCACAGCTCCTAACGATATAGTAGCGTCCTGGCGAAAGAGAAACAATCAAGCAGTCAGTCTTCTTTGCTCAGCCATCGATGAGAGTCTACTCAAAAATATCACTAGCTGTGTAACGTCCCAACAGATTTGGGACAAGTTGAAGTTATTTCATGAGCAAAATACCTCCGATAACATCCATACACTTCAGCAAGACTTCTATAAGTGTACCATGTTCCAAGGAGAGAGTGTAGTAGACTATATCAGTAAGTTGGATATGATCGTCCAACAATTAGCCTCTCGTGGAGACACTACTTTTAATGATCAAGCAATAATTTCCAAAATCCTTTGTGACTTGCCCAGTGGTTTTGACAGCATGATCCCTGTATGGCGCATGCAGCCAGTAGTCGAAAAGACCCTTACTAATCTTACATTGCAGCTTCTTCACATTGAGAGCATGCTTAGAACTAGAGTCAATGAAGCTGTAGCTACTACAGCTGCTTACGTAGTTGCTTCCAAAGGGAAAGCTCCCGAGTATACTTCCGAACAGCACATTGCTCGACGCAAGGAAATTAATGATCCTAAAAAGACTAATCATTGTTGGAAGTGTGGTGTGCAAGGTCATTGGGGTCGGGAGTGCACAGCCACAACAGAGCAGCAAACAACATACCAACAAATTCAAGCACGCACTGATCAGTCTAAGCGTGGCACCAGTTATACGGCATTTATGGCAACAACCGCAGAGTCATTTGAGTCTTCTTTCTGGTACATCGATAGTGGCTGCACCGAACACATGACAGACAACCTATCGTTCTTCTCAACTTATCAAGATATCTCACACGAACGCCGCTTTGTTGAAGGCATCAGGGGGGCGAAGCTGTTGGTCGTTGGTATTGGCGACATCAATATCAAGATCCAACAGCATCGAGGGTTCAGTCATGGCATTCTCACCGGGGTAATTTACGTCCCCACCCTTGGTCGCAATTTATTTTCATCATATATAGCAGCCCAAAAGAAAATTTATACATTGCACACTGATATAGGTTGTCAGTTGCTTGAAGCTGGTAACGTCATTATGACTGGCATCGTACATAACCGCATGTACAAGCTCAACTTTACAGTTGTCCTTCCCCAAGTAATCGTTACTTCATTGACTGCAACTTCCACAATATCTTTTGGGGTGCCCTCCAACTCAGAAAGTACGCAAACTTTAGATCTCTGGCACCAGTGTCTATCCCACCTTAGCTATGCTACAATCCAGCAGATGGCCTCACAGGGCATTGTTCATGGTCTCATCCTTAGTGGTCGACACCAATCCTTTTGTCCGGGTTGTGCTTACGGTAAGCAAACCAGAGCCCATTTTCCCGTTCATGAGCATCGTCAGCGTGCAGAGTCACCAGGTGATCTAATACATACTGACCTTTGTGGTCCTATGAGTGTCCCTTCTATAGGAGGTGCTCTTTACTTTATATTGTTTAAAGATGATTACTCTGGCTTCAGAGTAATCAACTGCATTAAAACCAAACCAGAAACTCTTGATGCCTTCAAGAGATTTGTCGGCCAGCTCAAACGTGAGACTGGCAACGTTGTTAAAATTCTTAGAAGCGATCGTGGCACCGAGTACACCAATCGTTTGTTTACACAGTACTTAGATCAGGAAATGATCCAACAAGAGTTGACTACGGCTTACACACCCGAACAAAACGGAGCATTTGAGTAAGATAATCACACCATTGTCGAAGCAGTTCGGAGCATGCTCCACTTAGCAACCATAATCCCCATTTGTTTTTGGGCAGAAGCGGTGCATACAGCTGTATACACATTAAATCGAACTGCGACTAAGACCATTGCAGGCAAAACACCATTCGAACTCTCGTACAAGTCCAAGCCTTCAGTCTCACACCTTTGAGTTTTTGGAGCGGACGCGTATGTTCATATTCCCAAAAATCAACGTAAGAAATTAGCAACCAAAAGTAGAAAAGGTATTTTTATGGGTTATTCAACCACCAGTAAAGCTTATCGCATCTAGAACCAAGACTTGTTACACATTGAGGAAAGTCGAGACGTTCTGTTCAATGAAGATTTTCCTCTCCAAGAAAGCCAACCGACACTCACGTCTCAATGGTTCGGCGTCAAAGGGGATACCACCCATGTTGATAATATTGCCCCTTCTGTCCTTGAGATTCGTCACTTCCCTCTCCAAGTCCAAGCCCCGGTTTATGTTCCCACTGCTGCGATGAATGAGTGGGAGCATGACGACCTCGAACCAGTGGGAGCACCTGGGCCAATAAGAGGTCCCAAACACCTTGTCAACCTCGAATCAGGAGTTGTCGAGCCAGCCGGAGCAGTCAAGCCAGCAGGAGCGGTCGAGCCAGCAAGAGTGGTCGAGCCAGCAAGAGTGGTCGAGCCAGTACCCCAACATGAACTCCCTGGTCATGCAAGAGCTCGAAATCCCCCTACTCGATTAGGTGAGTGGATTTACCCTATAAATCGTACTTCATATTCTTGCCTAGCAACAACAGATTTGCCCATCGAACCAGAAAATTATGCCGAAGCGATGGCATCACCCCAAAAAGAGTAGTGGCTTATAGCCATGCAAGAAGAATATGACTCGTTAGTGGCAAACGATACTTGGTCGTTAGAAGAGATACCCCAGCAATATAACCTTGTTAAATGCCGTTGGGTGTATAAACTTAAATTAGTCGCAGCTGGATCAGTGGATCGGTATAAAGCACGACTGGTTGCTAAGGGCTATACACAGAGGCATGGTATCGATTACCAAGAAACATTTAGCCCAGTGGTTAAATTTGACTCAGTACGTTGCATTTTATCAGTCGCTACTACAGAAGATCTTAATATTACCCAATTTGATGTCCGAACCGCTTATCTAAACAGAACGCTCCGTGAGCTGATCTACATGCAGCAACCGATTGGGTTTGAAAAACCCAATCGAGCAATTAAAAAGCTCGTTTGTAGATTAAACAAAGCCCTATACGGGCTACGTCAAAGCGCTAGAGTGTGGAACCGCAAATTCGACCAGTTCCTCCAAGCTTATGATCTTATCGTTTCAGACGCTGATTGTTGCGTTTACGTTAACAAAGTTAATCCCAAACTCATTCTTTGCATTTGGGTGGATGATGGGATGATTTGTAATACGCTTAATGACCCCATTGAGGAAATTTTAAGCTATATGGACGGAGCTTTTCAGATCACTAAGGGAATAGCTGAGGTCTACGTAGGGTTACACATCTCCCGTCATCGAGATTGTGGACTTATCCACGTCGATCAACGGAGATACCTCAAACGCATTTTGAGGCATTTTAACTACAAAGATTGTCATTCAGTCACTGTCCCAGCTGACCCCAATAGTGCTGCTCAATTCATGCTAGCGAAATCGGATGAACCTAAGTCCGCATTCCCATACCGAGAATGCATCGGGTGCTTACAGTTTGCTCAGATTGGTATCAGGTTCGACATCAGTTACGCTGTTAGTAACATGTCATGGTTCAGCAACCACCCAACAGACGCTCACGTCTCTAGCTTAAAGCGCATAGTGAAGTATATCAAAGGTAGTTTAGGTCACACAATCAAGTATGGCCGTGGAGTCAACAACAACATTCTTACTGCATATTGTAACGCTGATTATGCTACCGACTTAAACGATCGGAAGTCTCGATCAGGTTTTATCTTGCTCTTGAATGGTGGCCCGATTGCATGGGGAAGCCGGAAACAAACCTGCACGGCACTCAGCACCACAGAATCCGAGTATGTAGCAGCGTGTTTGGCCACCCAAGAGCTGATTTGGATGCGACACTTGCTAAGTAGCATTAGATCCCCACAGTTGGCAGCCACCCCTTTACTTTGTGACAATCAGTCTGCAATCCGACTTGTGCAGAACCCTGTCTTCCATCAACGGTCCAAGCATATTGACACAAAGTACCATAAAATTTGAGATGCTGAAGCAGATGGACACATTTCTATCACGTATGTGTGCACTGAAGACCAGGTCGTTGATATTATGACCAAGGCTTTATCTCGAGACCATTTTGAACGTTTAACTCATTTAGCTGGGCTGAAAATCCACGTCAAAGAACTCTGCTGAAGTGGGAGGATCGATAAGGTCACCACAGTACTTAGTGGGAGTATTGGATGAGTAAGTCCTGCGTGACCAGCTCACCAACGTAAGTTCTAAGTCACAACTCAAGAATACGGATCAAGATCAAGAAATAATCACTGTTGTTAGAGTACCAGCCTTGCATGGTGAAGTATAAGTAGAGAGTAGTGTACGATAGCTCTCTCTCTCTAATCTTGGTTGTACAGCATTGCCTAGTGCTTGTTGTTTTAGTTGCTATGTGTACTCTGGGACCTTGTGTGGTACAGAGGTAGTTATGTGACAGATATATTATGTTTAATATATGCTCGTCTGTTGGCTGTCTGAATTCCTGCGTACTGTTTGCCGTTTATTAACGTTGAGCCAAAGTTCTTTCTCCAATAATATCCCATATTGATGGTTTTACTTCCTACCCCCCTACTTGTATAAAGAGCTTATGTTTTCATCCGTGGTGTACATCCATCCTTTTCACATTTTTTGCAAAGCATGCCACGTAGTTGTCTTTATCCTAAATTTTTTCACATTTGGTTAGTGTTTTACCACAGCCCAAAATAATTTGTATAGACTTACCCTTAGTCAAAATACATTTGCTTGCTGAAGTGACAATATTATGTTTTTTTGGATGTTCAAAAAGACATCACTATGTTTGAGTTTATGCCAAATAAAACATAGATATCAATGATAGCATCAACGTGTTTTAACAGTAATTTACCAATGTTCTTTGCGACATCCATGGAAATTTGTCTTCTCAGGCCATCAACACTCTAACATCATGATGTCTACAAAAACACCACATGTCCAAGGGCTGACATCAAAA
This sequence comes from Pseudisothecium myosuroides, assembly GCA_951799445.1. Classification (NCBI taxonomy): domain Eukaryota; kingdom Viridiplantae; phylum Streptophyta; class Bryopsida; order Hypnales; family Lembophyllaceae; genus Pseudisothecium; species Pseudisothecium myosuroides. The sequence goes on from OX637289.1 coordinate 16,346,943, forward strand.
AAAAAACGGGTTTCTTCTAGTGCCCATTTTCCTCCACCAATGACTCCAAGCCTCTACTCTTTTGTGCTTGTGCTTCTGCCCTAGCTTGTGCACTGATTACTATTGCTAATTTTCTTTGTAAGAAATTCACAGTTGCCTTGGAGTCTTGGAGTCCACTTTCTAGTGTTGTGACCTTGTCCTTGTATGTTGCATCCACTCCCAACAATTGCCTCTCATGCACCATTCTTAGCTCCTCCAACTCTGTTGTCAGCTGCATTCTAAATTCAATTTGTACCCTGATCTTTGCATCTAGCAATTCAGCTCTCTCAACTTCCAAATGAAATACCTGTTCCACAAAGCGTCTTCTCTCCACATTACATACATTGGCACTAGACAGAGCCTTTGTGTAACCAAAAAATCCAGATTCTCCATGACAATAGAATTCTATAAAACCCTTGAGGTTTCTAAACCACAGTGACTCATTTGTCAACGGATTTGGAGGATAAATTCTACCATCAGTCTACAGGTCTACATTCTTGCAACCCTGAGCACATTTGGCAGGAAATTTAATCGGGCTACATTGTAAATGCAACGCAACGCCCTTCTTTATCAACGGAGCATACTCTACATCCAACAATACATGCGGATTTTAAACTTTTCTAACCGTCTTCACATTGTTGGTCTGATATCGCAAAGCCATGTTAAAAACACTAAAACCCTAAAAGCAACAGTATAATCCACCTGAAACAAGTGCACCGTAACCAACACTTGGTAGATCTCAAGGACAATAGATCATCCACCAACTTTACCACGGGGTTTTACTTGCATCTTGTGATTCTCCCGCTTGTTGGCAAAATCAAACATGCCACTTCAGCTTGGCATCAGAACCAGCCACGCTAGCTTCTCCCGTCGCTTGCAGATCAACATGATGGCCCAAGAAGCAGACGGAAGTCTGTTTACAGCGTGCATGAGTGCTTTCTAAGACACTATCATGTCATTTTAAACAGGTTTAGAAGCAAGGATCAAGGAATCTCAAGGGCCCTTTTTTCACCCGAAATTTTCTCTAATGACTTTAGGGCCAAAGAAGGAATGGAATGGACAAATGGCGAACTTCATATGCCATTTTTACGAAAATTCCCAAGTTGGTGGAAAACAGTTCAAATGTTGTCAACTCTCCTGTCAAATTTCTACTGAAGGAATGCGAGCATTCTGATTCCAAAAGTTTGTTCCTACACTTAAAAACTCGACACAAGAGGCAATGATTTTGAAGATAAGCTTCTGGACTCCGAATAGTTCAGGGCCAAATTTGGAAAGAAAGAGTGAAATCTCGCAGCACGAATGGCGAGCTTTGACACCCCTCCTGAAAGTAATTCAGACTAATTCAACAATTACAACCAACTCAGCATCTACATCCAAGTAGGAAAAAACAAATGGCCATTGTCGTCACAGCATCCAACAACTCTTGGTTCGACACAGTATCAGAAGAGTATCCATGTTACAATATTATCTGGAGTCTAATCTATACATTTTCTGCAACAATTATGTTCAGATTAACTTGCATTTCTACAATTCTAAGAAATCGAAATGTACACTTGAAGGAGATCGTCACTGATTTTAATCTACAAGCCCTAGGTTGGTTAAGGGAAACTCGGGAGTTAACATTCGACTTAGCTCCGATGAAATTCATTTCGACTATCCGATGTGCAAGAAGGTTGGCCTAGAAGGAATGGTAGCTCCATTTACTGTTACCTTGTTAGTATTGAGCTGAGCTGAATGGTAGCATTGCCATTCGTGATCGGGCCTGTGGAAGTGGACCCAGTTGTCGACGATGAGGCCATAAGCAAGGGGTCTTCACTGCGGAATCCAGAAGGCGCTTTATATTCTGGCCAACCAATGGAGTCTTCCATGGAAACGGCAGCAGCATCCTCGTCTGCATTTCCTGCCAACATGGTCACCACTCGGAACATGGTGGGCCGCTTCTCTGGGGATCTGTTGACACACATGACAGCCGTCTCCAGGACTCGTCGCACCTCCATTTCTTCACGTTCGCTCACATGAAGCCTTGGGTCAATCACTTCTATCAGCCTATCTTCCTTGTACCGTTTCCAAGCCTGCAAGACAAGAATCCATTGCTGCCTATTAGAAGAATTCCAGAGTCATTTGTCCCCCGAGAATCATAATTGTCTGTATTCACTATTCTACAACCCATGAAGAACTGAGTTTTTGAATGCTACTCGTTAAATAATATCTTGTCGGCACAGAATCTGAATCTTGATAAGTGTACTTTGACAAAGGAATAATCAAATGTTTCAAAACTGAATGGAACGCAGGGACCGAATTTGCAAAGTTTTCTAGTGTTAAGTTTGCCGCCATTACGGATGTCATGCTCATACAGTCTTACGTATATAATCTTGGAAATCATCCCGGGAAAGGAACTTAGTGCAAGCTTTAGCGGTATCTGCGTTCAATACCTACGAAGTTGTTTGTTCCATATGAATTTTTAGCACCCGTAATTACACAAGCTAATAACAACACATGGGTTTCAAAAAAGAATTTGGAAAGATGACAGCGACACATGTGATGCAAAAGAGAACTCACCCGTTCGGGCAGGTAAACCTCATCTTCCGATTGACTCGGGTCCTTATTCCTTGTGCCACTCACAATCTCCAAAAGCAGAACGCCAAAGCTGAAAACATCGGCCTTTTCGCTCAATTGGCCATAGAGGACGTACTCTGGAGCTATATAACCACTGCATGACAAACAAAGAAGTGCAATTATGTCTTTCAGTATAAGAATTGCACAGTTGATGACTAAGTTTCTCGGTATCCAACTTGAAGACCGAAGCTGAGTTTCAACAATCAACAATTCAACAAATTTTCTCCTTCGGTATTCAATATTGACCAACAAAATATCCTATTGAGTGACCAAGAAAACTTGAAATAATTAAGCCCCCATGCCACTGCGACGTTGGGTCAGACTACTCACAGTGTACCAGCACGTTGCTGGGTTACAATCTCAGAATTCTTATCTTCTATTGGTCTGGCCAAGCCAAAATCAGAAATCTTGGCATTCAGATCCTTATCCAACAAAATATTGCTGGCTTTGATATCTCGATGAATAATTTTGGTCTGAGATGATGCATGCAGATAATATAAACCTTGCGCAATTCCCAGACAAATGCGCTTTCTTGCTGGCCAGCCCACCACTTGCCATACATTTACACTAGACGAACCTGCATAATAAATTAAGCTTCCATTAGTCATTAATGAATAGTTAAGGGCACACGACAGACCATCAGAGTCATAGATTTGTGGATGTGTTGCTCTTGTTGTATTCTGATTTGACCATGGAGTACCTTTCAATGCCTAATTTTAGTCACATGAAGGTTCTAATTACGAGATTGGTAATATGTAGAGACTTCAATCCGAAAAACATCAGACGAAAACTTCCCTCTGAAAACATCTACGATGAAGAGTAGTCACCCACCTTGGAACAGAAGCTTGTCCAAATCACAGAAGTCAACAAGCTCATACACGAGGAGCATCTCTTTCCCATGGAGGCAATACCCTAGAAGAGCTACAAGGTTGCGATGTTGAAGATTCGTAATCAGAAGAACTTCATTCAGAAAGTCCTCGCCGGCTTGTTCAGTCTTCATTTTTAATTGCTTCACAGCCACCTGTGTGTTGTTTGTGAGTATTCCCTGCACATTTCCCAAAGATCCGATTCACTCTATCACTTCCATCCATTCAGAACTGTAAGCTTAAGGGCAGCTTATTTTCTCCGAACAACCCTTGAGGACAACAAAAAAGTCGAGGTCAAGACATGGCTATTTGGACCCCATGGATTGAGATGAAAAGACATTAAAAAATTGACTTGTAAAAACGTGCTTCCACATGTAGATATGTCCATATCAAGTTTTCATCAATTATAAAATTTCTTGTCCCATAGCCAAAAGGAGAAAGTATAAAGATTTCAGGACAAACTTCCAATCTTCAACCGACAATCACAATGCTAGATTTCTCGAAATATAAATAAAATGTCTTATTCTCAACCTGGATTTCCTGAATCTTGGAGTCAAACTCTACCGCGGAGGGATTACTAAAAGCAACACGTTGTGCCATAGGTAAAAGCGCTCCGAAATCGTGAATAAATAAGTTGATTTGAAGTAAGTTTTAGGTCACCGACATTGTTCCTCAAAGCATCAAATCTTCAACGACTGTAAAATGGGTGCAACAGATTGCAGATTGATTTTGTACCTTGTAAACAGTACCATATCCGCCTTGACCCAGTTTCCTCTCTTCAGAAAAGTTCTTTGTGGCAGCGCGAAGTTCATGGTAATCGTATCTCTTCGCTCTCACGTCAGACTCTTCAAACCCTACACATTGCCAAAACTGCATTAAAGATCACACTAATTATTCTGAAAAGTAGCTTTAGCTATGTGATGGATTGAAATCATGAAAGTTCAGTGTAATCAAGAAAAAATGGAATAGTCGGATGCTCTTATTCTTAGAACTCGTTGAGAGCATTTTTTAATTCAAGACAAGCGATAATGGACGCTGAGAAGGGCGTAACAAAGTTTAGTACTTTTCACGAGAGTGTGCATATGCTTGCTTTTTCGGTGAATAAAGATAGCTAAGAATAAGATCACGGCTAGCAGTAAGACACCACAAATGACGGTTGGAATGATGATGGCCTTGTAGTTAATCTTCTTTGGAGGCTCTGCAATGATTCGCAAAATTGGAGACAAGTTAATACATCATTGGAAAAAAGAGAAAATCACACCACCAATTAACCTCTGTACCCAAAACGAGTCTGCCAAGTTCTTTCATAGCCAAATAGGAAGGTTAAAACATTACTAGTTCTAGGATGACAATACGATAATCCATACATGCCAGTGTTGCAAATTTTATTTTCAGGAATGAAATATAACTCATTTAAACCCTAAAGAATCAGAGAGAACGAGTTCGCAACTCTCCAAAACTTCTGTAATTACCTGATATGGCACAATACTGCTCGCAGAAACACCTTCTTCCATCAGCGTCAGCTGATACTGTCGAACAATACGGATTTCCTCCCAAACTGTACCAGAAAGCAATGGTCCATGAGGTAGTGCAAACACACAAGGAAAGAGAAAAACATTATTTACTAGTAACTATTACTGTAGACAAGATTCAAAGAACTTAATTCAACACATCTTTTGCATAAAATTAGGGGTACTATGTGTAGAATTGAAAAGAAGACTCACTAGAATTTGATGTTCCCACTAGAATTCAAAAACTGCTGGTCAAAAATCACGTCTGTGATGCTGTTGTTCATCAAGCTTAGCACGCTCAAAGTTCTTGACTTTGAACTTGTGTTCATTGGCAAATTCTGAATGCCAGATAGTATGCTCTTGATGTTCAAAACTCCGCTTACGTTGATCTCATTAAGATACCTGTACACCACGGAAGGAACCAATCAAGGTTTAATACACATGAAGCCTGTCTAAACTTAAACAGCAGGGAGACGTGGTGCTCATTGAAAATGTGGGACTGAAATAGATACTGACCTTAATCTCCATCACTTTGGTGAATGATAAGCCCTTCACGGCTTGCAACTATTACTTTAAAGTTGTTCTTTATTTCTGCTATTTAGCTTTTCCATGCTGTATTATTTTTCAACGGTTAAAGGACATGACGTCATTAACTGCTTCAATTTCACTGATATAATTGCCGACTGGGATTCTATTTTTGAGAATCCTTGCACTCAGTCCTTCAATAATGTACCATATCTCACCAGAGACCACCCATTCCAAGGAGCTGTATTGTCTACAATACTAATATTGACTATGTACTCATGAATTTCGGAATCTCCAACTCTTGCCTCTCAAAAGTCATGTGCCTTTCCATTGAGATGGTTACTGTGACTGATCGAAAGAACATAGATAACTTGCACTTCACTTACAATTCCGCTCGTGATAAGAGATCGGGCTGTGCGTTCCAGTCTGCTGGAAGAGTGCCACCAATGTTTAAACCTGATAGATCTAGAACTCCCACGTTTGGAGGAAGCCAGCTTTTGAAAATCTGTGAGAGATCCGGCAACTCTGAGAAGCTATTACGACTGAGGTTTCTGCAGCACGAAAATTAAAACCAATTGAATAAGTAATGTGATGCAGATTTGCAACTTGCTTGGCAGCCGGTTCAAAGTAATTGAATAACCGGCACGATTATTGATCGACTGATTCATAGCAACAGCAAATCATTTCAGAAGCTTCAATCACGTGTGAATCTGAACTATATCCAAGCCCAACGTACAACCTTACATTCGCAATATTTGTTATGCAAATAGAGAGCAATGTAACTGATTTCAAAGCTTAGGGGACGTTGAATCTACAGGTCAAACGAAACTCACAGAGAGTAAAGTGTGGAGTTGGCGAGTGTATAATTAAACTTTGGAGGTGGTCCGGTAAATTTATTTCCAGACAGGTCCCTGCATCAAAGCTTGTCCTCAGGAGTGAGAAAGTTAACGTGTATGTTGGTGTCCACAGTACATGCAACGGGGTGAGGTCACAAAGCAATCCTAGATTTGCTTCATAATCGTGCCCACGTTTTGTCGTTTTCTATCCTCCAATTTCATTACCGAAATTGAATATAATCAAGGAAGGAAGAACACAATCGCACGCATACCTGTCAAGATTACCGAGATGGATTCTGACTAGTAGTAATGCACGATACACACTTGAGTCCATAATTTTTACAGATTATGAAAGTGAAGTCTTACAGTGTGAGAAGCTGTGGCATGTTCTCAAAAGCATTGGACGGGACGGTTCCAGTAAATGAGTTCCGTGCAATTTTGAACACTTGTAATGTAGGCGTCTGAGCAAAATTCTGAAATGGAACGTCGCCTGAAAGTTGGTTTCCGCTCAAGTCCCTATTGTATATCCAAGAACAGGACAGATAAACTGAGTATTATTGATCCGTGAGTTTGTGTTCATTTTGTACTTTCACATTGTCCGGAGCAAATTTGCATTCCAAGGGCAGCTCTAATGCTTTGGTGTATTTTCCGTGTATATTTTAGGAACAAACAACTGTTGCAACAAATTTCAACTGCTACTAAAGCAGCAACTCACAGACAAACCAGTGTAATAAATCTGACAGTTGATAGCCACTTACAGCTCAAGAAGATTGTTCATATTCGAAATTTCTACAGGAATGTTTCCAGTGAATCCATTATCGTGAAGGTCGCTGCAAAACAATCCAGTGAAGGACGGACAAGAAGCAGTTAGAGGACGTATTAATAGCAGATTCAGAAACGGAAACCACTAAGACACCAAAAATCAAGATTTCAATGAAAATGTTCAATAAAATGCCTAGCATTTTCTCCACCCTCCTCGGTCTGAATAGGATCGGTGGAGTTACATATTTTCTATTGCAACACATTTCATTTTCATTGCATTAATAAACATAGAAGAAGAAAAAGAAAAAAATACTAGCATTTCATCTCGAATGCATCTACTTTAGGCTTGGTCAAATTCAACTTGCCAATTCAAACATGCATGCTCGAATAATGGGTGGATCGATCGACAATTTGGAGCTTACAGGATGTTCAGAAGGATATTGCCAAGCTCTTTCGGCAGACTGCCTGTCAAATTAGGATTCCCAGTCAATTTTCTGCACACAAATGGGAGTTATTTCAATTTCAATTACATTACACGGAGTTCATACTTCGTACCTAAAGAAACTATTTCCACAATGAAGCTTTAATCGTACTCTACCATAATACTAATTAATCTGGTACTTACAAAGAGACAAGTTTGCTGAGCTGGCTGATTTCAGACGGTAGAGTGCCTGATATTGATGCATCGTCCAACTCCCTGCACATAACATTGTAACCTCAGCCTCTCCTACGCTTTTCAGTCTCCATTCTCACTCTCTGCTGCAAAAACTTGAAAACTGAAAACTTATTACACTGAACTCAAAACGGGATTCTGCTAAGCTGAGGGATTCTTAAGTACTATTATCACAACTCGCATATTGTTGATGTCCATATCATCTCTGTAATTAACTCTACAGTCGAGAATGAATACTCTCAACAAGTACTCCCGCATTCCTAAAGGAAACGCTTCAGGACAACAAGTGAGCGTCCAATGGGTCCCCGAGACGGCGATTGTGAGCGGTAATGAAAGGTGAAACATGTATTCGAAGCTCTGTGTCCTGCTTATATGTACTGGTCAGGATATTCGAATGTGTCATATAATCAAGCCGTGAGTTGACTGAGTTCTGATATTGGTATCCAATTGTTACATTTGTTTCAATCAGGAGATCAGCACAACATCACACTTTCCATTAAATGAAACGCTCAACAAAATTTAAGCATGAAGAGATGCTCTTACAAGCCAACAACCCAAGTGTTCCATTGTGTGGCATTGAGTTGGTATCGCAGGCATGTGACCCCTCGCCAGTTTCTGATGCCGTTATAACAAGGCCAAGGTGTATCATTTGGCCCAGTTGGAGTATACCAATTTAACAGGTTTGAACTGGGGAATGGCGTACTTTCGTTCCATGCTCCCCACAGGCTCTGCAATCCATTCACTAGTCCCACATCCAAGATTAGGTTGTAGCCTAAAGTGAGGCAGCGTTCCAAAAACATAATATTGATTCACAAGGACATTATTAAAGCTAGTGGTCATAGAACTCAGACGGACCAAATGGTTAAGTTTCAGAGATCTAAAGCTGGAAGACAACCTAAGGCTTTTGCTGGCTTTTCAACCCATCTAATGATCCAATAATGATCTACAATCTAGTATTTCTATCACTTTGCAACAGCTTGAGCCACTCTAACAAGACGGGAAACTTATTGTTGAGCTTCTCTTGTCATTGCCGGTGCGTAAAACAGAATGAAGAGAAAAGCCTTGCAATCCCTGGGCTCCTCTGTTGCCCATACCTGGATGCTGGAATAATACGATAAAATGAAAACAAATGATAGCATGGCAAAAATAAAAAAGTTGCGCTTCTGTGGAAACGTACTATCTTCGGTGGGGAATATTTCCCATACTACAACCTGGCCAAGACAGGCAGGATGCCAGAGCAGCAAGATAAGCATAACCCCTACAATCTTGAAGACACCCATGGCAATTCCTCTGCAAGATGGATCAACAACAATTAACGTCACAGCGCTTCTTTAGGGTGGGAGACATGGCACTAATCGAAATCACAAGCACCACCTGCAATAATTTCCAGTCTTCAAGATCATACAACTACCAAGTAATCTTAGCTCCCAGACATCAGCGATTCCTAGTGGAATTTTATGAAAAAGAAAGCAAGATCCGAGAGTTTGGTCCTTGCCTTAGAGTAAAGCCAGACAAAGAATTGAAATAACTTAGGCTGTTGATAGACCTAAACCTAACTCTCAGGAACGCGTACTCAACTAGCTGTTCAATTCCCTCGTCATTCCTGCATGCAAGCCATCACTCAGTTCTAAGTTTGCTATTACAACTTCGTCGACGTAGTTACCAAGAACGGCGTTCGCGAACACTCTTAATGTCGAAGTCAGCGTTCATTTGCAACCCGTTTCTCAATTCCATCTTAAGAGGTTGCAACTCCAGAAAGAGGACGCCTGAAAAAAATTGAACAACGACAAAATATTGATGCAGAAACGAAGTCCACAAAACTAAAATCTGTGTACTGAATGAGCCTTCCTTAGGGGAAACGCTGGAATTCGAACCTGGAGTTGCTGACAATCTGCAAATCACCGAAATGCAGCGCAAATGCTACAACTGGAGACAGCAACGGACATGCATGATTTCCGAGTCTAAGCTTAGGGGGGTCGATCCGTGCGCCAGCTATCTTGCGAAAAATCTGGCATGGACAGGAAAGTCTGCAGCCAGACCTCGCAAGTTTCGGATTACAACTCTGACAGACCTCGTGAGTAAACGCCACTTTCCTGTTGGAGTTTCGGAGAACGCGTTTCTGATATTAGAATTAATCGTAAAGTGTGTGCAAGGCGGGACCAGTAGCCGGAGTTTGGGAAAAACACAGAACCAAACTCCCTGAAGCACCCAAACTCAAATCGTAGACTAAATGAGTTTGGTGCCCTGTTTGTTTTGGTCTATTCTTAGTTAAACCTTTCTCTGACACATGCTCACAAACTTAGGATAACTTTACGATTAACTCTAATTCACGTCCGCGTGAACACTTTCGTCCGCGTGAGGTCGTCGTCTTTGAAGTTTTCAACACTGCCATTTCCAAATTCGGACTTCAGGTTCTCAGAGCTTTCGTCGGTAAGCTTCCTGCTGTACTGCAGACAGCTCAAACTTCAAAAAGCCGTGTTTCACTTCGAAGGCGGTGTGCAATGCCCTTTCAAATTGCCTGCACACCGCCTCTATAAATACCCTTTATTTTGTCCCTTCCCCGATTGCCTTTCAATAGAAGGTGGAACATAACATTCAGTACTGTAGCCTTGAGAGAGGCTGCCTTTTCCTCTCCAAAGTTCTCATCCATGAAATTCATCCACACGTCATTAATGTGAGCTTCAGTGCTAGGATAGTGGCAGCACACTTATGTTGCGCTTCAGTTTTTTGCTAATTCTAGGACCACACATGCAAATCAACAAATAATTTGCAAAGGTGAAAGGTGGTTTGCCAAAACTCCAAAGAATACATTGAGTTATGTAGTAATGTAATCTATCTAATCGGCATCTTAATTTGAGTTCTCATGGTAGAAAAGAAGATATTTATATACTCATGGGGTGGTAGGAGGCAGAACAATCCATGTGGAATAAGGGTGAATGCAAGAAACACTTGCCAATTTTGTTGCGTTTTGACAGTATTCATCATTTTTTTCTGGAGTACTTTAAAATTAGAAAAATAATTTTTTTAAATAAAAAAAATATGGCTAATGTATACACCTTCAAGATGAAGGTAACCACCAATCATTTTTTTGGAGTACTTTAAAATTAGAAAAATAATTTTTTTTAAATAAAAAAAATATGGCTAATGTATACACCTTCAAGATGAAGATAACCACCAAAGGAAATGCATAGAAAAAATCTCTAAGCATGAGAACTAGAAAAGTGCCAAATCTCTAAAAAATGGATACTTTGATGTTTTAATTAGTTAAAAATATGAAAAGATAGTAAATACATAAAATGAAAATTGGCCATTTGTAACAATTCTATGGAGATGGTCATTCACCCAAAAAAACTCCAAAATAATATTTTATATATTACAAAATGCAAGCAGAAAGAAGCGCCTAGAAAAGTGCCAATTTTTTTTCTAAATGGATACTTTGATGTTTTAATTAGTTAAAAATAGAAAAAAGAATACATAAAATGAAAATTGGCAATTTGTAACAACACTATGGAAATGGTCATTTGTCTAAAAAACCTCCAAAACTATATTTTATATGTTAGAAAATGCAAGCAAAAAGAAGCGCACTTTGTGGACTTCCACACCACATACAATTATTTAATTTTAGAATTCCTTTAGATAGCTGCAAATCTACTAGAAGACCATCCCCTCCAAATTTTAGCTCAAAATTTGTTTTTTGGGGTACTAAATAGTACCCTAAACCTCCAAATTGGAATTGTGACATAAAATCAAGGGCTATTTTTGGATAATAAATTATTTTTGAAAATTACAAAAAAATTAGGCAAGTTGAGTAATAGTCATGACTATCTTACCTATAAATCTTAAGCCATTTGGAGTCAAAACACAAAAGTTATGGCCAAAAAACAAATCGGCATGCATGGTGTGTTGCAAAATTATTGTACAAGTGTTTCTTGCATTCACCCATAAGTAAATTAGAATTTGTAGTTTTTCAACCACTCATAGTTAAGTCAAAAGTAGGATTTTGGATGTGTTTGAAGTAGAATTTTAGACCTCATTTAGGCATAGTAAAATGACTTTTTTCAAAAACCTTTGAACCAAAAAAGTTGGTAAATAAAATAAAGTTTCATCTCCAAAAATTTGTTTGAGATTTAAAGCCTCCAATCAAAAGTTATAGACAAATTTCAAAGAGGATGTTTAAAAATGTCAAAGAAAATATCCATTCCAACCCTTCTTTGAAATTTGTCCATAACTTTTGATTGGAGACTTGAAATCCCAAACGGATTTTTGGAGATGAAACTTTACTTAATTTACCAACTTTTTTTAGTTCAAAGGTTTTTGAAAAAGGTTATTCTACTATGCCTAAACCAGGTCTAAAATTCTACTTTAAGCACAATTCTTGCTTTTGACTTGAGCCCCCACATAGGTTGTTTTACCTCCTACCACCCAATTTGTACATAAAGAGCTTGTCTCCCCTACACTAAACACAAGAAATGAATAATTTTCAAAGCTTAGTGAGTAAGAAGATAACTCATTGCATGCAAAGAATTTTTTGCTCAATGTTTTATAGCTATACTTTAAAGCTTTGAAGCTTGATTATTTACTTTGATAAAATTGGAAGTACTATTAATAGCATTGGAGTTGCTAATTAAGCACACTATTGACAAGTCTTGTGTGGATTGACACCTGTCTTTAGTTACTGATGTGGATTCGAATACACCACACCATTTCATCCGTGGGATGAAATGGTGTGGTATATTCAACACCATTTTGTCAAAGAAGAGGCAGTAGTTAGTGTAACTACTGAATGTTATGAAACACCTAAAATCATGCATTTAAGCAATTCGGCATAGTTCATAACATTCAGTAGCACTGGCTAGCATTGCCTTGGTTCTATAGTGCAAGGTTTGAAATATTCCACATCCAATAGTCCTTCATCAATAACTACTAATAGGTGGAGGATGCAGAGGCTATTGAGTGTAGGATATTCTACACCCAACATTGTAGAGCCAAGGCAATAGTAACTAATGTTGTTGAATGTTATGTTGGAGAAACCTTTTTCTAAAAAAAATATATTTACAATATTAGCAATTGAAAATCATGAACTTTTAAAAAAAATAGAAGGTTTCGATAAGTCATCTAATTTCTATGGATTTTCAAAGTTGAACTCCCTGAGGCACCCTACACCACAATCTAGAATAATTGCCTTGGTTCTAACACTAAAATCTAAAAAAATTTGCAACCCACTAACCACAGTTAAGTTTGGGGACGGTTTATTAATACTTTTGGGGGACACTTTAAAGGAAGTCTATTGTGTAGGAATGGATATATAGACTGCAGTGGGTGTATCTACCTTATGCACCTCCTTTTCTAAAATATCCAAATCTGTAATCAAACAAATATTAAATATTATAGAGCCTCTGCATTAATTTAAGGTACATGATTTTTTTGTTTTGGATCACTCCACTAGTAGAAACATAGGCCACATAGATAAGAGAAAAAACCCATGTGAAGATACACATGACCAACTTGATTGGTTGTGGGTCTTTGGATCATGTTTCTCAAGTATGCACTTTATGTTGCTACTACTACTTTCACAATCTATGATTGCATGTAGGACCCCAAAATGAACAAGTCCTTGACCCCCAAAGGATCGACTAGCATGCGTTTTTTGGTAACATAGCAATTTTGGGTAGGCTGGTGTGAATGAGGATATTGCATATTTTAGGTTGAAATTTTAACAAAAGATGGGGATGAGGAATATCTTTCATATGCACTAAATTTCATGACATTTGGAAATATGAGTCAAAATTTATGGCCTAATATGTTATTTTTTTTGTACATGGGCAATCCGAACAAATCAGAAAAAATCATTTTTTTCAAAAATAAAAATTTTAAATTGATATTCTAGAGTTCTATATACATAAAAAGCTTTGAATCATTCCATTTTGATCAATGAGATGAAAGTTATGAGGAGTTTTTGTTTGTAGTAAATTAATAGTTTTCTACTCTAAAATAAACCTTGAAGTCCTTTATCTTACTCAATTTTCAATAATTTAAAAAAAAATAAAACCAAAGGATGTAGATTGTTTATCACAACATTGCAACCATTGGAATTGGCATTTTCAATTCCATAACTAAATTTTTAACAATTTAATATTTTGAATCATTCTCTAGTTCTTTCTACTTACTATTTTTTTCCTATATGTTGTATAATTCCAAATGATGTGAAAATTTTCAAGAATGTAGCCAACTTGTCTAGGGAAAAGAATCCAAATAAGTACCACCATTTTAGACATTTTTTTATAGAAAAATGAGCTTGTGAAGTGCAGCTACCTTATTTTTCGCAAAGCTAAAAAAATTATTTCAGTGAATTTAAATGCTTATATCTTGCAATCCACGCGGTGGAAATTTCTGAACTTTTTATCACATGTTCTCAAGTCAACATACTACAAGATCCTATGGTTATATATCTCAAATAAAGTTTTGGTACTTGTTCTAAAAATGGCAATTTTGAACGTTTTCGGTGAAAATATAGTCATAAAATTTTAGGATTAAGTTATGCCTGCCAATTACTTGTTTGAGTTATTTCTCTCTTTGCACCTCTTATCCAAGACCAATTTGTGGATAAGGTAGGCACATCCATTCCCGTCCCTTTAAGAATTCCTCCCTCATGCACCAGTGGTGCACATTTTCTTTCTAGAATGCATACCATTGGTACATGAGGATGGAATTGGGTGCTAGGTGGGATTGGGTGCGTCTACCTTAGGGATGTTGGACATGTATTGATAGGGAACCCAATTGAAAAAAAGAACAATAATGTATGATTATGAATATCTTCATGAAGACAAAAAGGAAGGGCAAAAAAAATTGACACTAGCTTCTATTGCAAAGAGAGGAAAAAATGCAACATGACTTGGAATTGAAGGGCTAGTGTATAAATTGAATGGTTCACAAAGGGCTACTTGTGATTTAAACCAGTTTTATACAAGCTAGGGGATGTCAGTGGGGCTATGAAGCCAGTGGGATGTAAACTATCGATAGGAAGGCTTTAGGGCAAGCTTGGCCTACATTCATTAGTACTTAAAAAAGGTAATAATAAAACCTACCATACGTGTAGGTCAATTTCAAGAATAAAGAGGGAAAAACTTGGATTGTGTCAAAAATTTTAAAAATTGATCAACTATTTCTGAAAATTTGAAAAAATTTCATTGTTGCTAATTCTGAATATCCAAAAATTATTCTTGAGAAAATTTAGAAAAAAGAACACATTTACTCATTAATAAAAAAAATCAATCCAAAATTAGGAGTATCTATAAATAAGAAATAGCAAAGCGCCAAAAGTCAAGAAATCCACATCAAGTTGTCAAACTATCGAACTTGTAAAAGTAAACTATTTCAGTCACAATGTGCCGAAATTGACCCACGCGTACAGTATATGAATATAGCTTCTCAAAATTAAATTTGAAGAAGAGTGAATGGAGGAGTATAATGAAGCTTGGAACTTTGATTGCACCTACAAGCCTCTTAATATATGAGAATTCCAGACAAGATCTACTAATTGGTCTAACTTGCATATTTTATACTTGGAGTATCTATCATGAAACACCTTGGAGTAGTTGGGCTAGACATAAGATGAATGTACCCATACCCGATCACTTAAGGGATTTCCTAGCAAATTATGAGCAGTTTAAGCGTAGGAAAATTTTCCCGTGTAGAAAGATAAGAAATATGGAGATTCCCAAATTTTCATAATTTTATTCGCAAAATTGAAGTTACCATGATTCTTGGGAGTCAAAAAGTTGTCCGGACTAATAACCAATTTCTAGAGTCATCCAATTCCAATCATCTAAAAAACTGCTTTCCCGCTCACTATTTCCTACTTTCTTCCTCACTACTTTGGACATGTGTCATAATCTTATTAGTTCCAACCTTGAAAAAACACATTCCAAGCTTTTCAACCTTGGTTGGAAATAGTGCCCTCTATAGGTTGGCTATGGGTCGTGATTGACTATGGGTGCATCTACCTTAGATTGATCCTAATAGATTTGCAACACCTAAAGTCACATACATTACACATAATTGAGTACAAGATTTACTCCCATTTAAAACTCTTAATAATATTTGTTGTTTAACCCTTGCAAGGGCCTTGGGGTCCTCTATATGACTTGTATTTAGCCTTATAATTCTTCAATTGTGGTTTAATATATGAATTGTGATACATTGTTATTTATGTACTATCATGATCATTAATTTACTTTGTACTGAAAAGTATTTGGTCCATGTTTTTCTAATCAAATACCATCAAATTCATAATATACTATATAATTGCAAAGGGCTTTCAGGCCCTTCATGGGTTAAACCTAAAAGACGGAGCTTATTATCATCATTGTAGTCAAACTTGAAAGTCCCTCACTTTTATATCCTTTATTTTTTTACTATTTATGAGTGGATCTTTTGGTTTTCTTTTTCAAAGATGAAATCACATGTCTAACATTTGTCATAATATTTTCAATTTTTTTTGTGAAAATTTCAAATTACCATGAATTTTTGAAGAAAGAATGAAGAAAATTCATATCAAATATAAATCAAGTTCAAAAAATCTAAAATTTGAAGAATAAAGATCAATTATAGTGTAGAGCATTGTGGTGTAAAGAAAAATTATGAATCACTCCATATCTAGAAATTGGGTTATAGATCTTTAACTTCAAACTTCACTAAAACACTTACTATAAGGATTTTTTCAAAAATTCCCAAATGGAATACAAAAAGCACTTCAAAAGATTTAGTTTTTTTAGTTTTGCTTAGAAATAGAGGAAACCTTTTTGAATATCATTTGAAATCAAATTATAAAGGAAAGAAGTTCAAAGTATTGAAATACACTAGATATTGTATCATTTTTTTGGTAAACTATCCCATGTAAAATTTAAGAAAAACTAAAATGCCTTGAACTTAACATGATGATGTGGATATAGCATCAATGAAGTTGTACACAAAAGGGATGGAGAACAAGTGTTTTTCATTCAAATTCTTTTGGTTTCATTGAAAAGAGTGATATGCAAGTGTGGGTACCTGAAACTGAGTGAATAATTGTAGCAATAATTTTAGAGAAATGTTGATTATCAAAATATGGATCACCATGTATATTTTGGCATTTTGTGTTCCTTTTATTGAATCTAAATTTAAGCCATAAAAATGATTTTTTGGAATTTGAAACTAGCTATTGAAATGAACTTATCATGTCTAGTTTCTACTCCAATCTGAAAATTTGAAAAAAATCCTAAATTTGAATATTTTATTGCAATCTGAACTTTGGACCTATAATCATGGAGTGCTGATTTTTTAATTTTAGAACAACATTGTAAATTTTTTTGGGTTATGTTATTTTAAACAATAATTATACACCTACAGAGAAGTTTTCAAATGTTTTAAACATATTTTGTATTTGATATGAATTTTTTTCCACTTTTTATTCATGTTAAACAATTATATCAAATTTTCACAAGAATAATCTGAAATTCTTAGAACTTATAGAAGATATGTAATCACATCTTTGAAAAATAAATACAAAAGATTGAATTAATAGATAGTTGCAAAATGGGTGTATAGAAAGAGAGAGGAACTTTGAAGTTTGAAAAAGTGGTCATAAGCTCATCCTTTTAGGACCAACGGTGCTAGTATGTGAATCCAAGAATGCGAGCTTGTGAGCATTGAGCCTACAATATAGGTACCTATAATATGGATACCCCACACTATAAAAGGTGTATGTATCATAAACACCTATAATATGGGTATTTATAACATATATATCCTATAATCATAGACGGTTTCTATAGTATATACACCTATAACATAGGTGTGTAGTATTCTAGGCTTGTGGGCTCACACTCCTATGCTCACATAATAGCAACCCTCGCCTCCCGGCAAGAGTTGAAAAATAGCCTTTTTACCATAAAATTTTTGACACCATAACATCTTTATGTTAATAACATGTGTACCAAATTTCAAGGTCAAAAGATTCACTTAAAAAAAAGATATTCAGAGTCTACTAACATGTATAGCGGTGAGAAAATTTTCACTACTACCAACTTTGACACCCTCTCGAGGGCTGAAATATTTTTTTTTACTATGAAATTTTTGTCATGAGATCATCTCTATGTTGATAACATGTGTGCCAAATTTCAAGGTCAAAAGATTCACCAAAAAAAAAGATATTTGAAATCTACCAACATGTGTAGTTGTGAAAAACAATTTCACTACACTAAATAGGGTATTTAGTGTTGGCAACACTATTTGCGAACCATGACACTAAATATCATTAAGCCTACTAAAGTAAGTAACATTAAATGTAATTTCTAACATTAAATATACTCTATGGTAAATCTGAAATCTGAAAATGTTTACATTTAGTGTTAGAACTTATTAAAGGAAGGTAGAAGGAAGAGAAGGTAAAGGCGGCGCATTGAAGTTTAGCACTACACTAATCGTCCTAAAATTGACATTTAGTGTAGGGTCAAGTAGGGTGGTAATTACACTAAATGTAATCCAACACTAAATACCCTATTTAGTGTACTACCAACTTTGATAGTCTCCCAAGGGTTGAAAAAACACATTTTACCATGAAATTTTTATGATGGAATCATCTCTATGTTAATAACATGTATAGAAAATTTAAAGATCAAAAGATTTATCAAAAAAAGATATACTAATTTTACCAACATATGTAGTTGTGAGAATGATTTTTTCAGCCCTTAAGATAGTGTTATTTTTGGGGTAAATTTTCACATGGATGTAAAATTTTTTTTTTACAACTACACATGTTGGTAGAATTAGCATATCTTTTTTTGGTAAATCTTTTGAACTTGAAATTTTTCACACTTGTTATCAATATTCATGATCTCATGCCAAAAATTTCATGGTAAAATGTTTTTTTTTTCAACCCTTGGGATAGTGTCAAAGTTGGCAGTAGTGAAATTTTTCTCACAACTATACACGTTGGCAAATTTTGAATATCCTTTTTGTGTAAATTTTTTGACCTTTAAATTTGGCATACATGTTATTAACATAGAGATGATTCCATCATAAAAATTTCATGGTAAAATGTGTTTTTTTAACCCTTGGGAGACTGTCAAAGTTGGTAGTAGTGAAATTGTTTTTCACAACTACACATGTTGGTAAACTTCAAATATCTTTTTTTGTGTCATTCTTTTGACCTTGAATTTTGGCACACATGTTATCAACATAGAGGTGATCTCATGACAAAAATTTCATGGTAAAAAAAAAATATTTCAATCCTTGGGAGGGTGTCATAGTTGGCAGTAGTGGAAATTTTCTCACCACTACACATGTTGATAGACTTTGAATCTCTTTTTTTTGGTGAATCTTTTGACCTTGAAATTTGGTACACACATTATTAACATAAAGATATTTCCATGCCAAAAATTTCATGGTAAAAAAGCAATTTTTCAACCCTCGAGAGGATGTCAAAGTTGGTAGATGTAAAATTTCCTTCCCTGTAAATGCAAAAACGCCATTTTGAATGGTAGCCCACTGTACATTTGAGGTGGTTGCTTTTAGTGACCACTGCGTTTCAACTCCAAAACTTCGTAGCTAATTCAATGAAGGTCCAAAAAATATGAAACAACTTGGGCTAGGAAGCCAATTCCATTTTTCTTCCTACAAAAATTTACTGAAAATTGTTTCAAGGAGTTGAGCTTCCCCGCATTGCCAATCAGCTCTTAAATGGTCGCTTTGAGAGCAGACTGCCTTACAAGGTACTGTTAATACCACTATACATCAAATTATTATTCTTAGTTTATTACAAAGTGATGCCTCCAGTTCCGTTCAGAGTAATCCCAGCTCACTCAACGCTGGTGTGAGACTGCGTGTTGGAGCAACAAAGAGAACAAGATTCGATTTTCCTTGGAGACTCCGGAAGTCAGTCGACTGGGTCAAGTCCAAGGTGGAAAATTTCAAGCACAATCATGAGGAAACGAACTAAGCAACAAACAACGGCAGTTCTGGTAGACACGGCAAGGAAAGAGTGTCTGTGAATATCAACGTGTTTTTTTGGCTCTGTAGATCAACAGTGAAGTCCTATGTGCCCTCCCACGAAAGGTGTATATTTGGAGGGAGTAGGGCGCAGTGGCTCACGGGACTGACAATCTGGCGATCTATTGCCAGTAAAAAAACACCCTGTTTAAGATGGAAGTTAGAAAAGGGTTGGTACAGTATTGTATAGTATAGTACAATCATCACTCTGTAACTCGAAGGCGTGGCGCGCGAGCTTAGACAATTCCAAAATATATAGGCCTATACACAAAATAGTGGAATATCTTGACATTTGACACTATATAAATGTTTATTGTTTACTACATAGAACCCTACCAAAAAGAATGACATCCCACGAGCGGCAGTTTAGCTATGGGTGTGGGTGGGTGGATGTAATAATATCAAGAGAAGATTTAGAGTCACACGTGCCTCCACATGGTCAAGTGGTGGATCATGAAGTAACTTTTCTGGGTAAGGCAACCTAATTTCACTATTTGTCATAATATTCTGAAATTTTTAGTGATGATAGAAAAACACATTAGCTTTTGGGAATATAATTTTACTTCAATTGGTGTCCAGGGGCAAAAGTTATAGCACAAAATTCCTAAATTTTAGTTTAGCGGGCCAAAAAAAACCTCTTAAAAAACTTTAAATAAAAAATATATTTTTTTGTTTCTAATAGATTATATCTTTATCTATATGGAAAGCTTTCATTCGTTCCATTTGGATTTGTTATGAAAAAGTGATGGACAATCTTGTTTTTTGGGCAATCAAAGCATCTTCTTCAAGTAATACTCCCTTGTTCCCAAAATAAATCCCGTCTTTCTTGGAAATGGCTAAATTAATGCGTGAGCTGCTCTTACTTTTAGGAGATTGCATAGTTATTGTAGCTTCTAATCAACTCCACTAGGCATGAAAGAATGGAAATTAACAATGAAGTGGCGCACATTGAAAATAGGTGGCAAAATTGGCAACTTTCCCCCTTTTTTGAAACTACTCCAGTGCTATTAATTTGGATCATTCTTCAAGCAATGCTAGTGTAGGGAAGTCTAATGATGGCCTCTATATTCAAATCTGACAATATCGTGTGATTCTACTCCAAGAAATTTTCAATAAGAAATTTGTTAGTAGCCGGTGTTGTACAGTTGTGAGTTGAATTCATCACCTTTGGTTGGTTTGAGGTTGTATTTTGATTCCCTTTGCATGGTTCAAATTGCTATATAAACTCTAAAGTGTGCTATCTACGAATTTTTTTGTATAAGGGTGTTCAAACTAGCTTCAATTATTGTCAATCAAGTTATAGAGAGTTGATTTTGAATTTACTTTGAGACAAGTATATTTGGAAACCCCAGATTTATTTTGAGGTGGAAGGAGTAACTTGTAGGATTCATTTCTAAGCTCAATATTCAAAATTTGTAAAAAAAAAAGGGTCTTACAAAAAAAGGAAACTTAAAAAAAAGGTTTCACAAGGTGAAGGTCTTTTGCTAGAACAATCTCACCATTGAAATTGGTGTGTTTCAATTCCATCTTATAGCTATCAACGGTTTGGTTTTGTCTTCAATCTTAAACCTACTTTTACTTAACAATTTTTTAATGAGTGAAATTTAAGTTGTTTTTCTTGGAATTTTTTTCTAGACTCTCAATTCAATTCTTGAATATAAAAATTTAGAAATTTAAAATCAGTAGAGCAATAATTTTAAGTTAACAAGGTGCAAAGCCAAAAATCTAGCCAAGCAAGGTGCACAAAAACTTATTTTCTTCCCTTTAAATGCAAATATCTTGCAATCTACAGGTTCAAAGTTTTTTAAATTTCTTCTACACATTTCTATATTAGTTTAGTACAAGATCCTACGGTTAAATATGCACAAAAAATGTTTAAAAAAGTTTTTGCTCTTTGCAATAGAGATGGCAATTTAAAGATACCTATAAAAATTAATCTCAATAATGTGTCACATTCACAAAAATAAAATCTATAAGACTTCAAAAATAAATCTATAACATTTATAGAAATAAAGGATGAAGTTACCAAAAATTTGAGTCATCATTAATCTAAGTTGGTTGAAAAAAAGAATCTATATTGGTTTGATGAGATCCTTCTACACACCAAGATTATACTTGCTTTTGAAGTACTTGAATATTCTTAACAATTCACGTGATGCCATTAGATCTTTATTGCAAAAATTTCTTCAAAGTCTCAAGTGCCCTTTCAACATCTTTGAATCCCACAACTTTTCCTTTTAGGAATTTTTTTTTATCACAATTTTTTTTAACTTTATCACTTATCAAAGTCAAATCAATGAAGTAAGGAGCTAAACATTTCATATCACTTAACATTTAGTACTTGGAGTGTACATTTTATGCGAGATTTTATGGGAGTACAAAACGTCATAGCACAAATGAATTTTAACACTTATAGAGGTATCACTAATAGAGGATTGACAATTGCAGAGAGTAATTTTTTAGCAAATTATTCCTCATGCCATAAATGGGCCAATGCAATGAAGACATGCAAGCCTTCACGTTTCCAGAAAAGCTGTTGTAGCTTGTAATAAGGCGGAATTGCCTAATACCGCATGCACCTGATTCCACTACTTACAAAATCCTCCCATCCATTAGTATAGTTTTAGCAACCGTTTATTATCATGATGGCAATGCAATTGGAGAGCGTATATGTTGGCCTATACTTTAACAAGCCAGGGGCTATTCACGTTTTAACATTTTAGCTTTGAAAAATCAAAGAAAATTCACTTCTTGTCAGAATGTCTTTATTCTTTGTGCAAATGACTTCTCTCAAACTTTTCAATTGTTGAAAAATATGGAAGCTGACAAATAGCTTCTCCAAAGTATTGGCTAGAGAGTAAATTTGTATGATAATGGGTCGATCTACATTAGTTGAAAGCTTGGATTGTTGGATATGCATTAATGTGAACTGGGCCGAAAAGTATGTGATTCTTCATAAGGAGGGTTACAACAAAATTATACCCATGATTCTCCCAGTTTGACGAACGCCTCATAACATTGTTAACCAGCCTATCCTCTTGAAGTTTGGAATAATCCCTCCTTTGATGCGTTAGAAAGAATTTAGTTTAATTTGCAAAAAATAATTGGATGGTTGGGAAGTTGCAATGTCAATTTCATTGGCTGAGTAAGAAGTTGCAAAAAAAACATTGGCAAACAAGGAAGTTGCCATACTCAGTAGGAAAAAAATGAGCCCTCAAAGGGTCTGCTTCCTTTTGAAGAGTTCCCTTCAATGGAACTCACAGTCCCTTTGAGGGACAATGGCCACTATTCATCATCATTGATGAATAGTGGCCACAATTAAAAAATATTAAAAAAATACTAAATTATTAAAAAATAAAAAAATAAAAAAAATAAAAAAAATAAAAAAATAAAAAAATATTTTTATATTATTTTTATAATTAAATAATAATTAAATAATAAAATTTCAGAAATAGCAATCTAACAAGGCACCATTCATGCCATGTCAAATCTGAAAATTATGTAATTTTATATTTTTTTTAATATCTAATTTTTAAATATTTTTAAAATAATTTAACTGAACAGTCCTGTGTTGTTCTGACCTTGCAATTAGCTGGCCGAAAAAAAAAAGCAAAAAATAAAAAATAAAAAATAAAATTGGGCTTTTTTTTTTTGGCTTGCGTTCCCAACCGTTCCCTTGCTGTCCGAAACTCGCAGCCCCTTGCAGGGCTCATTTTTTTCCTAATGTAGGGCTTCCATTCGTTGTAGAAGCAAAAAACCCGTCCAACATTGGTTAATAATATTATGCTTGCAGGACTCACTCTCATTTGATAGTGTACTTTTCTTCTTTAAAATGGCAGAAGTTTTTGTCCTTGCCATTTGAGAAGAGTAAGTCTTCCCTAGTTTGTTTATAAGCTGATTGACTTTAGTAAAAGTGCTTGCAGTGGAAACACCCAAAACCGTCATAGCAATTCAACATAGTTGGAGTCATTTTTTCCTTAAAATAGTATTTTTGTAGTATTAGCAAGTGAAAATAATGAATATTAAAAAATAAAAATAAAAAATTTGGATGTGGTATGTAATTTCTATGATTTTTCAAAGTGTCGGCTCCCTAGACCACTGAAATTGTCACATAGGTGGATTCTAAACTAAAATCTGCAAAAATCAGTAGTTAGCAAATCAAAGTTAAGTATGTGTCCTTCAAATGCGTCAACAAATCAAAGTTAAGCATTTGTAGGACACATTGATGAAAGTCTAGGGATACATTAGTGGTAATCTAGAGTACAAGAATGGGAACATGGACGCTTTTGGATGTTTCTACCTATAGTAGTTGAAAGCCTGGGAGTTGGACATGCATTAATGTGAACTAGGCTCGAGAAAGTAAGTAAGGTGTTTCATCATATAGTGAAGTCCCAGTCTTGGACTCTTAGTTAACGATTTGTCATGTTTACAATTGTAGTAAATTTTAAGATAAGTGCACCTAATTGTGACTCATGTTTTATTTCAAGAGAGAGAAATAACTCCAACCTTTTGTAGATTGGCAGAAATTAAGGACATATTCATATTGGTTCCTACTTGTAGCTACAAATAGCTATAGGAGTGACACCAACACTACATACCTCAATTTACCCCTAAAGGTTTTTGACTATGTTTTCACCAAAATTGCTCCAAAACTGTCATTTCTAATACAAGTACCAAATTTTAGAAAAATAAATTTGGACACATGTAACCATAGGATCTTGTAGTACACTGGTTTAAGAAGATATAGAAAAATTTCAGAATTTTCCACCATGTGGATAGCAAGATATTAGCGTTACTTTGAATTGACAACCCCCCTTTTTTGGTCCCCTACCAAAAAACAGGCAGCTACCCCTCACAAGTTCACATTCCTATGAAAAAATGTCCAAAATGGTGGTTATTCTTTAAATTCATTCTTCAAGGCAAGTTGGCTACATGCTTGAAAAATTTCAGATCATTTGGAATAGTACAACATATAGGAAAAAAATAGTAAGTAGAAAGAGGTAGAAAATGACTCAAAATACAAAATTGTTGAGGATTTTGTTATGGAATTGAAAAATGCCAATCCCAACGGTTGTAATGTTGTAATAAAAAATCTACACCCAATGTTTTTTTGTTTTTCTTTCAAAAATATTGAAAATTTAGTTAAATAAAGGACTTCAAAGTTTATTATAGAGTAGAGATTCCATAACTACTCTCAAACTAAAACTCCTCATAACTTTCATCTCATTAATCCAAACGGAATGATTAAATCTATAAAAAAATTTGAAATTTTTATTTTTCAAAAAAGTGATTTTTAAAGAATTTTTTTGAGCTACCAAACTGCCCGCCAAACACAGAAAATTACATATCATGCAATAATTTTTTAACCATCTAGTCAAAAGCTTTTGACTAGATGGTTAAAAAATTATTGCATGATATGTAATATTCTGTGTTTGGTCACAGAAAATTCACAGTTAATATTCACACAAGATGTGCCCAATGAGTAGCTTCAAGTCCCAACAATTTTCATTCATAGTGAGCTGCCCAAAATCGCTATGTTGCGAAAAATGGTGTTTGGTCCTTTAGGGGTTAAGATGGAAGCTCCATAGGAGTAATATTTTTATTTATCTAATATATTTTTATTATTATTTGGATATAGAACTGTGTGGTTTGGGCATAAAATATACTTGATGAATAGAGGTGTGGTGAATAGTGAGTGTAGAGCGTCTTGTGCAAGTTGGAACAATTTGATTAATTTCAAGTCTTTTTTTTTTTCTTGTTCATGTGGCACAAGTGGGTGATTGCTTGAAAGACTGGTACTGAAACTTTATCACAGAGGGAGTGCCAAAGCTTCCTTTTGCTGTAACTTTTGCAGCATGACTCACATGAACTTGAAATTTTTATTGGAGATGCTTCTCTTGAGTTTAATCATATTTCATATTCTTTAGAAATTTTCAAAAATTATTTTATATTTAAAAATCATTTAAACTAATATGTCACGTTTTGAGTTTTAAGGGGTTTTAGTACTACGGAGTCCCCAAATTCAATGATTTGAAGCTGAAATTTCTATGGTCTATTCCCATAGTAGGAATTCATGTTCCTATTATAGGGCATTAAAAAATATTATATTTTATGTCTTCTACGTCCATGCAAAGAAGGCTCCCTTGCGCAGGCAATTCTGAATGTTGAAGATGGTTTCAAGATAATTTTTCTGGTGAAATCTCTTCAATATAAAGTCTTTCCAAATGACCAATTTTTAGTTTCTTTGAAAATTGTTTTTCCTATTTTGTACAAATTAAAACGTCAAACTATGTATTTTCTTCGAAATTTCAGCTTACACTTTTTTGTGAATAACTTTTTACCTAGATTTTTTTTAGGTTTGAAATTTTGGTGATATGCTATTTCTAGTGTTATACTAGTTATCCTTATTTTATTTTATTTTAAAAAATTCATATGCAAAAAGCTCATAGTATTGAGAGTACTAGTAAAAAAACAACCAGTCATTCATGCAATCACCCAAGTCTTACAAGACAAAAATAACTATCCTAAATTCAGGTTCTAAAATAAAGAAGGGGTGTAAATAGTGATACAATAAGATAGGTATTGCAATTAGGTACACTTACCTTAACCTTTAAACGCCGAACAAAGCCAGAATTGGTGTTACGACTCCCGAGTCGTAACAGTTGGACTGAGTGGCGGCCAGGAGAGAAGGGGGAACAGTTACGGTGGAGTTGGCATGCAGTTACGGTGGGGTTAGCAGTTACGTTAGCTCAGTCGTCTCTCTCATCTCGCATGTAAATACCTTCGTGAGAAGGTTATTCTCACTCAACCTCTTGTAATACAAGGAACCTCGAAGGTCCGTTCCCCCGTGAGGTTCTCTTTCGTGTAATCTGGATTCCTGGTTGGTTCGGTTTGGGTTGATTGCTGGAGTTGATGCCTGGTCAGTCCTCGGAAAGGGAAGAGGGAATCAGGGAGCGTCGACAGGGCATAGTTACGATTCGAGTTTCCAGCCATCCCGTAACATTAGGTTGAGTCCAATCATTTTTGTCCACGCTCCAGAAGGAACTTGACGATTTTATACTTGCTGACAGTACAAGTACAGATCTGACTTATGGATCGAGAAAAAGTAGAGTTGGGAGGGACTCGGGTGCCGGAAGATATTGGTTCTGAGTGGACTGAATTTATTCAGCAACAGATACATACGATTTTTCAATCTGCGCTTCTACATATGGTACAACAAATGTCGGAGCGAGCAATGGCAATGCCACCTCAAGCATCGCCTTCCACCACTACGAGGAATCTCGAACGAGAACAACATATATCGGGAAAATATGATGATGTTGAAAGGGAGGCTAAGGTTGCTGCGCCGGAAAAGTTTGTGGGGAAAAGGGGTGGAGAGGTGTACCGGTGGTTTGCCCAACTCCGTTTGTTTTTTCGGAGTAGGCCTCGGACTTACCGGCATGACGAAGATAAGGTAGCTTATGCACTCTCTTACATGAGTGGAGCTGCACAAAACTGGGCAATGCCGCTTCTGCAAGCGCTTGACGAAGGACGACAACATGATCTTTTGACAAATTACGATGCATTTCGAGAGGCCGTCATTGCGGTTTATGGTGACTTGGATCAGAGAGGGAATGCGGAAGACCGCTTGAGCAAGATTAAGCAGACGGGATCAGTGGCAGCCTATGTTTATAGTTTTAACGAACATGCTGCTCAGGCTCGGGGGGTGCACTCCTTGAAAAAAATAAGGATATAGGTGTGAACACCGGGTATTTAAATGGGGGGTATTACTTTTTGTCCATTGATTATTCTGAGGTCTATCATTATATAATTTTCTAATTTGAACCATTAAGAAGGGGGCATATATTAATTATAATTCCTAATTGCCATGAATATGTCATATGCTATATTGGTTCAATTTTTTTGCACTACTTGCAATTACAAAATTTGGTGTAGGGTTTAGAGTTTACAATTAAGAGGCTTTTTAACTATTAGTGCTTTGAGTCCAAAAATTCATATCTAATTCTACAAAGCTCCAAAAATATGAAACAACTTGGATCAGATGCCAATTCTACTCGTCTTTCAAGGAGAATTTCTTGAAAAATATTTTAAGAAGTTTCACCTCCTCAAAATTCAATTCCAGCTCTTAAATGGGCAATTTATGGACCTCTTACCTTTTAAGCTCAATTTGTAATCAATTTCTCATTGATAGTTTTTCAGTAGCAGAATTGGTATTCATGTAAAGTACAAATATTTGCAACTTCAAAAATCATAATCCAATTGTAAGCTTTGTCATTATCTAGATTGTTTTGTTTTTTTGAAACAAATGAAACATATTTTCATTGCCAATGGTAAAAAGTAACTTACAAGCTGGCTAGACACAAGTGGCCAAGGTGAATTGCCCCCATTGCTTGTTCCCCCGAGTCATTC
Organism: Pseudisothecium myosuroides; assembly: GCA_951799445.1. NCBI lineage: Eukaryota > Viridiplantae > Streptophyta > Bryopsida > Hypnales > Lembophyllaceae > Pseudisothecium > Pseudisothecium myosuroides. The sequence goes on from OX637289.1 coordinate 16,375,186, forward strand.
TAGGGGTGCATGTAAAAAAAAGCCCCCTACTTTGTATATGATTAATTTATCTTGTACAACCTTCTTCTCTAATTTTGGGGCTTTTGATTGCAAATATAAATTCAAAATTTGCAATTTTTATCATAAGTTGCAAATTAAAAAAATCAACATCTTTCCTTGGGAGCGAGTGAGGGGGTCAATTCACCCAGGCTTTACAGGTAGCCTAGCTAGAAGAGAAACAAGAAATACATGACCAGACCAAGTAAGACTAGGGAAGAGAAAAGACATTAGGCTATTTGGATTGTAAGCTTAGTCAACCATTCCATTATGAATTTTTGATGATACTGCTTTTGGGGAAATGCATTTCTGAATGCACTCCCATAACTTATGTGTTCACAATTTATTACTCATATAGGATTATAACCACAGCTTGCACATGGTAGGTTGGTACCCTCATTTAACTATGAGACTAAGAGTGCTAGGTAAAATATAATAGACCATCATAGCTTAAAGAATCTAAAATAAAAAGACAATGCAGTATAAATGTGGGATTAAATGTCAGCCCTAAACCCAATAATTAAGACTTTTGACCCACTAAACTAATAAAAAAGGGGGTTTCTTAGGTCTAAATTTTTCCTAATGCATCCCATTATTCCACACCCTACAGTATTTACAATACACCCAATGACATTTTATATACGCTATAGTATAATCAATCAATTTATAATTTTTAGCTCCAATGTTTTTTTGGTACCCTATCATTTGTTTGCATGTAGTTTGCTACTTCTACCACTTACTGCACCCTCCGAGTGCTCAGGTTGATTGGAACGAGTCGAGCTTAGTAGCGCGATTCCGTGGGGGACTCAAAGATGATATTCTTGACTCCATAGCCACAACGGAAACCCAGCCACGAGGGCTACAAGAATGGGTCGCGATGGCATCATGAATTGACGAAAGGCTTTGGGCAAGATGACAAACTCGACGGCCATCAACCACCTATTCTACCCCGCCTCAAGTTTCATCTTTGAATCCAAAGACCCAACCTTTTGTCCCAAGAGATCACGCTGGTCGTTTTCAAGCACCGTCTGAGGGACCAGTGCCAATGGAGCTAGATGCAACTCGGGTAACCACGGCGCTTGCCAAAATTGCAACGGAACGACTGGATTATCAACGACAAGGGCGTTGTTGGGGATGTGGCGAGGTTCGTCACGTTCGGGCTAAATGTCCGACAAATCCTTCCAAACCTTTGTCATTGGCAGCGTCGCAAATGGGCCAGGTGGAATTGGGAAAAGGTCCATCCCGGGACTGAGAGAGGAGGCTCAGTACCCGGGCAGTATGGAGGTTGCGGCAACCATGTTGGTAGAACAGCTGCAGGCCGAACCCTTGGAAGTTAGTCTGCGGTGCACGCAAGGAGAAGGAGAGCTGGATCCATTATATTTAAGGGCTACTGTAGATCCAGGAGCTCACTTGACTTTATCGGGTCAAATCAGTTCAGTGACTGCAGAGCTTTTGGTTGACTCCGGAGCCACAGGGGTGTTTATGCACCCCGATTTCGCTTTGAGGTGTCGAGCTGTGATTCGACGTAAGAGCATTCCTCGAGAAGTGCGAGTCATTGACGGGAGAGTAATCAATTCGGGACTCATTACACATGAAGCTACTGTTGAATTAATCGTAGACGGCCATAAAGAAATGTTATTGGTGGATCTTACGAATACAGGGAGATACCATTGCATTTTGGGGACTCCTTGGCTGGTTCGTCACGACCCGACTATTCGTTGGTTAGCAAAGAAAGTAATTTTTTATTCGGCTTACTGTCAGGCCACTTGCATACGATCGACAGAGGGAGGTCAGACATCAATAACTAGCAACGCGGGGATCATGATGATGTTAACTGAGAGCCAAGAGCTGTCAAGAAACCGGAAGGAAGGTGGGCCGGGGGAACAGGCCCTTGAGACAAAGGAGCCGGGATCTCGGGAAGAAGGCTGTGGGCCGCGGTGGGTTAAGGCCCAGTTTCCACGAGAGGAAAATCAAGGAAATCAGTTCTCTGGAAGCACGGGCGGCGAGGCTCCAGGTGGGCGGCCTTCGAAGGTGGCTCAGTTGACTGCTCCAAAGTATGCCATAGTGTCAGCTGCAGCTTTCAGGCTCTCAGCAAAGGCAGCTGAAGTTTATACGCTCTTTGTGTCAGAGATGGACGGGGGAGGTCTGGTTGGGGCCACTGATGAATTGGGCTCTATTCCCGCTGAATATCAAGATTTAAAAAAAGTTTTCAGTGAGGAGTCAGCTAATGAGTTGCCCGACCATGGGCCCTCCGATATGAAAATCGAGTTTAAGGAGGGAGAGGAACTACGTAATACCAGTTTACGACCCATGTCCCCGACGGAATTGGAGGAACTTCGGGCGTATTTGGAAGAGAATTTAGGCAAAGGTTGGATTCGGCGGTCCAAATCTCCTGTCTCAGCTCCTATAGTGTTTGCTCGGAAAAAAGATGGATCAATCAGGGTATGTATTGATTATCGAAACCTTAATAAAGTCACTATAAAGAACCGATACCCTCTTCCACTTATTTCTGAACTCACAGATAGATTGGTGGGAGCGAAATTTTTTACAAAGTTAGATATAAGACAGGCGTACCATCGAATACAGATGGCACTAGGCCACAAATTCAAGACAGCCTTCAAAACCCGTTATGGCTTGTTTGAATATCTAATAATGCCGTTTGGTCTCACAAATGCTCCAGACCAGTTTCAGGCCCACATGCAAGGCATATTTGCAGATCTTTTGGACATATCCGTGGTCATTTATTTGGATGATATATTAATTTTTTCAACAAATCTGGAAGAGCATCAACAAGTAGTGCGGATGTTCTTCAACGACTCTATAAACATGGGCTATATGCCAAGCTTTCTAAATGTCAATTTCATTGTCAATTGGTGGAGTTTTTAGGGATGACGGTCTCGTCACAAGGATTGGAGATGTGTGCAGATAAAGTGCAAACCATCAAAGAATGGCCGGTACCTACAAACGTCAAGGAAGTTCAATCATTCCTGGGCTTTGCCAATTTTTACCGTCGTTTTATATGGGATTATTCGCGCATTGCGGTCCCACTCATAGCCTTGACACGTAAAGATCAATCATTTTGTTGGACTCGGCAAGCAAATGATGCTTTCAATGATCTTCGAGACCGTTTTTGTTAAGCACCGGTATTATTACACCCAGACTTTCAGCGACCCTTCATTATTGAGATTGATGCATCAGACACCGCTACTAGTGGAATTCTCTCCCAATACGGTGATGACGGTCATCTCCATCCTTGTGGGTATCGGAGTTCCAAAATGTCTCCAGCTGAGCAGAACTACGACATTTATGACAAGGAATTATTAAGCATCGTTCATGCGTTTCAAGATTGGCGAGTTTACTTGGAGGGGTCACCACATGAGGTGCGGGTAATTTCGGACCATAAAAACCTTGAGTATTTTTTAACTACGAAACAACTTAATCGGCGACAAGCTTGATGGTCTGAATTATTATCCACATTCCATTTTGTTATTCATCATCGGCCAGGATCCTTGAATACACGAGCTGACGCTCTTTCCAGGCGGGCTGACATCATTGAACAAGGCCCGCAAGAATCTAGACCTCTCTTAAAATTAGCAGCCTTGGAAGATTGCGAACCTGTTTGGACAGATGATAAAATTTTGGAACATATTCAAATAGAGTCAAGAAAAGACCCAATAATGCAACCAATATTGGCATATTTTGAAAACGGAGCAGACCGCGCCCCATCAGATGTTCGCCATCGTTTCCACGCTTACAGTTTTGACAGAGGAGTTTTGCACTTTCATGGAGCTGTATTTGTACCGGATAATGAGGAGCTTCGCCCTCAAATTCTTAGATCAAGACATGATGCCCCAACTGTAGGTCATCAAGGCCGTGCAAAAACGCTTGATTTGGTAGCAAGGAGCTTCTACTGGCCAACATTTCGCAGATACGTCCACCGGTATGTTGATGGCTGTGATACATGTCAACGATCAAAACCCCCACGTCATGCGCCTTACGGATTGCTGCAACCAATCCCAGCAACTCAAGCACCGTGGAAGCGAATCACGACGGATTTCATTGTCAAACTACCTATCAGCAATAGTTATGACGCAATCTTAGTGGTGGTGGATAAGAACACTAAATTGGCCCATTTTATTTCGACCACTGAGAAAATCGACTCTATTGGGACGGCTAATCTTTACCTTCATCATGTATAGAAGCACCATGGCTTACCTACCGAGATTATTTCTGACCGGGGACCTGTTTTTGTTTCCAAATTCATAAAGAGGCTATATGAAATTTTACGTATTCGACCTTGTTCATCAACCGCTTTCCACCCTCAGGCAGATGGTCAGACAGAGCGTGTTAATCAAGTTCTTGAGCAATATTTGCGCATGTTCACCACGAGACAGCAAGATGACTGGGCCGACCTCTTACCCATAGCGGAATTCGCATACAATAACGCGGTTCACTCAGCTACAGGGTTATCGCCTTTTTATGCAACCTATGGCTACCACCCGTCACTAGCTTTCACAGCTTCATCCACATCGGCAGTTCCAGCTGCAGAGGATTGAATTCACTATCTCCAACAAGTTCATGAGGAAATAAAGACTATGCTACAAATTGCTGGGGACCAAGCAAAGCGACGGTATGACAGTGCCAGGCATCTGCATCAGGTTTTCGAAGTGGGAGACAGAGTACTGCTCCGCCATGATAATATCTCTACATCAGCATCGTCGAGAAAATTAACATCCAAGTTTTTGGGTCCTTATCCGATTATAAGCAAACTCTCTGACGTTGTATACCGCCTTAAATTACCCAAGACGTTGCGAATTCACAATGCCTTCCATGTTTCTTTATTGGAAAAGTACCGCCCTGACACAATTCCTGGGCGACGTCAAAAGTCGCCTCCACCTGTTGTAACGCCAGACGGTGAAATCGAGTGGGAAGTGCACAAGATCTTAGATTCCAGGTTGTTTGGGCGTTGGAGGAAGCTGCAATACCTCGTTTCATGGACCGGTTATGGATCCGAGCAGAATTCCTGGGAGCCTGCCGTGAATTTAAAAAATGCACCACTCGCAGTAAAGGAGTTTCACCATCGTCACCCCAAGGCGCCAACACTAGGAGGGGGGTAATGTTACGACTCCCGAGTCGTAACAACTGGAGTGAGTGGCGGCCGGGAGAGAAGGGGGAACAGTTACGGTGGAGTTGGCATGCAGTTACGGTGGGGTTAGCAGTTACGTTAGCTCAGTCGTCTCTCTCATCTCGCATGTAAATACCTTCGTGAGAAGGTTATTCTCACTCAACCTCTTGTAATACAAGGAACCTCGAAGGTCCGTTCCCCCGTGAGGTTCTCTTTCGTGTAATCTGGATTCCTGGTTGGTTCGGTTTGGGTTGATTGCTGGAGTTGATGCCTGGTCAGTCCTCGGAAAGGGAAGAGGGAATCAGGGAGCGTCAATAGGGCATAGTTACGATTCGAGTTTCCAACCATCCCGTAACAATTGGCTTATGATGCACAATACAAAAAATCTACATACGATGTGTTGCTGCGACCTGGAGATTTGCCAGGTGACTGTTTTGACAGAAGGAGGCAAGAAGGGCACACACATTCTCTGGTAGAGGGTTTGCAGCTTAGAATTCAGCTTGTTTTGTCATGGTGTCTGAATTCTTTCATAGCATTCCTATAGTTAAAATTCCCAGAGTCCTCTTCGATATTTCGGAAGGGAGCTAAGTCTGCAGTTCGAAGGTTCTTGATACCCAACAAACGACATGCTAATTGAGGCCAGAACTTTCAAAACATAAAAAAGTTACCTTGGGAATCTTGTACTCAACATCGATGGTTTGTTTTTCTTAGTGAGACTCAATCAGCCATGTAAGATAGGAGGCTCTAAAAGCGAGCATCTAAGGGCTGGTCCGCCTTTTTCATGTGGTTTCTTGGATGGGATTATTTTTTGCTCATTTTTCAGATAAAGAGAAATAGATTCTGGTTGTAACACAAGTTGTTTCGTATTTTTTAGAAGCATTTTTTAATTACTTATGAATTTTCAAACAAGATGTGTCATAGGTCCCTATTTATGACCCTAGGTCTTCCACAAACCGTCCACTTGCAACTTGTAGAGAGAAATGGGGAAAGCAAGAGGCAACGATTGGCTCTTGCAATAAATAATAGTTTTTTTTATTGATCCATTCAATGACTATAGAAGGTCCATTTAAAGATCACCTCATGTCCATTCCAAGCGAGTCTATATGGCAATTCTAAATGACCCTCCAGAATTCGAGCCTCCTACCTTACTTGACCAATAACCTAAACTTGAATCGTCACCTTCAATTGAATTGGCAACAAAATTTGATTCATTTGGAGAAAAAAGTTCAAGATTCACATCTCAAAATGCTCCTCCCATCTTCCCCAAAGTTGCTTCTTTGAGCACTCTCCCTCCATCCTTACAAACAATCAAGGCTAACTAACTTGCAGAGACGGAGCTTCCAACCAAGTTACAAACATGGCACTTAGCTTGACTCAAATCCAAGAGTAGCAGAGTAGAGAAGAATTGGTTGTGTGTGAGAGACAGATATGGACAAAACATTTAGATTTGTATTTAGAGCGCAGTCATTTTAGAATTTAGTCTTGAATCCTGAGCTACACCAATTATTTGTAAAGTCTTTCTAGTTTTTGCTCTACAATGGCACTACAACAGCTTATGCAAGAGCTAAGTTAGCCAAAGAGAGGAAGAGGAAGATGATGATGAAGAATGATTGAGTTTGTTGCAATAAGAACTTGGAATTATTTTGTGGCAATCGTGTCAGGGAGGGGTCAAGCTCTTTGTCACTATTTTGTAAGCGATCTTGTGTTGTAAAGTACTTTGTTGCTTTGGAACACAAGTGATCTATGGCCAAAGGAAATTGCGTATTTGGGCTAAAAATTGTGGCACTTTCACCTTTTCACCTCTGTCCAGCAAAACTCTCATCCGGCAAATCCCTAGGTCACAACACATTAGTATTGTATGTACATTTTTCCATATTGTATGCAACCAAATGCCCAGGCATTAAAGGGTTAAGTTAGCTATACCTAAAAGCATTTGAGTGAGAATTTGAGCATGATTCCTACTCATTATGAAGTTGTTTCAATTTTTGTTGGTCTTTTTAAGAGTCAAACAAGTTTCTAGATTTTTTTGACATGCATTTTTTTACCCTTAACAAGTTGGCAAGCCCATTATTTGTATTTTTTAGATATTGTATGAATGAACTATAATTTTTTCTAGTGCCTAAAATAGAAAGGTTGTTCCTTTCTATTTTACAATGTCTTTTATAATCCCATAAATAGAAGTGGTATATTCTAAACAAGAATCTATTTGGGTTGGTTTTACAAACAAGGTTACAATTAAATATCATTCTTTTTCCAAACTCTCTACTAAAGTATTTTGTTTTGTTACAAAGATGTAAATACTCTAGTTTGCATTTAAATACAAATTTGCAACATATATAATAGTATTTTTGCAACGTGAGCCTTTCAAGGCAATATTGGTTAGGGTCACTAACTCAAAAAATCCCCCTTTGCATTGTAATATGACTTTCATATGACATCAATGCTTATGAAGGTCTATAATACACTAGATGCTATATTCTTATGATTTTAATGCAAGTTTAGATCGTATAATGTTGATGGAGCAAATCCGTGTAGACTTCATGTCTATAAACAATCCTTGTCATCATCACATGACATTCATATAGCATTCAATCTTGCACTACATGGGATTTTCATATGACTTCTATACGAACTTCAAATGGTTTGAAATTTAAGTAACTTTTAAAAGCTACAACTAGATTAACAATTAAACAGTTAAAACTTTAGGAGAGAACTTTGCATATTTGGTAAACTAAGTTACAACTAGATTAACAATCAAAAAAGTTAAAACTTTAAAAGAGTTTCATATTTGTGATTGAAGCTCTCTGAACCATTCTTTTTATTTTGAGTATACTTTGCAACAGTCCAAAAGTTCACAGTTACGTAAATTTGGAACTTTTGAAGTTACTGAAATTTCAAATCATATGAAGTTCATAACAAAGTCTTACAAAAACCACATCTACTGCGGTATTGAATTCATATGAATGTCATGTACAATGCCAAGTTTTTTTCTGAGATGCATGCCGACTAGCTTGGGTTAGTTTCGGTGAGGGTTTTGTCCATGGAGGTCCTACCGAAGGCCACGGAAGCATCTGGGGCACTCCAGATCTGTGCACCATTTGGTCTAAAGTGAACAGTAGCTTTCTCCTTCAACAAAGAGATCGAAAGCGAATGGAACTCTATTGATTCTTGAATCAGTATGGGTTGGTAGAAGCGCACTCACGCGTTGGTGCCCCACTTTTTCTTCAACGGAGTCGACTTGGGATTGCAAGATGGGTCGACTTTTGTCTGTACATTGAATCTGTGAGCTAGGCATCATCAGTTCAATCGATCTAACCTCAAATATACCTAGCCTATTGTAACTCTTCATAACCAATAATCACCGTAGTATAGTCTATCAATGCAAGAAAATATCCCATCGATCTCGACCAGAGACTTTGTACAGACATACCCGAAAGAAAGAATTACCGGTCGATTCTGGCCGGTATCAGAATTCGAAAGAAACTCAATGTCGCTGGGATTCAACTGAAGCTTGAAATTAGCAACAGATACTCGCAACGAAAGTGTCAGCGATCCACTGTAACTGGAAGAAGAGTGATCAGAAAAGGGAGCAGGGAACTGTTCCAACAACAATCTTGACATGTTCGATGTTCTTTTAATTTGGAAATCTTCCGGCAATTGACGAGTTAGAAGAAGGATTTTTGAATTTTGAAGGAATTTTGTTCTTGATTTTAGAGTTGGAGTGGAGATGTTCGTAGGCATCAAACTTGAACAAACCTCCCAATTATAATGGAGTTATTGTATTGCACCTAAAATCATTAGAAGTTCACTCTCTAGAATTCAATACAGGTGAATTCTTTTATTTCGAAAAAATAAACCACGCATAGATCACAAATCCATTGAAGTGGTAAAACAAAATTAGAGAGGCATTGCCGGATACTTTGCTATGGAGTACACTTGGAACAAACGGAAGACAATACAGAAATGAATAAATAAATTTTTGCTAAGAGTTTAGAACCATAATTGGACAAAATTTTCTCAATTTTCGTCCATGGGTCATTGCAAGAAAGACCGGTCCTATTTACTAATCATAGAGCGAGTGATTTTCTTGTCATCCGCTATAACTTTTGAAGCAAAAGTCCAATGAACATGAAATTTTTATTGGAGATACCTAACTTGGTATTAATCAGATCCTTTATTTTTTAGAAATTAAAAAAAATCATTTTATATTTAAAAATCATTTTTGTTAATTTGTCACAATGTAAGGTTTAGGGGGTTTTACTACGTTAGGAGTCCCCAAATTTAATGATCTAGAGCTGAACTTTTCTTCGTCTATTTGCATAGTAGAAAATCATATTCCTACGAAAGGAAATCTAAAAATATATTATTTTGTGTCCTCCACATGATTGCAAACAGCACTCCCATTGAACGCAATTTTTGAACAATGAAGATGGTTCTAAGATCAATCTTTTGGTGAAATCTCATCATTATGAACTATTTCCAAATGGCCAATTTTTTAGGATTTTCAAAAAAAAATTCTATTTTTTACAAATTAAAATGTGAAATTACAGTGCAAGTATCCATTTTCTTGAGATTTTGCACTTTTCTAGTTCTCCTACTTAGAGAATTTTTCTATGCTTTTCCTTCCTAGGATACCTTCTTCTTACTAGCCAGTATACATTAATCATATTTTTCACATTTTTTAAAAATTGATTTTCTAATTATAAAGCCCTCCCGAAAGAAAAAATGAGTATTGTAGAAAACACTACGCTTTTTGAACGGTCTTTCTTGCAATGACCCCCATAATATCCACCGATTTTGTTATTGTTTTCGTTCCAATCATTCTTCTAATCATAGTAAGTTTGGGGCTATTTGAAAGGACACGACTCTTAGAGAGGTGACATTGCCAATTTTTATACACAACCATGTGAATGTAATGGAAGAAGTGGAGGCCAAAAGGTAGAGTTGTTTGGCATAAATTTATTTATTTTTCTTTCCACTCTAATTAGAAGTTAGTTGAATTTAGTTGAATATTCTCTTAAAAGGTTCTAAATTCTAACTACTTCAATAAGCAATAAACGTCAACTTGTCAAATCTTTTTGATTAATACAACTTCTATTTTAGGATAATTTAAGGTTAGATTTCTATAATCCCTAAATGTAGTAATTTATTTTGGCTAAAAAGTCTTATGTATTTAATTTTTTAATTCAAATTTTGAGATAGATTATTTTTAAAAATAGAAAGATTTTAGATCTGTATTTGTCAAAGCTTTGTGCACTTTTTGAATTCTTCAAAGTTTTTAAATAAAATAATTGTATGCAACTCAATTTTTGTTAAATCCAATGTAGTTGATTAGGTAAAATTTTACACTATAGTCTTTGAATGTTTTAATTTTTAATTTTAATTAGTGATTACAGAAAAAATCATTTTACATGCAATTCTAATATTGACGTACATTTTCATGCATATAAAGAATTTCCTCATTGATTTTGCAAGTCTATGTAGTAATTATTGCAGTTTTACAAAGCTTTATTTGCTTACAGTCACACTTAAAGTCTATGTGAACTATATAGAATTGATGACAAATAATGATATGGCAACTTTCATACCAACATCTTCTAATAGCATTGCATCAAAAATCAAATTGGTGATAGAAATTTTCCATGAAACTCTTAAATGCTCTATTTCCTAATAAATATATTGATTGATACATGTCTATTGTAAACTATCATTGACATTCACAAAGCAACTATCAATTTTGGTTGAGCATTTTAAGACCACAATTATAAAATTAATTCTTTTAAATATGAATATTTTACTCCATTTAGAATTATGAGATAATTGGAGCATGAAATATGGCAACTTTCTCCGGATGTGACATAGATGGCAATAATCCACCTCCACCCAAACCACCATTAATTACACTCAAAGAAGTTGAGAATCCCCTTGCAAATTTAATCCCTGTTGTCTTCCCTCCTGAGGTTTTTGAACAATTGCAACAAGATGCAGAACGATTAGGTAAAATAACCCTAATTGGCCATATAGCAGGGGAAAGTCCATGTTTGGAAGATATACAAGGTTGGATAAATACATTTCTTATCAATCGTGAGCTCCATTTTGAAATCCAAATTAATCAAGTTTGTTTATTGACGCAAGGCTACTTCACTATAACCTTCTTAACCCAAGAAGGTGCAGACAAAGCACTGAAACTTAGTCCGATTAGATGTAATGTGCAAGAAAATGAACAAGAAGTTGAGCACTTTATATTTTTGCATTCATGGACTCCCAACTTTAGCCCACCTCCAGGTGAAGCAACTGTCTTATGGGTAAATTTTCCTGCGCTCCCAAGAATCTACTACCCTTATTTAGAATATATAGCAAATGCAATCGGTAGAGTAGTGTGGCAAAGTGAAAAAGCTTCAAATATTCAACATGGTTGTCCACCTAAAATTCGCATTCTTGTGGCTGACGTTAGAATTCTTCCTGGCTCCATTGCAATTCCACTTGCCATTGGTGATGGATTTTTTGAGCTGAGGGTGAGCTATGATGGCATGTCAAAGCAAATTTGTAGTAAATGCAAAAACTTGACAATTGCCATTGATGAGTGAATAAAAATATTAATGTTTACTTCTAATTTCAATCTTCAATAGTATTCAAATTTAATAACAAATTTGTTTTAGTAAATTTTTTATTAACAAGTGTCAAGGGAAAAAAAGGATTTGATGAAGATATTATTTAATTTGTGTCAAAATGTAGTTCAAAATGGACAAGGCAATATAGAGCACTATATAACATTTCGGTAGCCCGTTCTAGCACTGCCTTGTGTTGGATGGAATGATGTGGTATATTTGATATATAATCAATAACTACAAACAATCTGTCAGAAACAAAAGATGGGATAAATAGGTTGCAACTACCTAGTCCTGCTGCAAAAAGAAAAAAAAGACTTGTCAGTATCGTTGGACCTTAAGATTGAAGTGCTTAACATTAATTCCAAATTTAAAAATGAAGCACCGGGGATTTAAAGATTAACTTTAAGTTAGTAAGCAAAAAATTCATGGAAAACATGGTATTGAACCACTTCTTTGCTTTGCTTCACAAATCATTTACTTTTTGTGTTTTAGAATGTAGAAGACAACTCTATATATACATATTGGGTGGCAGGAGGTGAAATAAACAATGTGGGATATATAAATTAGAATTGGAGTAGGAGCTCAACCGCTCAATTAGTTATGTAAATTATAGCAGAAATTATATTTGAAGTAGAAATTCAGACTTCATTTAGGCATAGTAGAATAAATTTTTTCAAAAAACTTTCAAAAAACTTTCAACTTAGAAAAAATGGTAAATCAAGCTAAATTTCATTTCTAAAAATCCGTTTGAGATTTCAAGTCTCCAATCAAAAGTTCTAGACAAATTTAGGAGAGGGATTGAAAGGGACATTTTCTTTGACATTTTCAAACATCCTCTCTGAATTTTGTCCATAACTTTTGATTGAAGACTTGAAATCTCAAACAGATTTTTGGAGAAGAAAATTAGCATGACTTAACAACTTTTTTTAGTTCAAAGTTTTTTGAAAAAAATTATTCTACTATGCCTAAACAAGGTCTAAAATTCTACTTTGAACACAATTCTTACTTTTGACTTAACTATGAGTGGTTGAGAAAAAAAAATTACAAATTCTAATGTACTTATCCCACGTGGGTTGTTCTACCTTCTACCAACCTATGTATATATAAAGAGCTTGTCTATACACTTAAAAACCCAAATCAAGTTATTGATGATAAATGTGAGATTGTATTGGAGTATTATTCAATGAACTCTTTGGGTTCTTGGCTAACCATTTTTCTTTCCAATTATTTGTTGATTTGTCCTAGAATTAACAAAAGAAAGTGAAGGACACCATAAATGTACTGTGACTATCTCAGTACACTAAAAAGGGTATTTAGTGTTGGATTACATTTAGTGTAATTACCACTCTACTTGACCCTACACTAAATGTCAATTTTAGGATGATTAGTGTAGTGCTAAACTTCAATGCGCCGCCTTTGCCTTCTCTTCCCTTGTACCTTCCTTTAATAAGTTCTAACACTAAATGTAAACATTTTCAGATTTCAGATTTACCATAGAGTATATTTAATGTTAGAAATTACATTTAATGTTACTTACTTTAGTAGGCTTAATGATATTTAGTGTCATGGTTCGCAAATAGTGTTGCCAACATTAAATACCCTTTTTAGTGTACTGAGCTTACATTAATGACATAGGAATGAATTTTGTAAACGAGAATTCCAAAGAGGGAAAGGCAGCTTTTCTGAAGGCTAGAAAATGTTATGTAAGGGCTTTTTCACACTATGGTTTTTCAAGTCAAGAGGCCATGGAAGTGAGTAGCCAAATTTAGTTGAGAATCTTAAGAAATGGATTGATAAAGAAATGGATTGATAATAGGTAATATACAATATTGTTTTTTTGTTTTTTTTTATAAAAAAAAATTTGACAACCTCTCAACCATTGTTTGTATTTTCATTCCTATCCGACCCAAACTTCTTTAGTTTGAGAGTTTGTTGCCTTGGTTAAAAAGTGTTACCATATAGACATTTGGGAGGGCGATGGGCTTTAGACTTTGTCTTCACTATAACAAAACATGGTAAAAAAGAACCGCACTCGATTTTGAGTGCGGTTCTTTTTTACCATGTTTTGTTATAGTGCTTCTAGTATGAAGGGTCGAGAGGTCAAATTCTTAATTTTCTGCAATCTCATTAGTGGAAATCAACACTTCTTCAACCTTTGTCAATAGTGTAAAGTGCCCTTAATAGTACCTAATTTGGCCTATCCGTGAATGACTCTTCGACATAAAATTCTACATGAAGTCTTTGATATTGGACCCTCTAAAATGGCTTCTAATAAATTAACTAGTGCAAACCGCCATGCTAGCAACCATACTTTAGCTTGTGGAGAAAATGTGGCACGTGTTGCTCAACATTTTCATCCATCACAAACAAATATCTTTAATCCTCAAGGTACAAGACCTATCACCATGGTACTTTGCCAAAAATAATCCAATTTATGGGCCAATAGGCGCATCCTTTAATCCAAAATGAATCATGAAAGTCATCTAGACATCGCCCTTTTTGGTCTCACTGTCTTTCTAGAGCCAGGTTAATTACGTGAGATTCAACCTAACGAACAACATATAATCCTAGGACAATGCCAATATTATGGCTTCAAAGGTTCTAAATAATATAGAAGACCTAATTTGCATTAGTATCAAATAAAAGAAAACATCTTTGCTTGACAAAAATGCAAATTGGGCAGAATGTAAATAGCCAATTCAATATGATAATATAACATTGCGAACCAACCTAAACCATTTCCCAATGGATGCATACAAAAGAATTTAGTTCAATTTGCAAAGAATTATTGGATGACTCAAAAGTTGCAATTGCTAAGTTTATTGGTTAAGTGGAAAGTTGCAAGAAAGTCGTTGGATGTGGCTCGGACATTGCTAATTTTAAGGCTCCTTCTTTTTGTGGAAGCAAAAAGACCCCGCCAAATGGTTTATAATGTTAGGATCTAACTGAAGTGATTTTACGGATGAAACAAGGCCACATTACTTGTTTTCAAAAATTGTGAAATTGATCGAGTTCAAAAATAAATCTAATATATTATTTTTTTAAGAATTTGCTTGATTTTCCACAAAACAATATTCTTTACAACTTTTAAAGGAAATGAATCAAAGCTTTCCATGTAGACATATATACAGTCTATGAAAAAAAATATATAATCAAAAAATTAAAAACTAAAAGATTCAAAGGGCATAACTTTTTCTCTGTAGTACCAAATGAAATAAAAATTATATTCTTAGAAAGATGGTAGAGTCTTATAGGGCAGTTCCAAGAAACATTTTATGTTTTTCCGTCAAAATTGCAGTTTTTGCACATAGGAGTAGCTGTGCTATGCAGTACTATTAATATTATGTATTAGCAGCACCCCGACAAATCTAAACCATTGATTCAAGGCGCCTGCAAATCTAAACCGTAGATTCAGTATTAGGTTGTACTATGCAGTACTACAAACTACTACAGAGTGCTACAGAAGCCATTGGGAGTAGAAAATAGCAAAAATGGTGTCCGTGGAGTTTTCCATTTTTAATAATTCAAAAAAAATTCAAAGAAAATCTATAAAAAAATCTATAAAAAAATCCATTTTACTAGAAAAAATTGCCCTTGCATTGTACCAAAAAATTAATGAAGGAAATTTTTTCCCTCTTCATAGCCTTTGCAAAAAGGAAGGTCACTTTGACCCCATGCGTGCAATCAACATGGGGCTATTTTCACAAAAATTCATTGTCAGCCCTTGTAATGTTAGTAGACCTCCAACATGTCTAATTTGTGGCTTCAAATTTTTCACTTTTGGGTAAAAAAAAAAGAACTAAACCCCCCCAAAATGGCCAAAGTAGATATCCAATCAAAGGTAGGTTAAAAATAGTAAACTAACTTTTTTATAAATCATTCAATGTTTGCAACTACTGCATCTACCTTCATTCCAAATTTCATGCCAAACGAACAAACAATGCAAAAGTCATGAGCAAAAAGCCACATGTGTGAGGGCAAGGGGATAAGAAATGGAACAAGTGTTTCTTGCAATCACCCTGTACCTCTAAAAAATGTTTCAAAAAATTACCGAGTAAAATTTGACATCATAGCAACTTGCCTAAAATATTTGAAAATCCACTTCATAACTTTGAATCTTTAGGAGTTAAGATGAACTTATTTCATTAAAAAATTCTTTTTATTTTAATTATAGATTTTTTTCCCTTGTGAGGCAAGCTTCACACATTATTCTCTAGGAAGCATGCAACTCATCAAATTTTTTGCTTTGGTAGAAATCAAGATTATTTTGAAAAATCCCACAATTATAATATTTAGCCAAGAACAAAATCATATAATTTGATGTTTGTATGGTTGTATTTCCATCACAATACTTAAACCCTTACAAGTTTGAAAAGCCCAATTTTGGATTGTAATAGGTCTTTTTTGTGTATTTGACATACAAGGTGCAAGAATTGGCATATACACTAGTTACAAAAGTTTATATTCATGTTGAGTCAAATCCAATAACGCACGACACTTCCAATTTAGATAATTGTTGCCTCTTCAACATATTTAAGAAGTTGCTTGAGGGGGGGCACTTCCAATTTTCTTAAAAGTGCCATGTAATCAAAAGAAAGATAGTTCTAATTAACTTGACCTAGATTTTAGACAATTTTTAGAAGTACATTAGCATCACCCGAGGCATCACCAAAATGGGATATTTTAAGTTATAAATACATAAGGGTATGGGATAATACACAATTTTATCTATTTTTTTAAGGTAGGGTAGCTTAAATTCACCCTCCAAAATCAAAAGTTTTATTAACTATAATAAGTTTGGTTCCCCCCCAAAATTTTAACTTTCAACAACTATGCCTTTAGGAATCCAAGGCGCTGGATCCTATGCACTATGGAATTGCTAAAAAGCCAATAGATGAAAACTATTAGATGAATTGGTAGTGGATGACAAGTTTACTTCATTCAATCTGGAGTCAGCGATTCAACCTCGGTGTCAACATTTCCTTGGAGTTCAGGGTTTTGGATTTGAGACTGCTGTCCCGCAACGGTTGTTTCTGTAAATGCTCAAACTTTCCTTGCACAAACTTTTTGGAAATCGAAATGCTGCTTTACAATGTGTTTGGAACTTTCAATAGAATCGCATGTGGTTTGTACTTCTAGTGTTTCGAGTTCTTGTGGTTAGGGTGTGGAATATTGAGCATTTGATTACGATAGAATGGACTTTTAGTTCAAGGGAGCAGGTTCAACCTTACAATTTCTCTTGCTTAGGGTTTGGCTTCTTCACTCGGGACTACCCAAGAGTTGCTGAATAGGGTTTAGGGTAGACTTTTGAGTTGGAAAAGGTATGGTTACAAGTAATTCAAAGAAGATCACCTTGTGGACACTAGAGGATTGCAGGTCCAAAGAGGATCACCTTGTGGACGCTAGGGGATTCATTTGGAGGTCCTTAGAAGATCCTACTACGTAGAGATTGCAGGCCTGGAGTTTTCCGCGTCTAGAAAAACTAGGTTTGTTTTGCAGGCATTCGACATGAACATGGAGCTCTTCTCCAAGTCTTAGAGAGTCAAAGTTGGAGCCCTAAAGAATCTGTAGACCCTGGCCCTTGGCAAACTGAGATCAAGATTATGAACCTGCATCAACTGCGACAAATTTTGTGCAGTGAATGGCAAGTTGAGATTAAGGTTGTGAAGGGAGATGGAGAGGCAAAATTCCAAAATGTCTAGGTAACCCCGGCACAGCGATGAGGTCAGTTTTTTCATTTGTGGTCCTTTCATTTTTGAACATTTTCTGTTCACATCTAAATTTTGTGTCCTTGATTTTCTTCCAAACACAGATTGCGTATATGAATTTACAACATCTGCGATTTGACCATTGTATTTCATGTGCCTCACTTTTGGTTTGATCATGTGTTTTGTTATTCATTTGTGCAGGTTATTTGTAGGCCTCTTGCAAATTCTAAGCAATGTACATAGGTTGCCATTTTGTTGTGTTCTGTGTCCAGGATGAGACAACTTTGGTAATCTTGCGCTGCATTTTTCCTATTGCATTTTGACCTTACAGTCTTGGACCTTACTGACCAGTTGCAGCCTATAGTTTTTTAATCACATTGTGGGAGAATTTGTTGTGTTTGTTAACACATCTCTTGCATTTGTGCTCATTTCATTTTCACCATTGATTGAGAGGATTGTTACTTTCTGTCTGGATTGTGTATGGTTTGTCTATCCTTTGTGTATGAAATTTGCCTTGGTTGTTAGTTTGTGTATAACTTGGTATGTAGTATTGCAAGTAGTTTCACTTTGAATGCAATTGAGCTTTGTTTGAAGGTGGTATTCTTTTGGGCTACAAATTTCAAAGGGTTTTCCTTCATGATTTCTACACTTAACAAAAAATTGAATGCACATTTTCTTGTTTAAAAGTCTTTACAACCGACTAGAGTTGGGTACTTCCAAAGCACTTGTTTGTTAGTTGTAAATTTATATAAAAAAAATAGAATATTCAAAATGAAGCCAAAAAAAATTCAAATGAAAAATGGGATACATAAAATAAGACAATTTTAGAAATTAAGGTAACCATAGCCCTAGAAAAATTTACTAAATTTACCTACATAGCCTCCATCCAATAGGGGTTTGAACGCACGTGATCTCTAAACATAATATATAGTGCACCCCCCAAGAGAAGAACTTTGTTAATGGCCACGTATTCAACATGTACGGAGTTGAATTTGAACATAATAAAGTTTTGATATTAAATGACTTCCAAATGAAAGATATTGATTGTTGAATTTTCAATCCAATGGGATATGTCTTGTCATAATTTAGTAGATATTTTGTATTCCAAGAATAAAAATATTTGACTATATATACGGTCCTTAGAAGACCCGGGAGAAGACCTTTAACAATGATTTTTTTCTAGCCAAAAAAAGCCAATTTTCAACATGAAAAGGCTGGGTTCCTTTTTGAATGGAAAATAAAAGTATAATTTTGATTTTTTATCGCCAAAAAATTGGTGGACGTTTCAAGCCAGGAACCAACTATTGGCCGACCATGAGGCTCTTGTGAATCTCGTCGCCGTGCACATTTCTTTTCACCTACATTATTGGCGCCAATTTCTATGAATATGTGTAATGCTTCCACGCTCATCCCCAGGTTTTGTGCATGTAGCCGCTCTCATCGCTTGTTTCTCCTCAAACTCTGCTAGTTTGAGTGTAAGAGGGTTGATTGTCTCACAAAAAATTGTTGGCAAATTAATTTCTCACATTGGCAAAAAATCACGCTTTGAGTGTCAAGGTCCCCAATTTTTCAGTGTTTTTGTTACCTCTACTTCAAATTGGGTTTTGTTTTTGAAGGTTCACCTCTTCTAGGGAATTCAAGAAATTTTGTCTCTCAATAGCAAGAGATTCACTTTCTAATTTGCTTGGAATTCTTCTTCTAGTGAACTCAAGAAATTTTGTCTTTCAGTAGCATGAGATTCACTTTCTAATTTGCTTGCTAATTTGGAACTCTTTTACTAGGAAATTCAAGAAATTTTGTTTCTCAATAGCATGATTCTAGGGAATTCAAGAAATTTTAGCATGAGATTCATTTTCTAATTTGCTTTCTAATTTGACTTTCAAGAATTATTGTCTGCAATTACATTCATGCTTCAAAACTGATGATTACATGCTAGCAGTGTTTAAGGGTTTTATGAGCTTGCAATTCTTGCGTTTACAAATTATTAGTTTAGAATTTTGTTCATTATTTTTTTATTTAAAAAAAAAGACAATTCAAAGCTAAAGTTTGATATTTTGTTTTAGGGTGAATGCAAAAATGTCTTTTGGATCGGCCATGTTAGCTACAAAAATAGTATAAAGAGTTGTGCCTAAAGAAAAAAAAAGCCTACATCCTGTTCAACTTTTGCTATGACACAAGATAAGCGTGCTTGTTAAAAAAAATTATTGTCTAATTTTGTTTGTTGTAATGCTTAGAATAGCCTTTGAAGCCAAAAATTTGCCTTTTAATTCAACATTGTCGCTAGATGAATTTGTCCCCCTAATTTAAAATATTGCTAGCCCGGGTATGCAACTCATGTATTATACACATGTATTATACACAGGGGTCATCGGCATTAAAATGGCTCAGAGGACGGCTTTTGTAAAAATTATATCAAATTAAAAAGACCAAAAAGTTGGGTGAAGACCAAATTAAAAAAAAAATTAAATGTAGAAAATGTTGAATCATACATATGAAAAAAAAACTCACAGTATATATGAAGAATTGAAATACTTGTGTATAGTTTTAAATGTTTTTTACAAGAAGTTCCCTCAAATTAAAACTAAAATTTTATTAAAAAGTCCAAAAATATGGGTAGCTTGTCCCATGATACATGTATTAAAAAAATTCATATAACTAGTATTTTAATGCTATTACTGTCCCCAAAGAAATATCATTTCATATATATAATTACGTTTTTGGATTCCTTGTTAAAAGGGCTACAAGAATTTTCTACATTAAGATAAATTGTATCCCTTGAAATTGGACTAAAATGCATTATAAGTGATTATAATCAGGGCCATATAATATGGGAGTTGTGTACCCGGGATTGCTAGATATTTGATGCAACAAATAATTCCAAAGCCACCTAGGCTTTGGAACATAAAAGCCCCAAAAAATAACCGGTTACAACCCATATTTTTATATTCAATTTGACATTTAAGGTAGGAGGTTGTAAAATGGAGTGGGCATTAAAAATGGACCCTATAAATGGGTGTGAAATGGACATGAGTTGGTTCTAAAATTGACTAGTATAGTCATCGAATGAATTAAGGAATAAAGCATTATTAATTGCAAGAGCCAATCATTCTCTTTGCTTTCCCCATTTTTATTTAGAATTGCAAGTGAACCGTTTATGAAAGACCTAGGGTCACAACTAGGGACCTATGACCCAACTTGTTTGAAAATTCATAAGTAACTCAAAAATGCTTGGAAAAATACGAAACTACTTGGGTTAGATTCTCCACCAATTTGCATTTGTCTGAAAAATGAGCTAAAAATATTCATGTCCAAGGAAATACATGAAAAAGGTGGACCAGCCCTTAAATGCTCCATTTTTGAGCCTCCTACCTTAGTGTTGATTGTAGTGTTTTGATCTTTAGTGTTATAGTTTGTAATCAATGTTGCAAACACTAAATATCATTATTAGTGAGGTTATCACAAGTTTTTGTTTCCAGGCCCTTGTTCCGCCATCTCCTTCACCACCGTTGAATTTTCCAGGACGTCAGAAATTGGAGGAAGTGCCAGACTGTGAGGGCACCCGTGACACCGAAACTGAAGAAATCGAGGGCGCGTGCTGCCTGGACCAGCTCTTCGGCAACATCCGTCGGTAATATTGAAGTGCCAGACACAAGGAATCTTCCTTCCATTGTGGGACTCGATTTCGCAGCTCCAACATTTCATTCGCAGGCAAATGCGAGGAAAACCGGCTCTCAATTTCTCTTCGAACTTGAAATTTGCGTCACCTAGAGGGATTAGGATATGAAACATGCGAATTGGGGTTTGAGAATTCCTGGTGTGCGCCACAGAATGAACAATTGATCAGCTCTAACAGCTCGTTTAGAGTAGTATCAAAGCAAATGCAATGCGCTTTCAATTTCTCTTCGTACTTGCAATTGAAATCGTGAATCAGCTTGTGTAATTCCGATTCGAAACATTCGGATTAGGGTTTGGAACTTCATGGTGCCCTGAAATGGGCAACTGTAAAAAACAATTGTTGGGAGTTGGTGAGCTCGAATAAAAGCTGCAACAACTTATTCTCTGCCAGGATGACCACCTCAAGAGCGTTGTCAATGATGAATACGCAGACAGCACCAAGTGCAAAGACGGTGTACGTTTATCTTCACACTGGACATTAAGGACCTTGCCAACGAATAGACATGTACGTAGGTGCTCTAAACTCGCAGGCGGCAACTGATTTGGGATTCATAATTGTCGCAGCAATGAACTCCACAATCATTTGAGAATTTCGACTCCATTGCTAATAATTAATAGAGCCTGTTTAACACTACCGGTATGCATTCCCATTAACCAACGAAGCTCTAAACGCAGAGTTTACCCTCTCGTTGTCGACGACGGACGCTGCAATAGCAAGCACAGATAGAAGAAGACGAATTTCTCAAAAGAATAGATATGCCTACGCATGTATCAACATGTGGTGAAGATTCAGGGAACCCAGTGGCCGTTCAATCGCTCATGTTTCTGCACTCCATTACTCATAAGCTTAATCCAGAACGAGGACATGAACTCGAAGAACGGAAGCTGGAACGGTTAGCATGCCCGGACGGTGGGATCATGAACCGACCGCTTCTCTCCTGGTGGGTCCCGCAGTGGATCATGTCACCGATTCCTGCCCATCTATCCCCACGTCCTCCGAAATGGCTCTGGAGCTTCACACACCACCACGTAGTTCCAATCTTCTTTTTAGGTTACCCCAAGTGGGCTGAGGTGGCAGGCAGTTGCATCAGGCCCTCAGAATAACAGGTCCACCTCATTTTGTATCAAGTGGAAATGCACCACGTGTGATGCGCACAGACATGCAGCTAACAGATGGCACATTTTTGGCTGCACTGGGGTGGTGCATCCCAAGCTCTCGGCAACCTTCTTTAACCTTCACCCCTTCCGATCTCTACAAGATTTCGGGCCTTGAAACATCTGAATAGCAAGGGATTGTACTGTAGAAGTATATTGTTGAGAGTTCATTCATTTGCATCAAAGGTCGCAGTTTGAAGAGAGATTGCATATCCCGTAGTTCGTTAGGTTCGTTGAGCTATTGTTTTTTTTTGCATCAAAGTCAGGGTTGAGGAATTCGTCGTGGTGTGGAATTGTATTGTTTTGGAAAGCAGAGAGCTTGGGTTTTCGAGTGTCTATGGCGACAGTGAGGGATGAGTCTGGGCTTCGTGGGGAGGCCAACCAAGCCAGAGATGACGCGCGGGAGCATGGGCGGAAGGGCTCAGAGGCGGCCAAGGAGACTGCGCAGGAGTACAAAGGCGCAGTGCAGCAGGAGGGCTTGTCTATGCTGAAAGGTGCTGAGGATCGGTATGACTCTACCAAGGAGTACACGAAGCAGAAGAGCGGACAGGCTGCTGATACAGCTGTGGCGGCCAAAGATGAGGCTGTCGACACGGCCACTGCCGCTAAAGATAAAACTGTCGATACTACCACCCAGGCCAAAAACTCCGTCGTTGTAAGCTTTTAAATTTTACAATCTCTCTTGCGTATCAATCTGCAGCAAGGTCACTAAAGCCTTACACAGTTGTTGGCAAGTCCTGTTGATTAGTCCTGTTTACTCGTCGAGTCTGTCGCATAAATTTGCCGTCTTCAACGGATCAGGAGTCCTAAATTAGGTTTCCTGTCTCATTAGCAGTTTTGAGTATGTCACATTTCGACTATTTTTTGTTCAAATCTATCTATCTATCTGTCAGGGTTCTTCACTAATTCTGGTGATATAAATTATGGCCTCATCTGAATTCGATTATTTTCAATCACAATACGGTGACTGAATTGAATTTGTCATTTCAAACTATGAATCCTTGGTCCATTGGGGTTTAAAAGAAGAGTAGTAGATGTCAAAATTCAAACATGTTGCAGCCAGGTTAGCGCATGAAGTAAGAATCTCCCGTTCGTCAATGATTGAGGTTCTTTCTGGTACGTGTTGTGATAGAGCCATCATGTAGTATCAATTTTTATAACTAAGGAACGTTCTCGCTGAGTATGGGTCATCTTTTGAGCGTAGAAAACTAGGTGCTTATAATTTTGTGAATGATCGTATTGCAGGACACTGTGTCTCAGTACGCAGGGGCAGCGAAGGACAAGCTTGTTGGTCTGAAAGATGGTGCAGTGGGCCAGTATGATGAGACCAAACAGTCGGTGAATGAAACTGCTGATAATGTGAAGGATACCGCTGTGGATAAGTATAACCAGGCAGCTGGTTACGTAGGAGATGCTACTCAGCGCACGAAGGGAACTGCTGCTGATGAGTACAACCGTGCAGCTGATGCCACTCAACGGACGAAGGATTCCGCGGCAGACTCGTATAACCAAGCGTCGGGTGCTGCAGGGAAAACCGCGCGAGATGTGCAGAGCGGTACTCAAGAGAGGTAAGTAATTCTGCCAATGTCACATGCGTGCACTATGAAGTTTGCATTCTGGATATTCACTTTGTGGTTTCTCCAAGAGTTTTAAAACATTCCCTGCGAGAAGTACACTCAACGCTCAATAATGGCACACATTCTAATGGCACTCTATCTAATGGCAATTGAACTTGTCATGTCGTGTACACATCCGATTGGATACACATCTGATTGGACAACTGCCTCATGCCAAATTGTGAACACATGTGAGGGCTTTCAGAGACGCATTTGTCTCCACGAGATACTGTCATTGAGAGGGCTGAATGTACCATCTTAGACTTTAATAAGCTAATTGGTTCCAGTAGTTGATCTAGGGGTCGTAAATGTGGTTCCAATGTGGGCACTTGGAAAGAACTTCAGTGCCATTTGTATGCGACATCTCTGGGAGATCGTCGTCTAATAATTTAATCATGCTGATTTACGGCAAGTTTTGAAAAATGTAATTCAATTTAAGAAGGTAATTTCTTGTGATTACCACCAATCTCAATTGGACAATTATATTATTGGTTAGCTCTTTGCTCTTTCAACTCTGATGTAATTCATTCTCGCTGCTGCAGGTATGGAGCCTCAACAGATAAAACTTATGATTACATTGAAGAAGCAAAGAGAAATCTTGCTCGGGCCTCTCAGTCGATCAGCGACCAAACTGGCGATACAACCAACACATCTGCACGGAAGATTGGAGATAGTTCTGAGGGTGCTAAGGAAACGGTTGAAGGCTACGCAGGGGCTGCAAAGGATCGCGTGGCTGGAGCTTGGGATGCTACGAAACAGAAGGCCGGTGAGTACACGGGTGCAGCTCAAGACAAGAAAGAGCAAACCAAGGACAGCGCTGGTCAGACGTGGGACGCTACAAAGCAGAAAGCTGGTGAGGCTACGGATACAGCTCGTGATACAAAAGAAGAGACGAAGGACAGAGCTGGTTCTACTTGGGGAGCTGCGAAGGACAACGCTGCGCAGACATGGGACGCCACGAAGCAGAAGGCTGGCGAGGTCACGGATGCTGCGCAAGACACCAAAGAGGAGACGAAAGATAGAACTGGTTCCACATGGGATTCCACAAAGCAGAGTATTGGGCAGACTTGGGATGCCACTAAGCAGAAAGCTGGAGAGCTCACCGGAGTGGCGCAACAGAAGAAGGAAGAAACCAAGGACAGTGCTGGCCAGACTTGGGACACTTCTAAGCAGAAAGCTGGTGAGGCCACGGATACAGCTCGTGATACAAAAGAAGAGACGAAGGATAGAGCTAGTTCTACTTGGGCAGCTGCGAAGGATAACGCTGCGCAGACATGGGACGCCACGAAGCAGAAGGCTGGCGAGGTCACGGATGCTACGCAAGACACCAAAGAGGAGACGAAAGACAGAACTGGTTCCACATGGGATTCCACAAAGCAGAGTATTGGGCAGACTTGGGATGCCACTAAGCAGAAAGCTGGTGAGCTCACCGGAGTGGCGCAACAGAAGAAAGAAGAAACCAAGGACAGTGCTGGCCAGACTTGGGATGCTACGAAGCAGAAGGCCTCAGAGACCTCCAATACTGCGGAACGCAAAGCCAGTGAGGCGAGAGATGAAGTCGATGATGCAGCCAGAGGTCGTTCGAATAATGCTGCTGGGTCTACAACCTCGGCTTGGGAGCAAATAAAGCAGAAAGCATCGAACGTTTTGGGCACGACTGAGCACAAGACAAACGAAACAGCTGACGCAACCCAGAGGAAAGCGGGCGAAGCTGAAGATCAGGCAGCATCCACATGGGATGCTACCAAGAAGAACGTTGGCGACACTATACAAGAGGCTGAGAACAAGCTTAGCTCCTCCTGGCAGTCCACCAAGAGTCAAACCTCTGAAACAGTTGAGGATGCTAAGAACAAAGTAGGCTCCAGTTGGGATTCTAAGAAGGATCAAGCCCGTGACACTGCCGATGTTGTGAAGGACAAAACAGCCACCGAGCAAAGGGAGGGACCGCTTATTAGCTTCGATGGTCTCAAGCAAAGGGCATCGCAATTTCTGGGTGGTCACCAAGACAACAAACCTGCTGATTTTTCTGCCGGTGATAAGGATATCAGTGCCGATACCAAGCAGAAAGCCTCGCAGCTTCTGGGAAGCGGGCAAAACGAAACTGCAGATACATTCAACGACTCAGCCGATCGGACGACATTGTCTGAGAGCACTTTGGGAGCAAACAAGGATGGGGCGCATGTGGCCGGATCTCCATGGGATGCAACTCACGAGAAGACACAAACTCCAGAGTATCACCAGCCTGCTGTGGACTGGAAGCTCAAGGCTTCTCAAATCTTGGAGAGTTTTGGTAACGAGACAGCTGATACTTTTGACACTGTGCAAGATAGGGAAGTTGTCTCCGAGAGTTTAGCAGGTGCAACAGCTCACAAAGCAGCACGCGCGGCGGATTCACCATTTGACCACACGGGTTCCAAGACTCCTGTCAGTGACAAGGTGCAGGAGGCCTTGGATCAGAGGATGGAAGATGCGCGAAAGCAAACGGCAGAGGTGCATGATGAAGCTGCCCATAGGAGTGATCTTTCCTGGGATAGCTTGAAGCAGAAGGCTTCCAGTGTGCTGGGCAGCATCCAGCAGTCCACGCAGCAGGCTGCTGATGCAGCTCACGAACAATCAGGCAAAGCAGCTAGTGATGCTGATAGTGCTCGGGAGGCTGCCTTAAGGAAAGCTGCTGACACGGCTGGTGTTGCTAGCGATAGAGCGTCAGCTGGCTCGTTCCCGACTGGGGAGACTGAATTCACCTCCGAGACGAGGCGCGCTACTGCAGGCCAAGTCGCCGACTACGCTGCCAGATGAGATGGTTCTCTTGGGGGGAGTTTAGGATTGGGAAGTTAATCAGTTTTGCAGGTTGTAAAAATGAAAAGACTCTTTAACAGTTTGGTTCAATTAGGAACAGCTCATTGTCAACGTGCTGCACCATGACTGCAAATCAGTTTCACTCGACTGTATGCTGGCCTGGACAGCTATCGTTGTTGCTTGTTTAATCGACCCAACAATAGTATTTCATTGAATTCCACTTGTTCTCTTCTGTGCTATCACTTTTGATTGAATACTGTACTTGCGAGACGGGAGTTTGAATGTAAATAGCTCCGTTGTAGAAATGGTTATGCACACCTGCAGCAATTGAGGTTGTCGAAGTAGAAGCTCTATTCTATCTGCTCTACAGTAACTTCCACCATGTAACTGTTCAAGCGGGCGGTGGAGAATATAATGTTGAATTATTGAATTTAGAAATTGTTGCACTTGCAGTGATTTCATTCATTCTCAGCCGCGGTGGGAATTTTTTTACAGAATTTTCCGGTCTTTGAAGTTTGCGTTGATTCGCCACTAATGCTAAGTAAACGCCATCTCAAAGACATTGTCACGTTTGCTGAATATACAATTAAAATTTCTGATTCAGCGTTGGCCTCTTTTCTACGAACCGCAGGCGTTTTCATTCGGGTTGCAGTTTGATGTTGATAGTGAAATAAATGCTTGTTGAGAAACTGAGCGAATCACATACATGCAGACATGATTTTTGCCGGTTTCTGGCATCTTTGTCGGGTGTTGACAGAGGTTGCGTGTGAGCAAACGCACTCACTTTTCCTGTGGATTGGAAAGCTCTGGCATATCCGCTCTCTCCTTAGAGCAGACACGTCACAGCTGACCTCTAATGGTTCTGCACCATTGATCTTCTAAAAATGACGAATGTCCTCCATCGTGTTGCTTCATCGTGTTGCTTCAGCGTGTTGCTGTGGGGCTGCAATTAACCCTAGGACACCTGAGAAGCCAAATCTTGGATTTTGGATGATGATGGAAGCCTGTTAACTTAGAGGAAGCAAATCAACTTCTCTTTTTCCAATTTTGTTTTTTTATAATGACTGTTTTTTCCCACTTGTTATGTGCTTTCCGCTTGTCATGTGCTGAAAAATATCATCATGGATGTCTTGCATAACCTTTAATGAAATTGGATGTATGCGCCATGGATGATCTAATACCACCTTGATTTGCAATCTGAAGATCTCGGGGCCTTGGGTACATACTTTTCAGAGGTGTGCAGGAGTGCACTTGTTTCACAAATCAAACCCAAGTGAAATTTCAATTTTCTGATTAACCCTTAAAGGACAAAGGAGTGACCCTCAAAATCATCTTTTTTGCATTACTGTGTGAATCATTGGCTTAAAAATTCGTAAAAGCATTCATTGGAAGTCAAGCTATTGAACAAGATCTCCCCTTTTTACAACAAATTTCAAGGATGAGTAGTTGCACTTCTATCCTATACAGTTTGATTCTTTGTCATCCATCGGCCACAAAATTGTAATTTCTATGAATTTTTGAAGTGGTCTGCCTTGAAATTACAAGAATGTTCATAATTGGAGTCAAAAACATCCTATAAACAACCTATAATTGCCATTCCATGTCTCTATTAGCACTTAAGTATTCACCCATAAAGAACCAATACGTTATGCTTGTCGGCATTAAGGTTCTAATTTTGTCAGACTTAAGTACATGGATTTGGATGAGTTCTATGGTGGAGATGGGATGGCAGAAATAGACAGGCCTACTTTAGTAGTGTATTTAACAACTTCTAATTCCTCACACTAAATTTGAATTTCACTCAAGACATGAAAATGATCTCTTTTTTAAATTTGATTTCATCTAATGAAATGAAGAAAATCAATTCTAGTTTGAAAAATTCTAAAAAATGAATATATTTTATTACAATGTGAGCATTGGGCCTATGACCATGGCCTTTTGAATTTCATATTGCTATAAAATACTAAAATTTATAAATTTTTCAAAATTTCAAATTAAAGTAGAAACTGCACTTGATAAATTTCATTTCATTAATTGGACTCAGATTTTAAGAAAATAAAATTATGGCTACTATTTTCATCAAGATTTAATAGCAAAAAATGCCCAATTTACTCTATAAAGGTGACTTCTATTAATTAACTCTTTAGCACTCTGACATCCCCAATTTTTGGAAGACAAACAAATTGATATACTTGTTTCTTTCTCATTATTGCTTGGATGAAAATCATCCTAATTTGCAGAGATTCTTCATCAAGTTGTTGTCCTATCAAATAATTGAATTTGGTATTACTAGAATACTTATTATTTTTCTAAAATTACAAATGCAGAAGTTTAGTGGTTCACCAAGCAAAAATTGCATTAACTCTCATTCAAAATTGGATTTACAAAAATGAGGTAATAGATTTAAAGAACTCAAAATTTCAAAAAATCACCATGTGAAAAAAACCTCATTTCAAACCCACTTCAACAGAAAATATTCTTCCACCGGGGACTTGTTTCCTTGGTTCGATGTACTGTTTCCCTTATCAATGGAAATCGTCCATTTGTTTCAAAAAACAAACCAACCCGACTTCAACAAATTTTATTCAAAAGATGCGGATAATGTTTTGTTTTGAATCAAATTTACATAACATTGTTAAACCAAGTGATGGGCCTACTTCTAGGTGGAGGTATAATTCCCCCTAGATACTTGGGGGAAAAATTGAGATATAATTCTGCAAATCTCATTGGCTGGGTAGAGGTTTGTAACTTTATATCAGTGTATTGTCAATGCGTCTTGACGTCATTGGCTGGCAATGGTTGGGAGCTCTGATTTTGGGGAGAGGAAAAAGGACCCCCATACGTCAGGTTAATGATGTTATGTAAAAAGAAATTTGAAATTCTCTTCTCTAAATTTATAAAACAATATTGGTGATAGCACAAGTGAATCTAACTGTACGGATGAAATCTAAAATTCAAAATCTAAATTTTTTATTTGTATATCATTTCAAAATATTCTTTCAAATAATATTTAATGATGATTTTTTTCAAATTGTCAAATTTGATGAATACTCTATACCTTTAGGAGTTAAGCATCTTCTTATTTAAAACAGTCAGTAATACCTTAATGAAGGAATTTATAATATTATTCATTGAAAATATACTCAAGCAACTTCCAAAAAAACTTTGGATGAAAATATATTTTTTTGTTCATTCTACAGTCTTAGGTGAAGTCATGGGCACTTAGTGTTTGCAATAGAGTTAGAGGGTAACCCTAAAATAAACACTGCCTTAGTGAAAGACGTTCACTCAAATATGATTCAATTTTAGAAATAATAGATGCATTCTCTGCTTCTACAGTAACAAATAAAGTCTTTGAAAAAGTCATCTTGTCTAAATACGTTTTAACCCCTAAAGGTTTTGCAAGCGGTTTTGAAGAAAGTAGTCAAAAAAGGGGTGTTTGTGGAATGTGAGGTGTGGGCAATAATTTACAAAGAAAATTGGATTTCCAACCGTAAGATCTTGAACTTGTCTTCACTATTTATCTCCCTACCAATTTTCAAAAACTAATGACTTCAAATGAGTGAGATCTAACGGTTCAAAGTTTGGATTCCTTTTTTTTTCACTGTGAAAAATCCGGGCAGCTGCACTTTGACTGATGATTTAGACATGAAAATAATTCCAATTTCATGGTTCCTCTTTGGATTAGGGTTCTTTTATAAGTTAGGGAAATGCTCAAAAAATTTCAAAGTCATTGCATTTGGGCAACACAACTCAAATACCATGAATGTAGACATAGGTTCGGCAAAATCCAAGTACACTATCATTTTTTCCATGCATGAATTCCACACTCTAATCAAGTCAGAACAAAAAACTGAGCGGTGGAGACAACTATATATACCTACTGAAGCATAAGGAATTGATTTTGCTGAAAAAATGGAAGATCTCAAAATGTGGCATCAAAAATTAGGCCACAGTCTTCTGTGCATGCCGAATGCTTCGGGGCAGCTGTTGAATGCTGGATTGTCCCCCCTCAACCCGCAAGTTTTCCTGACAGTTTTTACCAAACCTGGAAATACCGCATGTGGGACGTTGTGCTGAACAGGCGGTCGAGACTGTCGCTCTGGGTACTGATGGGCCGGTTCAGGGGCCACATGACAAATGTTCCGTCGAGGTGTCGGAGAGGGAGCCACGCGGTGGACTTCCTGGCTTCTTCGGCTGCAGTTAGGGGGCCGCGCCTTCCATAGTCAAACACCTCTCCCCCTGCCGCAGCACGCTATATAATTTAGGCCTCCCGATGGAGCAGGCATCCCACTCCAGGTGCTGAACTGCGCTGCTCCAGGGCACAATTTTAGCCAAAATTCAACAACTCAAAACCAACCTACCCAGCAAAAAATTATACAAGCCTACCGAATTTGAAATTATTTTATCAAAAGCCCGCCCAAATTGAAGAAAAGATCATATGGTCATACAAGATCTTACAACTATTTCTAAAGCTGAAAATTACAGTTTACAAGCTTCGAACTGAATTTAGAAAAGGCGTTGAAAATAATAGAGATAGTACCTAAAAAAATATACAAGGTCTAGCAAAATCTAGTGTCAGGTGTACGAAAAATATAGAGGTGATAACCAAAAAAATGTACAAGGTTTGGCAAAACATAATGCCCGGTGTAGGAAAAAAATAGAGGTGGTAACCAATAAAAATGAATAGGTTTGGCTAAAGATGGTACCCGGTAAAGGAGGAGAATTTTTGTGACCAAAAAAATGTACAAGGTTTGGCAAAACATAATGCCCGGTGTAGGAAAAAAATAGAGGTGGTAACCAATAAAAATGAATAGGTTTGGCTAAAGATGGTACCCGGTAAAGGAGGAGAATTTTTGTGACCAAAAAAATGTACAAGGTTTGGCAAAACATAATGCCCGGTGTAGGAAAAAAATAGAGGTGGTAACCAATAAAAATGAATAGGTTTGGCTAAAGATGGTACCCGGTAAAGGAGGAGAATTTTTGTGACCAAAAAAATGTACAAGGTTTGGCAAAACATAATGCCCGGTGTAGGAAAAGAATAGAGGTGGTAACCAATAAAAATGAATAGGTTTGGCTAAAGATGGTACCCGGTAAAGGAGGAGAATTTTTGTGACCAAAAAAATGTACAAGGTTTGGCAAAACATAATGCCCGGTGTAGGAAAAAAATAGAGGTGGTAACCAATAAAAATGAATAGGTTTGGCTAAAGATGGTACCCGGTAAAGGAGGAGAATTTTTGTGACCAAAAAAATGTACAAGGTTTGGCAAAACATAATGCCCGATGTAGGAAAAGAATAGAGGTGGTAACCAATAAAAATGAA
The DNA here is from genome assembly GCA_951799445.1 of Pseudisothecium myosuroides. NCBI lineage: Eukaryota > Viridiplantae > Streptophyta > Bryopsida > Hypnales > Lembophyllaceae > Pseudisothecium > Pseudisothecium myosuroides. The sequence continues at coordinate 16,407,230 of OX637289.1, forward strand.
TAGGTTTGTCTAAACATGGTACCCGATAAAGGAGAAGAATAGAGGTGGTAGCAAAAAAAATTTAAGGTGGCCTAATGCATAATGAAGGAATAAGGAGAAATTAGAGATGGTAAGGGAAAAAATATGATGAGAATTAGGAAATCCATAATGAAGGTGTAGCAACAAAAAATTAGACGGTGCCTAAAAAAACATACAAGGTTGGGCAATTCACCTCATGGTCTGCGGTCATGGTTTCGAATATTACGAGTTGGGGGCCCATAATGGTACTCTTCAAAACATCCTCGATTGAGACACATGAAGGACTGATTACACTTCCGGCAATAGTAGCTACACCTAGGCTCCCCACATACTATGCATGGACGCCTCAATCGACTCGAGGTCGGCATGTGCGGGCGTGGATCTTCCTCCTCCTCATCTACTTCATTTCCCCGGCCGCGCCAATTTTGAAGGAGCGCATCACACAAGTCAGACTTGAATTGAAGGTGACTAATTGGCTTCTTCCGACGTCGGCGTTTACGCAAAGCCGCTACATAGATGATATACATATTGACCACTGTCGTGTCTAAGAGAAAGTAAAAAACCCGATGCCACCATTTATGCGACCTTGTTTGGCTAGAATATGATGCTCTCAGTTGGTCCGCCACATCCACCCCCCTCATGTGGGTGGTATACTCTAGATGTATAGGGGAGGTAGGTATTGGGTCCCTTCTTGCACCATTTCTACTTGGAACCGTGGGAATCGGCACACATGGGAACTCAATGGGCAAAGCATGAGTGGATATGAGAAGAACCGGCCGCTTGTCTTTCCACAATACACATGCAATGCTACAAGATTCGTGCATTTTCCATTCCAATGTGCCTTGTGGTGAATTTCTCCAATTCACCACCGTTTTCAATTCCGTGGGTAGGCCAATGCGATTTGACCTTATAGTGCCCGTAGCATAAATTTCGAGTGTTGCCAACTCTGTAAAAAGTCCAATGCTAGAGAAGTAGTTGTCCATAACTACTATATGTCCCTTTCCTTCTTGGCCATTCAATAATCTCATCACTACATTGTGTGCCACGTTTACCTCTCCACGAACTACCAGTGGAACTTCTTCTACTCCATAATGATTTGCACCGCAATAGATTTCGAAATTGAAAACATATTTTGATGATGAATCTGCTAAACACCAAACTTTGATGCCTTATTTCTGCGACTTCTTAGGCATATATTGCCTAGTTGGACAATACGAGCCTTTATATCGTATCATCATTTCGTCAATAGTAAGGTATTTTCCTAAAATCCACTCACGCTTGAAACTATCTCTTATCTCATGTACAAGCCACCGAACTTGACCCATCTTGTCATAATCGGGCATTTCTTTCTCCGTAACATATGTAGATGGATTGGTGATATGTAAACACCTCGTTATCGCTTGAAACCTCACCCTAGACAAGATTTTTGAAATTCGAGGACAATGAAAAAAAGATCCTTCTTTGCTCCAATATGTTTTCATATTCGGTTGTTTTTTCAAGCCCATAAACATGCGAGCTGCTAAATATGCCTTCAAAGTTGCCACTGTCAAAGGCAACCATCCTTCTCCTCCTCTTGTTTTTCCATTATCATCCGGTGTGGTTACATAACGATTACTCTCCACCACTATTTTGCGCAAGAGAGTATAAGGCCAAAATAGTGAAAATAATTGCATGAAGGTAGGCAATGTTCGGTAGTGTTTGGTAGGCCCCCGTGCACCTAAAAAACTTTTTGGCTTCGGAAAAAATGTGAACTCCGATCGCGACCACGTTGAATCACGGAATAAATGCTTTACTCCCGTGGGATTCTCAGGGTCCCCTCCATCACTACTTTGATCTCCAGCATATGCATCCTCAGATTTCAATGAACTACTCAACATAGGAGCTCTGTTGCGCACCCTCCACCCTTGCACCCTACCTCTCTGCTGAATCCTAGGAGGGTTCACATATATTTCGGGTGGAGGCCTATAATCCCCTTGTTGTGAAAGAGGTGGAGAATTGTGTCCACCCTCATGAAAATCACTCCAATCATCATTCATCCAATCGGGATGCTCTGAAGGTACTCCAAAAACCACTCCCTGCCTAAAACCGCAATAATCATTATGTGTACATTTTGGAACTAAACATGTTTGCATAAATTGAAGAAAAGGTTTGAAATCATATACCAAAGAAAGCCTACATAATTCATATGTGTACATTTTGGAACTAAACATGTTTGCATAAATTGAAAAAAAGGTTTGAAATCATATACCAAAGAAAGCCTGCATAATTCAAAAAATGAAGGTTTCATTATTGTTGCCACACCCTGTATATTTTTTTGGCGACCACCTCCTCTTTTCCCCACATGGGGCCTTATGGTCTAGTGAGCCTTTCATATATTTTTAGCTACCACTTCTATTTTTTTAGCTACCACTTCCTATAATTTGGGCTACTACCTCTCTTCAAATTTTTTTGGCTAGCACTTCTAATCTTTTCCTACGGCGGGCACCATGTTATATCAAACCTTATACCATTTTTTGGCTACCACCTCTATTCTTTTCCTACACCATGAGTATGGTTGAGCAAACCTTGTATCTTTTGTTGCCCCCCAAAAAAATTGAAAATAAAAAAATAAAACTTGTATTTTTTTTTTGGCTACCACCTCTATTCTTTTCCTACACTATGAGTATAGTTTAGCAAACCTTGTATCTTTTGTTGCCCCAAAAAAAATTGGAAATAAAAAAATAAAACTTGTATTTCTTTTTTTGCTACCACCTCTATTCTTTTCCTACACCATGAGTATGGTTGAGCAAACCTTGTATCTTTTGTTGCCCTCAAAAAAAATTGGAAATAAAAAAATAAAACTTGTATTTTTTTTTTGGCTACCACCTCTGTTCTTTTCCTACACCATGAGTATGGTTTAGCAAACCTTGTATCTTTTGTTGCTCCAAAAAAAATTGGAAATAAATAAATAAATAAAACTTGTATATTTTTTGCCTACCACTTCTATTTTCTTCCTACAGCGTGATTATGGTTTAGCAAACTTTTCTAATTTTTTGCCTTTTTTTGGCTCAAATTTTTGGTAAATCTTACTTTTTTCTCCATACCTCTAGTTTTTTTTTACACTGGGATTTTTTTTCTCTTCCCATTTCTATTTATTGAGCAACCATGAGTATGCGTACGTCTTGGAACTCATTATGTAAGTATACAGAAGAGAAGATTTGAGATGATATATAAAAAAATAGCTTTTATAACTCACAAAATTTTGCATACAATATCTGAATGTCACGTTCTATAGTGCGTTCTAATGCCTTGTAACTTCCCTGCTACATCCCTGTGAATGTTTTGGCTAATTGGTAGCACCATTATTATAACTATAATTATAGGATACTTTTATAACTACCTAATATGCCTACTTCATAACTATACGAATCAAAAACTGTGGTAAGAAACTAATATAAAAGTTTCATAACCAGAAGTCCAAAATTTTTTGAGAGGTATACTAACATGAATCAAAATAGTATAACTATCCTCAGGGCGCACAGTAGTAGAGAGCAGGGAGGGACCAACAAAATCCACCTCCTGAACTCCTCTACGCTGCCGCGCCCTGAAAAAATCGGTCCGCCCGCTTGTATACTACCCCAATCTTCACCCCCAGCGGCCCCGTTTGGCAAAAACTGGTGCACGCCATGCCTTCTGGCAGCGGAGGTCCCGATGTGGCTACGTGGCCCGCCCTCCTCCCTGCGATTTTCATCGCCTACGCCGCGCCATGCAGGTTCCCGTTCGGTGTCGCCTAGGATTCCCAAACGGTCTTCTCCTTGCTCGCTGGTCTCTGTGTCCTCCATGTTCGCCGGATAGACTCCTTGCCTCTCACGCCACAGCCCTCTCTTCCTCCGCCGGTCCTTGCTGAAAGAAATTTCAGTATATCGAAGCCCGGGTGGCCAGTCCCAATCTTCTCGTTCCTCTGTCGACTTTGAGGAGTATCCTTTGCACAAAGACTCTTGTGCCTGTGCTAGGTCTTCGTCTTGTTGTTCTTGACTTTCCACTAAGTCTGGGTTGGGTTCACCGATACGCATTTCGCTTCCTTGCTGCGGAGGAAGGGGAAGTACCTGCTCGGGCTCGGGTTGCTCATCAGACGAAGTGCTGTCGCTAGGGTCGTCATCATCTTGTGTGCAGTCTTCGGTTTCTTCTGCGAACTTGGTGTCTCGCACTCTCTGGAGCTGCTCACTGCGTCGGGGAGGGAGATCGTCGGAAGCGAGCTGCCCACAAACCAGCAGTGCAGGTAAGCCACAACATTCAATCCATTTTTTTTCCTGAGCAGCTTGAAAATGCAAGGGAGTACCGAGTATTGAAGAGTATAGAATGTGGACTTACCCATTTTCCCTTCTGGAAGCGCGGAATGGGTGGCATTTCGTTTCAAGTGTTTCGTTGGAGATGTGGCCACCAAATTTGGCTAGACCCTCTCTTTAATAAGTAGAGGAATCTCAGGGTGGAACTGACGCTGTTGGCACCACCCCAGGCACCGTGCAGCTTGCCTATAGAAGTGGTGGCGTTAGTTACTTGGTTGTGGAACCTGAGGCCACCTCGAAGATCCTCTTGGCACAGGCAAGGAACAAAGATATGAGATGTCCAACAATGCGACAACTCTATTTCCTTGCAATGTAGATGCTCCTTCGTGTGTGATGAGAAGTTTCAGCAACTGATCGGCAATGTCAACCGCTTGTGCAGGGGAGTGAATGCGTAGCGTTGTTGTGGAGTCCCGTACCTCTTCACTGCTTGCCGGACCACAGTCAACCTTCAACGGCGCAGGCTGAATGTGTCGATGCGGACCTTGTGGCCGCAGGTGTTCTTCCTCCCGTCGGTGTGTGTGCAAGCTGTTGTCGATCTGAAGCTGAGCTCCTTGAACCTGCGGCGTGCCACGCCAACTTGAGTGCTGCGTTGCACTTGTGCAATGCCGATGCTGCTTGGTTGTCCCTCCACTTGCTGCTCCTGGTCTGTGGAACTGCTGCCCACCAACACCGGCACCTGCAAACCCTCCCCAGTTAGCGCAGGCTCTTTCCCATGCTGCGCCTTGTCAATGCCGATCTGCTGCCCCTCCTCGCCGGACTGCTCCCTCCACACTAGTAGCGGAATGCTCCTCTCCCTAACTTGGTTGACCCCGCCTTGCCCCCTCTCTACTGTTGCTCCACTCGTTTCGTTATTAATGTGCACTGCATCCATGTTTCACTTGCATCGGTTGTGAAGGGGAAGGAAAGGGGTGCAACCTAACATGAATCTGGTGAGGCTAGGTCAGGTACTATGACTGGAGCCGGTAGTCAGACTGGAATGGCTGTCTTTGAGTTCTTAATTTTTTTTGAACCTTGTGATCCTAGGGGTAGGATGATGATTTTAAGAGCTTTGTCTTGTTTTTTGGCGGTTCTTAATTGTTGTATGCAGTTAGATTGAGTTCCCAAGACTTTGCGATAAATTGTGTATAGTGCAAATTAAAGAGATTTTGTACAATGTAAGGATTGGTGCAAATCTGTGGTCTGTCACGCAAATGGCGTCTATGAACATAGATGTAAGCAATGGTCCAATTGTAGCCCTCTTGCATTGAAAGGAAAGTCTTTCAATGTTGTGGATTTCAAATAAATCTTGTTTTAGATAGTTGTGCCATGAATTTTCTTTAGTAGCAGCACCCTTTTGATTGACGAAGAGTAATTATGTTTTCCACAAATTTTACAACATTTTGACGTCTGTGGGAGGAGGTTCCGGAAATCTCAATTATGAGTTAGTCGTTGTTGAAACAGTTTGGATGTTGAAGCAAACTACATGTCCCTGCAGTGTAATCCCTTATCTTTCCAACTGCCGCTGGCAGAGTTTGCACGCCCTTCCATGCACTCTGGTGTGCAGGAGTGCCAGGAAAATAGCCAGAATGGGAATTCCGTTTTCCCGTCAAGCACGATCCCTGCCCTGAGTTCTTTCCCTAGTCATTGGGCACGATCACAAAATTTCTGGTCTAGTGTAAAAGGATCTGCCCGTCCTGCCCTACGAGCAAGCAAAATGACTTCTCCCCTAATAACTTTTTTTGTATGAATCACAATGTTTTGAAAATAATTGCCTCTGAAAGGTACTCCTCGGGCGCCCCTTCTCAAAAAAATTCATGAAGAAATTCCCAAAATTCTTGAAGTGGTGGCTTGACCAAAATCGCTATGTTCTCAAAAAAACCAGTTTGGTCCTTTAGGGGTTAATTTGTGTCTTCAAAGTTGTTTCAAGGCAGTTTCAAGGTTAAGCATCTTCTTTAGGAAAGTTAGTATATCCAAATGAGGGAGTTTGTAATACTATTTATTCAAAATGTAATCCAGCAACTTTACAAAATATATATTGGATGAAAAAATGTCTTTTTCCATCCTACAATCTTAGATGAAGTCATCCAAAGGACATTTGGCATCATCAATAGTGTTTTAGGGTTAACATTAGAAGGATGCTGTAAATAGTGTCCAATGGATGACTTTACTTAAAATGGTAGGGTGGAAAAAATATATATTTTCATCCAATGTTATTTTTGGAAGTTGCTTGTGTATATTTTCAATGAATAATATTGCAAATTCCTTCAATATGATAATATTGACTTTTAATCCTTGCAGTGTATTTGACCATTTCATGCTATTTGCTCTTGATGTGAATTTTAGCTATAAAAATGATCTTTTTAAAATTTTGGGTTCAACTAATGAAATGAAGCTTATCATATGTAGTTTCTATTCTAATTTGAAAATTTGAATATATAATAAACCTCAATATTTTATAGCAATATAAACTTTAGGCCTATAAATATGGTTTGATGATTTTTATAATTTCAAAATGACAAGATAATTGTGGTTTATACCAAGCTATCAAATACTACAGTATACATCTATGGTAAAAATTTCAAATTTTTTGAGTATATTTTGTATATAATATAATTTTTTTTCATTTTTTATTTAAATTTTTATATATTAATTTCAAAATTATCTCATTAAATTTGAAAACTTTATGACTTGTAAGGTAATCTAAGTCTCTAAAAGCAACCGTTCTCTAAAAGCAAACATAACACAGAGGTACATTTTGCTTTCTTCAATGTATCGCCAATGTACATTTCAAGAAATGGTTGCTTTTAGTGATAAAAACATTTGAACTTCAAAAGTTTGTAAGTAATTCTACGAAGGTCCAAAAAATTATAAAGAAAGGATGAGCAAAAATAACAAAACAAAAAGAAGAGAACAAAAAAGAACCAAGAAGCTAACTAGCTAAGGGAGCAAACAAAGCTGAGGGCCCTCTTTGTTCCATCTGATAGAGTAACCAACCCTAGTAGTTAGAATTGGAGATTGCAACCAAATATTAGAAAATTTAGACCAAATCCTATCAGAATTATGAGGTCTACGATTAGAAAAATTGATAATCTCACCACAGATGTATGTTATACGGAGTAGCTTAGAACATCACAATATAAACAAAAGTTACAATGTCACTCTAAAATTAGAAAATTTCCAGTTAGAATAAAAATTGTGCTTGATAAGCTTCATTTCATTAGTTGGACTCAATTTCAAAAAACACCATTTTTATGGCTGAAATTTACTTCAAAAGAAAATAGAAAAGAAATGGTCCAAATACACTACACAGATAATCCCTGGATTGAGCTTCTTCTTCTTTAGAAAAGTCTTCTTCTTAATGGTATGTTTTCACTTGGTGTTAAAAAGTGTTATTCCTGAGGGTCCGTCTTTGGAATGAATTTAGACCTACTTCTAGACGAGAGTCAGATTGCAAACATCACTCCTAACGCCAAGCGTGAACAAGTGTGTACTGAACTGTACTGGGGCCAACTGTTTCCCGGTTGCACCATCTCCTTCACCACGCACCGTAATTTTACCATTTTCCAGGAAGTCAGAGAGCGGAGGAAGTGGCCACAGCAGCGCCGGATTGGCCGGAGGACAGTCGGGACTCAGACACGGAAGAGATCGAGGGCGCCATGCACTCGGCAACATGGACCAGCTCCCCGGCAACAGCAGTAGATAATTGAAGAAGGGCCAGCCGCGAGGAACCTTCCTTCAATTTCATGGCTCGTGCAATCCATGCTCTCACTAGTACGTATCGGCTTTCCTTGTCAGGCTCGATGTCCAAGCTCCAGCAGCTCATTCTCAGTAGCTTCCGAAAGAATGCGAGGCCAATTCCCTTTCGCTTTCTATTTCTCATTCGTACTTGGAATTTGCGTCGTGAATCACCTCTGGGATTCCGACTTGAGGGATCGGAAACATGCAAATTGGGGTGTGAGAATTCCTGCTGCGTGCCACAGAATGCACGGCAGCTGATCAGCTCTAAGAGATCGTTCCGAGTAGTTCCAAGCAAATGCTATTGCACGGTGTACTAAACAGAGCATATTTTGTGTTACCGAGAACAGCTGCAAGTGTTGCGTGCTCATGTCTATGTCTTTGTGATTTGGTTAGCAATTCGTTTGCGGTCTTCGTCAACGTCATCTTAGCTTATGAGTTGTCGATGTCGATCCACTCTATCTGGACACGGAGAACAAGCAAGTGGCCATTTTCGGCCAAGTTGGTCTGGCGAGCAGCTTGATTCGCTTCCTGCTTTGATGGACAAGGCTGCAATCGTGGTCATGAACGCAATTGATTGGCAGGTGAGGATACTCGCCACATATCTTATTTACTCTTCTTACTGGATACTTCTGGGTTTTCCTGTGGAATTAGATATTTCTAGTGTTGCATGTAGACTGTATCATTGTAGCAAGACTTGTTCGTCAACTGGTACAGGTGCCATGGGATTCTTTAAAACTCGTGGAGAGAGATTTTGTAGATGTTGAAGTGCCCTCTTGTGCTGCCATGCTGTAGATCATTCCAGCTGAGAACATGGTGTCAGCTTTCCAGGACAGTAGCACTGCTCTTTATGCAACAGCAAGCACTGCAACTGATGCTCAGGCTTATTTAGAAGCCCTTGAAAAGGGCACTGATGGAGTTGTCCTGCACACCGCCGACCCTTCCGAAGTACTTGCTCTCGAGGTCAGAATTCCTTCAATTGTTTTGGGATTCTGCAGTCAAGTGTTTTCCATGCAATGAGTGGAGCAGGTTTGTGAGGTTAGCCTGGCATCTTTTGGAAAACAATTTCGATTGCGTTTGTTTGTACTCTGAGCAAAGTCACGCAAGTCGAGTCTGTTGGAATGGGAGATCGTGTCTGTGTTGACCTTTGCAATCTATTGAATCCTGGGGAAGGGCTCCTGTTATGCTGATCTGCAATCACAAAATCTGCATTTCTCATCACCCAAATTTTGAACCAGTTTAGCATGGTTTTCCTAATCGCTGATTTGATGCAAGTCATCCCCTGAAACCATGCATTTGTCGCGCAGGTGGGATCTTTAGCAAGAGCTCTCTTCTTGGTACACTCTGAATGCTTCGAAAGCCACTTGCAATAACAAGATGTAGGTAGAGTTCAACTCATTCGCCTTGTACTGTGGACCCTTAACGCCACTCCTTGTTGAGCACCTGCGTTTGTTGTGGCACGTCTTTTACGTTATTCAAAGCTTCTCTTGCATCGGTGTTCTTTACAACAGGGGCCAGTGCACGCATACGTTGCTACGGCCGGCAGCCGCACTGCATACCTGTCTGAGCTGCATTCTGGCAGCCAGTACTGGTGGTTGACGCGATGGGACGCTCTCGGACTGTCTTGGTTGAGCGTGTGAAAATTGAATCCAGACGTTTGCTGCTTGTTGAGGTGGTCGTGGACGGCCCAAAGCATAGTGTGTTGCTCCAAAATGCTGAAGCGGTCTGCCTTGTTTCCCCTGGAGGCAAGTGTCGGTAGCGTAGCCACCTCTTATGAATTTGCACGCCGGTTGATATGCATGTGACGTGGAGTATATGCTAGTTTGTGAAACCGACTTGAATCTCTGACAAGTGGTCTCAATACATGTGTGCATGTGTTCAGATGAGAAGGTTGGCAAACCACTCCCCGTCACAAGCTTGCAATTGGGATTCAGACTTCTGTTGAGTGTGCAAGACAAAGCACGCCACTCTAGTTGTTTTTTTCACTTTTAATGAAGTGCCATAGTGGCGATATTGAATGTTATAGTGGTGCTCCAAATTTCAACATTCATCCACATATTGGATAGAAAATATCATATTAGCACATATCAAATATCTATAATTCAGTTTTCATCCAAAATCTGGCTATTGCATCCAAGACTTATTTTTTATTTGAAGTTTTCTAGCGATTTTCCACCTTTTTAGTACCATTTTTTTTCTATAGGCTTGGTGCCAGGCCATAAAATTTGGTGCAATTTTGCACCAAATCGTCGGAAAAAAAAACACTGCTCTGGAGAAGTACCCAAACTTTTCCCAGTTAGTGAACTTGTACTCTGTTCATCGCCATTTAGAGCGAAGAAATGAGCATATATATACACATCAAGGCTCATTTCTTTTCCATCATTCCAGATTAATTTGGTAGTATCTATTTTGTGATGGGACGAGTTCATCTCCTGAAAAAGAACAAGTGGAATCAGGAACAGCATCGGGAGCGCTGATCAGGGTGCGATTCTGCTCCCGCTTGTGAATTTACCACCTCAGCTGGCCCTTGTATGCTGGAATACATGCACACGAGTAGCTCAGCCTCAATCTTCAGCGCCAAATGCATTCAATTTCGGGTTGCTGGCACTTCATATTGCATTTCAATGCTGGACGTTCCACCTTTCTGCACTCACTGAGGTCTCCGAAGATGGGACCACGACGTCGACGACACCTACATGATGAGGGGTTGCTGTCAAGTCGGTGGTCGTCTTTGTTTGCAAAGAGTCCATGCGATGCTTTTCCAGAGGTCCAGAAAGTGGGAGAGAGTTGGAGCTTGGTGGAACTCCTCGTAATGAAGACGCACCCTGCAGGTCGAACGTGCTTTTCCGAACCAATCAACTCTCCCCATGGTTGGTAAGTACCAAAAGAAGCTACAAGCTAAACACACAACTGTTTCCCGCATCATGAGAATTTTGGCTCGCAAATCACAACAAGAGAAGCTGTCAGGAGAAGAATATTCGATCTCGGATGCCAGCAAACAACCTGATATGCTCGTTTAATAGCTCAGGTTTGAGTTCAAGGTCCACTATCCTGGAAACAGCTAAAGGAAATGTTCAATCAGAGACTAGGGGATTTTCTGCTTTGCTCGATCGCTTGTTTAGGTGTGAGAAAACTTAAAGCGAGCGTCAAGGACCTGGCGAAGAGGCACGCTCGAGACAATGGTGGTGAAGTGCGCACGACCTTGCAGCTTTTGCGGTTAGTGCTGGGATTGTGACTACCGAGGCCTCGATCTCTTCTGGGGATATATTTTATGTTTGGGGGAATTAAATTAAATTGCTCGATTCCTTTGTCCTCAGGCAAGCAATGCGCACCCATGTATTGCAAATCCCTATCGAGACTTGGAATAAGCTGCTTTTCCGAGGCTGCTACCGAGGCATGGTTGGGACCTCTGCATGGCCAGTATAAAGCCCCACAGCCCCTCTTCGTTTCCTGGTCTTTGAGCCGTGGCTTTCCCAGTGTGCTGTATTTTTCTGGCAATTTTCTACAGTTTCCTATCTATCTTCGAAACTAGCGTTGAGGTTCTAGTTCAGCGAAATACGTACTGATCTTCCCTCTCGTAGGAGCAGGAATATATTTGACAGACCTGGGGTTATAGCGTCTGGCACTAAATTCCTTGACATCGGCGCTGCAGCTTGAGCTTGAGCTGCTCATTTCTTGCAGGCGGAGGCGCTCCAACCCACGGCCAGGTTACGCCTCTAACTTTTCGCAGAGCTCTGTGTCACTAGAAATCTTGGGATTTACACAATCTTTGATTGTAATCTGCTTTTCATTTTCATGACTTGCAGTTGATGTTTTTGTACGGTGACAAGGATGGAGGCCCTTGCGTTGGTGTTGGAGTCGAGTTTTTCGTCCGAGGGTTCTCTTTTTTTGGATATTTTAGTATCCTTTAATTTCCTGTTACTGATTCTCTGTTGTCGGTGTGGATCTTAGCAATTTTTCTCTCATTTTTTTGTAGTCTGCCTTTCTGTCAGGATAGCTTGCATTCTCTCCTGAAGGCTTTTTGGCTTTTTGGCTTTTTGTGAAGGTCAATCTCTCCTAGAATTGAAACTGCTACAGCTGATTTCTCTTTCTGGTATGCAGTGATTATGCTTGACTGTCCAACAGCTGCTCTTCTCTCCCGAAACTGTTATAGAATTCCGAAACTTAGCTTGGAAAAATAGTGACGGTAGGGTTAATGCTCGTTTAGGAGAAAAGCAAAGTTTTTAGAGGAAACTACTAGTAGCCCGAGCATTGCTTTGCATTCAATGTATGATTTTCTTTTCTTTCTTCATGCGTAGCAGGCGTCTAGCTACATAGCTTCTGCTTTCATCTAAATTCCTTAGGGGCCTATTTTTCAGTTGGTTTACTTTTTGCGGTTCTCTTTTCCTGTAGATTACAGCTATGTCGACCAGTTCTACAACCGATCCAGCTCGTCCGGAAGTTGATTCGCCGAGTTCTACCGATGCGGCAGTTGCAGGTACTTGTGAGCGCCCACTATCGTTGAATTCGCACTTTGCAGGAACCAATGCATGAACTTCCAGCTCGCGTTTCTCATATTGACGTCTCAGAATCTGAAATCCTGATGCGAATTCGTTTCTAACGAAAGCAAACCCCTCGATATATTGGCCTACAAATGCCTTGGAGTTTATTGTCTCATTTTTAACCCTAACTTTTGTGGATGTTGACATTTGTCCTTTCTAGTTTCAGCTTATGGTCCCATTTCCATTCTGATAGGTCTAATGTCTAACATTATTAATTCCTTGGCGACCTGCAGATAGGTCGCCCATCGACCCGAGCACATACCCCGCAGATATCCTTGATCCATTATTTTCGCACATAAGTCGCGACTTCACGACTCGTGAGCTTGTGAAACTGCAGCGTGTCAGCAAATCGTGGAAAACTTTGGTGTCCGACCACATCCCGGTCGCTGCACAGAGTCGTTGGGAGGACGACACGAAGGATTGGTATTTCCCGTTGCGCTTTGAGATCCATCGTGACAACTGCAAGCGCACTCCTTATAATTATACGACGTCATGGTTATGCTCTTGTGGGAGCGGATGGACAGGGTCTTGGACCTGGTCTGGTGTTCATCACTCCTCAGGGGAGATTCACAGCCTTCCTCCCATTCCTTCCGGGGGCGGATCCGAGCCTCACTTCGACTGGCTCATCGCCAGCACCGGAGGACTGTTGCTGTTCATGGACAAGCTTCCACCCAAACAGCATGAATTCGATCAACCCAGAGCTTCTCGGTTGAGCGAAGGAGCTTGTGCAGCTTGGTTGCGCGAGGACAGAGCCTCCTTTTGTTCAATAGACCAGGTTTGGAGACCTCTTTTGGTGTGCAATCCTTTGACGAAAGAGTGGCGGATTCTCCCAGCAGCGGATCCTCGAGATCTGGGTCATGCTACATGGGGCTATGTCGGCTTCCGAGCGCACATGGTTGCGAATGAGAAGGCGAATGCGTACAGAGTGATCCTGACTTTCCGAAATTTTCTTTTGGTTTACAAGTCCACGTCCGGCTGTTGGACTTGCCGGGCTTTTCCCGAGCCCACTCCGTGGGGCTTTACTCCCTTTTTCCCTTTTTCTCGGGAGTTCAGTCTTGGACCTTGCGCAATTGTGGGTGGGAAGCTGTACTTTGCAGCGCTAGAAGTTTCCGGAAATTCCAGCCCACTTGGAGGTGCACGTGATATGGATATCCGAACCTTCGGTTGTGTGAAGGTGTACGAAATTGATGAAGAAGCAGGGATATGGAAACCTCCCGTTCGATACGAACTTGGGAATTACATCCCGAAGCATCTTAGGCTGTATTTTTGTGTCGACTTAGGTTTCCGAGTCGGTAGCTACGCGATTGGAATTGTCGAATGCATGGGGAGCATGTACGCCATCATTCCTGCAGGCCTGAATGTTTTCATGACTATGGATGCTGAGTGCAGTCAAGGAAATGATCTGAATGATCAACGTGGGGATCATCATTATTATCAATATGGTTATTTGCCCCTTCAATTCTACGTTTTGCAACTGGGTGAGGGTGCCGACTTGGCTTTGGGCCGACTGCTGATGCAGATTCCAAACGTTGGAGGTGCCGACTTGGATTTGGGCCGACTGCTGATGCATATTTCATATGTTGGGGGTGGTAATCACGCTGAGAGCGAATATTTAAGGCGTTTGTATTCAATGCTCTCTTATGCTGGGGATTATATGGGTATCAATCCTCGCAAGCTTCCTACGAAGATATCGACTTGGTTCCGGTGCACCTCACGGGGAAGCGTGATTTGGGTGACCTTTTTGGATTATTTGCTACAGTACGATGTTGTGTCGGGTCAATCGAAGACCCAGATCCTTCCGGACCTCTCGTTTGTGCCTCCACCGGATCTGTCTTACAGGCCTAGCTTCCATATGAAGCCTTAAGCAGGGCTGCATGATAAATTCAGCAAATGTTGAGTACTGCCGACGAAGCTTAAGTACTTGAGTTTTGTAACATCGACAGTATTCCACTACTTTAACACTTCCTGGTTGTGCCGCCTAGAAAGTACAATTGTTCTTTTCCTAGTTTTTAGAGGTTTTCCGGATATATGTCACAGTTTTCAGCTAGCTCTTGAATTGCGCCAATTCAATGGAGCAGACAGTAGTGAGGTCGCTTTAACGTTGATCCTGTTCGTTGTTTGTAGCTATTTTATAGAGATCAAGGAGTGAGTGTTATTTTGTTGTAGTACAGCAACTTACGAAGTGGAGCAGCAGAACTTGTCTTGAGCCTAATGTAAATGTTTACTAAATTGTGAATTGGTACAATTATTCAGCCTAGAAGTACGTTTAAAATACAACTACAAAAGGATGGAGCCGAGAGAGGTCAGAGCCGAGAGTCAGCAAGAGGTTGTCCAGCTAACCTGCCCGGGTAACCCATTTTTGGCAGTGCCACGTGAACTTGAGCTCCTGTATATCTCAAGCAAATCATTCCGAGAAAATTGACCCCATCGGCTGTCTAATTTGTTGATGATCTTGGAGGAGGCCAGGCCTAAATCGGAGCAGCACAACTTCTGGACCAAGGTGCTCTGCCATAATATAATCGAAGAAACCGTGCTGAATGAGCTGGGTGACTTGATTATGATTCCACCTGCCATACTGCAATTCTAGAAAATAAGTAACCTGAAAATGGTCAAATCCATAGAATTCCAGAGTTGTTCCTCTTAGCAAGAGCTTGATGTGTTCAATGTACTTGAAGGTATGTTTCGTAGTATCCTCATCCAGGACTTAGATAGTTAGATCTCTCCTACCATTAATTACCGGTGAGGATGTTGACCACTACACTGGCGCTCGGATGGCAAAGATGAACGTTCGCAATTTACTTCCGGTAGTATCTTCGGAGTCGTGGAATATCCTCTTAGCTTTGGAGTGATCTTCAAAGCTTCAAGAGTTCAACTCTTCTAGATCAGAAGATAGAGAATGAAGATATACTCTACGGGTCTGATTTCCTACTAGATACCAAATCCAAAGCCAAGATGATAGATGCCTTCTTATTTCCTATTTTGGAGGACTAATAGGCAGTAAACGTCAAATAATTTCGTTAAATGGCAGTATTCCATTACTAGCTTGGGCTTGGGCACGTTCAATTCTGGACGAGCTAGCTAGCGGCCTGAAACGTACGTACAACATTCATTTGTCAGCATATTCATCAAATTGTCAGCACGCACTAGTTGTTTTCCTCGCTAACAATTCAAGGTGTTGTGGAACTGATCGATGCGAAGTATGTAAGTATGGTGATCTGCGGTTCCTGGTTTTCATTGATTATATATTTTGCATGTGCACAGTTTGAATTTTACTCCCAAGGCAGACAATGTGCTGCAGGTAATAGCTGGCCAGAAGCACAATGACCGGATTCGCAACTGATAAAGTATAGCGAGCTACTTATGTACAGTACTAGCTGTAGTCGATTCCACAGTGGAGACGTACGTCATGGTGGTCGAACTCCCGCCTGGGCTTGAGTACCAGGACTTGATCGAGTCCGGGATCGAGTCGGCGAAACTTGTACGTTCGACGCAGAAGCTCTCCATTGACGTTTTCGAATGAGGGTACGGTACGGCTGTCAACAAACATGCAATTCGTAGGTATAGATTTCTTTCGTTATTTAATTAGTGGAATAAATAGAGTGTAGCTGCACCTGCTTCCCTTGGACTACGTTATGCAGCGATCGATTGATATAGAGGAGCTAGCCTGTGAGAACGGTGGAATTTGTCAACTGCCTCCTTTACTGCCGATTGAATTGGAATACAATTATGTGACCGGGATGCATGGCGCACAGATCACAAAGTGCAGCGGCATCCTTTGGATTTGTCAGTAGTTGAGGTGTGAAAGCAGTGTACAATGTTGCCAGCGGAACTACGGAACTTCAGACTCTACAAAATTACTTAAATTTTATTAAAACGTAAAATATTTATCAGTACGCATTATTGGGTGGGCATATTTATATTAGCTAAATCTTCAATTTCATTAAAACGGCGATGTTCCATAAAATTGGTACTTTCATGTTTAGACTATGCAGTTTGAAATGTATACTTGTCCTAGAAATAAATCAAAAAATGGCGTAGGGAATACTGTCATTTTAACAAAAAAATTCATGAAAACGTAGTTTATAAATGGATTAAGAAGAGAAATTGAAGAATGTATAGTATTATTACCTACTTTTGACTTAGAAACTAGTCTAGAGTTAGCTAAAAAAATTGAACTTCTTTTACATTAGAAAGAATTAAAGAAATAGAGACTAATCAAAGAAAACTTAATTTCAATTGAATTTTTCTCAAAGCAAGTTTGAGTTAGTTTGGCAATTTAATTGTAGAAGGGGGAAGCAACCTTGTCATCATCATTAGATAGGCTAGTTCCTTACACAAGAAGAACAGGGAGGTGTTACCCTCCCCAGTATTCTTTCGTAGGTTGTTTCTTCCAACCCCCCCTTGACTTTCTGTTTTAAAAAAGTCAAGGGGAGGGGGGGAAGTGGGAAACAACCTAAGGAAGAATATCGGGGAGGGTAACGCCTCCGCGTTCTTCCTCTATTAGCTATACACATGCATTTCCAGAATTTTCAAAAACAAATCATTCTTTTTCAGTTTAGAACCTTTTAAATAAGTTGTGAATAACTAGCCAAGCCTATCCTAATTTTCAGATTATTTCTTTACTTTTACAAAGTGAATGTCAAAGTTTTGTATTCTATGGCTTGGGTGAATATATGTGTGCATCATCTTCCTACTTTCCTAAGGTACAATTTTTTAAGGCATATAAACTTTTCATTACCATGTTTTTTTATATATAAATAAAAATTCATATTTATATTCATATTTATATTCATAAAAATCTTGGAGTATATATTGAATACAAAACCATGAATCCAAAAATCAATTCAATTCACTTAAATATTTCTTGCTTGGGGAGGTCACTCTACAAAAAGTAAAAAACCACATTTAGAGTTAACCCCCCGGGTACGCAACTCATATATTATACACAAGGGTCATCAACATTAAAACGGCTCAAAGGACAGCTTTTGTAAAAATTATATCAAATTAAAAAGACCAAAAAGTTGGGTAAAGACCAAATTAAAAGAGAATTAAATGTAGAAAATGTTGAATTGCATACATATGACAAAAAAACTTACAATGTATATGAAGAATTGAAACACTTATGCATAGTTTTAAAAATTCTTTACAAAAAGTTCCCTCCAATTAAAATTAAACTTTTATTAAAAAGCCCAAAAATTTGGGTAGCTTGTCCCATGATACATGTATTAAAAAGACTCATATAATTATTTTTTTAATGCTATTATTGGCCCCAGAGAAATATCATTTCATATATATAATTACGTTTTTGGATTTCTTGTTAAAAGGGCTACAAGAATTTTCTACATTAAAACAAATTGTATCCCTTGAAATTGAACTAAAATGCATTATAAGTGATTATAATTAGGGCCATATAATATGGGAGTTGCATACCCAAGGTTAACCCCTAAAAGACCGGCATGCGTTTTTTGGTCGTATAGAAATTTTGGGCAGGTCCGTGTGACTAGAGATTTCCATATTTTAAGCTGAAATTTTAATAGAAGGTGGGCGCGAGGAATATCTTCCATATGCACTAAATTTCAGGATACTTGGAAATAGGAGTCAAAAGTTATGGCCAAATATGTTACTTTTTTTTGTAACTGGGCAGTCCAGGCAGCAAGAAAAATTTGGCAAAATTTTGATTTTTTTTTTTAACATTTTTTTTCTTCTAGATTATATTTTTGTCTATCTGAAAAGCTTTGATTCATTTTATTTGGATTTGTTATGAGAAAGTTATGGACATTCTTGTTTTTCGGGCAGTTAGAGCATCTTCTTGAAAAAAAAACTTGTAGGATTCATTTCTAAATGCTATTTTTGCAATTTAAAAAAAATAAAATTCTCATGGTTTAGTTTACTTGCTAGAACAATCTCACCATTGGGATTAGTGTATTTTAATTCCATCTAAAATATATTAATGTTTTAGATTTTCCTTCTATCTCGTACCTACTTCTACTTAATAAATTTTTTAGGAATGATAATTGAGTTTTTTTGAATATTTTTTTTTTCCCTAGACTCTCAGCTCAATTCTCCACTATAAAGATTTGAAGCACAAAACTCTGTAGTGCAAAAATAATAAGTGAAAAATGTTTAAAGTGAAAAAATCTAGTTCCGCAATGTGCTGAAATACTTTTTTTTCCACTTTAAACGCAGATATCTTGCAATCTAAGCGGTCAAAAATTCTGAAATTTTTTCCACACATTCTCTTACTAGTTAGGTGTAAGATCCTACGGTTAGATGTGAAAAAAAAACATTTTTCATTTTTTTTTACTCCTTGCTATAGAAATGGCAGTTTTGATGGTTTTTTGGCAGAAAAAAGGCCTTGGGCCTTTAGGGGTTAAGGGTCATTGCAAGAAAGACCTGTCCTATTTACTAGTCACAATGAGAGTGACTCTCCTTTCATCTACTATAACGTTTGAAGCAAAAGTCCAATGAACATAAATTTTTATTAGAGATGTCTAACTTTATGGTAATCAGATCCCTTATTTTTTAGAAATTAAAAAAAATTATTTTATATTTAAATATCATTTTTGTTAATTTGTCACATTGTAAGGTTTAGGGTTTTTACTACGTTAGGAGTCCTCAAATTTAATGATCTGGAGCTGAAATTTTCATGGTCTATTTGCATAGTAGGAAAACATATTCCTACCAAAGGAAATCTAAAAATATATTCTTTTGTGTCCTCCACATGAGTGCAAACAACACTCCCATTGCATGCAATTTCTGAATAATGAAGATGGTTCTAAGATCAATCTTTTGGTGAAATCTCATTATTATGGACTCTTTCCAAATGGCTAATTTTTAGTTTTTTTATTTATTGTTTTTCCTATTTTTTACAAATTAAAATGTGAAATTACAGTGACATGTCTTATTTTCATGAGATTTAGGGTTTTTCAAGTTCTCCTACTTAGAAATTTTTTCTATGCTTTTCCTTCCTAGGGTACCTTCTTCTTGAAGGTGTATATATAAAACATATTTTTTATATTTTTTTTAAATTGATTTTCTATTTATAAAGCCCCCTCGAAAGAAAAAATGAGTGCTGTGAAAAACGCTACGAAAAATGGAAGGTCTTTCTTGCAATGACCCTAAACTATAGGGTGCATTTTATTCATTGGAAGAAAAATTTATGAATGATTTGGATCTACTTTAGCATGGATTTAATTCTTGAAATATCATTATTTGTAAAATAGGGTATTGGAAAATTTCTTGCTTTAATAAAAGAATAGATATAATTTTGTGTGAATAAAATCAGAGAAGAAAAAAAATTAATTTTAGGATGAGTATAATTCCTAGTCTTTCTCTTAGAGAAATGAAAAATAATACCTTTTTAACCATTTAATGCTTTGCATATTGTAGTTAGATGCACTGGATTTGAGGCACTTTGTTCATTAGTTTTTGATATCATCAGCTCTCCATTGCAACCATTTGTATTAAGAATAATAGACTCACACATACTTATTGTGAAATTTTTAAGCAAGAGTGACTTAGCCGTATACAATTTAGAACAAAATTTTATACGTTGAAAATTAAAAAGAGTTGGTACATTGATCAAGATTAGAACACATACACTGCTAGAACATGAACAACAAAACACAATTCAAACAAGTAAATCAAGATAATAAAATTTCAAATATAAAAAATACATCATAGTAAATTAGTTGTATTTGTAATTATTTACTATTATTTTAAATTATGTGCAGTATTTTTGTGTTTGTTCACAAGTATTTTGATAGTTAGAAAATTCTAATTTGATTATTTTTTTCCAATAGCTATGGGTATTATGAATGGCATAATTTGAATTTAAGAACATAATTTCCAATTCTTCATATATTTTATGTTATTTACATTCTTGACACTAGAGTCATTACAATGGTTGCTCAACGACTTAAGGATTAGTACAATACATGAATGAATTAACCCCTAATTGCCATGAGAGTCAAAAAGTAGTCAATGGACACTTCAATAGTCCATGCACTTCCTAGCAACTAGATGGTTTTCATTCAAGTTTTTCTTTAGGCTTCCTTGAATGTGTGCACAATAGATGGTGGTGGAAATTTTTTAATTGAGGTGATATTAATCTTTTTATACAAAAAGACATGTTAAAATGAATCATCAAAGATGTTTTTTTAGTGTAATTTGGTACCTCCTAGCTCTTTGTTTTGGACCTCAAATTTATTTATAGAAATGGTCTCTCTAGAATTTGAATCCAACTAATAAAATGAAGCTTACTAGGTCTAGTTTCTACTCCAATTTGAAGTTTTGAAAAATTCCTAAAATTGAGTATTTTATTGCAATGTGAAGTTCATGAATATAACCATAGTTTTCTAATTTTCTAATATAGAATGACATAGAAATTTGGTTAACATTATGATGTTCTACACTATAATGTATGCCTATGCCAAAAAATTTAGATTTTTTTAGCTCATTTTGAATTTAATATGAATTTTCTTTACTTTTCTTTAAAAAACCCAAAGTGACCACATTTTGGTCTTTCAGGAAGTTAAAGATTAAATGGTTAATCAATTATTGTTTGTTTCATGTTGCTTTTGAATTTGATCCTAATTTTTTAATGTACATTGCATGTTTTCAAGCCAAACATTCATCCTAAATATCCTTCATTATCAAACAAAACAAAATTCTTAAAGTTTATACGTACTTTAGCATGCCAAGAGGTAAGCTAGATTTTCATTTATATTTACCGATATGGTGCTTAAAATTAAGACCAAGTAGCCTTTTTTCCTAGTCCCTTAAAATCATAATTACTAGGTAAATAGCCCACAAATAAATATCTAGTGAATGCATGTGGTTACAAAACATAAAGGGAAATGACCTCTGACTCCAAGATTTCTTGAAATCTTTTATTTTAACTTATATAATCTTTTCAAATAGCATATCAATAACATTCAAGGAGGAATTCAATATAATATGGAAATGAAGCTGTGTTATCTAATTATTGTATTTTTGGATTATTGAAGCTCAAATTTAACTTAAATTACCACATTTTCTTAGATGAAAGATTTTGAATTTTTTTTTAATACTATGATAAATTGAGGTCCAAAGTTCTTCTAGGTTCACAATTTTTTGCATTTTCATGTAAGTTGTGGAAGCTTCTACTTTGCTCTAAACTATCCTATATTCTTATTACGCTAACAATGCATGCAACTAGAGACACTATTTTTATTGTATTTAACATTATCATGTTGTGTGCAAGACTATATTGAAAGTTTTGTTTGGCATCCATTTGTAGTACTCCGTACAAAGAAGATTAAGACTTATACATCATTGTTACAATTGTTTTGAAAGGTTTTTGTTATGGACAACAAATATAATATTTCTAACGTGCTTAATATAGAAATAATACACCTTCATGTAGTTTTGGAGTTCGATTAGTATCAATGAAAAAACAACCTATAATAGATGATTAATCTATCATTCTTATTTTTTTAAATAGTCATTCAATAGGGATATGACAAGTGAAAAGATGGTACAAGGGGAGGGGAACGATACCAAAATTGTCTGAAGAATTGAACCAAAAAAAAATGTCTTATATGATTGATCATCCCCTTGGAAATTGCAACTTCACCTCTAAAGCCTTGAAGCATGATTTTAGGCCATTTTCTACTTTTGGGTAGGCCCTTCCAAATGCAATATTTGTTGGATTCTTATGAAATTTTTACCAAAGGCGTGTTTCACCATTAGCTTGATGTTTAGAAAATTTTAACTTCTAAATGTCCAAGACCTTTTTTGAGCTTCTTAGAATTTTTTCTAAATTGAACAAAAAGACTACATTTTAATAAGTTTTATCACATTTTTTGGACTAGAAATGTTAGAGATCACATACAAAAAGAAAACACAACAATATTACTTATGACCTGAAAGATTATAATATTTGATTGAGAGGATGTTAAGTGATTTGAAGTCTTTCAATCCTCTTTTTTCATGTCAAATCTAAAAAATTGGTCACAAAAAAAAAAATATGTGAAAGGGCATAACATACACAATTTCCATCAATTTATGGGTTCTCAAAATCTACTCTAATATTTTCTTAAATGGATCTCTAATGAAATTTTTTATCAAAGATCTAATGTATTTGAGGCTCATTTCCAAGAGCCCCTTGCACTAAAAAATCAAAATTTGCAATGGACAACCTTGCACAAAATCTTGAATAGAAACATCGTAATCATTCATTTTTAAAATTTGATTTTTGATTTAAAAATTAGAATACAGAAAGAATTTTTCAAAAATATAAACTATTAAAAGTAGTAATTTTGTAAAATTAATTTAACTTCAATATATTGTTGACTTCAAAATTTGGTGCCTAGGACAGTTATGGAATCTCTATTCTAAAATAAACCTTTGAAGTCCTTTATTTTAATTCAATTTTCAATATTTTTTAACTAAATTAAAATCACAGTTCCATAACAAAATTCTTAACAATTTCGTATTTTGAATCATTTTCTACCTCTTTCTACTTACTATTTTTTTCCTATATGTTGTACAATTCCAAATGATTTGAAATTTTTCAAGCATGTAGCCAACTCACCTAGAAGAATGAATCCAAAGAAGCACCACCATTTTGGACATTTTCTTATACAAATGTGATCTTGTGAAGTGCAATTGCCTTGTTTTTCATAGGGTCAAAAAAAGGATTTTTGCCAATTCAAACGCTAATATCTTGCAATCCACATGGTGGCCTGGAAATTTCTGAAATCTATGTTTGGTGTTCATGAAGATTGTGTATGAGCAAATGCACTCACTTTTTTCCTGTGGATTGGAGAGCTTTGGCATAATCATCCGTTCTCTTCTAATATTTCCTGGGTTGCTTGAGGAGATCTTGGATTTTGGATGACAATGGAAACTTGCCTGCTAGAGGAAGCAAATCAACTTCTTCTTTTCATTCAATTTTTTTTGTGTTTTGTCCACTAATCATGTGCTGAAAAATATCATCATGGATGTCTTGCATAATTTTTTATGAATTTGGATGCTTGGGCCATGGATGACCTAGTAGTATATTTTTTATGACAACTTCTAACTTTTCACACTAAATCTAAATTTCACTCATGAAAATGATCCTTTGTGAATTTGATTTCAATTTAATGAAATGAAGCAAATCAAGTCTAGTTCTTAATCCAGTTTGAAATTTTCAAGAATTCTAAAAAATGAATATTTCATTACAATGTGAGCATTGGGCCTATTACCATGGCCTATTGAATTTCATATTGCTATAAAATTCTGAAATTTACAAATTTTTCAAAATTTCTAATTGGAATTGCACTTGCATTTGATAAATTTCATTTCATTAGTTGAATTCAAAGTAGAAAAAAGATTATTTTTATGGCTACAATTCACATTAAGAATAAATAGCAAGAAATGGCCAAAATACACAATGAGGGCGATCTATGGACTAAGCATCTTCTTCCTTAGAAAGGTCAATAATACCATAATGAAGGAATTTGCAATATTATCCATTGAAAATATACTCAAGTAACTTCCAAAAAAACTTTGAATGAATTTTTTTTTTCATTCTATAGTCTTAGGTGAAGTCATCCAAAGTCCAAACAAACACTTGAGTGTCTACAATAGCATTACAAGGTTAACCCTAGAAGGATGCCACCTTGGTGCAAGGCACTCACTCAAATATGATTCAATTTTTGCAATGATAAATGCATTTTCTATTTCTATAGTAACAAAGAGTCTTTTTGAGAGCACTTTGTATCTTTGACATTCATTAGGAGGAATTTGAACCCACAAAGAGGCTTTGAGTTTTTTTTACTAATTTTAATACTAATTGAATGAGTGTGAGGATGGCCATATCTTCATTACAACCACCACGTGGTGTGTGCTCCATCCTTCATGATGGAACCATCATGAGATTTATGAGATTTTGAAGATGGATTGGATAATGATGACAAATTTTTGAGTTCAATATGCAATTTTGGGCCCAATTAGTAAGTTGAGAAGGCTCTTTCCACCCAAATTTATGAGATTGTGGAGATGGATTGGATAATAATGACAAATTTTTGAATTCATCATGCAATTTTTGGCCCAACTAGTGAGTTGAGAAGGCTCTTCCCACCCAACTTTTTGCAATTACAAAGCGGCCTTTTGGAGGGTCCAATTTTTTTCTAATGGTTTCAAGGTTAAGCATGTTTTTCTTCAAGACAATCAATAATACCATAATGTGAAGATTTGCTATACTATTGATTAAAAATATAGTCAAACAACTTCAAAAATAAAAATATTGGATGAAGAAACATTTTTCTTTTCATCTTCAAATCTTAGGTGAAGTCATCCAAAGGACGTTGAGTATTGTCAATAGTGTTTTAGGGTTAACCCTTGAAAGATGGTGCGGACACTAAGTGTCCAATGGATGACTTCACTTGAGACGATAGGATGGAAGAAAATATTTTTTCATCTAATAATGTTTAGAAAGTTTCTTGTGTACATTTTTAATGAATAATATCACAAATTCCTTCACTAGAGTATTATATATTGACTTTTCTAAAAGAAAGATGCTTAATCCACAACAATCATTTTTTTGCTAGATCTATTAGAATTTGACCTCTTTGCAACTTGACCTCTTCCTTCCCAAAATTGGTTTGTGTAGTAAAGCCAACAAGGTAGACATTGGTTCAAAAATATGCCCTAATCCATAGAACACCCTTGTAGTGTATTTTGGCCATTTCTTGCTATTTACTATTGATGTGAATTGAAGCAAAAAAATTGATATTTTTTGAATTTGAATTCAACTAATGAAATGAATTTTTTCAAGTGCAATTTCTATTCTAGTTCAACATTTTCAAAAGTTTGTAAATTTCAATAATGTATAGCAATATGGTCTTGGGACCTATAATTATGGTTTGTTGTTTTTTGAATTTGATATGAATTTTCTTCATTTTTTACATAAAAAACTCACAGTAATTTCAAATTATTCCCCCAAAAGTTAAAAACTTTTATACTTGTAAAGCAGTCTGATCTAAAAGCAAACATACTCTAAAAGCAAACATGATACAGAGGTACATTTTTCTTTCTTCAATGTACCAACAATGCACATTTCAAGAGGTGGTTACTGTTAGTGACCACTACATTTCAACTTCAAAAGTTTGTAACTAATTCCATGAAGTTCCATAAAGTATGAAACGTGAATAAGGTTAGATGCCAATTCCATTTTTCTTCCTATGGAATTTTATTAAAAATCTTTTCAAGGAGTTTAGCTTCCCCCTCATTAAAGGCAATCAACTCTTAAAATGGTTGCTTCAAGAGCACACAATTTTAGTCCACCAGTCCTTTTTTTTTGGCACCACAAGGCTAGATTACACCATTTCAAGATAAATGTCTGCTTTTCGCCAAATAAAAGTAATATTTTTTTGCCAGAAATTTTCCATTTTTATTTAAAATGTGGATGAAGTTGCCAAATTTGGATGAAAAAGTGCATGAATATGATTGAAAAGTGTTTTTTGGTCAAAAAGATGGATGAATGTAGAAAATAATACAATGCTTCACCAAATTTTAAGTGATGGCCATCCTGGCACTTTCTTAAAAAGTAAAAAAAAGGTTTGTAGTCCACATATGATTTTACCTCTAATAAATAAATATAAATTTTTTATTCATATCTAGCTACAAAATGGCATCAAATAGAGTGATGGACAATGAGGCTAGAAATCAGTGGTCATGGGTTGTCTTTCTGGAGTTAAGGTATGGTAACTACACCTAATTTTGACCACATTCTAAAACCAATCACTACAAATTCTTGCCTAAAACATATTCTCACTTTTCGTGAAATTATACAGTCAGTTATAAAATGAAATCTTTTCAGCACTTTCAAAATTTATAGTATATTCATCCCATGTCCAAAAAATGCATTTTAAGAAAATCTAAAATCCCCTTTCACTACCAACAAAAGCACCCAAAAAGTATTATAATCCATACGTTAAGTTTGGCTATTTGTTTTGTTTTGTTACATTCAGATCTTGTGGACCATGTGTCTTCTAGTCGCGTGCTTGATATTGTCAAAAAGTCCTTGGCGAGGAAGAGTGCACGGGCTTTGTTTCATGGCGTTTGGACCTACGGTGGGAAAGTTATTGAATTTTGAAGTTTTTATGAATGAAAAAATTAGAAAATTACTTTTATTGACATTTTGGTTGTGGGAAATGCATAGAACTCACTTGTCCATACCTTAAATTTGGCTATTTGTTTTGTTATGTTGAGATCTCCTGGGCTGTACATCCCCCAATTGCGTGCTTGGTACTGTCAAAAAGCTCTCAACAAGGAGAAGTGCATGGGCTTTATTTTGTGACGTTAGGGCCTATAATAAAATAGCATTAGAAGAGATTTGAGGGCTGCAAATGGCCGTTTCAGGCTGTTCCCGCAGTTGGGAACAATCAAAATATAAAAATAATTTAAATTTTTTAAAAATACCTATATTATTATTATTATTAAAAATTTATTAAAAAAAAATTTAATTTAAAAAAAATTAAATTAAATATTAATTTTTATTATTTTATGACGTGGCACAATCTTGGCCACGTTAGATTACTGCTCCTAGGGCGTTCCCAGGGTTCCTAGGGCCTGATAACTCACAGGCTCTTGGAGCCCTCAAATTTCTTCTAAAGTTTTTGAATTTTGAATTTTTTATTAAATTAAAAAATTAGAAAAAATTAGTTTTAATTTTGTTTTGGTGTGACAATGGTGCAAATCACACTAGTATAATATAAGGAACCATGTTGAATTGCTAATTTGTGCGATTTGAGGTGTAGTTATCTCAAGTTATATTATGTTGCAATTGATCTCCAATCCTCATCACACTTCCTATATTGTACTCAACTATACAGATATACAGTGGCCTACCCAAAAGATACGTGATTTTGTCCTCAATTTTGAAAGAAAATATCTCTTTATTGAAATTAGTTTTTTTCAAAGGAATTGCACCATTACGCTCAAATGTACAATATTAGGTTTAGCAAGAAGGAAAAATGCAAAAATCTAATTATAGTAAAGGAAAAATGCAAAATAAAAATCTCTCTAGAAGGAACTGCAAATTCTTTTGGGAGATGCTTGCTGAAGGAAAGATGTGTGTATGGAGGTTTCCTATACATCTCCCCAACGAGCTCCCCAATCAAATTAAAAAAATTCATCACCAATGTTTTTCAATGAATTTTCATGTAAAACCATGATAATTAAATTAGAAAACTCATCAAAAATGGAGTTTTAGTTTTTTTTAACTGAAATTTGGTATGCTTGATTGGGATTGCATAAGATATTAATGTCGATCATGCAAAACAAAAAATGTCAACTCTGTTTTACATTATGCAAAGATAACTGATTGTCCAAACTGCCACCACTTATCTATTTGGTAGGCCACTGTATTGTTCCCCAGGGGCCAGGGGGCCCTCGTTGCACCATCTCCTTCACGTGAGGAAGTCAGAGAGCGGACGAAGTGGCCACAGCAGCGCCAGATTGGCCGGAGGACAGACGGGACTCAGACACGGAAGAGATCGAGGGCGCCATGCATTCGGCAACATGGACCAGCTCCCCGGCAACAGCAGTCGGTAATTGAAGAAGGACCAGCCGCCAGGAACCTTCCTTCAATTTCATGGCTCGTGCAATCCATGCTCACTAGTACGGTATCGACTTTCCTTGTCGGGCTCGATTTCAAAGCTCCAGCAGCTCATTCTCAGTAGCTTCCGAAAGAATGCGAGGCCAATTCGCTTCCGCTTTCTATTACTCATTCGTACTTGGAATTTGCGTCGTCTTGGGATTCCGACTTGAGGGATCGGAAACATGCGAATTGGGGTATG
Organism: Pseudisothecium myosuroides; assembly: GCA_951799445.1. Classification (NCBI taxonomy): domain Eukaryota; kingdom Viridiplantae; phylum Streptophyta; class Bryopsida; order Hypnales; family Lembophyllaceae; genus Pseudisothecium; species Pseudisothecium myosuroides. The sequence continues at coordinate 16,435,658 of OX637289.1, forward strand.
AGAATTCCTGCTGCGCGCCACAGAATGCACAACTGACCAGCTCTCAGAGATCGTTCCGGCGAGTAGTTCCGAAGCAAATGCAAGCGAATTCGCTTTCGATTTCCTCTTCGTACTTGCAATTGGAGTCGTGAATCAGCTTGTGGGATTCCGATTCGAAACCTGCAGATTAGGGTTTGGAACTTCGTGGTACTCTAGAATGGGCAATTGGCAATCTTGTTGGCAATTATAGGGGTTCTGGTGCGCCTGAGGTCGAGCAACAGCCGCAGCAGCGCATTCTTCGCAAGAGCGACCAGCTCAAGAGCGTGGTCGGGGATTATTGCACGTGCAGCAACCAGTGCAACGACGGTGCGGGTATGGACCAAGAGCAAGGATGTGATGACGGCTTCGGTAGAAGGCGGCTGGTCAACGTTCATCTTCAAACCGGAGACCAAGAAAGTTGCCGACGAGTGAACATGTCGGTGCTGTACGCTTGCATGCGACAGCTGATTTGAAATTTATCAGTGTCGTAGCAATGTATTCCACGATCATATGGGAATGACAACTTCATTGCTATTGCACGGTGTACTAAACAGAGCATGTTTTGTGTTACCGAGAACAGCTGCAAGTGCTGCGTGCTCATGTCTGTGTCTTTGTGATTAGGTTTTGCAATTCGTTTGCGGTCTTCGTCAATGTCATCTTAGCTTATGAGTTGTCGATGTTGAATTACAGCTCTTGCGAAAATCGATCCACTCTATCTGGACACGGAGAACAAGCAAGTGGTCATTTTCGACCAAGTTGGTTCTGGCGAGCAGCTTGATTCGCTTCCTGCTTTGATGGACAAGGCTGCAGTCGTGGTCATGAACGCAATTGATTGGCAGGTGAGGGTACTCGCCACATATCTTATTTACTCTTCTTACTGGATACTGCTGGGTTTTCCTGTGGAATTAGAGATTTCTCGTGTTGCATGTAGTCTGTATCGTAGCAAGACTTGTCCGTCAACTGGTACAGGTGCTATGAGGTTCTTTAAAATTCTTGAATTCTTTAAATTAACTCGTGGGGAGAGATTTTGTAGATATTGAAGTGCCCTTTTGTGCTGTCATGCTGTAGATCATTCCAGCTGAGAACATGGTGTCAGCTTTCTAGGACAGTAGCACTGCTCTTTATGCAACAGCAAGCACTGCAACTGATGCCCATGCTAATTTTGAAGCCCTTGAAAAGGGCACTGATGGAGTTGTCCTGCACACCGCCGACCCTTCCGAAGTATTTGCTCTCTAGGTGAGAATTCCTTCAATCGTTTTGGGATTCTGCAGTCAAGTGCTTTCCATGCAATGAGTGGAGCAGGTTTGTGTGGTTAGTTTGGCATCTTTTGGACAAAATTTCGATTGCGTCTGTTTGTACTCTGAGCAAAGTTCTTCATATTTGATCAGCTTGGTGTCCCTTGTTGAAACCTTGTAGTCCCGCTGTCATCATCGCAGGCCTATTTACAACAGAAGCAAGATTCAACAATGCGAGTTTCGCTGGTGGAGGCGACAGTCACGCAAGTCGAGTCTGGTTGGAATGGGAGATCGTGTCTGTGTTGACCTATGCAATCAATTGAATCCTGGGGAAGGGCTCCTGTTATGCGATCTGCAATCACAAAATCTGCATTTCTCATCACACAAATTTTGATTCAGTTTAGCCATGGCTTTCCCAACCGCTGATTTGATGCAAGTCATCCCCTGAAACTAATAGTTTGTCTCACAGGTGGGATCTTTCGCAAGAGCTCTCTTCTTGGTGCACTCTGAATGCTTCGAAAGCCACTACGTGGCCTCCCGACCTTTTCGAGTAAATGCTGTAAGTCGCCTTTGTCTTTCATGAAGTTGTGTGACAGAACTCAATTCTGGTCTACGATTTCCTTGTTCCTGCTAAATTGGGCGCTAAGTTGCAATAACAAGGTGTTCAAAATCTCGGTAGAGTTTCAACTCATTCGCCTTGTACTGTGGACCCTTAACGCCACTCCCTGTTGAGCACCTGCGTATGTTGTGGCACGTCTTTTACGTTATTCAAAGCTTCTCTTGCATCGGTGTTCCTTACAACAGGGGCCAGTGCACGCATCCGTTGCTACGGCCGGTGGCCGCACCGCATACCTGTCTGAGGAGCATTCTGGCAGCCCAGTACTGGTGGTTGACGCGATGGGACGCTCTCGGACTGTCTCGCGTGTGAAAATTGAATCCAGACGTTTGCTGCTTGTTGAGGTGGTCGTGGACGGCCCAAAGCATAGTGTGTTGCTCCAAAATGCTGAAATGGTCTGCCTTGTTTCCCCTGGAGGCAAGTGTCGGTAGCGTAGCCACCTCTTATGAATTTGCACGCCGGTTGATTTGCATGTGACGTGGAGTATATGCTAGTTTGTGAAATCGACTTGAATCTCTGACAAGTGGTCTCAATACATGTGTGCATCTGTTCAGATGAGAAGGTTGGCAAACCACTCCCCGTCACAAGCTTGCAATTGGGATTCAAACTTCTGTTGAGTGTGCAAGACGAAGCACGCCACACTGGTGTTCAGACACGCTGGAGAAGTAACCAAAGTTTTCCCAGTTAGTGAACTTGTACTCTGTTCATCGCCATTTAGAGCGAAGAAAATGAGCATATATATACACATCAAGGCTCATTTCTTTTCCATCGTTGCAGATTAATTTGGGAGTATCTATTTTTGTGATGGGACGACTTCATCTCCCAAGAAGAACAAGTGGAATCAGGAACAGTATCGGAGCGCTGATCACGGTGCGATTCTGCTCCCGCTTATGAATTTACCACCTCAGCTGGCCCTTGTATGCTGGAATACATGCACACGAGTAGCTCAGCCTCAATCTTCAGCGCCAGGTGCATTCGATTTCGGGTGCTGCTGGCACTTCATATTGCATTTCAATGCTCGACGTTCCACCTTTCTGCGCGCCGACTGAGGTCTTCGAAGATGGGACGACGACGTCGATGTCCCTTACATGATGAGGTGTTGCTGTCAAGTCGGTGGTCGTCTTTGTTTGCAAAGAGTAATCTTGCGGGGGGGTCCATGCGATGCTTTTCCAGAGGTCCAGAAAGTGGGAGAGAGACTTTGGAGCTTGGTGGAACTCCTTCTGATGAAGACGCATCCTGCAGGTCGAACATGCTTTTCCGAAACAATTCGACTCTCCCCATGGTTGGCAAGGACCAAGAGTAACCAGAAGATCAGCACAACTGTTTCCCGCACTATGTGAGTTTGTCTCGCAAATCACAACAAGAGAAGCGGTCAAGGGAAAAATGTTCGATCACGGACAACCTGATATGCTCGTTTAAGAGCTCAGGTTCGAGTTCAAGGTCCACTATCCTGGAGATAGCTGAAGGAAACAATCAGATACTAGGGGATATTCTGCTTTGCTCGATCGCTTGTTTAGGTGATAGAAAACTTAAAGCGAGCGTCAAGGAGCTGGCGAAGAGGCAGGCTCGAGACATTGGTGGTGAAGTGCGCACGACCTTTGCAGCTTTTACGTCGAGTGCAGGGATTGTGACTACCGAGGCCTCTATCTCTTCCGGGTATATATTTTATGTTTGGGGGAATTAAATTAAATTGCTCGATTCCTTTGTCCTCAGGCAAGCAATGTGCACCCATGTATTGCAAATCCCTGTCGAGACTTGGAGTAGGCTGCTTTTCCGAGGCTGCTACCGAGGCATGGTTGGGACCTCCGCATGGCCAGTATAAAGCCCCACAGCCCCTCTTCGTTTCCTGGTCTTTGAGGCGTGGCTTTCCGAGTGTGCTGTATTTTTCTGGCAATTTTCTACAGTTTCCTATCTATCTTCGAAACTAGCGTTCAGGTTCTAGTTCAGCGAAGTTCGTTCCGATCTTCCCTCTCGTAGGAGCAGGAATATATTTGACAGACCTGGGGTTATAGCTTCTGGCGCTAGATTCGTCATCGGCGCTGCAGTTTCAGTTGCTCATTTCTTGGAGGCAGAGGAGCTCCAACCCACGGCCAGGTTACGCCTCTAGCTTTTCGCAGAGATCTACAGGTGTCAATAGAAATCTTGGGATTTACACAATCTTTGATTGTAATCTGCTTTTCATTTTCATGACTTGCAGTTGATGTTATTGTACGGTGACAAGGATGGAAGCCCTTGCAGTGTCGTCGGAGTAGAGTTTTTCGTGCGAGGGTTCTCTTTTTTTAGTATCCTATAATTTCCTGTTACTGATTCTCTCTGTTGTCGGTGTGGATCTTAGCATTTTTCTCTCCGTTTTTTTGTAGTCTGCCTTTATTTATTTCTGTCAGGATAGGTTGCATTATCTCCTTAAGGCTTTTTGGCTTTTTGTGAAGGTCAATCTCTCCTAGAATTGAAACTGCTACAGCTGATTTTGTTTTCTGGTATCGAGTCATTTTCCTCGACTTTCCAAGAGCTGCTGTTCTCTATCGAAATCCTAAAATTGTTGTTAAATCCCGAAACTTAGCTTGGAAAAATAATGACGGTAGTGTTAATGTTCGTTTAGGAGAAAAGCAAAGTTTAGAGGAAACTACTAGTATCCTCATTGCTGTGCAGTCAATATATGATTTTCTTTTCTTTCTTCATGCTTAGCAGGCGTCTAGCTACATAGCTTCTGCTTTCATCTAAATTCCTTAGGGGCCCATTTTTCAGTTGGTTTACTTTTTGCGGTTCTTCTTTTCCTGTGTATTACAGCTATGTCGACCAGTTCTACAACCGATCCAGTTTGTCCGGAAGCAGATTCGCCGAGTTCTACCGATGCGGCGGTTGCAGGTACTTGCGCGCCTACTACCGTTGAATTCGCACTTTGCAGGAACCAAATGCATGAACTTCCAGCTCGCGTTTCTCATATTGACGTCTCAGAATCTGAAATCATGATGTGATTTCGTTTCTAACGAAAGCAAACTCCTCGATACATATGCCTTGGAGTTTGTTGTCTGATTTTTAACCCTAACTTTTGTGGATGTTGACATTTGTCCTTTCTAGTTTCAGCTTATGGTCCCATGCATTTCCATTCTGATCGGTCTAATGTCCTACATTATTAATTCCTTGGCGACCTGCAGATAAGTCGCCCACCGACTTGAGCACATACCCCGCTGGTATCCTTGCTCCATTATTTTTGCACATAAGTCGCGACTTTACGACTCGTGAGCTTGTGAAATTGCAGCGTGTCAGCAAATCGTGGAAAAGTTTGGTGTCCGACCACATCCCGATCGTTGCACAGACTCGTTGGGAGAACGACACGAAGGATTGGTATTTCCCGTTGCGCTTTGAGATCCATCGTGACAACTGCAAGCGCACTCCTAATACGATGTCATGGTTCTGCTCTTGTAGGAGCGCATGGACAGGGTCTTGGACCTGGTCTGGTGTCCATCACTCCTCAGGGGAGATTCACAGCCTTCCTCCCATTCCTTCCGGGGGCGGATTCGAGCCTCACTTCGACTGGCTCATCGCCAGCGCCGGAGGGCTTTTGCTGTTCATGGACAAGCTTCCGCCCAAACACCATGAATTCGATCAACCAAGAGCTTCTCGGTTGAGCGAGGGAGCTTGTGCAGCTTGGTTGCGCGAGGACAGAGCCTCCTTTTGTTCAATAGACCAGGTTTGGAGACCTCTTTCGGTGTGCAATCCTTTGACGAAAGAGTGGCGGATTCTCCCAGCAGCGGATCCTCGAGATCTGGGTCATGCTGCATGGGGCTATGTCGGCTTCCGAGCGCACATGGTTGCGGATGAGAAGGCGAATGCGTACAGAGTGATCCTGACTTTCCGAAATTTTCTTTTGATTTACAAGTCCACGTCCGGCTGTTGGACTTGCCGAGCTTTTCCCGAGCCAATTCCATGGGGATTTTCTCCCTTTTTCCCTTTTTCTCGGGAGTTCACTCTTGGACCTAGCGCAATTGTGGGTGGGAAGCTGTACTTTGCAGTGCTAGAAGTTTCCGGTTTTTCCAGCCCACTTGGAGGTGCACGTGATATGGATATCCGAACCTTCGGTTGTGTGAAGGTGTACGAAATTGACGAACAAGCAGGGATATGGAGACCTCCCGTTCGGTACGAACTTCGGAATTACATTCTGAGGAATCTCAGGATTGAGAATTTCCAGCGCAACTTAGGTTTCCGAGTCGGTAGCTACGCGATTGGAATTGTTGAATGCTTGGGGAGCATGTACGCCATCATTCCGGCAGGCCTGAACGTATACATGACTATGGACGCTGAGTGCAGTCGAGGAAATGATCTGAATGATGAAGGTGGGGATCATCGTTATCCGGATCGTAGTTATTATCAATATGGTTATTTGCCCCTTCAATTCTACGTTTTGCAACTGGGTGAGGGTGCCGACTTGGCTTTGGGCCGATTGCTGATGCAGATTCCATATGTTGGGGTCGGTAATCACGCTGCTCAGTGCGAGTATGCTAGGCGCATGAATTCAATGCCGGATTATGATACGGGGAACTATACGTGTATGAATCCGCATAGGGTTCCTACGAAGATATCAACTTGGTTCCGGTGCATCGCAAGGGGAAGCGTGATTTGGGTGACCTTTTGGGATTATTTGCTGCAGTATGATGTTGTGTCCGGTCAATCGAAGACCCAGATCCTTCCGGACCTCTCGTTTGTGCCTCCACCGGATCTGTCTTACAGGCCTAGCTTCCACATGAAGCCTTAAGCAGGGCTGCATGATAAATTCAGCAAATGTTGAGTACCGCTGATGAATCTTAAGGGAGACGACGCATTTCCTATCACTTAAGCATTTCAGCATATCTGGTGTTTGTTTCCCCGTTTAGAGAAATAGATTTAAGAAGGATTCCATATTTTTGTACATTTTTTTCCTCAAAAATAAAATTACTATGAATTTTTTTCGTGAAGATTCCATTCAACCTATTCTTGTTATTTAGTTCACCATATTTCCAACCATAGTCTGGTTACAAAGTCGACAATGCTTCAATGCAGGTGATAATTGTAGCCTCCAATGTACATCTTATGGTCATTCTATGCTTTCAATGTACACCTCCCCAATATTTGTGCTCTTCCTTCTCACAAATATTTACGTGAGCTCACCTAAACCACCAATTGATCATAAACATAGCAGTCTAACTAACGGAAATGTCACCTAAACCACCAATTGATCAGAAACATAGCAGTCTAACTAACAAAAATGGGTGGCTGATCGGAAATGGGTTGGCTCCCTGAAGTACTTGAGTTTTGTAACATCGATAGTATTCCACTACTTTGGCACTTCCTAGTTGTGCCACCTAGAAAGTACATTTATTTTTTTCCTAGTTTTTAGTGTCGTGGCTCATTCAGAGAGGTCTAATTCTGGAGGGACCATCCTGTATTCCTCGCATGGTGACTGCTACAGTCCAAAACAAAAATGCTGGTTTTTAGAGATTTGTTTTTAGAGGTTTGTTTTTAGAGGTTTGTTTGGATGTATGTCACAGTTTCCAGCTCTGGAATTGTTCCAATTCAATGGAACAGACAACAGTGAGGTCACTTTGAGGTTGAACCTGTTTGTTGTTTGTAGCTATTTGATAGAGATCAGGGAGTGAGTGTTATTTTGTTGTAGTACAGCAGCTTACGAAGTGATGCAGCAGAACTTGTCTTGAGCAAAATGTAATTGTTTACTAAATTGTGAATTGGTACATTGATTCTATCTAGAAATACGTTTAAAATACAACCACGCTAAGGAGCTAGCCTATGAGTCCGGTGGAATTTGTCAACTGCTTTCTTTACGAACCAATTGAATTGTAATATAATTATGTGACCAGGATGGCGCACAGATCACAAAGTGCAACGGCTTCCACTTGTCAGTAGTTGAGGTGTGGAAGCAGTTTACGGACCACGTACAGTAGAACCTCTTTAAGTTGATCCTCTCTAAGTTGATAAACCTCTATAAACTAATCATGTCAGACTAGTCTCGGACTGGGCCACATAACAAAGGCTATGACTAAAAATGACCCTCTCTAAGTCAATAAACCTCTATAAACCAATCTGTCAGATTGGTCCAGGACCAATCAGCTTAGAGAGGTTCTACTATAATTGGCATCCAGCCCCCAGTTATGGGAAATAACCTTGGGCTGTATGCCAATTACCGGACATAATCATGATGCAAATTATTATTTTAAAATGAAAATCAAGTTTTTGTCAAATAATTAATGAAAGTCCAAAATGAACTTAGGTATCAGAATCAAGAAAATTGATATATTTGACAACCTCTTTATATTGATTTCAAAGTCACTTGGTTTGAGACAATTGATGATGTATGGACCTTCTGTTTATAGAAGTGGAGTAATAGGAGGTAAAGCAACCCATATAGGATATGAGAATTAGGATTAGTAGAAGCTCAACCACTCATACATAGTTGACTCAAAAGTAGGAATTGTGTTAAATGTAGAATTTCAGACCTCATTTTGGCATAATAGAATAACTTTTAAAAAAAAAAATTGAACTAAGAAAAGTTGGGAAATCAATCTAAATTTCATCTACAAAAATCCGTTTGAGATTTCAAGCCTCTAATAAAAAATTATGGACAAAATTGAGAGAGGGGTTGGGAGGGACATTTTTTTGACATTTTCAAACATCCTCTTTGAATTTATCCTTAACTTTTTCTCGGAGACTCAAAATTACAAAAAGTTTTTTGGAGGAAAAATTTAGATTGATTTACCAACTTTTCTTAGTTCAATTATTTTTGAAAAAAGTTATTTTACTATGCCAAAATGAGGTATGAAGTTCTACATTTAACACAATTCCTGCGTTTTACTACGAGCGGTCAAGCTCTCATCTTCAAATAGTCCCATATTCCTTGAGGATTCATATTGGACAATGGATTTCATTATAAAAAGACCTCTCCACCCATTACTAAGTCTATTTGTGATGGCATCAAAATGTATTGGTTTTGAAATTTTTAATCATATTTTGCCAAAGGTAATCTCTGACTATGGTCTAAGCGTAAACGTTTTGGTCTAAGTCTAATTCAAGATGATAAATGATTTAAGAATCACTTTAGAGTAAAATTCATTGGCCAACACTAATTCTAAGGTTTGCTACCTGGAGGGAATCTATAATGCACAAGCAACCCAGGCCCCAATTATGGCTCATAATCTACCCTTCCATTTCCAACGACGGACTACCATATATACAGGAATGGGCTGCATCATGATTATGGAGGACACTAAGAGCATCCCCGCACTAGGTGAGTTCTCTATTCCTAAAGGTTTAGGGTCAGGACCTCATATGGGGATGGAAATACAGAAACTTGCACCCACTAGTTCCAATCCAAAAGATGTACCCCTAAATTATACAGATATCTCTAAAAGTTGGTCCCAATTCTTTATACTGGAGCTTATATAGAAAACTCACGAGGTCTCATATGTATAAAGTCGAAGTTGACTACTTTGAGACCTCTTTCACTATATGAATTTAGAGATAGAGAACAACTTGGTGGGGATATTCTAAATCCTCCATTCAAAGTGGGCTCTGTGGGCCAAATTTACATTGGAGAAAACCCAGGAATTTTTTGTTTGCCACATATGAATATTTTTGCAAATTATGAATTCATATTTGCAATCAAAGGCCCCAAATTATTTAGGAAAGGTCTACTATATATCCTAGACACAGCTCAAAATAGGTTTTTTTTTACTTTTATCCCCATAAAACACAAAAGTCACCTTGTTGGTCCCACTTTAAATGGAGGATTTAGTATCTTGCGCAGTTTCAAATGTTGCCAGTGCAACTATGGACTTTTGACTCTACTAAATTACTTAGGATTAATTTGTATGCAATACGTATTATTGGGTGGACATATATATATATATATATATATATATAAGCTAAAACATCTGTTTTGTTAAAATGCTGGTGTTCCACAAACTTGGTACTTTCATGTTTAGACTGTGTGGTTTGAAATCTATACTTGTCTTAGAAATAAATCAAAAATTAGAGTAAGAAATACCACCATTTTAACAAAATTTTCTATAAAGACCTAGTTTATAAATGGATTAAGAAGAAAAATTTAAAAATGCATAGTATTAATACCTACTTTTGACTTAGGAACTAGTCTAGAGTTAGCTAGAAAAATCAAACTTGGTTTACATCAAAAAGAATTAAAGAAATAGAGACTAGTAAAAAAAACTTAATTTCAATTGAATTTTTTTCAAAGCAAGTTTGAGTTAAGGTAGAGCCACCCAATGGCGTCCCTGTAATCAATGGCGTCCCATTCTAGGAAGGGGCGTCATTCTGAAACCCATTTCTGGATGGACCATACATGGCTTATTATTTCAGTCAAAAAATAATAAGCTATGTTTGGTATGTCTACATTTAGGTTTTGAAAATATGCCCCTTTCTAGAAAGGAACGCCATTGGGTACAAGGACGCTTTAGGGTTCCTCTACCTTAATTTTGGCAAATTGTAGAAACGGAAAGCAACCTTGTCATCATCATTCACTAGATAGGCTAGTTACTTAGCTTTGCACATGCATTTTCAGAAGTTTAAAATAAAAATCATTCATTTTCATTTTAGAACCTTCTAAATATATTGTGGATATCGCCAAGTCTATCCCAATTTTCAGATTGTTTCCTTACTTTTACAAAGTGAATGTCAGAGGCCTCATAACATTCAGTAGCAGTCGCTGGCTCTGCCCTCCCCCAAACGAAATGGTGTGGAATATACCACATCATTTCATCCGAGGGATGAAATGGTGCGGTATATTCCGCACCATATCAGTAACTACTGATTTCGTGCGGACAGTTTTCAATAATTGTCAAACTTCACTTGTGCCCGCGCCACGACTATGCACTATTGGTAGCAAATTTAAAATTTCTAAGTAAAACTGAAAACTAAACAATATAGTCTTTAAACAAAATGCTAATGGATTCATTGAGATTATTGATTTCAATGTTATTGTAGAATTACCTCACTTTGAATTGAAATCCATTTGTGCATTGTGCATTAAAAGTGAGAAGACAATTCTTTATATCCACATGGAGTGGTAGGATGTAGAACAATCCATGTGGGATATGTAAATTAGAATTTGTAGGTTCTCAACTACCACTCGTAGTTAAGTCAAAAGTAGAAATTGTGTTAAAAGTAAAATTTCAGACCTCATTTAGGCATAGTAGAATAATTTAAAAAAAAAATAATTGAACTAAAAAAAGTTGGTAAATGACAATAAGTTTCACTTCAAAAAATCCGTTTGGGATTTTGAATCTCCGATCAAAAGTTATAGACAAATTTGGGAGAGGATTTTTAATGGACATTTTCTTTTAACACTTTTAAAAATCCATTCCAACCTCTCTCCGAAATTTGTCCATAACTTTTGATTGGAGATTCAAAATCCCAAAGGGATTTTTTGAGGTGAAACTTATTGTCATTTACCAACTTTTTTTAGTTCAAAGTTTTTTTGAGAAAAGTAATTTAACTATGCCTAAATGAGGTCTAAAATTCTACTTTTAACACAATTCTTTGTTTTTGACTTAACTATGAGTGCATGAGAACCTACAAATTCTAATTTTTTTATCCTACATGGGTTGCTCTACCTCCTGCCACCCCATATGTATATATAGAGTTGTCTTTCCTCTTTGAAATTCAAAATAAGTTATTGATTGCATAGATTAATAATGCATTAGTTTAACACTCATTGGATTTTTGGCCAACATCTTTCACTACAAATATTTGTTGATTTGTATGTCTAGTCCTAAAATTAAGAAAAGAAAATAGAACATATCATAATGGACAGTCACTATCCCGGTACCGAAGCTTACATTAAATATGTGGGGATGAAAGTCGTTGATGAGGACTCCAGAGAGGAAAAGGCAGCTTCTCTGAAGGCTACTGAATGTTATGCCTATATGCTATCTTGGATGAACATATATGTGAATCATCTTCCTACTTTCTTAAGGTACAATTTTCTAAGGCGTATAAACTTTTAATTGCCATATTTTGAATACATTATAAGAATTCATTTTTAAATTCATAAAGGTTTATAGAAAAACCTTGGAGTATATATTGAAAGAAAACAATGAAACCAAAAATCAATTTAATTCACTTATATTCTTGCAATCATCCAATTCAACTTATATAATCTTTTCAAATAGCATATCAATGACATTCAAGAAGGATTTCAATATAATATGGAATTAAGTTGTGTTATCTAATTATTATATTTTTGGATTATTGAAGCTCAAATTTAACTTAAATTATCACATTTTCTAAGATGAATTTTTTTTGAAAAAAACTTTATTGCTATGATAAAATGAGGTCTAGAGTTTTGTTAGGTTCTCAATTTTTTGCGTTTTCATGTAAGTAGTGGAAGCTTCTGCTTTGCTCTAAACTATCCTATATTCTTAGTACGCTTGCAATGCATGCAACTAAAGACACTTTTCCATTGCATTTAATATAATCATATTGTGTGCAAATCTATATTAAAGTTTTGTTTGACATCCATTTGTAGTATGAAAAAAAATTAAGACCTCTTCATCATTGCCACAATTGTTTGGAATGGTTTTTGTTATAGATAACAAATATATTATTTCTAACGTACTTGATATAGAAATAATATACCTTCATACACTTTTAATGCTTGATTTGTACTACTAAAAAAATGGCCTACAAATGTTATATTCATTAAAATGAGAGTTTTCCACCGAATTGGGAGTCACCGAGGTCAACATTTTGGCCCAAGTTTCATGCCAAAGCACCCACAACGCGTATAAGTTGAACACAACATAAGCATATAAAACTAAAATTGCAAGAGATCATCTTAGATGCATCAACCAAATTGAAATACATTCCAAAAATTGTTGTATTTATAGTGAATTATGAATGTTTCATACAATGGATATACATTTTTGCACTTGAATTCACAAAAAGACCATGAAAATGTATGTAACTGTCGTGAGTGTGATTCACTCTAGCGTTGAGTTTTATATAATCCCTGCACAATGCTATCATGTATGTATAGACTTTGAATCTACAATATGAACAGACACTATATGTGCAATTTACTCTTCTGCAACTCCCTTGCCCTCAGCATCTCTGGTCCACGACTGTATCCAGTATTATTTCCCCCTTGCATTATCGAAACCACTGGAGCCTCTGCAATTCTAGGAACTTCCGGTCCCACATATCATGAACAGAAGGAAGACAAGGTCTCAACGGATTTTTTTTGTGTGTCTTGGTCTTCCGCACACCTAGAGATCGGACACGATTACGTGGGACTGGCGGAGGCATAGAGGGGCCTACAGCGAGTCCATCACTTGATGGGTGATCCGACATCACCACAGTCATGGAGATTGGAGTTTCGGCAACCTCGTAAAGTCTCTGTTGCGTGACTCTCTCCGAGGCCAAAGGCAACATTCGTGAAGTACTGGGATCCCTGAACCTAAGAAGAGACGGAGAGCAGGACTTCGGTAGATGGGGCGCTCCATTCGGGGGATTGTCGACCACACCATCTTCTATGGGCTTTAGTGAAAAGTCCATAGTCGAGTTGGCCGTAGCAGCGGAGCAGAGGAAGTTCCCTGTACTGAGGATAGCGTTTTGGCCATAGTCGAGGAAAGAGTCATCTGACGCTTCGCACGTAAGACTCGCTTCTTGCAGTGGAGAGGTCAAAGTGCGAAAACTCTGAAAGAAAATGTTGATTAGAACACATTCAACCGAGGCAGGAAGAGAGATTTACATAAAGAAGCACAATCCACAACCATGTAAAAAAATCTGTTTGACAAACCAGCTCAGCAGATTAGGTCGACCCAACCTAAACCAACATAGCCATTTCTGTAGTGATAAAGCTTTCTCGTTGAATTTATTGAAAAAATGGTGGCTACAAAATGAAAAAAGATCACGCATCAAAATTATATATAGATGAGGTTGATGCGAGCTAAACTGCAAAAGCATAGAGTGGTCCCAATCTAATTGCCCCCAAGCTTGGTTGGACCTAAACCCCGGAACCTTAAAACGTTATCTATTTTAAACTAGAGGACATTTTAATGACGTTCATAAGCCTATTGTACTCTCGACGATTGCGTTCGTTGCAGAGCATTCGTCGCCCCATCTTTCCCTTGCTGTTCTCCCGAAACGATTTCAACCCTCCATCTCGAGCGCCGTGTATTCGGCGAAACCACGGCAGGAGTACGTCGAGGAGGAACGTGTCCTTCAGACCGTTTCCTCTTTGACTCCAAGTGTCTGGGAGAATTACGTTCTCCGTCTTGTTCATTATGTACTTAATTGGGCTATTGTCTACTACAATGGTATTTTCCGCCGTGAAATTTCCCTGCAAGCCACTGAACAAGTAAGGGTGGATGCGTGGTTGAGTGGACCAAAGGTGGCGGAAGTCCATATCCATAGAACTTAATATAAGGCTGACCCGCAGTATGACGTGGCAGAATATGGCTTTGTGATTGGGTGAGATTAAAGTGCGTCAGAGAAATCAGCCCATTCAGAGCTGGCTTGGCGGCTTCAGGGACCAGTAGTTGAACTGGCCATAAAGTAGTTAATGGGCCGCGTGGTTGGAAATCTGACTCGTCCATTTTGAAGTTATCGCATCCGACGGTGATCGGAGCTACTGCTGACGCCGGCATTGGGGGCTTCGTTCCCGTCTATCCGTCATGCTCCTTCTTTGTCTATCCCCGAAGCTGGCCCGCGTGCCCTGCGTGACAAGTTTAGGACTCGAGTGTTTTTCTTAGCAACGGTTTAGGAAAATCATAAGTCGTATTTTACGGAAACAATGAGTGATACGGAGGTCTTTGAGGAAGAGCAGGAGTCTCTGTTGGGGAAGGTTTCGCGATCAGTTAGGAAGAAGGTCAAGGTTGAAGGAGCAACTTGGGTCGACCCTTTGTACACAGAACAGCCCACAATTACGTGGGACAAGTTGACACCATTGAAGCGGGGGTATTTTGCAGAGGCTTTTGGTTTGTGTAATGAGGGTTTGGCTCCAAAGCCGCTCAAATACGGGATTCATTTTCTAGAATCAGACGTAGAGGCATTGTTTGGAGCGAAGGTCAATTCCAACGGTTACGCTTACTTGTCGTTGGAAGATACCAGCTTTGTGGAGAAGGTGGAGAAGATATGGATGCTTATCCACCAATGCACAAGTGTTCCAAACACACGGCTGATCAATGTTGCTGAAGCTAAAGGTTTGGCGTATGAGTTATTGCCGAACAAGAAGACAAATTGGTGTCTTCATGCTGAGTGGACCTGCCGTGACTAGCTGCGAAGATTTAACCTAGAGCGCGATGAGAGAAAAAAATGTATTTTGACTGCTGGTTGCAAGAAGGAGGGTGCGGTGGATGTCATCGACGTTGGGGTCGAAGGTGTCAAAGCATAGCCGAGTAGGAGTGCACAAGTGACTAACAGGGGATTAGGGCTAGAGGGGAAATCAGGTGAGCACACGATGTCTATAGTGGAATGGCAGGAAGCACTGTCTTTGTTGAACAAGGAGTTCCCAATGTTGGAGGGGCTCGTCAAGCGTCGTTGCGAAGAGAAGGACGCAGCAAAAATTGAACTTGTGAAATTGTCTACTCAATATTTGTATGGACTATCTCTGCTTGCCACTGCTGATTTGCGGCTGCAGACATTGGAGGGTGAATGCTCCCTAGAAGACGAGAAGCTGACCGCATTGAGGGCAGAATTACCAGAAAATGAAGCTGAGATTGGGGCTGCGGATTCTAGGGTGGCAGATTTGAGATGCCAAGTCCAGGCACAGAGAGGGGTTATGGATCATATGCGGGTGATGTTTGGTTCTGGAGAAACTGGATTTGAGGACGCTGCAAAGAAGACTGCAGTAGCTGAAGAAGCGTATGGCAGTGTGGCATCAAAGCAAGAACTTTGGGGGCGTCATAGGACTGTACTGATGGCGCAGTTGAGGGGCATGAAGGCTGGATACCAACGCCCAGGCTGTTTCCTAGTGCCCTTGCCTTTTTTTTATCTTTCTTGTGAGGAGGATGTAGGGGAAACAATGATTGTGGAGATAGCTCCTTGCTCGTTTTGTTGTAAAGGATTTGATCCAATGTGGGATTGCAAGTTTGCAAGTTGCCAGCATGCTTATCACTCGTGGTGTGCGGTTTCTCATTTTTCAAGTTCCATGAGCTGTATGTTTCACGGTTGTGGCAAGGAAATGCACAAAGACTGGTGGATGATGTCTGGTATCAAGAAGCCGGATGGTGATAATGCAAAGGGGTTACAACATGAAGAATGGAACCATCAGCCTGATGATCTTGGCACAGATTTAGGAGGTGAGTTCACAGTTTGTATCTTCCTGCATTGATCTAGGAGAACAGATTCAAGTTAGGGTTTTGACCTTTGTCACATCTGCACTTATTTTGCTGGTTTAGAGTTCTGTCAATCCACCAAAGTCTGCTTTTGAATTGGGAACAATGTTACAAGTCTTCGAGTCACAGAGTTAGTAACGTCCATTGATTTGGTATTCTGTGAATTGAAGCTCCATGGACTTGGGCTTGCACAGTAGGTATATTTCGGCCATGGATCACAAGTATGTACTTTGGGCTTTCAAGTAGTTCATTTGTACTTTCGAAGGAGTCAGTCGGTGGCAAAGAGAGTGGCAAAGACTATACAGGTGTTCTTGAATGAAAACAAGGGCTGTGCATATCGAAGAGCCTGCTAGTTATACTGTGTATCAGGGAGTTCATTTAAATGGAATGAGTCTCCTTGGGGTGTCTTACAATTGTTACTTCAGGGACTTTTTACTCTGGATGGGGTTATAGTGTATAACAGGTAGTTCGGATGAATGGATGTAGACAATTTTTGTGGTCTGGGAATCCATACTAGAGGTATTTTGTGCTTGTAGAGGGAGTTATAGGGTGTTATATAGAGTTCGTTTGAATGAATGTAGACTCTAGGTGGTGTTCTTGAATCTACAGTACAGTTACTATATACTCCCAGCCAGGTCTTAGGGTGTTAGAGAGAGTTCACTTGACTGAGTGTAGGCTTTTTTTGGTATTATTGAATTACTGTGAAGTCCAAGCATAGTCTTAGTGTATTAATGAGAGTTCACTTGATCGAGTGCAGCCTTCTTTTGGTACTAGGGAATTACTGTAAAGTCCCCGCATAGTCTTAGGGTGTTCCAGAGCATCCACTTTATTGAATGTGGACTTTTCTCGATATTATTGAATTACTGTTAAGTCCCAACGTAGTCTTGGGGTGTTGTACAGAGTTCCAAGTGATTGAGGGTAGACTTCTTGTAGTGGTATGAATCACTGTAAGGTCCAGAGTGAGTCATAGGATTGTCATGAGTGTCAATGTGGACTATGGACGGTTTTCTCAACTGTCTAGAGCAGGCTGTATTGAGTCTAAAAACTGAGAAATGCAGATCCAATTCGAACTTCAAGATCATTCTCAACGGTGGGGGTTTGCTCGGCTCGTTCCAATACTGTAAGCCCATCGATCGGGCAAAGCTTCCAATGGCTGGGGGTAGGAATGAGGGAAACAAGAGAAGGGCGTCGGGAAGGGCGTCCAGAAGATGGTGGAGAAGATCCACAAGAACAATACATGGGGGAGGAAGGAGGCTCCTCACCTAAGCGCAAGAAGCAAATTTACAAGCCTCTCAATGTGAATATGGTGGTTGTAAATACAGTGGACGAAGGAGAGGAGTTCCAGTAGGACGGGAAGAAGGGCTCTCCGTTGAAGCGGAAGAGGCAGATCCTACCTTCTTGTGATGTTGAAAATTCTGCAGGTCCACATGGTGGACCTCAGATTTCCCCAAGCTGCAGCCAAGATATGAATGAAGGATGTGTACCAATACCGCAGCCCCTGCCTGGCTCCAAGGGTCCGAATGCTGAGGAGTCTGGGATGCATGGAGAGGGGGGTTCTAGCTCTCCTGAAAAACGAATGAGGGGAGCAGCCAAGAAAGCAACGCTCCAAACAGTTCAAGAGGATGCTCCGAGGCAGGCAGTGGGCGATGACTATGAGAGTGAGGGTGATCTTGCATGCGACAAGAACATCTCATTGGATGGGGAGTCCGGACAAGAAAAGGATGATAATGGTGAGAGCAATGCAGAAGCTGCTCAGAATTCAGGCCGAAGTAAGCCAGGAAAGCAAAGCAGCAGAGTGCGCAGCAAGAAGGCAAAGAGGCCCGTGAATGAGAGAATCAGCCTCTCTACTAAGATACGAGCTGCTGTGCATAAAACCACTAGGACATAGTGATTTCAGCAACTATTGTAATTAATTGTGGAGGCTTTCATTTTTTGGTAGAGAATTTGAGTTGCAAAGGCATACTTGTTTTACTCTACTTCTAGGTCTCTATAGCCACAGATTCTTTTGATCCAATGTTGAGGACACTTAGTATCATGTTGAGGATTGACAATTGATTGTACATTTTGTTTATACTTACAGTAATTTGAAGATCAATTTCTGTATACGAAGGAGTGGTACTGCAGCATCTTTTGTGTTTGGTTGTGTCGTAAAGCATACTCAGTCCTACTTGATCAGGGTTCCAAATGAGCTAACTTCTTGTAGGTTGATAAATTTAAAAAAAACACCAAAGTGTTACTGTTCCTAGGGTACAACATGTTACATAGTGGTTTCTCAGTGTATGCCTACCGGATGGAGAGTCTTTATAGCCAGCATGCCCCAAGAGAACATGCTGAATTCAATTGAAACAAATTTGGAGTGTTGTAGTTTGGGAGTGCATTCCAATAGATATTAAAGTCTTTATTGCCAGAAAATGAAGCAAGGCCAGCCTCAATTATTGAATGGGCAAATTGTAGTATACAATATTAACCTTGTTACTGAAGACAAGATTTTAGTGGGAGGGTGGGTGGAATAAAAAAATTCCAAGAAGAAAAAGTTACAGTGACCATAAAGAAAGAATACTATACCCATGCATATATAGGCCACATCCTACTTCATGGAATTAAATTTAGCACCTACTAAATCTACATGTCGTATGGCTCAGTTCTACCTTTAAGGTTGACAAAAGCAAAGCAAATTGACTAGTAGTGAAATCCCTATTTTTGGCCAAAAGATTGTTATTACTCAAATACTTTCAGAGTTATACATTCATCTAAAGAAAAGAAATAGATTCATGAAGTAATGAAAGAGTGCATATAACGCCCACTTCTTATTTTATGGGATTAATTAGTGCTCATTAGCGACATGAAATTAATATACCATTATTCCAGAAGCTTGGGCTTGCACCAAACTTTTGTAAAAAAAAATTGGAAATGATTTAATATCCTAAAGTTTGGGCTTGCACCAAACTTTTGTAAAAAAAATAGGAAATGATTTAATATCCTAAAGTTTGGGCTTGCACCAAACTTTTGTAAAAAAAATAGGAAATGGTTTAATATCCTAAAGTTTGGGCTTGCACCAAATTTTTGTAAAAAAAATAGGAAATGATTTAATATCCTAAAGTGCGGGCTTGCACTACCTTTAAAAAAAAATAGGAAATGATTTAATATCCTAAAGTTTGGGCTTGCACCAAACTTTTGTAAAAAAAATAGGAAATGATTTAATATCCTAAAGTTTGGGCTTGCACCAAACTTTAAAAAAAAATAGGAAATGATTTAATATCCTAAAGTTTGGGCTTGCACCAATGTAGGCGCTAGATTACCCACCCTTGGTAATAGAGCGAACACCGACCAGGTTCTATGCCTTTATCCACTTTTTTAATATATGGGGGTGTTGTGAGCGCGGTCCACTGTGCCTTCCAAGCAATGGATCTTTTTTGCTAACGTTTTCTAAGGGTCGTGGATGGCAGCGAATAATTAGTAATGCATGTAATAACTCACAAGGTAACTACAAGCTCAGGGGTAATGGTATACTTCTAACTTCCTAACTATCTATCCTATGTCGAGGGTCGACTGGGTAGTTGGCGTCATTTCTAACGTCCCTAACTACGTACAAAGGGGAACCCCTATGCTCCTTCCATGAACCCCTAAGACTATCTTGGGTTTCCAAGACTCCACCTAGAAGTTCTACTTTTAAAAGCTACCCCTACAGTTCCAACTTTGGAATGTAACTCTAAATTTTACTTCTTTAACTTGACTCTTAAATTTTAACTACCGACTTGTGCTCGATGTTTTGACTTTTGACTCTAGGTTTCTATTTCTAAATTAACTCTAAGATTTATCCTTGAATTTTAACTCTATGTTTTAACTTTTAACCCTAGGTTTTACTCCTAAATTAACTCTAAGATTTACCCTTGAATTTTAACTCTATGTTTGACTCTACGTTTTTACTTTTACTCTAGAGTTTTTTCTACTTCCAACAACTAACTCTAATTTTGACTTCTACCTCTAACTTTTAACTTCTACTTTTAGCTTTTCACTCTAGCCTCTTACTCCCCAATTGACTCTAAAATTGAACCTTTAAATTTAATCTAAACTTTTGACTTTTGACTTTTGACTTCTACTTCCAAATTTAATCCTATCGTTTTAATTCCGGATTAACTCTAAATGTTACTCCAAGTTTTGACTTCTACCCTTTATTCTATTCCTAACTCAAAAATCTACTTCCTAAGTGGATTTTCAATTCTACGGTTGACCTCTACTTCCTACTCTAATTTTTGACTCCCTAAAGTTAACTCTAGATTTTGACCTTAGAAGTTTTAACTTTAAAAAGTAAAAGTGTAAATTGATTTTTAATTCTAACTGCTAATTAATTCCTAATTTTAATCCTAAATTCTCCTTCTAATTTAAACCTAATTTCCTTCCATGGTTCTTTCTGGATGAAATTTTATTCAAAATTCCTCCGTCCTACCCCCTATTGCTTAACTTAGCCTAACGTGGTCAGTTTACGGTCAAATCTTAATTATAAGCTGTTTTTGGAAACCTCTATTCCTAATCTATCAACTTTTGAATCTAAACTTCTAATCTACACTAATCTCGGATGCTAATCACGCTCTAAGGGCAGATTAGGAAAATAAATGCTAATTAGGGAGAAACATCAAAGATTAAATCAAAAACTCACTTCTTCACTACCGGTGTCGGAAATGACTTCGTCCACGTCCACGTGTACATCCTCACGCTCCATGGTAGTCTTTGGCTTTGTTTTGAATTTTTTTCAAGCTCACTGCTTATTGAGAAAATATTACAATTTTTGATGATCTAAAGTCCCTCTTTCCCTTCCTCCTTTCTTTTCTTTCTTCCTCTTTCTTCTACACTAGCACTATTCCACCTAAGCTTTTATGGGTCTTACACTATGGTTTCAAACTACGAGAAGGGTTTAATTGTTCTTTCCTACCCTCTTACGCAACCTTGCTTTGTGTCATCCTAATCTTCCTCCCAATGGTTGCAAGGAGTTCTTCTAGATTTCCTACCTAATCTCCTAGCTAGGCACTATTCATCGTCTCTCTCCTTTCCACTCCTATAACACATCCTTCTCCCTAATTTCCTTCCATTGTGTGTAAGTGTGAGTGGTGATAAAGACCGTTTTCGTGTGCAGGTACGGTGGTGCTCCGCTCTCTTCTTCCTCCTCCCTTTTGTATTTTTTATTGGCCCTAATTCTGCTTCACCCCTGCTTAGCACTTAATTAGCCCAACATTCCTTGAGTTTGCTTTATCTTTGTTTGTGTTCTGGTTTGAGAGAACCAAACGTGAAACAAAAAAAAAGGAATCAAAATTTGGGAGGAGCCCCGGTTGCCCCACCGAGAGCCTGCTGTCCCAACCGGAGCCTGCTATCCCAACCGAGAGCTGCTATCCCAACCAAGAGCCTCTGTCCAACCGGAGCCTGCTGTCCAACCGGAGCCTCTGTCCAACCGGAGCCTGCCTGGCCCTTCCCGGCTGGCTGGCTGGGGGGGTCGGGACTTAAATAAAAATCTTTTTTTTTCTTTTTTTGTTTACACAAGGCAAATGGAACTTCTAATTTCTGATGGGATGCTGGTTGGGATGCGGGTTGGGATGCTGGTTGGGATGCGGGTTGGGATGTTGGTTGGAATTGCTGGTTGGGATGCTGGTTGGGATTGCTGGTTGGGATGCTGGTTTTTTTCTAAGGCTATTTTAGGACTGAAATTTTGCTAAGGCTATTTTAAGGCTGGTTTTTTGCTAAGGCTAATTTAAGGCTAGGGGGAAATAAAACTTTGGGAGTACTAAACTCACTAAGACCTTGGGAAACAACTAAACTAAATAAAACTTTGGAAGCCACTACACTTGATAAGTGCAAAGGAACCTACATCTCTTGGAGCCTAAACTCTGGAGGTTTCCACAAAGGTCTTGGAAACTAGACTTTGGAATCTAAGGCTATGGAGGTTCAAAGCTTCGCCGTAAAATTGGGTTTAACACCAACTTTAGGACTTGTGACATTCCATGGGTTCAAAGCTCCGCCGTCTAAGAGTGTTTTAACACACACTGTAGGACTTGACGTTGTTACTAGTTCAAAGCTTTGCCGTCGATTTGAGGGGTCCACGCAACAAAGGGGATATTAGAAGAAGATAAAAAAGACAAACTTAGAAACACGTGTGACAAAGCCAAAGCTTCGCCGTCCCGAGGGGGGGTCCACGCAACAAGGAAAAGATTAGGAGAGGGTGAGGACACATAAGTAAGGAAAAACATACGTTTTAGTTCACGTAAAGATACACAACTTCACAAGCTAAAGGCCCCCCAAAGCGGCATCGCCAAGGTACGGTGGGGGGTGACTTTAGGATTAAGACAAGACCCCAAAAGACTCCTAAACTCACAAGTTAGCTCACAAAGGTACAACAAGAGAGAACAAGGACTCCTAACTCGTAACAAGGGTATAACAAACGCACAAGAAGTACACAAGGCAAGATAGAAGGACCCCCAAGGACCTTCAAAGCTTGAAATCTAGCAACAATGGAACAAAAAGTGCTCCAAAAACACCCTAGAGGTTTTTGGCTTCAAATGCCAAAATATCCAAAGCAACTTGGACCCATGGACCCAAACAAAAGTGAGGGGGTGTTTTAGAGAGAGAAATGGGGCCCTTATATAGGTTTCCCAAGGGCTCACCCCTCTCTCTAAAGCTCTAAGGTAACCTTATCAACGGGGATTTTCATCCTCATCCTCAAAGATTTTCATCCTACATCCTAAATTTCTACTTCTACCATCTATGCTGGACCAACATCCTAACTTTTGGAGATTAGCTCCAATTGTCAAACGAATTGCGCCGTTGGATCTAGATTGCCGTGTTTAGTTCTAGAACCACCTACCCCCCGTACCGAGGCCAAAAATCCATCGTAGGCTAATTTAGTTTAAAACCAAATCGTGGTAAAATCCTAGATCTTGGGGGTCTCCTATTTTGAGAAATGTGAATAGCCTAGGGTCTCCAGTAGGTGCGAGAGAGTCAGGAAGGACTTTTGGTTGACTTCGTTTCGCCATCGTATGGTCCCGGAATGCCGTTCAACGCAGCGGGGACCCCGCCACGTGGTTAATTCCCGAGGAATCTCGCCGGTTCAGGTACTTGCCGCTATCGGAATGTTGTGAAACTTCACTGAGCGCATTATTAACATAAAACAAGCTAGTCTAATTTTCAGTGAGATTTTATTGTAACCTGGGTAATTTCCATGAAATTCCCGTTGGAGGTTAGGAGGGTTGACCACCCGGAAAAGGTTCTTCTGCAAGTCGGAAGATGTCGGGATTTTTCACGTGACCTCTCAAGGAGTCACATAAAAGACGTGCGGGTGTGTTTCCGTACTTGGCACGATTGGTCAATGGAGATTTAAACTGGACATCTCCTTGAATCATTGACGGTGCGGGAATCTTCTGCAGGTGGACGAATCTTGGCGAACCGATTTCGCCGTTGGATTCCTAGCATGGGATTCACCCTAGAACACCATCCTTGGGCTGTAGATTCCTCCACGGGGCCCGGTCTTACGTGAGTGGCTCTTGCATGCTAACAATCGGGATTTTGGGAATTCGTCGATCTAATGGGGAATTCTAAATCTAATTCTAGGACCCGACCTAGTAGCCTCGTTGTGGATCCCTCGGACCGACCTAGCCATGAATCGCCACATTCATGGTGGGATTTAGCCCTTTTGGGCCTGTCTGACTCGAATCCTCTAAATCTAACCTTTTCGTTATTCCTATACTATTTTTAGGCAAGGTTTGGGGGATTCTAAGTAAAAACACAAATCTAGACCAAATACTATAATGGGTATGACACAACCCTATTTCGGTTCTACACTCTTTTTATGGATTTTTCTATACTTTTATCAACTTTAAATTGCAAATTTCCAAAAAAATAATTCTACGAGTCCCAAGTGACAAATTGGAAGCTCACAACCAAATTTTTGTAAAAAAAATAGGAAATGATTTAATATCCTAAAGTTTGAGCTTGCACCAAACTTTTGTAAAAAAAATAGGAAATGATTTAATATCCTAAAGTTTGGGCTTGCACCAAACTTTAAAAAGAAAATAGGATATGAATTATCCACAAGTTTGGATTTCCCCAAACTTTGGAAAAAAAAATAGGAAATGAATTGTCCACTTGCTTGGATTTCCCCAAACTTTGTCCAAAAAAATAGGAAATGAATTATTTAGAAGTTTGGATTTCTCCAAACTTTGGAAAAAAAAAAAGGAAATGAATTGTCCACTTGTTTGGATTTCCCCAAACTTTGTCCAAAAAAATATGAAATGAATTATTCAGAAGTTTGGATTTCCCCAAACTTTGGAAAAAAAAAAAGGAAATGAATTGTCCACTTGCTTGGATTTCCCCAAACTTTGTCCAAAGAAATATAAAATGAATTATTCAGAAGTTTGGATTTCCCCAAACTTTGGAAAAAAAAAAAGGAAATGAATTGTCCACTTGTTTGGATTTCCCCAAACTTTGTCCAAAAAAATATGAAATGAATTATTCAGAAGTTTGGATTTCCCCAAACTTTGGAAAAAAAAAAAGGAAATGAATTGTCCACTTGTTTGGATTTCCCCAAACTTTGTCCAAAAAAATATGAAATGAATTATTCAGAAGTTTGGATTTCCCCAAACTTTGGAAAAAAAAAAAGGAAATGAATTGTCCACTTGTTTGGATTTCCCCAAACTTTGTCCAAAAAAATATGAAATGAATTATTCAGAAGTTTGGATTTCCCCAAACTTTGGAAAAAAAAAAAGGAAATGAATTGTCCACTTGTTTGGATTTCCCCAAACTTTGTCCAAAAAAATATAAAATGAATTATTCAGAAGTTTGGATTTCCCCAAACTTTGTCCAAAAAAATATGAAATGAATTATTCAGAAGTTTGGATTTCCCCAAACTTTGGAAAAAGAAAAAGGAAATGAATTGTCCACTTGTTTGGATTTCCCCAAACTTTGTCCAAAAAAATATGAAATGAATTATTCAGAAGTTTGGATTTCCCCAAACTTTAAAAAAAAAAAAGGAAATGAATTGTCCACTTGTTTGGATTTCCCCAAACTTTGTCCAAAAAATAGGAAATGAATTGTCCACAAGTTTGGATTTTCCCAAACTTTGTCAAAAAAAATAGGAAATGAATTGTCCACAAGTTTGGATTTCATCAAACTTTGGAACAAAAAATATGAAATGAATTATCCAAAGGTTTGGACTTGCAAGCACCAAACTTTGTCTCAAAAAAAATTAAA
Source organism: Pseudisothecium myosuroides (assembly GCA_951799445.1). NCBI lineage: Eukaryota > Viridiplantae > Streptophyta > Bryopsida > Hypnales > Lembophyllaceae > Pseudisothecium > Pseudisothecium myosuroides. The sequence goes on from OX637289.1 coordinate 16,461,100, forward strand.
TGAATTATTCACAAGTTTGGACTTGCACCAAACTTTTTAAATGGAAATCCAAAATGAATATATTATTATTCCAAAAGTCTTGGCTTGCCCCAAAGTTTTGTCTCAGATAATATTAGATGATGTATCCAAACGTTTTGGTCATAATAATTGAAAACACATAGAAGCCTCTATGTTTAATTTACCATATGTACGTTTACTAAATTAAATTAGTGCATAATCAACTTGCACATAGAAGCCTTGGCAACTTAATTTAGATGCCTGCATGTTGACCCTTGAGCATATGGCCATTAAATTAAATGACTAAGGCACAATCAATTCACAAATACATCCCTTCATAAGTTTTTGGAGAAGCCACTATGTTCAATGTGGATGCCTAGGTTACAAGAACGCGACAGGTCTTGATTATTCCATATTGTTTGGCGCTAATTGAAAAGGCTCCTATATAAAGGCTCGTATGTGTTAGTCAGTCAACCCAGGGGCCTAAAGGCGGACCATGCCTCAGTCTCATTGAGACAGGGGGATTCTCCATTGGGCCTCCGGACCCCCCCCCTTTTTGTTCTTTCTAAAATGGACACGTGTTAATTAGAGTAGGTAAATGTCACATGTCAAACTATATAGTTTAGGCCTCCAATTCAAATTCTATTGAAACTAATTCATGATGTTTTGATTTAAATCCTAAATTTATCACATGTGGCCACAATTGAAAGTGGTCAAAAAATAGTACAATTGAATGCAAACAATATGGCCTAATGTTGGAGTTGCAATGCAGTTTTCTGTATTCAAGTGACGCTTCTTATTTTATTAATTCATTAATTCATACAAGGGTGGAGGCCAACAGTCATGGAGAATTTAAAAGGACGCCCTTGTGCCCTTACTCCTCATTAAACTTGAATTCATAGAATTACCAATCTCACTAATCTTTTTAAGAAATGGACCATATACATGTTCTACATGGAAGAGATTGGAATCAATTCACATTTTAGATCACCCAGATGGGACTTCTTCCAAGAAATTGATAATGGATTTAGAACATAAATCTTTTGATTGGACAAACACCTAGTTTAATTAACTGACTACCCTAAATTTTAACATTCAGACAAGGGTCATTTCATTACCATTTTGTACATGAGTTCATTCCAACAAATTTAGGATAACTGATTGTACCCTATATCAGTAATTTTGATTTCAGGTAGGGTCTCAGATGTCAATCAAAGGTAGAGAATTTCAAAATTCAGTGGGAAGAATGTTATTTCAGAAGTTGGTGAGCAGAAAGAGTAACTGCATTGTTCCTAGAGCCTGCAGGATGCGGATCTTCATATCCACGAGGTAGTTACAGTACAACTAACTACGACCCAATTGCTTAGTTGTATCTGTGAACCATAATTGCATTGATCTCCATTTCTTTGACGTTCAGTAATATCCAAAAGATCTAACTTCCCGCACTATGAGCAGCACTGCGCATTTCTATGACATTGAGTCACCAACAATTCACTCATGTTGAGGACCACACCCATGCAGCTCTATAGAGAGTCCCTGGAACTCATACCATCCACCGAGGCTTTCGTTTGACACCATTCTAAGCTACATTTTGAAACTTCATTTATCCCCTGCCACGTTCCTAAAACCTGCAAGTGCAAAGTCCGTAAAACCTCATTCAAATCACCCCCTTCAACAATATAGTATCATTCCAATTTGGTGTTTCATTGGAGGGACATGCCCGAAGGCACGTCCCAAAGAAAAAATGCCCCGCCAAGCATGGCAGGCTATGGGTGATGGCCACGCACATCCAAGTGAGGTAGGCTGCCAAAAATGCGGAATGCAAGTAACGCATCATACATACTCCAGGATTGCCTCCTCCACAGTTTCAGGTAACCTGTACACTAAATCATTACCTGCAACACGATGGTCAACAATGTGCATTGGGAATTTTGTGGCTCTAATGTTTGCCACCAGAACGTGAGCCTTCTGAGATGTCTTCAAAAAAACATAAGTGTCAGCCACAGTTCCATATTTTTGATAGTAACGTCCCTGAATCACCAAATCTCCCGGCTCAAAAGACTCACCCCACGGGCACTCAAATGCCTTCCTACAAGTATACACTTCCTTAGTACAAACAAGGACACAGAAGTCAACATTCTCTTCATTGTTAGGAGCAGCATTGATAGCAAAATTATCACCAAGCTCCGTTAATATCGAAGCAAAGTATTCACCATTCGTTCCAAACTCATCCCAGTCATCTTCCTTGAAATCAGCCATGACTACAGATTGGACATAACTTGGCTTATGAACAACAAGAAGCTCAACCTCCCAAGTTTGAGCCCAAGCCAAATTCTCACATGCCCTCCAGTTACGTTCAATGCAAGCAATACAGAAGCAAGCCAAATTTTGCTTCAACAACTTATTAACATCCATTGACCCTACTGACTGGACAGAATGCACCTCTCTGCATCCTTTGATGGGATCACAGTCGAAGTTACTCTCCCTGTCAACGTCGTCTTCTAGAACGTGCCAGAAGGTTCTCTGCACTGGTCTTCGATCACCATACGCAGTTCTTGGCCTTTCGCTCAATTTGGCTCTCAAGAATTCGACAACTGTTTCAGCATCGTCAAGGCGTGGGCCATGCACATCAAGTTGGGCAGTCCGTATGTAACGTTTAAGCACAGCACCTACCCCGTCATGGGGGCCCTTACCATATCCAGATCCGAAAAAGCTCCACATACATGCACACCCATTAGTAATTTCTGGATACCGACTTACAAAGTACCACGGAATTCGACTCTTAAATTGGTTAGCACAACCATCACTCCAAATCCAATGATTTCTAGGCCTGAAGCCTCCTTTGGTGAGACTGTCCCAGTGAAGCATCAGACAATGTTGGACGAAGTAGCTATCATGCTTTTTGTCGTCACTGATATAAAAATGGTACTCCATTATATTCCTAGTACTTTCATCAGTAGGGTCAGGGTTTGGATTTCTCACCCACATAATGTGCACGAGAATGTGCACCAAGATGGTGATCTGATAGCTATGCCAATGCATAGACTGCACCTCGTTTTAGACCTCAAACGAGTAGTTTTCAGCAAAATCAATCACGGATACTATAGAATCAACAGGAAAGCTTGCAAGACAATTTTTGAACTGCTCATCCTCCCACTTTGCAACAAAAGAATGACGCACAAACTCTTGGAGTTTAGGTTTCAGATAACTCACAAACTCGGCAGAAGAGGTTTCTTTGTAAACCAACGTTAATTTTTTTTTTCCTCGCCTTTTCTGGTTGTAATTGCTTCCATTGCAAATCGCTTCCATTTCACTTTACTGTTGGAACTCCCATCTTCCTCAATGGGGCAGAGAGGAAGGAAGTCTACTCCACAGTTTTCACAGTCACCAAAAATGCACTCCCTTTTATGCCATTGGCATTCATCAATCCGAGGACACAAAATAGATTCCACCATAGCCGTGACCCCAGGAAAGGTGGACTGTTCGGCACAACATCGGCCCTCCCTATTCATAGCTTCACACACCTCACACTGACATTGGCAAGCACTTTTAAAGTGCAGTGCAGACAGAACCCGCATATAATTGAATCCTACCCTAAGCTCCTCCATTTCAACATGATAAATACAGTAACAAACATTTCGTTCCTTCATTCTTTTGACAAAGTATGGTTGGAATGAGTCAAAGACCCTCTTACCAACAACTACCTGGAGGTTTGCAGCTTGAAATCGCAAATAGAATTCCATCTGCAGCCACAACATCACTGCATTAAAGTCCAGCCGAGAACTCTGGAGGTGCCATACGAGTACTGTCTATCATTAAGCTCAGTCATCAACAATTGTAAACATACTTGAATATAGAAAATTTGGGTACACTGCTTATACTCTCTGCTTGTGAAGTGCTCCAGCTTCCCCTAGAAGTTCATAAAACTTGCAACAAATTGACATGGACCTTTTGCCTACTCCATTATCAACCATACATGATGAGGAAGACTCAATAGAAAACTAACTCAATTCCTTGCAACAATGCAATTCGTCATACAAGTTGCAAGAGATTCTAGGAAGCCATACAATTGTAACTGTACTTCATTGGACACTAATCAAACTCAATAGAACAGTAATTCAATTCCCATCGAGATTGCAACATTGCATACAACTTGCGTAAGACTTTAGGAAGCCATAGAAGTCCAAATGCACTTCATTGGACACCATTTCATTACTCCTCTTTTACAACATCAGTCTTCACAGGTCCCATGCGACTCACTTGGAATGCATTTCTACCCTATTGCAGTTCCCACAAGTACACCAAACTGACTGGATCCCGAAGTCCGCTTCACTCAAATCACAATTCCATATGTGAAGATGAATGGTATAATAGAAGAGGTCACTACTTCCCTATCCTATCCATAGAACCTATAGAATGCACCCAACAGTTCCACAACTAAAACCCTAAACCCTAAACCTTGACATACTTTCTGCTGTACCCTAAACCACACCTGATACATTCAGGCAATCTACTCTTGCCCTCCATTCTGGAATACCCTAAATCCTAATCACAAAGACAATCAATCAACCCAAAATTGCACAGATTGAACAATAAATACAGATTTCATACCTGTGATTCCAATAGATATTGTGTATGGTGTTTTTTGTAGATACCAGCTGCAATCCAGTTCTTCACCACCTCCTTGTGATTTGGACTAGCCCTGGTTTCAGCAATCCACCAAGCAATAACTTCCGTCTTCACGAAATCAAACGTTCGGTCACTTCTTTGTTTTCTCACAGAAAGAGTCCAAATTATATGATCACTACTCCCCATAGAAGCCCGCCTTTGCACAGCCATAGTCACATTACGATGATGGACATTCAGCAAACGGGCTGTTTGTCTTGCGGATCCCGATCCCGAAGACCTAGAACTCACAACTGCTGTAAGAATTGCATGCTTCACTACTAGCTGTGCCCTGGTTTTGGCATTTTTCACTTCGGACAACGACTAAACCAACCCAGATGTCGCAATGCGAATTTTTGTTTTTTTGTAAGTTATCTAAATCTTGGAATGGAAACCGTGATCTGGTATCAGGAATTGAGCAAGAGATAATGGAAAACCGGAAGTTAGCTATGGAACGGAATAGGTGACAATCCGGATTTGATCTGAATCTAAACCGGATTAGAGTTGGAGCGGATCTGAATTGGAACGGATTGGGTCAAGAACGGATTTGGTCATGATGACAGACCAGACAATAAATAGGCTGACCAATCCAGTTGCCACTCTTTTTCAAATTTCTTTTGCGAAAATCGCTCTCCAGCGCATACTTAGCTTTCCTCCCAGCGCTTTGCTTTCTTGTTGTGTGAGTTTGTGTGTGCGTGTTAGTGTGTTAGAACACGCAACGCCTTAGTGTGTGTTGCAGGTTTAGAGGTATTCCGGTTGAGATCGGAAGAGCGAAGGTGAGAAACGGGACGTGCGGCTAGGAGAGAGGAAGGTAGCCTCAATAAGAATCCGGTTAGCACAGCTCATGTCCATGCCTCAGCTCCGCAAGAGTAGAGCAGGACCGTCTAGTTCCTCCGCAGTAGAAGTTAAACTCCGGAAGGTGTGTCCGATTATTCCAGCAGAAGAGAAGGAAAAGGACAACCTCATAGAGGATCTTGCCAAGATGGGTTGCGGAGGATTGATCGATAAACCCTGGGGGTTTAAGGAGGAACGAATGATTCAAGAGCTGTTGGGAAAACTCTCGAATCAGTTTGACAACCCCATCCGCGGAATTCCGGGTGGTTGGACGGAAGAGATGTGGAGGTCCGTGTACGATTTCCGGTTAGGAGGTCGAGGGATGGCCACCTCAAAGGAAGGTTACACCCGAAGGAAGTTCCGGAGCAGTGTAGACTCGAAGGATGGGCATGCGGTCGCGGATTGTTTGGACGACCGGCATCGCAATCTTCTGCAGTTCCTGGTTCCGATCATCCACCCGGAGAAGCCGATGAGGGTGACAATTGCCATCGGGAACCTCATTTTCGGAGCCCTGAGCGGGGAACGGAAAGTGGACTGGGCCAGGATCTTTTCCGATCTGGTCAGCCGTCTGGTTCCAAAGATTGGAGGAAGTAGGCCGACTCCGTTGAGTCCCTACATCTTCCATCTTTACAAGCATAACCAACTCCTCACGGATACGGAGGAGAAGGAGTGGAAGACTCATGAGTCACTCCTGAAGTATGGGGAATCGGAATCGAAAGAAGAGCAGGAGGAAGTATCCGGTTCCGATGAAGAAGAAGAAGAAGAGGAGCAACACCGGCCGCAGCACAAGCGGCAGAAGACGACGCCTCCTCACCAGAGAGGAACCCCAACCCCTCCGGGTGAGACATCCAACCCTGGGAAGAAACCGGTTTTTGAAGAACCAGGTCCTTCCGAATCGGATCCGACGGATCCGTTCAACCAGCTGATCAACATCTTGAGCGATGTTCGAGCAGACTGGGCAGTGAAGAAGTTGGTTCTGAACTAGATCAGCGAGCTGGTGGAAGCACCAGCGGATAGCAACCTCGCAGGAGTGGTTGCAGAATTCATCTCCAGCCCGGATGAGATCCGGAAGCAAGAAGCGGAGATACGATGACTCCAAAAGGAGAATGAGTCGTTGAAGTCGGAACTGTTGCTCCTCAAGGAGGACATGGCCACCACTCGAGAGATGGCAGAGGCTACCCGGAAAGTAGCTGAGGACGTGAAGGCCACTTTTGGGGCAACCGGAGAGGCCGTCACCAAGTCAAAGCTGTTTGACGAGGGAGTCCTCAAGGACAAGAAGATATCCGGAACCAGGTTGGTCCGGATCTTGACGGACTACTCCGAGAAGGTGGAATTGGTGATGATGGAGGCGCGAGAAGCTGCAAACCGGATGGAGGAGAGCAGCCGGAAGCTGAACGGAGTGACGTTGTCACGGTCGTTCCATCTGTCCGACCTTTCAATGCCCGGGTCTTTTCCGAACGTGGGCATTCAGACGGAAAGAAAGGAGGGGACTCCCCAATCAAAGAAGAATGGGAGGAAGCTCGCGCACACCATCAACTTGGATTCGTCACCGGATCTCCCTGAACGTGAAACCGGGGAGCGGAATCGGAATCTGACGGACGTCTTCGAACAGCTTGGAGCGGAAACGCCCAGGAGTCCCACACTGAACCCGGGGCAGGATCAAAATATGGATCTAACCCCAGATTAGGGTGCGGATCAAGGTTTAGATCAGAGCGTGGACCAACGCGGAGACCAAGTTATGGACGAAGGAACGGATCAAGGAGTAGATCCGGTTGTGTTAGGATAGTTAGGATTTTAGTTGTAAATATTTGTTAGTTAGGACCGGACCGGATTTGATCCGGTGTGTCTGGTCTGGATCGGATGTTCTCCGGTCTGGCCGGCTCGGCAGGGACCGAAAGTTCCGCGCGGACTTTCCGGGCCCCTTTTTGTTGACTTTTGAGTTTTAAAAGTGTATATTAGTCAGTCTCTGCAAAGGAGACTGGGAGTCTTTTCTCTTGAGTTTTTGTGTGTTTTCTATTGACTTCTTGTTGTACGTCTCTCCCGCACATGGCAAGGCTGTTTTGATGAGGAGTTAGGAAAATGTATGCAGATTCTAGAGAGATTTCTCCCCTTAGTGTGTTTGTTTTGCTCTTATGTGCATGTGAGTGGGTATTCTAAGTGTTGGGAGCAGATTTCAGTTCCTCAGCACCTCTACAGTTCACGATTCCAGGCGAGAAAGCCGTTGTTAGGCTAGGCGGATAGGGAAGGAGTCCTTAGTCGCGCTAGAACTCCTGGATAGGAAATCTGGTTGAGTGTCCGATCTCCCGTGAGGTCTCGCTGCCCTAGTTGGTAAACGGAAGGACTTTAGTTGATGTTGGAACGGACGAGTTCACTTGTAACCACCTAACTTTGCACGGAGGGAACTTGGCATCAAGGTCGTTGTAGTATGAGAGGATCGTACGGGGGGTCTTTGTGTGACCTGCCAACCGGATCGCTGTCTGGGTGGCTGTGAGAGATCAAACCGGGTCCGAGCTAGTGTAGGAAGTAGTGGATTAGAGAAGTGGGTCTTCAGCCACTATAAGTCACGGAAGGAGTGGTGGGCCTGCCACTCTCAAAAGCAAGCGGCAAACCCTCTGATGGTGAAACAGAGGCAAAACTAAACCGGAGTGGAGTGAGAGTACGTGTGAGAGGATCGGATCGGTCTAGAGAAGTTCCAGGATCGGAAATTGTAGGATCCTGGGTTGTGGTAGTTTTACAGGACCGAATAGCTTGACAGACCGGAAGAGATAGAGAGAGGTCTGGTCGTTGTTTTCAGTGTGTTGTTGTTTCCGGTTTTAGATTTAGGACCGGAAAATAGAAATTGGAGACTGACAGAAGCTTAAGTTAGGAATAGAGCTAGACACTTTACAGAATCTCGTGGGTTCGATCTTTAGAGTCATTTTGTTATGCTTTAAAGTGGTTTTTGGGAGTATAACAGGGAATTCACTTACTTTGTGCTACGACACCAGAGACGATGGAAGCTTGCGTTTTGGCCTCATCTGAAACCCTTTTTAAGAGCAACAATTGTGAGGTGGTAAACGGGTTTGACCACAACACCTGCAAAACCGCTTCTCTGTGGCATCCATCTCTGTGCTCACCCAACGACGACTTCACACACTCTAGTATGGTTGTAACATCACGTGACACCTCCCACCAAATAACCTTGTCATGATCTCGAGAACTCTCGCCTGTTCCTCCGCGCTCTTCCCCAGCATACAGTCGCTCTTCTTCTTGCATCCGACCAAGCTCCTCTCTCCTGAGAAGCCTACTCCTTTGTTGCCGCTCTCTATCTCTTTCTCTCTGTAAGGACACTCTTTCTCTTTCAGCCGGACCTGGACGCTTTACCCCAGTCCACCTTGCCAAATCTCTTGCACTTGTCATCTGTACAATAATAAGCGTCCTCCTCCTCTAAACCCTCACATTGTGAACCCTAAACCCTAGACTGCATGCCAAATGAATAATTGTAATAGGCACTAGTTCTCCTAAACACCTCAATAAACATTGTAATTGAATGTTTAGAAACACTTCAATTTGCAATCACCAAACGTGCCATCACCCCAACTCAAAGCCCGAATTGAAACAGTAAAATCGAACTTCACCATAGCTAGGACACTTTGCACAAAGGAAGCACTCAACCAGCAGAGAGAGACGCAGAATGACTGTTCTGGAGGAGTGGGTTCAGAACCCTAATCGGGTTCCGCGTCCCAGACCCGGGTCCCGTCACAAATGACCAGGAATAGCGTTCCCCGTCTTCTTCTACCTTGCACCTGTTGTCGCAGCACAGAGTAAGTGAATTCCCTGTTATACTCCCAAAAACCATTCTAAAGCATAACAAAATGACTCTAAAGATCGAACCCATGAGATTCTGTGAAGTGTCTAGCTCTATTCCCAACTTAAGCTCAGTCAGTATCCAATTTCTACTTTCCGGTCCTAGATCTAAAACCGGAAACAACAACACACCAAAAACAACGACCAGACCTCTCTCTATTTCTTCCGGTCTGTCAAGCTATTCGGTCCTGTAAACCTACCAAAACCCAGGATTCTACAATTTCTGATCCTGGAACTTCTCTGGACCGATCCGATCTGGTCCTCTCACACGTACTCTCACTCCACTCCGGTTTAGTTTTGCCTCTATTTTACCATCAGAGGGTTCTCCGTTTGCTTTTGAGAGTGGCAGGCCCGCCACTCCTTCCGTAACTTATAGTGGCTGAAGACCCACTTCTCTAATCCACTACTTCCTACACTAGCGCGGATCCGGTTTGATCTCTCACAGCCACCCGGATAGCGATCCGGTTTGCAGGTCACACAAAGACCCCCCGTACGATCCTCTCATACTACAACAACCTTGATGTCAAGTTCCCTCCGTGCGGAGTTAGGTGGTTACAAGCGAACTTGTCCGTTCCAACATCAACTAAAGTCCTTCCGTTTACCAACTAGGGCAGCGAGACCTCACGGGAGATCGGACACTCAACTGGATTTCCTATCCAGGAGTTCTAGCGCGACTAAGGACTCCTTCCCTATCCGCCTAGCCTAACAACGGTTTTCTCGCCCGGAATCGTGAACTGTAGAGGCGCTGAGGAACTGAAATCCGCTCCCAACACTTAGAATACCCACTCACATGCACATAAGAGCAAAACAAACGCACTAAGGGGAAAAATCTCTCTAGAATCTGCATACATTTTCCTAACTCCTCACCAAAACAACCCTGCCACGCGCGGGAGAGACGTACAACAAGGAATCAATAGAAAACACACAAAAATTCAAGGGAAAAGACTCTCAGCCTCCTTCGCAGAGACTGACTAATATACACTTTAAAACTCAAAAGTCAACAAAAAGGGCCCCAGAAAGTCCGCGCGGAACTTTCGGTCCCTGCCGAGCCGGCCAGACCGGAAAACATCCGATCCAGACCAGACACACCGGATCAAATCCGGTCCGATCCTAACTAACAAATATTTACAAAACTAATCCTACCTATCCTATCATAACCGGATCTACTCCTTAATCCGTTCCTTCGTCCATAACTTGGTCTTTGCCTTGGTCCACGCTCTGATCTTGATCCTCACCCTGATCTAGGGTTAGATCCATACTTTGATCCTTCCCCGGGTTCAGTGTGGGACTTCTAGGCGGTTCCGTTCCGAGCTGCTCGAAGACGTCCGTCAGGTTCCGGTTCCGGTTCCGCTCCCCGGTTTCACGTTCTGGGAGATCCAGTGACGAATCCAAGTTGATGGTGTGTGCGAGCTTCCTCCCACTCTTCTTCGACTGGGGAGTTCTCTCCTTTCCTTCCCTCTGAATGCCCACGTTCGGAAAAGATCCGGGCATTGAAAGGTCGGACAGATGGAACGACCGTGACAACGTCACTCCGTTCAGCTTCCGGCTGCTCTCCTCCATCCGGTTTGCAGCTTCTCGCGCCTCCATCATCACCAATTCCACCTTCTCGGAGTAGTCCGTCAAGATCTGGACCAATCTGATTCCGGATATCTTTTTCTCCTTGAGGACTCCCTCGTCAAACAGTTTGGACTTGGTGACGGCCTCTCCGGTTGTCCCAAAAGTGGCCTTCACATCCTCGGCTACTTTTCGGGTAGCCTCCGCCATCTCCAGTGTGGTAGCCATGTCCTCCTTGAGGAGTAACATTTCCGTCTTCAACGACTCGTTCTCCTCTTGGAGTCGTCGTATCTCCGCTTCTTGCTTCCGGATCTCATCCGGGCTGGAGATGAGTTCTGCAACCACTCCTGCGAGGCTGCTATCCGCTGGTGCTTCCACCAGCTCGCTGATCTGGTTCAGAATCAGCTTCTTCACTGTCCAGTCTGCTCGCACATCGCTCAGGATGTTGATCAACTGGTTGAACGGATCCGTCGGATCCCATCTGGAAGGACCCGATTCTTCAGAAACCGGTTTCTTCCCAAGGTTGGAGGTCTCACCCAGAGGGGTTGGGGTTCCTCTCCGGTGAAGAGGCGTCGTCTTCTGCCGCTTGTGCTGCGGCCGGTGTTGCTCCTCCTCTTCTTCTTCTTCTTCCTCGGAACCGGATACTTCCTCCTGTTCTTCTTCTTCCGATTCCGATTCCCCATACTTCAGGAGTGACTCCTGAGTCTTCCACTCCTTCTCCTCCGTATCCGTGAGGAGTTGATTGTGCTTGTAAAGATGGAAGATGTAGGGACTCAACGGAGTCGGCCTACTTCCTCCGATCTTCGGAATCAGACGGTTGACCAGATCAGAAAAGATCCTGGCCCAGTCTACTTTCCGTTCCCCGCTCAGGGCTCCGAAAATGAGATTTCCGATGGCGATGGTCACCCTCGTCGGCTTCTCCGGGTGGATGATCAGAACCAAGAATTGCAACAGGTTGCGATGCCGGTCGTCCAGACAATCTGCGACCGCATGCCCATCCTTTGAATCCACCATGCACCGGAACTTCCCCCGAGTGTAACCCTCCTTCGAGGTGGCCATCCCTCGACCTCCTGACCGGAATTCGTACACGGCCTTCCACATCTCTTCCGTCCAACTGCCCGGAATTCCGCGGATGGTCTTGTCGAACTGATTCGAGAGTTTTCCCAACAGCTCTCGAATCATCCGCTCCTCCTTAAACCCCCAGGGTTTATCGATCAGTCCTCCGCAACCCATCTTGGCAAGATCCTCTATCAGGTTGTCCTTTTCCTTCTCGTCTACTAGAATAATCGGACACACCTTCCGGAGTTTAACTTCTACTGCGGAGGAACTGGACGGCCGTGCTCTACTCTTGCGGAGCTGAGGCATGGACACGAGCTGTGCTAAACCGGATTCTCACTGAGGCTACCTTTCCCTCTCCTAGCCGCACGTCCCGTTTCTCACCTTTGCTCTTCCGATCTCAACCGGAATACCTCTAAACCTGCAACACACACTAAAGCGCTGCGCGCCCTCACACACACACGCACACACAAACTCACAGAACAAGGGAGCAAATCGCTGGAGAAGGAAGCTAAGTATGCGCTGGAGAGCGATTTCCGCAAAAGAAATTTGAAAAAGAGTGGCAACTGGATTGGTCAGCCTATTTATAGTCTGATTGGTCATCATGACCAAATCCGTTCCTGACCCAATCCGTTCCAACTCAGATCCGCTCCAACTCTAATCTGGTTTAGATTCAGATCAAATCCGGATTGTCACCTATTTCGTTCCGTAGTTAATTTCCGGTTTTTCGTTACCTCTTATTTGAATCCGGATTCCAGATCACGGTTTCCGTTCTAAGATTTAGATAACTTACAAAAATCAAAAATTCACATTGCGACACCTTGAACCCCCGAAGTGTCAAAGAAGTCCTAAAGTTGGTGTTAAAACCAACTTAACGGCGAAGCTTTGCACTTCCCCCGTGTTTAGTTCCAAAGTCTAGTTTCCAAGACCTTTGTGGAAACCTCCAGAGTTTAGCTTCCAAGATATTAGAGTCTAGCATGAAGTAGGAAGTGGTGGGCCAAGTTTAGCTACCTAGCCCTGGTATACGTAATTTGCTAAGCCGAGTGTCTTGCTTCACAACTTCGGCCCTAACCCCCGGACGGCGAAGCCTTGACTCTAGCGCTAATTTTTCCAAAACTCCAATTTTTATTGGTTAAGTGGGTTCCCCTGAGGGAACCCGTTGAGGTGATTAAAAATTTTGTGGTGCTAGCGGACCAGCCAGCCAGCGGACCAGCCAGCCCAGCAACCAGCCAGCCCAGCAACTAGACAGCCCAGCAGAACCGGAAGCCCAACGACAGTAACGGGAGCCTAGCGGCAGTAACAGGAGCCTAGCCAGCAGTACCGGAGAGCCCAGTGGCAGTAACAGAGCCCAGCCACAGCGGTACAAGGCCGGTACCCGAGGCCGGTACACTGCCTGTCCAGCGCCCAACCTTGGGCCGGTTTTGCGATTTGGTAGACTGACCATGACTCACATACATCATGGCTGATTTCAGACCACAAACGGGATGATGCCCTGCGGGGCCTCAACTTTGGTTTTTGTTTGAAAAAATTCTCCACTAATCAGGACCTAGTTTAGAAAATTAGTTATAGATCTAGTTAGGAAATCAATGATAGATCTAGTTTAGGAAATTAGTGATAACTCTAGTTTAGGAAACCAGTGATAGATCTAGTTTAGGAAATCAGAGATAAAGCTAGTTTAGAAAACCAGATAAACCTAGTGGGGATCCAAGGCCAAAAATTCCAAAACTTCCAAGTTGTGACTAAAGAACAAAGGGAAGGGAAGGAAGAGAGTCAACACCTCACATCATTCCTACATACATAATTGTATCCTCCACGTCACACCTGCACACACACTTGAAACCTCCATTCTAACCAACCAAGTATACACATGAACAATGGAGGGAGATTAGAAAGAAGGAGATGAAGTAGAGAACAAAAAGGAGAGAGACGATAAATAGTGACCTAGGTCTAAGCCTAGGTAGACTTAGGGAGGGAAATCTTGAGAATTTGTGGTGACCGTTGGGAGGAGGATTAGGATGACACAAAGGCAAATTGTGTAAGAGGGTAGGAAGAACATTTAAACCCTTCTCGTAGTTTGAAACCATAGTGTAAGACTCATAAAAGCTTAGGTGGAATAGTGCTAGTGTAGAAGAGAGGGGAAGAAGGAAAAGAAAGGAGGAAGGGAAAGAGGGACTTTAGATCATCAAAAATTGTAACATTTTCTCAATAAGCGGTGAGCTTGGAAAAAATTCAAAACAAAGCCAAAGACTACCATGGAGCGTGAGGATGTACACATGGACGTGGACGAAGTCATTTCCGACACCGGTAGTGAAGAGGTGAGTTTTTGATTTAATCTTTGATGTTTCTCCCTAATTAGCATTTATTTTCCTAATCAGCCCTTAGAGCGTGATTAGCATCCGAGATTAGTGTAGATTAGAAGTTTAGATTCAAAAGTTGATAGATTAGAAATAGAGGTTTCCAAAAACAGCTTATAATTAAGATTTGACCGTAAATTGACCGCGTTAGGCTAAGTTAAGCGATAGGGGGTAGGACGGAGGAATTTTAATTAAATTTGATCCACAAGGAACAATGGACGGAAATTAGGATTAGATTAGAAGGAGAATTTAGGATAAAAATTAAAGATCAATTAACAGTTAAAAACCTAGAATTAGATTAAGATTTTAATTAGGGAAGTTAAAATTCAAAAGTCGAAAGTTGGAGTTAACTTTGGGAAGTAAAAAGTAGAGTAGGAAATAGAAGTCAAAAGTAGAATCCACTTAGGAAGTAGATAGTTGAGTTAGGAATAGAGTTAAAATTAGAAGTCAAAATCCTAGAGTTAAAAGTGGGAATTAAATTTAGGAGGGTAACATTTAGAGTTAATTCAGGATTGAAACGATAGGATTAAATTTGGAAGTAGAAGTCAAAAGTCAAAGGTCAAAAGTTGAGATTAAATTTAAAGGTTAAATTTTAGAGTCAATTGGGGAGTAAAAGGTTAGAGTCAAAAGCTAAAAGTAGAAGTTAAAACTTAGAGGTAGAAGTAAAAGTTTAGAGTTAGGTGGAAGTAGAAAAATCTAGAGCCAAAGTGAAAACGTAGAGTCAAACCTAGAGGTTAAAATTGGGAATTAATTTTAGAAGTAAAAATTTAGAGTTAAAAGTCAAAAACCTAGAGTTAAATTAGGAATAAAAATCTACAGTAGAAAGTGAAAAGTTAGAGTTAACTTTAGGGGGTAAATCTTAGAATAGTTTAGAAATAAGAACATAGAATTAAAAGTGAAACTTAGAATTACCCTAGAAGATTAAAACTTGGAAGTTAGGAGTTGAAGTTGATTTAGAAGTAAAAACCTAGAGTTAAAAGTCAAAACCGTAGAGTTAAATTTAGAAGGGGTAGATGTAGAATAGAATAGAGGAGTAAAAACTTAGAGTTAAAAGTTAAAACATAGAATAGAAGTCGGTAGTTAATACTTTAAGCCAAGTTAAAAGAGTAAAAGTCTAGAGTTTCATTTAGAGGTTGAAAATTAGAGTAAGAGTTGGACTTTAGAATTAGTCTTTAGAAGTAGACCTTCTAGGTAGAGTCTTAAAAATCCACGATAGTCTTAGAGGTTCATGGAAGGAACATAGGGGTTCCCCTTTTTACGTAGTTAGGGACGTTAGAAATGACGCCAACTACCCAGTCTACCCTCGACATAGGATAGATAGTTAGGGAGGTAGAATTTCACCATCACTCTAAACATCGCAGTTAGCTTGTGAGTTACTACATGCATTACTAATTATTTGTTGCCATCCACGACCCTTAGGAAACGTTAGCAAAAAAGATCCATTGCTTGGAAGGCACAGTGGACCGCGCTCACAACACCCCCATATATTAAAAAAGTGGATAAAGGCATAGAATCTGGTCGGTGTTCGCTTTATTACCAAGGGTGGGTAATCCAGCGCCCACATCGACCTAACCAACAAGTATCTTATCAAACACCGGAAGATGACTCCCTACAACCCGAAAGCGAACGGATTGACGGAGCGGGCAAACAGAATAGTTGGTAAGATCTTGAACAAAATGGTTTCCGCTCACAAAACGGATTGGGATCGGAAACTACCTTCAGTAGTTCACGCGTACAATACCACAGAGAAGACCACAACCGGAAAAACTCCGTACTTTTTGGTTTTCGGTCAAGAAGCAGTCCATGGAGTGGAGTTGGAGGTGGAAACATTTCGAGTCATGGCAGCTCAAAGTGCAGTATCAAGGACGGATACTCTTCCAAGACTTCTCGCCATTGAAGAACTGGAAGAAATCCGGAATGCAGCCCTGGAAAGAACCCTGGGAGTGCAGAATAAGCGCAAGAAAGATTATGATCGGAAAATTCCAGCGGATCATGGAATCCAAGAAGGAGGTCTGGTTCTTCTCTATGACAACCGTCATAAAGACTTTCCGGGTAAGTTACATACTCGCTGGGTGGGACCTTTCCGAGTCAATCAAGTTTTCCAGAACGGATCTCTGCAACTCCAGAATCTGCAAGGACAGTGGCTTGATACTCGTGTGAACGGATCGAGAGTGAAGAAGTATACCAAGGCTTCTTTGTCAGAGTAGGATTGATAGTGTTCGCGAGGACGCTCACAAATGAGGAAGGGGTAATGTCGCAATGTGAATTTTTGGTTTTTTGTAAGTTATCTAAATCTTGGAACGGAAACCGTGATCTGGTATCCGGAATTAAGCAAGTGATAACGAAAAACCGGAAATTAACTACGGAATGGAAAAGGTGACAATCCGGATTGGATCTGAATCTAAACCGGATTAGAGTTGGAGCGGATCTGAGTTGGAACGGATTGGGTCAGGAACGGATTTGGTCATGATGACAGATCAGACTATAAATAGGCTGACCAATCCAGTTGCCACTCTTTTTCAAACTTTGTTTGCAGAAATCGCTCTCCATCGCGTACTTAGCTTCCCTCCCAGCGCTTTGCTTTCTTATTTTGTGAGTGTGTGTGTGCGTGTTAGTGTGTTAGAGCGCGCAGCGCTTTAGCGTGTATTGCAGGTTTAGAGGTATTCTAGTTGAGATTGGAAGAGCGAAGGTGAGAAACGAGACTTGCGGCTAGGAGAGGGAAAGGTAGCCTCAGTGAGAATCCGGTTTAGCACAGCTCGTGTCCATGCCTCAGCTCCGCAAGAGTAGAGCACGGCCGTCCAGTTCCTCCGCAGTAGAAGTTAAACTCCGGAAGGTGTGTCCGATTATTCCAGCAGAAGAGAAGGAAAAGGACAACCTCATAGAGGATCTTGCCAAGATGGGTTGCGGAGGACTGATCGATAAACCCTGGGGGTTTAGGGAGGAACGGATGATTCGAGAGCTGTTGGGAAAACTCTCGAATCACTTCGACAAGACCATCCGCGGAATTCCGGGCAGTTGGACAGAAGAGATGTGGAAGGCCGTGTACGACTTCCGGTCAGAAGGTCGAGGGATGGCTACCTCGAAGGAGGGTTACACTCGGGGGAAGTTCCGGTGCACGGTGGACTCAAAGGATGGGCATGCGGTCGCAGATTGTCTGGACGACCGGCATCGCAACCTTCTGCAATTCCTGGTTCCGATCATCCACCTGGAGAAGCCGACGAGGGTGACCATCGCCATCGGGAACCTCATTTTCGGAGCCCTGAGCGGTGAACGGAAAGTAGACTGGGCCAGGATCTTTTCCGATCTGGTCAACCGTCTGATTCCAAAGATCAGAGGAAGTAGGCCGACTCCGTTGAGTCCCTACATCTTCCATCTTTACAAGCATAACCAACTCCTCACGGATACGGAGGAGAAGGAGTGGAAGACTCATGAGTCACTCCTGAAGTATGGGGAATCGGAATCAAAAGAAGAGCAGGAGGAGATGTGGGAGTACGAAAACTTAGAATAAAGGAGTATAGCATAGAAATAGGTTAGGAGTTAGGAAAAAATTTCAAAATTTTGATAGGAAGAAGGAAAGTAGATCCGGATACAGACAAATTCCGGATAGTTAGAATCCGAGATCCAGATCCTGTAACGGATCTTAAAATCCGAGTTAGGTCGGATCGGAACGAGCTACGGAATAGGTATCCGACCTACGCCGCTAGGGAACCATTACAGGAACGGACCTCTTTCTGTTCGCCAAGGGGAACAGTCGGCAGCTCGACTAGTACTTAAACCCTCGCCAGACCTAATCTTCCTCATTCTTCACTTTGCTGATTGTCTTGCGCACTTAGCTGAGAGAAAGAGTGGTGAGTTAGAGATCGCGACAGGGAGAGACGGGTGAGGTCGGTGCCGATTGCACCGGATTTAGTAGTCGGTGTCGGTGAACTATGGCGGAGTCCAGCAAACCGGTAGCACGCCGACCTTCTGTCACGGCTCGGATAGTTAGACCGACCATTCCCGCCGACCCAACGCACCGGAAGGAGTTAGAGACAGATCTGACCCGGATGGGGTACGTAGGTTTGATCCACCGACCGTGGAATGTTAAGAACACGGAGATGCTGGAGCAGCTGATCTCGGGAGTCCCGAATCAGTTCGAGTTGACTGTGAGAGGCCAACCCGGAGCATGGACGGCGGATGTATGGGCTGACGTATACGGGTTTGGGAAGGATGGGTCCGGATTAGGTTCTCGGGTAGAGACGTACGGGATTGGGAAGTTCTGCAATCCGGTTACCACTAAGGACGGATACCCAGTGAGTGACTGTAAGGACGCTAGGCAGAAACGGGTGTTGGAATTTTTGATTCCAATCATGTATCCGGAAAGCCCACCCGAGTTACGGTTACGGTGGCCAACACTATCTTTGGGGCTTTAGAAGATAAGGTAGTTCACTGGGGGAAAGTTCTAGCCGGGATAGTAAAGAAGCTCGTGTCGCACGTAGGGAAGGGGAAGCCGAGTTTTCTCAGTCCGTACCTGTTTCACCTGTATCACCATCAGGAGGTGCTGACGAGTGAAGAGATGGTGATTTACAACACCGGATTAGAAATAGTGAAGTATGGCCTCACGCACGAAATTCCACCGGATACTCTAATTGAGGGAGAGGAAGAGGAAGAAGAAGAAGACGAGGACGAGGAAGAAGAACCGCAGCAGCAGGACCTGGTCGACAAGCAGGAGAAGAGAAGGAAGTCGACCAATCCGAACTCGAGGGTGGAACAGTTGACCCCGGAAAAGGGAGAGCCGAGTCAACCCCCAGAACCGGAACCGCAGTCGGACTTCTTCGACGCCGGAACGCAGTGGATGGAGGAGGCCAAGCACATGTATTTTGGGATGTCCAACATGATCCTAGGGATTGCTGCAGAGCTGAAGGTGGAGCCGGAAGATATCATAAATCAGATCCGGAAACTACCGAGCCCGGATCTAATTCGTGAGAAGGACGAGCGGATCAAGAGCTTGGAGAAGGAAAGGGATGACCTGTTAGGTCTGGTGAACTGGGCGGATACGGATGCCGCAGTTGCACGGCAGAAGGAGGCGGAAGCTCTCCAACTCGTCCACAATTTGACCACGTTGGTGGAGCAGCCCACGAAAGCTGTTGTCAAATCCCGACTCTTCACCAATCAGCTGAGTGGCATAGGCCACTTATCCGGGTCCAAGGTGGTAACTATTTTGGTGGACTTCCAGACCCGGATGGAAGGGATTTTGAAGGAGATGGTGCAACTGTTGGGGCACCTCGACCCGAACAAGCCCTTGGACTTCACCTACTTTCCAGAGCTGCCCAATGTCGACTTGTTGAAGACGCCCCAGAAGCCGGGGTCAAGGATCGGTTTACCGGCATCCCCAAGACCTACTCCAGGACAGGCACGGATCCAGACGAAGACCACTAAGTTTGGCCAGACGAGGAGTGTCCAGTCGATTCCGATAGAAGCAGGGAGTTCTGTTCCGGCATCCGGGACATCCGTCCGGAGCGATTTAATCCACCAGATGGGGGCCTTGTCGAATCCGGCTCGGACCAATCCGGTCGACTTTACTCATATGCAGAAGGCATCGCCCAAGAGGAATACAACACCGATTCAGCTGGACGATTCGCCAGAGAAAGAGACCAGAGTGGAGATGATCCAAGAGTCCGAGAAGGGGGAATTCACTTCCGGCGATGAGACGGATTCGGATGACGACCCGCCGCCGATCCAGCGGAAGATTCCGACCCGGGCTGCAACGAAGTCCACTCCACCGAAAGGGAGCAGGAAACCACCTGCAGGGCCAAGTAGCATCGCGAAGAAATCAAAGGGGGGAAAGTAATTAGTATGTTTGCAGTTTTAGGATTTTTAATCTGGAGCGGATTTTCCGTGCGTGGGGCCCGGTTCCGGATTCTTAGGAGTAGTTGACTTTGAAATTTCCGAACATTACGGTTGATTACTGATTGGTCACCTGGATTTTCAGGTGTTCTTTTTTTGGCTTTTTGTTTGGGTTTTAAGTGAAGGGCAGCTTGTTGCCCTTTCATTCCAGCCTTGCCCATTTTGTGTGCATTAGTTTATGTTCATATTCTCTTTTCTCTAATCTGAGCCACTAAGTGGACATTCGGATTTCTGGCTATGTGTGCATCTTCTTGAGTCGTTTATGAATGGTGAAAGTGTGAGAGAGGGCGGATGAGGGGGAATCCGGGTTGAGAATTAGTCGGACCTGTTTTGAGCGAGTAAGTTTGTGAGGAAACTTTACTAGACTTGTGAGTAAGGACTTGTGCGTTGTCGCAGCACAGAGTAAGTGAATTCCCTGTTATACTCCCAAAAATCACTTTAAAGCATAACAAAATGACTCTAAAGATCGAACCCACGAGATTCTGTGAAGTGTCTAGCTCTATTCCCAACTTAAGCTCAGCCAGTATCCAATTTCTACTTTCCGGTCCTAGATCTAAAACCGGAAACAACAACACACCAAAAACAACGACCAGACCTCTCTCTATCCCTTCCGGCCTGTCAAGCTATTCGGTCTTGTAAACCTACCAAAACCCAGGATCCTACAAGTTCTGATCCTGGAACTCCTCTGGACCAATCCGATCCGGTCCTCTCACACATACCCTCACTCCTCTCCGGTTTAGTTTTGCCTCTGTTTCACCATCAGAGGGTTCGCCGCTTGCTTTTGAGAGTGGCAGGCCCGCCACTCCTTCCGTGACTTACAGTGGCTGAAGACCCACTTTTCTAATCCCCTACTTCCTACACTAACGCGGATCCGGTTTGATCTCTCACAGCCACCCAGACAGCGATCCGGTTGGCAGGTCACACAAAGACCCCCCGTACGATCCTCTCATACTACAACGACCTTGATGCCAAGTTCCCTCCATGCAAAGTTAGGTGGTTACAAGCGAACTTGTCCGTTCCAACATCAACTAAAGTCCTTCCGTTTACCAACTAGGGCAGCGAGACCTCACGGGAGATCGGGCACTCAACCGGATTTCCTATCCAGGAGTTCTAGCGCGTTTAAGGACTCCTTCCCTATCCGCCTAGCCTAACAACGGTTTTCTCGCCCGGAATCGTGAACTGTAGAGGCGCTGAGGAACTGAAATCCGCTCCCAACACTTAGAAAACCCACTCACATGCACATAAGAGCAAAACAAACACACCAAGGGGAGAAATCTCTCTAGAATCTGCACACATTTTCCTAACTCCTCACCAAAACAGCCCTGCCACGCGCGGGAGAGACGTACAACAAGAAATCAATAGAAAATGCACAAAAACTCAAGGGAAAAGACTCCCAGTCTCCTTCGCAGAGACTGACTATATACATTTTAAAACTCAAAAAGTCAACACAAAGCGGCCCGGAAAGTCCGCGCGGAACTTTCGGTCCCTATCGAGCCGGCCAGACCGGAAAACATCCGATCTAAACCAGACACATCCGGATCAAATCCGGTCCGGTCCTAACTAACAAATATTTACAACTAAAATCCTAACTATCCTATCATAACCGGATCTACTCCTTGATCCGTTCCTTCGTCCATGACTTCGTCTTCGCCTTGGTGCACGCTCTGATCTTGATCCTCACCCTGATTTGGGGTCAGATCCATACTTTGATCTTTCCCCGGGTTCAGTGTGGGACTTCTGGGTGGGTCTGTTCCAAGCTGCTCGAAGACGTCCGTCAAGTTTCGGTTCCGCTCCCCAATTTCACGTTCTGGGAGATCCGGTGACGAATCCAAGTTGATGGTGTGCGCGAGCTTCCTCCCACTCTTCTTTGACTGGGGAGTCCGATCCTTACCTTCCGTTGGAATGCCCACGTTCGGAAAAGACCCGGGCATCAAAAGGTCGGACAGATGGAACGACCGTGACAACGTCACTCTGTTCAGCTTCCTGCTGCTTTCCTCCATCCGGTTTGCAGCCCCTCGCGCTTCCATCATGACTAACTCCACCTTCTCGGAGTAGTCCGTCAAAATCCGGACCAACCTGGTCCCGGATATTTTATTCTCCTTGAGGACTCCCTCGTCAAACAACTTTGACTTGGTGACAGCCTCTCCGGTTGCTCCGAATGTGGCCTTCACGTCCTCCGCTACTTTCCGGGTAGCCTCTGCCATCTCCCGGGTAGTAGCCATGTCCTCCTTGAGGAGCAACATTTCCGTCTTCAACGACTTGTTCTCCTCTTGGAGTCGTCGTATCTCCGCTTCTTGCTTCCGGATCTCATCCGGGCTGGAGATGAAATCTGCAACCACTCCCGCCAGGTTGTTGTCTGCTAGTGCTCCCACCAGCTCGCTGATCTGATTCAGAATCAGCTTCTTCACTGTCCAGTCTGCTCACAAATCACTCAGGATGTTGATCAATTGGTTGAACGGATCCGTCGGATCCGATCCGGAAGGACCAGGTTCTCCACAAACCGGTTTCTTCCCTGGGTTGGAGATCTCACCCGGAGGGGTTGGGGTTCCTCTCCGGTGAGGAGGCGTCGTCTTCTGCCGCTTATGCTGCGGACGGTGTTGCTCCTCCTCTTCTTCTTCTTCCTCCTCGGAACCGGATACTTCTTCCTGTTCTTCTTCTTCCGATTCCGATTCCCCATACTTCAGGAGCGACTCCTACATCTTCCATTCCTTCTCCTCCGTATCCGTGAGGAGTTGATTGTGCTTGTACAGATGGACGAGGTAGGGACTCAACGGAGTCGGTCTACTTCCTTCGATCTTCGGAATCAGACGGTTGACCAGGTTGAATAAAATCCTGGCCCAGTCCACTTTCCGTTCCCCGCTCAGGGCTCCGAAAATCAAGTTCCCGATGGCGATGGTCACCCTCGTCGGCTTCTCCGGGTGGATGATCGGAACCAGGAACTGGAGAAGGTTCCGATGCCGGTCGTCCAGACAATCCGCGACCGCATGCCCATCCTTAGAGTCCACGTTGCACCGGAACTTCCCCCGAGTGAAACCCTCCTTCGAGGAGGCCATCCCTCAACCTCCAGACCGGAATTCGTACACGGCCTTCCACATCTCCTCCGTCCAACTGCCCGGACTTCCGCGGAGGGTTTTGTCAAACTGATTGGAGAGCCTTCCCAGCAACTCTCGAATCATCTGCTCCTCTCTAAACCCCCAGGGTTTATCGATCAGTCCTCCGCAGCCCATCTTGGCCAGATCCTCTATCAGGTTGTCCTTTTCCTTCTCGTCTGTTGGAATGACCGGACACACCTTCCGGAGTTTCACTTCTGCTGCGGAGGAACTGGACGGCCCTGCTCTACTCTTGCGGAGCTGAGGCATGGACACGAACTGTGCTAACCGGATCCTGACTGTAGCTACCTTTCCCTCTCCTAGCCGCACGTCCCGTTTCTCACCTTCGCTCTTCCGATCTCAATCGGAATACCTCTAAACCTGCAACGCACACTAAAGCGCTGCGCGCTCTAACTCACTAACACGCACACACAAACCAACTCACAAAACAAGAAAGCAAAGCGCTGGGAAGAGAAGCTAAGTACGCGTTGGAGCGAGATTTCTGCAAACGAAGATTGAAAAAGAGTGGTCACTGGATTGGTCAGCCCATATATAGTCTGATCTGTCATCATGACCAAATCCGTTCCTGACCCAATCCGTTCCAACTCAGATCCACTCCAACTCTAATCCGGTTTTAGATTCAGATCAAATCCGGATTGTCACCTATTCCGTTCCGTAGTTAATTTCCGGTTTCCCGTTACCTCTTGCTCAAATCCGGATCCCAGATCACGGTTTCCGTTCCAAGATTTAGATAACTTACAAAAACCAAAAATTCACATTGCGACATGCGTGGTACCTTTAAATTGCCGTAACGGTGATCCGGTTCTAAGGAGTGGTGCGGATGCGAGTCCGGAATCCAGGGAGGGTTCTGAGCGGAGATAAGCGACCGCCAGCGGAAAATCCCCACTCACCGGAAGGTCTGCCAACCATAGGATCAGTCTGGTAGATAGATGCACGAATCTCTTCCAGTTCCGGGTGTCTTGATCTGTTGTTGTAGTAGAAGCGGAAGGATGCAATCCTGAGTGACTTGTTTTTCGGGCAAGCTACCCGGGGAATCGTGAGGATGAATACTTTCCCTATTCTACAATAAAAACTCGGTTAGGATTGTTTTGTGTGAAGTTTTGTGCAAAGAAATAGATGTCTATGAGTGGTGCGTTCCTACCCCTCTAAAGATCAAATGCGGACACCCTGAGGGTAAAACAGGGGAATAGAAAACCAGTTGAAGTTGAGAAGTGAAACCCGGAATCCGGATCAACTCGAAAACCGGAAAGGAATAGATCCGGATTGGGATCCGGAAGACCATTGTGTAAGAAATAGGAAAAGAAAGAGGTGTTGCTTGGGGTTTTGTTGTTTGGATTACAATCCAGAAACTCCTTAGCTTGCTGAAACATACTAGAATCTCCTGGGACGATATTTCGTGTTATCTTACCATCATTTTGGTGTTAAGGATACTTACGCCTAGATTGCGCGTACGACAGGAGATATCCGGTTCTGAAGAGGAAGAAGAAGAAGAGGAGGAGCAACTCCGGCCGAAGCACAAGCGGCAGAAGATGACGCCTCCTCACCGGAGAGGAACCCCAACCCCTCCGGGTGAGACCTCCAACCTTGGGAAGAAACCTGTTTCTGAAGAACCGGGTCCTTCCGGATCGGATCCGACGGATCCGTTCAACTAGCTGATCAACATCCTGAGCGATGTCCGAGCAGACTGGACTGTAAAGAAGCTGATTCTGAACCAGATCAGCGAGCTGGTGGGAGCACCAGCAGACAGCAACCTCACAGGAGTGGTTGCAGAATTCATCTCCAGCCCGGATGAGATCCGGAAGCAAGAAGCGGAGATACGACGACTCCAAGAGGAGAATGAGTCGTTGAAGACGGAATTGTTGCTCCTCAAGGAGGACATGGCTACCACACGGGAGATGGCAGAGGCTACCCGGAAAGTAGCCGAGGATGTGAAGGCCACTTTTGGAACAACCGGAGAGGCCGTCACCAAGTCCAAACTGTTTGACGAGGGAGTCCTCAAGGACAAGAAGATATCCGGAACCAGGTTGGTCCGGATCTTGACGGACTACTCCGAGAAAGTGGAATTGGTGATGATGGAAGCGCGAGAAGCTACAAACCGGATGGAGGAGAGCAGCCGAAAGCTGAACGGAGTGACTTTGTCATGGTCGTTCCATCTGTCCGACCTTTCAATGCCCGGGTCTTTTCCGAACGTGGGCATTCAGACGGAAGGAAAGGAGGGAATTCCCCAGTCAAAGAAGAGTGGGAGGAAGCTCGCGCACACCATCAACTTGGATTCATCACCGGATCTCCCAGAACGTGAAACCGGGGAGCGGAACCGGAACCTGACGGACGTCTTCAAACAGCTTGGAACGGAACCACCTAGAAGTCCCACACTGAACTCGGGGCAGGATCAAGGTATGGATCTAACCCCAGATCAGGGTGAGGATCAAGATCAGAGCGTGGACCAAGGCAAAGACCAAGTTATGGACGAAGGAACGGATCAAGGAGTAGATCCGGTTATGATAGGATAGTTAGGATTTTAGTTGTAAATATTTGTTAGTTAGGACCGGACCGGATTTGATCCGGTGTGTCTGGTCTGGATCGGATGTTTTCCGGTCTGGCCGGCTCGGCAGGGACCGAAAGTTCCGCGCGGACTTTCCGGTCCCCTTTTTGTTGACTTTTGAGTTTTAAAAGTGTATATTAGTCAGTCTCTGCGAAGGAGACTGGGTGTCTTTTCCCTTGAGTTTTTGTGCATTTTCTATTGATTTCTTGTTGTACGTCTCTCCCGCACGTGGCAGGGCTGTTTTGGTGAGGAGTTAGGAAAATGTGTGCAGATTCTAGAGAGATTTCTCCCCTTAGTGTGTTTGTTTTGCTCTTATGTGCATGTGAGTGGGTATTCTAAGTGTTGGAAGTGGGTTTCAGTTCCTTAGCACCTCTACAGTTCACGGTTCCGGGCAAGAAAACCGTTGTTAGGCTAGGCGGATAGGGAAGGAATCCTTAGTCGCGCTAGAGCTCCTGGATAGGAAATCTGGTTGAGTGTCCGATCTCCCGTGAGGTCTCGCTGCCCTAGTTGGTAAACGAAAGGACTTTAGTTGATGTTGGAATGGACGAATTCACTTGTAACCACCTGACTTTGCACGGAGGAAACTTGGCATCAAAGTCGTTGTAGTATGAGAGGATCGTACGGGGGGTCTTTGTGTGACCTGCAAACCAGATCGTTGTCCGGGTGGCTGTGAGAGATCAAACCAGATCCGCGCTAGTGTAGGAAGTAGTGGATTAGAGAAGTGGGTCTTCAGCCACTATAAGTCACGGAAGGAGTGGCGGGCCTACCACTCTCAAAAGCAAGCGGCAAACCCTCTGATGGTGAAACAGAGGCAAAACTAAACCAGAGTAGAGCGAGAGTACGTGTGACAGGACCGGATCGGATCGGTCCAGAGGACTTCTAGGATCTAAAGTTGACGGATCCTGGGTTGTGGAAGATTTACAGGACCGAATAGCTTGACAGGCCGGAAGAGAGAGAGAGAGGTCTGGTCGTTGTTTTCGGTGTGTTGGTGTTTCCGGTTTTAGATCTAGGACCGGAAAGTAGAAATTGAAGACTGACAGGAGCTTAAGTTGGGAATAGAGCTAGACACTTCACAGAATCTCATGGGTTCGATCTTTAGAGTGATTTTGTTATGCTTTAGAGTGGTTTTTGGGAGTATAACAGGGAATTCACTTACTCTGTGCTGCGACACTATCCCCTGTGGGCGCTAGATTACCCACCCTTGGTAATAGAGCGAACACCGACCAGGTTCTGTGCCTTTATTCACATTTTTTAATATATGGGGGTGATGTGAGCGTGGTCCACTGTGCCTTCCAAGCAATGGATCTTTTTTGCTAACGTTTCCTAAGTGTCGTGGATGCCATCGAATAATTAGAATGCATGTAGTAACTCACAAGGTAACTGCAATGCTCAGGGGTAATGGTAAAATTCTAACTCTCTAACTATTCTATGTCGAGGGTAGACTGGGTAGTTGGCGTCATTTCTAATGTCCCTAACTACGTAAAAAAGGGGAACCCCTATGTTCCTTCCATGAACCTCTAAGGCTATCTTGGGTTTTTAAAACTCCACCTTGAAGTTCTACTTTTAAAAGCTATTCCTAAAGTTTCAACTCTTATTCTAACTTTTAACTCCTACGTGTATTCTAGATTTTTTAACTTCCCAAACTAATTAGAGAATTTAACTTCAAAATTTAATGTTACCGTTTGACTTTGTTTTGACTTTTGACTCCCAATTTTTACTCCTAAACTAACTCTAAAATTTACCTTCTAAAGTTATCTCTATGTTTTGACTTTAACTTCAAGGTTTCACTTCCCTATTTTATTCTAAATTTACCCTCTACGTATACCTCTAGGTTTTTGACTTTTAACTCTAAATTTTTACTTCTAAAATTAATCCCAAAATTTACCCTTGAGTTTAACTCTATGGTTTGACTTTTAACTCTAGGTTTTTACTCCTAAATTAACTTTAAAATTTAACCACTACCTTTTAATTTTTAACTTCTACTCTTAGCTTTTCACTTTAATTTTTTACTTTCTCGATTGACTCTAAAGTTTAACCTTTAAATTTAATCTTAACTTTTGACTTTAGGCTTCTGACTTTCTACTTCTCAATTTAATCCTATCGTTTTAATCCTAGATTCATTCTAATGTTACCCTCCTAAATTTAATTCCAACTTTTAACTCTAGGATTTTGACTTCTAATTTTAACTCTATTCCTAACTCAACTATCTACTTCCTAAGTGGATTCTACTTTTGACTTCTATTTCCTACTCTACTTTTGACTTCCCAAACTTAACTCCAAATTTCGACTTTTGAATTTTAACTTCCCTAATTAAAATCTTAATTTAACTCTAGGTTTTTAACCGTTATTTGATCTTTAATTTTATTCCTAAATTCTCCTTCTAATCTAATCCTAATTTCCGTCCATTGTTCCTTGTGGATCAAATTTAATTAAAATTCCTCCGTTCTACCCCCTACCGCTTAACTTAGCCTAACGCGGTCAATTTACGGTCGAATCTTAAGTGGAATATGTTTTTGGAAACCTCTATCACTAATCTATAACTTTTTGAATCTAAACTTCTAATTTGCACTAATCTCGGATGCTAATCACGCTCTAAGGGCTAATAAATGCTAATTAGGGAGAAACATCAAAGATTAAATTAAAAACTCACCTCTTCACTACCGGTGTCGGAAATATCTTCGTCCACGTCCACGTGTACATCTTCACACTCCATGGTAGTCTTTGGCTTTGTTTTGAATTTTTTCCAAGCTCACCGCTTATTTTAGAAAATATTACAATTTTTGATGATCTAAACTCCCTCTTTCCCTTCCTCCTTTCTTTCCCTTCTTCTTCTTTCTTCTACACTAGCACTATTCCACCTAAGCTTTTATGAGACTTACACTATGATTTCAAACTACGAGAAGGGTTTAAATGGTCCTCCTACCCTCTTACACAACTTTACTTTGTGTCATCCTAATCCTCCTCCCATCGGTCACTATGAATTCTCAAGATTTCCTTTCTTAAGCCTACCTACTCCTAACCTAGGCTACTATTTATCGTCTCCCACCTTTGCTTGCCTACTTCATCTCCTCCTTCTCTAACCTCCTTCCATTGTATGCAGGTGTGTTTGGTGAGAGTATATGTAGGTGTGCTTGGTGAGAGTGTGTGCAGGTGCAAGGATTCTCTATTTTTTCCTCCCTCTTCCCTTGTGTTTTTTGTGTCAACTCTAAACCTACACCAACCCCTAGTTTAGCAAATATTCCGTCCAACCTTCTTGGTTTTGTTTTGGTTTTGTTTTGATTTTAAAAAAATCAAAAACCAAAAAAAACGCAGTCAAAAAAAAGGAGAGTTCGGTGCTGGGGCCCCAACGGCCTGCCCACCACGGCCTGGCCCTCCGGCTGGTCGGCAGGGGCTGGCTGGCTGGGGGATCAGAAAGTTTTATTTATTTATTTATATTTATTTTTTTAAAATAAAAAATAAACAAATTGAATGGAGACCAGCTGGTTGCTTGTTCTGATTTGATGGCCTGGCTGATGCTGGTTTTGATGGCCTGGACTGATGCTGGTTTGATGGCCTGGATTGATGCTTGGGCTAAAACTATTCTTGCAAAAAATAAAACTAAGATCGCTGGACTTGCAAAAACTAAGGGTAGCTGGACTTTGCAAAAACTAAGGGTAGCTGGACTTTGCAAAAAACTAAGGGTAGCTGGACTTTGCAAAAACTAAGGGTAGCTGGACTTTGCAAAAAACTTAAGGTAACCGGATTTTTTGCACCATAACTCTAAGGTATTAAAACTAAGGCAAGGCTAGTTTTGCCAAAGAGCCGGAAATTGTTGACAATCTACATATCTTGGAAGCTAAACTCTGGACTTTCCCAAGGAGGTCTTGGAAACTAGACTTTGGAATCTAAGGCTATGGAGGTTCAAAGCTTCGCCGTAAAATTGGGTTTAACACCAACTTTAGGACTTGTGACACTCCACGGGTTCAAAGCTCCACCGTCTAAGAGTATTTTAACACACACTGTAGGACTTGACGTTGTCACTAGTTCAAAGCTTCGCCGTAAAATTGGGTTTAACACCAACTTTAGGACTTGTGACATTCCACGGGTTCAAAGCTCCGCCGTCTAAGAGTATTTTAACACACACTGTAGGACTTGACGTTGTCACTAGTTCAAAGCTTTGCCGCCGTGAGGGGGGGTCCACACAACAAGGGGAATATTAGAAGAAGGCAGAAAAGACAAACTTGAGAAACACACGTGACAAAGCCAAAGCTTCGCCGCCCCGAGGGGGGGTCCATGCAACAAGGGGGATATTAGAAGAAGATAGAAAAGACAACTTAGAAACACATGTGACAAAGCCAAAGCTTCGCCGTCCCGAGGGGGGGGTCCACGCAACAAGGGAAAGATTAGAAAAGGATAGAAAAGACAAACTTAGAAACACATGTGACAAAGCCAAAGCTTCGCCGTCCCGGGGGGGGGTCCACGCAACAAGGGAAAGATTAGGAGAGGGTGAGGACACGTAAGTGAGGGAAACACACGTTTTAGTACACGTAAAGACACACAACTTCACAAGCTAAAGGCCCTCCAAAGCGGCATCGCCAAGGTACGGTGGGGGGTGACTTTAGGATTAAGACAAGACCCCAAAAGACTCCTAAACTCACAAGTTAGCTCACAAAGGTACAACAAGAGAGAAACAAGGACTCTTAACTCATAACAAGGGTATAATAAACGCACGAGAAGTACACAAGGCAAGATAGAAGGACCCCCAAGGACCTTCAAAGCTTGAAATCTAGCAACAATGGAGCAAAAAGTGCTCCAAAAACACCGTAGAGGTTTTTGGCTTCAAACGCCAAAATATCCAAAGCAAATTGGACCCACGGACCCAAACAAAAGTGAGGGGGTGTTTTAGAGAGAGAAATGGGGCCCTTATATAGGTTTCCCAAGGGCTCACCCCTCTCTCTAAAGCTCTAAGGTAACCTTATCAACGGGGATTTTCATCCTCATCCTCAAAGATTTTCATCCTACATCCTAAATTTCTACTTCTACCATCTATGCTGGACCAACATCCTAACTTTTGGAGATTAGCTCCAATTGCCGAACGGATTGCGCCGTTGGATCCAGATTGCCGTGTTTTGTCCAAGACCCTCTTACCCCCCGTACCGAGGCCAAAAACCCATCGTAGGCTAATTTAGTTTAAAAACCAAATCGTGATAAAATCCTAGATCTTGGGGGTCTCCTATTTTGAGAAATGTGAATAGCCTAGGGTCTCCGGTAGGTGCGAGAGAGTCGGGAAGGACTTTTGGTTGACTTCGTTTCACCATCGTATGGGCCTGGGATGCCGGTCAACGTGGCGAGGACTCCGCCACGTGGTTAATTCCCGAGGAATCTCGCCGGTTTGGGTACTTGCCGCTATCGGAATGTTGTGAAACTTCACGGAGCGCATTATTAACATAAAACAAGCTAGTCTAATTTTTAGTGAGATTTTATTGTAACTTGGGTAATTTCCATGAAATTCCTGTTGGAGATTAGGAGGGTTGACCACCCGGAAAAGGTTCTTCTGCAAGTCGGAAGATGTCGGGATTTTTCACGTAACCTCTCAGGGAGTCGCATGAAAGACGTGCGGGTGTGTTTCCGTACCTGGCACGATTGGTCAATGGAGATTTAAAACTGGCCATCTCCTCGAATTAGCGACGGTGCGGGAATCTTCTGCAGGTGGAGAAATCTTGGCGAACTAATTTTGCCGTTGGACTCCTGGCATGGGATTCACCCTAGAACACCATCCTTGGGCTGTAGATTCCTCCACGGGGCCCGATCTTGCGTGAGTGGCTCCTGCATACTAACAATTGGGATTTTGGGAATTCGTCGATCTAATGGGGAATTCTGAATCTAACTCTAGGACCCGACCTAGTGGCCTCGCTGTGGATCCCTCGGACCGACCTAGCCATGAATTGCCACATTCATGGTAGGATTTAGCCCTTTTGGGGCTGTGTGACTCGAATCCCCCAAATCTAACTTTTTCGTTATTTCTATACTATTTTTAGGCAAGGTTTGGGAGATTCTACGTAAAAAACACAAATCTAGACCAAATACTATAATGGGTATGACACAACCCTATTTCGGTTCTACACTCTTTTTATGGGTTTTTCTATACTTTTATCAACTTTAAATTGCAAATTTCCAAAAAAATAATTCTAAGAGTCCCAAGTGACAAATTGGGAGCTCACACCTCCATAAAGATTTATGTCCTCAAAAATGCCTCCCTATAAATACTAGTGAGATATACAATTCTAATGAAATTGGTCGTGGGCTCACCATGCATCACACACTTCAGCACACATGAGGGTTTTTTTATTGGAGCAAGCTTGTGTGTAAATTGGATTCTTGTGACTTATGAAGTACTATACATTTTGAGAAAGACAAACCCCAAATTCAATTGCATTATTTGCATATTCTTGAATTAGTTGGAGGCCCATCTTTTGTGTGAAGAAATCATCCATACAAGGTAGAACTACTCATTACCACACAAATTTGCTATCTAGGTACTTTAAAGAAGTCATATGTCAATTCCTATATTTTTTTGAAACTAAAAAGTTTGTAAAAAGTCATTTGCAAAAAGAATGAATAAATTCCAACAAGAAGTGAATTTTTTGTAATTTTTCAAAAGCTAAAATGTTAAAGTGTGAATAGACCCTTGTTGAATCATGGATGGATCCTTGTTAAAGTGTAAGCTAACGTGTCTGCTTTCCAAGTGCACTATGCACATTACATTGAGCCCCCACTTGTCCACTTAGCTACTATTGAAGTACTTTTGGATGTACAATATTCGGCACCATCTACTGTAGAGTGAAGTCAAAGACAATGTATGCTACTGAATATTATCTAGGAAGCCAAAAAAATAATACAGACCATGCATAGTGGGGAACTAAGACGGAGAATTAAGATGGAGAACAATTAGCTTTTAATCCTATAATGTCCCAAGAGCCATTTTGTGGCCTTTGGATGGCAATTTTGGCCTATAAAATGAAGGTCATCTACTCTAATTTCTACTCCAATTTAACTTTTGAAAAAAACAACTAAAATTGAATATTTTATTGCAATTTGAACTTTGGATATATTTTCAATGTCTATTGAATTCTAATTATAGAATGATATGAAAATTGAATTTTATTATACTATGATGTTTTTTACTATAATATACACTTGTGGTAAAAAATTTAGATTTTTTGAAATAATTTCCTATATGATATGATTTTTCTTCACTTTTTCTTCTAAAATTCTCAAATAAACCAATTTTCTACAAAAAAATTATCTGAAATATTTGCAAAATGAGGAAGACATTTAATTTAGTCTTTAAAAACTAATTTTTTTTGTTTAACATGTAGTTGCTCAAATGGGAGCATACATAGTGATGGAATTTAAACTCCCTCTCTCTGATTATAGGCCCAGCGTTTCAATATTAAAGGTCAAACTTGGCCGAGAGGAATGGTTTTAAGGTCAAACCTCAATTTTCACATAGTTCATGGTTTTAAAAGTTTTAATTCTTAACTAAAAAAATGTAGCTCCATTTCTCTATTTTAGATTCTTTTTTTTTAAATTATTAAAATTATTCTTTTTGTGATATTTTGAAGGTAGCATCTTGAAAGCTTAAAATATGCCAACTTTGAATTTTTTGTATAAAATTTTTCTTTGTGTGAGCTCAAAGAGACAAAGTGTACATTAGTTACAATTTGAAGTTTGACACTATGACCTCCATTTTTGCTCAAAATTTCCATATTAATTTAAAAATATTTGTAATTACTATGATTTTTACAAAATAAAAAATTTAAACTCAAAAAATTTAAACTCAAAAAATTTAAACTCAAAAAATTTAAACTCAAAAAATTTAATAATGAAAAATGAAGTTTAATTTTGGTTATATATATTATTATATAAAAATATATTAAATTTTTGAAAGATCTATGTATTTTAATATTAAAAACTAACAAAATTTGACCAAGTAAAAACATGCAATGTCTTTTGACAAATCAAAATGACATACCCGACCCAAGGAAATAGGTTTTTAAAGAATCTTCAGGAAAACTCCTCCAATATTTAATTACATGTAAACTTCCATTGTATCTTTTCTTTGTCTTCATAAAATGCATCTATCAATCCACATGTAGGTTTTGGATTTTCAATCAAAATTTGAACTTGTAGTTTCTGCATTGGAAAGTTTGATAATTTTTTTGAATAGTGGATCTGATGCCTATGGCCTCAAGGAGGGCGGACACTCATCATTGATTGGTCATTTGAACAAGGTTCTTGCTACCCGTTTAACCCCTAAAGTTTCATGACTATGTTTTCACCAAAAATGCTCCAAAACTCCAATTTCTAGTATGAGTACCAAATTTTAAGAAAAAAATATTTTTAGACATATGTAACCATAGGATCCAATAGTACTTTGGTTTCAAAAGATGTAGAAAAACTTCAAACATTTCCACTGTGTGGATTGCAAGATACAGTATTAACGTTTGAATTGACAAAAATCTTTTTTTGGGCCTTTCAAAAACCAAGGCAGCTGCACTTCACAAGGTCACATTTGTATGAAAAAACGTCCATGTTGGTGGCACTTCTATGGATTCATTCTTCAAGAAAAGTTGGCTACATGCTTGAAAATTTTTAGATCATTGGAATTATACAACATATAGGAAAAAAAATAGTAAAAAGAAAAAAGTAAATAATGATTCAAAAATATTAAATTGTTAAGAATTTAGTTATAGAATTGAAAAATGCCAATCTCAATGGTTATAATGTTGTAATAAACAATCTACATCCTACGATTTTAATTTTTTCAAAAAATATTGAAAATTGAGTTAAAAGAAGGAACTTCAAAGTTTATTTTAGAGTACGGAATCTATAACTACCCGCAAACAAAAACTCCTCATAACTTTCATCTCATTAATCAAAATGGAATGAATCAAAGTTTTTTACATATATAAAGAATTAGAAAACCTATTTCAAAATTTTGTTTATGAATAAAGTAATTTTTTCAGATCTGCTCAGATTGCCTAGTTTAGAATAAAAAAACTACACAATAACTTTAACCATGTAGTCAGAAGTTATGAAAATTGTTGGGCCATGAAGAAACACCTTGTGTACATGTTGTATGAAAATTTCAAAGAAAAAAAGTAAAAATTTCATTTGTAGTGAGCTACCCAAAATTTATATGTTGCCAAAACATGCAACTTGGCCTTTTAGAGGTCAAGAAAGATTTTGAAATTCAAGTTTGGGCAACCCTCACAAGTCCTCAAATGTCCTTCAAGGACAAGGGATAAAACTAATAGGAGAGAATCAGAGAATTGGGAAGTTTGGAAAAGTCAAGTATTAGTTAGGATGAATGATTGAGAAGTTTTGTGGTCTAACAAGCCCTTGGAACCTCTTCGTTCATTGTTCAAAATTGGGAAGTCAGAGCGATAAAAAATTAAGTTATAAACTAATCCTAGCATGCAAAGGCACACATGCCAAGAATAACACCTTCATGCAAAATCAAATGTATGTTATTGTGTTTTCACTATAACAATGTCCTTTTCAAGAATACAAAAGGCCCCTGTACAATCACTAGTAAATAAATGTTAAGGATATTGAATTCACTAATAGAAAGGTGGTCATAGGGAACCAAGCTACAATGTAAGAGAGAGCATGATTCCAAAGGCCCATTTGGATACCAAACTAGTGTCCAAATGGACCTCTAGAACCATGACCACCTTTCTCATAGTGATTGGTTTGAACCTTCAATCAAATTTCAAGACCTTAATTAAACTAATTAATCAAATTTGTTAGCACTTTATGCAATCAACTTCTTAACACACTCTCGCAGAGCATAAACTAACTCGAAAATAGGATTAACCCCTAAAAGACCAAACTACGTTTTTTGGCTACATAGCAATTTTGGGCAGGTTGATGTGAATGATGATTTGCATATTTTAGGCTGAAATTTTAATAGAAGGTGTAGATGAGGAATATCTTTTATGTGCACTAAATTTCATGACATTTGGAAATATGAGTCAAAAGTTATGGCCTAATATGTTACTTTTTTTTGTAAATGAGCAGTCCGAGTAGATAAAAGAAATCCCGGTTCTTAAAAATTCATTTTTAAGATTTACATACACGTGGAAAGCTTAAAATTGTTCCATTTTGATCAATGAGATGAATGTTATGAAGATTTTTAGTTTGTGGGCAAATATGAATTCTCTACTCTAAAATTAACTTTGAAGTCCTTTATTTTACTCAATTTTCAATATTTAAAAAAATAAAATAAAATCACAAGATGTAGATTGTTTATTACAACATTGCAACCATTGGAATTGGCATTTTCTTAGTTCCATAACTAAATTCTTAACAATATTGTGTTTTGAATTATTCTCTACTTCTTTGTACTTATTATTTTTTTTCCTATATGTTCTACAATTCCACATGACTTGAAATTTTTCAAGCATGTAGCCAACTTGCCTTGAAAAATGAATCCACAAAAGTACCACCATTTCGGACATTTTTCCATACAAATGTGAGCTTGTTAAATGCAGCTGCCTTGTTTTTTGTTGGGCCAAAAAAAGGATTTCTATGAATTTAAAAGCTCATATCTTACAATCCAAGCCGTGGAAATTTCTGAAATTTTTTCTACATGTTCTCAAGTTAGCATACTACAAGATGCTACCGTTAAGGTAGAAGTACCTATTTTCGATAACTTAAGGGATTTCACAACAAGTGATGAGCAATTTAAGGCGTAGAAAATTTTTCCCATGTAGAAAGATAAGAAATATGGGGACTCCCAAATTTTTGTAATTTTATTTGCAAAATTGAAATTACTGTGAATTTTGGGAGTCAAAAAGTGGTCCGGACCAATAGCGAATGTCTAGAGTCATCTAATTCGGATCATCTAAAAAACTGCTTTTCTGCTTACTATTTCCAACTTTCTTCTTTACTACTTTGGACATGTGTCATAACCTTATTAGACCCAACCTTGCAAAAACACATTCCAAGCTTTTCAACCTTGGTTGGAAATAGTGCCCCCTGTAGGTTGGCTATGGGTCGTGATCGACTATGGGTACGCCTACCTTACATGTGTCCTTAAATGTTATTTTTTTCCAAAATTTGATACTTGTACTAGAAATTGCAATTTTGGAGCGTTTTGGGTGAAAACATAGTCAAGGAACTTCAGGTGTTAGGTACAAGTTCCATAACATCATTGAAGACGATCAACCAGAAGTTCCAAATCGAAGCTCAATGAGAAACTGAACGCAAAACTGAACGCAAAGACATCGTGATTCGTTAGGGTCAAGCTGTGAAAAACCGACAGCAACCATAGTATGTATTCTGCAACGACTAACCAGCACATTCTTTGGTAACCAATGCGCAGTCTAGAGCCTCATTCAAAGCTCCGTGCAACTTTTGGACAGGCTCGTACGTTGTCCGTGCAGTACCGGTATCGTCTGCGGTCCCACTGCTGCAATGTGGCATGACAAATGTGAGGCAGTGAAGGAGGCTTGTGACTTGGGAGCCAAAGTCTCTCACGAGAAAGCAAATCCCCGGAGAAAACCATCGGCTTTATTCATATTCTAGTCTTAAGACTGTCAGTATTCAACGTGTCTATGGCTAGTGGTTGAGCCTGCTGATGGCCGGGGTATTGGGACGGGTGCCGGCTCCAATTGAAAAAAAACGATATGAAAGTCGTGATAATTTAAGTTATCACGGTCTGAACTGATGGATTCAAACAAAGACCTGGCAATGGTTTACTTTCCCACAGACGTCTCAATTTTCCAATCATCTGTTGCCATATATTAGCTCCACCTGTTTTTTCCTTTGAAAAATGACCGCGACAGTTAAAATTTGGCTCCACCTGTTATGTTGACTGGCCCCGAATGACCGGAATTTCAAAGTAAATTCATTCTTTTCCTGCAGACAATGATTTTACAATGCTATTTTCCACTGCTAGACAGCTAGAGATCCTAAAATCCTACAGTAGAACTCTACATGACAATGACATGATCCTCGACTACTGCTAAGTTATTTGGTCACAACTTTGGGTACAATACCTTTTTGCCTACATACGTGCAATAAGAATTTAATACTGTTCACGTATTTCTGTTTTGATTTCTGCTTTTCAAACTTGCTTCATTTGTAGGTCTATGTGGTTGGTTTGTTCTCTTTTCTTCTTTGCAATTGATTCTTCCTTGTGATCATTGTCATTGTGAAAGAATCAAGAACAAAAAACAACTTCTTTCATTCTTTTACTTAGGTAGTACATCAAACAGTTGGGGTCTTTTCACGTGTATTTGTTTTTTCACATGATACTCCTGGGTATCGTGAGCAAGGCGTTATTCTTGGAATGTGAGGATTCCTTTTCAGTTCTTTGAATTTCGGGTTGCTTCTTGGAAGATCGCTTCTCTGTTTTTTCCGTGGAATGCAAATATAAGAAAAAAATTATTGTGACCCTGATTTCTACGGTAATGGGGGAATTTCGTTAAAATGGCAATATTCCTTGTGCCATTTTGACAACGGGCCATTTTGACCATCTAGGACGGGTATAGATTTCAGACCGGGCGGTTTGACCATCTACAGAGACTGGGCAATCTGAATTGTAAAAGTGCCAAAGTTTCGGAATGGTGCCATTTTAATGAAATCTGCCATACAAGTTTATTCCAAGTACTATTGTTTATTCCAAGCACTATTGTATATTCACTAGGACCCTGAGGCCTATGCACTTATTTTCCAACTCCTGACGTTCAAATTTTGAACATTAGATGAATACAAATGCATTCTAAGCACACAAAAATGCATTTTTTCATCCATCATTTCTTTCAAAGATTCTTATGTTAGTTCTTTAATTTCTTCACCATTTGTACAATATAGATTTTGAAGATTTTGCTTTGAAAATATTCTATAATTCAAATGGTAATGGCAGATCTGACCTCAAAAAGGATTTTTTTCATTTCAAAAAGAAATAATTTCAATTCAAAAAATAACATGCCCTCTAAAAATGACTTGAATAAAAAAGTAAAATAAAAATCTTCAAAAAATCATTGTAATTAGAAGTTAACTTTTTGAACTTAATGTAAAAAAAATTCTTGTAAAAATCACAAGTATTCAATCTATAATGAATTTTAGAAGGAATTTTCAATTTTTGGCTTCAAATTATATTAAGAAATATTGGTTTGTGTACTAGTTGATTTAACCATTTGGACATGACCTATGCGGACCATATTTTACAACTATTGTTTGAGAGTCATCATAAAATTACTATTCTAAGTTGTGTTTTGTAATACATTTTTCTTTTTTCTTTTTTTCTTTTTTTTTCTTACACAAACGAGACGAAATTCCATTGCAAGGGATAAAATACAAACCGCCAGCCACAGGTGTCCTGGCGGGGACCGGACAAGCAGTCAGTGGAACAGTGGAACTCTTGGAATTTGGATACTTGTAAGAGCAGCCCAGATTCTGCTAGTGGGGCAGGACGAACCAAATGAGGAAAATTCGTTGGCCGCTCACCTTCAGAAACACCCGCCCACACTTCCTTTTCCTGCAGTGACGCTTTCAGTAGACCTGTCACGTACTCTGTCAGGTGCGGAACACAGAGGGACAACTTCCCTCAACTCCGGATCCATTCAGCCAGCCACTGCTGGACGAATCCAATCTCCAACCTCTGAGGAGTGGGGACCGTAAGATTGGGAACTCGTGCCTTGAAGCCTAAGTTCTCGGTCGATCGCCCTTTCCAGAGCTCCTAGCTAGATGGTACAATTTGAATGGCGACCTAGCTAGATGACTCTGTAATGATGGAATCAAGAAATCAACGCAGAGTCTCTGTTATACTGCAAACAAACGCCGTACTTGCAGACCAGCTGCACAAGCTTCGAAAAAGCCGACGATCGACTTGAATTGGCTGGAGAACTTCGCTACTCACCTACTATACAAATTCTCCTTATAAGAATTCCAGTCCATTTTATTCTAGACAATCGACTGAGTTGATCGATCCAGACATCGAGGTGGGCATTACATTTGCGTTCTTCGAGCCAACTAGCTACGTTATGTAGTGAGATCAGACTTTGCAGATCGATAGCTATGAAAATTTTATAATATGTTAGAGCTGTCGACAGAGATCGATTAATATACTGCTAGCTAGTCCGAATTTCAGAACTGCGTAGCTAGTAGTTCAGTGGCTTCTAACACTGGATTGTAAAGCTTCGTGAATTTGTTTGTGTACAAGCCAAGAGTGTGAATTTGAGGAATTCGAAAGAGTGTTCGTTATTCTTTGCTAGATCGAGCGCTGGGAAACTTGCATGGTAGCTCTGACCGGATTTGCAATCGCCTAGGTTGGCTCCTGCAGTTGCTGACTGCGAATGAAGAAGGTTCAGTTTTGCATCGACTCTTCCGATTCGATCCCAGGCTTGGTGCTCTCCACATCTAGTACCCAACT
This sequence comes from Pseudisothecium myosuroides, assembly GCA_951799445.1. Classification (NCBI taxonomy): domain Eukaryota; kingdom Viridiplantae; phylum Streptophyta; class Bryopsida; order Hypnales; family Lembophyllaceae; genus Pseudisothecium; species Pseudisothecium myosuroides. The sequence continues at coordinate 16,501,369 of OX637289.1, forward strand.
AGACATACGCCTCTACACGAGCACCTGAAATTAAGAGGATCGGAAGCAAGGGTACTGCAGTTTGAGAGATTGAGCTTCGAAGATGCACCGCAACAAGGTTTACGGCCATCCCGAGTGGGCCAAGCACAAGTCGTCATGGCGCCACGGCCGTCACCTCACCTCCATCTTCTCCTCGGGCGTCATCTTCGCCCTGGGCCCTCCAGTGTTCACCTGCACTCTGCTCGCCAGTTTCGTTGCCGTCTTCAACCACTTCGTCCAAGCGCAGAAACTCCCTCCTTGGGTTCCCATTCTGGAAGTAGCCTCCCTGCCCTTCACTCTCACTTCCTCCGTCCTCTCTCTGCTGCTCGTCTTCCGCACAAACTCTTCCTACAACCGCTTTGACGAAGCTCGCAAGATCTGGGGCTCCAATGTGAACAGGACGCGGGACCTCGCTCGCCAAGCACTCACGTGGATTCGCCACCCCCAAGACGTTTCGAAACTCTCTTGCCTTCTGCGACACATCAAAGCGTACTCCTTTTGTTTGAAGGATCATTTGACTGAAGAAACCACGCTACGATCTGATCTCGAAGAAATTCTCGAAACCTCTGAGATTGAAGCGCTCTTCACCTCGCAGCATCGGCCGAATTATGTCATCCAGGTGATGAGTGAGCTCGTGGACAGGTGCAGTATCACCGAGTGGGAGAAAATCTCCATAGATGGGAATATCACCACGTTCCATGATAACGTGGGAGCTTGTGAACGGATCCTGAAGACGCCCATTCCAGTCGCGTACACTTTGGTGACGTCGCGGTTTCTGATTCTGTGGCACTTGGCGCTTCCGTTCGCGCTTTGGGAGGAGTGTCGCTGGCTCACCATCCCTGCGACTTTTGCCACTGCCGTGGCGTTGTTTTACATTGAAGAAGTCGGGGTGTTGATCGAGGAGCCGTTTTGGGGTTTGCCGTTGGAGTCGATCTGTGCAGGGATTGTGGGGGCTCTGGATGGACTGGCAGCAGCGCATAAGACGTCGTCGCTGCTATGGAGTTTGCATCAGCCGCCGTGTAAAGAGCACGTGGTCCAGATTACCTTTGAAAGCTCCAAGTCGGACGGGTTCCGAAAGAGTCGTGATATTGGAGCTGCTGAACTTATGCTGACGAGAATGAATTCGGTAGCGTGAACTCGATCGAAATGGCATGGGTGTGCACTCGAAATTAATGGCTTGATCGACCTGCACACAGTATATGCTCGTGTCGAAATTAACTTGAGGTAACGTAAAATGCATGGCCAACAATGTTGAAGTGTGGACATTTGTTTGGAGCAACAGAAGTATAAAATTTTGATGTTGCAACGGAAATGTTGTGAGAAAATGGAGCATTCCCAGCCTCGATCTTGGGAGCAGCGCAAATGGTTTTGACAGTTTGTCGACAGAAACCGACCTGGTCCAGACGCCAGCGACAAGGCTATACGAATTTGAGGGTTTTTTGAGCAGCTTTTTGCCGATTCCAACCAAGCTAGGGCCAAAAATTTGCCAAGTCTTTTTTATTATAGTAAATTATGTAACTCAAATGCATCAATAGTGATCAATAGAGTTAAAAATAGGAGAAATAGGCTTTCTCATCTTACAGATGATCGCCACATTAGCGATATGGAAAAATTCAAAAAACATACACTGCTTGGTAGCTTTGATAATTCGAAGAGGCTGCTCAATGTTTGATGAGAAGGACGTTACAGAAAGTCGGATGCCATACGTGAAGATCTGATTCGACACTCAGGTGCCGAAATTGAATTTCTACATCAAATTCTCAAGGGTCCGCATCACTGCACACCATTCACAAGATGATATGTCAGTGGCAGTTTTTTTTAAAAAGGACTTCACGTATGCCGCATCTGACCTTCACGTAGGGTATCTAGAAACAGAAAGGCCCTGGCAGGAGGAGTACCGGTATTATTACTCTGCTAGTCATGCCAAGTACAGGCTGATTGGTTTTTGCTCTTGCTTTTTTGATGTGCCTACACAATGGATGTGGGCCTTACGTTGTAATTTTTCTTCCTTTGAAGCAAAGGGCTCTTGTTCTGTTCATACTTTTGTACATTTATTTTCATTGAAGCTCACACCGTACCCAACTAGTGTGCCATTGCCACAGTCAAAATAAAAGTAAAAGTATTTATTTTTATTTTTTAGAACAAAAAATAACTCAAAAATTCATAACTCTCACACCGGACGTTCAAATGCCACCAAGCAAAGCCCGTGCACCCCTCCTCGCCGAGGGCTTTCCGATGATACCAAGCACGCTACCAGGAGATGCATGGTCTAAGAGATCTCAATGTAACAAAATAAACAAACAAAACAAAAATCACTAATTACAGTTGGCAAATATGATTCATTGATGCCTAAAATTAGACAAATTTGTTTTTTTCCAATGATTTTTTAATAGTAAAAGCAATATATCAACAATTCTTGGCATTTGCTTTAAGAAATATTTTTTTGTCGACCTTGACCACTGGATATGTTAGTGAGGTCACTTTGAAAGGACGTGCCTATGATCACTTAGTTCAACTTTAAAGTCCTTAATTCTATATATGCTCCCATTTTGCAACTATATAGGAAAGAATTATTTTATTTTATTTCTTAAGAAGTGAAATCACATATCTTTTATAAGTCATTATTTTTTTATTTTTTTGACAAAAAATAAAAATTACCATAATAATTTTAGAAAAAAAGTGAAAAAAGAGTATATTAAATAAAAATTACACATAAAGTTTTTAAATTTTCACCATTTGACTATGTTATAGTTGAAAATTGGACATAGTTTAATTCAACATAAAGATGCTCTGCCAACAAAAAAATTAGTAAAAACACACTAAATCAAGGTTATAAGGCCGAAATTCCAAATGCAATGAATTATTCAATTATAGGAAATATTCAAACTGGAGTAGAAACTAGACTTCATTATGTGAAAGTAAAAAATCTACCAATATTCAAATTTATCCTTTTACAATATATGCATGGAGTATTTAATTTTCATTCATAAACTTCATCTATTAATTTATCTACTATACATTACCAAATAATCATACCTCTTTCACATACAATTTTGATTATGAGATAAATTTATTGGATTTTGAGTGATCATATCTTGTTGAGGCTTGTGAACAACAACTTTATGTCATGGCTATAACAAATTTGTGAAAAATAGGACTCACCTTAAATGTACTTTTTTCTCGCATAGCAAGTTCACTACCTCTACAAATTCTTACAATGGTCTACACTCTACACAAACCACTAGAGTTACTCTTCTCCTTTAGGACTCTTTTTGTCTTCTATATTAAAGCCAGTGTCAAGTGACATTCCTTTTGGAAAACGATGAAATTTTTTAATTTCCATGCATGATAAAATTTGCAAATTTTGAATCCATATTTGCAATCAAAAGACCCAAACTAGCTTGGAGAAGTGTTGAAGACAAATTAATTCATTTGGGCACAAAATGGGGGTCTTTTTTGAAAGGCACCCCTTAAATGACTTGGAAGACAAGCGAGGGGTCAGTTCACCCCGACCCTATATTAACTCCAAACTTTAGATAGTATGATGAGAACTTTTTTTAGTATCTATGCATCAATTAAGTGTGATTAGAACCTTAAAATCTTGGAATATTTTTATGCAATGTGACCATAATATTTAGTAACATTCAGCTAGGTTGCCTTTTGTATAACAAAATGATGTATAATATTCCACATCATTTCATCCAAGGGATGAAATGGTGTAAAATATTCCACACCCATCAATAGCTACAAGGATAAGTGGCATTCTACACAAGAGTTGTCAGCACCACACAAACAACAATAATAAAACTACAATGCTTAACATTGAATCCAATTAAAAAGATAAGCATCAGGAATTTGAAGTTTAACTTAAATTAGTATGCAAAACATTCATGGAGAACAAGATATTCAACCACTTCTTTGATTTGCTTCAAAAGCAATTTACTTATTGTGTTTTGAAATGATGAAGACAACTCTTCATATACATATTGGGTGGTAGGAAATGAAACAAACAATGTGGGATATGTAAATTAGAATGGGAGTAGGAGCTCAACCACTCACTTAGTTATGTCAAATTAAAACAAAAATTGTATTTGAGGTAAAATTTTACACCTCATTTAGGCATATTAGAATAATTGTTTTCAAAAAACTTTGAACTAAAAAAAGTTGATAAACCAAGCTAAATTTCATCTCCAAAAATTTGTTTCAGATTTGAAACATTCCAGAGGACAAAAAGTATCTGATAAATAGCTCCCAAACTCATTATAGAAACAAAGAATGAACCTAATCATCCAAGAATGTGATAATTTTTTGTTGAATACCTCAGTGATGAGCCTCATCCTTCGTAACTGAAGTTAATTATTTACAAAACTGACCAGCAGTAGGTAATCAAGAGCACATATGACTACACTTGATCGCCACAGGAATATCCCCACACCAAAGGCTAAATGACTTGAAACAATTCCAGCTAGACCAAACAGTGCCCCTGATAAGTCTATCACAAAAATGTCGGCTCAATATTCCTAACTTCAATCCTGAGTTCTGTTACAATTCTGAAAATGGTGCCATGTGAAGATTTGGGGTTAAATTACATCGCTCACACCAAAAAGATGTCCGTCAAAAAACAGCCATAAAAAATGCTTGGGCCATAACCAGTTCAATGTACAGTGCTGCCCTTCATTACATGACAACAATCCTCAGTACACGAACTCAACAGCTGTTCAGCTCCTTCAGAAGCTTCAATGCCGTTACAAGCTCAACATATTCTCCACAAATGTTATCACCGTTCCCAGAAAGGGATCCGCTCCCTCCCTCTAACTGCATCCAAAAATCCCTTTCCAGTTCCTAACCTCTGTAAGCCAATTCCAAGGTCAATGTTCCAATCCCGATGCTTCCTAGATCTCCCACCCCTACCGACCTCACCACTGTCCCCGGTCCTCCAAAACTTGGGAACCATATAGATACCTCCAATGTACCTGACTAACTTATATGCCACCTAACCCCTCCAAGGACCAACCTTCTCATCCACTTCCAGATCAAATGAGAAACTAGTGACGATTCAATCCGGCAATGAGACTTCTTCGGCTACTCGCCAAACCTATGGAAGACGTGCATGACTCAGCACTACACTCTTACATCAGCTGTGCTCGTTCTGTCCAGCGTCACCTTCGAACTCGCCAAAATGATCCTTGAACCCAAACCCCTGAAAACCCGTCCCTATCTAAAAAAACACTATTTCCACAACCTCACGGATTTGTCGTGACTCGCAGATGCAACCATGCCAGTCGCCGCCGATGAAGCCAAAGCGGTGATCAGACCCTCGTGTGCTGGCACCGTCATGCTTTGCTTCTCCACCATGTTCCAAAGCTCCAGTGACTGCATGACAGCAACATATACTCAACATACACAACGATCCCAGGCAAACGAGAAAACAGGTAACGCCTCCTGCCCTCCAGATGGTGACCACGCCGGTCTCGAGAATGCAGAATATCCACACCCGGTGCAGTCACCACCAAATCTCAATAAACAAAGCATGTTTTATGATGATCAGAGCACGCAAACCAAAACACAGAATACACACTCATAACCTGCACAGCGGTTCATTACACAAGAAGCCCACCAACCTGATAACAACCGATGACGAGCAAAGACGGATAATTCGGATGGAATACACACGAATGGAACTTGTTGCCGTTGCAACTCAGTTCATGGACACACTCGCCTTCGGCACCACCGGACCCCAGGTTCCAAACCCGTACTGAATCCTCACTCACAGACGCCAGGAAGTCCCCGGTAGCATCCCAGCACACTGAATGCACAGGTTTCGTATGTCTCTGCACAGCCGTATACCAACTCCAAGTCAATCATGTAACCTCCGCATATAAAACTCACTTCGGGAACTTCACAACTTCGAGAACCAATGGACAAAACTTGCCTACTCACGAGCACGAGAAAGAAAGCCCCATACACTCTCAACTGCGAATAAAATGATCCTCCAGAGGCTGAAAAAAATATAGTTCAAGTAAGCACTTCATTTTCATTCCTCCGACAGCACATCAACAAGGAACGCTCAAACGCCTCAAGGACCAAATACCTGTAGGGTGTGAACACAAGTTTCAGAGTCCACGTCGAAGATGGAAACAACATTCTCTGCCGCAGCTGCAAGCAACCTTCCTTGTCGAGGTTGGAATCTCATTTGTGTCATGCCACCCTGCAAATCCAACAGAGCTGTCAACTTCACGCATTCAACTATCACACTCGTAACCGCGCACGATCACATCCTCCAACACACCTAATCATTCGTCGACGAAACATTGTTACACACCTTGAATACTCGTGTGCACACTCCTTGATTCACGCTCCAGTACCGAATCTCACTATCACCGTCGCAAGAGCACAGAAGATCCTCAGTGATCGGGTGGAAATCTAACGACATCACGGATGTCTGATGCCCAGTAAAAGTCCGCAATGAATAATTTGGCTGCACAAAAAGGTCCCACCACCCCCATAAGGCATCCAACTTCATCACGCTCCCGGCCAGTACTGCCCATGGACAGCTGCCGAAACATCCCACACATCCCATACCGGAGAGAACAAACGAGACCCTCAAGGGTAACAACAGAACTCCGTATCAAAACCAATGTCCATTACAGAACCTAGGACCACCGCCTCAACCACGAAACTGACCACTCACATTATCGGCGTCCCACACCCGGACTGTTTTGTCGAACGATGATGTTGCAAGCCGCGTCGAATTTGGACTGAACCTCACATCGGTAATCAGCAAAGAGTGTTCCTCCAGTGAACTCTTCAGCTTCAGGGTATCCATGTTCCACAAAACGGCCTGGTGAAAACAAAGCAAAAAAAAATCAAAACCATGTCTCACAGAGGTTTCCCAAGACGACATAAGGATTTCGAGGACTCCTACAAGCTGGCTGACTCAGCGGACTCCAAGATTTTACAGGCTTTCGCCGTGCAACAGCGAAGTCACAGCCATCTCCCATGACGCCCATGCTACAGGATGGTGCTCTCAGAGTAACACCTCCGCTATTAAATATAAACAAGGGCTCCGCATGCTTACTCTCTTATCGTGACCTGCACTTGCCAACAACTTCCCATCCGATGAAAAATGACAGCACACCACTTTGCTGGTACTTGCTCGCAGACACGTCACCTCATTGAACGAGAATCCTGTTTTACAAGCTCCGGGTGTTAAAACGTGCCTATGCCTGAGCACAAATCCTATTCCTCGCCAGAGTAATCCCTCACAACACTACGCAACAGCAAAGAAAAATACCTCCCAATTCAAGCTAGGGATTCGTCCACAACCGACTCACCTTTGGAAACATCCATGCTGTGACCAGCAGGGCTCCTTTTGCTGCCCCCGAAAAGAGACTCACGCGGGTCTGCTTCTTCGTGAGATAGGAAAGATTCCACGTTGTCGTCCAACGATGCATCCTCGCCGAAACGATCCATGTCGGCCTGCAATCCAACAGCACACCGTTCCTCAGATCGAGAACCATATCTCAGTGTTCAACCACTGACATGTCAGCTTTACAAGTCCCACTGATGACATTTCCGCTCATCAGGACACCAAAAATATTGCCAAACATTACCATTCGGATACTATGGCCAGAATATGTCACGAGAAATTCCAATCCAAACTCTACCATTCGGATACTAAAACCACTCTCCAACTCAAAAAAACAAAGAAAAAGGAATCTCCCCATAGCTCTCAGATTTGGTCACAATGCTTAGACGAGTCAGTGACCCATTCAAATACTGAATCGAAGGAAGGACTTGTCGATCGGAAGTCAGGATCAAGGTCATGAACATCCACACTCCAAGTCACGCCAGTTCCCCGAGACTGGCGCCCATTAATGCTAAATAAAGCTGCAAACATAATCCTCAAACAGTATGCCAGAAAAACGCACACCGCAGGGCAAATACCTCAAAAAAAGCTTCGACAAAAATAAAAAAGAGTCAATTTATTTTCAACTCAAGACTCAGACTAAAACGACGGAAACTAACGGGGACCAGCTGGTTACCAGCTGGTTCGATGGTGATGCCAACGTTCCAGCCCCATCGGCACCATACATCAGTAACGGCTTTGAAATGCTGCTAGTATGTTGCAAAGCTCCAGCCATGGACATAACGTCCCCAGGTGTGTGAGTAGATGGGGTAGAAGGTGCTGAATTTGGTGAAGGACCGGCTGTGTTCGCGGTTCCTGTACTATTCGCGGGGCCCGAGGATGACGCCGGCTGCTTTCTCTTTCTTGCACTCGGGGCACCCTTTGCAGCAGCCTTTTCCCCAACCCACACACATTTTAAGGTGAGGTGGTCTTATCTTGTCTGTTTGTACGAAGATCAAACCTGCCCTTACAACCAAACAGTCCAAAGCTACTTCAACCTCGTGTACTCTCTACCCCCTTTCAAGTTCAGATGGATAAGGGTCATCACTACTCATTGGGTTTCCAGCACTACTCAAAACTCATTGCAACGCGATTACCAAAATCACCTAAGCATCCCGGGGAATAAACCCAGCACACTCTGAAATCCAACTAAAACCAAACACGCACGCAATCAGGAAAGGAAAAACGTAACAAAATCAAGAGGGCGAAAAATACCAGGTCAAGCACAAGCAACGAAAAAGGACATTTGCCCCAGGTAGGCAAAGCAACCAGCTATGAGTTCACTAATCAAGCATGCATGAACACCGTCTCACGAAACCAACCACCAATTACACACTGCACTCTCCCTACATATATCCAAATCCCGTCTCAGACACGAAGCGTAGCGTCTATGTTTCACCATAGACGTGGGCCAACGTCAGCTTCACAGCACTACCATCCAGCTCCTTCAAGAACTTCATCAGGCTTCACGGTGCCAATGCCACAATCTCTCGATGCCGACAATCATAAAGAAGAAAGAAGGCTTACTTCCAAGGAAAACCAAATAAAAATACTTCAGAAAAAGCAGCATCATACCTTGCCAGTGCCGGTGCTGTTCGTGCTCGGACTAGGCTCCAGGCCTCCATACACAGGGTCGCTTGGACGGAATGAGTTGGAAACGTCCACATTTACTTGCCCCACCCGATCCTGCTGCTGCTGCTGCTGTTGCGGAGTAGTAGGATTTTGCTGCTGGTGGTTCCCAGACTGTTGTTGCTGTTGCTGTTGTTGTTGCTGCTGCTGCTGTTGCTGTTGCTGCTGCTGAATCTGTGCAAGCTGCTTCATTTGCTTAAGACAAGCAACCAGCAACACAACCAATCTCAGCATTCACGTAAATCATGGACCATACTGCCCACTTACTAGTATCGACATAACCAAACCCATCCATATGCAAGCACCACCAAATTATTGAACTCGTGGGATTTTCTCTTGCTTCCGATAACCTCGACAATTTAGTCTACTTCCACCCGCTTGTCACAGATCTATTAACAGTCTCCTCCATGACCATTTCAGCACGTCGCCGCCACATAAATCACACCATTCAACCTCCTGACGATGCACACAAATCACAGAGTCAAAAAGCTTCAGCCTTAACCTTCATCATATGCTCCGTTTGTGCCTGGTCTTGAGGTCCACCTCGGGGTAGAGGAGAAGCCGCTTGCATCGGAGAACCCACGCCACCTTGTGATAAATCACCGCCCGCACTCTGCTGACCATCTTTCGTCAGTCCACTTCTACCTAACAGAACTCGGAAACGTCGCGGATCCATCTCGTTCAGAAGCGGAGACCCTGAACTCGACATGTTGCCCTGTTGAGCTTGGGCTTGGATCAGAAGCTGCTGCTGCTGCTGTGGAGACAGCATCTGGAACTGGTGATACTGGTTCGGCGTTTGAATGAAAGGTTTCTGTGCCGAACCCGACAATCCTGGTCGTAGTTGATCCATACCCTGTCACCGACACACGAAGACACGGTACTAAGGGACACATGGGATTTGCAGGAACACGGGCCAGGACACAGTCGTTGGCAAGAACTGACCTTGGGACTTCACCGCCGAACAGCCCTCATTTCAATCGGTGGCACGTCTAACCACATCACACAAAACAGGAGAAGAAACAAGCATGACTCCTACATAGTCCAACCAACAGGAGCTACTATTAGTGACAAACACTGCTTGCCAGCAACTCTCAACACCTTCAGCACGCATGTTGAATGCGCATAGAGACCATGGGTCGGCGACTTACGGTCAACGGCCATCCTTTCAAGGATCCAGGATTCACACCTTGATTTACACCTTGGTTCACCCCTTGATTCACACCTGCGACCACATTCGTAAACTTCAGTCAATCATTAAGCAGGATACCAACAAGCAGGTCCCCACATCATCACCGGCTTCTAAGAAAAGTCGTCACTCCTACCAAACAAGCCCCATAGACAAGAAAACAACCTGGACTCAACAGCGCAGGCTTCGAATGTCCCACCCCCGGCACTCCAAACATGGCTGATTCCGGAGCTGGAGACCTTTGGTTCAAAACATCGTTCTTGTTATCCTAACATGTCAACAACCACCAAATCATTAACTGCAAGGCCACGACTTTATCCACACCACAAAACAACACGTCTGCATGCACCGATCTCGTCCATCTTAGTCATCCAGGGTCATCACGTTGCTATAACAAGACATAGTCAAATACGCCAAAGGACTTGGTGTGCACCTGTGAGGATCCTGACATCTGCGATCGAGCTTGGACCTGCTGCAGGGCTGTCGTTGCATTGCCAGCAAGCAAAGGCCTGTTCAGAACAACAGGATCTGTCAGCACCTGGGCCTAATTCTGTCAAGGATAACCACAAAACGACGACAAAGCTGCTCTTCGTCAAGACCACAGTCACCACATCACATTCCAGAAACTTCCGACATTCTTGCTTCGCTTCTGTGAAATCGGAAGGTGATCACGACCCACGAATTCCAAGGACACCCAGAATAATTACCTCTGCAACCACAACCATCCACCATCATCTCGGTGTCAGAAACCCAACAAATGAACCGCAACACCCTTCAAAGCGCAGTCACGAATCGAAACCCAACCAATTAATGTAAACTCTACCTTACAACTTCGTCACATCAGCGAGGCCCCACAACACCCTCATCGTCGCTCTGACATCAACAACTACATACAACTATCGATGCTCACAATCATCTCCAGTCGAACAGGAAAAACAGCATCATCGCAGGAATCGTCAGTACCTTCATGGCCGTCTCGTCCAGGGCATCTCGCTGATGCGGGTGCTTCAGCCGCTCCTCGTAGATTTTTGTAGCCATTGCGTTCGCAGTGGGTTGTCGTAACATAGCTTCTGCACCCAAACCATTCGCAGACCCGTTCAACAGATGAGTGCTCGCATCCCTTCGTTGTTGTTGAGCATGCCGCTGTTGTAAGATCTGAAGTTGCATCTGCTGCAATTGCTGCTGTTGCTGCTGCTGCTGGACTTGTTGTTGCTGCTGTTGCTGATGCTGAGCTTGCTGCTGCTGCACTTGTTGTTGCTGCACCTGCTGCTGTTGTGCTTGCTGCTGCTGTGCTGCCTGCTGCTGTTGGGCCTGTTGTTGTGCTTGTTGCTGTTGAGCTTGTTGTTGCTGCTGCTGCTGGGCCTGTTGTTGATGCTGTTGCTGTTGCTGTTGCTGCTGCTGGGCCTGTTGCAGCTCACGAGCCTTCAACTGCTGTGTCTGAGCACCACAAACATGCACACCGAAGTCACCACACATTCAAACTGGTCCAACAATATCGACTTGCTCCGGAAACAAAGACATAATCCCGCCTCACACATTGCAAGCATGCGAGTAACACGACGCCAAGGACATGCATTCTTAGTCACAGCCAACAACCGCCACTACCTGTTACCCTCATAGAACCCATACCAAAAACATTGCCGAATCCCGCCTCCCGCATTCCCAGAAGTCACCTTCGGGATTATAAGAGTGTATCACCCTCCGATACCTCGGCACCACTATTTCCGAACAACCTCACACGACTCAGCGAAACGTCAAACACGGCCAGCAACACTCAGGAACGTGTACCGTGCCAAATAGCATCACGACAAACTCACCTCTATGTAAGAGGCTGCCACCTCCGAATGTTTCTCGTTCGTGCGCGCGATAAAGATATCCCAAAATACAGACCACCATTCAAATAGAAACCCTCCAGGTGCATCAATAGCTGAAAGAGAAACAGAAACAAAGACCTCATCAGAGGACTGAAGCAAAATACACGGCCACTGTGTTTGGGAACGATCTACATACTGGAAACTGAAGAATCAAACCATTATGGAAAGCTAAATGCATCACGCGGTAGAAAAATAACAGCAGCCGGTTACAAAGCTCATGTTTCGCTTGGGATCTCTCCAACTCTCATGATATATCCTAGCGTCTGGTGGCAACATACAGACAGTTGAACTTCGTCACTGAAGATGCGATCCAATTATAAGGGGGATCTACATATCAAGAAAGCTCAGAGAGAAGAAAAATTACCAACAGGATCGGACGAAACTTTGCCCTCGTTCAGAAAGGCCTTTGCTGATGCTTGGAGATTCCTCTTTATGAGATAGTCGTATATGTAAACATCAAGCCTGCACATCACAGCCAAAAGTTCCGCCATCGTGACAAGCTTCTATTTTTAACTCACACGAGATCGAGAGTATGTACCTTGTGAACGGAGCACTTGATCTCCCAGAGAAAGGGCCCTCTAAAATGGTAATTACTTCTCATTTTTAGGATCAGTATTGGATAGACGCGCGTAAGGATATCCGGCCAGAGTATGTGAGGTCCAACGTGAATTCGAATTTAAATTTCGCAGTTCACAGCCTAACTGGATCCCATTTGCCGTCGGTCTACCTGGCCAGAACTAGCCTTCGATGCATTCATCAAGTCCAAGAGGCGCCTGAACTAAGTCCTCACACAGAAGTACATTCATAAAACAGATATACACAAGAAGAAATGAAGCTCAAAAGAGCATATGTACTTGTGATGTTGCTGGTAGTCTGTGGTTATTAAACTTGACTTTTGCAACAAAAATGTGATACAATTCAAAATGGCAAGCTCCACTAGAAGACTACTTGGGCTGTCTTGCAATTCGCCTGAGCCATATAGGATCGAAAAAACTAAAAACTAAAATTCGGCTCTTTCAAAAGAAGACGAGGGACAAATTCCGACACATTGGGCACAAAAGACAATGTAAAAAGAGCTGGAAAACAACTCAAAATTCAGAATAAATAAAACGAAAATAAGCACAAAAACATGTCAAGTCCTACAAACACCGTTTCACCTCCAATCTTTGCAAGTAACCGCGCAAACAAACGCTACCTAACACAGTATCAATTCTCACAAAAGCAAGCAGAAAAAAATAATTAAAAATAATAAAGATGAAGAAAAATCTGAGACAACCACGAAAACCGCCAAAGGTGCAACAATTACTTGCCCAACTCACCGTCCCCCACAGGCACGGCTCAAAAAAAAATTCCTACACTAGCATCTACTCGAAATCTCCAAACACAATGCAAAAAAAAAGTAACCTACACCCTCCCTCTCCGCATTGCACAAATCCACCGACACCGAAACCACCTGCAGCTGATGAAATGCAACGGAAACACCTCCGCATTTACCCGAAACGCGACAACGACGGTAGAAATGGCAAACAACTTGAAAGGCACGCTTCCAAGGGCAGAGATGCGGCTTACATCTTGTCCGCCTCCCAGTTGCTCTGCGCCATGGCGGCCAACACGACGAGCTCCACGGATGGGCGCTCCTCTCTCGCTTCCCCTGTTCGTCTCCGCCCTTGGCTCTTCCGGGCTATGGCGTGCTCCCAAGCTCCCGCTCCAGGGTTTGCTCTGCAACGTCAGTCCCGTCCAGCCCCTCTGACGAATATCGTCGGCTCCCGAGTGCCTGCTCTATGGTGGCTAACTGGCTACCGGTATAAGCTTACTGAAAGAGCGGCGTCTGTCGTCGTCCCTCCGGCCGGCTCCTGTTGCGTTCGCGCTTCTGTACTGTACTGTGCTGTACAATACATGATGAGGACCGTATGTGATGATCGACTCAGGGCCCGTGAATGAAGGCCCGGGTCGCGTTGGGTGCTGTGCTGAGAGTCGGTTTACGCTTCCGGAAATGACGAGATTTCGAGAGGGTCGTATTGAGGTCTTGATCGAGGTCTTGATCGAGGTCTTCAATGGGGAGGGGGCTTTTCCGTCGCTTCCCGTTTGTCGACCCTCGATTTCTGCCGATTCAGTTGCACGGAAGGTGGGTGGGTACTGGATAGTACCATGTAGGAGGTCCATAAAGCGCCCATCTAAGAGCTAAAACCGGAATTTGGGGAGCTAAAACTTCTTCAAATATTTTTTAGTAAATTTTATTTCAAGAGAATAGGGAATTAGCATCTAATGCAAGTCGTTTCATAATTTTTGGAACTTTGTAGAATTAGTTATGAATTTTTTGAAGTTGAAATGGCATAGGACTCTAAAATCGCCCACCTCCTCAAATGTACGCTAATTGTACATTGCTGGTACATTGTTAAAAAAACATGTACAAATAATGTACATTTGAGGAGGTGGGCAATTTTAGAATCTGAGTGCTTTTTAGAACCTCCTACCTTAGAGCGCACTCTAATGTAGAGGTACATTTTGCTTTCTCAGTGCACCAACAATGTGCAAATAGTGTACATTTCAAGAGGTGGACGCTTTTCGAGCTCGAGCGTAATTTTTGTATGTCAACTTCAAAATTCGTAATTAATTCCACAAAGCTTTAAGAATAATATGAATCGACTTGGATTAAATTTCAATTTCATTTGCCTTTCAAGGAAAATTTATTGAAAAATATTTCAAGAAATATAACTTCCCCAAATTCATTGTCAACCCTAAATGGCTACTTTATGTAGACCTCCTACCATACTAATCCTAAAATTTCTCTTAAAGCCGAGTGAACTAAATCCATCATGTAGCCATTTAGGGATAGAAGTCGTTGACCATCTATATATTCATTTAATTTTGTTGATTTCATCAACATGTAAAGATTATCATGCATAGATTATCAATAAAAACTTGCTTTTTTTTACTTAAAAATAAATTTTGAAAAAATAATCCATAAAATTTTATCCTTTGGCAAAATTTTACCAAGAAAAAAATTGCCAATATTAGGGTGTGCTACAAGCGACCCTACCCTAGAAGTATCTTCTTACACTGCATTACGTATCAGACGTTCCAATGTACTCACAATAAACATTTGGTTAAGTGAAGATGATTTGGAAGCACTTTGTAATTCCAACTTCAAAGTTCATAACTAATTCAATATGAATCCAAGTGAATTAGATGCAACTACTCTTCTTCTTTGAAGTATTATTTATTAAAAAATAATTTGAGGTATCCAACCCTTCTGAAATCCCAAATTAGTGCTAAAAAGATTTCCTTATAAATACCGGCCATCTTAACATTGTGCATTGAAATAAGCCTCCTATTTTTCTTGTAGAAATTTAAAAAAACTTCAAATTTGGCATTAATATATTGTTCTCCGTAATTAAACTTGAAATTTACATACCTTGCTTAAAATATAATCTAGCACTGGATACACAAATTATTGTAGAGATTAATGGAGAAGGATTCACGTACATGATTTTTTCACTATTCCATGGAAATTAGATTAAGATTATAATTGAAGAAGTGGTGCAAGTATGTAGAGAAGGAGATATCTTTTCCATTATTAGAAGAGATTGGGGGGTAAAGAAGACTGCAAGTTCTTGAGCTGTGGGAACCCTGGGAACTCTGCCACATTCGTAGTTTGATGTGGCACAAAGAGTGCCACATCAAATATTAATTTTTTAATTTTTTAATTTTTTTTAATATTTTTAAAAATTAATTAATTTTTTTAATTTATTATTATTACTAAAATAATCTAACACTGTACACTAGTTTCCAACGAGGGGAATAGGCCTGAAACGGGCCTCCCTTACCTTCAAATCTCTCCTAATGATATCTTAGATGGGAGAAAACTTAGGTGGTATACAATGTTTATACAATGTTTTTTTAAAGGGTCACTCACTAGTAGAAAATTCAATTTTTTCGTTGTTTTGGTCATGTTGATCCGGTCAAAATTTGACAGCAAATTTTGACCGGATCAACATGACCAAAACAACGAAAAAATTGAATTTTCTACTAGTGTATACTTTACAATTGGGACCAAACTAAGAAACTATTAAATTTTGAATTCTTTCATTGATCAAGATGGGCCATTTTATTGTTTTGGCTTAGTGCTAAGTATTTTGATGGCCAAGACTAATTAAATGGTCCCTATTATTACCTAATTTTGAAATTTATGTTATTTTAGGACCCTGTACCATTATTTAGAAATAGAAAGGAAGGACAATTTTTAATTAATACCTTATTTTATTGTAAGAAAATAAAATAAAATAAAAAAGGCAAATACGAAGATTAAAAACCAAAAAAATCACATTGAAAAAATTGAAAGGAGAAACAATGGAAAGAAGACACAAATAAGAAATTGGGTTAAGCCGTGGGTTAAGCCCCTACCAACATAGACATAGAGCATTCTAGGGAAATGAGGTTTGTGCAAAGCCCAAAAAAAATGTAAAGGAAAAAAATAGCAACTACGTTAAGCAAAAAAATAAATGGGAAGTCTAAAAATTGGGAAACCAAAAAAAATGGCATGCTAAAAGTCCTCCAAAACTGCTTGAAGCCAACAACAAAATTGAAATAAAAACTAATCACGAACTATCTAAAGCCCCCCTCCCTCAAATGGAAAGCTAGGAGCCCAAATAAACTGCTAAAGTCCCAAAAACATGGGAAAGGAAAAACTGTTACAAACTCTTTGGAGCCAAAAGATAATTGCAAAGTACCATAATTTCTAACAAATTTGCAATTTGTTGTGTGCTTTGAGATTGAAAACATGAATTTCAGTTGTAGGAAGAATGAGTTGATAACACAATTTGAATTGTAGCTTATACATCCCAACATTCTTCTAAAAAGTGTGGATTTATTTACAAATCAGAACTCCTACAACAAAAGTGAGGAAAGAAGGTTGCCAGATTTACAACACATGCAAGAATATATCCGCTTTAAACTGTAATACTAGGATTCCATCCATGAATTGGGTGTGTCACCAAAGTTTTTTCATGAAGTTAGGCAACAACAGTCCCATAAATTGAACCTAATTACAATAAATTCCTAGGATCCATATCTTGCGCCCTATCTTAAAACATTTTTTTCAAATATGAGGTATTATTTATATATGTATCTTAATTATAATTGAGTGCACATGATTTTGTGCACCATATATTACCTCAAAGTTTTTTCTAAATTTTAGACACCATGAATTAATACCCCCCTATATTATACCGCACGTTGTTTGTTAAGTTTTTCTAAGTGCCCCCCCCTAATGTTCTTTGATTGATTAAGATGGGCCATCTTATTTTTTTGGCTTGGTGCTAAGTATAATGCAATCTAGTTTGAGTATTTAAAAATAATTCTAGATTGGTTCAACTACAAAATCCCTCTTGTAGTTAATTTTGGATAGAACCAATCATTCTCATTTATATGTTTGTGCCTTCTTTTTTCAGTTAATTATAATTCCACCTATTTATTTAGTGATTATTATTTATTATATTTGAAAAATAAATGAATTTTTTATTATATAAACAAAATCTTCTTAAAAAATTCCTCCGAAAATATTCAATACAAATGTTATAAAATATGATCCATTGATGAAATCCATATCCATTTGTTAGATCTACTATTACATTAACCAATCATTTTCAAAATATAATTTGAAAACAAAATTTCATTTTAAATTACATCTTGACAGTTGTCATTAAATTTTAATTCTTAATTGCATTTAAATTACATCTTTACAATTTAGGAAATTTGGACTACTCCTAAATATTCTTTAAGTTAACTTCTAAAATTCTTTGCATCTATAAAATGCATGCACATTTCTCAAATCTAATTGTAGGTTTCAAAATATAATTTTTTTGTTTAATTTAAATAATAAAATCAATTAATTATTGCAATTGCAAGCTCTGTGTACTAAAACTCTAATTACAAATAATTGTATTGTTTTGTGCATATTTCTGAATAATAAAGTATAAATTTATAACTTCTTTGTTGAAGAGGGAATGTTAAGCATCAAGAATAGAATGTATTTATACTCTCAAAACCTTAAAACTATTTGTAACTTTTCATTGCTCTGCAATTAAAATTTGAAATTCCTATCATTGGAAGTGCATTCAAAAGTATTTTGAATAGAACAAAAAAACTCAAATGCAGATATTGGACAAAGAAAAT
Organism: Pseudisothecium myosuroides; assembly: GCA_951799445.1. Classification (NCBI taxonomy): domain Eukaryota; kingdom Viridiplantae; phylum Streptophyta; class Bryopsida; order Hypnales; family Lembophyllaceae; genus Pseudisothecium; species Pseudisothecium myosuroides. The sequence goes on from OX637289.1 coordinate 16,519,658, forward strand.
AAATCTCTTCAAAAGCTAGCTAAAAGATACAAATTATAGTGGTCTTGGCAAATCACAGTTAGCAATGCACACTTTACCCTAAATTGGGTACAATTTTTTTTTTTTAGTTAGCCTTTACCTTTTAACCCCTAAAGTTCCAAAGTCCCAAAGTTCTTGCAGCTCTTGGGATTTGGGATAGAGTTAAGTGATCTCAATTTTTGACATGAATTTTTTAGCTTTCTGGAAATATAATTTTTATTTCAATTGGTGCCCAAGAGCAAAATTTATGCTACACTAAGTCTTAAAAAAAAGGTCAAGGGGCAGCCCCTAAAAAATCACAAAAAATTAAATTTTTTAAATAAATTTTTTTTTTACAAAGATTATTATTTTGTCTACATCTGGAACTTTTATTCATTTTATTTGAACTAGTAATGAGAAAACTATGGACAATCTTGTTTTTGAGGCAATTTAAGGATCTTTTAAAAAAAAATAACTTTCAAAATCAATTCTTGAATGCAATTTTTATAATTTTTCAAAAAAAATTGTTAAATAAGGTTAAGTTTGCTTGCTAGAACAATCTCACCATTGGGATTATTGTATTTTAATTCCATCTTAACTCGCTATTAAGTAACGGTTTAGTTTTTCCTTCAATCTTAATATTTCTTCTTAATTATTTTGTAATGAGTGAAATTATTTGTTTTTTGTTTAATTTTTTTCTCTAGATTTTCAACTCAATTTTCAAGTTAAAAAATTATAAAATCAAAATCAGTAGTGCAAAATTTTTAAAATAAGATTTAAAGCCAAAAAATCTAGCCAAGTAAGGTGTAAAAAAAATTGTTTTCTTCACTTTGAATGCAAATATCTTGCAATCTATGCAATCAAAGTTTTTGAAATTTCTTCCACACATTCTTAAACTATTGTAGTCTAGTACAAAATCCTACAATTAGATATGAAAAAAAAACAATTTCTAAAGTTTTTTATTCTTTGCAATAGAAATGGTAGTTTTGATTGGTTTTTGATGGAAAAAGGCCAGGGGATAGTCCGAACAGATTTATGAAATGCAACTTAGAATAATAATTTAATGATCTCAAACAATATTTGTAAAATATGATTCATAGATCATATCCATATAGGTAGATTAATTAATACGCAAATCAATATTTTTCAATAAAATTTGAAGCCCAAAATTAAAATTTCATTCTAAAATCAATTTTTAATTCAATATACTTCTGACTTTCACAAGTATTTTTTCCTTCATATTTAAATGTTAAGTTTTAATTATAGTAATTCTTGAAGTTTTTATTTTTTTAATTTTTTTCAAGTTTTTTTCAAGGTCATTTTTTGAGTTGAAAAAATTATTTTTTGAGGTCAAACCTTCTTATACCCTTTGAATTACAAAATATTTGCAAAGCAAAGTTTTCATAATCTGTACCATACAATTTGCAAAGAACTAAAACAAGAATCTTCCAAAAAAAATTGATGGATGAAAAAATGCATTTTTGTATGCTTGGGATGTATTTGCAATCATCTATTGTTCCAAATTTGAATACCTGGTCTTCAAGGGATTAAAGTGGTTTATTTTCATCATCCAATGTCTAAATTTGAGTTTTTTTTATACATATTTAAAGTACTTTAAATGCGCTTCCAATGTTGTAGAAATTTTTCAAGTTCTAATTGCAAAGCAATGAAAAAAATTAGAGTTAAATTTGTCGGGTCAAATTTTAGAGTCTATTGAGGATGTCCTAGCAACCGTCGGTTTCAAGTATTTGATTTTGAAAGAAGCTATAGTTTCTAGTAGGGCTTTTTTTGACCGCTTGTCAACTTGCTAGCTTCACTTCATAGGCCAATTTTTTTTAATTTTTTTTAATTTAAAAAAAATTGGAAACCATTGCAAAAACGTCAATTACAAAGCAACCAAGTTCCAAGGGTTGGACAAAAGAGGGGAGAAAAGAGAGAGAAAGCTAAGTAAATATAGGTCAATTTCTTTTTGTTGACCTAAGCGTGTTGAACAACACATTGTGAGGGATTTCCATCATGTAGAGAGGCTGATTTCACGCTAGATAAACACAATCTGTTGCCGCTAGGTATCGAACCTGCAACCAAGCCATTTAGTTTGGGTACCTTTCCACCGTAGTTTAAGGTCATCTCGGACCAACATGGGCCAATTTTTGAAAGGACAACAATAGAGAGGTTCCAATCTAGTGGGTCGAGCAAATTTTCGTTCCAAACAAAAATGCTGGTTTCCAGGCTGATGTACAGTGCTGCAGGTTTCAGTGATATAAAAAATCAAGGAAACTCTTCCGCTGTAACTGTAAACAACTGCAGTAAATACCGTACCTCACCTCACATTCTCATTTGCGGAAAAGGCAAGAAAGAAGTGGAAAGACGATCATTCACGCATTGATATAGTCATATACTGTAAAAGACAAACATGAGGCAGCCCAAAGTGGGAGATTTTATTGTCCGTGTCTCATGTCCCACAGGCCCTCCGTCCGTCACGTGGAAGCCAGCCCCCCAAACCCAATCAAATGCATTAATAATACCCATCACAACAAGACCGAAGTCAGTCGGTTAAAGCGAACAGTGACGGACGGACACCACGATCTCCTTCAACTTTCAACTTCCTAACGAACCCAAGGTCACATTCCACGGCCAGAATTCCCGCGACGGACCTGCATGCAATGAAGCAATGAAAGCCTTGCCGTGCCGTGCCTTTCCTTTCCACATGGTCAGTTCTGCCACCACAATAACTTACCGGGACAAATGGGAAACAGGCAAGACTGGTGACTTAACCGGGAGGCTCTGGAAACTGGGAGTCGATGCCATCATAAGCTAAGTTAGTTTCTGTCCAAAGAAACACTAACAGACCCAATAGAAAATAAAAAGGAGTAAGGTAGGTATCCCCAAACCGCCACTAATTGCTACTGTGCCTAATTACTACTATTAGACTGTTCAAATTCTTATATATTCTTGTTGGCAAGGGAAAGGAGGTTCCAACACACCAAAGAACGCAACATTTGGATATTGTATGCAAAAGTTATGAAGGAACAAAGTTTGGTTCTAAAAGTGTTTCTTTCACGGAGGTACATAACTGATTTTGGAAATGTACACACATTGAAGATGTCGCTTTAAGGTCAGTGACGCATTAAGGATACCTACCTTAAGTTGAAAGCAAAGGTATCTGCCGGTGGAGCCTAAAGTACTGCAACGAGCCTCCTGCAGAGGCCGTTTTGCCCCCCCGTTTTATCCCTGGAAAAAACGTAGGAACTTTTCATTTGCGAGGCATGATAAAATTTGCAAATTCTGAGTTCATATTTGCAATCAGAGGTCCCAAATTAGTTAGGAGGGGTCTAAAACATACCCTAGAGACGGCACCAAATAGGGGTTAGTTTTTTTTACATTGACCCCTGGCTTTACCTCCGCAAGAGGCTCGTTGCACTACTTTAGGCTCAACCGTATCTGCCTGTCTGGGAGGTGTCGCCAACTGGAGACCCTCAGTCTTCGCGTCGACCAGTTTGGAACGGAAGGCATCGGTGGGGGAGCCCGCGCTTCTCGCAACTCCCCCACTCACTAATCACTAATAAGTTAACGAACTCAGTGAACTCAGTCGATCCCAATTCAACCGCCTGCTGGCTGGCTGCTGAGTGATCGAGGGCGTTATTTAGCCCCCGTTCCACTACAGGAGCGGCAATGGGCGCCTCTCGTCTATCCCCGACCGCTCTCGTCGTCGTTCGGGGAGTTTGAATGCGAAGCAGGCGAAGTCCCGGGATTCAGAGTCGCGGAATCCCGGGGTTTAGTAGTTGCCCGAATTCGGTTGGTTAGGGTTTGTTTGTGGTTGGTTTGGTTGTTCGTGCGATCAGTGTGAATATTTGGCTATTTTTGGTGGCGCGGGATTGGTAATGCGGCAATGGTGGAGGAGGCGCGGGAGGCAGAGGGGGTACTGAGTTCGTATGTGCGAGGAGGGAGTTGATCTAGGGTTTGGAGTTGGATTTTCTTGTTGGGAGGGATCTCGTCTCGTTTCACGGGGATATTTATGTGGAGGATGCTGCTAGATTGGAATGTGATGAGTTGGGAATGGTGAGGGTTGTAATCGATGAGGGAATCATTCTTTTGGCATGTAGCTCGGGCTCTGCTGCCAATGGAGACGTGGCGACGCACGGCATTTGGTGCGTGATTCCGGGGTAGGCGATTTTTCTCTTGTCGGTGCTGGGAACGAGTCTTGAGTTGAGAAGGGGAGAATTGCGCAATGGATGGTTGGAGGCGGGATTGGTAGCGGGGGGGATAGTGGGTTTAGCATTGGGAATTGGTATGGCTACTGCGGTGCGATGGACAGCATTCAGGCCTTTGCAATGCGCGAGCACGGTGTCGCCGGTCACTTGCAAGTGCCAGTCATTTCATGGCTTGTGGAGAAAGTGCTGTTTTATGAGCCGAAGGAGGTCCGGAGAACGCGGGTACAGGATGGGAGCTTTTGATGATGCGAGGTCGGGGCCAGTGATGAATGGGGCTGCTCACTCGAATGAATTCGGGACTCTGGCGGTGCTATTTTCCAACAGTGAAGGCGACGATGGCTCGTTTGCTTCGCGTCAAGAGTTGTCGCTCAACTTGAGCAGCGAAAATGACGAGTCCAATGAGTACGGGTGCATTTTCCCCCCTCTTTTCATAATCGACTTTTTTTTCTTGTTAGCTGCTATAGTCGGGTGCCAAGAATAATAGAACTACACACATTGGCGTATGGATTGTGATGTCGAACTCATTAATGATGCATCTCACTGTGGTCTTGGAATTTACTTATCAGTGAGTTATTTAGTACTACGAGTTGCCAGGGTTTAGGGTTGTACGCACAAGGGTGCATTTTGAGGAGTGCAATTGAACCTTGGCAAGACATCGTTAGTTGGGCGATGTTAGAAGCTTATGGTTGGAGCCGGGAGTCAGCTCCGATGCTCGACCTTCCCTCAGTGATTGCATCCGAAACGTCTGTCTTGATGCTGAAACAACAAGTGACTACTTTTTTTTTCTTAATTCTTGCTTCTGTGAACTTCGACCGCATCGAATGTGTGACGACGATGCTCGTTCCATATTAAGTTAGAGCAAGAGGAGACTGGTGGTTAGTCCATTTACAGTGCAGAATTGATGGAGGCCCGAGGGCTTTTAGTGTTTAGGCAACGGACGCTATTTCCTGTCAGAATGGCTTTTGGCCTGGTGGAGAGTGTGGTGATTGCTAGGGTGATTGTCACGGAATTAGTAGAATAGGCATTCATATATCAGTCGTACCTATCTTATTATTGCAGGCTGTATGACAAGCTTAAAGAAAACGCGATGACTGGTGAATCTAGAACCGATGGAGCGGAAGACGAGGTTGAATCAGTGGAAGAATCGGGCTCCGAGCAGTCGCATGTTGAAGCCTGGAAAGCGCAGGCAGAAACTCGGATTGGTGCATCATATCAGCACGCCAGCCAATTGCTCGAAGCAGTTAACAGAACTTTGGATGGACTGGAAAATGGCCTTGTAAAGCATGCGGAGGTAATTTTTACCAACCAATGTGACGAGTTTTCAGTGTTTTGAATGATGAACGGCCACATCGAAGTAACTAACCCACTCTTAACTTCGTCGTCGGTTTGTTAACCGATGCGTACGACAACTCTCTTAGTTGTAACAATCTTCATTTTCTTCTGTGCAGAATCTGGAAGCTTCTGCTCTGTCTGAGGACTTCGTCTTTTCTGGAGTGGGTGATTCTCCTGTCACGTGTTTACGCACACTTTGCATCGCACTTCTGCTTTCTTGAGATGTTTAATTCAATTGACAAAGCCTGGCCCTTCATGCGGCTCTTCATTTGCTTTGCTAAAGGTTGTGAGATTTCTAGGCTGCGGTGTCTAGTCTATGCTTTGAAGGAATCTTCATGTTGATGAGTCGATTATGATAGACTCGATTTTTCTTTGAGAGCTGAATGTTTTGAGTGAATGGCACGCAGGATGTTGCTGAAGAGTTGGACCATAGAAGAAGCGAAATAAATTCACAGGTTAGGAGCTTATTTCCTTTGAGAGACAGATTCAACGCACAATTGTGTCCTGACTGACATTTGTCGAAGTTGTTTCAACTAAACAGTTGTTCTTAGGTCCCGAATAATCTTATCTGATGCACTTCCATATATGGAGAGCCTTTGCAGTACCTGACGGAGATGTGGGCAACCAGCCTGAAGGCAGGCTGAGGACTCATTTCTTGAGGATTATCTTGGTTTCTTATGTTGTGTCCTGGTGCTATTTGCTTGTTTCTAATTGGCATCTCCAATTTGTATCTATCGTAAGTAATGTTCAAAGTTGAGAAGGCACGATTAATTGATGTGCTCATCCTTTTGAATACAGTCACCGGAGATTGAACAGATGCGAGAGGAGATTGAAGCTCGGGATAATCTTCTGGAAATGCTGCGACTGGAGGCAATTGAATCTTCCCAGACATTAAAGACTGCCACTCAAGTAATGTTCGAAGACTGAAGCTCATTCGTCGTACAGTAATCATGGTCTTCTTGCAAATTTTTTGCTTCCAGCGTGAAGCTTTCTGCTTTTCTATTTCCTATCATGAACCATTGTTACTTGGGGTGAAAGAAACGCTGGCTCACACAAGTGTAAATGGTCGTCTTGATACAGGCCATGGTATTAGCAAAGGGTAAGATAACCTACTTGCAGGAGCAACTGGACACAGCATCGGGCTTTCTTCAGCAGGAGAGAGAAGCAACTCAACGAGCACTAGATCTCTTCTCCAGTTCGTTATTGGTACGTAATTAGAATTGCGTATTTTTTTCACGTGGTTGCCTAACTGATGTCCATTTCTATGTAGCGATGCCTCTTGTTTGTCATTTGGTGTCACAGTTTTGCTGCTCCTTCTTCTCAGAAGTCCCACAAAATACATATTTTTGAATTGAGAAACTGGATTTCCTGCACATTGTGCTTTCTTTTACGATTTAGAATTAAAACATGACTTTTATTACCTCTTTACTAGCACGCCTTGTTTAGTTAAAGTATATGCTGAAGTTGTTTAATTGAATGATGAACTCTATTTTACAATTTTGTTTTGCGATTTCTATTTGGCACGAGTCGTGGTCATTGCAGCTAATATTTATCGCCACGATAATAAAGAGATGCTTTTATACTTCAAGTATATATTGTATTTTCTGAGCTAATTAACCTAATTTGAGTACTGCCGGTACTTAATATCTTTGAGTTGTTTACGAGCTTGTGATTTGAGTCTCATCGAATTTGATATGTCTTCCTTGTAGGCACTATCAGATGCGGAAACACGTGTCAAAGAACTTGAAAAACAGGTAGAGATTGGTATTCAAGGATCACAGGTTATAGACAATTCTGCAGAGGTGGACTCGTTGAAGGTATGTTCTGTACGCTATCACTTTAGTTGTGGATATATTCTGAATTATATTTCAGTTTCCTTGTATCATGTAAGATATGAACTAAGGTGCACTTGTGTTACGTGCAGGGCTTGTTGGACACAAAAGAGAAAATTATACAGTCCATGCGTGATGAAAATCGTCGCAATGCTAATATGCTCGTTGCTGCTGCGGAGACTCGAAAAGTAGGGCAAGCCCGTCTTTTAGCTTCTTGGTTGAGTTGCATCGAATTTCATTGAATTTCATTGTTTTAGAATTCGATGCTTCCTGCCTTAATGTTCATTATTTCTCATTCCTTCGGAGTAGATACCTTACTTGATGATCTAATTGACTTAGTCTTGACTAAAGGAACTCTACTTTATGCCATTTGAAATTTCTCTTAAACCTACATATCCAACTGGTTTATATGTCTGGAGTCTACTGTTTTCTCATATGAGAACCTTGACTTTCAGAATTCAAGTATTTTGCCTCTTCAAATGATTTGCCTATTGACTTGAAGATTGACTTGAATAATGACCAAGTAAGCTGACCTCTGATTTCTTGTGCAGGGTTTAGCAAATGCGGAGAAGAAAGTAGAACTTTTCACAGCCCAAGTGGCAGTACTGGAGGAGGAAGTGCGTTCAAGAGACATGCTCTTGAAAGAGGTCAGGGTTGAGATGGTTCGAAGCACAGATGCTTTGAAGCTGGCTTCGCAAATCAAGCAGGTACCGCAGTACATTCCAAAAGTTGAGAACCCATACATGAAGATTGCAATTTTTTGTACCAGTAGTTTCACAAGATGTATTCTGCTTGCACCTTCAGGTTCATCCATTTATTTCAATTTGTCGTTGTTTGTAAACGCAGTTGTTGTATACTTGAGATCTTCCAGAGAAAAAGGTGGTTACCTATATGCGCAAGGCTTAAAATATGTCGCTGTGTCTTCATCTTGGTGCCAAACTGCCTTACGTTGCCTTCTTGCATTTTTCAGGATTTAAATGCAAGCAGGCAGAAAGAGCTGGAGTTGTCTCAGGACCTAGACATGGAGAGATGCCTTGTCAAGGATCTTCAGCAGGAATTGGCTGAAAATCATAGAGCTATGCGTGCGGAACAGGTGTCTGAACAACTCTTATTTACAGTTTGACGTACCGTAGTGTCTCTTTCGATGAAAGTTAATAACTTGACTTAATATTTTATGTCATGTTCCACGATGTTGTGAATCACATTTTTATTTATTTCCAGAAGCAATTGATGTTAAGCTTTTGTGGAGCATTCCAGGAAGTTGTATGTGATGTTAACTAAGTTTGCTGCATCTTGTCCTCGTCCACCAGACATTAAGACATATGGAAAAAAAATTGAAGGATTTACAACTTGAGGTTGAAATGCTTCGTGGGGGAGTGGGAGCACGAGACGAAGCTTTGATCCTTATGAGAGAGGAGGTTGATCGAAGCGTTGAGGTTTTAGCCAATGCTGCTGAAAGTCGCGAGGTTCTTTTTGACCTGCTGCTTCCATTGTTTTCCATCTGGTGATGTTACTTTGTTGTTGATCCCCAAGGAAATCCCATACAGATTTGGGTTTTCTAATTTTCGTTGAGAGAAGGCGCAAATTGTAATTGATTTTATCACCATCCATTGACGACTTTGGAGGAATCTTTAGCCTCGTCCATCTTCAGCTTGAAGTTGTCGATGTTTGATTTTGTCCTGCATATAGATGTAATTTGTCTGTGTGACAAGGATCTCCAAATGTTTCTCTAGATGAATTGGTGATGAAACATTTTGAAACGAGCAGGCAGTTCGACAGTTGACATCATATGTTGAAGACTTGAGGGCGGAGTTAGCACTTAAGGATGAGACGGTGATGTCATTGCGAGAGGAGCTTTCTGCTGCAGAGGCTTTGTTGCGGCAGAAAAGCCTTGCGCCTAACTCTGTCCCTGGGGCCAAGACATCCGCTGATCCTGCGCGACCTAAACCTAAGTCAACTGTGGAGGTATCTTTCTCTCATCTCGATAGTACTTTGCAGGTTTAGTTGAGTGATTGAATTGTGTGGCATCTGGTTGAAGGGATTTCTTAGTGGAGATTTTCGTTGCCTATCCGATCAGCAAGGTCACGTTCATGCTTTCTCATTTCAGCATAGAAAGATTCAGGACGATTCTTTGGGCTCTTCAAGCTGAGCATATGGCTTTTCGGGTATGGCTGCATGGCTGTAACATCTTGAAACCTCAGCCTTTGAGGCGAGTGCTATCTCTTCGTTTGTCTTTGAAACACAATTTCTGATAGTGTTGCGCATCGAATGTACCTGCAGTCACCAAAGGTGAAAAGGAAGTCTAATATGCGAAAGCCAGGCGATTCTCCTCGTTGACCCTCCCCACAATCTTGAAGCGGTGACCATAGTCAGTGGTCAAATGCAGAAATGATCAATTCTAAGAAAATGTGAGCTGCACATGCAGTGCTGGTGAATATCAAGCAGGAGGTGGAGTGTGACATGGTATGAGCGTCAACTAACGCCCATATTGATGTCGTCGGTAACACCAATGAATGCAATTGAGATGATGGGTGTCAATTAACACTTCATTCTTTGGTGTGACCGAGAAATCCATTTTGTGCCGTAGTAGATTGGGTACTGATACACGGATTTTTCTAAATTCGTGATGTAAGGGGCTCCTCTGCTGTCAGGGGATACCTGCTCCAAACACCAGGTGATTACTGCTCAATTTATAACATTTAATTCCCAAATGTAGGTAACTCCTTGAGTGAGCAATTTGTGCAGGTGAACTGCATATGAAGGACAAACATTGCCATGAGTACTCGTGGCAATTTGTGCAAGTCAGCTGCCATCGTTGTACTAGTGTACTTTGCCAATCACATCTCAGCATCTCTCCTGTGGCAGGTTGCAGACAGTAAGAGAGTTATATTGGGAGCTCATCACTCCAAGTTCTGAAAAGTTGAAGGCCACCTCATTTTTTTATTAAGGTTAGAGGCTACCATTTGCATTCACTTTAGATGTGAAGGCTGTTTTCAAATTCTCAGTGTATCGACAGTCGAAGAAATCAAAAAGTTCAGACTGCAAAGTGCGTAACTGGTGTCATTTTTTCAACTTATTAGTTTGATCACTTCGTTGACTGACCACGACCGAGTCTACATCGGTCTCTTTGGTCTTACACTTTCACTCAATCAGTCTATCTAACCTCATAAAATTCTATGAGCTATTTGTAATGCAATGTGGTTTTAGTTAATTAATGTATGTCATTCATGTTCTTGCAGTTGTTTCTTCTCACTGCAGGCGCATGGTTTGGATAGTTTCAGCATAGTTGTCTTTATAAACTTCATACAAGAAAAGCCGTTTCAAAGACAATTTCCGTTATGAGCTATTGCTTGTTAGACAAAGAACAAGCTCTTTATTTATCCTCCAAAGAAATGCATACTTTACAGTACCAAGTACAATTGTCTTGATGACTTGGACCACCCCAATCATCACTCAAAGACAACACTTTGAGGTTGGATCTTCAATATTGGTGACTCCACTCAAGTAGACCCCTCTGGACTTCACTGGAATGGCAATGTCCAAGAAATGTATCGTTCATGTTGCTTGACATAATGTGTGTTTGTTTTTGTACTTTGCTTCACAAACACAAACATTTGGCAATGTGCCAAAATTCATCATCGTTTTATCTTGAACTCCTATGATGCCATAAAGCTTTTTATACCATTTTAGGATGGTGATATAGTTACCTTACATAATTGAAGGATGGTGCATTCATTTTATATAATTGAGCTCTTGGAGTTCAACATTTTGCATTCGTTGCCTTTTCCAAATCCTAGTTGTGGATATACTCCAACAAATCTTTCTAGGACTATTTTTTTGCACAATTTTATTTTAGTACTTTATTATATGCCTACATTTTACTACATGTAATTTTTAAAGTTTTTTTTACCAAAATCCAAATCCAAATCATTGTAGTTCTAGTACCTTTTCCTTTAGCACATCAGTGAAATCAACTAGTATTTCTTGCAATGATCCTCTAAGCATAAGGTATGTGATTCTAGTTTTGTCACCATTGGAGTGCAAATGAGCTAGCCTTTGAAACCATACAAGTGCAGTTGTAGCCTTTGAGAGTATACACCACATCCATGGTGATGATAGTGTAGCACTAAGCATACTCACCGTATATGACACAACTGAATCACAATCCCTAGAAAGCCTAGCAACACTATGCACATCACACCCTTGCGCTTGGCAAGATGCCAAATGATTAACTTTGTGATGCCCAATAGATTATTGTGCAACATTGGCCTCTGGCACTTGGCACCGCCCTTGCCTAGTCCCTTGCTTATCGTGTCCCAACATGGCTTTGTAAGATCCTTACTAATTATTATAGAATTAAACAAGCTAGCTAGAAAAAAAACTAAATCTAACTTTATAGCAAGAAATTTAGACCTTTATCGATGAGTTAACCCGTAAAGGACCAAGCATCCTACTTTGGACTTTTTGAAAACTTAGGCAGCCTCTATTGACTTCATAATTTGGAGCTTTTGCATGAATTTTTTAGAATAGATGCTACTCATCATAATTTACGTAAAAAAGCTTTGGTTCATGTCATAATGATAAATATTGCAAAAGTTAGAAGTTTTTTTTTTTATTTCAATGTCAAATCAGGCAACAAAAAATACATTCTAAAAAAATTAATATTATTAATTATTAATTATTTTGGAATTATACAAATTGATTCCTCCTCAAAAACATTTGAAACACTAAATTCCAAATAATGAAGTAAGAGTTATAAAGAGTTTTATGTTGTTGATAACAAAGGTAGAGAAAACATATAAAGTTGTCTTTTGTTCTTAATTTTGAAAAAAAAAAAAAAAAAAAAAAAAAAAGAATACTAACTGTTTTCTAGAACATTGATTCTTACCATTGGAATTAAGAATTTTTATTTTCATGTAAAAGTTTTTAGCAAATTAGTTTTTTCTTTCATTTAGCACCACCTTCCACTTTACATTTTTTTTTAAATGAATATGAAAGTTCTTTTGGTTAAATTTTTTTCGTACATTTTCAATCCATTTTTCAACATATTGACTAAAATGCACAAGTTATAAGACATACATATTTGTTTTCTAAAATTGTTAAAAGATAAAATTTCACCTTTAAAAAGGGCTAGAAAAGCCTACATTTTGAAGTGTAGGCACATTGAACTTGCAATTGGTGGCGATATTCATTCTAAAATTTTGGGGCAATGTACTTGAACAAGTAAACTAAAAGATCCTATAGTTGGATTTGTTAAAATATAAATATTATTGAAGATTTCGACCTCGTTTTGGGGTCAAGTATTTGAAGTAGTTTTGGATCTCTAAACATGTTGGACCTTTAGGGGTTAAAGTATAGACTAAGTCAAATTGAAGTTATATTTCCTGTATCTCAAGAGGTAGGGCATTGCAAGAAATACTTGCCGTTTTTAGCTCAAAAGTGAATATTGTGACTTTTGAAATTATTAATTTTTGGTAAAATAAAATATGGATAATTTTTAGAGCATTGCAAATAATATATCTCTAAAAATTTAGACAAAGATAGATTTATTTCTAAAAGATATGTACAAAAAGAACCCAATAGAAAATGCCAAGAAAATGGACACTTTGATGTTTGATTTCTAGAAAATAGTAAAAAAATTCAGAAAAATTCAGTAAGAAAATGGATTTTTCCTAACTTAAAGATGTTCCTTCTCAACATTTTCATCTTTGGGGGAAAAAATTGTGTTCTCTGCACTTACGCAAAGATAATGCACTTTGAGCACATATAGAAGGTGGATAGTTTATTGTTTTTAGAAAATCTCTTTGTAGGATTGTGTAAGAATAGCAAAAGTCTTTGTATCCTAATTTTGAGCATTTTTGGTTTAGAAATAGTACTAAAACCTTCCAAAATGGCCAAGGTAGATATTCAATTGGGGGTTGATAAAAATAATAAAATATAAAAAATAGCTCAACATTTACAACTACCACATGTATCTTTATTCAAAATTTCATAGAAAATTGACAAATAATGCAAAAGTTATGAGCAAAAATCCACGTGTCCGAGGTCTAGGGGACAAATAAAAGGATAAGTGTTTCTTGCAATTACCCAGGCCTGAATGTTTATGAACTCTTTATGAGTTTTTCAAACTTGGTGGTGGAATTAATCAATTGGGCTTGAAATTAGTTAATGCTTGATGTTGAACCTCTATTCTTGGTGAAGAAGAGTTTGTTTGACTGGTCCAAGTTGAAGTTGTCTCCATCAATGTTAGTTAGAGCTTTGATTGTTGGTAATGAATTAACACTACTACAAGTTCATATAAACTGTAACATTTAAAATGTATTTAGAATACATGATAGTGTCTAGAAGAACCCTCAAAATTGTTGTTTTTGCAATGATGTAAACGTAGCTTTAATTGAATAACGTTTTAGTACATGGAAAAGCAATTGCAAAATGCAATATGAGAATACATGGTATTGATATAATCAAGAGTCTGCATTGAGAGTTAGAGTATAGAATAGTAGACATACTAAAAAAGAGGTTATATTACATAAAAATATATTTGGTTGATAAAACTACCATTGTTTATTTATGTTTATTCCCTTCAACTACGTTTACCATTGCTTATTATTTATTGCATTCTTCAATATTACTTTTAAAGACTTCAATCACCTTTGGGCATTCAAACACATGCATAATAGAAATTTAATTACAAAAACAAAAGTATCCTACAAATGTTGTCTTATTTTGTAGCTATTTTTGCGGACCATAAAGTGGGTGATCAAAAGAGACACTTGTATTATTTTTTATATTAACACTTTTCTAGTTGATTTGTTTTTAAACCATAATTTTTGCGTTACGGCTCCAAAAGACTCAAGATTTATAGGTAAGGTATTTATGACTATTATACACCTTGGCTAATTATTTTGTCATTAAAATAAAATTACTATCTAAAAATAGACCTCAATTGAATGTCATATTTGCAAATGCAAGGGATTTTAGTATTATTTCTAGCTCCAAAAAACAAAATTGAAATTGAAATTTGGATGTAATGGTCTTCTAGTACACAAAATAGTAAAATTAGGTTGCCCCATACTAGTTTCTTGACATTTGACACTATATATATTTATTGTTTTTTTATAAGAATGCATTATTTTTGAATTAGGTCTTATTGTACTTAAGGCTCATAAACCTCCATGTGTACAAATGGAAATATCTATAGAAGTATTTGTTGACTTTGATGGTTTGTAAAGTAATTTTTAGGGGGCAAGGCAACCTGATTGTTAAGGCAACCTAATTTCACTATTTTGTGTAGATTAAAAGCTATTTTTGGAAGAAATTCTATAAATAATTAATTCTATATTCTATAAAAGCCAACAATTTGAATTCTTTTTGCATGCATTTTGAAATATGAAAAATTTAATCTTGGTGGTTCTTTTGGTAAATGACCTTCTCCATAGGTTATAAATGAAATTTTATATTTAATTTAAAAAAATTATCTTCCTACTTTTTTACAAATTAAAAAGCCAAAGTACCTATTTCCTTTAGAAATTAGAGAAAATTTGGATTCTCTAGAGGATTGAGAGCCTAAGATTCTTTATTCAGAAGTGCAAATATAAATAATAATTTTTTTTTAAATTTTAAATTTAAATTGCAGTTTGACGTGGCATTTGAAGTCACCACGCTGTACATGATTTTTTTTAATTATTATTATTTTTCAAAATAGAAATGTATATTTTTAAATTTCACTTTTTGTTGTATTTGTACATCTAGCCAATAGAAAAATGGCCCTTTAGAAAGTCCAATTTTTCTCTAATGTTTTGCACTTTTCAAGTTCTCTTATTTAGAGAGTTATTCTAAGCTCTAACTTCACCTCGGATAAAATCTTCTTAAATAATCTTTACGTTGGCCTTATTTTTTTATTTAAAAAAAAAAAAAAATTTTAAAGTATACAAGGGAAAAAACCTAGGAATACTATGAAAACACAACAAAATGAGCAAGTGTTTCTTACAATCACCTATATTTGAAATGATAAAAATATGAGAAATTATTATTGCCTTTTCATTTTGACACCATAGCCTCATTTACTATTTTAAGATGCAATTTACCAAAGGGATGATCACACGTGACATTTCTTCATTTGTCCAATTCATCATACATCTTCAGTATCATCTCCCCCCTTAAACCATCATTTCACGTGTCAAATGTCCATTAGAAAATTGCTTATTAGGGGTGATTGCAAGAAACACTTGTCCTAATTTTTTGTCCCCTTGACCTTGGACAGGTGGTTCATTGCCCATAACTTTTGCATCGTATTTCAGTTTTACATAACATTTGAAATGAAGGTACACGTAGTAGTTGTAGATATTGATTTATTTTTTTAATTAATTAATTTTTAAATTATTTTGAAGTAGCCCCCAATTGGATGTCTACTTTGGCAATTTTGGAAGGTTTCAATATTATTTTTTACCCTTGGAAAAATACAAATTTGAAGCTCAAAATTCAGGTAAAAGGACTTCTACTAAAGTTACACAATCCCACAAAGAGATTTTTATAAATAATAAACTCTCTACCTTCCACATGTACTCAAAGTACACTACTTTTGTATGAGTGCAAAGAACACAATTTTTTTTCCCAAAGATGAAAATAGTTGAGAAGGAGCATCTTCAAATTAGGAAAATCCATTTTTTCACTAAATTTTTTTAATTTTTTACTATTTTCTAAATATCAACCATAATCAAAGTGTTCATTTTCTTAGTATTTTCCATCGTGCTTTTTTTGTGCATAACTTTTAGAGATAAATTCTTCTAGGTCTGAGTTTTTAAAGACATATTATTTTCAATGATCTACAAATTATCCATATTTTATTTTATTTAAAAAAAATTATTCCAATAGTCACAATTGCCATTGAAATAGGCCATTTTGAGCTAGCAAGAATCAGTAGGTGTTTCTTGCACGACCCTTGGTAGAAATAACAATTAGTCAATGACAAATTAAGTTTAAAAGGAATTTTTATCTTCCACATATAAAAATTATCCATTTTTTATTGAATGGTTTATAGATACTTTTTCATCAATCATTATTACAAACACACATTCATACAACTCAAATTGATTGGATGTTGTATGCAACTGTAATACAACATTAGTGAGATTTGCAACTTCTATAATTGAAATTATGCTAAATTTTTCATTACATTTTCATTGAAATTTAATACTATATTATTTTATCCACAATACTTTAAAATGATACAATGAAATAAAAGAAGGAAATCCAATAAAAATAATACAACTCTATTTTCTTTCAAATAGCATATCAATGACATTCACAAAGGGGATTCAATGTAATATGGTAAGTTGTATCTAATAATTGATGCACCTAAAATGTTGCAAAAATTTGTCAACTTATTTTTCATAAAATATTATGGACAAATAGTATTATGGACAAATAGTTTCCCTTAGTATACCAAATAGGATTCTAACTTAAAGAAATGTAAGTTCTCATGGGCAATTGCAAGAAACATATGAATTGAACTAATTTTTGCTTTCATTGTTTTCTTTTCAATATATATTGCAAGATTTTTCTATAAAAAATTACGAATTTAAAAATGATTTCCTATTAAACATGTAAAAATAATGGCACATGCTTATGTGCTCAACAAGATTGTACTTAAGAATGTAAGAAGATGAAGTACATATTCATGTAAGATCGTACACAAGCCTTTGATGCTCACTTTGTAAAAGTAGGGAAATAATAAAAAAATTAGGATAAACTTGACCATATTTACAGCTTACTCTATTTAGATGGTTTTACATTAAAAACAAATGAGTTTTAAGAAAAATATTCCTGGAAATGTATGCGCAAAGTTAACACTATAAGGATCGGCTAGTCTCTCTGCAAATCATTCTTTCTGATACAATGTAAATCATCTAAGGTAATTGACCCCATTCTCAACACAAGTTTGGATAGGCCTATTGCAAGTACAATTTTTTTTGTGATGCACAATCAGGTCCAGTTCATTTACAAACTACCTATTTGAGCTATTCAAAGATTTGTACATAAGGGTGATTGCAAGAAAGACCTGCTGTTTTTGTTACATTTGAAAGAACAAGGTTGTCCTCTGCTATAACTTTTGAATCATGAATCCAATGCCAAAAATAAAAAAGTAGTTTCTAGATATCCTGAGTGTAACTATATTCTTTATTTTTCAAAAAAATTAAAAAATCATTTAATATTTAAAATTCAATTTCTCTAATTTATCACACTTCAAATTTAAGGGTTTTGAATACTATTGAGTAGCTTAGATGAATGATTTTCAATTGAAATTTCTGTAGTACATTCCTCTAGTAGGTAGACATGTTCCTACCAAAGGGCATCTAAAAATACATTATTTTATGTCTTCCACGTCTGTACGAAGAGGCCTCTTTTGTACGCGCACTTGTGAACAACAAAAATGGTTTTGACCTCATTTTTTTGGTTGAAACTCATCACTAGGAAGTCCTTTTAAATGGCCAATTTTTAGTTTTTTTTGTAATTGTTTTTCCTATTTATTACAAATTAAAACGTCAAAGTATGTATTTTTTGGGACATATTCTTGGACATAGAATTTTGGCAAGAAAATACATACTTTGACGTTTTAATTTGTAATAAATAGGAAAAACAATTATAAAAAAACTAAAAATTGTTCATTTGGAAGGACTTTCTAGTGATGAGTTTCAACCAAAAAAATGAGGTCAAAACCATTTCTATTGTTCACAAGTGCGCACGCAAAGGAGGCCTCTTTGCATAGACATAGAGGACATAAAATAATGTATTTTTAGATGCCCTTTGGTAGGTACATGTCTGCCTACTATAGAAATGTACCATAGAAATTTCAACTGAAAATCATTAAGTTAAACCACTCAATAGTATTCGAAACCTCCAAACTTGAAAGTGTGACAAATTAGAGAAATAGAATTTTAAATATTAAATGATTTTTTAATTTTTTTGAAAAATAAAGGATACAATTACAATCAAAACATTTAAACTTTCTATTTTTTGTTTTTGGAATTGAGTTAATAATTCAAAAGTTATAGCAAGAAACAACTCCAATGTGACAAATTCGGCAAGTCTTTCTTGCAATCACCCATAATATATAAATAAAATTGGCATTTTTGTTGTGTATAATTAATACTCAATACTTACCCAATTTCAATCAAGTATACCAAATTTCAGTTTCAGAAAAGCAAAACTTTATTTTTGGTGAATTTTTAAAGTCAATTTTTATGATTTTATATAATATTTTATTGAAAACAATTGGTGATTAATTTTTTAATTCAATTGCATAGATATATTGTAGGTTGGGAGCAGATTTAACAATCAAGTGCCAAATTAAATATTTTTTTGGAAAAACGTAGTGCGGCATTGTCATAAATATTTAATTAAAAATTCAACTTTTTCAAAAAAATTAAAATTAAAATTCAGCATTTATTATATCATATTGTTTAGTAAGTTATGGATTGAAAGTATTATACTTGTCAACTTTGGTTTGAAAATGATCAAGGACTAATTGAAGATGATTAGAATTGTTTTGGTAACAACTCATGATACTCATGGGAGTTACAGATAGGAAAAACTTTATGATGTACAAGAATAGAGCTCATGGTAAGAGCTTAGATTCTCAAGAACTCAGTTGTCTTTGTTTTTTTTAATTGAATATGGAATTTTGAACATTTATGGCATTCTAGCCATTTAATATTATACACATTGGGCACTTTTGACAATTAATTTTTGAAAAATTTCGGCTTATTTTTTTAAAATTATTTTACGCCGAATTTGCTCCCAACCTACAGTATAGGGAACATTTGTATGCACATCTTTTATATTAAAAAAAACACCCTCTTAACCCCTAAAGGATCAAGGCCTTTTTTCTGCCAGAAAACACTCAAAACTGCCATATCTATAGCAAAGAATATAAAAAATTGAAAATTGTTTTTTTTCCACATCTAACCATAGGATCTTACACCTAACTAGTATGAAAGTGTGTGGAAAAAATTTCAGAATTTTTGACCGCAGAGATTGCAAGATATCTGCATATAAAGTAGAAAAAAACAAGTTTTTCAGCACATTGCGGGACTAAATTTTTTGACTTTGAACATTTTTAACTTAAAATTTTTGCACTACAAAGTTTTGAGCTTTAAATCTTCATAGAGGAAAATTGAGTTGAGAGTCTAGGAAAAAAAAAATTCAAAAAAACTTAATTATCATTCTTAAAAAAAAATAAAGTAGAAGTAGGTATGCGATAGAAGGAAAATCTAAAATATTAATATATTTTAGATGGAATTAAAATGCACTAATTCCAATGGTGAGATTGTTCTAACAAGTAAATCAAACCGTGCAAAAAGAAAAATTTGAAAAATTTGAAAAATTGCATTCAGAAATGAATCCAACAAGTGTTTTTTTTCAAGAAGATGCTCTAACTACCCGAAAAACAAGAATGTCCATAACTTTCTCATAACATATCCAAATGAAATGAATCAAAGCTTTCCAAATAGACAAAAATATAATCTGTGAGAAAAAATATTAAAAAGAAAAATTTTCAAATTTTTGTCCATTTTTTTTGGCTGCCCAGGCTGCCCGCTGTCCCCTTGTCTGAGCTTATTTGGTCATAACTGTTGTTCCCGGGCACCGATTGTGAAAAAAATGATATTCCTACGAAGCTAATCAGCTTTTCTACCTCCAAAAAAAGTTTCAAGAAATCAGGAGAAAATTTCAGCCCATAGGTACCTGCCCAAAATGCATTTGTCCCCCGAAGGGACAATGGTCCTTTAGGGGATAAGTTACAAAGAAATGATCTATGAAGAAATCAATGAAATGTGTTGCAAATCCAAACTTTGAAGAAATGGATATTTCTATATTTTAACTAGATTTTGGCAAAGTAATTATACTATCATGTACAAATATATGAAATTAGTTACCATAGGAGGGGCAAATAGAAAAATCTAATTAAAATAAATAAATATCTATTTTGCAAAATTTGGGCATTGTCACCCCATCATCAAAATTTCTATAGAAGGAATTGTGAAACTTTTATGAGGATGCTCATTGAAGAAAATATTATTTACGGATGTTTCTTGCATATCTCTGCAATTAAATTTAAAGAATTCAACACCAATATTTTTCAATGGATTATCATGTAAAACCATGAAAATTGAGTAAAAATATCCACCAGAAACGGAGTTTTCGTTTTCTAAAATTTAAATTTGGTATGGTTGATAGCAATTGCATAAAGAAGCAATGATAATTATGCTTACCAAAAAAACACCAATTATAATGCACATTGTATAAAGTTTTTTGAATGCCTCAAATAGGCAATTTGTAAATGAGCTGGACCTGACTATAATACTGTACATGTGTTATGTGATATATACTTCATAGAAAGAATTGTACTTGCAATACAGCAATAGGCTTATCCAAAGTTTTATCTATAATGGAGTCAATTATTTTACTTTAAGAAAACCAAAAGTACTCATTGGAAGTCAAGATACTATACAAGGGCTCACCTTCTTGCACAAAATTCTATGGATGAACAATTGCACTTCTATCTTATATGAAAATATTATTTGTCATCCATCAAATACTTAGTGTCCACAATAATGTTACAAGGTTAACTTCTAAATGTCACAGCGGACGTTTTCTGGACACAGGGAATTGAGGATTCCTATAAGATCTCAGTCATCAAAGTCTATAAAATGTGTATCCGTACGGTGGAAATTTACAAAAATTGCACATCTGCACTTGTGAGTTGTGACAAATCTGGCTATAAATTTGTACCATGACTTTTTCAGACTCCAAGCACACTGCAAGTTATTTCAATTCTCCAAACCCTTCAGAACCGTTGTTTTGTCTGTGACATTTAGGGGTCAAGGAGCTAGCCAACCTTGTGATGATGTCTGGGATACTTTTGCTTTTAGAAATTGCCAAAACTTATTCTAACTTGCTTTGAAATGAATTCAAATGAAATTGAGTTAAGCTTACATTGACCGGAGTGTGCACGGCTTACAAATCCTTCATAATCCAAATTTATTAGAATCTGAGTGCATAAACAACAACTGAAGGTAATGATATTAGTTTTCCCATATCGATCGATGAGAAACTAAACTGGATTTGCTACCACGGCGCCATGTCGCCCGTATTAATACTAACAGTACTAACAATTCTGAGCTTGAGCTTGGAAACTGCAGCAGCCATGAACTCAAACGCAACATCTTCCAAGCGATACAAACTCTTCTTAATTATCCAACTGCTTGATATTGCATTGCAATGCAAGGCACTCGATTGATCATTCGAAAACGTCGATGAAGAACTTCTGGCCAACACGGCAATGATCGGCATCGCCGCTGATCGATGAAGTATATAGCGTGCGGTACTTGTGCATGTAGTCGCTCGATCAGTGGAAACACCAAAGCTGCACCTTGTGATCTATGCGACACACCGGTCACATAATCGTATTTCAGTTCAATCGGTTCGTAAAGAAAGCAGTTGACAAATTCCACCGTACTCACAGTCAGGCTCCTATATATCAATCGATCGATCGCTGCATAGTCCAAGGGAAGCAGGTACGTGCAGGTATACTCTATTTATTCCACAAATTAATTCACTGTTCTTTGGCTACGAAAAAATCTAAATCGAATTGCATGTTTGTTGACAGACTTACCCTCATTCGAAAATGTCTATGTAGAGCTTCTGAACAGAAGCACAATGACCGGGTTCGCAGCTGATGAAGTACAACGTGCTATGTAAGTGAGGTACTAACTTGTAGTCAATTCCACACTGGAGACGTACGTCATGGTGGTCGAACTCCCACCTAGGTTTGAGTACCAGGACTTCATCGAGCGTCCGGGATCGAGCCGGCGAAGCTTACTTGCAGCACACTGCCTCTGTCTTGGGAGTCAAACTCAATGACTGCACATTCAATAAATATATGGGCAATTTCATTAAAGTGGCGGTATTCCAAGGGCCACTTCGACGATGTGCCATTTCACCATCTAGGATATAATTCAGAACGGCCTTTTTTAAACATCTAGGACAGGTAAAGATTTAGAACGGCCCTTCTAAACTGTTTTCATGCCATTTTAAGATAATATCGTCATTTTAATCGATGAAAACCAGTAACTGCAGATCTCACCGTACTGTCGACTTTTCTTTAATGAATGTGATGAATTGATGACAAATGCATATTGTAAGTATGTCTAGAATTAAACATGCAAAAGTTAAAGTAATGGAAGACTGGAATTTAACTGTCTATTACTCCAAAATAAGAAATAAAAAGGTATCTATCATCTTGGCTTTGGATTTGGTATACTTAGAAGAAAATCGGACCAGTAGAGTTTATCTTCATTTTCTATCTTCTGATCTACAAGAGTTGAACTCTTGAAGTTTATCACTCCGAAGCTAAGATGATACTCCACGATCAAGAAGGTACTACCGGAAGAAAATGCAAAGTTCGTCTTTGACATCCAAGGGTCCGTGTATTGCGAAGTTCATCTTTGACATCTGATTGTCAGTGCAGTGCTCAACATTCTCATCAGTAATAAACGGTAGGAGAGATTAAACTATCTAAGTCCTGGATGAGGATACTACGAAACATAACACCAAGTACATTCAACACATCAAGCTTTTGCTAAGAGGAACAACTCTGGAATTTTATGGATTTGGTCATTTCCAGGTTACTTTCTAGAATTGCAGCATGGCAGGCGGAATCATAATCAAGCCACCCAGCTCATTCAGCACGGTTTGTTAGATTATGGCAGAGCAGTTTCGTCTAGAAGTTGTGCTGCTCCAATATGGGCCTGGCCTCCAACCCTCCAAGATCATCAACAAATTAGACTGCCGATGGGGTCAATCTTCTTGGAATGATTTGCTTGAGATATACAGGAGCTCAAGTTCACGTGGCACTGCCGAAAATGGGTTACGGGGCCAGGTTAGCTTGACAACCTCTTGCTGACTTGGTGGCTTTGACCTCTCTCGGCTCCATCTTTAATTGGTTGTATTTTAAAAGCACTTCTAGATAGAATAATTGTACCAATTCACAATTTAGTAAACATTTACATTGGGCTCAAGACAAGTTGCTGCACTACAACAAAATAACACTCACTCCCTGATCTCTATCAAATAGCTACAAGCAACAAACTGGATCAACGTTGGACCGACCTCACTATTGTCTGTTCCATTCAATTGGAACGATTCCGGAGCTGAAACTGTGACATACATCCAAACAAACCTCTATAAACTAGGAAAAGCGTAAATATACTCTCTAGGTGGCACAACCAGCAGGAAGTGCCAAAGTAGTGGAATACTGCCAATGTAACAAAACTCAACTATTTGAGGTTCATCGGCGGTACTCAACATTTGCTGAATTTATCATGCAGCTCTGCTTAAGGCTTCATGTGGAAGCTAGGCCTGTAAGACACATCCGGTGGAGGGAAAAAAGAGAGGTCCGGAAGGATCTGGGTCTTCGATTGACCGGACACAACATCATACTGCAGCAAATAATCCCAAAAGGTCACCCAAATCACGCTTCCTCGTGCGGTGCACCGGAACCAAGTCGATATCTCCGTAGGAAGCTGACGAGGATTGATAGCCATATAATCCCCCGTATAAGAGACCATTGATTGCATGCGCCTTAAATACTCGCTCTCAGCGTCATTACCACCCCCACCATATGGAATCTGCATCAGCAGTCGGCCCAAGGCCAAGTCGGCACCCTCACCCAGTTGCAAAACGTAGAATTGAACGGGCAAATAACCATATCGATAATAACGACGATCCCCACCTTCATCATTCAGATGACTTCCTCGACTGCACTCAGCGTCCATAGTCGCGTATATGCTTAGTACTGCAGGAATGATGGCGTACATGCTCCCCATGCATTCGACAATTCCAATCGCGTAGCTACCGACTCGGAAACCTAAGTTGCGATGCAAATACAGCCTGAGATTCCTCAGGACGTAATTTCGAAGTTCGTACCGAACGGGAGGTTTCCATATCCCTGCTTCTTCGTCAATTTCGTACACCTTCAAACAACCAAAGGTTCGGATATCCATATCACTTACACCTCCAAGTGGGGTGGAATTTCCGGATACTTCTAGCGCTGCAAAGTACAGCTTCCCACCCACAATTGCGCTAGGTCCAAGAGTGAAATCCCATGAAAAAGGGAACAAGGGAGCAAAGCCCCACGGAGTGGGCTCGGGAAAAGCTCGGCAAGTCCAACAGTTGGACGTGGACTTGTAAACCAAAAGAAAATTTCGGAAAGTGAGGATCACTTTGTACGCATTCGCCTTCTCATCCGCAACCATGTGCGCTCGGAAGCCGACATAGCCCCATGCAGCATGACCCAGATCTCGAGGATCCGCTGCTGGGAGAATCCGCCACTCTTTCGTCAAAGGATTGCACACCAAAAGAGGTCTCCAAACCTGGTCTATTGAACAAAAGGAGGCTCTGTCCTCGCGCAACCAAGCTGCACAAGCTCCCTCGCTCAACCGAGAAGCTCTTGGTTGATCGAATTCATGGTGTTTGGGTGAAAGCTTGTCCATGAACAGCAAAAGCCCTCCGGCGCTGGCGATGAGCCAGTCGAAGTGAGGCTCGAATCCGCCCCCGGTGGGAACGGGAGGAAGGTTGTGAATCTCTCCGGAGGAATGATGGATAGCAGACCAAGTCCAAGACCCTGTCCATGAGCTCCCGCAAGAGCACGACCATGACGTATATTTAGGATTGCGCTGGCAGTAGTCACGATGGATGTGGAGGCGCAAGGGGAAATACCAATCCTTCGTGTCGTCCTCCCATCGAGTCTGTGTAGCGACCGGGATGTGGTTGGACACCAAAGCTTTCCACGATTTGCTGACACGCTCCAATTTCACAAGCTCACGAGTCGTAAAGTCGCGACTTATGTGCGAAAATAATGGATCAAGGATATCTGCGGGGTATGTGCTCGGGTCGATGGGCGACCTATCTGCAGGTCGCCAAGGAATGAATAATGTTAGACATTAGACCTATCAGAATGGAAATGGGACCATAAGCTGAAACTAGAAAGGACAAATGTCAACATCCACAAAAGTTAGGGTTAAAAATCAGACAACAAATTCCAAGGCATTTGTAGGCCAATGAATGGAGGAGTTTGCTAGAAACGAATTCACATCATGATTTCAGATTTCAGATTCTGAGACGTCAATCTGAGAAACGCAATCTTGGTTCCTGCAAAATGCGAATTCAACGGTAGTGGGCGCGCAAGTACCTGCAACTGCCGCATCGGCAGAACTCGGCGAATCTGCTTCCGGACGAGCTGGATCGGTTATAGAACTGGTCGACATAGCTGTAATCCACAGGAAAAGAAGAACCGCAAAAAGTAAACCAACTGAAAATGGACCCCTAAGGAATTTAGATGAAAGCAGAAGCTATGTAGCTAGACACCTGCTACGCATGAAGAAAGAAAAGAAAATCGTATATTGAATGCAAAGCAATGAGGCTACTAGTACTTTACTCTTAACTTTGCTTATCTCCTAAAAGAACATTAACACTACCGTCATTATTTTTCCAAGCTAAGTTTCGGGATTCTACAACAGTTTCGGGAGAGAACAGCAGCTGTTTGGAAAGTCAGGCATAATCACTCCATACCAGAAAGAGAAATCAGCTGTAGCAGTTTCAATTCAAGGAGAGATAGACCTTCACAAAAAGCCAAATTAAAAAGCCTTCAGAGAATGCAAGCTATCCTGACAGACAGGCAGAATCCAAAAAAATGAGAGAAAATGCTAAGATCCACACCAACTAAAGAGAGAATCAGCGAGAGGAAATTATAGAATATTAAAACATCCAAAAAAAGAGAACCCTGGGAGGAAAAACCCTACTCCGACGACACTGCCTCTACTTCCATCCTTGTCACCTTAGAATGAATTCAACTGCAAGTCATGAAAATGAAAAGCAGATTACAATCTAAGGTAGTGTAAATCCCAAGATTTCTATTGACACAGATCTCTGCGAAAAGCTAGAGGCGTAACCTGGCCGTGGGTTGGAGCCTCTCCGCCTGCAAGAAATGAGCAGCTCAAGCTCAAGCTGCAGCGCCGATGTCAAGGAATTTAGCGCCAGACGCTATAACCCCAGGTCTGTCAAATATATTCCTGCTTCTCCAGAGAGGGAAGATCAGAACGTATTTCGCTGAACTAGAACCTCAACACTAGTTTCGAAGATAGATAGGAAACTGTAGAAAATTGCCAGAAAACTACAGCGCACTCGGAAAGCCACGGCTCAAAGACCAGGAAACGAAGAGGGGCTGTGGGGCTTTATACTGGCCATGCGGAGGTCCCAACCATGCCTCGGTAGAGGCCTCGGAAAAGCAGCTTATTCCAAGTCTCGACAGGTATACGCAATACATGGGTGCACATTGCTTGCCTGAGGACAAAGGAATCGAGCAATTTAATTTAAATCCCCAGAAACATAAAATAAATCCCCAGAAAAGATCGAGGCCTCGGTAGTCACAAACCCTGCACTCTACGTAAAAGCTGCAAGGTCGTGCACACTTCACCACCATTGTCTCAAGTGCCTCTTCGCCAGCTCCTTGACCCTCGCTTTAAGTTTTCTATCACCTAAACAAGCGATCGAGCAAAGCAGAAAATCCCCTAGACCCTAGTATCTGATCGTTTCCTTCAGCGATCTCCCTGATATCGTGTTTACAATAAGTACCTGTGCAACTAACACGAATTCCCATTTCTCTAGCAAGAATCCTGGTTATTGAAGCGGCATGGGTTCACTAAAACGGAAAGGCGTCCGAAATGTCGAATAGTTGAAATAGAAATGTCGAAGATGACAGAACCCACGTTTTCCAACTCTGTCTCTATCATTTCGTTCAGTTTTGTGGTCTTTGTCAAATTATTGTCAAATATATGTGAATTCCTTCATGTTAACATATTAATATAGCTGTTTATACTATCTGCCAATTCCAGATTTCAAAAAACAAAAACCTCTCAGTTTAGGCTCGGTAATAATAACATGAATCAGTTCATCTTCTCTCCACCTCGTTTTAATAATTGTAGTCATTGCCAAATAGTGTAACACGGCTTACATGGACGCTCTTGCACAACTGCACTCATGGATTCCAAGTGCAGCTCAAACTTCGTAGAAATGAACCTCTCTGTCTGCTCAACATATGCACGTGCATTGATTTTTTCAAGCCACGTACTTTTCAGAAAACTGTTCTCATATGCTCAGATCCTGTAACATTTAACTTCTGCCAACATCATGCAATACAATTTGACGAATGGCTGCTCGTACCATGAAAGCTACATAAAGGTCATGTCCACTTTGTTTTATTCAATGTGAAATCTTGCATTTCACACATATATACCACTGTACAGCTACAGTCCTTCACCATCTACAACGTCGGAAATGCTACCTTCTCAATTCGCTTCATGAACTGCATGGCCACACAGAGAAACGCAGGCACATCACAATCCATCATGGCATGCTTGCTATACAGGAGGGTTTGAACAGATTCCTCATCCACTTCCCGAATTCCTGTAGTATTTGCAATAACTATGTAGTTGCTCAAATTACAATAGAGTAGAATGACTTCCAAAATATTAGCAGAAAGTAGAATTTAATGGAATCAAAACATCCATAAATGAAACTATCACTCACTTCATCCCCACCCCTCTGCTTTTGAAACTACGACACCGAAATGATCAGTTATGTGGATATTCTCTGCCGCTGTCATAGTGGGCAACGTGAGCACAAATCAAAGAAACGTTTCTTCATACTTTCCCACAAGCGCTTCCAATATATGACATATTCTACAGCTGACAACATCAAACAAAAAAGCTACAAAGACGGCTCGCTGGAAATGTTTCTTCTTCCTTAGTTCACGACAACGACGATTGACATCATAAGCCGAAGACGCCTCTCCCACAATTTCCCTGTTTTTGAGATGTGCCTAGCTCTCCTGGGGCTCCATGACTGTCATGGAAGCAGCCTACAACTGTGGTTGACGTTTCCCATGCCAGACGAAGCATCAACAAATTATTCTCATATCACTTGTTCACTGATCACATACATAGTAGGGGCTACCACGGCTACAATGAGGAGGTCCATGTCAGAAAAATAATATGGAACATTGCTGACTTCCAAAATAAGAAATCCTCACAACCCTCACGCAAAACCAGGAAAAGTCATCTTCGCTCTAGATACACTGATGCAAAGGACAGCAAATTAATAGCTGAGAGGGAGCCGACTTACTTTTTGTATGTCGCGAGAACATTCTTCTACATGCACGTGGTTCACTATTTTGCACTACTATTCTGCAATCATACCAATGGGAAAAAAAAATTAGTCACATTACTAATTGTAAAGAGGTCAAGTTATCAAAAATAATCGCCGGTTAGGACCTACCAAACTGCGGGTGGCGAGGTTAGTACTAACCCGCAATTATTTTTATAACTTGGCTTGCTTTGCAATTACCGGACATAATGTCAATGTAGAAGAGTTGAGCCGTTTGACTTCAATGATTGCCTAACTAATCAAAACCGCATGCCTCAAAGGCGAAAGTCTCCTACATTGACATTATGTTAGGTGAATTTACACTCACTAAGTTAATTCTGGTTGGTAGTAGTAGAGGTTTCTCTAAGATTTCTCTCACTCCCAAACCAATGAAATTTCTACTTCATACCGACCTTGTTGAAAATTTGCACAAGGTCCGCAGTGAGCGTTATTAGTCTTAATTTGCCTTTTCTTACCCAATCGAAACAAGCCACAACCGTGAAACTCTCCTGCATTGACATTATGTGAAAGAAGTGGTAGGTCAGTGAAGAGCTGAAAGCAGGAGTGGAATGCGAATTTTGACAGAGGTGTGAGCGGGACAGAAGGATATGCCACTGGGCATAGCTGGCTTGAGAATTAGTTTCCAAGCAGATTGAAGCTCATTTTAGTACGAAGGATGGAGGTGCAAGAGAAATAGTCAGATTTCTTTGCAAAGCTAGTAATAAACATGTGCAAGTTGAAAAGTCTTTAGAACTCATTAATCCCTATATGCCCAAGGCCTCTTTTGATATTCTTGGAATTTGCTCTAAATTGAACAAAAAGGCAATATTTTGATAAGCTTTATAAAAAAAATTAAATTGTAACCATACGCATTCAAAGTAGACATGTTAAAGATCACGTAGAAAACGGAAAACATGGTCAATTTCATTAAAATGGTGATATTCCTTGACTATTGGCACTTTTAGCACTTCAGAACGGATGGTCTGAAATGTATACTAATCCTACATTTTTGAAATCTACACTTGTCCTAGATATCTGAAATCTATACCAATCCTAGAGTTTTAAAAATGGCCAATATGCAATGGAAATGGTTCATGTGTTTAAAAAAAAAAAAAAAAAAAAAAAAAAAACGGCCAATATGAAATCTATATAGCTCATAGATGTGTGAAATCTATAGTAGTATTAGATGTCTGAAATCTATATCTGTTCTAAATGTTCAAAGCAGATAGTCTGAAAAAATGGCACTATGAATATTGCCATTTTAACCCCTAAAGGCCCAAGGCCTTTTTTCTGCCAAAAAACACTCAAAACTGCCATTTCTATAGCAAACAGTAAAAAAAATTGAAAAATGTTTTTTTTGCACATCTAACCATAGGATCTTAAACCTAACTAGTATGAGAATGTGTGGAAAAAATTTCAGAATTTTTGACCGCTCAGATTGCAAGATATCTGCATTTAAAGTGGAGAAATTAAGTATTTCAGCACATTGTGGGACTGGATTTTTTGACTTTGAACATTTTTAACTTAAAATTTTTGCACTACAGAGTTTTGAGCTTTAAATCTTTAAGGTGGAGAATTGAGTTGTGAGTCTAGGGGAAAAAAAAAATATTCAAAAAAACTTAATTACCATTCCTAAAAAAATTGTTAAGTAGAAGTAGGTACGAGATAGAAGGAAAATCTAAAATATTAATATATTTTAGATGGAATTAAAATACACTAATCCCAATGGTGAGATTTTTCTAGCAAGTAAAATAAACCATGAGATTTTATTTTTTTTGAAAAATTGCAAAAATAGCATTCAGAAATGAATCCTACAAGTTATTTTTTTCAAGAAGATGCTCTAACTGCCCGAAAAACAAGAATGTCCATAACTTCCTCATAACAAATCCAAATGAAATGAATCAAAGCTTTCCAAATAGACAAAAATATAATCTACAAGAAAAAAAATATAAAAAAAAAAAATTCAAAATTTTGCAAATTTTTTTTGTTGCCCCCCGTCCCCACGCATTCCAAGAAATGGCATAATTGTTGTTCCCAGGCACCGATTGTGAAAAAAATTATGTTCCCACGTAGGTCTTCCCATTCTCCACCTCCATTAAATTTTTCAGAAAATATTACAAACGTGGTTGCAAAAAGGTACATGACCGAAATCGCATTTGTCCCCCGAAGGGACAATGGGCTTTTAGGGGTTAATGAAATTGGCCATAAACACAAAATATCACTTATGGATTGAAAGATTATAATGTTTAATCATGAGGGTTATAAAATTGTGAAAGTGATTTGAAGTCTTCCAATCCTCTTTTCACATGTCAAATCTATAAAATTGGTCACCAAAAAAATATGAGGTTAAAAGACAGAACATGCATAACACCAATCAATTTACATCTTTTCAAAATCTATTCTACAATTATTTTAACTGAAATTCTAATGGGATTTTTTCTCCAAGATCTAATGTATTTGAGACTCATTTCCAAGAGCCTTCAACACTAGAAAATCAAGATTTGCAATGGACACCCTTGCACAAAATCTTGAATAGAAAAATCCGTCGTAATCATTCATTTTCAAAATTAGATTTTTGATGCTAAGACTAGACTACAAAAAAATTGTCTTAAAAAAACTACTAAAAATAATAAATTGGTAAGGTTTTATTTAACTTCAAAGTTTTGTCGATACCAAAATTTGGTGCCTTGGGCATCTAAGTGTTAATTTGGCCAAGTAATAACTCAAAATATGAATTGCAAATTTTTGGCATCAAAAATTGTCACATATATCTTACAGAGGTCAAATTTTAAGCTACAAACTAGGACAAGTATAGATTTTTATTTTAGGCCACTCATTTTGAAACCTACAAATGGGACAGAATACCAAGTGATTGCAAGAAACATTTATATCATTTGTTGTATTTTTACTTTTCTACTACATGAAAAAACTTTTGAATTTTATTTTTTTAAATCAAGGAAAATATAGAATATTAGTAGAACACTGAAATAATGTACACCCAATAATTTAGCCCTAAAAAAATATTCTCTAAGAGCTATTCACAAAATTGAGGAATTAAAATATGGCCATTTTGTCAACTTGAAGGGGCTTCTAATCAATTAGTTACTTCTTGATGAAAAATAATTTAACAATCACTAGAAGAAAGCTTGTTCAATGGTACATATACTTAATAATTAAAATATATCTTTTGTGACTCATAAATTAATTTTTTTGAGTCACCAACGACATGTCACAATGGACATTTTGTCATTAAGGACATGTCCCGTTGGACTTTGAACACATGTGCGTGATTAAAAATACTATTTTTAAAAAACCATTTGGTAAATTTATATAATCCTTGTGAATGACCTCAAATATCAATTTTTAGCTTGAAACTTGTTTTTTTGGGCCAAAAAAATTACTAAAATCCCTCCAAATTGTTAGGGAGACATTCAATTGGGATTACTTTAAAAATAATAAATCATTTTTGATAATTATGAAAAAATTATTCAATGTGTGTAATAGTATTATGTACCTTTGTTAAGAATTTGGAGTCTTTCAAAGTTATAATGCAAAAGTTATGGCCAAAGCAACATATGATCCTACAAAGTGTGACACAAAATATTACAAGTGTTTTTTTCAATCACTCTACCCCCAATTTAGCAAAATCGACATTTATTATCTATCACAAAATAGAGTATTGGAATTTGGAGATTTGGTCATCTTGGATTTAGATTTGATTGGAAAACGGACATGAGGATTTACAATCAAGGATCCATTTATTATAATGGCATGATTTTAGCACAAAAAAATGAATATATATGTATACATAGCTCTAAAATCTAAAATAGGTATGGCTATATGTTTCAAAATATGTAATATGAAATGTGCAAATTTTGAATAACAAATGAAAGCAAACATATATAATCTTTGTTCTTTCATCCTTCTAAATAATTGTAGATTTATATGTTAATTCTTTTGCATTTTTGTAGTATAGATTTTCACTAATTTTCTTTGCAAATCTTATGTAGTTCAAGGTATATAACTATATTTGACTTCAAAACATAACTCCATTTTCATTTCAAAAAATGACCCCTTCAATAACAACTTCAATAAATAAGGCAAATGAAAATCTTGAAAAAGTAGTCATAATCAGAGCTTAGCAAGTTGAATTTAAAGAATTTGTTTTTTAAAATTATAAATATTTAGTTTATAATTAACATTAGAGCTTTAGGTTTGAAATTTTATTGAAAAATATTGATTAGTAGAGCAGTAGATCTAGAGATATGAATATGATCTATTGATCATAATTTACGGCTTTTACTTGCAATTCATCATTAAGTTATTATTCTAACTGCATTCAATAATACATCTCCACAATTTCAAAAATTTGGACTATCTCCTTGTCCTTCAAGAATTGAATTAACTAATTGATTTTTATCATTTATTAGGAAAAGTTTCATAAGAATCTTAGTAAGAAATATTTGAAAACAATCCATTATAATTTTGATAAGGAAGGTAATTTGATTGAGTATTTTTTTGTATCATGTAAAGATTTCTAAATTATAAGGCCTACAAAGACACCTAAATTACCTTTGGAATACCCTTGAGGAAGAACTATAAATGTCTTCACTTTGTTTCATAGGCAATTGCAAAAAGAAACATTGGTTTATTTCCTATCACACTTTGCTTGTGTGAACAATTTTCAACTACAACTATGAGAATAATGATTCTATATAGCTGAAAATCACGATTATCAAGGTGACTTTTTAAACTTATGTCAAACTTTCAATTATTTTCTAGAATTAATTTGGAAGAAAAGATCATCAAACTAGGTTGATCAATTCTAAATCTAATGTTTAATCCTTCCTAATCTACCATATTTGGTGGTTATGGTCAACATTCTCTATTATACAATGACTCCTAAAGGTTTAAAGTCTTGGAATGTTTTTTCAAGATTTTGGTCAAATTCCTATAATGAAATATTTTACTACAATTTTTTTTAATTTTTTGGGAGGTCGGAGAGTGTATTGTCTTTGTGGGAACATAATTTCTACTTCATTTGTTGCTTGGGAAAAAAAGTTCTACCTAATGAAGCACAAAATGTTTAATTCTAACCAACAAAATAACCCCACAAAAAGTCAAAATCTAATTTGTAATTTTTTTTCTTATGGTGTATATTTCTATCTTTTTGAAAAGCTTTTATGCATTCCATTTGGATAAGTGATGTGAAAGTTATGAAGTGCATTGTATTGTTGACAATTAGAAAATATTTCCCCCAAAACAATGTGTAGGATTCATTTCCAAATCCAATTTTTACAATTTTTCAAAACTAAAACATTCCTAGGGTGTAGATTACTTGCTAAAATAATTTGATCATTAGCATTGACATATTTGAATTCCATTTTTGAACTTTTAACAATGTAATTTTTCCTTACATCTTATATATCTGCTTCTATATAACAACTTTTTTAAGAATGAAAATTTAGAATAAATTAAATTTTTTTTTTCTAGATTTCCAATCCAATTCCCTACCATAAAGATTTAAACTTCAAAGCTTCGTAACTTTTCAAAAAAATTAAGTTTAGGGGATTCAAAGTCTAAAATCCTAGTTATGTGAAGTGAAAACAATCTTTTCTTTCCACTTTGAATATTAATGTCTTACAATCTACATGTCTCATAAATGTATCAAAGTACATGAAATTTTTTCCACACATTTTTGTATTTGTCTTGTGCAAGATCTTCCAACTCAATATGCCAAAAAAAATAGTTTTTTTTTATTATAGCTTTTTGCATTGGAAAGGCAATATTGAAATGTTTTTTAGTCATGAATTTTTCAAGAATTAATCAAAGTTGGAAAATGTGATTTTAGCAAATGCTTAAAAATAAAAAGATTCATTTTTCTATACAATTTTTTTTCTAAATACAATATCCCACAAATTTAATCAACTATTTCCAAAAATAATTTTTAGCAATTCTCACCCTTGGATAAGGTAATGCTACTTTTGTGATTGATTTCAGATTATTTTAAAGTCAACCTAGCCTAGATTTCAGCCCTCCGTTCAATTTTATTTTATCTGTACCTCAAATTAGGTTGTTTATTTGTTTTGTTTTATTTGCTTATTTGTTACGGTGAGACCTTCTAGATTGTGCATTCCCTAGTTGTGTGCTTGGTACAGCAAAAAAAGCCCTCAACAAGGAGGAGTGCACGGCCTTTGTTTCGTGGCGTTTGGACCTACAATTAAAAAAATTATAGAAAATTACTTTTATTTATTTTTTGACTATGGCACCGGCACAGGGCACACTAGTATTTTTGAATTTCAAGAATTTCATCCATTAGAATAATTTTCCATCCGCAAAAACAATTTTTTTTTTGACACAAGCGTGTTGAATAACACACTGCAAGGGGTTTCCGTCAAGTAGAAAGGTTGATTTTCACGCTAGATAAACACAACCTATCGCTGCCAAGTATCAGACCTGCAACCACGCCATTCGGTTTGGGTACCTTTCCACCATCATCCGGTAGTTTATGGTCATCTTAGACCAAGTAAAAACAATTTTTTTTTTTTGACACAAGCATGTTGAACAACACACTGCAAGGGGTTTCCGTCAAGTAGAAAGGCTGATTTCACGCCAGATAAACACAACCTGTCGCTCCCAAGTAACAAACCTGCAACCAGACCATTCGATTTGGGTACCTTTCCACCATCATCCGGTAGTTTAGGGTTATCTCGGACCAAGTAAAAACAACTTTTCATTTTGGGGGAAGACTGCGGAGACCCCCAAAAGCGGGAAAAAGCAAAAGCTTCCGCCGCACCAAGAATCTCCCAAACCTAGCTTAGTTTAGGTTCCGATTTCCCAACAGTTCTCGCATCCAATATTCGGCATCTTCCCAGCTTTGCGCTCCCCAAGCAATTTTGCTGCCACTCTCTTCATCATCCAACAAGCAATCGTCGAGCACCATGATGTAATGTATGGACTCCCCAATTCAAGATGCGAACCTTGTGGCCATTTGGGTGCC
This sequence comes from Pseudisothecium myosuroides, assembly GCA_951799445.1. Classification (NCBI taxonomy): domain Eukaryota; kingdom Viridiplantae; phylum Streptophyta; class Bryopsida; order Hypnales; family Lembophyllaceae; genus Pseudisothecium; species Pseudisothecium myosuroides. The sequence goes on from OX637289.1 coordinate 16,555,291, forward strand.
ACAATTGCATGATTTCACGTTGCTAGATTTCTGACTTTTGCGTTTCCTCCGCAATTCTTTTCTGGGGGAAGTGAAGTAAAATCCGAGCGTGGGGTTTAGTACTCCAGCAGCTGACATGAGATTTGGTGTTCATTGTAGCTCGTCGGCGACGACGTTGTTGGCGTTACCGCCCGCTGCTGCTGCTGCTGCTTTACGGCATGGAACGAGAAGCAGAGTTGGCTTATTAGGGTGCAGATCTCTTGTGCGCCGTGGCTGTCGTTTCGAAGAAGCTAGAAGGGAGTGTGGGCCGGGGATCTTTGGCGGAGATGCTGGAGAATTCGCAGCGATGTCGCCCCAGATGGGCGTGAGGCGCTTTGGGCATGTGATCTCTAGTGAGGAGTTTTGTGTTCGGTGTGTGAAGAATGGTGACGATGGATCATCTGGCGAGAAGAGTGATGTGGGATCCTCGGAGAAGAAGTTTCTGACGTTGCCGACCATCTTGACGTTGAGCCGAGTCGCGGCTGTGCCTGCATTGCTTGCTGGTACTAATACAAGAAAGTCGCCCCTTCTTTGCCTTGATTAGGTCATTTGGGGATCTCCTTGCGGTGTTCGCTAGGGTTGTGACGCTATTTCTGTGTTGTGTTGTGGCATCTGTTTTTCTTAGACTTGGATTCTGAATTGGAGACCATCTAGCTAGTTTGTGCTCTGGATTTCTGGATTCGCGTACAGCGAAGGTTTGTAGTGGGAGTTTTAGGGTTAGTGCGGGTGTGTATAATTTTAGGGTTTGCTTGCAGTTTTCTACTCTCAAGAAACATGGGCGACGACGGCTGGGGCGACGATTTTTGTGCTGGCAGCTTTTACTGACTGGCTTGATGGATATCTTGCGAGAAAGGTACTCTATGAATCCCTTTCTACCTCTTGTACCCCTAGAGGAACAGGGAGCCCTTTTTTTGTATATGAACTCGTTCTTAGTTTTCTTGTGTGCCCAAACCTATAAGAGATTCATTACAAAATCAAACAACAAGATGCAGTCTCGGAAAAGAGTATCATATTTGTGAAAGCTGAAATTGTGTTAGTAATCTTTGTCTTATTCAAACATAGTGTAGAAAGTGAAAAAATATAGTATCTTGAAAGGGTCTCTTAGGTGTTAGATACGTAGGTTAACAAGTCAACGTTCCTTGGTAAGCCTAGAGGAGGATATTGGTGTTACGATTGATGGTATTAAGCGAAGAAATTTGATCTGAGTAGTTGTTTGTGTTGAAATGCAGATGGGGTCGAGCTCTGAGTTTGGTGCTTTCTTGGATCCTGTTGCTGATAAGGTGGGCCTCATCCTCTGTTCTGGTTTGGGCAGTTGCTATAGGAAGCAAGATTTGTATACTTAGAACTTGACTTAATTTTGTTACGTAGGGTTGAATGCACTTGTATACATAGAACCTGAATAGAATTGGTTGGTTGGTGCAGTTGATGGTAGCCACTACGTTGGTGTTGCTGTGCACTAGACCCCCAATAGCAGCGCTGGCTAAAGTTGGCCCTTGGCTTCTCCCCTTGCCAGCGACTGCCATCATTGGACGTGAGGTACAGTCACCTCTCAACGTTACTTTACTCTGTTCGGAGAGGAATATATACTTTATGAAGGAATTCCAAGGCCTTAAGAATTGGATTCTGTCATCTTTGTTTCATTGGTCTACGAACTTTGTTTAGTGTTTTGGTTACTGTAACTTTCTTATGAGCTATTGCGCTATGCAGATTACTATGTCCGCATTACGAGAGTGGGCCGCATCTCAAGGTGGGGACATTCACAAGGTACAGTCTGTCTTGCTATGAACATTTCATGCAACGCTCTTAGCTGCACTTAGCAGTGCATTTCTTACTGATTATTATGCTTGATTGTTATCTGATTGCATAATTCTGTCATTTTCCGACATTCTTGAGGTGCTCCCTCAACATCTGTGCAATAAGAATCTAGATTCTGTTTGCACAGCGTCTTGAGCTCCAGAAGGGCAGCAGTGCCAGCTCTACAGTATCAATTCACCCAAGCAGTTTACAGTGGTTTCAGGCCTTCTCAATAAAATAAAATATGGTGCTGTGATACGGTGGGGAGTGTGTTGTCTCCCCACTGCTCTGGAATTTTACGCGGCTCGAGGAGTGCCGGTTTCGGGGTACTGTGCTTAACTTGAGAATAACTGGACTTGCAGGCTGTGGCGGTAAATAGTTTAGGCAAGTGGAAAACTGCAGCGCAAATGGTGGCTCTCACATTGTTACTGGCTGGCCGGGATGGCGGGTATGTAATATCTTTTGACTATCTCGAGTCGGTTGGTGGTAATTGTTTGGTGTTTCTTGTCCTGCATATGTGAAAGTTTTCAAACAGCATGGTTTATGAAATTGCAGGGGTGGAGTTGCGCTTGGAGCGACAGGTGTTAGTCTACTCTACGTCTCTGCCGGTCTAGCTCTTTGGTCACTTGCCGTGTATATAAGATCTATGTGGAATCGATTGGCACAATAATTATTCTGAACTCGAGCTCCAACATTATACCCTCTAGACAGACAAGTAGACTGAAGTATAGGAACAGAAATTGTGTAACATCAATTCGAACGGATTTGCTACTTGGTTCACGGCCCTTTCAGCTCATGCCGTTGTACTGTCGTCAAGAATTTTGACGCTCTTTGATTGTAGACATTTTTCTTTGTGCGCTTGCGTCTTGTGTATTGCACGAGCTTGAGAGAACAAGAAATCTTATGGCTCCATCTTTCTTTTCTTATCTTTTCTTTTTTACATCGTCCATGTAAAACGAGTGAGCATGAAGAGGTGGCGCTATATTCTATGTGACGCTGAAAACTTTATGACAACAGAAGTTCAAGCTACATTGACTTATTCTTCTAGCTTTCTTTTGTCCATTCTACATTGACAAAACTAGTGGAAATTAGTACACTGCAGTAAAATTTCAGCCTTCACTGATTCAAAATAGTGACATTGGTGAATTAGAGTTGTGCTCTAGCAGGACAAATCAGTGTATCTATTTGAGGGTTTGAGTGAAATTGATTGGATGCTTAATACTTCAATTTTATTTCAATTGTGTTGTTACAGTGTGAAACGTTTCATTCCAACAACCATACCATAAGCATCAATGGATAAAGTCCAAAAGTGTATATACAAAAGTTGTAGTGTACAACGTACTACACATTACCATGGAAGTTTGAAGAAAAAAATAGTTGTGATTTGAAAGAAAATCAATTTCAAAGTTAGCCATGTCTAAAACTCAATTTTTTTCAACATGATTCGGAATTCTTTTATTTTTGTCAAATTTTTTTTAGAACTCCAAAAAAACTTTTTGTGCCTTGTCATGTTGGTATACATCATTTCAAATTGTTGTACCCAAAAATTGAAGGAAATTGCCTTTTGTAGAATTTAAAATACCAATAATTTGACAGACATGCAAATGATGTTTGTTCTCACAATATTTGATTTTTTTTTGAATTGAGAGCATGGAATAGCATTAGCCATTGTAGAGAGAATATAAGTTGCAATATTGACCATTGTTTAATCTTAATGCCTTTGCATTTGAAATATTTGTTGAATTCAACAATGCATTCAATTTGTATTTCACAATTGTATTTAATGTGTTTTTCAATTCAATTTCTTTGTCCAAAGACTAGAGTTTATGATGCACATAATTGATCCAACAAATTTCAAAAAACTAATTTATCAATTTATATCAAACTAATTTAACTAATTTATATCAAACTAAAATAAAGTCATCTTAAATACAATAATTAAAGTAAATAGCCCTACATCAAATACACTTTTAATTTAAGAGTATAATTTAAATTACAAGGAGTGATGCCAAAATGACATATTTTATGACCATGAAAATCAAAAGTAAAACAAAAATGCATTTATTTGAATTTGTGGTTCCCGCTGTGGTTAGAAGAAGTGTGAAGAAAATTTCAGAATGGATTGATATAAAGAGATAGATTAATATGGAGAGAGATGGATAGAAGCCAAACAAATGGTATGGATTTGGACTTTGAGCTTACCTTTGGAGGCTTCACACTATGCTGTCTAAGCCTAAGTTGCGAGGTTGTAGGAATTCATTGCTAAGGATTTGGACTTTGGGCTTGGCTTTTAGAGGCTTTACACTATAGTCAACTAAAGGCTTCAATTCCTACATTTTATCACCTATTTCCAATCTATTTCTTTGAACTTTTAATAAGGTCAACCATTTGGATTGTAGGAATTCATTACTAAGGGTTTGGAGTTTCGACTTGGCTTTTAGAGGCTTTACACTATAGTCAACTAAAGGCTTCAATTCCTACATTTTATCACCTATTTCCAATCTATTTCTTTGAACTTTCAATAAGGTTTTCCATTCACTCCTGTGGCCTCTTGATTTGCACCACCATCTTGTGAAGTAGCCCTTAACCCCTAAAGGCCCAAAGTCCCCTCGGGGGACACTTGGGATTTCGGGTAGGCTCGTGCGACCTGAAATTTTGACCTGATTTTTTGAAACTTTTTTTGAAGATAGGAAATCATATTAGCTTTCCAAAAATATAATTTTTTTTCAATCGGTGCCCGGGAAAGAAAGTTATGCCGCCCAAAGTCAAAAAAGCAGTTCGCCAGGCAGAAAAAAAAAACTTTTAAAAATTGAATTTTTTTTTTTTTTTTTTTTTCTCAAAGATCATGTTTTTATCTATATTTGAAGCTTTGATTCATTCTAATTGGACTCAGAATGAGAAAGTTATGGACAATCTTGTTTTTCGGGCAAACTAAGCGTCTTCTTCAAAAAACAACTTATAAAATTCATTTTTGAATGCAATTTTCGAAATTTTTCAAAATTTTTTTTTTGAAAAGGTTAAGTTTGTTTGCAAGAACAATCCCGCCATTGGAATTATGGTTTTTTTAATTCCATCTAAGAGCTATTGAAGATTTAGTGTTTTGTTCAATTTTGGACCTACTTCTACTTAACAATTTTTTTATATGTGAAAATCAAGTTTTGACATTCTGAATTTTTTCCCCGACTCTCAACTCAAATTTTCAACATAAATTTTTTTAACTTTATGGTGTGTAGTGCAAAAAAAATCCACAAATGGCCGTCAAAGTCATCTGAAATTGCAATCCAGAGTTCAAAAAAACTTCTTTTTCCAACTTCAAACGCTAATATCTTCCAATCCGTATGGTCAAACTTCATGAAATTTTTACCACATGATTTGAGACAAGTGAAGTACAAGATCCTACGTTTAGATTCTAAAAAAAAGTTTTTTTTGGTTTAGGAAGTGATCGCAACAGAAATGGCAGTTTTCAGTGGTTTCAGAGCCAGAAAATGCCTTGGGCCTTTAGGGGTTAACCCTAGAGCGCTCCGACGTCCAAAAAATGGACGATGAACAGATTTGCGGAGTGACAACGGACAGAAAATGAAGAATTTTCATCCGTCAATTTTTCCCCTGATTCTGGCGGAACTTTGCTACGGATTACTGGTGTTAGTTCCAGTTACTGCTCCAGTATTTGGAAGAGAAAAATAGAGGAAGTGCAATATGTAAACATCTGCTGAAATTTTTGGTGCAACCCGGCTGAAGAATCAATTTTTTATCATTTATTTCGGGCAGATTCATCTCCAGGGCAGTTTGTAAGGGCTGCTGCTGGGCAGCTGACGTGTGCATAGCAAACAAATGGGCAGCTGAATTCCAGATTATCCTAAAACTTCTCAAGTCTCTTGGGAGACGTAAAAAATTATAAATTCGTACATGACAATGCCACATGGCGCTGAAGCATGACAAACAGTAATTGTTGTCCTGTGAAAGAAATGGCGGTTGCGTTGTTCCTGTGCTGCAACTGAAGAAAGGCCGCCACAGTTTTCATTGCCTAGTCCTGCAGCCTTGGCACCTCAATTCCAAGTTCTAGCTACTCTCACTGCAATTACAAGGGCCGGAGCTACCGCTAGTCACAGTAGCTTGAAGTGCAAGTGAAGTTCACAAAGACAATCTAAATGACGGCGCAATGGGCCCAGAGTTATGAGCAGCAATTGCAATGACCGTCAAGTGCCCCATGCAAGCACACATCATTCAAGTACAACAACACAGATCACACTCCAGCGAGTACTGGAATCAATGTGGAACTTGAACAATAAGTTTCCCCTAGTCGACGAACATGCACGAGAGGGTTCATATGCACTGAGCAAGCAGTGATTGTCGCTTCCTCTCTGCTTATCTCACAACCACCAAATCCCATCTTCAATCGAACCAACAGTGCGTACAAGGTCATTTACAAGCATCAGTAGTGTTAGGCCATGAGCGAATGCTAATGAGCGGTCCGCATCCTGCACACACGTCCACATAGTTTTTTGTTTCAGAAATCTTGCCGCACAGTCAATGAACAACAGTAGTATGAGCGACCACGAATAGTAACCGATATTCCCACTCCTGAGTGGCACTGAAGGCCTGCACAACGTTGTTAATGAATACAAACTGTTACCGTAATAGACTAGCAGCTACATTTCACAGTCTGAAGTTCTAATGTACACAAGCAATCACTTACAGTAAAGTTCTTGCATCCCTCGTTATCTTCCAGAACTAGGCCTGCCAAGGTAGTCTCCGCTGTCCATCGGTATTCACTAGTAGAAAACAGGGTCAAATGTAACCAGTAAAAAAATGACTGGTCACTACTTTCACACTAGAAAATGACTAGCAGTCACAGAAAGGGTGCCAAAGCTGACCTGTCGCGATCAGCAGTCATTTTGTAGTGACTTCCTAGAGCAGTGGATGGCGACCAGATGAAACAAAGAACAAATCTAGTGTCATCCATGGTTCAGTCTGAATTTTGTGGCCTTGTCGCTGATGTAGTTTTTGTTGAGTCATATTTGAGTTGTACTGTCCTAAAATGAGTGCATCATATGACTACAATAGAACAGAGGAATGACTGACAATGGGACACCGTGGAAATTGAACTTATTAAATTTATTGTCTTTTTCTCTATAAAGGACTAGTTGCATTGTAGTCATTTTCAAGTGACAAACTAATTTTCATATAGACGGCTTAGATGGATGGATCAAATGGAGGGCTTAGATGGAATGATGGATGGATCAAATGGACAGCTTAGATGGACGGCTCAGATGAATGGGGCAGATGGACGGCTTAGATGGAATGATGGATGGGTCAGATGGACGGATCAGATGGTGGGATCAAATGGATGGTTGAGATGGTGGGATTAGATGAATGGCTTAGATGAATGAATCAAATGGACGGCTGAGATGGATGGATCAGATGGACAATTGAAATGAATTGTTTAGATGGATGGATTAGATTGTATCTTGATAGCAAATGGATGGCTTAGATTTTAGGTCAGCCGCCACATTTTAGGTCAGCCACCTTTCTATTTCAAGCAGGCTGACATATGGCACATTGCAGTTGCAGCTGCTGAAGATGAACGGCAGAGATTTTGTCTTTTTCATTCAGAATTCAGGTTTAGGTTAGCTGCCGCCTCTTAAATACATCTTCTTTGTTTTGCTTCTTGCTAATGCACTTCTTCTCACTTTTTCCTCTTTTTTTTGTCTTCTTCTTCAAGCTTCTAGCTCATCAATCTCTTCTCATGTTTTCTTCTTGCTTTTGCCTCCTTCTTGCTTCTTAGTTCTTATTCATCAACCTCTTTCTACTTGTTTTGTTTCTTTCTTGCTTCTTGCTCATCAACCTCCTCTCATTTTCCCTCTTGCTTCTAAATGAAGGTTTAGGTCAGCCTCCACCTCTTGAATGTAGCAGTTTACATTTTCTTGAGTGCTTTCTACTCTTTGTTATTTGTTTGTTGTTATTTGTTGTCTTAGTTGTTTGTTGTTTGATGTTCAGGGTTTGTTGTTTGCTCTTTTTTGTTGTTTGCAATTTATTGTTTGTTGTCTTTTTGTTTTTTATTATTCACTTTTTCTTTCATTTTTTCCTTGAATTTAAGTGAGTTCAGGGCTTCAAGCAATTTAGGCAATACAGGCAATTCAAGTAAATTCAGGCAATTAAGGCAATACAGGTAGTTCAGGTGAATTCAAGCAATTCAGGCAATTCAGGTGAATTTTGCAATTTTGCATTAGATGATTTCTACAATTCTTTGGTGATAGTTATTATTTTGTGGTTTTGTAATGTATTTTTCATTAAATATGTTTAATTCATTTTCAATTGGTGATTGGCTTCAGTTGTTAATGGAACAAGAGGCAAAAGAAGTTTATGGCATGGAAAGAAGAAGTGGTGTGCATAGACTTTGACATAGTGAAATTATAGTATAGTCATAATGTAGTAACAATATAATCATAGTGCAACCATAGCGTAGTCATAGTGCAATCATAGTGTAGTCATAGTGAAACAATAGTGTAGTCATAGTGCAACCATAGTGTAGTCATAGTGCAACCATAGTGTAGTCATAGTGCAACTATAGTGTAGTCATAGTGCAACCATAGTATAGTCATAGTACAAATGTAGTCATTTATGCTTGTATTGTGACCAAACTACAACCACCTTTGTATTGCTAGTTATTTTTTTGTAATAAATATCCGATATATGACTCCAGTATTATTGTTTTTGTCAATTCTATGAGTCATATGTTGGAGTCCATGTTGTACTCTTATCCAACTACACAATGACTACATGACTAACAACACTAGTCACCATTTTGAAGAATGACTCCCTAAGCACATCCATGACTTTGTTAATGACTGCAACCAACTCAAAAATCACAAGAAAATGACTGTCATTGCCTAAAGAATGACTATAAAATGACAAATAAGGAACCAAACATTTTCCAAGTCAGCTTAGAATTTTTTTGACGTGAAACAGAACAACTCCAAAATCAGCCAATAGAAAACTGACACCTCGGCATGCCAGATCCTCAGCCACGTGTCTCGGCGCCATTGGAGAGGCCCCATATAATCACACCCTAACGAAGTTCTACATCAGCATCGGATGAAAAACAATGCCAAGGCAAGAAATGACTGGATTGTCCGTAATTACTCGTCCTAAATTACTCTAAGCCCAAAATTCGGCTTCAGTCATTCTATTGTCATAAGTGTCCTTAATGACTGGTTATGCAGTCATAAACAACAGTCATTGATAGCCTGTTTTCTACTAGTGATTCCACTTCTTCAATACCCGTCCAGCATCTGTGCATGCCAATGAGAACTTGTCAATTCATATCCGTTCATCTCCTCTTCACTTGATAATGCCCAACACAGAGGACCACAAGTCGGCGCTAGCAACAACTCGCGAAGCACTAAAGCATTGGGCGACTGAAATTGGTGCGTCAAATAGCCAAACACAGCGCATACTTAGACTACTGGACAGGCGTTTCCTCCTCAAAAAAATTGTCAAGAAGGGGCTGCACAGAAGCGACACGCCAAAAGGATTGCGCTTCTTCTTTCGTTACCACGCTGCAAGAATCCTCGGCTGGAAAACTCGAATTCCGGAGGGACACCCTTCAGGATTCACCAACGAGGTGAACGACGCCCTCCGATTTTTCCTGTGGCCCGACAACAACCATGAAGGAGAGCTGTGGGAGCACGGAAACTCATTAGGGAGAAATGTAGCTTAGAAATAGGATAGGAGTTAGTCAAAAATTTCAAAACTTTGGTAAGAAGTAAGAAATTAGATCCGGATACAGATAGATTCCGGATAGTTAGAATCCGAGATTTCAGATCCTTTAAACCGGGTTCTTTCGAGAGCAGGAACGGATCTTAAATCCGAGTTAGGTCGGATCGGAACGAGCTACGGAATAGGTATCCGACCTACGCCACTAGGAAACCGTTACGGGAACGGACCTCTTTCCATTCGCCAAGGGGAACGGTCGGCAGCTCAACTAGTACTTAAACCTTCGCCAGACCTAATCTTTCTCATTCTTCACTTTGCTGATTGTCTTGCGCACTTAGCTGAGAGAAAGAGTGGTGAGTTAGAGATCGCGACAGGGAGAGACGGGTGAGGTCGGTGCCGATTGCACCGGATTTAGTAGTCGATGTCGGTGAACTATGGCGGAGTCCAGCAAACTGGTAGCACGTCGACCTTCTGTCACAGCTTGGATAGTTAGACCGGCTATTCCCACCGACCCAACGCACCGGAAGGAGTTAGAAACAGATCTGACCTGGATGGAATGCGTAGGTTTGATCCACCGACCGTGGAATGTTAAGGACACGGAGATGCTGGAGCAGCTGATCTCAGGGGTCCCAAATCAGTTTGAGTTGACTGTGAGAGGCCAACTCGGAGCATGGACGGCGGATGTATGGGCTGACGTATACGGGTTTGAGAAGAACGGGTCCGGATTAGGTTCTCGGGTAGAGATGTACGGTATTGGGAAGTTCCGTAATCTGGTTACCACTAAGGACGGATACCCAGTGAGTGACTGTAAGGACGCTAGGCAGAAACGGTTGCTGGAATTTTTGATTCCGATCATGTATCCGGAAAAGCCCACCCGAGTTACGGTTACGGTGGCCAACACCATCTTTGGAGCTTTAGAAGATAAGGTAGTCCACTGGGGGAAAGTCCTAGCCGGTATAGTGAAAAAACTGGTGTCGCACGTAGGGAAGGGGAAGCCGAGTCTTCTCAGTCCGTACCTGTTTCACCTGTACCACCATCAGGAGGTGCTGACTAGTGAAGAGGTGGTGATTTACAACACCGGATTGGAAATAGTGAAGTATGGTCTCACGCACGAAATCCCACCGGATACTCCAATTGAGGGAGAAGAGGAGGAAGAAGAAGAAGACAACGACGAGGAAGAAGAAGCGCAGCAGCAGGACCTGGTCGACAAACGGGAGAAGAGAAGGAAGTCGACCAATCCGAACTCGAGGGTGGAACAGTCGACCCCGGAAAAAGGAGAGCCGAGTCAGCCTCCGGGATCGGAAATGCAGTCGGACTTCTTCGACGTTGGAACACAGTGGATGGAGGAGACCAAGCACATGCACCTTGGCATGTCGGATATGATCCTAGGGATTGCTACGGAGCTGAAGGTGGAGCCGAAAGATATTATAACGGAGATCTGGCGACTACCGAGCCCGGATCTGCTTCGTGAGAAGGACGAGCAAATTAAGAGCTTGGAGAAGGAAAGGGATGACCTGTTAGGTCGGGTGAACTGGGCGGAGACGGATTCCGCAATTGCACGGCAGAAGGAGACGGAAGCTCTCCAACTCATCCACAATTTGATCGCGTTGGTGGAGCAGCCCTCGGAAGCTGTGATCAAATCCCGACTCTTCAGCAATCAGCTGAGTGGCACAGGCCACTTATCCGGGTCCAAGGTGGTAAGCATCTTGGTGGACTTCCAGGCCCGGATGGAAGGTATTTTGAAGGAGATGGCGCAACTGTTGGGGCACCTCGACCCGAACAAGCCCTTGGACTTCACCCACTTTTCGGAGCTGCCCAACGTCGACTTGTTGAAGACGCCCCAGAAGCCGGGGCCAGGGATCAGTCTACAGCCATTCCCAAGACCTACTCCAAGTCAGGCACGGATCCAGACGAAGACCACTAAGTTTGGCCAGACGAGGAGTGTCCAGTCGATTCCGGTAGTAGCAGGAAGTACCGTTCCGGCATCCGGAACATCCGTCCGGAGCGATTTAATCCAACGGATGGGGGCCTTGTCAAACCCGGCTCGGACCAATCCGGTCGACTTTCCTCATATGCAGAAGGCATCGCCCAAGAAGAATACAACACCGATTCAGCTGGACGATTCATCAGAGAGAGAGACCAGAGTGGAGATGATCCAGGAATCCGAAAAGGGGGAATTCACTTCCGGGGACGACACGGCCTCGGATGACGACCCGCCGCCGATCAAGCGGAAGATTCCGACCCGGGCTGCAACGAAGTCCACTCCACCGAAAGGAAGCAGGAAACCACCTGCAAGGCTGAGTAGCAGCTCGAAGAAATCAAAGCGGGGAAAGTAATTAGTATGTTTGCAGTATTAGGATTTTTAATCTGGAGCGGATTTTCCGTGCATGGGGCCCGGTTCCGGATTCTTAGGAGTAGTTGACTTTGAACTTTCCGGATATTACGGTTGGTTACTGATTGGTCACCTGGATTTTCAGGTGTTCTTTTTTTGGCTTTTTGTTTGGGCTTTTTAAGTGGAGGGCAGCTTGTTGCCCTTTCATTCCAACCTTGCCCATTTTGTGTGCATTAGTTTATGTTCATATTATCTTTTCTCTAATTTGAGCCACTAAGTGGACATTTGGATTTCTGGCTATGTGTGGGTTTGCTTGAGTCGTTTATGAGTGTCGAAAGTGTGAGAGAGGGCAGATGAGGGGGAATCCGGGTTGAGAGTTAGTTGGATTTGATTTGAGCGAGTAAGTTTGTGAGGAAACTTTACTAGACTTGTGAGTAAGGACTTGCGCGTGGTACCTTTAAATTGCCGTAACGGTGATCCGGTTCTAAGGAGTGGTGCGGATGCGAGTCCGGAATCCAGGGAGGGTTTCGAGCAGAAATAAGCAACCGCCAGCGGAAAATCCCCACTCACCGGAAGGTCTGCCAACCATAGGATCAGTCTAGTAGATAGATGCACGAATCTCTTTCAGTTCCGGCTGTCTTAATCTGTCGTTGTAGTAGAAGTGGAAGGATGCAATTCTGAGTGACCTGTTTTCCGGGCAAGCTACCCGGGGAATTGTGAGGATGATTACTTTCTCTATTCTACAATAAAAACTCGGCTAGAATTGTTTTTTGTGAAGTTTTGTGCAGAGAAATAGATGTCTATGAGTGGTGCGTTCCTACCCCTCTAAAAATCAAATGCGGACACCCTGAGGGTAAAACAGGGGAATAGAAAACCAGTTGAAATTAAGAAGTGAGACCCGGAATCCAGATCAAATCGGAAACCGGAAAGGGATAGATCCTGATTGGGATCCGGAAGACCATTGTGTTAGAAATAGGAAAAGAAGGAGGTGTTCCTTGGGTTTTGTTGTTTTGGTTACGACCCGGATACCCCTTAGCTTGCTGAAACATACTAGAATCTCCTGAGACGATATTTCGTGTTATCTTATCATCTTTTCGGTGTTAAGGATACTTACGCCTAGAATGCGCGTACGACAAGAGCCGTCAGGACAGCCGTGAGGCCGCTGCCTGCACACGCGGCCGACAGAAGCAGTCACGGGCTATGCTCCATGCTCTTCCGTCAGTACATATCACTCGTGCAAAGCAGCAACACACTCTTCTGGGTTCTTCCGCTGCCGGTGAGACTAACGACGTCGGCAGCACTGGCTCCCTACATGGATATCACCTAAAGAGCACATCCAAGAAAAGAAAAGAGAGGGCGGCATCAGCAGAGACAGCGACAGAGGCGCTCCAAAATGCAGATGTCGTCGGAGGTACACCTGCTGCCAACTATTGCTGACGGCCACCTGAATTCTATGAGGGCGCCTTCGGACAACGACAGTTTCCCGACGCTGGCGGCAGTAGTATGCGTTGGCAAGGAGACAGTTACCTACCTGCTGTTGGGAAGCCTCCTCCGCTCCCTCCAACTATGGAAAACCCAATTCCAGTGTGCATTCCGGCGACTGTTGCGCCACATCTCACCGGCCGAGCAGCTCACAGTGTCGGTGGAGACTTCATCCTTGGACTGGCAATTCATTTGTATTTACAGCCAGAGCGCCGTGAGCTGCTCTACGTAGTTCTACTGGACGACGGAAGCGAAGTACATGTACCATGTGGAGTTGTGGAGCCTGTACTTCTCCAGAAAAATTACAACAACGACGAAGTGGACAACATATCGGGAGGCCATTACGTACCGGGTCACTCATCGTCGTTGGAGTTGGAAGACGTGTCTGCAAGCTTATCAAACGCTGTCGGTAGCCTTCGCCACCGTCAACCGTGGCTTCAGTCAAGCTTCGGCTGCTTGTCCGCCAGCGACGGCATCGGTGGGCTGCACGTAGGACCCCTGGCGACTGACGATGAGATGTCTCTATCGGAATTCAGTTTGAGCTGTCCTGCCTTCGCTGACCCCTACAGCGATGGAACTCTTCTCCCAGGTGAGTTCTCCGCGCTAGGTACGGTCAACTGCACGGTCCCCTTCGCCGCGTCCCAGGACACCCCACTGTCCTTGCCCCTTGCTCTCGGTGCTACCAGCCACGACGAAGCAACTTTCGCTCAGTTATTCGAGGACGTAGTTGCTGATCATGCGCTCCTCAGTACTCGGCGGCCGCCCGTTTTCGCAGCACAAAAGCAACTCGTCTTTTCCACTGCCCAGGCGCCTGTGCAAGCAGCCGTCGCTGCGAGCCGGCAACACGCTGTTGTCTCGTGCCCGTCGAAGGCGGTCGCTGCTGTGCGCGTCACCGGCGCTGTAGCTGTAGGAACGGCGAAGCAGAAGCGCGCTAAGAAGAAGGAGCTCGTACTAGACATTACGCAGCTGTCATCCGTCGCCGTCGTGAGCGGAGGTCATGAAAGCACTGTAGCGGAACGCGTTGCTGGCAATACTCATCCTTCCAGTCTGTCACACGGCCCGATGTCTGCACATGCTGCCAAGGACTCGCAGGCACGCAATGGCGAATCCAACGCCCTTCCAACGGCTATTGCCTCTAACGATGACGCGAGCCAGCCTGAGGTGGACGTGGCGGGCCCTTCAATGGCACAAACAGTCCCCAACTACAGTGCGAGTGGCAGTGGTGGGCAGCGGAACGTTCCCGAAGATGCAGGTCCCACACTTGGGCGTCACAGACCTGGCACTAAGGCAGCCGCCGCAGCTGCCTTTGCAGCGAAGTTTGCGGAGGAGACGTGGAGCACTAGCAGGAGCAATTTTGTGCATGCCCCAGTGCGGTTCAGCGGCCCTGCTCCAGGACCAAATTTTCCTTACCGCCACATGCCTTCGAAGCTCTCACTGTTTTCGAGATTCTGGAGTGACAAGACATTGGAGAGAATCTGCGAAGAAACGAACCGATATGCCAGTGAGGCTCATCCTGACACGCGTTTGCCAATGGGAGGATCAAAGTGGTGGGGCCTCTGTCCTACGGAATTACGGGCGTTCTTTGGAATCAACATGATCATGGGCATCAAAAAACTGCCGAACCACCGCGCTTATTGGAGCAAGAAATTCCCAATAATGCACTGCGCCGTCATAGCGAGCACCATGTCCACGTGCAGGTACGAAGACATCACTCGCTGCTTGCATGTGTCTGACGATACAATCGTGGATGGCGACAGCACAACGTACGTGGGAGAGAAGCTGGCAAAGTTGAGTTGGTTGATTATGGAGATGAAAAGCAGGTACAAACAGGCTTGGCAACTACACCAAGAAGTTACGGTGGATGAGTCTATGATTGGCTACAAGGGCACCTATTGCTCGATTAGGCAATACATACCGAAGAAACCGACGAAGTGGGGCATCAAGGTCTGGGTCCTCGCTGATGCAAAAAAATACTATGTTTACGGCTTCTCTGTTTACACAGGGGCTCCGCAGCGTGCGCCAGCGGCTGCTGCTGGAGGTGGGGGGGCGAAGACCGGGTATGAGGTGGTCATGCTTTTGATGGAGGGTCTTCACGGGCGTGGCCATGCTATCGTCACCGATAACTATTTCACGTCGGTGAAGCTGCTGGCCGACTTGCACGCTAAGGGCACGTTTGTAGCCGGCACCGTCGTCAGCAACCGGAAGGGCCTCCCGAAGGCTCTGGCACAGAAACAAAGATTCGTGGATGAGCCTCAAGGAACAGTGGCCTGGCGGATGCATCGAAGTGGCAAAATTGCGTGCGTTGTGTGGGTTGACAGAAGGCCCGTGTTGCTTCTATCGTCATTCTTCACACCGTTGCCTGCCGTCGGAGAGGACTGGCCGACTGTGCCTCCAAGAGTTGGGGGGGAAGAGAGGCAAGTGCAGACGTCTCATGTTCTGAAAGGTTACACGAAATATATGAGAGGTGTTGATGTCGCTGATCAGATGAGAGGAGCGTACTCTTCCCAAGTCCGAAGTCACAAATGGTGGCACAGGTTATTTTATTTTCTTCTGGATATCTCAGCCGTGAATTCCTACATTCTCTACAAATCTATTTGTGAGAGATTGGTGCAGAATCCCATAGAGCGTTTGGACTTTCAGTTGCTTTTGGCGCAAGCGCTTTGTAAGCCGTGGCAGTTGAGGAGGGGTTGTGTTTCGCGCTTTCGCCTGGCTACCCCTGCCATGCATTCTCTAGTTCGCACTGCTAGTAGGAAGAAGTGCCGCTTCTGTTTTTCCAGTATACGGACGAATTTAAGCTGTGTTCAGTGTGGTGGAATTCACCTGCACATGGACGAGTGCTTCACCCGAACGCATTACTTGCTTCGGAGGTGAAGTGTGCGATGAGTAGTGAGCGCTGTGGCTTGGTGACGGACGCGCAGGAGTCGTCGAAGTTGTCATCGTCCACATGAAGAGCGCAGACCGCGCGCACATCGTGCAGCACTTGCGTGAGCGGACAGCTTTTTTTCTGGTGTACACAGCTTGGGGGGACACGTTTCAGAGTTCTGCAGGACAGGGCAACGTGCCAGCGTTTCGGCATCGCAGTAGTAGTCTCAGCGTCTTCCTTGTCGTGACTTTGAATTTTTTTCAGTCGAGTTAATAGGTGGTACATGACTGCTTGCTTCTCGTCTGTGTGATCGTAGTCGTGGTGAGGAGGGAGGGCTTGGCTGGAGGTTATGTACTGATCGTTGCCTCTGTATAAGACTATGAAGCCTACAGTGTACAGAAATCGGATGTATGTTTGACTGTCCTTTTTCGCCAGCTCAGTAAATATCGACTTGAGCAAAGGACCTAAGTAAATTGGCTACCTGGAGTTCGAGACTTCTGTGCGCATCCAGCGTTCAAGCAAGTACCGACTAATGAACCTGTCGAGTTAGCGGAGTGCTTGCACATGTGGTCGCCGGGATAGCGTCCGAGGTAGCAATCGTGCAGGGGTGCTGCACGCTTTCTGATTCGAGGAGGAATGTGGCCGGTAAGTCTCGGTCCATGAGCTCTGTCTTCTCTGTTGGCAGCCTTGCAGTTTTGCTGCTGTTGATGTCGTCGTAATTTGGTAGGACTGCCGGATTGTTGAGCGTCAAAGTCTGTGAGTGTCTTCACATTCATGGAATAAGAATGGCAGTGGCATTTCAGGATTAAAATTTTCCTCATGTTACAGTCGGTATTGAGCATTGCCAGTGACTTCTCCCATTTCATGTCATCATCATGCATGTAGCAAATGAATAGCAGCGACAGCACTGCACCTCCCAAAACATTGCAGCAGAGGGAGGCAGGCAGAAGACACCATCGGTGCAGTCATGTTGCTAGCTCAGTGGAAGGAGTCTTGGAGGAAAGCAAGGGCGACAGAGCGCTGAGAGCTTATGGAAGATTTTAGTGCAGGACGTCCTTGTTTTTTCTCTTATATCATGTACATATTCTAAGGTGCTAGCATCACGAAGACTATGCCATTTTCCCTTGTAAATGTTTGCAATTGGAATTGCCAATATGCAGTCTTTCATCATGTTTGCTGCAGTTTAGCTTCAATTGCCATTGCAGTGCTTGTCTATGAAGCATATATGTTGTACCACCTGTGATAGAATGTGTGAAATTTTCTTGGCCGTCGCTGTCTTCCACTTCCTCGTCCGAGTCCTTCTTATGGAATGTGGGAATGTGGACGGTCGTCTGCACGGAAGAATGTGCCTTCCTCCGATGTCTGTAACGGCCCCTTTCTGTTTTCACATTCCGCTGCAGTCATTGCCAGTGACAAGTGTCTTCCTGGGCAGACAAGGAACCTTCTCACAGGGGCATCGCAGAGATTTCAGCGGGCAAGTAAAAAAAAAACAAGTCTCTCTTCTTGTTGGAAGTCGCTCTCATTGCAAGGTGCACAGATTGCGGAATGTTGCAGAAGAAATCACGAGACGCTCAAGAATGCATGCATGCTTTCTTTCTCCGTGCACAGTCATTTTTCCCGTAATTTTTGAACCACGTCAGCGGACATCAAGACAACGTCAGTGCCGAACTTCTCACCTGCCCGTCGAAGTCAACGCATGGATTTCGCCAGTCAAAGCTCATGATCTTCGAAGACGCCACATTTTTTTCCACTTTTCTTTTCGGATTCCCCTACTTCTAGTGCTAAGGCAGAAGATCTTACGGTCACATTACCCTTCCTCTACAGCGAATTGAAAATGTGGTTCTCCAATTATTTTGCACATTTCAGACCGTTTCCCACCTCCATCATGCATCTGCTTGCTCTAGGATTAATGTACAAAGGATATAACAATATTAATCAACTAATTATTAATCATTACTATATGTAACATGTGCAACTACAACATTGTAATTTCAATTTAGCAATGACTTGTATTAAAACTTTTAGATCACTTTAGATTGTATAAAAAATACTTCATGTTTATTCCATTGTAAAACATTCAAATGCCATCACTAGAAGAAAACTGCGTTACATTCCCTGAAAACGCGTCACCTTGTTTTCATTGAGTTCCCGTTTCAAAACGCAGTCAAAACGCAAAAAACGCAAAAAAACACAGAAAATTGCGTTTTTTGGCTTTTCCACTTCGTTTTGAAACAAGAACTCAACGAAAACAAAGTGACGCATTTTTAGGGAATGTAACACAGTTTTCTTCTAGTGCATGAATACAACTATGATCCACATTTTAGAAGTTTTAAAGTGAATTTCAAGTGTACAAAGTTCAGTTTTTAACAATTTTAGTAACAATAGATCTATAGATAAAATAATCTATAGAAGCACACCAATGCACATGCATTACAAAACAAGTGCATTAGAAGAGATTTGAAGGCTCTACGAGCCCGCGAGTTATCAGGCAGTTTCCTACCTGGGAACTCTGCCACACGCGCAGGCTGACGTGGTCGAGAGAGTGCCACGTCGGATTTTTCAATTTTTCGATTTTTTTTTTTTTTTCTTACTGTTTTTTTTAAATTTCAGAAGCAAAATTTCTTGTTTTTGTTTTTGGATAATTAGGGTCTGACAGCAGCCCGACACTCCCTTCCTGCATCGAGCACAGATCTGGGAACGGGCCTAAAACGGCCCTCCAATGCCCCCAAATCTCTTCTAATGGAAATCTTAGGTAGTCTTTTCTTAAAGCAACCATTTAAGCCTACCTAAATTATACTCCCTCTGTCCCATTAAAATCCTCCAAAAAGCTTCCCCATAAGGGATTAACTATATTTTTAGTCTTTATACTAATAATATATGCATTCAAAAATCAGCAACCCATCCTTTAGATCTATGCAAAATCTCTAGCTTAGGTGCCATCGTTTAGGCACCTAAAATCCATGCAGAAAGTATCAATTTTGAACATAATTTGTAAATGCTACCAGCTCCGTCATTCTTGATGATTTAAAGGTTGGTAACAACAATGGGATTCTAAAAACATTTGTCCCAATCTAAATATCTGCAAGAAAGAAACCTAGTCCACTTCATAAATAAATTTTCATAGCGCCGAAGTAGTCACCGAACCCATTATCAACACTATTGTCTAGGGAAGCACAGCAAGTACAAGGTGACCACTTCATAAATAAATTTTCATAGCGCCGAAATAGTCTCCGAACCCATTATCAACACTATTGTCTAGGGAAGCACAGCAAGTACAAGGTGCCTCATATGGGCATGGCCAAGTTTTCTAGGAGAAGAGTGTTCCCTAATTTCTTGACTTATCTCCATGAGGTCATTCAAGATGGCCGACGCTTACTAAGCGGTTGAAATCATAAAATGGAGCTTTTTAGTTCTTGGATTTTTTAGTGGGACAAGAACCATGCTTGATTTGGAGGTTTTTAGTGGGACAAAGGGAGTAGTCTATTCTTAAAGCAACCATTTAAGCCTCCCTAAATCATCATTGGCAGTAAAAACAGTCGCTTTTAGAGAAAACTACATTATCCCATATTGCTATGAAGTTTGGACATATTTTCAAAAAACTAAATACTATTATTTGTTTATTTACAAGTATAGATCATATCAAATGGGATTTTAAGGCATCCAAAAATACCTCAACAAAACTCAATAAACAAAACTAAGCTAGAAGTCTTTGCAATGTAATATGAATGTTTTTTCCAAAAGAGATGACGACAAATATTCACCCATCTTTGTTGCCCAAAGTTGTAAAGGTGGGATCAAAACCTCAATCTAGGAAGATCACATGCAATCATACCATATGGAAGGACATTTCATGATTTATAAGATAACTCAATTTAACGTATGCGTACTCCCGACACGAGGCAGTGAAACCATAGCTCAGAAGCCGGATTAACTGTTCATATTCCGCCAGCTTCCCAAAAAAGGCAAGATTCAAATGCACATATCATCATGAAAAGATTGACGAAGTAGCTATATTCACTTTTCATAAGTAGCACAATGAGCCCACCAGGCATCCCAACCACACCTGCTTAACATGTAGGACAATAGCTACATAATCCTCATAAAATCCTTTAAGGCTTTAACCTCCTCCACCTCCACTTCCTGTCCAAACAAAACAAAACAAATCTCAACATCGCAAATCCGTACTTACACAAAAGAAGCATTAGTCCCAAAACTCAACGCCACCATCTCACAGCCCCTCCTGGCCATAGTCAGCTAGAAATCATACACTAAAGCAGCAAGCAATCGCATCTAGAAACTGAAGGCACATAACGTGCACATCCAAAGAAGTACTAAACAGACACCCCTAACCCAGGCCAACATCTCAAGCGACCCCTTACGGCCATACTCAGCTAGAATTCACGCTATTACATATCAAGCAATCACACCTAGAAATCGAGGGTAAATGCCCATCAGATACAACACTAGAACCCAAAAGTCACATCCACAGCAAATCACACCACAGAATAACTGAATAACCAAAGAAAATGCAAGAACCTTATATACCCCCACTTGAGAAGGTACAAACCCTAAAGAAACCATCGTCAAGAGCGGGTGTCAGAGCATTACTCACAGTCAATTCCAGACCCCGAGAACCTTCCGGCCGAATTGCACGGCTCAGTCGACCTTGGCTCCCCCGTGGACATGGAAGATCCACTGCAGGAACCAGAAGAGCAAGATGAACACCACGGCGTGCACCACGACGGACGCGATGCTGGTGCGCTGGTTGGTGAACTCCACGGGGCGGTCATCGCCGGGGATTTGCAGCAACAGGCCTGGCGACAGGACCACGAACAAGATGACACCGATCACCAAAGCTGCTGCGTCCACCATCTTGACACCACAATCCTTGGCTCAATCGCTTCACTGAAAGCTCTTCAATTCAAGCTTGGGATTCAATCTAACTTAGATTGGTGCTGCGGAGTACTAGGAAGTGCGAGAGGGTGTAGGAATGGAGAAGAAGTGGAAGATGGAAGGAGGCGACGGTGATAAGGCTGCTGCGTCGGCTCATGCAGGTTGCCAGACGGGGAGGGAGTGGGGCGCTGCCACGTGGGCATGAGGTGGGGACTTGCCACTGGTCCTGGGATAAGCCTGTACCCATCCATTCCATACCTTAAGTTTGGCTGGTTTTTTGTTTGTTTGTTTTGTTTTATTTGTTACGTTGAGATCTCCCGGACCGTGTGCCCCCGGGTGGCGTGCTTGGTACCTTCGGGAAGCTCACGGTGAGGAAGGGTGCACGGGTTTTGTTTTGTGGCGTTTGGACCTACGGTGGAAAAGTTATGGATTTTTGAGTTATATTTTAATGCAAAAAATTAGAAAAATTTACTTGTACTTTTATTTTGAATGTGACAACTGCACAGGACACACTAGTGCATGGATGAAGGTCTCATGTTGCTAAGTTATTGGAAGGTTCATTGTCCATGTTTGGATAGGAGGTTTGCGTTTCATGTTTTTATTTGGGGGTTTGTTGCTAATTTAGAATATCCAAAAATTATTCTTGAGAAAATTTAGAAAAAAGAATAAATTTACATAGAAATACAAACAATTAATCCAAAATTAGGAGTGTCTAAAAATTAAAAAAAGTAGAATGCCGAAAATGAAGAAATCCAAATCGGGGTGCCAAATTGTCGAATTACAAAAAGAATTTTTTTCGTCAACAAAGTGCCGAAACTGACCTATGCGTACTGTAGGATCTTTTTTGAAAAGTGAATGAGTGCTATATGTATGGAGCCTAAGGTTGGACTTCAATGAAGCTAAAATCGAAAAAAATTCAAATAAGACAAACCATTTTTCAATCGAGTGCAATATTCATAGAGAAATTTGAGCCCAACCTATTAGTATCCCGTTGTTTTCTATTGGAATTAAAGTGTTTTTTCATTGACAATCTTTGGCTATTCTTTGTAATTTTATTTAAAAAATAAAACATTTTTTGAAATATTGACTCGTAATTTGTCTAAAGTTTTGATTTTAACCGGCAATATATTTGGAAAAATGAACCAGTTGATGATACACTAATTGCCGGTTCTCCCCATTCACTGATCAAGTGGATGTGAGTGGTCTATTTTCAAGCTCCTGGAATTAGATTTTTTAGAGTTCAAAAGATTGTGTATGAGAAAGGTAGAGCTATGGTTGGAGAAGAAATTTGACAACATTGGAAAATATCGGTTAATCCTTCAAAGACACGGCCTCCATGACTAAAGTAATCACCAAAATTGCTCCGATTATTGAACCAATAGGTGCATTCTTTATTTCTATAGTGAACAATGAAGTCATCCATAGACCACTTATAATCTTTCAACCTTTCAGCCTTAGCATTCTTTAAGGATTTATCAATAAAAATTCATGGTTCTCCGAAAAGTAACCCTGCATTTACTTCCAAGTTACTGAAACTGCATGAGTATTGATTATTGAAACTACAGTAGAACCTCTCTAAGTTGATCGGTCCCGGACCGGTCTGACAGATTGGTTTATAGAGGTTTATTGACTTAGAAAGGGTCATTTTTAGTCACAACCTTTGTTATGTGGCCCAGTTTGAGACTAGTCTGATATGATTAGTTTACAGAGGTTTATCAACTTAGAGAGGATCAACTTAGGGAGGTTCTACTGTATTGAGAGAGTTGATAAATTTCAACTACAATTCAAAATCAAGATAGGTTCAATTAGTTTTTTATTATTCAAAATAATATTTTCATTTATGTATTTATATACATGGACATTTATTTTATTTTATTTTATTTTATTTATTTTTCATATATATATATATATATATATATAAATATATATATATATATATATATATATATATTTTTTTTTTATTTAATTAGATATATTCATGTACATTTATTTTATTTTAATATAATACATTTTTTTTTAAACTATTTATTTTGTTACAAATAGATTATTTACATGCATGTTTATTTTTCTAATTTTAGCCTTATTCTCAAGTGGTTCTTATTGAGGTTCATACAACGATGGGTAAAACTTTAAATCTCACTTTTATACACTATGTAAAAATATAATAGTTTTTGAATATGTCATTTGTTTTCAGTTTTTAATCCCTAAAATTCTTTTACTATTTTTCTCAAAAAGTGTTCAAAATTGTCACTTTTTACTTGGTTTAGTCAATTTTTGGAATGATCGTTGGATGAAAAATATAAGATTTACTATGTAACCATGGGGTATGTTTGAAGTTACAACTAAAAAACTGGTAGAATGAAGCTAAGATGAAAACGATGGAATTTGAAGTTACATGACTAAAATTAAAAGTCCATTGATAGAAACATTGTCTTTTCAATCGAGGGAGTTGAAAAGTTTAAAAAAAAAAACAATAGAAAACTTTGAAGTTAAATTAATTTCCAAAACTAAAGGCAAAAGAATTTGGATTATATATAGTATAAAAGTCCAAAAAGGTTCATTTTGCAACCATGGAATCCTAATCTACAGAGAATTTAATGTCTTTTTAGTTGAATTTTTTGAGGGAGCTAATGGGAACCTTTGAGGTTCAATTAACTTATGAACAAAGGCTATAAAATTTTGGATTGGAATTTGATCTCACAAATTATGAGAGTCGACAGGGCCCACTTTACAACCATAGAGTTCAAATCTTTAGGGGTTTGTATTGATAAGTATATAGTTCAACACTACCTATCGGTCTACACCTCCAAAGTTCATCATTTGTAAGAAGTTCACAATTGCCAAGACTTCAATGTCAACTGAAGTCTAGAAACTTTAACCTTTGAAAGATGAGTCTATATTTATCTTGCAAATAATTTTATTTTGCAAGTACCTACAAATGTGATTTCTGCTATTTATTTTTTGGAAATATTTATTATTATTAATAAATTTTGGAATTAGACAATTATTAAATCTAAATTAGAATCTTTGTCTTCAAATAATAAGTATATTTATGTAAAAAATTATATTATTGTGAATTTTTGAATAAAAAATAAAAGAATTCATATCAAATGTAGTTGATGGGCAAAATTTTTTGAAAATATCTCCAAGCTATTATTATAGTGTCAAACATCATAGTGTGTACTTTCTTATTGTGTCATCATACAATTAAGAAATCAACATTCCATGTTTGCAAATACAATTTTAAAAATGATTGGTCAACATTTTTTTTTAAATGTATTTATTAAGTAGAATTATAAAGGAATAGCTAAAGAATATCAATGGTAAAATAATTTACAATAGAAATCTTCAATATCCATATAAAAATTTCCATTACTAAGTAGTTGCAAGAAACACCTGTCAATTTTGGCTCAAAACAGCCTCAGTACTGGAGTATTGGAGTAATGTGATTTTTGAAATAATGTTTTTTTAAATGAAATAAAATATGAATAAATTGTAAAGCATTCAAAATAATATGTCTGTGAAAATTTAGACCTTAAAAAATTTATCTCTAAAAATTATGCACATTCAAAGAGTGATGAAAAATGCAAGAAAATAGACACTTTGGGATTTGATTTTTAGAAAATAGTAAAAAAATTACCTAAATAAATAAAAAGGCATTTTTTCTAACTTGAAGATGCTTCTTCTCAACCATTTGCATTTGCATTTTCTAAAAATTGCATTCTTTGAATGTGCGCAAAGGTAGTGCAATTTCAACACATGTGGAAGGTGGACACTTTACTATTTAAAAAAACCTCTTTGTATGCTGGTGTAACTTTAGTAGAACACTATGTATTCAAATTTTCACCTTCAAATTTGCATTTTTGAGTCGGAAACAATACTAATACCTCCCAAAATGGCCAAGGTAGACATCCAATTGAATAAACTATTTTTTAAGAATTGAAAAAAATTGTTCAATGCCTAAAACTACCACATATAGCCTCATTTCAAATTTTATAAAAAATGGATATAGGACGCAAAAGTTATGAGCAAAAAACTACTTATTTAAAGCCAAGGGGACAAAAAAAAGTGTTTCTTGCAACAACCCTACTAAGGCAACAACACTAGTTTGTGAGCCTAAAAGCGCGAGCTTGAGAGCAGTGAGCATACGTTTTGTGAGCCCCGAGGTTGACCCGAAAAAACTTGAAATTTTAGAAGTCAACAAAATAAATAATGGAGAAATTCCAAAATTTTATTACTAAGCCCTATGACCGTGGACCTATGACCGTGGAAGCTTGTTAGCACGCTTGCCGCATTTGACTTGGCCTTCTGGCGGGTGACAATTTTAACCCACCTCGAGCCCCAGAAGGGATCTCTTAGTACCAAGAGGAGTTTCTTGGGATGACAAAGTTGCGGAATTTTTTTTTTTTTTTTAAATAAAAAAAATATTTATTTATTTATTTTATTTTTTTGAAAGTCTCAAACTCCAAACTTCAAAAGGGGTCTCTCGATAAGGTAATCTACTCTAAAAGCGAGCGGCTTCTTCAATTGACCCTATATTTAGATCTGAAATGGACATTAGGTGATCCTTAAATGGACCTCTCAAGCCATTGAGAGAATCAAGAGAAAAACATTATTTATTGCAAGAGTCAATCATTGGCCTTCATTTACTCAAATCACTTTAGAAGTTGCAAGTGGTCAAATTTTGGAAGACCTAGGGTCACAAATAGGTGCCTATAACAATTTTTTTGAAAATTCAAAAATGATTCAAAAATGATTCAAAAAATATGGAACCACTTGTGTAACGTTCCACATCCATTTTTCTTTCTCTGAAAAATGATCCAAAAATAATTCTATTCATAGAAACCTGTGAAAAAGGTAGATCAACCCTTAAATGGTCGCTTTTAGGCTATACTACCTTATCGAGAGGGGTTCCTCGGGGTCACAAAGTTGCGGGAAAAAAAATTGAAAAAAAAAAAAAAAAAAATTGAAATTTTTTTTCGCAACTTTGTAACCTCAGATGGGGGTCTCTTGGTATCGAGAGGGGTTTCTCAGGGTCAAAAAGTTGCAAAAAAAAATAAAAATTGAAAGTCCCAAATTCCAAACTCCAAACTTTAGGAGGGGTCTTTTGGTACCAAGAGGGGTTTCTTGGGGTCACGAAGTTGCGGAAAAAAATTGAAAAAAAAAACAAAAAAAACTTTTTTTTGCAAAGTTCCAAACCCTTCACCTCGGAAGGGGTCTCTTGGTACCGAGAGGGATTTCTTGGGGTCACAAAGTTGCAAAAAAGTTTGAAAAACTAGAAAACTAAAATCTAAATAAAAAAATTGAGAGTCTCAAACTCCAAACCCAAAGAGGTCTCTTGGTAACAAAAAGGGTTTTTCAAGGTGATGAAGTTGCAAATTTAAAAAATATAAATAAAAATTTAAAAAAATTTAAGAAATAAAAAATAAAAAATAAAAAGCTTTGAGAATCCCAAACTTTAAATCCTTCAAGGGGCTTTTGGAGGGTGATGAAATCGCAACAAAAAGAAAAAAAATTGAAAAAAAAATTTTTTTTTTTTTGAAGTCCCAACTTCCATACCTCCCAAGGGTCCTCTTTGTGCTAAGAGGGGTCTTTGATTCTCTAGGGGTGATAGAGTTGCCTGTAAGAATTTAAAAAATAAAAAATGGATAAGGTATATAGATAAGGTGTTTGGAGAGCATTTGAAGTGTCTCAACTCTATATCAAGTCAACTGACATATTTTTTTAAGTTCATTAGCTATAAAGATCCTCAATTCTTAAACCACGGTCATAGGTCTAAATCCAAAAAATCACAAAAAATTGCGCCAAAAATTGAAGGCTCATAGGCTCTTGGGCTCACGCTCCAAAGCTCACAAAATAGCACTCCTGCTACCAAGGTCTCCCAATCAGGGCTTTTTTTTTTGGCTTTCTAGTGCCAAATTGCACCAGAAAAAAAAATTTGGCTAAAAAAGGTTATAAAAAATGCCAAAAAAATTGGATGAAATCGCCAAACAACATTGAAATTAAAAAATTTATTAGATGAAATCGCCTAATTGTAGATGAAAACCATACTATACATCCAATAAGTGAATGAATGTTGCAATTTGGAGCACCACTATAACATTTTATATCGCCACTATGGCACTTCTTCAAAAATGAAAAAAAAAGCCCTGCTCCCAATCCCAAAGTAAGGCCCTAAAACCTTCAATTGGGCATCATTAGTAGCCTAAAGAATAGCAAAGCCCTAATTCATTCTACAATCAATTTTATCAAGAATTTGTAGTTTCTTAAATTTCAAATTTGATTGAGATGTATTTTAAGTAAAAAATTTGTTGAAAATCTCCTTAAAGGTCATTACTTAAAATCATGTGTCTAGGACTATACTTTAAAACTCACTTAAAACACCCCTTTCTCTTGTAGTGATCCCTTCATTTTTTATGTTCTCCAAGATATTCAACATCTCTCACTTCTTTAATAATAATCTTTAGAGGTCTTGCATGTCTCACTTTTTGGAATAAAGAGGTGTCTTTCATAACACTAGAAGCACATTTTGAAGTCTTTTCCAATGGTGCATTACATATTGGTTTAAAGATTTGTTTTGTTACAATTTGCATTCAAAGTTTATGTGTCATTTTTTGGATACGGTAATGCATTCAACAGACGTCATAGATTGGCAGAGTCTACCTCAGTCAACTTGATATGCCAATTGATTGTTTGTGGAATTAACGACCTCTTTAAAGCCTAGCATATTTTCTAACATATATTATTTTTTACACTATGTTTGGATATCACATTCAATATTATAGAACATTATAGTGACTATCTTTATTTCTCCTTCAAAAATCAGTATTATTTTGAATTCAATGTTGTCACTTCTGCATTGTACATTGCAAATAAACAAAAGGATCACTCAAAAGTGGATGTGATCTCAAATGCATACTTTAGCAAATCTAGAGAATAAATAGATGCTTATAGTACAATCTTCAACATATGGACATTGAAATTAAAGCATGGATTTAATTAGCAACCTACTAATTCTGCTTTGATCTCTTATAACTTTTACACATAATATTCAAATTTCATTCTTGAGTTTTCCCAACAAAAATTACAATTTGTTTATATGTAATGTAACACTAAGACTTCCTTGACACAATTAAGGTTGTCCAACAAAATGCTTAGATTTGACAAGATGACTTGAAGAAGACAAGGCTTAAAGTAACTTCACTTAATTGTGACCTATTTCCAAAATCAAATTCTACATACTCTTGCATAATATGTACAATTTGTATTCATGAGAGCTTGATATTAATGATGAATACTTCTATTTTCAACATTTTGAAAATTCATAGTTTATTTATATAGTGTCTATGAAATGCATTCTAAAAAAATCTAAAAATCTATATAATTTTTGTTGTTTTAACAAGTCCAACAATAATGAATACAATGTCATAATACAAACCATAATCAAAGGCTCAATCATGTAGACAATTTTAGGAGTTTCTACCTTAAGCCCAAAATAATGCAGGTTTTTGAAATCCTCATGACTTTCCAATTTTTACGTCTTCACCCTTGATAGAATTGACATCCATTGTGTGGATAATGAATGTTTTTAGAAGCTTAACGTCTTATC
Source organism: Pseudisothecium myosuroides (assembly GCA_951799445.1). NCBI lineage: Eukaryota > Viridiplantae > Streptophyta > Bryopsida > Hypnales > Lembophyllaceae > Pseudisothecium > Pseudisothecium myosuroides. The sequence continues at coordinate 16,583,998 of OX637289.1, forward strand.
TACACAAAATAGATAAAGTGCACTCAAGTATGTTGGGAAAGCAATTTTGTCTATTCTTCAACAATATGAATAGCATGGTCATTGAATGCTTCATGATTTTTGTGCAAAAGTTTAAAACCAACTCATGTACAGATGAAAAGAAGAAGAAAAAAACAATTGCAATAATAGATATCTAGTGTGAGTTATGCATTGATGTTTCTCAAGCCATAATTTATTTTGTCTAAAAACTCTATATCCACATTCCCCTTCCTATGAGATTTTTGTTTGAATTACCCCCTAAAGTTCCATGACTATGTTTTCACCGAAAACACTCAAAAACTGCCATTTTTAGTACAAGTACCAAATTTTTGAAAAAAAAACTTTTTTGACACATGTAACCGTAGGATCTTGTAGTAAACTAGTTTTAGAAGATGTGGAAAAAATTTCAGAAGTTTCCACTATGTGGATTGGAAGATATTAGCATTTCAATTGGCAAAAATCCTTTTTTTGTTCCTGCGAAAAACAGGGCAGCTGCACTTCACAAGGTCACATTTGTATGAAAAAATGTCCAAAATGGTGATGCTTCTTTAAATTATTTTTCCTAAACAAGTTTTCTACATGCTTAAAAAATTTCAAATCATTTGGAATTGTACAATATATACAAAAAAAATAGTAAGTAGAAAGAAGTAGAGAATGATCCAAAATACTAAATTGTTAAGAATTTAATTATGAAATTGAAAAATGTCAATCCCAATGGTTGTAATGTTGTAATAAACAACCTAAATCCTATGATTTTTTTTTTCAAAAAATAATAAAAATTGAGTTAAATAAACAATTTCAAAGTTTATTTCAGAGTAGAGAATTTGTAACTGCCCACAAACTAAAAAACTTCATAACTTTTTACTCATTGGTCGAAATGGAATGATTTAAAGCTTTCCATGTATATATAAGTCTAGAAAAAAAATTTCAAATTTTTATTTTTGAAAAAAGTGCTTTTTTCAGATCTGCCCAAATTGCCCGCCCGGTGAAAAAAGTAATATATTGGGCCATAACTTTTGACTCCTATTTTGAAATGTCATGAAATTTAGTGCACATGAAAGATATTCCTCATCCCCACCTTCTATTAAAATTTCAGCTTAAAATATGAAAATCTCTAGTCACACGTACCTGCTGAAAATTGCTATGATGCTAAAAATAGCAAGCTGGTCCTTTAGGGATTAATCATGAAACGCAACTCCAAGGCCAAGAGAGAATCTAGTTTTAGAATGAATATTTAGTGCTAAAACATTTGAATGCAAAAAACATGCCCAAGGGGGAGGAGCTAGAGAAGAGTAGGCCAAAATCAACCTAGAAAAGGACAGATGCCAACAATTAGTGATTAACAATTTTTTTAATGGCAAAAAACAATCGATATTTAGCATAGCAAGGTACAATTCTCTCTTCAATGAGAAATGAAGGAATAATTTTTATTTTCTATTGTTAGAAATTTGGTAGTTGTTTAATGGTCGGAGCCAACTATTGACCAATTGTGAAGCTCCCATTGTCAGGTGCAAGAACAACTTTTCTTTTCATCCACTTTATTGGCGCCACTTTTTGTGAATAATTGTAATTTCTCCATGCTTCGTTGCCAAGGTTTCACCCATTTGAGCCACTGCTTTCACTTGCTTCTCTCCCGATTTTGTACCAATGGTGTTAGTTTGCTCTTAGTGTTAGAAGGACAATTTTCCTATTTTTCTTGTAGAACTTCAAATATTGTTATTTATACTTCATTTGCATGCTACTATAACAATGCTTGAGTAGAGATCATTGTTTGAAGATACTTTAGAAATTGTCTTAAGTTGAAAACAATATTGTGCGTATCTAATAGCCATTTTTGTGATGTGAAATTAGGTTTTCAAAGATTTACAATTGTAGTGTCAAGCTACAACTTTGCAAGTCATTGTCTGAGTGTTTTGGTCTAGAAGTTTTAATCCCTAAAGGACAAAGGCCTTTTTTCTGCCAAAAAACACTCAAAACTGCCATATCTGTAGCAAAGAGTTAAAAAAATTGAAAATTGTTTTTTTCCACATTTAACCATAGGATCTTACACCTAGCTAGTATGAGAGTGTGTGGGAAAATTTTGAGAAATTTTGACCGCACAGATTGCAAGATATCTGCATTTAAAGTGAAAACAACAAGTTTTTCAGCACATTGCGGGACTAGATTTTTTGACTTTGAACATTTTTAACTTAAAATTTTTGCACTGCAAAGTTTCGAGCTTTAAATCTTTATAATGGAGAATTGAATTGAGAGTCTAGGAAAAAAAATTAAATCAAAAAACTTAATTATCATTCTTAAAAAAATTGTTAAGTAGAAGTAGATACGAGATAGAAGGAAAATCTAAAATATTAATATATTTTAGATGGAATTAAAATGCACTAATCCCAATGGTGAGATTGTTCTAGCAAATAAACTAAACTATGAAAAAAAATTGAAAAAATTGCATTCAGAAATGAATCCAACAAGTTATTTTTTTCAAAAAGATGCTCTAACTGCCCGAAAAACAAGAAATCAATGTCCATAACTTTTCATAACAAATCCAAATGAAATGAATCAAAACTTTCTAGATAGACAAAAATATAATCTATGTGAAAAAAATATTATAAAAAAAAAATTCAGATTTTTGCAAATTTTTTTTTGCTGCCTGGACTGCCTCCCATCCATTGTTTTGAGCTTATTTGGTCATAACTTTTGTCCCTAGGCATCGATTGTGAAAAAAGTTATATTCCCACAAATCTTATCAATTTTTCTATCTCCAAAAAAAGTTTCAAGAAATGATGACAAAATTTCAGCCTGTAGGTACCTGCCTATAAACGTATTTGTCCTCCAAAGGGAGAACGGTCCTTTAGGGGTTAATGAGAGAATTGAGTGGGAAGGAGTGAGATTTCAACAATCACGTATCAATCTCATTCATGAATCATCCAAGACAATTGACAAATCGTTGTATTCAACTATGACAAATTAGCTCATGGATTATAAGTGTTGCTAGATTTCTTTATTAATTAAGATTTTCACCTACTTTCATTTGTTGTGATGCTTAGAATAGCCTATGAAGCTATTATAGATATTTTGCTTCTCAATTCAATATTGTTGGGAGATGAATTTGCCCCCCTAACTTGTACTAAATCGCTTCATCTTTGAGGATGAAAATTTTAATTCCACTCAGATTTGTGTTTTGGGTGGGATACCATCCTTGCTGGCATGGCTCGTAGGAATCACATTCTTTCCTACTTTAGTAGATGTAGTGAAGAGAGTAAGGAAATCATTTGCCAAGAGATTCTTAGCACTTGGTGCAAAATGAAGTTTTTTGTTCTGGTAATTTCCGCCAACCTAAGTGGAATATGACTTCCAGTCTCTTCCCTTGGATGACTCGCCCCGTGAGCCAGATTGATTGACTTTTCCTCCCTCTTTCTTTTTATGAAAGCACCGTCAATTTTCAAAGAAAAAGAACTTACCCGCCTAACTTAAAATATTGCCAGAGTATTGGTGGGCACCAAAGTCACCAAGGCTTCGGAACATGCAAGTCGCTGGCAGGGATGGCTCCCAATTGCCACGAGAAGGCAGTGAGAGAGAAGCCAAAGGCCAAATGACCTAACTGAAGGTCCCGTCCCTCCAGTTCCTCCAGGGGCGTGATCCAACCGCCGTGAGCAAGTGGCAATCATCTACTCCGGAGTATTTGATAAGCTTGTCAGCCATAGTCCTGTAACTTAGACCTGTCCATGCCAAAAGCTGGCAGTGGGTACCAACGCAACTCTAACTTGCAGTAAGTTATAAGTTAATTCGGGCACTCCTGCCCACATTTATGGTGCCGCTGGCTCTTCTTTTCTTTTCTTTTTTGACACGAACGCCGGGCTCTGGTTATTCCAACTCCTTCGTGCTAGACTGCAAAGTCCGTCTGTGCAAACTTCCGTTGCTGCCGACCAATGTGTACTTCATAGTCTAAGCCGAAATAATGGCAGGCGGTCGAACCTGCGACCAGCACGAGCGATACGGACTCTGTTGGGTGGGGGTACAGTAGTTGGCCCCTCGCCTTTCGGAAGCCTTCCACAGTAATATCAATGGCCTTCGCATGCGCCATGCGGCAAAATGGACTTTAGGAGTCCTACTTGCAGTGGCTTCCCAGTAACTTAGCACATTGTGATCTCTGGAAACAGTGATGATGTCTGTGTAGGCTGTGTAGGCTATCTTTTGAGTGGATAGTGATCTCTGGAACTAAGATATGTACCCCCCAAACTGCCACTTCTTGCTCCTGCGCCTTTTAGGAGACTAGTCAAATTTTCATATTTTCTTGTTGGCAAGTGAAAGGAGGTTCCAACGCACCAAAGATCACGACATTTGGATACTGCATACAAAAGTTATGAAGGAACAAAGTTTGATTCTAAAATAATTTCTTCCACATAGGTACATCATTGCTTTTGAAGATGTACACAGAGTAAAGATGGTAGTTTAGAGTCAGTGGCACATTTTGGGGGGTATCTACCATATGGTTTTCATTTGTTGATCAAAGAAGCTATCTATCATAGGTATGCTGCAAAATTTGAGGTTTGGAGTTTGTCCTAAGAATTTTTTTGTACTCGGAGGGCCACTTCCCCTAACTTAAGTTCCAAGTCCCACTAAATTCTCAAAATTTGATTGGAGGAAAGTTGAAAGTTGAGACTTCATACTTTGTTCCAAATCTCTCATCACTCCCAAATGCCAATATGAAAGCACATTGGTGGAGTTTGGGTGCCAAGGAAGTGCAGCAAAAGTGGAGACCTAACTTGGCCTCCAAGTCCCAACTTTGTTTTCATTATAAAATTAGGAGAATAATGCCATGTAAACCATCCTTATTGGCTGAAATTATGTCAAATTATTTTCAAAATAGATTTGCTGTTACAAGTGCTCAAAAATTGAGGTTTTGATTTTTTGACCAATTTGGAGGGCACTTAATTGCTATTAAATACTGTACAAGTTAGAGACAAATTGGGACTTCAGGTCATACACATTCTAAAGAAAGATTGAACTCTGAATAATAGCTCTTTCTTAGAGGTTGTTGATTTTGGGTATTTTTGTGAGTATTCGCCAATTTTTGACACATGGATCTTCAGGAATTAATGAATTAATGGGGAGGAATAAAGGACATCATAACTTATCCCTGCACATCGCAGTATGGACTTGACTTCGGTCCCTCACCCGAATGCTACAGATTTCAGCAACCGTACGTCGTTGGGGGTTGAGCATAATAATTAATGAGTCGACACTGAATGCTGGCGATGGAAGGAATGTCTATGGGATCCAGATAGAAGCACGAGCTCCCTGAGCGTCGACAAGACGGCGATCTGGATGGATGGGACGTCAGAAAGATCTCTGCCATGAATACCATGAATTGAAGCTTACCAGTACTGCTGATGGCGCTGCATCAACCATCATTCTTACATCTCCTTATGAATCTCGAAAGCTCACTCTTCAACTCATATATGGCCACCGTACCCAGTTAGTTAGAAAGTTCACGTGCATCTTGCTTCGGTCTTTCTCAATCGCCATACATCACTCCAGGGCTTTTTTTTTTCCCAGCTCAGTGATCGATGATCACTCCAGGGCTCAGCTAAGAGTGAGCTTCGATCTTCCTCGATCGCCATGATCACTCTTCGCTTGCTCTTCTAGCTGCAATGGATATCGATCAGTAATGACGATGTCTGATGATCCCCTGGCCACCTACTGTAACTATAACAATATATATACATGCCATACTGCAGATCAATGCTGTGCTCATCTTGCAGTGTCTTGGTTGTTGGTTCCCCGAATACGTCGATCGATCTAGGTCCCGAACAAATTAAATTCCTTAAAGAAAGGGAAACGGTACTTCACAATACCGGTCGCCTGGCACGTGACGCTGCAGTCTTGAAATCGGAGCCACTTACCAGAGGACTGTCAGAATGGCCTCTTGAGTCTTGACAATCAACGACGTTTGTCGTTCAGGGAGACGCCACACAGACTCTTTTTTTTGGAAAGAAACCGGTGTCAATTAAAAGGCAAAAGAAGAGTACAATTAATCCGGCTCACGCGAACGTTCTACCTAGTCCTGAGGAAGGTTATGTTTCATGTGCCACTTAGGCCGATGGGACGCCACACAGACTTGAGTTGCATTGCAGTTTCGATTGCGTGCTCAGTTAAGTTAAGTCACGTCTGAGCCTTGCTGGGCTAGCATGATTAATTGCAGAGCTAGCTGGGTTGCTGAAGGTTAATTAATTGCTGTCAGGGATGTTTTAAAGCTCAGGATTCTTAGGAAGGGCCAAGGGAGATTCAAGTGAAGTCTCGATCGCTAGTAGATTTTGATCTGGACGTACAAAGTTAGCAAGAGAGAGAGCAAGCAAGAGTGGTGAAGAGCTGAAACGCTGGGTAGTACGTACGTGACGTTGATGGCGTACGCTACGAAGCTGCCGGTGGTGCTATCGGAGGATGTTGGGGAGGTCGAGTATGTGAGTACCCGAGTGAAAGGTACCGAAATTTCTCTCAATTACGAAATCTTAGTGTAATTCGGAGGATAGTGTCTCGGTTTTGATAACATATGTATCGGTGCAGGTTGTGAAATGGCTCATAATTTGATTGATCACTTCCAATTTAATATATATACATATATATACCCACTTCCACGATGTGTTTTTTCTTTGAAGATTTTATCTTGGTGCATAACTAAAGTTGCCTTCCACTTAGAAAAGCCAAAACTCGTTCAAATGGCGATATTGCAAGGATTGGCAGTTTTCTAGGCACCCGAGTGGAACCTTAGAATCTGCACCAATCCTAGTTTTTAAAGCTTTGTGCACTTGGAAGTTTGGTGGTTTGAAACATACCATTTTTTTAACCATCAAAGTACCACTCGGGGACTCAGGAAGCCTCCATTTGCAGACTAGAATGCAGTTCAAGAGATTCCGTGTGAATGACAGAGCATATGGTTTGAGTAAAATGTGCAGCTCCTCGGTTGGCGGGGTTCATGCTCAAGTGCTTCTGTTGGCTTCTTGAGAATCGGCTGTCAAGCGCACTCATTCTGACGCACATGAAGAAAGTCAATAATATCACAAAGGTTTCTTTTCCGTGTTCCGTGATTGCTAGTCGCTATGGCTTGCATTTAACGACTGAAAAGCATGAATTTACGTTCTTGCTTTTGATTTTTCATGCCCTGTCGAGATTCTTCTTTCAAAACGGTACTCGCACCTAATGAGGAGAGGGGTTTTGTACAGATATTCCTGCAGACGCATTACACAGAGCCACCTATGTACTGCCCTCAGTTTCTCCCTGAATCCGGTACCCCTCATAATCCTGCACTATGATTTCAGGTCTGGTCACCCAGCCAATTCCTAACGGTTTTATTATCCTCTACGTACCTTAATTGCACACACAAGAATACAACCTACTGGTAGCAAAATCTTGTGTTGATGCGAATGGAATGCACTGGATCTGTAGAGGAGCTGCAAGAGACGGACGAGACGGTGCAGCTTCTAGACCAAGGTCTCTCTGCCCCAGAGCGAGTGGCAGCAGCAGTGCAATGCCTCCCGCCTTACGCAGCGAAGAATATCACTTCGGCCAATGGTGGAGACGATCTAAAGTTTCAATATGCTACCATTCGCGATTATGCACATGCCTACTCTTCTGGGAGGGTCACCCCAACACAGGTGCATAAAATTCGTCGCCAAATGGATGCTTGCCAGATGCAAACTTTAGAAAGAATATGAGAGATTTTGAAACCAAAGAAGTTCCCCTCAATAGAACAAGGTCATGTGAAAAGAGATGCCAATTGAATAGTGTTTTCAAAGTTGTACGTAAGACAAACTTTAACAATCTATACCATGTCACAATAGTACCATTCTCAGAGTAAAAGGCATCATTAGTAAGCGTAATAATGAGTCTATTCAATAATAATGATAATTAATCTATTTCGAGGGAAGCGACGTCCTAGAGAAGAAGAGTGGGAACGTGTTGAACATTGAGTTGTTGATTTTCAAGCACGTTTCTCCTCTAATGCAATATATGGCAGAATATATTGTAATGTTGCTGGTTACTCAAACCTTCTAGGCTCTGTAGGTGGCGGAACGGTTTCTGGCAGCGGTGCAGGACTCGCAGGTGACAGCACCTGCATTGAATTTATTCATTTCTCAAGATGCTCAAGATGTCCTTGCCCAAGCTGCTGCTGCGACAGATCGATACCAACACGGTATCAGTCTTGTTCAATCTTCCAAATATATTCTAGATGTTCCCTTTTGGTTGCTGTTGCAATTTGAGGACATTTAGGTAGGGGATGATCTGTAGAGGATTGGAAAAATGCCTTGAGTTCTGTCAGAGGAAATAACCATGCGCACACGAGAAAAGATTCAGAAAAACTCACATGAATTTCGTCTTTTGCAACTGTGGTGAATATGTTGCAGGAAAACCATTGTCAGTGTTGGACGGAGTGCCTATTGCCGTGAAAGATGAGATTGACTGTCTGCCATACCCAACCACAGGTATGAGCCATAGTTAGTTCTGGTCTTTACCAGAGAATGATACGAAAATCTATTTTAATTTTACCAAAAATTGAGGTATATTCGCCAAGATCAGCGAGGCATCGATCGAGAATTTCAGTCAGAATCTGGTCTGCTGAAGCTCAAAGTTGGTGGCTGGCCTTGTGAAAAATTGGCAGGAGGAACCACATGGATGGCCAAAACAAGAGACGTGAAGGAGGACGCTACTGCTGTAAAGCGCTTGAGGGATTGTGGAGCTGTGATGGTTGGCAAAACGAACATGCATGAGCTCGGCATAGGAACTACAGGCATCAATCCCCATTATGGGTACAGCCAATTTTTCCTTCACATTGTTAGTCGCATTTTTGAAAAAAAGATAGAATTTGCTTTTTCAACATACGTGGACTTCATCCGTGTCATGTAAGCTGTTGAAAACATTCATCATCCAGATAGTGAATGCCGGCTCTCTTAGAATCTAACTATGTAGTAAACTGCAACGACGCAAAACTCTAGCTTCTAGATTTGATGGAAGCAGTGGTCGCAAATGTGATTAATTTCCATTACTAGTCCCAGGTGCTACTTAACTGAAACCCCAATTCAAACACTGTTTTGTGTCATTTTTGTAGCAATTAAAATTTTCCTGTGTCCAAATTTTCTAAATTTAGCCACATTTGTGACCACTGGATGGTGGATTCAATGGAAACTTCTTCAATCTGAAAGCCCCTGATAAAGATGTGTCGCGAGCAGGCCGACCCGCAACCCACATGATCGATCAAGGGCGACAGGAGGGTCTTCAGGAGGTTCTGCAGCTACTGTGGCTGCTGGCTTGTGCCCCGGTGCTTTGGGCGTGGATGGCGGAGGTAAATGGAATGAAGCTCCGCTTCATTATGGTAGCAATGGTTAAGAGCTTTCTGTGGAACTGGAGTTCTCTAGGGCTTTGTGATTTTCGGAAAGAATTTGGGCAGTGGGGGAGTCATTACCACTCAGAACGCAGCATTGCTGCAAATCATATTAAACAAGCTTTGGTCATGTGAGCTCACATGTGATTGTGCAGGCTCCGTACGTATGCCTGCTGCATTGTGTGGGGTGGTTGGCCTTAAACCCACTTTTGGACGGGCAACGAAGTCGGGGTGCGTTCTTCCATTCTTTTCGTCAGTTTTTCAAATTTACTCCTGCTCACTCAAACCAAAACAAATGAAGGAAATGAAATCAATAAATATTTTCAATAACTGTTTTTGAAAGTCCAATACAAAATAACACTTATTGAATGTCACGACCTTGTCGCACATTCAAACAATGCCATCAAAAAAGTTTGAGACCTGAGGTGATGAGATTAAAGAGGGTTGGATGCATTCCAGAAGTTGTCCTCCAGCTCAAGAATTGTTTCAACTAGAACCAATTTGTAGGGAGACAGAAAGTTATGAACCGATTTTGTAGCACATTTTTTAAACTGTTTTATTGCTCAATGATGGTGGTGCTGGCTCGTACAGTCTTTTGCCATTGGGCTGGACAGTGGGCATGTTGGGAACGCTCACGGGTTCTGTGGAGGATGCACACATTATGTAAGCACATGATCTCTTCCTACTCTCCAAATTTTTGTTTTTGTTTTTTGGGTGCAAATGAAATGAAGAATTCACGGCAAAACGAGAGGGCAACCAAGCCCAAGCCTAAGCCCAAGCCCGGAGTGATTGACCCCAAGGGCCAGACAGACTCCATACCGAAACAGACAACAGACTGAACGCAACAATACTCTGACTCCCATTTTTCCTCATAACATTTAACTTTGGTTTTGATGGCCCCAAATGTGTGCTTTTGCAGGTATGCCGCTGTGAAAGGACACCTCCCCACTGATCGACTTGTGTCCATTCCTGTGAGTTTTTCCTTTCCTTTCCTTGCAATTGAGCTTTGACAATAATGTAGTATGAATCCTCTAGAATCTGAAACAAGTTTTTCTGTAAATTAGACTGGAATCATTTTTAATTCATTGCTTGATTTCACGATTGTAGCCTCCAGCCACCATTCCTAAGATGGAGCCGACAGTCATGGCAAAGGCGATTGGCGATATTAAATTTGCCAAGTATACCGAGGTAAACACGGACTGTTCTCGATTACTGGTTTGATTTAAGCAGTGTAATTTCTGGTGTGAAGGTTTGGTATGCTATAACTTGCTGAATTTTTCTGAATTTGAGTGGTGGGTTTCTGAACAGTGGTTTAATGATGCCGATGATCCCATTAGAGATGCATGTGACAAAGCTTTACAGCAAATGCAGGATACTTACGGATGCAAGGTAAGGATTCTCAAATATTTTCTTAAATTAAGTCTCCAATAAACTTACAGTTCTGGTGAATATAGGAACGCAGTCTGAAGTTTTATTAGTTGATGAAAGACACAAACTGTTTCGTCAGGAGACACCCGGTGTAAGTTCTATGGAGAGAATGTACCAGGGTGTACACTTCAGGGGATGATTGACTTTCAATTTTGTTTCGGCTGTAGGTTGTGGAGGTTACAATCCCAGAGCTTACTGAGATGCAAATGGCACATTACATTACTATTGGCAGTGAATCAGCAGCTTCCATAGGCATCGACTTCGGGAACCTGTAAGTGGGCTATTCAAACTAGAGATTTTTGCATTAATTGGTGGTTCAATTTTGAGAATTAGTGCCCTTGACCAACATTTCACTGTAACAAAATTTCGAAATGATTTTACCTTTTGCAGCATGGTTCTAGAGACTACTCTGCATCATGATTTAAGTTCACATTTTCTGCCAAATTCCTTAAATTTCCAGCTCATTTTATTTTTGGACTAAAAAAAGGGGCTTGAATATGGATACCCAAATGATGTGATTTCTTTCAAACTGTATTGTAAAGCACAAAGTCTAGTACATTGTGTACAAGTTTTATGTCATAACAAGGTTTTTTTTTACATATCTTGAGAGCATTTCATTTATTGCCTGAGGGAGGTCATCAAAACTAAATGTAGTCAAGAGGTTCACTCTGTAAGTCTGTGACTCCATTTTTCTCACCACACAATGCTGAAGAATTGTTAGGTTTGAAAAACGACATTTGGTAGAAGTTTGGATCCATTTCAATTGTGGGAAACTTGACCCTGATGTGTTGTCCAATGTCTTTCTGACAGAGGTCGAACCAAATCAGGCGGAGATGTCCGTGCAAGTGTCTCCATGTTCCAATGTTTCAACAACAGAGAATATGTGACCGCACAACGTTTAAGGTCCGCACTTATGTTTACCGTTGTGGTTGGAGCCTTGCAAGTGCTTGACATAACATTACTATCCAGTTCTCAGTACTACGGTACCTTTGAAAGTAGGGACCTTGCTAATGAGGAGTCAATGTTCAGTCAATATAATCAATTAAAATCCCTCCCTTGGTGAGGTGTAACAGAAGGCCTAAAGGATATTTCCCACTTGAGATAATCTCTGTTTTATGAAGGAATGGGAGTTAACTGGAATCGGACTCTCTGTGCAGGTGTCGTTGTATGCAACACCATTATGATGTCTTCGAGAAGGCAGATTTTATTATCACACCAACTACTGCGTAAGTTAAAGACATTTCTTTTACAAAATTTCTGTTACCAATGCTGTTCTTGTGTGATGGGTGAGTGATGTATGTGAAGAAAAATCATGAACTGATTGATTGATTGTTGATTGACTGTTGACTGATTTCACACTATTTTGCAATGTTCAGGTGTACCGCACCACTTATCAGACAAGGAGCTGATAGTTTTGGGGAGCTAGACTACCAAATATCAGGTACTGACTGATGTTTTAACGATTCTTTTGTGTACAGGGATTCATTCATGTTTAGAATGTTCAACGTGTCTCTAACTTATAATATTACAACAATAAGAACTCTCAGAAGGGTCATGTCTCGTCTTCACCTCTTGAATTTCCTTTTAAAAACGTATCCACATTTTCTACTGTAAGTATACCAAATGTTCATGAACTTAGTTACATTCATTAATTACTCCATTTGCAAGTTAGCTTGCTTTCTTCTATGCGTATAGGTAATTTGTAAGTATGACATTGTCAAAGGGTTTATGGTAAAGTAGTATAAACTATATTAAAAAAAAATTCTCTTTTACTTCATTATATTTATACTATTGTTTGGCGTTTGCAGCTAAGATGATGCGGTATGTATTAGCTGGAAATTTCTTAGGTCTACCAGCAATTTCTATACCTGTAAGATCCCTAATTTCAATTCTAAAATCCTTTAATTCAGTTGTTGCATGTATTGTTGTAATGATTCATCTTGGTTTGGTTTTTGTTATTTCACTAAATTCAATTGTCGATCCACATTCACTTGTGTGTGAATTCAAGAACATGGAAATGTGGCATCACTCTGCAGGTAGGGTATGATCACAATGAATTGCCCGTGGGATTTCAGTTGATAGGACGACCTTGGTCAGAAGCGAAGCTCTTGCAAGTAGCTCTTGCTTTTGAGGTACTCTCATTTATAACTTTTGAGTCTTAATTTGGTTGAAACATTTGAAATCAACATTTTTGGAAGAAAGAAAGGAAAAATAGAAAAATGAGCTCAAAAGACATCATTTACTTCAATGGATTAAAGACTATTGAGTATAAATTGTGTTGATTTAGGGGGAGGTTGGTCATATTCTTGTTTCTTCTATGCCTAATAGAAACCAATTGTCATTCAAAGGAACACAATAAACATTAAATGTTGTGACTTAGCAATTACAAGTATGGTCAATGTTTGCCGATTCTACATATATAGCAACCCACCTTAAACTAAAACCTATTTTTGTTGGTTAATTAATTGTGTATCCCTATTATTTATATAATTTTTAGTTTACAACAAAAATATTGGAATTCAATATCCCAATAGTTTTAAATATTATGAAACCATCAAATAAATGTGCACATTGCCTTCATGGAGGCTTTGTAAGCCTTTACATGTTGCCAACACTTTGCACACTTTAAGAAAAGGCACAAAGGAGAAGCATAATTAATACAAAGATGTCATTAGTTTCATTCTACTAAACACCGCAAGGTAGATAAGAATCACTTTATTGGAGCTAGGTTTAGCATCACTTGAAAGAAAGATCCAAGTTTTTTTCTTGCTCATCCAAGTTTTTTTTTTTTTTCCTTGAATGCAGAGACTCTGTGCACCTCAACACAAGCCAACAGTCTATTACGATCTCCTTAATTGTGACAAAAGAGTCATTCATCCACATTAATTTTGGAGACAAAAGCTAGAAAAATAACTGAACCTCGAAAATAGCCTAGAAGCAAAATCTGTAACACAACTGCCGTTGTATTGTACAGTTCATTAGTTTGTAAGATGCTATGAGATTTTTTGTCAAATAAATGGTAGGCATTTGGAAGATATAAGTGTGTGAATTAATAATCTCCATGTCTATATTCTATTCAGTAAAACCCATGTTGTATCTATATTTTCTCTGAACATGTTACATTACAATCAATACGGGATTAACAACTGTATCCCATATCCCATGTATGTACCCATATATTGTATTGTATCATTATTTCATATAAATCCATATTTCATATATCATACCCATATGTATTCTGGATGTATTCCATACATCGTACCTGTATTAAAAAAAATTGGTTTTGCTTTTGGTTTTGGTTTTGGGGAGTGGGCAAATCAAGTTTTTTTTTTTTAATATTTTATTGCGGGGTGGTTAATTAATTGATAAGATCTGTGTATGATTGGTAAGATGGTGTAGAATTAGCAGGAGTCGATGCAAAGTGGCTCCTGCAGGAGTCGATGCTTAGCAAAGTGGCTCCTGCAGAGAGAATCAAAACGAGTCATTCGTCCGCGTCAAAGTGATCTTGTACTTCTAACTGTTGCTTTCAGTAAAATACGGTTCGTTGTTACGCAAAATGATGGACATTGACATTCAGATAACTTCTTGTTTTGAAGTGTTTTTATTCGCTAAGTTAATCAGAGTCTGATCGGTTCCTTCAAACTTAGGCAGATTTCAGAGAGCATAAGATACACGGAGTATATGCTTTCTCTCAAATATTAGTTGCCTCTCATTTAGTAAAGCGATCCCAGATCTCATTTAGTAAGTTCAACCAAAGCGTAGCTTAACCCAGCAGGCTTAGTCGAGAGGTCCTGCATACCTACCAAGTCGGATTCTAAAAGCCACAAGGAAGAGGAAGCTGAAACCGTTACAAGAGTACCTGATCCCGTTTTCTCTTCTGACCACTGTTACAATACTCCGTACTTGTTACCAATAGCGACTCATCTCTTCCAATCAACACTTGCGCGGCCTTCGATTAGCAAGTTTGGTGAAAGAATGACTTGGTTACCTTTCTATGGTCCACTGATAGTCTTTGAATGGAAATGGGGTGGTCTAATTTCAATTTTACTGATCTACAACTGAACCTCCCACTTTGAATAGTGGCATAACAATTTATACAAAGAGAGTACAGCTCTTGTACCCAAAGTGATCCCTCCGAAGCTCTATAGGGATCTCCCAATGAAATCACATTCCTACTATTGGTGACGCAAATGGTATCCTCTACCCTGGTCAATGTGTTCAGAAAAAAATGCGAAAGGTTGAGATTTAGAGCAGTGTGGAATTAGGGCAGGGAATCATCCCAACTTACAAATCTCGTACATAAGAGGCAGAAAGACATCTCTGAGTAGTTGATGTCATATCTCAAAGCATTCTGAAGCACGTCACAATGGTATTTCACCACTTAATCAGACATTCTGCAAAAGGGGCATCAGATATGTTCCAGAGGCAAACAAAATGGCTAACGAGTACGGGACTTTACCTGATGACGTAGTGGAGATGATTCTCGTATTATTGCCCACCAAGAGCTTGGCGAAGTGTCGTGCAGTATGTAAGCATTGGGACACTCTCATCTCATCGCCCCAATTCATCAAGCTTTTGTGCTCTGCCAAGGACAAGAGCATGCACTACATCACGCCCATGAAGGTTCATTTCGTCCAAGGGCTATTGCAAGGAGAGGAGTTTCACGTCCCAGAAGCAATTCAAAGAAGCTCGTGGAACACGATTTGGGAGCAACTGGTTGCAGCCACACCGAATAGCACGCCCCGTGACGTGTTTGCTTGACATTGCACCGTCGAAGTCACTGGCAACGGCTTATGGTCCATGCTTTCCACTAAGGTAACAGTCCTTCAGAACACATCTAACATATAAGAAAACTTTCGTGAATCATGAACACCATTCAAATCAGATTACAGCCCATTTCAACATCGACCAGATAAAGCATGCAATCTGGAAAATAAGAATTTAAAAACCAAACATAATGTTGCAGGTAACTCACTATTTCTGGCCAATAAACTGGAATCATCAACGTGGTTGCAGAAAAAACAGTCTCTTCAACTAGCCTTCCCACAAGTATACCGAGTTTCTTGTGTTAAATATGCACCGTTCATTGAATACGACCGGTATAAACATCAAGCAACCAGGTGACAATGCTGATCTATTGCTAGTAGGAAAAACAGACTTTCAAACAAGTCTATAAATGGAGAGACAAGCTCGGAATACAAGCAGATAAATGAGCATCAGAAAACTTGCCAACGGCTCAACATTACGAAATTTTGTACACAGTTTTACTTCTAGCATGCAATCCGGGTCTGCACACCCCTAATCCAATTCTCATCACTTTGGAAGAAGGGAAAAGTCTCGAAATATCACTCCAAATTGTCTGCACAATCTATACAAGCCGAAAGGAATAGGAACAGCAGGAGATTGGGGTCACTCGTTGAACCTTTTCCAGGATCTGTAATTGGGGCCATCACTAACTGCCAGTCCAATTCCTTGCTTAGAGGCTTCATCACCCTCCAGTTTCCCCACTCCTAAGTAATACATACGGAAGCTCCCGTCGTCCATGGCCAGAACATACGGTGTTCCAGCAATAATATTATCCCACACATTCTCACCGACTCGTCCTTTCAATATGGGACCTCCAGGCTCGGGTCCAACCTCGGTATCCTTGTGCCAAACCAAGCCATCGTCTGATGTTGCCAGGCCAACTGCAAACTCAAACTTGTAGTTGGAGCCCTCGTAAAACATGACATACTTGCCATTCACTCGAAGCACATGGCGAACCGACACGCCACCTTCATCCCACGTTCCTGGCTCCCCTGTGGACAAGACTTTGCTTTGCTTCTGCCAGTGTCTCCCATCTGTCGACGTTGCCACCCCTGCAGAAAAGAATCCAAAGTTGTTCCGACCTCCCGTCTCTCGTGTATGGTAGGTCAGCAGCCACCGCCCTTCTCCAGTTCCTATATACACGCAAAATTGCCGAACATCAAGTTATTGCCTAGTAGTAGAGATGTAGAAGAAACTCTAAGGTATAGGGTACTAAAACCGTGAGGGAATATTCCCATCTCCTGCATTGACCCCTGTTACCAACAGCAACTCATCTCTACCAGTGCACTTGGTTGGCCTTCAATTAGCAAATTCGGTGTAAGCATGACTTGGCTATATGTCTAAGCCCACTGATGGTCCGTGAATGGAAATAGGGTTGTCTACAATAGTGGTCTACAACCTCCCAATTTGAATGATTGCACAAGATATTCCTTGTGATATAAATTTGATCTCACGGGAGTTTGCCTCTCGTATTCAAAGTGATCTCCACAGCTCTATGGTGATCTCCCAGTGAAAGCACACTCCTATTTATTGGTTAAAGCGCTTAAAAATAACGTCCTCTACACTAATACTTCTGTGAAACCCCAAACCATGGTCAGGGGAGTAACGTACCCTCGGGACGCAGGACTCTAGGCCACGAAACACCAGCATGGTCCCAATCACCTTTCTCTCCCAGCTCCAGGATCGGGCCCTCCCTGTCTTCAAATGCCAGCCCATCCTTTGATGAAGCCACACCAGGCCGTAACTTCAACCCCCTGCAAACACATGACAAGGAAAATATCAACATAAATTCAACCAAGACCTCACCATACAATACTCCACCTTCTAACTCCTAAAGAACCAGGATTCATGGTTTGGAATGATCAATTCGATTGATATACTGTGAAAATAATAGAACTCAGATAGGGCCAAATTTTATACCACCAGAATCATCGAAGAACACTGTATGTGTTGGTCAACTAAACACTAAATTGGACTAAAGAAGTTTCCCATATGACTTGCTCAAAACTGTCCCCCCCAAAAGAGGCCCCAAACCATCATCCGCAATTAATGACGTTGTCAGTACCACATTCAACAAGATACCGCCAATTCAAGCATTCACTGTTTGCAAGCACCTGAACAATTTCTCTGGATTTGTTGGAAGGGGTGACTCCTCATAGCCTCCACCAAAGTAGAACATCCGCCAAATATCCTCAGTTGGTTCATATAAGACGTCACTGACCCCCAAGTGCACAGCGTCAAAGGTATCATACTCCGGAGAGGGGTCCATGATGGCGCCCCCACTCAGATGACCTCTGTAACGCTCAAAGTGAAGCCCATCCTCGCTGACAGCCAAGCCATTGCGCCCCGTGGGGAGGGAGGCGTTGAAGGGCGTCACCCCCTTCGCCCACTCATCCGAGCCCCTTCCATAATAATACATGCGGAACCCAGACTTGCTGGTTTCTGGAAGGACCACCGCACCGGAGAGCAGCTTCTTGTCCCACCAATCTGAGTCTTGAGGTGCTGGCCCTAACACTCTGCCGGTGTAACGCCTACATCAAATCAACCAACAAAAGCATGCGGATATTATTGAATTAGCACGACCTTCAAAGTAGAAAGCTAACAAGAATATACAATCAGCTTGACAAATAAGGTAGAGGATACACTTTGCGGCAGTTGAAGCATTTTAACCTATATAGCTGCGGAGAGATCACTTTGAGTACAAGAGCCACACTTGAGATCAAATTTTTTATCAATCGTTCAAAAATGGAGATGGAAGACCACTATTGAAGGGACAGTCGACAACCCCATTTCAATTCAAGGACTATCAGTGGCCATGGCCATGTAGTAGGTCGTGGTTACACACAACTTGCAAATTGAGGGCCACCCAATTGTACTGGAAGAGATGACTTGCTGTGGTAACAGGGGTCAGTATAGGAAATGGAATCAGATCCCCTAACAGTTTCAGTATCCTCTCCCTTACAAGCGATAGACGTGTTAGTCTTGCAGATTGATACCAAAGCGTATGAGTTCCATTTTCATTTCTAGCTTGCATTTTCTAGTCAATTCCTGTTTGATAAGCTTTCCTGCACGACTTTGTATTAGCATTATGAGTGGTGTAGTTCAATTTTAGGGTAGTCATGAAAGCATGCTTATCAAGGCATAAGAAAACAGCATGTTGATCGACATACCTATCACCTGAACCTTGTGAAGAATCCATCCCAGAGTATTTGATAGCGACGAAACTCAAACGCCCAACTCTTGCTTTCGTCTTGTTGCTTGCAGAGAGTCGCGGCAGGAAGGCTTCGTGGGTGTAGGAGAGGTTGCAGACCAAGCTCGGGGTGGACATTGAAATCAAATTCACCGCAGTTTGAAATCTGCGGGAGACATTACCTCAAAATTTCAATACATAGGATTACATACAAGAAAAAAAAAATTCACAGTTCCCCATCTGGGAATCGTCTCAATCAATTTCCAGAACCTGCAATCGTAACCCACAAAACACTGCAACTAATGGGCATGGAAATCACCTGTGAGAATGAATTACCTGGATACATTAGTCAAAATTGGCCATGGCGATATGCAAGCTCACAACATTGGCTCAAAGCAGTGAGGTGAGCTGCAGGATAAAGGAAAAATGGGGAGCTCCGACATTAGATTGATTTGGGGGTCATCCTTCACGCCAGTTACGTGGGGAAGGACAAAAAGGGGAGCCCCTGTCGAATTGCGGACCTTTGCTTGCGTGTGAAGGCGTGACTTGCTACATCTCGAAGGTTGCAGCATCACACAATCCCGTGTAACGAAATTCCAATCCTTGTAAAAGGTTATTAGCATAACATAATGGCCATGCCTTGTCACCAGGCACTAGCGCGGGTCACCTGGGGAAAGGGTGGGTCACCCGCCGGGGTACTGTAGGAAATTTCAACCTGCTACGTTAACTGAACTGTAGCCGATTTATCATCCGTTCATTTTGTTTACTTTTGTTCCCGAACGAAACCTCTTGAAGTTTGCCGCGGCGGCACTCTGCGGCACCCAAGCTCTGACTACTGAGTGGAAGTGGAAGCAATTGGACGTGTTCGGCACAAGAACTTGGTGCACTTGTTAGGTCTGCAATTAGGTCTTGTCGTATGAACAGTGTCAGCGTCTAGGAATCGTCAATCAACCAAGCACCTCACTTCTAGGGTTTGGAGTTTGCTGTCTGTTGGTGTGTCTGTGCTGGCCTTCGATTGTGGAGACTGCAATTATGAGGGAATAGTTAAGCTCTGCGTGATGAAGAGTGTGTTCTTATGACCTGCCTTGAAGCTCAAGCTTGCTGATTTGGAATCTAAATTACAGAGGTGATTAGGGTTTAGCCGGTTGAAGTATCATGGCACGCAAGAACGTGGAGGAAGAGAGTGATAACCCTGTTTCCAGTGACAGCGATGTCAGCGGGAGTGGGAGTGACAATGATACCGACAGCACCGAGGTTAGTGTTATCCGCCGTGGTTTCTATTTTTCTCAGTTTGTCTCAATGGTTTCTATTTAGGGTGTAGGTTTAGGGTTTAGTGTGCATGTAGACTTCCAGAGAGGAAAGTCTTGGGTGTATCGTGACCTAATTATTACTTTCAAGTCTCTTTTTTGAACCAAGACTTGTAGATATCCCGATAAATTGAATTTGTCTCAATTTTAGGGTTCAAGGTTTTAAGGAGGAGAGTTGTGCTTGTTTCGTGACCTAATTTCATCTGGTTTCTGAACCGAGGCTTTCAATTGATGAATTGAATTGAATTACACGTGAGCTGATTGTTTGCCTGTAGGTTTTGCGTGTTGTTTCGAGAGATTAGCTGAATTTGGAACCACTGAATTGCAGGAAGAGTTAGAAGGACAGGTGGCAGATGTGCCTTTTGAAGTGCTGCAACAGGCACGCAGCAGTGGCCAAGCACCTAGCTTGTCTCGTGCAACGAAACAGGGCAACGAAACTAAGCGAGCAAATAAGAATAGGTCAGTGCAGCCTCCTCGCTTCTAATGGCAGTTTAAGGTTCAAAACTTTACGGGTTTATTAGCAACGAAACTGAGTTGAAATGAGCAATGGTTGTAGTCTTTCTGGCGTGTTGATGACTTTCTTTCATCTACAGGCCGATGGAGATGAGTAGTAAGAAACCAGTGGGGCGTTTCCGAGAAGTTATTCAGGCACCTAAGCGGGTACGTATCTTTGTTCCAGCAGTATTCATCCTATGGCCTTTTGATAATTGCTTAATATATTATTCTCCAACGATTTCATTCTTAATTTCCAGCTTTTCTTGTTTATGCAATCAGCAAAAGTAAAGTGAAGCTTTCGAAAGGCTGAAGTTCAGCTCTTCATGGTCCAGTTATTTTGTGTGCTGAAGAGTTTAATTCTCTTTCGTGTTTGGAATGCAGGAGGTTCGAGATCCTCGGTTCGAGTCATTATGTGGGAAATTTGATGATTCTAGGTAAGTAATCTATACACGGAGTGTGGATTATACGTTTAGAAGCTGCCTCCTAGGGATGCTTGGGTTTAGAGAATCAAACAACAAGAGACTGGCAGCTTGTCACGGGAATTAATCTGAAGATGATCTGAGGATGGGTTTTACTCGGCCATATTTTCCCTGCGTGTTCCATTTTCTATGCATTGAGTTACTTGTGTAGTTAGAGTTGGCTCAAATTTTCTTACTAAGGCTCTCTTGTTATTGGAGATCAGGTTCAAGAAATCATACAGTTTTCTTTACGATGAAGAGCTTCCTGCTGAGCGCCAGGTGTGTCACACGGTCTTTATTGCCAAGAGTTACACAGTTTTGCTCACTACATCCTCCTCTCTTTGTGTATCTCAAACAATATGCAGTCCTGTATCTGAAGTAAAAAGATATCCTGGTGAACTGGCCTTTACTGTATGCCTGCTTTGTTGACTTTGGAGTAGCCTGTATTCGGATAAATTGATACTGACCAGAGAGTTGATTTTTTTCCTGCTTTGTAATTTGTGCAGAGGCTGAAAAAGGACTTGGCTAAAGGTGGTGAAGATGTGGAAGAAGCACAAAAGCAGCTAGCATGGATAGTATGTTTCTAAATTCCTGACGACCATTGCCATACTATATTGCTCATTCCCACAAGTGGAATCCTGTATCTAGGAGTTTTGTTACTTGTTATTCAACTGTTTCCACAGCTCTTAACGAGTGCAGATAAATTATATCACTGTGGGCATGATTAGAAGCCCCGCATTCCGGACTTTGGCTATCACTGTGTGTAGATCGATGTATCTTGGGCCACAACGTGCAAGATGACTCATGAGCAGTTAATTTATGAAGGATAGAGGTTTTTGGTTAACATCGCTTAATGCTTTTGTTCACGAACGCCACAGGATAAGGAGTTGAGAGAAGAGCAGCAGCGACGGAAACGGGCAGATGCTGCTGCCCAGCATGGAAGTAAAGAAAGGGAGGCAGTGAAGAAGGGAAAGAAACCATTTTATCTGAAAAAGTGTAAGCAGTCCTTGCTGATTCAATTGCATTTAGTTCAGGGTTCGTGGTGCTGGCTATCACGGCGTTGCTTGCACTTTGCCCAGTCGAGAGTAAGGCCTCTTTTTTGTCAAAGTTGCTGCTGTTTTCTGATGTCTGGTTTTTCTGTCTGCCGCAGCTGAGCAAAAGAAAGAAGAGCTTGTTGAGAAGTACCAAGAACTCAAGGTGAGATTTCTCAGTAGAATTGTCTCTTCTCACTATCCTTATCCTGAACTTTCATATGGTATTCGTTCCCAGCCTCTGGTTTGTGTTCTTGCTAGCATCAGGAGTTGGGGATCAAATGGATCTAATGGACGAGGGTTTGTTGTTGTGCAGGCCAGTGGAAAGCTGGATAAATTTTTGGAAAAGCGAAGGAAAAAGAATTCTGCGAAGGATCATAGATACTTACCATATAGGCGGCCACAGGTTTAGCATTCGTAGCTTAAAGCTCGAATACCAATGGTGCTAGTTGTGCAAAGCACATGACCTAAGGAATTATACAATTTCCAGCTTGTGATGCTGGAAGGAAGCAACGTGATCTTTCATTGACCCTCTGAATTTTTCCTGCGACACTCTTGTATTCTTCCCCTTTCGAGTAGGAGGCAATTGTGTATAGACGTGTTGGTTTTTCATTACGAATCCATGTGTATCATGACTTGTTCTCAAGTTGAATGGAAATTTTGGTTCAGAGTTCACGAATTTGGATGGCGGGTTCAAGAACTGGATAAATTGTTGTCCAGTTGAAGGTTAACCCCTTTATAGTATGTTATGAGAATGGCATGCAAGAGTCACTGAAACGTATTTTGAAGGACACTGTTATACAATCACCATTTGGAATGCTAAACACGGATGGAATGCCAACAGCATCTAGAACATGTCTTTTTGAAGTGGAATTTTTGCACAATGAGCACTTGCAAGTGTGCCACACAGTTCCGCAACCAAAAGTGGAATCAAGGGATTTGTGCTCCTGCAAGAAATTTGTGAGTGAAGATGGGTGATTGCCCCAAGTGTACAAAGTTTGTATTGTACCAAACTGTAAAATCCAGCTTGACTATGCATAAAATCTCAATTACCTTGTTCTTCTCTTGTCACTCAGTGAAGGTTATGAACATTCAATAAATAAGTTACTATAAATCCCAAACCAATTGAAATAAAATAAACTACCCCATTCTAGTCCAAACTCCCATTACTGACTTTTAGATAAGCCTTACTCCATGTTGTTTGCATTGAAAAACATAAATACAAATGAAGGAATTAATTGCATACTTTAGGGAATTGATTGCACAAAATGAGGATGATATGTATCTTGAATGGGTAGTAGAATCTATGCTTAATTACACATTGTCATCAATTCACTCTTAGTTAGCTTCAAATCAATACAAATCAATTCATTTTGACAATAGAAGTTAAAAGTTGGTATTGAGATCATTATGGACTAGATTGGCCATGTGTTAAGTTGGGCATGTGTTGGTGGAAGCCCTACAATAGCTATTTTTCTGATGCTGACATGCATATCTACCGGTTGAAATGGGATATTCAAGGCAATACCCTTCCATAAATTCTTAAAAAATCACATGATGTACAATTTTTTTTTCAATTGTAATGTTGTTTCTTATTGCTTGTCTATCATTGAAATTTATTCCTACATTTCCCAAATAGCAATATCATATTGCATAAGTCATTTAGCTCATAATGGGATAGTTAAATTCACCTACAACAGATTTCAAAGAACTTTCCAGACCTTCCAAAGACATGGCTTAGGTGCTATTTGTATGCTTGAACCGGACTAGAGGTGGAGCTTTTGAAGGCACTAAATTGTAAGGTTGAGTCCATGCCCCCATCATGCTTTTGGGTGTGCATTGGTCCTCTAAGTAAAATATTTATTTATCTATTGATGTTTAGCATTGAGTGGCACGTAGCACCAATATTTTTTAAGGAAATTTGGAAACAAAGCAATTGCAATCAAAGCTAATATAATAAAAGCTATAAACTTGCATAAGTAGAGTGTGAAAGATCATGATTGGGAACATTGAAACAAACCAAAAATCAAAGAAAATCTTGAATGAGGTGAGATATGGAGACAAGAAGAGAATAATTCTAAATAAATATAGTAAATCAAGTTGATGAGAAGGAAAACAAGCTTGCTAGTTCTAGAATCAAGGAGATTAGAACAAGGAAGGGGTTTGATCTCCATAACCAAAATCAAATTAACTACTTTTCCATATAAACCACCTAGGCCCAATTATATATTGGGTTGGACAAGGCATGCAAACAAACACTTAACCCCTAAGTGCCCAAGGCACCAAAATTTGGTGTTGTCAATACTTTGAAGTTAAATAAAACCTAACCAAGTTGCTATTTTTAGTAATTTATATTTTTGTAAATTTTTTTTTGAAGTCTAGTTTAAGCATTAAAAATGATTGATTATGATTTTTTCTGTTCAAGATTTTGTGCAAGGGTAACCATTGTAATCTTGACTTTCCGTAGTGTTGAGGGTACTTGGAAATGAACCTCAAATACACTAAATCTTGGAGAAAAAATTGCATTAGAAATTCATTTAAAAAAATTGTAGAGTAGATTTTGAGAAGCCATAAATTGATTGGGGTTATGCATGTTAGGTTCTTTAACCTCATATTTTTTTGGTCACCAACTTTTTAGATCTGACTTGTGAAAAAAGGATTGAAAAAATTTCTTAGTTTTAACACCCTCATGATCAAATATTATAATCTTTCAATCCATAAGTGATATTGGTGTTTTTTTCTTTTCCTTTGTGATCTCTAACATGTCTAGTTTGAATTTGTACGGTTACAATTCAAAAAAATTGATACAACTTATCATAATGTTGACTTTTTGTTCAATTTAGAGCAAGTTCCTAGATGCTCAAAGAAGGCCTTGGGCATTTAGGGATTAAGGTGTGTTTGCAGTTGGTGTTCAACAGTGTTGTTACTGAAAGTCTTAAGAACAAATTTTGACCTACTTCCAGACCCGATTCACATTGCAAACATCACTCCTAACACCAACATATAGATAGATGTAGAAGAGAACTCCCAAACTCCCATTCGTTCCGTTCCGTTCCGTTCCCGTTCCCTTCCCCGAAACTCAGTCAATCCGGACGACTCCGGTGAGCGCAACCAAATAAACGCACGCAGGGGGACGAAGCAAAAGGGAAACTCAAGTGGGACCCATAACAACCACCACCGCGGGCGTTCTCCACCGCACACAGTCATAGGGTCCGAACAGAACGGACCCACCACCGTATCTCCTATTCGCAGCATCTCCGGAGCATCGTCTGATTCGCGTCTCTCCTCACGTCGCTTTTAGGGTTTCACCAATTCTCG
The DNA here is from genome assembly GCA_951799445.1 of Pseudisothecium myosuroides. Classification (NCBI taxonomy): domain Eukaryota; kingdom Viridiplantae; phylum Streptophyta; class Bryopsida; order Hypnales; family Lembophyllaceae; genus Pseudisothecium; species Pseudisothecium myosuroides. The sequence continues at coordinate 16,609,422 of OX637289.1, forward strand.
AAACCCCCTCCCTTCACAATCACCCTTCTCTCCCATTGCGGAACTTCAACATCTCGTCTGGGTGTCGTTGATTTCTAGGTGTCGTGGCTTCTGGTGCGGAGCTTGTCCGCAATCTAGCTTCCAGCAGCAGGAGCAAGAGCAAGAGCAGGGGAGGGGTGTTCGCGGAGCCATGGCGTTCGCGGAGCACAGGCGCGGGACGATGGTGGTGCCGGAGTTTCTGTACTCGCCTCGGCAGACGACGGCTGCCAGGAGGAGCTTCCCGAGCTCGAGCTCTCTGTTCCAGGCTTTGACGTCGGAGGTGGCGACGTCGAGCGGCCATGGGAATGGGAATGGGAGTGCGAATGCGAATGCGTTCACGGCGACGTCGCTGTTCCGTCAGGTGGCTGGCGCGGCGCGGTCGAAGGAGGGCGTGGCGCCGTCGTTCGTGGTGCCTGCGCCTGCCGAGGGCAAGATCGTCATGTTCTCCCCCGAGTACTACCGCGCGTGCGCCGTGGGCGGGATGCTGTGCTGCGGCCTGACGCACGCGGGCGTGACTCCGATCGACGTGGTGAAGTGCAACATGCAGATCGCTCCGGAGAAGTACAAGTCGATCTCGGGCGGGTTCTCTCTGCTGGTGAAGGAGAACGGCGCGGTGGGTCTGTTCCGCGGCTGGGTGCCGACGCTGCTGGGCTACAGCGTGCAGGGCGCGTGCAAGTACGGATTCTACGAGTACTTCAAGAAGACGTACTCGGACATGGCCGGTCCCGAGGACGCGAAGAAGTACAAGACGCTGATCTACCTCGCGGGTTCTGCGTCCGCGGAGGTGATCGCGGACGTGGGTCTTTGTCCGTTCGAGGCCGTGAAGGTGCGCGTGCAGACGAACCCCGGTTTCGCGAAGGGTCTGAGCGACGGTCTGCCGAAGCTGATTGCGTCCGACGGCGTGGCGGGTCTGTACAAGGGTCTGGTGCCTTTGTGGGGTCGTCAGATCCCGTACACGATGATGAAGTTCGCGACGTTCGAGAGCACTGTGGAGGCGATCTACAAGTACGCGGTGCCTGTGCCGAAGAGCGAGTTGTCTTCGACGTCTCAGCTGGGGATCTCGTTCAGCGCGGGTTACATTGCGGGCGTGGCGTGCGCGATCATCTCTCACCCTGCGGACAATCTGGTTTCTTTTTTGAACAACGCCAAGGGCGCGACGGTTTCTCAGGCGGTGAACCAGATGGGCCTGAAGGCTCTGTTCACGCGCGGTCTGCCGCTGCGTATCATCATGATCGGGACGCTGACTGGCGCGCAGTGGGGCATTTACGACTCGTTCAAGGTGTTCGTGGGTCTGCCGACGACGGGAGGCGTGGTGGAGGAGCCTGTGAAGAAGCTGGCGTAGAGGATTCTCTCCGAATCGTTTTTTTCTTTCTTTGGGACGTCCGATTCATTTAATTGTGACGCCGGGCCAGCACGATGTGGGATCGGGGCGCATTAGGTCTGGTTTGGGATGTTGCATGGATCCCAAACCAGGGTTGGTCGAATTGGGATGCGTTTGCAGCAGAAGCAGATTGTGGAAGTATGAAGATTGCACCCAACCCCGTTTTCTTGTGCTCCCCGGTTCTGGCAGTGGTGTCCGTGCGCGGTTCCTTTCCTTTCAGTTAGTGGGGCACCATTTAGAGTGTGACCTTGACGATTTGACATTGGCGGAGGCAGCGGGGTAGAGAAGGTAGTGTAGAGAGTTGAGGACGCTATTGATTATCGTCATTAGGCGGAGTCGAGAATAAGTTGGCACTCCTACTGTTAAGAAGCAGCCTGATCGTCTGACAGGGTGTTGATTTTGTTCCCATTATAAGGCGCCCATCGATGGAGCCGATGCTTCGATGGCGCCACTCCCAGAGGTTTTCACTGGGCTTGCTAATCTACGACCCGTCGAGTTGGGAACGTCGATGCATGTCTGTGTGTGTGTGTGCGTCGTGGACCGTTTCATGATTGGGGACAACGTTGATTTGTCCATTTTTAATTTGTCAGGGATGGCCGTTAGGTCGCCGTCGTGTTTTCTGAATTGTGCAATGAAAGCATGGTGTCCCTGGTCTGCCTAGGGCTAGGGTTTAGGGTTTCATACTTGGAGGGAAGCGTACTCGGGAGCTAGCTTTCTTGAGTGGGCCTGGATGTCGCAAATGCATGCTTAATCGGTTAGATGGTTTCGCTTCTGGCAGACCAGAGCGCCTGGTATTGGGAATGCTGTTGTTGTGATCGCTTCTGCCAGGTGCTTGTCGAGAAAGGTGCTTGTGATTTTCGAATCTGGTGACCTCGTTCTTGGAGATGTGGATTGTTTGGCGTTTCACTTGTTTTTGAAGTTTAATCTTGGAAGTTGGTCATTTTGGATTTTTCTGGTCGGACGACGATGTATTCCGCGGTTTAGCTCCTTTTCACAATGTCTGATGATGACCCTGGATTTGCGAACTAGTACTCCGTTCTAGAATTTGTGCATGATTGTCATACTGGGAACTGCTGTGTCTCCTCTGAGTAAACAGATTCTTCAGTGAAGTGGTTTTCGTTTTCTTGGTTCTCTCGCACCTGCGACTACAGCTGAAAGGCGATCTATGTGCATGTTTGGTACCTTTAAATTCCAATTCAGGTTTCAAGAAATGGAAAAAGCCCTGGTCCAGGCCCTTGCATGGCACCGCTCTATTACCAAGCCTCGGTGTTAGTTGAAGTGAATCGTTGCATCAGGGGTACGAGGAGATTGTTTCAATTTAAAAAATAAAAAATTGGGATTTTCGCCGCTGCCGGGGATCGAACCCGGGTCACCCGCGTGACAGGCGGGAATACTTACCACTATACTACAACGACATCCTCAGAGGTCCATACCAACCTGGATCATCTCCAGGGTCTGGCCTCTTCGATGAACTTTGCAGTTCACTTTTTATTTATGTAGTAATCCTACATTATTGAATTACCACTGAATTATTTTGTACTGCTAAATAATTTTTAATAATGAGAATTACCAATAGTAATGTCCTGTAGTAAGTTCAAGCACATATGGACACATACAACTGTCAGGCTGGGACCTCTCTCAACCAAAATTATTATTTATGTGTAGACTATCACACTGCTGGTTGACGAGTGATTTGTTCACTTATCAGGAAATCACTCAGCAAATTGGCCATTGACACCAACACTGGCACTGGGAATCAGGACACTCGCATAAATTTCAATGAAAAAAACCTTGTGCCCGTGAGCTCTTGCAGTGGTCAGAAAAATGACACTATAATGAGCAGGGTTTTTTTTTTAGGCCTCATGAGGCCAGACTCCAATGTCGTGGCACAGACACAGTGGTCTATATTTGGAGGGAACATCTTCCATTTCTTGAATGTTGCACTGTCAGAATGAAAAAAAACCCACTGATAATGAGTGTTGTAGACACGGCAATATTTTACACACTTTCAACTAAAACACTCAAGTCACGCAAAACTTTCAGGTATGTTCCCACCTGATGTTAAAGGTGTTGTTACAGAGGGTCTTAGGAATGAATTTTGACCTCCTTCTGGACCGGATTCACATTCCAAAGAACACCTGTAACACCAAGTGGGAACATACCTTAAAGCAACTGTGACAAGAAAATGGCAAAATATTCTACAGTACAGAATGTCAACCCTGCCAAATAAACAAGCAAAACGCTTCACTTTTTTTTTTTTTTTAGCAAATGGAAAATACCATTGCATTAAAAAGAACCAGAAAACAAAAGCCAAGCCGAGGCTGGCATATGAAGAGATAAGAGCAAAAAAACAAACAAAAGCAGCAGCAAAGAGAAAAACGGACACCAAAGGACCTACAAGAAAGAGCAAATGTTAGGACCCTGACTACTCCAAACAATGGTGGAACCACTCCGAAAAGCTAACACAGGAAATTGGAGCCAGATACTATCAAACTTGAACCAAATAGCTTCACGTCAATGAGGGTGGTGTCGGGCAGTAATCCGTGCTTTAAGTTGTGTTGCCTTGCCTGAGTCGAGAAGGGCGCTCCGCAGATTGTCCTGTATGAGAGTTGGCGGCCAAGTACTCCTAGAAAAGACGGTGTTGTTGTGAGGTTCCTCCCTATGGCTCATATGGATCGCTTGAAACGGTTCACTTTGAGAGGCTTTGTAACATTGGTTCGCTTTTTGAGTAAGGTAGCTCCTCAAACTTTCTTAGGATAGCATCACTCAAATCAAAGTATCCGCCCATTTGGTCTAGAGTCAATAAGCACCCAAAAGGAAAGACCCTAAAGCGGAAAAATACTTGGATTATCAAACAACTCAATACATACTCCAGTAAAAGCAATTAACCCCTAATGGACTGTTGTCCCTTCAGCCTTCGGGGGACAAATGCGTTTTTGTGCAGGTACCTACGGGCTGAAATTTTCTCCTGATTTTTTGAAACATATTTTGAAGTTAAAAAAGCTGATTAGCTTTGTAGGGATATAATTTTTTCACAATCGGTGCCCGGGAACAATAGTTAGGACCAAATAAGCTCAAAACAGGTGACGGGGGGCAATCCAGGCAGCAAAAAAAAATTTGCAAAAAATTGATTTTTTTTATATATATATTTTCTCATAGATTATATTTTTGTCTATCTGGAAAGCTTTGATTCATTTCATTTGGATATGTTATGAGAAAGTTATGGACATTCTTGTTTTCTGGGCAATTAAAGCATCTTCTTGAAAAAAATAACTTGTAGGATTCATTTTTTAATGCAATTTTTCAAATTTTTCAAATTTTTTTTTTGGAATGGTATATTTTACTTGCTAGAACAATCTCACCATTGGGATTAGTGCATTTTAATTCCATCTAAAATATATGAATATTTTAGATTTTCCTTCTATCATGTACCTATTTTTACTTAACAATTTTTTTAAGAATGAAATTAAGTTTTTTTGAATTTTTTTTCCTAGACTCTCAACTCAATTCTCCACTATAAAGATTTAAAGCTCAAAACTCTATAGTGCAAAAATTTTAAGTTAAAAATGTTTAAAGTCAAAAATCTAGTCCCGCAATGTACTAAAAATTTGTTTTTTTCACTTTAAACGCAGATATCTTGCAATCTGTGCGGTCAAAAATTTTGAATTTTTTTCCACACATTTTTATACTATTTAGGTGTAAGATCCTACGATTATATGTTCAAAAAAACAGTTTTCATTTTTTTTTAACTTTTTGCTATAGAAATGGCAGTTTTGAGTGTTTTTTGGCAGAAAATAGACCTTATGCCTTTAGGGATTAACATCACAATGGTGCCACACAACTATAAGTGTCTAATAAATAAATGACTTCGGAGTTTGTTGGAGTTTTGATGCCAACACATTTCCATCCACAATTTTTGGGAGTCCAAAGAGAGATGCTACTCCGCACCATCTAGTCGCTCCTGAGATGGGCCACTTTATGACTCTATTGAATTGCGTGCAATCACTTGGTATTTGCCCAAGACTGATGGTTGATAAATTTCATCTGCACTGCGCTTTGGAATGTCCTTCTTGGCTTCGTTCGTGCTGCACTCTTGAAGACTCAAAGAACTATTCATCATCGGCCCTAACAATCAACGAGAATTTGGACCAACTTCGACAAAATCTGACTTCATTCCCATGTTCTAGCTAGAAGAGATGGGATTTGATTAGATGGAACAGGGAGGGTTCCCCTCTCTACTTATTTTCTAGCTTCCTTTGTTTTTTCTTTCTTCGTTCTACTCTGCTTCTTTTGATTTGTCCAACCATTAGGCTTGGCTGTTTTTTGGGCCCCTTTTTTAATGCCATGGTTTGCCATTTGTTTTCAAAAAAGAAAAAGAAAAAAAGAGGAGTGCTACAAGAGTATATGATGGACATGGGTTCCTTCATTGAAAGGGTTTGGGTTTTTCTAGAAGGAAAGATTGAAAAAAATTGGTTCATAATTGCTCTAGCACACTTATAGGGTCTTAGTGCCCACAATGTAAATTTGGAATTGGTCATGTTCATTCTCAAAATAGAATGTGTCCAAAACAATTGCCGTGTAATCTATTAGGACAATGAGCAAATGCATATATCATCATTTTTTTTTATTTGGAGAAAAATATAGCAACAATTGTTGAGCACATTCAACAAATTGATAAGACTACTGTACCATGTGCCATTGCCATAGCCAAAATAGGAGTACAAGTAATTTTCTATTTTTTAATTCATAAAAACTTTGAAAATACATAACTTTTACACTATAGGTCCAAATGCCATGAAACAAGGTTTGTTCACCCCTCCTAGCTGAGGGCTTTCCAATAATACCAAGAAGGCAACCGGGGATGCAAAGTTTTGGAGATCTCACCTGGGATCTCACCAGGGATCTCACCATAACAAACAAAACAAAACAAAAAACAAAACAAAGAAAGAAAACAAAACAAATAGTCTCATTTATTTAACCCTTAAACGTCGACGCAGCCATTATGTGTCCGATGGATGACAGAGAATCAAACTGTATAGGGTAGAAGCACAACTATTCATCCTTGAAATTTGTTGTGAAAAGGGAAGAAATTCTACAATAGCTTGACTTCCAATGAATGCTTTTGCAATTTTTTAAGCCAATGATTCACACGGGGCAGTTGCAAAGGTGGGAGTTTTGGGCACTCTTCATCACAGCTTCCATACTTTTCCAAACTTCAACTAACTTCCCGTTCCACCCATGGCAGACGCTCGAAAATCATAACTTTTGCAGCCACAATTTACAAAGAATGTTAGCAGAGGAAGAGATCTTGCAAGAATCGGGTTGGCCACAAGTTTTCTGTGAATACTTTCATGCTCAATACTGCAGTGATGTGTGGTGAAGGGCATCAAATGCGCAGGCAAAGGCTTGAAAATCATCTCCAATCCGTGATTACAAGGTTCATAATTTCCATTTCCAGCTCCGCAATGAGGGAGTTCTCATTCGCAGCCTTCACTCACTTCATCGTGCTACTTCAATGGTCCACGATACAAAATTCCCTCCTCTCATGATTCATCCATGTCTAGGTCCCTCCCTGCCCCCACTGCCATCACAAATGCACACATATCATAACTGAATTGGCGTTCCGCTTCCAATTTTTAGTGTCTGCTCATGTCGGGTATCCTCACCACCTCTTGCATGCACCTATTTCCCTCCTGGGCCATACGATTTCCCGAGACAACACGGTCTTAGCCTCTTAGGTCGTTGTGTGCTTCTGACCCGCGGTTAGCGGCCAGTCCTTTACTTTCCGTAGAATATTCTAGTCTTCCAGATACAAACACCTCGCACGCTACCATGACGTACACTACATCCGATTAGTCACTAAAGTTGGCTGGTGGGGCTGGCCATTGACTTGCTCCCCCTGGCTCTGGGTTCCCCATTGAATATTAAGCTTACCACTAGCAATCGAAATCAATTCTGTGTACTGAAAACGAAAAAAACGAAAACAAAACGCTTCCATGACATCCAGGCCCACTCAAGGAAGATCGCTCCCGAGTTCGCTTCCCTCCAAGTATGAAACCCTAAACCCTCGCCCAAGGCAGACCAGGGACACCATGCTTTCATTGCACAATTCAGAAAACACGACGACGATCGACCTAACGTCCATCCCTGACAAATTACAAACGCACAAATCAACGTCGTCCCCATCTCTCGCATCTCCATCCCACTGCCTGCACCTGCAAAAACCCACGCACACAAAACCTACCCAATCATGAAACGCACAAGACACAGACAGGTATCAGCGTTTCCAACTCGACGGGTCGTAGATTAGCAAGCCCAGTGAAAACCTCTGGGAGTGGCGCCATCGAAGCATCGGCTCCATCGATGGGCGCCTTATAATGGGAACAAAATTAACACCCTGTCAGACGATCAGGCTGCTTCTTAACAATAGGAGTGCCAACTTATTCTCGACTCCGCCTAATGACGATAATCAATAGCGTCCTCAACTCTCTACACTACCTTCTCTACCCCGCTGCCTCCGCCAATGTCAAATCGTCAAGGTCACACTCTAAATGGTGCCCCACTAACTGAAAGGAAAGGAACCGCGCACGGACACCACTGCCAGAACCGGGGAGCACAAGAAAACGGGGTTGGGTGCAATCTTCATACTTCCACAATCTGCTTCTGCTGCAAACGCATCCCAATTCGACCAACCCTGGTTTGGGATCCATGCAACATCCCAAACCAGACCTAATGCGCCCCGATCCCACATCGTGCTGGCCCGGCGTCACAATTAAATGAATCGGACGTCCCAAAGAAAGAAAAAAACGATTCGGAGAGAATCCTCTACGCCAGCTTCTTCACAGGCTCCTCCACCACGCCTCCCGTCGTCGGCAGACCCACGAACACCTTGAACGAGTCGTAAATGCCCCACTGCGCGCCAGTCAGCGTCCCGATCATGATGATACGCAGCGGCAGACCGCGCGTGAACAGAGCCTTCAGGCCCATCTGGTTCACCGCCTGAGAAACCGTCGCGCCCTTGGCGTTGTTCAAAAAAGAAACCAGATTGTCCGCAGGGTGAGAGATGATCGCGCACGCCACGCCCGCAATGTAACCCGCGCTGAACGAGATCCCCAGCTGAGACGTCGAAGACAACTCGCTCTTCGGCACAGGCACCGCGTACTTGTAGATCGCCTCCACAGTGCTCTCGAACGTCGCGAACTTCATCATCGTGTACGGGATCTGACGACCCCACAAAGGCACCAGACCCTTGTACAGACCCGCCACGCCGTCGGACGCAATCAGCTTCGGCAGACCGTCGCTCAGACCCTTCGCGAAACCGGGGTTCGTCTGCACGCGCACCTTCACGGCCTCGAACGGACAAAGACCCACGTCCGCGATCACCTCCGCGGACGCAGAACCCGCGAGGTAGATCAGCGTCTTGTACTTCTTCGCGTCCTCGGGACCGGCCATGTCCGAGTACGTCTTCTTGAAGTACTCGTAGAATCCGTACTTGCACGCGCCCTGCACGCTGTAGCCCAGCAGCGTCGGCACCCAGCCGCGGAACAGACCCACCGCGCCGTTCTCCTTCACCAGCAGAGAGAACCCGCCCGAGATCGACTTGTACTTCTCCGGAGCGATCTGCATGTTGCACTTCACCACGTCGATCGGAGTCACGCCCGCGTGCGTCAGGCCGCAGCACAGCATCCCGCCCACGGCGCACGCGCGGTAGTACTCGGGGGAGAACATGACGATCTTGCCCTCGGCAGGCGCAGGCACCACGAACGACGGCGCCACGCCCTCCTTCGACCGCGCCGCGCCAGCCACCTGACGGAACAGCGACGTCGCCGTGAACGCATTCGCATTCGCACTCCCATTCCCATTCCCATGGCCGCTCGACGTCGCCACCTCCGACGTCAAAGCCTGGAACAGAGAGCTCGAGCTCGGGAAGCTCCTCCTGGCAGCCGTCGTCTGCCGAGGCGAGTACAGAAACTCCGGCACCACCATCGTCCCGCGCCTGTGCTCCGCGAACGCCATGGCTCCGCGAACACCCCTCCCCTGCTCTTGCTCTTGCTACAAGTTGAGCTCCGCAGAACAGCAACTAGAAATCAAACTAGATATCAGAAAACACAGACTACAACTTTCAATGCCCGCCACAAGCCAGCAACGAGTGAAATCGAGAAATGGAAAAGAAAACGTTGTCAAGCGGACGATGACCGTTGAGCTTGATGAAGCCCTAAAACCAAAAGCTGTGGTTTTTAGATGCGGGAGGACATTAGGATTCCGCGGAGATGCCGCGAATGAGAGGCACGGTGGTGGGGCCGTTCTAGATGGCCACGGGTTCGGGACTTCGGGATTCCATGGTTGTGTGCGGTGGAGAGCGTCGCGGCTTTAGGGCGGCGGCCCCGCCTCCTCCGTACTGTTCCTTCGTTCCCCTTCAGTTCGAGTGAAGGAAGGAACTTGGGTGGTCATGAGAACTCATGATTTTAATCTGAGAACGGGTGGGAACCGTTTTTTGAGAGCTGCCCGTCTCTGAATGAAGGAACTAGAAGGTGCTGTTACTGGTTGTTGTGCTCAGTTGGTTCAGTTGGAGTTCGTTGGTAGTTTCGTATTCTTGGGTGGCTGTGCCGGTGTGAATCGTTTGCAGTTAGTTGTTGACAGCTTCCTTTGACTGTCTGAAACTTGAATTTTATGGCTGTCAGTGTAGCAAAGATTGTAAATTTTAAATTAGTTTTTTAGTCTTCCTGAGAGCATTCCCACCAGTACCCTCCCAACATGACACGCTCAGATTTTCCATCTAATTTGGAAGGGACCTCAATTTCCTTGTCCCTCAGGGCATCTCCACCAGTTCTCTTCAAATAACACACGCTACAGGCGGTTTGAAAGGTGTCAGTTCCCAAGTTGGGCCCTGTTATTTCCTTCGGACCCACCAGTTCACTTCAAGCCATGCAACTTTGGAGCTCCCATGCGCAAATAGTCAGATCACATGGCATGGGAGGGGGGTAATTATAACAAATCCAGGAGTTTTTTCTTGTTTTGCTTGGCCCTGGCCCTAAGGCACCATTGGGCACTGTGTGGCGTTGTGAAAGTCAAGACTGGAACTTCCCGTGTAGAGAGGAAATTGTGGAGTGGCCTTAACAAAAAAAATTTGGGATTCGCGACTGGTGGGCTAGTTTCTTCCTTCCGGGCACGCCACATCTGACACCGGGTCAGTTTGCAGTGAACCGGTGGAGATGCCCTCACCGTTGCTCACCAAACACGGCCCATAAATAGTCAAAAGACCACTCATCAAGTAGCATAAAGGATAAAGCAACTAAACTTAGGATGAATAGTGATTTCAAGGGCCAATTCTTGACACGCGAGGATTGAGTGTTCAAGAGAATCTTAGGAAGGGCCCGTAGCGCTTTTCATCCAGTTTGAAGAGCGAGGGACCCAGCGCGTGTACTAGTGGGAATGCTCTGAACGCAAATGAAGGAATTTTGTTGGCCTGGTCACAAAAGTAAGTGCACCTATGAACAACACCAGTAGTAAAGGTTTGTTCCCACCTGGTCTTTGAAGGGCGGTATTAGTGTAGTAGAGGAGACGTGAAATGAGAGCTGTGAATAGGTTTTTAATTAATTGTTCAAACGGATTAAAACACCTATTGGAAAATAAGTTCGAACTCTAGGAGGTTGAATATTTCTAATTGGAATTCTATGTGACCTATTAATGCTCAATTGTAAGATATTAAATTCAGTCTATTCATCCTATTGTATCAATTTATTTTAGTTTTAGTAAAACTTATCCATAATCATCCAAAGTCTTCCAATACTAATTAAATACACTCTTTGAATTTATCCCGATTTCCGATTGATTTTTTTTAATTTTGCAACTTTGATTCTTCCATCATTTTTTATTCTCACAATTTTCTTTATATGCTTTTTATATATTAAATCTTACACTTCTTGTTGTTCCACTCATTACAATTCTTTTTACTCTTTCATTCTTCTATTATTAAATCCAATTGATAACATACACAGTTTCCAAATTCCATACACATCTATACACACACATTTTTAATCATACACACAAGTACTCAAACACTCACAATTGCAAATCCTTTGCTTTCTATTAAATCGACACAAAGTTACAAAAACACAATTGCTTTACTTCCAGCAATTGGAAGGAGCACCTACTTCACTGAGGACAACTGAATTCCAATCGGTAACATCCCAGCCTAAATAACTAGCCACCTGACAACCATCGGAATCTCAACAGATAACTACCAATTGGTCATTAAAACCCATTTACATCTCACCAATGTACAAAATCAATTCCAATTGGCAACTAACAATAGTAATCATCTACAACTACTCTACCGATTGATAAATAATACTATATAACTACAAAAAGAACTAATCACTTAAATCAAACTTAAAATTCCGACTACAAGAGCCATTTCCACCAACAGATGTTGGTAACTGCCGAGCCTAAGTGGCGCATGAGTTGGCAAGGCAGTAAGTGCACTATTATGGGCATTAAGTGAGGCTGCAGCAAAGGCCCACCACAGGCAAAGCAACCGATATTAGCAATTACAAATCTCCATAAAAACTATATTCCAGAGTGTTTTTGGCACTCTTAATTACATGGAGGGGAGGGGGTGCTATTAAGAAAAGACTGCAGTTGGTTGCACTATCTGAGTAATATCCCAAGTTCAAAAATTACCTCGCTGATGGAAACGCCTTGTCAACTACAGAGTCCCTAATCCTAGGGTTGGCCCCATTGTGAATTGATTTCGTCCTTTTTTGGCCAGCGCTCTTACTGTGAAGTTCCCCTTCCTAGCTACTACCGGGTGGGAACAGACCTTAAAGGGACATGTTTATTATATTTAACAAGTAGTGTGGCCCCTATTTCATTCATGGAGCACTTCTTAGATATCACCATGAATTAGCTACATTTTATGACATTTTAGTAGAACAATCATGTTTTTCCTACACCTTTTATTAAAGTAAGGCGCTTTGGTTTCAAGTTTGCAATGCCATGATACAATAACCCATTTCTTAGGTCATGTTATTGTCATGATTGAAGCCCATATATGTGTTCAACAATATGTGTCTTTGATTGGCAACAAGATGTGGTATTATTTGCACCACCTTTCCATGCAACAAAATGGAGTGTTTGGCATTCTACACCAATTCATTTCTGAGCATCCATTGTTTTTTGGTCCATTGTCAAAGGCTTCATATAGATTCCAATGTCTAGGGTTTATTCATGGGTAGAATATTGGCACTACTACTCTACCTTGCCTTGATCAATTTTATTTGGGTCTTATTGGATCAAGCAAAAGAACATCCCTATGCACTTTAGTGTGCAATTGCTTAGACACACCATATGTAAAAGTTATAGAATTTCAAAGTATTGTTTAAAAGTGTACCAAAAATTAAAATTAGGCTCTCCTAGGCTCTCATGTTCTATTGATTGTGTATTGACAATACTTAATTTTGGTGTCATTTTTATGTCCAAATGTAGGTTTCGCATTTTAGAAGGGATGATTTTATATGGGCATTCTTGAAATAAACTCTTTTCTACAAACAGAACTACAACCCAGAAAAATAATTTTGATACAACAATTTTGAAATTTGTGCAAATTCTCTAGATTTGCCAGGGGATTTGTCCAACAACAAACTTAAAAAAAGGCTAGGTAGAATTATTTTTTCTTGTTGCAAATTCAATGTTTTTTCTAGGTTTGTTTTCTATTGACTTTAAACTAAACAACACTTTGATAGGGTAGTCACTATTCATCTCCAAGCTCCAATAATGGATTCATGTGAACCAATCACAAGGCAATTGAGCTTGATGAAGTGGTGTGTAGCTTTGAACACCCAAAATATTTGAGAAGCTTTGAAAGTTCATCAACATGACCATATTTTATAAATGTGGTAACCTTCAGCAAGTTTGTGGTAACTTTAAGGGATGATTTTGGTGGAGAAGAATTGTATCCAAACTTGGCAAATGCTTTTCAATAGCGGTAATTTCATTTTCCTACTTGTGTTGTTCAGTGAGTTGTGGGAGGGAACCCGAACTATGATTCCTCCCAGCCTTAACCCTAAAATGTTGCACAGGCTAAACAGTCAAGTGACTAAGTGGATGACTTTCAAGATTACTATAGAAATGAAGAATGCACCTATTGGTCCATAAATCAAATCATTTTTGGCAAAGGACCTTGGTGGTAGGTCTCAATTTTTCAGGGCTAACATTGAAGTAGAGCTCAAGTTATGCTATCTTGCAAAATTGGAAAAGAAAATCACCAAGGGTTGCTGCCTTCTTGCCACTCTCCCGTCATAACATCGTATAACTTAACTACACTGAATAGTGAAATTGGGTTGCCTTGACAATTAGGTTGCCTTATCCCAGAGAAGTTACCTCATGGCTAATGCTTGTCCAGATGGAGGCACATGCCAGTCTCTAATCCCGAGCCATGACTTAGTACACCAGCCCATGTCACAGACATAGCTCTTACATTACTGCATCCTTGTAAAGTAACTGTACATATTGATATAGTGTAGAATGTCGAGAAATTAGTGTGGGGCAACCTAATTTCACTATTCAGTGAAGGCAATGGGCCTCCCCATGCTAGGAAGGCCGTTTTATGCTCTGTTGGATGTTGCTTGGAAGGGACCTACTCTATTAGTTGTTTCAAGGATTGGGGTTGGTTGAGGAGGGCTCCATGAGTAAGACAAATGAATTTTGTTCAGCCAGTGCAGGGTCTCCTTTTCAAGGATGCAAAACTGAAGGACCCCGCCTGCCTGCCTTATTGCAATTGGGAAACAACGATGTGAGTGCTGTGCCGCACGAGCATCTGACTGCAGCAGCAGGCCATGATCCGGGATGGCCTATGATCACGTTTCATTGAATGAAAAAGCCCGGCCACCATTGTTCACCCTTGGCTCCCAAGCTTCCGAAGTAGCCTGGATGGCTCGCAGGGACCACAGTTCCGCCGTTTCCTTCCGTTGTGGTGGATTTATCAATACGGTCCTATGGTATTGAGGTTGCCGGATGTCATTTTCGCTTGGAGCTTGTCAAACACGGTTTGTTTTACCTCTTCTAGTACATGCAAATTGTGTCACGATTTCATTTATCACGTTCTCATTCCGCATAGTTTTTCAATGAAATCTTGAATCTTGATGGAACGTTCTAGTATAATTGATTTAACCCCTAAAATACGGTGGTGTTTTGAGGCTTGAAATTGTTGCAAGATATTTGTACTCAAAGCAAGGCTAATATTTATAATTTGGAATTTGTATAATTTGGAATTTTTGTGTTTATAATTTGGAATTTTTATATGAAATTTTTAGAATGGATGCTAATCATCCCAATCTACATATTCTACATATTCTATAAAATCAAAGTGGGGCTCTTAGTCCTTTAGGTTAATTAAACACTAGATATGTTCATAGAGAAGAAACATGGATATGGAAAGGTCATGGAAGTTGAAAATTGAATGTTAGTTAGCATAAGAAAAAGAATAGCCTCCTAACACAATTGAAATTGAAATCAATATTCTTTGACACCAAGAAAAAACATCTTAACCTTTGAGAGGGTCAATATAATTGTACCAAGACAAGGAGTCTAAATAATCTGATTGAACTTCTAGCTAATCTCAATCTTTTATCGGGACAATTCTTTACAAGGCATGAGGCTCTAGAACGATCCACTGGGACTCACTCAACAAGCACTAAGCTTTAGGGCTCTTTCAAAAAGGCCCCGGTCATTGAACAATCCAAAACCTTGACTTTCTTATGTGGAGAGTAGATTTTTAGGCAATTTATATCCAGACTGGTCCAAAGCTGGTCAAATGGGGAGATTGGCTTCAAATGCTAGTAGAGGTGACCAAATGGCTTCATTTCTGTGCTTTGAGCTTGATTTGGCCTCCTCAGCTGCCCCTTGAACAATCCCTAGATCAACTTCATTATAGTCCATTTTCCTTGCAACAGGGTGCAAATGCTTTAAGATATGCTCCTTTGGTAATTGCTATCAATATAAGGTAGAACAAACCATTAAGGTCAAAAGATCCATCATAGACACCTAGGGAATGACCCCATTATAGGGTTTTTTCAATAAATGAGATTTGGGCCATAATTGATGTCTTAGGTGATAGTAATAGAGTGATTAGTAACTACAATAGGAACTTCTAGCTTTTTAGTATAATTTCATTACAAGAAATAAGATGAGCATTATGAATACATTACAACAAGTGGTTTTATTAGGCCTTCTTGTTGTGGTCATGTTAGAAAATATTGTCATTGCTTTAGGTGAGTAAGATGAGCATTTTGGATACAATTTTTTATTGTTGATTTTGGGATAGTCTAAAGACTCTTGTCAGCAGCACACTTCAAAAATCAAAACAAACTCAAACTTTGTTGGTAAAACATAATTTCAATTGCTCTCACTTGTTTCTCACACTTGTCTTTACGTGGAAAAAAAAATAAAAAAATTCAGAAATGGCATTAGGAAAACTCCTAATTCTGACCATGATGGGTTGTTCTACCTTAAACACCGGTACAGCATAGGTGGTCCCGAACCAGTCTTTTCGTACGAGGGTTTGTTTCTAGCAATTCTCTTTCAAACACCATCGGCAGATAGGAACCGAACTTTCGATGGTCCCCATCTAGTAGTTGTCAGGTTTCAGGAGAAGGGAGCCGTGTGATGGGCGAGTATGGCTTGCGGTTCTTTGAGAGGGAGCCAGGTGCTATACTGTATATCCTTCAATGTCATTTGCATTGGCAATACGTCCCATTTTTCCAATCAGAGGCACAGCTGTAGAAAATCATTTACCTACCGAGTTGCTCGGTGGTAGAAAAATTGCAGAATATTGCAATTTGTGATAACCATGCCTTTGATTGTCATTAATCACCTTGTCCAATTGTACCAAATGTGTCCAAATATCCAGAATGTCACCAAGCTTGAAATGGCCGTCATCGTCGTCAGCAGTTTTGTACTACTGGCTAAACTTGATTCAAAACTTGGCGAATTCTATATTTTCTTACGTTGATTTTGCTACTGTGAATGTCAGGTAAGGTTTTGCAAAGGTTCACTATACGCTAGAGCAGCACTGATACGCATACAATCAACTGAATTCAAATGTCCAGTCCTGGAAGGCTAGCCCTTGCGTATGAATGTGCGGATTGGAGTATTCCCACTTAAAGCTTCAGGTTTGCTATCCCAGTCCTTTGCGTGTAGGCAATGAAAAGCTTCACAGACAAATCTCTGTTCCATTTGAGCCTCGTCGGCGCTATGTCTCAGCGAGCTTCGTTGAGTTCGCTGTCGCCGCTACTCGCAATCGAGTGATCTTTGATGCTCGTAAGTGCCAATTTTGCACAGAATCACATATTCATTCGTTAGGTCGCATTCTCGCAATGTACCTCTCACATCGTCCATTACTGAAGCTCCAACGTGCCGTCACCCTTTCGGAAGTAGGGTTTATCAGCCGAGTTCCAAATTCAGTTCCATTAGACGCAATTCCAGTGACCTTCATCGGTCTCAACTCTCGATTGACAGGTCTTGATGGCAGGGCAGACGATGATGAACATAGCGTGGCAAGAGGAGAACCTTGGGGTGCGTTGACCTTAAACCCTAAACTCCCGGGCTGCAACTCCCGAGCTGCCGTAAGAGCAGCAACCTCATCGCCTGCGAGTTGAACTTCGGGAATGTGTTTCGTGATCATCAATGATTTGTGAGTGAGGCAAATCTGAGGGCCAGGAGGATGCGAGACCTTCTTCAGGCTCGGGTGGTTTCGATGCCACCGAGCGGCGAGGCACCATGGCCAGAAGGTGGAGTTGCACTAATTGAGCTCCTGCTAAGGTAGAGGATACTATGTGCATAAGCATTTTAACATTTCTATCAGTTTGATTTTTAGGAGTTGTGGATAGCTGTGGAGAGATCTTTGGGTACAAGAGCCAAATCTATTTGATATCTATTTTCTTTCTTGTGTATAATTTTCTCATGCAATTTCAAGGTGGAAAGTTGTAGACCATTATACGTGACCCTCTTTCCCCATTTTCTTTCTGAGATCAATGACCATAGACATTTAGCCAGTCATGGGTACACCACTTGCTAGTCAATGTATCAATAGATGTTTTGGTGTTGGTAACAGGGTTCAGCGTAGGAGAGGGGATGAGATCCTTGACGGGTTTTAGAGTCCTCTTCAACACGTTTGGGTTCTTTTGAAGTAAGAACTAGTAGCATCACGAAGAATCTCGCTAGCAAATGCATTGAGAACATGGCTGTTGCATCGATTGGCCTTCGTGATGCCCAGAAATTATGGCAGAGATTTGTTTGTGATCTGCATTGCAGTTGCTGCTGACACTTTGTTGAATACAGGGTGCTATGCAGGGTGCTACTTAGCAATTTAGCATAAAGGATAGACGAAGGAGGAATAACCATCTGCTGTTGGGAATGTCTACTAGTACGTCAAGTTACGTATTCTTGTTGTGAATAAGTGTCTTAAATAAAGGATTTCTCACTACTCTGACCCTCTGCCGAGCCTCATGCTTTACAGAAAATGTGCTAACACTGTGAAGAACTCAGGACATTGCGCCAATGGATTTCAAGTGATGGTTATCGATAGCGACTTCACTAGCAGAAACTTACGTGAGGGGCGTAATGTAGACCAGAGCATAAACTACCACAGGTAGTTGAAATTGGTTCAAGTCAAGCTTTGAGGGCAGAACTGTGCGATTTCCCGAGTTCTTTGCAATGGTAAGCTACTCTATCTCCTGGCCTTTATCAATTTGGGGCGATTGAGACTGGCTCACGCACTCATGCACAGTTCCTTAACATTGGTGAAGCCAATCGATGTACTGGCTGGAGTTCCTTACTCTACACATGAAATGAGTTGCTGCAGATTGCACTTCACCTGCTTCAGCAGCTGCAAAGAAATCCATGAATCTTGCATATAGGTTCGCTTCCTTGGGATTTGGGGGCGACAATTGTATTCGAAACAAAAGGGACGAAATCCCTTTGCTCATAAATAATAATCTGCTCAGGGTGGGCCTCAAAAATTCACCATTTCATGATACTCTGTTTTTTTTGCATGGTTCTGCAGGGAACAACGCAATGCAATTCAATCTAAGTTAGAATATATCCTTCTGAATATGCATGTTCATCTAGATTCGTGCTCGTTTTACTCCTTTTCCTTAATTCACTTTTGTCAGGAATAGCCTTTGCCAACCTCATATTTCTCTCCCTTCTTTATTGAAATCTCCCCAAACATCAGGACATAAGTTATCGCCGAAAGCATAGTTCTCAAACAACGTCCTATACTCGATTCCATCTGACTTCTTGTTGATTTCCTCTCTTCAAGTGCCTCCTGCGACAATCTATCAATCAGAACTAACATCCTTTCCTCCTTAATCCTGGAATAATATTTTGGATTGTCTTGGGTTTATAGTATTTTCTGGATACAATGGTTACAAGCAGGGCTTTTGTTTTTGGCGAAATTTTGCCAGATTCCAATTCCCTCTGACAGATTTCCACCACTGTGCTTGGCTCCCTCCAAATATTCACCAGCGAACAGAGGGCACGCAGGGGTTCTACTGTTCATCTACAGTGCGAAAAAAAAAGCCCTGGTTACAAGAACTGTTATTTGATGATTTCAGTACAGGTAACAAGTGAGACTTCTATTAGACCTTGTGAATTTAACCCTTAAAAGAAGTCTGATGGGGATTGTATCTGCGGTTCTGTATTTTACTCTTAGAATACATAGTATGTACTTAAACATGGTTAGATGTACACCAACGGAAGATTTGAATCATTCAATTTCGATCAATGAGTCAAAAGTTATGAGGAGTTTAAGTTTGCGGGTAGGCATGGTTTTCAAAGACTCCATGCCTACCTGCAAACTTAAACTCCTCATAACTTTTGACTCATTGATCGAAATTGAATGATTCAAATCTTCCCACGCTTATATAAATCTAAAGAACCAATTTCAAATTTTTATTTTTTTTAAAAGTCATTTTTAAAGAAATTTTCAGAGTTGCCCGGGCTACCCAAAGTTCAAAGAAAATCACATATCATGCAATAACTTTTTGTCTATGTAGTCAAAAGTTATGAAAATTGTTGGGCCTTAAAGCTACTCCTCGGGCACATGTTGTGTAAAATTTTCAAAGAAAAAAAATAAAAACTCCATTCGTAGTGAGCTGCCCAAAATTGCTTTATTGCCAAAAAGCACAGCTTTTTCCTTTAGGGGTTAAAAAAAAGCAATTAACCCCACAATGGTACTGCAGACTAAAAGTGTTTGATGAATGACTTTGGTGTTATTTGGAATTTTGATGCCAACATGTTTCCATCCACAATTTTTGGGAGTCCAAAGAGGGATGCTACTCTACACCATTTAGTAGATCCTGCGAGGGGTAACATTATGGCTCTATTGGATTGCACACAATTACTTGGTATTTGTCCAAGACCAATGGTTGATAAATTTCATCTACATTGCGCTTTGAGATGCCCTCCTTGGCTCCGGTCGTGCCGCATTCTTGAAGACTTAAAGGGCTACTCATTATCGTCTCCAACAATCGACTAGAATTTGGACCAACTTCTACAAAATCTAGCTTCATTCCCATGTTCTAGCTAGAAGAGACGTGATTTGATTAGATGGAACAGGGAAGGTTCCCCTGTCTGCTTATTTTTCTAGCTTCCTCTGGAGGGGGGTTTCTTCGTTCTGCCCTTTGCTTCTCTTCATTTATCCAGCCGTCAAGCTTGGCTGTTTTTTTGGCACCTTTTTTAATGCAATGGTTTACCATTTGTTTTCAAAAAGAAAAAAGAAAGAAAGAAAAGTGCTACAAGAGTACATGATGGACATGGATTCCTTCATTGAAAGGATTTGGGTTCTTTTAGAAGGAAAGATTGAAAAAAATTGGTTCATAAGTGTTCTAGTACAGTTGTAAGGTCTTAGTGCCCGTGATACAAATTTGGAATTGGTCATGTTCATTCTCAAAATAAAATGTGTCCAAAACAGTTGCCGTGTAATCTATTAGGGCACTGAGCAAATGCACACATCATCATTTTTTTTGTTTGGAGGAAAATATAGCAACAATTGTTGAGCACATTCAACAAATTGATAAGACTAGTGTGCCATAGCCATAGCCAAGATAGGAGTAACAGTAATTTTCTAATTTATTAATTCATAAAAACTTTGAAAATCCATAACTTTTACACTATAGGTCCAAATACCATGAAACAAAGTTTGTGCATCCCTTGTGGCTCAGGGCTTTCCAATAGTACCAAGAAGACAATTGGAGACGCACGGTTTTGGAGATCTCACCTGGGATCTCACTATAACAAACAAAATAAAACAAATAGCCTCATTTATTTAAGGTATAGATAGACTTAAGGTATAGATACAGTAGATACTCCACCAGGAACACCAAGCATTGGCACCAAGCATTGGCAGGCGCATCCAAGGGAGCAAAGGTGGGAATTTTTGGCACTCTTCATCACAGTTTGCATACTTTTCCAAACTTCAACTAACTTCCCGTTCCACCCCATGGCAGACGCTCGAAATTCATTACTTTTGCAGCCACAATTTACAAAGAATGTTAGCAGAGGAAGCGATCATGCAAGAATCGATTGGCCACATGTTTTCTGTGAATACTTTCATGCTCATTACTGCAGTGATGTGTGGTGGAGGGCATCAAATGTGCAGACAGAGGCTTCAAATTCATCTCCAGTCTGTGATTACAAGGTTCATAATTTCCATTTCCAGCTCCGCAATGAGGGAATTCTATTTCGCAGGCTTCACTCACTTCGTCGTGCTACTTCAATGGTCCACAATACAAAATTCCCTCCTCTCATGACTCATCCATGTCTAGTTCCCTCCCTGCCCCCACTGCCATCACCAATGCACACACATATCATAACTAAATTGGCATTATCGAAGTGTCGTTCCGCTTCCAACTGCTCATGTCGGGTATCCTCACCACCTCTTGAATGCACCTATTTCCCTCCTGGGCCATACGATTTCCCGAGACAACACGCGCTTAGGTCGTTGTGCTTCTGACCAGCGGTTAGCGGTCCGTCCTTCACGTTCCCTACAGTAGAATATTCTAGTCTTCCAGACACAAACCCCATTCACGCTACCATGAATGACGTACACTACATCCGATTAGTCACTAAAGTCGGACGGTGGGGCTGGCCATTGACTTGCTCCCCCTGGCCCTGGGTTCCCCATTGAATATTAAGCTTAGAGCATCGCCTGGGTTCCCCATTGAATATTAAACTTACCACTAGCAATTCAAATCACTTATGTGTACTGACAACGAAAAAAACGAAAACAAAATGCTTCCATGAAATCCAGGCCCACTCAAGGAAGATCGCTCCCGAGTTCGCTTCCCTCCAAGTATGAAACCCTAAACCCTCGCCCAAGGCAGACCAGGGACACCATGCTTTCATTGCACAATTCAGAAAACACGACGGCGACCTAACGTCCATCCCTGACAAATTACAAACGTCGTCCCCATCTCTCGCATCTCCATCCCACTGTCTGCACCTCCACAACCCACGCACACAAAACCTACCCAATCATCAAACGCAAAAGACACATACAGACAGGCATCAGCGTTTCCAACTCGACGGGTCGTAGATTAGCAAGCCCAGTGAAAACCTCTGGGAGTGGCGCCATCGAAGCATCGGCTCCATGGATGGGCGCCTTATAATGGGAACAAAATTAACACCCTGGCAGACAACCAGGCTGCTTCTTAACAATAGGACTGCCAACTTATTCTCGACTCCGCCTAATGACGATTATCAATAGCGTCCTCAACTCTCTACACTACCTTCTCTACCTCGCTGCCTCCGCCAATGTCAAATCGTCAAGGTCACACTCTAAATGGTGCCCCACTAACTGAAAGGAAAGGAACCGCGCACGGACACCACTGCCAGAACCGGAGAGCACAAGAAAACGGGGTTGGGTGCAATCTTCATACTTCCACAATCTGCTTCTGCTGCAAACGCATCCCAATTCGACCAACCCTGGTTTGGGATCCATGCAACATCCCAAACCAGACCTAATGCGCCCCGATCCCACATCGTGCTTGCCCGGCGTCACAATTAAATGAATCGGACGTCCAAAGAAAGAAAAAAACGATTCGGAGAGAATCCTCTACGCCAGCTTCTTCACAGGCTCCTCCACCACGCCTCCCGTCGTCGGCAGACCCACGAACACCTTGAACGAGTCGTAAATGCCCCACTGCGCGCCAGTCAGCGTCCCGATCATGATGATACGCAGCGGCAGACCGCGCGTGAACAGAGCCTTCAGGCCCATCTGGTTCACCGCCTGAGAAACCGTCGCGCCCTTGGCGTTGTTCAAAAAAGAAACCAGATTGTCCGCAGGGTGAGAGATGATCGCGCACGCCACGCCCGCAATGTAACCCGCGCTGAACGAGATCCCCAGCTGAGACGTCGAAGACAACTCGCTCTTCGGCACAGGCACCGCGTACTTGTAGATCGCCTCCACAGTGCTCTCGAACGTCGCGAACTTCATCATCGTGTACGGGATCTGACGACCCCACAAAGGCACCAGACCCTTGTACAGACCCGCCACGCCGTCGGACGCAATCAGCTTCGGCAGACCGTCGCTCAGACCCTTCGCGAAACCGGGGTTCGTCTGCACGCGCACCTTCACGGCCTCGAACGGGCAAAGACCCACGTCCGCGATCAACTCCGCGGACGCAGAACCCGCGAGGTAGATCAGCGTCTTGTACTTCTTCGCGTCCTCGGGACCGGCCATGTCCGAGTACGTCTTCTTGAAGTACTCGTAGAATCCGAGCTTGCACGCGCCCTGCACGCTGTAGCCCAGAAGCGTCGGCACCCAGCCGCGGAACAGACCCACCGCGCCGTTCTCCTTCACCAGCAGCGAGAACCCGCCCGAGATCGACTTGTACTTCTCCGGAGCGATCTGCATGTTGCACTTCACCACGTCCATCGGCGTCATGCCCGCGTGCGTCAGGCCGCAGCACAGCATCCCGCCCACGGCGCACGCGCGGTAGTACTCGGGGGAGAACATGACGATCTTGCCCTCGGCAGGCGCAGGCACCACGAACGTCGGCGCCACGCCCTCCTTCGACCGCGCCGCGCCCGACACCTGACGGAACAGCGACGTCGCCGTGAACGCATTCGCACTCCCATTCCCATTCGCATTCTCATGGCCGCTCGACGTCGCCACCTCCGACGTCAGCGCCTGGAACAGAGAACTCGAGCTCGAGCTCGGGAAGCTCCTCCTGGCAGCCGTCGTCTGCCGGGACGAGTACAGAAACTCCGGCACCACCATCGTCCCGCGCCTGTGCTCCGCGAACGCCATGGCTCCGCGAACACCCCTCCCCTGCTCTTGCTCTTGCTCGTGCTACTGGTTGAGCTCCGCAGAACAGCAGGGAACAACAACTAGAAATCAAACTAGAAATCAGAAAACACAGACAACCTTTCAATGCGCTCTATAAGCTTGCAGTCTCCGCCGGCATCAGAACCCCTCCTGTTCCTGATCCACCATCGATAGCTAGACTTCCTGAATCCCCCGCTTTTGCATGGGGGGCTGCCAATTGACTGATCTCCGCGGCTTGAATCATGGGCATAACTGTAATCTACTGCAGGTTTCCATACTCCTAAAGCCAAGCAGCTTTCAGACTTCCAACTCCTGAGACGTGCTGATATCTCTAATTCGGCTAAGAAGCAGAGAGCTTCGATCTTGAAGGCCAAGAGAAACACGCCAGGACGGGCTGTTGCAAGGCCAGTGACATCGCCAAAGGAAAATGGAGTCAGAGAAGTCACCAGGGGTTCCCCAAAAAACCCCAGTAGTAATTATGAAGGTTACAATTGTAACACAGAACCTCCAAGGGGTTAATGACCTTGGGAAGTTAGATATAGTTAAAAATTATTATTGGACTTTGCGTTCTAGTTTGGATGTTTTATGTTTTCAGGAACATACACTTCGAGGCGCTCGCCTAGTGGCCTTTGGTGAGAGTATGTGGCCAAGAGCAAATTTTTTTGGTAGAGAGGCAGCGCTCGGTTATGGTCATAATGTAGGAGACGATGGAGCTGGCAAAGGTGGCGTCTATTTGTGGGTGGCGCCGGCAATTCAACACCTTGTATCTTCATCCGGCTTCTCAAGATGTGGGAGAGCCCAATGGATACGTCTGAGTGGTATCCCTGGTGGAAACTTATCGATCCTTAATGTCTATGCATTTACAATTGAACGTGAACACATTGAATTATGGAGCGAGTTACTGGCCTCTCTAGCCAAGGATTGTAAATGGATACTATGTGGCGATTGGAATTTTGTTGAGAATAGGGCTGACAAATCCAATTGGTGCGGGAAGCTAGTTTCTCCTGTAGAACGACATGCCTTTGAGCAGCTGACAGGGGCATTGAACTTGGGTGATCACTTCCCAATTACGAGTCCAATTAAGTTCTCCTGGGATAAATGAAGACTTGACGGTGTCAGGATTTTAGCAAGACTAGATCGTTTCTACTCTTTTCTCCCTGATGGTGGACAATCCAACCCAATTGTAGAATATTTCATTAAAGGAGATTGCAACCATTCAAATCATTTGCCGATATGGGGGAAATTCATCCTTCAAGCCTCCGCACCAAAGAAATCATATTACAAGATGAGTTCACGGTATCCGGATGACACCCATGTTAGATCCAGCATCAAGCAGATATGAAATTCCAGTTAGACATTGTCCTTCTTTGGAAAACTTCGTAAAGTTATTAAGTTCTACAAAGTATTTTGTGTGAGGGCAGCGAAGTCTCAAAGGGAGGAGGAAGCTCATTTACGTTCCCAATTGGAAGAGGCTATGGAGAGCCTCCAATCAGATCCAACAAATGTGGAGTTTTAGGAACAACTTAGTGATCTCGGAGAAAAATTGGGCATAGTGGAGAAAAATCATGTGGAAGGTCTCAAGATCAGAAATAGGATTAGATGGAAGAGTGTTGGTGATGCATGTTCGAAGGAGTTCTTCCAGGCGCATAAGGACTGCGGTGACGGTTCTCGTATCATGGCCCTTGAAGATTCTCTGGGCTCTATCCATTCAGACCAACCTCAGCTTGAAAAGATCTATTCCGAATTTTATGCTAAGTTGTATACAGCCGAAGATAACTCGCCAATAAAAGAAGGAACTCAGGGGGGTTGCCTTCGAGGGGTGGCTGGACGTGTTTTGGTGGAGTTGCAAAATTCACTCAAACGTCCACTAACCTTGGGTGAGCTAGAGGAGGCGTTAAAAGGCATGGATGCGGACAAGGCTCCGGGACCGGATGGAGTCATCACGGGCTTCTTCAAGAAGTATTGGGAGGTCATTGAGGATGACTACTTTTTGATGATCAAAGGGGCCATCTTAACTGATACCATGCCGCCAAGACTCACAAGTGGGCTTATAACCTTGTTACACAAAGGAGGTGAGAGAGAGAAGCTTTTCCAACTAGCGTCCGATTACTCTGCTAAATGTTGCCTATAAGATTTATGCCAAGGCGCTTCAGCTCCGGTTGCAGCCAGTGTTAATAGAGATTATTTCCTTGGACCAGTCAGCTTTCTTGTCCATGAGATTCTTGTTGGATAATATTCTATTAACCCACGAAACTCTGGACTTGGCCGTCCACTCTAGGTAACCAGTGGCATTTCTCAAGCTAGACTTTAGCAAAGCTTACGATATGGTTGATCTTAGTTTTCTGTTTCGTACGATGGCAATTATGGGTTTTTCTGCTGAGTTTGTTTCCATGGTGAAGCTGCTTTTCCAAAATGCCCAAGCTGCCGTCAAGGTCAATGGGACACACTCTCCATCCTTTGCGATCTAGAGGGGAGTTCGGCAAGGGTGCCCTTTGGCCCCGTATCTATTCCTTTTTATAACTGAGGTTCTTAATTCCATGGTCAAACTGGGTATTAAAAGATGGGACTATTAAAGGAATCAAACTCCTTGTGGAAGACAGACAACAGGTCATGGCTCAGTACGCAAACAATACCTCCCTTAATTTGCTAGGAGAGGAAGAAGTCATACGTAGCCTTATTTACACTTTTGATACCTTTTGTCTAGGCTCAAGCTTAGTCATGAATTGGAACAAGTCGTGCGGATATTGGTGGTCTCAAGATGGATTGGGACGCCCGCGATGCACGAATCACTTGCAAATTCCTTGGGCAGATGAAGGCGATGTCAGCAAGTTATTAGGCTCCATCTTTGGACTTAATCTAAGTTTTTGGGATGTTGACAAGTTCTTCCTTGACAAGGTCCACAAGAAATTGGAGTTCTGGTGGACCGCAAAAATCAACACAGCGGGACAAACGGTTGTAGTGAACCATGTTCTTCTGTCTGCATTGTTTTTTTTCATTGCCATTTGGGCCAGTACCCTTGCAAGAGTAGCAAAGTGCAGTTCAGAATTACATGTGGTCTGGATCCCTACACTGATTACGAGCAAAGGTGGCGTGGTTGCAATGTTGTCAGAGTAAATCCAAAGGTGGGTTAGGACTTGTTAATCCAATTGATGCACTTATCGCCTTCATGGCCAAGTGGATTCTCAAGGCTTGCGAGCCTAATGATTCCAACCTTCATGTTTTACTAAGATATCACTTATCCAACTTTCAACCATACAGTGGAGGTAACTGGTCCCCCAACCTTGACTACTTTACATTACCTAAATTTCAAGCGAGGCATGGGTCCAAGACTTGGAACCGAGCGTGTGATGCATGGAGGAAACTAATTGGCAATGTGGTTTCTGTTCAACCGTCACTTCCTGAGGAACTCCTCAATGAATCCTTTTGGTGGTCCAAAACTTTGTCACAAATTGGCCCAGGCTTCTCCAAGGGGCAAGCTACTAAGTTACACAAAGCGGGAGTCCGTCATATTCAAGACGCCTGGACAGGGTCACGTTTTCTTACTCAAGCAGAAGCAGCTACGCAATTTGGGCTACTTCCCAAGGAGGGAGGAGCGTGGGATGCGTCCACCTTTTCTCTCCAGAGTACGTAGGGCACTCTACTTTCCCCAAATTACCCCCCGCCGAGAGAGAAAGAATTGATTGGCTTTTTTGACCATGATACTGCCCAGACTCTGACGGTGATATTCCAGGCCCGGACTAACCACCAGATTACTATCGGTGGACATCAACGAAACTGGTCACTCCCAGGAGACACTTGATTATTGGTTGTTCTTTTGACTTCCGGAATCGTGGTTGACCGCCATGTGGAGACACACAGAGACATCCCAGTGACTGAAGAAATCAGTTTGGTGGGGTCTTTGCATCGGATTCAGATCTCCAGCATATTCAGAGGGGCTCAAAAGGCTATTATTCTGCTCTTTTATGGACGTATAGACCGGCTTGAGTGGGATTCTTGTTGATTCCAATGGGCACTCAGTCAAGGATTGGCAAGCGATAAAGCGGTTCCCTTTTTACACTTCAGTGCTAAACTTGGTAGGAAGATGTTGCTGGAGAAGCATGTTATTCCAAACGTCATCGAAAGGAAGTGGCAGGGGATACTTCCTCTTACCTACAGGTTGCGGTGGTTCTCAGTGTGGACTAAATTCCGGGCTCCCAAAGAAGTTGGATTGTTGTGGCTAGTCTGGCACCGGGCAGTTGCACTTAATTCATGGTGTGGAAAACTCTCTCAAGGCATTGATACGGGTTGTCTTGTGTGCCCGCGTCACTCCCATAAAACCGTCCTCCACAAATTTTGGGAGTGCCCTTCTTCCTAGCAAGCATGGCAGTGGGGGATCCATATCCTCAATGTCCTAGTTACTTTGAAGGATGCCCGCGGCCCCTGGCAACCGTTGATATGGAAACAAGGTATCTTCAGCGACAGAATACCACGCAAGTTCAATGTGGATAGTAGTATGTGGGCAGTATTGAGAACGGTCATTTTATGGACGATATGGATTGAACGTAATGACTTGGTTTTCAACGGGGTGCTATAGAGGCCAGTGAAACAATTGCAACAAATTTGGCTTGGATTTGTTGATTACGGTCGTCTGGAGTGGGATAAGGCTTGTAGGACGAGGGCCAAGCGCCCCGACCTTGCAACAGTTACTAGGAGCCGTTTTGTGGAGTGTTGGTGTTGGAATGGAGTTATTGCTGAGATGGTGAATGATAACCCGCGGTGGGCTTTGTCCGGCCCTAGGGCTGGCTTTGTCTACCAACCTCCTTAGGCACCACGCGCCGCGTAGTGCGGCTTTCGCTGCCCCTTGGGGCGCTTTGTTTTCTTATTTTGTTTTTTCTCTTTCTTTTTGTTGGTTCCGTCTTCCTAGGGCGCTTGCGGCTAGGTCCTTGTATTTTATTTCTTGCAGTAAAGGGTTCCCTTTATTTGTGTAAAAAAAACCCAGAAAAAACAGTGCTTTTTAGATGCAGGAGGACATTAGGATTCCGCGGAGATGCCGCGAATGAGAGGCACGGTGGTGGAGCCGTTCTTGATGGCCACAGGTTCGGAACTTCGGGATTCCATGGTTGTGTGCGGTGGAGAGCGACGCGGCTTTAGGGCGGCGGCCCCACCTGCTCCGTATTGTTGCCTTCGTTCCCCTTCAGTTCGAGTGAATGAAGGAACTTAAAAAACTCGTGATTTTAATCTGAGAACGGGTGGGAACCATTTTTTGTGAGTTGTCTCTGAATGAAGGAACTAGAAGGTGCTGTTATTGGTTGTTGTGCTTAGTTGGTTCAATTGGAGTTTGTTGGTAGTTCGATGGTAGTTTCGTATTTTTGGGTGGCTGTGCCGGTGTGAATCGTTTACAATTAGTTGTGGACAGACAATTTTCTTTAACTGTTTGAAACTTGAATTTTATGGCTGTCAGTGTAGCAAATTTTATAATTTTTAAATTAGTTTTTCAATCTTCCTAAATGCAAGATGTTCAACCCGTCCCACGAAATGGGTCCTGCAGTAAAAAATGTTGCCGAGGGTGTTCCCTCTGGTTCTGTGTACTGTTTCCTTTTATCAATGGAAAGTGTCCATGTGTTTCAAGAAAAAAAATTAAAAAAATGGGCCTTGCAGGGTGAAAACACAGAATTTTTTTATTTTTCACATATTATATATATTTTTGAAATTCTAAATTCATATTTGCAATCAGAGGCCCTAAATTAGCTAGGAGAGGTCTATATCTAACCCTAGACTCGGCTCAAAATAGGGGTAAGATTTTACTTTTATCCCCCCCCCCAATTTTTGAGTTTTCACCCTACTGGTCCCACTTCATGAGACAAATTTAACATCTTGCTTCCTGAACGCAGATGAAGAAATTTCATCGGCCTAGTCACAAAAGTAAGTGTACCAATAAGCAACACCAATAATAAGGGGACATGTTTATTATTTTTAACAAGTAGTGTGGCCTATTTCATTCATAGAGCACTTCTTAGATATTATTGTGAATTAGCAACATTCCATGACATTTTAGTAGAACAATCATATTTTTTCTACACCTTTTATTAAAACAAGGCAGTTTGGGTTTAAGTTTGCAACGCCATGATAACCAGTTTCTTGGGTCAAATTATTGTCTCGATTGAAGCCCATATGTTCAATAGCATGTCTTTGATTGGTAAAGATGTGGTATTATTTGTGCTACATTCCCCCTCAACATAGAAATGGAGTGTCTAGTGCTCTATACCAATTCATTTCTAGGCATCCATTGTTTTTGGATCCATTGTCAAAGGCTTCATGTAGATTTCAATGTCCCAGGCTTATTTGTGGGTAGAACATAGGCACCACTATACTACCTTGCCTTGAAACACAATCAATTTTATTTGGGTCTTATTGGATCAAATAAAAGAACATCCCTATGCACTTTAGCATGCAATACTTGGACACCATGTATATAAGTTAAGAAATTTCAAAGTATTGTTTAGAAGTGTACCAAGAATTAAAATTAGGCTCTCCTAGATTTTCATGTTCTATTGATTGTGTATAGTCAATATTAGATTTTGGGGCCACTTTTTTGTCCAAATGTAAGTGTCGCGTTTTGGTAGGGATGATTTTGTATGGGCATTCCTTAAAGAAATTCTTTTCCACAAGCAAGATCGCAACCCAAGAAAAAAATCTTTGATACAACAACTTTGAAATTTGTGCAAACTCTCTGGATTTGCCCAACAACGGCCTTAAAAAAAAGGCTAGGTAGAATTATTATTTTTTGTTGCAAATTCTATGCTTTTCTAATTTTATTTTCTATTGACCTTAAACTAAACAACACTTCAATAGGGGTAGTCACAATTGGAAAAGACTCATTATTCATCTCCAAGCTCCAATAATGGATTTATAAGAACCAATCACAATGCAATTGAGCTTGATGAAATGGTACATACATGTAAACATCCCAAATAGTTTGAGAAGTGCAGAAGTTTTGAAAGTTCATCAAAATGACCATATTTAATATTTGTGGTACCCTTGGGCAAGTTTGTGGTAACTTTAAGCAATGATTTTGATGGAGAAGAATTGTATCCAAACTCAACAAATGACTTTCGGGAGCGGTAATTTCATTTACTTCCCGTGTTGTTCAATGAATTGGAGGAGCAAAAACCCAACCGTGATTCCCCCTAAGAGCATCGCCACGGCTGCACTCCAAAGCAGCTCAACATGGTGACTAGTCGTGCCCGGGCAACAGTGCCCCACTACGGCTTTTCAAGTGGATCAAAATTGGTTGGCCTCTTCATATTTTGAAGAACACACTAGCAAATAGGGAGTCTTGCGAGGGCACGCTATCTGCTTTGTCAAAATTTCCAAGATATGGATTGCAAAGTTTGACTCCAGCTCGGAAACACAATTGGCGCAGCATGCACAGCACCCCAAGCACGCGCAACTATCAAGAAATAGGCGCAATAAATGAAGCAGGCGCAACAAACAAGAACCAGGTGGCAATCATCCGCGAACTGCACAAACCTGGTTCCGTGCCCCAGTATGTGTCGCCATAGGGAGTAGGAGGCCAAGCTTGCCGATCAAGCACGCGAAGTGGGGACTTGGCGTCCTTGCCTCCTGCGTCAGCCATGCGGATGCTCTAAGCTTAATCTTAAAATATTGCACACACCAAAAAGTCAATGTCCGATGGATGACTTTCAAGATTACTATAGAAATAAAGAATGAACCTATTGGTTCATTAATCAGATGGCAAAGTATCTTGATGATAGGTCTTGTCTTTTTAGGGCTAACATTGAAGTAGAGCTCAAGTTATGCTATCTTGCAAAATTGGAAAAGAAAATCACCAAGGGTTACTGCCTTCTTGCCACTCTCCCGTCATAACATTGTATAACTTAACTACACTAAATAGTGAAATTGGGTTGCCTTGACAATTAGATTGCCTTACCCCAAAGAAGTTACCTCATGGCTAATGCTTGTCCAGATGGAGGCACATGCCAGTCTCTAATCTCGAGCCATGACTTAGTACACCAACCCATGTCACAGACATAGCTCTTACATTATTGCATCCTTGTAAAGTAACTGTACATATTGATATAGTGTAGAATGTCAAGAAATTAGTGTGGGGCAACCTAATTTCACTATTCAGTGAAGGCAATGGGCCTCCCCATGCTAGGAAGGCCGTTTTATGCTCTGTTGGATGTTGCTTGGAAGGGACCTACTCTATTAGTTGTTTCAAGGATTGGGGTTGGTTGAGGAGGGCTCCATGAGTAAGACAAATGAATTTTGTTCAGCCAGTGCAGGGTCTCCTTTTCAAGGATGCAAAACTGAAGGACCCCGCCTGCCTGCCTTATTGCAATTGGGAAACAACGATGTGAGTGCTGTGCCGCACGAGCATCTGACTGCAGCAGCAGGCCATGATCCGGGATGGCCTATGATCACGTTTCATTGAATGAAAAAGCCCGGCCACCATTGTTCACCCTTGGCTCCCAAGCTTCCGAAGTAGCCTGGATGGCTCGCAGGGACCACAGTTCCGCCGTTTCCTTCTCGTTTCCTTCTCGCTTCCTTCAGTTGCACATCGTGCAGTTGTGGTGCACTGGTCAAGAAGCTCCCATACTATTGACGTTGTTGGATGTCGCTTTCGCTTGGAGCTTGTCAAACACGGTTTCACCTCTTCTATTAAATGCAAATCCTGTCACGGTTTCATCTATCACATTCTCATTCCACACGGTTTTCAATGAAACCTTGAATCTTGAGGAAACCTTGTAATACAATTAATTTAACCCCTAAAATATTGCGGTGTTTTAGGACTTGAAATTGTTGCAAGATACTTGTACCCAAAGCAAGGCTAAAATCTTCATCTGTATTTATTCTATACCAAATTCAATCCTGGGATCCTTTAGTTGACTTCTTCAAGTACATCTTACCAAAATTAAAGAATAGAAATCCCCACCAATTTGCAAGTTCAATGTGCCAAACTTCAAAAAGTAGTTTTTTCTTGTCCTTCTTTAAGATGAAGTTCTATCTTTCAACATTTTTAGAAAAAAACATGTATATCTAGAACTCGTGCAATTTGGCCAATATGTTCATTTAAAAATAATAATAAAGTAGAACGTAGTACACAATGAAAGAAAAAACTAAACCTCTAATAACTTTTACAAAAAAAATGAGAATTGCAAATCCCATGAGTGAGAATGTTCTAGTAAGCAATGTATATGATATATTTTTGTTTTTACTTTGGGAATTTGAAAAAATTGAGTTAAAAAACAACTACATATGTTTTTAACTATCTTCATTGTCCACAAAAAAAAACTCCTCATAACTTTCACCTCATTATTTGGAATTGAATGCTTCAAATGTTTTTGAGAAGGTATCAATCTATGCAATACAATAAAATTAAGTAGTCATTTTTAAGAATATATCTTTAGCTTACTATTTTGATATTGAAATTGACAAAAAACTTCTAACTTTTGCAATATTTATTTAAATGATGTGAAACAAAGCTTCACATGTAGATTAGGATGATTAGCATCCATTCTAAAGATTTCATACAAAAATTCCAAATTATAAAGTCAATTGAGCTTGCCCAAGTTCTCAATAAAATCAAAGTGGTTTTCTTGGTCCTTAGGTTAACTAACACTAGAGATGTTCATGAAGAAGAAACATTGATATGGAATGGTAGTGGAAGTTGAAAATTGAATGTTAGTAAGCATAAAAAAATAATAGCATCCCAATACCATTGAAAATGGGACCGATACTCTTCCACACCAAGAAAAAAACGTCTTTACCTTTGAAAAGGATAGTATAACCATACCAAGATAAGGAGTCTACATAATGTGACTGCATTTCCCGCTAATCTCAATCTTTCATCATGACAATGAGGTACTTTATCCCTATGAAGTCAAGAGCATCTGCACCTTTGTCATACTAAGGAGGGCCGGAACAGCTATTCATAAGGCATGAGGCTCTAGAGCGATCCACTAGGATTCATTCAACAAGTATAGAGCTCTAGCACTCTTCCAAAAAGGTCCCAGCCACTGAACAATCCCAAACCTTGACTTTCTTATGTGAAAAGTAGATTTGTAGGTATTTTACATCAAGATTGGTCCAAGGCCGGTCAAATGGGGAGATTGGCTTCAAATGCAAGTGGAGTTGACGTAGTGGCTTCATTCATGTGATCTGAGCTCGATATGGCCTTCCAAATTGTCCCTTAAATGGTCTCTAGATCAACCTCATTGCAAGCCATTTTCCTTGCCACAGGGTGCAAATGTTCTAAGATATGCTCCTTTGGTGTCTGCTATCAATATAAAGTAGAACAACCCATTAAGGTCAAAAGATCCATCATGGACTCCTAAGGAATGACCCTATTCTAGGATTTTTTTCAATAAATGAGATTTGGACTACAATCAATGTCTTTGGTGACAATAATGGAGTGATTAGTAACTACAATAGGAACTTGTAGCTTTTCAGTGTAAATTCATTGTAAGAAGTGTATTTTTTTAGGTCTTCATGCTATGGCCATGTTAAAAATTATTTTGACTACTTTAGGTGAATAAGATGAGTATTATGGATACAGTTTTTGTTGGTTTGGGGATAGTCTGGAGACTTTTTTGGGCGGGCTTTTGGGCAACACACTTCAAAACTTCATTACAAATTCATACTTTGTCAAAAATAAACATAATTTCAATTGCTCTCAATGTTTCTTACACTTATCTTTATGCGGAAATTTTTTAGAAAATTTCATCAATGGCATGAAAAAAACTCCTAATTCTGACCATGATGAGCTATTCTACCTTAACACCGGTACACCATAAGTGGACCTGAGCCAATCTTTTCGTTTTATAGTAGGAGGTGCAGAAACCGCCCATTTAAGCGAATTTTGGCTTAGGATGTCTTCCATTGTATGCTGATCAAAGCATTTTCTAACAAATTTTCAAAGGAAAAAGAGGAGACACATCCATCACAATTTGATTCGTAATTTTTAAAGTTAAACTGAATTAGATATGGTTTTCTAAAGATCACAATAGTAGGGTGCTATATGAGTCTATAGGTAGAGCCATGAAAATGTCAAACACTTGTCCTTTAATGGTGCAAATGGAGTCCAAAAATGAAGGTTTACTAACTTTAACCCCTAAAGGCCCAAGGCATTTTCTAGCTCCGAAACCACTGAAAACTGCCATTTCTGCTGCGATCACTCCCTAAACCAAAAAAAACTTTAAAAAAAAAATCTAATCGTAGGATCTTGTACTTCACTTGTCTCAAATCATGTGGTAAAAATTTCATGAAGTTTGACTGTATGGATTGGAAGATATTAGCGTTTGAAGTTGGAAAAAGAAGTTTTTTTGAACTCTGGATTGCAATTTCAGATGACTTTGACGGCCATTTGTGGATTTTTTTGCACTACACACCATAAAGTTAAAATTTTTTATTTTGAACATTTGAGTTGAGAGTCGGGGAAAAAAATTTCAGAATGTCAAAACTTGATTTTCACATATAAAAAAACTGTTAAGTAGAAGTAGGTCCAAAATTGAACAAAACACTAAATCTTCAATAGCTCTTAGATGGAATTAAAAAACCATAATCCCAACGGTGGGATTGTTCTTGCAAACAAACTTAACCTTTTCAAAAAAAAATTTCAAAAATTTCAAAAATTTCATTCAAAATTGAATTTTATAAGTTGTTTTTTGAAGAAGACGCTTAGATTGCCTGAAAAACAAGAATGTCCATAACTTTCTCATTCTGAGTCCAATTAGAATGAATCAAAGCTTCAAATATAGACAAAAACATGATCTTTGAGAAAAAAAAAAAAAAAAAAAATTCAATTTTTTAAAGTTTTTTTTTTCTGCCCGGCGAACTGCTTTTTTGACTTTGGGCGGCATAACTTTTTTTCCCGGGCACCGATTGAAAAAAAAATTATATTTTTGGAAAGCTAATGTGATTTTCTATCTTCAAAAAAAGTTTCAAAAAATCAGGTCGAAATTTCAGG
Source organism: Pseudisothecium myosuroides (assembly GCA_951799445.1). Classification (NCBI taxonomy): domain Eukaryota; kingdom Viridiplantae; phylum Streptophyta; class Bryopsida; order Hypnales; family Lembophyllaceae; genus Pseudisothecium; species Pseudisothecium myosuroides. The sequence continues at coordinate 16,645,119 of OX637289.1, forward strand.
TCACAAGAGCCTGCCCGAAATCCCAAGTGTCCCCCAAGGGGACTTTGGGCCTTTAGGGGTTAAACTGCAACAACATGGTGCATGTAATTGCCTAGGATGACACAAAGTCTCCCACCACTCATAACTCCACATTATGTACACTGAAATTTTGTCTACTTCCAAATCAAACTCAATCTCCAACCATTCCTAAAATTGTGAAATGAGAATCCCAAATTGGCACCAATCCATCAATGGGACATTTTTCATTCCCAGAGTGATGATTCATGGTACACTTGTAAGAGCAATTCTTGGAGCATGGGCAGAATTAGCACCTCCTACCTTGGGGTTTGTTTCTAGCCATTCTCTTTCAAACACCATCGGCCGATAGGAGCCGAACTTTCGATTGTCCCCATCTAGAAGTGTCAGGTTTCAGGAGAAGGGAGCCGTGTGATGGGCGAGTATCGCTTGTGGTTCTTTGAGAAGGAGCCAGGTGCTATATCCCATTCTGTGATATTGGCAATAATACGTCCCATTATTCCAATCAGAGCCACAGCTGTAGAAAATCATTTACCTACCGAGTTGCTTGGTGGTAGAAAATTGCAAAAAAATTGCAATTTGTGATAACCATGCCTTTGATTGTCATTAATCACCTTGTCCAATTGTACCAAATGTGTCCAAATATCCAGAATTTCACCAAGCTTGAAATGGTCATTGGCGTCTGCAGTTCTGTACTACTAAACTTGATTTGAAACTTGGTGAATTCTATATTTTCTAGAGTGAAAGTCACGTGAGGTTTTGCAATGATTCGCCATAGACTAGAGAGCAGCACTGATACGCATACAATCAACTGAATTCAAAATGTCCAGTCCTGGAAGGCTAGCCCTTGCGTATGAGTGTGTGGATTGGAGTATTCCCACTTAGAACTTCAGGTTTGCTATCCCAGTCCTGTGCGTGTAGGCAATGAAAAGCTTCACAGACCAACCTCTGTTCCATTTGAGCCTCGTCGGCGCCATGTCTCAGCGAGCTTCGTTGAGTTCGCAGTCGCCGCTACTAGCAATCGAGTGATCTTTGATGCTCATAAGTGCCAATTATGCATAGAATCACATATTCATTCGTTAGGTCGCATTCTCGCAACGTACCTCTCACATCGTCCATGACTGAAGCTCCAACGTGCCGTCACCCTTTCGGAAGTAGGGTTTATCAGCCGAGTTCCAAATTCAGTTCCATTAGACGCAATTCCAATGACCTTCATCGGTCTCAACTCTCGATTGACAGGTTTTGATGGCAGGGCAGACGATGATGAACATAGCGTGGCAAGAGGAGAACCTTGGGGTGCGTTAACTTTAAACCCTAAACTCCCGGGCTGCAACTCCCGAGCTGCCGTAAGAGCAGCAACCTCATCGCCTGCGAGTTGAACTTCGAGAATGTGTTTCGTGATCATCGATGATTTGTGAGTGAGGCAGATCTGAGGGCCAGGAGGATGCGAGGCCTTCTTCAGGCTCGGGTGGTTTCGATGCCACCGAGCGGCGAGGCACCACGGCCAGAAGGTGGAGTTGCACTAATTGAGCTCCTGCTAAGGTAGAGGATACTATGTGCATAAGCATTTTAACATTTCTATCAGTTTGATTTTTAGGAGTTGTGGAGAGCTGTGGAGAGATCTTTGGGTACAAGAGCCAAATCTATTTGATATCTATTTTCTTTCTTGTGTATAATTTTCTCGTGCAATTTCAAGGTGGAAGGTTGTAGACCATTATACGTGACCCTCTTTCCCCATTTTCTTTCTGAGATCAATGACCATAGACATTGAGCCAGTCATGGTTACACCACTTGCTAGTCAATGTATCAATAGATGTTTTGGTGTTGGTAACAGGGTTCAGCGTAGGAGAGGGGATGAGGTCCCTGACGGGTTTTAGAGTCCTCTTCAACACGTTTGGGTTCTTTTGAAGTAAGAACTAGTAGCATCACGAAGAATCTCGCTAGCAAATGCATTGAGAACATGGCTGTTGCATCGATTGGCCTTCGTGATGCCCAGAAAATATGGCAGAGATTTGTTTGTGATCTGCATTGCAGTTGCTGCTGACACTTTGTTGAATGCAAGGTGCTACTTAGCAATTTAGCATAAAGGATAGACGAAGGAGGAATAACCATCTGCTGTTGGGAATGTCTACTAGTACGTCAAGTTACGTATTCTTGTTGTGAATAAGTGTCTTAAATAAAGGATTTCTCACTACTCTGACTCTCTGCCGAGCCTCATGTACAGAAAATGTGCTAACACTGTGAAGAACTCAGGACATTGCGCAAGTGATGGTTATCAATAGTGATTTCACTCGCAGAAACTTACATGAGGGGCGTAATGTAGACTAGAGCATAAACGACCACAGGTAGTTGAAATTGGTGCAAGTCAAGCTTTGAGGGCAGAACTGTGCGATTTCTTGAGTTCTTTGCAAGGGTAAGCTACTCTATCTCCTGGCCTTTATCAATTTGGGGCGATTGAGACTGGCTTACGCACTCATGCACAGTTCCTTAACATTGGTGAAGCCAATCGATGTACTGGCTGGAGTTCCGTACTCTACACATGAAATGAGTTGCTGCAGATTGCACTTCACCTGCTTCAGCAGCTGCAAACAAATCCGTGAATCCTGCATACAGGTTCGCTTCCTTGGGACTTGGGGGCGACAATTGTATTCGAAACAAAAGGGACGAAATCCCTTTGCTCATAAATAATAATCTGCTCAGGGTGGGCCTCAAAAATTCACCATTTCATGATACTCTGTTCTTTTTGCATGGTTCTGCAGGGAACAACGCAATGCAATTCAATCTAAGTTAGAATATATCCTTCTGAATATGCGTGTTCATCTAGATTCGTGCTCGTTTTACTCCTTTTCCTTAATTCACTTTTGTCAGGAATAGCCTTCGCCAACCTCATATTTCTCTCCCTTCTTCATTGAAATCTCCCCAAACATCAGGACATGAGTTATCGGCAAAAGCATAGTTCTCAAACAACGTCCTGTACTCGAATCCATCTGACTTCTTGTTGATTTCCTTATTCCCCTCTTCAAGTGCCTCATGTGGCAATCCAACAATCAGAGCTAACATCCTTTCCTCCTCAATCCTGGAATAATATTTTGGATTTACAGTATTTTCTAGATACGATGGTTACAAAAGAACTGTTATTTGATGACTTCAATGCTGGTAGCAAGTGAGACTTCTATTAGACCTTGTGAATTTAACCCTTAAAAGAAGTCTGATGGGGACTATATCTGCGGTTCTGTATTTTACTCTTAGAATACATAGTATGTACTTAAACATGGTTAGATGTAGACCAATGGATTGAAAGTTCAACAACTATCTTTCGTTTGGAGGTCATTTTAATATCTTAATCTTATCGTGTTCAAATACGGAACCGTACATGTAGAATATATGGCCATTTTGCACCTTCTCAGACATGCAAGAGGTGTAGTAATGATCTAAATTGGAAGTGATGTTTCATTCGATTTAGCTCAAGTTTGAATACAATACAAACTTTTGTAAATGTCAATTCATACTATGTCAAATATAAATAAATAAATAAATAAAAAATGTTGCAACCCAATTGGGCTTCTCAAACCTTTAAGAGTTAAATATCACTTTTAACTCCAATGACCTTAGGAAAACCTCCCTCCAAAATCACCTCTAAACGTATTTTTCAAATTTAGATCTATAATTAGATTTTTGTACAACAAAATTAATAATTTATAAAATAACATATTTAAATTTTGCATAATTATTTTAAAATATATTTTTAAATTCTAAATTTAAACAAAATTGTCCATTGTTTACAATTCTAGCAGAATGGATATGCTTTTAAAAAATAAGAAATAAAACATTCATATCTAACATTGCACATTAATAGAGTGTAGTTGCAAAAACACTTGTTTAGTTTCATGTCATATTTATGAGGCAATTGAGTTCGCAATTATTGAGTTTTCTTATCAATTTTTTTGCATAATAATTTATATCAGCCTATTAGCATCAGTCACCGAATTCCAACATCTATTAGCCCTTCACCATTTGCACAACAAACCCCACCCATTTTTGCAGAATGTATAACTCTTTTTTTCTTTGGGCAAGCAATTGTGTGTTATTGTCAAAGAATGATATCAAATTTACATCTATTCATAGATAATTTAAGGCTAATAATGATGTGGTTCATTGAATGTCGATTCAAGTGGTCTCAATTGTAAACAAATACTCCTCAAGTCCCGAAATGATTGTCCACTTTGAATGCCATGTTTTTTTTAAGGTTGTTTTAATTAGGTCAAAAAAATACTTCTTTGTGGCTAATTTTATTTAGGTTGCAATGAACACATGCAACATTCTTCATTGATTCTAATGATATAAAATTTGAAACCCTTCTTAATTATATTTTTGACAATATGATCAATGAATTTGGCTCAAAAAAATACCAACAAAATTGTGGACAATCATTTTGGGAGGGAGGGAATACTTGTCAGAACAAATTGTAGCTTTGTGCAATAAAAGAGGTGCTTTTAGAATGTTAAACTTGTGCTTTCGAAAAACTCATTGAACGAGATTAGGGTGGCGGATCACTAATCTTGAACATGTTCAGAGAGTCATAACCCCCACCTACTAACAGTTTATATTTTTGCACCAAACGTATTTGAAAATTCATACAATAGAACCTTTCTTAGTGCATACTATCTCAGTGTATAATATACAATAAGAGAGATCGTGATATTTGTGAACAATAGTTGGAGGCCCTATAATGAGAGGCCACATTAGCCAAAGTTCAGTACAGAACCTCTCCAACTGCATAAACCTCTCTTAGTGCATAGTCCCGGTACGATGCACTAAGAGCTCGGTTCTATTATATTAATTTTAGTTATTTTTGGATTAGTATGATTCCACTTATATTTGAGTCCACTCAACTAATTCTTCCTATGAAAAATGTAGGCAACAATAAACACACTGCACAAGATACTTAGATTGTAAAGCTGGATGGTAGCAGGCTAGTCGACCTTAACTCCAAACGAATCAACTAAACATTTACACAAGAAGTACTCATGACTATTTATCATCTTATGTTTTTTCATATTTAAAAAAAAAATTGCAAACAACCTCTAATTGAATGAAAATAAATTTCCTATAAATCTACTAAGAGGCAGAAGAATAGGAAGAGCTCTCATCCGATCCATCATCTTTAATTGGAACTGAAGTGAATGAAACTCATCTTACCATTATGGCATCTAACTAATGGCAAAGATTTCCCAGCTACAGACCATAGTTTAATACTTCCTCTCTTTCCTAAATAATATTGATTCTAAATAATACCAATTTTTTCTTTGTAAAATATAAAGGAAATACATGTATTATTTATAAACAGAGGGAGTAGATTAACCTTGATGGTCAATAGCTGTAATTGTTGAATAGAGCTAGGCATGATATATGTAATCAAATAGTATGAATTTTGTTTTTTGTAATGGACAATTAAATTTATTCACAGCAATGTAGCCATTCATTTTTCAACAAACATCACATAACTTAAAATTGTTTGAAGCATTTAGTTGCTTTTCATTGTTGCAAGTAAGCTAAAGAGATTGGAAAAAGTATTCTACCCCAAGCTTGTAATAGTACCTTTTTATTTACGGACTAAATTTTTTTTCATTTGTGATATTTTGTTCTTTAACCCCTAAAGACACAAGGTCTTTTCTTGCTAAAAACCACTCAAAACTACCATTTTTGTTGCATTGAGTCATGCAAACAAACAAACAAAAATTGTGTACGTGTGGAGTGCTGGTGGATGGGGGGTAATCCAACCAAAGGATTTTGCACTAAACTTATATAAGAGTATGTGGTAAAAAATTTGCAAAGTTTGATTGTATAGATTAGATGATGTTAGTTGTAGAAATTGACAAAGAAGTTTTTTGGGACCGTAGTTGAGAATTCACAAGATTTTGACCTCCGTTTGTGGAAATTTTTTGCACTAACAATGAATTTTGAATAAAAAAAAGCTACCATATCACTAGTAGAAAACGCAGGAATTTTGACATAATTTTGTTGATTTGGTCGCGTTGTCCTGGTTACTTTTCTGTTGATTTCAGAAAAGTAACCAGGACAACGTGACCAAATCAACATAATTATGTCAAAATTCCTGCGTTTTCTACTAGTGCATACTGAAAATCTTGTTAGGCATATCTATACCAATTTTTAGAGGTAACAAAGACAAGAAACACCTATAATAAAACCTTGCAATGCTAGGATGTACTTAAAATTCACTATACACTACGTTTTTTTGCGCCACATAATTTCTCAAAACAAAAATCCCAATGATGGATTGGAAGATCTATTCACAATTAATTACTATATATACTTTTAAAAATAAAAATTTGTATCTTCTAATTTCTATAGAATTTAGAAGGCTAATGCAATACCCATGCGTAAGACATTGGATCCCTCTAGGTTCCCCTTTTATTCCCATCATGTTCCTTTTCAATTTCCAAGCAAGTTTTCCTTGTAGAAAATTTCTCAAACCTTTATAGTAGACTCTAAAGGCTTTGTATGTTCTCAATTTTCAAATTAGGAGGCATATTTTATACCATTGAAAGTGAAATTTGAAGATCTTTTCAATGGTATATTATATGTTGAATTTGAAGGAAATTTGCTCATGCAATCGATAGTCAAAGTTTTTATATCAATATTGTGTTAGGGCCTCACATTCTTTCACCCACTATCTTCTTCTTGAGCTTCCCTTTACCCCTTTGATGGCCCACTTAGAAGTCAAAGGATGTTGGCTATGTCCGTCCTATCTCTAGGGTTTCATTTTGCCAAAAGAATGGTTTAATCCCTAAAGGACCTAGGAGACCACTTAGGCTTTTTGAGAACTTGGGTCAGCCTGTTTTGACTTCATAATTTGGAATTTTTGCATGAAATTTTTAGAATGGATACTACTCATCATAATTTACTGGTGAAGCTTTATTTCATATCATTCCGATAAATATTGCAAAAGTTAGAAGTTTTTTTTTATTTCAATGTCAAACAGGGCAAAGCAAAAAATATGTTCATAAAAGTATTAATTATTTTTTGGAATTGTGTAGATATATACCTACTCAAAAACATTTGAACCATTCAATTCCGATTAATGAGGTAAAAGTTATGAAGAGTTTTAATTTGTAGGCCATGAAGGTAGACAAAAACATATACAGTCGTCTTTTGCTCTCAATTTTGAAAAATTTCAAATAAAAATAAAAACAAAAGATGTTAATTGTTTACTAGAACATTCTTACCATTAGAATTAATAATTCTCAATTTCTTATAAGAATTACTAGCAAATTAATATTTTCTTTCATTCCATACCACCTTCCACTTTATACTTTCTTTTTAAATGAATATAAAAGCTTTTTTGATTAAATTTTTTTTGCACATATTTTCAATCCATTTTTCAACATATTGACTAATGCACAAGTTATAGGATATACCTAATTTCTTCTTAAAATGTTCAAAGACAAAACTTCACCTTTAGAAGGGTTAGAAAAGCCTACATTTTGAAGTTAAGGCAAATTGAACTTGCAATTGGTGCAAATATTCATTCTAAAATTTTGGGTCAACATATCTAAAGAAGGTAATCAAGGATCCTATGATTGACTTTGTTATAAGACAAATATTGATAAAGATTTTGACCTTGCTTTTGAGACAAGTGTTTTGAAGTAGTTTTGGGCCTCTAAACATGTTGGTCCTTTAGGAGTTAACTTCTAAACTATAAGTCTAATTTGCGCAAAAAATACATGCAAGCAAATCTCTTAAAATTCCACATGTTTGAAAAAAATATCGAATAATTGCAACCAAAATTGACACTATAGGAGCCTATCCTAAATCCATTTTGGCCCCCCTAGGTTTAAACTTGTACAACACAAAGTGTAGATGTTAATAATCCCTAAAGTACCAAAAGTCTTGTAACGGATTAATTAGGATTTCATGCAGGTTCCTATGACATACTAGATTTATATGTTTCTTTTTTATATATTTTTGAAGGTGAGAAAATATATTAGATTTTAGGAAATATAAATAATATTTAAACCAGTGGTTGGAGTAAAGATTTATGCCTTTTCAAACACAAAGTACAAGCATGGATAGCAAAAAAAAAATATATAATAATAATTAAAAAAATTCTCATAGGAATCATCTACATGTAAAGTTTGAATTCTTTCTAATTGAGTTAGTGATGTAAAAACTATGATGAGTCTTGTTTTGTGGGCAATGAAAGCATCTTCATGAATAAATAATTTATAGAATTTATTTTAGAATTGAATTTTCGCACCACACACACCACACCACCAATAAAGGTTCATTGGATGTAATTTATTTCCTACAATAATCTCACCATTAAAATTAACATGTTTTTAGAATTGTTAATGATTTAGTTTTTCTTTCCACAATGACCTACTTCTACTTAACAATTTCCAATAAATGAAAATCATTTATTTTTGTATCAGAATTTTTTTCAAATATTTTTGGTTCAATTATCCACTAAAAAAATTTTTAACCTTAAAAATTTGTAGTGCAAAAAATTTAAGATGAGAAGATTCAAAGTATAAAAACCTTGTTTGTGGCGACTTGCAAAATCCTCCACTTCTTTCCACTTTAAACTCTCATATCTTACAAACTATAAAGACAAAGTTTTATAACCTTTTTTCACACATTCTCATACAAGTCTAATGCAAAATCCCACTACTATATATGATTTTATTGCACTTAAACTGGCTATTTTAGATTGATTTTTCGTAAACATAGTCTCAAAATTTTAGGGGCTAAAACAATATTAAAGTAGTACTAAAAAAATATAGAGACTAAAATAGTTTTTTATTAGGTACTTTTAAAATACTTTATGCAATTTAGAATATGTTCCCATTTGATATTATGTATTGTTTTTAGATCATTAGAATATGACTTAAAATATGTTACATTCATACATACACTCTTTTTTTATTTGTCTAGCCTAGTCAGTGGCGTTGTTATGATGGAACACTAAGAGAAGTATTGCAAGACTCAATTTTAGATAACTATAAGAAATCTAGTAAGAACTTTGAGTGATAAAATATTTTGGAAATGTAGATTTGGATGTTCTAATAGCACTTCTAATTTTGCCAAACAAAGACAATTAATGAGATTCCATAATAATTGTTCCTTTCCATCTTTGGCAAGGATATTGTCTTTACTACAAGAGTTAGCAAAGTCACACTAAAATATACCTTTCGAAAATATGAAAAAAATTAAAGTAGCTACAAAAACAAAATAGTGTGTTGATCATAAGGGCCTAGTGAAAAAATGGATCTGTTTTACTTGACTAGATGTTGCAAATGTGATATTTTATCTTGAAATAGTATTTCTAAAATATTTGAAGTGGCATAGAATGAATTCTTTTTTAAATAATTCACTTTTGTTCTTGAATGGTAAATTGTGGCATTTCCTTGAAAGAAATTACAAATGCAATTTGTTCATTGCAAAATAAAATCATTTGATAGAGCTATTTTTAAAACCCTGAAATTAATTTGTTTTATAGTTTTTAATTTGTTTTTAATTTTAGATTGCATTTGACCTTATATTGTTCACCTTGTATTGTTTTTGGAATGACAATAAGGCATGATTGCATGCAATCTAATCACATTGGACAATCTTCTTCTAAAATTGATGTTTAGGTTCCAAACTTGCAAAATAGAAGATCAAATATAATCAATACCTCAAGTAATACAAATAAATTACATTTTTATATTTTCAAAGACTTAACAAGCATGCACCCAAGCATGCACCACATTAAGCCATTGTAAGTATGAAACATCATTTGATAAAATTACAAGAAAATTGAAGATCATTAGATATAATTCAAAGTGCAAAAGAATTGTCATTTTGGAGCAATGGCATCATTGTTGAATGTTAGTAGTGAAAGCATAATTGCAAAACATGTATTTAACTCCTAAAAGTCCAAGAGGTTTGAACATAAGACAAATGTGTTATAAAATATAAGTTCTATAGTTTTTTGAAGTTTAAATCAAAGAAGATAATGTGAAGTACCTAAGTTCTTACTAGGACAATGTCAAAACAGAAGACGTTCATTGGGACGCCTCATTGGATGACTCGTGAAGTTATACAGGAAAATTGATACAATGGCAAGGTGCGCTTTTGTTCTAATTGTTGCACTTGTGTTCTAATTGTTAACTACTATGCCCTGTGCCGTTGCCATAGGCAAAATAAAAATAAAGGTAATTTTCTATTTTTTAACTCATAAAAACTTTGAAACTCAATAACTTTCACATCATGAGTTGGAACGCCACAAAACAAAGCATGTGCACCCCTCTTTCTGACAATACTAAGAACAAGACTTGGAGACGCATAGTTTTGGAGATCTCAACGTAACAAACAAACAAACAAAACAAACAACCAGCTCATCTTGATGAGAGTGTGCAATGACAGCAAACCTCAGCCGTTCCTGATGTGGTCTTGTATAAACACTAGTAAGGTAGTATGGCCTAAAAGTGACCATTTAAGGACTGATCTGCCTTTTTCACAGGTTTCCTTGAACATAAGTATTTTTGGATCATTTTTCAGAGAAAGAAAAATGGATGTGGAATGTTGCACAAGTGGTTTCATATTTTTTGAATCGTTTTTGAATTACTTATGAATTTTAAAAAAACCCTGTTGTAGGCACCTATTTGTGACCCTAGGTCTTCCTAAATCTGACCACTTGCAACTTCTAAAGTGATTTGAGTAAATGAAGGTCAATGATTGGCTCTTGCAATAAATAAAGCTTTTCTCTCGATTCTCTCAATGGCTTGAGAGGTCCATTTAAGACCTAAATATAGGGTCGATTTGAAGAGGCCACTTGCTTTTAGAGCACACTACCTTATTTCAACTTGCACCTGTTGATTTTGTTGACTTTAGGGCTAAGTTAATATCCTTGTCTGGACACTCTAAATTCTTGCATTCGCAGTTTTCAAAATCACTGACAGTTTGGTTCTCACTTTGCTTCTCCTATCTCTATACCAAGAAAAACAATGATGAAAATAGTGCAAAAATGTCTTAGAAAATGTAAAAAATTCCATCGAGGATATTCCCTTTGGTTCTGTGTATTGTTTCCTTTATCAATGGAAATTGTCCATGTGTTTCAAGAAAAAACAAACAAACAAAAATCCACTAACAATAACTTTGATCTGAGACTTTGATGCTTGTTGTGAACACATTCATACTTCTAAGTATAGATGTCCTCAACTACCGACATTCCTCCAAAATACAATGAATTTTTACAGTTATGAAAATGCTATGATCCAAGCTTTCTCTACATCTAGTGGCTTCTCCTACCTCACCGCTTTCTTCTTTCCAAAGCTCAACTCCCCATGATGGATTCTACCTCCCAAAAGCGAGATCAAAGTCCAAGTTAGAAGTCAACAAAATAACACTTTTTTTTATAATTGAATAATTCCTTCAAAAATAATGCTTTTTCAATCAAATAACTTATGTTCTCTTTCCTAATCACTCAACTACCAAAGTCCAAAATTTCAGCAAGAAAGACATATTTTGGGTGGAGATATTTAAGGTTATTTGAGGAATGTTGCTTTCTGAGGACATCTATATTCACAATATAAGTTTTGGTAGGGTAGACTACTAGTGGCAAAGTCTTATTAAGTACTCAATTCTCTTTCTCTTGAGTCATCTTTGTGTCCAATGTTGGAAGGGTGTCTTCTCATTTGAATGTTTGCAGGTGGATGTGTGGGCTCTTGGCGTTTCAGCAATTGAAATGGCTGAAGGTTTACTGTACCTCCTCGCTCGAATGTGCATCCCATGAGGGTGCTCTCCATGATTTCTCAAGACCCAGCTCCACTGCTGGAGGACAAGAAGAGATGGTCTTTGATATTTCACAATTATACTGCGAAGTGCCTGACGAAGGAGACAAGCTTACGACCCATGGCCAGTGCCTTGCTTAGTCACAAGTTCATCGAGAAGTGTAAAGGAACCGCGTCATCAATGCTCCCGCAAATCGAAAAGGCCAGGTGGATCCGAGCTGAAATGGCTGCCCAGGCTGCGACCTATGCTTGTTCTTGTTATTTGTGATCTGTTTTCTTAGAGCATAACATTCAGTAGCAGACTGCTGGGCTGCCTTTCCCCGGACGGAATGGTGTGGAATATTCCACACCATTTCATCCGCCGGATGAGATGGTGTGGAATATACCACACCATCAGTAGCTAGTATACACGCGTCGATTTTGTCAGAGTAAGTCAGCTGCCGATAATAGTTCAATGTACATTTAGAATTAAAACAAAATCAGAGTTCATACACTCAATAAAACAAACACACAATAACCAGCGTTCTACACCCATACATTGTGTGTTTTGAAAACTCAAAATATTTTTGGTTTTGTATGAAAGCAAGCTACATGCTTGGATTCATTATTTTTTTTGTGTTTTGTAATGTTACAAAACACACAAAAAATAATGAATCCAAGCATGTAGCTTGCTTTCATACAAAACCAAACACATTTTGAATTTTTAAGTGGAAAGGCAATTCTATATATACACATAGTGTGGTAGGAGGTAGAACAACGCATGTGGGATAAATAATTTAGAATTTGTAGTTTCTCAAGCATTCATAGTTAAGTCAAAAACAAAGAGTTGTGTTAAAAATAAAATTTCAGATCACATTTAGGCATAGTTAAATAAGTTTTCTCAAAAAACTTTGAACTACAAAAAGTTGGTAAATGAAGATAAGTTCTACCTCCAAAAATCCGTTTGACATTTTGAATCTCCAATCAAAAGTTATGGACAAATTTGAGAGAGGATTTTTTTAAATGTTAAAGAAAAAGGTCCATTCCAAACCCTCTCTCAAATTTGTCCATAACTTTTGATTAGAGATTCAAAATGTCAAACGGATTTTTGGAGGTAGAACTTATCTTCATTTACCAACTTTTTGTAGTTCAAAGTTTTTTGAGAAAACTTATTTAACCCCTAAAGGACCAAAGTCCCCTCGGGGGACACTTGGGATTTCGGGCAGGCTCGTGCGACCTGAAATTTTAACCTGATTTTTTGAAACTTTTTTTGAAGATAGGGAATCACAGTAGCTTTCTAAAAATATAATTTTTTTTTCAATTGGTGCCCAGGAGCAAAAGTTATGCCATTCTAAAGCAAAAAAGCAGTTCGCTAGGCAGAAAAAAAAAAAACCAGAAAAATGATTTTTTTTTTTTTAAGTTTTTTTTCTCAAAAATCATGTTTTTGTGTACATTTGAAGCATTGATTCATTCTATTTGGACTCAGAATGAGAAAGTTATGGACAATCTTGTTTTTCGGGCAATTTAAGCATCTTCAGAAAAAAACACTTATAGAATTCAATTTTGAATGCAATTTTCAATTTTTTTCAATCTTTTTTTTTTGAAAAGGTCAAGTTTGTTTGTAAGAACAATCCCACCGTTGGGATTATGTTTTTTTAATTCCACCTAAGAGCTATTAACAATTTAGTGTTTTGTTCAATTTTGGACCTACTTCTACTTAACAATTTTTTTATATGTGAAAATCAAGGTTTGACATTCTGAAATTTTTTTCCCGGACTCTCAACTCAAATGTTCAACATATGAAATTACAACTTTTTGTTGTGTAGTGCAAAAAAAACCCACAAATGGGTGTCAAAGTCATCTGAAATTGCAGGAAACAGTTCAAAAAAACTTTTTTTCCCAACTTTGAATGCTAATATCTTCCAATCAAAACGGTCAAATGTCTTGAAATTTTTACCACATAATCTGAGACTAGTGAAGTACAATATCCTATGGTTAGATTGTAAAAAATAAGTTTTTTTTGGTTTAGAGAGTGATCGCAGCAGAAATGGCAGTTTTCAGTGGTTTTGGAGCCAGAAAATGCCTTGGTCCTTTAGGGGTTAACTATGCCTAAATGTGATCTGAAAACTGTTTATTGTTAATACAATTCTTTGTTTTTGACTTAACTATGAATGCTTGAGAAACTACAAATTTTAAATTATTTATCCCACATGGGTTGTTCTACCTCCTACCACCCCATGTGTATATATAGAATTGTTTTTTCACTTGAAAACCCAAAATAAGTTATTGATGGAAAATGATTATATTGCATTATCCATTGGATTCTTTGCCAACATCTTTTTCTACAAATATTTGTTGATTTGTATGTGAGGTCCTAAAATCAACAAAAGAAAATGGAACTTACTGTAATGTATTGCCACTATTCCCGTATCCAAGCTTACATTAATTATCTGAGGATGAATTTTGTGGATGAGGACTCGAGAGAGGTAAAGGCAGCCTCTCTGAAGGCTACTAAATGTTATGAGTGAATGAGAGATTTGAAAGTTTTAAAAAACAATCTGTTATTAGGGGAGATATCCCATTCCAGATCAGCACCCCATTCTGTTGCAGTAGATTTCTCTCTCTCCGTGAAGGAGGACAAGACCGGTGATTAATTATGGACCGGTTCTTAAGACAGTTGTGGCACATTATGATTGGTTCAAAGACTCTCAATATTGCAACTAGCACTTGGTTGATTTTGCAATCAGTCCTTGGTCGAAATAACAAGATCTATATCACCAATATGGGATGGACACAATCTCCAACTGATTAATTCATAGTAATTTTGTTTAGAGACAAAAAAATCTGAAAATTATGGAAACTATCCAAACTTTATTTTTGCACATAAGAAAATTTTTCCTCCGAAGAAACTGCCCTCCACCCACCTGTAATTCCTTAAGTGGTCAGGAATGGGTTATCTCCCCTACTAGTTTAAATCAACTCAGTTGCGGTTTTAATTTGTTCACGGGTCAAGGGTTTGGAAGTATGAATGTCAGAACAATTTGAAATTTGTGAATGTGAGATCACTAGGCTACATGGCGTGAAATTCTTGAGAGTATTCTCTGTTAAGTTTTTGTATTATTTCTGGTGGGTGTGAATAAGAAAGAGTGCCAATTTTGTACATTGAGGTGTTTAAGGTAGTTCCCTTGAAGTTGCTAAAATTCTTTAAAACTACGTACTAAGTTAAATCAACTCGGTTATGTATTATTTGTTTGTTTGCGGGTTTAGGGTTTCAAACTTTGAATTGTACCATGGTTTGGAATCTTTGAAAGGGAGTTTACTACATGGCATAAAATTCTCGAGAGTATTTGTTGTTATATTTTTGTATTCTTTTTGGTGTATATAAACGAGAAAAAGAGCCAACTCTTGGTACATTGAGTTGTTTAACCTTTTAACGCCCATAATTGGCCTATGGTTATCCAGTACAAAACAATCTATATACAATATGCGTGGGCATTGAAGCGACTAAAACAAATGATCATTATAACCAAGCTTCAATGATTGATTTTGCTAATGGTTAAGTTAACCCCTAAAGGACCAACATGCCTTTTTTGGCAACATAGAAATTTTGGGCAGGTACGTGTGACTGGAGATTTGCATATTATGGGCTGAAATTTTTATAGAAGGTGGGGACAAGGAATATCTTTCATATGCACCAAATTTCATGACAATTGAAAATACGAGTCAAAAGTTATGGCCTAATATGTTGTTTGTTGGTCAACTCGGGCAGTTTGGGCAGATTAGAGAAAATCACTTTTTTCAAAAATAAAAATTTGAAATTGGTTTATTAGATTTATATATACGTAGAAAGCTTTGAATCGTTCCATTCTAATCAATGAGTCAAACGTTATGAGGATTTTTAGTTTGCGGGCAGTTATGGATTGTCTATTCTAAAATAAACTTTGAAGTCGTTTATTTCACTCAATTTTCAATATTTTTCAAAAAAAATAGAATTGTAGGATGCAGATTGTTTATTACAACATTGCAACCATTGGGATTGGCATTTTTCAATTCCATAATTAACTTCTTAACAATTTAGTGTTTTGAACCATTCTCTACTTCTTTCTAGTTACTATTTTTTTCCTATATGTTGTACAATTCCAAATAATCTGAAAATTTTCAAGCATGTAGCCAACTTGCCCTAAAGAATGAATCCAAAGAAGCACAACCATTTTGGAAATTTTTTCATAATAATTTGACCTTGTGAAGTGCAGCTGCCCGGTTTTTTGCAGGGCCAAAAAAAGGACTTTTGCCACTTCAAACGCTAATATATTCCAATCTACACGATGAAAATTTCTGAAATTTTTTCCACATATTTTCAAACCAAAATACTACATGGTTACATGTGTCCAAAAATGATATTTTTCAAAAATTTGGTACTTGTACTAGAAATGGCAGTTTTGGAGCATTTTTGGTGAGAACATAGTCAAGAAACTTTAGGGGTTAAGTTATTGCCAAGCAAGTTCTTGGGATGCGACTTCAAGGGAAGGGAAGGAGTCATACATTTGTAGGCAAAGTGAAAGGTGTTGTCCATCTTTAGGCAAAGACGTCTAACAAAGATGTGAAAGTTTTTATTGGGATGACAGTCTTTCCTTGGGATTGGGGCTTTTATTGGGATGGGCCATACAACATTAAACACCAAAGCATATTGTATGTAGAATTTTTAGAAGCCATTTTTGGCCTCCTTTGCCATTGAAGGGTTAAGGTAATTCTCGTCAAGCCACTGAAATTTGAAGTGCTCAAATTGAGAGGTTGAAATAAATTGTCTTAATTTACGTGAAAGGCAAGAGAGAATGGATCTCAACTCCTGTTAAGGAATAATTTTTGAATGAAAATACCATGATTCATGTTTGTGAGCTTAAGCTTCAATTTGAGATCTAATTTTTTCAACCTCTCAAACATTCAACTAGTAAAATGATTCTTTAAAACGATATTCTATACAAATCTAGAAATAAAAACGAATGTGATACAATTGAATTAGATACAATAACAACACTCCAAACATTAGAAAAACCTCCGGCTTAAACGTAACAAAAAGAATCCTTATAAAGATTCTAAATTTAAATACTTACATTCAAAAGGTATTATATAAAATATTTAAAGAAATGATGTTTTAGTGAACCTATTTTTTACCAATTCACAACTCTTTTTTTTGGGTATTTTTACTTTAGTTTTTATTTTAAATTGATTTTTATCATTCACTTTATTTTTACTTTAAGTACAACTTCTCAAGTATATAAATCTCCCAACTTCTATCATCTTTAAGTGAATCTCAAACGGATTTTTGGAGATGAAAGCTAGATTCATTTAACAACTCTTATTAGTTCAAAATTTAAAAAAAAAGGTACTTTACTATGCCAAACTGAGGTCTGAATTTCTACTTTGAACACGATTTATACATTTTCAAAACAACTTAATTATGAGAAGTCAAGCTCTCAACTTCAAGTTGTCCCATATCTTTTGAGTGTTCATAGACTGAATTTTAGTATAAAGAGGGCCTCTCCACCCTCATCTCTCACCAACTACCAATGAAGAGATTCCATCACTACATTACCAAGTTTCTTGGTGGCCTAGTCATGGAATCAATTCAAGCTACAATGAAGTAATTCTTTCACTACGCTACCAAGTTTCTTGGTAGCCTATTGATGGATTTAGTTCAAGTATAAACTTGATGGCCTACAATATTGATGAATGATAGATTCAGTTTGAAATGCCAAAAATTTAGTTAAGAATTTTTTTAAATTAGAATGTGATCAACAACTGAACATTAAAAATACTTTTTGGAACATTAATTGATACCAGATAATAAGCATTATTGCAGTGCTGACTCCAATGACATTGTTGTCATGGATTTTCCGTGTCCTTCAATGCACAAAAAATACACAACAAAGAATGTAAATTTTCGTGCATAATTTGTGTCTTTTGCGCACTTGTGATTAACGTATAGAAGTTATATAGTTAATATGAATTTCAAAGTAGTGCCATTTCTTTGCAGTAATCGTGTGCATCGTAACGATGCGATAATTTGCAAATTAACGTACGCACCCATGAAACAATAGTAACTACATGATAATTGCTGACAATTCGTTGGTCCTAAACTTTGAGATGTTGAACATCACCTAAAATCTGTTTAAAAAAATTAGAGCTCATCACCAAAATATAGGTGACATGTGAAGCTTAAACTGAAGAAGAAAGCAAATTGAACTTGCTCACTTTTAGTGTTGCTGGCAAGATCAAAAAATAGCTTCTAGATGATTTTGAGGCATTTGTTGGTTGAACATGTAATGATAAATTTTATTTAATTTTGTTTGGAAAGGATTTCTTTTACATTGTTCAAGTAGAACATTTTTGAAAATTGTGCAAGACAGAGTTCTACTAAGCTTTCAGACGTTTGGGATTCATAATGTTTAAAAAATTGCTTAAATCTTTGTCAACTCAATTTTGCTTTGCTTTGGATTGACAGAAATTTATGGTTTTGTTTCTGCCTCACGGACTTGTGATGGTGAATGTGACTTGTGTATTTTGATGAATTGGATTTGGTGGTCACTGTTGATAGTGTATCTAGAGCTTTTGTATTTTGACAATGCATACCAATGCCCACCCCTTGCGTTGGAAATTTCATTTCATACCTTGTTTTCAACTGCTGTTGAAGTGCTCAGCTACTCAACTTTGGAGTGTGACAAGCCCTTGCAATCTGTCGCATGTTTCTACTATATCTGTCTGCAGCCATCGAGGCAATTTGAGGTTGAATTATGAAACTATGAGGGTGACTAGGGGTAGTCACACCTTCTCCGAGAAACATAAATCTATGAAGTCAGAGAAATAAGCGAGAGAAAAGAGGACCCAATGGCGAGGCGTTCCACTTGAAGAAGGTGTGACACTCCTTTTTGTTGTTTGAAGCAATTCTCAAAGAATGTGTTACCTGCAAAGTTGGATGGGAGCTCCGCAAGCCACGCACAACCAACGAAACTACAAAATTCCTTGAGAATTTTTTTTGCAATAATGTTTCTTTACCTTTGAAGGAGGAGAAACGACACTTTGAATTCTCGAAGAACTGGAGCTCCGCCTACCACGAATTGCCAACGAGAAAATGCCACGTGCACATTCTCGAAGAATTGCAACTGTGGTGAAGAAGGTGTGACTACCCCTAGTAAGTATATAATTGTCCACCGCGAGGTTGGTCCAACAGATGTAAGCCCTCAGTTCAGTATACAAATCAAATAGGAGGTTCTAGGCAAGTCTTCAAATTAGAGTGAACATCTGAGTGAGATTCTGAAGCGCTCAAATTGCTACAGAGATGAGTGGTAGGTTGTCCGAAAGAGACCCCTATATGAGGAAATTGCAGTTGTGGTTTTAAGCCCCAAAGTCCCAAGGCCTTTGGATTGTCTTTGGACTAATTAGGGTTTTGGATAGATCACAATTGAATTCATAATTCTCATTTTGTTCAAGGTTGTAAAGAGGTCTAGTTACTGGAATATGAATTGCAATCAAAACCCTAATTGTGGAGGACTTTAACCCTTAAACGACGCAAAGGACGTCTGGCGTACGTTGGATGACAAGGAATCCTCCTGTGTAGGATAGAAATGCAACTATTCATCCTCAGAATTTTGTGGAAAAAGGGGAGATCTTCTACAGTAGTTTGACTTCCAATGAGTGTTTTTGGAATTTCTTAAGTACATGATTCACAGTGTAGCAAAAGGGATGATTTCCACGGACACCAATCCGTCCTTCAAGGGTTAAGCGAAGCAAACAGGGAATTCTGAGCATGTGGACTGATTTTTGTCTAATTTGGTTGTTGAACAAATCACAATTGGATTTGCAATCTTCATTTTGTTCAAGGTTATGAATAGGTTTGGTACTTGGATTTTGACGCACAAAAAAACTCCTCATTGTAGATACAACTTTAAGTTAAACAAGAATATCTCGAGGTTGAGAACTGTTGTAGTCTAATCAGGGTTTTGTGCAGATGCTTGGGTGAGCAGGATCCATATGTTAATTATGAATCCCAAAAGTTTGCAAGCCTAATAAACTCTATCTTGCACAATTTTGGAACATGTTCCACTTGAAAAGTATAAAGAAAATTCGTCTCATCCAAGCATTGAATAAAATTCATCATTCTATGTTCAATCAACAAATGTCTCAAAATCATCCAAAAGTCATTTTTGATCTTGCCGGCAACACTAAAAGTCCTCCACAATTGAATCTTTATAATAGATCCAACTTTCTTCAATATATTATTTTGTAGGTGATTGCGTAGGACCTACATGTCTTATTATATTTTCAAAGACTTAACAAGCATGCACCATATTAAGCCATTGTAAGTTTGAAACATCATTTGATAAAATTACAAGAAAATTGAAGATCATTAGACATAATCCAAAGTGCAAAAGAGTTGTCATTTTGGAGCAATGGCATCATTGTTGAATGTCAATAGTGAAAGCATAATTGTAAAACATGTATTTAACCCCTAAAAGCCCAAGGGATTTGAGCAAAAGACAAATGTGTTATAAAATATAAGTTCTATAAATTTTTGAAGTTTGCATCAAAGAAAATAATGTGAAGCACAAAAAGTCAAAAGTATTTGTATGGTCAAAATTATAAAATTATTTTTAGATTCTCTTCAAATGAATTTTGAAGATGTAGCTTTAAAAATTCATCAAAAATGTAATTTCTATCTTTAGCATCTGAGTTTTTTGATAGTTCAAAATTGTGGTTTTCATTGATTTTTGAAAAATTGCATAAGATTTAGTAATAAGAACAACAATTTTTTCAAATAGCGAATTTTCCGACATTGAACAAATTCTAAGCACTTTTGTACTATTTCCATTATAATTTTTGTTTAACATAATGATCTTGGTTTTGGATATAAAAATTGAAAAACAATCCAATATAATCTATACGAAAAAAAAAATTATTTTCTAGCCCAAAAATGGTGCCCAAAGTCGGTAGTGGCCATAAAATGGTCACTCAAGTGCTTAGGGGTTAACTGTTTATTAGTGGTTTCCTTCTATGACATTCACAAGGGAAGTAGGAGCTGTTACCATGCAGGAATGGTCCAATTTTTCCCACATGGTAACTGCCTTCTAAGTGATAAACTACTATGAGTTTACCACATAGGAGGTGGTTACCATGTGGTAATCATGTGGTAATTGTCCAATTTTTCCCACATGGTAACCCCTCCTACTTCCCCTGTGATTTACATCAAAAGCATTGCCATTTTGATCCCACAACATCTTATATAATTTTAGTATCAAATGCATTTTTTAAGTTTCGAATAATTTCAAATGTATAGAGGTCAAATTTTGACAATTTTTTGCTTATACAATATATCAAGACATGCCAAGGTATTTGTCTCATTTTGTGGTATGGGAAATAATTATAAAATTTGTTTAAGAACTTTTAGAAAAGAGGTTCAAAACTAAGTTTTTGAAAGGATTGCAAACTTTTGAATTGTGATTGCTGGCATTTTCCTTCAATCCTTTGTAAAAGTGCAATACCTCACATACTACAACCTTTGTTTTACGCTTTGACATTTTCTTCACTCACTCTTGTGCTATGGCTTGGATAGTTGGATGCTCGGAGGATACAATTTACAACCGTTCCAAACTTACACTGAATAGGGGTATTAAGGGGATCCATACTAATTAATCGACATTTCACACTATATAAATATCTACCTTTTATGTACACAAAATAGTGAAATTAGGTTGCCCCATACTAATTTCTCGACATTCTACACTATATAAATATTTATTGTTTTTCTACAAGAATGCACTACTTTTGAATTAAGTATTGTTGTATTTGGGACTCATGAACCTCTATGTGTACAAACAAAAATAAATGTAGAAATATTTGTTGACTTTCATGGCTTGTAAAATAACTTTCTTGAAGTAAGGCAACCTAATCGTTAAGGCAACCTAATTTCACTATTTTGTGTACATCAATAGTTATTGAAGTGGCCGGGGGTTGTACATCATGTTTCAAACATCTATAGTTTTTGAAGATAAGTCCTTATTTTTTTGGTCCCCTTAATACCCCCTATTCAGTGTACTTAGTTTTGTGTCTCACTTTAGATTGTCTCCCTAATATTATGGCAACCTACCCTTCTTCTGGTGAGCACCTACTGTAGTTATCGTGGACCTCTTACTAAAATTTTGTCAAAATCTTACTAGAAATTGATGTTGGCAAATTGTAAATTAGAAAAATTGGTGGGGGCGGTTCCAAAATTCAATGAAGTCACCAGAAACCATCACAATCACCAGAAAATACATAAGTTGTCAAGAATTGGATGAACTTTATAAATAATACAAAAGAATGTACAAAATGAACGATTACTCTCAACCGCCTGCATAGAGTGCATCAGTCAGCATGTCTGCCCACGAAAATATCAAGCAAGATCCCTGGAGATTACAGGTAGCAACAAGTGCAGCATGTAAATTTAACGCTTGGTCAATGGAATTGGTCCATTTGTTTGAAAAATAAAAATAAAAATTTAACGCTTGGACGCTGGCAGGCGGGGTTCTTAATAACAAGAGCCTCTGAAGCACACCAACTTTAGAATCCGCCCCTGGTGACTTGCTGGGTGAGCGCCTGGTGTGGGTTTTCTTGTGTTTTTCTTTCCATATTCGCCTTTGTAATGAAACTGAATGTTTCTTTTGTGTGCCAAACCACAAATTTAGAAGTCGGAGCCGTCGACCCAAACATACGGTAATGCAATCGCGTAGTCTAGTACGCCACCCGCCTACAACGACTCCGTCGACCATCCACAATGATCATGTGTTGCAACTGTACAGATTGAAAATACACATTACTTCTACAGGACGTACCACCATTGATGGTCCCATCGACCATCGTCAGTTCAACCTGGGCCCCAGCTGCTCCCAACAATGAAACGCCTGTGTCCCTCCCAAGATGATGATAACAACGACAATCATTCACAGATGCGGCAGACGATGCCTACGTGATGGAATGCGGCATTTCCCTCCACCACTACTGTAGCATTCATGTCCTCCCGTATTCCCAGTTCCCCCCGCCGGCCATCGATGAAAATAGCCCAGGCAGTGATTACTGAGGACCTGATTTGCCGCCACGCGAGGCATGCCTGCGGAGTGTGGTTGCAACACCTCCACCACAGTCGGACTCCTCCAAGTCAAATTAAGCGTCGAGGGTCGAGCGCAAGGCTTCATAACTGTCGTCCCGACTCCCGGGGGGCACTTGGGCGACGGACGTCATGGTTGACCCGGGGAAGCAGGCGCATGCTCCGTCGGAAGGCGGAAGGAAGGGCGGGATTGCGAGTTTGCGACTTGCGATTTGCGAAGCCACGAATCTGGCCGCTTCTGGCGAAGTGGATAAAGCTAAGCCAGGCCACAGATTGACAGCTGTATTGTACCGAATTTGTTTATTTTCTTAAAGCACCCGAGTACTATACAGTTTGGCCTGGGTGGATGCCTGGACGGACATCTGGACGATGAACATTGTGCTGTTCCCTCGACGTGGAGCACAACCCGGGCGGACGTGATGGACGCTGTGCGGCGAGCTAGAGGAGCGCAGCTACGGCGCAAGGAAGGAACGGGGAAAGTAAGTTGGCAAGTGGGCTCCCAATTTAGGTTGCAACAGGGAGACTTCCAGCGTATACTTTGTGGATTTTGGCAGATCGCTCATGGGGCGATCAAGTGCAGGAGGAAGACGGCACTTTACGCTATTGTACCGTATTTTTATGGTATATTGATTCATTTGGGTTACGTATTTTGCTCTAACACGAAAGATTTTGTATGACCTAGGCCATGCAGTAGGCAAAATACTGGCACTCAAAAAATTGATAATCTTGGTACTTTTGTCGCTCACATTCGCTCGTTCAGGCCAATGCCAGGTCACAGTTTGGCGATCAATTGTCACAGAAGTCTACAGTACCCCACTTAAAAGTGGAGGAGCCCTGTGGCATGGTCATGCGTCGTGATAATATTCCATGCAAAAGGACTTGAAATGGCATTTTTTAGGTTCATTATTGTAGCTTGGCTAGTGAATTGTCCAAGTATTTGACTGTGAAATGGAACTCCTTCACATGGTGGCTACACTTTTAGAATGCCAGAAATGGAAGATCATGTCCTGGTTTCACTCACTACTGAAGCAAGTGTCAATAAGCCTTGAGTCAGTGAGATTGAAGAACTGACAAGAGAGAATTATAACTCCAATCTCTTTTGGAGGTTGACATGAATTAGAGGTTTAGTCATCTCCAGGATTCCACATCAAGCCTTGAGGAACGGCTTTATATCTCACCAACATGAATCCACTGGGCACATGTGAAGAGTGGGATTGGATCTCTTGTATTAAGCACGAATGAAAATGTACTTGTCGAGGTCATGATGAACTGAGGAGCTTGAAAGCCACTGGAGGAAAAATAATATGTCATTCACACCATAAGGAGGTGAACTCCACCGCAACAATCCCTTTACGAGCATCAGTTCATCACTGGTCACATGAATATCACAGCAATTGCAGAATGTGATTGTGTTTCGTCAACCCAGCAAATCTATGCGTCCTTGTAGGCCACAATGCTTAATTCATCTGCATCTCTCTTCTCACAACATCAAAATGATTATTGAATATGGGAGAATGATTGGTAACTACATAAATTAGTATGACCAATCTAACAATGCCATGCCACCCGTATATCCCACAAATGGTACAACAGCACCACTACAACCACTATTGAATAGTACGTCCTTGCGATAAATAGTTTAGAGAGTAGTAAATAACCATTTTGGTGTAGTACAAACAAGTGAATACCAACTCCACTTGAAGAATGGCAACCTCCACTTGAAGAATGGTCACTGGGAGTACTACATCCCAGCCAGTTTAGGAGAGAATGATCGTGGAGATCTCCTCGGAGTGCTACGCACCATTGATCACAAGTTTTATTTTTTATTTTTTATTTTTTCTTGAACACATGGACAATTTGATCACAAGTTTTAGAAGCCTCAGCCCCAACCTCATATATCAGCCAGTTTGCTGATAGAAATGGAATATGGTAATCATCAAAATTAAGTTAGCTGGGATAAATTAATTATAAGCTAGTAATCTGATTCGAGTAGCGCAGATATGGGTCGTTGTTCGGAAGGCTGCCTCGAACACGGAGCATCGAATTCGAGACGGAGACGAACTGAAAGAGAATCACCTGAAAGGTCGGGGGAATCGCTACCATTGGGGGACGGAAGCCTGAGAAGCAGAGTCGGTGGCCGAGGAGATGCAAGCGGAGCCCCGAGCGGAGAATCCCGCTATAAATATTTCACCGCTCTCAACCGATATTTCGTAAAATGGCACAAACTTACGTTGAGATGGACCATGCAGTCTGAAATCTATACATGTAATGAATGGAAAAATGGCGTATGGAATATCGCCATTTTAACAAAGTTTTCTTGCCCTGGCCGGGAATCGTCTTGAAGGTGGTAATGGCATCCTACCGATGAGAGGATCTTAGTATGTCAGTTGTAATTGCCACAAACGACGAGGAAGCACTCAATCTCCATGTTTCATATCCTTTTTCCAATCCTTCAAATATCGCAAATGATCCATAGCATTAACGTTTAATATCATGTGTTCTATCAAATTTTTATTAGATTTTTTCTTTTTAAAATTCTTTGGACATGCATAATTAGCAAAAAGTATTGGATTTTTTCTTTTAAATGAAAAAAAAAACAAAAGCAAATCTAGGTAAAAATAAAGTTTTGGCAAATCTTTTTTTAAAATAAAAGTAAAAGTATTGACTTGATGTCACGATGGCTGAAGTATTCTACAGCCCAAAATGGCTTGATGCTTCTTTTCCTCTAATTTTCTAATTTTTGTCTAATTTTTCAATTTCCAATGAGATCAAAACTTGAAAATTCAATACTTTTTGCCTTGTTGGTTGGAAAGCTGTAAACTCTTGTTTGTGCACACCCCTTTGCTGAGGACTTTCCAAACATGGCCCAACAGCACCCCACATCACAAACAACTGAAGCAAACAAACAGTTGATCAATCAATCAAACATGATCTATTTTAATAGTATAGATAGATTGTTATCGGAAGCTTCCCTTGCGCAACAGTCGTCTTCTCCGAAGTCCTCTCCATCCCAGCTGTTTCCCTCTCATCAAGTCTCTGTGACAGTGACCTTGCCACTCGTCTGCAGTTGCATTGATCACCACAGACAGAGCGAGGTTCTCCTGCGCAAACCATGAAATCAACCATAGCGCAAATTTGGCAGTAAGTTAGTGGCAACTGCCAACTGGTAGTCTGGTACTGTTAATTCTGATATCCCATACGGCGTAGCTCCTGCAGAGTACAGTGGCCTACCCAAAAGATACGTGATGGCAGTTTGGACAATCAGTTTTCTATGTACAGTAAACTTGTCAATCACCGCACAGACGGACAAAATTCAAATACTTCTCCATAATAAAATAGAGATTGAACTGCATGCTCTAAAATTTGACCTCATTATCAATTGTCACGTTAACCCCTAAAGGCCCAAAGTCCCCTCGGGGGACACTTGGGATTTCGGGCACGCTTGTGCGACCTGAAATTTCGACCTGATTTTTTGAAACTTTTTTTGAAGATAGGAAATCACATTAGCTTTCCAAAAATATAATTTTTTTTTTCAATCGGTGCCCGGGAAAAAAAGTTATGCCATCCAAAGTCAAAAAAGCAGTTTGCCGGGCAGAAAAAAAAAACTTTAAAAATTTGAATTTTTTTTTTTGAATTTTTCCCCCTCAAAGATCATGTTTTTGTCTATATTTGAAGCTTTGATTCATTCTATTTGGACTCAAAATGAGAAAGTTATGGACAATCTTGTTTTTCGGGCAATCTAGGCGTCTTATTCAAAAAACAACTTATAAAATTCATTTTTGAATGCAATTTTCAATTTTTTTTTTGAAAAGGTTAAGTTTGTTTGCAAGAAGAATCCCACCATTGGGATTATGGTTTTTTAATTCCATCTAAGAGCTATTGAAGATTTAGTGTTTTGTTCAATTTTGGACCTACTTCTACTTAACAATTTTTTTATATGTGAAAATCAAGTTTTGACATTCTGAAATTTTTTTCCCCGACTCTCAACTCAAATGTTCAACATAAAAAAATTTAACTTTATGGTGTGTAGTGCAAAAAAAATCCACAAATGGCCATCAAAGTCATCTGAAATTGCAATCCAGAGTTCAAAAAAACTTCTTTTTCCATCCTCAAACGCTAATATCTTCCAATCCGTAAGGTCAAACTTCATGCAATTTTTACCACATGATCTAAGACGAGTGAAATACAAGATCCTACGGTTGAATTCTAAAAAAAAGTTTTTTTTTGGTTTAGGAAGTAATCGCAGCAGAAATGGCAGTTTTCAGTGGTTTCGGAGCCAGAAAATGCCTTGGGCCTTTAGGGGTTAAGATTTACCTTCAAAAAACAAAACGCCAAACGATTTCTTCTTACAAATTTTATTGCAACTTAAAAACAATGGGGGTGAAATTTAGTGAAAAAAACCCTCTGTATCCCTATAAGGTAGAAGGCTCGAGAACAGTTCGGGCATTTAGAACCGCCCACCCCATAAATGTACACAGTTTGTACATTTTGTTTTTTCATAACCTTCACTGATGTACCAACAGTGTACATTTCAGGGGTGGGCGGTTTTAGAGCCCTAGGGTAGTTCAACTTCAAAATTTCATAACTAATTCAAAAATGATCCAAAAAATATGAAACGACTTGGATTAGATGCCAACTCCTCTTGTCTTTGAAGGAAAATTCACTGAAAAATATTTTGAGAAGTTTCACCTGTCTAAAATTCAGTTCCAGTGCTTAGATGGTTGGTTTATGGACCTTCTACCTTACCGCACAGGTGTGGTCATTGTGCAAATTTTGATCCCATCAGTCATCGTGTTGTACGGTTATTGTGTGGTCATTGTGCGGTTACTATGCGATCACTAGGAAGTTGGATATCCGGTTATTAGATGCGTCCGGTGAATGGTAAGTGTATTGCATAATGTAAAACAAAGTTGACATTTTTTGTTTCTTGTTATCAAAATTGATATCTTCTGCAATCCCAATCAACCATACCAAATTTGGGTTTCAAAAAACCAAAATTGCATTTTTGGTGAATTTTTTTATTTAATTTTTATGGTTTTACATGAAAATTCATTGAAAATCATTGGTGAAGAATTTTTTTAATTCGATTGCACACATATGTAGGGAAACCTCTATACGCACATCTTTCCTTCAACAAGAGTCTCCAAAAAAAGTTTACAATTTTCTCTAGAGAGATTTCCATTTCAGCATGGTTTTGCCCTTAGTTTTGAAAATAAATATCTCGTTATTGTTATTAGATTTCTGCCTTTACCCTTCTTACATTTGATTTCATACATTTGAGTGTGATGGTACAATTCCTTTGCAAAACCTAATTACAATAAAGACATATTTATTTTCAAAATTGAGGGCAAAATCATATATCTTTTGGGTAGACCACTATACAATGATAACAAACTAAGTACAAATGTGAAATGTTTTCATTCAAATGATGGACAAAGTCCAAAAGTATATATACAAAAGTTGTTGTGTGCAACATACTAGACATTACCATGGAAGTTTGAAGAAAAATTAGTTTTGATTTGAATGAAAACTAATTTCAAAGTTAGCCATGTCTAATACTCGGTTTTGTGCACCATGATTTGGAATTATTTTATCTTTTGTCAATCTTTGCTTGGAAGTTTGAATGTTTTTTTGGGGCCTTGGCATGTTGGTATACATCATTTCAGATTGTTGTATGCAAACATTGAAGGAAGTTGACATTTATAGAATTTAAAATATCAACAATTTGACAAACCTGCAAATGATGTTGGTTCTAACAATATTTGAATTTTTCTTTGGAATTGAGAGCATGGGACAACATTAGCCATTAGTAGAAGACTGAAAGAGTATAGGTTGCAACATGGAACATTGTTACATCTTGATGCCCTTGCATTTGAAATATTTGTTGAACAAGACAATGTGTTCAATTTATACTTCATAGTCATATAATGCGTTCTTAGGTTCAATTTTTTTTGTACAAAGAGTAGAGTTCATGATGCATATAGCTGATCTAAAAAATCCGAAAGGAATTAAATTATCATTTTCAATATCATCAAAAACCTATCAATTGCCAAAAATTACACTAACCTTCATAAAATTGACAACTTTTTTATTTAAAAAATCCTACACCTACACATATTTGAAAAAATTCCACTAGGTGATTGTAGCTTAATTCTTAAATGCCTAATCAATCATTTTGAATGGTTACTATCCAACTTCAGGGACTTCATAGATCTTTAAAATAATACTTTTAAAATTTCATATTTTTCTTATGTAGTTTGTCAAATTATCTTTTTATAGTTGAAAAAACTTTTGATTTGGACTAAAATTCCGTCTTGGGTGATTCTCAAAGTCAAACACTCCAAGAAATGCTTACAACTGCGGTTGTTTGGGGAGAAAAATCTAGCCAATTAAAGGATAATTATCCAAAGAATAAAATTCTATAGATGTACAAGGGTACAAGGTGGGTTTGATTTGTTGGAGCATATTGTAAATGAGCAAGGTCAAGTGAAATTTTGTCTTTTCCATGTACTTTAGATGAAAACAATTTTCCATTGCTCCAATCTTTTTTTAAATTGGTATGCATGTTCCTAACTAACTCTAACAATGACACTCATTCTTTAATAAATAATCATAGAACACGACACTTGAAAATATGCAAGGGCTTGCAACCTTTAAGGTGAAATTTTGTAAAATCAAAACTTTGACCTTGAAACAATTAATAAACTATATGCATTACCATGATGAAGCTTTTGATGAAGCTATTTCAAAATTTCAACCCTTTGATGAAGCTATTTCAAAATTAGTCTTTGAAACTTAGAGGAAAGATTAATTTGACAATGATGAACAAGATCTTTCAATTAGATTATTCAAAAAAGATTCTAAAAAATCATACTTTCCTTTCAGAAACAACAATTTGGAAGTGATTCTAGAAGGCATTAGAGGAAATTTCAGCCCTCCGAAGGGCTGCACCAGAGTGACAAACCAAGCTATTTCAAAGCTTGGTTTATTACTCCAGAAAAGTGCCACAGTGAGTAGTCAACTAAGTTGACTGCTAGCCGAAACAGTCAGATTTTGCGATTTTTTAATCTTTTATTTATTTTTTATTTTTTAATAATTTTTTCAAGATTATTATTATTATTTTTAACTCGTAAAACTCGGTTCCTGTGCCACTACCATTGCAGTTTCAAGTGGGCGGGAATAGGGAAAAAATGATTTTTTCAACAAAAAACAAACAAATTTCAGGGTACTTTGGAGGGCTGTGGAGCAGCCCTCCGAAGGCCTGAAATTTTTTCTAATGGAAGATCCCATTGGACATTTAATGGTTGAAACCAATTTTTCATTTTTTATATTTTTATTTATTTATTTAAACATTGAAACCAAATTTTTTGATACCAATGTTAACTTCAAAGATTGTGAAATTAGCATGCTTCTTACAAGTATTTGAAGCAATGGGAGTTGAAGCATTTGAATTCTTACTTCAAAGGTGCCCATTTCATGATAATTTCATGACATGAGTAGGTCCATTCTGTTTTCAACTTTCAATAATCATAGATTAGGAGGTGTTCTGGAACAGGGTGTGCCTTCTAGAGTGCTAATTCATCTAGTGGTTTTTCTTTGGTTTCTTTTGTGAGCTTATTTTGTTTGGCTCCCTTGTCTAGTTATCTTGGCTTGGCTATTGTTCCTTGGTTTCTTTTTAAAGCATTGGGTCTCCCATTTGTTCAAAAAAAACAAAAACATTCATAGATTATTAGAGTTAATCGTAAAGTTGTCTTGTATTTGTGAACCTATATCAGAGGAAGGTTTAACTAAGAATAGAACAAAACAAACACATTACCAAACTCAACATTAGAGAAAAAACCGGCCCTCCGGAGGCTGCTCCGCAGTGACATGCCAAGCTATTAAAATGTTTGGCCTGTCACTGCAGAACTGGCCCTCGGTGAGCAGTCAGCTTGGCTGACTGCTTGCCGAAACGGTCAGAAATCGGAATTTTTTTTTTTTTTTTTTTTAAATTTTTTAAATTTTTTTAAAAATTAATTAATTTTTTTTTTTAAGACTAAAAATTAAAAAAAAAAAATTTTTTTTTTTTTTTTTTTAGTCGTATATTTCGTTTCTTGCGCCACTAAGGTAGGAGGTCCATAAAGCGACCATGTAAGCGCTGAACCTGAATTTTGGGGAGGTAAAACATCTTGAAATATTTTTCAGTAAATTTTCCTTGAAAGACAAGAAGAAATGGCTTGTGGCTCAAGTTGTTTCATATTTTTCGGAGCTTTGTGGAATTAGTTATGAAATTTTGAAGGTGAAAAGCCAAAGGGCTGTAAAAGCGACCACCTCCTAAAATGTACATCCTTTGTACATTTTGGGAAATTGAAGAAAGCAAAATGTACCTGTGTGTCCTGATCGGTTCAAAATGCCCGGTCGGAGTTCGAGCCTCCTACCTTATCGCAGCAGAAACTGCTGCACGGAAATAGGGGAAAAATTGATTTTTTTGAAAAAAAAAAGTAAATTTCAGGGTCCTCCGGAGGGCTGCGGAGCAGCCCTCCGGAGGGCCCAGATTTTCTCTAATGATTAGACCTGAGTTTGGGTGCTCCAGAAAATTTGGTTTTGTGTTTTTTCCAAACTTCGGCTCTTGGTCCTGCCTTGCACACACTTTACGATTAACTCTATTGTGTAAGCCTAATAATATTATGAGACAAATTGAATTAATTTTCTCTTGAAGGGGCTAACATTCCTACCCAAAAAAATCATCGTTTGAAGCACCCACCTAGTAGGGGCAGAACAAGTGGCGCCTTTGATATCAGTTTAGGTAGGCATGAAGCCATGCAGCCGCATAAGCATGCTGATCCCTTGACTTTGCCTAATGCGGCAATTATAGTAACTTAGCAAAGTCCGGTCTATTTGTGTCCATGAGCAACTGAAATTAAAGCCATCAAGCACGCTCGCTAATTTTAAACCCGGGCTCCCACCAACAGCACCTGCCGATCATCGTCAGCAGCGAATTTTCGGATCAGTTGGGAGAAGTATTCGGTAGTCCGCTAATTCCTCTGTCAATACTCATGTGATATTGATACTCGGTGATATCAAAATTAGGTGATACCTACGTAAAATGATCTAGCTATAAGGTAACCCCCCATAACCGACCGAATAAGGAATTCGGACATGATCTAGAGTAGTGAAGGCAAAACAAATATTTTCAAAGGTACATCAATAGAAATGACGTGGATTGCAAAAAAATTGGTAATTTTATCGCTTGAATTGAAATTACTATGAATTTTGGGAGGCAAAAAGTGCGCCAGACCCATGGCCAATGTCTAGACTCTTCCAATTCCGATCATTCAATAACTTTTTACCTAATCATTATTTCCTATTTTTTTTTCACAACTTGGAACATGTGTCATGTATTTATTAGTTCCAACCTTGAAAACAGAAAAAATCACATTCTAAGCATGGTCAGAAATACGTGCACCTATAGGTCGGGAATGGGTCCTTGGTCGGGAATGGGGGGGGGGTTACCTTATTAGAGTTAATTGTAAAGGTCTCCCCAATTTGTAAGTAACAGGGGTGTCAAAGGAAGGCTTAACTAAGAAAAGTACAACAACAAACTCCAGCGGATTCCAGTTTGGGTGTTTCAACTTTCAAGGACTTTTGTCTTGTGATTTTCTCAAACTTAAGCTCTTGGTCCCCGATTGCTTACACTTTATGATTATCTCTATTAACAAAAATAAAGGATAATTTCCTTCACGTATAATAGCCAACATCTTTTGGTTGTAGCTAACTAGCAATAAATCGTACATAAGAAAAACATTGATCGTCGGAAGTTCACAACTCAACTCAATTTTAAGCAATTAAGTGTCAAACCATATTGTTAAGGTGACACTCAAGGGACTTGTGATTTCTCATTGAATAAGGGAGGAGCTCTATAAAGCACCCATTTAACCCTCAAAGGCCCAACGCCTTTTTTCTACCAAAAAACACTCAAAACTGCCATTTCTATAGCAAAGAGTAAAAAAAATTGAAAAATGTTTTTTTTACATCTAACCATAGGATCTCACACCTAATTAGTATGAGAATGTATGGAATTTTTTTCAGAATTTTTGACCGCATAGATTGCAAGATATCTGCGTTTAAAGTGAAAAAAACAAGTTTTTCAACACATTGCGGGGCTAGATTTTTTGACTTTAAACATTTTTAACTTAAAATTTTTGCACTACAGCGTTTTGAGCTTTAAATCTTTATAGTAGAGAATTGAGTTGAGAATCTAGGGAAAAAAATTCAAAAAAACTTAATTATCATTCTTAAAAAAATTGTTAAGTAGAAGTAGGTACAAGATAGAAGGAAAATCTAAAATATTCATATATTTTAGATGGAATTAAAATTCACTAATCCCAATGGTGAGATTGTTCTAGCAAGTAAATTAAACCATGAAAATTTGAAAAATTGCATTCAGAAATGAATCCTACAAGTTATTTTATTCAAGAAGATGCTCTAACTGCCCGAAAAACAAGAATGTCCATAACTTCCTCATAACAAATCCAAATGAAATGAATCAAAGCTTTCCAGATAGACAAAAATATAATCTATCAGAAAAAAAATATTAAATTTTTTTCCCTTTTTTATTTTGCTGACCGGGCTACCCCCGTCCCCTGTTTTGAGCTTATTTGGTCATAACTATTGTTCCCGGGTACCAATTGTGAAAAAAATTATATTCCCACAAAGCTTATCAGTTTTTCTATCTTCCAAAAAAGTTTCAAAAAATCACGACAAAATTTCAGCCCATAGGTACCTTCTCAAAATCCCATTTGTCTCCCGAAGGCACAATCAGGGTTTTTAGGGGTTAAGAGATGGAAATTAATTTGGGGAGACTTGATGTTTTGAAATACTTTCCAGTAGACTTGTTTTCACTCGCATCTAAGCCAAGTCATTTCATATTTTGAGGAGCTTTGTAAAATAAGTTATGAATTTTTGAAGTTGAAACATGCAGTGGTCACTAAAAGCACCCACTTCCTAAAATGTATAATATTTGCATAAAAATATACAAAAAAAAAAATCTAGAATTGAACATTGAATGATCAAATTACAACTCCCTGAGAAGTAATCCATCACTAATTGAGAGCTTTTGTGGGTACTAATCTTTCCCATGGATTACGGTCTTCGGGGAAAAATTAGAGCACAACAACAACACCTAAAAAATTGTATGATTTCATTGTGAAATTGTGAGGGCCAAAAACTGCTGCAGCAGAACCCACCTGGAGATAAAGCCAGGGAGGAGACAGACACTTTGTATTTTTATTTATAATTTGGAAAAGTGCACTGATAATTTCATAACAGCCTCTCCAATCCTTCCAGCAACGCCTTGTCGAGTGCACGTATTTGGTACCAATGATAAGGTTAAGCTTAAATTACAAAAAGAACATTTGCGGCTCGTATTGAATCCAAAGACGGACTCTAAGTTAACTGCAAATCTGACACTCGTCGGCTGCTCGTATAGGCGGTGAGGCACTGAGGCCTAGGCTCCTCCAAATAACACTCTCACTGGGTTTGGAATGCCCATCTTTAGCCATTACATAGGAGCTTTCTCCAACCGGCACATGGAGTTCAGTTCCCACGACACAGAATGGTGAACTACAGTATTGGGAGATTGAATCTTTATGTTTACGATTTGACACGATGCAATTTCTTTCATGGCTGCACCGCTGCAGGCAGGGTTGTGCTGTACAGTACTGTACAGTATCATTTTTTGACCGATGAATGAAAATTTCGATGTGTGCCACAAACAAAAGAAAAAGGAAAAGAAATATAGTTGCGAAGAAAAGAACAATTGAAACGCCACAGAATTGGGAGAATTTCAATAAACTACAGTACTGTACTACTGTAGTAACGTCGAACGGCCGGGGGGGGGGGGGGGGCGGGTATTGTTATTTTCAGTTACGCTCTTCGATTTTCTTCGTGTAAAAACGAAGTTAAATTGAGAAAGCTGCCCTGTTTCCATGGCGGATCCCCTGCTTCATTACCCCAACCAATTGGCGGATCCTCTGGCAGATTCTCACCAGTTCAAGTATAGCCCTGGGTAAAATGGTATACGATCGGATACGGTCGCGTACGTCGGGTGTATGAATTGGCTGACCCGCAAAAGCTGCCGTATGGAAAGCTGGGTTGCTGAACGGGTGGGTGGTAAGACTTTTTAGTTCATGTCATATCTTATACCATTGTCTTGTTCAAGCTCCGAAGCTATTTTCCAACTGATCTCTGCACCTCCAACTGCTCTTCAAGTTGCTCTACTGCAGAAGAGTTCTCGAAGTTTGTGAGAAGGGACAATTCAGGTGAATCATTGGACTGCCAAAGGCTCGCTTGCAGGTGCCAGGACCACCTTTCGGGACTGTTTTTGTGGACTTTTAGTGGTAACAGTGTGACGAGTAGGTGAAGTGGAGCACTGACTTGAACCGTGACTAGAATCTGCCGGCACACTACTTTCGCTCGTCCGAACATTGGATCGACACGGGAACTCGTCTTCTCGGAATTCGGTCTCTTCTGATGTGGAATGATCAATATGGTAGAAGGGGTGGAGGTGGTAGGCAACGCAGGCTACTGCAACTTTGTTCGAGTTAGTACTGTATTGTAAGAATCTGATTCTCCAGACTCACTTAAAGAGGCAGACATCAGTAGTAAGAGCAGCTTCGAACGATACTCATCAAAACGACATTGGATCTTGTACGAACCGTGTCGTCGTAAGCGCCTGTTCTCCCTTCTGCTTCTCTAGACTTTTCGCAGAGCTTAGAATTTTCGCCATGGCTGTGGAAGGCGTCATTCTCGAAAAGGCTACCGAGGGGAAAGACATCGTCTTGAAACGCAGACAACGGTCTCCAAGTGCGGAATCTCCCAACCCCCCATCCAGCTTCGAAACACCGCGCGCTTCTTCTGCGTCGACTCCGAGATCTAGCGTCCCGTCCAGTGTGAGGAGCACACCAGCGAGGGAGAAGCCGTCGAAGTACGTGTCCAAGATGGCGAAGGCGCGCGAAGAGAAGAAGCGGAAAGAAGCAGCAGCAGCACCGAACAGCAACAACAGCGAGAAGTCCACGATGTCGTCCGATTTGGAGACTTCCAGCAGCATCCCGTCTACCGAGAGCGGCACCTTGTCGGAGAAGTCGCAGGCTAACGGGGACAAGCTCGGGGTTCTGCCCAAGTTCGGAGACTGGAACAAACACAGTGCGAATTCGGGGCCCTGTTACACGCTGTTGTTCCAGAATGCCGCGCAGGAGAAGAAGGTCGGAGGGCCCATTCGAGTCCATGGAGCGAGGACGGCGGATGCTTCCGTTCCGAATCAAGACTTGTATGGGTACAACAAGACCGCACCTGTGATAAAACCGAAGAAATTGAAGAAGTCAGGAGGCCTTCTGTGCTGCTTCAAAGCTTCCGAATCCTGATAACATGGGAGTGGCGTGATTCCAGCTTTGTACTGGAGTGGTTAGTGTTTTAGCTTATGAACTGGAATGGCAAGTTTTACAACCTTCACACGTCCATCTAGAGTGGCAAGATGACAGCCTTCGTACTGGATTGGCAAGTTAACAGTCTTCATACTTCCGACTGGAGTGGCAAGTTTTACTACCTTCACACGTCCCACAAGCTTTACAGGTTTTGTACTGGATTGGCAAACTTACGATCTTTATATACTTCCAACTGGAGTCACGGCAAGTTTACAATCTGCATACTTCCAACTAGAGTGGCAAGTTTTTCATTTTCGAACTGGAGTAGTAAGTTTTTACATCATTCGTCAGGTGGCTGGGCCGTCGACATCTTCATTGCAGGAGCTTTGATTTTTTCCTGGCCAACTGGGTGTATTTACAAGAGTTCAATTTCGTCAAGACAGTGCCGGGTTCTTTGATCTGTATTATCTTTTGAGGTTTATCTTCTAAGGTTTTTGCCATGGTTTATGACAATGCAAGTTGTCCATGGTTAGTGGCTGCGAACTTTGTGTTGTGTGCACAAGCTAGCTGCCAACCTTGTGGTTCCGATAACAATTTGATGCTAGCCGTTGGTCAACATTTCGTTGGAGATTTAGGCGGTTCTAATACTGCACTCTGAGAGTTGCGAATTTGCAGCAAGATTTGGTAGTGAACTGTTCAGCATAGTTTCGTCTCCTTGGAATGTTTTGAATAGCAAAGGGGAATGCATTTCTCCGGACAAGACGTGTACAGTATGAAGATTGAAGACAGGGAATGAAGTACAATTACACAGAATTGATCAGGCCATCAGGGGACTTTGGGTTGTTCATTGCTTGTGTGGACAGTATTTGATTATTCGTTTTTCTTGTTGTTGCGTATTTGCAAGTTTGGGGATGCGTTGATTGATTTGAATGGCAGGGATGTCAGGGAATGAAATACATTTTTAAAGAATTTGTTCAAACGAGTTCGTCTGCATTGCATGTGCGAATATTGTCGTTGTTATTATTATTGTTAATAATAATAATGTGCTTATTCTTTTTATTAGTCGCTTGCTTGTTGAATGAGTATTGCAAGCATTGGGTACCTTGTGCGTTGTTGGTGAGTCAATATACGTGTGAGAAATAGTAGCTACGGTAGCGAGTTTTGAGTCACTGCTCTCAAAATTGAATCATACATTTCTTAGTGGCATCTGCGGCTAACGAGCTCGATGTGAAGGAAGCAGTATCTGTATCGTTACCAGCGCTTTTCTAAGATAGTTTGTTGCAGCCAGTGAACAAAGATATTTCATTAGATTTCATGTTGAAATTGATAAGCGCAGATTGTCAAGGACTCTTGAAGGAAAAGAAGATGGCAGAAGTCCCTAGCAGCTTTGTAAAGAAAGAGTCTGTTGGGATTCCAGGCCATCGATTCTCAAAAAAATCTCGCAATATTTTTCAACTCAATTAACTTAGAAACTTTCTAGAAAGCACAGATACAAACCGCACTCCAAAAAATTGGTATCTTGATATTTGTTTCCCTGTCACTGATTGGTTTCGGAGGCTTTGACTGAGTTATGGAATCTACCCTTCGGAGAGGCATCAAAGGTTGCACCTGTACTACCTAGGACCATGTGACATGATTAGTACAATTATCCCAAATTGCACTGCACCAATACTGTATAAGTGTATAACCTAAACGGAAGACTAAGTCTTTACTCATATTCTCTACTGTACAATCATTAACCTACAACGTCAACTTCGCTTAACCCCTAAAGGCCCAAGGCATTTTTTCTGCCAAAAAAACATCAAAACTGCCATTTCTATAGCAAGGAGTAAAAAAAAATGAAAAATGTTTTTTTTTCACATCTAACCGTAGGATCTTACACTTAACTAGTATGAGAATGTGTGGAAAAAATTTCAGAATTTTTGACCGCACAGATTGCAAGATATCTGCGTTTAAAGTGGAAAAAACAAGTATTTCAGCACATTGCGGGACTAGATTTTTTTACTTTAAACATTTTGCACTTAAATTTTTTGCACTACAGAGTTTTGTGCTTCTAATCTTTATAGTGGGGAATTGAGTTGAGAGTCTAGGGAAAAAAAAAATATTCAAAAAAACTTAATTATCATTCCTAAAAAATTTATTAAGTAAAAGTAGGTAAGAGATAGAAGGAAAATCTAAAACATTAATATATTTTAGATGGAATTAAAGTACACTAATCCCAATGGTGAGATTGTTCTAGCAAGTAAACTAAACCATGAGAATTCTATTTTTTTTTAAATTACAAAAATAGCATATAGAAATCATTCCTTCAAGTTATTTTTTTCAAGAAGATGCTCTAACTGCCCGAAAAACAAGAATGTCCATAACTTTCTCATAACAAATCCAAATGAAATGAATCAAATCTTTCCAGATAGACAAAAATATAATCTATAGGAAAAAAAATATTTAAAAAAAAAAAAAATCAAATTTTTGCCAAATTTTTCTTGCTGCCCGGACTGCCCAGTTACGAAAAAAAGTAACATATTTGGCCATAACTTTTGACTCCTATTTCCAAATGTCCTGAAATTTAGTGCATATAAAAGATATTCCTTGCGCCCACCTTCTATTAAAATTTCAGCTTAAAATATGGAAATCTCTAGTCACACGGACCTGCCCAAAATTTCTATACGGCCAAAAAACGCATGCCGGTCCTTTAGGGGTTAACTGGCACAATTCTTGAAAATGTCGCAAGAAACCCACGAGAAAAGAAAAGAAGGAAATGAAATGAAATAGAGAGGGAAGGGGAGGTTTGTGGAAATTTCTAGCTTAGTTGTGCACAATATTTTGAATGAGAAGCGATTTGCATATTACTCCATATTTTCATCTTTTCATTTCACTGATGTATTTCATGTTTGTTTTGTTTTTTGTTATTTTGACGCAAATGACTTAAAAGTTAATCCATGTCAAGTCAAACTCTGCCAAAGCATCTTCACAATTGTTAGGAAACCTTTTAACCTTATTAAGAGGCTTAGTCCAGGCCTTTCGACATACCCACTAAAGCTAATCCAAATGAAATTTTCAACATGTTGACTGTTCCATCTCTCATGATTCAATGTCCACGACTCCAAGCATATCAAGCAAGCCAAATAGCCTACAAGGTAACTCCACAAGTCCATGCAAAAGGTTCCACTTGTGACTAATATTCTTGAATCTTCTCAGAATGTACATAACATTGTATAACCAGGAGATGGTCCTCTTCGGAAGGACTTATAAATTAATTCAGAGATTGTGGTTGGTGAAGAGCCTTTTAAGACAATTTTGTTCATAGGAAGGGTTTCCTTTTCAAAGATGCAAAAGGGACCTTTGCCTCATTGCTAAACAATTTTATAATGTAGCTAGCTAACACGGCTTGCTGCCACGATGGCATGGCCCAAGTGATGTATAATTCCATGCTTTCCTTTGAAGCAGCTTCCTAGATGAAGAAGAATTAGATGAACTGAAGTGCACATTTTCAAAACATTCATGAAGTGGATGGTTGAGGAATGAGGCTTTTCCAGGTTTATTTTTATTTATTTTCATAACTCTCAATATAGAAGTATAGAACTGACTGCTTTTATTTCAATTTTCCTCCCAAACTGAACTCCGAGCTTCAGTTGCAGAAAGATCTCATGCAGTTTCAACACGTGCACGCGAAGGAACTGCTCTGCCTTCCCGCCGGGACGGAAAGTTAGTTTTAAGTTAAATGCGAGTGGCACACGAGTTGTTTACGGTAGCAGCTTTTGCCAAAAGAGACTTCAACCTGGACTTGAGCCTGCTCCAAATATGCATTCTGATCATCAAGTTTGGTCCAAAAATAAAAAGGAAACCGACGAGGTCAGCAGCAATTAAGTTACGGTATCATCGCAGGCACACTGTTTGTGCAGTGAGTGTGCTTTCGGGTTTCATGACGTCGACTGACCTTTACAGAGTGTGCAATTCTCTCGGATGTTGAGCCACCACCAAAGTGTGCAAGCAGTGTGTCTCCGAATTAGTGTGACACCAAATACTTCCGAAAAGGGCAAGATTTGTGACACGAAATAGTGGATTTCACTTGAGTAGGAAGTTCACAACCCTTTGCCACAGCTATGGCCCGGCCACGCTAATAGTGGCTTCATTCATTGTTGATCGATCGTACTAAGAGCAAGCCTAATGCGAACACGGGAAAACGTACAGTATTGAACTTTTGAAGCGCAGGGAGGCGGACCTCATTCCGTTCCTGCAACTTTGAGAAAAAAAATGGCCCCAATGCAGTGCCGGCAAGCCAAACTTCAAATGGACTTTCTGCGATATAAAAAGAAGAAGAATAAAAGATTCTACATTAAAAAAGACATTTCATGCAAAAGGGGAGCTCCAATCAATCGGCACACATTACGAGGCTTGAAGAGGGGAGACTTTTGCTATTGTGTGCCAATTTCCGTGCTCTTCAAATTTCCTTTAAATGCAGTGCAATGAATGGAAAATGCCGGGTTTAGAAAAATAAAGAGACCCATGCCGTATGCATGGGGGCGTATTTTTTTGGTAGGCCCGTCATTATGCCGTTCCGTGCGTGTTGCAGTCACTGCATTGGAGCCGCTCTAAGAGCAAGCCCAATGTGAACACGGAAAAACGTACAGTATTGAGCTTTTGAAGCGCAGGGAGGCGGACCTCATTCCATTCCTGCAACTTTTAGAAAAAAATGGCCCCAATGCATAGCCGGCAAGCCAGACTTCAAATGGGCTTTCTGCAATATATAAAGAAGAAGAAGAAAAGATTCTACATTATAAAAAGACATTTCATGCAAAAAGGGAAGCTCCAATCAATCGACACACATTACAAGGCTTGAAAAAGGGAGACATTTATGACTTTTGCTATTGTGTGCTAATTTGTGGGCTCTTCAAATTTCCTTAAAATGCAGTGCAGTGGATGGAAAATAGTGGGTCCGGAAAAATAAAGAGACCCATGCCGTATGCACTGGGACATATTTTTTAGTAGGCCCGTCATTATGCCGTTCCGTGCGTGTTCCACTCGCTGCATTGGAGCTGCTCTAACCACTCATTTTCTGGTTTCATTGAAGTTTCTGTTTTTTTCTAGAAATGAAAAAAGTAGATTGCAAATTGCAGCAAAGGAAACTTGAAGAGTACAAGCAAGCCCAACTAAAAGCAGGTGACTTATGAGGGCAAACTTCCTAAGAGCATTGCCACCGTTTTGTAAAATATAGGTCGAGCACAGTGGTTACTGAGCCTAGAAGAAGTGTTGCCCCCCACTATCTGACTATAGACTTAGGGATGGTGAACCATAGGCCGGCCCACTCAAAAACATGGTTTGACACACCATCTTCCCGTGTCAATTCTAGGGTGTTTGGAGGAATAATTGTCATCTTTTTGTCGACCCAGTGACATGGCTCAACAATGTGACTCAACAACATGGCTTGCAAATGAAAAGTAGGTAAAAAAATTGAACATATTGTGGTGTTATGAAGTGGAAGAGTGGGGGAGTAGGAAAGCACCAGGTCTACATTGGCAAAGTCAACACTATACAGCTCCTTCGTAGAGTTACAATTCTTACAAAATGGTGGCGATGCTCTAAGTCACTGTATCCGAGTCTAAAATGAATTTTCAAGTTTCTCATAGAGTCCAAATTGCCTTCACTAAGTTTCATGATGGTGTTGATCACTTTTTATGTGAGCAAAGGAAAAAACACCTTTTAGGATAAGGTTTACTTTTTAGGACAAACTGAATGCAACCAAAAAGTTCAAATCCAATGCTGAAATAGTTTTTTTGAAGCCATAAATAGTCTTCCCCATTTTTCACAAGCCTTCGCCAAGAAATTTGCCAGACAACAATTCCATTGTCAAATTTCAATTTTCTTTTGCCCACTTCTATATCAAATTTAGAATTGCACACAATTTGACATGGAAGTGAATTTTCTTCTTGCAACTATTGCACACTTCCATATCAAATTTCAAATTTCTTTTGTCTTTTATAGAAGGTTTGGTTGAATCCTTAGGACAAAACCTATGTTGTGTCGGAATTGAAAATTAATTTTTTTCTTTCTTACAATTTAGTAGTGCTCTCACTTCTATGTGAGTAGCCGGTGAGTAGTGAAATTGTACATTTTAGGGGTAGCTTTGTCATATTGTCCAACTAAAAGTAATCAAAACATTCAAGTCCATTTTTCAAAATATTATTATATGTGGTGCCGACATGTTGTAAGATTATTGATTATTCTAATGAAGAAAAAAAATTGCAACAAAATGTGGGAATTGAATTCATAAACAAATCCATTCATTATTTTTCAGGAAAAGAAAAGAAAACAAACCTTTTTACATGGACAAAAATATTATCTATTAAAAAATTGTATTTCATTTTCATTTTAAATTTTTTTTATTTTCTTTTGCTACCCGACAAACCAAAAAAATAGTATATTGTGGCATAAGTTGCATAACTTTTATCCCTGAGCACCAATTGAAATAAAAATTGCATTCCCAGAAAGTTAATATATATTTCCATTTTCCATAAAAATTTCAAGGAACTACGCTAAAAATTGAAATCATATGACCCTATTCAAACTTCTATTTGTCCCATTAGGGAACAAATGGTCTTTTAGGAATTCAATCTTTAAGGCTGACACACCTACGACTAGATAAACCAAAGACTAAAAAAAAAATATCATTGAAGTTTGGTTAATCCATTGTTCATCTTCCATACATATGCCATTGTCGAAAGCACATGTGGCAATCCAAACACTCTTGTAGGTGCAAGATTATTGGTTGGAAGTTGGAAACCATTTTTTTTATGAACAAGAAAATTTTGGCATAGAATTATTATCATGAATGATATCTTTACAAATTGGGGGATTGTTCATATTCTCTTATAATTTATTGACAAAAATGAAAATGACATTTTTTAAATTCTAAAAACGAAAAGAACTTCAATAGTCCTTCCAAAAGTCCTTTGTGCAACTTAAAA
The DNA here is from genome assembly GCA_951799445.1 of Pseudisothecium myosuroides. Classification (NCBI taxonomy): domain Eukaryota; kingdom Viridiplantae; phylum Streptophyta; class Bryopsida; order Hypnales; family Lembophyllaceae; genus Pseudisothecium; species Pseudisothecium myosuroides. Next base: position 16,688,410 of record OX637289.1, read on the forward strand.
TAAAAATCCTTATTAGACTCAATTTGTTCTTTAAAAAATCATTCTTCACCAAATATTTGTCTTTATTTTAACCCCAAAAGTCTCCAGGCCTATTTTCATTAAAAAAAACTCAAAATTGCCATTTCTACTGCAAAGGACAATAAAAATTAAAAATTATTTTCTTCTTTATATTTAACTGTAGGATCTTGCACTAGACTATTATAAAAATGTGTGAATGAAAGTTGAAACTTTAACCATATTGATTGCAAAATATTTGCATTGAAAGTAAAAAAAATTCAAAATATGAAACACTTGATTTTCATTCTTAGAAAAATAGTTTAAAAAGGAATAAGTACACTATTGTACAAACAACTATTTTGTTAATAGATCAAAAATGAAATTGAATCCCAGTAATGGGTTTGTTCCAACAAGCAAATTTAATCCTACTAAAAAAAATTGTGAAAAATTGTGAAAAGTGCATTCGAAAATGAATTTTGTAAGTTATTTTCTCCAAAAAATGCTTAAATTGCCCCCAAAACAAGATTGTCCATAACTCTTTCATCACTAATCTAAATAGAATGAATCAAAACTTTACGTGTAGACAAAAATATTATCTTTTTGAACTTAGGGTGGCATACCTTTCACTCATGGGTACTTATTGAAATAAAAATTATAATCCTAGAATGCTAATGAGATTTTTTAATTTCAATTTTTTTTATTTATAGAAAATCATGTTAAAAATTGAGGTCACAAAGCCTACTTAAAATCTACAAAATTCCTCATAGGGACTTTGGGACTCTATGGATTAAGTTATATGAGACTATATACAACAAGTGAATGACATGCAGGAGGGTTACTATTATGAGAGCATAGGAGTGTGAACCCATGAATCTAGAATACTACACACCTCTATTATAGGTGTATAAACTATAGAAACCGTTTACGATTATAGGATATATGGGTGAACGCAAGAAACACTTAAAGCATTTTGTCACACCCTAGTTTTTTATTTTTATTTTGGCCATAACTTTTGTGTTTTAGCTCCAAATGACTCAAAATTTATAGGAAAGCTACTCATAACCATTATACACCTTGACTAATTTTTTTGTAATTTAAAAAAATAATTTACTATTTTTAAACAGACCCAATAATTTTGCACAATGGGTGATTTAGGGGGATTTTGCACTTTTTTTAGCCCAAAAAAATGAATTTTGAGCTGAAATTTGGAGAGAGTGGTCTTCTAGTAGACTTATAGCTACTATCCAAAAGATTTTTAGAAATACTTATTTTTATGTGGTGTACAAGTCCACAAAGAGAGCTCCTTTCTGCATTTTTTTTCAAAGTTATGAAATATTACTTTGGTGCGTTTTTTGGTCAAAAGCCATCACCAAAAAGTTTTCTCAAATGGAAAAATTTTAGATTTAAAAAAAAAAAAATCCTAATTTTTACAAATTAAAATGTCAAAGTGGTATTTTCTTCACCGGTTTTAGAATGAATTTTGTGTCCAAAATTCTAGTGAAGAAAATACCACTTTTGACATTTTAAATTGTAAAAATAGATTTTATTTTATTTTTTTAAATCTAAAATTTTTTCGTTTGAGAAAACTTTTTGGTGATGGCTTTTGACTAAAAAACGCACCAAAGTAATGTTTCATACCTTTGGAAAAAAATGCAGAAAGAAACTCTCTTTGTGGACTTGTACACCACATAAAAATAAGTATTTCTAAAAATCCTTTCGACAATAGCTATAAGTCTACTAGAAGACCATTCTCTCCAAATTTCAGCTTAAAATTCATTTTTGGGGGTTAAAAAAAGTGCAAAACCCCCCTAAATCACCCATTGTGAGAAATTATCAAGGCTATTTAAAAATAGTAAATTATTTTTTTAAATTACAAAAAATTAGTCAAGGTGTATAATAGTTATGAGTAGCTTTCCTATAAATTTTGAGTCATTTGAAGCTAAAACACTAAAATTATGGCCAAAATCAAAATCAAAAACTAGGGTGTGACAAAACGCAACAAATAGTACAAGTGTTTCTTGCATTCATCCTATAATATCCATCAAAATCTAGATCCATCAAGAGATCAAATGATATTCTTGGAGAGAGACTAATTATGTCAGGTAATAGTTGTTCTTTTGAAAACACAACCTTACGATTAGAAGATATAAGTTTAGTGTTAGGTTTATACAACTAATAATTTTAGTATTGTATATCCAATAAGAGTACATTTCATTGTTTTGGAGTCTAATTTCTTGCGCTTCTCTTTTGTTACATGAGAGTAGTCTGGGCAACCAAAAATACAAAGATCAACAAGATCGGGTTTAAAACCAATCCAAAGTTCATAGGGTGTCATATTATTCAAAGTTGTTGTGTAGGAATAGTTTTATAAATAGCATACAATGGCCACAGCTTCTGCCCAAAAGATGTTGCAAAGATGAGCACTTTGAAGCATGTTGTGTGCAAGTTCAAGCAAAGTATGGTTTTTATGTTTGGAGACACCATTTTGAGCATGATGATAGGGATTTGTAAATTGTTGTTAAAGTCCATGGTCTAAACAAAATTTATTAAAGTAATTTGATGTAAAAACACCTTTATTATTATAGTGGAAGATGAGGATTCTATCAACATAGTAACCACAAAATGACAAAATCCTCATCTAATATTTTATAAGCTTGAAAGTGAGACAAAGTGGATGATTTCTTTTGTAGAAGTATACATGTGTAAAGTCTAAACCGGGAGAAATCATCAATGAATAATAGAAAGTAGAGAGCACCACCAAGAGATGGTGTACACATAGGTCCACATAAATTTGTGTAGATTAAAGTTAAAAGAGCAATAGTACGGATTGTAGGAGCAGTTAGATAAGGGCTTTGGAATTGTTCCCCAAATGTACAACCATCACAAAGAGAAAAGGAAGATGTTAATGGAGGAAGGCCATTGACTAGATTATTATTTTGCATGAGGGTGAATGAATGAATATTAAAATGTCTAAGGCAATAATGCCACTTTAGAGTTTCAGATTTTGATTTTGATAAAGTTGTAGTTAGATAGTTTGAATATGAAGATGTTATATTAAGGCCTAGAGAAAATAAACTCTCTTCTTTTGGGATGTGAAATTTCATTTGCTTGTTTGAAGTTGGAGATTTGGTATTAATAATGCATTTGGTTTGAGTGAACGCAATAATTGTATTTTTTGTATTCATTATTGGGTTATTGAAAGTAAATTTTTGGTGAGCCGAGGGACATATAATACATTTGGAATGAGTAAATTTGGCCTAGTGGGTACTTGTAAGAGAATAGAGCCAAAACCAAGAGCATTGTGGGGGTTATTATCTCCTAAAAGAATAATTCTGGGGGTATTAAAGACCTTATAGTCTCCAAATAATTCTTTGATTGGTGACATGTGTTGACTAGCACTCAAGTCAAGGTACCACGACAATGAAATAGGTAGGATATTAGATATGGCAGAAAAGAGATGAAGTGGTGCATTAGCAGTAAATGAGTATTAATACAAGGTTGCCCATTCCTTGCTTGGTCATATCATTTCTTATAACATTCACGTGTTTTATACCTTGAAATTCTACAATAGTGGCAAATGATTTGTGAAGTATTACTGGAACAAATTGATAAATTTTGTTATATAGTTGGATGGGACTTTGGAAGATTGAGTTTGTGGAACAGACTATAATTTGTTTGATGGTGGTTTCACAAATTTTTCTTTAAAGATTATAATGTTTGATACTTTAATTTATGAAGGTATTAAAATTGTAAAAGTGATTTGAAGTCCTTCAATCTTCTTTTCACATGTCAATCTAAAAAATTGGTCACCAAAAAATATGAGGTTTAAGGCATAAGTGCTTACACTACAAGAGAAAAGGGTGTTTTAAGTATAGTCCTAGAGATAAGATTTTAAGTAATGACCTTTTTAGGAGATTTTAAGTAAGAAATACGTGTCTTTCTAGTAAATTTTACTTTGGCTCCATTAAAAGTACAACAAAATTGTAATTTTATTTTCTAATCCCGTTTAAAATGATGAAAATAAATGCATGAATTCAATATTATTACAAATTTCAAGTATTTGAAACTTTAGAACCTTGTTGTTCATTTTTTTCCATACATTTGGATACAAATTGCATGACTTCTATGATTTTGGTTCTCTAAAGTAGAGCAAAATCAAAACTTATTTTATAAAATAGATTGTACAATTACACTAAAATGGCATGTTGTATGCATTGAATAATTTTATGCATTCAAAATGCCTACACGAATTAGAACTTGTGCATTACATTTTTTTGATACACTTACATATAAACTTTAAGGCTTTTATTACTTTGGCTCCATTAAAGTGCAACAAAATCATGATTTTATGTTTTAATGACATAATAAATTATGCAAAGAATTGCATAAATTAAATGTTATCATGCATTCAACTTATTTAAAATATTTACAACTTATTGTTTGATTTTTTTTCATACATATAGATACTAATTCTATGACTTTTATTCATTGAGTTCTTTAAAATAAAACAAATGAGTAATCTTACTTTATATTCACATTGTAATTATTGGACCGCCCCCCCGCAAGTCTTATGTTATAATAAATTTTAACTATTTAAAACATTTACAAATTTTTTGTTGATACTTTTCATACATTTAAATACAAATCTTATGAGTTTTATAGATTAGATTCATTAAAATACAGCAAATGGTTAATTTAATTTTCTATTCACATTGTCAATTATAGAAAAAAATTCAATGGTCTCACAAATCTTAAATATATTAAAATACTTACAACTTGAGTGTCCATTAATTTTATTTCATAGATATAGATGCCAATTCTATGAATTTTATAAATTAGATTCTATAAACTACAACAAATCAATAGTTTTATCTTTTATTCACGTTGTGAATTATAGAAAAAGGAACAAGAGTTTAATGTCCTCATAATTTAAAATATTTAAAATATTTGCAACTTGTCCATTCATTTTTTTCCATACATCTAAATAACAATTATATGACTTTTGAAAATTGGGATCTTTAAAGTACAACAAACGATTAATTTTAATTTCTTATTCACATTGTAATCTATGGAAGGAATAATACATGTTTAACATTATCATGTACCTCAAATATTTAAAATATTTACAACTTGTTGGTTGATATTTTTTCATACATTTAGATACCAATTCTATGACTTTTGTAAATTGGATTCTTTAAAGTACAACAAATGGTTAATTTTTCCTTATTTGCATTGTAAATAATAGAAAGAATAGCACAAATTTAATATTCTCATGAATCTTACATATGTATTTAAAATATTTATAACTTGTCTATTGATATTTTCCATACATTAAGATGAAAATCCTACAAGTTTTATAAATTGGGTTCTTTAAAATGTTTAAAGTACATCAAATGGTTAATTTTATTTGTTAATCACATTGTAAATTATAGAAAAGAAGCCATAAGTTTATTGTTTATTTAAAATAAAAATATTTAAAATAAAAATTTATTTTATACATTTTAAATAATAATTCTATAACTTTGTAAAATGGTTTTTATGAACTACAACAAATGGTTAATTTTTTTTACAATGTGAGTTATAAAACAAATAGCACAAGTTTAGTGTGATGATGAATTTTAAATTTTAAATATTTTTTGGTTGAATTGTTTTATACATTTAGATACCAATTCTAAAACTTATTCAAACTAAATTCTTTAAAGTACGGCAAAATGGTTAATTTTCTTTTATTCACATTGTAAATTATAGAAAGAATATCACAAGTTTAATGTTTTTGTAAAACCTAAATATTAAAATTATTTTCAGCTTGTTTGTTGATATTTTTTATACATTTAATTAAAAAATTTATAATTTTTATAAATTGGATTCTTTAAAGTATAACAAATGGTTTATTTTATTTTTTTATTCATGTTGTATATTATTAAAAAAAACATAAGTTTAGTGTTATCATAAATCCTTATCATTTAAAATATTTGATTTTGTTGTATCAAATTTGGATTGATTGATAGAGTTCTATAGCAGTATGTTGGATAACAAATTTGTAAATGTCAGATTCCTGATTCCACCTTGTGTTGTGATAAAAGTGCTCCAAGAGTCAAGTAAAGCCCTAAGAAGGAGATTTATTTGTTGGGAGTCAGTGAAAATACAGCCAGAGGTAGTTGTTTTTTGAAGTGTTGCCTGCTATAATTCTAGAAAAGCCATGACATCATCTGATTCTCACATGGTTAGGTGACATAATTGGTTGTACAAATGTATCTAAGAAGCTTTGTTAGACTTCGCATATAATTGTTTAATACAATCCCACACGTTTTTGGAACTTGGAAGAGGTCAAAGAGAAATTAATTGTTTTTTCCCACAATGGAAGAGAATATAAAATCAAGCTTTTGCATCTGTCAACGTCCAAGCTTTATGGCCATCAGCATCACTAGATGCAGGTTTCATCTCACTACCATCTACTACAGTCTATAATTTGGAGCGTATGAGTAGCATTTCAATTGTGATACTCCAGATAGCATAGTTGCTAGCATTAAGAGGTGGAATATAATAATTAAGCTCTAGGAACTGAGCTTGAAGAAGATGAGGCCATGATTGGATTGAAGAAAATTCAAGCGCACTTTCTAAGTTAGCTCCAATCAAGCTTTATGTTAGAGGAGACCTTTGAGGCAACTTACAACTCGATTTAAGAGTTTGCTTGAGTAGAGATTTGTCAAAGGTGGCTAAGCTAGAAGATTTCTAGAGTATTTGGAAAATTTCTAGAGTTCTAGAGTTCTTGATAAAAATTTCTTCGTCAACAAAAAACTAACAATTGAGTTCATTAAAATGTGCTAATGCATCAATGAAACTTGCACTTGCATGTGGAACCCCATATGTAATGTTTGTGAATTCCAATTGCTAGTAATTTTCTACAAATTTTGGAAGTATTAGTTCGACTAGTTCAATAGGAAATTGAAAAAATCCATTAATAATGCGTAATTGATTTTCTACTTCAAATCTATTGTCTTCTACAATTAATAAATCGTAGGCATTTTCACTCAAGCATTTTGCTCCGAGAATTTGAGGGAAGCACATGGCTAGTCTAACGAATGCTCTGATACCATATGTGAACTAGTGACCTTGTAATGAAGATTAACGAAGTTATATATTAATAATAAGAATGATACATATTATAGGAAGGAGATAGTTAAATAGTCACTGAACATGTGTGACTGTTAAACTAATCTAGGGGTGCGCCTATCTGTTACACTTCTAATTACGTAATTGTACTAATAAAGTCAACAATTCTTCAAAGTTAAATTCCTCTCATATTTCTCTAGTTGTCTAGCCACTACCATAGCCAAAATTCAAATTTTTCTCTTTACCTAATGTTTAAGCTAAAAAAATGACAACATTAGAGAGCTTAATTTACTTTGCATACTTTTTTTAATTATTTGGTTGCCAAACCAAGTATTGTGATAAAATAATATTATTTACGCTAAATGTCAATCAAACATTTAATTGAATGTTCATAATTCATGAATAGTGTGGCGCATGAATATATTCTAAATTGGAGTTCATAATCCTATCAAGTAATGCATATTTAAAAAAATAAGACTTTGATTGAATAAGAAATCTTTCATTATGTTGGTTTATAGAAGATGTTTATATTTTGACTTCTATCAATGATTCTTTATAGACCTATTATTAATAATGTTGGTGAAAGGTGATTATTAAATTAGATTTTTTTTTTAATGTTGAAATTCCTTCTTTAGGAAGTGGATCAATAGTTTTCAATAGGAAGATTATACTATTAAGTCTTACCAATCCATGTTTTTGTCCCCATTCAAAATCAAGAGGATGATTATTATAAATTCAATTCTCTTTTATAATTTACTCAAATAAAAACAATCATAACTCACACATGTGCACATGACACTATAGTCACTCAATTGATTCACTTCAATAACTGCAATAAATTTTTTTTATAATTTTGTTCAAACAACATACACTAATACACATTATTCATAATTATAATTTCAATCATCTACTAATACATCAATAAACTGTTTCTCCATTAAATGTAGACAAACTTAGACTACAAAAATAATTGCGCTAGGCATCTTACACACAATACGAGTAGCATTAAGACCTAAAAATCAATTTTTCATAACATTCACCAAGAAAAAAGGCCTATATATAGCCAACTTGGATTAGAATACACTCTGTTGTAGCAATGGTTATCAAATTATCGCAAAATTCTCTTTTATACTCAAGCTAATGAAAATTATCAATTGGCTACATGACCTTTTTTTCTAATTGCTATTTGTTTTTTGTTGAATAATTAAATAGAATAATTTAGGATAATTTCAATTATTCTATTTAATTGTTTTTTTAAAGTAGATAAGCTTCTTCAACTTTCCATTGATGAAATCATTTAATTTATTCTATGATGAAGAATCAAATTCATTTTTTAATTTAGTACACACTGGTCTAAGTTCAATAGAAGCAATCAAATTTTTAGTTGATAAAAGTTCAATAAAAAAAAGTTGTTTGTAACATTTATATTACTATAAGTATTTTTAAATGTGAAATCCAAAATTTTGAATTAAATTTTCAAGCACGAAGTTCACATATAAAGTTTAATAATAAATTTACATAAATTTTCTAAAAGAAATTAGATGCAGTTTGAAACAATGTCATAAACAATATTTGAACTAGACACACTTGATATTAGAGGTTTTCCACAAATTTTTAGAAGTATTTATTGATATGATTGAACCATTCTTTGTTTTTTTTACTTAAATTTCTGTTTGAAGCACAAATCAATAATTTTCTTATTATTGTCATTTTGAATTAATTAGCTTCTTGAAAAAGAGTTGTCTCATATGTATTTAATCTTTGGTTAATTTTGCAATATTGTTAGAATGTAGTACGGTAATTAGCCATCATTTTGAAAAATTATTATATTTGATTAAGTAGATGCAGACACAGTCAATCCAAAAGTAATTGTTCAAATAAAATTTTGAATACAAATTTTCTAAATGAAAATGAAGCATTCAATTCATAGTAGCTACCCATAAACATTTAACATCTTGAAGCTTTTGAAATGCTATCTATATTTATTTATCTAAAAAAATATTATTAAACTAAAATCTAAAATCTAAATAAAATAAAATAAAAACTATAGTATAATTCTAAAATTTAAGAAATTAAGTGTTTGGGCAAGGTATTTTTTTTTAATCAAGTTTTTTTTAAATTGATCATTTTTCTCTATATAATATAAGATTTCAATATAAATTATATATATTTATTGCTCATGTCTTAAAAATTTTAGAATTAAAAATATAATATTTGAAAAAAATTTATGAATAATTATATAGTTTAAGTTTTGCTCTACTTGACAAAATCCAAAACCACCAGTATAGAGGTTTTTAAACATAGAAGGTTAAATAGTTGATTGCTCTGCAACTAAAATCATTCTTCAAGTAGAATTAAAGTTTAAAATTATGTGTACCTAGTTTTAGGTTTTATTACACTCTTACACTTTTATTTCCAGGGTTCACATGCTTTAAGTCCATTACCAATGCTATCTTTAAAATTTAATTTTCAACTTTTTCACACATAAATATAATCAATTTAAGAGGAAAATGTGCTTTGTAAGTGTTCTAACATGCAAGATAAATTAATAAAATGTATTTGTTTTTTTAATCAAATTTTTATTTTCATTTTCAAATTATAATCTATTGAATAAACAACTTTAAGCTCAAAATGTTTTTAATTTTTTTTTTTTTTCAATTTTTCAATTTGATTATTCTCTAATATTGAACAATTTGCTATTGACTATTGCAATCATAAATATTATTGATTTTGTGCTAATAGATTTGAATTAGTTAAATATTTATTTATTTTACATAATTACAAAAAATCTCAATAGTATATTTTTTCAATTTTTATAGGTTATATTATATTCATGTCGTTTTGTTTATGTAACCATACCTTTATAAATAAAAATGGATTATTTACCATTTTTTTTGCTAACCTGTCAGGGCAACACCCTAAAATTTTATATTTAGATGAATATAAAATCAATTTTCATTTTTCCAACTTAGCAATAACAATTTAATTGCAATTGTTATTTGTATAAATCAATTGGTCTTCACAATGATGATAAATGGAAGAAAATAATTAATAATAATTGATGTTCCATTACAAAATTTAATAAAAAATAATACTAAATTTATAAGTTTATCAAAAAAATTATATATTGTTTATGATCGTTGTGTTGTTTCCATTGAGGTGTTTTGCTAGAAGATCCTATTAAAGATTCTTGTGATGCAAAGTTATTTTGTCAAAAGGCTTACAAAGTACATATTGCACATAAAAGTATGGGGTCCTAAAATGTACTTTAAGGACTCATGAAAGTATTTAAATTACTTGAAACTTGTTGATTTGTTGCATTGATTAAACTTGCACAATTTTTTAATCCAAAATAAAAGTCAATTGTTACCTTTAAGTTACATAGGGACAAATATTTGGGAAGTAAAAAGAAGATTGGCATGCTAAGATGAAAACAATGAACATTATTTTTGGATTGCAATTCCATATTTGTTGGAATTATTTGAAAGACGAAGTGGTGACTCTAAAGGAGAAGAGATTGAGTCATTTGGTTCTATATTGTAAAGATCATATGAAAGAAAAAATAACAAAACAAGCCTTTTGTAGTGTGGGTTTTATGTGTATAATTAAGTATGCTTATAGCCTTATAACGTCTATTTGCAAAGGTGAAAATTGTGTTCCAATATTTGTTTGCAACGAGATGTGGAAAATTTACAATATTAAAATTTTCATTTTGGAAAGCATAAAATATAAAAATTTGAACTTTAATAGAAAGTTTTAAGCTCAATAAATTTATTTGCATATCAATAGAAACAATATTGGGGTATTTAAAGCTATATTTAACTGTCAATAGTATAAATAATATGAAAAATATTATTTTTATAACTATATATTAATATCTAAATTATTTTTATTGTAACAATTATTGAATTATGTTTTGATTTTAAGTAATTATTGTATGTGTATATATATATACGTCCTTCTATCATTGTCACTTCTGTTGAAATTATATACTTTTTGAATTTTGAATTTTATCATTATTTTTATTGTAATTGAAGTCCTTGTATTTTATTGATATAATTAAATATATCTATCAACAAAATTAAATATCATATTATATATCATATTAATATAAATTATATATACTAATTAGATTTAAGAAAAAAAATTAAAATTATAGAATCAATATATTTAGCAAAACTAAAGATATGGTTAAATTTTAGAAATTTGTGCCTTATATAAGAAAAGAAATGCAATCATTTGAATTCTAAAATCTTGATCTTATCTCTAAATTAAGGTAATTTATCATATTAAATTTTATATTTATAAACAACTAAAGTTCAACATATCATTCTAAACATAGGTGGGTTTATAATTTTTTTTCATTTAATAGGCTATATATACACAATGGAAGCTAATAATTTCATTAGATCTTGACAATAAAATTTAAATAATTTAAAATCGTATCTATGACTTGATCCATGTATAAGGTCCTGTAAAGTATTTGTAGACATGTATTACATGAAGTATACATATAAAGATAACACATATACTAAAACTCAAGCTCAAATGCTTTTAAGGATAAGTTCAAAATAGGGGAGAAGGGGCAGCCAAAAAAATTTGTAAAAAATTGAATTTTTTTTAATTGTAGATTTCTTTTTGTCTATCTTGAAAGCTTTGATTCATTCCATTTGGATTTGTTATGAGAAAGTTATGGACACTCTTGTTTTTTGGCCAATCAGAGCATTTTCTTGAAAAAAAATAACTTGTAGGATTCATTTCTAAATGGATTTTTTGCAATTTTTCAAAAAAATAAAATTCCACAAGGTATAGTTTAGTTGCTAGGACAATCTCACCATTGGAATTAGTACATTTTAACTCCATTTAAAAGATATTTAGATTTTAGATTTTCCTTCTATCTTGTACCTACTTCTATTCAACAACTTTTTTAAGAATAAAAATTAAGTTTTTTTCAAATTTTTTTTCCTAGACTCTCAACTCAATTCTCCACTAAAAAAATTTAAAGCTCAAAACTCTATAGAGCAAAAATTTTAAGTCAAAAAGGTTCAAAGTCAAAAAATCTAGCATTAGGAAAAAAATGAGCCTTGCAAGGGGCTGCGAGTTTTGGACAGCAAGGAAACGGTTGGGAACGCAAGCCGGGGAAAAAAAAAAAAAAAAGAATTTTTTTAAATTAAAATTAAATTTTTTTTTTTCCTTCTTTCTTTCTGTTCAACCAGCTAATTGCACGGCCGGAATAGCGAAGAAACAATGTAGGACTGTTCAAATAAAATATTTTAAAAATATTTTAAAAATGAAATATTAAAAAAAATACAAAATTACAGAGTTTTCAGATCTGATGTGGCATGAATGGTGCCATGTCAGATTTCTATTTCTGAAAAAATATTATTTAATTATTAAAACATTATTATAATTTTTTTATAATTTAAAAAATTTTATAATTTTTTTTTAAAAATTTAAAAATTAAATTTTTATTTATTTTATTGTGGCCACTATTCATCAATGATGATGAATAGTGGCCATTGTCCCTCGAAGTGGCTTTGAGTCCCATTGAAGGGAACTCTTCAAAGGGAAGCAACCCCTTTGACGGCTCATTTTTTTCCTAATGGTCCCGCAATGTGCTGAAAAACTTGTTTTTTCACTTTAAACGCAGATATCTTGCAATGTGTGCGGTCAAATATTCTAAATTTTTTTCCATACATTCTCATACTAGTTAGGTGTAAGATCCTATGGTAAGATGTGCAAAAAAAACATATTTCAAATTTTTTTACTCTTTGCTATAGAAATGGCATCTTTCAATGGTTTTTGGCAGAAAAAAGGCCCTCAGCCTTTAGGGGTTAACTGTATATTTCTACAAAAGCCATTTAAAATCTATTTTATTTATTAAATAAAACACTTAGATTATAAATGAATTCATCATACTACTTCAATTTTCATGTAATACAATTGAAAATTTTAGAATAGTGTAAAAAATATACCAAATAAATGAATTGCATGCATGCAGTTCTAGATTTTGATTTTATTCAAGGCTTTTCACATGTTCTTTGCATTTCATATTTAGTATAAACGGATTTTAAATTTAAATTTGTATACTTATTTAATTCTATCTTTATATAATTAAATTTATAATTGTTTAATATATAAATATTCTACATGAAAAGTTGATTATTCAATGTCAATAATACTATTGAGTTGTAATTTACAATAAGTGAATTTAAAATTTGTATGTCTCAACAAACTCTTTGTTCATTTTTGTGTATTTTTACAATATTTGAAATGGTTATAAGTAAACTTTATAATTACTTGACACCAAATATAGTTCTTATTGCTTTGAGCATGCAATAGAAGATGTAAAATTTAATTTCTTGTAAATATATATTTTCCCTATAATTTAACTACAATTTTCATTACCTTTCCAAAACAACAAAATTTGTCAGATTTGAAGTATGAATGGATGAAATTGTCTGGAAATCTACATTTATGTTTACTTCGCAAACCTTTCAAGTGAGACCATTTATCACAAAGTAAACTTAGCCTTTTGTGGTGCACAAAAACAGAGTCAATCAACTTCTTTTTTTACATGTTTTACATAAAGAAAGAAAAACCATTGATTGTACTTTGAGTTGCATTATTTCATAAGATATTATTCAAGTCCTATAAATATATACTTATCAAATTTTTCTAAGGAATTTAATTCTTCACTTTCTAAAGAGTTCAATCTTAATTCTTGAATTTAATTCCTTATTTTATAAGATATTATTGAAGATTCTTAAATTCAAAAACTTGCAAATCAAAAATTAGATTATTTTCAACATATTCTTTTTATTTCATACTTTTGTAAAATAAAATATAAATTTGTGTTTGTATGTTATTTTAAATTTTTATAATTTAATATTTTAATTTAAATAATATCTAAAATTTTATTTAGATTTATGGACATTATTTAAAATCTCCACTTTAGGATATTTCACTATGGGCATCTATAGGATTCTGTAGGCTTCTTGAAGTTTTTTTAAGGTTCCCAACTACTAGTTTAAATAAGAAGCAAGACAAGGGACTACTTAGGGCCGCTTCACACTATGCTTGACTAAGTCGAGAGTCCGTGGAAGTGAGAGTCCAAACTTTGGTGAGAGTTCAAAGAAATTGGCAATAAATAGGCTCCAAAAGGCCTCCAAAGCCCAAATTTAGGAATTGAAGTCTTTGGCCGGCCATAGTGCCAAGCCCAAAGTCCAAACCTCACCCATGTGTCAATTTTTTCAAGTAAAAGATTAAAAAAAAATGAGAAAGGAGTCCAAAATGGCCTTGGAAAATTTCACTATTTTGTGTAGTTATCAATCAAGTTCTCTTCTAGCTTCTTGAGAGCAACTCTTTTATACTTTTATACTTCTTGTTGTCTATTTTTGTACCCTTGACATGTATCCAAAATTTTTTCATGAATAGAAATTGCACATTTTAGACATGAATTTGTGGGGGGTGGTTTTAGAAACATATTACAATCAGGAGCCATTCCCTTAAAATTTGTTTCTATGTAATCTCCATCTCTGCATTTTTGTAGAGACAAGGTTGTGCACATGTTTACTTTTATTTCCAAATACGTTAAAGAAATGACAAGTCTTCATAAAAAAATGCGTAACTCTCAAGAATGTGTGACAAGGTCATTCAATTTCAAAGGTGCTTTTCTTTATTTCGTAAAACCAAAATAAGGGGTCAATTGTTTTAGTCCCTCTCCTTATTAGCTTCCTCCTTGAAATTCTCTTAACTCATAAAGGATGTTGAGGACATTTAGCATCCGATGAATGACAAAGCATCTTTCTATTAGAAGAGAAGGACAATCTTTCATCCTTGGAATTTGAGTAGAAAGGAGATGGTCTTCTATAGTAGGTTGAGCTCCAATGAGTGCTTCTAGTTCATCTTTTGCCGATGATACACAGTAACAAAATCTCTCATTTCCATGAATACGAGCCTGTTGTTTTGGGGTTTAAATTTAGAGAATCTTGAGGGAACTTTTGCTTTCATTTGATCTTGATCAGTGTGCATATATGAATTACCCAACCTCTCATGATTGGGTAGACGGATCATGAAGGAAAGATGCACAGAGAATGAGTCACATGTGGTGAATGCTCTTAGTCCAGAGATATTCAGATTTATTAAAACAAGCCATTTTATTTCATTACAACCGCCTAGGACATGAGTCCCTAGGAAATCATGATTGGAAACTTCTGAAGACTAAGATTCTGTGGAATTTTTGAGGTTCGTAGAACCGGACACCTCCCTAATTTCCTTCATCAACTACGGTCTCCAGCTGATTAGCAGGCTACTTAACATCTTAATTGAAAGATTGTTGTAACAAAAATTTGGAAACACGATTGGGTATGAACCTGCAAGTATAACTGGCATTCTTGCAGGGCTAGAGAACTTGAGAAAGTACTGTACACAGGAGTGGGAAAAAAAACAAGACCATCTACACTGATCTTTCAGTTGCATTTTTAATTCTCAAGGCAGTGCAGACTTGAACAGCCTCGCTGACTGAAAAAAACATCCACTCTGATCCAAGTTTCTCTAAGAAATGGGCACTGTCAAGCTTTTGGATGACTTGCGGTGCTGGATTTGCAAATGCCAACTGCATACCCATTGCCACTCTTTTGTCAAACAATTAAATTACATGTACATTCTACCCCCCCTAATTGCCTGATATTCATATTAAAGGTCAAATAGTTTGTATGTGAGACAAGTGTGCTACAATCAGTGACAAGTGTACAAAATATTCTAGAATGTCGAAAGAGAAGGTCAAATTTAAGAGGTTAAAATGTGCCATAATAAGTTAACAATAAGAATGAGAGAGTAGCACGATATTAGTATGCAAATATAAAAGAGATAATGGGGTGCCATGGTGTTACAATAAGAAACAATTTATTCCTAGTCTCTACGAAGATAGTGAATTTTGGATTTATTATAATTGTAACTTATTCAATTTAGAACAGAAGGCAAATTACAAAGCATTATTTGAGTATTCCATCACCTTGAAGGCATTGACTCATGACATGAGGGATTACCTGGACATTTCGTCTCTTCAAAGTCTTCTCCAACTCCTCAAAGGCAATGATCCCACTTGTATCAATATTGGTCACCGCTGCAGATGATAAATCCACATCAACACAAAATCAGTGGTACAATATAATGATACCATAATTATCACACACATAAGCTTAAGTAAGCCTCTTTAATACTAACTACTCAAAACAAAATTGAAAAGAACCTGCACACTTGTTACACTGTTGATGATTGTAGCACTTGTCACATATTCAAACTACGTTAAAATCCTTTCCTTAGGACCCTAGATAGATTAAAGATGTCTACCACCCATTGAGCTCTTCATTCCAGGTAGCATTTGGTCGAACTTAATTTTTCTCTATTGCTTGTCTTGGTAATGGCATCAATTGATTATCAATATATGATCGATAATTGTAGCACTTTTAATTATCACGTATGCAAATTACATCACAGTCAACTATTCAACTATGGCAGACATGTCTTCAGTACCCCACGCATAGATCCGGACATTTCTTTGGGACCCAATCAGATTAAAGAGTCCAAGGAGTGTGAATATTTGAACATGTTTCTTCCTTTAATAACCTCCAACGAAAATTTAGTAAGCAATGCTAATCGAAGCAAAAGGCAGGAAAGAAACAAGACACGGAGAAGCATTCGGTACGTACCCCTCACGGACACAAAACAGTTCTTTGAACCTGGTTAGATTGAAGAGTCCAGGCAGTGTAATTTTTTCCACATGTTTAATTTCTAGTTGTAACAACATCCTACAAAACTAAGAATATCATGCATGCCCCAAGAAGCCAAATTCAGTTCAGAAACAAGAGTCTGCAGGAAGTGGAGCACTCACGAGTCAAGTCCACAACAAGATACTCCACCGGCGGCGCCCCTGCGCTTGTCACTCTTGCCGTCTCCTCCTCCAGATACATCAGCACTTTGTCATGAATGTACTGTGAATTCGAAAAGTATATCGCCGCATCCACACGCACAGCCACAATAGCTGCCGGCAGAGTAGCGTCCGGGTACTGGTGCACATTGCGGTAGACGTTGGTTCCTGGAATGTTGCCCAGCCGCGCCGTGTGGGGTCTGGTGACGTTGAAGAGGATTTTGACGAAGGAGATGCAGACGGCGATGAGCAGGCCGATCTCCACGGACACGAAGAAGACGCCGAAGAAGGCGCCCAGCGTGGCCAGGAAGTCGAATTTGTCGATCTTCCAGATGAGATACGCGGCTTTCAAGTCGATGAGTGCAAGGACGGCGGAGATGATGATGGCGGACAAGATAGTGTTGGGCGTGTACTTGAACAAGGACGTGAGTGCTAACAGGGTGATCAGCACCACCACCGACATTATCACGTTCGCCATGGCTGATTTTACGCCGGCGTGGTGGTTCACTGCCGACCTTGAGAAGGAGCCTGCAGTCACCAAGCTCAAGTTGTTAGTCAAGCCAGTAACATATATAGCCGAATAATATCGAAATCTAAACATTCTAGAGAGACGATAGAGTCAAAACACAAGATATATGCGATATTCTCTAATGGAGATAATAGGTTAAAATAGAATTCGCAATTCTCTTTCAGTGAACAAAGAAAGATCGGCGAACGATGTAAGAAGGCCCCTGCATATCCTCAAGCATATACTCTGACTGACACTTCATCGTCAACGTCAAGCTCAAAGGCGGAATAAGGGTTGGGTGTTCTACAATTGTTATTGCAACGAAATTTGGAACGTCAATTTCGTGACATTGGTGGAACTCCACGACATTGGCAGTTGAATAGCGTATTCAGCCGGGGGCCTTGGAACGTAAATCTACAGCAGCTCTACTTTTAAGAGCTCTAAGGATTTGAATGCCACGGTTTTGGCGCAAATGTAACGAAATTGACGTTTCAGGTTGTTATTGCAAAGAAATTTCAGTTATTGTACTGGTATTATAGAGTCAGACGGATTAGAGCTCTGTCCGCTTCTATGGGGTCTCCTTTCAGTTTTCTGCAGAAATCAAGAGACTCTGCTTTTAAATTTCTAACGCATGCTCACTGGAAATGGAAAAGAATCCTCGTGGTGATCTCCCTTGCAAGAATATATGGCCTATCTACTTGTACATATCGACAAGGATCCCCGCACAATTGAAAAATTGTTAGGTTTACCTAGATTATTACTCCATCAAGAGTTGAAGATGACGAAAACATTTTTTATTTTTTTTTCAAGCTCAATGAATCTCATTGCTTTGTCTACTCTGAAGATGGTTGAGCATTTACCAGTTGTTACGTAGCAGGAAGTGACAGAGCCACACATGTTCATGATCCCAAAGGCAATCATCTCCTTGTTTCCATCAATGTGGTAATCTCGTAATGCCGCAAAGGTTCGTCCGATTGCAACACCCTCTGTGAGTGCTATAAGAGCTGCAACGAGACCAATAGTAGCTGCTTTTCCCACCAAGTTTCCAGAGAATAGTAGTTGATCGGCTGACGATGGGTTTATCCCTTGCTTGATGTGACCAACCTAAAAAAGTGCAAACAGAGTAAACAAAGGCTACAGTACTTCAGAGCAATTCCTCCATATATGATTATGTATGTGAGTGAAAATACATATAATAGGTAATGGGAATTTTCACAGCTCAGAGTTATCAGTTCTCAAGCTTCACAAGAGAGGGACTGCTGAAACGTAACTCACCACTTTGACACCATGCTTGTCTACCCTGAAGATGAACGAGAACAATGTCGCAAGGATCACCGAAGTAAGAGGTGCAATTGCAGAGAGCCAGAAAAGCTTGGGTTTTTTCTTGGCCTGCATATTCAGCCATCTCCTGAGTTATTCAAAAGTACGATTGTGCATGAAAACAACCACTGAAATCATAAAAATTTCTGGAATTATACCCATCCCAGTGACAAATCACATGACAATTAAAGAACTATAGACTCCTCCTTCCAAATCTGAAAAAGCTTGATGGTAAACCCGCTCTCAATCGTCTTGATATGAACCGGAGTATGAACACAATGTGGTGAAAGGGAAAGCAGAAATGAAAGGATTTAGGATGCGTTCCAGAAGCTTGGTGAATACGAGAAAGAATAAGAAGGCAAGCCCAATCACGATCGATCGCCAGTTCCACTGCACAGATGCACATACAAGTTTGCTGTCAGTTACCCGAGGTATTCTCAGCAGAGAACGACCAGATTGCATAGCTGTCCAATTTCGAAAGATTTATAGACTTTGTAGCATGAAAGTAGAGCCTTGTTATGAAAATAACATGCCCAGCAACAAAATCAAGGGTCTCACTTTAAGGTCACCATAACGTCAAAGAAGGACAAGCTGAGATTACGAGATATAACCACACTCTCCATATCAAAGAATTACTTTGCACCGCCACTTTTAAATGTTTGTGAAGAAGTCATTACCTCATTAGTGTGCCCAAAAACAGATCCCATGACTGAAATGAAGTCGGTTTTTGTGGTGAAGTTTGTAATATTGAGCAACCCTTTCAGTTGTTGCAAGCCGATGGTGATGGCGGCACCCGCCATGAACCCCACAATCGCCGCACGCGACAGAAACTGAATCACAAAACCCAACCTGCAGCAGCAACACGAGAGATCCAGTAAGTAAATTAGACAATTGTCCTTCGGTATCCGTATTCTTTTCCTATTGGACCCTAATATATCCTACTCTATCGTCACTGGTCATGGACTGTGGAATTCTTGAAAACTCTATAGACGGACATTTTCAATTTCTCCTACGCAACACTCGCAACACAATTCCTTCAGCATTCCACTCTTTCGATCTTCGGTGAGCTATGAGTCTCAGAATCGAAGACAACCCTGGAAATGATGAAGGTGACGATCAGAATTCGTACCGAAGGAGACCGAGGGCAGCCTGGAAAAGGCCGGCGAAGAAAGTCGCGGTCAATGCCAGTTGCAAGTACAGCTCAGGCTGCTCCGTGGGACTCACCTCTTCCTTCAGCAAACTTCCCAACAGCAGCGACACCACCGCGACGGGGCCAATCGCTATGTCCCGCGAGCTTCCGAGCACGGCGTAGATCAAGGGTGGCACAAAACTTGAATCTGCCACACAACACAAGTCATATCAGTATGGAGATATGGACAAATGTCCTATTGTGTACAAAGTCCTTTCCAAGTGCATCCTAGTGTATCCTACTCTATCATCACTGGTCAGGACATGGACTATGGAATATTTGAAAAATTTCTTAGATGGACATTTTGGATTTTGGGCACACTGTCCTGTGAGCATTGACGTGCGACCTTCAATGAACAGACTCGTGATGTACACCAACTCTGCGGAAGAATTGGAGAATCGATCACTTTTCTCTGTAACATTCATGCTGCGCGCGCTCAAAACTCTGAATTGTAGTGCTTTCAAATTCCTAGAGCTATCAAAACTAGGACTTTGAAGTACTTGTGACTTGTGTGTTTTGTTGCCAACTGAAACGTTGACCTCTACAATCTAGGAAAGAAACGGACATGAAGCTCAGCTGGGCTCAATGCTCCGGTTCCTTAAAATTCAACCGTAACGGTGCCCGCCAATTTCGTGAAATTCCGGACGGTTAACGAACATGAGGTTACAAACGAAACCTCAGAAACAACTAAAACTTCTGCAGAAGAATGAGACAGTAATTATGCAACAATGCACAAGAAGAGATGCTGAAGAGGTTTACTTACAGAGCCCATTGACAGGCGGCAAATTCGCAAGCTTCGCATACCCGAGATCCTGCAACCATGGACACAATCGTGAGCTAGCTGCAGCGCGCCTTGGGAGTATTCGAATTTCCAAACCTACAAAATTCCAGCATACATACGAAATTCCAAAACTACGGAATCTCTAAACATACGAATTCGACACTAAGAAGTGCAAAAGCTTGCAAATTTCCTACCTGGGGCACTGCGAGGCTGGCGATGGTGAGCCCTGCCACGAGATCCGAGGCGAACATTTTGGGCGTGTAGGAGGAGATCCAGCTGAGAATGGGGAAGACGTACTGCACCCCCAGCCAGCTTTTCTTCCGCTTGGACTGCCCTCGAAACTGGTCCACAGGCGCATCGTAGAGGAACATTTCCCAGAGGCCATGGCCCACGGTCTTCACCACACCACCGCTGGGCGGCACAGCCACACTATGTACCAACGGAGCTTCGCCTTTCTCGCTCGAGGCTCCCCCCGGCGACGCCATCGCTCCTTATCTGCTCCACAAAGAACGTTTCTACCAAGAATTAGACCTCACGAGCTCATCATCGCCACTCACTGAGCCAGGATTTGCTTATGTAAACACTGTGCAAATCTCATTGCCAATCGATTCACAATTCGCTTCGAAGGATCGTTCGAATGGATCAAGCTAGTCATTGAAGCAGGATTTCGCGCGCTCTAATGCGCCGCAGCTTCAATTAAATTGTTACGAATCCACTAACGAATGACAACCACAACCACCCAGCCTTGCTTCATATACTTTTAGGACTTGAGTGGCGTATTGAAAGATAGCCTGTTGTTTGTCTGGAAATGTACTTTCAGGAAATAATGATATTCTTCCATTAAATTGAAACCTGGTAACACTCTTTAGGAAGGCCAGACTGATAACCGAGAAGATTCTATGAGAACGATATTACAGACAACGCCCGACTGACGCACTCAGGCCGTTAAGTGCTTGAATTCCTGGAATCTCAAGGTCCACAGAAATTATATAAAATCTTCACCACGATTTTCTGGATTGAGATCATCTCAGAATATCTTCTGATTGCTATGATTGCTGCGGTCAGGTATGTACTGAGCTGTGCAGAAGACTGACCTCAAGACCCACTTCTGTGTGAAGAGAAGTCAAGACGTCAACACCTGGCTAACTCATGGAATTAACGGGCCATACTTCGATAAAGCTAGTCTGCCTGAAGAGGATGATCTGAGCGCCTTTGAAATATTGCTGCAAGGCTATCGCCCATAATACCACTCCGAGGACTGCATCCTAAGAAATGTGACTCGAGAACGGCGTGTGTATTCTAAATTAATTTGCAGCATTTTAGACTGTAATCAAGCCTAATAAGTATAAGTGTAAATACCCAGAAGAAGAAGAAAAACTCTGGCCAGAAGGCGTGTATGAATTGAGGAGTCTGTATGGGAAGTTGTACTGACTTCTCCACAAGATCTTAGACAGAAAACTTTTGCTATAGCTGAATGATGTCTTCTTTAGAAGGCAATCTCCCACAAACAGAAACTTCTATCTACTCGCCTCTCTGCTCTCTCACCAGCTCTTTGCTCGTTCTCGAGCATGTTCCTGGCAAGCTGCTGTAACATTTTGACTGAATTCAATACTCAGGTACACGTATTAGTACGCACTCCAAGACAAGACTTCGGGGTTCCTAATCGCACAGTGCTAGATTCGGAGACAAAACAACAGTCCCAGCACTCTCATGGCCGGAATCAAATCGTGAACTAAAGCACCAACAAATGTGAGCTGGCTGCATATTAGTCCGTCCCATGCAGAGACGTTGAATCGAGCTCTAGAGCTTCCAAGGTTCGTCTTCAACGTGCTCCAGCTGAGCGGTAAACATGAACGGGTCGGAACTGGACGTAGACATACCCCTTAAACCAAGAATTTCAAGGTGCGAAATCGAACGTGCACCTCTTTCTGCAATACCTCTCAACGGTGTACTACGATGTACTGTACTTTGTGGAACTCTCGAGACAGAGAGAGGTCCATGCATGCAAGCTTTGCTTGATCGAATGCATAGCCACCAACTTTGACAGTTGAACTGCTTACAAAATTTCCCCTTTTATATTTTCCAACGGCGGGTGTCTGACTTCAATTCAGTGAATTCAGCAGATTCCAGGTTTGCCGGTTCCATTTGGCAATCGCTGAGATCAAGCTCTCGCCCCTTCGCCCAGGTCACCTCTCGCGTCAATCTCTGGCGGTCTGGCCTGCATGCCTCCCGCAAACGTGTCTGGATACACTCATAAGTAACCCAAACAAGGACAGCGATCTGAGTCACCATGAAATATCCTATGGCAACTCAATGCGAAGACAGAGCAGGTTGTGTGAACTTCTGCAGTGGAGTCCTGAACGTGCTTTGAAAAATTTGGTTTCATCAGTCTGTGTCGGAACTCGCATAGTCGCAGTGTGACTAGTGTCGTGTGGACTGGTGGTGTGGGTCCAACGTTTTGTGTGTCGTGGCGAGGAGCAGCGAAGTAGCTGTTCGTAGCGCTTCTTCACCGGGCACGTGGGTTTGGAGAAGCGGTAGAAACACCCCAAAGCGTCCCTGGATCCATTCATGCACGAGAGATTTCAACTGAAGTCTCTTGATTTCCATTAATTAAAGTGTTCTTGCGAAGTGTCATGAAACTGTCCCCTTTCTTAACTACAAATAGTTTGTTGTTGATTTTTCCAAATTTCAGTTTCAGGTCCACCTACGTGACAGTTTTAGTGGTCTAGGGAGTTGTCACTTCAAAAATTCATAGATTTTCAATTGCTGGGGAAGTATTAAAAGGCTAGGAGGGGGACGTGGAGCTCCCCTTCAAATTAACAAAACAACAAAAAACATTACACAAAGATGGGAGGCACTATGAAGTGCCAAGTACCATCCCCATCCGAGCAGAAGAGCGGTGTCCATTCCGCATTAAATTGAGATTCCACAAAAGTTAAAGTCTCCTTGTTCTTGATGACGGAATGAATGTGCTTCCAAATTGCTATACCAATGTGCAAGGTAGAAATCCAAGTCGATCCTAAGACTCTCTGAATACTAATATCCTGTTGACCATATCTCTTACTACACCTTTCAGTCCATATGTGCCAAATTAGAAACATCTTCATGATGTCCCAAGGCTACATATCATAGACATATTTGCAACTGAAAGTAATGCATCGTAACAATGTGATAAATTGTAAAGTAATGCATTGCAATGATGTGCTAAATTGTATATTAACATGCGAACCCATGAAACAACGATAACCACATGATAACTGTTGACAAACTGTAGATTTTAAACTTTGTGATGTATTTATTCAGTCTTGCATTGTGTCACGTAAGCCCGAACTGACCCTTCATATCGTGAAAACCTCTCCTTCCGCACCTCCCATGGAAGCATTGTTCATTTTCGTTAGAGGAGTCGTGAATACCTCTATTTCTACACCTACCGAAGAGACATTGTTCAATTCCGTTGGAGAACCAAACTGTAATGAATCACTTGTTTCCTCCAAGGCCTTGGACACAAAGGCTATAGTATTTTTTAATATTTTTTCTTGTTCAGCCTCATGATTGGACACATGCGGAATATCTTTTTCATCTTTTCCAATTAAAAGTGGAGCCTGCGTTGTCGTCGGAAACGTGCTCGAATCCACCTTGCGGTTCAATATGAGTTCTGCGTACACCATACACTCCAATCTGTAGTTTATGTACCCCTTACTCATTGCCTTATCTCCAAAGAGGGCCCACCACGGCGCCACACTTCCTTCGATCGATGGACAAAATCATCGTTGTTGCAAGTCCATGGCTTACAACCAAAAGCCTTTGTGTGACTGTCGTGCGAATCCCAAGGCCACAACTTGTCAATGTGGTACATTTTTACAAATTGCCTGCACAGTTTGGACGTCCAGTATTCTGCTTTTTCTTCCTCCCAATGGCTCTTGGCTTTGATTTCCGGATCATCTAAAATCTCGTAGTGAAGCTCATGCTTCGTTCCCTTTGGTTTAACCTTCTTGTTTTTCTTAGCGACTGAAGTTATCCCCTCAATGTCCGCAGCACCTTCACCCGTCATGATTGGCAAATTCAAATTGCGGGCACTTCAAATTAAATAAATTTTGCACGCCAATGACCTCCAATGTCTGTGCACAAGTGAATTTGTGAAAAAAACCCAGTAATGAAAGCTCAATGACCCCAACTCTCCACCATGTAGGAGCAATTGGCGCTTATAGCAACAGTAGCACAACCAACTTGGCGTCGGAGGAGAGAAGAAGTGAGGAAGTCTGAGGAGGTTGTCCCCCCTTATACCCGACCGACCGCCGCCAAACCGGCCCCGAGCTTGCGGACCGCTTCAGCAGCGGACGCGGGCGCCGACCGCGGGCTGACCGCTTCCGGCGACCGCAGCGGTCGGCAGGTCGGGCGGGGGACGACCCGACCGCCGAGGGCCTCCAACCGCGGTCGCCCCGTCCGCGCCGGACGCCCGACGGCGCCTTCCCTGACCGACCGACCGACCCCACCGCCCGCCCGTCGTACTGCGCCTCCATTCGCTCTGAACATTGGATTCGACTGATTTCAGATGGGACTTTAAACAATGCCACTTCATTCCAGAAGCATCCAATGTACCTTTAATGCAGTGAAGGGTAATTTCAGCTGTTTTTTCACATATTTTAAATTAAAATAAAGTAATAAACCCTATACCCTAAACCCTAACCTTTACACTATAGACATTGAGTATAGTGAATACTAAACACAGAATATTAACGTTTTATTACATTTAGTTTTTGTTCTTTTGGAAGAAATGGAATGAAACATTGCCTTTTGTTTTAATATCAAACATTGAACCTCACATTAGTTAGCAAATTTTTTGTTGCGGTACTAGGAATAGGGTCAAATAGGATTTTCCTTAATTCCTACACAATGAAGGCTTCTTTTAATGAAAATACTTTGATTTTGAAATGCAATGGTTCGGCCGTTCGGCATTTGTTCCTTGAGTCCCCAAGAAAATATAGACTTCCCATTTTAATTTGTTTGTGCCTTTTAAAATGAGGTCAAGAATTTAATCCCCACAAGGCTTCTTCTAATTGAGAATATTTAGAACTTGCCCTTTTTTTTAATGCTTGAATCCCCATTAAATTCTTGACCTTTGGATTTGAGTTCCACTCAATACAACAAATTACAAATGTTTTTTTTAAATTTGGTTGTGGCTTTTAAAACGAGGGCAAGAATTTAATCCCCACAAGGCTTCTTCTAGTTGAGAATATTTAGAACTTGCCCTTTTTTTTAATGCTTGAATCCCCATTAAATTCTTGACCTTTGGATTTGAGTTCCACTTAATACAACAAATTACAAATGTTTTTTTTAAATTTGGTTGTGCCTTTTAAAACGAGGGCAAGAATTTAATCCCCACAAGGCTTCTTCTAGTTGAGAATATTTAGAACTTGCCCTTTTTTTAATGCTTGAATCCCCATTAAATTCTTGACCTTTGGATTTGAGTTTCACTCAATACAACAAATTACAAATGTTTTTTTTTTTTTGGTTGTGCCTTTTAAAATGAGGGCAAGAATTTAATCCCCACAAGGCTTCTTTTAGTTGAGAATATTTACAAGTTGCACATTTTTTTAATGCTTGAATCCCCATTAAATTCTTGACCTTTGGATTTGAGTTTCACTCAATACAACAAATTACAAATGTTTTTTTTTTTTTTTGGTTGTGCCTTTTAAAACGAGGGCAAGAATTTAATCCCCACAAGGCTTCTTTTAGTTGAGAATATTTACAAGTTGCACATTTTTATCCTCATGCAATCCCCATTCAATATTATGACCTTTGGATGTAAGTTCTACTAAATATAGCAAATGTTTTTTTTTATTTGTTTTTGTCTTTTGAATGAGATGTCCAATTAGAATGAATAAGAATTTCAAGTGTAGACACAAATATAATAGACAACTATTCAAAATTTAGAGTGATGTAATTCATTAAATTTGGGAGGGCAATACGATGACATTTAATTGTAAGTAGTGAAAACTTTTTCCTACGTGAATACATTATGCTGCGTAACCCGAACGCCCGCCAGACCGCCCGCCCGCCAGCCCGTCCGCCAGGCCGACTGCCACCCCCGACCGACTGCAAGCCCGCCCGAATGCCCGAACGCCCGCCAGCCCGTCCGCCACCTTGCCCGACCGCCTCCCCGCCCGACCACCCGACGTCCGTCGTTCGTTGTCCGCCCGTCCTTCCGACCGCATGGCCGTCCGGAAGTTTGGTGCGCCGACCGCCATCTCCGTCCGCCGCTTCCGTCCCCCCTTTGTCGGTGACCGTGCGATCCAGTGGCCGACGGATGTGGTCCGCTGGATCTTCGCGTCCGATTTCTTGCCGTCCGATGCGG
Organism: Pseudisothecium myosuroides; assembly: GCA_951799445.1. Classification (NCBI taxonomy): domain Eukaryota; kingdom Viridiplantae; phylum Streptophyta; class Bryopsida; order Hypnales; family Lembophyllaceae; genus Pseudisothecium; species Pseudisothecium myosuroides. The sequence continues at coordinate 16,715,604 of OX637289.1, forward strand.
TCACCTCGGCTGGTCCGCCAGGCCCCCGTCCGACCGCATAAATAGCGGAGCGGACAGCTCATTTCTTCACAGTCCGTTCCCTTCCGGAGTGGGTGAACCAGCGCCTTTGGGTTTCTGCGCGCCCCTTCTGGCTAGGTGTGTGAATGGCTGTGCTTGGATATTAAATTTTTTCATGCATTTAATTTTCACTTATATAGTGGGGGTCCGAATGCTCTTGTCCAATTGACTCATTCATGCGGTGGAACTCCTGCGGTCTTCATCCGCGTGTTTGACAACGTGATTTAAAATTTTTAATCGGTTCTTTTCATTTTAAGCAAGGTCACTATGCCACATGGAACACCCTGGAGAAAAGGTCGGAAGGCTAGCAGAAGGGGAAGATTACAAGACATGAGTTGGGAAGATTGGGCTAATCCGTTTTGTGTAGTGGAACCTGGATGGGAAGAGGAGCCCACCAAATTGTGGAACGCCACAATGTGCAAAAAGTACATCAAAATGAAGCACATCTCCAAACTTTGGGATCAAGACCGCGCACTACAGCAACAACCTCGTTGGGAAGGACAAACTACTACGTGTAAGAGTGAACACTTTGTGCAACGATACAAGGAAGTTCGAAAGGCAACCGGTTTACCAGAGGGGAAAAAAATATCATGTTGTATGGGGTCATGGCCATGGTTTGGGCAGAGATTGTACTCCACAAAGAAGTGGACTGGCGCACAGTTCCAGATAGAAATGTGAATACACTAAATCGCACAGCCCACGTGATTGATACAAAGTGGGATAAAGAAAGCGATTGCATCAGAGAGTGGTCCAATCGAGGCTTTGGACATTTTTTGTTGGTTGTGCTGCCGGATGCAGAGGATGAATCGGAAGAAGACGATGATGTCAATGATGCTGCTGCGCCTGTGACATTTGGAGAGAGGCACAAACGCCAAGAAGCTCGAGATGACATTATATACGAACAGGACATGCTAGAGGCAATGCGCAGAAGTATAGACGATCGTGGTCAACAGCATGGGCACGGTAGGTCATACGAAATTGACTGTGGTACACATGGCCGAGAAGGAGGGAGACGTGGTTCTCACTACGGTAACGACCCAAGAGACAGCTCTCAAAGCGGGGGAAGCAGTCGTGAAAATACGCAGTATGGTCATTCTAGCCAAGGAAGCTCGGAGTACTATCTTGGGTCCACAAGAGGGGGGTCATACTACGCAAACAATCCCGAAGGTGGCATGGACCGCAAGGAAGAGAGTCAAGGAACCACGCAATATGGCGGTTCTAGCCAAGGAACCGGAGGAGGCTACCATTATTATGGTGGGCCCACTGAAGGTGGGTCATACTACGGTAACAATCCTGAAACTGACTTTACGAGTGGGGTAGGAAGGCATGGGGGCACACAATATGGTGGTTTGAGCCAAGGAAGCTTCCATTTCTATGGTGGAAGTGCTCCAGGTGGGTCATATCAACATTATGGAGGTTCTTATTCCGGTGGTTCAGGACCTTCAGGTGAAGGAAGATCTCAATACAATGTTCCAGTTCCTCCTCCAACTTTTGGAAGTCCTTACTCGGACAATTATGGACATGGAGGTGCACCAAGCGGACATGGAGACATCTACGGCGGAGGGCCATATGTTGGTATACTCGGATCCAGTCGTACAGGCCCCAATCAGAGAGATGACACCGATTCTGATTCTGAGTAAAGGAGTGTGTGTTATCGTAGTTCGTGTGTCTTAAAGTAGAAGGCTTTTATTTTAGTATTCCTATAATGTTATTTGGGACACGCATACTATAGTGACCTCGATAAACGACTAAATTATAGGCATGTTTTTGGCAATGTTGATATAAAGAACTTTTATGCGAATATGTCATAACATGGTAGATATGTGGTGGTGTTACTGTTTGAAACCATTATTGTACTACCAATTTTTTCCAGAAATATAAATTTTGAGCGGACTATTTTCTCCCATTTTCTCATTTGAATGTCACTGCGGACTCTTTCAATGGAAAGCCTAACTCAAAGGTGTATGCGTGTACTCTATAAAATAGAGTACCTATTAACCCCTCAACGCCCAAGGGGCCCAAAAAAGGCCTTACAGAGTTTCAAGTCCAATTCAAAGTGCTGTAACTTCTGCATCCAATGTCTGAATTCAATAAAACTTGTTGAAAAATTTGCGCTCTCTCTTATAGTTTATGTGGTAAAAGTTTCAGATCAATCCAAGATGTATTGATTTCTTGGAAGCCAATCGAAGTTCAGAAGTTCAATTTGAGGTCACCAAAATGCATTTGAAGGTTGCAACTTCGGGGGCTTGTATCTCCTTTATCCAGTGTTAGTTTTCCAAAAATTTGTTGCGTTATGTTCTCCTTGATGTCTAGTTATTGTGGTGGAATTTTCATGTCAATCCAAATTGTTTTGAACGTTTCGGGGCTACTCCAAGTTCAAGACCCAGACCCTGACATTGGATTACAGTGAACTTCGGCGGCTTGTTTCTTCTTCATACAATGTCCGATTTCAATAAAAGTTATTGGAAAAGTTGCACGTACTAGTCTAGTTTGTGTGGCTAAAATTTCATATTAATCCAAGAATTTATGAGTGATTGAGAAGCATTCTAGTAGAAAGAGGTTTAGCCTTAGTTGTGTTTTTTTGCAACTTTTCTTGCTACTTTTTTGACATTTGCAAGCCATTTTGCAGACACAATGAGTCAATTCAATGATGTTTTTTTCCACCAATGTGTTTGTATGTTGATTTTGAATCACTTTGTAATTTAAATTTTTTTCATTTGAGAAGGTTTAGAAATCGAATTTCACGTTTGTAGGAAAATTTCAAGATCTTCTTTCTACACTAAAACATTATAATCTTGCTATGTAGATGGTCAAATGACTCCAAATTTGATTCATGTCATCTACAACAAGTACACTACAAGGTTGTACGGTTGAGATTTTTATACCTTACTAAAATTTTGAACTATATCATTTCAAAGCCGATGATGTTCTTAAACCTCGAAAGCCTTGGGCCTTAACCCCAAAATGACCCTGGAATTTCTTGAGCTTCTAGGAATTTGCTCTAAATTGAAAAAAAGCCAACATTTTAATAAGTTGTATCAATTTTTTTTGAACTGTAATTGTATAAAATCAGACTAGACATGTTAGAGATCACATTAGAAAAGAAAACACAACAATATCTCTTACAGATTGAAAGGTTATAATGTTTGATCATGAGGGTGTTAAAATTGTAAAAGTGATTTGAATCTTTCAATCCTCTTTTCACATGTCAAATCAAAAAATTTGGTCACCAAAAAAATGTGAGGTTAAAAGGCCTAATATGCATAACCTCAATCAATTTATGACTTCTCAAAATCTATTCTACAATTTTCTTATATGAATTTCTAATGTGATTTTTTTTCAAAGATCTAGTGTATTTGAGGCCCATTCCCAATAGCCCTCAACACTACAAAAAGTCAAGATTGCAATGGACACTCATGCACAAAATCTTGAATAGAGAAATCACATTTGTACATTTTCAAAATCGGATTTTTGAAGCTAAAACTAAACTTGAAGAAGAATTTTTCAAAAATATAAACTACTAAATATAATAATTTGGTAAGATTTTATTTAACTTCAAAAATTGGTAAAGGTCTCAAGGACACATTCTGTCCTCAGGGTCATTTTGGGGTTAAGGGGTTAACAACACAACCCCAACCCCAACCGACCGCGACCGCCGACCCCAGACCGACCCCGACCCCGACCGAGAACCCCCCGACCCCCGACTGAGGACCGCCGCCCGCCCGAACACCATCCATCCGACCGGACCCCTGACCGACCCCGACCGACCCCAAACCCCGACCGATACCCGCCGTGGTGCCCGCCTCCGACCGACGACCCCCGACCGAGTCCCGACCGACCCCGACCGCCGGTGTCCGACCGCCCGTCGCCCCGACCCGACCGCTCGTCGCGCGATCCCGAACCGTCCGATGAGGCGGACGCGGGCCGGGCCGTCCGATATGGCGGTCGGCCGCCCTAACCCTAGATCGCGGTCGGCCGGCGCGGCGGACCGCACGATGGGCGGTCGGCCGACCTAAAGCGCCCCACGGCCGTCTGATGCGGCCGACGGGCGGTCGGCTTTGCGGACGGTCGTGTGGCGCGGTCGGGCCGTCCGCAAGTATAAGAAGGGCGGTCGCCCCGACCGCCCTTCACTTTTGCTTACCCCCTTGCTTGTGCAAGTGGAGCGGAGAGCTTGGTGGTTTATCCTCCATTGGCTCCTCTATTTGGGAAAGCAAAAGTATTATTTGGGGGCACCTTATTGCCAATTTTTTTGGCAAGTTTGTCCGTGATAGCGTGAACTTCGAATTTGAGGTTTCACAGAATTCATAATCTACGTTAAAAATTCGAATTAAATACCAACACTTCATCACCATGCCGAGGACGAAAAAGGCAGCGAAGGGGAAACAAGTGATGCAAACAGGGCAAAGCAGCATAGAATCGGCAAGGGAAATTCCCTCAGATGCATGCAAGAAGTTTTTCATCGAATTGACCATCAAATTCTATGAGTCCGAAAGCACTTTATCCTTGGACAGCAAGTACATTAGGTACCAAGAAGAGTGTCCACAAAAATTCAAAGATGACATGAAGCAGAGAATGTTGGAGGCCTTCAATGTTCCGGAATGGAGTCACGAGACGGATAAGAGGGGCTTTCTCAAATTCTTGGATAACAGGACAAATGATGCGTTGTGGAACGCGAAGGTTGTCTTAGCAAAATACGGGAAGGAGCACCGCCCAGACGATGACGCATTTGATGAAGTCATCCTCAAAGCAGACTTGTTTACCAAGCGATGCTCTCCATTTGTTAAGAAGCGAAATAGAGTTGGGTCCGTGGGATGGTGGGGATCCAATGATGGGAAGGCTGAAGTGCAACGTGGCAGAGGTTATCTGATAGCACTTCCAGACACGGCACGGGTGATTTTCTAAGATGAAAAAATCAAGAGAGGAGGATATGCCACAATTTGGAGGGTACGAATTGAAGGATGTGCTCCAATAGCTTCATTTTGGGAGTTCGCTGTGAAGAGATCCAATCACCACATGACAAGGCCAAAGCTAGCAAGGTTGGAGCACATGAACAAATCAGTGGCAGTGAGGATTCCACATGCCGGCGTGATACGGTTTGCTGCAGTGCACGCAACGAGGAATGAAGGATACTCGTATTGGTGGAACGGCGGAACACTGCGTGAGATGTTGAACTTGGATAATTACTATCCGGATGACATACATGTTCGTCTGTTATATGAACGTACAACGGAAGAAGGTGTGATTAACGCTTTCCGCCTTCGTCGGTTTAGGAAGAAGCGGATGGAGCTTGCATGGGCATTGGCGCACATTATGCATGCAATGCATGTAGCTGGACATCTCCACAATGATCTTTCTCCGGACAACATCATGTTTCACTTTCCTGACGACGAGTCTCGCGTCTACATTGGAGTTTGTGATTGGGGCATGACCACCTTAGGTAGTGACCCCCCTACAACCTTGTACACGTTCACATCTACTGCTGAGAAAGAAAAAACTCTGAGAGAGAGGTGGTGTTTGGATCCGAAGCTTGCGTATTTGCACGAGAAAGATGCAGATGTGCACTCCATTCCAAAGATATCACGTGAAACGGAAGAATATGCAGTAGCTAAAATAGCTCAGAAGATCAGCAAACAATGCATGTCCGAGGCCTACACTCAAATGCAAAGGGAAACTCCCCAGATGAGCCGATTGACCCACAATGTATTAGCAATGACGTTTCATCAGTACTGGGACCGGGTCATCAGAAAAGAAGGCAATTTGGCGCACGTTGTCAATCGATTCAGCAGTACTCATAGGTGGCTTGTGCCGGATGAACACTTTTGACATTCATATTAAATACTAGTATACTACTGATGTACCGGCTTACCATAGTATATAGAACTGTAGAAGTAGTACATGAATACGGAGGTGAGGATTTACATGTAAGCAATGAGTAGTGTATGTGCTCCAACAATGTATACCAATGTATGTGAAATTGGATATACGTTTTGAATTGTTGGGTGTTTTTGAAATTGTAATGACTACAAGTTTGTGCTATATTAAGCGTAAGGCATGTTTGGATGAGAAACGGAGTACTTTTTCTTCATGTATGTTGTGTTGGCAAGATTGCATAACAAAGAAAATCATGAAAGGAGAAGAATGCCACCATAAACCCACCCTTACATATAATTTGGGCTATGAATATAACTCTTGAAAATACAAGTGCAAATCTTCTATCCGATCCCTGTTTTGGTAGAACTCAGGACTATTAGTTTTTTTGCATAATTGATATTTCCAATCCATACCTATAAAAATGAATGAACACACTTATGAAATTACCAGTGGAAATTAAATAATTTTGTTTCATACCAATGAAACTATGAACTTATCATTTGTTTCACAAAGGTTGTGAAGAAAAAACAAAATGTTTGAAGAACAAAAGAATTGTGCCCACAGGAAAATGGACGTTAGACAAGAAATTTATAATAGCCAAAGAGGTTTTCCCAAAAAAATGGAAGTGTACTACGCTAGTGTCCCCCCCTCCAACAAAAATACGTACCAATGAAAGAATTCTACCCTTTCCAAAAAATACGTACGAACAAAAGTATTTCCCCCCCGACCCCCGTTCCACAGAACAAAGGGTGTACACTGTACAAAGAAAAGTAGAATATCTCAAGAACCAAACAATCCTCCCTCAAGGCATAGAAAATACGGTGTGAAATAATGAATTCACATTTCACAATTTTACATCAATTTTACATCAAGGGCAGGTGTCTGTTTTTTGGAAGGGATAGAAAAGGTTTATCGTCAATTCGAACACTAATATCTTGCACCTGGTCTTGCAATCGACATGGTGAGAAATTGTGAAATTTGTACCACGTATTCTAAAGTCAACACTTTTGTAAATCCTACGGTTACATTTATTCAAAAAGTTTTTTTCTTGGAAATGGGTACTTGTATTACAAATTGTACTGTCAAATCAATTTTGGTGAAAACATAGACAAAAACATTTTAAAATCAAAATAGAGGGTGTCCACATTTAAGGAAAAGAAATTCATGCCAATCAAACTGTCTCCACCACAGGAAAATTATAAGGTGTTAGAAGTAAAAATTTTAAAACAACAAAGGGTTGTACCCCCCCAAAAAATGGATGTGAAAAAAGAAATTCGCAACGATGAAAGTGTGTTTTAAAAATAAATAGGGCGAACCTTAAACTCACCCTAAACCAACTAAAAATCATACCAAACCTGTGTCTCCCAAATCCCCCAAAGAAGGGTGTAAAGAGATAGGTAAATGGTTTCAGAAAACAAAGATGGAATACTGTCGAAACAAAAAGTTGACTATAAAGGAAAAAATAAAAATAAATTGATTATAAGTTTAAAATTAAAAGAAATAAAAAATGAAGGAATAATAGACACCAATGAATGTAGCAAAGTATCCAACCAAAAATAAGACGGTGTGAAAATAAATAAATAAATTCCTAATACATGTTTAACCTCAGAAATATTGTTCAATTTCATTTGATGTTAAAACTATTTTTGGCTGAATATTTCAATTCCGAATGCAAAAAAAAGAAATTGAGGATCTCGAAATTCTATTTTCATTCATTAAAAATTGATAAACAAAAAAAGGATGGAAGGATGTAAAATAAATGAAACCATAAAAAGATTTAACATAGAATTAAAATACAATATACGGAAGTTGTAATGGTGAGGTTGCTTGAGCAATCTAATTCAACCATGTGAAACAATTATTATTTGAAAGCTGTAGAAATTGCATTAAAACTTGAATCCTATGACTATTTCTTGGAATGAAAGTCTTAGATTGTTCAATAAACTTAAATTGTTCATATTTGTTTCATTATAAGCGCAAGTTCAATAAATTAAAGCTTCAGGGATAGACATCCATATTTTATATATATATATATATATATATATAAATATATATATATATATATATATATATATATATATATATTTTTTTTTTTAATTTTTAATTTTAATTTTTTTAATTTTTTAATTTTTTGAAACACTAGAAAATCATATTATATTTTAGTAACCCTAAATTCAAATTAGTGGGATTCAAGGACGGCTGGGATGAACGGAATCGGAGTTGGGATCAGCCGCGTTCCAGCGGACGGGCGAGGTCGGGCGCGCTGGGGCCGACGGTCGGTTGTCCTCGCTCGGGCGGGTGCGCAGTCGGGACTGCGGTCGCCGCGTAGTCGGCTCGATGCGGCCGATGCGGCTGACGGGCCGACGCACGGTCGCCGACGGGCGGTCGCGCGGTCGGACAGCTTATTTACCGGCCGGTAAATTTTTAAAAACTGAATGTCACGGGACGTCCCGGGACTCTGGACGTCCTGGCGTCAAGACGTCTTGACAACCCTGACCGTGGCACAATTTCAATCAACTTACCTTCATTGTAGAATTTCTTGACTATGTCCATGTTATCATCTACTTGAAATTATTTGTCTACATCTATACGAGCATCTAAACTCATTGTACTATGAAAATTCTGTACGGACTCTATCTGTCAAGGCTAACTTATTAATAAAAATTCCTACTACATGATGTTTTTATATACTCTAATTTATATATAATAGAATATGTAGCATTTCATGGACCCTATAGTAGCCCTACATATTATATAAAATTTCTCTACTTTGAATTAAATGGACCCTATCTTTTAACTCACGTAGTTTTCTAAAACACCAAGAGTGATCTCCCCGGGATCTCTAATGAACCCAAACAGAGTTGGACCTATCTGGCCTATCTTCCGGATTGCACTTCTGAAATGATCTGGAAATAGTATCCCATAAAACAACCTAAGCTTGTTGCATATCCAAATTTGGTAAAGAAAGAATACACTCCAAAATTGAAAGCAGTCTTTTATCTTGATTCAATAAAAACCTTGAAATCTTTTCTTCTGATTGATTAGATGCATTGTGGAGATAAAACTCGTTAGTCTTGGGTGCATGGAGCCATGCCACTTGACCCCTTTCTAGAAATGTCCTAGGGTCCTAAGGAGTGTGAGATATGACCTTAATCTTCCTAACTCTACCCTTCTTTGTAACTGCTCCTTTGCAGGACAATTTATTCTATATCTCCCGTATACCTAGCCAATCACTCCCCTCTTCATTCCAGATATTCAAAATCCTCGTAATCCCTGCCCTAGCCCATAGGTGCAACCCGATATTAGGGCCCATTCTCAAAGGCGTTCTTTAGTCTTCTTCAATAAATAGATTATTAAAAAAGGACTGCCGCAAAATGTCGCTCATTTCCTCTGGCTTCTATTGTTCTAACTCCTTTCTAACCGATAAAAATGCTCTGATATAAGCTCAAAATAGAGAAGAATGATTCTTCTTCTTTAAGCCCTTGCTGAAGAAAAGCCAATTTTTTGATAAATGCCATTTAGCATTGTGGGAGTACGTATCATCCGGAAAGTCCCAATTAACAATTTAGTGGAGGTAAAAGTAGCAGAACTTTTTCAATTTTTGCATTTAAATACAAAGTTAGGACTTAGATATTAGAAATAGAAATTAGTTTCTACGTAGAAAAGATAAAACTCTAAATAGGTTACGTAGTCTTCCGGAAACCGTAGCCGGAAAGCCGGAAAGCCGGAAAGTTCCGGATCATAGGGACCTACTGCCTAGGTTCCGGCTAGGGAACTTACGGGAACTTTCTCGGCGGCAGGAACTTAGGGTTCCGACAGGTATTTAAACCCCACCGCCAGCCTCATTCAGTCTCTTTTTACCAGTACTCTTCCACGGTGCGTTAGAAGAGAGAAAGAGTGGTGAGTTAGGGCGTGTTAGGGAGAGAAAGGGAGGAAGGTGCCGATTGCACCGGATTGTCTTAGCAGTCGGTAAGATGGCGGAAGCGAGTCGATCCCGGAGGTCGGCAGTGACAGCCCGGGGCGTGCGTCCGGTTATCCCATCAGATCCGGAGCGCCTTAAGGAGTTAGAGGAAGACCTAGAAATCATGGGGTGTTTAGGATTGGTAAAACGTCCATGGAACGTCCGGAGTGGGTAATCAGTTTGATTTAACGATTAGAGGTCGATCTAGGGCCTGGACTCCGGAATTGTGGGCGAAGGCGTACTTTACGCCAACCAGGGGTTCCGAAATGGCGTCCCGGACGGACACTTATGCCGCGGAGGTATTCCGGAGTCATACGGATTCCAAGGAAGGAAACGCCGCAAGTGACTGTAAGAGTCCCCGGGATGGGCAGTTGTTAGCATTCTTCATCCCTATTTTGTATCCGGAAAAGCCCACCCGGATTACAATGACTGTGGCGAATACTATTTTCGGAGCGCTGGGAGATAGAGAGAATCCGGCTCCCAGGCCGGTCAGTTGGGGAGTGATCATTCACTCCGTAGTGGAAAAGTTAGCAGTTAATATCGCGAACAAGAAGTCGAGTCCGATTAGCCCCTATCTTTTCCATCTATATCACTCTGAGGATGCACTGGCCGGACCGGAAATGACAGTGTACCGGAAGGGCGAGAATTTGTTGAAGTACGGACTTCCCGCGGAAGATGAACCGGATGAGCTCGAGCCGGAAGAAGAGGAACCGGAACCGGAGCATGCATCACCTAACGTTGGAGGGACGCGCCGGAAGTCAACTGATCAGGGTGCGCGGGGAAAACAAGAAGCCGAGGAGGTAGAGAAGCCCCGAGAACCACTTCCGGAAACGGATCAGCTAGAGGCCACCATCAAATGGCTGTTAGCTACCCGGGCACAGAATGAGCGGATGTCGGCGTTGATCCGGGAGATGTGCGAGAAATTGGGTGTGAAGGAAGAAACCCAAATCCTGGTGGCGTTGACGGAAAGGCCGGATCCGGAAGCGGTGAAGCAGCTGGAGGACCGGATTCTGACCTTGGAGCAAGAACGGGACCGGTTTCGAGAGCAAGCTGCGTGGTTGGATAAAGAGCGGATGGCCGCTGAAGCAAAGGAGGGAGAAGCCCTCGATCTGGTCCGGAATGTCCGGGGCCTGTTTGACAATCCGGCGGATATTCTTGCCAGAGCTATACTCTGGAATTCTCAGATGGTGAAGGATGGTTACGTGGTCGGATCGAAGGTGGTGAACATCCTCGTGGATTTTGAAGTCCGGATCGAAGGAATGCTCAAGGAAGTCCGGCAACTGTTGGGAAACCTGGATCCGCTTGAGGGGTTAGACCAAGGCCTTTTTGACTTGGGTCATGATCTCCAAGAAGGAGGGGCAGAGAACCAGCCTTCTCCGTCAAAGAGCAAAACAATTGCCAGAACGTCGCAAGCCGGAACAGCATCGGCCCAGAAGAGGAGGTTGCTAGTGAAGCAGTTTGCGGCCACGACTCCGGTGAAGGACGTTGTTCTAGGCGTGCCAGCCGGAAGAACTGCGTCGGTGGCAAACCTCTTCCCCGACAGACCGGTTGCTTCTACTTTCCGAGAACCAGCTTTACCCGGAATGGTGTTGAATCCAGCTCGGACGGATCCGGTGAGTTTTACTCACATGCTCCAGCCCCTTCTCCAGACACCGCCGCCGTCCCAGCTCATTGATCTTACTGTTCCGAAACCAAGGGGACGACGGTTATTGAACGAGGCGGACCCGGAATCGGAAGAGGAGGAGACGACTCAATTGGAGGAAGAAGAGTTGCAGCCTCCCCGGACCAGGTCAAAGACAAAGAACACCCCGCCCAAGAAGACAGGTGGATCACCATCTCAGGGTGGCACTTCTGTAAAGAAGGCTAAGAGAAATAGGTGACTATCTAGGGTAGCCGTAATAATAGTTAGGATTCTTACCAGGATAGTAGTTCCGGAACCGGATTTTCCGGATGTGGGGCCAGTAGTTCCGGACGTTTAGGAGTTAAACGGTTTTTCGGTTTTCCTGGAACGGTCTTTTGGGCCGTTGCCTTTTTGCTTTTTGTTTGACCGTTGGCCGGTTTTTCTGGTGGCCGTTTGGGCTGCCTTTTTGTGGGTTTTAAGGGCAGGCCGGCTTGTTGGCCTGTCATTCCTTTTCCTTGTTCATTTAATCTGAAGCATTCAGGAAAGCACTTGTTGGATTATTCTCTTGCGTATCGCGTCTATAGTCACTTGTGTGGATGTGTAAGTGAGAGTGTGCAAGGGGAGGAGTCCGGATTCGTGGACTGCCGGATTAGGCTGAGTGTGTTTTGCGGATGAGTTGTTAGACTTGCGCAGTGAGAAAGTGGCGCCTTTAAATCGCTGGTACGGTGATCCAATGGAGACCAAGGAATGGTCCGGAAGCTAGTCCGGAATTCGCAGGGGCGGTTCCGTGCGGAGATAAGCAACCGCCAGAGGAATATTTCCACCCATCCGGAAGGCTAGTCAACCTCATGAGCGGTCGAGAGCTAGGAAGTCATTCCCTTAGTTCCGGAAGTCATGTATCCATCGTTGTAGTAAGGAGGACTTAACGCTACCCTGTGTGACCAGCTTTCCGGATAGGCCATCCGGGATGTTGTGAGGATGCCACCCTGTTTACTCAACTAGATCTATTCTTGGGTTGTGTTTTGTTTTATGTTATTAGAGTTTATGTCAGAGAAGGAGTGGTGCAGTTCCCTACCCCTCGGAAAGAGCAAGTGAGGTACCCTCTGAAGATAAAACAGAGGTATCGAAAACCAACTTGTTAGAAAGCCGGAACCGAAAGATTGGGTAGAGCCGGATCCGGAAGAGAATCCGGAAAGGAAGTAGTTCCGGAAAAGAGTTCGTGTGTTGAAAGGACCCCTCTCGAGGTGGTCAAAGTCCGGAAACTTAGAGGTCTAGAAACACTAATTTTGAAGCAACGTCTGGAATCTCCTGGGACGATATCTTGTGTCATTTTAGCACGTTTTGTTGTTAAAAATACTTACGCCTAGATTACGCGTACGACAAGCATCCCCCAATGGTTGTCCTCTATCAACCTTATATTTTAATAGTTTCTTCCACAGCTCATTCTCTAGTGATAGACCTCTAACCACTAGCTTCGTTAAAAGAGCATGGGTCTGTAAATAGGGGTCAATAAGACTAATGCCTCTCTCAAGTTGAGGAAGAATGCAAGAGTTCCATTTCACTCAAGACGCACATTTACCTTCATTTCTCTCAGTCCAGAGATATTGTGTCATAAGACCCCTAGTTAAGTCGCAGTTCCTTACAGAGATTCTTCAACAGGCAATTGTGTACCAAAAAGTGGACAACAATACTTGATTGCAGATGATCACTTTACTTGCTAGGAAAACCATCTTGGCCGCCCACGAACGTAATTTTTTTTGAGAGAAGAAATAAGCGGTATTGTATTCACATCTGGTAAAAGGTGAAAGCCTACAAATGAATCTAGGTACCTTATACCAAATCTTTCCGGCACCCAATTATACATTTTCTTCTTAAGGTACCTTCTTTTTAAAGTTGTATACATTTGTGAGCCCCCAATTTGTTACTTGGAATTCACAGTTTCTTTTTTTTCATTTTCACGAGTTTAAATATAGTTTTATATACAAAAAGTCCAAAAAAGAGTGTAAAATCAAATAGGTATGTCACGTACTAATATAGCATTTGGTCCCTTATAGGTTGTTTTTTTCCAAATAAATCCCATTCCCATTTGTACATAATTTAAAATGTAGAAATGTAGGTAAACAATATAATTAGAGCTAATCTGGCTCAAACAGCCCAAACAGCCCAAACCTACAATATATGTGACATTTTATAGCTAAAGTTGATCCGAGGGAACACCGTTGAGGTCCTAAGTCCATTTCCAGAGATAGGTTTCACTTTCTCCATAGTATCGAAGAAATAGCGAAAATCCCAATTGTTGGCCTACAAACTCAAGATGGACCCGTAAGAGGAATCTATAGGTGGAATATGGTGTTCTAGGATGGAAATCACATTTGGAATTCAATGACGAAATCGGCTTGCTAAGATTCCCTTGTATTTGAAAGATTTCTTAATTGCCGGAATTAAAAGGAAAAGACAGAATTTGATTCTCCTCTGACCTTTGTGCAAAGTAAGAATATGAGCTTGCACATCCTTCATGGAATTCCATGAAAGGTTCCATAAAAAGTTTTGGAATTTCTAGACTTGCAGAAGATGCCTTTCTGGACGGTCAACCACCAAAAATTTACGATGAAAAATTCCTAGAAATTACCCAGGTTGCAGTAAAATCTCACTAAAAATTAAACTAGTTTCTTTTATGCTGATAAGATGCCTCCTCAAGTTTCAAAAAATTCTGATAGCCAGAAGTGCCTGAATTGGCGAGATTCCCCGATAATTAGCAAATTTGAAGTTTACGGTGGAATTGACTTGCGTACCGGGAGCATACAAAATTGGAATGAGGTCAAAGATAGATCTTTTTTTACTCCCCCATACCTACTAAAGAACCTAAACTAGTTACTTTTCTCAGAAAAGTTAAACTCTAAAATTTGAATTTTGTATCCCGTTTTAGTGTTTAGTTAGCGATAGGTTACATTGAGTTTTTTGGAATTTGGTTGAAGGATGAGATTCCATTGAGACTAGAAATGGCCTTCTGAAGCCAATGGCGCAATCGATTTTCAATTTGGAGTTAATCTCCAAAAGATAGGAGTTTGGACCAGTATAAAAAGTCAAAATGGATTATTTAGAATGAAAATCTTAGATGATAAGATTACTACTAGGAAAAGAGGAGGGGGTGAATGTCCTTCAAAATGTATATACGGGGACTCATTTCCCTCTCACAAACACCCCTTGTAGCCATATTTTGGCTCACTTTACACATTTGAATCCATTTAGTTGGATTTTGGCCATTTTAGGCCACGTTGCCAAAATTGTGTGTTTTGGGAGCATTTTGAGCTCTGTTGTCATTAATTTTCAAGCTTGCTTTGAAGGACATTGGGATCCCTTCAAAATTTGCCTTGTTTTCTTGCATTGAGGTCCTTTGAGGTATTATTGTTGAAGTTTGGAAAAACCTTGAATTAATTCTAGAGCTTACCCCCCCACCGTACCTTGGCGATGCCGCTTTGGGAGGACTTTAGTGCTTGACGTGTAACCTTGAGGTGTTGTTCATGTGGCCAAGTTGCTAGTTGTTGTGAAATTTAGCATGTAGTGCAATTGTGGCAAAACCATAGTTCTTTATGTTTCGAATTTCAGGTGTTAGAGAAAATATAACGAATCTTTGGACCCCTTTGTTTAGAATTTGGTAGAATTTTTAGCCATCTTAGAAAACATGGCGGAACTTTGATTATATGAAATCCTAGAGGTCCTTGTATTTTTGTCGTAGAACAAGGAAGCACAATTACTCTTGAAAGTGTTCAAAATGGTTAAAACACTATTCAAGTGACTCGTGTATCGTTTCCAAAGGATTTAGTTTGTAGTTTCCTAGAAAATAACCGGATTTAGTAGAAAATTCAGCTTTTTCTGTTATTTTGGTTGTGTTGATCCAGTCAAAATCTGACAAAAATCTGTTGATTTCAACAGATTTTTGTTAGATTTTGACTGGATCAACACAACCAAAACAACAGAAAAAGCTGAATTTTCTACTAGCGCGAACAAGATGCGGAAAACAACCTAGGCCTAACAGAACCGGAAAGTATCTCCACACCCCATTATTTTCTTGAATATTTTCTCTCTCGTAACACACATATATCTCACAATCACCCAAACAAAGAGGAGCGTCCTATGCCTATACCTCTCCCTATCTGAGATCAGATTACGTCAATCTGACTAGCTGGATGCGGAATCGGAAGGAGTGTCTTAATCATGTACCTCTTCCGGATCTACTTCCTAATCGAATTTTAAGTAACCACTATAAGAAATTTAGCCTCTATATCAGAGGGTTCTGCTATTGGAGTTGAGGGAGGATGCATTGAATCCTACCCTTCAAAGGATTAAAGTGACTGAAGTTCCACTCAAAGAAAATACAAAAACATACAAAATTAGAATGCAAGTTCTTCCTCACAACTAATCTGGAAGTCAATCCGAATTAACAGGTCACTCAGGAAACCCTTACAATCCCCACATTATTACAACAACAGATCTATCCAAACCAAATTTCTTAGGCAAAATCTGGTAACTGAATAACTAGGCGACCCCATTTACTTGCCCATCACTCATTTTTGGTTGTAGTAGGACCTCATCAACACTTCGATTAGCATGCGCCCGCCTCCTTGTGTTGCAGCACAGAGTAAGTGAATTCCCTGCTATACTCCCAAAAACCACTCTAAAGCATAACAAAATGACTCTAAAGATCGAACCCACGAGATTCTGTGAAGTGTCTAGCTCTATTCCCAACTTAAGCTCCTGTCAGTCTCCAATTTCTACTTTCCGGTCCTAGATCTAAAACCGGAAACAACAACACACCGAAAACAACGACTAGACCTCTCTTTATCTCTTCCGACCTGTCAAGCTATTCGGTCCTGTAAAACTACCACACTCCAGGATCCTATAACTTCTAATCCTGGAACTCCTCTGGACCGATCCGATCCGGTCCTCTCACACATACTCTCACTCCACTTCGGTTTAGTTTTGCCTCTGTTTCACCATCAGAGGGTTCGCCGCTTGCTTTTGAGAGTGGCAGGCCCGCCATTCCTTCCGTGACTTATAGTGGCTGAAGACCCACTTCTCTAATCCACTACTTCCTATACTAGCGCGGATCCGGTTTGATCTCTCACAGCCATCCGGACAGCGATCCGGTTTGCAGGTCACACAAAGACCCCCCGTACGATCCTCTCATACTACAACGACCTTGATGCCAAGTTCCCTCCGTGCAAAGTCAGGTGGTTACAACTGAATCCGTCCGTTCCAACATCAACTAAAGTCCTTCCGTTTACCAACTAGGGCAGCGAGACCTCACGGGAGATCGGACACTCAACCGGATTTCCTATCCAGGAGCTCTAGCGCGACTAAGGACTCCTTCCCTATCCGCCTAGCCTAACAACGGCTTTCTCGCCCGGAACCGTGAACTGTAGAGGTGCTGAGGAACTGAAACCCACTCCCAACACTTAGAATACTCGCTCACATGCACATAAGAGCAAAACAAATACACTAAGGGGAGAAATCTCTCTAGAATCTGCACACACTTTCCTAACTCCTCACCAAAACAGCCTTGCCACGCGCGGGAGAGATGTACAACAAGAAGTCAATAGAAAACACACAAAAACTCAAGGGAAAAGACTCCCAGTCTCCTTCACAGAGACTAACTAATATACACTTTAAAACTCAAAAGTCAACATAAAGGGGCCCGGAAAGTCCGCGCGGAACTTTCGGTCCCTGCCGAGCCGGCCAGACTGGAAAACATCCGATCCAGACCAGCCACACCGGATCAAATCCGGTCCGGTCCTAACTAACAAATATTTACAACTAAAATCCTAACTATCCTATCATAACCGGATCTACTCCTTGATCCGTTCCTTCGTCCATAACTTGGTCTTCGCCTTGGTCCACGCTCTGATCTTGTTCTTGATCCGCACCCTGATCTGGAGTCAGATCCATACTTTGATCTTGCCCCGGGTTCAGTGTGGGACTTCTAGGCGGTTCCGTTCCAAGCTGTTCGAAGACGTCCGTCAGGTTCCGGTTCCGCTCCCCGATTTCACGTTTTGGGAGATCCGGTGACGAATCCAAGTTGATGGTGTGCGCGAGCTTCCTCCCACTCTTCTTTGACTGGAGAGTCCCCTCCTTTCCTTCTGTCTGAATGCCCACGTTCGGAAAAGACCCGGGCATTGAAAGGTCGGACAGATGGAACGACCGTGACAACGTCACTCCGTTCAGCTTCCGGCTGCTCTCCTCCATCCGGTTTGCTGCTCCCCGTGCTTCTATCATCACCAATTCCACCTTCTCGGAGTAGTCCGTCAAAATCCGGACCAACCTGGTTCCGGATATTTTCTTCTCCTTGAGGACTCCCTCGTTAAACAGCTTTGACTTGGTGACGGCCTCTCCGGTTGCCCCAAACGTGGCCTTCACGTCCTCGGCTACTTTCCGGATAGCCTCTGCCATCTCCCGTGTGGTGGCCATGTCCTCCTTGAGGAGCAACAATTCCGTCTTCAACGACTCGTTCTCCTGTTGGAGTCGTCGGATCTCCGCTTCCTGCTTTCGGATCTCATCCGGGCTGGAGATGAATTCTGCAACCACTCCTGCTAGGTTGCTATCCGTTGGTGCTCCCACCAGCTCGCTGATCAGGTTCAGAATCAGCTTCTTCATTGTCCAATCTGCTCGCACATCACTCAGGATATTGATCAGCTGGTTGAATGGATCCGTCGGAAGCGATCCGGAAGGACCCGTTTCTTCAAAAACCGGTTTCTTCCCAAGGTTCGATGTCTCACCCGGAGGGGTTGGGGTTCCTCTCCGGTGAGGAGGCGTTGTCTTCTGCCGCTTGTGCTACGGCCGGTGTTGTTCCTCCTCTTCTTCTTCTTCTTCCTCGAAACCGGATACTTCCTCCTGCTCTTCTTCCGATTCCGATTTCCCATACTTCAGGAGTGACTCGTGAGTCTTCCACTCCTTCTCCTCCGTATCCGTGAGGAGTTGATTGTGCTTGTAAAGATGGAAGATGTAGGGACTCAACAGAGTTGGCCTACTTCCTCCGATCTTTGGAACCAGACGGGTGACCAGATCGGAAAAGATCCTGGTCCAGTCTACTTTCCGTTTCCCGCTTAGGGCTCCGAAAATCAGGTTCCCGATGGCAATGGTCACCCTCGTCGGCTTCTCCGGGTGGATGATCGGAACCAAGAACTGCAACAGGTTTCGATGCCGGTCGTCCAAACAATCTGCGACCGCATGCCCATCCTTTGAGTCCACCGTGGTCCGGAACTTCCCTCGGGTGTAGCCTTCCTTCGAGTTGGCCATCCCTCAACCTCCTAACCGGAAATCGTACACGGACCTCCACATTTCTTCCGTCCAACTGCCCGGAATCCCGCGGATGGTCTTGTCGAACTGATTCGAGAGTTTTCCCAACAACTCTCGAATCATCCGTTCCTCTCTAAATCCCCAGGGTTTATCGATCAGTCCTCCGCAACCCATATTGGCAAGATCCTCTATGAGGTTGTTCTTTTCCTTCTCTTCTGCTGGAATGATCGGACACACCTTCTGGAGTTTAACCTCTACTGCGGAGGAACTGGACGGTCCTGCTCTACTCTTGCGAAGCTGAGGCATGGACACGAGCTGTGCTAACCGGATTCTGACTAAGGCTACCTCTCTCTCTCCTAGCCGCACGTCCCGTTTCTCACCTTCGCTCTTCCGATCTCAACCGGAATACCTCTAAATCTGCAACAAACACTAAAGCGCTGCACGCTCTCGCACACACACACACACAAACAAACTCACAAAACAAGGGAGCAAATTGTTGGGGAAGAAAGCTAAGTACGCGCTGGAGAGCGATTTCCGCAAAAGAAATTTGAAAAAGAGTGGCAACTGGATTGGTCAGCCTATTTATAGTTTGATCTGTCATCATGACCAAATCTGTTCTTGACCCAATCCGTTCCAACTCAGATCCGCTCCAACTCCAATCCGGTTTAGATTCAGATTGAATCCGGATTGTCACCTCTTCCGTTCCGTAGCTAATTTCCGGTTATCTGTTACCGCTTGCTCAATTCCGGATACCAGATCACGGTTTCCGTTCCAAGATTTAGATAACTTTCAAAAAACAAAAAATTCACATTGCGACACCTTGCAGAGCACACCCAACCTAGGAGCGGCTATCTTCCACAGAAGTTCACAAGTAACCGCATTTAGCCAAACTTTACTCCCAGTACTCTCAATTTTGTAAGCAACTCACTTTAATCCCCGAAACCAGATCTAGACAAAATCTGGGGGCTACTTTGCCTTCCTACACCTGCAAGCACAGCTACCCGCACTAGACAATGGTTCTAGCATTGCCGGCATACCAATACAGTGCCAAACTTTTCAGACTAGCGCCCATGAAGTGGAAATCTGAACTTTAATTTGCACAATGAAAGGAAAACAAGAATATAAAAACGCTTGAGCCATCAATCCAACTTCAGCCCCTAAATAACTAACACCCCGGGGACCTAAAAAGCCCCCAAGGAATCAAACTAACAGACCAGAGAATAACACGTCACATTCTTCTGATCCAAAATATGTTGACTTCCTAACATCCAGTTCCGACATGTTATTTAGGGGCTCAGATCCGACAAATCCGGATCCGGGTGTCTAAGTTCATCCCATCAAAACTAACTTGAAAGTTGCTTCCTAAGTCAAAAACTTTGGTTTTCTCCGCTTACCTACTTCTACTCCTAAAAATAACCGGTCCTAAGTCTTCTTTAATCGCTTTGTTCGCAACTCCTTTTGCTTGGTGGCTCCCTTCCTTGCGGGCTGCTTCTTGCTGCCTGAAGCTTGGGTACTACGCGTCACCTTGCCCTTGGCTGGAATCTAAGTCTTTTTTTTTTTTCTATGCTGAGGAGACTCCGGTTTCGGTTCCGAGTTTGATTCCAACTCAACCATGTTGTCTTTGTTTTTCGATGTCTCGGGTGACTCATCCTCCTCAAATTCAAACTCGATAGGTGGAGTCGACTCTTTTGCTTGCTTTGTGGTCTGCTTCCTTTTCACTGCGCTCATGGTCTTCGGGAGGGGACCGGAACTCTTACTCCATGGGGTCGGCAGGTCTTCTTCCACAGTCTTCGATTGACTTTTGGTCTGGGATCCGGGTGTACGTTGACAATTTTCTGGTTCCAGAATCAACCCGGCTACTGGGTTTGGTAGACTGTGGGGTCTTGTCTTTCGATCTGCTCTTGTCCTTCCGCTCAGTAAAACCAGGCGAAGAAAACAAGGGAGTCGCTTTGGGAGGAGTGGCTTCTAATAACCGTCTAGTTCCCTTAACTGTTTCTAGTTCCGGTGTCGTGTAGAGAGAGTTTACTTCGGGAAATCGCAGGGATTCTGGCTGCAACCAGAAACGGCTTAAGGACAAGAAGGATGAGGGCAAGTGAGCTCGTCACTCGCAAAAGCATCCAACTATCAAAATGAAGTAAGAATGATGAAGGCAAGTGATCTTATCACCCGCAAATTCACCAAACTAACTGGAGATGGCTTATGAGCCAAAAAAATCGCTTAGGATCTTTTATATTATCTTCAGTCTTCAATCTTCGATCTTCAGTCTTCAATTTTCAATCTTCACCTCGTTGGCCTATCCTGTGGTGGCTCTATAAGGCCAGGGTAAGGGTAAGTGATAAGAAACAAGGCCTCGGACGGGTAAAACGGGACGACCAAACCACGAGCTGGCCGTCCGAAAGAATGGCTCCTAAACTTCAAACCCACGGTGACCAGCAATCGTGTCTCACCAATGGGAACGATATAAAAGTGACCATGTGGGTGATCAATTCCACTTCGTCATCAATAAATACAAAACGGGGCTAATCCTGAGTTACCGCATAGCCCGCAACAGGATTACGATGTAAAAATGAAAACAACAAGCCTCCAAAATCGGCTAGGAATAACAATAAAAGAACAACGAGCCTCCAAATCCGGCTAGGAAATTAACAAAACAACGGACCACAAGCCACAACACACAAAAAATCTTCAAATCTTCAAATCTTCACTCCAAACTCCAAACTCCAAACTCCAAACTCCAAACTCCAAACTCCAAACTCCAAACTCCAAACTCCAAACTCCAAACTCCAAACTCCAAACTCCAAACTCCAAACTCCAAACTCCAAACTCCAAACTCCAAACTCCAAACTCCAAACTCCAAACTCCAAACTCCAAACTCCAAACTCCAAACTCCAAACTCCAAACTCCAAACTCCAAATTCCAAACTCCAAACTCCAAACTCCAAATTCCAAACTCCAAACTCCAAACTCCAAACTCCAAACTCCAAACTCCAAACTCCAAACTCCAAACTCCAAACTCCAAACTCCAAACTCCAAACTCCAAACTCCAAACTCCAAACTCCAAACTCCAAACTCCAAACTCCAAACTCCAAACTCCAAACTCCAAACTCCAAACTCCAAACTCCAAACTCCAAACTCCAAACTCCAAACTCCAAACTCCAAACTCCAAACTCCAAACTCCAAACTCCAAACTCCAAACTCCAAACTCCAAACTCCAAACTCCAAACTCCAAACTCCAAACTCCAAACTCCAAACTCCAAACTCCAAACTCCAAACTCCAAACTCCAAACTCCAAATTCCAAACTCCAAACTCCAAACTCCAAACTCCAAACTCCAAACTCCAAACTCCAAACTCCAAACTCCAAACTCCAAACTCCAAACTCCAAAACCACAACTCCAATTTCAAAGTCGAACTTTGAACTAACGCCACTGTCGCTCTACAACTCCAAATGATACAAATGATAGCTTTCTGAAAAGCTAACACAATTTTCTACAATTCCTCTAAGTTTCAACTTATTTCAAGACTTTGTCCAATATCTATGGCTGTTCAAAGTTTCGGCCTCTAAATGTAAGGGCAGCAGACCCTCCTTCACTCCCACACTCACCACTCATTCATAAATGCTTCAAACAAAACAAATGATAGCTACTTAGAAAAATAACAAAATCTTTCACAACCTCTCTAAAATTCAATACAAATTAAAGACCTGTCCGTCTACTATGGTCGGTCGAAGTCTCAACCCCTCTTCATAGGAAGCAGCAGACTCACCTCCACTCAAACAAGCACAAATCTCAACTCACAACTTCAAACAGAGCAAGAGAGGACAATTTGGAAAGCTAACACTATGATAAACAACTCTTCTAATTTTCATTACCAAACTCCAAAAACTCAACACACCATGACCCTCCAAACATTTGGGTCCTTCCTAAACTCACAACGGGGAAGAAGATGAATAGTATCCACCTTTTCTTCCACCTTATCTTCATTCTAACCATACAAACAAGTGGGGTCAGCCCCTAACTTACTCCCAAAGCTATCACAACAATAATTAAGCACTTATTTGGCCCCACAACTGTTTTCTTATCTTTATCTTTGAAGAAAATTCACTACAAGTTCACTTGAAAGGCAAACTAATTGAATATTTCCCTCATACTACTTCACAAGCACAAATTTATTCTAAGAAATCACTCCAACTATGGAATGAACAACTAAAATCCAACATATATCTAGTAGAGGTAAAAAACTAGAATTCCAATCGAAATGTCACTTCATCTGCAAGAATTTGAGGATGCGTTTGACGGTAGCGGCAACATAATCAGCACGATTTGCCTTGGTTAAGGAATTGACTGGCCCTTCCAACCATCGTTGGTGACCACGACTTCCTTCGATAGGTCTCACCATGCAATAGTATTGCTCGTCGTTTAAGCCTTCAAAACATCCTTCAAATGTGACTTCACGGCTGCCGGGTTCAACACATCCAACCTGCAACAAAATCACCAATGCTCGAGCGTCACGTTGAAGGTTACCGTGCCATCGTTTCTCCACGCGAGGTTGTTTCGGTGGTCGAGACGGCCCAGCTTCATCTTCTGGTCGCCCATGTTGCAATGAAAGATCCAGTGGCTGTTGTGGCTGATCCGGCAGTTGCGATAAAGAAAATTCAAATTCACTCTCCGGTTGAGATTCTTCATCTTGAGACTTAGAAAAAACCCTCCAGTTCGACATAGTAATCTAAATAAACACGAAGAAGAAGAATATCAAATGAGATGAAGCTTTCAAGTGAATCCTTCTCTATATAGTCGAAAAGCAAAGGCGTCACCTTGAAGCCATCTCAAATGACGTCATCCCCTATATAATATTACAAATATTTAAATCTATCTAAATCATATGTATATATATATTCTACATAATGTCTGCATTTGCAACACGACACCGGGACTATCTCTGTCATGACCAGCCTCATCTCAACCAACGTACCCTCCATCTTTTCCACATAATCCATTAGTACTAACATGATTTTGGGCCCTAATTGTAAGCCCTCCCTTAGAACTCTAGCCTCAAACAACTTGGCCTTGTTTACTATGTCACCCGCATTCTCGATGAAGTTCCGGATCCGGACAAGCGTCTCTGTAGAATCAGCTGAGAGTTTCCTCTCCTTAGTAGCCTCTTCAAACCTCTGTTTCAGCTTGGTCTAGAAGACTTTCACCTGAACCCGATCCTCTAACTTACGCACATCCTTGCTATGGAGAAGACTCTCCAATCCCTCATAGAATTCTAATGGGTTTGCCTTACCCATCAACTTACAAACTTTCCGGGTCACCTCTCTCTCTCCAGACATGCAATTTCAGATCCCTTTAAGTTCTTCTATGACCTTGTTTAGGGGATCATTCTTCCCCTCAAGTACCTAGACATGATCTTTCATTCCCGACCCCTCAGCTAATACCTTTCCTTTCTCTCGAGGGGGTTCCTTCTTTCTTTCCGGATCCGAAGATCCCTCTCTTGATCTTTCCTTCACTGCCAGGGTTGTCTTCCCAAACAAAAAAAACTCGACGTCACACGACGTCTAGTAGAGCCCTCACGACGTCTAGTTGACCAAACGTCTATTTGACTTTAAAATATATCATTAGAAATTTACGATTTTTACATATTAATGTTTCATGTTAATGAAGTGTCTTAATTTCATGAATACATATTACATTTTAATTTTAGGTTCATAGTTATAGTAAGATTTCAATTTTTTTCAGCTGCTGAAGATGAGATTACATGACGTAGTTGGACGCCCGTCCGTCAAGTTGTCCTATACGACACGCGACGTCAGACGTCCAACACGACACCGAAACTCCAAAACGTGTCAGACAAGACAACCCTGTTCACTGCTTCAGTTTTCGGTTCCGGACTAATGTTATACTGAAGCATAATCTCTGCAGCTTTATAGGTTGACCTCTCCTTATCTCTCAGCAAGTCTAAGGAATGGTAGAGGTGGAAGAAAAAAGGACTAAACCCAGAAGGTTTTGACTTTCCAGCCACCGCACACATTTTCGCTACTACTTTTCGGATTACTATCCCCCAATTCACTTTTCTATCCTCGGATAACGCTCCAAAGATCGTATTTGCTAGTGTTACTGTGATTTGGGTAGGCCGTTCCGACATCAGGATCAAAACTAGAAATTTTAAGATCCTCCTATTTCTCACGCTCTTGCAGTTTGCGATTGCGTATCCATCCTTGGGGTTAACGAGGTTGGCAAACTTACCATTCCCGTATTTTTGAGTCCGTGACGCCAATCCTTCACTTTCCGTTGGAAAACCGTACACCATCCTCCACAACTCAAATGTCCACCTGGATGGCTGCGCCCTCAAGGTCCGCTTCCATTCACTGGACTGCTCCATTATGAGCTCATGCACCATCCTCTCATCTCTCAGGTTCTAGGGTAGCTTCAGAAATCCCTGACACCCAAGCTGGTACAAGTCCTCCTCCAAGTGCTCATACTCCTTCTGCCTTTTTGACAAACCCGGAACTATTGACCAGAGGTTAACTGAGTGAGGTTCCTCCTCTGACTCTACCTTCACCATCGCTCTCAAAAAGTACTTAAAGATAATCCTTTCTTCAGTCCAGAAAACACACTCAGAACTCTAAAACTCTCGCTCAGAAAACTTCCTGTTGCCTATCTGTACTCTCAGGATCGGATTCTCAAACGCTCAAAACTCCTCCACTAAAATAAGAATACCCCCCATAATGTCTTAGACACAATGGGATCCAGGCAGAAAAATGAAGGAGGTAAGAGAAGGCGTCTACTCAGTCTCTGTGAGTATTTCTAACTCCACTCTTAAATCAGAAAGTTACACACGGGTTCCAGCGGCTGTTTCGTTGGAGGATTACTCTTGACCGGGTGGTTCCTAATTAACTGTTCGCCTTCCAAGCAATGGACACTTTTTGTGACTGATAATCCTGTAAAATTTCACTAATTCTAAGGAAAACTATTTGTTAACTAGTTAAAACGTTATGGTTAGGTCAAATGGGAAAAAGAAAACAAAATCTAATCTAACTAAAATTGTATCTAAACACCCTAATAGAATATAACTTTCCCTTCCTAGAATGGTAAAGAGAGTTAGATTTCGAGATTCCTAGCAAAAGTTACCACGGATAGAGTTTTGGCCCCTTACTTGTGCTAAAAACTTCATCTACTATTCTAAAATAGCAAATCAATTCTAAATAGTTCTAAATTCTAGGATTAGGTTATTAATTCCTTTAAGTTTTGGATTATTAAAATTATTTGGAATTTTGACCTAGTTGGATGTTTTCAATCCAAAATTAGCCTCAACCTTCATCCAAGACTTTTATCCTTCAAAATTTAAGTAATTTTAAAAGTAAAAGGGATTTTGGAATCTTTATAGATTTTTTGTTTGATTCCACCTTAAAATATTCTTTAAAGATTCCCTTTAAGTTCCTTTAGATGAAAATCTTAAATTCTCATCTATGTGCGTTAGATTACCCATCCTTGGTAATAAAGTGAACACGACCAAGTTCTTAGCATTTATCCACTTTTTAATTTAAGGGGTGTTGTAAGCGCGGTCCACTGTGCCTTCCAAGCAATGGATCTTTTGCTAATGTTTCTTAAGTGTCGTGGATGGGCAAAAGAAATGTCTAGAGATGCATGTGGTGACTTCCAAGCTAACTGTCAATGATCAAGGGTTACGATAATCTAATGGTGAAATCCTACCATTCTAACCATCTATCCTATGTCGAGGGTAGACTAGGTGGTTGGTGCCATTTCGAACAACCCTAACTAATTGAAATGGGACCCTAGGTTCCTTCCATGAACCTCTAAGACTATCGTTTGTATTTTAACGTCCCACCTGGGAATTCTACTTCGAAAGACTAACCTTAAATTTTAACTTCTACTCTAAATTTTAACTTCTAAGTGTAACTCTAGCTTTTTACTCTTTTGAATTAACTCTAAATTTTAACCTCCAAGTTTGACTCTACGTTTTAATTTTTAACTCTAAGTTTTTACTTCTAAACTACTCTAAAATTTACCCTCTAAGTTTAACTCTAAATTTTTACTCAAAACTACTCTAAGATTCACCCTCTAAATTTAACTCTATGTTTTGACTTTTAACTCTAAGTTTTTACTTCTAAAATTAATCCCAAATTTTAACCTTTAGGTTTGACTCTTTGTTTTCACTTTTGACTCTAGATTTTCTATTTCTAAAACTAACTCTAAGATTTAACTTCTACCTCTAACCTTCTACTTCTACTTTTAGCTTTGAATTCTACTATCTAATTTTTACTCCAATTTTTAACTTCTAAGTTTAGTCCTAAATTTTAACTTCTAATTTTAACTCTAACTTCTAATTTCTAACTTCAAAATTTAACTCCTATTTCTAACTCTAAAATCTACTTCCTAAAATGACTCTAACTTCTACTTCCTAAATCTACTCTAAAATCTTTACTTTCAATTTCTACTTTTTTACTTGGATTTTTGACTCCTAAATTAACTCTAAACTGTTATTTTTAAACTACCCTAAGATTTGACTTGAGAATTTAACCCCTAGATTAAACTTCCAAATTAACTCTAAGTTAATTTAACTTCTGAAATTTCACTCTAATTTTCACCTCCTAAATCTAATTTTAAATTCTACTTCCTAATTTATGAACTTCTAAATCTACCTTCTACCTTCTGCTAATCTAATCTTGCTAATCACAGACTAAGGTCTAATAAAGAGAATCAAGGAATAATTAGGAAAAAAATGCCAAAGATTAGTTTAATAGCTAACCTCATCGTTGTTGGTGTTGGAAATAACCTTGTTCACGTTTTCGTACGCATCCTCGTCCATGGTACTCCCTTGGTTATTTCTTTTCTTTTTAAAACTCACCGCTTATTTTTAGAAAATAATACACCCTCGCGATCTAACCTCCTTCTTTCCCTTCCTCCTTTCTTTTCTTTCTCCTTCTCTCCTTCTACACTAGTATTATTCCACCTAAGCTTTTATGGAGCTTTACACTATGGTCTCAAACTCCAAGGAAGTTTTAATGTGCCTCCTACCCTCTTACACAACTCCCCTTTTTGTCATACTAATCCTTCTCCCAACGGTCACCACGAATTCTCGAGATTTCCTCCCTAAGCCTACCTAATCTTAGGCTTAGGTCATTATTTATCGTCTCTCACCTTCTCCCGCCTATTTCATCTCCTTCTTCCTAATCTCCTTCTATTCTTGTTTTTGTCGTTTTTTGTAGTGAGAGAGTTGGAAGTACTTGGTTGCAAGTGTGCGCGTGGAGGTGTTACTTCTATTCTCCCCCTTTCCTTTTTTTCTTCTCCTAAACCCCTATTTTCTTACTCTATCTCCTAGCCTAATAGAACTCTAATCCAACATCTTAGGAAACCCCAAAAAAAATTAAAAAAAAGGTGTGAGAGAGCCCTGGCCCTTGGGCCAAGCACTTTGCCGAACCAAGCCGGCCTTCTGGCTGGCCGGCGCTTGCTGGCTAGCTGGGGGGTCGGGCTTTAATATTTTAATTAATGATTATATATATATATTTATTTATGTTTTTTTTAAAATTTTTTAACTAGACTGCTGAACTGGATTCTTTGAACTGGACTGTTTGAATTGGATTGTTGAACTGGACTGGGTTTTTTTTCGTTTGCCGGTTTTTGAACTGGACTGGTTTTTTTCCTTTGCTGGTTTTGAACTGGTTTTGAACAGGACTGGTTTTTTCACATACTTGGGTAGGCTAAACTACAAAAATAAACTTGGAAAAAATAAACTTGCAAAAATATTGGAGAAAAACTAGACTTGGGGAAAACTTAGACTTACTAAAAACTTGGGAAAAAACTAGACTTAGAGAAAACTAGACTTGCTAACAACTTGGGGCAAACTAGACTTGCAAAAAACAAAGAAAACCTACATATTTTGGAAGCTAAACTTTGGACGTTTCCGCAAAGGTCTTGGAAACTATACTTTGGAACTAAACATTGGGGAGGTTCAAAGCTTTGCTGCTAAGTTGGGTTTAACACCAACTTTAGGACTTTGTGGCACTCCAGGAGTTCAAAGCTCCGCCGTCCGAAACCGTTTCACACACACTTTAGGACTTTGACTTAGTCACAAGTTCAAAGCTTCGCCATTTCCAAGGGAGGTCTATACAACAAAGGAGACTTTAGAAGAGGGTAAAATAAAACATTTAAAGAAAACACACACGGAGGTTCAAAGCTTCACCATCTCAAAGGGGGGTCTACTCAACAAGGAGAACGTTAGAAGAAGACTTAGAATAAACTCAAAGAAAATATGGAAATGAGGTTCAAAGCTTCGCCATTCCGGAGAGGGGTCCACTCAACAAGCAAAACGTTAGAAGAAGGTGAGAATATTTTAAAGGAAGAAAACAACGAGTTAGGACCAACGTAGTAGAGTGGAAATTCACACACTTAAGGCCCACCAAAGCGGCATCGCCAAGGTACGATGGAGGGTTGCTCTAAGGTTAGTGCAAGATTCAAAAAGACTCCTAAAATCACACAAGCTAGCTGACGAGGGTACAAGAAGGACACACAAAGTATTGAAAAACCATTCAACTCACAACAAGAGCACAAAGAGTAAATAAGGCAAGATAGAAGGACCCCCAAGGACCTTCAAAGCTTGAAAAACAACAACAATGGAGCCTAAAGTGCTCCAAAAACACTGTAGAGGTTTTTGACTTCAAACGCCAAAATATCCAAAATAACTTGGACCCACGGATCCAAAACAAGAGTTGGGGGTGTTTTAAAGAGAAAAATGGGACCTTTATATAGGTTTTCAAGGGCCCACGCCTCCCTCTAAATTTCTAATGTAACCTTATCAACTTGGATTTTCATCCTCATCCTCAAAGATTTTCATCCTAATCCCTAAAAAACTGCTTCTACCATCTATGTTGAACCAACATCCTAACTTTTGAAGATTAACTCCAATCGCTGAATGAATTGTGCCGTTGGCTCCAGATCATTGTGTTTAATTTCCGACCCCTCAATCCCCCGTAACGAGACCAAAAATCCATCGTATGCTAATTTATCGTGTGATGGGGTCAGATTCGTATGAACCCATTCAAAATCTTTTTTTTTTGCAAGAAATTCCCTTTCGTCAACTGGATTTAGAATTTTCAACTTTACGAAAAGGTCCTTAGTCTTTATACTGTAGAGACTCAAATTTGGCTTTGCAATCGAATCTTGCAGGCTTTAGGATTGAAGTTATTTCCATTAATATTTTTTCACATTTCAAATATGTCACGTTCTAATTTTTGAAAATTTTGTTACATATCATATTTATTTATATTTTGAATTATTTTTTAACGAATTTGATCCGAGCGTAGGGTAGTTTAAAAACCAAATTGTGGTAAATTCTTAAATCTTGAGGGTCTCCTTTTTGAGAAAAGTAACTAGCCTAGAGTCTCCGGTAGGTGCGAGAGAGTCGGAAAGGACTCTTAGTTGACTTTGTTTCGCCATTGTATGGTCCCGGAATGCCGGTTAACGTAGCGGGGACCCGGCCACGTGGTTAATTTCCGAGGAATCTCGCCGGTTCGGGTACTTGCCGCTATCGGAATGTCGTGAAACTTCACGGAGCGCATTATTAATATATAAAAGCTATTCTAATTTTCAGTGAGATTTTACCGTAACCTGGGTAATTTCCACGAAATTCCCGTTGGAGGTTAGAACGGTTGACCGCCCGGAAAAGGTTCTTCTGCAAGTCGGAAGATGCCGGGAATTTTCATGGGACCTCTCAGGGAGTTCCACAAAAGATGTGTAGGTGCGTTTTTGTACTTGGCACAATTGGCCATCGAAGATTAAAACTGGTCATCTCCTTGAATTGTCGATGGTGCAAGAATCTTTTGCAGGTGAGAGAATCTTGGCAAATCGATTTTGTCATTGAACTCCTGGCATGGGATTTTTCTTAGAACACCATCCTCGGGCTGTAGATTCCTCCACGGCCCTGTCTTGCGTTAGTGGTTCCTACATGCTAACAATCGGGATTTGGGGAATTCGTCGATCTAATGGGGAATTCTAAATCTAATTCTAGAACTCGACCTAGTGGCCTCCCTGTGAATCCCTTGGACCGACAACCATAAATTGCCACATTCATGGTGGAATTTAACCCTTTTGGGACTCTATGACTCAAATCCTCCAAATCTTGCTATCTTATTATTTCTACTCTATTTTTAGGCAAGGTTTGGGGAATTTTAGGTATAAATACAAATCTAGACCAAATACTATAATGGGTATGATGCAACCCTATTTTGGTTCTACACTCTTTTTATGGCTTTTTTTGTACTTTTATCAACTTTAAATTGCAAATTTCAAAAAATAAATCTACGAGTCCCAAGTGACAAATTGGGAGCTCACAACATGGTTGGTTGATTGTCTACAGGATGGGAGAGACCGTGGATAGTAGTTTACTGAAACATTTTGTTGCATATGTTCAATGTTGTTGGTATATACTCTAAGAGTTTTGACAGGCAGTTCCTAGATTGCACTGTTAACTTCTATACAGCTGAAGAGACTCGCTTTATACAACAAACAAATGTGCCTGATTCCTTAAACATGTCAAGGTGAGTGAATAAACTTTTGAGCTGCGTGAAGGAACTTAAGATCATAGTCATTTCAGTGTATTTGCAAATATACATTCTTCTATAGATTTTGGTGACCGAAATTCATGTGCTTTTAGTTTGCTTTGCATTTGCAGAATTGATTCCATGAGGAGAATGAGCAATGTTTGCTCTACTTGGATGGAAGTGCACAACAATTGTTGGTGGCCACTGCCAAAAAACAGCTTTTTAGTTGCCCCACGACTGCAATTCTAAAAAAGGTGCAATAATAAAATCTACATTCTTTCATGGACGTTTGGTACAAGCCTTTTAGATGCATGTAGAAATTTTTAAGCAAGATGGAGAGACGAGTATGTATGTTGCATTAGGAAGCACATTTTATATTGCATTTTGCAGGTATTTGATTTGAATGTACTGGATTTTGGGTTACAATTGACTTGTTTTATATATTCACTTGCCCTTACCACTTACACATTGTCCAAGCAACAACATATTATGATGTTGAGATCTCCTTAGCTCTTATGTCTTCGTGCTCTCTCGGATTTCAGTATAACTCAGTCATGCCGCGAAAGGATGTTGAACTGTATTTTATGTTTCTGGGGCTATAAAGTTTTGGTATACTCATGGATGCAAATTGTGTGGCGGATCTGCGACGGATGTACGTGCTTTTTGCACAAGTAAATGCTCTGGAGTCCCTGAAGCTGGCTTTAAGCACTTACATCAAGGCAACGAACAACAACACTATGATGGATGAAGAGAAGGATAAGGACATGGTGCCTTGGCTCCTAGATTTGAAAGCCTGACTTGATACTATCTGGGAAGAGAGCTTCTCTAGAAACGAAACTTTTGTTAATACTTTAAAGGATGCATTTGAGCATCTGATCATTTTGCGTGAAGCATATAATATTTGCAATAGAATCTTGGCTTGGAATGTTTGCAGGTGAAAGCCAATAGTTAGTGAGTAGCATACGTAAAGCCATGCTTGAAAAAAAACTGGGCCAACATGGAAACACGTTTTGAAAAATAGAAGATGACAAAAATTGTGTCAAAAGTGACAAATTGTTGACAAAATTTTGTCAAAGAAGTGGCTAAATTGAGACGTTCCCACTGACAAAGCAGATGACAATTTTTTGTTGTCTTTGTCAAATAGGACACAAAAGTCCTTGTAGTATCTGGTTCCTTCTGGCAAATTGTCTTTTCCATTTGAAGTAGTGAAGCAAGAATTTTGCTCTAAATTATTTATTCTTTTAGTCATATGTATTGCAGCAAGGCTTTTCTTATCTGTAGATTTCATGTGTTGGCAATGTCAAATAGGAATCTTTGTTTTGGTTATCATTCCTCTTAAGATGTAGTGATGCTTAGTTGTGCAATTTTATGCGTGTTATATACAAGTTGTAGGGCAGCAAGTATATTGTCCCATATGTTGAAGGATAACGTTCAATGCGAAGAGCAAGCATGTATTTTATTTCTCTTTAATTTTTTTTGCAGCATGATACATTCACGGTACTTTGTATGGAACGATTACTTCCTTTCATTCCGGCGCTCAATTTGGGTATTTTAAATGTTTGTTTATTGGTGTTTGATCATCATAGACCTCTTTAATGTAGACTTTTATTGTCCATGAAGGTAATGGATCGGAGGGTATACTCATATATTAGTTGTCTCATTTCAAACATTTGAGCATAATTATGCCAATATAAAAAAAAAGGGCCTAGCATGACAAATAATCAAAAAGTGATTAATGTTTGTGTACACTTTTCTATATAAAATTTGCTACTATGTAGTAGCATTGTTGTCCTATATTAGTATGAGTCTACAACTGACTTACATCCTAAAACAAACAATGTACATGGCTTGCAAAAGCACCTTCACATATCTCACTGCACTAATTCTACTTTGCTGAAACCATTGTCATTCTTCCATCTGCTAGTAGCACTTGTTGTATTTTAATATTCCACTTGCTCTTCACATTAGTCAGGTGAAACATGAGCAAAAATCATGTATCAGTGTACATCCTTGACCACGTCAAGGACAATACTAGCTAAATTCATTCATATTCATGTTGCTAGGACTC
This sequence comes from Pseudisothecium myosuroides, assembly GCA_951799445.1. NCBI lineage: Eukaryota > Viridiplantae > Streptophyta > Bryopsida > Hypnales > Lembophyllaceae > Pseudisothecium > Pseudisothecium myosuroides. The sequence continues at coordinate 16,749,031 of OX637289.1, forward strand.
CAGAGTTTAATTACCTTGAAGGCTGAGAGACCAACATTAGAGACAATTTGGGATCACGGGAGGGCCTTTTGAATTTTCTACAATCTGGATGCAAAGACGTTGCCCTACTAAAAATTTTGGTATAGCCTTGCTGGCACTTGTGGTGATGATGTGGACAACAAGCTATGAAGTTGAGGGCTGTGGCCAATCATATACATTCCTTGCGTACAATTTGTACTTGCGGTCAAACAAGGAAAATTTGAATCCAAGGAGTGGTGCAATTTTTCAATAGTTTATGGGTTGTCCTAGCTGCCAGTACAAGAGAGGTACTTTGTACGCAATTGGTCAAAGTAGTCTTATTTTAATCTACCTCTTGGAAGCATCCAACATGGCCAAGAGACACGTTGGAAGCACTTAGCACGGCCTAGAGACATGTTGGAAGCAAGTGTACTCTCAAGCCTTACTGATAGCGACTAATTCAATCTCTGCCCACGATATCAAGCCTTGCTGGCTGCATGCCTAATTCAAAAAGTCAAGGCTCTAATACTACTTGTGGAGGGCTTATAGGGCCTTCTTGTGACCCCAAATTGGCTCTAATTGTTGGTCAAATATGAGATCATATTCATCTTGAACCTACTCCGTGCTCAATACAATGGCAATTTTGTATCAAATGTAAGACACATGCCATGATTTTCCAACCTCAAAAGCAACTCCATATTGCTAAACTTCACCATCATCTTGATCATTTCTAGAACACTAGTTTGGTCTATAGCAATCCAATTATCTCTTCCGTGACTAGCCTTGAACCTTGCATACTGGAAATCAACATACAAAACCTGCCACCCAAGCTAGTACCGAAAGATGATGGAATTTGTATGTCTTGACCAGTAACAAACTTCTCCGTCCAACAAGGTCTACGAGATTGCTTAATAGTTTAGGGCTAGGATCCTTAAATTCATATATAATTGTTGTTCGATACAAGTCATGTGTTGTTGTTGCAAAGAGATTGACCATTATATGCATGCATGGACAAGAACTAGTAGATATGAGCAACTTTGTTTCCGGTGGACGATTTCATTGTGGCTACAAAGTTAGTAGCCAACCTATAATGAAATGCCTCAGAGGTTTGCATATTGGGTATTGGCCAACCAGATTCATCTAAAGCTAGAAATAAAATTAGCTCGAAATGACCAAATAGTTTTACTTGTGCTAGCAATACATACACTACCCCTAGATAGAAGGTACCGGCATTGTCCATCAAGTCATGATGATGTCTCTCGTTCCTAGTAGCTTCTCATACTTTGTAATGCAACACAAGTATAATGTCTAGTATTGAAGAGGAATGTACCCAATCTTTCCAAAATGATGCGTACTGTAAGTAGTTGGTACAATACGGCTTGTTATGGACAACATTAGGATCCAATTGGATTTGTCAATGAAGGTAAGCATGCCTAATCAAGATTGCATCCACAAGTTAGGTCCTAGCATCTTGAACGATCCATTGAAACTATTTGATCTAAGATCCTTTCACACCAGATTCTTTACCATGTGTCCAAGCATCTCTTCTACAATGGCCTTTGGATGCAACTCATAATGTCACTTATAAATCTATCTCCAACCGCATTAAAGTAAACTATTCCATTATGGACAAAATGGGAGCAAGCCCATTGTAGGCAAAATTGCAATGATGGTGTACATTTCAGAACTTGAATGTACACCACCATTACAATTTTGCCCACAATGGGTTTGCTCTCATTATGTCCATAATGGGATAGTTTACCTTAGTATCCATGCTCCATTGACATCTTGGTCATTGTAAACCACAATGCTACCATTAGAAGAAATATGAGCCCTTGAAAGGGTTGTGAATTCCTAGACAGTAGGGAACGCTGGCCGAAAAATGAAAAAATAAAAACGATTTTTTTTTTTGCCAACGAATTGCAAGGCTTGATTTGCGTGGGACAATTCAATAATATAATTTAGAAAATATTAAAAAAATATTAATATTAAAATAAATATTGAATTTCAAAATTTCAAAATCTGATGTGGTCGAAATAATCCTCGTTAGCTTGAATTATTATTTTAATTATCATTTTAATTATTATTTGATTATTTTTACATATTTTTACATATTTTTATATATTTTTACATTTTTTTAATTACATTTTTAATATTTAAATATTTAAATATTTTTTCATATTTTTTTATTGTGGCCACTGTTCATCATTGATGATGAATAGTGACCATTGTCCCTCAAAGGGAAGGAACCCTCGGGAGAGTTGAATTTTTTTCTAAGAATGATACTTCTGGTCTTGGTACACAATTTTCCAACATTTTGCCAATTGTTCTACCAATTTCACTAAAGTCTAACAATTCGGATATCTAAGCATTCAATTGCAAGTAGCACAAATTTACAATGGATACATGCAGGAACTAAACTTCTCGTAAAATCATGATCAATCATCCAATAGCTACTTCATCACCATGTGGCCACAACTACATATTCTTCCTCGAACATGGCTAGCTGCATAACAGCATAAGTGAAGTGTTCATTCATAGCTCACTATAAGAAACCCGCATTTTAGATGATATTAGCATAAATTTAGGAGACGGATTTTAGTGAACATCCAATAAAACAACTTGTGTTTTTATGTCAATAATAACGTCCAATGTAACATTCAGATGTTACATTGGACGTTATTATTGATATAAAAACACAAGTTGTTTTATTGGATGTTCACTAAAATCCGTCTCCTAAAATTATGCTAATGTCACCTAAAATGCGGGTTTTTTATAGTGGCTATATGCCACAAATTTTAGGCTCCTGCTCGTGCCTATATGTCCTCCACCGTGGCGACATTTATTTGTTTTTCTATTCTCAAGGGTAGATTAAAATAAGGTTAGCTTGACTAATTCTTGTGGTGTGTACAAGAAAGACAACACAAAAGAATTGGATATTCATACCATTCTTTTGACTGAAGTGTTTCTAGGTTTCAATGCAAGTACAAATTGTATAAATGGAACATAACTTGTGCCCCACGTACATTGTATGAGAAGGATATGACTAGCCACACACCCCAAATTCAGAACTTGCGGTCCACGTCAACACCAACAATGCCAACACGGCTATACTGGAACTTTCAGTAGGCAACGTCTAGAGGGTGGGAAATTCGAAGGACATTCCCGTGATTCCAAACTAGCTCTAATCAGAATACATTAAAATTTAAAAAGGTTATTGCTTTAGAAAGGGTTTGCAACATTAATGACGTTTGAAAATTTTTCTAATGGGCTGCAATTTCGTGGCACTTTTAGATTCAAGTCACATTCACCAAAGCGATGTTTGGATTCCAAAGTCAATGAAAACTTTTTTTTTTACTTATTTTGCACATCTTCAATGCATCCAAGCTAGGGTTGAAAGAATAATAGATCACTTTCAAGAGGTTATTGGCTTACAGAAATTCACTTTATAGAAGTTCTACTATACTCCACAGTGCCAAGAGTTCTCTCTCTTGCTTGAAATCATACCTCACATTCATCTTATTGAAAAATGTTGTAACAAAAGTTTGGAAACATGATTGGGTATGAACCTGCAAGTATAACTGGCATTCTTGCAGGGCCAAAGAACTTGGGAAAGTACTCTACACAGGAGTGGGAAAAAAACAAGCCCATCGATCTACACTGATCTTTCAGCTGCACCTTTATTTCTTAAGGCAGTGCAAACTTGAACAGCCTCGCTGACTGAAAAAAACATCCACTCTGATCCAAGTTTCTCCAAGAAATGGGCACTGTCAAACTTTTGGATGACTTGTGGTGCTGGATTTGCAAACGCCAACTGCATACCCATTGCAACTCTATTGTCAAACAACTTACTACCCCACTTTAATTGGCTGGCATTCATATTAAGGTCAAATAGTTTGTATGAGAGACAAGTGTGCTACAATCAGTGACAAGTATACAAGATACTCAATAATATCGTTAAAGAGAGGATCAAATTTGAGAGGTTTGATTCTACCATAATATGTTAACAATAAGAAGAGAGTAGGGTTCTAGTTGCATGATATCAACGTGGTCCAGATAAAAGGGAAAATGGGGTATCCTAGAGTTGTTACAATACGAAGCAATTTATTCCTAATTTCTACCAAGACAATGAACTTGCGATTCAATAATATAATTGTAACTTATTCAATTTAGAACAAAAAGCAAATTAGAAAGCATTATTTGAATATTCCATCACCTCGAAGGCATTGACTCATGACATGAGGGATTACCTGAACATTTCGTCTCTTCAAAGTCTTCTCCAACTCCTCAAAGGCAATGATCCCACTTGTATCAATATTAGTCACCGCTGCAGATGATAAATCCACATCAACACGAGTGGTATACCATAATGACACCATAATTGTCACACACATAAGCTTAAGTACACCTCTTTAATACTTACTCAAAACAAAATTGAAAAGAACCTACACACTTGTTACACTAGTGATGATTGTAGCACTCGTCACATATTCAAACTATATTATAATCCTTTCCTAGGGACACTAGATAGATTAAAGATGTCTACCACCTCGTGAGCTCTTCATTCCATGCAGCATTTAATTTCTTCCATTGCTCATCTTGGTAATGACATCAATTGACTATCAATATACGATACAATAATTGTAGCAAGTGTCCTAATTATCACATATGCAAACTACATCATAGTCAATCATGTCTTACGGATCCATTTAGAATTCACATATTCAACTATGGCACAGGCATAGGTTCAGTACCCCATGCATAGATCCAGACATTTTTTTGGGACCAGTAAGATTCAAGATTCCAGGGAGTTTGCACATGTTTCTTGCTGTAATAACCTCCAGCAAAAAATTTAGGAAGCCATGCTAATTGAAACAAAGGCACGAAGGAAAGAAACAAGACACAGAGAAGCACTCGGTATGTACAGACACAAACAGTTCTTTCTGGTTAGAATGAAGAGTCCAGGGACTTCAATTTTTTCCACATGTTTCTGATTATTTCCACATGTTTAAGTTCTGGTTGTAACAATATCCAACAAATAGTTACATCATGCATGCCCCAAGCCCCCAACAAGCCAAATTCAGTTCAGAAATAAGAGTCTGCAGGAAGTGGAGCACTCACGAGTCAAGTCCACAACAAGATACTCCACCGGCGGCGCCCCTGCGCTTGCCAGTCTTGCCATCTCCTCCTCCAGATACGCCAGCAGTTTGTCATGAATGTACTGCGAATTCGAAAAGTACACCGCCGCATCCACACGCACAGCCACAATAGCTGCCGGCAGAGAAGCGTCGGGGTACTGGTGCACATTGCGGTAGACGTTGGTTCCTGGAATGTTGCCCAGCCGCGCCGTGTGGGGTCTGGTGACGTTGAAGAGGATTTTGACGAAGGAGATGCAGACGGCGATGAGCAGGCCGATCTCCACGGACACGAAGAAGACGCCGAAGAAGGCGCCCAGCGTGGCCAGGAAGTCGAACTTGTCGATCTTCCAGATGAGATACGCGGCTTTCAAGTCGATGAGTGCAAGGACGGCGGAGATGATGATGGCGGACAAGATGGTGTTGGGCGTGTACTTGAACAAGGGCGTGAGTGCTAACAGGGTGATCAGCATCACCACCGACATTATCACGTTCGCCATGGCTGATTTTACGCCGGCCTGGTAGTTCACGGCCGACCTTGAGAAGGAGCCTGCAGTCACCAAGCTCAAGTTGTTAGTCATGCCAGTAACATCATATATAGCCGAATGATATCGAAATCTTAGCATTCTAGAGAGACGATAGAGTCAAAACACAAGATATATGCGATATTCTCTAATGGAGATAATAGGTTAAAATAGAATACGCAATTCTCTATTAGAGAACAAAGAAAGATCGGCAAACGATAATGTAAGAAGGCCCCTGCAGATCCTCAAGCATGTACTCTGACTGCCACTTCATCATCAACGTCAAGCTCGAAGGCGGAATAAGGGTTGAGTGTTCTACAATTGTTCTTGCAACGAAATTTGGAACGTCATTTTCGTTACATTTGGTGGAACTCCACGACATTGGCAATTGAATACCGTATTCAGCCAAGGGCCTTGGAACGTTAATCTACAGCAGCTCTACTTTTAAGAGCTCTAAGGATTTGAATGTCACGGTTTTGGCGCAAATGTAACGAAATTGACGTTTCAGGTTGTTATTGCAAAGAAATTTCAGGTATTGTACTGGTATTGTATAGTCAGACGGATTAGAGCTCTGTCCGCTTCTATGAACTACGTAACCATCTCTGTCCACGGACGAAATCTCTTGTAACTATTGTCTTCGTGGATGAAAATGATGTGATTACGAAGAAACTATCCTGCTCGTGGATGGAATTAGTTAACGCAGACAGATGCACACAATCAGAGATGGTTACGGGTCTCCTTTCAGTTTTCTGCAGAAATCAAGAGACTCTGCTTTCTAAATTTCTAACGCATGCTCACTGGAAATGGAAAAGAATTCTCGTGGTGATCTCCCTTGCAAGAAAATATGTCCTATCTACTTGTACATGTTGACAAGAATCCCCGCACAATTGAAAAACTGTTAGGATTACCTAGATTATTACGCTATCAAGAGTCAAGGATAATGACAACAGTTTTTTTTCTTTCAAGCTTAGTGAGATTCATGGGAGAGCATTTACCAGTTGTTACGTAGCAGGAAGTGACAGAGCCACACATGTTCATGATCCCAAAGGCAATCATCTCCTTGTTTCCATCAATGTGGTAATCTCGTAATGCCGCAAAGGTTCGTCCGATTGCAACACCCTCTGTGAGTGCTATAAGAGCTGCAACGAGACCAATAGTAGCTGCTTTTCCCACCAAGTTTCCAGAGAATAGTAGTTGATCGGCTGACGATGGGTTTATCCCTTGCTTGATGTGACCAACCTAAAAAAGTGCAAACAGAGTAAACAAAGGCTACAGTACTTCAGAGCAATTCCTCCATATATGATTATGTATGTGAGTGAAAATACATATAATAGGTAATGGGAATTTTCACAGCTCAGAGTTATCAGTTCTCAAGCTTCACAAGAGAGGGACTGCTGAAACGTAACTCACCACTTTGACACCATGCTTGTCTACCCTGAAGATGAACGAGAACAATGTCGCAAGGATCACCGAAGTAAGAGGTGCAATTGCAGAGAGCCAGAAAAGCTTGGGTTTTTTCTTGGCCTGCATATTCAGCCATCTCCTGAGTTATTCAAAAGTACGATTGTGCATGAAAACAACCACTGAAATCATAAAAATTTCTGGAATTATACCCATCCCAGTGACAAATCACATGACAATTAAAGAACTATAGACTCCTCCTTCCAAATCTGAAAAAGCTTGATGGTAAACCCGCTCTCAATCGTCTTGATATGAACCGGAGTATGAACACAATGTGGTGAAAGGGAAAGCAGAAATGAAAGGATTTAGGATGCGTTCCAGAAGCTTGGTGAATATGAGAAAGAATAAGAAGGCAAGCCCAATCACGATCGATCGCCAGTTCCACTGCACAGATGCACATACAAGTTTGCTGTCAGTTACCCGAGGTATTCTCAGCAGAGAACGACCAGATTGCATAGCTGTCCAATTTCGAAAGATTTATAGACTTTGTAGCATGAAAGTAGAGCCTTGTTATGAAAATAATATGCCAATCAACAAAATCAAGGGTCTCAATTTAAGAAGGCCACCATAAAGTCAAAGAAGGACAAGCTAAGATTATGAGATATAACCACGCTCTCCATATCAAAGAATTACTTTGCACCTCCACTTTTAAATGTTTGTGAAGACGTCATTACCTCATTAGTCTGCGTAAAAACAGATCTCATGACTGAAATGAAGTCGGTTTTTGTGGTGAAGTTTGTAATATTGAGCAACCCTTTCAGTTGTTGCAAGCCGATGGTGATGGCGGCACCAGCCATGAACCCCACAATGGCCGCATGCGACAGAAACTGAATCACAAAACCCAAACTGCAGCAGCAACACGAGAGATCCAGTAAGAAAATTGGACAAATGTCCTTCTGTATCCGTTTTCCATTCCTATTGAATCCTAGTGTATCCTACTCTATCGTCTCTGGTACGTCATGGACTACGGAATTCTTGAAAATTTTCGATTTCTCCTGTGCAACACTCGCAAAACAATTCCTTCATCATTCCATTCTTTCGATCTTCGGTGAGCTATGAGTCTCAAAGAATCGAAGACAAGCATGGAAATGATAAAGGTGACGATCAGAATTCGTACCGAAAGACACCGAGGGCAGTCTGGAAAAGGCCGGCGAAGAAAGTTGCGGTCAATGCCAGTTGCAAGTACAGCTCAGGCTGTTTCGTGGGGCTCACCTCTTTCCTCAACAAAGTTCCCAGCAGCAGCGACACCACCGCGACGGGGCCAATCGCTATGTCCCGCGAGCTTCCGAGCACGGCGTAGATCAAGGGTGGCACAAAACTTGAATCTGCCACACAACACAAGTCATACCATTAATCTGACGAATTTCACAGAAGAAATTCCACAAGTGAAATTCAGTATGGAATTCGGACAATGCCCTATTGTGTGCAAAGTCCATTCCAAGTGCATCCTACTGAAATGGACTACGGAGTATTTGAAAAACTTTATAGATGGACATTTTGGATTTCTCCTGTGTTCCAATGCTCGCACTGTCCTGTGAGCATTGACGTGCGACCTTCAATGACCATCTGGACTCGTGATGTACACCAACTCTGCGGAAGAATTGGAATCGATCACTTTTCTCAGTGACATTCATGCTGTGCTCAAAACTCTGAATTGCAGTGCTTTCAAATTCCTAGAGCTTTCGAAACTAGGACTTTGAAGTACTCGAGACATGAGTATTGTCAGTGGTGCCAACTGAAACCTTGACCTCTACAATCTAGGAAAGAAACTGACATGAAGCCCAGCTGGGCTCAATACTCCGGTTCCTTCAAATTCAACCGTAACTATGCCCGCCAATTTCGTGAAATTCCGGACGATTAACGAACATGAGGTTTTAAACGAAACCTCACAAAAAACTGAACCTTCTGCAGAAGAATGAGACAGTAATTATGCAACAATGCACAAGAAGAGAAGCTGAAGAGTTTGACTTACAGAGCCCATTGACAATCGGCAAATTCGCAAGCTTCGCATACCCGAGATCCTGCAACCATGGACACAATCGTGAGCTCGCTGCAGCGCGCCTTGGGAGTACTCGAATTTCCTAACCTACAAAATTCCAAGCAGACGAAATTCCAAACATACGGAATCTCTAAACATACGAATTCGACACTAAGAAGTGCAAAAGCTTGCAGATTTCCTACCTGGGGCACTGCGAGGCTGGCGATGGTGAGCCCTGCCACGAGATCCGAGGCGAACATTTTGGGCGTGTAGGAGGAGATCCAGCTGAGAATGGGGAAGACGTACTGCACCCCCAGCCAGCTTTTCTTCCGCTTGGACTGCCCTCGAAACTGGTCCACAGGCGCATCGTAGAGGAACATTTCCCAGAGGCCATGGCCCACGGTCTTCACCACACCACCGCTGGGCGGCACAGCCACTCTATGTACCAACGGAGTCTCGTCTATGAAAAAGTCTTTCTCGCTCGAGGCTCCCCCCGGCGATGCCATCGCTCCTTATCTGCTCCACAGAGAACGTTTCTACCACGCATTAGAACTCACGAACTCACCATCACCACTCGCTAGGATTTGCTTCCGTAAACACTGTGCAAATCTCATTGCCAATCGATTCATAATTCGCTTCGAAGGATTGTTCGAATGGATCAAGCTAGTCATTGAAGCAGGATTTCGCGCGCTCTAATGCGCCGCAAATTCAATATAACTGTCACTAATCCAGTGACGAATGACAACCACAACCACCCAGCTTTGCTTCGTATACTTTTAGGACTTGAGTGGCGTATTGAAAGATAAGTTGTTTGTCTGGAAATGTACTTTCAGGAAATAATGATATTCTTCCATTCAATTCAAACCTGGTAACACTCTTTAGGAAGGTCAGACTGATACTGTAACCGCGAAGATTCCACGAAAATATATTACAGACAACGCCCGACTGACGTACTCTGGCCGTTAAGTGCTTGAATTCCTGGAAACTCAAGGTCCAAAAAATTATATAAAATCTTCACGACGAGTTTCTGGATTGAGATCATCTCAGAATGTCTTTTGATTGCGCTGTGATTGCTGCGGTCAGATATGTACTGAGCTGTGCAGAAGACTGACCTCAAGACCCACGTCTGCGTGAAGAGAAGCCAAGACGTCAACACTGGGCTAACTCATGGAACTTCGAAAAAGCTAGTCTGCCTGAAGAGGATGATCTGAGCGCCTTTGAAATGTTGCTGCAAGGCTATCGCCAATACCACTCCGAGGACTGCATCCTAGAAAACGTGATTCGAGAACGGGGTGTGTATTCTAAATTAATTTGCACTCTAAACTATAAACGAGCCTAATAAGTAAAACTGTAAATACCCAGAAGGAGAAGACCAGCGTGTGCTATAGTTGAATGATGCCTTCTTTAGAAGGCAATCTCCCACATACAGAAACTTCTATCTCCTCTCCTCTCTGCTCTTTCACCAGCTCTTTGGCTCCTGGCAAGCTACTGTAACATTTAGACTGAATTCAATACTCAGGTGTACGTTGGGGTACGTTTGAGACTCGTATTCCAAGAATGAAGGCGATTTGGACAACGGCAATCTGAAATTCTTAGAGGGTCAAGTACACACTCCAAGACAAGACTTCGGGGCTCCTAATCGCACAGAGCTAGATTCGGAGACAAAACAACAGTCCCAGCACTCTCATGACCGAATTCAAATCGTGAACTAAAGCACCAACAATTGTGATTGAGCTAGCTGCATATTAGTCTGTCCCATGCAGAGACGCTAGCTGAATCCAGCTCTGGACCTTCAAAGGTTCGTCTTCAACGTACTCCAGCTGAGCGGTAAACATGAACCGATCGGAACTGGACGTAGACCACCCGCTTAAACCAAGAATTTCGAGGTGCGAAATCGAACGTGTACCTCTTTCAGCAGTACCTCTCCAACGGTGTACTTTGTGGAACTCTCGAGACAGAGAGAGGTCCGTGCAAGCGTCGCTTGCTCGAAATGGCCACCAACTAACTTATAATGTTGACAAATTTCCCCCTTTTATATTTTCCAACGGTGGGGCTGACTTCAATTCAGTGAATTCACCTGTGTAGATTCCAGGTTTGACTCGCCTCTTCGCCCCGGGCACCATTCCGAGCAGCCAGGCCACCTCTCGCGTCAATCTCTGGCCTGCCTCTCGCAGACGTGGCTGGATCAACATGCGAGAAGGAACCCAAACAAGGAAAGGAATCTGGGTCACCACGAAATTTCCTATGGCAACTCAATGTGAAGACGCAGCTTGTTTATTTGAAGGGGGCTTCCGCCCCCCTCCCAGCCTTTCTAGGCTTTCACAAGGAAGACGCAGCTTCGTACCGCCGGTTTGGGGAACTTCTGCCGTGCATTCCTGAACATGCTTTGAGAAAATTGGTTGGTGGGTTCACCAGTCTGTGTCGTGTGGACTGGTGGTGTGGGTCCAACGTTTTGTGTGTCGTGGCGAAGTAGCCACTCGCAACTGTCCACAGCGCATCTTCACTGGGCACGTCGGACCGGGATATCTATCCTGTTGTGTAGCGGGACTTGAAGGGCGACACTCTTCGTTGTTTACTGTGCCCTTCATATTTTGATCTATGTTCTTTACTTAAGATAAACGATAACGGTGTAACCATGAGGCTTTGTCCTAGGTAAACAACAATATTAGTTTATTGATTAGTCGGACCCTACATCCCCACTCCAACAAAACCCTCATTCTGATGTGCGATATGAATGTGGTTGTTGATAGGTTTTGGAAACTAGAATTTAGAAACTAGAGTTGATATCATAGTCTTTGTCCAAAGGTCAAAACCAATCATCTTTTTTCATATCATTTCTGAATGTGAAGGAGCAGATGTAGTCTTTTCCTTGGGAGAAGCATCGTTCTTCTTCTAAAGTGAAATTGGGGATGTTTGAACTAGATGATGGTAGGAAGTTCAAAAAATCAAGTTTCATTGGCCTCCTTGCAAGAAGTGCCAAGGAGATCACAATTGAAGATTTGCAAAGTTCAAAAGATGCTCAAACTCTACTTTTGCCTCCCTAATAGTATTGAAAAGGTTTAATTTATGATTTCATAAGAGTCTTGTTCGGGGTGCCTATAATGCTAGTCCATTGTATTTTGGATCATGATCTATAAAGATGGTTCTCTAGTTTTCAAAAAATTCACATCATTTGAAAACACCTTTTGTGATCATAACTTCTATTTGATTTATATTATATAGAAATCAACATGTTAATCCACATAGATATCAGAGAATTTAACCATTAAAGGAAGAGACTATTATGAATGCACTTTGCCCAAAATGATCCAATTGTTGGACCAATAGGTGCATTCTTCATTTTTATAATAATCTTGAAAGTCATCCATCATCCACTTTTCAACCTTAGCCATTCTTTTAAAGTGAAGAAGTAGATAACTACGAAGAAATGAAGAGGAAAAATTCTGATTTCTTTTAGAATTGGTGTACAATCATTAAGAATATGGCGAATTTCATTAAAATGGCAGTATTTCATGCGCCATTTTCACACCATGACATCTAGGACTAGTACACATTGCTAACATCTAGGGCAGTTTTAGATTTCAAAAATCTAGGATTGACATAGATATCAGACCATACAGTCTAAAAAATCTAGGACAGTTATAGATTTCAAAAATCTAGGATAGTTATAGATTTCAAAAATCTAGTACAGATATACATTCTGGTAAAAGTGCCAAATTATCGGAATACCGCCATTTTAATGAAATTGACCATGATTCTACTCATTTAAGGTCCCACAACAAACTAAAGTCCAAATACCTACAATGTATATAGTATACATAATTAATGACATTCAAATATCAAAGTGCAAATATTGTAGTCAAGCTATTTCCACATTTGAAGAGATTCATGATATCCCTAGTTTTGGGGGGTACATAATTCTCTTGTAGTATTGACATATTGCATATTACAATAGAATTTCCATAGGGTAATAGCCTTGGGACCGGAGGAGAATATTACACTAGTAAGAGAGGTTATTGTTTTATAGAAAGGCTACAACATTAATGACGTTTGAAGATTTTCTTAGTGGACTGCAATTTTGTAGCACCCCTAGACTAAAGTCACGTCCACTAGAGCAACATCTGGATTCCAAATTCAGTGAAAGTTGCGTCCAGACTGGGGTTGAAGGAATAATATCACTTCAGAGAGGTTATTGACTTCCAGAAGTTTCACTTTATAGAAGTTCTACTGTATTCCATAGTGTCAAGAGTTCACTCTCTCTGAATCATACCCTCATAATGAATCATTATTCACGATTCAGATTATTTTTAGATTTGGTGGCACACAAAATGGATATTTTTCTCCAGATCAACGTGAGATTGACAACAGAAATTCATCAACATGATCAAAAATTGGAGCCCCAATTTGTATAAATGAGGATGAGGATCAAATTGGCGTCTCCTGTAGAGTCGATGGCTCCTGAAGTAAGTTACCGCTGATCAGACAGCTTTCCATCAAAGCTTTTGCAAAGCGGGGGATTGGGATTGAATGAGAAGCCAAACTGAATGCTACTTGGCATCTCCTTAACCGCTTCAAGAATTTTTGGAAAAATCAAACAGTGGAGTCAAACTATGTCCAGGTTCATTGCACCGAACCAAAAGATCTTTCAGGTATGCATTTTGAGGAATCTGCAATCGTTTGGGGAATCCAAAATGGGTGCAAAGAAATGGAAGTAGAATTACAGTATCTTTCGAGAGGAATTAAAAAGTCTATTTCTATTGTACTAAAATTGGCTACATGTTCGTTCATGTTGAACTTTTAGGGACTCAAGAAGCCACATTGTTTTTTTCATTTTTCATTTTTTTTTTCAAACAACAATTTGAATTGTCAGGTTCTTTGAACATGGTCCTGATTGTGAATTACATGCAGAACAATTTGAGAGAGTTACACATGTTTAGTGGTCCGTAAAGGAGAATAAAAGGACTACAGTACACAACTATTAACAAGTTGCAAGGGTTCTTTGGGAAGCCACCATGCGGAAGATGCTATTCATTTTAAAAATTGAAAAAATGAAAACTTCATGCTCGGTTTCACGTGGATTATGAATGGAATATATTTAACGTAACTACTCCTAATTTCAAACGCTTTCTAAAAGAGCATTGTCTAGATTCTTGCCTAAAATCTACTTCCACTATTCAAGAGAATCTATAGTTGGTTGTCCTAAAACCTATTTTCATCACTTTGAAAATTCGAAGTTTATTCAGATGGTGTTCAAAAAATGCATTCTAAGATAATGTAGAATCCCCTTTTGACTACCAATGTTCAAGATCCCACAAAAAAATTCAATATAATAACAGGAACCATGCTGAAGTACTTATCTATGTAATTTTAGATGTAGTTACCTTAGAATATATCAAACTTTTATATATGGAAGAGATTGCAATTAGTTTGATGTCATGTTGATGTTAGAAAATATACTACTTGGATAAAGGTTTGATGTTCTTAGTGTTGCCTCCCATCTTTCCTTGACTATAAGAATAAAAATGAAAATAAATCGTGTCAAAACTCAATCGTTAAAAATAAATTTGTATCTTTTACAATTATTTAAAGCTTAGTTGTTTCTAAATTGATTTGACAAAAATCAGCATTGCTTCATTCTACTTTGTTTGGAATTCAAAGAACCAAATCTCACATTATTTTTTTCTTTCAAAGAAAAATGTATCAATTAAAAGTTGCAAGGGTTACATATTATAACATATTCACTCCATCCCGAAATGATTGTCCACTTTGTAAGTCATGTTTTTTTAAGGTTGTTTTGAGAAGTTCATATGGAGATTTCCTTGTGGCTAATTTTATTTAGATTGCAATGAATACATGCAATGTTCTTCATTGATTCTAGTGATATAAAATTTGGAACCATTCTTAATTATGTTGTTCACAATATAATCAATGAAATTGGCTTAAAAAAATCTCAACAAACTTTTGGACTATCATTTCGAGACAGGAGTATAAGAGTATATACCTTGATATATATATATATATATATATTTATTAAGTTTTTTTTATTAAAAGTATTCATTATAGAATTAATTGAAAGACATGTTCATCTATTTTCAAGATTTGAATATATATACCAATTCATTTGGTGTAGTAGTGCATAGTGATACCATACGCATTCAGTGGACATGTCTCATGTCTCATAGTATTTTCTAACTGAAAAGGATTATAATATTAGATGTAATTTGTATTCTATATACAATGAGCAAATTCACCTAAGGAAAAAAAATTATGGGGTAATTTATAAGTTTGTATCCATATGTGTAACCATAATTACGTACACATGTATTGGTATACATATTTGCACATATATCATTACTATTGAGTATCATATGAGATGTTGGGCAAGACACTAATACCACTTGGTTGGCATTTTTGAATTTATAGTCTATTATATTGAAATCACAAATTAAAATCTACTCATGAATTTGCTCTAAGCATTTTAATTTTTCTTTAGAATGCAATTCAAATGAAGCTTCGTATTAGCCTCCTAATAGACCAAGGTATACTTTAGGTAGTAATTTGTCAAAAAATGCTATTATTTAATGCATTGAACAAAAATTAAAAAATTTGTTCAAGTGAATAAAAATTCAACCATATATAGAGAAAAAAAGTCAGAATTTTTGACAATGAAGATCATAAGATTGCAGCATTTGAAGTAAGCAAAATGAGTTTTCTTTGGACATTGTTTGAAATGGTCACCAAATTTTGAGTTCTTTTGGAGTAAGATTTTTGGACTACACTAAAATATTTTTTTGACACTTGTATACTATATCATATTTGTTGCATACTTGCCAAATTTTTGAACTTGAAAAAGATTTTGTATATGCTATCTATAGCCACCTACACTTCCCAAAAACTTTAGACACTATAACTTCTTATCCAAGCGCCTAGGCATAAAAAAAAATGAATTTGTACAAAAGGGAAACAATTATGTAGCTTGTGGCAAAATTTCTAAAAGACTAAATTCAAAATTGACTTTATAGAAACCTATCCAAATGTATATTTGGTTAGTTTAAGACCAATTGTATTTTAGAGGTTATTCCTTGTACATCAGACCCAAATTGAGGAGCATGGTTTTCAAGAAATCTTCTAGATAGCATCTTCAATACTCAACTACACTTCAATTTTGAAATATTATTCTCTTTTGTTTCCATGAGATGCACCTATTAAACTATGTACATATTAAACAATACCTAATCCAATCAAAAACAAAACAAATCTTACTGTAACTATCTTTATTTGTAACTTGACCTTTGATTAGGTTGATAAGTTGAAGCCCGAGGAGATTGCCCCCATCATTGCTTTTCCCCACTTATGAAAGGAGATGGATGGAGCACAATAGTTTGCTTGCATCCTTCCTTATATTCATTCTTTTGTACTCATTCCATTGTATTTACTACCATTATTTATAACTTAGCCCTTTGATTTTGCTAATAAGTTGAAGACTGGGGGAATTGATTCCCTCATTGCTCCTCCCTGTAGATGAAAGGGAATGAATGGGGACATAGTCATCCTTCCCTCTACTCATTTATTTACGCCATTGCTTGCATTGTTTCCATGCGTCCATTCCTTATGCTCATCCCCACAGTCTACTTCCAATGTTTAGATAGGTAGGTGGTTTTTATTGTAAGAAAGGAGTAATGAGATATAATCTATAATGCCACCTTTTTTTAACATTAGGCACAAATTTTCAATATTAGACTTCAAAGGAAAGGTTGAGATGTTCTATTTCAAAATAAATGTGTAAACATACCAAATAGAATATAGGGTACAAAGCCCACATGTGTACAATGTCAACCTCCATTTCTTCATGTGCACAAAGAAGGGAGTATTAGAAGCATTCAAACATTGGAGGAGATATGTTTTGAATTCTTTGATGTATTATATTGATTTAGGATTTAGATTGAGGTGGTTTTTGCTTTAGTGGTGGTCTTCATAGATGAATATTTTTTTTGATTCGGCATAGGTGGTCTTAGAGCATAAGTAGTGTCTGTCAACTTCTTTTCCAACTTCTGTGATGGTGAGCAGTATTGGCTTTCAAGACAACCCAAAACAACCCAAAACTATACCTTCTTATTTTAATTGAAATGACAAGTATCAACATTTTAACCCTTAAACGACAGGCTCATAACCGTGGAAATCATCTGTTTTGTCACCGTGTGGATTGTTGGATTAAAATAATGCAAAAGTACTCATTGAAAGTCAAACTACTATACATTATCTTCCCTTTCCCCACAAAATTTGGAGGATGAATAGTTGCACTTCTGTCCTACACAAGAGATTCTCTTGTCATTCATCGGCCTCAAAATGTCCGCCGCGTCATTCAAGGGTTAAGGTGTGATTATTTTCAAACTCTACAAAGACGGGTCAATGACCAGTTTTTCTAAAAGATTTTTGATGAAGGATATTTTCAGGGTATTTTGAGCAAGAGATGCAAACTTATATTCCCAAAACATTTCCCACTAAGTCCAGTTGCAACACTCAATCTCCGCTGTAGACAGATGATGAACTTACCACAAGATCAACTACACACAAAAACAGAACAGAAGAACGAAATACCGAAAACGAATTGCTTCTGCGATCCTAAACCCTACTCAAATTTCAAAAAGACGAAAGTGCATCAATAACACGCATCACCCTGATGTAGAGTACAACGACAATAATTACCTCAAATAATAATAAGAAAATATCCAAACACTAAGCAGACAATAGACCCAACGGATGTGTGCAACAAAAAAATCATGCATTCTACGCTACTTGAAAAAAATAAGAACGAAAACGCGCTTCTCCAGGGACAGAGACGTGCACCACTGCTCCTTAAAAAACAAAACTGAACAGTAAGACTGGTAAAAATTTCCAATATCACCACCACAAAAATCATCACTGTAAGACGTCCAAATTTCCGGCAAAAACAAACATAAAAGAATTTGTTGTTTAAATTTTTCTGCTTGTTTGTTAGCTCTGTTTTTTTTAATATCATAGCCGTTGTTTGGAAGTACAGGGTTTGTGTTTTCAAAGATGTATCTAGCACAGAATAATCCCGAATTGGACACAACAGCGTCGGGAAAACGAATAAATCAAAACAGATCACAAGCTGCCGAAAATATTACCCAGATCTACCAGGGGCACTTTGCCTCACCCAAAAATTACGGATCCAAGACAAACAAGTGAAATGTCAGTGGCCAGTTAGTGAACAATCTGCTCCCAAGAATATTCCCTCCTTTAGGGAGGAGTCATTGTACGCCTAAAGGAGAAAACCTCTACTGCTACCGATACCACTTAAATGCAGTCCAAAGCTCTTCTAAAATCTGGTCAGAAGAAAATGATCAGGTTTCACTGGAAAACAGATAAAGACGATACTATCACCATAGATTCGTGACTAAATTTGTGACTGAATTTCTACCCAAAGGTAGTACAGACCAAATCTCGAAATCTTCATAGAAGTTTCAAGGTAATAAAGTTTCAGGTATATAGAAGCGGACCCGTGAAGATGAATCATCCAGAAAGTCGTCAAAAAAGATATACTGACCTTGGCCAATATACGGTGAACAGCTCTGGAACTCAGACAGAACCGTTGCTCACAGCAGTAGCTTTATTAGGGCCATTGACAATGCCATTTGCAAGAGCCCTCACACCGTCCTCCCCAACGGGCAGATTTCTATGAGTATATTTCACACCACGATCTCCATTTACAAGCTGGCCATTTCCCCTGAGCAACCTGCAAGAAGCGAGATATTAGCAAATCGGGCAAATGCTGCAATTAAAACAACTAAGCTCAAATTGATTGTATATTTGTCCAGAGTACACCCACTTGCCAACGGGGCGCAGAGTGGACTTCTCTACAACTGCACTTCCAATGTGCATTAGTGTAAATGGCTTCCTACCCAACCATAAAACTGTAGAACTTCTATAAAGTGAACTTCTGTAAGCCAATAACCTCTCTAAAGTGATATTATTCTTGCAGTCCCGGCTTGGATGTACAAAATAAGTAAAAAAAGAGAAGCAACTTTCATTGAATTTGGAATATAGATATTGCTATGGTGAACATGACTTCACCAAGAGCGTTCTAAAATTGCAGCCCACTAAAACGTCATTAATGCCACAACCCACTTCTAAAGCAATAACCTCTCTAATGTAATATTCTCTTTTGGTCCCAAGGCTATTACCATATGGAAGTTCTACAATATAGGGGACAAGTTTACATTGTAGTGCCAATATACATGTAGGCACACACGCATTGAACATGATCCCCTTACTACAGGTCTGAAGGCTATTACCAAATGGAAGTTCTATAGTATAGGGGACAAGTTTACATTGTAGTGCCAATACACATGTAGGCATACACACATTGAACATGATCCCCCTACTATAGTGACTCCCATAGTAGTCGGCCACCACATAAATCACTCTCATAAATTGGATTATGAAGTGAATTTGGACATGTTGTCCAAAAGGGATTCTACATTCATGTATAATTTTACTTAGAATGGACTATATTTAACCCTTAAACGTCGTGGCAAATGTTTTGTGGCCAATGAATGACAAGAGAATCTCTTATGTAGGACAAAAGTGCAACTATTCATCCTTGGAATTTTGTTGTGAAAAGGGGAGGTCTTCTACAACAGTTTGACTTCCAATTAATGCTTTTGCTATTTCTTTAGCCAATGATTCACACGGTAATGAAAAAGGATGGTTCCCAAGATCACCCTATCGTCCTTTAAAGGTTGAACCTATTATTATTTGAATGAAATTTCTACATAAAAATAATTTTTTTGTGAATAGTCATATCTCATTTCCTTTTATAGGAAGAATGTAAATCTTGTTGCAATTTTGAATTTTCATTGATTAAAATCTTATTGATTGTAAATCTTGTAACATTGTCTCAACTTCTCGTAACATGTTGCAAAAGGTCTCATTTCTTTTTGTAGGAAGAATGTAACTAGAATCACATGTTGACATCCTTCCTACAAAAAGAAATGAGACCTTTTGCAACATGTTGCAAGAAGTTGAGACAATGTTACAAGATTTACAATCAATAAGATTTTAATCAATAAAAATTCAAAATTGCAACAAGATTTACATTCTTCATAAAGGGAAATGAAACATTTTGACCTCCTTTGTACAACATGTCCAAATTTCACATCATAATTCCAATTTCTCAATTTATGAGAGATTTATATGGTGGCCCAGTACTTTAGAGAGTTACTCTAATGCCGGTCTCAGGAACCATGTTGTATGGATATCCAAAAAGCCATTGCAAGGAGGATATGTCGTCTCCCTCATAAGATAGCGTCAGCCTCTAAGAGGAGTCATACGAGATCAAACCTAGATAGTTGAGCTAGTGTATGACCAACAGACATATCTTTCACGCAGGTCTGTAAGCTGAAGAGACTCTTCTTCAAGTCCGGAGTGCAATAACATCATGACTGACAAACTAATGAACGACTGCCAGGAAGTCATAACCATGTGCTCAGTTTTAGTAATAGCGTACCATCTGGTAGTGAGAAGACCTTCGACCCCTACAGGACCACGAGCGTGGATCCTGCCAGTGCTTATTCCAACCTGCAATCCACAAAAAGCTCCAGTTAGATTCCTTTCAGAAAATATACTACAAAAGGGTGAGATCACTCTAGAAACATTATTGGTGGATATGTGCCTACAGCAAAGTGCATGTACTCTTTAAAAAGGAAAGCTAAACTGGTAAAGTAAGAAGTGAAAATGTCTAATGGAATCGAAAAGTGTGCTCAAGTCAGTAATGGAGGAAAAGATAGTAAAGATGATTCTACAAGCAAGCTAAAAGAGAAGTCCAGTAACAAGCTGAATATTGCAAGTTCTCCATTAGAAATAACTGAAGGTACCTCAGCACCAAGCCCAAAGCGAGCACCATCAGAAAAGCGGGTGCTACAATTATGAAACACAGCAGCACTGCACACCAGAACGTGAGGGGGTCAGGCTTCGGAAATATGAAGTACTTGAAAATCACAATTTAGGACATTCACGGTCAGTCAAGAATGACATCAGCCAATCGAAGTTCATGATGTTTGTGATGATTATGAGCATTACCTATCCACATGATGAAGAAAGATATCCGCAGTTGACTGATCTTCCGTCACTAGGCAATCTGTGTGGGCGCTGCAGACAACCACATATTCATGTGAATTTCAGAAGCAATAGATATATTCCATAACCTAGAAATCAGGGAACCCGATAGGAGACTATTTTTAAAGATTCAGGGTTCCTAAAATCATACCTTCCATGCTCATGGATGTGATCAATAGCTGCCTGGACATCCTTCACAACTTCAACAGTGCAAGACAATGCGCTGTATTCAATGTGGAAGCTGGTAGCTCTTGGGAGTTTCAACAATTCTGACGCTCTTGCCCCTCCGTACAAGGTGACACCTGCAATGCAACCAGGAAGGCAATGTGAAAATAGAAGTGAAGCACTTACGCGAAACAACTCAACTAAAGTAAGTCATTGAGATCAACGGAGGTCAATAGGATACAGGCAATTCAATAGACTGCACAGGTTCTAGAATCCTGGACTGAAAATGGCTGCGACAGCTAACAAAGCTATTTGGTCATGACCATCAAAATAAAAAAGTGGTTACTAACCAGCACTTTGTAAAGCAAAAGTGAGCATTTCCAAACCACCAGTTTTAACCAAATCTTCGTGAACAAGTAACGTCTCCTGCAAAG
Organism: Pseudisothecium myosuroides; assembly: GCA_951799445.1. Classification (NCBI taxonomy): domain Eukaryota; kingdom Viridiplantae; phylum Streptophyta; class Bryopsida; order Hypnales; family Lembophyllaceae; genus Pseudisothecium; species Pseudisothecium myosuroides. The sequence continues at coordinate 16,770,863 of OX637289.1, forward strand.
ACAAACACAAAGCACTATTAGTTCAATCGCAAAATCTCTTAAATAAAAAATGGTATGCCACCCGCTATAGTAATAATGTTAAGGAATCTCCACCACGCAGTGGTTGACAAATCTAATAATAGCCAGTTCAAGCTTACCAGGGCGTTGCACGCCGCAGGGTAGTCTACTTTCGAGTCAAGCACAATCCCTTTAGCTTTGTCAAGATCAGCAGCCTTGTCAACAAAAACATGGCACACTCCATCTGCACAGTGAGGATTGATTAGGGCCCCTGGCAACTTAGACATAGAACACTCCACCTGCACCAGCTTGGAAGACATGTCGGTCTGCAGGAGAGAAAACACGACACGATACAAAAAGGTACAAAAGAGGGTCCATAGGGGATATAGAACCTAAATCTTGTCAATCACTAGTATAAATAAACTGAAGGTATCAAAATACTGACGTGCCGAGTGAAGAGAAGCACAGCTCTAAATGAAGGAGAAAGGATTTACAAAGTCGATGAAACAGAAGTATTGATCCCTGCTCCTCATGCAACAAATGAGATAAAGAGCTGCTGACCTGCATGACCAAGCACAGGAATTTTGGTCGATGCCTGGATCTGTGCAACTAGCTTGTTGCTCCCACGGGGTATGACGAGGTCAATGACGTCATCCAACTGTTCTCAAATATGCAGCAGAATTCACTTTGAGTGAGCCAGCTGTGAACAACAAAAATTCTACAAATCTGGAAGGGCAGGAGCTTGGCCCAGGTGATCTACAATCAAAATGTCCAAAAGAAACGGAGGTCCATAGATTTTGAGCGGGAAACCAACATTGACCTCAACTAAATGCCAAACATACATGATCACAGCATCAAAATCCTCACTTAGCCAGTGCAGCAAAGGGTAGGCGTACCTTCAGAAGGTCTGGAATTTCGTCCCTGGAAGTGACCAAACCAATAAGATTTGGACCAACCGACTTTGGCAATGCTTCTGTGATCACCTGCAAAAGGTTGAAGGAGGGGAGTGATCTTCAAAATAAAGTGTGCTGAAAAAGGGTTAAATCGATTACAAACCCTACTCCCAACAGCAATGACAGACCATAGAAACTAGCTATAGGAAGCATAATACCTTGTGTAGGATGGCATTCGATCGTGCTGCTTCCTTTCCACCCTTCAACAACAGTCCGTTTCCACTGCGAATTGCTAGAGATGCTATCTGATCCACAAGCAGCACTTCAGTCATCTTCACTACAGCCGCGTGATTATTAGCTGACTTCTCTTCATGAAAAGAGTCCCAAGTGGAGCATACTACAGATATCAGGCTACTTGATAAGAACACAGATCTACACCAAATGTAACCTCAGATTAAAGAGAACAGCATGCAAGGTTCAGATATACCTGGACTAGAGCATCAGGGCGAGACTCGAACACAACCAAGACAACTCCCAAAGGACAAGAAGTCTTCTCTAGTATCAATCCTTCAGCGACCTGATTTTCAGGACATTTGAGATGAGGGATAAGTAGTGCAAAATTATAGCATCCTTGACATGCACGCAATCGTCATAGTCTGATATCTGCATCTCAATTCTCAACATTTTGGATTCTCAGAATTTTACTTGTTTCTATATAAAAAAGTTTAAATAATGATAAGAAAATTCCTAAAATTCCTAAAAGAACAACCCACACTGGAAATGTACGACTTGAGTTTAACCCTGAGTTGAATCTGATTGTTCTTGAGCAGCAAATGACTGCCAGGCCTTAAGAAATTAAGTTGGTTCCAGATGTTTTGCTTTACCCTGCTAAAGATGTTACCAAATTAATTTTTCTTCGAGCACTTACCTCAGTACGCTTCAACACTTCCCCAACAGGCTCCTTCATGTCTGCCAGAGTCCTGAGAGAGCTGGCCAGTGCTGCAATCTGTGAAATAGGGGTAAACTCAGCAACGAGTAAACATAGATATTACATCGGCTACAATCCATTCTTTGACGTCAAAGCAAAAATTGTGAAGTAGAGCATGTCTGGTTGCAGAGGAGACAGAAAAAACGTTCCAGAAATCCGATAGTAAATAAGTAATAGTAATCGATAACATCAAATGCGCGTATTCAACAAAATATTACCTTCCCAGGCTTAATAGTGAGCCGATCAATCAAAGATCTAGAGATCCCACTCGTTTGTGCAAGCTCCACGTCTGCGTTGTTCTCAGCCCTAATCTTAGCTTCATTTGCGAGCAAGGCATCTGCTACCACGTGTAATATTGAATATCGCTCCTCAGATGTGAGACTCTGTTCATTCCATCCACCAAAGCAACAGGTAAATTCACACGAGACTCGTACGGGAACCTTCAGATACTGTAACATCCTCTGATCTGTTTCAGAAAGAACCTAATAAACTGCGCCCATAATGAGATGGATTATGAGTATGACACATGTGTACATCATCTAAGGGTTACTGGAAGGAGGTTTTCCATTACAAGTTGAGAAACAGAAGATTTTGAGAACATGGCATAGGGGTCAATCTGATGATATATCTACTGAAGGAAGGTGCGTTACATTGGCAAGCCTTAACTGGATTTGTAACATTGTTACGGCCTTAGAGACAGGGAGGTAAAAAGAGATGAGCAAACCTGCAAGCGGCGGCTTCCATCCCTAGCAGCAACAGCCATATCCCTAGCACCAGTTTCTTTCAGATCAACCCAACGATGAGCATCCTTGTGGAAGAGAGTCCCAATGTGGTCTCCTCGCATAACCCGCTGCAAGCCATCTGCGGCACACCCACTTTCCTCCAAAGGCGACCAATGATCAGCTGCGAATTGGCAAGATCTGGAAGTGAACCATAAGAATCGCTTACATCGCTACAAGTAAAAGGGGATGGAGAAAAGCAGACCTGGAGATAACAACAGGAATTCCGGCTGAAGCAGCTTGCCAGGCAGCATACACCTTGGCAGTCATGCCTCCTCTACCCACCCTGGATTTTGCACCAAACGTGACCATATCGTCGTGCTTTTCCTTCAAGTATGTGTGAATCAGTTGCGACTTGGGTTCACTTGGAGGACCCGTGTAGAGCCCTTCCACATCACTCAAAAGAATCAGGAGGTCTGCTTGAATCTCCAGCGCCAAGAGCGCCGCCAAGCTATCGTTGTCCCAGAAAATTCCAGTTGCATCCTGTTTGCAGGACAATGCACGCAAGAACACATAAAATACTTGTGGAAAAACACACTGCGTGTGCAATTAGCAAGGCTGATATCTATTACTTCAAGAAAATTAGAAAGAGGAGAAGACACTTGAGGAAAGAGCTTACACGTGAAGGAAGGAAATCAAGGAACGATTAAAAAAATATATGAAAAGTGACCACATTCGGCCCTGTGAGCAATGAAAACACATGGCAACACTGGCAACTGAAACAACATGGCAACAAAGAATTGGGAAATTGCCTGGTACGGACTTCGGCGAGTAGAAACCGCATCGTTCTCATTAAAGATCGGAACCACTCGCAATGCTAGCAAAGAATTCACGGTCTCGGACAGCTGTTGCCGAAACTCTGGGTCTCTGAAGTCATTGTCTGTTACAAGAAGTTGAGACGATGCTACATCCAGCTGCGCTGACACAACCATGGAGTCAAATTCCGGGCAAGGCAATGGAGCTCCACATCTGATGATGTCTCTATTAAGCACGAGGAATCGTCTTCAATTACCAAAACTGTAAAATCCAGATGCCCCTACCAAAAGTTCTTCCTGCAACATTGGCAGCACACAGAAGGAAACAGGCTGCAATCCGTACCTGGCTAAACAAGCTATCGTAAAGAGCCATGAGTCCACTCTGCCCGACTGCCGCACACGCTTTCCCATCTAAATCCCGCTCCGGCTTCTGCAAATCTAATAAACTGCAACATTCCACAACGGTGAGCAGACTCGCCAAACAAAACCACCTTCTTGTGCTCTCCATCCCATCCGCGTTCTCCACAGGCTCACCTGCTGTTCATCATGCGCTGATGCCGCAGCTTCTGTCTTCCCACTCCGACAGCGCCGGACGTGACAAAAATGACCTCCTTCCCGTCGGACATGAGCTCCTTCACCTGCTCGCAGATGGCGCCCAAGCGACCCAACGCCAAGCGGCCATCGTTGCGCGTTACGACCGCCGTGCCCACCTGCACCAATTCCCTCCAATTCATTCAGTCCCCCAATTAATTGCATACAACCAAGCTCCCAGGATTCCAATTGAATCTGCAAATGCGCCGTCGAAAACTCTCCCAATCAAATGCTGGACAGTGCCGATAAGACTGAATTGCAAGCCAAAAGCAATGCACCTTGATCACCACCCTTTTGGCGTCCTTAATGAAGGCGCGAGAGGGATCCATGACGCCTCTGCTTGAGCCCCTCAGCCTTGGAAGCTTTTCTGTGGTATGGCGGAGTGCGGAAGAGGAAACGAGAAGAAGGAATGCAGGGTTTTGGGACAGGGACTCCGCCTTGGCGAAGAAGGTATAATCCTGGCGGCCAGACCCTGCCGCCAGGCGGGCTGCCGCGGCGGAGTGTCGCCCTGGCGCGGCAGTCGGAGCAAAAATTTACCTCCCGCCAGTTATACCGCGTCCAGGTGGCAGGTGGTTTTCACAGTTTGTTTCCCGGCTGCCTCCTACCGCCCTTCCTTTTTTTTTTCTTACACAAGCGTGGTAAGGAAACACACTGCGAAGGTTTCCGTCAGTTGAGAGGTTGATTTCACATAAGGTAAACCACCAAGTATTGAACCTGCAATTAAGGTATCAGCACCCATAACCATCAAAATAAGGGTTTTGAACATGATTATTATTAATAAAGATTCTGGAAATTATAGGATCCTATTAGCAAGAGAAAAATAACACATGTGCACTTTTGAATGTATTATTTGGATACTATGCGAATAAGTTATAAATTTTTAAAGAGCCAACTGCAATTGCACCTAATACCAACACTAGGGTTTGATGTTCAGATATAGTATATCCTTGTAATTACATCTATTTATTTCCACAGATTTTTCAAGATTTTAGAAGTGATGGTTTTGGGTACAGTAACGGGTATGGATGTTGCTACCTTATGCCATTCGGTTTAGGTACCTCACAACCATCACCTGGTAGTTTAGATCATCTCGGACTACCTCCGCCCTTCTTTCATGTGCTTATTAGGGCCAGGGTGAACTGACCCCCTCGCTTGGCCCCTCGAAAAAATGCTGAATTCTTTTAATTTTTCACGCATGATAAAATTTGAAAATTTTGAATTCATATTTGCAATCAAAGGCTCCAAATTAGTTAGGAGAGGTGTACAAGATAAATTAATCAAGTACAAAATAGGGGGCTTTTTTTTTACTTACATCCCTTGAATGACTTGGAGCAGCCAAGCGAGGGGGCCAGTTCACCCTGACCCTTATTAGGATTTGAGGGTGCTTTGCATGATACCTACACTAGGATTAGATTTGTTAAAACATAATTCAAATTATAATTAAATATGGCATATAATGAAATCTTCGGAAATTACAACATGGCATAATTGAATAGTGTAGAAAATATTAATGAAGATAATCTTAATCCTAAAAAAAAACCAAAGTCGAAGTTGTGAATACCAGTTAATTGCAAGTATTAGTAAAAGTCCTCAGTACCAATAAAGCTATGAGTACTACTACATGTTATAGAACATTTTGAACCATGCTAAAAGTCATAAAATATTTCGAATCTTCTTAAATGAACTTCTAAAAATTTTTAATCCAGTTAATGAATAAAAATTCAACCAGAAAAGAAATGATTTTGTATCGGGCCTAATGAATCTAGCCCCAACGTATGGTATGCTACATTTCATTCGTGATTAGAGTTTGAAAGTGAGTTTGGTATTGCAGGAAATTTTCATTAGAAAAGAATGCCGTTGTGGGAAAAGCACTTCGGGTTTTGGCTCTCTTTAATTTGTCTATGTATGCCCTTGTGAATCATTGTCTTCAAATTTGACTAAACCAACCATTGTTATCATCCATTGCAACATTGTTTGTTAACCCCTAAATGCCCAAGGTACCAAATTCTGGTGTCAACAATACTTTGAATTTAAAAGAACTTAATCCCTAAAGTTCTATGACTATACTTTCACCAAAAACGCTCAAAAATTGCCATTTTTAGTATAAGTACCAAATTTTTGGATTTTCTTTTTACACATGTAACTGCAAGATCTTGTAGTATGCTGACTTGAAAACATGTGGTAAAAATTTCAAAAATTTCCACCACGTGGATTGCAAGATATAAGCATTAAATCCACTAAAATCATTTTTTGGCCCTGCAAAAAATAGGGTAGCTACACTTCACAAGCTCACTTTTCTATGAAAAAATGTCCCAAATGGTGGTGCTTCTTTGGATTCTTTTTTCTAGACAAGTTGGCTACATGCTTGAAAAAATTTCACATCATTTGGATTTGTAAAACTTATAGGAAAAAAATAGTAAGTAGAAAGAAATAGAGAATGATTTTAAATACAAAATTGTCAAGAAGTTAGTTATGAAATTGAAAATTTTCAATGTTGTAATAAACAATCTACACTTAATGTTTTTATTTTTTTTCAAAAATATTGAAAATTGAGTAAGATAAAGGACTTCAAAGTTTATTTTAGAGTAGAGAATCCATAACTGCCCGCAAACAAAAAACTCTTCATAACTTTTGACTCATTGATTGAAATGGAATGATTTAAAGCTTTCTACGTATATATAAATCTAGAAAACCAATTTCAAATTTTTGTTCTTGAAAAAAGTGATTCTTTTTATCTGCCTGACATGCTCGGCCAAAAAAAAATAACGTATTTGGCCATAATTTTTTACTATTTTATTATTTTTGAAAGATTCTTTTTGAAGTCTAGTTTTAGAATCAAAAATCCAATTTTGGAAATGAATGATTATGATTTTTCTATTCAAGATTTTGTGCGAGGGTGTCCATTGCAAATCTAGATTTTCTAGTGTTGAAGGCTCTTGGAAATGAGCCTAAAATACATTTGATCTTGGAAAAAAAAAACATTGTAAATTCATTTTAAAAAATTATATAGATTTTGAGAAGCTATAAATTGATTGGAGTTATGCATGTTATGTCCTATAACCTCTAAAGGACCAAGGGGTTGTCCAAATTTCCAAAATTGTGAAGATCTATTATAAAATGCAAGTTATAACAATATTTTAATAATGACTCTCAAACAATAGTTGTAAAATATGATTTATAATTCACATCCTTATGGTTAGATCAACAATTACACAAACCAATATTTTACAATAAAATTTAAAACTAGAAATTGAAAATTCCTTCTATAATCATTTGTAGATTGAATATTTATGATCTTTACAAGAATTTTTTTCTATAAGTTCAAAATGCTAAGTTTCAATCATAGTGATTTTTGAAGACTTTTATTTTATTTTTTGATTCAAGTCATTTCTAAAGGATCATTTTTTGAATTGAAAAAGTTATTTTTTGAGGCTAGACCTCCCGATACCTTTTGAATTATAGAATATTTGCAAAGTAGAATCTTCATAATTTGAACCAATTAAATGTTAAAGAACTAATATTTACAAGAATCCTAAAGAAAATGGATGGATGAAAAAAAACATTATGGTGAGTTTGGGACGTGTTTTCGTTCATTCGCCGTTCAAAATCTGCACTCATGGTCCTTAACCCCTAAAGGCCCAAGGCCTTTTTTCTGCCAAAAAACACTCAAAACTGTCATTTCTAAAGTAAGGAGTAAAAAAAATTGAATTTTTTTTTGCATATCTAACCGTAGGATCTTACACCTAACTATTATGAAAATGTGTGGAAAAAATTTCAGAATTTTTGACCGCTCAGATTGCAAGATATCTGCGTTTAAAGTGAAAAAAACAAATTTTTCAGCACATTGCGAGACTACACATTTTGACTTTAAACATTTTTAACTTAAATTTTTTACACTACAGAGTTTTGAACTTTAAATCTTTATAGTGGAGAATTGAGTTGAGGGTCTAAGGGAAAAAAAATTCAAAAAAATTTAATTATCATTCTTAAAAAAATTGTTAAGTAGAAGTAGGTACAAGATAGAAGGAAAATCTAAAATATTCATATATTTTAGATGGAATTAAAATGCACTAATCCCAATGGTGAGATTGTTCTAGCAAGAACACTAAACCATGCAAAAAAAAAAAAAAAATTGAAAAATTTGAAAAATTGCATTCAGAAATGAGTCCTACAATTTATTTTTTTCAAGAAGATACTCTAACTGCGTGAAAAACAAGAATGCCCATAACTTTCTCATAACAAATCCAAATGAAATGAATCAAAGCTTTCTAGATAGACAAAAATATAATCCATGAGAAAAAAAATATTAAAAAAAAATTCAATTTTTTGCAAATTTGTTTTTTCTGCCCGGGCTACCCCTTGTCCCTTGTTTTGAGCTTATTTGGTCATAACTATTGTTCCCAGGCACCGATTGTGAAAAAAATTATATTCCCATAAAGCTTATCAATTTTTCAATCTTCAAAAAAAGTTTTTAAAAAATCAAGACAAAATTTCAGCCCGTAGGTACCTGCCCAAAATCCTATTTGTCCCCCGAAGAGACAATGGGCCCTTAGGGGTTAACCCCTAAAGGACCGAGGCCTTTTTTCTGCCAAAAAACACTGAAAACTGCCATTTCTAAAGCAAAGAATAAAAAAATTTGAAAAATGTTTTTTTTTTCACATCCAACCGTAGGATCTTACATCTAACTAGTATAAGAATGTGTGGAATTTTTTTTAGAATTTTTGACCGCACAGATTGCAAGATATTTGCATTTAAAGTGAACAAAACAAGTTTTTCAGCACATTGCGGGACTAGATTTTTTGACTTTAAACGTTTTTAACTTAAAATTTTTGCACTACAGAGTTTTGAGCTTTTATTTGTTATAGTGGAGAATTGAGTTGAGAGTCTAGAAAAAAAAATTCAAAAAAAACTTAATTATCATTCTTAAAAAAATTGTTAAGTAGATGTAGGTACAAGATAGAAGGAAAATCTAAAACATTCATATATTTTAGATGGAATTAAAATGCACTAATCCCAATGGTGAGATTGTTCTAACAAGTAAATCAGACCATACAAAAAAAAATTGAAAAATTTGAAAAATTTCATTCAAAAATGAATCCCAAAGTTATTTTTTTCAAGAAGATGCTTTAACTGCCCGAAAAACAAGAATGTCCATAACTTTCTCATAACATATCCAAATGAAATGAATCAAAGCTTTCTAGATAGACAAAAACATAATCTATGAGAAAAAAAATATTAAAAAAAAAAATTCAAATTTTTGTCCATTTTTTTTTTGCTGCCCGAGCTGCCCCCCGTCCCTTGTTTTGAGCTTATATGGTCATAACTTTTTTTCCCGGGCACCAATTGTGAAAAAAATTATATTCCCTTGAAGCTAATCAGTTTTTCTACCTCCAAAAAAAGTTTCAAAAAATCAGGAGAAAATTTCAGCCCGTAGGTACCTGCCCGAAAACGCATTTGTCCCCCGTAGGGACAATGGTCCTTTAGGGGTTAAGGGGTTAAACTCATATTTTTAGATGACCAATTTTTTAGATTTGACATGTGAAAAGAGGTGATTGAAATACTTCAAATCACTTTCAGAATTTTACACCCTTATGATCAAACATTATAATCTTTCAATCCATAAGTGATATTATTGCGTTTTCTTTTCCCATGTGATCTTTAACGTGTCTAGCCTAAATTTGTATGGTTACAATTTTTTTAAACTAATAAAACTTATCAAAATGTTGGTTTTCTGTTCACTATAGAACAAATTTTAAAAAACTCAAAAAAGGCCTTGGGCTTGTAGGGGTTAATTGTTTTGATTGTTTGGTTTCCTACCTCAAATACATGGAACATTCAAGTGACAGGTTTTTAATGGAGAGAATTTGGAAATTTTGGCCGTCACTCTTTTTGCTACCATTTTGCAACTAGAACTGAAAGAATTTATATATATTCTTCTTCTCTCGTTTTTTTCTTCCTTCTTTTTCAGGGGTAAATTCACATGTTTACTACAAGCTATAAAATTTTCGGGTTTTGGAGAAAGAATCTGAAATTACTGTAAATTTTATAAGAAAGATGTGAAGAAAAGTTATATAAAATACAAAATGTATTTCTAAAAATCTGAAATTTCCATTGGCAATTTTCACCCATGCAAGGGGTTGGGGTAAATTGACCCCCTCGCTCAATCCCCCCAAGTCATTCCAAGGGTGCATGTAAGAAAAAAAGACCCCCTATCTTGTGCCCATTTAATTTATCTTGTACACCTCCCCTAGCTAATTTGGATTCCCCTCATTGCAAATATGAATTCAAAATTTGCAAATGTTATCATGCATGGAAAATAAAAAATTTCAATGTTTTCTGGAGGGGCCAAGCGAGGGGGGCAGTTTACTCCGGCCGTGGAAGGCATGGTGTGGCGGGGCAGGGAAGCCGCATGGCTGTCTGACAGGGACTTCAGTTCGCCTTGGAGACGAAGGCATCGGATACCCCCATTGATACCTGGTTACGAGATCTATTATCTATACCCTTTATGATGCCCGGATGTTTAATACCCACGTGCTGCAAGAGCCCGTGTGGGGACAGTTACAGTAACTTACTTCACGTAAAAGCGTCATGTAACTTACGTTAAAGTGCAAGAATGTTAAGATTCGGATAAAGCTACGCAGGATTCGGATGTTGTTTTTCATACTCTTTTTGACTCTTGTTTTGACACTTCACTTGTCGACACTACCTAAGGGACAAGCACCCGAAACCAAAAGTGTATCCAATTGCAACATTTTTTTAATTGACACAAGTGAAACGGAATTTCATTGCAAAGAGGATATAGTACGTGAAGGTCTAATTTGGTAGTCGAGTGTTGAAATAGTTTCTTTTTCGCGTGCAAAGGGATTTCAACCAGTTAAAATTGTCGGTGGTAGTGTATTATTGGTTGGTAATATTTCACTTGTAATATTCTAAACATTCACCCCCCTCCCCCCCAAATTTTAATTTATGTCTAAATCTGACCTTCACGTAGGGTATAATACAAAACACCACCCACAAGTGGCTTGATGGGAGGAACGGACAAAGACCAGATAATTGTGACAATTTTAAACACGGTAGACTTGATTTAAGTTCTCGAACTTAGATCAAATAGACCATAGATAGCTTATGGTTTGTTGACCAAAATGATAATCTATCTATTGGTTTACCTAGGTTTACAATTTAGAATGACTACCATGTCTAGAAATTGCCACAATTGGGTACACTCTTGGTTTTGGGTGTTTTTCCATTGTAAGAAAAAAAAAGTTTACCTCCTTTTTGATACATTGATTTATCCTAATAGTGAGGCTTATACATTAATATATTACCCTACTTTGAGGTTTATTTTGACTAACATTGATAAAAAAAATGAGAATGTTGAATATATATTGAAGTTGTTATATATATTTTGGTTGTTTGAAAGTTAAAAAACAATCAAATTATCAAAATGAATTTAAAAAAATTAAGTATATGAAAAGTTATGCAAAAGAATGAAAATTTTGTTGAGATGGATGAAACATTATTAGAATAGATGAATGTTTTGAAATTCCAATGAAATTAACCCCTACAGGGCCAAAGTGCATTCTTTTGGCAACATAGAGATATTAGATAGCTCTATAACCAACGGTCAACTAGTATGTGAGCCCAAGAATGCGAGCTTGTGAGCATTGAGCCTACAATATAGATACCTAAAATATAGATACCACACACTATAGAAGGTGTATGTATTATAAACACCTATAATATGGGTATTTGTAACATACATACCCTATAATCATAGACGGTTTCTATAGTATATACACCTATAATATAGGTGTGTAGTATTCTAGGCTTATGGGCTCACACTCCTATACTCACATAATAGCAACCCTCGTTTTATAACAATGGAATTTTTATTTTTTTATTTGAAATTTTCACAATTGAGGAGCAGCTTTTAAGGCCCAATAAATTTTTATAACTTTTGACTACATGGTGAAAAATTATTGTATAATATGCAATTTACATGTGGAAAACTTTGAATCATTCCATTTTGATTAATGAGATGAAAGTTTTGAGGAATTTTAGTTTGTAGGCAATTTTAGATTCTCTATTCTAAAATAACTTTGAAGTCCTTTACTTTACTTTATTTTTTAATATTTAAAAAATAAATAAAATTATAGGATGTAGATTGTTCATTATAACATTACAACCATTGGAATTGGCATTTTTCAATTCCATAACTATATTCTTAACAATTTAGTATTTTGAATCATTCTCTACTTCTTTCTATTTACAATTTTTTTCAAGCATGAATATGAATTTTGTTTTTCTTGGAATTTTTTATATATATTTACAACATATTTTTGAGAATTGCAAGTTGTAGGATCTACGCATTTTGGATAAAATGTTTGAAAGATGAAATCTAACCATTTGGGAAGAGTTGAAAATACTTCTTTTAAAACTCCAACCGACATGATCTTACAATTGGTAAGATTTCATATTTCAGTTTAAAATTTTGGAAGGTTGTACTCTAATCACTATAAGAGAAAGGGGTGTTTTAAGTAGTGTCCTAGACATCATGTCTTTTAAGTAATGTCTTTTAAGTAAGTTTTTAAGTAAAATTTTACTAAAAAGACAATCTTTTTAGTAAAATTTTACTTAAAAACTTACTTAAAAGACGTTACTTAAAAGACGTGATGTCTAGGACGCTACTTAAAACACCCCTTTCTCTTGTAGTGAATAAGTTAACTAAATGGACCTATGGTTGGATTTGTTAATGAATTAATATAAATGAAGGTTTTAGCCTTGATTTGGATTTGAGTACTTTGAAGCAGTTAAATTGGGCCTAAAAACATGAAAGAACTTTAGGGGTCAAATTAGAGTTTTACACCTATATTGTCTTAAGAACAATTCATTTTTTTGCCTCCATGTTGAAATTGACCGTGGTACAAGGTATAATAAATGTTTTAACTTCTACTAATTTTACAAATAGTGTGCGTTTGATAAATTAGCGTCACATACATACAGTGATAGGATAAGTCTGTGCAATGAGAAAGATGGAATTTAATGGCATTCTCCTTCCATCCAAGCATGAACCAACATTCTCCACTGTGCAAACCATGTATCGGTGCTATGGACACTGAGTGTCCAATGGATGATTTTAGGTGAGACTAGATAAGGATGGAAAAAAATGTTTTTTCATCCAATATTTACATGAATACATTTTTAGTGAATAGTATTGCAAAGTCCCTCATTATGATCTTATTGACTTTTCTCAAAGAAGAAGATGCTTAACCCCTAATGGACCGTTGTCCCTTCGGGGGACAAATGCGTTTTCGGGCAGGTACCTACGGGCTGAAATTTTGTCATGATTTTTTGAAACTTTTTTGGAGATAGAAAAATTGATAATCTTTGTGGGAATATAATTTTTTTCACAATCGGTGCCCGGGAAAAAAAGTTATGACCATATAAGCTCAAAACAAGGGACGGTGGGCAGTCCGGGCACCAAAAAAAAAATGGACAAAAATTTGAATTTTTTTTTTAAATATTTTTTTTCTCATAGATTATATTTTTGCCTATCTGGAATGCTTTGATTCATTTCATTTGGATATGTTATGAGAAAGTTATGGACATTCTTGTTTTTCGGGCAGTTAGAGCATCTTCTTGAAAAAAATAACTTGTAGGATGCATTTCTGAATGAAATTTTTCAAATTTTTCAATTTTTTTTTTTTTGAATGGTCTGATTTACTTGTTAGAACAATCTCACCATTGGGATTAGTGTATTTTAATTCCATCTAAAATATATGAATATTTTAGATTTTCCTTCTATCTTGTACCTACTTCTACTTAACAATTTTTTTAAGAATGATAATTAAGTTTTTTTGAATTTTTTTTTTCCTAGACTCTCAACTCAATTCTCCACTATAAAGATTTAAAGCTCAAAACGCTATAGTGCAAAAAGTTTAAGTTAAAAATGTTTAAAGTCAAAAAATCTGGTCCCGCAATGTGCTGAAAAACTTGTTTTTTCCACTTTAAACGCAGATATCTTGCAATCTGTGCGGTCAAAAATTCTGAAATTTTTTCCACACACTCTCATACTAGTTAGGTGTAAGATCCTACGGTTAGATGTGGAAAATGAACAATTTTCAATTTTTTTTACTCTTTGCTATAGATATGGCAGTTTTGAGTGATTTTTGGCAGAAAAAAGGCCTTGGTCCTTTAGGGGTTAATCCATGAATCACCCTTGTGGTGCATTCGGACCAGTTCTTGCTACTTATTCTTGATGTGAACTCTAGTCATACATGTAATACTTTTTGAATTTGAGTCCAACAAATGAAATGAAGCTTATCCATTTCACTTTCTATACCATTTGAAAATTTTGAAAAAAAATTTCAACTTAAATATTTTATAGCAATATGAACTTTTGGTCTATAACCATGGTTTGCTGATTTTCTAATTTTAAAGTGGCACTGTAACGTTGGTTTATACCATGATGTTATATAATATATATTCATCTATAGAGAAAAATTTCCAATTTTTTGATGATGTTTTGTATTTGATATGAATTTTCTTCATTTTTTTCTAAGAAATTCACAACAATTTCAAATTTTCCCGAAAAAGGTTGAAATTTTTATAACTTGTAGGAGACGTGTAATTTCATCTCTAAATTTTTAAAATTCATATCTAGTTAGAAAATGGCAGCAATAGAGATATGGAGAGTTAGGCTAGAATTCAATGGTCATGGGCCGTTTTTAAGTTAGGCTAGGATTAAGTCAGATCCGGTTGCCATTGGAAGGTGGAATTGGAGGCCCATCCAAGTTGACCATGAGCAAAACTCTGAAAAAATTCTAAAATCTTCAAATAGGGTACAGTTGAAGAAGCAAGCTCTGCCCTGAGGTCCAGAATGTCCACTTTTGTTCTCTACTTTTTGCAGAGCTGGAGGCCGGAGGTCCAGGCCTAGACCCCACCAGCCTCCCAATGGCAACAGGCTCTTAGTATGTGACTTGCCACACAAGCCATCAACCAGTTTTGTTTTGACACCATGGGGTCAGATTGCACCATTTCAAAATAAATGTCTATTTTTCGCTAGATAAAAGTAAAATTCTTTTGCCAAAATCGTTCATTTCTATTAAAAATGTGCATGAAGCCACAAATTTTGAATGAAAAAGTACATGATTGTGATTGAAAAGTTCTTTTTGGTCCAAAAGATAGATGAATGTAGAAATACAATAGACTTAATTGTAAAGTGTGTGTAATGCAGGACCAGGAGCAGAGTTTGTAAAAAACACAAGGTGAAACTCCTTCAAGTACCAAAACTAGGGTCTGATAGAGTTTGGTGCTGTGTTTTTTATACTATTCTTAGTTAACCTCTAAATACCCAAGGCCTTTTTTGAACTTCTAGGAATTTGCTTTAAATTGAACAAATAACCAACATTTTGATAAGTTGTATCAATTTTTTATATTTATAACTATAAAAATTCAACCTAGACATGTTAGAGATCACCGGGGAGATCACATAGGAAAAAAAACACAACAATATCACTTATGGATTGAAAGATTATAATGTTTGATCGTGAGGGTGTAAAAACTACAAAAGTTATTTGAAGTCTTTCAATTAATCATCTTTTTGCATGTCAATTCTAAAAAGTTGATCACCAAAAAAATATGAGGACCTTAAAGGACCTGACATGGATAACCCCAATCAATTTATGGTTTCTCAAAATCTACTCTACAATTTTTTTTAATGTATTTCTAATGGGATTTTTTCTCCAAGATCTAGTGTATTTGAGGCTCATTTCCAAGAGCCCTCAACACTACGGAAAGTAAAGATTGCAATGGACACCCTTGCACAAAATCTTGAATAGAAAAATCATAATCAATCATTAGAAATCAGATTTTGATGCTAAAACTAGACTTCAAAAAGAAATTTTCAGAAATATAAACTACTAAAGATAGCAAGTCAACGATGCTAGCGTGTGAGTACAAAGATGTAAGCCTACAAGCCTTGAACCTAACTGTAGGTATGTACCTACAACCATTTGAAGGTGTTTATAGCATATGTACCTGTAATAGAGGTACACTATAACATGGATAGAGTATATAATATAGGTACCTATAACGTGGACACCTATAATCATAGAAGGTGTCTATAATATAGATTCCCAAACTCATGGGCTCATAGGTCTATGCTCACATGCTAGCATTCCCCATAGCAACTTGGTTAGGTTTTATTTAACTTCAAAGTATCGTAGACACCAAAATTTGATGCTTTAAGCATTTAGGTGTTAAACCTTCCTTTGACAACTCTCTTACACTTGGGGACAACCTTTACAATTAATTGTAATGCTTCACCAAATTTTAACCCCTAAATGCCCAAGGCACCCAAATGTGGTGTTTGCAAAACTTTGAAGTTAAATAAAACCTAACCAAGTTGCTATTTTTAGTAGTTTATATTTTTAGAAAGTTCTTCTTGAAGTCTAATTTTAGCACCAAAAATCCGATCTTGAAAATAAATGATAGTGATTTTTCTATTCAAGTTTTTGTACAAGGGTACCCATTGCAATCTTGACTTCCTGTAGCGTTGAGAGCTCTTGGAAATGAGCCTCAAATACACTAGATCTTGGAGAAAAAATCACATTCAAAATTCATTTAAAAAAATTGTGGAGTAGATTTTAAGAAGCCATAAATTGATCTGGGTTATACAAGTTAGGCCCTTTAACCTCATATTTTTTTGATCACTAACTTTTTAGATTTGATTCACGTAAAGAAGATTGAAAGATTTTTGCAGTTTTAGCACCCTCATGGTCAAACATTATAATCTTTCACTCCATAAGTGATATTGTTGTGTTTTCTTTTCCTATGAGATCTCTAACATGTCTAGTTTGAATTTGTACGGTTACAATTCCAAAACAATTGATACAACTTATCAAAATGTTGGCATTTTGTTCAATTTAGAGCAAATTCCAGGAAGCCCAAAACAGGCCTTGGGCATTTAGGGGTTAAGTGAAAGCCATCGTGGCATTTTCTCAGAAAGTAAGAAAAAAAAGGCTGCAAGCCGCCATCATTTGAGCTACCAACAGGGGCTCAAATGGACGGACAGGGAGTGGTCCATGAATCTCAGACTGGTGGTGCTCACGCCTCCGTACTTCTGCTGTCGAAGTGCTCATGCTCATTCAAACTGTGAAGCTGCCGTGAATGTGTGATTCCTCTGTGCATTGATACGGTTAGTAGAAAAGATTCCACAATCTTAATTAGAACTGAATGAAGGGCTGTCAGTCTAGTAACTTGAGCTCATGTGCTACGTTAGCTGCACTGGGCCAAATTAATATCCCGCCTCCCAGGGACCGTGTTTTTTAGATGAACAACTTGGGTTTCAAGACGGCATCTCCCCCCTTCAGGATTCAGTTGACACGACACGACAATTTCCACGTACAGGCCATTCATCATCGTCATCATCATATTAACAACAACGTTGGCTTGAGGACCATCGTCAGTGGAGAGTCTGGGGGGAGCTAGTTTGACTGGCTCACAATTAAGGATTTCAAGTATACCGGTAGTGGATATAGAAAATAAATTATAAACTGTCTAAAATAAGCATCTAAGTCCCCCAAAGACATTTTCTTACCAAGTTGCCATAATTTCTGTTGAGTTTTTTGGCAATTGAAAGGAGATTCCTACCAGTAAACACCTTGGGATGTCTTCTTTGGTGTACCAAAACAACTCTAGGCTCTCGTGATCAACAGCATTAATTTTTTCGATTTTGTCATATTGCTCACGTGACGATCAACAATAAGATGAAGTCCACTATTTTTACTATTTTTATCTGAATCAGGGGTGCGTTGTCACAGGTTTATCAAAGGATAGATACTGCAAGCAAAGTGCTGGACAACATTGCAGACTTGCGCATTGGCACTCCTTGGCCTCTTCCTTCCTCGGCAGTAACGGCAACTTTGGCTCACACTTTCGAGGTGACGAGTAGCAACGGCATCCGAATTGTATTCGAGAAGACAACCCTGAAACCAACTGGGGAACTGTCCCAGCCGCCCTCCGGCCTTCGATACCCCGTCAATTCCTGAGTTTTTGAGGCAACCGTCAAGTGACCGAGGCACCGGTAATTTCGACACCACGTACTTGGACGAGGATTTCCGGATCAGCCGACGGGACCGTGGGGAGCTCCGAATTTTTGTCAGAGCTTAAGACTGATGTGGTTGAGGTTCGGGTTTGTAAAGTTTTGTATCTATCATTGTGAGATGGAATCAAAAGCTTCGGCTTCTCGTGCAGCTGATCTGAGGTAGCATTATTTTTTCTTGTATCAACATTTGTTCTCGGATTTGCGTGTGCTTTGGTGCAGAATTGTTGGCAACCAGACAGTGAGCTGGTGCGATTGCACGTGAACCCAGTTTTGGGTGTTCTTAACAGTCTGGATTTCAGTTGATAATTTCATGGTGCTGGCAGCAATAATCTGAAGAATTGATATGCAGTGTTGGGTGACTCATGCGATAGCTCTCCTCTAGGGCTTTTGTTTCTTCCATTTATTATGAAGTGCCAAAGAGGCAGTATAAAATGCTATAGAGGTACTCCAAGTTTCAACATTCATCCACATATTGAATAGAAAATATCACATTAGCACATATCACATGTCCATAATTTTGTCTACATCCACAATTTGGCGATTTCTAACCTGGAATGAATAAGATATGATTTTCCAGAGTCAGAGGTGTCTAGGTCCCTATTAATGTTCATAGATGCAACTAAACTGAATCAAAACATGCCTTTGAATGGAGTCAGTGAGTTTAAGAACGATCCCAAGCATGCCTTTGAATGGAGCCAATGAGTCTAAGAATGATCCATTGTACGTTCCATCCAATTTACTCCCCATTGTAAAATCAAAATTTATTGCAATCCCGAAACACCCCAGGGTTTCCTCATGTAGTTTCAAGTCCAATTCAAAGTGCTGTAATTTTTGCATCCAATGTCCAAATTCAATAAAACTTGTTGGGAGATTTGCGCTCTCTCTTCTAGTTTGTGTTAAAAAAAAATTTAGATCAATCCAAGATGTAATGATTTTTTGGAAGCCATTCAAAATTCACAGGTTCAATTTGAATCCACCAAACTGCATTTGATGGCTACAACTCCGGGGGCTTGTATCTCTTTCATCTAATGTTTGTTTTCAATAAAAAAATTTGTTGGGTAGTGTTTCCCTTGACGTCTAGTTATTGTGGTAAAGTTTTCATGCCAATCCAAGTTGTTTTGAATGTTTGGGAGCAATTCAAAGTTCAAAATCCCGACATTTTTGGATTGCAGTGAACTTCAACGGCTTGTTTCTTTTTTATACAGTGTCCATTTTCAATAAAATTTTTTGGAAAAGTTGTGCATAGTAGTCTACTTTGTGTGGCTAAAATTTCACATCATTCCAAAAAGTTATGAGTGACTGAGAAGCATTTTAGTAGAAGGAGGTTCACATGGGATGGCAGTTTCTCACCACACAAAATCACTTCCATTTCTACATCCCTGTGGACTGTTTTGGGCACTTCTATAGGGACGGTTCTTAATGTCCAAACTGTTTTTGAGCCTCCTCCTATACTGTAGTAGATGTTTGGCATAAAATAAGGTAACTACACCTAAAATCGCACAGTTAAGCTTTGTGGCATGATCCATATGCTCTAGAAAATGAACAACAATTTTTGTATATTTGTGAAGGACTATGAATCAAAATGCAAGTGGTTTCATAATTTTTGGATGCATTGTGAATTAGTTACAAATTTTCAAAGATACAAGGTGTAAGGTGTTAAAAGTGTCACTTAGGTGATGCCAAAATCAATTTGATGCACATGAAGAAATGTCAATGACAAGAAGTTAAACAAATGAAAAGTGTATTCAAAATGGACCACTTGGAAGGTTGCCACCTCTATAGTTCTATTAATAGAGTTGCACACTTCTCGAAATGGGCTCTTATACTTGTCCTTTATTGTGTACCATTTTCAATTTCCTCCCTCTTCATTTTCAGTTCAAAAATAGGGGTCGACTTTCAAGAGCGATCCATTTTAGGTGTAGTTACCTTAAGTGGACGTTTGACAATTTTTTTTTGCGAAATTCTCAAGTGTCATCACTGAATTGGTGGGAAGCCTGTAGCATCCCACATTCCCACATAGAGATAATGGTGACCTCTTAAATATTACTTCTCTAATATCACATCCTCCGTTTCTCTCACCAAGGATTAGAGAACGGAACTAAAATAGGACCACCCATTCTGGAACAGACCATGAGTAGTATGATTCTGGGACAGATCATGAGTAGTATGAGGCAATGCAGTTTTTTCCCATGTAGAAAGATAAGAATTGTGAACACTACAATTTTTTTGTAATTTTATTTCCAAAATTGAAATTATTAAGAATTTTGGGAGCCCAAAAGTGCTCCAAATCCATAGCCAATGTCTACTCTTCCAATTCAGATCATTCAAAAACTAATTTCTCCCTCATTACTTTCTATTTTCTTGCTCACTACTTTGGAACATGAGTTATGACCTTATTAGTTCCAACCTTGAAAAAGAGAAAGACACACATTCCAAGCTTTGACTGGAAATCTGTTCTAACCTTGGTTAGAAATAACTGTCCCCTATAGATTGGGTAAGGATCCCTTGTTGGGAATAGGTGGTCCTATCTTATCAACCTAAATAGTGAAATTAGGTTGCTCCTCTCTAATATCTCGACTTTTTACACTAAATAAATGTTTATTGTTTTTGTACAAAGATTTAGTAATTTTCATCTATCCAAAATCATGTGTGTGGCATAGGTTGGTACACCAATTTTAAGCATGTCCAAAGAATTGCATGCACCTCCACATGTGGTAAATCATGAGGTAACTTTTGGGGGTAAGGCAACCTAATTTTTCTATTCTATTTAGTTCAAATTCATTCTACTTTTTAAATCTTGCATGTTTTGTATATCAATATAAATGTGATGATAATAATTTCATTATTCTATATAGTTCAAATTCATTCTACTTTTTAAATCTCGCATGCTTTGTACATCACTATAAATGTGATGATAAGGACTGTAACATGTCAAAAAAGGGATTTATCAAGACCTTTGTAATTCTTATAATCACTAATACTTTTTTATGTCACATTTACATAAGATGCTGAAAAATTCTTTAATATCAACATATTCATTTCGAATACCTAGACTTTGATAAAATAATAAAAGAGAAATATTGTAATTGCTATAATTAGATTTATATATTTTTATGAGCCTCTGTTTTCATTTTAATAATGTTTATAAACCTAAAGTTTGCCTAACACGTGTGAAGTCCATAAAACCAAAATTGATTTTATGCTATAATTGTAATGAGATTATAGTATGAGATCTCTTTCAATAATTTTTTTCTTGTCACTAAATTTGAGCAAGAAGTGACGAAGTGACTAAATTTCAGCAAGAAGTTATCTATATTAATCCGTTTGGGTTCCAAAAATTTACTACAATAAGAAAGATTGGGCGAATTCTTGGTCCAAGCACGGATGGAATTGGTGAAAACCTACAGTACACAAAAAACCACACATTTCCTATACCCGAAAATTAGGTGTCGTTACCTTATGCAAGACAACGGTATACTGAAAGCTAAGAGGTAAACCATTAAGACTTCAACCAATTCAGGAGAGAGTACTACTCCGAAACATACTGGAACTACATGTCATGTTCGAGCTCACTGCAATTCTAACCCCTAAATATCCACCACTAAGCCCTGAGCTGGAACCGTTAAGTTTATTGCGATGACCAGGACGCCTAACTTCTAAATTCTCATGATTTGTGCCCAGGACTACCCTGAGCATTCCGGACCGCTGGCATTTTGTCTCAGGCAAGGTGAGTGAAATACCAAGCAACCAAACCCTGAAATCTAATTACCTTCTCACCGAGTGCTTCCCCCTTGACGCTCCAGAGCTTCTCATCTAACTTAGTCCTATCAAAAGTTGGTAACCCTTGGAATCGATGAATCCTACTATGACTGCTTGGGCACATATGTGATTTCAGCATGCTCCGTGAGCCAGTCTAGTACCTTTGAGCCTTCTAGAAGCTCCCGTGCCTGTCCAACATCACCAACAAAATCAACACAGATGTTCAGACCACACAAAACAGTAAATGCTACCCAAACAATTGGGAAAGTTCGCCACTTTTAAGCTCTAGAAACGTCTCAGACAGCACCTTGCCCTGCGAGCGTTACCACACTATAGCTCATTCAAAGATTTAAATGTCTTCGAGGAATCTCAATTTTCAAAAAAGTTCGATAATTACCTGTTCCTTTACACGAGCCTCATCGTATTCCTGGTCATACCGCTTGAACTCCTCTATCGCATTGTTGACCTCGACCTCAAGTTCCTCCTCTGAAACCTGTTCATTAAGCATATCTTCCTATTTCAGCGTCCTTGCTGGGCACTACAGTTTCAAAAACAGCCAAGCTCACGAAACATATGAAAGATGTCGAGCAAGCAGAGGCTACTTGCTTGAAGATGCCAATGAAGATGTCAATAATAATATGAAAGATTCTCATGTCATGAAAACGACTTGGAGACATCCCACGTCGTGGGAACCTGAAGATGATCAGTTGTCCCGTCATGTAACAGCACAAGGTGGGCTGAAAGAATTGCACTCTAAGCCACACCTACCTGCAAATTCTCTAACTTGAAAATCTCTGACACAGCAAGACTCTGCTTTACAGAATCTGCGATTCTTGGCTTCTGCGCAACCAGGTAGTTTTGAACCATCTCGGCGCTTGACAATGCCACTACCTGCTCCTTGGCTAGTTTCATACTTGCCTGCAAGATACCAAGGTCTTCAAAACCAGATAGAGCTACACTCTAATTGAAATGAGATATATGAACGGTAACAGCGAGGGTCTAGAATTGCATTTTGCTTCAACACCTCAAGTTAAGGTGATTTGGGATGTCACTAAAACTTCCAACACTTATAAAAGCACATGAATGCAAGTGAACCGCGTACCTGTAATTCAATCAGCTTGGCGGCATACATTTGGCGACCTTGTTCCTCCAACAATGAGTTCGGTATGTCTAGATCCACAACCTGTTCAACATAGAAGGTTCAGATTTACATGTTGACTGCGCCATCTACTGCTCATCATTAAGCTCGAACTTCGCCTCTGGTCAAACAAATATGCTAACCTCTCAACAAACAGGGCTGCAAGAGAGAAATGTCAATTTGTAAATACCTTAGAAAGTTCATTGGTTATAGCATACTGCGTTGCTTGCTTCTTTATTCTGTCAACCTGCTCAGTATGCTTCTTCAGCAGTGCTTCCTTGACCTACGAAACCACAGAAAGTGACTTCAAAAAATGCAAATCAACTCCACTATATGAATTACAACAGTTTCAGCACAATAACGATTACAGAAACGATGGTGTCAATTTGGAAGAATAATTAAAGAATACAAACCTCAGTGACGGTTGTGCAGTTCTCTATGAGCTGTGGTGCAAGTTCGTCGTTGATCTCTGGAATTTGCCGAATAAAAAGTTCCTTGCCTTCAACCTACAAGATATGACATGAATCCAAGTAGGTTAAGAATGCCGGCTTAACCAAAGTCTCCAAGAACTAATATCCACCAGGTGACACACCACACTAAGTAGCACCTAATTCTCACTCGCACCACGGTGTAAAATCATCTAATCTGGTCTCTTCAATATGAAAAAGGACGATAGAGATATGGCACTAACGGTAAAGCGAGCCTGCAACCCACGAAGAGATTCCTGTTCCCACGTTTCAGGAAATGTGAGGTCAAAGCTTCTAGTCTCTTCGTTCTGAATGCCAATCAAGGCTTCTACAAAGCCCGGCAAAAAGCTACCTCCCTCGTCTGTATCAAGCTGGAAACCTACATTTGCCAACCACAAACGATCAATCGAACATTCGTCTTGAAATACCGTCTTCACATTCGACGTAAACGAAAAAAAAAGTAACACAACGCAAGGTTCGGCAACAATAGCGCATTCCAACTTAGAGCATCATGACAGGAGTGAATAAGTGATTTAGCAGTGGCCATCAAAGAGCACAAAAAGGGAGAGTTTGAGATCTGGCATTATTCTTACTTCTGACTACACATTTGATAAGAGTCTTAATAATTTACCTTTCTGCTTGCATGATAGAATCTCGTCACCGGTAGTGCCGTCTTCATTCAGTCGCACTGCTGAAACATCAACGATGCCGACATCACCCGCCTAAAACCACAACCCACACTGTTAGTGCATAAAGAACTGGTACGATAAAAGTCACGTATAGATGGAGCGAAATTCTCCAATCCAACGAATGTAGCCGAGTACAATCAGCTTACCTCCAAACCTCTGCCTGTGACTACTCGGAGAGAGCCCAAATCTTTCAATCTTGACTGGAGCTCAGCATCGGCTGCTTTCTGTGCAGCCACTGCATCGTCCACCTCGCATTCCACCGTCACTTTGAGGTTCTTGTATCCATTTTCCGGGTTCCATTTCACTTCCGGCGCCACATCCACTGCCACATCATAACTTTACTTCCAAGATTTCAGACCTACCGCAACCAATATGGTCCAGCACAGTGAACTCCAAAGAGCGTTCTAGTGGTGACTCCAACGTGAGGAACCATTCTGTTTCATTACTTGCAGATATTTCTCACTTAGAATAACATAGATAAAATGTAAAATTTTGTCTGAATCTATTGCGTGAATCTATTGCAAAAAAGAGAGTGAAAAAAGACTGGTAATTTTGATATAATCCTCGTATCGTACAAAGGACACCACGAATGAAACCTAGGAATCCTTGTTAGCTTCTTTTATTGCATACCTCAGGGGTTTCTCGGGGGCGAAATCAGCTGCCAAATCGGCAAACTTTGATGAAATGTGCTCTGAATCCTTCAATGATCTCCCAGCGACCTGAAGTCAGACAATCTCAATCCCGTTTCAAAAATTACCAACCTCAAACAATGACAGCATCTACAATCACCACAGAATTCAAACCTAAGTGGTCAAACTAAGAATAGAAAGACCACTTTGGAAGCTAATATTGTAGAGTGACCCACTATTTGACCAAGGTGAGAGACGAAATGACGAATTTCCACACAGGATAACACGGGTCTCAACCAATGTGGTGACTCCGTGTATCCTATATCTTTCAGAAAAATATGATTTCATGCCAAATACTGTATCCCCATGCAATAGGGGATTATAGTAACTTCCAAGCCATATTTATGGTTCCAAAATGTAGAAAATGATATCTTCTCTCAACTGATACATTTAATTATCTTACTTCAATCTTCCTAAACGATTCATTTCAATTCCAATAGATACGGAAGTGGCCATTTTGCATTTCAAAGTTAAGCATATAAGTTTAATAACGAAAACCAATCTGCGAGTGCACAAATCAAGAATAAGATCCTAATAACTGACAGAATGCTCTCAGATTGGAATATCCATAAATTGAACTTGGTAACAGAGGGTTATACTGTAACCGAGGTAATCAGTACTCCATAACGCGAGGGAGGAAAAGCACTAAGAATTACAAAATCTACGTTACCTAGGAGAGGTTTAATTTTACGGGTAGGACAAGGCAACTTACAGATGACATTGCTTCTGGAAGAGTCCGCTTCAGTATAGCCTCAACCGCAGAGGAACGGATCTGATCTCGGCCGATGAAATTGATAAGCACTGATTCGGGTACGCTCGTGCCAGGCCTGAAGCCCGGAATCTGTACATTGTTCCAAGTCAGTAGTGTTAAAATCACAAATCGTAATTCAAGTTCTCTTAATTCAGTTGCTTGTGTTTGTTTAAGAATCCTAGTCTAATCCGAGAGAGCATTAAAGATCAAAGTGAAAAAAAACTTCCAAAGCTCGAGAAGTATGTTTTGATGTTCACTAAACAATGAACTTAACTCCTGAATCAAGCGCAAAGAAAATTGAAGCCAAGTACCAGTGTCCACGTGAGAGCACCCTGCAAACCCTATTTATATGAATTCGTCAAAAAGTTAACCTAATCCAACTTTTTCAGCAAATTCAAGTTATTGCAGCTGCCGTAGTTATCAGTTGTCAACAAGCAACCCCCACCTTAGCTTGCTTGCCGAATTCCGTCAAAACTTGCTCGTAGCAGTCTTTGCACACACTTGCTGGAACACGGACTTTTAACTGAACCTGTAAGCATTGCCAAAAGTACCGTCAGCCAGCTCAAAGAAATGAAATGACACGCACTGCTACACAGCAAGATATCTGGTAAGCAGCATGTCATCAGATCCGCAGACTAGAGTACACCACCGCAAATGTCCTAAGTGAAGAATAAATACCGTTGGTTAATGGAAGATGGAAGTCCCTAAAAGACTAAAATTTTAAATGACCATTTCTTTTATGGTGTTGTAGAAAAATAAGTACCCTGGAATTGGGTTCAAGCGTCTCGACAACTTCCAAGCCCAGCGATGGGGTCCCAGATTCCTCCTTAACAGCGACCTCACTCGCTCGTACAACCGCAGCCTCCCCTCGCCTCCTCCTTTGCTCCTGTGGATGCGGATGGCAAAACAAAGCTGCCAGGTTGGATCCATTGCCAGCTCTTGACTGGAGTCTTCTCGACTTCTACAGACAAAAATCGGTTCAGATATCTCACTTGGCCACAATTGGTGTACCATACATGCTCTTCAGCTATAATGCAACCGATACCCAACTGCTTGGAAAGAGTTTAACACGTGAGTGAATATTTTGCTAGAACTAATGGTCCATTCGGAATTGGTATTAGGAGTGGCGTTAACAAAATGCATCAGGTCTAAAGGTGTATCTCAATTCAGGCCTAATACTCAACCTAAGGAATGGGCCTTAAGGTAGTGAACCCTTTCTTGTGGGAGACCTTAAGCCCATGAGTGGAGTAAATGCTGACACGTATATTTTCAGAATCTAGTGCTTGCGACATTGAAAAAACCTAGAACCCATAGACCGTAGCTTCGAAAATTCTTAACTTACTCAGAAAGTATCGAAACATTACATATTTTAGTGCTCCGGAATCCTCTCGAGAAACGGGAACAGGGCCCAAATTTCAAAAATCCCATTCAAAGGAGAGAAGCCACCCAAACACGGGAATACATTCTCAACCAGTCATTTATTAGATTAACGTCCTCCTTCGCACAATGCACTTCAAAAGCCATGAAATTTTATCGTACTTCCAAAATGACGCCGAACACGCACATTCCGAACCAAAACCTAGACCCAAAGGAACGAGCGCTCACACAGATTCACGAACTCATCCCAAGAATTATTGTAAAGTCTCCCATTCACCACACAGGTGAACCTTGAACCATTCCCTAGAACAATCTAGAGACTCGCACCATCCAAAGTTTTGCACACTTAATTTGTGTTAAGCTCAAAAGCAAATGTCCATAGCTTCAGTATTTTCGCACTTAGCACAAATCAAATCTCACCTGTAACTATGGTCAATGGAGCCTCTAGTGCACTGCAAGGTTAATAGCGTCTTTACCTGAGTTCCAAACAGCAATCCCCACGGAGACCCCCCAAAATTCGGAACCCCAGATCGTCCACAAGTAGCGTGCATCCCAAAGTGCAAATTGCGCAAGAGGGGTTCGTGACTGACCTTCGAAAGCTGAAGATTGCATGAGGAGGAAGCCACGAAGAGCAGTCGGTGTGTGGTGGGGGGCAGGAGAGGCGAGGAAGGTTGTTGTGGAGAAAGAGAAGAGAGCTGGGAAGCGGTGGGCGCAACCGCCATAGCCATAGCCATGACTGCTGCTGCTGCTGCTAAAGCTGCAATTCACAAATTTTGAGAGAAGGAAAGAGTGAGATGGTGTGATGGTGGGTTTGGATATTTTCGTTGCGGAGCATGGAGGAGATGACGGAGGGTTTTGCACTAGTTGCCGGTGAGGTGGGGCACCTTGAAAGGTTGGGTCTTGGGCTCTTGGCGTGAGTGGATAGGGGGAGCCACGTGGTGGGCGTCGGACCCTGCGCCAGCGGACCTTAATGCCATGTCATCCCATTCCAGGTCAGAGAGCTCGGACTGTTTGCTGTTGGTAAGTTTGTTATTTTGTTTTTTAAACACACGGACAAGTTCCATTGATAGAGGAAAAGGTACAGCGGACCAAGGGAACAAGTCCCTGGCGAATGCAGGGCCGAGGTGAACTGACGCCCTCGCTCGGCCCTGCGGGCCGACCCTGTTTTCTGCACAAATTTTTTTTGGAAATTTTGAATTCATATTTGGGATCAGAGACCCCTAATTACTTCAATGAGATCAATAATATTCTCTGGATCAGCCCAAAATAGGGGGCTTTTTTTTTACATGCACCCTTGGTAAGGCCGAGTGAGGGGGTCAATCCACCCCGATCTGAATGCAGGACGTTAAATCCTGCATTCGAAGTGGGACCAGCAGGGTGAAAACGTAGGAATTTTACCTCCCGAGAAAACGCATGATTTTTTTTTTTTTTCACACATTATTATTTTTTTGAATTCTGAATTCATATTTGCAATTAGAGGCCCCACATTAGCTAGGAGAGGTCAACATCTAACCCTAGACACGGCTCAAAATAGGGGTAAGATTTTACTTCTACCCCCCCAATTTTTGCATTGTCACCCTGCTGGTCCTACTTCGAATGCAGGATTTAACGTCTTGTCCGGCAAATTTGTTGGTAAGCTTGAGGCACCAGTAAGGTAGGAGGCTCTTATTGCGACCCTCTTCTTCAAACCGTCCCTACAAAGGGCTGTATAATCTATTAGGTATTGGTTCATACTTCTTCAATGGATGGAATAAGAACCAAGGTGGGTCCATTTCTAAACTAAGTGGATAAATGTCCATTAAATTCTTTCAAATGAGAATTGGTGGCCCACTACCTTCTTATGAATGCTAAAAAATCGGAAATAATGATTGATTCAAGCATCCATTTAAGTTTTAGTAAGGATCGCATTTAAGAATCTTCTGTATTACTTTCTACATGTGGCAATGCTTGTTTTTGGTAAAGTCATATCTTTTTCAAGACTACACATGTGTGGTTTTTGCAAGGGCTATGAATTAGAAATAGGTTCCTATGGCATAATTCTTTGAAAATTCATAAGTAAATCATAAATGCTCCAAAAAATATGAAACTAATTGTGTTAAATTCCACATCAATTTGTCTTCAAGTGAAATATAAGAGAAAATACTTTTGTGCACCTAAAACCCATCAAAAAGGCCAAACAACCCTTAAAAGGTCGCTTTATGAGCCTCCTACCTTAGTTCATCATTTAAGCAATTTTGGAACAGATTGTGCGTTGCATGAGGTACTGGAAATTTTTACATGTACGAAGATAAGAAATATGGAGATTACAAAATTTTCAGAATTTCATTCCCAAAATTGAAATTACTGTGAATTTTGGGAGCCAAAAAGTACTCTTGACTAGTAGCCAATGTCTAAAGTCTTCCAATTCTAATTGCTAAGGTAGGACCACCCATAGTTGACCACTTAAGCAATTTTTAGATAGATCGTGAGCAATGTTAGGCAAATAAAAATTTTGCCATGTAAGAAGATAGGAAATATTAGAATTGCAAATTTTCCAAAATTTTATTCCCAAAATTGAAATTAATGTGATTTTTGGAAGCCAAAATTTTGCCCAGACTAATAGCCAAAATTAGTTAGCCTCTTCCAATTTTGATCATAGAGTAAATACTTTTCCACTCGCTATTTCCTATTTTTTTTATGACTAGTTTGGGACATGTATGGCTTATTAGTCCCAATGTTGAAAAAGAGGGAAAAAAACATTCTAAGCTTGGATTGGAAATTTGTTCCAACCTTGGTTAAAAATAGTTGCAGTCTATAGGTTGGATATGGCTCCTTGGTCGAGAATGGGTGGTCCTACCTTAGTTTATTCTAAAAGCGACCATTTAAAGGCTGATCTGCCTTTTTCATAGGTTTTCGTGGATGGAAATATTTTTAGCTCATTTTTTAAAGAAAGAACAATAGATGCATAATGTAATACAATTGGTTTTGTATTTTTCCATGCATTATTGAATTACTTATGAATTTTTAAAGAGTTGTGTCATAGGCACCTATTTATGAGTGTAGATCTTCCAAAATCTATTCACTTACAACTTATAAAGAGATGTGAGGAAACTAAGGAGAATGATTGGCTTTTGCAATAAATAATAGTTTTTTCTTGATCCACTCAATGGTTAAAGAGGTTCATTTAACCCTTAAATGCCGAAGTGGAGGTTTCGTGGCCGATGAATGATAGGAGAATCTCCCATGTAGGATAGAAGTGCAACTATTCATTTTTGGAATTTTGCGTGGAAAGGGAAGACATGAATAGTAGTTTGACCTCCAGTGAACACTTTTGGTTTTTTCAAAGAAGATGATGTCATCCGATGCCAAAAAGGACAATTTTCATGGTTACCAGCCCGGCGTTTAACGGTTAAAGACCACTTCATATCCATTCAAAAATTAATAATCGGAGCGGTTTAAAGAAGACAGTCGCTTTTAGAGTGGGCTACCTTAGAGCAATTTGGTTGCACCTTGGATTGTATACAAGTAAAAGAAAATTAAATGGATGGAATCAACCTTTAGATGTGCTCATTCATCCACAAAAGGAACTATTGTTAGTTACGGCTTCATCCAAACATGGGCCAAATTGGTAATTTTTATAGAAAATTTGGTGATTTCATCCTTAGTTTTTTTTCACTCATCTATTTTAGTTAGTATTGAAGTAGCTAGGGTCAAACTGACGTTAAATTTTGGCAAAAATTTGCCCTCCAAAAAAAATTACGCAAATTGAAGCTAGATTTTTTGAGATTTACATAGGTTGTTCAATTCACTCCTACCTTAATAAGGAATAAGGTAATTGCACCTAATATTGACTCAAATAAACATTTGAAATTGGTTACTATAAATTGTCAAAATTATTGTTGGATCCTTTTGGAAGTGGAAAAGAAATTTCAAATTCTTTTTGCATTCATTTTTTGGATGTTGTATGAATGAACTTTAAATTCTCAAAGTGTTGAATATTGGTATAGGAAAAGAATTTCAAATGCTCTTTGCATTCATTTTTTGGATGCTATATGAATGAACTATAAATTCTCAAAGTGTTGAATATAGATTGTGTAAATTTGACCCTAGGCTTTCATGTTCATTTGACTTACATTTTAAGCAAGAATCTAGTAAGATGGGATGGTTTTGGAAATAGATCACAATTAGGTGCGATTACCTTATTATTAAGAGAATTGAACTACTCAAAATTGGTTGCACACTTTATTGTTTTTTCTAGGGAAAAATTAGAATATTTAAAAAGGTTCAAATATAATACTATTCATCATCATAGAGTGCCCCATTTCACCATTTGAAGAGACGGCTCTTTAGAATCTAGGAAAAGTATTTCTTAAAGGATGAAGTGGCCTAATTTCCTTGGATCACACAAAGGATGATTCTTTGCCGTTTGATTCTACTTTCTTGGGACTTCAATAGGCGTTTTTAGGATTTTTATATCCTATTATATTATGTTATGATAGTGTGCATTTTAGATTATAACAAATATTTGGTGATGTATAAGACACACCCATAGCGATTTATCACACCCAACAATTATTGTAAGAGTTCTAAATAATCATTGGCTTGTGCGATTTAAGTATAGGATCAATTCTTTAGATTCAACAACCATCACATGGTCATGTGGCATTAGGTAGAGTAGTCAAGCTCAAGCCAAAAAATTTCAACTAATGAATGAAATGTTTAAGATGAATTTTTGTTCTAGTATTTTGTAGTGTTCATTAAAGTCTAAAAAAAAATATAAGATGATTGAAAGTTAAGTGAGTAGTGCAAAATAGGAGACAATAAAGGAGCAATCACAATTTTCAATGAATGGCAATATGCCTTAGTTGATGGAATTTAAACAATTCAAAATTACTACATGCTGTTGATGCTTTAGATTGAAATTTTCCATATGCGTCAAGGAGAGACTTCAAAAAAGTTGGTTTTACAACTTATTGGTAATTGGATACAAAGGAGATTATTCAAGATTTATTTTTGGGTGATTTGGGGTCATGTTTTGGATGCTCCCAGCCCTACCCACAGGTAAACCACTTTGAAAGCTCAAAAAAATGACAATCTTTGTTGGAAAAATAGAGATCCACTTGAGCTTGGATTGAGTGAAATTTATATACTTATGAAAATTAAATTCTTTTATTTGCCAAAGTTCCACCTCTTAAAATTTATGTAGTATACCAAATTTCATTTGCACTCTAAGTAGATTTAAGTGTGTGAATTTGATCAAGAATTTTTTTGGAAAATTTTAGATTATGTTTTGGATGCTCTAGCCCTACCTATCCATCCATTACCTTAAGTTAGGCTATATGTTTTGTTTGTTTGTTTTGTTTTGTTTGTTACGTTGAGATCTTCGGAACTGTGCATCCACTGGGTGTGCACTTGGTACCGTCGGAGTGTTCTCGGCGAGGAGGAGTGCACGGGCTTTGATTGGTGGCTTTTGGACCTACAGTCGGAAAGTTATTGAATTTCGAAGTTTTTTTATTAATGGAAAAATTAAAAAATTACTTTTACTTAAATTTTGGCTATGGCAATGGCACAGGTCACACTAGTCACTACACTAAATAGTGAAATTAGGTTGCCCCACACTAATTTCTCGACATTCTACACTATATAAATATGTATTGTTTCTTTACAAGAATTTATTACTTTTTTGAATTAAAAATTTATGCATGTGGGACTCATGAACCTCTTTGTGTTCAAACAAAAAAAACAGTAGACATATTTGTTGATTGGTTGGCTTGTAAAGTGATTTTCTTGAAGTAAGGCAACCTAATTGTTAAGGCAACCTAATTTCACTCTTTAGTGTAATGCACATTGAAAACTCATTAAAACAATTAAGGTAACAAGCTCTGAAATTGCACAAGCTTTAAAATTGCCCACCCTATTCAAATGTACACTGCTTGTATATGTAACTATTTCATAGCTTTCAACGATGTACAAACAGTGTACATTTTAGGGGGTGGGCGATTTTAGAGCCCTATGCCACTTCAACTTTAAAATTTCATAACTAATTCTAGAAAGCTCCAAAAAATATGAAACGACTTGGGTTAGATGCCAATTCCTCTTGTCTTTCAAGGAAAATTTACTGAAAAATATTTCGAGACTTTTCACCTCCCCAAAATTCAGTTTCAGCTCTTAGGTGGGCGATTTCTGAACCTGTTACCTTACAAGGAGCACCTCACCCCAGTGGCCACGCAGGTTGACTTGCCTTGAACGAAAAGTAAATACATGTCATTAAACTCTGTTCATCCAGATCCAAGGCCCCTGAACCGACTGAACCCTTGAACCCGCCAAGTGGGCGCGGTTGCCAGCACTCAAATACAATCCCGAATGCGCTTCTGCGTTCCCGATTCCACCAAATGCACCGCCAATCCGACGAGCTACAAGCTTCACAATGCAATTTCCGTAGAAATTGAGGTCAGAAATGGGGCTGTGGCGACGGTAGAGTCCGTGAATTGGAGCGTTTTTTCTAAAGTTGGAGGAGAATTGAGGAACTTCGCGGTAGTATTTCAGTAAGATTTGTGGGTTGCTTGAGCTGGAGGAGAATCGATGGCGAGGGTGGTGCGCTTGTTGTGTCTGGGGTTTGCAGTTTGCGCTGCTCTCTACTTGCTGCTCTGCTTGAGCTTGATTCCTCTTGTGATGCGGCCGCCTCGACCGGTTTTCCCACCTGCAGAAGACCAAGACGTGGTGGCTGATTTTAACAGGGAGCCTTCTTGCTCGGCCCAAATCGACTCAGGTGAGACGCTCAGTGCCTGTGAATATTGGTTTCTGAATTTGGTTTGCGAATGGTTGGGTTCTTTTCGATTTAGTGCATAGTGAGTGGTTTTGGAAATCACGATTTTTGAATTTCATGTAGTGCCACTACGAAAGACACTAATTGGTTTGAGAATGGCCGGGTTCTTTCCAGTTTCTTGCATAGTGAGTGACCTTGGAAATCACGATTTCAAATTTCAAGTGTTACCACTTGTAAGGACACTGATACTAGGAAGGACATTTTACAATTGTATGGAACGCAATCTTTCTAGTTATGTCCCTTGAGTTCGTGGTTACTTTCAGCTTGCAGAGATGAGAATTCGAATTTCTTCTTTGGATTGGCGACCGCCCCTGCGCATGTCGAAGACAACTTGAATGACTCGTGGCTCGAATTTGCGCAGAGTTCGGTAAGTGACTTCGCATTGTGAGATTTTTGTTCTTGGCTTCTTTTTTCTACTTCTTGGGTTTGGGGAGTTTAATCATATCATTTTTGAAAGGAGATCCTAACACCTTTGACCCATTCGCTAATTCAAGGATGAATCAAGATGCTCTGATCCTATGATATCTCTTACATCTTGAGTTCCAGAATTTTGGGAATATTAGAGAAGGAAGCCGCTGACATCAGTCACTTCAAAAGCTCTTGGATTGACATTTGTGAGAAAGATGAAGTAGCATGCTGTTTCATTCCTATTCTCAGTCATGTTGATTGAGTTCAAACCATATCCTGTTGTTTTATATGATGGCAGATGTGGCTGCATTCATACCCTAACTTAAGAATGCTATTAAGCGACGGACATCATGGTCCGGACTTGAACATATGGACCTAAATGGGGGTGCAGAAAACGCGGGTGAGAGCATGGCACAACATTCCTCTTCCAGCCGAGCGTCTGCGCTTCTGGTCGTCTCCGAATGTCGAGATCGAGTTGGCGAAGGAAGCGGGTTCGTCAGTGTTTCGACTGGGCATCGACTGGGGTCGGATTGTACCCCAAGAGCCGGTGAATGGAATCCCAGCAGTGGTACACCCTCTAATCCGCTGTTCGCCTTAGCCATTCCTGAATGATGATGTTTCTTATTGCAGATTGGAAGGGACTGAATTGGTTCTGAAGGAAGTAGCCCAAATTGGGCCTTACTTTTGTTTATCAGTTTCAAGTAGGTCATGTGGGGACTTTCATATGTCTAATTTTCTTAATTTTTTGACCCAGACCTGCAATGTTCCTCACTGGAGATGTAAAATCTGACCCCGTCTGAGTTATGTATTTTCCAATATGATCAATTGAATTGGTCATATGAATCATTGGTCTTTTAGGGGATAAAGGTTTTGGATATGGTGATTGTATGGCAAGGTTGACAGGGAAGCAGTGGAGCATTACAAGTGGATTCTTCAGACGGTGAAGGCGAATAACATGCGAGTCATGCTGACTCTTTTTCACCATTCATTGCCGAAGTGGGCTCTGACTTATGGAGGATGGATTGACACTCGTACTATTA
Organism: Pseudisothecium myosuroides; assembly: GCA_951799445.1. NCBI lineage: Eukaryota > Viridiplantae > Streptophyta > Bryopsida > Hypnales > Lembophyllaceae > Pseudisothecium > Pseudisothecium myosuroides. The sequence goes on from OX637289.1 coordinate 16,806,096, forward strand.
AATACTTTGAAGACTTTGCCAGGTGACGTGTGTGTGTCCACTGATAATTCTCACTGGCCTTTTTTTTGGATTCGAGAGTTCATTAAATATGCCGTTCTTGATAATGAGTGAAGGTTATGAATGTACTGCTCACGTGAATTTGAATGGCTCAGGTTTTCAAAAGAACAATTTGGGGAGTATGTGGATTACTGGGTCACGTTTAATGAGCCACATATCTTCGTCATTCTTTCGCATTGCTCTGGGACCTGGCCTCCTGGTAGGACGCCATCCATCGTGGAATCAATCTTCTGCTTTACGCCCTGGGGTCAGTATGGCCGAGCCATGGTATCAATCACCGAAGCTCACATAGCTGCATACAAGGCTCTCCATGAAGGGTGGGTTCATGCTGTAACTTTTTGTCTCATTGAATCGAGGAAGGGCTTCTGCTAACCAGAAATTCCATTTAATCTCTACAACACTATAGGAGTATAGTATTACGCTGTCTTAACCCCTAAGCTTCTCGAATGCCCAATATGAGCGTCATGTTTTTCTTAGGACTTTTGAATGACTCTTTCGGGGATTTTCTTTTCGTTCAGTTTTAAATATTCTTTCACCAACACATGCAATGCCCTTAATTGATTTCGGTGGTAAATGCTTTAGCTTCTTCTCTATTTTATTTTTCGCACTATGATCAATCAAGTTTGTCATTTTAAAACCCATGAAATCTCTGTCCTTTAGGGGTTCAACGATCTGACTTTCGTTTTATTTGCAGGGCGCAGAAGGCAGTTGTTGGGGTGGCACATCACGTGGGAGTGATACAACCTTATGGCCTTCTTGATCTTCCCATTGTTTACATAACAAGACTTCTGACAGAGTTCCACTGGATAGATGCTATTCAAGGGTATCTGGATTACTGTGGAATCAATTACTATGGCCAGGTCAGGCTTCATGACCTCATGTATTTGTCGTCTATTTCGCGGTCTGTATTCTCTTGATTCCTTATCACTGAGCTAATCCCAGCTTCAGAGCATTGATCCTTGAGTTTCGGATGCAGGAAATATTATCAGGAGCAGGGCTTATGTTAGTTCCTGAAGAAGAGTACAGTGAGGCCGGGCGGGGTGTATACCCTGACGGCCTCTTCCAGGTCCTCGTCCAATTCCATAACCGCTACAAGGCAAAGCAACCGAAGCTTCGTTACATTGTCACCGAGAACGGGTTTGCAGATGCCCGTGACATTATCCGTCGGCCATACCTTGTTGAACACTTGCTTGCCATCCATGCCGCTATTCAGCAGGTTTGATAGTTCCTTCAATTAAATTTTTCAACTTATGTTGGACTAAAGTCTGTCTTCTTCGTGTTGGCATTGAATCATGCAATTCGACTCATGAATTGGACTTGTAGTTTCTGGTTGAAGATAAATTCACCCAAGAAAAACAAATCCCTCTGCTAATGTCCATTTTAAGGATGGTTACCACCACACTTACTATGAGGGATGTATTGTGTGCAGGGTGTCCCAGTAGATGGTTACCTGCAATGGACCATTTCAGACAACTGGGAGTGGGCAGACGGTTATTGCCCTAAATTTGGCCTTGTTGACGTTGATAGATCAAGTAATCTGACTCGAGTTCCTCGACCTTCGTACTATTTGTATCAGCAGGTAATATTCTGAAATATTTGAACGTTTTGAAGATTGAGGGTATATTTTACTTCCTATATTTGAAATGAACCAGCTTTAGCTGTTGGATCCGATCCTATACTCTTTCTCATGGCTTCATGCAAATATCCTTAGAATTCTTGTTCTCTAGCTTTAGTCAGCATTTGAATATATTAGAGGTGTTGTTTACAGGTCTCGAAGTCGGGTATTATAACCAGAGAGCAACGAGAAGGGGAATGGCAAACATTACAAAAAGAGATAAAGAGGGGTGGGGTTCGCCCTTTCTGTCGTGCTGCTGCTCAAGATAAGCGCATGTGGGCTGGTAAGTTTCACAAATGGCTTGATGCACTATATGTATTTACCAAGATATTCAGTTCTAAGTGGAAGGATCAAGAGGCCCAAATTGGGCGTCATGTCTTTATTGCAGTTTTGAGTAGGTTTTGTTTTGTTTATTTTTTCATCAACACATGCAATGCTGTTCACTTATTCTGGGGATGTTAAATTTGGCCCTATTTGATTTCATCATGAATACTTGATCCTTTTGGGGTTAATGAGGTTTAGATCAGCATTGAGCTTCTACGTTTCTTTTGCCCTCCCTGAAATGCCTTAACTGTCGTTGTGAACAGAGTCGCTTGACACGCCACTTCCGAGGGCCATTGCCAACAAAGACTGGCGTTTTACGAAGTACACACAACCTAGCCTTCTGGAGTATGTAAAGCGCTCATTTGAAGTGGCAGGGATCCTCTTGAAGGACCTTTTGCGTTTATTTTTGGGTGGAAGGCTAATGGATGTTAGCCTTCCGCCAGAAATCGTCTCCGGGGAGCTTTAAGCCTGGGGTCCCAAGTAAATGATTTTCTTTGAATGTGTGGCAAGTTTGCTACAGTCAATGATAGTGTGAAAGAGTGCAGGATATTCCAAAATGGAATGTCGTGTTTGAGGTCATATATAGAGGTCCGAGTTTACTGGTTGCGGAGATTTAAGGAGAACTCGTCTCTCTTGGCATGCCCTCACACTTGCCTTGCAACAGGTTTTCAGTTAATTTCTGAGATTTCAAGGCACAGGCCTAGCCACTAGGTTCGAGAAATGTACAGTCAGCTGAAAAGGCTTTTGTTTTTTCTCATTTCTGAGAGCTTGTAGAGTTGATTGGAGTTTATGTCCCAGCTTATTTTTCTCTTATTATTTTCAGACTTCGGTCTCACTGGGAGAAGTTCCTTCTAGAAGCAGCGATGATGCGGAGCATACTCTAGTTCGGAGGCTTACGTGTGCGCTGGAAATTGTGAGATCACTCTGTAGTTCACGTGGTTGTGACTAATCTTTTGGCGTCAGAATATGTTAAATGTGTACTCAAAGTGCCTCTCAAGCTCAATCCATAGTGTGGTAACTTAATTAAATTTGTTCTGATTCATTCTTTGCACATTGGGCAAGGGTGGGATATTAAGGTAGAACAACCCAATGGTGTCAGTCACTCAATTATCACAATCTTAGCAACCCTTTAGCATCATGACAATGCACACACGTCATTGTGTGGTTTAGCATGGGTCTACCCATGCTTTACCAATTTACCCCTTAGTGCTCCTACGTCTGCTCCTACGTATGAGTCATTTGCTTAAGAAACTCCAATAGCACTCATTGGAGGTCAAACTAGTGTATAAATTGCTCCTTGAAATTTTGTGCAAAAAAGAAAAGTTTTAAAGGATGAGCATTTGTACTTTTGTCTTATATAGAAGATTATTTGTCATCCATCAGACACTTTTAAATTGTTGTGTTGTTATAAGGTTAAATAAAAGCTTATAAAGTATTGATTTTGGTAGTTTTTTTAAGTTGAAAATCCTTTAAAGTTTATTTAAACCATAAAAATCCAACTTAAAAAAAAATATTTATGATTTTTCTATTGAAGATTTTGTGCAAGGGAAGTCATGAAAAAAGAGGATTGAATAACTTTCTATATTTTTAAGTTTAATCCTTAAACAACAAAGAGACCGTGTTGTGGTTGATGGATGACAAAGAATCAAATTGTATAGGACAGAAGTGCAACTATTCACCCTCAGAATTTGTTGTGAAAATGGGAAATCTTCTACAGTAGCTTGACTTCCAATGAGTGCTTTTGCAATTTTTTAAGCCAATGATTCACACGGTAATGCAAAAGGATGATTTCAAGGGTCACCCCTTTGTCCTTTAAAGATTAAATCCCTAAAGTCCTTTTTTCCACCAAGAAATACTCAAAAATTACCATTTTTATTGCTAAAAGCATAAAAATCTTTAAGAATTTGGCATATCTAATTATATGATCTTGGCATTAGAATAGTGTGAAAATGTGTGGAAGAAATTTTAGAAACTTTGACCACATAAATTGCAAGATATTTGCATTTAAAGTAAAGAAAATAAGTTTTTTTGCACCTCGCTTGACTAGATTTTTTAGCTTTGAATCTTCTTAACTTGAAAGTTTTGAACAAATGATTTTGAATTTCTAATTTTTTATGATGAAGAATTGATTTGAGAATCTAGGAAAAAAGATTAAAAAATGAAACGATTAATTTTCACACATCAAAAAATTGTTAAGTAGAGGTAGGTTTAAGATTGATAGCTCTAAGATGGAATTAATCTCAATGGTGAGATTGTTCTTGCAAAAGAGCTTAACCTTGTGAAACTTTGTTTTTGAAAAATTGTGAAAATTGAGTTTAGAAATGAATCCTACGAGTTATTTTTTCAAAGAAGATGCTCTGATTGCCCGGAAAAAAAAATTATGTGGTGTTTACATAACAAATCCAAATGGAATGAATAAAAGCTTTACATGTAGATAAAAATACAATCTATGAGGAAAAAAAAATATTGAATTTAAATTTTTGTAGATTTTTTTTACCCAGTGAGCTAAAATTTGTGCTTTTTGTGCTATAGCTTTTATTGATGAGCCTGATTGAAATAGAAATTATATTCCTAGAAAGCTAATTTTTTTTATCTTCAAAAAATAAATTCAGAAATTTATGGCAAATATTGAGACCTAGGAGCCTACCCAAAATCCATTTTGTCCCCCGCAGGAACAATGGAACTTTAGGGGTCAACACTCTCTTGATCAAACATTACAATCTTTCAATCTATTGTTGTATTTTCTTTTCCTATGTGATTCATAACACAACTAGTTAGAAATTGTACCATTACAATTCTAATAATTTATAAAACTTATCAAAACTTGGGCTATTTGTTTAGTTTTGAGTGAATTTCAAGAAGCTCAAAAAGGCCTTGGGCATTTAGGGATTAAGTAATTAGATTGCATGCACTCATGCCTTCTTACCATTTAGAAAAAAAAATGTAAGTTGAAAAAGAATTCAGGTGCAATCTAAAATAAGAAGTGAACAAGGGACCATATGGAAGCTCCCTAGGAAGCTCACATTTCATGACGTTTAGGATTAAATTCTATGATCAAATTCCTCATTCTATTGGTTTAGAATATATTTACCTTGAAAGATATCAGTCATACTCACTGCTAATAAAGTTAGTAAATGAATTTACTTCCTTAAAAACTAGGGCTAGTACAAATTTTCAAAAATTATAAAGATGTATAGAAGTGTAAGCGTGTGAGCCAACGGTGCTAGTACGTGAGCCCAAGAATACAAGCTTGTGAGCATTGAATCTACAATATAGGTACCTATAATATGAATATCATACACTAGAGAAGGTGTATCATAAACACCTATAATATGAGTATTTGTAACATATATACCCTATAATCATAGATGGTTTCTATAGGATATACACCTATAACATAGATGTGTAGTATTCTAGGCTCATGGGCTTACACTCCTATGCTCACATAATAGCAACCCTTGTGTGTGAGCATAGAATCTATAAGCCCATGAGCTTGAAGTCTATATTATAAACACCATCTATGATTATAGGTGTGTATATTATAGGTATCTATGTTATAGACTCTTTTCATAATTATTATAATGTGCATATATTGATAAGTAAATATGTTATAAACACCTTCAAATGGTTGTAGATACTTACTTACAATTAGATTCAAGGCTTGAATGTAGGCTCACATTTTTGAGCTCACACACTAGCATCATTGTAAAATGAAAATTTGAATAATAATTCAACGATGACTTTTGAACAAAAGTTGCAAAATGTGATTCATAAATCATATTCATAAAATTAAAGCAATTGCTATATTAACCAATATTCTGCAATAAAATTTAAAACCAAAACTTAAAAAACCCTTCTAAAACTAATTTAATTTGGGTGCTTGTAATCTTCAAAAGTTTTTTCCATTATGTTCAAATTGTTAAATTCTAATTACAGTGATGTTTTGGGGTTTTATTTTACTGAATTATTAAGTTGTTTTTGAACAACCATTTTTTAAACTAAAGAAGTTAGGTTTCAAGGTTTGAAATACTTGTGCCCTTTGAACTATAGAAAATGTTCAAAAGTTAGTTCTTAAAACCTATATTATTCAAATATAAGAAAATTAATACAAGAATCTACAAAAATTTAGATGGATAAAAAAAACTAAGGCTTTAATTGTGTGCTTGGAACTTGTATACGTTTGTTTGTTGTTTAAAATTTGAACATTTGATCTTTTAGGGGTTAAAGGCCTAAAAATTTCAGTGAGAATTTAAACCAATTCAATATCTCTCGTATCCAAGTTTGCCAATTTTGTAAGAAGAAATGGTTGGATCAAATTTAAGAACAATTTATTTTCTACTCACATTCAATGTCCAACGTTATGACAATTTTTTTCATGAATACTTGATCCAAAATTTTCTAATAAGCTTAACATCCCACCCAACCTTACCAATGTTTAGAAACCTGTACCGATAGTTCCTCCAAATTTTTGAGGATAATCTTATGTCTAAACACGTTGTCTTTGTCTTACAAACACCTTGTTCTAACGGCCCATTACTCTTGCATTTACACATGCACAACCCTCTCCACCAAGATATACTTTCCTTTAGCAACAAGACTGTATCAGTTCCTAAGTTTCAAGAAAACTCGACACATCTACGTTGCATCATAAACATTTAAGAGTTTTAAAGATTGATGCATATCGTTAGCTCCTCTAAACTTGAATCACTAGTCTATCAAAATCTCCACCCGCAATAATTCCATATTTTAACCCTGTAAGGATGACGTGGATGCGGACCATATATATTGGTCCAATTGATGAATGGAAAGCTTTGCATTGTGCAAACACTAATAAAAAAAATTTCATCCAATTTTTTTGGACTCATTGGGACTTTGGAAGGAGGAGTATTTAGATGCAGGTACCAAAAACTCAATGAATGATGATAACAATATTTCTAAAGAAATGTTGATTCCCAAATATAGATCACTATCTTGGGAAGCATTGTATGTTGGTTTTGAAAGTAGTGTGGATTATAATATATGGTGTATTTTATTCCTTGAAAGTAAAAATTTGAAAATTATTAGGAGTAATGTAGATGGTATAGTATGAGGAGATAAATATTGAAACTAAAATAGGGTACATTTTAAGATGGAATAGTAAAAATAATATTGAAAATAATTTTGGAACCTTTGTTTATTCAATTATTGAGACAAATGCAAGTTTATCTAGGGTTCATGTAAGTGGGTATAATTGGGTGATTGCACAAAACACATGTAATATTTGTTGCATTTTGCAACAATACTCATAATTTTTTTTTGGAGTACTTTAAAATTACAAAATGAATTTTTTTTAATTAAAAAATATGGTCAAAATATGCACCTTTAAGGTGAAGGTAACCACTAAAGGAAATTCATTAAAAAATTCTCTAAGTAGGAGAATTAGAAAAGTGCCAAATCTCAAGAAAATAGATACTTCAATGTTTTAGTTAATAAAAAATAGGAAAAAAATTAAATTAAAAAAATTAAAATTAGCCATTTGTAGAAACTCTATGGAGATGGTCATTTACCAAAAAAACTACCAAAATAATTTTTTACATGTTTTGAAATGCAAGAAGAAAGAGGTCACTTTCTGGACTTCTTCACCACATAAAAGTAAGTATTTTTAGGATTACTTTAGAAAGTACCTACAAGTCTACTAGAGGACCATTTTCTATAAATTTCAAATCCAATTCGTTTTTATTGGTACTAAATAGTACTACCCCCCCCCTCCAAATTGGCATTTGTGACATATAATTGGAGGCTATTTTTAAATAGTAAAACATTTATTTTAAATTTTAAAAAATTAGACAAAGTATATAATAGTCATAAATACCTTGTTTATGAACTTAGAGTCATTTGGAGTCAAAATGAAAATTTATGGCCAAAAAATAATTAGCACACAATTTATGACAAAAAAATACTTAGTATAAGTATTTCATGCAATCACCCAATTATGCATCCTTAGTGTCTCCATTTTTGACATGTGGCACACTATAGATGGTAGATTGTATGAGAGATTGTGATGTAGTTAGGTAACCTCTAAACTCTTGGGTATTTTTTTCCTTATCCTTAATATCATTTACCTTTGTACATGTGAGATGCTGAATTCTTCTTCATTTTGGAAAAATGAGAATTTTTGGACCACCCGTAAGCAAAATAATCATAATTTTGTTAGTATGAGTTCATGGTGTTTGATTATCTCATTGTACAAAACACTTGTACTATTTTCTATCACACGTTGCATGCTGATTAGTTTTTTAGCCATAACTTTTGCATTTTGACTCCAAATGACTTAAAATTCATTAAAAAGGTGCTTAAAAATATTATACACCTTCTCAAATTTTTTTGAAATTTTGAAATTTATTTAGTATTTAATAATAGCCCCCAAATAAATGTCACACTTGCCAATTTTGGATTCTTTATAAACAAAGTAGTACCCAAAGAAATGAATTTGGAGCTGAAATTTAGAAGAGATGGTTTTGTTGTATACTTTTAGCTACTAATTACTCAAAGGATTTCTAAAATTAATTAACTATATGTTGCATAGAAGTCCACAAAGTGAGCCTCTTTCTACTTGCATTTCAAAACATGTATTTTTTTTTTTTTTTTTTTTTTTTTTTTTTTTTGTAAATGACCATCTCTATAGAGTTTTACAAATGGTCTATTTTTTTATTTTTTAAATTTTTTTCCTATTTTTTTATTAATTAAAGCATTGAAGTATCTATTTTCTTGAGATTTGACACTTTTCTAGTTCTCCTACTTAAAGGAATTTTTCAATAAATTTCCTACGGTGGTTACCTTCATCTTAATCTTTAAATTTTTCAGAGACCCCAAATGGGTCAATTCATTTTTAGAGTGTCCATTTCTGAACTTAGGAATGTAAAGAGTCACTTGACTTGGGCTGTTTCTCAAGAGAATCAAGTTAGCTATCTAGTGGTGTTTTCATATTTAAAAGAAGAATCATTATTGATTTTACAAAATTTTCAAAGCATAGGTGGTATGGGGCGTAGTAAAAAGTCATTGCTTTAGAAAACTATGGCCAATGAGGTGGACACATGTGTTCATAGGCGAGCAGGGTCAAAACTGTACCGCCCTGTATTAGTAAGGCCGGGTTTAGCCTTTGGGATGGGAGAGAGCTGGTTGGAGACTTTCGGCGCACTTTAGAAGCAATGCATGGCTTGGAATTCTAATAGGTTCGTAGCGTAGATCGACCATTCATGACCCTTTTTAATGAGCTTGCCCAATAGAAGAATGATTAGACTTGGAGCGGCATTGCCCTTTCCTTTTTTTTAACTCTGGCCAAGCGGTGGGTACAAATAGCCATTTAAATACACATTTTGCACTCAAATTTGAGCCGTTTTTCAACATTTTTCCCTGTTGTGCGCCTTTTCTTGTGTTCCTTCTTTCTACCATATTTGATCTTGAATTTTGGCTCCAAATGTGTAACAAATCTTTTAGTTCTTTCTTAATTTTTGAAATTTAACAATGAAGTGGTTTCTATTGCAAGACCATTTTCTCACTCATTTTTGGTCTTAAAAATACAAAACTTGTTTCTATGCCAAGGTAGAACTTGGTTACTTTGAGAATGAGTGTAGGATGCCAACTTTTGAAAATGTTATGTGTCCAAAAGAGCCAATCAAAGCACAATTTTGACTTCTCCAAAAATATTGATTTCCTTGTAGAACCCTTCACTTTTACATTATAATCTTCCAATCTATGATTTGGAATTTTGGATTGAAACCAAACTTTGTAGAGATGATAAAGACCTGGCTTTCTACAAGATCCTACGGTTAATTTTGCCTAATAATGACTCATCATACTTTGAGCTTCAACCCTTTGTAATTTACAAAATTGAGATACCAAACACCTTCAAAATGGCCAAATTTTTTTATGTATGTACTAAATGTACACAAATTTTCTAAATATGACCAATGTATGTACTAGATTGTTTTAGAATTTAATTTATGTAATATTGGGGTAGGAAAAAAAGATGATTTCAAAAATAAATTGCCCCCCAAATACCCACTTAACTGAATTATTTGATAAAAAGAAGTATAGTGCTTCCCCCTCGAGATTATCGTGTAGTGTATTTTAGCAATTTATGTGCCTTTCTCTTTATTTGAATTTAAGCCATAATAATGATATTTTTGAATTTGAGACCAACTATTGAACTCAAACTTATCAAGTCTAGTTTCTACTACAATTTGAAAAATTCCTAAATTTTTTCCTAAAGTCCTAAATTGAATATATTATTGCAATTTGAACTTTGGACCTATTACCATAAAGTGCTGGTTTTCTAATCTTCTAACGACACGATAAAACACCTATTTTCAAATTTTTAAAACATATATAGTAATCATTCAATATGAAATTTTCTCACTTATTATTCAATAGTTCACAATTATTCCAAATTCTCACAAAGAAACTCTAAAATTTTTACCAAGAAAAAAAATACCAAAACTTTCATTCGCAGACGGTTGCAAAATGAAAGCATCCAAAGAAAGGAACTTTAAAGTTTGAGAAAGTGGTAGTTGGCCTGTCCTTACAGGGTTAATACTGTGTCCCAGCGTTTTTTTTCTGGCGACAAACTCTACAGTAAAGCCCTGCGTGCCCTCCCACCAAAGGTGAATTTTGGGAGGGAGCCAGGCGCAGTGGCTTACAGGCCTGACAACCTAGCGTTTTGTCGCCAGAAAAAAAAACGCTGCTGTGTCCCCTCCTTCAGTCAGTCCGGGGACAGGACAACGTCCTCGGAGAGAAATTCAATGGCTTTCAACCCACCCTCGCAAAGCCCTAGCAAAGCCCTAGCAGCTTCAGTCAACATACCGACTCCAATCTCGTGTGCCGGAACTTTTCTTTTTTTTTTTAAACAAAAAGAAACGAGTTTCATTGCAGAGAGGTAAAGTACAAAGCCCATCAGCCACAAGTGGCCTGACAGGAGAATCAAGACACACAAGACAGTATGTACCGGAACTGTTCAAAACTCGCCCCAAGCTCAATCCAGTTACTGATTGCAACCAGTCACATGTACCAAAACAATACGGAGTATTAAACTAAAAATCTCATGCACAATGACTGATATTCATGTCTGAGATACGGTATTCAAAGTTTCAAACATCAAAATGCAGCGCCGCAGCAGGCTGGGGATAACTTAATGATAACTTACAGCCGACTAGCTGATGCACGATCTTACCGAAGCTCCCAGTGTCGTCGTCGGTATTTTGCAGTCACACATGTCGTGTATCGATGAAGAGGCTTCCGACGAAGCTGCAGGCCGCTGAGTAATGGAATCCTCGTTGCCAAGGGAGACTTCCACTGTGCCACTACTTACGTTAATACGTTATCGGCATAGGGGCACATTCAGTCACACGTTTTTTCCCTGGCTGGTGTCCGGTAACTTATTGAAGTTTGGAAAACTGCCATCAGTTTGAAATGTCCAGCTGGCTGGCATCGATCTGGTAGTCGGACTTCAAGGACTGTGCACTGGAAGGACCGCTGCCTGCAGGTCTCCGTCAGTTCCAGCTTTTTCGTCCAAAAAGATGCAGGCTTGCAGAGTTGGCCTTAGAATTTTACTAACTGCAGGAACGACTTGGGGAGGCAGTTGGGTGGCTCTTGATAAGGTAAACCAACCAGCCTAGGACAGGCAGAATGACTCGTTTGAAAATTTAAAGATTTTTCCCACGTAAAGAAAAATGAGTGAGAAATGGGGAGAGCAATTGAAATTTTATTTTTTTGATAGAGTATGAATTTGTTATGAATTTTTGAAGCAGGATGCCCAATTTGCCAAAAAAGTCTTTAGACTACCCCCAAACCAACAAAAAGTGCAATAAAAAATGGTCATCTTGTTCACCTAAAGCAATCACAATGTTTCCTAACATGACCACGACATGAAGGCCTAAAAAAGTCACTTCTGGTGATGAATTTGTACTCAAAAGGTGGAAATTCCTACAATAGTCACTAATCATTCCATCATCAACATCCAAGACATTGATTGTGGCCACTAACTCTACCTATTCAAGTCCAAAGCTCATTTATTGAAATTTTTTTGTCATGGGTTGTTGAAAGACTTTATTAATGAATCATTCCCTAGGTGTCTACGATGGAGCTTTTGTATGTCATATGTTGGTTTACCTTAATTGCCCAAGGATAAAGTCTTATGTAGATACTCACTAATTCCCTTAACCCTTTAGTGACCAGTCGACCACTTTTTGGTTGATTTTTGGACTCTCAGTCTAATATTGTTCAAAATACATTTGATCACAAAAATCTCAAAGAGGAATGCAATTAGAATGTCTTTGTGCACTTCAAACAAAACCAATTTCAAGAGCATTGATGAATTAGCTATGAGGTTGCAAACTCAAATGGCCTGGACCTTTAAATGGGAAGTGTTCAACAAAAATACAAAAAAATATCAACCAAATTGTAAGATATTTTTGTAACTTGATGTCTTGACAAGGTATAAGTGTTGCTTTATAATCTCATTAATGCCCAAAGTAAACTTATGCATTGGTATTTATGTAGCGTAAATTCTAAAGGGTCATTCAAGTCATTGATTTTTAAAAATTAAGGAAAGCAACTCAAACTCCAACAAGGCTCTAGAAGCAAACATGATTTAGAGGTACATTTCACTTTCTTCAATGTACCAAATCTGCACATTTTAGAAGGGTATTCATTTTGATGACCACATATGACCATTTTTTGTGAACTTCAAAAATTTGTAACTAATTTCACAAAGCTTGAAAAAAATATGAAACGACTTGGATTAGACGCCTATTCTACTTGTCTTTTGAGGAAACTTTACTAAAAAATATTTAAAGATGTTTCACCTCCATAAAATTCAATTTTAGCCCTTAAAAGGTTGATTTATGGACCTCCTACCTTATTTATAGCAATTTGTACCGTTGGATGAGTTTGATTTTTTGTTAGGTTGAAGAATCTCCCTTATGGAAACACCTTGTATGGTTTGATCTAAGACTACGTCTTTAGAGTGGCCACAAAATTCATTTTCTTGAAAAACTACGCCCGCCCCCCAAATCAACCACGGTCACTAAAGGGTTAATCTAATTGCTTTGGAGAATATCACTATACAAATCGAATAGTTGGGATGCAAGACAAGTATGTTTTAAAGAATGATAGTATAGCAAGCGTGCACGATATTCTAGACTATCATTGAAGGGTGAGTCAAATTAAAGATGTTTGAGTGTAGTCTCAAGTCTATATACATGTAAGTTCAATTTAAAATTTTTCAATAATTACATGCTTCACATATAGAATAGATTTTTGTTGCTTAGAATAAAACTTATAATTAGTAGGCCTCAAGTGTTTGTAATATAAAATCATTTATTTTTCATTTACATAATTGTTAAATTTATATTCATCCAAGAAACCAATACTTTCAAATTTCTTAATAAATCTACTTATGTTCAAAATAATGTTATATATGTACAATACTTATTGAAATCCCTAATAAAAAAGGGTGGTCTTTGGGCACCAATGAATAGTGCTAGAATATGGTGCCCCAAACCAAAATTTGCACTAGCTTTGTGCCAATATTTTTGTGAAGTACATATTACTGGTTTTGTGGCAATTGTTAACTCATTTGTTCATTTAAGCAAATAGATATATAAAACATTGAAGTCATCCATTAGAAGAATGAAGAATCATACAAAAGCCTCAAAACAAAATGATTGATCCTCTAGGATTGAGTTTAGAACAAATGTACAAAGCCTTATCAAAATAAGTAAGCAATGTTTTCTGTTTCATTTATTTTGGATAGTGCATATACTAAACTTTTTTGTTGTTGATGAATCTTGCATCTCTTGACCACTTCTATTTAATTCAAGATCTCTATGAATTCAACGGTTCAAAAATTAGATTAGCCATGGCAAATAATAAAATCCAATGGTTTCCCTAAAATAAAAATTTTAGACAAGTGTGTGGAATTGTTTCTCTTAGACCCTCCATAACACTGCATGCCTACTCTTTGAATTCCCTTCCCTAGATTTGTGAAAATAAGATATTTGATCTTTTGCAGGATACGTAAAAGCCTTGAATTCTTGAAGAACGCGGCCCTTGTGACCAAGATAGTCACCAAAATGCCCCAATTATTGAACCAACAGGTGCATTCTCCGTTTCTCCAATAGTGAACTAAATGAAGTCATCCCGGAAGTCATCCATCGGACACTTGTGATCCTCAGCGTCCTTCAAGGATTAAGTTATAAGAAGTTTTCAAGAACATGCCAAGCTCTCTCACGTAAAGCCAAATGTAGTTTAATCCGATTTCACTCTGCGGGTCCTCGGTTTTCAACGACACCGAAGCATAGCTCTGGTAAACAATGTTATGCTCCCTGCGTAGGCCGATCCCAACTGAAAAGATAAGTTAGAAAAGGACTTGGCCGGTCCCAACTGAAACGGAAAGGACTTGACCAGCATCGACTGTTTACGCCGTATCTACTGTACACAGTCATCCCCAGTACCGTACCCAACTACCTCTTCAGGTACTGGACAATCCGTAGTACAACGCCTACGCAGATTCATTTGGCTACAGTAGCTAGCTTGCATTATTGCTGATCCTGAAAGTACTGGGAAAGGGGGCCAGCCCTCCGTCTGCATGTGGATTTCTAAAATGCAGCTGCAGTATTTCAGTTTTAAAAGGGCTCAGTCATGGTGAATTCTTGCAATGACCATTTGCAGTCATTTTGAATGTTTTTCATTCAATGAACCACCCTTCATCCAGTTTCAGATACTTAATCTAACCTCTACTAGCTTATTACGGGTCTCCAATTCCAAATACCGTTATAAAATCAAAAATTTAAACATTGCCAAACAACAAATTCTACAGTAGCATATTTTATACGTAGTCGAGCTTAGGGTAGGTTCTCCCATCCCTGACTCCAGCTAGGAACATGTGATAATCTAAGTAAATGAGTGATTCTTGTATAATCAGTATGAATCTCGTTACAGACCCCTCCGCTCCATGTCTATCGTATATATTCCGCTGAGGTTTGTTGCATTTTACTCTTGCAATGCAATCTCAATGAACGAAATGAAATCTTGTGGATCGAATCGCAACTGAGCATGCACACCGGCCACATCGATTCTTGTGCCCCCTAATACCGACGTCATCCGTGCAGGCGTCACGCCAACGTTCTGCTGATGCAACGCGTGCGTCATGGCAGGGGATGATTTCACGCATGTGCGGGCTCCTAGCTGGGATCAATGATCCACGATTCCACGCTGCAGGCATCACGGCGACGTAGACTGACTCAGGACACCACTCGGCTTGCTCTTTCGCTTTGACATCTCCCTCCCAGACCAGTCCACTCGGTGGAGACTTAACCTTCCCATCCTAGCTGCACATTTGGGATCCTTAGCTTGGTTGCTAGCTGAACTTAATTGCTTGTGCATTTTCAACCTGGCCGAGCGCCCCTACCCAGCTCTTTCGTGAAGGGAGTGGCAGCGAGCTCGTACTTGAAAGGACCAAGTTGCCGTCAAATACCAGGGAGGACCTTCCGTCTTAAGTATATATATCGTACGTGCTAGCCGTGCACTTGATAGTTGAAGAGTGTGCAGCTAGTCACACTAATTCGGATGCCATTGAAGCTTTCGTAAACGCAAGGTTTCAGTTTAGCAAAGCCCTTCTGTGCATATAGAAAGAGCTTGATGCAATTGGGAAGCTTCAGCTTTGTTTGCATTTCAGCCCATCCTAGCTATTATATTCCTGAGCTCTTTCGTGAAGTAAGTATTACTGGCTTGCTACTGTTCGAGAGGACATTGCTGCGGCAAATTGAAGGATGATCGATCTCTAGGTAGTTTGCAAATGCAGTCTAGACATTGATCGCTTCGTGACAATTGGGGTGCCATTGCAGAGTTTAAGAACTCAAGGTTTCAGTGATAGTTAGCTAGCTGGGGTTCAGTTGAACGGGATTCCATTCCATTCAAATCAAACCAGGTTCAGGTTCTGATTTCAAGCTCAAGATGGGAAGGGCTCCAATTTCAAGTAGGGTATCCGAAGGAGGTCTCAACAAAGGGCCGTGGACTGAAGAGGAGGACGCCATTCTGACTTCCTTCATCAAAGCGAACGGAGAAGGGAATTGGCGCACTCTCCCCAAACTAGCAGGTATTGCAATGAAGATGATCCGAGTTTTAATTCGACAAATGCGCAGTCAGCTTAATTACATTTGAATGTATCCTCCAATAATTGATCAATCGTAGTGTAGACATGACAGGGGTTGGGTGCAGTGGTATCTAACGGAGGTTGAATGCGTGGTTGAATTGCAGGGTTGCAAAGATGTAGGAAGAGCTGCAGGCTACGGTGGATGAATTACCTGCGACCCGATCTCAAACGGGGCAATTTCTCGCCTGAAGAGGATGAGCTGATCGCCAAATTACACTCTCTTTTGGGAAACAGGTACTGCCTCTTCCAGATTCGACCACACCCCTGGCTAGCAAACCATGGCCATTTTCGGAAGCTTAAAGCATGGTTGGTTCTAAATTGCCAAGATAGAATCCATAACCAGCTAACCGTCTATATGAGAGTGATTACAAGAAACACTTGTACTATCAATGCTGATCTCATAGGTTGTGTGTTAATCCAATTTTAATAAATTTTGCAGTTGTGATCCTATATAGCCAAAAAATTTAGTGAAAGATTGAATTGCACATCACATCTCCAGTTATACTTCATAATTTTCATGATTTGGAAAATAATCTTGTGTACAAACAAAATTTGTGATAAATTTTCACGTTTTCGAGTTCCATGATTTGGAGTACTTTGAGTACTAAAATTATGAAATTCCAAGACTTGAATTACTCGATCTTCCTAGGGTTAAATCTTCTAATCGCTGATTATAATCTTTTATATCTTACGAAAAAATCATTAACTATTTTAAAATAATCTTAAGAGAATATCGCGGTATCAATGTTTCGGAGGTGCAATGCTTGCAAGATGTTGCAACCGAGTCAAAAGGATTGGTATTGGAACAGGGTGGCGGTTGAGCCGTGCTGATCGTTCACTAATGACCTGAAGTGACATACTGATGAACAATACTAACATCCATTCATAAGGGGTTCATGAGGGATGAGAAGAGATGACTGCGGTTTCCAGTTCTAGCAATCAAAACGTACGCAAGGAATAGTACAAGCAGTACAAATGTTTCCTTGCAATCGTATCGGTATCTCCAAATGACCTAATCTAACAAACTCCGGGTGTGTAATGTGCAGGTGGGCATTGATCGCAGGTCGCATTCCAGGCCGCACAGACAACGAGATCAAAAACTACTGGAACTCTCGTTTGCGGCGAAAGCTCAACACCAAGCCAGGCGATCAAGTCACAGCCACACCCCTGTCCTTCTCAGTTCGGGATTCAGCCTTGAATTCAGCCTTGGAACCGAGCTGCAGTAACACCACAAGATTCGCCTCAGAAGCAATTGCAAACACAAACCCGGGCCCCTCTTCAATTCCCGAATACGCTGAAGACCTAGCGGCGTCCTCATCATTAGAAGTCCCCATGTTCTCCGAATACGCCAGATTCCAACTCCCCGGCGAAGCCACTCCATCAGAGCCTTGCAGCAGCGAAGGCACAGCTTGTCTAGACGATTGCTCCGACCACCAGTCGCTGGAAGCAGGGTACTACTCTACCTGGTCGACATCTGTTGCGAAAGAGACTAGTGTTGCAATTGCAGACGACTCCGTGAAGCATGAATCGTCGTATGCTTACTCACCCGAGAGTGTCTTGCCACAAGGACTAGATTCAGGAGATGATTTCTTGTGTAGTGACTTCACTAGCTTCACCAATGGCTTGGCGGATCTCGGGGACTCCAGTTTCCAGATGTTGCTGCAGTTGATGTCGATGCCGATGTCTCCGTTGCACAAAAATCTGGTGGCTATGCCGTGGCCGGCTGATGCCCTCTGGTCATAGTTGCTGATTAATTACTTGATTGTGTCGATTAAACTGTTCGACAGCGTTTTGTAATTATTGCATGGTTACTGAGTTCAGTGAGTTGTAGTTACTGGCGTGGACGAGAAAGTCTTTTTTTTTTTTAAACAACTTTTTGATGCGAAAATTGCAGCAAGAAAAAGCTGCTTAATTTTGTTTGCATCAGCTCCCCTGCTTTAGATCAGTGGGATGCAAGTTGCATTGGTCCATTTTACTGAAGGGAGCAATGGAACATGTATACTGTACTACTGTACGTAGTACACATTATTCTTTGAGAAATAAAGAACAGTATCTCAAACTGGCGTTGGTGTGGGTCTGTGGGGGTGATGCCAGATTGTACATTCCAAAGGGGGGGTTCTCAGATACTTCTGGACTGTGGTGGGGCGGCCCTGCTTGAATCATACTCCGTATCTGTTTGCAGCTTTTGTTTTGAGTACCATACCACAGACCCGGTCAAAGCAATGGACATCCAGTTTTTATCCAGTTTTTATTGGACAAGTGACCTTCCCAAGGCAATTTTGCAACTGGAATCTGATTTGAACTCGTTACAGTATCACTTAGCAGTGATTATTATTTCAAAAACTTTTACATCAGAAAAATTGGGCCAGATTGTTTTGGTGCCATTTTGACACCAAAGGCCGCATATAGGTCATTTTAGTGTCATTTTATCCACACTAGGTTGGTACAGAGGTTGGCACCAAATTAACTTAATTGCATTTCAATGCACCATTGTGGCACCATGTTCACATGCCTTGAAGTTCCTGATGTAACGCAGCACAAGCTGCTATCTCAGTGGGGTGATGAATCTACTGACATCCATGCATCTGGGTGAAACATGTAGAATATGGAGGATACATTAAAATCCATCTAATAGACAATCATTCATCCAAAGATTGTCCGTCGTTACAAGAGGCCTACTCCAGGGCCAACACAGGAGGGTTTCTCTTGACTAGTACACTATTGCTTGAGAAAATCTCACCGAGGTAAGGTAGTATGCTCTAAAAGCAATTGTGTTCTAAATGCTACCCATATTTAGGAATGATTGACATGATGTTTGAAATATCTATTACTGTCAATCTTGAGTTAGGTAGGCTTAAATGGTCGCTTTAAGAGCAGACTACCTAATATCAAATTCTTGCACAATAGGTTGTCAATTCGACTTGAAGTCCCATCCCATACACTTGTTTGGTAAGGTTGGGGCCTTGCTTAAAGTAGTGCATAGCATTGTACTTTGTACTCAACAAGTTGATTGCCTAAAAAATGCCTATCTTGTCCAATTTTGTTGTTGATATGTTCATCATTCAAAATGATCTCTCAAAACAACTAGCTACTTAAAAATATCATACTATAAGTTACTAGTAAAGTTCTTGGTCTCCAAAATTCTAAGGTGAGTCCTGAAAAAACATATTTGTCGGGACCACTTGTCAAAAACTTTTAATGGACATGTTTGGTGGGCCTAACCTACTGGTTGTGACATCCCTAGTTTCCTATTGATTTGGTGATGTTAGAGCATCTCAATAGTTCTCACTCCTTTGCGACAAGTTGAGGCAATGATTTTGTGGAGTTTAATACTCTTCTCCTTTGACTTCAACCGGTAGGCCTCCCAATCATAAGGTGAAATTTCTATTGCCGTCATTAATCACTCACATTCAAGACATTGATCATAGCCTTAGTTGAAAAAATGGTTCAAGAGGGATTCATCCACTATTACATTCAAGTACTTTAACCCCTAAAGGACCAAAGTCCCCTCGGGGGACACTTGGGATTTCGGGCAGGCTTGTGCGACCTGAAATTTTAACCTGATTTTTTGAAACTTTTTTTGAAGATAGGGAATCATAGTAGCTTTCTAAAAATATAATTTTTTTTTTCAATCGGTGCCCGGAAGCAAAAGTTATGGCATCCTAAAGCAAAAAAGCAGTTCGCCGGACAGAAAAAAACAAAACAGAAAAATGATTTAAATTTTTTTTTTTTTTTTTCTCAAAGATCATGTTTTGTGTACATTTGAAGCTTTGATTCATTCTACTTGGACTCAAAATGAGAAAGTTATGGACAATCTTGTTTTTTGGGCAATTTAAGCATCTTCAGAAAAAAACACTTGTAGAATTCAATTTTGAATGCAATTTTCAATTTTTTTCAATTTTTTTTTTTTTGAAAAGGTCAAGTTTGTTTGTAAGAACAATCCCACCGTTGGGATTATGTTTTTTTAATTCCACCTAAGAGCTATTAACAATTTAGTGTTTTGTTCAATTTTGGACCTACTTCTACTTAACAATTTTTTTATATGTGAAAATCAAGGTTTGACATTCTGAATTTTTTTTCCCCGACTCTCAACTCAAATGTTCAACATATAAAATTACAACTTTTTGTTGTGTAGTGCAAAAAAAATCCACAAATGGCCGTCAAAGTCATCTGAAATTGCAGGAAACAGTTCAAAAAAACTTTTTTCCCAACTTTGAATGCTAATATCTTCCAATCAAAACGGTCAAATGTCTTGAAATTTTTACCACATAATCTGAGACAAGTGAAGTACAAGATCCTACGGTTAGATTGTAAAACAAAGTTTTTTTTTGGTTTAGGGAGTGATCACAGCAAAAATGGCAGTTTTCAGTGGTTTTGGAGCCTAAAAATGGCTTGGTCCTTTAGGGGTTAATTTGTCATATTTGCCACCATACAATCACATGCACATGGCTTTCTCAAGGTGCAAGTAAGTCATTGCAAGAAACACATTGTTTATTTGTCACAGGGAGTCAGAACTCATGCCAAAGCTTTCCTTTGTGATAACTTTGAAGCATGACTCGTACATAAATTTGAAATTTTTATTAGAGATGGTTGTCTTGAGTGTAATCATACCCCATATTTTTTTTTAAAATTAAAAATTATTTTATATTTAAAAATGAATTTTTCTAATTTATCATGTTTTGAGTTTTAGGGGGGGGGGGATAAAATGGAGTACCCAAAAATCCAAAATTAATAATTTAGAGTTAAACTTTGGTGGTCTATTTCTACAGTAGGCAAGCATGTTCCTAGTTCCTACCAAGGGGTGAAGGGGTGTCTCAAAATATATTATTTTATGTTCTCCATGTTTGTGCAACTTGTGTGCATACAAATTCTAGATATTGAAGATGGCTTCAAAATCATTCTTTTGATAAAATCTCTTCACCATGAAGTCCTTACAAATGGCCAATTTTGAATTTCTTTGCAAATTATTTTTCCTACTTTTTACGAATTAAAACGTCTAAACTGTATAATACCTATTTTCTTGCAATTTTGCACTTTTTGAGTTTTCTAATTTAGACAATTTTTCTATGCTTTTCCTTCTGAGGATACCTTTTTTTTTATAGGTGTATATATTGGTCATATTTTTCATATTTAAAAAAAAAATTCTAATTTTATAGTACTCTCAGAAAGAGTTGAAAACTCCCAAAGTAGAACATAATTAACAAAAATGGCAAATTTCTTTAAAATGGCGCCATTCCGGAACTTTGGCAATTTTATAGTTCAAACCGCTCATTCTAAAATCTATACCTATCCTAGATGGTTATGACTGCATATTTTTGAAATCTATATCCATCCTAGATGGTGAAAATCGTACACTGTCAAAATGGCATGCGGAATATCGCCATTTTAACAAAATTCATTATAAGAAGACTTCATTCATGCATTCATCCAACATTGTATTTAAGTATATTGTAATTGAAAAATTATTGTATCTCTTTTAAATATAACTATTGCACTAACTTATGAACTCCATGATTTTAAAGTAGAAAAATCTAATTATAATATTTTTTGCTCTCCAACACCTAAAAAATGAACTTTGGAATGAACAATTTTACAACTCAAAACCACCACAATTTTTCAAAAAAAACTGATGAGAGGTGAACAAGTTTTTTAAGCAACCAATGAAGGTTGAGACATTTTGTGCTTCAAGGGTATCCATTCAAGCTAGATTAGTCTAGTATTATGTACATGCTAGCCTATTTTATCTACTTTGAAAATTTGTGAAATATTATTAGAGTGTCAGAAAATTACGAAACCACTTGAATTGTATTTCTCTTCAATTTGCTAACAGTCTCATGAATTTTTTTTGTCATTCAACCTTTGAAATAGTAGAACTAAGAAAGGTGTCACTTTTAGGTATTTCTATCTTAACCTTAAAAAAATGTGACTTTATTATCTTATTGCTAAGATAGTCAACTAATAATTAGCAAATTTCAATATGGTAAGGAATATTTTTAGTGTCCCCTATAGGCACTGTAAAGAAATTTTTTTAGGCTGCGACAATTACCTTTTTTTACCTTTTTTAACAAAACATAGGAAATATGGTTGTCATAGGGAAATGTTAGATAGAAAATTTTACTAAGGAGGGAAATTCGTGCATTTTTCAATGTTATTTAAAGATGTTTTGACCTTCAAATCAACTCAATTTAAGAAATTCAATATTCTAGAATGTACATTTATGCCTCTATAATCTAACTTTTATATAGATTTTAGTGTGAATAATCAATGTACTTTCTAGATTTTGGAGGATCAAATCTAACTAATGTATAGATTTTGAATCTCCAAACTCATTGATTTGTACAAATTTAGAATTTTTAATCTAGACTGCCCTTTTCAAGTTTTCAGGAGTTCAAAATATTGATAATTGTGGATTTCATTTTTTTGAAACATTTTGCGATTCCATATATTGTAAAATTTCTAAGGTCTCTAATATATACAAAATGATAAATTTTTGTGAATAGAATTTATTGCCTTGAAGATTGATAACTTGCAAGTTTTATGTGTCTAACCTCACGGTACCCTTAACAATCAATATGGGCCAATTGCATCTTGTAAAATCTACCAGATTTTAGGTGGAAACAACGTTGAAATGTAAGATGTGTCAATGTATTGTAAAGTCTACCAATTTGGATTGCACATTGGAGATTTGGGGAGAATTTATGAAAATCCCTACAAAGAAAACCCAAGGATCTTCTTCATAGGGAATTCCAAACAACTCCATTGTTAAAATGAAAAAAATTCCATTGGGGAATATCAAAATTGTCAAAAACCAATAGAAACAAATTATAGAATCTCCAAACTAGTTATAAACAAGTCCGTTGTATAGGTGCATTCTTCATTTTTACTATATCCATGGAAGTCATTCATTGGACTATTTTAGTCTTTAGCATCCTTACTTAGTTAAAACATAATTTGTGACACATTTTTACATAATAAATTAAGTGCTAATTAAAACAAATTTGACTGATAGCAAGAATAACTCTTTTATTCCACTTTGGAAGTTTTCAACCCTTTTCCGAGAGTCCTATTAAATTAGATTTTATTTAACTATTAAAAATATAGCCAATGTGCATACACCTATAAGAAGAAGGCATCCCTAGAAGGAAAAATATAGAAAAATTGTCTAAGTTAGAAAACTCAAAAAGTGCAAAATTGCATGAAAATAAATATTATACTTAGACATTTTAATCTGTAAAAGATAGGAAAATAATTTGCAAATAAACTCAAAATTGGCCATTTTTAAGGACTTCATGGTGAAGAGATTTTACCAAAAGAATGATTTTGAAGCCATCTTCAATGTCTAGAAAAGTGAGTGCAAAGAGGCTGTATTTGTACAAACATGGAGAACATAAAATAATATATTTTGAGACGCCCCTTGGTAGGAACGTGCCCACCTACTATAGAAATAGACCACTATTACTCTAAATCATTAATTTTGGGTACTCCATGGTACTCCCCTCCCCTCTCCTAAAGCTCAAAACATGATAAATTAGCAAAATTGATTTTTAAATATAAAATAATTTTTAATTTTTTTGAAAAATATGGGGTATGATTACACTCAAGACAACCATCTCTAATAAAAATTTCAAGTTCATATGAGTCATGCTTTAAAAGTTATCACAAAGGAAAGCTTTGGCACAAGTTTCGACTCCTTGTGAAAAATACATAGTGTCAGTGCCAGTGTTTCTTGCAATAACCCACCGGCTTCCAATTGAAGGTAGACAATCTCTAATCTCTATTAGGTAACTTGAATCGTACAAGAGCCTAATTATGAAAACCAATGTATTAATAGTTATATTAGCTATAGGGTGAATGCACGAAACACTTCAGTTGTACTATTTGTTGCGTTTTGTCACACCCTAGTTTTTGATTTTTTTTCTTGCCATAACTTCTGTGCTTTAGCTCCAAATGACTCAAAATTTATAGGGAAGCTACTCATAACCAATATACACCTTTCCTAATTTTTTAGTGATTTTAAAAAATAATTTACTATTTTTAAACAGCCCCAATAATTTCTCACAATGGGTGATTTAGGGGGGTTTTGCACTTTTTTAAACCCAAAAAGACGAATTTTGAGCTGAAATTTGGAGAGAATGGTCTTCTAGTAGACTTATAGCTACAGTCCAAAGGATTTTTAAAAAAACTTATTTTTATGTGGTGTACAAGTCCACAAAGGGAGCTCCTTTCTGCATTTTTTTCCAAAGGTATAAAACATTATTTTGGTGTGATTTTTGGTCAAAACCCATCACCAAAAAGTTTTCTCAAATGTACAATTTTTAGATTTTAAAAAAAAAATCCTATTTTTTACAAATTAAAATGTCAAAAGTTGTATTTTCTTCACTAGAATTTTGGACTTAGAATTCACCCAAAAACCAGTGAAGAAAATACAACTTTTGACATTTTAATTTGTAAAAAATAGGATTTTTTTTTTAAAATCTAAAAATTGTACATTTGAGAAAACTTTTTGGTGATGGGTTTTGACCAAAAACCGCACCAAAATAATGTTTTATACCTTTGGAAAAAAATGCAGAAAGGAGCTCCCTTTGTGGACTTGTACACCACATAAAAATAAGTTTTTTTAAAAAATCCTTTGGACTGTAGCTATAAGTCTACTAGAAGACCATTCTCTCCAATTTTCAGCTCAAAATTCATTTTTTTGGGTTAAAAAAAGTGCAAAACCCCCCTAAATCATCCATTGTGAGAAATTATCGGGGCTGTTTAAAAATAGTAAATTATTTTTAAAATTACTAAAAAATTAGAACAGGTGTATAATGGTTATGAGTAGCTTCCCTATAAATTTTGAGTCATTTGGAGCTAAAACACAGAAGTTATGGCAAGAAAAAAAAATCAAAATCTAGGGTGTGACAAAACGCTTTAAGTGTTTTGTGCATTCACCCTACACTAATTGATTTTAAAATACTATAAGGTTTTACTCTCCATTTTTATCAACTATATTCATATATATATATATATATATATATATTTAATTAGTATTGATATCTACACTATTGGTAAAAATATTCATCATGAGCAAGAATTTATTTTATTTTTAAATTATTTAGTGTGGATAATTTTAAATATTATTATTAGTTTATTTGTTATATTGAGTAGCCTTAATTGCACATGCAAGCAGTGAAAGAATGGCCTTGTTTCTGTAACGCAATCATCTTGATTGATTTATATTGAAGGAAGTAGAGTTGGATTCAAAATGGAGAATTGAGAGTCAAAATAGAAAGCTAAACATAGGAATTGGCAATCACTTCGAGCGAGAGTTTGTGAAGAGCAATTTGCAGCAAAAGAGCGCTTTGAAATTTATGAAAATTAAGAAAATGTGAAGAGCTACATTTGAAACTTTCAATTCAGTGGAAAGACTCATGTAGAAAATACTTTTGTACATTGTAAGAATAAAAGTGCACAACTTTTGAATTCCCTACAGTTGCATTAAGCCGGCCTATTGATGTGGACTTGAAACAAATTTCAGAGACCCTTGTACCAAATGACTCATAGTCAATTATTTTAAAAAGAACTCACGAGATGAGATGCCCTATTTAGAAAATATATTAAAACAATTGAGGAGATACTTTGTGAACCCTCTCTTTACACTACCACCAAAATCCATGATCTCCAAAGACAAAGACTATGACAAAGACAAGTCATGGACCTTGAGGTTTTTTGTACAAGGCTTCTCATTTAAGATACTATTGCCAAGTAACCTTATGCGTAGTTTTTGTTGCCAAGAAAGCTATTTCATCTTCACATGGCTCGTTACTTGGCAACAAAAACTACACATAAGGTCAATTTTGTTAAATGGGTGATATTCCACAAGGCAAAAATTGAAACATGTATCTTCACAAAGGTCTAATTTCAAGCCAAAACTAGGATACATTTAGATTTTGGTTTCAAACCAGGTGGTCTAAACCGCATGTATATCATGAATTTTTGCCAATTTAACGTAATTGACATTTCATAAAATTATTTGTCTACTGTCTAAAAAGAAATATCACTACAAATACCTCCCATATGTATGAACTTGTGCAAAATATGTAGTGTAGAATTGCTAGCAGCCAAAAAAATCAGTCATACTATAATGTTCAGGATAACTAAATATTCCAAAGATGGTTAAATTCGTTGAGAAAGGATTCTTTATGAGCGCCGAATTGTATGATTTTCAAGCTCCCAAACCTCTGAGTTCTGAAAAGTAGGAGCGTTATGAATATAAAGTTCAATTGGGTGAGAAAAATTCTGCCAATTTCGTAAGGCAACTGAAGAAGCGTGCA
The DNA here is from genome assembly GCA_951799445.1 of Pseudisothecium myosuroides. Classification (NCBI taxonomy): domain Eukaryota; kingdom Viridiplantae; phylum Streptophyta; class Bryopsida; order Hypnales; family Lembophyllaceae; genus Pseudisothecium; species Pseudisothecium myosuroides. The sequence continues at coordinate 16,832,599 of OX637289.1, forward strand.
TCAACTTTGACCTGCCTCACAAGCTCAACCAAATATTACTTAACTTCCCTACTTGGGAAAGGGAAAACAACCTCACATCTGAACTACCCAATCAGGAAGAAGTAGTATGCACTCTCAGAATACATCAGCTTTGGGCCAAAATTACAGTTTATCTCTTAAGTTAAATAATACTCCATTAGCTTGAATTAACTCGCAACTTCTGTTTTTCCACATCTCTTCAAACAAAATCTTACCAACTACTCCATTCAAGATCTTTCCCGAGAAACCTTTGCAATATTTGGATATCGCTAGCTGGGGATTGCTATTTTGCGTGCGCAGAGCGGTGAGCATAGGGTCGTGAGCGTAGAGTGCAAAAAGTTGTACTTTTTTCTGCTAAAAGTTAAAGTTAAATAGAGACAAAAGATAAAAGTAAAAATAAAAGTAGAAGTAAATGTGAAAATAAGAATAATAGTGTAGTGTTAGGGCCCTATAATCGTGGAAATTGCTGTGATAATGGAAACTATAGTAACCTAGTCATGTAGCAAGAGGTGTTTAAATTGTAAATAGAGTAGTCATCAATTTGGGTAGATTATTATGTACCCTATGGCCGTAGGTCGTAAAGGCTTATTAAAGCAGAAATTTTTATGTATGGATAAGATCACAATACGAGTATAGGTCATTTTATCAACATTCTTGTAAAAGTGAAAATATTATGTCCCTCAACTGTCCGAGTAATAAAGTGCTCCTACGAAATAGAATTTAAGGGTAGGGTGTATGTGTTCATAAATGCGGACTTAGTTGAGTCGCTTCTAACTATATGGTATTTCAACTTCCAATTTTTTAAATATGTTTAAGTCTTTGCAACTTGTAAAGATTATCTTCTGTGAAATTTGAATTATTAACATTTTGGGAATATTGATCTTCATGTCCATATGGGGAGTATGGGTGCATGAGGGAATATGCACGAATGTGATGATAGTGACCAAGGGCTAAAGGACCCAGGTAAAATAATGAGATCAGAATAAACAGAGCTAAGGTTAATCCCTAAAGGCCTGTTTGTCCTGTTGGGGGACAATTTGGGTCCGTGTAGGTTCCTGTGACCTCAATTTGTAGAGAATTTTTTTGGAATTTTTTGAGGTTGTGCGGTTTTGCAAGAGCTTTGTGGATATATAATTTTTATTTCAATTGGTGCCCGGGAGAAAAAGTTATGCCAAAAATAGAGTTTGGCAGGCAGCATAAAAAAGTCACAAAAAGTCAAAATAAATTTTGTAATGTCTTTTTGTCTATATTTGAAGCTTTGATTCATTCTATTTGGACTAATAATGAAAAAGTTATGGACAATCTTAGTTTTTCGAGCAATCTAAGCATCTTCTTGAAAAAATAATTTTTAGGATTCATTTTTGAATGCAAATTTTAAAATTTTCAAAAAAAAATTGTTAGACAAGGTTGAATTTGCTTTCTAGAACAATCTCACTATTGGAATTATGGTATTTCAATTTTGTCTTAGAGCTATTATCAATTTAGTTATTCCTTCAATCTTGAACCTACTTCTACTTAATAATTTTTTAATGAGTAAAAATTTAGTGTTTTTTTCTTGAATTTTTTTTCCTAGATTCTCAACTGAAGTATTCAACATATAAACTTAGAAAATCAAAATCAAAAATACAAAAAATTTAAGTTAAATAGGTTCAAAGCCCAAAAATCTAGTCAAACAAGGTGCAAAAAAACTTGTTTTCTTCACTTTGAATGCAAATATCTTGCAATCTATTTGGTCAAAGTTTCTGAAATTTCTTGCATACATTCTCATACTAGTCTAGTGTAAGATTCTACGGTTATATATGCAAAAAAAAACAATTTTTATAGTTTTTTGCTCTTTGCAATACAAGTGGCAGTTTTGAGTGTGTTTTCATGGAGAAAAGGCCTCGGGGCTTAACCCTTCATTGCCTAAGGTCCAACTCATGCTTAAAAGCATCCTGCCTTTGCAAGTGTTAAAAATCTAAATTTCAGTAAGGTATGAAAATCTCAACCATACAATCTTGTTGTGTGCATGTTGTAGATGGTGTGGAACAAATTTGGGGTCATTTGACCGTATAGATTGAAAGATTATAATGTTTTAGTGTTGGAAAAAGGTGCTGAAATTTTCTTAAAAACACATTTGGAGGTGAAATTCGATTTCTAAACCTACTCAAATGAAAAAACATCAAACTACCAAGTGATTCAAAAACAGAATGTAAACTCTTTGGTGGGAAAAAATATCATTCAAATGACTCATTATGTTTGCAAAATGGAATTGAAATGCTAGAAAACAGTGAAAAAAGTAGCAAAAAATCACATCTATAGCTGAACCTCCTTCTACTAAAATGCTTCTCAGTCACTCATAAATTTTTGGATCAATATGAAATTTTAACCACAAAAACTAGACTAGTATGCGCAACTTTTACAACAAAAATTATTGAAAATGGACCATGTATGAAGGAGTTATGAGCCGCCGAAGTTCACTATAATACAAAAATGTCTGGATTTTGAACTTCGAATTGCTCTCAAACATTCAAAATAGCTCGAATTGACATGAAAATTTTACCTCAATAACTAGACCTTAAGGGGAACAAAAACCAACAAATTTTATTGGAAATGAACATTTGATGAAAAAGATACAAGCCCCTAAAGTTGCAGCCATGACAATGCAGTGTGCTGAACTCAAATTGAACCTGTGAACTTCGAATGGCTTTCACAAACTCAATTCGTCTTGGATTGATCTGAAAATTTTACCACACAAACTAGACCAATATGCTCAACTTTTACAACAAATTTTATTAAATTTGGACATCAGATGCAAAAGTTAGAGCACTTCAAATTGGACTGTTACAGTGTGTGAGGACACTTTCTGTCCTTTTAGGCGATGGAGGGTTAAGGGGTTAATACAAAGAATAGAATGAAAGAGTGGAAGGAAGAAGAAAACCATTGAAGATTATCATTAGATTCACTGATGTAATTATCCAAAATTCACAAACATATAAGAAATCTCAAAATTCATATCCTCCAATCACTAGAACTGTTAGACGATGATGAGAGATAATGCATCTCAACAACAACCTCGTCATCAATGAATCTACGAACTTGGGGATCAATTTGCCGCCATGGTGATGCCGAACTTGGGGAGGACGCAGCCGCTTGAAGATCTGCAACTTCAGCGTCCTATGGAACCATCACATAGTCTTTCACCGGTGAGACAATCATTGCCCTCAGTCTAAAAAATTAGAAATACAATTAGTATGATTATGTAAGTATTGACAAGCAGAGTTCAATTGGCAAAATGAAAGAAATCCAAAGTTAACTCACTTACTCAATCGGTTCTTCTTCTTCACAAAGCGGATTGGAGGGTCAATTTCAATTGCAGGCAACAGAGACGCAGATGTAGCCAAAATCGGCAGAGGAGGCAGAGGCAGATATGGCTTCAACTTCACATCAAAGACTTTGGTGTCTTCCTCGAGGGCAACAATGTGGCGGCCAATTGCCTTGTATGCTTGCACAGAATTACCTGAATTCAACAAGAATTTATGTAGATTAAAAGCTCCATTTCGACAAAAGTGAAATTATCGAATGTGGCGGCCAATTGCCTTGCATGCTTGCAAAGTATTACCTAAATCAGGGTTTTCATATCAGACAGAATCTTACTGTTCACGGACGAATTGGACGAATCTGCATTGACTGGCTTCAAACTTTGGAGGCCAATAACTTTTAGAGAAATTATCCAAATCGGGCATGTGAGATGTTTTTCGGCATCTACAGTTTCTACAAATGCCGAAAATCATCTCACATGCCCAATTTGGATAATTTCTCCAAAAGTTATTGGCCTCCAAAGTTTGCAGCCAGTCAATGCAGATTCGTCCGACTCATCCGTGAACAGTAAGATTCTGTCCGATATGAAAACTCTGACTTGAATTCAACATGAAATAGAGTAAGTTAAAAGCTCCATCTCGACAAAAGTGAAATTATCAAAGATGAAAGACTATATACCGATAGACGCAAATGCATCAAGAACGAGCGACCCCGGTTTAGTTAGAGCTGAAATAAGCATCTGAAGGAAGGCAGTATCTTTCTCATGAGTGCCCCTCCATGGAACGCTTCCATCATTGCTTGAGACTCGGCCGTTGTAAAATTAAAGAGCACATCAGACTCTGCACCTCCAAGTCCAACTTGGGCGAGGTCATCGTTAACTCCAAACGAGAAGAGAGCCGGCGCAGTACTCTTATGCAAGAACAACCAAATTCTGAACCTCCTAATCTGGGAAGAGACAAATTGAAATTGTTAGGGATCTGAGAAAACCAAAACATCAATTACCAACGGTAAGGAATAAATTTTTGCATTTGAAGGATATCAACAAAGATGGATTGTGAGGTACTTTGAGTTTGGGATTCATCGGGCAAGAGCATGGGAGGTCATTTATACCCCACCATTCTCTAAACAATTGAAAGTCGTAGCCTTGGGCATACATAAGGACATCTGTGCAAGCATTTCCTTGGTCTGGAAGAAACAACAGCAAGCCGCCAGTTGCGTGCAAGAATTTCTTGGAGAACTCAAACACAGACTCCAATTGTGGCAAAGAGTACTCATTCCAAGAGGGAACGTCAGAGCTTTCTAATGAAATCCCTGGAATCACAAGTCCAGACTTCAAATCCACGACGATAAGGTCAAACCCACTATGAGGGCAATGTCTTGAGAGGGCCGTCTCTCCAGTCTCCATTTTCACCTGCACACATATTTACACGTGAAGGTGCACTAAGAAAATGAAAATTGAAGATAGAAAAATGGAATGAAGGGAGAATGAAAATTACCTCGAGAGCAAAATTGTTAAGTCCATCCAGACTTGGATGATGGTCAGGTAACTTAGCCATCATCTTCATGAGGGAAGTGTTTGCGACGAAGATAGAAGACTGCGGTGGCGCTGGTGATGATGATGCTGATTTCCCTGAAAGCACCTTCTGCTTCAATTTCTGTGTTGCAAAGGACAGAGGACTAAATCCTTCATCTTCAACTGCAGAAGGGGTTCTCTGAGCACGGAGTACACGTCGATTTGCTGTAGGAGGGGGGGCATCATTGAGGACCTCCAAGTCCTCATCCAACCCAGCTGCGACGAACGACGAAGTGGCTGCTGCTAATCTGGCATTAGCATCTGCCATAGCTGCCTCTATGAGTCGCTTCATGTTGGCCTCAGCGACAACAATAGCTGCCTGAACCTTTGCCGCGATCTTAGCTTCCATCGCAGCCTTCTTTTTGGCAGCTTCCTCCTCTTGGGCCTTCCTCTTTGAACCACGAGTTTTCTTAGCAGGAGTCGTCGTGGCCACAGGGAGGATAACAACATCCGTGCCAGCTAAATTAGGTTGGATACTATTTCTGAGGTCGATGTCAAATGATGGTGGCCTGGTCACCAGACAATCAATGTACCAACCACATTTTTCCCAGTGCTCTCTCTTCCACTTTGCATCAATGGCATCAGTGATCATGCAATTCTCAGCTTTCATGTCCAGATAGCTAGTAAAGAATGCAGGTACCTTAGATAGTGCCTTCCTTGGGTACAATATGTACATATAATACCTGTACAATACACATGAAACAGCCTTTGACAGTCCCACTTAGAGCTCAGGTGGGTGATTTTTGTGAATCTTTTTGTCCTTGAATTCGTCCTCAAACGCCAAATCCCACAGCTGAATTCGCATTTCCTCCATGTAGTCCGAAATTGATTTGATGGGAATTTCACCAAGCGGGTTATAGTCAATTGTGACATCGATATCGGATAACGTTGCATCAAAAAGCAACTGCAATTCACTCGCGATTTGTAAGAAAACAAGAAAATAAGAAAATGGACACAATGAGAATTATTTTGAAATCATGAACGTGTTGGCTGAACAAAACCCACGTGACCCCACCAGGTGGCTTTATGCAGCCACTCTGGAAACGCATGGTCAGCAAACTTGGACTTTGGGAACTTCACAGCCTCCCGTAGAGATGCCGGCTTGTTCCAACGCTCAAGCCACTTCACCTTCATAGAATATCCATGGAGGATGTCGCAAGATACCAAAGCTTCTCCTGAGACATCTCAGGATCATCTTCCCGGCATTCGTAATGTTTTCTAACTTCTTCAAGAAACTGGGGGGTTAATTTGGGATCTGCAATCGGGAGTTGTTTCTTCAGTTCAAATTGAGTCTCCTTCTTTATCTTATCCACCGCCTTTCCAATTGCCTCGTGCAACTTCCCTGTAGTCCACTCAATTGACTTCTCTGGGTATCTCTCTTTGAACCGCCTTGTTGCATGTGCAACGGCTTCACCTAACTCTTGCTGGAAACAAAATGAACAATTGGAAAAAGTAAGCGTTTGGCACAAAACAACAATGTAGAAGTTCAAACAGCAGCACCCAAAAGAGAAGTCCTTATTAAGAGAGGCTATGGTTCGTGCACCCTAGAAAGCAAAGCCGATATCGGCCTTGATTTTTGTTATATAAAACATTACCTGAATTCAGGTTAGGGTTTTCATATTGGACAGAATCTTACTGTTCACTGTTCACGGACGAATCTGCATTGACTGGCTGCAAACTTTGGAGGCCAATAACTTTTGGAGAAATTGTCCAAATTGGGCATGTGAGATGTTTTTTGGCATCTAAAGAAACTATAGATGCCAAAAAACATCTCACATGCCCAATTTGGACAATTTCTCCAAAATTTATTGGCCTCCAAAGTTGCAGTTGTTGGAGAGAGCGCCCCCGAAAAGATGAAGCCGACATCGGCCATGGTTTTGGAGGGTTGTTGGGGGAACAACGAGCGGGCCCAAAAAAAAGACGCCGATGTTAGCTGGGCTTTTGGAGCGCCGCTAGCCGTTCAGACCGCAGCCCCTCAAAGGCGACGGGCTGTGGTCTGAACGGCTAGCGGCGCTCCAAAAGCCCAGCCGACATCGGCGTCATTTTTTTGGGCCCGCTCGTTGTTCCCCCAACAACCCTCCAAAACCATGGCCGATGTCGGCTTCATCTTTTTGGGGGCGCTCTCTCCAGCAACTGCCGGCTCCCAAAAGCAACGCCGACGTCGGCGTTGCTTTTGGGAGACCGGAAACCACCCTAAATCCTGTTCTTGTTCGAAATTAATCTTAACAAAACACCTAATTTCCGCTACGCAAAACACAAACAGTCATTGACTACTCTAAAAGACCTGTCACAATGTACCTGCCATTGCTGCTGGTGTTTCTGCAAATCCTTCTTCGTGTCTGCTCCGGTCCGAAGGGTCGCCTCCTGCGCATGCCGAATTCTTTGAGTCAAATGATCGACCGGGCGTTTCAACAAAACCCCAACGGCCTAAGCTATCTCACGCTGCTCATACAGGTGCAAATTTTTTTGAATGCGATTATGACAAGATAAACCCTAAAATCGCCCGAACACACTCAATATGCACTCTTGATACCCACAATCCCACATCAACGCCTCAAAGGAAAACAAAAACAAAAGATTGCCCACAATGTCACTTTGACAGAATTTGACTATTGCCGATTAGGGCCGACGGTTGGCGGAGACCCATCCAAACGCACTTTCTGAATTGCAGTGAAGACACAAGTCTCGGCCTCACAAATATGAACGGCACCTCAAAAAAGATACTCTAATGATGCCTCTCCAAACTATCCAAATACTTGCTGTAGGGGTCACGTCTTCATTTGGCCCCCCATCATGAGCATTGGTGCATCCACCATTGTTACTCCCGCTCTCACACGCCCTTGGGCTTGAAGAATTTGGATGCCCTCGAACCATGGCGGTTTCAGCTATTCCTTGTAAGGCTATAGAATTATCCTGTTGCATTTGTTTACCCACACAATCAATATCTGGGAACTGCAATACTCTGGCTGTCTCCCCTGCGTCTAATCTCATTGTGTTGGATCTCAACTCCCTCATCTGCCTCAACCTCTTCAATTGCTTTGGATTTGTAAAGTAAAGAGCTTTTTTCTTTCCCTTTGGCATACTTCTACTGTGTGATTCCTGGCCAATCTCTACAAACGGGTGCCCCGTTATCTTCATCCATATATGCTCTATTCTAGAATATTAAATTTCATCATTCCACAATTAGGTAAGTGCCTTGGTGCTAGGTATTAATTCCATCCGAATCCTCCATCTGTACTGACATGATCTCATTATATTAATGCTAAACCAAATAATTGAAGACTTTATTTAGACTAACAAACTCAATTTCATTTTGCATTGCCGCCATTGCTTTAAATAAAACCAATTTTAGCTTTGTACTTCTGGATACTCTGTCTCCCAATATTCACTTTGAATCTTGTATGTTAGCCGCTTGGATAGACACGTCGATCATCAATTCATCATACTACTAAAATCATAACTCTCTCTGTAATATCACAAATGCTACCATTAATAATAGGGGCTCATGCTTGCTATGCTACGCATTCATTGTATCACATATTAGTAAAATTTTGATATATTTCAATAGAATGCATGATAATGATTTCAATAAGTCTTTGAAATAATTAATTTTAATATTTTGTAAAAATATTTTCAATCATGCATACATAAAAATAATATTTGTTATATTACAGAAATAGAGTAGTAGTTTGCAATCACCTCTATAATATCACTTTTACAGCTTTTATGATTTCAAAATTCTATTGCTACTACCAAATGATTTCAGAAATTTATTCAATTGAAGCAATTTTGGATTTCACAACAATTAAGTTGTTCATGAAGTTTTTGAAATTTACGAGTTTTTCTTTTCAATTCACCAAGTTCTAGGGTTGCCATTGTTTGTAACAATTGAGTCATTTATTGAATGCATTACAATAAATGTGTATCTTTTACAATATTCACCATTGCATATATTTCATTCATCATTCAATAAATTTCTATTGTTCATTTCAATATATGCTTACTTATAAACAAAATTATACAAAGATTTTAGTAATTTTTATTTGAAGATTTATCGAAATTTTTGTTCTGCATTTTATCTATTATATAAAAATTCTAATAAAATTCTAATAATGAATGCGTAGCATAGCAAGCACCAACCGCTAGTATTCTAATATAAAAAGAATAATTTTGAACAAACGACGACTAACTCATCAGCCTCCACTCTACTCTAGAGACTAGCACCTAATTATAATCTATCAAAGTGGTTACTAATTTATTACAAATTACGGCTGCTCTGCTCCTTTAAACTCAACTCCTATACCAGATCACAATCCACCCTATTAACTTACTACCTGTTGTACCATGTTTCAATCAGTTACAACATCTTAAATAGCAATGAGTTTCTGAAGTTCTAAGTGCCTCTCCACTCCTGCCCACTTCCTCTTCAGCCTTGAAATCGCTTTATCAATCTTCTCAACTAGTTCGATGGCTGCCTTGCATGATGGCGGCTCAGTCACTATTTTCATCAGGGGAGAGGGGCAAACTATCCCGATTTCTTTCATTGTGGGGGAAGAGGGTTACTCAATAGTTAGTGGTAGCCGTTTAGCTTCACGATTCAATATTCTTGACGGGAGTTTGTATGTGGACATGGATGTTGTTGATCCAATCTCTAATGTGGTATCACATACTGTTGCTCAGTTGTCAACTACTCGTGCTGGTGGTCAGGTCTGGTTGTTGACGCTTGGAAATTATCGAGTGTATGGACTGATGGACCTTCCACCAGTTACTAGTTCTAACACTTTAACTCCTAGTTGTTCTACCACGGCTACTGATGTCACCCCTCTGCTCCAGAAGGTCAAACTAGAGCCCCCGGAGATCCCTGTTCTAGTTCTTAGTGACGATTCGGATAGTGAGTGCATTCTACCGAAATCTGCTAGTTGTCGCCCCAATTTAGAATTTGCACATGTTCATAACGCCCCGATTTTACATCGTGCAGAATCGGTGCATGTGAAACCCCCACTCTCCCCCGTTGATAGTATTGTGCAATGCCTCCGCAATCTGAACTCCTGCCGAGGTGTGAAGTTAGTACTCTAAAATTAGATTACACTTCCATTCCAATAAAGAAGGTAGATTTTCTACCTCCGGAGTTTGATGGGGATGTCATATTTGAACTTCCACCTATGGGAAAGTACCCATCATCAAACAAGGCTGGGTTGTTGCATGGAATGGATAAAAAAGATGACGGACATGCATGGACCCGAATAGTGACGACGCACATCTAGTCTGACTCTCACCTTACTTTTCAAACTTCGGCTTGTTTGAGGCACCTCCGATGCACAAACAATTCATGCAAATATTTAGACGGACGGCACCGACTGTCACCGTTGAATGAGACTGAGTGGAATGGTACCGCCTCGTCCCCCTTTGTTCCACACTCTGATCCTCCATTGCATTCTACAGTTGCATGCTCAATCTGTCAAGTTCCGCCGACATGCATTGGAAGTTGTCTTGCTAGGATCTACTACGTACATGGCTCCAATTTGATAACCCGAGCTTGCGTGCATCTCAGAATCCATAGCCATCCAGTGAAGAAGGAATATTATAGAGACTCCTCCGCAAAACTCCGATCTCTTATTGGCGAGCAAGTAGAACGGACTCCGTCGGCGACTAATTCTGCCATTGTCCTTGAGGCGAGTAAGGAGTACCTCGGCGAATTCCTTTTATGCACAGAAGATAATCCCCATAAGATGTTGGCAACGGACGAACTTGTCCCCGTTTTGGACAAGTTCAAGCAAATGTCATCACCCAGTATTCGTAATGAGGTTACCACATTTCGATATCTGCGTCGTTTTGGGGTAATGGACAACATCACTAGGCTACGGGGCTCCAGTACGTGGGCCTTCGTCCAAGAAAACCGTTTCCCTAGACAAGGTGCTGAGTTTGACAAAGTCTTCATTTTCAAGATGGCGGAGCTGGGAGCCGGGAGCGGGGTAGACTTGGTTAAGCGCATGCAACCAGGTGGAGACTTGGAGGATGCTTGGATGATGTTTGACCATGTCAAACGCGTCAAGTCTTGGACCACTATGGCCTACCATGTGTACGATTCTACTTACTGCTGTGTCATGACTATCGCTGTTTGCGATATGCAATCCGAGGATGTAGCAACACAATAGGTGTTCTGGAAAAATTTGAATGCGATTTCCAGCAGGCATGATATTTCCAATCCAAATTTTAAAGGATTTATGGCCGACAGCACCCAAGCAAATTGGAATGCAGTGCGTATCATCTATGGGAGTGGCAATCCATCTCTGCCTATGGTAAATTGGGAGCGAACTTGCCTATTTCACTAGTCGCAATCCTTAGAGAAACACACCAAGGCGGATAGCAGGGCGGACCTTCAGGAGCAACATCGGCGACTCTGCAAACAATACAAGAATTCCACCTCCTTAGAAGAGGCGCAAAGCAAATACTTAGCAATTCGGACGTGGTGGTTATCTTCTGGAGCAGCCACTGAAGAGGCGCTACCGAGATTAGATCTATGGCTAGCTTTCTGGCACTTTAGATACCGTCAATGGGGCGGATTCATGGAGCTGGTAAGTTTTATAATCACATTACAACAATTAGAAGTTCTATTTTCTAAACCACAACCAATATTGATAGCGCTTATTGTTTGTTCAAAATTCTTGATTTCGCCTACCCAGTAGTACGGTGCCGATATTGGCCTTGCTCTTGATGCGCAGCCAATATCAGCGGCACCTCTCCTTAACACCCTAACCCTACCGGAAGCCAATGATGGGAGAGAGCCAACATTGGTGGTCTCTCCTCCATGGATGCCTGTTGAGGTAGCTATTTGAGACCTACTTTAATCCTTTTTCTTTGGCTATTCATTCAAACATCTAACTTTAAATGTTGCCTCGTAGGATCTTTTGGAAGTTGAATTGGCTGAGATGCCATCTTGAAATTTGGCGGAGTCTGTTCACAACAAGTGGCTGCAACAATCTGGCAAAAAGGGGAATGACCTGTATGTTGCCGCTGTGGATGACATGGTCCGGGCGTTTATGCAGATTGTAGTCTACTACCAATTCCTCAAAAGTGAGAAAGCGGGGACAGGCCTTGGCAAGGAAAAACTCCGACTGCGTATTGCACATCGCACCACTCAACGCTCTGGAAATGCTAAGGTCCTTCACGCCGCCCTCGCCGACATGTCAGGTGCTGACGACTTTTGCACACGCCAACCTCACCTCGAGGGTGAAGAAGTATTTGTTTCCACCAAACGGAAAGCAGATCTTCCACTAGGTTCAGAATTTGATTTGCACCGTCCAGACAAGATAAGCATATCTCGCCCACGTGTCAGGGCTCGTCAAATTGATCCAAAGATAATTGACCTCACTACAGAAGATTCGCCATCCGAACCCGATCATGTGCCAGAAGAATCGGAAGATCTTCCTCCCAAGACACCTACAACTTCCGCTAGGGTGTACCACGTCAAATTTGTTCAAGAAACTATCTGCGATGAACACCAGTGGCATATTGCAAGGCTGCCAAAGACATCTGCTAAAGCTTGTTTTGCGCTGCAAGTCAAGACGAAGAAGAAGTGAGTGGCCAGGATTGTGCAAGACAATCGCAGTACAACTACCCCTACTTATATTGGTCTCATGAAAAATTATAAGAAGACTAGATTGGAGAGAATGCGGTTTTTCTTCTACAATGATGACATCCATCGTTGTGTGGAGGGCACTAGTCGAAAATGGGTGGTTTCCAAACCGCCTATCCCGGATGTCTGGCCTGTTATTATGGGCACAAACTTAAGCAGGAAAGAGATTCTCTCTCTAGAAAATGTCGGGTTCTCTCTTGCCGAGCGCGTCCAATTGTCTCCACGACAACTCTTCAATGAGGGAAAATCCGTGAATCTGAACGATTATCCTCCACCCCCTAACCCTGCGGATCACCCCACAAAGAGGTATGGTAAGAATATTAGAAGAAATCCTTCTGCTTTGACTACCAAACATCATAATAGCTACGCCTCTGCTCTATCAGTTGTTGGAAAGATCTACTCAATTCTGATGGTACCTCCTCCAGCTTTGGACTGCATTGTGACTTTTGAGTCTAGAAGCATATCTAAGGTTTCTAAGTACTTATTGACGATTGGCCAGTTCCCGAACTGTGATTGCCAATCTTTCAAGGATATGTCTGACAAGTCACTCGGCAAGCGCGGTGCATGGACGTATTGTAAGCACATCTACTTCATCTTCAACATAGTCTGTAGCCTAGATCCGGAGGTTGATATCTTCATTCACGCTCCTAGTTTCAGCTAGAATGAGATTAAAAGAGTTCTTCAGATTTTGCTCCTAAAGCATTATGGAGCGTAATTATTGTTCGTACTATTAAGACATTATTTTCCACTAATACGAAAACGATGGTGAAACTAAAAGGGCCACCATCGAAGCTTGTACATGGTCATATTGGTGCCTAAATCATTTGCCCAATTTTTGTTTGCATGGCTCAATTTTTGATCAACTGCTACTAACTCACCCCAATCCTTAGTCCCCGCCTCCTTCCTATTCTCTACCTTAAACCTAAACCCAAGTACGTCTCCCTCCAACAGATCTGAAAACCTCATACCAACCCCCCTTATCGTTTGCAGAATTTTTCCTAAACTAAACAACATCCTTTTTCTGGCTTCAATATCCGTCTCTTTCTCCCATCCTAAACCCACTCCTTAATTGTTCCTCCAATTAATCCTTAACTTCTCCACTTCCAATCTTTGTCTCCAAAGAAAACGTCTACATAACCCTCACTTATTTCCTTTGCTTTCCCTATCTAATGCCTTGACCCTCTTTAATCTAACCTTGGGCCCCCATCTCTCAAATTATGTAAATCCTCCATACCAATTGTCCCTCTCTTGAACTCTCTTACTCCCTCTTTCCCTCTCTAGAACTCTCTCGAACACCTCTCTTGCAAAGAAATCTCTTTCGTCCCTCACAATATCTACCATTTCTTGTTTCCATGGCGCTTACATTCACGACCACAAAAATTATATCTTTTAATCATTCGTATCCCTAGACTCCACGGTTATAGACCCTTCATCTTGAAACTTGCATCTTTCCTCGACCTTAAAATACATATTTGGCCACCCTACACTTTTTATGCAGAAAATTTTTGCAAAATATTCTATAGTCATAGATCCATCATTAATACTAATTTAAGAATTCCTCCTTCTAAAAAAAATCCTAAACTTTCACTTTGTTGCCCGTTTCAAGAAATTATTAAACTTTTTGGGTTCTACGCTCGCGACCCTACGCTCACCGCTCTACGCACGCAAAATAGCATCGTCCATCGCTAGCTCTTGGACCATATTCAGTACCGACCATTAATTGTAATCATTTCGAGAATTGTCTTCATTGCGTTTCAACTGACCGACAGGTCTGATGCATCCCACAACGACATGGTCAGCTTCTTAAGAATCCAAGACTATGTACCAATGCAAGTAATAACGCACCCAGCTTGTATATCTAGAGGATGAGCTTATGGACTTACACAGGAACTCGTCTGGCCATCGTTTGATAACAGTCTGAAAACTATCTAATAAAGTGCCCTTGAAATTGTAGAACAGTCTTGGATTCAGCTTAGGGTTGGACAGGGAAGTCTTTACTCACCAATTTCTGAGATGGCGTTGGTAACATTGGTAACATTGCTTGGTCTGCAACACTTGGCCAAGTCGTGAGCAGCCATCTTAGTGTTTTTTGCCAGCAACTTGTGCCTTGCGATCTCAGGATTGACTCCAAACGCAAGCACAATTCCGCCCAAATTAGCTGTGAAACTTCAGAAAGTTCAACCAAATGGACCAGCCTGAGCAGCTAATGTTCGGAAATTCTGAAATTTGGAATCAAAGGCTAACTCATGAGGTTGAAACCTCAATCAGTGTAACAAATTAGGGACCGAAAGTTTCACTCCCGCAAGTCATGTTTGTTAAAATCACGCGGAGATCCTCTCACTTTCAAGGATTGCTGACATTCATAATCTACAGGCACTTGGAACACGAAAAGGACGTAATAGCCCCCCAAAGATATGATGCAAAGCTTCTCTCTTGGCGTAGAAGCTTATATAAGACCTTACAGATTTCTTTGATGTATTTATCGTCACAGTCACGTTTATTATAACAGTGTTGACACAGATAATAACATCCCATTAGGGTTTCGTCAACCTGGATGTAAACCATCCAGCTCTGTTAATAACTAGTTAGGTTAGATTAGGTTTAGCTAATCTGTATATAAACGGGTCTTAATCCTGTGTTAATTTATCTGCTCCAAACTGAGCTTATCACCAGCCTCTTGCATTCAAATTTGCAACATGGTATCAGAGCGACCTTCATTTCTCACGTAGCCAGAGTATTCTTGAGAAAATTAGAAGACTGACCGCTCCTCTCATTCTTGATTAGCTAGACTGTAGAATCAGACTGCTATTTTGATCAAGCTAGCCGCCACTAGCGCGCCACCATAGATAGTCCGAGTGAACGATAGAAGTAACTTGCTTGACAGTATGGATCCAAGCACCAGAGACGTACCTGAAACTATGAAACTTGTAGGACCATCCAACTACGTGATATGGAGTTATAAAGTGAAGTTGATTCTGATGCAGGAGGGACTCGGGCACTTCATCGAGCCAACCTTCACTGATCAGATCAGTAACGAGACCGGAGGCGGCGCAACTTCCACCGCAATGTCACCAACCAACAACATCGAAGAAATCATGGCTGCAGACTCGGGCGCAACCGTGACTGTTGCGCCACCTGTTCCTGCAATCACCACCAACACTTCCGCGATCAGTACCAGCGGAGCACGGACAAATGACTTACGATTCAGAGTAGGCTGAATCATTATCTCTTTGGTAAGAGACTCGATTATTTTAAGTGTTATTCACCTTACGGATCCCAAGTCTATCTGGGATCGACTCAAAAGCATGTGCGATGTACGTAGTTCATCGCTTAGACTCTCTTTGAGAGAACAGTTCTATTCTCTTCACCTATTAGAAGGCAAAAGTATTGGTGATCACTTGCAACAGATAAACCTACTGGTAACCCAACTTGCAAACCTAGGAATTACAACCCCTGATGAAGAACTCGTAGATCTTACTTTGAATAGCCTTCCCAAAAGCTGGGGCACCTTCAAGTAGATCCAGAAGGGTAGAGAGTATCTACCTGGTTTTCCCGAACTAGAGGGCCTATTACTGCAGGACACCGTGGCGAACCCCGGGGGCGCATCTACTCCGACAGAAGCTCGACCAATTGCACCTCCGCCCGAGCAAACACCACACCGCGGCACACAGATACCCCAGGCCGGTCATCAGTACAGTGTCACAACTGCAGGAAGCCAGGACACCTAGCCAGAGATTGTGCTCGTGTCACCCTTGAGGATCAAATCAAGTTGATGCAAACTCAACTTTCCAACATGCAACGTTCAAAAACAGCACAAGCTCACCTAGTCGAAGTCTCGGGGAGGTCACTTCCCTTTATGTTTTGTAACCACGTGCGTTAACCATATATTTGGTTGGGGGCTATTTACCTAGTAATTATGATTTTAAGGGACCCTTTTAGTAGAAAAAAAGCTACTTGGTCTTAATTTTAAGCACCCTATAAGTAATTATAAATGAAAATCTACCTTAATTCTTGGCACGCTATAGTACTTATAAACTTTACAATTTTTTTTTTGTTTGATAATGAAGGATTTTAGGATGTATATTTGGCGTAAAAACATGCTACTTACATTAAAAAATTAGGATCAAACTCAAAAACAACACGAAACAATCAATAATTGATTATTCATTTAACCCAGAACTTCCTAAACAACCAGAATGTGACCACTTTGGTTTTTAAAGTGTTTTTTTCTATTATTAAAAATAATTAGATGAAGTTGCACTTGAAATGATGCTTTGAAGAATTAAGTTGACTATCTTTGCGTGTGGTTAGATTTACATATCAAGCTATTGTGGATTTAAAAAAAATCCCAAACCATATCTGGTTGGGTGCTTGGACAAAAAAGTCAATAGGTTGGGAGGATTTGGCCAATGAAAGAGTAGCATATGAAAGGATAAGCCTAGATTGTAGACAGTGTTTTGACCCTAACTTGAAATACACATTTTTTATACAATTTTCACTCTTTTAATAAATAAAAAATTTCTACATTATTTCTTTTGGACTTCCCTTTTGATCAATTGTTTCCTATTGTTGGAATTCTCATCACATTTTATCTAATTGACATTTCATATTACACTCACCAAAATATTTAATTTGAAGATGTTGGTGTGTCAAGGCCATTATCTTACATTTTATAGGCCCAAAAATTATGAAATTTGTTACCATAAACTTCTAACTTGTAAACACTCCAATCTAAGTTATAACAAGCCGTTGCCAATTTTCTACAATGTTTCACATTACTTGAAGGCATTTAAATTAGCAACTTTTAATAATATCTATGTCAACAATCAAATCTTTTTTTACATCTCATCATGTGTATTGTATTAACCCTTTACTAATCAAGCAAGCACATTGTGATCACTTGTCACTATACTTTTATTTTTGAAAATTGAACCAAAATTCTATTTAACTCAAAAGTCATTCTCACTCATTAACTTCACAATAATTATGTGTGAGCCTATTACTCTTGATATAAATGGTTACGACAAAGAGGTGATGATATAAAAAACTGATGAATCTCTTTATTTTTAGTCTTGAATTTTAACCAAAATTCTATTTAACTCTAAAAGCACACATCCTCAAAAATTTCATTTTTGAATGTGCATAATCTAGTTTAAATACACACTATGATCTTCCAATTCCATCATTGAATGATTTGACAAAATACCTCCAGTCCAATTGAGAATACAATTGTATAGTTAATTTCTGCTTTAATCCATTTTATTTTGTTGGAATCAATCTTGATAGAAAAGTGCCTGAAATCTAATGCATTTAGCTATAATATCCAAAGCGTTAAATGGTTTAAAAACTATTATTTCTCATTCCTCCATTAGAAAGACTAGTGATTATATCCATCCTAAAATTAATTTTTTCTCTTTTCTAATTTTATTCATTCTAATTTATATCTACTTTTTTTTAAATCATGAGATTTTTCAATACCCTATTTTACATATAATGATGTTTCAAGAATTAAATTCAGGCTAAAGTAGATCCAAATCATTTATAAATTTTTCCTCCAATGAATAAAATGCACCCTATAGTTTAACTCACGTGGTTTTCTACTTTTTGCAGAATGACCTCCCCGAGGTCGAAGTAAACGAGGACGACAACTCCAACCCCGTTCACCTCGCACAAGTCGATGAAGACGATGAATCCAACCCTGATCTGAGTTCAGATTCAGCAGACGTCAATGCTTGTCTCGATGCTTTTGATGAAAAGCCCACTGAAGAGTTTATAGGATCTTGTGAAGTTATAAACATAGCAGTCAACTCTCCGCCTGTGGAGGAAGACTGGTTTCTCGATAGTGGAGCCTCGTCTCATGTGACGGGCAACCCTAGGCTCCTTAGCCATATTACACAATCTAGAAACTCACATTAGGACAGCGGGAGGCCACGCCATGGTAGTAGCAGGCCAAGGTTCTGTAACCATGGTTGATCTTTCTAGAGAAGTAAAACAGATACACAACATTCTCTATGTGCTAGGAGTCAAAACAAACTTGTTTTCAGTTGGGAAACTCACTAATGCTGGCTACAGAGTACTATTCGAATCGAAGACCTGCACCATACATGATAAAGATTGCAAGATTAACATTCTTCTCCAAGCTACTCGAAACACCCTCTACCGTGTTCTTAATACCATTGGCCAACCCGGCCAGCTGCTAGCACAAGTCACGAACGCAGCTCCAGACTCTTCAGCTTCTCCGAATTCTTGTTCAAATCCTACATCACCGACCCACATCAGAAACCAGCCCCCAGCTTAACCTCCAGATATGATTACCCAATCTCTAGATACAACACCACTACCCCACTCCTGTTCCCGCCCTTTCAACTCCGAGATTCACCTCTGGCACAAACGGATGGGTCACCTAAACTACCAAAGTCTCTATCACATGACTTCTAAGAACCTAGTAGCAGGATTACCCAATATACCCCTGCTGAAACACGTTTGCCATTCCTGCATGATTGGCAAATTACCAAGGGAAAAGATTCCCAAACAGCGCACTCACTTTACCACTAGAAAACTTCAACTCATACATAGTGACTTATGCGGAACCCTTCCCATTCCATCAAAAACTGGAAACAAGTACATACTTACCTTCATTGACGATTACTCGCGTAAAACCTGGCTTTACTACATAGCAGACAAGTCACAGACTTTGGAGTGCTTTTAGAAATTTTGCACCTTAGTCGAAACCCCAAGCCACCGCATAAAGACTCTCAGAACAGACAGAGGGGGGGAATACATTTCTCATACCTTCCGTGACTATTGCTCACGCCACGGTATCACTCGTCAACTGACAGCAGGGTATTCACCCCATCAAAATGGAGTAGCTGAAAGAAAGAATAGAATCCTTCTTGGCGGAATTAGAAGCGTTGTCACTGGGACCAAGATCCCTAAGGCACTATGGGACGAAATTGCCAACACGGTTAATTATATCCAAAACCGTAGTCCTACCAAAGTTCTTAAACTACAAACCCCAGAAGAAGTTTTCTCAGGCATTAAATCCCATCTAGGTCACCTCTACATCATAGGGTGTACAGCATATTGCCATGTCCCAGACGTCCACCGTCACAAGTTTGATCCCAAGGTTGTTCCTGCCATCTTCATCGGCTGACGAACACTCTAAAGCCTACCGTTGTTACAATCCATCTACTAGGAAGATCATTGTGAGTCGCGATGTGAGATTTGATGAGACGTCATTTGATCTCTCATCTCAAGAAACTACCGAACCTCTCCAGGATCCACAATTTCTCCAGGATTTACTCTCCTCTTTCCCAATCACAGAACCAAAACCCGCACCCATTGTTCTAGCTCCTCTCTCACCCACCCCGTCCTTACAACCTCCCAACTCTTTTAGCTCTCTCCCTGAACTCCCTCGCATCACACCTGAATCAGTCAGCCCCACCATACCTCTCAATTCCCCATTAGCCCATCCACAAAATCCAGAACCTGCAACAAACCCAGAACCCGCCTCATGTCACTCTCAACGTCCCTGCAAGCAGAACATTCGCCTTGACGGCTATGTCCTATGCCTCTCTACATATGATTTCAACATCTACACAATCACTTCCAAATCAACGTCAAACCCGCCTCTTCTTGCACCAGATCAAACGAACATCACCTTTAAAACAACAAAAACTGACCCCAAATGGCGCTAGGCCATGCAAGAAGAAATGGACTCCATTTGGAAATACAAGACCTGGGACCTCGAACCCTTACCTCCAGGAAGAGAGTAATTACCTGCAAATGGGTTTTTAAGTTGAAACTCGGCCTCCCCGGACAACCTCCGGTTAAAAAAGCTCGTCTCGTTGCTAGAGGCTTTGAGCAAAGACATGGCATTGACTTCCACGAGACTTTCGCTCCAGTTATCAAATGGGCTACACTACGCACTGCTATAGCACAAAGGTGGACTATCCACCACATGGACGTGAGGACTACCTTCTTATATGGACTTTTTGAAGGAAAAGGTTTATATATTACAACCTCCTGGTTTTCGTGCCCATGGTCACGAAAGATTAGTCTGCAAACTAAATAGATCCCTCTATGGCCTCAAACAGAGCCCACGCACCTGGTATGACAGGATTGATGCTGCTCTACGCCGCATTGGCCTTCACCGCAGTACCTCTGATCCTAACATGTATTTCCTGCATGAAGAAGGTCACACCCTTATCCTTATGCTTTACGTAGATGACTTGTTCATCACGGAAAGCTCTCCTGATATGATCACCTGGCTCAAACGTTTTCTGCACACAGAATTCGATATGACAGATTTGGGTCATGTCCAGCGCTATTTAGGGATCACTTTCGAGCAAACTATTCTTGGGATTCTTCTACACCAACGTGATTATACTGCCTCTATACTGAAGGATTTTGGCATGGCTGACTGTAAGCCTGCTCCTACTCCCTTCCCTGATGGTCAACAACTCGCTGCAGACATGAAATCCCCACTAGTTGACACCAACAATTATTGCAAGCTTATCGGCAAGTTGAGTTTCCTTACCGTTACCCCTCCTGATATTGCGTATTCAGTTAGCCGCCTCAGCTCTTACATGGCCTCTCCACAGCAAGCCCATCTGGATGCCGCCAAACACCTGCTCAGATACTTACAAGGCACTTTAGACTTTGGAATTCTATACCGTTTTGACTCTCCGCTCGTCATCTCTGGATACACAGACGCCGACTGGGGTTCCTGTACCAATACTCAGAGATCAATGGGTGCCTACGTCTTTACTTTAGCTGTAGGTCCAATCACATGGCAAAGTAAAAAACAACTCACTGTTTCACGCTCGTCGACAGAATCCGAGTACCGAGCTCTTAGTGACGGTGCCCAAGAAGGCATGTGGGTGCATCGTCTTTTACAAGAACTCAAATACCCAAATCCACTAGCTGGTTCATCTGCAAATTCCCAATCCTGTTCCTTACCACAACAACCAGCTCGCATTATCATTTACTGTGATAATCAGAGTGCAATTAAGCTCTCATACAATCCAATTTTCCACGCGAGGTCGAAGCACATTGAGATTCACTATCATTTTATCCGTGAACGAGTCTTAGAGGGGGAAATTGAACTTCGATATATTCATACAGACTCTCAGCCTGTAGACGCCCTCACTAAATCCCTTAGCCGTGTCAAATTCCAACAGCATAGGAAGACATTGGGGCTCCGCAGCATGAAAGACATTGGTACAGAACAAAAGGAACACATTGTTCTTCAACCTGTCTACACCCTAACTTACACAAACCCTAGTACCCAACGTGAGACAAATACTCTTCCGCTGCTGCCAATGAACCGAAACTTTTATGCTCACAGCCCTTATACCCTAGGACCTCTCTCGCGCAATCAGCCCACGAGAAGTATAATCCAGGCTGCCAACCCCTGCGCACAGCGTAATATCTTTGCGCCACACCAGATTTTGCGGGTCTCCTACACTCCATCTCTTGCAGATCAGAAATCGAAGAAATTAAAGGACTTGCAGCTCCAAACGTCTCCTCTTGGAGACCATCGGACAATCTGTTTTCCCCGCAAGTCGAACAAGGAATCTCCTCCGCTGCCGACCCCAACGAAATCGCTCCAACGCAATCTCGACCCCAACTTGCGAGCTGCGCAACAATTGAACACACGAACCACACCAACAGGCCGAGCACACCCCACAACGAAATCCTCTCAGCAAACTCTTGCAGCGTCCGCTCTTGTTGCACAACAACGCGCGCCATCGACAATTCTCAAATTTGACACCGCGCTGTCTCAGACGAATCCCTATCTGTATACAAAGCAATACACTTCCAAGCTCTGCTTGAAGGGGAGTGTTGACACAGATAATAACATCCCATTAGGGTTTTGTCAACCTGGATGTAAACCATCCAGCTTTGTTAATAACTAGTTAGGTTAGACTAGGTTTAGCTAATCTGTATATAAACGGGTCTTAATCCCATGTTAATTTATCTGCTCCAGACTGAGCTTATCACCAGCCTCTTGCGTTCAGATTTGCAACAAACAGTACACAATACCTCTTGGTCTGCAAAGCCAATTCACTGCATGTCTACACTTCTTCACCTGTAGAGGATGATTGCCCTTGCTCATTTCCTCCCAGTCAGGTTCCCAAGTTTTGTCTCTCAAATGAAGCCTTATATCCACCGGCGTGAGCTTGTAGAACAGAGGTAATACTCGCAATCGTCTCGTAGGATCGTTAGTATGAGCTTCCTCAAAAGCAATCAACTCTGTCATAGGCCACTTTCCTTTAAAGAAAGCCTCGGTCACGACCATGATCGCCACATCAAATTGTGCTAATTCTGTAAAGATTCTACTTGGAAAAACTTCGCCATAGCGAACATTATCTCTATCGAAAAAGAATGTGATATTAGACCATTTAAAGTATTTTCTCAATGTTTGAACTAGCCAAGTTGGGAAGTTCTTCAGATCCGTCCTTACCACCTGAATGGCATACGAAAGTACGTAGAGGATGGCTCAGAAACCTAAGCCAACAACATAAAACGAATATGCAGAGTCCAACAATTACAGAACACAGTAAAACTGCTATAGAGACTCCCACATATACCCCCAGGATCTTTTTCTTCCCTCCTTTCTTTGTAATTGTTGGAAGTTCTCCATTAGGGCCATGAGAAGGGACACTTGATGGAGGTGGAGCATTGGGAGGGTTGAAAGGTGAAGGATTGGGAGCCCTTAACGGAGGAGGATTGCTTGGTGGAGGTGGAGGTGGACTTGAAATATCAGGGGCAGGACTTCGTGTAGGCACAGGTGAAGGACTTGGAATTGATGCAGGTGGAAGCTGTGAAGGAGGAGCAACAGGACCATCTGATGATGACAAGACAAATCACAACACGTCATATACATTGTCTACACAGTCGTGTAACATTTGCAAGAAGCTATACATCAGTAGCTAATGAATGATTCATTAAACAACACACAAATATTAGAAGTCATATGTACACAATCATTAACATTTTATTGACAAACAAGATATGTGGTTACATGGAATGTGATTACTACATGTGAGCATTCGTAACCAAAATACGAAGTACTATAGATGTAGAAATTTCATGAAATGAAATGGGTCTGCCCTACAGTACAAGGGCTGCATGCATTTTCTGTAGACCTAAACATAAGCACCATAAGTAATCAAAATCATACTAATTCTATACATAATACTGTAAGTAATGTATCATGTTGATCCAAAGTTCATGATGATCAATGTGATACATGTGAACCAAAATCTGAAAATTATGTTGAAAATTCCAAGTGTTCGTGAGATCATGCTGGGTGGAGACATACTGGGTGGAGGTGAAGGAGTAACTGGGGCTAGAGGTGGAGGTGCACCTGGGCAATAACAATTGGTGGTGCTGGAATGCCATCGTTGCTGAAGCTCCATGCGCAAATGTACAGAACATTGCTGCTCTCTATTCCCTTAGCAGTTGAGAAACCAATGTACATGTTCTCCTTCAGAAGCGATAAATCTAGTCCAGTTTGATTTCCTTGTGGCTTAGCAGGCTTGCCTTGCTTATAGTCTGCATAGTAGATAGGACAAAGATAAAAAGTTAGAAACAAATATTTGAAATATGTGGGAAAATTTTCAAGAACTTTGACTTCATTGATTGGAAGATAATAGGTCTTGAAGTAAGATTTTTTTTTTTTTTTTTGCAAAACCCACGCGACATAGCTAACAAAGTTTGACTCCTTTTAGAAATTAAAGGCCCAAGGTACAAGTCTAATTTAAGCAGATTCCAAAAATGTCATCTTACTATCTTTTAAAGCTCCAAGAGAAGGTAAGTTAGTATGCTTTAAAAGCAACCCTTTAAGGGCTGGTCCGCCTTTTTCATAGGTTTGCATGAACAAAAATATTTTTAATTCATTTTTAAGAAAAAGGAAAATAGATGCCAAATGTAACACAAGTGGTTTCATATTTTTTGAAGTATTTTTGAATTAGTTAGGAATTTTCAAAGATTTTTGTTGTAGGTACTTGTTTGTGACCCTAGGTCTCCCAAAATGAGTCCACTTGTAACTTCTAAAGTGATTTGAGGAAATCAAGGCCAATGATTGGCTCTTGCAATAAAGAATTCTTTTTTTCCGATTGAATCAATGGCTAAAGTGGTCCATTTAAGAACCACTTCATATCCATTCAGTACCATTTTATAGGGTCGGTTTGAAGAGGAGGGTCAGTTTTACAGCATATTACCTTAAAGCACTTTCAATGGATGTCGGAAGCTCAAACTCAACATTCCTGGAGACGTACAGAACATCATCCTTGTCAGTGAATAAAAAGAACGCCATGAAAATGAGCTGACTCACAAACTCAACCATTTATCTTTTCCACATCTCTACCACATACATAACATTCAGTAGCGTGTGTTGATGTTGCCTTGGTTCTACAATGATGGTGTGCCTCTACATCCTCCTCTCTAATTCATTAGTAGCTACTGATGAAGCACTGTTGGGGTGTGGAATATACCACACCATCACTATAAAGCTACTGAATGTTATGTAACTTAACCCCTAAAGGACCAAGCCATTTTCAGGCTCCAAAACCACTGAAAACTGCCATTTCTGCTGCGATCACTCCCTAAACCAAAAAAACTTTTTTTTTTACAATCTAACTGTAGGATCTTGTACTTCACTTGTCTCAAATTATGTGGTAAAAATTTCAAGACATTTGACCATTTTGATTGGAAGATATTAGCATTCAAAGTTGGGAAAAAAAGTTTTTTTGAACTGTTTCCTGCAATTTCAGATGACTTTGACGGCCATTTGTGGATTTTTTTTGCACTACACAATAAAAAGTTGTAATTTTATATATTGAACATTTGAGTTGAGAGTCGGGGAATTTTTTTTCAGAATGTCAAACCTTGATTTTCACATATAAAAAAATTGTTAAGTAGAAGTAGGTCCAAAATTGAACAAAACACTAAATTGTTAATAGCTCTTAGGTGGAATTAAAAAAACATAATCCCAACGGTGGGATTGTTCTTACAAACAAACTTGACCTTTTCAAAAAAAAAAAATTCAAAAAAATTCAAAATTGCATTCAAAATTGAATTCTACAAGTGTTTTTTTCTGGAGATGCTTAAATTGCCCGAAAAACAAGATTGTCCATAACTTTCTCATTTTGAGTCCAAGTAGAATGAATCAAAGCTTCAAATGTACAAAAAACATGATCTTTGAGGAAAAAAAAAAAAAAAAAAAAAATTTAAATCATTTTTCTGGGTTTTTTTTTTCTGCCCGACGAACTGCTTTTTTGCTTTAGGATGCCATAACTTTTGCTTCCGGACACCGATTGAAAAAAAAAATTATATTTTTGGAAAGCTACTGTGATTCCCTATTTTCAAAAAAAGTTTCAAAAAATCAGGTTAAAATTTCAGGTCGCACGAGCCTGCCCGAAATCCCAAGTGTCCCCCGAGGGGACTTTGGTCCTTTAGGGGTTAAGGTGACCTCTTACCACAAAACCTAACCTTCTCTTTCCCAAATTGTTTAATGTACAATACAGCACAGTACACTTAGCCAGGACGGGGGGTATTTGTATTCAACACCACTCGACTTGCAAAGGTTCCACTGGGAATACGATCACCGGGAATACGATCAGATGATTTCGCTTGCTACAATCTGCTTCTATGCCTCAAATTCCTTGCCAAATTCCTTGTCTCGGACCACATGTGGGCAAATAATCAAACTCATTAAATTGACGTATTTCAGAGCTCCAAAACTGTGACATTCATGTGCGCACCCCTCTAGAAACTCAGACGGATATAAATCTGAGGTTTCAGTTGGCATTTGGAAATTAAACTTGTGCCAGTTTCTTGAAATTTGGCATTTTGAGAAATAGGACCTGACATGAAGACTGACCTGAATAAAAAGCCTATTGGTGGGGAACTCTTAGACAAACCATCACCTCACTTACTCTTTTAGAAAAGATTTACCAATGCCCTCAAATTCCTTCACACCATAATTACATGGTACAATGAAGACTATCAGAACGTGCTTCAGGAGATTATACTTGGAAAGGAGTGCAATATTCAATACCGAGAACGTACCAAAACATAATTGAATGCCCAATCATGAATTCAATTATGCAATTAGAGAAGATCAAATGATCCCGACTAGCTTGGGAAAGGTGAAAGCGCTCACATCATTAGAGAAACTTTCGACTCTCTAGAAGGCTGCCAAGCTTTGACAAGCACGTCTAATTCTGGAGAGCTATGGAGTTACAAAAAATATGGGAATCTATGACAAAAGCAAGATTTACCTTGTGTGAATATCTTGCTTGGCAAGTAGTATATTTGGGTTTCTAATTCCAGAGTTGTCAGAGAGGATATTTGCATTAGTTTAACCGTGATTTTGTGGTTCTAAATATAAAACAATAACTACCACACGCCTCCTCCATTAAACTACTCATGATGCTTGTCAATCAATGTTGTCATAATTGGTTACATCAACGAGGAGCAGGAATAGGGAAAAAGTCACCGCACTGCCAAAATAAATGTCATCTGGGGTCGCATTCCGCCCTCCTTAACCAGCCTTTTGGAGAGTCAAAAGTTTCTCTAATGCTAAACTTCTCAATGTAGAAGATTTGTTGAGCACTCAAAACACATCAGCCATGGCCAAATTAAGGCATATCTAGCTCATCGTTGAGTGCAATTCTTTGCACTGAACTCCATATTAAGCTAGTCTAATTGACTCCCAACCTCATCGTTTTTATAACAATTCGAACAAAATCTTACTTACCAAATACTCCATCGAGGAAATCTCTTGTGAAGTTTTTGCAATGAGCATCGACAGTTCGATCTTCAATACCGACCATTCGCAAAGTAAATCATTTTAATTGAATTTCAACATTCCGACTGCTCTGTTGCATCCCACAACAGTATGATCAGCTGCCTTCTTAAAATCAAAGACTCACTACCAAGTTTTTAAGGCTCCCCGGAATTTCTAGGAATGAGTTTTGATGCACAATCATGAACTTGTAGAGCATTCAATGTACGATGAACTTGTAGAGTATTCTAATCCCTACTCAGTCAGTAATGGATACTCACGTGGTTGTGGGGAAGATTTTACTTGCTTTTCTCGGAGGCATCAACTGAAGGTTAATATTGTCCACACCGTTCGTGAAGTCCACCGACCTGCAACACTTTGGCCATGCCAAGAGCAGTCTGCTCCATATGGTTTATCACCAACAACGCAGTGTACCTCGCGTTCTCCAGCATCTTCATCCAGTAGTAAAATGCTTTCTAGGGAATTGAAGCAGAGAGGAAATCAAATCCAGGCACAATTTTGGCGCCCTCAGATTGAAAGCTCAGCTACCTGCTTGCACTAGCCAGAATTGCCCATCCCCGGAAAGGCGGATACTCTAAAAGTTTGAATCAATGGCCTGTGAGGCTGAACTGGTCTCCCTGGTGGATCTGAGCGCTGTAGTGACCAGGACAGCAAACTGTCACTATAATCCCCAACAAGACGAACGCTTCATTCTACTTGAGTCGCCGTAGGAATGGATCGAGTAATATTCAACTTTTTTATAGCCCAGCGCAGATCTGCTGCAATGCTCCTCTCGTCATACAGAATCTTGTCCACTTCCGCCAAAATTGTATCAATGTAAGCTTTATCATAGTCGCGCTTCTCTGAGACGTAAGGAATACCTACTTGCTTGCAAAGCCACGAGACTGCATCTCTACACTCCTGCAACTCGAGCGGATGATTGTCCTCAGAAGGTTCAACCCAGAAATGTTCCCACTTTCCTTCATCTAGACCCTGCTTAAGTTGATCAGGCGTGAGCTCATAGAACAATGGCAATACGCGAATTCTTCCCTCACGATCCTTCTTCTGAACTTCCACGAATTTTATCAACTCTGTCATTGGCCAATGCCTTTCAAAAAAATCAGGAGTCACGACCACGACCCCAACATCAAATCTTGCTAACTCCTTCAAGATTTTCCTTGCAAAAGATAATCCCTTTGGGCAATTCTCAACATCAAGAAAGGGTTTGACGTGGAACTTGGATTTGGACCAGCGGTGGTGCGACATTGCTTGATGTAACCATGACGGGAAGTTTTTTCCAGCTCCATTTGGACCACCTGTATGGGATATAAAAATACGCAAAGGACGTTTGAATACTTTATACCAACAATTTGAAAGTGAAAATAGGCAAATTGAGACAACCAAAACAGTTGCGACACAGCCCCCCACTATTGCCCGCACGTTTATTGGACGAGGTCCATGACCAGGGCCTGGAGAAGGAGCAATCAATGGACTGGAAGGTGAAGGACTGAAAATAAATGGAGGTGGACTTGCACTTGGTGGAGTTGCACTTCCATTGGGTGATGGAGAGATTGGAGAAGGTGAAGGCAGTGGTGGAACTTGTGGGGGACCTGCATTTAACGGTGAACAAAACAGACACCATGATATGTATTTGAACATTTGGTAGCTCCAAAAATTGTACAAGCAACATGGTGATTAATTAGTTGCAGTATAAACATTACTTGCAGCATTGCAAATTATACAACACCAAATGGAGGAGGAAGTGGACTTGAATACCAGGAGCAGGACTTTGTGTAGGCACAGATGGAGGACTTGATATTGACGCAGGTGGAGGCTGTGATGGAGCAGCAACAGGACCATCTGATGGTGACATGACAAATCACAACACGTCACATACATGTCTATACACTCATTTAACATTTGCAAGAATTTATTCACCAGTAGCTACTTAATTACACATTAAACAACACATATACACACAGAATATTAGAAGTCATATGTTCACATTTACATTTTATTGAAAAACATGATATGTAGTTACATGGAATGTAATTACTATGTACTATTAGCATTTGCAACCAAAATACGAAGTATTATAGATATAGATATTTCATGAAATGAAATGTGTCTGCTCTACAGTACAAGGGCTGCAAGCAATTTCTGTAGACCTAAACATAAGCACCATAACTAATGATCAATCATATTAATCCTATACATATACCGTAACTAATGTATCATGTTGATCCAAAGTTCATGATGATCAATGTGACCCATGTCACGAACCAAAACCTTAAAATTATGTTGAAAATTCCAGTGGTTTGTGAGATGGTGCTGGGTGGAGACATACTGCGGGGTGGAGGTGCAGGAGTAACTGGGGCTGGTGGTGGAGGAGTAACTGGGGCTGGAGGTGGAGGTGCACCTGGAGTTGCGTCCTGGGCAATAACAATTGGTGGTGCTGGAATGCCATCGTTGCTGAAGCTCCATGCGCATACATACGGAACATTGCTGCTCTCTATTCCCTTTGCAGTTGAGAAACCAATGTACATGTTCTCCTTCAGAAGCGATAAATCTAGCCCAGTTTGATTTCCTTGTGGCGTAACAGGCTTGCCTTGATTATAGTTTGCATAGTAGATATCCATACGAGAGTCGGCTTCATCATAATCAATCCAGATTTGCTGGTATAGATCGGCATTGCTTGAAGCCAAGCTATAGACAGGCTTAATAGTATAAGTAGAATTCATACTGGCCAAGTTAATCCCAATATGATTCTCGTTGGGATCGTTGAACTCCGGGTTCTGGAAGGTGTCCAATTCCACACCAAGGGTATGGTTATCAGATGCATAATTCTTTTCGGTTCCTGACGTTTCATTGGTTATAAGTCCCATGAAGTCTAGGTTTGCTCCTATAGTGACGTTGTCGGGCACTAAATTGAAGGCCATACCGGGCCCGGTATTCCCGTCATCAGACACAATCCGTAATTGATAGATGAATGAGGTACTGAAAGATTTTACTGTTGTGGCACCAGGATCTATCATTTGCACCGCGCCAGGATATAGAAATCGACCAGGGAAGCTGTACCACGGATATGATTTTGGAGGATCGAAGTAAAAACAACCAGTAGTGATGTCGAAAATCCAGCTGCTATCAAGCACTGGGTGAAGAGAATTCTCCTGGAAGCCACTAAAACCGAAGGTGACAGCCCCGACACCGGAATCACATGTTGAGGTCAGAAGGGCCAGCATACCCAAGCAAAACACGCGAGCCCCGGCCAGAACGATGGCCAATCCTGAGGATTTGCCCATGATGGAGGTCTGGACTACTCACAACTCAAACTTGATCTCCTTGTCACTACAGTGTAAACCAGCTGGCAGCCTGGATCATACACCAAGTTTCTCATTAGTGCGTTTTGGTTACAGTGTGTGATTCTGGGCGTCAAAATTTGTAAAATGTGTCCATCCAAAGCTCTCAAAACTAGCACAGGTGTAGATTTATGATTCAGACCGCGATGCCTGAAAGTGCCGAGGCAGTGGAATATTGCTAATGTAACAAGCTTGACATTTCTGCCATAAAATTCAGAATTAGACAAGCGAGAGTAGCCAGATAGCTACCATCCTTTCGCAAACAGACCACATGCGTAAGAATACTTTGCACAGATTTTCAACCAAGACTAGTTTAGCATGGGGAAGTGAGACAGGGAATTCACAAAAATTTCCGTTCTTAGTCATAGCACTCAGGGGATTTGGAAGAAGGTAGAAATCTTATGTGCGATGATAGCGAATTATTTATGAATCCCTTTGTAGTCTCACTTTCCCCCCTGGACGATCTAGCGAGGAAATCCTGCTTTCTTACACTGAATTCAAGAAATGGAATAGCAACTGCCACCGCATGAGCAACAGAAAATTGATCCAAACAGTTTAAACTTGTAGATTCAATGACTTTACATGTAAACCTAGGTGACTGGAAGATGTTAGGCACGCCTTACTGTCGGGCGGAAGTGTCGGTAACATTTTTTAACATATCATTCGACAGTAGCAAGATTCGATTTAAAATTTCCAAAACTTCACGAACATTCAGTAAGATCAAAGTCATGAAATACAGTAAATGAAACAACGTATATACTCAGATCGATCGATAAGGAAAAGATTGAACGTGCCTGGAGAGGATCAAAAGCTAGGGCGCCTTCCTTCTCCAAGATTGCAGGACGGCTGGTTCTCAATTTTGGAACATGACCCTTCAGTTTCTTCAATTGGAGGAAGCGAGTTCTTGAGCTACATCTACGATGGAGACAACTGTGCGCGCACCTCGTTCAGTTTGATGAGAGGGAGAAAGCAAGCTAATACTGAAGGTCCAAGGTCATATTAGCCCTGTCCCTTCCGAAGGTCTTCGCATCTTTTTTTCCGCAGAAAAGGGAAAACTAATATTAAAAAAAAAGTAAAAAAAAAGTCTGTACGCTCCGACTGAGCGGTCAATTGGAGGCCTGGAAGGCTGGAACATTTCCCGGCTGCACGTTGGACGAGATAATCAACAGTTACAGTACTGTTGTAGCTTCATGCGTGCTGAGTCAGTGATCACTATTCCATGTCTTTGAGAAAGCAGCGAAACGGCCAATGTCATAAATTTAGGACACCCATGTGGCTTTGAATCTTATTATTCGATGGTAGGCTCACTGCGCTTTGAAAGCCTGATTTGTGCCTAGTACTCTGGGTGTACTGGTGCCTATCAGTGGATTCTTTTCCCTTTTTAGTCGGCACCGAGACCGTAGAAGGTATTTACGTTTTAACAAGGGCCAATTCAAGTGGCAAAGCAATGGTACAAGCATTGACACTCTGTAGACTAAATTCTGACGCTGCTCAAGAATATTGCTGAGGAAGTGGAGGTGACCGGAAGAGGGAATAAAA
This sequence comes from Pseudisothecium myosuroides, assembly GCA_951799445.1. Taxonomy (NCBI): domain Eukaryota; kingdom Viridiplantae; phylum Streptophyta; class Bryopsida; order Hypnales; family Lembophyllaceae; genus Pseudisothecium; species Pseudisothecium myosuroides. The sequence continues at coordinate 16,864,821 of OX637289.1, forward strand.
TGTCCACTTAAAGGAAAGTCTCTTCGTGATGGATGACCCTCAATACCATAAATTTGTTAATATATGGCATAAATTGGGATGATTTGAAAAATGAACACCGGACATATCCCAAATTTCTCGCTCCCACCTAGCAGGCTGACGGAAATATATTGACTCTCAAACAAACTGAAGTTATTTTGTCCACACTGGTTTGTACATCATGAATGCGTGAGCTATATTGATTACATAGAGTCAAAAATTCCATTGCAGAGCCGCAGTTTCCCTATGCATTCTCTCAATAGAATAAAGTGCTCTCCGAACCGTGCAAGATAGTTACCCATCACATGGCTCTCCAACACAAGTTCAACCAAGGTTGTTTGTAATCATATGGCTCTAAGCGTGAGCTTTCCTGGCAAAATAATCTATTTTCTACATACATGGAGCATCCGTTTGAAATCTTCAAAAATGCTCAAAACCTTTGTTTCTTCAGGTGTATAATTCTGAAAAACCCAGATTTTCAACTGTGAAGCCCCTCAGCTCCTCAAAAGTAGATAGAATTCAGAAAACCAAAAGTTAGTAAACTAGATTTAGCGCGCGTGGTCATGGTCGATGCCCACTATTGATTTTCCTCAAGTGAAATTATTTCCCCAGTGTTGCATTCATTGATTTCTCCAGTGAGAGGTCTTAAATATCTCCATTGGGCAAAATCCCTCGTATCTTGTAAATTTCTGCGTTTCACACAGTGGAAATTTGAGAAATTGCTCATGGGAATTTAATACCTTTTCCTTGTGTGGGTCACCACTAATGATATGGTGAAGCATCTGAGAGTATGCCAACGAGATAGGAAGCTAAGAGAGAAGAACTCTACTTTGTTGACTACATTCATGAACGTTCCTACTGTAGATAGCAGTGATCCCTCTCCGATCCTTCTCGAGTTCAAACTTCAGATGACTTGCCTCCCTCGAGTTCACCGATAACACACCGAAGGATCCGGAACTAACGTCCTTTTCACTTCCAAACACTGAAGTTGCCCTCGATCACCATCAAGTTTGACATGTGTGACTCCCCAGAAATTAAACACATTTTGATTGTCCGCCATGATAGCGAAAAAACTGACTCTGTTTTGACCAAAGAATTCCTCATTGAACATTGAGTGGACTTTCTCACACTCAAATAACTGCTCAAAACTCTCCCACCAACCCTGGAAACAAGCTCACCAGATACGCTGGTAGTCCTGACCTGTTTCCGAAAGCACTGCTCCACTACTCTCAGAACCACCACTCTGTTGACATGTTAAAGGTGTCACAGAGGATGCTCTCTGAAGAGCGGAGTGGAAAACAAGATGAGGTCCTAGCTACAAAGCCCTGGGTTTAGCCATATGTAAATTGTTCTAAGGCTAAGATCTGATCTTAACAGATATCCATCGACCATTCATTCTTTTCAAAGAAAAGAATGACTTCAGGAGATCCCTTCGTCATCTACCACGTACATGACGAATGCGTACGTAAGTTTCAAGGTTTGTTCATGCACTCACAATATACGCCAGTAGCATTCAGCGCTAATATAAATGAAGAAGAACAGGACTCGCGAATCCATTGTCGATCATCAAATGTGAGATGTCATAATCTCATCCCTGAAAATTTGATACGAACAAATCGCCAATTAAAAACCTATACCATAAACAAACGTACAACGCAAAAGAAACAGTCCCCTGCAAGGGATGAGCCCCAATCACATTGCCATTGCCTAAACCCTATTAAACCCTAACTTCCAAAATCCTAACCTTTTTATACTTAATGAAGAATAGAGAAGGGTAGGGACATATAAAGTTTAAATGAGGTTATACGTCATTCTACATGCTAATTGCTATGCATGAAAAGTGCTAAGGTAGTGTGCTCATGAAGCGACCCTTTAAGGGCTGGTCGGCCTTTTTGATGGGTTTCAGATGCATGAAAGTACTTTTCCCTTATTTTTTTACTTGAAGAGAAACTGATTTGGAATCTAACACAAGTGGTTTCATATTTTTTGGAGCATTTATGAATTACTTATGAATTTCCAAAGAATTCTACCATAGGCACCTATTCGTGATTGTAGGCCTTGCAAAACCCACACATGCGCAGTCTAGAAAAAGATATGGCTTTACCAAAAACAAGCACTACAACATGCAAAAAGTAATGTACAAGGTTCCAAAATGCGACCATTACTAAATTTAAACCCTAAACGCCCCAAGGGACCAAAAGTATCTTCACATAGTTTCAAGTCCAATTCAAAGTGTTGTAACGTTTGCATCCAAAATCCAAATTCAATAAAAATTTGCTGGAAAAATTGCGCCCTTTTTTCTAGTTTGTGTGTTTAAAGTTTCAAATCAATCCAAGATGTATTGATTTTCTGAAAGTCAGTCCAAGTTCATAGGTTCAATTTGAGTTCACCAAACTGCATTTGATGGTTGCAACTTTGGTGGCTTGTATCTCCTTCATCCAATGTTGGATTATGTTTCCCTTGAAGTCTAGTTATTGTTATAAAATTTTCATGTCAATCCATGTTGTTTTGAATGTTTGGGAGCAAGTCAAACTTCAAAATCCTGACACTTCTGGATTACAGTGACTTGAGTGGCTTGTTTCTTCTTTATAGTTCATACAATTTTTGTTTTCAATAATTTTTTTTATAAAAGTTGCGCATACTAGTCTAGTTTGTGTGGCTAAAATTTCATATCAATCCAAGAAGTTATGAGTGACCAACGGAAGCATTTTAGTAGAAGGAGGTTCAGCCTTAAACTTGTGTTTCTTGCAACTTCTCTTGCAACAAAATTAAGTAGACACATGTCTAGATACCACCGTTAGTTTGAAATGGACCCACCCTTGTTCTTATTCCATCCATTGGCAAAGTATAAACCAATATCTGACAAATCTTAATACGCTCTCACATTATCGATAGTCCATTTCAAAATCATTTACACTCCATTTTAGAACTTCTTGTAGGAACTGTTTGAAAAAAGAGGGTTGGGGTGAATGCAAGAAATACCTGACGATTTTGTTGCGTTTTCACAGTACTCATGGATTTTTTTTGGAGTACTTTAAAATTAGAAAAATAATTTTAAAAAAATAAAAAAAATATGGCTAATGTAATGTATACACCTTTAAGATGAAAGTAACCACCAAAGAACATGCATAGAAAAATTTCTAAGCAAGAGAAATAGAAAAGTGCCAAATCTCAAGAAAATAGATATTTTGATGTTTTCATTACTTAAAAATAGGAAAAAAAGTAAATGCATAAAAAAAAAATTGGCCGTTTCTAGCAACTCTATGGAGATGGTCATTCATCCAAAAAACCTCCAAAATAATATTTTATATGTTACAAAATGCAAGCACAAAGAAGCGCATTTTGTGGACTTCCACACCACATAAAATTAATTATTTTTAAAATTCCTTTGGGGAATAGTTAAAAGTCTACTAAAAGACCATTCTCTCCAAATTTCAGCTCAAAATTCGTTTTTTTGGGTACTAAATAGTACTAAAACCCTCCAAATTGGCAAGTGACATAAAATTGGGGGCTATTTTTGGATAGAAAAATATTTTTGAAAATTACAAAAAATCAGGCAAGGTGTATAATAGTCATGAATACCTTACTTATAAATCTTGAGTCATTTGGAGCCAAAACGCAAAAGTTATGGCCAAAAAACAAATTAGAATGCAAGATGTGACGCAAAATAGTACAAGTGTTTCTTGCATTCACCCGTCGCATTAAGAGACCACTATTATGTACAAGGTCTTACATATAGTTTAACCTCACATTGTGTGTAAGTGGTTAAATTTTTCCAATATAATATGCAAAATACATACCTTCTCTATTCTAGCTTGTACATTTTAAACAAGAGTCTTGATGGAAAGTTTTGTACAAATTGGTCACAATTAGGTGTTGTTACCTTGATTGAAGAAATGGTTCAAGTATGATTAAGTCGGCATGTCAGATTACCCACTTGTCCTTAGTTCCACAATTGCTACTTCAATGTAGGGGACATCTAGATCATGTTCTTTGTCTAGTTAGACGGGAATAACGGACATGGTTTTCTACTAAGGTAGAAGGTCCGTAAATTGACCAGGTTCAATATGCGTCCCTTATCAAGGAACAAGTGACATATTCCTTGAAATATCTATTACAGTCATTGATGAGGTAGGTAGGCCTAAAGGGAAGTTTATGGACCTCCTACCTTAATGATTGTTGAAGCTTAATACTAGAAGAGGGAGTGGCCCTATCACCCCCTTGAGGAAATTGAGCAATAATAATAAGATTCTATGATGAATAGAGAGGTACATTCTTCATTTTTATAAGTTCTTGGAAAGTCATCTACCGGACTCCTATAGTATTCAATGTTATCCTTACTGAGTTAAACATAATTAGCTTGTGAGATATTTTTATGTAGCAGTTTGCGTGCTAATTAAATGATTCTCTTAATTGAAGGTGGACACTATCTAGAAGGTAAGTTGAATCATATCAAGAGCCTCCTTGTAAAAATTTGTAGTGGTTATGTTGAATAAGAGGCCCTTGTTTTTATGACTATATAATCTTGGTTGAGTTTATAGTGAAGGAAGTAGATTTATGTTTGATATAGTGAATGTACTTGTCACAATAGAACAAGGAACCAAGGGACCAGCTGTAGATTATATACACTTAAACAAGCTCTTCTTGTCAAATGTTTGTGACTTAAACCTCTTCAAATTTTGACCTCATTGGGAACCTTGTCACACTACATCCAAAAGGTTGTAAAGAAGAAGTATGGAATTCATGAGAGCTTTGAAAATTGAGAAAACTAAGAAATGTGACCCTACATTTTGAATGTTTCAATCCAAAGGAAAAAATGAGGTAGGCAACAATTTCGTCTTCAAAGCTATACAAGTGTATAATTTTGAGTTCTCTAAAAATTGCATCAAAACCACCTTCTATGGGGACACTTGTACCAAATGTCTCACATTCCATCATTCAAATAGAAATCGTAATAATTATGAGTTGTCCTAATTTAGAAAATATACTAAAACATCAAAGTAGACAATCTCTTTATGGATTGTTGCAAGAAACCCACTTGTCCTTGTTTTTGTCCCCTTGGCCTTAGACAAGTGGTGTTTTTGCTCATAACTTTTGCGTTGTATGTCCATTTTTTATAAAATTTGAAATGAAGGTAAAATGTGGTATTTGTAGATATTGAACAATTTTTTCTAATTTTTTTTCAATTTTTAAACTACCCGCAATTGGATGTCTACATTGACCATTTGGAAAGGGGGGTTGATTGGTAGTGTTTCCCACCCAAAAATGCAAATTCAAAGGTCAAAATTGGAATAGGACTTCTACTAAAGTTACACAAGCTTATGAAGAAATTTTCTAAAAATTTATAATGTGTCGGCCTTCTACATGTGCTCAAAGTACTCTACCTTTGTGCACATGTAGATAATACAATTTTTTTTCCGGAGATGCAAATGGTTGTGAAGAAGCATCTTCAAGTTCAAAAAAATGGATTTTTTTAGTTTATTTTTGAATTTTTTGTCCTATTTTCTAAAAATCAAATTCCAAAATGTCAATTTTCTTGTATTTTCCATCATTCTTTTCTTATGCATAACTTTTAGAGATAAATTTTTCTAGGCCTAATTTTCACACATATTATTTTGCATGTTTTACAAATTATCCATAATTTATTTTGTTTCTAACGTCATTGTATTCCAGTACTCATGCCGTTTTGAGCCTACATCAGCACGTAATTTTTGCAACTATTCTTATGGCCCCCTTTCTTTATATCACCTTCCAAAGCCATGATTTCCAAAGACAAGCCACAGACCTTGACATGATTTCCACAAGACTTTCCAATTAAGATAAACCATCTAATATGAAAAAGTTATTTCATGTTCACATGGCTCATTACTTGGCAGTTACAAATGCACATTTAATTATTTAAGAAGAGAAATCATTACATACATCTCTAATTTATAAGGTTCATAGGGTCGTACAAATACAACACGATTTACGTGAATTATACCTACATACCATTATCGCACATATTACGTGTATTTCTATGCACTAAATCAGTGTCGTTAAAATCTTGATTAAAAGTGTACGATTTATGTACTTTAATTATACAAATGTGGTATCCAAAATGCACCTAAACTGTACTGATATTAGTACAACAATCGTATGTTATTGATAGACATTGTTTACGATACGCACTGATTCAATGCATTAAAATACACGTAATATGTGCGATAATGGTACGTAGGCATGAATTCACGACTTCAATACAATATTTGTTAAAAAATCGTCCTTCCTTAAGTTTGAGATGCTATACCTACTAAGGGCCGCTTTACACCTAGAGGCCGGGCCAATTCTCTTTCAGGCCGATTGCACAAAATTTCAGCCCATTTTGGGCTAAAGGTCGGCCTCAACTACTCATTAGAATAAGATTATAATGCGGGCCAATTCTCCCATATGTAAAGGCCTTGAAGCCAAGAAGCTGGGCCGATTCAACAAAAACATGAAAATTTCAGCCCATTTCTCTCATTTTCCAAGGTCGCTTTACACCTAGAGGCCGAGCCAATTCCCCTTAAGGCCAATTGCACAAATCCAATGAATCTGATTTGTTGAAAAAAATAATATTTTATAAAATAAGTTTGTTTGATTGAAATCTGAAATTGGCCCCACGGCCAAGAATTGGCCTCCTATTCTTGGTGCACCCAATTCACCAAGCTCGGGCCATGTCAGATCATGTCTTTTTTGAATAAAAAATTCATTCCACCAAATTGGCCCGACCTCTAGGTGTAAAGGGGTTGGGGCTAATTTCAGCCTTTTGTCCAATCACAGGTGAGGATTCTTGACCTTCGACACAGCAAATTGGCCCGGCCTCTAAGTGTAAAGCAGCCCTAAATGCATGAACTTTTTCCAAATCTGGAAAGTATAATAGCTAGTAGCCAATATAATCAATCATAGCATAGCTTAATGTTTAGGATAACTAAAATTTCTTGAGATGGTTTAATTCGTAAAAAAAGGTTTCATTACGAGCACCAAATTATATGATTTTCAAGTTCCCAAATCTATAAGGTGTGAAAAGTAGGGGAAATATTGATTTGAAATTTCATTAAGTGCCAAAAATTTTGGAGTGCCAATTCACTGATTTTTGCTCATTCAAACAAATAAGAGGTTAAAGTCTCATGATGCTTGCATAGGAATGCTAACATTAAAGCCTAAGAAACATTCATGAGGAAGACACATGTCTTATTTTAATCAAATTCCAAAAACGTCATCTTTCTAGTTTATAGTGCTTTATAAAGCTACAAGAGAAGGTAAAGCACTTTCAATGGATAATTGGATATCATAAGCTCAAATTCAACATACCTTGAGGCTTGGTTTACACCAAAAACGAAGGGACTAGAAAATTGAAAATTTTCCCTTTCCTAGCCTCCAATAGTTTGCTATTGAGAAGTCCTCCTTTGCATTGAAGTATAATCCAACTAGATTGGTGTAAACCTATATATTGGTGCAAATTGCCCAGAGGCCTTGAAATGAGAAAGAAAATTAAAGGTTCAAATTGAAAATTAAAAACTAGTACTTTTAAGTGAGGATCCCCAAAATTTCAATTAGCCCTACCTCCTTGAGATGGGTTTGACTTTAATTCCCGGAACTCAAACTGAAAGCCATTTTTTGCCACATAGGAAAAAAGTGTGTTTCACGTCACTGGTCTTACTTGGAGACTTGTTCGTCTCATTTCACGATATTAAATTGATTTCCAAGGACTTCTCAATTTCGGCCAATCAAAACCTTCAAAATATTTAGCCCCATCACCTTGAAGCTAATGTAAACAAGGAGTAAGGTGTACATACATCATCCTTATTAATGAATACAATGAATCACATCAATTTAAATTGACTTATACACTCAAACAAATATCTCTTCTACATCTCTACTATTTAAAGTGTCCTCTTCTTACAAAACCTTACCTTCTCTTTCTAAAATAGTTTAATCCTAGAATAGTTTAATTTACAACGATGTTGAGGACATTTTGTGCTCATGGTATGGTTAACCATGCTTTGTGCATATTGAAAAATGGATGATTGTCATCCAATTTTTTGCATACAACTTGATTGATGCTATATTCACATTATTAACCCCTAAAGGACCAGTCTGCTAATTTTGGCAACATAATTTTTTTGGGCAGGTACATATGAGTTGAGATTTGCATATTTTAGGCTGAAATTTTACTACAAGGTGTGGGCGAGGAATATCTTCCAAGTTTACTAATTTTCATTGAATTTGAACATACAAGTAAAAAATTATGATGGAAAAGTTTATTTCAATCTCAAATTGGGGCAGGACGGGCAGGGATACTTACACTACACTCAAAATTTGAAAACTATTTTTTATGTTTAAAAACAAATTTTCATTGGAGCTTTTCTTCATTCAAGCTCACATATATCCCACATGGGTTCGGACTCCTCCTACCACCCCAAGTGTACATAAGGAGCTCTTTTCCACACTTGGGGACATAAACCAAGTTACATACACTTGGGAACACATAGCTCACTACATACACTTAGAGTAATAGGAGTTAGAACAACCCATGTGAGATATTTAAATTAAAATTGATAGAAGGTTCTACTAGTTCTAATTTAGAAATTCGACATGGGTTGTTCTACCTCCTACCACCCCATTTGTGTATCTAGTGAGTTTCTTTTTTCCATGGAAACTCAAAACAACTTCAGTACATTTCAAGCAAATTGAGGTAGTTCACAAAGAATTGAAAGATTAAATGTGAATAATATAAAGTCTGGTTAGTGGAGGTGACAGCCACCTCCCTCAAAGAAGGAGCCTCACCACCTGCCACGCACAGGCTCTTCATTACCAAAGTGCTTGGTGGCAATGGTGGGTTGGGATTTGGCCAGGTTTCAGGTTGGGACAATGATTTTGGAAGGAGGAGCCCCTAATTTACCAACTGCCCTGGCTTACGGTGTAGCCCAACCTCAATCTAGCCTCTCAAATGTTGAGATTCAAAATTTTGGGTGTTCCAAAATTATTTTGTGGTAGGGAAAAGGCTCATGAAGGTTTCCACCGTTCACTTTTCTTGGAGAAATTTCCACGAAGAAGATATAAAATTCCAAAAAGTTGCCCATGTTAGGCTTTTTTGTCTACCTAGTGAACACATTGCAATTTTTTCCTACATGTTGTACAATTCGAAATGATTTGAAAATTTTCAAACATGTTGCCAACTTAGCGTGAAGAGTGAATCCACAGAAGCATCACCATTTTGGACATTTTTTCATACAAATGTAACCTTGTGAAGTGCAGCTGCCCGGAATTTTGCAGGGACAAAAAAAGATTGTTGTCTATTCAAACGCTAATATCTTCCAATCCATGCGGTGAAAATTTCTGAAATTTTTTCCACATCTTTTCAAACCAACTTATCACAAGATCCTATGGTTACATATTTACAAAAATGTTTTTTTCCTAAAATTTGGTACTTGTACTAGAAATGGTAGTCTTGGAGCCTTTTTGGTGAAAACATAATCAAAGAACTTTAGAAGTTAAATGAAATTCAAGCCATTTCAGTTGTCAATTTATTTTATATAGGATAGTTTGTTAGAAAAATGGTACACCGAATCCAATGAACTGCAACTTCCTAGCAGCTTGGATAGCTTTTTGCCTTATAATTAATTAAAATTCAAAAAATAGTTAGGCAATTCAAAAAATAATATATTAAATTCAATTTTTTTTAAATATAATTAATTTAAGTTAGGCATTCATTCAAGTTGTTATTACAATTTTAGATGGTTGTTGCTACTTTCTTCTAAAGTAGCTACATTTGCCTAAACCCTTGTCTTGACTTTGAAATCCTAAAAATTTCTACATTGTGTATCAAGGTTTTGTTAAGTGTGAGGATTTGTTGTATGTGACAAATATGCTTTGTTTGTGAGACATTGTGCTTTATAACAATCAAAATGGCAAGGCAAAAAATTTGCAATGTATGTTTATGGTTTTTGAATAACAAAGATGAGATGCAAAATTATGTGGAACAAGTTGAATTTCTAAGAATTAGGCAATCCTTTAGTATATACATATTTTGGGGGCAAACTAGGTCATTAATTTCCCAAAAATTTAGGCATCTTTTTAATCATTATTCTTTTGTCCAAGATGCTAGGAAGCTACAATATTTCAATACTTTGAGCTTTTTACCCCTAAAACTCAATTTTGACATTCAAAACAATTTATTTTGTTTTTGTGCAAAACTAACAAAATGAAGCTTCTAAAGTTTAGTTTCTATTCCACTTGGAAATTTTGAAAAATTCCCTAAAATAAGCATCTTAGTCAAGTTTGAAGTTGAGTATCAATAACCATGTTTCTAAATATAGAGCAACACGGAAATTTTCTTTTATACCACAATGTTCTACACTATAATATACTTCTATGTTGAAATTTTTTGATTATTTGAACATGATTTGTATGCAACATGAATTTTCTTCACTTTTTAAAAACCTATTACTGGTAATTTTAAAATTTTAAAAAAAAAATGAAAATTTTATGACAAATATTAGACCTTTGATTTCATCTCTGAAAAATAAAACCCAAAAAAATTCACTCATACCTATAGCAAAGAAATGGAGGATACAGAGTGAGACACTTTCAAGTTTGACTACCCACTGTCATAGGCTCCGTGCTTTAGGTGTTTATGTACACATAGCCATAACGGGGGGTAATTTTACAGTACTCAGTTGAATTTGCATTCAGCAGCACTTGATTTGCAAAGTTCCCTCACAAAATGCTTGCAGTTTTCCACTGAAATACGATCAGATGATTTCGCTTCGTACAAATCCGCTTCCATGCTTCTTCCCAAATTCCTTGCCTCAGACCTCATGTGGGCAATTACTCAAACTCATGAAAATGACGTATTTGAGAGCTCCAAAACAGTGACATTCATGTGCAGAAAGCTCTCAAAACTCAAACTGATATAAATTTGAGGTTCCAGTTGGCATTTGGAAATTAAACTTCTGCACATTTCTTGAAATTTGACATTCTGAGAAATATGACGAGTAGAGATCTGACCTGAAGACTGGCATGAATAAAAAGCCTATTGAGGGGGGCTTAAACTCTTAGAGAAATCATCAACTTCGGTTACTCTTTTAGAGAAGAACTACCTGTAGCCCAAAATCCCTTCACGTCGTAATTTCATGGTACGATTAAGAATATGAGAACCATCTTCAGGAGATTATATTTGGAAAGCAGTGCATAATACCGAGAAGCAAAACATATGAACGCCCAATCATGAATTCAATTATGCAATTAGATCAGATGAAAGAATCCAGACTAGCATGGGAAAGGTGAAAGCACTCTCACATCTGACATCTGAACTTCTCAATGTAGAAGAAATGTTGAGCACTCAAAACACATCAGCCATGGCCAAATTAAGGCATCGTTGAGTGCAATTCTACGCACTCAACTCCATAAGCTAGAATTGACTCCGAACCTTATCGTTTTTATATCAATTCACACAAAATCATACGTACCAGATACTCCATTGAGGAAATTTCTTGTGAAGTTTTTGCAACGAGCATCGACAGTTCGATCTTCAATACCGACCATTCGCAAAGTAAATCATCTTCACTGAATTTCAACATTCCGGCCGCTCTATTGCATCCCACAACAATATGATCAGCTGCCTTCTTAAAATCAAAGACTCACTACCATGTTTTGAAGGCTCCCCGCAATTTCTTGGAATGAGTTTCGGTGCATAATCATGAACTTGTAGAGCATTCTAACGCAGTCAGATATGGATACCGCTAACTTGGTTGCGGGGAAGATTTTTACTTACCTTTCATGGAGGCGCCACATATAACATTGTCCTGCCGCCGTCCATGAAGTCGATCGACCTGCAACATTTTGGCCATGACAAGAGCAGTTTGCTCCATGTTTATCACCAACAATGCAGTGTACCTTGCGTTCTCCAGCATCTTCAACCAGTTGTAAAATGTTGTCTAAGGAATTGAAGCAGAAAGGAAACCAAACCCAGGCACAATTTTGGCGCTCTCTAATTGAAAGCTCAGCTACCTGCTTGCACTAGCCAGAATTGCCCACCCCCGGAAAGGAGGAGACTCTAAAGTTTGAATCAATGGCCTGTGAGGCTGAACTACTCTCCCTGGTTGATCTGAGTGAACAAACTGTCACTTTAATCCCCAACAAGACGAACGCTTCATTCTACTTCAGTCGCCGTAGTACCAGATCGAGTACTATATTAAACTTTTTTATAGCCCAGCGCAGATCTGCTGCAATGCTCCTCTCGTCACACAGAATCTTGTCCACTTCCTTCAAAATTGTATCAATGTAAACTTTATCGTGGTCGCGTTCATGTGAGACGTATCGAATACCTGTTTGCTTGCAAAGCCACGAGACTGCATCTCTGCACTCCTGCAACTGGAGCGGATGATTGTCCTCAGAAGGTTCAACCCAGAAATGTTCCCACTTTCCCTGATCTAGACCCTGCTTAAGTTCATCAGGAGTGAGCTCATAGAACAATGGCAATACCCGAATTCTTCTCTCACAATCATTCCTTTGAACTTCCACGAATTTTATCAATTCTGCCATAGGCCAATGCCTTTCAAAAAAATCCGGAGTCACGACCACCACCCCAACATCAAATCTTGCTAATTCCTTTAAGATTTCCCCTGCAAAAGATAAGCCCTTTGGGCAATTCTCAACATCAAGAAAGGGTTTGACGTGGAACTTGGATCTGGACCAGCGCCGACCCGACGTCATTGCTTGATGTAACCATGATGGGAAGTTTTTCCCAGCTCCATTTGGACCACCTGTATGGGATATGAAAATACGCAAAGGACGTCTCCATACTTTAAACCGACAGAGTGAAAACAGGCAAATAACGACAATCAAAACAGCGAGAGAGCCCCCCACTACTGCCGGTACGTTTATTGGAGGAGGTTCATAACCAGGGCCTTGAGAAGGAGCAATCAATGAACTGGAAGGTGGAGGACTTCGTATAGGCACAGGTGGAGGACTTGGTAAAGGATGGCTCAGAATCCTAAGCCACGAACGTAAAATAATCATGAAGAGTCCAACAAGCCCGACAAACAGGAGAACTGCTACAGTGACTACCACAGGTATCCCCGAGTCCTTTCTCTTCCCTCCTTTCTTTGTAATTGTTGGAGGTTCGCTATTGGGGGCTTGAGAAGGAACACTCGATGGAGGTGGAGGACTGGGAGGGTTGAAAGGTGAAGGATTTGGAGCCCTTAATGGAGGAGGGTTGCTTGCTGGCGCGCGATGGATTTGAAATACCAGGTGCAGAATTCGTGTAGGCAATGATGGAGGACGTGGTATTGAAGCAGGTGGAGGCAGTGATGGAGCAGCAACAGGACCATCTGATGATGACATGACAAATCAGAACAGGTCACATGCATATCTATAGAATTGTGTAACATTTGCAAGAAGTTGTACAGTAGTAGCTAATTAATTACTCATTAAACAACACATATACACACACAAATATTAGAAGTCATATGTACACATTCACATTTTATTGACAAACATGATATGATATGTAGTTCCAAGTGTTCATGAGATGGTGCCGGATGGAAACGTACTGGATGGAGGTCGAGGAGCTCCTGGGGCTGGAGGTGGAGGTGTACTTGGAGTTGCATCCTGGGCAATAACAGTTGATGGCGCTGGAATGCCATCGTTGCTGAGGCTCCGGGCGCAAATATAGGGCACATTGCTACTTTCTATTCCCTTAGCAGTTGAGAAACCAATGTACATCATGTTATCCTTCAAAAGCAATAAATCTAGCCCAATTTGTGATCCTTGTGGCTTTGCAGGCTTGTCTTGCTTATAGTTTGCATAGTAGATATCTATACGAGAGTGGGCTTTAAAAAAATCAATCCAGACTTGCTGGTAAAGAATTGTACTACTTGAAGCCAAGATATAGACAGGCTTGAACGAATAAGTAATACTCTTACTGGCCAAGTTAATACCAATATGCTTATCGTTGGGATCGCTGAACTCCGAGTTCATGAAGGTGTCCAATTCCACACCAAGGTCAGATTCATGATTTTTTGGGCTTGCGGAGGTTTCATTGGTTATAAGTCCCATGAAGTCTAGGGGAGCTCCTATGGTGAGATTGTCAGGAACTATAATGAAGGCCAGACCTGGCCTTGCATGACCGGAAGTAGACACAATCTTTAACTGATAAATGAACGTGGTACTGAAAGAATTTACTGTTGTGAAACCAGGATCTATCATTTGTATGGCACCTGGATGTAGGAATCGACCAGAGGCGGTGGACAACAAATCAAATTCTGTAGGATCGAATTTGTAACAACCATTAGTGGTGTCAAAAATCCAGCTGCTATTAGATACTAAGACTTGAAGAGAATTCTCCTCGAAGCCACTAAAAACGAAGGTGACAGCCTCGACACTGGAATCACATGGTAAAGTGAGAAGAAGGGCCAGCATACCGAAGCAAAACACGCGAGCCCCAGCCAGAACGATGACCAATCTTGAGGATTTGCCCATGATGGAGGTCTGGAGTATTCACGCGTGAACTCAAACTTGATCTCCTTGATCCTGCTGAGCAGTTTTCTCAGCCTGCATCGCACACCAAGTTTCTTATTAGTGCCTTTTCGTTAAATTGGCGTCGTTGATTCTGGCTCCAAAAATCTATATCTATGCAAAGCTCTAAAAACCAGCACAAAGTGTAGAAATATCTTTAGCAGCGTGAAAGCGCCAAAGCCGAGGAATATGCCAAACAAACGAAACTGACGTTTTACCACCAAATTCGAAACTTGGCAACCGAGAATAGATAGCTAGCTTCCACCTTTTGTAAACAGACCCCATGCGTAACTATACTTTGCAAAGATTTTCAACCAAGACTAGACGTACCGAACCTCAGCGTTGCACAGGGAAGGGAGACAGGGAACTCACATAAATTCCCTTTGGTAGAGATAATAGGGGAATTTGGAAGAATGTAGAAATCTTACGTGCGATGACAGGGAAATATGAACGATTCCCTTGTGGTCTAGCTCACCTTCCCCCTGGAGGATCTAGCGAGAAAATCCTGATTTCTAACACTGAATTCAAGAAGTGAAATAGCAAGTGCCACCGCATGAGAAACAATAGATTGAATCTAAGCTAAACAGTTAAGTGTATACTAGCCAGGCTTGTTCAATGACTTTACATATAAACCTCTGTGAATGGAAGATGTAAGGCACTCTGGACTGTCGGTAAAACTGTCGGTAATAATTTTTAACATATCGACAGTAGCTAGATTCGCTTCAAGATTTCCAAAACTTGACCAACAGTCATTTCAAAGTCCTGAAACAAATGAAACCTACTTAGATTGACAGATCGATAAAAAAAAATAGGTTGAACGTGCCTGGAGAGAATCAAAAGCCAGGCACCAACCTTCTTCGATCCAATCTCCCTCGATGTCGGCCGGAGCTAAATTTTGGAAAATTACCCTTCAGTTCCTTCAACTTGGGGAAGAGAGCTCGGAGCTACACATGCGATGGAGACAACTCGAGAAAGCGCGCTAATACTGACGACCTTGATCCCTGAACCTTCAAGCCTATGCTTTCGTATCCTGTCTCTCCCAATTTGGCATCTTTCGACACCGCAAAAAACTGAAGAAAAAATATTAAAAGAAAAAGTTTGTACGTTCCGACTGAGCAAGTGTTCAATTGGAGGACTGCAACATTTTCCGGCTGCAGGCGTCGGAGCAGATGATTAACCCCTGAAGGACGGGTTGGTCACCGTGGGAAAAAGAGCAGCTGGTTCCCTAGGACCGTGCAGATTGAATATAATGAAGGGAAGAAATTGAAGTCTGAACTAGACGAAAAGGTGGCTGATTTGTTTCAGTAGCTACTGGATGTAGTTGACATCACATTTCGTTCAGTTGGACGAGATGAAGAGATTAAGCACACTCCGAGAGAATCAAAATCCCCGTCTACACAGTACTTGAAATAGTCCCGCCAGAGAGGGGAAAAGATGAAAATGCAGCACGCACTTTGATGCATTATCACAATGTCGAATTTGATCATGTATGTGGCGAGGCTAACAACACAACCAAAGCAAAAAACCGGCAGAAAAGTACCTCGTTTACCATACATCGGCCTTGCAATGCGATGAAGCTCATTTTTTCTCAAAGCTGAATTCAGGTAGTTGTTGAGCTTGAATTGTACTTATTGACACGGTATATTGGCCTCGTATTAAGGTTAATAATGCGTCGCAGAAGTCTAGGAAACAGTGAAGCAAGGTCGAGCAATGCTCGCGCCAACTCCGAGTAAAATTTGCAGAGATTCCAAGCTCCGCCAACTCTGGCAAGCACTCAAGCACTGGCGCCCAGCGACTTTGACCGCGGCATTCAGCACTGTTCCCTCCGATGAACAGTGCCAGCGAAACGAAGCAGTCGGGCACGGCAGCCCGGCCTCCGCAACAACTGGCAAAGCCAAAACAGCCACGTCTCAGCTACAGGACACTTCTCCGTCTGGGACAGTAATAAGTAACGGCCACATGTGAGTCCGTGCCCTTCATCCAGAGCGTCACTTTGTGCACGTTTTTCTCTTACTGTTCGTAAAAAGACCCTTCTCTTGTCCCTGTTCTTAAACCGACCATTTCAGAGCCGATTGCCTTTTCGGGGAAGCTAAACTCCTTGAAACAATTTTCAGTAAATTTTTATAGGAAGAAAAATGGAATTGACATCTAATCCAAGTCGTTTCATATTTTTTGGACCTTTGTGGAATTAGTTATCGATTTTTAAAGTTGAAACGCAGTGGTCACTAAAAGCGACCACCTCTTGAAATGTACATTGCTGGTACATTGAAGAAAGCAAAATGTATATGTGCCATGATTGCTTTTAGAGCACAGTTACTTTTAGAGCAAACTACCGCTTATTTTAATGGTATGGATAGCCAGGTTCATACAAGACATGTCCTCTATATGAGCACTTTTAACTTTTGTTTGTCCACAACCAACTAAGGTAGTCTGCTCTTAAAGCGACCATTTAAGAGCTGATTGCATTTTGGGGGAAGCTTAGCTCCTTTAAACAATTTTCAGAAAAAATTTGTTAGAAGAAAAATGGAATTGGCACCTAAGCAGAGTTGTTTCATATTTTTTGGACCTTTGTGGAATTAGTTGTGAATTTTTGAAGTTGAAACGCAATGGTCACTAAAAGTGACCTCTTCCTAAAATGTAAATTATTGGTACATTGAAGAAAGCAAAATGTACCTTTGTGTCATGATAGCTTTTAAAGCATCATAGATTTTAGAGTAAACTACCTTATCTCCATTGTACACCAAGGTCTAATAATTTTACAAACTGACTATTCTACCATTCAAAGAATTTTGCATAATATAGAATAGAATTAGCATTTTTCATCTTATATAATTAACATTCAATTCTTGTGCAATCCGAATCAAGTATATCAAATTTCACTTTCAAAAAAAACAAAATTCCATTTTTGGTGAATTTTTTCATTTAACTCCTACAATCTTGAGGCTTTATTTCCATTAAAAATCACTCAAAACTGCCATTTCTATTGCAAAGTGTGAAAAACTTTAAAATTTGTTTTTTTTGCATATCTAACCATAGGATCTTTCACTAGATTAGTATATTAATGTGTAGAAGAAATTTCAGAAACTCTAATCGCATGGATTACAAAATATTTGTATTTAAAGTGAAGAAAACAAAAAATTTACACCTTCAACTAGATTTTTTGGCTTTGAACCATCTTAACTTATAATTTTTGCATTATTCTAGTACCTTTTCAATTTTAGCAAAAGATAATTGTTTTTGAAGGAAATCGTAATTTTAGGAAATTATAATGATAACCGCCTAAAATCTTGAAAGTTGCCAATACCAGTTGTTGAAATTCAAGCAATTTTAAACTGTTTCAAACACACTTTCAATGAATTTGATCACAATTTGAGGGATGGAAACAGATCTAACTTGATTCTTGATTTTAAAATGAAAGAAAGTTTTAATTGATCCTTCATATATATTTTTGAATAATAAAACCATACATACCAATAATACCCACAAGATTGATTAGACTACTTATAAACAATTTTCTTGTAAAATAAATGTACAATCTAAATGTTGTCACTCACTATCTCGTTCTTCTAAAACAAATATGAAATTTAGTAGCATATTGTATTGGATACTTGTACAATTGCCAAATATTTTATTAATTCAATATTTTGGATGATAAAAACTATTAAAATCCCTTTCTAAGTGCCAAAGTTGAAAAGTTAAATTTTATTTAATATTTGGCAGAGGTTGCCAAATATGAAAAAGTACTAAGGTATTGATTTTGAAGTTCTAATTTTTTAAGTTGAAGAATTGAATTGAGAATCTATTAAATAAATAAAAATAAATAAAAATGCATTTAATTTTCACTCATAACAAAATGATTTAAGTAGAAGGGGATTCAAGATTGAAAGAAAACTAAATTGATAATTCTAAGATGGAACTGGAACACACTAATCTCAACAGTGAGATTTTTCTAGCAAGAGATCTTAACCCTTAAAGTTCTATGACTATGTTTTTACCAAAAACGCTCAAGAAATTGCCATTTTTAGTACAAGTACCAAATTTTTTTTAAACACATTTTTTAATACACATAACTATAGGATCTTGTAGTAAGCTGACTTGAGAACACATGGTAAAAATTTCAAAAATTTTCCACCTCATAGATTGCAAAATTTAAGCATTCAAATTCATTATATCATTTTTTTGGCCCTGCAAAAAACAGGGCAGATGTACTTCACAAGCTCACTTAACTATGAAAAAATGTCCAAAATGGTGGTGCTTCTTTGGATTCTTTTTTCTAGACAAATTGGCTACATGCTTGAAAAATTTCACATCATTTGAAATTTTACAACGTATAGGAAAAAAATAGTAACTAAAAAGAAGTAGAGAATGATTTGAAATACCAAATTGTTAAGAATTTAAAGTTTATGGAATTGAAAAATGTCAATCCCAATGGTTTCAATGTTGTAGTAAATAATCTACATGCTATGATTTATTTTTTTTATAAATATTGAAAATTGAGTAAGATAAAGGACTTCAAAGAATATTTTAAGAGTAGAGAATCCATAACTGCCTTCAAACAAAAACTCCTCATAGCTTTCATCTCATTGATCAAAATGGAATGATTCAAAGCTTCCCATGTATATATAACGTATAATATGTGGCAAAAGATTTTGCAATTATAGCTTCAAGGCACTTGATCCATTAGGATTGATATGAGAATTAATGAGCAATTGTATGGCACTGATTGGATACATAGATATGCACATGCAATCTCTAAATAGCTTACTGAACACCAAGATTCTAACCAACAACATATAATGTTTGGCTCGCTCTTAACTCCCATAAATAATTATAAAACTCCAAGATAAGCCCGAAATTCATGATATTCCATGGAATTCTGTCCAAACCACTGTTGGTTTCACTTATGTATTTATCTAATACTACAAAGCATAATGATTGTTTCCTTTATTATTCTTGTCATAGTCCCAAGAATCTAGTACTTTTCAAATAAACCAAGTTATGTAGGCAATCTTCTATATGGAATTGGACACCTTGGTTTAGGTCGTGAAAAACATAATGGAAGGTTTGTATAAAAAATTTCAACAGGTAGGTACGTATCACTGACAAACTTGGCAATCATAGGATCAATTTTTAGATCATCTTGCTTTGAAGACCCTTTAGAATTCATAAGACAAACCTTTCCTAAAATCTACGTTGAGTCACTAATGTACACTACTTCATGCCTTACTTAACTGAGTCCGTTATGTTTTTGGACTTGCTTGTTCATGCTTGCAATATTGGAGACCAACAAGGAAGATAAATACCTCACCTATGCCAATATATTGCTAGGATGGATCTTACTTTGTTTGCCAACAATGAATGAAAGTAGGCATGAATCCTCTAATCACAAGATGTCAAGGCTACCATAGAGTGACATTCTCTTCTCCACCATGCTTGTCTTTTCTTTGTAAACATTGCGGTGGGGAACAAGGCTTTTTTTCATTTTTTAAGTAGTGCCAAAGTGGCGATTTAAAATGTCATAGTGGTCCTCCAAATTTCAACATTCATCCACATATTGGATAGAAAATATCACATCAGCACATATCACATGTCTATAATATGGTTTTCATCAAAAATTTGGCTATTTCATCCAAGATTTTTTTTAATTTGAAGTTTTTCTAGCGATTTCATCCAAGTTTTTTGGCATTTTTTTTGGCATTTTTTAGCTACATTATTTTTTTTGGTGCAATCTGGCACCAGAAAGCCCAAAAAAAAAGCTCCGGTGGGGAATACTACCATGTGAACATGGAGTATGGAGCTTAGAGTTAGTGAGCTTAGATCTTATTTTAAAGGTTATTCTATAAAATATTGGTATCAATAAAAGGTATAAATATAACCATTGAAGGTACCCTATAATATAAGACACGTTCTTGGATACATTAAATAGATAATGTTAAATGTACCTCCAATATAGGTATCTTATAACCATTGAAGGTGGTCTATGCTCCACACTCCCACTCTACACTCATATACTAGCTTCGCTCTTTTCAAAGCTTATAGTTTTTTGTTTTTCTTTTGAAATCGGATCCACAAACTCTTGGGTGATTGCATGAAACACTTGTACTATATTCTGTCACATGTTGTGTGCTGATTAGTTTTTTGGCCATAATTTTTGGATTTTAACTTCAAATGATTCAAAATTCATAGACAAGGTACTTATCACTATTATACACCTTTTCTATTTTTTGGAACTTTTTAAAATGTTTTATTATTTAATAATAACCCCCGATATTATGTCACAAATGTCAATTTGGAGGCTTTTAGTACTATTTAGTACCCATAAAAACAAGTTTGGAGCTGAAATTTGGTAGAAATGGTCTTCTAGTAGCAACGGTGCTAGTATGTGAGCCCAAGAATGTAAGCTTGTGAGCAGTGAGCCTACAATATGGGTACCTATAATATAGATACCACACACTGTAGAAGGTGTATGTATCATCAACACCTGTAATATGGGTATTTGTAACATATATATCCTATAATCATAGACGATTTCTATAGTATATACACCTATAACATAGGGGTGTAGTATTCTAGGCTCATGGGCTTACACTCCTATGCTCATATAATAGCAACCCTCTTCTAATAGACTTGTAGCTATTGTCCAAAAGAATTCTAAAAATACTTAATTTTATGTGGTGTAGAAGTCCACAAAGTGAGCCCCTTTCTACTTGCATTTTGAAACATGTAAAAAAGTATTTTGGCGTTTTTTTGGGTGAATGACCATCTCCATAGAGTTGCCACAAATGGCCAATTTTAATTTTTTAATTTAATTTTTTTCCTATTTTCTACTAATTAAAACATCAAAGTATGTATTTTTTAGAGACTTGGCACTTTTTTAGTTCTCCCACTTAGAGAATTTTTTAATGAATTTGTTTTGGTGATTATCTTCATCTAACCCCTAAAGGACCAACATATGTTTTTTGGCAACATAGAAATTTTGGGCAAGTACGCGTGATTGGAGATTTGCATATTTTGGGCTGAAATTTTATAGAAGGTGGGGACAAGGAATATCTTTCATTTGCACAAAATTTCATGACATTTGGAAATATGAGTCAAAAGTTATTGCATGATATATAGTTTGTTTCTCAACTTGGGCAGATCAAAAAAAATCAATTTTTTCAAAAATATAAATTTGAAATTGGTTTACTAGATTTATATATACGTGGAAAGCTTTGAATCATTCCATTTTGATCAATGAGTCAATTGTTATGAGGATTTTTAGTTTGCGGGCAGTTATGGATTGTCTACTCTGAAATAGACTTTGAATTCGTTTATTTCACTCAATTTTCAATATTTTTCAAAAAAAATAAAAATTGTAGGATGTAGAGTGTTTATTACAACATTGCAACCATCGGGATTGACATCTTTCAATTCCATAATTAACTTCTTAACAATTTAGTGTTTTGAACCATTCTCTAATTCTTTCTACTTACGATTTTTTTCCTATATGTTGTACAATTCCAAATGATCTGAAAATTTTCAAGCATGTAGCCAACTTGCCTTACCCCTAAAGTTCCATGACTATGTTTTCACCGAAAACACTCAAAAACTGCCATTTTTAGTACAAGTACCAAATTTTTGAAATTTTTTTTTTTGACACATGTAACTATAGGATCTTATAGTACACTAGTTTTAGAAGATGTGGAAAAAATTTCAGAATTTTCCAACATGCGGATTGGAAGATATTAGCATTTGAATTGGCAAAAATCCTTTTTTTGTTCCTGCAAAAAACAGGGCAGCTGCTCTTCACAAGGTCACATTTGTATGAAAAAATGTCCAAAATGGTGGTGCTTCTTTGAATTCTTTTTCCTAAACAAGTTGGCTACACGCTTAAAAATTTTCAAATCATTTGGAATTGTACAACATATACAAAAAAAATAGTAAGTAGAAAGAAGTAGAGAATGATCCAAAATACTAAATTGTTAAGAATTTAATTATGGAATTGAAAAATGTGAATCCCAATGGTTGTAACATTGTAATAAACAATCTAAATCTTATGATTTATTTTTTTTCAAAAAATATTAAAAATTGAGTTAAATAAACAACTTCAAAGTTTATTTCAGAGTAGAGAATCCGTAACTGCCCGCAAACTAAAAAACCTCATAACTTTTTACTCATTGGTCGAAATGGAATGATTCAAAGCTTTCCACGTATATATAACTCTTGGAAAATCAATTTCAAATTTTTACTTTTGAAAAAAGTGATTTTTTCAGATCTGCCCGGACTGCCCGCCCGGTGAAAAAAGTAACATATTAGGCTATAACTTTTGACTCCTATTTTGAAATGTCATGAAATTTAGTGCACATGAAAGATATTCCTCGTCCCCACCTTCTACTAAAATTTCAGCTTAAAATATGAAAATCTCTAGTCACACGTACCTGCCCAAAATCGCTATGTTGCTAAAAATAGCAGGTTGGTCCTTTAGGGGTTAAAGAATGAATTTAAAGAAGCACAATCATTTTGAATTTTTTTTCATAATAATCTAACCTTGTGAAGTGCAGCTGCCTAATTTTTCGTAGGGCCAAAAAAATGACTTTTGCCACTTCAAACGCTAATATCTTACAATCTACACGATGGAAACTTCTGAATTTTTTTCTACATATTCTCAAACCAAATTAATACAAGATCCTATAGTTACATGTGTTCAAAAATGATATTTTTCAAAAATTTGGTACTTGTACTAGAAATGGCAATTTTGGAGCATTTTTGGTGAGAACATAGTCAAGGAACTTTAGGGGTTAAAGGTGCATATATTGGCCATATTTTTTAATTTAAAAAAAAATTGAAATTTTAATTCTAAAGTACTCCAGAAAAAACCATGAGTACAATTGCAAAACGCAACAAATAGTATAGGTGTTTTGTGCAATCACCCTCTTTGATAAGGTGTCTCAAGTTCACTTTCCTATGCCAAGAGAAAGGTATTGAACATCGTCATTGTATAGAGTATGGGCAATGAGAGCTCCATTTTGTCAACAAGGTTATTGAGGAAGACAAATCGGGAGCACAACTTGGGGTCTATTTGTTGAAGAGCATCAAGAGCATCAACTAATAATAGTGAAAAAATATTCCTTTAGTGCTTTTGGTTCTTTCTACATGGAATGAAGCTAAAGACCCCTACAATCACTTTAGTGGTAGTCACATAGTGTGTCAAAGAAGGGGTTGCAATAGCAGATGCTTGGTGAGACAAGCCAATTGCATTTTTTTGAGGATAGGAAGGTAAGATTCCAAAAATTAAAGTTTATTGTACCATAATTGACAAACATTGTAATTCCAATTTTCACAATATGTGTACCATTCAAAGAGGGAATGCTATCATATAAATGTGCAGTGTGGAGCTTAGAGTGTAGAGCTTGGGTTTTGTGAGTCTAGAGTTTTTATTTTAGAGGTTATTTTTTAAAACATAGGTACTCTTGGAAGGTGTAAGTAGGTACCTTACACCGATTGAAGGTATCCTATAACATAAGGCACTTTATAGAGAATGTTATAAATACCTATAACATAGATATCCTATAACCATTAAAGGTGGCCTATGCTCCACACTCCTGATCTATGCTCATATTTATGCAACTTTCAACCGGAATAGGATCGAATGATTTCCCTTTGTAGAAATCTGAATCTATGCCTCTTCCCAAATTCCTTGCCTCTTACCATGGTCAAGTTCTCAAACTCATTAAAATCATGTATTTAAAAGCTCCAAAACTGACATTTGAGTGCTCAAAGCTCTAATAAATTAAACTGATATAAACCTAAGGTTCTAATTGGCATTTGGAAATTAAGCTTATGCCCATTTCTTGAAATTTGACATTTAGAGAAATATAACGAGTGAAGCTATGGCCTGAAGACTGGCATGAATAAAAAGCCTATTGGGGAGGGAAATTCTTAGACAAATCATCAACTTTGGCTGTAGACCCTTTTAGAGAAGAGCTACCAATAGCCTAAAATTGTTGCACGCCATAATTACATGGTACAATTAAGAATATCAGAACTTGCTTCAGGAGATGATATCTTAGAAAGGAGTGCAATATTCAACACCGAGAAGCAAAATATAAGAACGCCCAATCATGAATTCTATTGTGCAATTAGATCAGATCAAATGATCTTGGCTACCTTAGGAAAGGTAAAAACACTCTTACAAGTGAATTTCTCAATGTAGAAAAAATACCGAGCACTCACAAATTACATCAACCTTGGCCAAAATCACAGTTTATCTTTAAATTAAATAATACGCAATGAACTCCATGAACTTGAATTAACTCGCAATTCCCTCTTGTCGACATCTCTTCGAACAGAATCTTACCAAATACTCCGTTCAGAGCATTTCATGTAAAACCTTTGCAATCGATATTGCCAGCTCTTGCAGCGTATTCGATACTGGCCATTATTTGGATTCATTTGCAGAATTTTCTCCACTTCATTTCAGCAGTCCGACAGGGCTGTTGCATCCCACAACCACAAGATCAGCTTCTTAAGAATCAAAGACAATGTACCAATGCAACTAAGTAATAAGGTCCCCAGCTTGTAATTTCTAGAGAATGAGCTTATACACTTCCACATGAACTTACCTGATAACAGTCTGATAACGATCTGATAAAGTGCATAGTCCGTTAGTGAGGAAATTGTAGAATAGCTCTAAACTTTAATCAGTCAAACATGTGTACATGGTCGGATTAGGGTTGGACAGGAAAGTCCGCTCGCTCACCTTTTTCTGAGATGGCGCTGTTAACATTGGTAACAGAGCTCGATCTGGAACACTTTGCCCATGTCTCCAGCAGCCACCTTCGTGTTTTTCGCCAGCAACTTGTGCCTCGCGGTCTAAGAAAAGATACCAAACTCTAATGCCTGGAAATTCTATGCCTTGGATCAATAGCTACCTCACGAGGCTGAAAAACTTGGTCGCATTTGTCAAAATGGAGGATTTCGAGGAGATTGGCACTGTTTAGTCGCTCAACTGAAATATCAGATCCTCATCAATCCAGTTTTCAGAGCTCTGGGCGTCATAGTTTTTCGCGCTCTGAAGCCATCATTCACAGGGAGGTTATCCTTGTTTCCCAGTGGATTTTGCGCTGGGAGGGGGTATCAGGGAAAGAGGCAGCAGGGAATTTCAGTGACACAAATCAGGGGACCCAAAGTTTTAACTCCCTGAAGTCATGTAGGTTGAAAATCACAGGGAGATCCTCTCACTCTCGTGAATTCCTTGTCATTCTCGGTCTCCAGTCACTTGGAATACAAAAAGGACGAAATTTAGCCCTCCAAATGTACGATGCAAAGCTTCTCTCTTTGCATAGAATCTTATCCAAACACTTACAGATTGTTTCTATGTATTCTATATCATAATCAGAACGTTTTAAAACACCTCTTGGGCTGCGAAGCCAATTCGCTGCGTGTCTACACTTTTCCACCTCCAGAGGATGACTTCCCTTGCTCACTTCCTCCCAATCAAGTTCCTAAGTTTTTTCCCTCAAATGATCCTTTATATCCTCTGGTGCGAGCTTGTAGAACAGAGGTACTACTCGCAATCGTCCCGTAGGATCGTTCCTATGAGCTTCCACAAAAGCAATCAACTCTGTCATAGACCACTTCCCTTTAAAGAAAGCCTCGGTCACGACCACGAGCCCCACATCAAATCTTGCTAATTCTTCAAAGATTTTTGTTGCAAAAATTTCACCATAGCCAATATTTTCTCTAACAAAAAATAATCTGACATTAAGCTTTGAAATGGATCATGTATATCTCGTCATTCTGTCATGTAGAAATATTGGAAAGTTCTTTTCAAATCCATCCTGACCTCCTGCATGGGATATGAAAATACGTAGAGGGCGGTTCACAAATCTACACCAACAATGCAAAATAATTATGAAGAGTCCAACAATTGCAACAAACAGTGGAGTTGCTACAGGGACTCCCACAAGTACCCCCAGGTTCATTTTCTTCTCTCCTTTCTTTGGAATTGGCACAGGTGGAGGCAGTGAAGGAGCAGAAACAAGACCATCTGATGATGACATGACAAATCACAACACATCACAACACATCACTATACAGTTGTGTAACATTTGCAAAAAGTTTTGCACCAGTAGCTAATTAATTACTCATTAAACAACACATATACACACACAAATATGTCATTTGTACAATCACATTTCATTGAGAAACATATTATGCAGTTACATGGAATGCAATTACTATGTATGCAAGCAAATACTTAGTACTCCGTATTATAGATATAGATATGAAATGAAATGAAATGTGACTGTATGCATTATCTGTAGACCTAAACATAAGCACCATAACTAATCAATCATATTGATCCTTTTCATGATACCATAACTAATATATCATATTGATCCAAAGTTCATGATGATCATTGTAATACATGTGTACAAAAACCTTAAAATTATGTTGAAAATTCCAAGTGTTTGTGAGATGGTGCAGGATGGCAACGTACTGAGTGGAGGTGGAGGGGGTACTGGGACTGGAGGAGGAGGAGCTACTGGGGCTGGAGGTGGAGGTGCATCCGGAGTTGCATCCTCGGCAATATAAATTAATGGCACTAGATTGCCATTGTTGTTGAAGCTCCATGCGCAAACGTACGGAACATTGCTACTTTCAAACCCCTTTGAAGTTGAGAAACCAGTAAACATGTTCTCCTTCAAATCCGACAGATCAAACCCACTTTGTGATACTTGTAGCTTAACAGACTTGCCTTGAGTAGTATTTCCATAGTAGATATCTACACGAGAGTCGGCTTTAGAATAATCAACCCGGAAATGCTGGGCTATCATGGCATTGGGTGACGCCAAGGTATAGTGAGGGATCATGTCGTCGAAAGGGATCATGGCGTCCCATTCCAGACTACAGAGATCGTCAAGAGAGCCACAATTCTCTGCGGGAACTGAGGTTTTCGCGGTTATAAGTTGCATCAATAGGGTGACGCTACGAACTGAAATGAAGGCCGTACCTGGCCCTGTAAAACCGTAATGACGCAGCATCTGTAACTGATAGCTGAATAAGGTACTCAAATCTTTGACTGGTTCGCAATAAGGATCTATCATTCGGACAGAATCTGGATGTAGAAACTCTGGATGATCAGAGGCGGAATCAAAATCAAATCCGGTCGGATTGAATTTGAAACAAGCGACAGGGGTCTCAAAATTAAAGCTGGTCATATCAGACTTGATCCTAAGAGAATTTCGAGAATTGAACCTCCAGAAGCCAGGAAAGTCGGTATTAAAAGCGAAAGTCACAGCCCCGACACCGGAATCAAATGGTAAGCTCAGAAGAAGGGCCAGCACACCTAAACAAAATAGGTGAGCCCCCGCCAAAACGATGGCCAATCTCGAGGATTTGCCCATGATGGAGGTCTGTCTGGACTACTCACAACTCAAACTTGATCTCCTTCAGTTGTCACTGTGTGAACTTGCTGGCAGTCTTCTCAGCCTGCATCATACACCAAGTTTTGCATTCGTGTGATTTCGTTAAATTGGCGGCATTCTGCGCAGAAAGTTGTGACATATATCGATGCAAATCTCTAAAAACTAGCCCGCGTGTAGAT
The DNA here is from genome assembly GCA_951799445.1 of Pseudisothecium myosuroides. Lineage (NCBI taxonomy): Eukaryota > Viridiplantae > Streptophyta > Bryopsida > Hypnales > Lembophyllaceae > Pseudisothecium > Pseudisothecium myosuroides. Next base: position 16,892,968 of record OX637289.1, read on the forward strand.
TTATGTTTCAGGCCGGCCTGAAAGTGCCGAGCCAGTGGAATACCGACAAATTAAACAAACTTGACATTTCTACCACACAATTCTGAACTAGACAAGCGAGAATAGCTAGCTAGCGACCATCCTTTTGCAAACAGACCACATGCGTAACTATACTTTGCACAGATTTTCAACCAAGACTGGACGTACCAAACCACAATTTTGCAAGAGGAAGAGAGACGGGGAATTCACACCAATTCCCTTTGTCAGAGATAACAGGGGAATTCGGAAAATCTTATGTGCGACTACAGGGAAATATGAACGATTCACTTGTGGTCTCACTTCCCCCCTGGAGGATCGAGCTAGGGTATCCTAATTTTAACACTGAATTCAAGAAGTGAAATAGCATAGTGCGACCGTATGAGCAAAAGCAGGTAAACTTGCAGTCGAGCTTGTAGATTCAACGACATTCTCATATACAGCTCTCACTGTGAAAGGAAGATGTAAGGCAAAGCCGGACTGTCGGCAAAACTGTCAGTACCGTTTTTAACATATCGAGAGTAGCCAGATCCGCTTCAAGATTTCCAAAACTTGACCAACAGTCAGATCAAAGTCATGAAACAAGTGAATTAACGTACTGACACAGATCAATAAGAGAAAAGATTGAACAAGCCTGGAGAGGATCAAAAGCTAGGCACCAACCTTCTCCATTTGCAATCTGCTCCAAAATTGCAGGACAACTGGTGCTCAGATTTGGTACATAACCCTTCAATTGTGTCACCTTGAGGAAGAGAGCTCGGAGCTAGTATAGGATGCAGCCAACTGTGAACACACCACGTTCGGTTTGACGAGAGAGAGAAAGCCCTTTGGTCTTACTGAAACCTAAACCGACACTGAGGACTAAAAGTGACCGGTGGGTGACTTTTCTAGTCTCTCTGCTACTGTGTCTAGAAAACAAAGAATGCACGTATTGAATCAAAAATTGAAACATTTTTTGACTGAGTTCCTACATAACATTGTATAATACTCTGTATTGTATAATGAGACAATGGTCCTCCCCATGTTGGAAAGGTATCATGCTTTGCTAGATGCCATAGAAGGACTTGTCAGTTAATTCAAGGATTGAGATTGTTTGAGGAGCCCTACCAGACAATTTTGTTCAGTGTGAAGGGCCTTTTTTCAAGGATGCAAAAGGGACCCTTGCTTCACTAGTAAACAATTTTATGGTCTTGAACTCCACACAAGAGGATCCATTCCATAATATTATAAACCAATGTCAAGAGTTTTCTTTTGCTCCCCCCCAAAGCAGGAGCCCTCGACGTTGCAACTTCCTAGTCAACCATAACAAGTGTAACAGCTTCCCATCCAGTCAATGACCTTTTGAAGAATAAACTAAATTCACTCCAAGGATCCTAGGAGGGATTATCTTAATCTCTAAAATGGAATGGTTTAGGTTGGTTAACAATGTTATGCTCCCTCCTGTGTTTCTTGTAGCCTTTGACCTTTTTGTATTTTTAAGAGTATTTGATTTTTTCCAAGGTTATCTGGGTTCACCCTTGCTGAACTAAACAATGTTGTGATTCCATTGTCTGTCACGAACAACAGTTCTTTCGAGGCGGACTTGACGTTGACGGATGGTCTCAGAAGTTGGAAAAGGCATTAGAAGAAATTTGAGGACTCCAAAGGATCGTTTCAGGGTTGTTCCTGCTGCTGGGAACAATTAGAATATAAAAATAATTAAAAAATAAAAATATATAAAAATATTATTATATTTATTTATTTATTTTAAAAAATTAAATTTTTTTATTAATTAATTAATTATTTATTTTCTGACGTGGCACTCTCATGACCACGTCAGATTATTGTTCCCAGGGCGTTCCCAGAGTTCCCAGGGCCTGTTAACTCGCAGTCTCTTATTGCCCCCAAATTTCTTCTAATGAGGGAGGGTAGGCTTTGAGCTCCACATTCATGTGTCCTATTATCAGTGAAGGAAAATTACTACTACTACAAAACTCTGTTAAAACTCTATTAAACTTTAGAAATTGGTACGAAAGTAACAATACATTAAAATTTTAGCTTTTACTATTTTAAATATATTTTACAAATAGAAGAATTTTAGTCAAATACTATCACAATAGGACAAATCAATATAGCTTACAAAGTTGCAATTGCTTTTGGTGGATTGTAAAGCCATGGCAACACCGCATTCTGTACTTTAGAACTAAAATATGTTTCTAAAAACTAAAAAGATTATGTGAATATGTTCTAAGATTTTTATAAGTATTGAAAATCATTAGAGAAAATCTGGAGCCGGAGGAGAGCTGTTCCACAGCCCTCCGAGGTACCCTAAAAATCTACTTTTTTTAGGCAAAAAAATTCGTTTTTCCCCTATTCCCGTGCAGCTGAAATTGCATCGACAGTGGCTCAGGAACCGAAATTTACGAGTAAAAAAAAGAAAGAATTTTTTTTTTTTTTTTTTTTTTTTTTTTTTTTTTTTTTTTTTAAATCTTAAAAAAATTATTAAGTAAATTTTTAAATTTTTAAAATTAAAAATTTTGATTTCTGAGCATTTCAGCGAGCAATTTGCTCATTGCGGGATTGTTCTAGAGTGGCAGGCCAAGCTTTTTAATAGCTTGGCTTGTCACTCCGGAGCAGCCCTCTGGAGGGCTGATATTTCTTCTAATGTTAAAGTAGTGAAGAATTTTCACATGGTCAATTCAAAGTTGATGAATTCTTATGTACCAATAGAATTAATCATATTCAACTGTGAAATGCCTACACTAGTCCTAGATGGAACTTTTGCGGTTTAGACTGCGCGGTCTAAAATGGTGTATGGAATTAACGAAATTTGCTTTCTTCTGAAAAAGTAGACAGCCCTCTCCAAGGAATCTCGGTTAAATTGTTTCTACTGCAGCGGTGCATCGAAACTTGACAGTAACTAAACTTTCAGCTCTGTCCAGAATCAACGACAGTTTCGTTATACAGAGCACCAAAATTGTGACACTCAAGTCCCAGAGACTACTGTAGAACTCGTACAGCTTTAGCCGTTTTCAAGGTGCTATGTCGTGAATTCCCTTCAATATAATGAAATTGACGTTCATCCAAAGTGGAATTCTACAGTACAAGTGGAAAATCGCCAAACTGAAGTTACACTTCTCTCCAAGAATAATGGACTAACACGAAGCTACACTGGAAATGCAGGTTTACAACTAGTTGCAACTCAAGCATGTCTTCGTTGTAACTTCGACATCTGTGTACAAAAGAAGTGACCATATGTCTCTGAATCCAAAATGCAACTGCTTCTACTTAACTCACCTAATAAGCATCATTCTGAGCATGGCTACCATCATTCTACTATCTTGGTTCATTTAGGGTATTGCTGGTATTTGAAAGAGTATAGCTAGAACCTCTCATACATTCAACTCAAACGAAGTACACGAGATCTCAAATCACACTAGACCACTGAAATTCATGGGGCTCTAACAAGGGCTCTAAACCTAATGCAACCGGAGTCCAAACAATGCAAAAGTTGCCCCCAAAGCACTGTAGCCAAATCTATTTGCGGACTTCTGATGCACTGACCAAACGGCTAACAAGCTCCATGAAGCAAGCGGTAGAAACAATTTAAATTCAGAAAATGATGTGCATTGAGCACAAAGAGTCACCAATATGAAGAGCTTGGCCAAGGGAAGATGACATGATTCAACTCATTCGATCAGCAGTTGATACTATAGTCTCATACATAACTATGCAAGTATAATACTTTACGTGCTCCAATTTTGTCAAGAATCATATGTATTCTAACTATCGAGTTTCACATGGAAAACAGGCAGAACCTTCTCATTCATTCGGTTTGATGAGACTGAAAGAGAAATTAAGCGAAATACGATCTTTGTCCCTGGCCCTACTGACTGAGCAAGTGTTCAATTGGAGGTCTCGAACATTTTCCGGCTGGTACAGGCGTCGGAGGAGATGATTTAAATTTCAGCAAAATTACAGGTGAAGCTTCATGTGAAGCTGAAGTTGATCACTAACTTATCCCCTGGCCTTCGGAACTGAAGCGGCGAAGCGCGCAGTGTCACCAATTTAGGACACACGTTGACAGTTTCACGGCGGTTTGAAAGCCTGTTACGGGTCTGAGTGGTAAGTAGTAAACTTGCCCATCACCGCACACACAAAATTCAAATCCTTCTCCACATAAATATAGAGACTGGCATGTTTTGAAATTTGGTGTGATTATTCAATGTCATGTTAAGATTCACCTTCAAAAAATAAAATGCAAAAAGATTTCTTCCTACAAATTTATTGCAATTTAAAGATCATGAAACTTACATCTAATATACAATTCCATGCAACCCTTCACCTCACAATGTGCGGTCATTGGGCGGTGATACAAAATTTTGTTCCCATTGCAATTGAATTGGTAGTTGAATTGTGCAATAAATGGCAATGGTTGTTGTGTGGTTTTTGGATGTGTGCGGTAAATGGCTGGTTTACTTACGTTGTTATAACTTCTAAGGCTATAATACATTTGATTTTAACAGAAATCCAACGACTAGTAATCCTTGGTTTGGCAAGAATCACAAAAGAAGGATGACTTCAGGGGAGAAGTTAACCCCATCCTATGAAGTAAGACCAGTAGGGTGGATTTACCCTGGGGGAAAACGCAAGAATTTTTTATTTATAGCACGTATAAAAATTTGCAAATTCTGAATTCATCTTTGCAACCAAAGGTCCCAAATTAGCGAGGGGGTCTAGAACATACCCTAGTGACGGCTCAAAATAGGGGACTTTTTATTACTTTTACCTCGAGAACATGAAACTCACCCAGCTGATCCCACATTGTGGCGTTGGTTTAACTTCATGCAACTTCAAGCGATTCCTTCGTCCGCTACTTGAAGACAACAATGCGCCAATATGCGAAAGTAGAAAATACTCATGCCGAATTAAATGTAAATGAAGAAATGGCTAAGACACGACTCTATTGTTGATCATCACAAAAGTTAATTAACATGATATCTCATAATTTCATCCCTAAACAAACAACATGAATAAATCACCAAAATCTCATACCATAAACAAATATTGCAAAAGAAACACCAGTATGCAGTTCTTGTATTGTATGGCCCTGATTATAATCACTTATAATGCATTTTAGTCCAACCTCATGGAATACAATTTGTTTTAATGTAGAAAACTTATAGCCCTTTCAATATGGAATCCAAAAATGTTATTATATACATGAAATGAATATTCTTTGAAGATAATAATAACATTAAAAACATGATTATATGAATTTTTTTACATAGCCCTGATTATATGAAAGTAACACTGGCCAAGCTATCCAATTTGGGGGGCTTTTAAATAAATATAAATTTATTTTAAACAAAAACTTCATATGAATTTTTATTTTCATTTGAAGGAACTTCTAATATAGATTCTTTTAAATTATGCATAGGTGTTTCAATTATTCATATATTATTCATGAAGATTTTTTAAATAAATATGCAACCCAACAATTTCTACATCTCATTTGATTTAATTTGATCTCCACTTAACTTTTGGGGCCATTTAAATTGATATAATTTTCACTAAGACCATCCTCTAAGCCATTTTAATGTCAATATCCCTATAAAAGTACAAGAGTTGTTTATTTGGGAAAAGAAATAGTGCCCTAAATTTCTAAACAATCCCCTAAACCTAACTATTGCACCCAAAACCTTCATTTCATTTCAAATTCGTACCAAGCTCAAACCTCCCGAAATACACCCACATCCTTGAATTATACGTTCAGTACTACCAAAGCATTGATCAATCGTGTAGGGTGATTGCAAGAAAGACCGGTACTATTTTGCATCACATTTGAAGTAAGTGAGTTGCCATCAGCTAGAACTTTTGAAGCATGAACCCAATTTAAAACTTGAAATTTTTATTAGAAATGGCTAACTTGATCACATTTAGATCCCTAATTTTTTTTTTAAATTCAAAAATCAATTTCAATTTCAGTTTGACTAATTTGTCACACTTTGCAATTTAGGATTTTTAGTATTAATGAGTACCCAAAATTAATGATTTAGAGCTAAAATTTTTGTGATCTATTTGACTATTTCCATATTAGGAAGCCATATTTCTACCAAAGGAAATTTAAAAATATTTTATTTTATATCCTCCATATGCGTGCTAATAAGGCTCCTTTGCGTGCGCATTTTTGAATATTGAAGATGGTTTTAAGATCATTCTTTTGGTGAAATCTTTTCATCATAAAGTTCTTCCAAATTTCTAATGTTTAATTTTTTTAAAATTGCTTTTCCTATTTTTTACAAATCTAAATGTGAAAGTACCTATTTTCAAGAGATTTTGCACTTTTTTAGTTCTCCTACTTAGAGAATTTTTCTATGCTTTTTCTTTTTTAGGGTACCTTTTTTTTAAAGGTTTATACATTAAATATTTTTTTCATATTTTCTTAAAAAAAATTCTAATTGTAAAGTACTCTCAAGAAAAAATGAATATTGTGGAAAATGCTACAAAAATTGCACGGTATTTCTTGCAATGATCTTGTAAATCCTAATTTAATCCTTGTCATCTAACTTTCAATATACATCCAAGACCAAGCTCATGTGTTCTTTATTCTAGCTAATGATAACTTGACACAATGCGCAATGGCACCTGCACGCTATTGCAGCGTGAAGCCGCAGAGAGCTGAAGCAAGCTTAACTATAGAAGGAAGTGACTTTATTACCTTATCACCAAGGAAGGCATTCAATAACAATCAAATTTTAAGATGAATAGGTGCATTTTTTGTTTTTGCAAGTTCTTTGAAAGTCTTTCATCAAATTACTTTAGTCCTCATAGATCAATGTCCTCACTAAGTTAAACATTATTTGCAATACATTTTTACATGATAGATTAAGAGCTAATTAACCCCTAAACGTCACAGCCAAAACAATGAGCTTCTCAGCACTTGCAGTCAAAATGGAATAATGAAAAATTGCATAGTTCATTGAAGACTTCACTGTTGAATCCAGGAGCTAATTACTTGATGAACGTGAAGATTCAATTTTTGAGAGAATCCACTGTCCGGATTTACACATTATAATAATTGATCAACAGGGTCTCCCTACTGTGAAAGTCCAGAAAACATCCACTGTGACGTTTAGGGATTAAATGAAACCTTCCAATTGAAGCTAAACACTCTCTAGTCTCTACTAGGTAACTCGAATCATATCAAGAGCCTTATTATGAAAACCAATATACTAATAATGATATTTAAAACTACCTATACAAATTGATTGATTTAAAAATTCTATGAATTTTTAGATTCCATGAATATTTTTACTAATTATGTTTATAGATATCTTCCTCTTTGATTAGTATTGAGATCTATGCTTTTGGTAAAAATATTCATCATATGTAAGAATATATTACATTTTAAAATCATTTAATGTAGGTAACTCTAAATATCATTATTAGTGTACTTGTTATATTGAGCAACTTGAGTAGCACAAGCATTGAAAGGATGATTTTGTTTTCATAACCACTCATTTTGGTTGATTTATAGTGAATTAAGTAGATTCGGGTTTAGAAATGGTGAATCAAGAGTCAAATAGAAAGTTGAATAAAGGAACTAGTAGTCAAATGGTGCTTCTACACCTTTTCAAAATCTAGACTCATTGAGACCCTTGTCACACCACAAGTGAGCAATTGTGAAGGGCAAGTTGTAGCAAAAGAGAACATCAAAATTTCAAAAATTAAGAGATGTGAAAAGCTACACTTGAACTTTTCAATTCAAAGGAAAGCCACTCATGTGGACAAGACTTTTGTCCATTGTAGCAATAAAAGTGCTCAACTTTAAAATTTTCCAAAATTGCATCAAGCCCACCTATTGATGTAGACATGAAGCAAATTATGGGGACCCTTATTCCAAATGGCTCATAGTCCATCATTTTATAAGAACTCACTTGGTGGACCGTCTTATTTTAAAAATATACTAAAACAATATAGAGGATACTTTAGAAGTAGGCACTAGGCATTTGTTAAAAACAATGTAAGCACAAATATAGGGGCCTAATATAGCCATGCTCTAGTATCTTCAAATTTGTAGTTTTTAACTTGTCTGAATTTGCTTGTATTTGCAAGCTTATCATCTAAAAAAACTATAACAAACATAGGCCTACATGTATGATTCTCCGAAAAAACATTAAACTAATTATAGAGTATCACAAATTAGAAGGTGTTAGATTATTACCTAAAAATAGGAATACTTTAATTGCACCAAAAAAACTAATACCCCTATACTAATATCCTCGTGTATTCAAGTGCTTCCAAAGTTTAATAAGAGTTGCCTCCCTCACAAGGGTTACTTTGTAACCCCTTCTTATACATTACCACCAAAAGCCATGATCTCCAAAGACTAAGGTGGACTAGCCCTTCACCGTCTGCTTCCCAATTCTGTGCCCTATTGCTTGGCCCCAATTGCATTCACTGCCCCATCCAAATTAGTCCAAAAAAGATCCTAAATCATTTAAGATTCTGACAAAATCTGACAAGATTTTGGCTTTAATGTCAACATTGGATAATGAGTTAGCCTTTGATTTGTGGATTCTTAAGTACTAATAGATACATAGAAGGGTGGTTATGGGTTGTTGATAGGGCATTTACGACTCTAGTCTATGGGCAGTTTTGTAATTTCAAGTTGATTACTTCAAAAATTCACAGAAATTACAGTTTTGATCAGAAAATTAGAATTCCACTTGGGTGTGACTCGTGAAACAAGTGCACACCTTTGAAAAATATGTACCCCTCTTGGAATTGGCCCCAAGATATTCAGATTGCAGATCATGGTGATCAAAGGCTTGTCTACCTTATGCATAAGCGATGGACCTTGAGAGATTTTGTCCTAGGAAACTCCTTTAAGATAGTTTGTGTGATACTTGTACGCAATAAGCTATTTCATCTTCACGTGACTCGTTACTTGGCAACAAAATCTGCGCATTCAATTATTTGTTTGTTGCCTAAGAGCATCCCCACCCGTCCTATAACTTGGATGAACTCTTAAGAGGCGCCTCCAAAACAACCCCACCCGTCCTATAAAACAGATAGCCTCTTAGGAGGAGCAAGCCAAAAACGCTCCGCGACTGGCAAAACAACCTCAATTTGCAGGCCACCCTGAGGTTGGCAAAACAGGAAGAGACAAGATGCGGAAAGTTTGGCGGAGGTTCGGCGCTCTTGTTCTTTCACTTTGTTATCGCGATTTTCACTTGGCAATTACCTTCCGCGTCGCAACTTTGATAAGCTTCTGTCATTTTCAGAAGACCAATTACGGTCGCAACTACGCTAAGCTTGTTTTCTTAAGCTCGTTTTCTGAAACTACAGGTAACAATGTTTACGGACCTGTCTTCAAATGCGTTGCAGGGAGAGATTCCAGTAGGGATTGGTTGGTATGAAATACCTGAACTTATCGAAATTGAGTTTTGCTGGAAACCTTTGGGCAGCTTTTTAGGTTTTAGGCTTTAGGTTTTGGTTTATTAGCAATATGGATTCAAAGTCCGATTATTTGCCAGGGAATCTGGGTTTGTGTGGAAACGTGATACACAATGTGGATATAAGAAATTTCCTAAAATATAAGCCATGTGCTGTAGAGAATGTGGATTCTTTGGATTCTCAAATTAGGGTCTAGGATTACATTTCATTCCTGGATTTTGGAATTGGAGCAGCTGCTGGGTTCTGCATTGTGACCATGACAGCTCTTCTTTGGGCCCCATCTCGTGTCTTTGTGTTTGGAGCAGCTGAGAAGAGAAGAGCACCTGCCAAGGTTCAACCTGTTTATGGCTTGTTCCGTCCGAGAAACTGACAAACGTTTAAGGTCTGAAAACGCTATTCTTCATGTCAGTGTTGGTAGTTTTCTTTTTCTTGATGTAATAAGAGTGTTTTCCAAGATTTAATTTACTAAGCATCTGAAATTTCGTCGTTCATATGTTTACAGCCGTGTTGAATACTTAGGGGTGTAGGGTTCAGGGTCTAAATCTCCATAGTTGTCTAATAATTATTGATCAACGTTGGCTGAAATTGCTGGTTGCAATGCACATATGTTGTATTAAACGTGATAGCATTAGGATCATCTGAGGAGGACTATGATTGGCAACAGACCGAGAAGAGGACAACGCAATATACACCCATGCTCAGCAGGTACGTTGTTGTGTTGAATTTTTGTCCTTCTTAACATCTCAGTATCCGGTGTTATTCTGTTGTGAGGCAGGTAGGTGCTATGCATAAAAATGAAGGAAGGTCACACCTGCTGAGGAATGTAAGTGACGCAAATCAATACATTTGTACTTTTACGAATTAAGGTCGGTGCTTTGATGTTTAATGGTAGTACCTGTGGACTTCATTAGCACCCTTCTGCTACAAGCTTTAGGAAATCACATGGCCAATTTCGTTTTAAGTCTCAAAATTACAAATCCAATTGCAATGGATGTGTCTCCCTCTCCTTTTTCCCTGAAGATTTGTTAGAAAATGCTTCCATCAATTTAGAAGAGATGCTCACTTAGCTCATACACTCTTCAGTCAGCGGTTTGTGCACCTCCTACCTTAGGGTGGCTGATCTTCACTCAGCTCTTGGTCAACCATTTTTTGTAATTGGAAGAAGTTGCCTGTTCCATTTAGTTTTTTGAATTTTGAACTCTGGCCATCTGCTTGGGATGTTCATCATCATCATCAGATGCCCTTGACGGACAAAGTATGTTGAGTTACAGTATTTGTCTGTCATGATTTTGCCAAGGGAGGACTGAGTTGTCATCATTTTGAACATAATTATTTACCATTGAAGGGGGATCTTCCATTTTGCACCTTAAAATCCAAATGAAAATGGAAGTAATTTTCATTACTTACTACTACACTAAATAGGGTATTTAGTGTTGGCAACACTATTTGCGAACCATGACACTAAATATCATTTACCCTACTAAAGTAAGTAACACTAAATGTAATTTCTAACACTAAAAGTACTCTATGGTAAATCTGAAATATGAAGAGGTTTACATTTAGTGTTAGAAGGTAAAAAAATAATTTGGAAAGAAAAAGATTAAAGACTTGGAAAATGATGGAAGGAGTAGAAAATGTGGAAAACATGTGCAATAAAAGAAGTCTTTGAACATCAAATAAGGGGAAGAAAATTAATATTTAGAGCAAAAAAAATACAGATTTCATACTTGGGCTGGAACTTGTTGTCCATGGAAGTATGGTTCATGCTTGGCTATAATTTCCTGCAAATGTGGAAAAAGTTGATTGACACTCCAAGTGCCATCAACACCCAAAGGCATACCCGATCTAATCATAGCTTTCCTAGCATATGACAAATTATCACAATCTACCTCTTTGTTCACATCTTCAATGCTATCCGCAGCCAGCTGTAGGAAAAAAAAATTTCCTGGATTTGTGAGTTTTCCTGACCACTGCCCATCAACCCGAGGAGTATTTTGCCAAGCATTGGTTGCAATGAGCTCGGCCTTTTTTGCTTCCCATCGCTTGGTCCAAGCATCCTTGACCTTGGAAATGATGAATGTATCCGCCGGTTGACACAAATGTGTAGAACAAGGTGGCAAATACCTAAGAGTGGCTTGTTTTGCTTCCAAAACAGCCGATAATGCTGGGGTCATACTATGGCCTGTACAATTGTCAACCCAAATGACTTTTGTACGGCTATGAACATCAGCTTGGAAGGCTCGGGGTTCAACAAAAAATTCAGCAAAAAGTACTTGGTTCATCCAGCCCTTAGGCCTAGATCTGTAACATACTCCTGGAATATTGTCTTCCAAGCCCCGAATAGGGTAACTGCTGCTGGAATTGGTAAAACTCAGCATAGGGGCTTCAATCATTGATCTACGTACGCCCCCCGGAAATTCTAATGACCATGGTCATAGAATCTCCCCCCGAAACCACTTTGGCATACTTGACACTCGTGTCTCCTCTAAATCCCAATGTCCGACCATTGTCTAAATTTACAACAAAATGAGTTTTGTCAATGTTTTCCATGAGATTTTCATTGAAAACACCGGCTTGGAACCCTCTTTGCAACACACCTAGATGGTAAGCTGTTGCCCTCTCAATTTGTAGTTCCTTCTCGGGACTACAAGACAATCGTCCCCTTTGTGACAACAAAACAATGTTGTGCACATGCATAAATTGTTGAACCCAACTTGAGGTCAACTTGGCCGTGAGTAGGACATCATCCTTTGGATCACGAGATTCGGCTGTATATGGAGAGGTAGGATCTAATAAGATGGTCATAGCCAGCTCAATGAGTAATTTGGATGAAAATTTGACCCCAGCTTTTCTAAATCTGTCAAATGCATCCAAAAGTATAGGGTAGATCCAAAGTACCCATTCAGCTCGCTTGGGCCCACGACCGAGAGCTGCCTTTGTGCGGAGTTGTTTTCGCCTACCATCCCGGCTCCTACTGCATGAAAGTGGTGGAGATGTGTTGTCTGCCTCTCCTTCATTGCAAAATTGTTGACGTTGAGCCCACCAACGGGAAGCGCGAACAAGGTTGGCACTCCTTTGAGCTCGAAAATGCTCGGGAAATGTATTGATTGTGCGAATGTAGAGCCCAGGAAAGCCGTGCACAAGTTCATCTTGAACCGTCCAAGTGATGATGCGTTTGCGAACAACAATTGTAGAAACTTGTTGTAAGCGTCGGGGTATGGAATTGCGTGGTGGGGCGTCGGCCATGGCGAATTCCTAAAATGGGAAGCAAAATCAACCCCAAAAAATACATCGACAGGTCGCTGGGAAGATGAGTAAAAAAAAAAAAAAAGGTCGACGGATCAATGAACAGGGGAAAACAAACCTGGATCAAATTGCCGCAAATTGCTGAAATTGCCACAACAAGGAGCAATCGGGAGCGGGAATAGGCGGGAAATTCAAACCGCTCACGGGAGGCGGGAATGCGGGAGTATAAACCAACCCCCCCCCAAAAAAAAAAAAATCACTCACTCAAGGAATTCTAAGTGCGGAGAAGCGGGAGAGCAATAGAGGAGAAGAAGCCAAGCCGGAGGTAAGGTAACCAAGTCGGAATGGAAGAGAGGCCCAAAAGGCAACATACAAGGTAAGGCCGCAAAAGCAAATTGCAAAGGAAGTCCAGGGAAGAAGTCCAAGGAAGGAGATGACAAAACTGAAGACAACACAAAGGTGGCGCATTGAACTTTAGCACTACACTAATCGTCCTAAAATTGACATTTAGTGTAGGGTCAAGTAGGGTGGTAATTACACTAAATGTAATCCAACACTAAATACCCTATTTAGTGTAGTGTAGCCCTGTGCCGTTGCCACAGCCAAAACAAAAATAAAATTCATTTAAAAAACCAAAAATAACTCAAAACCCCATAACTTTCACATTGTAGCTCCAAATGCCACAAAACAAAGCCCGTGCACCCTCCTCATTGAGGGCTTTCCAACAATACCAATAATGTGACAAATTGACACACCGTTCAAAAGATACATAATTTAGTAATTTTTAAGATCCAAAAATAACTCAAAATTCAATAACTTTCCCACCACGGATCGGAACGCCACGAAACCAAGCCCGTGCACCCCTCCCCGCCGAGGGCTTTCCAACGGTACCAAGCATGCAACCGGGGGACGCCCGGTCCGGGAGATCTCGACGTGACAAACAAAACAAACAAAACAAACAAACAAACAAAACAAACCATCGATCTTATGGTATGGATATTAGTGTGCTCCGTGCGGTTGCCACAACCAAAATTAAATTAAAAGTAAAATTTTCGTTTTTTTAATTCATTAACATTTTGAGATTTTGAGATTCATTTTTTAATTGAAAAAATCCATAACATTTGCACCATATGTCCAAAGGCCATAAAATAAGCATGAAGAGAAAGCTCTAGGCACAAAGGGGTGCACGGGCTTGGTTTCGTGGCGTTGGAACATGCAATGCAAAAATTATGAATATTTCAAAGTACATGATAATTTAATTCAAATTTACAATTCATACAAAATTTGAAATTCAAGAACTTTTAAACAGTAAGTCCAAACGCCACGAAACAAAGTGCGTGCACCCCTTTAGAGCAAAAAACTTCCAATTGCATTCCAAGGACGCCACCGGCCGCCTCTTAGTTTGTTAAGTCTCAGCATATCAAACAAAACAAAACAAAACAAACTATCTTAAGGGTATGGATGGTAAAAAGGTAATACCATCTTGAAGGAAAAAATTACTCATCTACCATAAAATACAAGTGCTGCTAATTAACAAAATATATCATTCACGTTGAATGGACCAATAGCCAAAGAAGAATTACAAGTTCTTGACGGAACATCTCGTTGAGATTGTGCCCACTTCCCTAGGGTTTTTTTTCCCTCTCCTTTTGTGGGCTCAAAAAAAGTTGGATCGGCTTTGACAACCGCAAAGCAATGCATGAATGAAAAACTTTTTTTTAAATTTTCATGCTTGTTTTTATAGAGTTGCAAAGCCTTGTCTAAAATATCGCTCTCACTAGTACCAAACTCATCTAGTGCCCTTATAGTTGACACACATGCATTGAATTTCATGCATTCGGCCTTAATATTACCAAACTTGGTCTCCAGTGACTTGACCGATCGTTTGATGGCACCTAATTAATTAATCATTTATAAATTAGAAGGGACTAAGAAAACAACTTTAAAAATGATTGGTGTAATATACATAGAACTAAAAGACACCCTTCTTTGAAACTTACCTTGCCCAAGTGCGTGCATATAATGTTGAGCTATCCTCTCCCAGAATTTTCCTGACTTCTGTCCTATCCCCACAATGGGATCTTGGCTGATGTGCAGCCAACTCCTGCAGAGTTGGATTTCGTCATTGATACTGAAGTTTTCAGATCGCTTGGATGTTCCCTTGTCCACCATATTCATAACTTCACGTGTAAATACCTAGTGCCTTGTGAAAATACAAACGTAATTAGAATTTGAGAACCATAAAAAGAAATGCAAAATGCTTAAATGTCACATACATAGCATAAAGAAGCTTTGAATTTTTTATGAAAGCAAGAAAGAATTGTACAACTTAGATGCATACCTCCTAAGCAAGTGCAAAAAATAGAATACAATGTCATGAATGAAAATTAAAAAACCTCTTATACAAAATGAAGAAGTGATAACATGTATGTAACTAGTGCTTCCTAATAAAAGTTGCACTTGTAACTTCAACTTTTAGTTGAAACCAAAGGTTTGACTATAAGTGGAATGATAAGATAGAAGTAACTAGTACTTCAAAATACAAGTCTTACTGTACGGTTCTATTTTTACCTTGAACTGCAAGTTTCATTTTTAAAAGAACAAAAAGACATTAAATTGAACTGAACAGTACTTCCAAACGCATTGATAGGTTTGAGTTGCATTTTTTTCTTTACAGTGGAAATTTTATTCTTTACTTTTATTTTGAAATGGAATTTTAATCCTTACTTTTAATTTGAATAGAAGGTTTTACTAACCCTTTCACTTTCGATTGGACTTCTAATTTTTGCTAAACATTTGAATTGGAGGTTTTACTTTTTTTCTACTTTAACTTGGAGGTTTTACTTTTATTTTATTTTTAATGACTAAGAGGTTAAAACTATAAATAATGAATTGGACATCCATATTGAATCCCTTAACCTATATTGAATTCAGGAGAATATGTGAATTGTAGTTTTAACTGAAATTATCATTTGTCCTTTTTTTTAGTGCACTAGTGAAAAATACTCCATAGAAAGTAACAAGATGACAAATACATGGGAACAAGAAGGAGCACAAGGAAGACAAAAAGAAGAAGATGACCATATATATAATGTAATCCCGGAAGTAGTTCATGATCTCTATGAACAAGTACATGATCTTGGTGCACCTGCACCACGTCCACGTGGTGGTTCTACTCGTGGAAAAAAAGCAAACATTGTGAGAGGAAGAACAGAGGCGCATAATCGTCTTTTAAAGGACTATTTTGTAGAGGACCCAGTTTATGATGCAAGGCTGTTTCGTCAGAGGTTTCGTATGTCAAGGCAATTGTTTTTAAAATTGGTAGAAAGTGTTGAAAACCATGATAGTTACTTTGTGCAAAAAAAAGATGCAATAGGTATATTGGGCTTAAGTAGTCTCCAGAAATGTACAGCCGTGATGAGGATGTTGGCTTATGGTGTCTCAGCAGATGCCATGTTCGCATGGCATCTACTACATCTATAAAGGCCTTGAAACATTTTGTGAGAGCAATTAGAGAAGTATTTGAAAGCACGTACTTGAGGCAGCCAACGAAAGAAGACATTGAAAAGCAAGTACGAATTAATGAAGCACGGGGTTGGCCAGGTATGTTTGCATCATTGGATTGCATGCACTATGAGTGGAAGAACTATCCCATAGCGTGGCAGGGTTCTTATCAGGACAAAGATGGTTTAAAATCTATAATATTAGAAGCAATAGCTGATCAAAGTCTATGGATTTGGCATGCCTACTTTGGATTACCCGGTTCGCATAATGATATAAATGTTCTGCATCGAAGTCCACTAGTAGCCAATTTTCTGAGGGGTGAATCCCAAGGTATGACATTTGAAGTCAATGGTCATGAGTATCCAAGGTACTACCTCTTAACAGATGGAATCTATCCTAAGTGGAGTATCTTTGTCCAAACCATTCATGATCCCCAAGGCGAAAAACGACAACACTATGCAAAGATGCAGGAAGCTACTCGCAAAGATGTGGAGCGTTGTTTTGGTGTTCTACAAGCAAGATGGGGTATAATTCAGAATCCAAGTCGACAATGGGATGTGGGTGCCATAAATGATATTTTAATGGCATGTGTCATCATGCACAATATGATAATTGAAGATGAACGAGACGAAGATTTGGAGCCTATTAATGCAACTATGGAGATGCCACCTTTAAGACGTGGATTAACATTTGAAGATTTTCTAAGTGACTCTGAAAAAATTTACGATACAGATAAACATTATGCACTTAGGAATGACCTCATGGAACATTTATGGACATTAAAAAGAGGATCTTAGGACTCTAAAAACTATTTATTTATAATAGTGCTTCATATTGGGCTTAGAATTGAAGGAATATAGTGGTTATAGTAGTAGTTATAGGAATTTGAACCTTCTTAGAATTGTATTGACCTTTGGCATTTTCTATTTGAACGACTTTCATTGTTGGCTTATAGATGTATTTGTTAATATTTACGAGGACTTTTTAATTTCGAATTGCTAAGTCCAGGAAATGTAAGGTTTTCAATTGACTAGACTGAAATGATTTGGAGAGACATTGAAAGCATTTTTTCCACTATTTAAATTCGCAATATTCAACATGTAATAGCACTTCGAACCGTGGATGTATTTTCAATTTCTATTTTTTTTTAATTATAGAGTCACCACTAAAATTGAGTTAACTTGTTACTCTTGAATTTGTGTAATAAACTTCACCATGGAAATTTTCAGATTTTGGAAAATAATTTTCCATTTGATGTGATTTTGTGGACCTTTTTTTAATGATGAAAAACAAAATTGTCCACCAAAAAATCTAAAAATCTTTAGAACAGTCCTAAACAACAAATTTCATGGTTTATTTACCGAGTGCACCCTTATAATTAATTTGGAACCTCTAATTGCAAATATGAATTCAAAATCAGCAAAGTCAATCATGTGTAAAAAAAATTAAAAATTAAAAAATTAAAAAAATAAATTAGAACTCCATTGAGTGGAGCTGGCCAGCGATCTCAAAACTGGCTAAATTTCGCTAGATTTCTACCAAAAAAATCCTTGCGTTACTAGTCCATTGTAAAAAAATGTCTTTGATGAACGCATTTTAGCCAAAATGGCAACCCACAATAGAATTTGATAGCCAACTTGCAACTTCCTCCACATTGGAATTAGCACTATTTTGTTAATTTTGTATTATAGTACTTCCAATAATCCTTGAGAATTTGCAAAATCTTTTTTTTCTATTTTTTACTTTGATACTACTCACTCTCAGGTAGCCAAAGTTGATACCTATTTCTCTGAATGATAGCATATGGCACCAAATTCCATAATCTAGTTTTGAGATCACTGGAGCTGGCTGAACAAGGGAGGCATTCCATCCAAGGAAAATGAATAAATGAATAAATAATAAATAAATAAAAAATAAAATAAATTTAAGAATAAATATGATAACCCCATTGAGTGGAGCATTTCCAAACAGGCTGAGGGAGCATTTCCAAACTCATTTGAGCCTGAGGGAGCATTTCTAAACAGCTGAGACCAAGTTATTCCCAGTAACTGATCTCATGAATCACAAAGTGACACGAGTCGTCAGGCTGGGGAGGTATGGCCTGTTAAGAGGCCATGGGTGGGTCAAACTTCATGAGAGGCTGGCAAACCCGACCCCGACCCCATTTTTGCAGGTCGAGGCCGCCTGCATTTTGCAGGACGGGTGGCCTTGCTCTAAAAAGAAATAACAAATACCTACCATTTGTATGAACTTCCCCCAAATCTCAAATCTGTAGTGTGAAATTGCAAGCAGCCAAAAGTTCAGGCATACTATACTGTTCAGGATAACTAGAAATTCTGAAGATTGTTAAGTTCATTGAAAACGGTTTCATTATGAACGCCAAATTGTATCAGATTTTTGAGTTCCCAAAGCTCTGAGATCTGAAAAGTAGGAGCGGTATGAATATGAAGTTCAATTGGGTGCCGAAAATTCTGCCAATTTCATAAGGTTACTGGGGAAGTCAAATTCAGCTACTGAAATCTGCCATCTGACAAGTATGAGGATAAAGTCTATGCTAGAGTAGGAATGCTGAAAGGCCCAAGAAGAATAACATGAAGAAGACTCAGGAATATAATTTACTCGGATATCAAAAATGTCATCTAATGAAGCTACAAGAGAAGCCAGGGTAAAGCAAGGCAATTTCAATGAATGTCGCAAGCTCAAACTAAAGATGCCCTGAAGAAACGTGCATCAACTTATAGCTGACCCGCAAGCTCAACCAAATACTTCCACTGTTCCACATCTCTACCACATAAAGCAATTTCTTCCCACAGAACTTTACCTTCACTTTCCGAAAATTGTTTAATGTATTCGAAGTCATGACCGGGTGTACTCGCAGGGGAGGATTGAACATCATTTGATTCGCAAAGTTTCATTTGATTTCTGTAGCTTTCCACCAGAATACGATCGGGTGATTTCCCTTGGTAGAGATTGAGTCCATGCCTCTTCCCAAGTTCCTGGCCTTAGACCATGGTCAAGTTCTCAAACTCATTTAAAATCACGTACTTGAGAGCTCCAAAATTGTGACATGACATTCGAGTACACAAAACTCTAAAAACTCAAACTGATATAAATCTGAGGTTCCAGTTGCAATTTGGAAATTAAGCTTGTGCCCATTTCTTGAAATTTGACATTTAGAGAATTTGACGAGTACAGCTCTGACTTGAAGACTGGCATGTATGAAGAGCCTTTTGGGGAAAAAATCTGAGACAAATTATCAACTTCGGCTAGAAAATAACTACGAATAGCCGAAAAATGCTTCACGCCATAATACAGTACATGGAACAATTAAGAATATCAGAACCCGCTTCAGGAGATAATATTTGGAAAGGAGTGCAATATTCAGTACCCCGAGAAGCAAAGCATAAGAACGCCCAATCATGAATCCAATTGTGCAATTAGATCAGTACCAAATGATCTCGATTGGCTTGGGAAAGGTGAAAGCGCTCACACATCTGAACTTCTAAATCTAGAAGAAATAACACATGTGCACTTACAAAATACATCAGCCTTGGCCAAAATCACAGTTTATCTTGAAGTTAAATCATACGCAATGAGCTCCATCATCTTGAATCACCTCGCAACCTCCTCTTTTCCACATCTCTTCGAACAGAATCTGACCAGATACTCCGTTCAGAGTATTTCATGTCAAACCTTGGTAACGGATATCGCCAGCTCTTGCAGCGTATTCAATACTCGCCATTAATTGGAATCATTTGCAGAATTCTCTCCACTTCATTTCAACAGCCCGACAGGTCTGTTGCATCCCACAACCACATGGTGAGCTTCTGAAGAGTCAAAGACAATATAACGATGCAATTAAGTAATAAGGCCCCCAACTTGTAATTTCTAGAGAATGAGCTTATGGACTTCCACATGAACTTTCCTGATAGCAGTCTGATAACGATCTCATAAAGTGCCCATTCAGTTATTGAGGAAACTGTAGAATAGCCCTATTTAAACCCTAATCAGTCAAAGATGTGTACATGGTCGGATAAGGGCTGGACAGGGAAGCCCTTGCTCACCTTTTTCTGAGATGGCGATGTTAACATTGGTACCCTTGCTCGATCTGGAACACTTTGACTATGTCTCGAGCAGACACCTTCGTATTTTTCGCCAGCAACTTGTGCCTTGCGGTCTCAAGAAAGACACCAAACGCAAGCACCATTGGCGCCCAAATCAGCTGTGGAAACTTCAGAAGGCTCAACTAAATGGACCACCAAATGTCGAAATGCAGGATTTCAATGAGATTTGACACTGTTTCAGTCCCTCAACTGAAATGTCAGATTCACATCGGTCTTACTTTCCAGAGCTCTGGATGTCACGATTTTTTGACGCTCTAGAGCCCATCATTCCCAGACAGGTTATCCTTGTTTCCTTACGGGAATATGAAAAGTTTCCCAGAGTACTACGTACGAGGAACGAGGGGAATAAGGGAAAAGAAGCAGCTGGGAAATGTAGTGTTGTACAAATCAGGGGACCTAAAGTATTACTCCCTTAAGTCATGGTGGTTAAAATCACAGGAGGGTCATCTCAGTTTCGTGGACTGTCATTCCCGGTTTAGAGTGACTAGGAATACAATAGGTCGTCACAGCCCCGATAAGGTACGATGCAAAGCTCTCCTCTTTGCACAGAATTTCATCCACTTCCTTACAGATTGTCTCTATGTAGACTTTGTCCTGATGGCGTTTCTTATAACCGTATGGAATACCTCTTTGTTGGCAAAGCCAAGTCACTGCTTTTCTACACTTTTCCACCTGGAGAGGGTGATTGCCCTTGCTCATTTCTTCCCAATTACCTTCCCAAGTTTTTTCGACCAGATGAGCCCTGACTTGTTCCGGTGAGAACTCGTAGAACAGAGGTAATACTCGAATTCTATCCGTAGGATCGTTTGTCTGAGCTTCCACAAAAGCAATCAACTCTGTCATAGGCCACTTCGCTACAAAGAAAGCATTCGTCACCACCACGACCCCCACATCAAATCTTGCTAACTCTCTTAAGATTTCCTTCGCAATCGATTTGCCCATTTCAACATCTTCTGTGTCAAAAAAGATTTTGACACGAGATTTGGCAACGGACCAGGGCCATGTCCTCATTCTTTCATCTAGCCAAGTTGGGAAGTTCTTCTGAGATCCATCCGGACCACCTGCATGGGATATGAAAATACGTAGAGGACGGCTCAAAAATCTACACCAACAAAGCGAAACAATTATGCCGATAATCATTCCAACAAACACTAAAAGCAATACAGGGACTCCCACAGATATCCCAGGGTTCTTTTTCTTCTCTCCTTTCTCTGTAACTGTGGGAGGTTCGCTATTCGGGCCTTGGGAAGGAACATCTTGGGCCATAACTATTGATGACAATGGACTGCCATCGTTGCTGAAGCTCCATGCGCAAACATACGGCAAATCGGCAAATGTAGCCGGGTAACTTGCAGATGAGAAACCAGTGAACATCTTCTCCTTCAAAAGCGATAAATCTAACCCACTTTGTGTTCCTTGTGGCTTATCAGGCTTGCCCTCCTTATAGTTTGCGAAGTAGATATCCATACGAGAGTCGGCTTCAGAATAATCAATCCAGATTTGCTGGTATTTGCTTCTTGAAGCCAAGCTATAGGCAGGCGTAAACGTACAATTAGATTTCATACTGGCCAAGTTAATACCAATATGATTACTGTTGGGATCGTTGAACTCCTGGTTCTTGCAGGTATCCAATTCCACACCAAGGGTATGGTCATCAGATTCAGAATTCTTTCCGGCTCCGGAGTTTTCGGAGGTTATAAGTCCCATGAAGTCTCCGGGAGCTCCTAAGGTGACGTTGTCAGGAACTATAATGAAGGCCAGACCTGGCCCTGTACCAATCATACGCTGAAAGTGATAGATGAAAGAGGTACTGAAAGATTTTACTGTTGTGGAACCAGGATCCATCATTTGCACGGCAAATGGATAGAGAAGGCGACCAGAGGAGCCGGAGAAACCCAAACTTGCAGCAGGATCGATTTGGAAACAACCAGTAGAGGTGTCGAAAATCCAGTTGCTCTCAAGCACTAAGTAAAGAGAATTCTCCTCGAAGCCATTAAAAGCGAAAGTTTCCGCCCCGACCCTGGAATCATATGGTAAGCTCAAAAGAAGGGCCAGCAGGTCCAGCACACCTAAGCAGAACAGGCGAGTTCCAGCCAGAACGATGGCCAATCCTAAGGATTTGCCCATGATGAAGGTCTGGAGTACTCACAACTCAAACTTGATCTCCTCGTCACGGTGTGAACTTGCTGGCAGTCTTCTCAGCCTGCATCGTACACCAAGTTTTTGCATTTGTGCGATTTCGTTAAATTGGCGTCATTCTGGCGCAGAAAACTCTATTATGGGCAATTTCGTTAAAATGGCGGTATTTCAAATGCCACTTTGACAGTGTGCCATTTTCACCATCTAGGACAGATATAGATTTTAGAACGGCCGTTCTGAACCATCTAGGACTGGTATAGATTTCAAAACGGCTGTTCTGAACTGTTTTCATGCCATTTTAAAAAAGTATCGCCATTTTAACGAAATTGCCCATACTAAACAAAGTTCTAAAAACTAGCCCTCATGTAGATTTATGTTTCAGGCCTGAAAGTGTCGAGGCAGTAGAATACCGACAAATTAACAAACTTGACATTTCTACCACACAATTCTGAACTAGACAAGTGAGAATAGCTAGCTAGCGACCATCCTTTTGCATACAGACCACATGCGTAACTACACTTTGCACAGATTTTCAACCAAGACTAGACGTACCGAACCACAATTTTGCAAGAGGAAGGGAGACAGGGAATTCACACCAATTCCCTTTGTCAGAGATAGCAGGGGAATTTCGAAAATCTTATCTGCAATTACAGGATAATATGAACGATTCACTTGTGATCTCACTCCCTCCTGGAGGATCTAGCTAGGGTATCCTGAATTCTAACACTGAATTCAAGAAGTGAAATAGCTTAGTGCGACCGTATGAGCAAAAGCAGATTGAATCTAAGTTAAAGAGTTAAACTTGCATCCAAGCTTGTAGATTAATTTCAACGACTTCATATATATACAGTCACCTCTGTGAACGGAAGCTAAGATGTAAGGCAGGCCGAACTGTCGACAAAACTGTGGGTACCATTTTCAACATAATTATCTACAGTACTAGCTAGATTTGCTTCAAGATTTCCGAGCGAATCAAGTTTAAAAAGATTTCCAACAGTCAGATCAAAGTGGCATGAAGCAAGTGAAACAACGTACTTACACAAATCGATATTAAGAAAACAGATTGAACGTGCTTGGAGACTCGCTTGGAGAGGATCAAACGAACGCTAGGCAGTAGGCACCACCCTTCTCCAATTGTTATCTGCTCCAAGATGCAGGACAGCTGGTGCTGAGATTTGGTGCATAATCCTTCAGTTGCGTTCCCTTGAGGAAGAGAGCTCAGAGCTAGATATACGATGGAGACGTCTGTGCACACACCGCATTCGGTTTGATAAGACTGAGAGAGAAAGCCCTTTGCCCTTGCGTAAAACCTGAACCCTAAACACGCTCTCTGAGAACTAAAAGTGTCCGAATGGCGACTTCCTCTCTGTGATGGTAGAAAAAAATAATACACGTGTTGGTTGAAAAATTATACTCATTTTTCTGACTGCACTGCTTGCCTCTTAAGGTAGGAGGTCCATAAATCGCTCATTGAAGCAAGGTGAAACGTCTTGAAATTTTTTCAGTAAGTTTTGATTGAAAGACAAGTGGAATTGGCATCTAAACCAAGTCGTTTCATATTGTTTGGAGCTTTGTGGAATTAGTTATGAAATTTTGAAGTTGAAATGGCATAGGGCTCTAAAATTATCCACCTCCTAAAATGTACACTATTTGTACATTTTTGAAGGCTAAAAGAAAGCAACATGTACAAGTAGTGTACATTTGAGGAAGTGGGGCAGTTTTAGAGCCCGTGCGTTTTGAGACCTCCTATCTTACTTTGAGTTCTCCACTTAGATTCTATGTTAATGACCATGCGTTCAAATTTTGAATATGTTCTAAGGTTTTTCTAAGTATTCAAAATCAAGGTAGTCAAAAAATTTCACATGTGGTCAATTCAAAGTTAATGAATTTTCTTGCCCCCATAGCTGTAACCCTCATTTGTCTAAAAATAATTATAGAATGGAAAATTTGAAGACTAATAAATCCTCTTATCTTCTAAGATAAACTTTGAAAACCCCCAAATTTTGACATTTCTTGGCAATTAATTAAATGCATTGCCATGATATTTCAACTATATACACATAAATAAAATTTAATGAAATTTTCAGTTGTTGATGAAATTCTTATAAATTATTATATAAGCTTTAAGTATCTTTCATTACTAAAGTGATGAAAGTGATGAACTTGACTCACTCCAACAAAATAACCACAACCTTATAAAGATTACATGAGATTCTTGTAGAATCTTTTGCATTTTATCAAAAATAAAATTATAATTTATGCCGTAGTACATCGTTTCCAAAATTAAAGCTCTAAGAATCAATCTAAAGTCAAGATATAGATAAAAGATGTAAACAAGAAGAAAAAAAGTTTAAAATCCCATTCAATGAGAAAACGTGTATCTATCTATTATAAAAATTAAAATATTTTTCATGTAAAAAATAAGTACATACATTTCATTTAAGCTTAATGATCATTAATTTGAAAAGGATTTTAAGTCAAACAGTTAGTTTATTATATATTTCCATTTTCAATTGCCAAAATTATTAATAAAACTATTTATAACTTTGAATCCTGTTCAAGGAATCTTGACATCCTAAAATTATAATTTTAAATTTCATTTCTACTAATTAAAATTTGTCTTCTTTCTTAATAAAAAACAACAACTTAATGTTCCAATAAAAATGATCATAAGTTGAAGATCCTACTCTATAGGAATGCAAATGCTTAGTATTATGAACTACAATTATTTGTTCTTTGGTGCACTTTGATCCAACCTACTGGTTATGTAATAAGAGGTTTAAAAATGTTGTTGTTAACCTCTTCTATATATGTATTGGTACTTGGAGCACTTCAAGATTGTTGATTTTTCTTAGTTTATTGTATACTTTGATATGGTGACTATCAAAAGTTGTTGGCCACCATATAAATGGCTCTCATAAATTGAGAAATTGGAATTATGAAGTGAAATTTGGACATATTGTTGTACAAAAGGGATTGGCCACCCTCGTATGTAAATTGTGAAAATTCAAAATGTTTCATTTTTATAAGAAGAATGTACATCTTGACTAGAATCACATGTTACAAGTTTTATGAATTTTGGATTTTTATTGATTGAAATACCATTGATTGAAATTTGACCTTAGAATTCTGCCTTTTTAATTTTTCACTCCATAATTTGTAAAAAATTAAAATTAACATTAAAATAAAAATAAACGAGTTTGGTCCTGTGTTTTTTCCAAACTCCAGCTCCTGGTTCTGCATCTTACACACTTTACAATTAACTCTAGTGTATAGAAAACATCAAACTTCTTGTATGATTTTCAACTATATAAATGTATTTGTAATGATGATGAAGTAGACTTTCGTAACATTCAGTAGTATTCAATGAGACTACCTTTCCCTCTCCGGAGTCCTCATCCACAAAAACCATCTACACATCATTAATATAACCTTCAATACTCGGATAGTAGCAATATATTTATGGTGTGCTCTATATTTTTTAAATTCTAGGACCAAACTTACAAATCAACAAGTCATTGTAAAGAAAAATGGTTTGCCAAAAGCCCAAAAATCCATTGAATAATATACCAATGCAATCTGACCATTTGCCATCAATACCTTATTTTGAGTTTAACAGAGATAAGAAAAGCTCTTTATATACACATGAGGTGGTAGGACAACCCATGTAGAATATGTAAATTAGAATTTATAGTTTCTCAACCACTCATAGTTAAGTTAAAAGTAGGAATTGTGTTTGAAGTAAAATTTTAGACCTCACTTAGGCATAGTATAATAACTTTTTTCAAAATAGTTTGAACTAAAATAAGTTGTGAAATTAAGCTAAGTTTCATCTACAAAAATCTGTTTGAGATTTCAAGACTCCAATCAAAAGTTATGGACAAATTACAGAGAGGGATTGGAAGGGACATTCAGTTTTCTTTGACAATTTTAAACATCCCCTCTGAAGTTTGTCCATAACTTTTGATTGAAGGCTTAAAATCTAAAATAGATTTTTGAAGATGAAATTTAGCTTGATTTTCTACATTAACTTAGTTCAAAGTTTTTTGAAAAAAATTGTTTTACTATATTTAAAAATGAGGTCTGAAGTCCTACTTTGAATACAATTTCTATGTTTTGTCAATGAGCGGTGAAGCTTTCATTTTCAAAATATCTCATATCCTTTGAGGGTTCATGATGGACAATGAATTTTATTATAGAAAACGACCTCTTCACCCTCATTCTCACTAAATGTGATTGAAAAAAATTCCTTCATTTTGCCATCAAATTCTTTTTGATGGTAGATGGTCTTCAAACTTTTGGACTAATGTTTGACATTTTCTTTTTTTTACAATAACTTGGTGATTCAGTTTTTGTTGAATTTGGAAATTTTTCTTTTTCATTTTTTTTCCAACATTCTTAAAAATAATTATTTTTTGCCGATCATGACCTATGGGCACAATATATCAAACTATACAATAAACCAATAAAATCAACAACTCTTGAAGTGCTCCAAGTACCAATATATAGAAGAGGTTAACAACAACATTTTTAGACCTTTTATTACAAAACTTGGATCAAAGTGCACCAAAAAATAAGAAAAACAAATAATTACAGTTCATACTGCTTAGCACTTGCATTATTATAGAGTAGAATCTTCAAACTATGATCATTTTTATTAGAACATTAAGTTTAATTGTTTAATTAAAACAAAAGATTTTTTTTCAATTAGTAGTCTAAATCAAATTCAAAATTATAATTTAGGATGTCAAAATTACTTGAAGGAATTTCAAAGTTACAAATAGTTTTATTATTAATTTTGGCAATTGAATTTGAAAACATAAAGATTTAATTTTAAAATCCTTCTAAAAGTAGCAATCATTAATCTTGAAATGTGGGGCCTTATATTTTATATGAAAAGTATTTTAATTTTATAGTAGACAGATACATGTTTCCTCATTGAATGGGAATTTTGACTTTTTTATTCCTTGTTTGGATCTTTTATCTATGTCTTGAGTTTAGATTGATTCTCAAAGCTTTAATTTTGGAAACAATGTATAAGAATTATGATTTTATTTTTGATAAAATGCAAAAGATTCTACATGAATTTCATATAATCTTTAGAAGGTTGTGGTTATTTTGTAGGAGTGAGTCAAGTTCATGACTTTCATCACTTCAATAATGAATGATTTGAATGCCGGTACTTGAAGCTTACATGATAATTTATAAAAATTTAATCAACAACTGAAAATTGCATTAAATGTTTTTTATGTGTATATAGTGGAAATATCATGACAATGCACTTAATTAATTGCCAAAAAATGTCAAAATTTGGATTTTTCAAAGTTTATCTTAGAAGTTGTGAGAATTTATTAATCTTTAAATTTTCTATTCTATAACTATCTTATGAAAAATGAGGATTGCACCTAGGATTTGGTTATTTCTATTGGTCCATGAAAATTTAGCAACTTTGAATTGATTACATCTAGAAATTCTTGACTACCTTAATTTTGAATACTTGAAAAAATCTTAAAACATATTTACATAATCTTTGCAATGATTAGAAATATGTCTCAATTTTAAATTTTAAATTGTCGAATGTAGTGTTGCCATGGCTTTGCAAGCCACCAAAGGCAATTGCAAGCTATACGAATTTGTCATGTTAGAGCTTGTGATAGTATTTGACCAAAATCTTCTTATTTGTGAAATATATTTAAATTATAAGTAAAAACAAAAAATTTAACCCCTAAATGCCCGAGGCACCAAATTTTAGTGTCAACAAAATTGTGAAGCTAAAACTAAGTTATTATTTTCTATAGTTTATATTTCAAAAAAAATCTTTTTGAAGTCTAATTTTAGCATCAAAAATCCCGATTTTGAAAATGAATGCTTGAGATTTTTCTATTCAAGATTTTGTGCAAGGGTGTCCATTACTAGTGTTGAAGGCTCTTGGAAATGAGCCTCAAATAGACTAGAACTTGGAGGGAAAAAAATATTAGAAATTTGCTTAAAAAAATTGTAGAGTAGATTTTGAGAAGCTATATAAATGGATTAGGCTTGTGCATGTTATGCCCTTTAACCTAATTTTTTTTGGTGACCAATTTTAAAGTTTTGACATCTGAAAAGATGATTGAAAGACTTCCAATCACTTTTTTAGTTTTAACACCCTAAATGAGGTTAATGTGTTGTACCAATTTCCACAAAAATAGATGATAGTAATTTCCCCTCACTAGTAATAGGACAGCTCAAAGCCCATCCTCCCTCCTTTCCAACCAATCCGTCGACGCCAGGTAACAAAGAAAAAGTCGCCATTCGGACCCTTTCAGTCCCGAGAGAGCGTCGTTTCAGGTTTTACGCAAGGGCAAAGGGCTTTCTCTGTCAGTCTTACTGTATCGAACCAAACGTGGTGTCAGACGTCTCCATCGTATATCTAGCTCTGAGCTCTCTTTCTCAAGGGGACACAATTGAAGGGCTAGGTACCAAATCTGAGCACCAGATGTCCTGGAATCGTGGAGCAGATTGCAAATTGGAGAAGGGTGGTGCCTAGCGTTTGATCCTCTCCAGGCACGTTCATTCCTTTTCTTAATATCGATTTGTGTAAGTACGTCGTTTCACTTGCTTCATGACTTCGATCCGACTGTTAGAAATCTTGTTCAGCTTGATTCGCTATGAACAAGTTTTGGAAATCTTGAAGCAAATCTAGCTACTGTCGATAATTATGTTAAAAATGGTACCGACAGTTCCGTTGATAGTCCGGCGTGCCTTACATCTTCCGTTCACAGAGGTGTATATGTAAAGTCGTTGAAATCTACAAGCTTGGCTGCCAGTTTAACTGTTTAACTTAGATTCACTCTGCTTTTGCTCATAAGGCCGCTTTTTAATTGCTTTTTCAATTCTTGAATCCAGTGTTAGGAATCAGGATACCCTAGCTCGATCCTCCGGGGGGGGAAGTGAGACCACAAGTGAATCGTTCATATTTCCCTGTAATTGTACATAAGATTTTCCAAATCTCTGACAAAGGGAATTGGTGTGAATTGAAGTCCCTGTCTCCCTTCCCCGCGCAAAATTGTGGTTTGGTACGTCTAGTCTTGGTTGAAAATCTGTGCAAAGTATAGTTACGCATGTGGTCTGTTTGCAAAAGGATGGTCGCTTGCTAGCTATTCTCGCTTGTCTAGTTCAGAATTCTGTGGTAGAATGTCAAGTTTGTTACTTTGTCGGTATTTTACCGCCTCGGCACTTTCAGACCTGAAACATAAATCTACACGTGGGCTAGTTCTTAGACTTTGCATAGATATATGTCACACTATTCTGCGCCAGAATGACGCCAATTTAACAAAATCACACGTATGCGAAAACTTGGTGTACGATGCAGGTTGAGAAGACTGCCAGCAAATTCACACCGTGACGAGGAGATCAAGTTTGAGTTGTGAGTACTCCGGACCTCCATCATGGGCGAATCCTCAGGAATTGCCATCGTTTTGGCTGGGGCTCGCGTGTTTTACTTGGGTATGCTGGCCCTTCTGACTTTACCATGTGATTCCAGTGTCGGGGCCGACACTTTCGCTTTTAATGGCTTCGAGGAGAATTCTCTTAACGTAGTGTCTAATAACAACTGGATTTTCGACACCACTACTGGTTGTTTCCGAATCAATCCTGCAGAATTGAAGTTCTTTGGCACCTCTGGTCGACTTCTACATCCAGGTGCCGTGCAAATGTTAGATCCTGATTCCAGAACAGTAAAATCTTTCAGTACCTCATTCATCTATCGTTTTGACCGTCTGGTTGGTACAGGGCCAGGTATGGCCTTCATTATAGTTCCTGACAACGTCACCTTAGGAGCTACCAAGGACTTCATGGGACTTATAACCTCCGGAACCGGAAAGAATTATGAATCTGATGACCATACCCTTGGTGTGGAATTAGACACCCACAAGAACTTGGAGTTCAACGATACCAGCAATAATCATATTGGTATTAACTTGGCCAGTATGAATTCTACTTATTCGTTTGAGCCTGCCTACAGCTTGGCTTCAAACAAACACCAGCAAATCTGGATTGATTATTCTGAAGCCGACTCTCGTATGGATATCTACATTGCAAATTATAAGGAGCGCAAGCCTGCTAAGCCGCAAGGATCAAAAAGTGGGTTAGATTTATCGCTTTTGAAGGAGAAGATGTTCACTGGTTTCTCATCTGCAACTTACAATCCCTACTTTGGAGGTTTCGAATTTCCATTCACTAGATTCTCATCTGCAAGTTACCCCCTTCAAGGAGCTTTCGAATTTCCGTATGTTTGCGCATGGAGTTTCAGCAACGATGGCGGTCCAGCGCCATCAATTGTTATGGCCCAAGACGAGAAAAAGAACCCTGGGATATCTGTGGGAGTCCCTGTATTGCTTGTAGGGTCTGTTGGAATGATTATCGGCATAATTGTTTCACTTTGTTGGTGTAGATTTGTGAGCCGCCCTCTACGTATTTTCATATCCCATGCAGGTGGTCCGGATGGATCTCAGAAGAACTTTCCAACTTGGCTCGATGAAAGAATGAGGACATGGCCCTGGTCTGTCGCAAAGTCTCGTGTCACAATCTTTTTTGACACACAAAATGTTGAAATGGGCAAATCAATTGCAAATAAAATCTTACGAGAATTAGCAAGATTTGATGTGGGGGTCGTGGTGGTGACCAATGCTTTCTTTGTAGCGAAGTGGCCTATGACAGAGTTGATCGCTTTTGTGGAAGCTCAGACGAACGATCCCACGGAGAGAATACGAGTATTACCTCTGTTCTACGAGCTCTCACCAGAGCAAGTAAGGGCTCATCTGGTCGAAAAAACGTGGGAAGGCAATTGGGAGGAAATGAGCAAGGGCAATCACCCTCTCCAGGTGGAAAAGTGTAGAGAAGCAGTGACTTGGCTTTGCCAACAAAGAGGTATTCCATACGGTTATGAGAGACGCCATCAAGACAAAGTCTACATAGAGACAATCTGTAAGGAAGTCGATGAAATTCTGTGCAAAGAGGAGAGCTTTGCATCGTACCTTATCGGGGCTGTGACGACCTACTGTATTCCTAGTCACTCTAACCGGGAATGATAATCCACGAAACTGAGATGACCCTTCTGTGATTTTAACCATGACTTCAGGGAGTATATTGGATGTACATCCAGCACTGGATGATCTACGTCGATGAGCCCAGCCAAGTACGAATACGATGGGCGCAGCGAATCATGATGGACCAGCGCACCTTCCTAGTCTATGATTACGTCTCTCCCACTTGACAGTAGTGTTAACCTGGGGTACTGTAGCTTTGTAGTTATCTTGTCAGTGTGTGTGCTGTGTGCAGCTTTGATGTTGCTGTACCTTTAGTTGCCGTAGCGATGGTTGTCTTTGGCTCTGATATAGTGCAGAGGTTTAGTAGTATACCCTGGACCTCGTATGGTGCAGAGGATTGTATGACAAGTTATGTCACGGTATAATATAAGCTTGTCCTTGTGTTACGGCGCTTTAACTGAGTACCTGTGCCTTTGTCGATTGGAGTACCTTGAATGCCGTTGTAGTGTACTGTAGCAAGTCTTCGACTTAGTTCCAATAGAGTAATACTTTGGGTCCCCTGATTTGTAACACTGAATTTTCCGAGCTGCTGCTTTTCCCTTATTCTCCTCGTGCCTCGTACAAAGCACTCTGGGAAACTTCTCATATTCCCGTAAGGAAACAAGGATAACCTCTCTGTGAATGATGGGTTCTAGAGCACCAAAAAATCGTGACACCCAGAGCTCTGGAAAGTAAGACTGATGGGAATCTGACATTTCAGTTGAGGTACTGAAACAGTGTCAATCTCATTGAAATCCTGCATTTTGACTTTTACGATTGAGATTATCAGCTTCACGAGGAAGTCACTAATTCCAAATTTCAGAATTTCCGGGCATTAGCTGCTCAGGGTGGTCCATTTAGTTGAGCTTTCTGAAGTTTCCACAGTTAATTTGGGCGAATGATGCTTGCGTTTGGTGTCTTTCCTTTGACCGCAAGGCACAAGTTGCTGGCGAAACACACGAAGGTGGCTGCTCGAGACATGGGCAAAGTGCTCCAGATCGAGCTATGTTACCAATGTTAGCAGCGCCATCTCAGAAAAAGGTGAGCAAGGACTTCCCTGTCCAACCCTAATCCGACCATGTGCACATCTTTGACTGATTAAGGTTTAGGGCTATCCTACAATTTCCCCACTAACTGAATGGGCACTTTACCAGATCGTCATCAGACTGTCATCAGAAAAGTTCATGTGGGAGTCCATAAGCTCATTCTCCAGAAATTACAAGCTGGAACCCTTATTACTTAATTGCATTGGTACATTGTCTTTGACTCTTCTGAAGCTGATCATTGTGAGATGCAACAGACGTGTCGGACTGTTTGAAATGAAGGGGAGAAAATTCTGCAAATGATTCCAATTGATGACCAGTATTGAATATGATGCAAGAGCTGGCTATACGGATTGCAAAGTTTTGACATGAAATACTCTGAACCGAGTATCTGGTAAGATTCTGTTCTAGAAGAGATGTGGAAAAGAGGAGGTTGTGCGTTAATTCAGCTCATTGCGCATGATTTAACTTCAAGATAAACTGTGATTTTGGCCAAGGCTGATGTATTTTGTGAGTGCATGTTATTTCTTCTGGATTGAGAAGTTCAGATGACTGTGAGAGCGCTTTCACCTTTCCCAAACCAGTCGAGATCATTTGATACAGATCTAATTGCACAATTGAATTCAGGATTGTTCGTTCCTATGTTTTGCTTCTCGGTACTGAAACTTGCACTCCCTTTCCAAATATCATCTCCTGAAGCGGGTTCTGATGTTCTTAACCCCTAAATGCCCAAGCCTTTCCAAGAGTGTTTTGACTATGAAAAAAGAGCATGGGCTTATAGTTAACCCCAATGAAGCAAATTGCATTTTTTTCAAAATCTAACCGTATAGATGTTTGAAGAGCTTGATTACTAGTATGCATACCAATTTTGAGTGCGAAATTGCATAGGAGTTGTGAGATTATAACAAGAGAAATGTATGCTTTCTATTTTTAGTATGCTGCCATGTTTTAGAAATTTGCATATAAAAGTTTTTTGAGATGGGAAGTGACATGAATGACTACAAATAATGTTAGCACACTAAAATGCACTTTCAAAAAACTTAATTTCACATGAAAAGCTATCAAACTTATTACACAATCCACCTTGCAATTGGTGAAATGCAATTTTTTTTATAAGTATAAATCGCAAATAACTCCAAATCAACACTTGCATGTTTAAATTTTCAATGGTGTAAATCATGAAAACACTTTACTCTTTTCATTGGGACCATTTTCAAAGCAAATGGATAAGTACAAGTTTCTAGATCTCAAATCAAGTGAAATTGGCAAAAGTTGGGAAATGAAGTAAAATTAGGAAATTTTACTCTTCCACTTTGGGACATATATGGCTTTGAAGACCTCTCAAAAATCAAATGTTTACCTTCTGCAGTGAAAAATGAAAGTTTTCAATAGTTAACCCTAGAAACTGCCCGAAAAAAATTTTAAAACGGTCAAACGAATTTAACTGCCCATACCAAAATGAGCCTGAAATTTCAGCTCGACCATATATGGTCGCTGAGGCAGTTAAGGGTTAAGAATCTTGACAACTCAGTCCACTACTGTGTCAGAATGGCATGCTTGACGTTTAACATCAGCTTACCCCTCAGAACTGAATGCTGCTGGTCCGTGCTCAAGAATTTACAAACTCATGTCTGCTGCATTTTATCAGGGTTACTGCAGTAGATTTCTTTCACATTTTTCTTACTAAATTCTACGTGCCATGATGCAAATTCACACCCTGAATCCAATAATTTCATGCAATACTTTGAGAAACTGTACTTCCTGCGGATTCCTAAGGAGCCAAGTCTTACGCTGCTGCACCAATTGAAAGCTGTTGCAGTCTTCTCACCTCGGTGACACC
This sequence comes from Pseudisothecium myosuroides, assembly GCA_951799445.1. Classification (NCBI taxonomy): domain Eukaryota; kingdom Viridiplantae; phylum Streptophyta; class Bryopsida; order Hypnales; family Lembophyllaceae; genus Pseudisothecium; species Pseudisothecium myosuroides. Next base: position 16,927,385 of record OX637289.1, read on the forward strand.
CGCATCACGGTTTCACACCAAATTCCGCCACCGGTGGAGCTCTGAAGAGGCATGCAGTGGGGAGGTGGTACCTTCTCCATTGGTGCCGACAAGTCCAGGGAGAAAGTGTCCACATGGCACTTCCCCAGTTGCTCCAATTCGCTTACTACCTCAGCCATAGTGGGTCGCTTTTCAGTAGTGTCCCTGCAACACCTCAGAGCTAACTCCATGAACCACTCCAAAGCCTCCGCTGCATAGTTCGCTATGTGGGGGTCTACCAGAGTTAATGCGCTCCCCTCTACAGCTCTTTTATTCACCTGAACATCGGTTCATGCAAACAAGAAATTCCAACATATCAGTGACAGATTCCTGAAGAGAATGGCCTGATCTCCTTCCTGAAAATTTCTAGCACATATGCACCAAATTTTCATATTCCAGAGTTCATGTAAGTGTGATATCTTCAGACCTCAATTGTTGACACCTTGACCATGGCCGCTAACGCCAATGACTCCATATAAAACAGATTTCGATGGAAAACCTAGGAATTTATGCAGCATGACCTCCCAGAACTTGAATGTGAGAAACTCTAGTCTAGGCTTCCCTTTATAAAGGGTATACAGTTTTCGTGTGACTCTCACTATCCTAATATGGGCTTTGATGCGGGACCTGACGACCAAGAAGCCCAAACTAAACCTCATTTTTTTCGCAGTTTTGAGTAGGTTGTATGTGGGATATTTATGTGTTCTTTTATTTATATTTACAAACACATCAAATTTTCTTCAATGATTCTTGCTGTATGAAATTTTACCCGGTCATCCATAGTACATTCTTTCACAATATGATCAATTGCATTTATCATTCTAAAACCACAAATCCTTGGTCCATTAGGGTTCAAACTTTCAGACTCTCAATTTATGAACACTGGTTCCACCAAAGGACCGGATTGATTTCTCTCTCTGACTCAAGCACCGTCTGATGTGCTTGATATCCAAAGTTGAGCCAAAACGTTTACCTCTCGGACAATGTTCTTGCCCTGGGTGATGGCTTTCAAGCCCGTGATGAGCTCCAGCAGCACCACGCCGAAGCTGTACACGTCGCTCTTGTCAGTCAGTTTCTGTGTCATGTAGTACTCCGGGTCGACGTACCCGGGAGTGCCTTTCACAACGGTGGAGACATACGCAGGAGTGACGCCCTCCATGTCTGGCAGCGGAGCCAAGCATGACAATCCAAAGTCGGCCACTTTGGCTCCCTTCCGCTTGTCCAACAAGATGTTGGTGGCCTTGATGTCCCTGTGGAATATGGGTGGGTTGGCTTCCGTGTGCAAGTAACGGATTCCTCGCGCTGCACCTAGTGCAATTCTTAGACGCGATGGGAAATCCAAAGGTGCACGGTCTGAACGTGCTGCAACACACGAAAAACGAATCATACACCGGTTGTTGTACGCAAATAGTTGCAAATTTCTAGTTACAGAGAGCGATTGCAGAAGAAAATATTATCTATTTAACTCTTGAATACCTTTTTTGAATTTTTGCACATTTTTTGCTTATATCTTTGTCCGAATTGGTCATCAAGAAAGGCTGTCTTTTGGAGTATTCAAGTGTTCTTGAGAAGGAGGAGAAGGTATCTATTGACGAAACAAAATATGCCCCTGAGCCAATCTATTCATCGTCCAAAATATGAACGTTGGTCGGAGCGCTTAGGGGTTAATGCTTACCAGGCAAATGATCCCGAAGAGTACCACCTGGTATGAATTCGTAAACCAACATCTGCAGAATCAGCGAAGTTGTTCTTTAGTCAATTCATCCAGAAAGATTAATTCGTAAACCAACATGCTACTGTGCAAAGCTCACTTCGTGCTAAAAAGTGAAACAAAAATGATCATTCTCTTTAACCCAAATACAAAGGAATTTATATACCTTAAAAATCTGAGAAAGCTACTGTCTCGGATTCTAATCCTAACGATCGTTACGATTATACCCGAGTGTTCTATCATTTCTTCTCAAACAATAGTACAAAATTCAGTGCAAGTATTCAGAACACTAGCCATGGCAAATCGCCTACCTCGTGATTCTCTTCATCACAGTAGCCCTCAAGCTTCACGAGATTCCTGTGATGTATTCTTGATAAGAACTCAATCTCAGTGTAAAACTCATGCGCTCCTTGGCAGGATGCCGGATCAGCAGCCTTGATGGCCACTTGCTTTCCATCTTGCAGTGTGCCCATGAATACCTTGCCATAGCCACCTTGGCCAATTTGCCACTCCTCACTGAAACTATCTGTTGCCTCGGCTAGCTCGTCAAGTGTAAAGGCTCGGACGCCAGCTACTTTCAATGCTGGATTGACCTTCTTTGCTTCAATTTCGCTCTCTCCTTTCACTGCCACAAAGCGATCAATCAGGGCGTGTTGCTACTGTATATGGGTTCACAAGTTCACTACAAACTCGAAACTGTCGTCAAGATTCAAGAACAAAAATTAATAAAGATTCAAACTTACAGAGTTTCTGTGATTGTCCGGCCTTGAACCTGGAACGGTATTCACGAGAGAAACGCCAGTAGAGGTACGCTGATGTGAGGATTAACACCATTGCAAAGACCGCAGTCAAGCCCAGGTTCTAGACTCTCTGGAGAGGGATGCGGCCGTAACGGACCTGAGGCTCCTGAAGGTTTGCATTAGCAACACAAAATTTGTGAGCTTGTAACTTATATGCAATGCGTGCTTGTTCTCCATCAACAAGGAGGAAGCAGTACACTGATGAGGGGCTTCCACGAGGGGCGAGATGGCAGTCCAGTGCTTGGAAAGCTCCCGGCTTTGGAGACGAAGCGAATTAAGTCTCTCCGGGTCGGAATATGAAGCTTATCGGTAGGCGCTTTAACAGTGGGGGCCGACAGTGGCAAGGAAACGCAAAAAAATCTGAGCACTTTTGTTGGTCAAGAGCTTGTCACGCGCTTGACACCAGCTCAGCATTCAGTAGTCTCCCTGGGACTCTGCTGCCCTTCCCTCAACAGAATGATGTGGAGCATTTCACATTCCAATAGTTTAACTCTTAAACGCGTCAGGGTGACCCTGAAAATCATCCTTTTCTATTACCGTGTGAATGAGTAGCCTCCAAGATTGCAAAAGTACTCATTGCAAGTCAAACTATTGTAGAAGATCTCCCCTTTTCACAACAAATTCCGAGAATGAATAGTTGCACTTCTATCCTGTACAGTTTGATTCCTTGTCATCCATCGGTCAAAAAAGATCCGCTTCGGTGTTCAAGGGTTAACCCCTAAAGGATGGACCTATAACCACTGATTTCAAACCTTAGTGCCTATCACTCAATTTGTTGTCATTTTGCAACTAGATATGTATGAAAAATTTTATATTTATTTTTCAGAGATGAAATTACATGTCTTCTTTACTTCACAAAATTTTAGATTTTTTTGTGGAAAATTGAATTTTTTGAGAATTTTTTAAGAAAAAGTGAAGAAAAATCACATCAAATAGAAAATTATTTCAAAAAATCTGAAAATTTCACCATGTGTGTATATTACAATGACAAACATCATGGTGTAAACTCAATTTCCGTGTCATTCTATAATTAGAAAATAATAGACATTGAAATACACCCAAAGTTCAAATTACAATAAAATGTTTTATATTAGGAATTTTTTCAAAATTCAAATTGGAGAAGAAACTAGAGTAGATGAACTTCATTTTGTTAGTTGGTCTCAAACTTAAAAAATATCATTTTTGTGAAGAAATTTCAGATAATTTAGAACAAGGAAGAACAACTTCCCCAAATACACTAAAATAGCATATTTCAGTTGTGATCCGTTTTTTTAACAATTTTTCATTTACATGAAGACAAACGCTGGAAAGACTACAAACTCAATTGGATACTCTTCATAACCCAACATGAAAAGTCAACAAGGAAAAGGGGGATGAAAAAATGCATCCCATAGCTTTCCAGCTCCGTGGATTGTCATCCAAGCGCCACATATTGGTCCTAGCAGCGTTCCAGGGTTAAGGGCCACTTTACACTATTGGTTGTCCAAGTTGAGAGGCCATCAGGGATTGATTGGCTAAACTTTGTTCAGAATCCAATCTTTTCAGTTTTTGGTGTGTTTCTAAAAACAATTCGACGAACTCTCGACCATAGTCTGTGTCTCCATTCTTGGCTGATCCAAACTATGGTTGAGAATCCGTCACCATGTGCGTATTTGGATGCCATGTAGGTAGTTTAGAGGGTGATGGACTTTAGATTGTGCCTCCTAGTGTGAAGGGTCGAGAGGCCAAATTCCTAGTTTCTTGAAATCTTGATTGGTGGCAATCAACGAACTCTCAAATTTTGGTTGCAGTGTGAAGCGCCTCTAAGCAGGAAAATGGTAACTACGTTTTACCATCATACTTGTTATGCAACCATAAATATTTTGCCACTACATTGGTATTGTGGCTAACTTTAATTCTTCATGATGTGTTGTGGATGAACTTTGTGGATATAAAATAAATTATATGTATTTGCAATTCATTTCATCAATATGAGATTTGTTTCCTTTTGCCAGTTAGATATACTCATTTTTATTTTAAAATCTAAAGATGAAACTTTGGACATTGGTAGGTTGAAAAAATCTTGCTTTTGAAATTCAATTATCATGATTTTGATTGATTAGCTTTTAAATCCAAAATTTTAGAATAATGAAATTGAATAAGTCAACTAAAATATCCTATGGTTGGATCTATTAAATAAATAAGTCAAAGACTTTAGCAATGTTTAGGGCAATGAATATTAGGAGAGCTTTTGATTAGAACTAACAAAAAAACTTTAGGAATTAATCCCTTAAAGACTATAGGTTAGTCTTGATTTCTAAAATTGTAGAGATGTATTATAATTTAATAAAGTTTAGAACAATAATTTAATGATGAATTTCAAACAATATTTGTAAAATATGATCCATAAATCATTTTCATTTGGTTAAATCAACAACGACACCAATCAATATTTTTCAATAAAATTTGAAATAAAAAATTGAAAAATTCTTCTTAAATTGATTGCAGATTGAATTTTTGTCATTTCACGTTGTTTTTTCTATTTAAACTCAAAAAGGTAAGTTATTTATGAAGATTTTTTTAAGATTCTTGTTTTATTTATTTATTTAAGGCATTTTTTAAGGGTCATTTTGCAAAATTAAAAAAAATAGTTGTGAAGGTTAGAAATACTTTAACCCTTTAATTATAGAATATTTGCAAAGAAAGTTCTAAAAATCTATATTGTACAAATGTAAAAAAACTAACACAAAAAACTACAAATATTTAGATAGATGAATAAAGCTTTTCTTTTGTACTTAGAACATGTTTGCATTCATTCATTAGAGATTAATTTCTTTGTTGGAACGGATACACAAGCTCATTGAGTCACTAACAATAAATCCCACAAAAAAAAAATTGAGCAAATTATTCCAACCAATTTTGTCTAGTAGTTTAACTCCTAAATGCCCAATCAACTATTTTATGGTCACTAACCAACTTCAAAGGTTGCCAAGATGCTTGAAATTTTAATTTTTTTGAAATTTCAATTTTTTCCCATGTGGCTTGTGAAGTTGTCTTTTTATAGTATAATAAAAAACTTTTGATTTGGGCAAAACCTCTATTTCGGGTGATTTTTCAAAGTCAAATGCTCCTAAAAATGCTCACTAAGGATTGTCTTGGCAGAGAAGTCTAGCCAATCAAAGGCCATCCTAAGAAAAAAATTCCATGGATGTACAAGCGGCTAAGGAATTGATTGGTTGGAGAATTTAGTGAATGGATAACCTTAAGTGAAATTATGTTTTTCCAATGTAACTCATTTGATTGCAAGGCTCTGAAAACAATCTTTCATTGCTCTACCCTTGTGAAAATTGGCATGTGCATTCTCAACTAATTATAATTGCATTTGGTCAAAAATAAAAAATTCAACTTTTGCAAAAATTTGAGATACAAATCCCCCAAGTCATTTTGCCTTGGAATAAAAATTCTTATGTTTTTCTATAATAAACTTTGATTGAAGAAATCTCAAGATCTGCACTATTAAAGTTTTTGAAAATTGGAGTTTGGACTAACTTGAAAGTAGTGAATAAGATCCTATGGTTAGAATTTTCAAAAATTGGTTCTAAGAAAAATTATATTTTCATTTCATAAATGGTAGGTTACAGGTGATTTTGGAGGGAGGACCCACTTTGGACATTTAGAGATTATGGTAAGAGACTCTTCAAATTTGAAATTTGTTTTTTCAATAGAACAACTAATTAGAGGACTTTTTACAAGTATTTTCGGTCAACTCATTTCTTAGAAACAAAGATACATTGTATTTCCATTGTTGTTCTAAGATGGATTGTTCTCATCCATTTGGATTCTATTGTGTTTCCCTATGGTGTTATAATAGTAATCCAAAAGCTTCCTCCAAGATAGTGGAATAATGAATGAACTTTCGGCCATGTGTAGAAAAGGCATAGTTGTGTTTATTGAATTTATTATAGTATGAGGTCCATACAGTGCCCATGCAAAAGCTGGAAATTAATTTAGGGAGGGAGGTTAAGCTTTTTGAAATATTTTTTAAAAGACAAATGGAATTGGCATCTAATCCAAGTTGTTTCATATTTTTTGGAATTTTGTGAAATCGACACAGTAATCACTAGAAGCATTCACATCTTAAAATGTATACTATTTGTATAGTGTTCGTGCAATGCAAAGTAAAATGTACCTCTACATTAACCTCTAAAGGACCAACATGCGTTTTTTGGCAACATAGAAATTTTGGGCAGGTACTTGTGACTGGAGATTTGCATATTTTGGGCTGAAATTTTCATAGAAGGTGGGAACAAGGAATATCTTTCATGTGCACAAAATTTCATGACATTTGAAAATACGAGTCAAAAGTTATTGTATGATATGTAATTTGTTGGTCAACTCGGGCAGTCCGGGTAGATAAAAAAATATCACTTTTTTCAAAAATAAAAATTTGAAATTGGTTTATTAGATTTATATGTACGTGGAAAGCTTTGAATCATTCCGTTTTGATCAATGGATTGTCTACTCTAAAATAAACCTTTTAAGTCGTTTATTTCACTCAATTTTCAATATTTTTCAAAAAAAATAAAATTATAGGATGTAGACTATTTATTACAACATTGCAACCATTGGGATTGGCATTTTTCAACTCCATAATTAACTTCTTAACAATTTAGTGTTCTAAACCATTCTCTACTTCTTTCTACTTACTATTTTTTTCCTATATGTTGTACAATTCCAAATGATCTGAAAATTTTCAAGCATGTAGCCAACTTGCCCTAAAGAATGAATTCAAAGAAGCACAACCATTTTGGAATTTTTTTCATAATAATCCGACCTTGTGAAGTGCAGCTGCCCGGTTTTTCGCAAAGCAAAAAAAGGAGTTTTGTCACTACAAACGCTAATATCTTGCAATCTACACGATGGAAACTTCTGAAATTTTTTCCACATATTTTCAAACCAGAGTACTACAAGATCCTATGGTTACATGTGTCCAAAAATGATATTTTTCAAAAATTTGGTACTTGTACTAGAAATGGCAGTTTTGGAGCATTTTTGGTGAGAACATAGTCAAGGAACTTTAGGGGTTAAAGGATGCTTTTAGAGCCTAAGCACTTTATGGACCTCCTACCTTGAATTGTGCCTTTTCAACCCAACTCCAACACTTTCCACTCGACATTGTTGTCACTCCAATAATGCAAACCCTAGTATAGATTCTACTACATTGGGATGGAACATGGCAAAATGGGATCCAAAACTACACTCTTCATTCTACTTAGCGTTGCTTCTAAAATAAAGTTACTACTAATGACAATTTTTATTTAAAGTTGTAATTTTTTACTAACCAAGATCACTCAAGCAATAGCCATGTTTTTAAAATTGTTGTAAAGTAAATAATTAAATAAATATTTCTTCAATGGAAAATTGTAGCCTATAATAATTTGCTTTTGGAAAATATCAAATGGAATAAAGAGTGTAGTGCTCTTACAAATTTCGGTTTGCCTCTCTTTAAACACTCCAAAACGTTTCCATGATTATGTTTTTACCGGAAACATTCCTAAACTGCCATTTCTAGTGAAGTACTAAATTTTTGAAAAAAAAATTCTTTGATACATGTAACCATAGGATCTAATAGTATTCTCACTTGAGAAAATGTGGTAAAAATTTCCACCGCGTGGATTGCAAAATATAAACATTCAAATTCACTAAAATCATTTTTTTGGCCCTACGAAAAACAAGGCAGCTTCACTTCACAAGCTCACTTTTCTATGAAAAAATGTCCAAAATGGTGGTGCTTCTTTGGATTCTTTTCCTAGACAACTTGTCCACATGCTTGAAAAATTGCACATCATTTGGAATTGTACAACATATAGGAAAAAAATTGTAAGTAGAAGGAAGTAGAGAATGATTCAAAATTCAAATTGTTGAGAATTTAGTTATGGAATTGAAAAATGCCAATCTCAATGGATGCACTATTGTAATGAACAATCTACATCCTATGATGATTTTTTATTTTTTTTAAATATTGAAAATTGAGTAATATAAAGGACTTCAAAGTTTATTTTAGAATAGAGAATCCATAATTGCCTGCAAACAAAAAGTCTTCATAACTTTTGACTCATTGATCAAAATGGAATGATTTAAAACTTTCCACAAATATGTAACTCTAAAAACCAATTTCAAATTTTTGTTTTTGAAAAATGATTTTTTCTGATCTGCCTGGACTGCCCATTTACAAAAAAAATAACATATTAGCCCATAATTTTTTACTCATATTTCCAAATGTCATGAAATTTAGTGCACATGAAAGATGTTCCTTATTGCCACCTTTCATTAAAATTTCATCCTAAAATATGCAAATCTCTAGTCACATGTACCTGCCCAAAATTTCTATGTTGCCAAAAAACACATGCTAGTCCTTTAGGGATTAAGCATAATCAAGCCAAGTAGAAGCGGAGAATATCTAATCCATTTTCATTGGCCAAAGACAGGATTTTTGTAAAACATTTACACCAAATGAATAGACAACCACTTGAATTAAGTCACCTACTCTCACTAAAACTGAAGATGAAGTACTACTCATAGTGAACAAGTTTGGAATCACCTTGAGAGGTGATATAATCCAAATTTCGTCCAAGTGGACTAAACAAGTTTGTTCAATATAAAAAGACTTGTGAAGGAGCTTCCCCAAACAATAATGCAACTACAAAGAAGCTTTCAACATTTAGTGTCAGAGAGGTGGCCATTTCATTTTCTTTTATTTCATTGTCATAGAACGCTTGTTTAAGTTTCATTTGGATTTTATTTCATGAGTTTTAGAACTCATTGTCATTGCATTGGGTTTTCACTGATTCAGTAATAACATTGAGTTGAATTTAACCCTTGAAGGATGCTGGCCTAAAAAGTGGTCAATGGATGACTTCATTGTTCATTGTAAAAACAAAGAATGCACCTATTGGTTCAGTAATCAAAGCAAGATTTGGTGACTACATGTGCATCATGAGCAAAAGACAAACTGAAATCATTCATTGGAGGTCAACCTACTGTAGAAGACCATCTCTTTTCTACACAAATTTCAAGGATGAAAGATTGCCCCTTCTCTTCCAAATAGAAAGATGCTTTGTCATTTATCATACAATAAATGTCCTTAGTGCCGTTTATGGATTAAGGGGGAAACATTGAGTTTTGATTGAATACTAATTCAATATAAACATTGAGGGTATAGACAAGGTACTGGATTATAATTTAAACATTGAGTTTTGATGAGGGATCCAATTTGAAATTTTTACATTTTCTTATTGGCAAATGACAAATAGCATGACAACATGACAAATAGCAAAATAGGAAATCCCCCCTACTCATAGACAAAACAAAACAGAAATAGAATACTCACCCCCCAAGAAAAACATAAATACAACCCTCCCCTACACATGTTCAATGAATTTCACTAAACATCCAGTTCCTAGTGTGAAACCATTTACCAAATGGATGGAAATTTATGATGACATGGCAATTTCCCTCCACACTAAGATGGACAATCCAATGGTCAATGGACAAAAAGATTTGTCCACTAAGGTAGACAAGCCCATCACTGTTTGCTGCCCAATTCCGTTCCCTACTTTTGTCCCCAATTCCATTCACTGCAAAATCAAAATCTGTTCAATTATTTGACAATTTCACTACATTAATGCCAAAAGAGGAAACGTGTCAATCCTTCATTGGTGGGAACTTAAGTGCCAATAGATACATGTCAAAGCGGTAATGGGTTGTTTACGGGACATTTTTGACCCCACTCTATGGACGTTTTTTGTAATGTCAAGGCAGACCACTTCAAAAATTCATAGAAGTTACAATTTTAATCAAAAAACTATAATTTCACTTGGGTTTGATTCATGAAACAAGCGCAAACCTCTAAAAGAATCTATGCCCCTCTTGGAATTAGCCCCAAAATACTCAGATTCCAAATCAGGGTGGTAATAGGCTTGTCTACCTTACAACAGGACGTCCAGGTCTGAACCGGGCCTGAACCGGTGGCGGCTGGGCCTTCAGCAGTCAATGTATGCTCTCCTGCTCCGGCCTTTGGTTTGATGCACTTTTTCCTTTGCAATGGAACTTGTCCATGTGTTTGAAAAAATATATATCTACAGTATATTTGTTCTTCTTCACGTTCCTTTTCTAAAGTTCCTATCATGGCTTTTATTTTTGGCGATAGATCGCCACATCTGTCAGAACTGCCACCACTCAGGCTTCATCCCTCCATAAATCGACCTCTACTATGAAGCCAACAGAGGGGACACTTGTCCAAAAAAAAAGCCCTGGTTCCTATTGGCTAAATGAGCAGAAACTGAAGATATTTGTACAATATTGTACAATACAATAGGAAGGGAAAAACGATCACGGCACCCTGCAATAAATTTATGTTCCATTCTGCACGTGTATCACAAGGGTTGAGAAAGGGATCGATAAACATCTTTCTTCAGGGGCTTCAGCCTTCAGGTCCTTCACCACGAAGATGCAAGCAGGGTGTGTTTTTTTCATTTATTTTAGGCATGCAGCAAGCGATCTTCCCCGGAGTGATGAATCTATTTACATCCATAGAAATGGATGAAACCTACAATGTATGGATGAAATTTTATTTATTCATCTAAAAGAATGTACATTCATCTAAAATAGAGCAATACTGTTTTAAGTTTTGGTAGCAATTATTTGCAATTTCATCCATTGAAAAAGGAAGAATATCTAGCAAAATATTCCCCCAAAAAAATTGCATTGCTTTTTAGTGAAAATTTGCTAAAAACACACACCCCTAGATTCAAGGTATTCTACACTTGAGAAGCCTCGGTCTAGAAGCGACCACTGACACAAAGGTACATTTTGCTTCCTTCTACGTACCAATAGTGACAGGGTTGCTTTAATGACCACCAAGTTTTTGACGTCAAAAATTCAAAAATAATTCCTCAAAGGTCCAAAAAATATGAAACGACTTGGGTTAACCCCTAAAGGACCGAGGCCTTTTTTCTGCCAAAAAACACTGAAAACTGCCATTTCTACAGCAAAGAGTAAAAAAATTTGAAAAATGTTTTTTTTTTCACATCCAACCGTAGGATCTTACACCTAACTAGTATAATAATGTGTGGAATTTTTTTTAGAATTTTTGACCGCACAGATTGCAAGATATTTGCATTTAAAGTGAAAAAAACAAGTTTTTCAGCACATTGCGGGACTAGACTTTTTGACTTTAAACATTTTTAACTTAAAATTTTTGCACTACAGAGTTTTGAGCTTTTATTTTATATAGTGGAGAATTGAGTTGAGAGTCTAGAAAAAAAATAATATTAAAAAAAAACTTAATTATCATTCTTAAAAAAATTGTTAAGTAGATGTAGGTACAAGATAGAAGGAAAATCTAAAACATTCATATATTTTAGATGGAATTAAAATGCACTAATCCCAATGGTGAGATTGTTCTAACAAGTAAATCAGACCATCCCAAAAAAAAAATTTGAAAAATTGCATTCAGAAATGAATCCCAAAGTTATTTTTTTCAAGAAGATGCTTTAACTGCCCGAAAAACAAGAATGTCCATAACTTTCTCATAACATATCCAAATGAAATGAATCAAAGCTTTCTGGAAAGCCAAAAATATAATCTATGAGAAAAAAAATATTAAAAAAAAAATTCAAATTTTTGTCCCTTTTTTTTTTGCTGCCCGAGCTGCCCCCCGTAGCCTGTTTTGAGCTTATATGGTCATAACTTTTTTTCCCGGGCACCGATTGTGAAAAAATTATATTTCCTTGAAGCTAATCAGTTTTTCTACCTCCAAAAAAATTTTCAAAAAATCAGGAGAAAATTTCAGCCCGTAGGTATCTGCCCGAAAACGCATTTGTCCCCCGTAGGGACAATGGTCCTTTAGGGATTAAATACCAATTTCATTTTTCTTCCTACAAAAATTTATCAAAAATTGTTTCAAGGAGTTTAGCTTCCCTCCAAATGCAATCAACTCTTAAAAGGTTGCTTTAAGAATAGACTATCTTAGTGCATTGCACTATATCAAACGTTGAAGATATTTCTATAGATGCACAACAATGATCTCTACCCCATTAATCCTAAAAGGACTAGCCTATGATTACCAAAGTGGGTACCCCCAAATCACCGCTTTTTGCTACTATGCCTTATATTACTATAATTAAATTAGTCAAATTTTCATATTTTCTTGTTTGCAAGTGAAAGGAGGTTCCAATGCGTCAAAGAATACAAAATTTGGATGCCATATGCAAAAGTTACAAAGGATCAAAGTTTTTTTGGTAGAATTTCTAACATTGTCTTTTCAACATACATATATGTTGATTTTGAAAATGTACACAAAATGATGATGGCAATTTTAGGTAGGGTGCAATTTGGATATACCCACCTTATTTCAAACTTCCAAGTCTTTTACTTCAAATGCTCCTATTTCACAACTGTAAAATAATGAAATGTTTTATATTACTTTTTAGAAATTGCATCATTTTTTTTACTTTTATAATTGTCAAATTTATTTGTGAAATTTTAAAACTATTGTGAATTTTTGAATGAAAATGGGAAAAAATCCATACCAAATATAAAACTTGTATTAGATTAGAACAAAAAAGTGTGGAATTTTTTCAAACACTTTGACCGTGTGGTTTGTAAGATATTAGCATTCAAAGAGGGGAAAAAAAGATTTCCTTGTACCTTGCTTTGCTAGATTTTCTAACCTTAAATCTCCTCAACTTAATTTTTTTTGCACTATAGAGGTTTGGTATTTAAATCTTCATGGTGAAAAGTTGAGTTGAAAATCTAGGAAAAAAATTCAAAATTCAAATTACTAATTTTCATTCATAAAACTGCTAAGTAGATTGCTAATTGCAAAGTAGTAGGTACAAGATGGGGAAAAAATGGAATTGAAACATGCCATTTCTAATAGTAAAATTGTTGTAACAAGCAATATACATCCTATGAATTTTTTTCTTTGAGAAATTGTGAAAATTGAGTTCAAAAGCAGATCGAGAAGCAGATCTTGTAAATGGAATGAATAAAAGCTTTCAAAGTAGATATAAATATATTCTATAATTAAAAATTAAATTAAATTCAAGTTGTTGTGTATTTTTATTTTTGTTGTCCAAGCTCAAAAATTTTGTACATAGGAAAGTATAAATTTTTTTCCTAGGTCCTAAATAAAATTAAAATCATATTCCGCCAAAGCTAGTGCATTCCCTAACCTTCCAAGAAAAATTTGAGAAATTATAGAGGAACATGTCTATATTCATTAAAACCCGTCCTTTGACTTTGAACCTTTAGGGGTTAAAATTCAAAAAATTCTCCATAATTGTATATTTCAATGTCAGTAGAATATCATGATGCAAATCAAGATAACATTTTGGTCAAAATTTTAAAAATCAACAGATCATGGTTATAGGCCCAAGTTTAATTACAATAGAATATTGAATCTAGGAAAATTTTGAAATTGTAATAAAAACTATGTCTCCAAGGCAAATTGTGTTTCTATCTTCTTTTTGGAAGTACTAGGGAGGAGGGGGCATAAATGACTTTCAAGGTTTTGTTGAAACCAAAAATGAACATATTCATCTAGTTATTAAATCATTTTTGGTTGACAACCTAAGTGATAAGCTTAGTCTTTCAAAGATTAATGTGATTGATTGAAAAACAATCATGTTAATAGTCAAATAGTATAAATGTGACAAGTGTGTCACAATCAATGACAATGTAGCAAGTATGCAAGATAGTCAAGAATGCCTTGGAAGATCTAGAAGGTCAAAATGTAGGGATTTGATTGTATTTGTTGGTGTACAAGTCCAAAGCCAAAGAAAGAAGACAAATGCATATATAGTATTATGTGTCTAAATGAAGTGTTTCAGTTAGGATGGTTCCAGGATAGGTACATCCATTATGAATCCTCTTTCAATTGGGACAATTTGCTCACTTTTGATTCCACTAGATTGAAAGATTATTATAATTGATTTCAAAGGGCTGGGAGAAATCTCGTATTTATCCAAAGTCTTGCAATTGTTGCAAACATGTCAATATGATAAAATTCTAAATGATGTAAATAATGAGGTTAATAACAACACACATATTGTAGCTACAAATATTTTATATAATTTAATAGTCTACTCCATTGCAATGTAATTTTTCCTAAGATCTAATATACTTAAAGCTCACCTCTTAGAAACATTATAACTAGAAAATCAAGTATTATAATGAACCCATTGCATGAAAAATTGAAAAAAAAGCACATAGAATCATTTTTCAAAAATATTCTTGATGCCAAAAATAATCTTGTTTATAGCCTTGGTCTTGCATTACTTCTTTGACCAATTGAACTCTCTTCCAAGGGGCCCAATCCAAAATTCAAAATACAAAAATTATCTTTATTGTTGCATGCCTAGAAACAAGCTTTTGAAGATGGATATAACTATTAGTGATGTTATAGGCATGTAAGTTTGTCAATGTTGAGGCCTAACATTCTAGAGATGACTATAATTGCTTAGATAGATGCCTAGAAGTTATAATTTATCTCGAGGGGTGCACTTCCATTTTTTTTTGCCGAAGACGTGCAATCAAATGAAGGGTTATTATAATTACTTTGCTTCTAAATTTTAGAAATGGCTTAGAAGTAAATTAGCATCATCATAATGGGTTTTGGGGCCTTATAAGTAATTAAAGGTAGGAAAAAATACCAAGTTTTAGATTTTCATAAATTCTACACTAGTCTTGCCGAAAATTAAAAAAATAAAATCTGAACTTTTTAGGAATACTTTTGGAGTGTATTACATGTGGTATTTACTATATTAACAAGGTTTGAGGTATCCAAGGTTGGAACCAGTTATTGTTTTCTATATGATTAGCTGTATGTGAATGATTAGTGTACAAGGTGGATTGGTGTACTGGACGCAATGTAGTCGTTGAGACGTGAATAGCAAAAGTGGAAGGAGTGGGTAACAGCATGCACCTTGGATGCCGGCACCTGTACTTGCTGGCTTTGATCTGAACAAAATATTTAGGGTTTCAAACTCCTTGTCTGATTTTGGTGAATGAAAAATTCTAGGTTGTGAAATCCAACTATTGTGGTTATGTGACTTAGGTTATGGTTTTGTTTTGGAAAGGGTTTGCACATGCATGCTTTGGGGTTGAAATTCAGGGTGAAGGTTGGTAGTAATGACTACACAGAATATTTCAAATTTGAGGTTCAGGAATCAGGATGGTGTTGATTTGCACAATGCATGCAGACGCTACATTTTATCATTTTTTCCATCGTTTTGAACTTGGTAATTGTTTGTATTCAATTGTAATTTGGCAAGACTTTGTGGTTCAAAGTACTTTGTGAACTTGGTTGTTGTTTGTATTCAATTGTGATTCGACAGGACTTTGTGATTCAAAGTACTTTGTGGTATTGGTTGAGTTCTATAATTGAAGTTTGTGCTTGGGAATCGCATGAGTTTGTGCCTAAAACTCAATTTATATTGTGATTGCATTGGAAGTACTGCGTATATGAATCCACTTTGGCTTAATCATTTGCACTTTGCTTTTGAATACCATTCCAAATTCTAACTTCTAGCTTTCATAGTAGGACTTTGCTTTTCAAAATAGTTCCAAATTCAAACTTTTAGCTTTTACAATAGTATTTTGCTTTTGAACCCCAAACCAGATTGAAAACGGTTTGTGCTTGTAGCTTGTTCCAAGTTCCAAGTCCTTAGTGTTCAAATCCAGTGTTTGAATCCAATGTTCAAAATATTGTACTTATAAGAATATAGGGTACTTGGAAATAGTGCAATTTAAAAAAATGAAATATAAGTACATGCAATTATCCAAATTTAAAAATTTAGATAAATATAGCCTTATAAAAATTACAAAATTCCCTACATAGTACACCCCCCAAGTAATTTATGATTTTTTTGTCCAAAAATTTGAAATAAAATAAATTCTATTAATTTTTGAGAATCTATTATTCATTATTTTTAGAAATGCAACGTAAGATACCTATCCTAAAGTTTTGGATTGGGTCCCACGGAAGAAAGGAAGAGGTAGTGCAACATCTCAAATAACAAGGCACCTTGAAATAATGATGTTTTGATATTAAAACAAGTGATTGGTTGCAATCATAGTGTTCATTACTATCTCAAGGTTGAAAGATTATCGTTTCAATGACAAGTTTGATCAATATTGACATGACACTGATTCAATGTTGGAACAAAGTAATTTGTTAAAATGTCATTTATATATTGATTCAATGTATAATTTATTAGTATTACTTTAATGTTGTTTCAAGTAGCATTAGGTCAAAACAACTTTAATATTGAAACAATGTATAATTAATTTTAGTAGTATTAGTTTAATGTTGTTTCAAGTAGCACTAGTTCAATACAACTTTAACATTCAAAATTCAAAATTGATGCAATGTTGATGAAAAATTGATGTAATGTTGATGCAATGTGAATACCAAAAACATTCAAAATTCAAAAGCCAATGATTGAAAAAAATTGATATATAAAGTAAACTCAACTTGCAACCTTCAATAGAGTAAGCCATTTACTCCATAAATTGTAAACAATGGATGGATCATTGTATCCTCATATAATCATATGCACATTCAAGTGCTGAGAGGCCTCAGACAATGACGGCTATCTTGCTAAGTTATTGCTAGAGAAATCAAAGCCACTAAACTAGAATATATAGCAAAAAGAATATCCCGCCTGAAAGTAGCTGTTTGATCAGCAAACAATGACAGTAGCAAAAAAAAAAATATAAAACTCAGATATGATCTAAATATAGGCAGACTAAGGTTCAATGTGTATCATACATTTCTGGCTCAGTTGTATGTACGAGTGGTCTCTCTGACTTTGTGGTTCCGGGTCCAAAATGTGAACACGTCCTCATTCTGCAACACGCAAATGACTTATCCTCATCAAATATGGTAATGGACCAAAATTTCTGGGTTTCAAAATAATCATATTGACTGTGAAGTTCTGGGGACTGACTGTTGGGCTTGGCAGAACTATGATAGCCGGAGGGGGGCTTCGATGCCGCACCTGAGGAAAAAAAGAAACAGGATCTAAACATAAACTTCAAGTGTAGGCTTGTAACAAAATCACAACCCATTTTCGCAGCGGACAGTTTAGGACGCACAAGCATAGCACCGCAACTAACAGAACCTGGCACGCAAGAGACTATCACATCGAACACAGATTATAATAGCACAGTCTTTTTTTGTGTGAATCTTTTGACCTTGAAATTTTGCACACATGTTATCAATATAGAGATGATAAGATGACAAAAATTTCATGGTAAATTTTTTTTTTCAACCCTTGGGATAAAGTTAAAATTGGCAATAGTGAAATTTTTCTCACAGCTATACACATGTTGGTAGAATTAGCATATCTTTTTTTGTGTGAATCTTTTGACCTTGAAATTTGTCACACGTGTTATTAATGTAGAGATGATTCCATAATAAAAATGTAATGGTAAATAAATAATTTTTTAACCCCTAGGAGAGTGTCAAAGTTGGTAGGAGTGAAATTGTTTCTCACAACTACACATGTTGATAGATTTCAAATATCTTTTTCTGTGTAAATATTTTGAATTTGAAATTTGGCAAACATATCATCAAAATAGAGATGATATGATGCCAAAAATTTCATGGTAAAAAAAAATTATTTCAACCCTCGGGAGGGTGTCAAAGTTGGCAGCAGTGAAAATTTTCTCACTGCTACACATGTTGGTAGATTTTGAATATCTTTTTTTTGGTGAATCTTTTGACCTTGAAATTTGGTACACATGTTATTAACATAAAGAAGTTCTTGTGCCAAATATTTCATGGTAAAAAAACAATTTTCAGCCCTCGGGAGGGTGCCAAAGTTGGAAGCATTGAAATTTCTTTCCTTGGGAATGCAAAAACGCCATTTTGATTAGTACCCTACTGTACAAATAGTATACACTTTAAGAAGTGATCCATTTTAGTCATCATTGCGTTTCAACTTCAAAAATTCATAACTAATTATGTGAAGCTCTAAAAAATTTGTCTTTTCAAGAAATAACTATTGAAAATTATTTTAAGAAGTTTATCCTAACTGCGTTTTTTCTGGGATAATTCATTGCTCAAAAGCTATACAATAGATTCACCTATTTTCAATGAATGAAATCCCTCAATATTGAACTAATTTTCACCAAAAAAAAAATTAATTTTGGGACACTAATTTTTTGCTCTAAATAAGAGTTGTGCAATTGTGTTCATTGTAATTTAACATTTGGCATCTATACAGGGCAACCTGAAGCATTAATCATTCAGTCTGTAAAATAAAATGAGTAGTTTTTTCTTGCCTTCCCTGTATTGACCTATATTAAGTCATGAAATCCAACTATCGCAAGCAAAGATGTAGCACAGGAAGCGTTAGGGTATTTCACTTCCCCAATGTGTTCCCCTTCACCTCCACAGGCTTACAGGGTTTAGGGTTTTAGGGTTTTAAACTTTAGGTATTTCCTCCTTGACCTCACAGGGGATTTGCAACAGTTCCTTGACATTTACGAGCTAAGTGAAACCGCAGGAGATTTCTACGTATTCCCTTGTTATCACATAATGAATCCATACAGACACGAACACTCGATTTCACGTAACGAATCCATACATACACGAAAGCTTGTTTTCACACACTGGATCCATACGTGTTTCCGTGTTATCTCACAGGGAATTTATCTTAATGCCCCTGTCTCACTTTCCCATGTGTGTATGACTTCCTTGTGGACGGACCACGGTAGTGTGAACATTAACGTCACCATTGCTGGAACTGTGGATTTTTCGGTTTCACCTTAAAGGCAGATGTTACGTGACAGCAAATGTAATCACTCCATGATCTGTACAACCACCCTGTTGAGAAGACTACTCTCTGAACCACTTACAACTTTACATGTTGACGTGTTTTTTGCATGGTGGATTAATCCCATCACCTCAATCCAGAGTACATCTCTCACTGAGCTCTGAAGCTTTTCGATCAATTCAATGCAATGTCTGTCAGTCCTGCGGACCACCACAACTCAGCTTTGCAGGCACATGCTTTCTGTCTTGAATGGACGTGTGTCTGATGCTCTATGCATTTGGATATCTTGCGATAACATGTGTCGTTGAATGGCCGAAATGCATGCATTCTTTGAGCGCTCTATTCTCCACCCTTGGGAAGAAACAGCTACAGTCTATAGTTTTGAACCCCTGGGGTTTTGATCTGCTTTGTATATACTCAAGTTTACAACTATGGTTGTTGAGTAATCACTCTGTGGGGTCCTTACCTTGGTTACGTAGCGCAACTCCTGTCTTTAAACTATTCAATTGATTGTCCATATTAAAGCTTGAGGATTTTTTGAAGAAACTAGCCCGGGTTACTCTTGAGCTTCGTCTCTTTCCCTGGATCTCTTTTCCCATAGTCTAACTGATAGTCAGTGGGTGCTTTAATTGCTTCAAGAGTGTTTTTTAGCCAAGCTAGCATACGATAGAGTAGAATATAGAGTTTCAAAATTGAGGAACTAGAGGTAAATTGACAGCATCGTACCACTTCAAGTAACATTCACCATAGCTGCATTTGGTCGAAAATCTTGCCAACAGTTGCAGCACAGATGGAATACAAATTTCTCAGGTGACTGATAGGAATCAAGAAGCCACGGTATCAGGTTTGTTCTGCTCGCTTCTCCTATAGGTCACAAATTTCTCACTCACTCGCTCACTCATTTGCGTTTCCAATTGATTGTCGGAGTTAAAACTTGAGAAGCTTGTAGGGACAGTAACGTGGGTTTCTACACGATAGCTTCGTCTCCAGCAGTGAATCGCTCCATCACATCGCCTAGATGGCAAGAAAAAACTCAGTTTCAGAGGCTTGAGTATTGTAGAACTCAGCTAGCATAGAGTAAAGAGTCAATTGTCAAATTTGAGGAAGTGAGGTCAACTGAAAGCGTCGTACCTCTCATTAGCCATAGCTGCGTGCTGGACATGGGTCACAAAATTCTCAATCACTGCTTCCGGAGTCTAATCTGGCTCGCCCTTCTGCACTTCCAAACAAAAGCGTCTCCATGTCCAGGAACCGAACCTGATGCTTGCAAGGTTCATCAGTCTAACCTAGGGGTGTCTGCTTGGAACACTGCTATGCAGTCTTTACCACCAACTAACGGAGACGCCGCCGCTGCACCTGAAACACCACCACTCGACCAAGGGGAACGTGGCAGCAGTGTTGCTGAGATGAAATGCTCTCCTCCTGAAAACGATCAAACTTGCGGTGAAGAAGAAGCAGCCCATGGATTCAAGCTCCCATCGACTCCATGCGATAATCTATTGGTAAACCAGGCTGAAGGAGGAAGCTCATATGGTGCGTTTCAATCTGGGGGCAGCAGCCGCATCGCTTTGGAAAAAGTGCCGAGTTACGGAAGCAATGGCTATCTTAATTCAGCGATGGCAGAGGACCAGGTGCAAGCTCTAGAGCACCAGCTTCCCCTGCAACATGGCTCAGAAACAGAGCAACTGGATGTTTGTCTTCCAGCCCTTGAGCAAGCCATGATGGACGAAAGTGCATGGAACTCCGACTCGTCCTTAATATTGCTGCCTACGGAGATGGCGGATCAATCAATGCAGGGTCATGAGTCTCGACCTTCCACTACAACTGGCGGTGACTCTATCGCCTATGGAGCTGAACTAAGAAAGGAAACCAACCGTCCTGAATCTGGACAACCGAGCCGGCAACATAACGCCATTCCAGAGACAGAAATTCTGCGCAGTACTGCTGAGGGGACTATGTCTGATGCAGATGCTTCTTTGAAGGAGAGGGATTTCGGAATAGATATCAAGGACATCTCAGCAAGTGGTGATTTTCAGACTCCTCCAGCAACTTCAGGTGGAAGTGTTCTAGATTTAGCTGCGAGAAATGGTGATGGTGGTGGAGCTTTTGAGAACATCGACTCCGACTATTTGCAGAGTATTTTGGCTAAAAAATCTGGGAAGCCAGGGAGCGGTGACCCGAGTAAAGGACACAACTGACAGTGTTGTAGCAGAGGAGCCTAGAAGTCTCCTTGTTTGAAGATATCACTTTTCTATAGCTATTTAGCAAGTGCTATCTCCATATCTGATGTTGATTAGGGATATCAGAGCTCTTGACATCTAGTGCGACATTTTACTATTTCTGAATCTTTTTGACCCTGCGTGTTTCTAAACCCTAAACTTTCGTCCCGAAAATACTACGAGTTTGCAAATCACATTTGAGAATCGCCTCTTATTGCATAAGACTAATTGCTTATATGCTCGCATGAATTCAAGCTCTCAATCAAGCGTCATTTGATGCGAAGATTGCAGCCGGAAGTATCTTGTGGGTGTGGATCTTGACCCAACTCAATAGCTTTTTTGATATTGAAGGTGTGCGTTGTACCACTGTGGACTCAAAGTATTTGCATATGTAATTATGTTCCTCTAGATGGCTGACGAATGACGATGTACAGTACAGAGACAATTTAGTGCAAAATCACTGCAGTGGGATATTTTAACTTGCTACGGTCTCAATTGTTGTAAAGCTTTATAGCATTGCTAGTTGCTTTTGGGTGATTGCAAGAAACACTTAACTATTTTCCGTCACACGTTCAATGCGGAAGTTGTTTTGTGCCATAAGTACTGCAAAAATGACTGAATGAACAAGAAATTTAAAAACAAGCTTCCTATAGCAATAGAAAATGCACTTGAATTATTTCAATTTTTTCAAAAATTAATTCAATAGGTGAAATTGAATTTTGAATATATGCCACACATGCGATTTTGGTGGTTTTTTGTACTAGCGAGTACCTTTTTTGAAGAGTTACGTCGTCAAATTTGGTAGGCTAGCTCTTCTAAAAATGATTTTTTACTTCTAGCTTTGATCTTCCTACTTTGCTCTTAGTTGACAACAATGACCACTTTTAAAATATAATTCTCAAATTCATTTTCTAATTTAAAAAAATTAAAAACATGGAAGTCTCATTTTCTAGAGTAAATTGTAGCCTATGGCTCAAAATAGTACTTCAAGGTACCAAAAAAAGACTCAATAGTATTGGTGGGGACTTGCAATATCTCCTGTCTACTAATGTAAATTGTTTTTTGTAAGGCAAATTAAATATTTCCATCCATTTTTGTCATCCAATGATGAACATCACATGTTGTCAGTAGTAAATTTGAAATCCAATTGATAATTCAGATTTTATATTCCATGTCCCCAATAATATTGAAGGTGACTTGTAGTACTAAAAGTACTAAAAAGCCAAAAATCAGAAACGCAACAAATAGTATAAGTGTTTCTTGCAATCACCCTTTTACAATATTTGTCATCTTGAAAGGTTTACGATCTGCTTGTTACAAAAGATATATAATTAGATATAAAAAGAAGTTCCATTTCCAGTGACAGAGTTTCACTTACCTTTCTGAATCTGAGATCTATAAGCTTTGGGCATATGAAAACTCTAGTATTCAGAGTACTTGAAATTCACAATTCTGACACTTTGAAACGTCATCCTAACAGACATCACCATAATACTGAAATGTAATAAGTCCAACCGTATAACCTGTTCAAATTAAAGCCTTGTGTCACTAAAATAGATAAAGCGTCTAGACTCTGCTTTGCGATCTAAGATTCACTTCAACTCTCTGAACCAAGTCAGTTTTGGTTGAACAGTTCATTTCTCCAAACCCAAAACTCGGGTATACGAAATCACAAAGATCAGAGCGGATCTGGAACAGCAAAAACCAGAGTATCATGTCCGGCAGTATAATGTCGAAATTCCAGAAGATTGGCACTTTTCCATTCCCCTATCATGCACCTCAGACATATGCCAGTCCTAGTTTTTCTAGCGCTGTATGCCCTTGACGTAACAAATTTACTGCTCAGAAACCAGTCTAACTAACATGTCCATCTAATCATCAGTGAAGATATTGAAGTCTATGTACATCAGTTTCAAAAGATGCGCAATAAATCCAATGAAGCTAACACAAATAATGTTGGTAATTTCAATCCTTCAAGGTTCGATCTGCATTACACAAGACTGGAACCTGAACTCTGCCAATCACCAAAAGAATTATTCTACCCCTCCAGTAATACACTGAAGCCTGTGACTGCTCTTAAAAAATGCTAACGCCTAATGCGAATCTCATAAATCACCCCCACTACGATTTCCTACTCAAGACTCAGTGTGCTAAGATCCACAGCACCATCGAAGGCTCTTGATTATGAAACAGGCACCCTATGATCGTCTCAAGATCGCCCAGAACTTGCATTGAATGTGCGCGATCGATACATGCCATTCACTTACGGGGCCGGCTGGAAGACCTCCTTGATGGAGTCCACAGTGGACACGGGGGTGCCGAACGCCTTCGCCAACAGCGGGCTGGGTACGGGCGGCGTCGACCCGAACAGCGCGGGAGCCACCAACTGAAGGCCGGGGTTCTGCGCATTGAGGATCGACAGCGTGGTGGACGGTTTGCCGCCGTTCAAAATGAAATGCACCAAGCCTTGAGGGAACAAGAAGAAGTCGCCCTTCTTCAACCAAATCGCGAACAGCTTGCCCGCCGTGTCCACGAAGCCCACGTACACCTTCCCCTTCGTCACCGTGATGATCTCTGCGCCGCGAGGGTGCGTGTGCGGCGCCACCAAGCCGCCCGGGGCGTAGTTGATCTTCGCCAGAGAAAGCGCCTGCGTGTTGAGCGCCGGGTAGTTGATGGCCGCGAATCCCAACGCCAGTCCGACGCCAGCCGGGTTGTTGGTGTCGGAGTCGGCGCGAAACACCGTGAAAGTGAAGTCTGAGGGCTTCAGCAACGCCGGAGACTTGCACGCCAGGCCATTGAAGATGAACGGGCTCTTCAAGTCTGCAACGCAGTAGTCGTTGATGGGGCCGGGATCCCCAGCGGACACAAACGCGACAAGGAATGCCGCGGCCACCAGAAATGACACACAGAGCTTCGCCATCGCAATGCAGCAACTGAAATTACTCACACTAGATCAAATGACGGTTGCCGATATATATATCCCAGCTTCGATCCTGAGTAGACCAGACAGTGAAGAGAGATGATGACAGTCCTGCTACAGCTAGTCCCCGCTTTATACTAATGCTCCGCAACGCAGAATTCGTTCATTCATGCATGTGGTTCAAATCGTGGACTAGGCTTAATGCAGTAAGCGTTGAATCCACACTAGCTGTCACTTGAAAAGTTAGCACCTTCACCGGATGATCATTAAACTTCGAAGTCAGATCGGAGTTGCTATGATGCTGCGAGTTGCCCCATGAAAGCAGCTCATGACACTCTACATCCGCTTCTGTCGGATGGTACAGCTCACACATACCGACTCTTGAGCTCGTGGCGCCACATGCACTGTAATATAAAAAAATAGTAACTCCAGTCAAGTGGTGCCAAAAAGGGTTTTGGATTGTTTAGTATGATACTATGATCAGCAAATTCACCGGTTTTCTTGTGCCCCAGGTGTTATCCCCAGGTGGTCACGACCGTGAGTTGTTGTGTTCTCCGTATGAAAACAGTGATTGTTTCATTGTGGTGCCCGTCCCCCCTCCCCCCTCCCCGATTCATAGATCTGTGTAAATGCTCAGAGTTTGCTTGCAGCACCATCAGCGGGCAGGGACCATCAGCAGGCCCCCCTAGCACAAATGGCATTCGAAAATAAAGCGCTTGTAAACATAAGTGACAGTTTTGCTCTTGTTTCGGACGGGCATGTTATCTGGAACTACTCACCATCAATCCAATGCTGTGAAAGGGGCGGAATAAATGAGAAATGTGCCCTGCAAGCATGTTTATTCAACGCCTTGTACAGCATTAGATTGATGGTGCTCAACATTTAGGGAGAGATTCATGCAGTGCAATGCATGGACCCAAAGTTCAAAAGTTGTAAGACGTGGTAAAACTTAAAGTACTAGAGGCATGTTTGGGTCGCATCATCGTTTTAAAGAATTAATCTATTTTTTGTAATACATTTACGATTTGTGAATATGGGAATAGTACAAGAGAGTCAAATGAGAGTTTTAAAAAATCACAAATATAGAGATAATTGTACTAAACATTATATGGAGTATGAAATAGACATATAAATTAAAAGATTGTGCATTTCGATTGGGTAACTTAGACTAACTTAGACTTTTGCAATTAGCCACATGTTTAAGAATAGCTACGTTGCCTCACTTGCCACTGCAGCACTTGCTCATGTAAGATTCGTAGTCTGTTTTGACTCCTTTGGGTTGTAATTGAAAATTTGTAGTGAAATCAAGGATTAACGGTGGAAAATATGACTGAAAATCAAGAAAATTAGAAGGTTTTTGTTTTTTTACTACTTAAATTGTTTGGAGATTGTCACTGTAAAATCCAAAAATTAGAGAAAAAGGTGTCCTCAAGAAATTCAAGGAAGGTCTGACCGAGAGGGGAACACACAAGGAGCACTAACTAAGCTGATGTATCCTAATAGAGTCTGTGTCACTACAAAAAGAACTAATGTAGTGTCGCATTATTACAGTAATATTTTTTCAGACTGTACTAATTGGATAAATCAGTGTACTTTACACTTTTGCAAAGATCCCCAATTCCCCTTCACAAGACCTTCTTACCGTACCTTATATTTCGTGAATTCATTGATGCAAGTTTGCGGATTTCGTCCCGAAGTTCTGATCAGCAGTGCTAAGTCTTTGAGAAGAATCATTCCAAATTTGTGCGAATTATCGAATTATCGAGTTACCGAATTCAAATCACACTTAAGAAGTGTGTATGCAGCGATGCAAATATGATTCTCCGAAGTCTGAGGCTCTGAGCCACGTGCCCTCCCGGCGTTGACTCGATCCCAGCATTGCCCTCCATCGCAGAATTTCAGCCAGTTCCAGAATTGGAAACTGAACCAAACTTAACTCAAAGTTACGCCAAATCTCCCTCCCCCAGGTGAAGTCTGGTGAGTCGGCGACGGGGTTGAGTCGGTGTGAACACGAAGTTGGGAGACGAGTGAGGTGCTTCCCCAAGGCCCGCACTGTAGTATTTATATTTAAATTTTGCCTAAAATAGAAACGACAGTCTGTACAGTGTAGTATTTTGGGACCTGCTTGCGTCCGTCGTCCTATCCTCATGCAGCCATGAAGGATATGTTCCCGGATATGTTTGTGCTTTCTTTAGCACTCCGCGGGATCTTAGAATTACCTGGTGCCGACGTTTTGACCTGCCGGACTGCCGGAGTGCTCACTGAGCGTCCTCTGCTCTTGTAAATTGCTCCTTGACTACAGTACAGTACTGTAGTGTCCACAGCAGTGAGGCAGGTCACAAGGAATCTTGGGCGTGTAAAATGTACACTGGGTAGATGGTCTCACACAATCGCGGGCCCATGTACTCACGATGGACATTTCTTAAGGTAGCAACATCCATAACCATCACCTCTAAAATTTTGGAAAATCTGTGAAAGGAAATAGATGTGATTATAAGGATGTACCACATCTGAACATCAAATCCTAGTGTTGGTATTAGGTGCATTTGCAATTGGCTCTTTAAAAATTCATAACTTATTCTCACAGTATCTAAATAATACATTTGAAAGTGCACATGCGTTATTTTTCTAATCCTAATAGGATCCTATAATTTTTCCTTGATGTTTATTAAAAATAATCATGTTCAAAACCCTATAGATGCTGCTACCTTACAGCCAGACTCAGTATGAGATGTCTATGACCAAGGTAGTCTGCTCTTAAAGCAACCCGGTTTAGGAGCCGATTGCATTTCGGGGGAAGGTAAACTCCTTGAAAAAAATTTAGAAAATTTTCATAGGAAGAAAAATGGGATTGGCATCTAATCCAAGTTGTTTTATATTCTTGTGAACCTTCATGGAATTAGTTAAGAATTTGAAACAGAGTGGTCACTAAAAGTGACCACCTTCTGGAATGCATACTATTTGTACATTGAAGAAAGCAAAATGTACCTTTTGTGTTAGTGGTTGCTTTTTAGAACAAGTTTTATTTCGGAGCATCCTACTTTAAATGCTCAACACTAATAGCAACTAAGCATACTTATTATTATTAAACATAAATCATTTTATTGGATCTAAATTGTGGCAAGGAAGAGAGAGTTTTTAAAGTATTTTTGAAATAAAACTGTGTTTATTTCCCTCATTGCTAGTAAAAGAAAAGTCCTCATAACATTCATCTCATCAATTGGAATAGGATAGGATAATTTTTTGGGTGCAAGTATCAATCAATCCAATCAATTTAAAATTTTAATATTTTTAAATATATATTTTTAGCTGCCCGCTTTGACAATCAAATCATATAACTTTGTCCTCAAAGCTTTGGCAATATTTCAGTATCGGAATAACATGAAATAAAGCTTCACACATTCATATTGCATGATGATTAGGGCTATCCTAAAAATTTCATACTAAAATTTCAAAATTTGAGTTAGCAAAGCCTACCAAAGTTTTCTGAAAGCGCAAAGTAGACCCCTTAAAATTTTAGGGGTTAACCGCTTTTGAATATCGGTGCATATACCTCAATTGCTCTGCAAACACTTATGTGAAGTCAATCAGAACAATCCCCTTCATTGTGCCATATTTTCACCCTAGGAAAAATACTAAAACTTGCCATCCACCATTGATCAAATTTATAATATTTGAATTCAAAGACTTCAAATTAGGTGGTGTTCAATAAAAAAATACAAAATTAACCATTGCAAATAGGAGACATGCAATGAGGGGGTCAATTCACTGTTACAAGAATGAGATCTCTACATGTCTTCAGAGCTCACTTCAATAGTGCCTAATGTATCATTGTCAAGATAGCAAACAACTCACTGCATGACTCAGTGAGTGAATTCTAAGAAGGTAGAAAAACAAAAATTACAATGAGGAAGATTTGACCTTAGACTTATTTCATATTGAAAAAAACAAACAAACTACACAACAGTAAGAGTTCCTTCAAGTATCTTTTCCTTCAACAATTAAAACCATCTTACCGAGATGGTTACTAAGGTAGTATCCCATATGCGCCACTGACCTTAAAACGCCATCTTCAGCGTGTGTACATCTCCAAAATCAGTTATGTACCTTTGTAAAAGAAACGCTTTTAGAACCAAACTTTGTTCCTTCATAACTTTTGCATACAGTATCCAAATGTCGCGTTCTTTGGTGTGTTGGAACTTCCTTTCCCTTGCCAATAAGAATATATAAGAATTTGAATAGTCTAATTGTAGTAATTAGGCACAGTAGCAATTAGTGGTGGTTTTGGGATACCTACCTTAGTGAATAAACAATGACCAAATGTTTCACATATCTTCCTCTGGAAACCTTTTTATCATTCACAAACATGGATGCAAATTCTAATCTGTAGAAAATACTTCACCAAATATTGTTTTCATTAGGTTGCCTTGTACTATTTTTTTAACATTTCACAGTATTTTATGATCAATAAAATGATCAATATGACTTTCTATTATAAATCCGCTTTATAAATTTTGAAATATGTTTTTTCATCATATACCTATATATTAAATTGGAATATTTGGCAACCTAATTGAAAGGAAAATATAGTGAAAAGGACATCCTAATTACAGTAATGAGTTAGTTGGATCAAGTTGTGAAGACTAATTCAAATGGTTAAGCATAGACAAATTATAATTGGTCTAAATTTCAAAATAAAAGACCTAAAAGTAAAGGAAATAATTGGAGAGGTACATTACAACATTAGGGTCATTGCAAGAAAGAGTGTCCATTTTTGTTCCACTTTGGCTTGTTTTCGGCTAGTACTCCCAGTACTATGAGCTTTTGTGTACAAAATTTTAAAAATAAAATAAAATGAAGATATTTAATATAATGCTAAAATTAGTACATTACCAAAATTTCAAACCTAAAAAAAATCTAGGACAAAAGTTATTCACAAAAAAGAGTGAGCTGAAATTTTAAAGAAAATACATACTTTGACGTTTTAATTTGTAAAAAATAGGAATTACAATTTTTAAAGAAACTAAATTTTTTTTTACTTGTGAAGACTTCAGAGTGAAGATATTTCACCCAAAAATGGTCTTGAAACCATCTTCAATGTTCAAAATTGCACACGCAAAAAAGCCCTCTTTGCATGGACATAGACGGCATAAAATAAAATATTTTAAATGCCCCTTGGTAGAAACATGAATTCCTATTATAAGAATAGACCATTGAAATTTCAGCTCTAAATCATTAAATTTGGGGACTCCATAGTACTCAAAACCCCTAAAATTCAAAACGTGACATTAATTTAATTAGTTTTTAAATATTCAAAGATTTTTTTATTTCTAAAAAATATGAGATATGATTATACTCAAGATAGACATTTCCAATAAAAATTTAAGTTCATGCAAGTCATGCTTCAAAAGTTATCACAAAAGAAAGCTTTGGCACTCCCCTTGTGACAAATAACCAGTACCACTCTTTCTTGCAACGATCCATTAATAATTTATTTTGAAAATGAAGGATTTCACATTTTTTTACAACAACTGGATTTTTTTTTCTTAAGGAAGTTGCATGAGAAATCATGTAGGTTGATTTTGAAGACAAATTCAAGTCCTTGGGCCAATGAACAGTGTTTGGCAACTAATCTTTAAGACTTCAGGCTGAAGTAGTGTGTTTGTTCTTTTAACTTTGTTCATTTGCAAAAACTTGTTCTATTACTTTATACAAAACAATATACTACCTAAAGAAATTTGTAACTTCAAATTTTTCAATATTAAGGTTTATTGGTTTGATTGAATTGATGTAGTCGCATTTGATTTGAAATTGAGGGTGGTTGCAAGAAACACCTACCATTTTTTGTAGCGTTTTTCATAGTGCTTATTTTTTTTCTCGGGATTACTATATAATTAATTTTTTTTTTTATTAAAATATAATTTTTTTAAATGTATACACCTTTAAGAAGAAGATATCCTAAGAAGGAAAAGCATAGAAAAAATCTCTAAATAGGAGAACTAGAAAAGTCTCAAGAACTAGCAAAATCTCAAAAAAATAGGTACTTTCACATTTTAGTTTGTAACTAATAAAAAAATAAACTTAAGAAAAAACTAAAAATTGGTAATTTGGAAGAACTTTATGATGAAGAGTTTTCACCAAAAAAATGATCTTAAAACCATCTTCAATGTTCATAAACGCGCGCTCAAAGGAGCCCTGTTAATACGCATGAGGAGGACATAAAATAAAATATTTTAAAAATTTCCTTTGGTAGAAACGTGACTTCCTACTATAGAAATGGACCACAAAAATTTCAGCTCTAGATGATTAATTTTGGGTGCTCCCCAAAGTTAAAAATTCCTAAACCACAAAGTGTGACAAATTAGCTAAATTTAAATTTAAATATAAAACAATTATTGATAATTTATAGAAAAATAGGGGATCTGAATACTATCAAGTTAGCCATCTCCAATAAAAATTTCAAGCTAATCAAATTCATGCTTCAAAAGTTATAGCGGATGACAAGAGAATCACTGTCATTGTGACTCAAAATAGTATTGGACTTTTTTGCAATCATCCTTGACTTCTATAATAGATCCTAATAAAGGATATTTACAAAAGCCAAAAATCATTATAAAATTTGAAATATGTCAATGGTTAGAATACCGAGCTATAAAACACCAAAATCCTCAGTCCTAGTAGTGAATTCTTTGACTTTACTTGTGAGAGATTATATATAGTACCAAAAGTGCAATTGTACATCCACTTTTCAATTTTTTTGAATTTTTTTGTCACACATTGAAGAATTTATTTTGAAGGCAATCATAATTATCTAATACATATATGTACATATGCTCATACAATATGTATAAGAATATAGCTATTTTTTATTTAGATCTATCTTGAAATGAGGTAAAAGTCCACTTTGTGGTACAATTAGCACTACCCCAAAATAATGTTTTCTTTAATATAATTTTCAACAAATTACAAAAATTGAAAAAAATGATATTATATGTAAAAGGCATAGAAAGAAATGTCAAAATACCATACCTTTATGGATAGTGTAGGCAAATTTTCACTTTTAGGTAGGTGATTATAAGAAATACATATCTTGTTTGTTTTATCTCCATCCTCCCAAAAATTATAAATTTATCCATTGTTTAGGTTCAAGCAACATTTTTAATTTTTGTAAGGTCTCCAATGAAATGAATCAAGAGCTATTTGATATGTAGAATTTTCCTCAAAAGAGTAAATGTTAATTTTGTATTGAATCTATCCTTGATTTGTTGGCCTTGGTTTCAATCTTGGTTTAAGATAGTTTTATCTAATATTTACACCTGAGCCAATACCATCCAAATGTAGGGTCTTCATTGATTCTATTTAATTTTGTAGTTTTAATGTAGTTTACATTCTCAATCTACATTTGCACAAATGAGAATCAAACCAAGTAAGGGTAGGAGGTCCTAAAATGGACTAGGCTTTAAAATGGTCCTCTAATGCAAAGATAAAGTTTATACTCTTCATTGCACAATCAATGTACAAGTAGTGTACACTTGGTATGAGGTGGTTTATTTTAGTTACCACTCCATTTTCAACTTCAAAAATTTGTAATTAATTGCAAAAAGGTTAAAAAAAATATAAAATGACTTGGATTAGTTTTCAATTTGATTTTTGTTTTGATAAAAATTTACTAAAATATACTTTAAGGAGTTTAGCTTCTCCCAAATGCAAATCAGCTAGTAAATGGTCCATTTATAGCAATGACAACCATACATATCAATGATACAACATTGGTTCCAATACCATCTTGAATGAAAGAATCTACTAGGAGTAATTCAATAGTAGTTGCATGCTTCATATCCATATTTTGTATACGTAGGCAAGGATTAGTAGCCTCTCTACTTTGCTACCTCTCGAGGCTAGGGTGATTGCAAGGAACACTTGTACTATTTGTTGCGTTTTTGTACTTTTTGTACTTTTTGTACTATGAGTCACCTTCAGTACTATTTGAATGGTCAATTGAATTTCAAATTTACTATTTTGTCAAGATGTGATGTTCATCATTGGATTAAAAAAATGGATGGAAATACTTAATTTTTCATTAAAAAACAATTTACATTGGTAGATAGAAGGTATTACGAGCCCCAGCAATACTATTGTCTTTCTATATACCCTGAAGTACTATTTTGAACCACATGCTACAATTTACTTTAGAAAATGAGACTTTCACGTTTCTATTTTAAAAAATTAGGAAATGAGTTTGAAAATTTTATTTTAAAAATGGCCATTGTTGCCGACTAAGAGCAAAGTAGGAAGATCAAAGTTAGAACTAAAAAAACATTTTTAATTCAACATAAAGTCAACCTGAATATAGCACATTTTAGGCCAATATAAAACACACTTGGAAAATGTTTTTGGAAATCCCTCTTTTGAAAAGGTGTATTTCTATTAGAAGAGCTAGCCTACGAAATTTGATGATGTAACTCTTCAAAAAAGGTACTCAATAGTACTAAAAACCACCAAAACTGCATGTGTAACATATATTCAAAATTCAATTTCACCTATTAAATTAATTTTGAAAAAATTGAAATAATTCAAGTGCATTTTCTATTGTTATAGAAAGCCTGATTTTGAATTTCATATTCATTCAATCATTTTTGCAATACTTATGGCACAAAACAACTTTTGCATTGAATGTGTGATAGAAAATAGTACAGGTGTTTCTTGCAATCACCCGCTACTTCCTTTAAAAGAAATGGATAAAATAAGCATTTAAGGTAGGATAATCTATTGTGGTACACTTTGTTGTTTCACATATTGAGATTAATTAAGTTCTCAATTTTTATTTGCAATCAAATGACAAATTTGAGAATTTTTTACTTGTATTTTAGTTAACTCATATTTTAGTTACTAAAGACAGTTAAAACGCATTATTTATAGTAAGGTGGTCAAAGCAAAAAATATATTTAGTTTTCTGCTTTTGTCCACAATGGATATTAAGGTGGTTCTTTCAATTCCTTTTACCGTAGCAATGGATTTTCAAGAATGTCCCTCAAGATTGACTATGAAATAAATCAAATAATGAGTGAAGCTTTTGGCATGTGTAGAACTCCTTTGGTTTAATTCACTGAAGTTTTAAATTTGTGACACTTAAATCCCATTTCAACTCTTAAGTTGTCATAATGCCAGAATTCTTTGCAATTTTCACTACATCAAAATGCAATAAGAGTGCAATTGGGCTCAAAGTAGTAGTCGCAATTGGGTTGAGAGCGATTGTATACCTTACACCATTGATTTCTTGTTGATTCTCTTTTTGAATACAACAACTGCTCAAACTTCCTCAAGAATTTAAGTCTTATCCTCTACCAATGCACAGTCTCCTCCCTTCGGTCCAAAGCCAATAAATTGCAAGTTAGTACCAGGTTGTTGTTTTCCCATTTCTTTTCGGCAAAACAGAAAGCAATCTTCACTGGAGTTGAGGAGATGATGAAGTTATTTACATCCATGAAAATGCATGAAATTTGTATTATATGGATTCATGAAAGAGTGCACATTCATCCCAAATGGAGAGATAGTGCCCAAAGGTTTGGTAGCAATTTGCAATTTCATCCACTGAAACATGGATATCTCACTTTATAATCTCTACCAAAAAAAATCCATCGCTTTTAGCAAAAATTTGCTTAAGAACCTTGGTCAGTGCAACTAAACCTCAGGCAAATTCACTTCCTCTTTCGACTTCGTCACATAAACTGCAAAATCCAGCATTCAGGAATGGATTTTCACAACCCTTACAAGAGACTTTTAGCTAGGAATTAAACTCAACGCTTTCTTTGCCGACGAATTCGATAGAGCGGTAAGTGGATGCATCTCCAGATATGCGCTAGCTATAGATAATCCTTCACCTCGTCCATGCAATTCCAGCTGTTCACATTGATAACTTACTCTGTCACTAGCATTGGAACAAAGAGAGAGGTACTTTTCCAATTTCGGAGGGCACCTAAGAGCATTGCCACTCTTGCTTTGAAAACTAGCCCCGCCAAATGGCTTTTTGCGAGCTCCACCTTCTCCGTAGTTCTCCACCCTTGCTCTCCATGTTTCAATAGCTTTGCATTCTCATTGGTGGGAATTGCTATAGTGGTCCAACTTTTCTAAAAGGAGACAAAAACATTGTAAGACAAGGAGAATCCAAGCTTGGAGAGGAGAGGAGCGGGCATGTGAGGATTCCGGGTTGATTACATATTTGAGCGAGGCCGGGCTTTATCTTTTGGATTCCGAGGCAAGAGTGGGGGCATTTTTGGAGCGCGGGCCTTAGATTTGAGCGCCCCAGGGGCTCTCTAGTGCAAGAGTAGAGATGCTCTAAGGGCCAGCTTACATGTGATCCCAGTGGGCAAAGAAAGCAACTAAAAGACAAGAACAGTGCCATTGATGATCGGTAAGCATGGAAGTAGAAGAGAGAGTTTGAATATCGTTTGGGAGCTCCTTTCAAACTGTAAATAATTTAATGGATTTGATTTTGATCACTCAACGTGGGTTTGTGATCTCAATTTCCGGACGCACTACAGTTGAATGAAATCCACGAACGTGCTTCCCACGGGACGAAGTCGAGATTAGACCTACAAAAGGTTTTCTTTCAATTCTCCAAGAATGACAAAAATCATTGCATAGTGATGAGGTAAATAAGTTGGCAGTTGGCACATATCTATTTGCGTCTCAGTCTCTAGTCTTGCTGAAGCTGTT
This sequence comes from Pseudisothecium myosuroides, assembly GCA_951799445.1. Classification (NCBI taxonomy): domain Eukaryota; kingdom Viridiplantae; phylum Streptophyta; class Bryopsida; order Hypnales; family Lembophyllaceae; genus Pseudisothecium; species Pseudisothecium myosuroides. The sequence continues at coordinate 16,962,595 of OX637289.1, forward strand.
GTAAATAATTATATGTGGCGCTTTGGTGGGGTAAAATGGTCAGTATGAAGCCACTCAGACCTTTCTTGTCACCGGCGTCACGAGCAATCAGACTTGAGAAGATCAAGAATTTTACACTTCTCATCTTGGATACTATAAATTGGTGACCCAACTCCTTTGATTCATCATCTCCATCTCACATCAGCAATCTCAACAAGTATCTGACAATTCTTTCATGGATGATGTAATTTGCATGCGTAGAGCGGTGAGCGTAGGGTCGCGAGCGTAGAACGCACAAAGTTTGATAATTTCTTGAAACGGGCAATAAAGTGAAAGTTTAGGATTTTTTTTAGAAGGAGGAATTTTTAAATTAGTATTAATGATGGACCTATGACCGTAGAATATTTTGCAGAATTTTTCTGCATAAAAAGTGTAGGATGGCCAAATATGTATTTTAAGGTCGAGGAAAGATGCAAGTTTCAAGATGAAGGGTCTATAACCGTGGAGTCTAGGGATAGGAATGATTAAAAGATATAATTTTTGTGGTTGTAAATGTAAGCGCCATGGAAACAAGAAATGGTGGATATTGTGAGGGACGAAAGAGATTTCTTTGCAAGAGAGGTGTTCGAGAGAGTTCTAGAGAGGGAAAGAGGGAGTAAGAGAGTTCAAGAGTGGGACAATTGGTATGGAGGATTTACATAATTTGAGAGATGGGGGCCCAAGGTTAGATTAAAGAGGGTCAAGGCATTAGATAGGGAAAGCAAAGGAAATAAGCGAGGGTTATGTAGACGTTTTCTTTGGAGACAGAGATTGGAAGTGGAGAAGTTAAGGGTTAATTGGAGGAACAATTAAGGAGTGGGTTTAGGGTGGGAGAAAGAGACGGATATTGAGACCAAGAAAAGGATGCTGTTTAGTTTAGGAAAAATTCTGCAAACGATAAGGGGGGTTGGTATGAGGTTTTCAGATCTGTTGGAGGGAGACGTACTTGGGTTTAGGTTTAAGGTAGAGAATAGGAAGGAGGCGGGGACTAAGGATTGGGGTGAGTTAGTGGCAGTTGAACAAAAATTGAGCCATGCAAAAAAAAATTGGGCAAATGATTTAGGCACCAACATGACCATGTACAAGCTTCGATGGTGGCCCTTTTAGTCTCACCATCGTTTTTGTATTAGTGGAAAATAATATCTAAATAGTACGAACAATAATTATGCTCCATAATGCTTTAGGAGCAGAATCTAAAGAACTCTTTTAATCTCATTCCAGCTGAAACTAGGAGCGTGAATGAAGATATCAACCTCCGGATCTAGGCTACAGACTATGTTGAAGATGAAGTAGATGTGCTTACAATACATCCATGCACCGCGCTTGCCGAGTGACTTGTCAGACATATCCTTGAAAGATTGGCAGTCACAGTTCGGGAACTGGCCAATCGTCAACAAGTACTTAGAAACCTTAGATATGCTTCTAGACCCCAAAGCTAGAGGAGGTACCATCAGAATTGAGTAGATCTTTCCAACAATTGATAGAGCAGAGGCGCAGCTATTATGATGTTTGGTAGTCGGAGCAGAAGGATTTCTTCTAATATTCTTACCATAACTCTTTGTGGGGTGATCTACAGGGTTAGGGGGTGGAGGATAATCATCCAGATTCACGGATATTCCGTCATTGAAGAGTTGTCGTGGAGACAATTGGACGCGCTCGGCAAGAGAGAACCCGGCATTTTCTAGAGAGAGAATCTCTTTCCTGCTTAAGTTTGTGCCTATAATAACAGGCCAGACATCCGGGATAGGCGGTTTGGAAACCACCCATTTTCGACTAGTGCCCTCCACACAGCGATGGATGTCATCATTGCAGAAGAAAAACCGCATTCTCTCCAATCTAGTCTTCTTATAATTGTTCATGAGACTAGTATAAGTAGGGGCAGCTGTACTGCAATTGTCTTGCACAATCCTGGCCACGCACTTCTTCTTCATCTTGACTTGCAGCGCAAAACAAGCTTTAGCAGATGTCTTTGGCAGCCTTGCAATATGCCACTGGTGTTCATCGCAGACAGTTTCCTGAACAAATTTGACGTGGTGCACCCTAGTGGAAGTTGTAGGTGTCTTGGGAGGAAGATCTTCCGATTCTTCTGGCACATGATCGGGTTCGGATGGCGAATCTTCTGCAGTGAGGTCAACTATCTTTGGATCAATTTGACGAGCCTTGACACGTGGGCGAGATATGCTTATCTTGTCTGGACGGTGCGAATCAAATTCTGAACCTGGTGGAAGATCTGCTTTTCGTTTAGTAGAAACAAATACTTCTTCACCCTTGAGGTGAGGTTGGCGTGTGCAAAAGTCGTTAGCACCTGGCATGTTGGCGAGGGCGGCGTGAAGGACCTTAGCATTTCTAGAGCGTTGAGCGGTGCGATGTGCAATAAGCAGTCGGAGTTCTTCCTTGCCAGGACCTGTCCCCGCTTTCTCACCTTTGAGGAATTGGTAGTAGGCTACAACCTGCATAAACACCTGGACCATGTCATCCACAACGGCAACATACAGGTCATTCCCCTTTTTGCCAGATTGCTGCAGCCACTTGTTGTGAACAGACTCCGCCAAATTACAAGATGGCATCTCAGCCAATTCAACTTCCAAAAGATCCTACGAGGCAACATTTAAAGTTAGATGTTTGAATGAATAGCCAAAGAAAAAGGATTAAAGTAGGTCTCAAATAGCTACCTCAACAGGCATCCACGGAGGAGAGACCACCAATGTCGGCTCTCTCCCATCATTGGCTTCAGGTAGGGTTAGGGCACTACTAGAAAAGGGGGCCCTAATCAACAGAAAATTAATGCACTTACGTTGATTACAAAAAAAAAAATTGGGCTCTGTTGATTTGGCAGTCCTCCAAACATCAATCAACATGATTTTGTTGATTTGAACAAAAAAAAATTTTGCTCAGTTGATTCGGCAATCCTCTCAACATCATTTTCATTTTTCCACATACTGTAATAGTAAGATAGGGCCAGCCAAAAATAATTATTTAAAAGTATGCCAAAAAATAAATAAAATGAATAAAAAAAAATGTCAAATTCAACAAAAAATTAAATGATCAAAATTTTGTAAAAAATAAAAATGTCCAATATTAGCGGGAAAGTCCAAAATAAAGTCCAATGACCATCTAAAATCAAGATATTCTATATGGCAAGGTGATGGACTTATCGGACTCCCAAAAATAATTGGCTACTATATAAATTGTTTTAATAAACTAAGAAATTGAAAATATTAAGAGAAATTTTGACATGTTGTATAAAAGGGATTCTACCTTTATGTACAATTTCACTGAGAATGGATTATATTTAGACTTATTATTATTTGAATGAAATTTTTATGGAAAAATAATTTTTTTGTGAAAAGTCAAAATGTCTCATTTCTTTTTATAGGAAGAATGTGCATCTTGACTAGAATCACATACTACAAGATCCATGAATATTGGATTTTTATTGATTGATATCTTATTGATTAAAATTTGACTTTTTAATTTTTCACTCCATAAATTGCAAATATGTTTTTGATATATATAGTTATTTGATGTTATTTTGAATTTTTATTTTATTTTTTTGCAATCTATGGAATGAAAAATAAAAAAATAAAAATTTTGAGGTCAAATTTTAATCAACAAGATTTCAATCCATAAAAATTTAAAATTCATGGAACTTATAATATGTAATTCTAGTCAAGATGTATATTCTTCCTATAAAAAGAAATGAGACATTTTGACTTTTCACAAAAAAGTTATTTTTACATAAAAATTTCATTCAAATAATAATAGGTCTAAGTATAGTCCATTCTAAGTGAAATTGTAGAATCCCTTTTGTACAACAATATGCCCAATTTTCACTTCACAATTCTAGTTTCTCAATTTATGAGAGCAACTTATATGGTGGCCCCAACTACTACTAGGAGTCACCGTTTTTCATTAACATTTAGTAAAAATGATAGTAGATAGGTTGTTTTTACAATGAAATCCATTGTTCATCATGAATTATCAAAGAATATGGGATAATTTGAAGATGAAAGCTTGACCGCTCACTGTCAAAATGTAGGAATTGTGTGCAAAGTAGAATTTCAAACCTCATTTTGTCATAGTAGAATATCTTTTTTCAAAGCTTTTTGAACTAAAAAAAGTTGGGAAATCAAGCCAAATTTCATTTCCAAAAAACCGTTTGATGTTTCAAGCCTCCAATCAAAAGTTATGGACAAATTTCAAAGTGGGTGTTTGAAATTGTTAAAAAAAATGTCCCTTCTAACCCCTCTCTCAAATTTGTCCATAAATTTTAATTGAAGACTTCAAATCTCAAACGGATTTTTGGAGATGAAATTTAGATTCATTTTCTACAATAACTTAGTTCAAAGTTTTTTGAAAAAAATAATTCTACAATGCCTAAATGAGGTCTGAAATTCTACTTAAACCACAATTCCTACTTTTGACTTAAGTATGAGCGGTTGAGCTCCTACTATTCCTCACTCTTTACAAATCCCATATGGGTTGTCCTACCTCCTACCACCCCACTTGTATAAAGGCCTTGTCTTTCCCTCTCTTCAAACACCAAGGTAAGCTACATTCAAAGTTAAATTAGAATATATGTTGAATTATTTGGAATGTAGTGGTGGATTTTGGCATTCGAAGCTCTATAGTAGTATATATTTATTGAATTATTTTGAATATAATACTGGATTTTTTAAAGTTAAATTTAAGAATTTAAGAATTTAATTTGGAAACTTTAATTAATTATTTAATATCAATTTGTTGATTGCTGACATGGCAATCTAATCCGTTTGGCCATTCTAGTGACGTGGCAGTCTTGCCTGCGTGGCACGTTCAGCCTATGTGGCAAATTATTGAATAATAATAATAATTTTTTCACTGTGACCGAATCAAGATATAAAATCAACATAGAAGTGTTGATTTTTGTCCGAATCAAAATGTCCTAATCCACTGTCCAAATTAACATATATTTCTTGATTTTCTTGTTGAATCGGACACTGAATTCTCTAGTAGTGGGGTGTTAAGGAGAGGTGCCGCTGATATTGGCTGTGCATCAAGAACAAGGACAATATCGGCACCATACTACTGGGCAGGCGAAATCAAAAATTTTGAACAAACAATAAGCGCTGTCAATATTGGTTGTGGTTTAGAAAATAGAACTTCTAATTGTTGTAATGTGATTATAAAACTTACCAGCTCCATGAAGCCGCCCCATTGACGGATCTAAAGTGCCAGAAAGCTAGCCATAGGTCCAATCTCGGTAGCGCCTCTTCAGTGGCTGCTCCAGAAGATAACCACCACTCCCGAATTACTAAATATTTACTTTGCGCCTCTTCTAAGGAGGTGGAATTCTTGTATTGTTTGCAGAGTCGCCGATGTTGCTCCTGAAGGTCCACCCTGCTATCCGCCTTGGTGTGTTTCTCTAAGGATTGCGACCAGTGAAATAGGCAAGTTCGCTCCCGATTTACCATAGGCAGAGATGGATTGCCACTCCTATAGACGATACGCACTGCATTCCAATTTGCTTGGGCGCTGTCGGCCATAAATCCTTTAAAATTTGGATTGGAAATATCATGCCTGTTGGAAATCGCATTCAAATTTTTCCAGAACACCTGTTGTGCTGCTACGTCCTCGGATTGCATATCGCAAATAGCGATAGTCATGATACGGCAGTAAGTAGAATTGTACACGTGGCAAGCCATAGTGGTCCAAGACTTGACGCATTTGACATGGTCAAACATCATCCAAGCATCCTCCAAGTCTCCACCTAGTTGCATGCGCTTAACTAAGTCTACCCCACTCCCGGGTCCCAGCTCCGCCATCTTGAAAATGAAGACTTTGTCAGACTCAGCACCTTGTCCAGGGAAACGGTTTTCTTGGACGAAGGCCCACGTACTGGAGCCCCGCAACCTAGTGATGTTGTCCATTACCCCAAAATGACGCAGATATCGAAATGTGGTAACCTCATTACGAATATTGGGTGATGACATTTGCTTGAACTTGTCCAAAACGGGGACAAGTTCGTCCGTTGCCAACATCTTATGGGGAGTATCTTCTGCGCATAAAAGGAATTCGCCGAGGTACTCCTTACTCGCCTCAAGGACAATGACAGAATTAGTCGCCAACGGAGTCCGTTCTACCTGCTCGCCAATAAGAGATCGGAGTTTTGCAGAGGAGTCTCTATAATTTCCCTTCTTCATTGGATGGCTATGGATTCCGAGATGCACGCAAGCTCGGGTCATCAAATTGGAGCCATGTACGTAGTAGATCCTAGCAGGACAACTTCCAATGCATGTCGGCGGAACTTGACAGATTGAGCATGCAACTGTAGAATGCAATGGAAGATCAGAGTGTGGAATAAAGGGGGACGAGGCGGTACCATTCCACTCAGTCTCATTCAACGGTGACAGTCAGTGCCGTCGGTCTAAATATTCGCATGAATCGTTTGTGCATCGTTTGTGCCCCAAACAAGCCGAAGTTCGAAAAGTAAGGTGAGAGTCAGACTGGATGTGCATCGTCACTGTTCGGGTCCATGCATGTCCGTCATCTTTTTTATTCATTCCATGCCACCGCTCAGCCTTGTTTGATGATGGGTACTTTTCCATAGGTGGAAGTTCAAATATGACATCCCCATCAAACTCTGGAGGCAGAAAATCTACCTTCTTTATTGGAATGGAAGTGTAATCTAATTTATTGAGTACTGACTTCGCACCTCGGCAGGAGCTCAGATTGCGGAGGCATTGCACAATACTATCAACGAGGGGGAGTGGAGGTTTTACATGCACCGATTCTGCACGATGTAAAATCGGGGCGTTATGAACAACATGTGCAGATTCTAAATTGGGGCGACAACTAGCAGGTTTCGGTAGAATGCACTCACTATCCGAATTGTCACTAAGAACTAGAACAGGGATCTCCGGGGGCTCTAGTTTGACCTTCTGGAGTAGAAGGGTGACATCAGTAGCTGTGGTAGAACGGCCAGGAGTTAAAGTGTTAGAACCAATAACTAGTGGAAGGTCCATCAGTCCATACACTCAATAATTTCCAGGCGTCAACAACCAGACCTGACCACCAGCACGAGTAGCTGACAACTGAGCAACAGTATGTGATACCACATTAGAGATTGGATCAACAACATCCATGTCCACATGCAAACTCCCCTCAAGAATATTGAACCGTGAAGCTAAATGGCTACCACTAACTATCGAGTAACCCTCTTCCCCCACAATGAAAGAAATCGGGATAGTTTGCCCCTCTCCCTTGATGAAAACAGTGATTGAGCCGCCATCATGCAAGGCAGCCATCGAACTAGTTGAAAAGATAGATAGAGCGATTTCAAGGCTAAAGAGGAAGTGGGCAGGAGTGGAGAGGCACTTAAAACTTTAGAAACTCATTGCTATTTAAGATGTTGTAATTGATTGAAACATGGTACAACGGGTAGTAAGTTAATAGGGTGGATTGTGATCTGGTATAGGAGTTGAGTTTAAAGGAGCAGAGCAGCCGTAATTTGTAATAAATTAGTAACCACTTTGATAGATTATAATTAGGTGCTAGTCTCTGGAGTAGAGTGGAGGCTGATGAGTTAGCCGTCGTTTGTTCAAAATTATTCTTTTCATATTAGAATACTAGCGGTTGGTGCTTGCTATGCTACGCATTGATTATTAGAATTTTATTAGAATTTTATTAGAATTTTGATATATTAGATAAAATGGAGAACAAAAATTTCAATAAATCTTCAAATAAAAATTACTAAAATCTTTGTATAATTTTGTTTATAAGTAAGCATATATTGAAATGAACAATAGAAATTTATTGAATGATGAATGAAATATATGCAATGGTGAATATTGTAAAAGATACACATTTATTGTAATGCATTCAAGAAATGACTCCATTGTTACGAACAATGGCAACCCTAGAACTTGGTGAATTGAAAAGAAAAACTCGTAAATTTCAAAAACTTCATGAATAACTTAATTGTTGTGAAATCCAAAATTGCTTCAATTGAATAAATTTCTGAAATCATTTGGTAGTAGCAATAGAATTTTGAAATCATAAAAGCTGTAAAAGTGATATTACAGAGGTGATTGCAAACTACTACTCTATTTCTGTAATATAACATTGTGTGAAAATATTATTTTTATGTATGCATGATTGAAAATATTTTTACAAAATATTAAAATTAATTATTTCAAAGACTTATTGAAATCATTATCATGCATTCTATTCAAATATATCAAAATTTTACTAATATGTGATACAATGAATGCGTAGCATAGCAAGCATGAGCCCCTATTATTAATGGTAGCATTTGTGATATTATAGAGAGAGTTATGATTTTAGTAGTATGATGAACTGATGATCGACGTGTCTATCCAAGCGGCTAACGTACAAGATTCAAAGTGAATATTGGGAGACAGAGTATCTAGAAGTACAAAGCTAAAATTGGTTTCAATTAAAGCAATGGCGGCAATGCAAAATGAAATTGAGTTTGTTAGTCTAAATGAAGTCTTCAATTATTTGGTTTAGCATTAATATAATGAGATCATGTCAGTACAGATGGAGGATTCGGATGGAATTAATACCTAGCACCAAGGCACTTACCTAATAGTGGAATGATGGAATTTAATATTCTAGAATAGAGCATATATGGATGAAGGTAACGGGGCACCCGTTTGTAGAGATTGGCCAGGAATCACACAGTAGAAGTATGCCAAAGGGAAAGAAAAAAGCTTTTTTACTTTACAAATCCAAAGCAATTGAAGAGGTCGAGGCAGATGAGGGAGTTGAGATCCAACACAAGGAGATTAGACGTAGGAGAGATGGCCAGAGTATTGCAGTTCTCAGATATTGATTGTGTGGGTAAACAAATGCAACGGGATAATTCTATAGCCTTACAAGGAATAGCTGAAACTGCCATGGTCCGAGGGCATTCAAATTCTTCAAGCCCAAGGGCGTGTGAGAGTGGGAGTAACAATGGTGGATGCACCAACGCTCATGATGGGGGGCCAAATGAAGACGTGACCCCTACAGCAGGTATTTGGATAGCTTGGGGAGGCATCATTAGAGTATCTTTTTTGAGGTGCCGTTCATATTTGTGAGGCCGAGACTTGTGTCTTCACTATAATTCAGAAAGTGCGTTTGGGTAGGTCTTCGCCAACCGTCGGCCCTAATCGGAAATAGTCAAATTCTGTTGAAGTGACATTGTGGGCAATCTTTTGTTTTTATTTTTCTTTGAGGCGTTGATGTGGAATTGTGGGTATCGAGAGTGCATATTGAGTGTGTTCGGGCGGTTTTAGGGTTTATCTTGTAATGTTTGCATTTCAAAAAATTTGCACCTATATGAGCTGCGTGAGATAGCTTGGGGCGTTGGGGTTTTGTTGAAACGCCCGGTCGACCATTTGACTCAAAGAATTTGGCGTGCGCAGGAGGCGACCCTTCGGACCGGAACAGACACGAGGAAGGATTAGCAGAAACACCAGCAGCAATGGCAGGTACATTGCGACAGGCCTTTTAGAGTAGTCAATGACTGATTGTGTTTTGCATAGCAGAAATTAGGTGTTTTGTTAAGATTAATTTTAGACAAGAACAAGATTTAGGGTGGTTTCCGGTCTCCCAAAAGCAACACCGACGTTGGCGTTGCTTTTGGGAGCCAGCAGTTGTTGGAGAGAGCGCCCCCGAAAAGATGAAGTCGACATCGGCCATGGTTTTGGAGGGCTGCTGGGGGAACAACGAGTGGGCCCAAAAAAATGTCGCCGATGTCGGCTGGGCTTTCGGAGCGCCATTGGCCGTTCAGACCGCAGCCCCACAAAGGTGACTTTCGACGTCCGTCGGCCATGGTTTTAAGGGCGCTCTCTCCAGCAACTGCCGGCATTTTACAACAAATTATTTTTGCCCTAAATCTGAGCATCTGGTTTAGGTGATGCAATGGAAGATACTGTCCGTCAATGTGATGTAGAAGCGGAGGAGCAGGAGTCTTCACAGCCGGATCAGGTTTCTAAATTTCCCATTTTAGTGCTGTTTTTGATGTTGTCCTCCATTTGCTGGCATTGACCGGAGTTGTTTTGATGTTGGTGAACTTGACATTGACCGGAGTTGTTTTGTTGTTGGTGAACTTGACAAAGGTGTTGAAGGAGAGCATGATAGCAATGTTGGCCAGCCCATGGATTTGGATTATGATAGTACAACAAAGATGTCTGGGGAAGAATTGGGAAAGGAGATGGATGCCCAAATTGCAAAAGAGTCCATGAATACAAATGTGGTGCTCGACCGGCTTTGTTTTAAGCCAAGGAACAAGTCCAAATTATCCATTCCACTCTGCAGGATGAAGCCTTTGGCTGAGGTGCGGCCCCATCTCCGGAACGACGTTATGGCTTTGGAATCGCATTTTATTAGCACGGGCTACATGGATGGCCATGGAGTCTTTTACATTGCCTTGCAGGATGATGAAGGCCGCATCCATGATGTGACAACTAAAGATAGAAGGCAGTGGAATCCATTGTGGCAAAAAGCAAATGATGTCTTTGAGGAGGAGCTGAAGAAAGAAGAATGTTCGCAACAGTTCTCTGGAAAAATGTTCCATGTGTGGGACGGAAATCACCGCCTTGCAGCATGGATGCCAATCATCAACAGAGATCACGGAAACGATCCAACCTGGCACTATGCTGTTGAGTCAATTGTCTTAGAAGTGGAGGGCCAAGTTGGACCACTTTTGACTGCACTTCATCAAGTTAATTGGTATGCTTCAAATGTTATTTGTCTCTATGTCTTACAATTTTAATGGTAGAGTCTTTAATTGATGATTGCTTCATTCAACTTGGTCTCATTATTATTGTATGTGTGTCACACAGGCGGAATCAGAATTGCCACGTGAAGATGAACCTTGTGCACAAGCTCTACCGCCTCCAAAGCATTGCTGCGCAACCATTGCATTACTTTGAGAAATTGATATCCAAGGATGAACTTATTGATGCTGAGAAGAAGCTCAAGTCAAAGCCATAAACATGGTATATGCTCACTATTGATGGACTGATTGGTGTCCTCTATCAAGTAAAATTTCTTAGAATTCTTGAATTGAAAGTGAAGTGAGGGCATCCGCTCAATTTCTGTTGAATTCAGGTCAGGGTTTTCATATGGGACAGAATCTTACTATTCACTGTTCACGGACGAATCTGCATTGACTGGTTGCAAACTTTGGAGGCTAGTATCTTTTGGAGAAATTGTCCAAATCGGGCATGTGAGATGCTTTTCGGCATCTACAAAAACTGTAGATGCCGAAAAGCATCTCACATGCCAGATTTAGACAATTTCTCCAAAAGATACTGGCCTCCAAAGTTTGCAGCCAGTCAATGCAGATTCGTCCGTGAACAGTGAATAGTAAGATTCTGTCCCATATGAAAACCCTGATTCAGGTAATGTTTTATATTAAAAAAATCAAGGCCGATATCGGCTTCCCTTTCTAGGGTGCACGAACCATAGCCTCTCTTAATAAAGACTTCTTTTTTGGGTGCTACTGTTTGAACTTCTACGTTGTTGTTTTGTGCCAAACGCTTACTTTTTCTAATTGTTCATTTTGTTTTCAGCAAGAGTTAGGTGAAGCCGTTGCACATGCAACGAGGCGGTTCAAAGAGAGATACCCAAAGAAGTCAATTGAGTGGACTACGAGGAAGTTGCACGAGGTAATTGGAAAGGCGGTGGATAAAGTAAAGAAGGAGACTCAATCTGATTAGAAGAAACAACTCCCGATTGCAGATCCAAATTAACCCCCCAGTTTCTTGAAGAAGTTAAAAAACATTACGAATGTCGGGATGTGGGTGCTAGATTACCCACCCTTGGTAATAGAGCGAACACCAACCAGGTTCTATGCCTTTATCCACATTTTTAATATATGGGGGTGATGTGAGCGCGGTCCACTGTACCTTCCAAGCAATGGATCTTTTTTGCTAACTTTTCCTAAGTGTCGTGGATGGCAGCGAATAATTAGAATGCATGTAGTAACTCACAAGGTAACTGCAATGCTCAGGGGTAATGGTAAAATTCTAACTCCCTAACTATCTATCCTATGTCGATGGTAGACTGGGTAGTTGGCGTCATTTCTAACGTCCCTAACTACGTAAAAAGGGGAACCCCTATGTTCTTTCCATGAACCTCTAAGACTATCTTGGGTTTTTGAACTCCACCTAGAAGTTCTACTTTTAAAAGCTATTCCTAAAGTTTCAACTCTTACTCTAACTTTTAACTTCTAAATTACTCTAGGTCTTTAGCTTCCCAAACTAATTAGAGAATTTAACTTCAAAATTTAATGCTACCGTTTGGCTTTGTTTTGACTTTTGACTCTAAGTTTTTACTCCTAGACTAACTCTAAAATTTACCTTCTAAAGTTAACTCTATGTTTTTGACTTTTAACTCTAAATTTTTATTTCTAAAATTAATTCCAAATTTCAACCTCTAGGTTTGACTCTACGTTTTCACTTTGACTCTAGATTTTTTCTACTTCCAACTAACTCTAAGATTTACCCTCTAAATCTAACTATAACTTTTCACTTTTCACTTTAGCTTTTTTCTCTAACTTTTTATTTTCCAATTAACTCTAAGTTTTAACTTTTAAATTTTAATCTTAACTTTTGACTCTAGACTTTTACTCCTAAATTAACTCTAGAATTTACCCTTGAGTTTTAACTCTATGTTTTGATTTTTTAACTCTAAGTTTTTACTTTTACACTGACTCTAAAATTTAACTTCTACCTCTAACTTTTTACTTCTAAATTAACCCCAACTTCCTTTTCTAAACTACCCTAAGGTTTCACTGGGAATTTTAACCCCCTAAGTTAAACTTCCAAATTAATTCTACTTTTTAACTTCCCAAGTTAACTCTAGATTTTTACCTTAGAATTTTAACTCTAAGAAATAAAATGTAAATTGATTCTAATTCTAACCGCTAATTAATCCCTAATTTTAATCCTAAATTCTCTTTCTAATTTAAACCCCTAAGTTCCGTCCATGATTCCTTTTGGATGAATTTTAATCAAAATTTCTCCGTCCTACCCCGTACCGCTTAACTTAGCCTAACGCGGTCAGTTTACGGTCAAATCTTAATTATAAGCTGTTTTTGGAAACCTCTATTCCTAATCTATAGGCTTCCGAATCTAACCTTCTAATTTGCACTAATCACGGCTCGCTAATCACACTTTTAGGGCTGATTAAGAAAATCAACGCTAATTAGAGAAAATACCAAGGGTTAATCTCAAAAACTCACCTCTTCACTACCGGTGTCGGAGATAACTTCGTCCACGTCCACGTGTACATCCTCACGCTCCATGGTGGTCTTTGGTTTTGTTTTGAATTTTCTCCAAGCTCACCGCTTATTTAGAAACTATTACAATTTTGGATGATCTAAACTCCTTCTTACCTCTTCCCCTTTCTTTTCTTTCTTCCTCTTTCTTCTACTCTAGCACTATTCCACCTAAGCTTTTATGAGTCGTACACTATGGTTTCAAACTCCAAGGAGGTGTTTAAGATGCCAACTATCCTCTTACACAATTTTGCCTTTGTGTCATCCTAATCCTCCTCCCAACGGTCACCACAAATTCTCAAGATTTCCTTCCCTAAGTCTATTTAAGCTTAGGCCTAGGTCACTATTTATCGTCTCTCTCCTTTTTGTTCTCTACTTCATCTCCTTCTTTCTAATCTCTCTCCATTGCTCATGTGTGTATTTGGTTGGTTAGAATGGAAATTTCAAGTGTGCGTACAGGTGTGACGTGGAGGTTGCAAATATGTGTGTAGGAGTGATGTGAGGTGCTGACTCTCTTTCTTCCCCTCCCTTTGTTCTTTAGTCACAACTTGGGAGTTTTGGAATTTTGACCTTGGATCCTCACTGGGTTTAACTAGTTTTCTAAACTAGCTCTATCATTGATTTCCTAAACTAGATCTATCACTGGTTTTCTAAACTAGATCTATAACTAATTTCCTAAACTAGGTCCTGATTAGGGGAGAGTTTTTTTTCAAACAAAAAAAACCAAAGTTGGGGCCCCGCAAGGCATCATCCCGTTTTTGGTCTGAAATCAACCATGATGTATGTGAATTCTGGTTTGGTCCACCGAATCACAAAACCGGCCAAGTGTGGGCGCTGAGACAGGCAGTGTACCGGCCTTGGCTGGGCTCCCCGTTACTGCTGCTGGGCTCCCGGTACTGCCGCTGGGCTGGTTAGTACGCTGGCTGGCTTGGTATGCTGGCCACCACCAAATTTTTAATCACCTCAACGGGTTCCCTCAAGGGAACCCACTTAGCAAACAAAAATTGGAATTTTGGAAAAAAATTAGTGCTAGAGCCAAGGCTTCGCCGTCCGGGGGGGTTATGCCCGAATTTGTGAAGCAAGACACTTGGCTTATAAAATCACGTATACAAGGGCTAGGCAGCTAAACTTGGCCCACCACTTCCTACTTCATGCTAAACTCTAATATCTTGGAAGCTAAACTTTAGACTTTTTCAAGAAGGTCTTGGAAACTAGACTTTGGAATGGGGTTTCTGGGAAGTTCAAAGCTTCGCCGTCAAGTTGGGTTTAACACCAACTCTAGGACTTGTGCCGCTCCGGGGGTCCAAAGCTCCGCCGTCTATGAATATTTTAACACACACTGTAGGACTTGACATTGTCACTAGTTCAAAGCTTCGCCGTCGTAGGGAGGGGTCCACGCAACAAGGGGGATATTAGAAGAAGATAGAAAAGACAAACTTAGAACACACGTGACAAAGCCAAAGCTTCGCCGTCCCGAGGGGGGGTCCACGCAACACGGGAAAGATTAGAAGAGGGTGAGGACACGTAAGTGAGGAAAAAACAACACGTTTTAGTACACGTAAAGACACACAACTTCACAAGCTAAAGGCCCCCCAAAGCGGCATCGCCAAGGTACGGTGGGGGGTGACTTTAGGATTAGGACAGGACACCAAAAGACTCCTAACTCACGAGTTAGCTCACAAAGGTACAACAAGAGAGAAGCAAGGACTCTTAACTCGTAACAAGGGTATAACAAACGCACGAGAAGTACACAAGGCAAGATAGAAGGACCCCCAAGGACCTTCAAAGCTCAAAATCTAGCAACAATGGAGCAAAAAAGTGCTCCAAAAACATCGTAGAGGTTTTTGGCTTCAAACGCCAAAATATCCAAAGCAAATTGGACCCACGGACCAAACAAAAGTGAGGGGGTGTTCTAGAGAGAGAAATGGGGCCCTTATATAGGTTTCCAAGGGCTCACCCCTCTCTCTAAAGTTCTAAGGTAACCTTATCAACGAGGATTTTCATCCTCATCCTCAAAGATTTTCATCCTACATCCTAAATTTCTACTTCTACCATCTATGCTGGACCAACATCCTAACTTTTGGAGATTAGCTCCAATCGCCAAACGGATTGCGCCGTTGGATCCAGATCGCCGTGTTTAGTCCTGAATCTCCCTACCCCCCGTACCGAGGCCAAAAACCCATCGTAGGCTAATTTAGTTTAAAAACCAAATTGTGGTAAAATCCTAGATCTTGGGGGTCTCCTATTTTGAGAAATGTGAATAGCCTAGGGTCTCCGGTAGGTGCGAGAGAGTCGGGAAGGACTTTTGGTTGACTTCGTTTCGCCATCGTATGGGCCCGGGATGCCGGTCAACGTGGCGGGGACCCCGCCACGTGGTTAATTCCCGAGGAATCTTGCCGGTTTGGGTACTTGCCGCTATTGGAATGCCGTGAAACTTCACGGAGCGCATTATTAACATAAAACAAGCTAGTCTAATTTTTAGTGAGATTTTATTGTAACCTGGGTAATTTCCATGAAATTCCCGTTGGAGGTTAGAAGGGTTGACCACCCGGAAAAAGGTTCTTCTGCAAGTCGGAAGATGCCGGGATTTTTCATGTGACCTCTCAGGGAGTCGCATGAAAGACGTGCGGGTGTGTTTTCGTACCTGGCACGATTGGTCAATGGAGATTAAAGCTGGCCATCTCCTCGAATTAGCGACGGTGCGGGAATCTTCTGCAGGTGGAGGAATCTCGGCGAACCGATTTCGCCGTTGGATTCCTGGCATGGGATTCACCCTAGAACACCATCCTTGGGCTGTAGATTCCTCCACGGGCCCGGTCTTGCGTTAGTGGCTCTTGCATGCTAACAATCGGGATTTTGGGAATTCGTCGATCTAATGGGGAATTCTAAATCTAACTCTAGGACCCGACCTAGTGGCCTCGCTGTGGATCCCTCGGACCGACCTAGCCCTGAATCGCCACCTTCATGGTGGGATTTAGTCCTTTTAGGGCTGTGTGACTCAAATCCTCCAAATCTAACCAATTCGTTATTTTTGTACTACTTTTAGGCCAGGGTTGGGGGATTCTAAGTAAAAACACAAATCTAGACCAAATACTATAATGGGTATGACACAACCCTATTTCGGTTCTACACTCTTTTTATGGATTTTTGTATACTTTTATCAACTTTAAATTGCAAATTTCGAAAAAAATAATTCTATGAGTCCCAAGTGACAAATTGGGAGCTCACACGGGAAGATGATCTTGAGATGTCTCAGGAGAAGCTTTGGTATCTTGCAACATCCTCCATGGATAATTCTATGAAGGTGAAGTGGCTTGAGCGTTGGAACAAGCCGGCATCTCTACGGGAGGCTGTGAAGGTCCCAAAGTCCAAGTTTGCTGACCATGCATTTCCAGAGTGGCTGCATAAAGCCACCTGGTGGGGTCAGGTGGATTTTGTTCAGCCAGCACGTTCATGATTTCAAAGTAATTCTCATTGTGTCAATTTTCTTATTTTCTTGTTTTCTTACAGATCGCGAGTGAAGTGCAGTTGCTTTTTGATGCAACGTTATCCGATATCAATGTCACAATTGACTATAACCCGCTGTGGGCGCTAGATTACCCACCCTTGGTAATAAAGCGAACACCGACCAGGTTCTATGCCTTTATCCACATTTTTTAATATATAGAGGTGATGTGAGCGCGGTCCACTGTGCCTTCCAAGCAATGGATCTTTTTTGCTAACATTTCCTAAGTGTCGTGGATGGCAGAAAATAATTAGTAATGCATGTAGTAACTCACAAGTTAACTGCGATGTTCAGAGCGATGGTGAAATCCTAACTCCCTAACTATCTATCCTATGTCGAGGGTTGACTGAGTAGTTGGCGTCATTTCTAACGTCCCTAACCATGTAAAAAGGGGAACCCCTATGTTCTTTCCATGAACCCCTAAGACTATCTTGGGTTTCTAAGACTCCACCTAGAAGTTCCACTTTTAAAAGCTACCCCTAAAGTTCCAACTTCGGAATGTAACTCTAGATTTTACTTCTTTAACTTGATTCTTAAATATTAACTATCGACTTGTGCTCGATGTTTTGACTTTTGACTCTAGGTTTCTATTCCTAAATTAACTCTAAGATTTACCCTTGAATTTTAACTCTATGTTTTAACTTTTAACTCTAAGTTTTTACTCCTAAATTAACTCTAAGATTTACCCTTGAATTTTAACTCTATGTTTTAACTTTTAACTCTAAGGTTTTACTCCTACATTAACTCTAAACTCTAGCCTTGAATTTTAACTCTAGGTTTTTGACTTTTAACTCTAAATTTTACTTCTAAAATTAACTCTAAATTCTACCCTTGAATTTTAACTCTAGGTTTGACTCTACGTTTTCACTTTGACTCTAGATTTTTTCTACTTCCAACAACTAACTCTAACTTTAACTTCTATCTCTAACTTTTAACTTCTACTTTTAGCTTTTCACTCTAACTTTAAACTCCCCAATTGATTCTAAAGTTTAACCTTTAAATTTAATCTTAACTTTTGACTTTTGACTTTTGACTTCCTACTTCCAACTTTAATCCTATCGTTTTAATCCTAGATGAACTCTAAATGTTACTCCAAGTTTTGACTTCTACTTTTTACTCTATTCCTAACTCAAAAATCTGCTTCCTAAGTTGATTTTCAATTCTATTGTTGACCTCTACTTTCTACTCTAATTTTTGACTCCCTAATCAACTCTAAACTCTTACATGAACCTACCCTAAGATTTGACTTGAGAGTTTAAACCCCTAAGTTAAAGTTCTAAATTAATTCTATTTTTTAACTCCCCAAAGTTAACTCTAGATTTTGACCTTAGAAGTTTAACTTTAAAAAGTAAAAGTGTAAATTGATTCTAATTCTAACTGCTAATTAATCCCTAATTTTAATCCTAAATTTTCCTTCTAATTTAAACCTAATTTCCGTCCATGGTTCTTTTGGGATGAAATTTAATTCAAAATTCCTCCGTCCTACCCCCTATCGCTTAACTTAGCCTAATGCGGTCAGTTTACGGTCGAATCTTAATATAAGATGTTTTCGGAAACCTCTATTCCTAATCTATAACTTTTTTACTCTAAACTTCTAATTTGCACTAATCTCAGATGCTAATCACGCTCTAAGGGCTGATTAGGAAAATAAATGCTAATTAGGGAGAAACATCAAAGATTAAATAAAAAAACTCACCTCTTCACTACCGGTGTCGGAAATAACTTCGTCCACGTCCACGTGTACATCCTCACGCTCCATGGTAGTCTTTGGCTTTGTTTTGAATTTTTTCCAAGCCCACCGCTTATTGAGAAAATATTACAATTTTTGATGATCTAAACTCCCTGTTTCCCTTCCTCCTTTCTTTTCTTTCTTCCTCTTTCTTCTACACTAGCACTATTCCACCTAAGCTTTTATGAGTCTTACACTATAGTTTCAAACTTCAAGAAGGGTTTAAAGGTTCCTCCTACCCTCTTACACAACTTTGCTTTGTGTCATCCTAATCCTCTTCCCATCGGTCACTATGAATTCCCTAGATTTCTTTTCCTAAGCCTACCTACTCCTCACCTAGGCTACTATTTATCGTCTCTCACCTTTTTTGCCTACTTCTTCTCCTCCCTTCCTAATCTCCTTCCATTGTGTGCAGGTGTGAGTGGTGAGAGGAACAATTTTGTGTGCAGGTACGGTGGTGCTCCACTCTCTTCTCCCTCCTCCCTTTTGTATTTTTTGCCCTAATCCTACTTCAACCCCACTTAGCACAAAATTAGTCCAACATGCTTTTGGTTTGATTTGTCTTTGTTTGTGTTCTGGTTTGAGAAAACCAAAAATAAAAGAAAAAGAGAGAGAATCAAAAATTTGGGGAGGAGCCCGAATGGCCCCAACCTCCCCTACTGTACCGAGAGCCTGCTGTACCGAGAGAGCCTGCTGGACCGAGAGCCTGCTGGACCGAGAGCCTGCTGGCCTTCCCGGCTGGCTGGGGGGTCGGCCAATTAATTAAAAAATTTTAATTAATTTCTTTTTTTTCTGTTATGCTGGTTCTGATTGTTGGCTGGCTTGTTATACTGGTTCTGATGTTGGCTGGCCGTATGCTGGTTCTGAAAAAATCGATTTTTGACTACGGCTACATAAAAGACTAGATTTCTAACTAAGCTAAAAAGACTGGATTTTTGGGCTAAGGCTAAATAAAAAGACTGGATTCTTGACTAAGGCTAAAAAGACTGGATTTTTGGGCTAAGGCTAAATAAAAAGACTAGATTCTTACTAACCTAGGGGGGAATAGAACTTTGGGGGGTGCTAGACCCACTAAGATTTTTGAGATACCACTAACTAAATAAACTTTGGGGAACAACTAAACTTCACTAATTGCAAAGGAACCTACATATCTTGGAAGCTAAACTCTGGAGGTTTCCACAAAGGTCTTGGAAACTAGACTTTGGATCTAAACACGGGAAAGGTGCAAAGCTTCGCCGTGAAATTGATTTTAACACCAACTTTAGGACTTCTAGATTCCCCGGGGGTTCAAAGTTCCGCCGTCTACACTTTCAACACACGCTTTAGGATTTCTACTTTGTCACTAGTTCAAAGCTTCGCCGTTTCCAAAGGGGGTCCACACAATGAGAGAGACTTTAGAAGAGGGAAAAAGCTAAACTTTTAAAGAAAAACCACACATGAGTTCAAAGCTTCGCCGTCCCGGAGGGGGGTCCATTCAACAAGGAGAAGGTTAGAAGAGGGTGTAAGAAAAAACACAAAGAGGAAAACACACAAGTTAGACCACGTGGCAACACAAAGCTCACATGCTAAAGGCCCCCCAAAGCGGCATCGCCAAGGTACGGTAGGGGGTGACTTTAGGATTAGTGCAAGATACAAAAAAGGCTCTTAAACTTCACAAGTTAGATCACAGCACGTACAAGAGGGAGAGAAAGGCTCTCCATTTACAACAAGGTACCAAAAACTTCACAAAAGAGTACACAAAGCAAGGTAGAAGGACCCCCAAGGACCTTCAAAGCTTGAAAATAAGCAACAATGGAGCCAAAAGTGCTCCGAAAACACCGTAGAGGTTTTTGGCTTCAAATGCTAAAATATCCAAAATAACTTGGACCCACGGACCCAAACAAAAGTGAGGGGGTGTTCTAGAGAGAGAAATGGGGCCCTTATATAGGTTTCCAAGGGCTCACCCCTCCCTCTAGAGTTCTAAGGTAACCTTATCAACGGGGATTTTC
Source organism: Pseudisothecium myosuroides (assembly GCA_951799445.1). Classification (NCBI taxonomy): domain Eukaryota; kingdom Viridiplantae; phylum Streptophyta; class Bryopsida; order Hypnales; family Lembophyllaceae; genus Pseudisothecium; species Pseudisothecium myosuroides. Next base: position 16,983,108 of record OX637289.1, read on the forward strand.
ATCCTCATCCTCAAAGATTTTCATCCTACATCCTAAATTTCTACTTCTACCATCTTTGCTGGACCAACATCTTAACTTTTGCAGATTAGCTCCAATTGCCGAACGGATTGCGCTGTTGGATCCAGAACGCCGTGTTTAGTGTTAGACCTCCTTGCCCCCCGTATCGAGGCCAAAACCCATCATAGGCTAATTTAGTTTAAAAACCAAATCGTGGTAAAATCCTAGATCTTGGGGGTCTTCTATTTTGAGAAATGTGAATAGCCTAGGGTCTCCAGTAGGTGCGAGAGAGTCGGGAAGGACTTTTGGTTGACTTCATTTCGCCATCGTATGGTCCCGAAATGCCGGTCAACGCGGCGGGGACCCCGCCACGTGGTTAATTCCCGAGGAATCTTGCCGGTTTGGGTATTTGCCGCTATCGGAATGTCATGAAACTTCACGGAACGCATTATTAACATAAAACAAGCTAGTCTAATTTTTAGTGAGATTTTATTGTAACTTGGGTAATTTCCATGAAATTCCCGTTGGAGGTTAGGAGGGTTGACCACCCGGAAAAGGTTCTTCTGCAAGTCGGAAGATGCCGGGATTTTTCATGTGACCTCTCAGGGAGTTGCATGAAAGACGTGCAGGTGTGTTTCCGTACCTGGCACGATTGGTCAATGGAGATTTAAAGCTGGCCATCTCCTCGAATTAGCGACGGTGTGGGAATCTTCTGCAGGTGGAGGAATCTTGGCGCACCTATTTTGCCGTTGGACTCCTGGCATGGGATTCATCCTAGAACACCATCCTTGGGCTATAGATTCCTCCACGGGCTCGGTCTTGCGTAAGTGGCTCCTGCATGCTAACAATCGGGATTTTGGAAATTCGTCGATCTAATGGGGAATTCTAAATCTAACTCTAGGACCCGACCTAGTGGCCTCGTTGTGGATCCCTCGGACCGACCTAGCCATGAATTGCCACATTCATGGTGGGATTTAGCCCTTTTGGGGCTGTGTGACTCAAATCCTCCAAATCTAGCCTTTTCCGTTATTTTTGTACTATTTTTAGGCAAGGTTTGGGGGATTCTAAGTAAAAAACACAAATCTAGACCAAATACTATAATGGGTATGACACAACCCTATTTCGGTTCTACACTCTTTTTATGGGTTTTTGTATACTTTTATCAACTTTTAATTGCAAATTTCGAAAAAAATAATTCTACAAGTCCCAAGTGACAAATTGGGAGCTCACACTCGCCTGGTGAAATTCCCAACAAATCAATTTTGGACTACATGGAGGAAATGCAAATTCAACTGTGGGATTTGGTGTTTGAGGACGAATTCAAGGACAAAAAGGTTCACAAAATTCACCCACCTGAGCTCTAAGTGGGACTGTCAAAGGCTGTTTCACGTGTATTGTACAGGTATTTTATGTACATATTGTACCCGAGGAAGGCACTATCTAAGGTACCTGCATTCTTTACTAGCTATCTGGACATGAAAGCTGAGAATTGCATGATCACTGATGCCATTGATGCAAAGTGGAAGAGAGAGCACTTAAAAAAATGTGGTTGGTACATTGATTGCCCGATGACCAGGCCACCATCATTTGACATCGACCTCAGAAATAGTATCCAACCTGATTTAGCCGGCATGGATGTTGTAATCCTCCCTGTAGCCATGACGGCTCTTGCTAAGAAAACTCGTGGTTCAAAGAGGAAGGCCCAAGAAGAGGAAGCTGCCAAAAAGAAGGTTGCGATGGAAGCTGAGACCGCAGCAAAGGTTTAGGCAGCTATTGTTGTCGCTGAGGCCAACATGAAGCAACTCACAGAGGCGGCTATGGCAGATTCTAATGCCAGATTAGCAGCAGTCACTTCGTCATTTGCCGCAGCTGGGTTGGATGAGGACTTGGAGGTCCTCAACGATGCCCCCCCTCCTACAGCAAATCGACGTGTACTTCGTGCTCAGAGAACCCCTTTTGCAATTGAAGATGAAGGATTTAGTCCTTTGTCCTTTGCAACACAGAAATTGAAGTGGAAGGTGCTTTCAGGGAAATCAGCATCATCATCACCAGCGCCACCGCAGTCTTCTATCTTCGTCGCAAACACTTCCCTCATTAAGATGATGGCTGAGTTACCTGACGATCATCCAAATCTGGATGGACTTAACAATTTTGCTCTCGAGGTAATTTTCATTCTCTTTTCATTCCATTTTTCTATCTTCAATTTTCATTTTCTTAGTGCACCTTCATGTGTAAATATGTGTGCAGGTGAAAATGGAGACTGGAGAGACGGCCCTCTCAACACATTGCCCTCATAGTGGGTTTGACCTTATCGTTGCGGATTTGAAGTCTGGACTTGTGATTCCAGGGATTTCATTAGAAAGCTCTGACGTTCCCTCTTGGAATGAGTACTCTTTGCCATAATTGGAGTCTGTGTTTGAGTTCTCCGAGAAATTCTTGCACGCAATTGGTGGCTTGCTATTGTTTCTTCCAGACCAAGGAAATGCTCGCACAGATGTCCTTTCGTATGCCCAAGGCTACGACTTTCAATTGTTTAGAGAATGGTGGGGTATAAATGACCTCCCATGCTCTTGCCCGATGAATCCCAAACTCAAGGTACCTCACAATCCATCTTTGTTGATATCCTTCAAATGCAAAAATTTATTCCTTACCGTTGGTAACTGATGTTTTGGTTTTCTCAGATCCCTAACAGTTTCAATTTGTCTCTTCCTAGATTAGGAGGTTCAGAATTTGGTTGTTCTTGCATATGAGTACTTCGCCGACTCTCTTCTCGTTTGGAGTTAACGATGACCTCGCCGAAGTTGGACTTGGAGTTGCAGAGTCTGATGTGCTCTTTAATTTTACAACGGCCGAGTCTCAAGCAATGAATGGAAGCGTTCCATGGAGGGGTGCTCATGAGAAAGATACTGCCTTCCTTCAGATGCTTATATCAGCTCTAACTAAACCGGGGCCGCTCGTTCTTGATGCATTTGCGTCTATCGGTATATAGTCTTCCATCTTCGATAATTTCACTTTTGCCAAAATGGAGCTTTTAACTTACTCTATTTCATGTTGAATTCAGGTCAGGGTTTTCATATGGGACAAAATCTTACTGTTACTGTTCACGGACGAATCTGCATTGACTGGCTGCAAACTTTGGAGGCCAATAACTTTTGGAGAAATTATCCAAATTGGGCATGTGAGATGTTTTTCGGCATCTACAGTTTCTGTAGATGCCAAAAAACATCTCACATGCCCGATTTGGACAGTTTCTCCAAAAGTTATTGGCCTCCAAAGTTTGCAGCCAATCAATGCAGATTCGTCCGTGAACAGTAACAGTAAGATTTTGTCCCATATGAAAACCCTGATTCAGGTAATACTTTGCAAGCATACAAGGCAATTGGCCACCACATTCAATAATTTCACTTTTGTTGAAATGGAGCTTTTAACTTACTCAATTTCTTGTTGAATTCAGATAATTCTGTGCAAGCATGCAAAGCAATTGGTCGCCACATTGTTGCCCTCGAGGAAGACACCAAAGTCTTTGATGTGAAGTTGAAGCCATATCTGCCTCTGCCTCCTCGGCCGATTTTGGCTACATCTACGTCTGTGTTGCCTGCAATTGATATTGATCCTCCAATCCGCTTTGTGAAGAAGAAGAACCGATTGAGTAAGTGAGTTAACTTTGGATTTCTTTCATTTTGCCAATTGAACTCTGCTTGTCAATACTTACATAATCATACTAATTGTATTTCTGATTTTTTAGACTGAGGGCAATGATTGTCTCACCGGTGAAAGACTACGTGATGGTTCCATGGGACGCTAAAGTTGCAGATCTTCAAGCGGCCGCGTCCTCCCCAAGTTCGGCATCACCACGGCGGCAAATTGATCCCCAAGTTCGTAGATTCATTGATGACGAGGCTGTTGTTGAGATGCATTATCTCTCATCATCGTCTAACAGTTCTAGTGATTGGAAGATATTAATTTTGAGATTTCTTATATGTTTGTGAATTTTGGATAATTACATCAGTGAATCTAATGATAATCTTCAATGGTTTTCTTCTTCCTTCCACTCTTTCATTCTATTCTTTGTATTAACCCCTTAACCCTCCATCGCCTAAAAGGACAAAAAGTGTCTTCACACACTGTAACAGTCCAATTTGAAGTGCTCTAACTTTTGCATCTGATGTCCAAATTTAATAAAATTTGTTGTAAAAGTTGCGCATACTAGTCTAGTTTGTGTGGTAAAATTTTCAGATCAATCCAAGACGAATTGAGTTTGTGAAAGCCATTTGAAGTTCATAGGTTCAATTTGAGTTCAGCACACTGCATTGTCATGGCTGCAACTTTAGGGGCTTGTATCTTTTTCATCAAATGTTCATTTTCAATAAAATTTGTTGGGTTTTGTTCCCCTTAAGAAAGGGTTTTGTTTTCTAGTTATTGAGGTAAAATTTTCATGTCAATTCAAGCTATTTTGAATGTTTGAGAGCAATTCGAAGTTCAAAATCCAGACATTTTTGTATTATAGTGAACTTCGGCGGCTCATAACTCTTTTCATACATGGTCCATTTTCAATAATTTTTGTTGTAAAAGTTGCGCATACTAGTATAGTTTTTGTGGTTAAAATTTCATATTGATCCAAGAATTTATGAGTGACTGAAAAGCATTTTAGTAGAAGGAGGTTCAGCTATAGATGTGATTTTTTGCTACTTTTTTCACTGTTTTCTAGCATTTCAAATCCATTTTGCAAACATAATGAGTCATTTGAATGATATTTTTTTCCACCAAAGAGTTTGCATTCTGTTTTTGAATCACTTGGCAGTTTGATGTTTTTTCATTTGAATAGGTTTAGAAATCGAATTTCACCTCCAAATGTGTTTTTAAGAAAATTTCAGCACCTTTTTCCAACACTAAAACATTATAATCTTTCAATCTATATGGTCAAATGACCCCAAATTTGTTCCACACCATCTACAACATGCACACAACAAGATTGTATGGTTGAGATTTTCATACCTTACTGAAATTTAGATTTTTAACACTTGCAAAGGCAGGATGCTTTTAAGCATGTTTGGACCTTAGGCGATGGAGGGTTAAGCCCCGAGGCCTTTTCTTTATGAAAACACACTCAAAACTGCCACTTCTATTGCAAAGAGCAATAAACTATTAAAATTGTTTTTTTTTGCATATATAACCGTAGAATCTTACACTAGACTAGTATGAAAATGTATGCAAGAAATTTCAGAAACTTTGACCAAATAGATTGCAAAATATTTGCATTCAAAGTGAAGAAAACAAGTTTTTTTGCACCTTGCTTGACTAGATTTTTGGGCTTTGAACCTATTTAACTTAAATTTTTTGTATTGTTGATTTTGATTTTCTAAGTTTATATGTTGAATACTTCAGTTGAGAATCTAGGAAAAAAAAATCAAGAAAAAAACACTAAATTTTTACTCATTAAAAAATTATTAAATAGAAGTAGGTTCAAGATTGAAGGAATAACTAAATCGATAATAGCTCTAAGACAAATTTGAAATACCATAATTCCAACAGTGAGATTGTTCTAGAAAGCAAATTAAACCTTGTCTAACAATTTTTTTCTGAAAATTTTAAAATTTGCATTCAAAAATGAATCCTAAAAATTATTTTTTCAAGAAGATGCTTAGATTGCCCAAAAAACTAAGATTGTCCATAACTTTTTCATTATTAGTCCAAATAGAATGAATCAAAGCTTCAAATATAGACAAAAAGACATAGATTTGGAAAAAAATATTTACGAAATTTATTTTGACTTTTTGTGACTTTTTTATGTTGCCTGCCGAACTCTATTTTTGGCATAACTTTTCTCCCGGGCACCAATTGAAATAAAAATTATATATCCGCAAAGCTCTTGCAGAACCGCACAACCTCAAAAAATCCCAAAAAATTTCTCTACAAATTGAGGTCACAGGAACCTACATGGACCCAAATTGTCGCCCAACGGGACAAACGGGCCTTTAGGGGTTAACCTTAGCTCTGTTTATTCTGATCTCATTATTTTACCTACGTCCTTTAGCCCTTGGTCACTATCATCACATTCGTGCATATTCCCTCATGCACCCATACTCCCCACATGGACATGAAGATCAATATTCCCAAAATGTTAATAATTCAAATTTCACAGAAGATAATCTTTACAGGTTGCAAAGACTTAAACATATTTAAAAAATTGGAAGTTGAAATACCATATAGTTAGAAGTGACTCAACTAAGTCCGCATTCATGAACACATACACCCTACCCTTAAATTCTATTTTGTAGCAGCACTTTATTACTCGGACAGTTGAGGGACATAATATTTTCACTTTTACAAGAATGATGATAAAATGACCTATACTCATATTGTGATCTTATCCATACGTAAAATTTTTTGCTTTAACAAGCCTTTACGACCCACGGCCATAGGGTACATAATAATCTACCCAAATTGATGACTACTCTATTTACAATTTAAACACGTCTTGCTACATCACTAGGTTACTATAGTTTCCATTATCACAGCAATTTCTAAGGTTATAGGGCCCTAACACTACACTATTATTCTTATTTTCACATTTACTTTTATTTTTATTTTTATCTTTTGTCTCTATTTAACTTTAACTTTTAGCAAAAAAAAGTACAACTTCTTGCGCTCTACGCTCACGACCCTACGCTCACCGCTCACCGCTCACCGCTCTACGCACGCAAAATAGCAATCTCCATTCTTTCATTATGTCCACTTTTATCTGAATCGAGAATTAGGTCAGCATCCCTAAGTTTAGCTACTGTCAAAGCTAATGTGCGGACTTCAATTCCGTTTCAAAGTCATATTTCGGTTGTTGTACACTAATTAGCTGCTGCGATGGCGAAGTTGATGAGTGTGGCCTTCCTACTAGCCGCGGCCTTCTCCGTGGTGCCGATGGCCGTTGGAGACCCCGGCCCCATCAACGACTACTGCGTTGCAAACTTGAAGAACCCGTTCATCTTCAATGGCCTAGCGTACAAGTCTCCCTTGTTGCTAAAGGCCTCAAACTTCACCTTCATGGCCTTCTGCGTTGAAGCCGACACCAACAACCCGACGGAAGTCGGACTAGCGTTGGGATTTGCGACCATCAACTACTCGATGCTCAACACGCAGGCGCTTTCTCTAGCAAAGATCAACTACACCCTGGGCAGCTTGGTGGCGCCACTCACGCACCCCAGTGGCGCAGACATCATCACGGTGACGAAGGACACAATGTACGTGGGCTTTGTGGACACGGCAAGCAAGCTGTTTGTGATTTGGTTGAAGAAAGGTGACTTCTTTTTGTTCCCTCAAGGCTTAGTGCATTTCATTTTGAACGACGGCAGCCCCCCGGGCAGCACTTCCACTAAGGCACCAAGCTGTCAATTCTGAATGCGCAGAATCCCGGACTTTAGCTGGTGGCTCCATTGTTGTTCGGGTCAACGTCGGCCGTGCCCAGCCCATTGTTGGCAAAGGCGTTTGGCACCTGTATATCCATCGTGGATGCCATCAAGAAGGTCTTCCAGCTCGCCCCAGAAGTGAATGTCATTGCATTGCATTGCATTACATCGATCAATCTATCAATTTTGCACAGACATTCAAGGCGGTTTAGCGTGTCAAATTTGTAACATTTGAGTTCCTCAGATCTTTGTTGTTTCCACTATATTTTCAAAAGTGATTGTGTAGGATACTTATTCCTAGTCAGTGTCATAGACAAAGTTCAGATTGTTATTGAATGTATAGGATATGAAATATCTGTGGATTTTATTTGCAGATGTGACTTAGTTAGTGTTGAAGATTCTTCAATATATACTGGAGTATGACCCTATTTTGAGTGATGATTGGTCGCATGCTAGTCTTATATAGGAGTTTAGAAGTTTAGTTTGTAGCGTGGTTTTCAGGAGGTGTTTTGTTGTACTGTACATTATTTATCTTTCCATCCTTGAAGGATTGTAGTATACATATGTGTTATAGCAATTGGATCTATTCTGCATTGTAATTTTCAATTTCTTGACTCTCTTGAAGTATCTTGTCTCTTGTTGCTACGTATCCAAATTGAGTGCAATATTTCATTTGGATGAAAGAATTCTACTGTAGCTAAAGTAGTTGTAATTAGTATTATAATGTATTCAAATTCCCAGGTTCAAGATTACTTTACATGGAAGATTTTATATAATTAATTTTAGGATAGATTACAGACTCTTGTTGCATAGCTATTTGTTTTGAATACTGAGTAATCTGGAATACATATTTGGTATCTCATTAAATAGACTGAAAAGTTCTGTTTTTCTACTGAAACTGGTGGCCAGCTTCACTAGTTGCAACTCATTTGTATGTATCTGCAACGTCGTTAAATTTTCTCTATTTTGTTTTCAAAAATCGTGGCATATAGTATATCTTCACCAGGTCTAATTTCAAGCAACAAACTACAACATGTTATAAGGATTTTTTATTTTTGGCAGCGCGTCTTGAGACTTGCCAATGAAAGTACTAGAATACCACCAATTTCACAAAATTTGTGTAACAGCATATGCGCAAGCTGTGCCCCAGCTGCTATTCACGAGCGCTTGCCATTTACCTTCATTTTTCTTTACTATATTTTTGGAACACCAAAGATTGCAATCTATTTTTCAAAGGATGTCAAAATAGTTAAACAAAACTAAAGGGAGTTAGTCTGGTCCTAATATTGATGTCATTTCTCCTGCCATATTGCTATTCAACAAATTTTGAACATTTGAAGAAAAATCCAGTACAAATGCGGATACAATAACAAACAGGCCTCACTCCAGTATCCACTCCGCTATTATTCAATTAAACCACTTTAGATTCCAAAATCTTATAAAAAAACATTTCACTTAATTACATGGATACAATGACCTAGAGTAAGTCTCTGAGAGTGGTAGGAGCCTCAAGCACAAGTGGCAAAGGTTAGTGGGTTAGGAGGAGTTGGTGGGGCTCTACTATAATTCAAACAGTTGATAAAATTTCATCCCAGTTTATTCCTTTCCCAAAAAAATTGTTGATGCAACATCCAAATTAGCACGATTTCATTAAGATTAGTCAATTCTTTTATTATGATAATGACATTTTTCCTGATGAAATGGCCAAGCATTTTTATTAGTCAATATTCTCCGTCCTGCCTTCGTTTGCCATATGGATAAAAAAATGATATCAAATTGTATCTACATAGATCGATCATATGTCTAAATCGATGGCGTATTTTTTCTTTTGGTGTCTGTGTACCTTTCTGTGAGGTTGACTGCAAGAAAGATCAACATGTCATCAAATTGTATCACATTTTACTTGTAGTCAGAGTGTTTTTTAAGCATAACGTTAGGGAGTAATGATCCAAATGAATGTAGCTAACTTCATTGTAAGAGTGGATAGGACCATTTTAAACTTATTTTGGCTTTGTTTTCACTCAATTAATTTGGATGGAAATATTCCTAACTAGCATGCACATATGAATGAGAAGGCTGTTTAGTTAAAGTACGAGCACCTAATGGCGTTAGTGTACTCAATGGCGTCAGAAACTAGGTAAAGCAATGATTTCAAAACTTAAATGTAAGTACGGGTAGTTGCAAGAAATACTTCACGTTTTTCCGTCAAAATTGCGTTTTTTGGTTGTAGGACTGGCAGTGCTATGCAGTACGACTAGTACTGTGTGTTAGTAGCGCCCTGACAAATCTGAACCGTCGATCCTGGGTGCCTGCAGATCTAGACCGTTGATTCAATACTATGTTGTACTATGTAGTACTACTGACTACTACGGAATACTACAGAAGCCACTAGGAGCAGAAAATAGTAGAAAAGGGGTCTATGGAATTTTTCATTTTTAGTAATTCAAAAAAAATTCAAAAAAATTCCATAAAAAAAGCCATTTTGCTAGACAAGATTGCACTCACATTGCACCAAAAAATTCATGAAGGAGATTTTTTCCCTCTTAACAATCTTTACGCAAAGGAAGGTCACTTTGACCCCATGTGTGCAACCGACATGTTGCTATTTTCATAAAAACTCATCGTCAGCCCTTGTAATGTTAGTAGACCTCCAACATGTCTAATTTTTGGCTTCAAATTCTCTTTTTTGGGTCGAAAATAAAACTAAAATCCCCCAAAATAGCCAAGGTAGCCTCCCAATCGGGGGTAGGTTAATAATAGTAAACTAATTTGAATTTTTTTGAAAAAACTACTCAATGTCTACAACTACTGCATCTACCTCCATTCCAAATTTCATGCCAAACGAACAAACGATGCAAAAGTTATGAGCAAAACCCACTTTTTCGAGGGCAAAGGGATAAGAAATAGGACAAGTGTTTCTTGCAATCACCCGTACACTATAGATAGCTTATCATTTAGGTGAAAAAAGAAGTTATCTATGGTCTATCTTCATTTAAGTTCTGAAATTTTCATCACGTGTAGAATTTGATGCCATTGGATGCTCCTACCTTATTGAACACTGCAAATTATGGCTTGTGATGCTCATGCTTGTAATCAATTATATGTCGCCACGTGGCAAAATATCCTTCCCAAGCCCATTATAGAATTGCTAGTTACTTCTAACATACTTCTAATTACTATGTACTTCTAAAATCAAATGCTCTAATCTTGCAATGCCAAAACTTCTAAAACTTACGATACACACCTATATTATAGCCTAGTACAATTTCGTATTGTTGAATTTTAAAAATTATTTTTGTCAAAGCTCATTGTAAATCACCAAACACATACTAGTATATTGCTAGTTTTTTGGACCTTCTCATGTTGCAAGATCATTTTGAATAGGCTACATCCATTGTTTACTTTTGAAATTTTACACACATAATGTAATCATTATGATATAGCACTCGGTACCAAAATATCATGTATGTACACTAGTGCAAAAATCTCACTTTAATAAAAATCAAAGCTTGTTGACTTTGGTTGACAATCTCATGAACAACACCAAATTAGACATTTTTGCACTTGGCCAAGTGCACTTATTTTACGCACAATTGCATGCTGAAAATGAGTTTTTTCAAAACCACATACTTTCCATTCCATTGTATAGTATTACTTTTGGGCATGTCACTCATTTCATGGTGGTTCCTTTTCCTCTTTACCTCAACGAAACATGAATTACTACTGCTTTCTTTCATCAAATAAATTCTTATTTTTTATGTTTTCATTTTCTACCTTTGTACAAGGGTCATTGCAAGAAAGACCGGTCCTATTTCTTGTCACAATGACTTTCTTGTTATCCTCTATAACTTTTGAAGCACAAGTCCAATGAACATGAAATTTTTATTGGAGATGCCTAACTTTATGGTTATTAGGTCCTTTATTTTTTAGAAATTAAAAAAAAATCATTTTATATTTAAGAATCATTTTTGTTAATTTGTCACAATGTAAGGTTTAGGTTTTTTACTGTGTTAGGAGTCCCCAAATTTTATGATTTGGAGCTGAAATTTTCATAGTCTATTTGCATAGTAGAAAAGCATATTCCTGCCCAAGGAAATCTAAAAACATATTATTTTGTGTCCTCCACATGAGTGCAAATAGCTCTCCCATTGCGTGCAATTTCTAAACAATGAAGATGGTTCTAAGATCGATCTTTTGGTGAAATCTCATCACCATAAATTCTTTCCAAATGGAAAATTTTTAGTTTTTTTAAAAATTACTTTTCCTATTTTTTACAAACTAAAATGTGAAATTACAGTGACCGGTCCTATTTTCATGAGATTTTTCTAATTCTCTTACTTAGAAAAATTTTCTTCGCTTTTCTTTCCTAAAGTACCTTTTTCTTAAAGGTATATACATTAAATATATTTTTTACATTTTAAAAAAATTGATTTTTTAATTTTAAAGTACTCCCAAAAGAAAAAATGAGTACTATGCAAAACGCTACGCTTTTTGAACACCCTTTCTTGCAATGACCCATAGTACCATAACATGATCATTGCACAATTTTTTTGCCAATTTCACTTGTACACCAATAGTAAGTGCAATCACTTACTCAATCATTCATCAAAATAATATAAAATAAAAGATAAGTTTGTCACCTCTCCATTTTTTATTCAATTAACGTGCAACACATAAAATATGCATTATAGCACATATACACACACTACACAGTGCTAATATTAATATACTTTTTTTCTATACAAACATAGGTCTCTATTCTTTTATGGCACTTTTTCCTCCGGTGTCTCTACCACTTGTACAGATGATTGTGTCTATGCTTCTGTTTCTGTTCCAACGGTTGCATCAGGATCTTCTTCCAAGATTGGAACAATAATTGGAGACTAAAGTAGTGGAGAGGCATAATCCACTAACTTGTTTACTGCAGCATTTGCTATCGGCGTTGACATCACTATAAGAAACCTGCGTTTTAGGTGATGAGCCTTGATTTTTCTTGACGGATTTTAGTGGACATCCAATGCAACAAACCCATGTTTTAATGTCAACATTGATGTTACATTGGACATTTTTGTTGGCAAAAAACATGGATTTGTTGCATTGGATGTCCACTAAAATCCGTCAAGAAAAATCAGGGCTCGTCACTTAAAACGCGGAATTCTTATAGTGCATTCCCTCAGATATTGCCGGAGATAGAAGAGTTGTTTCCAAAATTGACGTAATTGGTTTATAGGTGTATCATCCATCTTCACCGGTCCATTCGTATTGTATGCGGTCCTTATCATAGAAACAATCATCTTTGCCCTCCGTCAAACTCATGGATTCCAACATGGTAAATGTTGAAAATGCTAACATGGACTCCAGTGGAGGTGATGCACTTCCAAATTCTCTACCCACTACATCTGTGTCTATCTGAACTTTTGGTAAAACAGTTGGAGTTGATGAGGGTGCAAAGACAGATGCCAAAGTTTTATCTTCTATGGCATTTGCAACCGGTGTTGCCATTTCCTCTAATGTTGTTGGAGATATAGAAAATGGTTGTAAGATTCTTATGATTGGAAGGTACCTGTATCGTCCTTCTTTTCCAATTTGCTGATACTGTACGTGCTTTCTATTGTAAAAAAATATGTCTTTGCTCTGTGTCAAACTGATAGATTCTAATGTAGTAAATGCTGACATGGGTTCCATTGCTGGGTGAATGCAAAAAACACCTGCCAATTTTGTTGCATTTTTATAGTACTCATGATTTTTCTTCTGGAGTTCTATAAAATTAGAAAAATAAATTTTTTAAAACAAAAAAAATATGGTTAATGTATACACCTTTAAGATGAAGGTAACCACCAAAGGAAATGTATAGAAAAATTCTTTAAGCTAGAGAACTAGAAAAGTGCCAAATCTCAAGAAAATAGATATTTTGATGTATAAATTAGTTAAAAATAGGAAACAAAAGTAAATACATAAAATAAATATTTTTTATTTGTAACAACTCTATGGAGATGGTCATTCACCCAAAAAAACTCCAAAATAATATTTTATATGTTTCAAAATGTAAGCAGAAAGAAGCGTATTTTGTAGACTTTCACACCACACACAATTAATTATTTTCAAAATTCCTTTGGATAGTAGCTACAAATCTACTAGAAGACCATGCCCTCAAAATTTCAGCTCAAAATTCGTTTTTTTGAGTACTAAATAGTACTAAAAACCTCCAAATTGGCAAGTGTGACATAAAATCGGGGTCTATTTTTGGATAATAAACTATTTTTGAAAATTACCAAAAAAATTAGGCAAGGTGTATAATAGTCATGAGTACCTTGCATACAAATCTTGAGTCATTTAGAACCAGGATGCAAACGTTATGACCAAAAAACAAATCAGAATGCAAGGTGTGACGCAAAATAGTACAGGTGTTTCTTGCATTCACCCTACTATTGTTCTATCTTCAATTACTCCGATGTCAACTTCAACCCCCTCTACTTCTATGTCTTCTACGTCATCTATGACTTATAAAAGAACAAAATCGGGATCTGTTTCCATTTTGTCCAACTCCTCTCATGCTCTACGAGAATTACCTACAGAGTCAATGTCATGAGAACCTAAACTTTGACCATCACTAGCCAACTCGTCTAAGTCTCAACGTGCAGGACCACTATCATCATTGCTTGATAGAGATGCTCCCGAGTCAATTGCTGTCTCCTTTCTCTTCCCCTTCTGCTTCTTGCACTGTGTCACTTGAAATTTGGCTTCATGCTCCAAAGACTCACTGGATGATTGCAGAAGCCTTTTACGTCTGCCATGTGTACACCTGCATCCGTTTGAAGAAGACCTTTATTCGGCAAATTCTCTCCTACGTTCAAAACCTCCAAAATTTGACCTTCAACAAACCTATCCATACTGTTCACCATCACCATCTTGTCCCTGTACATCATCCGTAATGTGTTGTTCACAAATTGCGTCCTTACTGATGCACCTTCCATGATAATGATGTCACTACCTACAAAACTAGTATTCAAAAACATAAGCACTGCCATCAATATAATCAATGTTATCAATTTCCAATTTGGTGGCAAATACATATCCACCATCTTCTTCAACTCCGCTAATGTCCTCTTTAACTTATCCTCAACTTGTAGCAATATTTTCGTGCTCCAAAAATCTTCAAACATCACTTGCAAGGACTCTTGGATCCTTGACAAATTATCGATAGTTGAACACTCACTTGGACACTGCATGATGATTGCTGACACTTGATTGTAAGAAACACTTGTCCTATTTCTTGTCCCCTTGCCCTCAAAAATTGGCTTTTTGCTCATAACTTTTGCATTGTTTGTTCATTTGGCATGAAATTTAGAATGAAGGTAGATGTGGTAGTTGCAGACATTGAGTAATTTTTTTTAAATTTTAAAATTAGTTTACTATTTTTAACTTGTCCCCGATTGGGTGTCTATCTTGGCCATTTTGGTGTTTTTTAGTCCTATTTTTGACCCAAAAATGCAAATTTGAAGCCACAAATTGGACATATAAGAGGTCCACTAATATTACAAGGACTAACCAAATCTTTTTTGAAAATAGCAACATGTCGTTTGCACACATGGGGTCAAAGCACTATAACAAAACTTGGTAAAAAAAACCCGCTCAAAGATTCGACTACGGTTTTTTTATCCACGCTTTTGTGCGCGTGCGCGTAGTGGACAAATAGTGTTTTTTGAAGTTTTCCACTGCAATTTTTGGAATTTGGAAGCATGTAATATACCATTGGAAAGGTATTTTTAAGACCTATTCAATGGTATATTACATGCTTCCAAATTCTAGAAATTGCAGTGGGAAACTGCAAAAAACACTATTTGTCCACTACGCGCACGCGCACAAAAGCGTGGATAAAAAAACCGTAGTCGAATCTTTGCGCGGTTTTTTTTTACCAAGTTTTGTTATAGTGAAGTGACCTTCCTTTGCACGAAGGTTGCAAAGAAGAAAAAAAAATTCCTTCATGAATTTTTGGGTGCAATGCAAAAGCAATTTTCTCTAGCAAAATGTATTTTTTTATTGAATTTTTTTGAATTTTTTTTGAATTACTAAAAATGAAATTCTCTACAGGCCCCTTTTTTGCTATTCTTTTGCTTCTAGTGGCTTTTGCAGTACTTCATAGTAGTTTGTAGTACTGCATAGTACAACATAGTACTAAATCAACAGTTTAGATCTACAGGCGCCTTGAATCGACGGCTCAAATTTAACGGGGCGGTGCTAACACGTAGTATTGATAGTATTGTATAGTACTGCTAGTCTTATGGCCAAAAAACGCAATTTTGACAGAAAAACGTGAAGTGTTTCTTACAACTACCCTACTACATCTCTCAGTGATTGCACCTTGATTTCTCTCTACTCATCATGACGGAGATCATGCATATATACAAAAACAATCTTCAGTTGGAACGTCCACATACCACAAAAATATGTGCAGTCCTCTAGCAATGCCATCCTTGTTTTTATGGATTCGTCAAAGTACATGCCTGGCAGAAACAAAAAATGTTGTTCCAATGTAAAATTGAAGACCTCCACCTCTGCAACTGATGAAATACCTTGCTATAGTCTTTACTAGACCACTCCTTGTCCTCTCCTTCCGAACCTCCACGTCTACAATCAAAAATCTATAGACATGGCTTTTCCAACTCAACATACTCTTCCTCAAAAAAAACTCCCCTGCATCTTACTTGCAAAGAAATATGGTTGCCTTGATGCTGTATTGTAGATAATGCCACTTGCCAATCTCATCAAGCATTTGCCATGTCTTCAACATCCCGACTGTATCTTGCATAATCCTTGGGACTTGCTTGGATATCTTCCAAGTGTTGCCTTACAAAGGCTAGGATTAGATGCTCAAAAATATTTAGTGCTGGGACTGTCTTTGCAATAGGCGCACTCCATAATGTTTTCGAATCACTTCCCAATGTTTGGCCCATCATCATGAATTTTCTTCCACGTTCATTTTTGTACCTACTCGCATCTATAGCAAAGAATTCATCCATAGATGATGAGTTCTCATCCCCCGCTTGTACCATCAGAAACCGAATTTGGTTTCTGACCGCAACTTTCCGTAGCAAGTGATCCACAGCATATGCCATTGTATCTTGCAGAGGATTCTCAGAGGTAGCACTATTAAAGTAGTGTCTCTGTGATTCTTATTGCCCCTCCATTTTATCTTTGGCGGCCATTTATGTAGCGAGTCGTAGATAACTCTCCTTGGACAATCTACTCACCGGCCACAATCAAGTATGAACCATTTGCTTCCGTTTGTCACTTCCATCCATTATTTCATCCAATTTTGGGGGCTTTGCCCTCTTCTTCTACTTGTCCTCCGTTTCCTTGCTAAAAACTAATTTACCTTCTTCATAATCTTTACACACTTGCAAGATTGCCTTATAGGAATCCTCATCTTCATTCCATGTATGTCAAATGTCATCAATCATTTTCTTGGCCAATTCTCGAAGAGACATTTGCATTGGCAGGTCCTTACTCCAATGCAATGCGCTTGATGCCATTGTCAATGCCTTTGCTTTGTTTGAGTAATCATGTCGAGCAATAACATTAGGACTTTCACACGCTTTCCAAATGTCACGAAGCTTCATAATATTTTCATAATATGTGGTAATGAAGGCCCGGTCACACTCCCTTGTATTAATTTTGACCAACGCTTCAATGTAGAACAAAGGACTGTTATGCACCACGAACTTTGCTTTCCATTTTGCAAAGCACTTATTGTACTTTGCATCTGACATCTTTTTTATGCAATTCTCTTGTTCAAATTGTTTTTCAAGCTGCAACTAAATGTTGCCCATCCACTGGCTCCCAAATAATATTATTCTCCAACCACGGGATCCTCACCATTCTAGAATCTCCTATTGCATTTCTTGGACGGTAATGTAGAAATGCAAGTTCCAGACTTTCACATGCAACGCCTTCACTACTGAAAGGTATCTCCACAAACTGCACCTCTTTATATTCACAAAGATATGCTAGAGGAAAAAGAGTAATTACACTGAATGCATCTGTCTCTAATCCCTTGAGACGATCATAAATCTCATTCACTTGCGATGGCAATAAAAGTTGGTATCAGAGTTTTCCACCGCATGTGGCAAAAATCCCCCCTAGAGTTGGCCGGTGGGGAGTGTATGGGACCTCTACCTAAATTGCCTTCCAAGTAATGGACTCCAATGTAAAAAACACTCCAAATTGCCCAAAACACTCTAAAGCAATTGACGGTAGCACACAAAAATTCCCTAAAATGTTAGTTTCTATACTACATAAGCATTCAACATTTACTCTAATGGGCTAGGGCACCTCCCATGCCAAATATCCACCTACAATTCACAATTGAGGCCACATATGGCCCAAATTGACTCCTATTCAACAATTCCAGTACACTCCATTCATCCAAAACCCTCCTTAACACAATCACAAGTCTACTAACACCCTAATTTCCACGATTCCATGGTTCATTCCCAAGTATGTCCAATTTCCTTCATGCAATTTAATGTGACCTTAAATCATTGTGCATACATGGACATATAATCCAATGGGGGAAGAAATTCTTGTTTTTAGGCAATTTTGTAGTGAGTAACTCACTATTTTATACTTATACCATGCAAGGGTTTTAAATACCATACAAAAATTCTAAATATCCCATGAACCCTAGTTAATGGATTTTGTCACCCTGACTACCAACAATGATCACATAGGTTGCCTAACATGCCTCAATTCTTTGCACATGCTACTGATAATCAAAAGGCAAAAGAACAAGTGAAAAAAATCACCCTTAGAGCCTTTGTTTTGTCCCTTCTTCCGACTCCAAATGAACTCCTCGGGTTGGTGCTATTGAATTTGGAGCTTCTCCTTCCCCATGTGTGAATCCTTGTAGCGGATTCTCTCTTCTCACAACTTGCTCATCATTTTGTGGAAATTTTCTCGATCTCCTACCAAGATCCTGGTGGTGATTATTGAATTTGATCTTTGTTTTCTTTTCTTTTGTTGATTCTAGGGCTTTGTTCCTTTCTCAATTTTGGGACTTTGTTCCAAGGACCTTGTAGAATTCAACCTTGATTTCAACTCCAGTTATTGATGGAGACTTCGCAGCTCCCCATCATCTTAGCTCTCCATCTTTGTAGCTATGCTGTTCATTCGAGACACTCCATCCAAGACTTGACTCCACTTGAATGCCCAGATCTGCCCAATCTACCTGAATGAATCAATCCCAACCACCCAACAAGCATTTTCTCCTCATCCTACCCCATTCTACAGCCCTAATCCTAGAATTGATTTCTTAATAGTAGGGAAACTCCAATCACCCCATTGGAACACCTCCAAAACCTTGACATTTTGGTCAATCTCCATCCTCATTGCCCCCTAAAGCACTCCATCAACTCAATCCAAAACAACCCCCGAAATTTTGCATGAATCTTCACATTACTTCAACAAAACACTAATTTTCTTCCATCAAGCCCAACACCAATTTTCCATCTGATCTAAAAAGCCTCCATTTTTCACCCAATTTCTTCCATAAACCGGTGAAACCTACTCGACAAATTATTCCTAATGTTTTTCTACCCTGATCTTTAACCATTCATGCTTAGAATGCCTATAAATCACAATATTTCTCTCCAAAACATACACACACATACACACACTAAGTTGAGAGAGAGAGAGAGCCACCAAACACAGGAGAGCTTCTAACCCTAGTCTCCCACCCTAAGAGCCAATAACTTTGAGATTCATCCATTAAAATTACATCCTTACACTAATCTACTGAAATTTGCACTAAATTGCGGAAAATCGCACTACTTTACTGTAAATCCCACTACTTTACTGTTTTTTCACTATTTTGGAGTGCCTTTCACAATGTTAGTGTTCTAATAGTTGTTCTAACTCTACTAATTAGTTTTGTATTTTTTGTATTTGTATTTTTAATTTTCAATCCATTGTTTTATACAATTTTCTTCATGTAGCATTTTATTTCCCATTTCTCCACATCTAACCATTTGCCTATTTAATTAAATTTCCATTTCTTACTTAATGTCCTTTTTTAATTTAGAATTCCTAATTTTCTCTAGAATTTCCATATCATTTTGGTATTATTGCAATTCCTAAAGTTCATACTTTTGTTACAAAATTCCCATTCCTATCTATTAGAAAGTCCAATAGTTCATGGTTATAGCTTACATTCATACAACTAGTCATTCTTAACTTGTAATTTTATCTAAATTATTTAATTTTCTCTACTTCTAAATTGTGAGCCAATGTAGTGGCTTATAGCTGGTGATTTGTGTTAGCATTTGTGACATTTTGGATCTTGTCAATTTTGGTTTGGAGCACCAAATCCTGGCCCCAAATGTAGCTTGCCTTGTATTCCGCCTCACTTGGAAAAACTACATGTGGTTTATTGACACTTCTAGCCAATACACTTATACGTCTCCACTTTGGTTCTTCCTCAGAGATTTCCAAATCATCGTCTACATCTTCTCCATCCATGACTTGTGTAGGAGATCTTTGCACGGATACTCTTTGTCAAAGCCTTTGCATTGCAATACGAGTGTAAATATTTTTTTGTTCATTTGTCAACGCTTCCGCTATGGAACGCCTACAATTTGCAGCAATTTCACGACGTGATAATGGTGTATAATATATAGATCTTCCTCTGCCTCTACTTCCTGACGTACCAAATGGACGTCGTGATCTGTTTCTGGCTTGAGTGCTTGTTGTTAAAACTCTTCTTTCACCTTCATGACCACGTGTTGTGCCCATCGCGTATTCTTCTTCAAATATTGCTTTAGTTTGATTTGGCTCAAACTCTTTTGCTCCAAATACCATTACAATTGTTTGTTGCATAGTCAGAGCACTACCTGGTACTAACTCTTCTTCTTGTTTGTCAGCTTTGTTCACTAAAGAAGGCAATCCTACAACTTTTGTTGCTGAAGAAGAACCAGATTCACGAAATGTCCTTTGTCTTTGTGGAACAATCCCCTCTTCTGAATGATCTGCACTCCTTGCTTCCATACCCACACACTTCCGAGTACGTTCTTGTACCGGAACCCAATTCACAGTCAAAGGAGCAGCAAAAATCCGGTAAACTTCATCTTTGTCCTCAAGCTCCCTTGGGGGAGATTGTTCTTGGATAATAGTTGGATTATTCCTTGCCAATTTCTCATATTTTTGACACTCCATGTAGTTTTTACGTGCTTGAAGAACTTGTGGAGGGGTTAACTTCTGGAATTTGCTAACCAATGCCTCCCTTGCAACCTTCAATTCATTGGGCATGCTTTTCCAGAAATCATTCAACGGTTTCAACCCATGCATTCTAGGAACAACTACAAAAAACTCCTGAGGAATTGGTGCAAGTATAAGTTGCTTCTTCAACTTCAATTTTATAAGGTCTTCACCAGTGGTACTAACAGTCACGTTTATCCCTGCATCATGGGTGCTTGCAAGGGCCATAATGATCCCATTTGAAGATCCCAACGGTAACCATTGACGATCCTCCTCAATTGCAAAATCCGTAGTCCACAAATTGGGATTTCCCATGTCATCGAGTGCAATCCACCATCCGTGCTCCAACAACATCGTGTGCACTTTTAGTGCCATACTATACCGCAGAAGAATACGTACCTATAATTTATTACTTGAGATTGTGTTTGCTTGTTGTGAGAACTTGAACAAAGTACTTTGTGATTATACTTTTATGAAATGTGATGACAATTACATCGCATACAATTAAAACAATGTAACATGAAAAACAATGGTCTCCATTGAACTAAATGCCAACCTCCTAAGTGAATTTGGCACACTACTTTTTGATTAAAAAAACATGACAAATTGTACTATTCTACAAACAAAAACTAAAATTCTTTGATATTATATTGAAATGAAATCAAAACTAAAATAATTTAAACAAAAACCACTACTTTAAGTAGTATTTTAAAATGACCTTAAAGTAAAAGTAAAAGTAAAAGTAATGAAAATAAAAAATAAAATTAATTAAACAAGATATTATGTATAAACACAAAGTAAAACAAAATATACAACAAAATATAAGATAAAGTACATTCCACGGTTCCTACGTGTATGTTCTAGGATTTGTGAATGCGCCCTCATTGACATTCCGTGGAATGTCTCCTCCCTTATTCAACTTCATAAATATGTGTAATGCCACACTTTCGCACACATTTTAAGTTATTTGGAGGTATTTCTCATGTCATCCTCAAAAACATTCCTATGTACTCTTTTCTTACATGTATTGTATGTATTCAACAAAGCGTAAGGCAACTTCAATACAAACATATTTTGAACAAGTTGTACAGTCATTTTTAAAATAAAATTCTTCAAGGATAAATACAAAGACGAATTGAAAATATTTACTATGGTCCATTGAAATTAGATTCAACCAAAACATAAGCAAATTCATTCTAAGAAAAATACTCTTTTTTCATTATTTGTTCATGCTCCGTTGAAAATGAAAGTAGGAAAACACTTCATCTTTTCATTTCTACTATATCAAATAGATATAATAATAATTAATATGATCGCATCTTCTTTCATTGTTGACACATGAAAATAATATCTTCACTTTCATAAACAAAAGCAATTATTCCACATTCTCTATGAATTTTTGAAAACAACAATCACAGAGGATGGTGCACAAGGTGTATGTTAAACAAGCCTTCAAGAATATCCTTAATCATTCCTTCCAAACTATATTGAACTGTAAAAATATAGGACACTCTTCTTCTTTTTGAAGACATTGCTTAGCAATGGTTAAAGGTCATATTATAAACTATCCAAGAACACCCCTACTTTAGAACATTAGAGGGTGCACAATAAATGGATTCCTAAATGTACCTTATGTGTAGTTTATATAATAAGTTCTTTTCTTATTTCACGTACATTACATGCGAGGATGAAAATCTATGATCAATTTCACCCAATAACTTATATGCACACTTTATAGAATGTGGAATTGTAGTAGTAATGACCCCGCTGAAGGGCGAACTCAAAGGATTTTTACATCATAAAACACTAAGAACTTGTAAATTCTATTACAGGAATGAAACCTTATTTTTTCTTCTTCGGCAATTTAAATATAAAAAACTTGTATTCTTATACTACAATACTCTACAAACATAAAGAGACAAGTGAAAAAACTATGACCATTCAATTTAGACCACTATTGGAGTTGACATTCAACTTCTAATAATAGATGAACACAAACACATGTAAAGGATGATTGCAAGAAACACTTGTACTATTTGTTGCGATTCTAATTTTTGGCCTTTTAGTACTTTTAGTACTATGAATCACCTTCAGTACTACTGGGGGCATGGAATATAAAATTTGAATAATCAATTGGATTTCAAGTTTTACTACTAACAACATGTGATGTTCATCATTGGATGATAAAAATGGATGGAAATATTTAATTTGCCTTAAAAAAACAATTTACATTAGGAGATAGGAGATACTGCAAGCCCCCACTAGTACTATTGAGTCTTTTTTTGTACCATGAAGTAAAAATTTGAGCCATAGGCTACAATTTACCCTAGAAAATGAGACTTCCAAGTTTTTATTTTTGAAAATTAGAAAATGAATTTGAAAAACTTATCAGTTTTGAAAGTGGCCATTGTTGTCAACTAAGAGCAAAGTGAGAAGATCAAAGCTAGAAGTAAAAAATCATTTTTAGTTCAACATATATTCAACCTGAATATAGCATACTTTAGGCCAATGTAAAATACACTTAGAACATGTTTTTGGAAATCCATCTTCTAGAAAGGTGTATTTCTATTAGAAGAGCTAGCCTACCAAATTTGACGACGTAACAATTCAAAAAAGGTACCCGATAGTACTTAAACCACCAAAATCGCATGTGTGACATATATTCAAAATTCAATTTCACCTATTGAATTAATTTTGAAAAAATTGAAATAATTCAAGTGCATTTTCTATTGCTATAAAGCTTGCTTTTGAATTTCATGTTCATTCAATCATTTTTGCGGGCATTTTTGCAGTACTTATGGCACAAAACAACTTCCGCATTGGAAGTGTGACAAAAAATAGAACAGGTTTTTCTTACAATCACTCTAAAGCACCAATATGGTTGATACTAAGAATAGAACAAATAAACTGCTTTGTGTTACTTGTTTAATTCTTACAAAGTCTAAATTATGAAGTCATGGATTCTACAATACTTTAATATTCAAATGTTACTTACATATATAGCAAGCATACATATATATATTTTTCTTGTTCAATAGATGAACGCAAACAATAGATGAATGCAAACACATTTGAAGTATCAAAAAGGGATTGACTTGAAAAAAATAAGAGCATTGTATCACTACTTCAACATTTTCAAAATACACATTTTCAAAGTTCTTCTTTAAAAAAATTCTATAGTTTGAATGTTACTAATAGATTTAACATGCATGTGTCATTTTTTTTCATTCCACCAAGGGCTTTTTTGTGTTTCCCTATCTCACTTTTCCCTACGTGAGTGACAATGTTGTGACTTTCCCTTGTATCACAATCTTGTGACACAAGTAAAAGTCATAGGATTGTTGCTCACATAGGGGAAAGTGAGACAGGGAAACGCAAAAAATCCCCTAGTATTCATACACAATGACCTAGTGAAAATGATTAAAAAAAAATACCTCCACAAGGTTTTCAATGGTATATTTGCCAACTATGCTGTCACTATTCCAAAAATCTTCAAAACCACCACAAAATAGCATGATCAAAACTTCAAATTTTAATTAGAATAATTTTTTAAGAAACTCCAAATGTGCATTCTATATTGAATTTTGGAATAAATTACAAATCTCCAACTCCAAACAATGTACATTAAGATTGATTTGTGTACAACTTTATTTTTGTCGTATTGATATGGTCTATGCATTAAGCTTACAACTATTGTTCATAAGTTTTTACATTATGCTTGTAAGCTTCACTTCTACTCGATCTTTACAAATATAGATAGAAGCATTATAATCTAGTTGTGAACCCCTAAATGCCCAAGGCCTTTTCTGAGCTTCTTAGAATTTGCTCTAAATTGAACAAAAAGCCAACATTTTGATAAGTTGTATAATTTTTTATTTATTGAAGTTGTACAAATTCAAACTGGACATGTCAAAGATCACATAGGAAAAAAAAATGATATCACCAAAGAATCAAAACATCATAATGTTTAATCATGAGAGTATTAAAAATTGCAAAAATAATTTGAAGTCTTTCAATCCTCTTTTCACATGTTAAATCTAAAAATTAGGTCACCATAAAAATATGAAGATCCACGGCTGAACATGCAAAACTCAAATCAATTATTGACTTCACAAAAATCTTTTCTACAAAAAATTTAAAAGAATTTCTAATGTGACTTCTTCTCCAATATCTAGTGTACTTGAAGCTCATTTTTAAGAGCCCTTAATACTACAAAAAGTCAAAATTTCAATGGACACCCTTCTACAAAATCTTGAATAGAAAAATCATAATCAGTCATTCGGATTTTTGATGCTAAATCTAGACTTCAAAAAGAATTTTTCAAAAATATAAACTACTAAAAAAAGTAACTTTGTTAGGTTCTTTTAAAACTTCAAAGTACAGTCAACACCAAAACATGGTGCTTTAGACATTTAGGGATTAAGGTGTTATTAAATATACAAAATAATATATTTGAATTCAATATAAAAAACAAGTTACAAGAACTTAATGTATGAAGTGGTGCAAAGACTTTGTTATGTGGTGTTTGGATATGCAAAATGCAAATCATGGTTTCTTGAAAACTATAGATAATTACATTCAATTTTTATTTTAAAAATACTTAAAAAATATAGAACTTTCTCATTGGAGGTCCAAATGCCACACAACAAAGTCCATGCACCCCTCCTCATATAGCACCTTTTTACGATGTCAAGCATGTGACCAAGGGGAATGATATTTTCTTAGAATTCATCATATGAAACATATAAAGAAGCAAACAAAACCCCTGAAAGTGCCAAATTTTAGCATATATAATTACGTAGTTCAAACATCACCCCATCCTAACTTCATAAAGAGACTTCTTGTGGACAATAGGTGGATGCACTGTTCATTGAAAAACATTCTCCATTTCTAACTCCTAATCACTCATCTCTCTTCACTCCTTTACAAAGAAGAGCCAAAGCTAACCGTAATAAGTGAGTCTATATGACCGGAATGATTCAAATGAAAAATCCACATTTATATTGAATAAAGTATTCATTATTGGGAAAGAAAATCATTTTTTGTTTGCATTCTTCCTCATCCTTATATTTGCTCACATTGAGCTCTATTGTACAAGCTAAAATGTTGAATTTATCAAAAAAAAAATTTACCTTACACGTACTTCTTAATTGCTTCAGTTTATCTCATTCAAAGAAGAACGCTAATCTTATTTTAAATTTTATTTAGAAAGACAGACTTGCCTACTGAAATGTAAGGTAGGCAATAAAAATGAAATCCATTTAAAAAAAATTAATTATTTTATTTTATTTTAAAATTATATATATATATATAATTCAATTTATTAAGAAAAAATACATTTTAGATTTTAATTTTTTTTTAAATTAACAATTTAACAATTTAGATTTTTTTAATGTTTAATTTTTTTAATTTTAAATTTAATTAGTTTTTAAATTTTTTTAAAATTTTTGAGTGAAATTTTTTGGGAATGTACAAAGAAGCCAGATGTCCGCGGCCACGGACGGTCTGAAGGCTATGGAGTTTTTTTTTTAAATTTAAATTTTATTAATTTTTTTTTGGTATGATACTTTGGGACTGTTCAAAGAATTGCAGCCGCAGAGGATCTCAAGGCTATGGAGCTTTTTTTTAAAATTAACATAAAAAAAGATTTTGTGCAGTACACTACGTTGATGACCTCATTCTCTATAGGATCATATATTCAACACATGCTATGCAATATTAATATCCTGGATGTGCATCCCCGTCCAATTTGGACATAACACAAACCTAAGCAATCATTGTTGGATTATTGTAAGTGAACAATAGCTAGTTGTAAATGATGCAAATTCTCTCTAGCATGTTGCTTAATTTGTTGTGCAAAATGCAAGCAAAAATTGGAATGCAAGTAGGGCTGGAAAGAAAGTATTATTTGTCGCGGGAAGACAATGTTTGCACTAGCTAAAGGTTGTGGATTCCAATAAGATTCAAACACCTTTGAAAATCGGCTCTATCCGGCTCAAAGCATTGGAAATATCCTCACACAAGGAAAAGAAAGAGTGCAATGTCTAAATAAACCATTGCTTTCTAAAACTACATCACAAAGTTCCTTTGTCACGAATTATCAACAATAATCATACAATTATTGTTGGGCATTGTTTTCGTATTACATTCATTCATTTGGAAACATTGTTACAACACAATATTGACATTCATTAATACCATGCAATTTAGACATGTCATTCATATTTGAGTTTGAAGTGCTAAAGTTGCATGATAACTATGCATGACAAAATGTGTACAACTTCAGTGGTTTAGTGATGGGCGACTAACCTTGTGCAACATTAGTACTTTTCAAAGATATAGAAAGTTAGTGCAATAATTACACAACATGGTGTCCGTGCATAGTTATTGCACTAAGATTGCATTTTTTTATTTTTCACAATTTCAATACTAAGTCAATTGAAAAGCAGGAATTGTGTTCAAAGTAGAAATTCAAACCTCATTTAGGCATAGTAGAATAACTTTTCTCAAAAAACTTTGAACTAAGAAAAGTTGGTAAATTACGATATATTTCATTACCAAAATCATTTTGAGATTTTGAATCTCTATCAAAAGTTATGGACAAAGTTCAAAGACGAGTTGGAAGGGACATTTTTTTTGACATTTTCAAAAATTCTCTTTGAATTTTGTCCATAACTTTTGATTAGAGGTTCGAAATCTCAAACGGATTTTTGGAGATGAAAGCTAGATTGATTTATCAACTTTTATTAATTCAAAGTTAAAGAAAAGAAGGTATTCTACTATGCCAGACTGAGGTTTGAATTTCTACTTTGAACACAATTCCTACGTTTTCAAAACAAGTTGACAATGTGCGGTCAAGCTCTCATCTAGTCAAGTTATCCCATATCCTTTGAGTATTCATTAAATGAATTTTAGTATAAAGAGGAGCTCTCCACCCTCCACTCTCACCATCTACCAATGAAGAGATTCCTTCACTATGCTATCAAGTTTCTTGGTGGCCTACTGAGGGATATAGTTCAAGCTAAAATTTGATGGCCTATAGTAATGATGGATTTAGTTCAATAATTTGATGCAATTACTAAAATGTAAACTAGAATTTATTAGAATGTATATTGATAAAAAATTTGTAAATAATTGTTGACAATCCGCAAGTTGTGAACTTTGTGATGTGGCTTCTACATCAGGCAATATCAATCCAACACTTCAACCTTCCTAAGCTACTGTGATTTAGTATTTAACCATTAGAAAAAATTCAACCCTCGGGAGGGCTCCTTTCCTTTGACAAAGGGGTTGTGAGTTTCCTGCAATGGAACTCACAGCCCCTTTGAGGGACAATGGTCACTATTCATCATCAATGATGAAAAGTGACCTCGATAAAAAAAAATTTAATTAAAAAAAGAAGAAGAAGATATAATAAAAAGATATTTAAATATATTAAAAATATTAATATAATATTTAAAAATAATTAAAAGTATGAAAATAATATTTAAAATAATAATAAAATAGCAATTCAGGCTGAGAAGGATAATTTTGGCCACATCAAATTTGAAAATTTGAAAATTTTGTATTTATTTTAATAATAATATTTTCTAAATATTCTCTAAATATTTTCTAAATTATAATATTGAACGTCCCGCGTAGATCAAGCCCTGCAGTTTGTTGGCCAAAAAAGTTTAGTTTAATTTAGTTTAGTTTAGTTTAATCTTTTTGTTTTTTGTTTTTTCGGCCAACGTTCCCTACTGTCCAAGAATTTACAGCCCTCCCAAAGGTTCATATTTCTTCTAATGGAATGTACCAAAGAGAATTTATTGTCTTGAAACCTCTATATTTTATGTGTATAAATCAGCCTCAAGTAATTGGAGATCATTTGAATAAAGATTGCAACTTAATTTGAAATCCAAAATTTCTTAACACATTCTCTAGAAAAAATAATCAGAAAACCTTGCCACTAACAACTCAAGCCATGTATCAACAACTGAAGGCAATGACTCTCGAACTTCCACCCTAGTGTATTCCAAAGGCTTTAGCCAACATCCGTCTTCAAAGCTCTCGAGACGTAAGCAAAAAGATTTCTAAAGATAGAAATAGACTATTTATTCAAAAAAAGATAAATCTTGGATCAGCACACACAGAAGGAGGAGTTGATTGCTAATGAAAGACAAAAGGGCTACGAACATGGTCACCAATAATAAAAGTTAAACTAAAATTAAAACAATCTTTCTCGACTATGTCTATTGTTTCACAACACGAGTAAACCTATAGGAATCTACCACTGGAAAATGAAGGCTCAAAACAAAGAAAGCTTATTAGCGCTAAGGCGGCGCTCTTGTGAGGGTCGAATGTGAAGAGTGAGCTTACTAGTGCTAAGGTACGTGGTGCTCTTGTGAGGGTTGGATGTGAAGAGTGAGCTTATCAGTGCTAAGGCGACGCTCTTGCAAAGGTTTGATGTCAAGATTGATGGCTATAGACGCATTGGACTCCAACACCGCGATGTTGTAGATGGTGTCAAGAGAGCCTGTGCACATTCAAGTTCTGCGAGCTTCACTTGCGACGTTGGTGCTATACTGCTGTGGTTCTTTATATTAAAAGATATGTAAATATTCTAAAATGCAAGAATTCTAAAACGTAGAGATCGATTTAATCCCTAAAGGACCATTTGTCCCCTCGGGGGACAATTTGGGTCCGAGTAGGTTCCTATTGTCTCAATTTGTAGTAAAAAATTTTGGGATTTTTTGAGGTTGTGTAGTTTTGCAAGAGCTTCGTGGATATATAATTTTTATTTAAATTGGTGCCCAGGAGCAGAAATTATGGCACAATAAGCCAAAAACAGAGATTGGCGGGCAACCAAAAATAAAAAAATATATATATATATATTTTTTTCCCTTAAATATTATATTTTTGTCTACACGTGAAGCTTTGATTCATTCAATTTAGACTTGTGATGAAAAAGTTATGGACAATCTTAGTTTTTTGGGCAATCTAAGCATTTTCTTGAAAAAATAACCTATAGGATTCATTTTTTAATGCAATTTTTACTCCATCTTAGAGTTATTAATGGTTTTGTCTTTCTTTAATTCTTGAACCTACTTCTGCTTAATAATTTTTTAATGAGTGAAAATTAAGTTTTTTTTTCTTGAATTTTTTTTTCTATATTTTCAACTCAAATATGCAACATAAAAAGTTAAAAAATCAAAATCAGTAGTACAAAAAATTTAAGTTAAAAAGATTCAAAGCCAAAAAATCTAGTCATAGAAGGTGTAAACAAACTTTTTTTCTTCACTTTGGATGCAAATATTTTGCAATCCTTGTGGTCAAAGTTTCTAAAATTTCTTCCATACATACTTACACTAGTCTAGCATAAGTACCTACGGTTAGATATGCAAAAAAAAACAATTTTCAAAGTTTTTTGCTCTTCGTAATAGAAATGGCAGTTTCAAGTGTTGTTTGATGGAAAAAAGCCTCGATCCTTTAGGGGTTAAGAGGGAAGGTGAAGAAGGCAAAGAATGCAAAGCGTGGAGAAAGATAGCGTACTACATCACCAACAAATTTGAAAAGGAGAGGGATGGAGAGGAGACAAAGGCTACGAGCGAGAGAGTGGTGTCGTGTTGTACATTTGTACATTATTTAAAATATATATTTATTTTGTATTTTGAAAAAGTTCTAAGAATCTAGAGAAGAAAGCTTCAAGGTGACTCGTCGAGTGGCTTCAGGCCGACGCTTGTTGCCAATAGAGTTTAAAAGGACAAAAATCTTTGACAGATTTCAGTGTTCTGAAGTATTCTTCCTGATTTTATAGAATCTATATCTAGTTTTGAAGTTCGACTTTGCAATGTCGAACTGGAGGATTTTTATGGAGTCGCAAGATCCAGAAGTGGATCTAGAGGTGGAATTAGAGTTTTTCTTGTCACAATTACCAATTCAACCATCTCAGTCGGCGATTTCTTTACCATTGCCATACCATCCATGAGATGAAGCTGAACCTTCTCGTTCGCTAGGGAAACCTCGTGTAGAGTAACATTGGCATGGAAATCTTAATGGAAATGCTTGTGTTTTGGTGATTCTACTTCAAGTAGGATGTATTAAGCGGGGCACCCAAGATGTGACATTTGAGGCAAGTTATGAGGGCCTGAACTAAGGCCAATATTTTTATATGATGAGGCTAGACAAAGAAGGCATTGACCATCAACATTGGTTGAAAGGGCGAGTGAATCTTTTAACAAAGGCCAAACGTGTAGATTACGTGGCAAACATTATCAGGCGCATCCTTAAATTCTGCAGATGGAGTAGCGCTCTTTTTCGACTTCAATTTTACCTTTATTTAGTTTGGATTGAAGTTTTTTAGCTAATTTAAATTTTTGTTGTTGTTGTTGTTGTGTTAGAAATTGAAAGATAGAAGAATAGAAGTAATATGCCTACTAATTTAAACTTGTGAGATTCATTGATTTTAGAAAATGAATAGGAACTTACCGTTGGATTTTTCTAAGGCCAATAGGGGATAAGGAGGCCCATGCAATGAATCATGGGCTGATTCCTCTTACCTTAAGGGTCTAGAAGGTAGGTCAGCATCTTCTACCTTGTTTGGAGGTGTATTTGTGTGGATGAGAAGGAAATCTTTTGTTATGAGGTGTGTAGGAGAAAAGAAGGGTTTGAATCCGAATTTCGATTGATGATATCTTTTTTTGTACCAATAATTTTGCAATGAAATTTGAAAGAATTGATTTTTGCAAGATTGCCTTTCCAAAATGAGTTTGCAAGCTTGATTTGAATTTGTATTGAAAAAGTCATGAGAGTTTAAAGGTGACGGAGTTTAAGGCTATCCAATTAAAACAACTGAGATTTTTGAGGCTCATAACTCTTGTTCAAGTAAACATCTTTGAGTGAAATTTTCAAAGAAGACAGTTTGTGATGTTATCTTTCTAAGAAGCTATTACACTTGAAATTTAGAGAAATATGGAAGGAGTTATGGAGTATTGCCTTTCAATAGAGAAGGCTGAGACTTTGCTTGTCGATAACTTTTGGACAGTATCTTAAATCAATTTGAAATTTGAGGAGAAGTTAATTTATGAGTTTAAATTTTTTTAAAACTATCATACTTGAGATTTGAACAAAAATTGAAGAAGATATAAGATTTTTAGATAAGAGAGGTCTGTTGTCTTTCAAAAGAAAAGGCCGAGACTTTGATTGTCTATAACTTTTGGACAGTAATTTAGTTCTATTTGAAATTTTGAGAGGTGTTAGATTATCTCAATAATTTTTCAAATTGCTATTACTTTTAGTATTTAAAGGTTGGAGCCGTTTTTGGCAGTAAATCAAAGAACACAACTAGATTAGAATTTGGTTTCAAGTTCCATTCTACATTTCTTGAAAACTTCAAGGTTTGAAGAGTTGAAGATATAAAGACATGAAGACATGAAGATTCGTGTGTTGTGGCTTGTAGTTTGTTATTCATAGCCGGCTTTGGTGGCTCGTTGTCTTTATTTTGTTTCTAGCTAGTTTGGGAGGCTTGTTGTTTTTTATTTCTGCATTGTAATCTTTGTTGTGAACTATGTGATGATTCCTCGGGGGGGGCACCTAGTATTTTACTACAAACCACGTGCGAACAAGTGGTTTCTAATGAACTATAATTTCAACTTAAAATTTTGAGGGTTGCTTAATAATGACTATAGGTTTCTATTGCCAAAATTTCAAACTAAAATAATAGTTGAAATGATTTGTACAAGAGGTTGAAAATGGCCTAAAATGGCATGTTTTTGAACTCAAATATTTATAGAGATCACATTTAGATGACTATTGCATCAATACTCAACTCAAAATGAACTTTCAATAGAGAGCTATTTTTAGGAATTTTTTGTTAATTTTTTAGACAATTTTTTAGGATATAATATAGGGGTGTGAAAGTTATTTTTCAGTTGTACAGTGTATCTAATTACTTCAAAAATTTGTAACTAATTATCATTAACAAATAAAAATATCAATAATTCAAAACATAAACTTTTGAAGTAGGAAAATCTAGTCATATTTTTTTTATTTCATTTTATTTAAATTTTAGGATATAATATAGGGGGTCCAAAGTTTTGTTCGCACGTGTTTTCTAATGGACACTCTAAGTGACCCCCCCGAGGATGATTCAATATTAGTCCCGTTTAATGTTTGTGGTAATGAAATGGGATTGATCACCCATATAGTCGATCTTTTATGTCGTTCCCATTGGTGAGGCTTGTTTGCTAGTCACCGTAGATTTGAGATTTAGGAGCCAATTTTTGGGACAGTCAGTTCGTGGTTTGGCCGTCCCGTTTTATCTGTCCGAGGCCGTGGGTTCTTACCACCTATCCTTATCCTGACCTTTATAGAGCCACTACAGGATAGGACAATGGGAAGGAGTTTGAAGATTGAAGAATGAAGACCGTAGACTAAAGATTGAAGACTGAAGACTAGAAGATTTTACTGAACTCCATAATAAAATATTCCCAGTCTTAGCTAGAATCCTTGTGATTTCCCAAAGCAAACTCTCTCTACACGACAGTGGAAAAGCACAACTACAAATAAGAAAGGCAACTCAAAAAAATTAGAAACAAACATCAAGTTGTTGGAGATACCAAACAACACGAACAGTGAGAGAGCGCACGAAGAGAGAGAGAAAACGCATGTAGGGTGAAAGATAGTATAAAGAGTAGGAGAAATCACGCAGTGAGTGAGAGCTCGATAGAAAATGCAAGTGAAAACTTGTGAGAGAATTTACGTCAGTGAAATACAACCTTTCCGCGGCCGTGGATGTGCAATGAGCCTTTTTGTGATTGAGAAAATCATTCCCTTGGCTGTGAAGCACGTTCCCCCGCTTGTGAACGTTGTCCCTCCCTTGTAAACTTCCTCCTCCCACCTTTTTCTATAGCATGTAATACTTGATTCTTCACTTGCTTGAGAACCATATAAAGTATTGTTGACCTTTATCAAGCCCATCAGTCATTTTAAAAGTTATAAGTTGAATTTTCAAATATTACTTTATATTAAATATTTATATGCTTAACTAAAAAAATGTAGCTCCAAAAATCTATTTTGTACTCTAATTTAATATTTTTTAGAATTGTTTAAATTTATGGTTTTTGTGAAGCTTCAAAGATATCATGTTAAAGTTTAGAATACATTGCTTCTGAAGTTTTTCTATTGAATTTCTCTTGGTGTGAGTTCAATGAGTACAATAATTGTACTATAATGTTTGCAAGTGTTATTTATATTTTTTTTAATTTCATATTATTTTAATCATTTTTGAAATTGCTACAATTTCTTAATAGAGTTTTTCTTAAATCATATAAAATTCAATTTAATGACTTTAATTGTGAAAAAAAGACTAATTTTTAGATTTACATTATTACAAGTAAAAAACATTAAAACATTAAAATTTTAATTTTTTGTTATAGATTTTTTTATCAACTTTTTATCGACTTTAGGTTCACAAACATAAGTGAGCATACCTACTAGAAATCTATAAAAAAAAATTCCTTCTTTGCTTCATACTCATTATATTATCTTTTGTCATTGTAAGTAGATCTTTGAAGAGTTGTAGGACCCCAAGGCAACAAATATGGTTTATGAAAAATGTCTTACTAATGTTATGTAAACGTTTGCAATCCTATTGTTTTTGAAAGGTTTTATGTGATATGAATCCCATAATTTGGAAATTCAATTTGTTTCAAAAATTCCTTTATAAATTAGTTACATTTGTCACTAAGAGAGAGAAGGATATAATGAGAGTGAAAAAAGAGTGAATTTGAAGTTTGTGATGTAAAGTTCACATGCGATTTTGAGTTCAGGTTATGAAGCATATTTGGGCAATTTGCGGGGTTTAGCATAAGGGAGCGGTTGGAGAAGCACATCTCACGTAAAAAATAAGGTGGGGGCCACCTTGCCATATTGTAAATGTCCAACTTTCTAGGTTGTTGAGATTTGAAGCTTTTAATTTCACACTTAAGCTCTTATTTTTTAACTTGAATACTTAATTAATTTGAGGCTTTTAATTTCACACTTAAATATGTGCTTAGGTAATATAATTCTTCTACTATACCAAATTATTTTCATTAAAAGTGTTCTATAAAACGTCCCTACATTAACCCCTAAAGGCCCAAGGCATTTTCTGGCTCCGAAACCATTGAAAATTGCCATTTTTGCTGCAATGACTTAAGGAACCAAAAATAAAATAAAATTAGAATCTAACAATAGGATCATGTACTTCACTTGTCTCAAATCATGTGGTAAAAATTTCATGAAGTTTGACCTTACGGATTGGAGGATATTAGCAATTGAAGTTGGAAAAATAATTTTTTTTGAACTTTGGTTTGCAATTTTAGATGACTTTGACCGCCAATTGTGGAAATTTTTTGCACTACACAACATAAAGTTAAAATTTTTTATGTTGAACATTTGAGTTGAGAGTCGGGAAAAAATTTCAGAATGTCAAAACTTGATTTTCACATATAAAAAATTTGTTAAGTAGGAGTAGGTCCAAAATTGAACAAAACACTAAATCTTTAATAGCTCTTAGATGGAATTAAAACACCATAATTCCAATAGCGGGATTGTTATTGATAAAAAACTTAACCTTGTCAAAAAAAAAAATTGAAAAAATTTGAAAATTGCATTCAAAAATGAATTTTATAAGTTGTTTTTTGAAGAAGACGCTTAGATTGCCCAAAAAACAAGATTCCCATAACTTTCTCATTTTTAGTCCAAATAGAATGAACCAAAGCTTCAAATGTAGATTAAAACATAATCTTTGAGGGAAAAAAAAATTTTAATTCATTTTTTTTTTTTTTCCTTGCCTGGCGAATTGTTTTTAAGACTTCGGATGGCAAAACTTTTGCTCCCGGGCACCAATTTTTAAATAAAATTATATTTTTAGAAAGCTAATGTGATTCTCTATCTTTAAAAAAGTTTCAAAAAATTAGCTCAAAATTTCAGGTCACACAAGCCTGCCCGAAATCCCAAGTGTCCCCTGAGGGGACTTTGGGCCTTTAGGGGTTAAACCCAACTACATTGTAACACATTTTATAGATCACATCTAATAAGGTCATTTACAATTGAATTTTCTCCCCCCATGTGGTAAATTTCCAAGTAATTCCACCTTAGTCTGGCAATTTTAATTAGAAATTCTTCGTCTTTTTAATTGATTACATATAAAGTATTATTTATTGGCTTTATGTATTTATTTGATTCTATTGTAGTACTTTATGAAATTAGTTTTAAAAATTGTTTTAAATTGTTTGCAAAATTTTAGAAATACTATTTAATATAATTAAATTTTTTAAATTTTTTAAAATTTAGATTATTTTTCTATTCTTTGTTGTTTATTGTTTATTATTGTTTATTATTATTTTATTATTATTATTATTATTATTATTATTATTTTAATAAATATTTTTGTAATTAAAATTTTAAAATCTATTGACTTTATTCAAGAGAGCCTACAATCGCTTTAGGGTACAAATAGGACATTGAAAATACATAGTCTATTTGTATGGTGCCATAAAATGCATTTTGAGAGAAATTAGAGTCTCTTTATGACTAATTAAAAAATGCAACAAAAAATTTACTAGAATAACCCCTAAAGGTTTTTGACTATATTTTCACCAAAAACGCTCCAAAACTGCCATTTCTAATACTAGTGCCAAATTTTAGAAAAAAAACATTTTTAGACACATGTAACCGTAGGATCTTTTTGGAAAACTTGTTTAAGAAGGTGCGGAAAAAATTTCAGAATTTTCCACCATGTGGATTGGAAGATAAAAGCGTTTGAATTGACAAAAATCCTTTTTTTGTCCTTGCGAAAAAACGGGCAGCTGCCCTTCACAAGGTCACATTTGTATGAAAAAATGTCCAAAATGGTGGTTACTCTTTGGATTTATTCTTCAAGGCAAGTTGGCTAGATGCTTGAAAAATTTCAGATCATTTGGAATTGTACAACATATAGCAAAAAAATAGTAAGTAGGAAGAGGTAGAGAATGATTCAAAACACTAAATTGTTAAGAATTTATTTATGGAATTGAAAAATGCCAATCCCAACAGTTGTAATGTTGTAATAAACAATCTACACCCAATGTTTTTATTTTTTTTCAAAAATATTGAAAATTGAGTTAAATAAAGGACTTCAAAGTTTATTTTAGAGTAGAGACTCCATAACTACCCTCAAACTAAGAATCCTCATAACTTTTGACTCATTGATCGGAATGTAATGATTCAAAGCTTCCCACGTGTATATAAATCTAAAGAACCAATTTCAAATTTTTATTTTTCTTAAAAGTGATTTTTAAAGAAGTTTTTTTTGCTGCCCGGTCTGCCCGCCAAGCAATGAAAATGACATATCATGCAATAACTTTTCAATCATGTAGTCAAAATTTATGAAAATTGTTGGGCCTTAAAGCTACTCCTTGGAAAAATGTTGTGTGAAAAATTTGAAAGAAAACAAATAAAAACTCTGCTCGTAGTGAACTACCCAAAAAAACTATGTTCTCAAAAAAGCATGTTCGGTGCTTTAGGGGATAATATGAAACATGTCCAAAAATTGAAATGATAGTAGGTACTGTATTAACCACAATTTGCATGATTTAGATGCTAGGTAATGTGAAGTGTCCTTTGCATTGTCAACCAATTGTTTTTCACATTGCAAAATATATAATCTTTATCCATTTTTTTTTGCAACTTGAATTTAGGCTTTATCCACATCATTGCATTTGCAAACATTTCAAACAATTTTCTTTTATTTTTACACAAAATATTTTATAATAAAATGATATACATATATAATATTCCAGTAGTATAATTTTTCATTTCCAAATTATTTCCAAATTATTTCCAATTTTTCCAATTTTGTACATTGTAATAAACTTCTATTTTGAAATGATCAAATTCTATTGGAATTGCATGTTTCGTATTTCATATGAATGTTATTCATATACTCTTCAAATCTTCTTCAAAATTTTATGAGGTTTCTTCAATACTGTCATGGGATCCGTTCTTTTAAGATATAGAATTGAAGGAGTCTATATTTACTTGAAGTGAATGCACCCTAGATCTTACAAACATTATAGACACAACTTAAGATGATCTTAATCTAGAAGTATGAAATCCATGATCACATTTTGTATAGTACGAAATTTTAATATCTACATATTATAGTAAACTTTAGAAATACATGAGAGTTCATTTAGGAAAGCATAGCTTTTTTAAATGTTTAGGAATTCATTGAAACTTTCAAGAAAGGCATGTTCTTCTTGTGTCTTGCTTGTACTTTGCCATACTTTTAATCATTACACTAAGTTCGAACATTACATAGGACAAGAACTAGTGAAAATATTTACAAAAATTTGGATTACTTTCGCCCAAACAATAATGAGAAAAAAACAAGAATACTACATTGTTTTTTGCTAAAAAATTGAATATCACAGCCCTGAAGGATTCAGAGATTGAACAAATATATGTAAAATGCATTGTGAACTTTACGAGAATGGTAATTGTTGTTATGCATTAATAATGTTTGTCATATTTGATGGTACTAGATAGAAAGTGCATGGCCATGGATTTGGAAATTCATTATTTTGCATATTGAAGAGAAGATGATGATCTTTACTATTTACTTGCAATCAAGTTCTACGTATTTGTTCTCAAAAAAGTATTGAATGGAAGTACATGCCCTCAAGATTTAAAATTAAGTGCAATGACAATTCTATTCAAAATCTTTTAAGAGAAATTTTGCTAATTTTAAAGTTTTATTGAATAGAGCATTATTGACAAGAATTTGACTTATGATTTTCACGCTTTCTGTAATTCACTTAGGAAATGGTAATCACTTTGGGAAAATGGTAGTAGTATAAAAAATGTTTAGGGGGTACTTAGATGTCTTTCAGTAGCTTTTTAGTTTGTATTTTAATAAATCAAAAGACATCTAGTCATATTTAAGCTATAAATATGTCACTAAATGGATTAAAAAATTTGTCAAATTTTTAGTAGAGATTTCTAAAAAGTAATTTAATTCATCTAAAAAAAGTCCTTAAAAACATATTTATGTATTAAAAGTTATTATTCTCTAATTGATTTTATGAAATGATATGAAAATCATGTTGTATTTTAGAAGTTTAAAGTAAGAGTGCAAAACACTTTGTAGAAGTGTATTATTTATACAAACATACGTTCAAAAGTTATTGTAA
The DNA here is from genome assembly GCA_951799445.1 of Pseudisothecium myosuroides. Classification (NCBI taxonomy): domain Eukaryota; kingdom Viridiplantae; phylum Streptophyta; class Bryopsida; order Hypnales; family Lembophyllaceae; genus Pseudisothecium; species Pseudisothecium myosuroides. The sequence goes on from OX637289.1 coordinate 17,021,950, forward strand.
TAATTCATTACTGTGTTATTGATCAGAATGTTTGAAGTGTATGGATACTTGTAAGAGTCACAGTTCCATAGGTTTTAGATTTAGTGCTATCAAATTTATTTATATGTGGCCGATGGGTAATAGTAATTCTTAATTTGGGTGTGTATAATGTGTTATCCTTTAATATATAGATCAATTTTAAGGTTCATAGTTGTTATTTTCAAAGAAAAGTGTCCAATAAATTTTATTTTTAATATAATTGTTATAGGATACATTTTGTTAGATAGTCTATGTTAATATGGAATTTTAAAATCGTTATTTTTTATTACTTTAGTTATAGGAATCATGTAATCAATGAAGTTATCTCATATTAAGAGATGTAAGTAGTTAATAATCTAGTAGCATCATTGTGCAATGCCAATTCCCAGATTTGTAAATGTTATTATGAAGTGAACACGTTGTACGATAATTTTTCTATCAAAAGCATTGGGAAGTAAATAACATGAAGGACTTCAAAGTTCTTTTATAGTAGAGGTTTTGAAACAATTTGCAAGCAGAATGTGCTTATAACTTTCACGGGTCTTTAATGATAATGGATTAATAAGTATATTTTTACATATATGGTAACCTTGGAAAACCAATTTCAAATTTGCATTCCTTGAAGAAGGAATTCTTAATAGTTGCTAGCATTGCTCCGATTCCAAGAATATCTATATGTTTTGAAATAGCTTTTTAGCCATGCATTTGAAAGCTTTCAAAGTAGGTCTACCTTTTAACCCCTAAAGGACCGTTATCCCTTCGGAGGACAAATGTGATTTTGGGCAAGTACCTACGGGCTGATTTTTTGTCATGATTTTTGAATTTTTTTTTGAAGATAAAAAAACTGATAAGCTTTGTAAGAATATAATTTTTTTCACAATCGGTGCCCAGGAACAACAGTTTTGACCAAATAAGCTCAAAACAAGGGATGAAGGGCAGCCCGGGCAACAAAAAAAATTTGCAAATATTTGAATTTAAAAAAAAAATCTCATAGATTATGTTTTTGTCTATCTAGAAAGATTTTATTCATTTCATTTGGATTTGTTATGAGAAAGTTATGGACATTCTTTTGTTTTGGGCAGTTAGAGCATTTTCATGAAAAAAATAACTTGTAGGATTCATTTCTGAATGCAATTTTTTCAATTTTTCAATTTTTTTTTAACATGGTTCAGTTTACTTTCTAGAACAATCTCACCATTGGGATTAGTGCATTTTAATTCCATCTAATATATATGAATATTTTAGATTTTCCTTCTATCTTGTACCTACTTTTACTTAACAATTCTCTTAAGGATGATAATTAAATTTTTTTGAATTTTTTTTTTCTCTAAACTCTCAACTCAATTCTCCACTATAAAGATTTGAAGCTCAAAACTCTATAGTGCAAAAATTTGAATTTTAAAATGTTCAAACTCAAGAAATCTAGTCTTGCAATGTGTTGAAAAACTTGTTTTTTCCACTTTAAACGCAAATATCTTGCAATCTGTGGGTCAAAAATTTTGAAATTTTTTCCACACTTTTTTATACTAGTCAAATATAAGATCCTATAGTTAGATGTGAAAAAAACCCAGCTAAGTTGTTTTTTTACTCTTTGCTATATTATAAATTAAAACCTCAACTTACCCCTTTTTGTAAAGAACTTGCCATAATGGCCAATTTCATTAAAATGGTAGTATTCCGTTAATTTGGCACTTTTAGCAGTTGAGACTGCCCAATCTGAATTGTTTTTTTGTACCCAAATCTATACCTGTATTAGATTTTTAAAATCTACATTTGTCCTAGATATTTAAAATCTCTACCAATCCTAGATTTTTCAATCTGCATGGTCTGATATCTATGTCAGTCCTGGATTTCTGAAATCTAAAAATGACCTAGATGTTAGCAATGTACACTTGTCCTAGATGTCACGGTGTGAAAATGGCACATGGAATACCGCCATTTTAATGAAATTTGCCATCATAGTACTAAGTTAGTTGGTACAACTAAGCATTGCGTAGTAGTACTCAACTGTCGTGGACAAATTGCGATTTTCGCCATCCCTGGCTTCAATCGGTTCTTTCGGTAACAGCAGTTCATGCATAATGAAGAGGACCGGCGGAGGCCTTCCTGGGGTTTGGCAACTTCTGTTGTTACTAGAGGCATAGTCCTCACAGTCCTCACAATGGGGACCCCAATTTTTGCCAAAACACTACAAAACCAACGAGCCTTTCTTGCAAGCACCCAAATTCACTGTAAAAATTCACTGCAAAAAGGAGAGGTCAACCCAGCCCCAGCCAGCCAGGACTCGCAGGAGAGTTTTACATGTTATACCCAAGGGCCAGCCAGATCGCAGGTACAGATATACAGTAGGTCTGAATGTCTGATTGTTGACATTCCGTCGCCGCATCCATGCAATTCAAGTTGTTCCGAGTGTTCACACTCGAGACCTATGCCGGTCAGGCTGTCATCACTACTGAAGCATATGCGCTGCCCAGTTTAGTGCCTGAAATTCCAGGAATGATACCAAGACAGGAGTCGGCATGCTTAATTTATGTGCGGCTTCCCCGGAGCCTGAGCACCGTTCACACTTGATAATTCTCCAGTGGATTGGATTGGTCATTGGTGTACGCAAATACCCAAATTAGATCAAATTTATCCTGGGAGCCAGGTTTCCGCACAATCGCCAAAGGACGACAAAAGTCCACGCCTCGTGGAAAGGTAAAAATGCCGACCCATATCGACAGGTCGATCTGCACTTGAAGTTGCGAATTCGCTCCGTCTGCAGTAAAAATGATATGTGGCGCTTCGGGCGGGGTAAAACGGTCAGTATGAAGCCACCCCAAGAGCGACTTTCTTGTCAGCAGCGACATGCACGATCAGACTTGATCGAGAACATCAAGAATTTTGGCTCTTAATTACATCTTGGCCTTCCTATAAATTGGTGACCCAACTCCTTTGACTCATCATCCCCATCTCACACCAGCAATCTCAGCTAGCATCTGTCCGCTCGAAGTTCCGCCTCTACTTTCTATCGGAACTGGGATAATTATATATACAGTGCTAGGTTCGCTGGCGAGTGGGCGGACTTCAATTCCGTTTCGAAGACAAATTTCGGTTGCTGTACACTAATTAGCTGCTGAGATGGCGAAGTTGATGAGTGTGGCCTTCCTGCTGGCCGCGGCCTTCCTCCTGGCGCTGGTGGCCGCTGGGGATCCCGGCCCCATCAACGACTACTGCGTTGCCGACTTGAAGAGCCCGTTCATTTTCAATGGCCTGGCGTGCAAGTCTCCGGCGATGCTGAAGCCCTCAGACTTCACTTTCACGGTGTTTCGCGCCGACTCCGACACCAACAACCCGGCGGGAGTCGGACTGGCGCTGGGCTTCGCGGCCATCAACTACCCGGCGCTCAACACGCAGGCGCTTTCTCTGGCGAAGATCAACTACGCCCCGGGAGGCTTGGTGGCGCCGCACACGCACCCTCGCGGCGCCGAGACCATCACGGTGACGAAGGGCACGGTGTACGTGGGCTTCGTGGACACGGCGGGCAAGCTGTTCGCGACGTGGTTGAGGAAGGACGACTTCTTCTTGTTCCCTCAAGGCTTGGTGCATTTCATTTTGAACGGCGGCAGCCCTTCCACCACGCTGTCGATTCTGAATGCGCAGAACCCCGGCCTTCAGCTGGTGGCTCCCGCGCTGTTCGGGTCGACGCCGGCCGTGCCCAGCCCGCTGTTGGCGAAGGCGTTCGGCACCTCCGTGTCCACCGTGGACGCCATCAAGAAGGTATTCCAGCCGGCCATGTAAATGTAAATGGCATTGCATTGCATTGATCGAACGAGCGAAAGATGTTGCACAGACATTGAAGGCGAATTTCTGCTTAATTTGTGTAATGTTAGTGGTGACAAATTTATATATAAGGAGGGTCTCCTAGGCTTTGTTGGTAGCGTAGTGTTTTCAAAAGTGACTGGGCAGTATGTGCGCAGTCATATATACCGAGTTCTAGGTGTTACTATCAAATGTACTTAATATGAAATGTCTGGATTTCAATAGCAGTAGTCGATATTGAAAATTCTTCAATTTTGAAGTAAGATTGCCGTCTATTTTGAGCGAGGAGAGGTCACAGTCTTAATTGAGTGCTGCTTGGGAGTTTGGAAGTTTAGTTTGTAGGATGATTTTCAGGAAGTGTTCCATTATCTTACCAACTTGAAGGAGTTGAAGGATTAGGATTAACAAATGTGTGTTAAAGCAGTTGGATCCATTGTGAAATGTGATTTTTCTTGACTAGTATTTTAGACTTCTCTTGTCTTGTATCGCACTTTTAGACTTAGTGCAAAATTTCATTTGAATTCAAGAGATTTGTATGCCACATTTAACTACTTTTGGATTTTTGAAAGTTCTGAATTAATAGTGGTCATCAGGAGAAAAAAAATGGTCATAAAGAGATAATCCAAAACATCAAGAATTCTATGCAAAGCATTGGGAGATCAATACAAAACATCCAGAGATCTATACAAACATCAAGAGATCAATAGAAACATCGAGAGATCTCTTGATGTTTTTTTTAGGAGATCTTCCGATGTATAGTCCAAAATTCATTGAATAGTCCAAATGTAGTTAAATTTGGCATTTGTCTAAACTAGCTGTAATCGGGGATTTAATGTAATCAAATTTCAGAGTTCGAGATTACGCTGATGACGATAATTAATTTGAGGACAGAGGACAGCCTCTCATTGCGTAGCTGCTCGTTAATTTTGAATACTGAGTAATGCTGCATAAAACTTTGGTATCTCATTAAAGAAACTGGAAAGTTCTATTTATCTGCTGAACCAGACAGATTTACCAGTCGCTCCTCATTTGTATATAACCGTATTTTCGTTAAATTGACACGATTCTGACCTCAAAAGTTGTGACATTTATCTCCAAATAGGTGCAATTTGAGACTTCGAACTACGGCAACTTCAACTATAATCACTGTTTCAGAAGTCTGATATTCAGTGTAAAGAATGACCACCACTTTTCTTCCTGTAATTATTGATACGTCCCACCGACAAATTTGTGCACAGAAAGAATCTACTGTACTAGGTTCCTTTGCCAAGAGGGTTGAGGCAGCTCTTCAAAGAGTGCTGTCATACTTTTACGTACACAAGGTGAATGGGTGCGCCACATGACTATTTAGTTTTTCTTCCAACGCAGTGAATTAGTTCGTTAGGCCTCAGATCTAAAAGGTGGGCATTCTTCACTATCTCTTCATGGTCGAGAAGATTGGTAAATCATTTACTCCCTCCCAATGATTTAGCTTGGAGGGGCTGGTTATACGGACGGAACAGTGGATACATCGCTGTTGTTCTTGGGCTGGGGCAAGTGAAGGGGTCTTTTAGCAGGCTTCTGATCAATAAACGGAGCCGTATAAACTTGTTTTGGTTCAGATGGGGCTTCTACGGTGGCTTTGGCACCCACCTCAGGGGCTGCTTCCTCGGTGGATGCATTGGATATGTCCTCAGGATCAATCTCAGAAGGGCTGCAAACTCATAAACGAGAACAGACACATCATCAGGCATATAACAAACAATTCATGTCTTCAGTATAACAAGATCACCCGCATGCGCCTCTCCTCTTCCACTCATTTACACTAAAAAATACGAAAGGTTTGAAACAAAACTGTTCCAGGTCAATGGCTCCAATGCGACGACAATGACATGTAAGAGATGCTAAACCTTGGGCCTAACTGTTAGTCAAGGAAGAATCGGTGTATTTAAGCTGCTATGATTCTCTGACATATATCTCTTCAACACATATTCTCACATCTTTGAGTTCAAGAATGAAAGAGTTGGTACGCAGACAAATACTGTAAGTGACCTTTCTTCTATCCCCAGTGCAACTTACGTGAAATCTAGAGTGTGGTCAACATTGCTCTAGAATATTTAATACACTCAGAGAAAGTATTGTTCACACATCTGGGTACCTGTGAAAAAAACAGGCAGTGTCTGGGCAAATCGTCCATCCGTTCAAATTCTCCAGCCAGTCTTTAGCCCTCGAGATGGTTTCGGGGGTGGCATGGTCGACAGATCCGCAGTGAAAGGGAGGCTGGGGATCGTACTCCATCATCAATTGTACCGCTCTTGCAGATTTTTCGTCAGTAATTAGCGCTGCCAGCTTCAAAGCCATATCAATCCCCGCTGTCATTCCAGCTGCAGTTATTATCTTGCCCTGCAATTCACAGTCACATGAATCGATTTGCCATAACGATGGAGAACCATTCCATGCCAAAGGAATTTCAACATGAAGCACACATGTGTTACTTAAACAGTGATGTTGTTAACAATAGTGTACATTGTTCAAATGGTAAAAGACCACTGGTCAGTCCTTTCAGGGTTGATTGATCACGTCTTGGGCAATTCGAGCGTAGACAGGTTTGGCTTCGTAATCGGGAAGCATGTGCCAGACACACCAGTGGGTTGTGGCTTCCACGCCTTTGAGAATTCCTGCGGCTCCTAACAACAACGACCCCGAACACACCGAGGTTGTGTACAAGGTCGTCTCGTGTGCCTGGCATTCACGAGAAAAACGCTTCAGTGCACCCTAATTCACAAGTTCACTATTCAATCCAATTAGCCCATAAAGGGCAAAGAAGCCGAAATGGATCTCATATCCAACTTCATAGATGACCTCAGAAATGAGCTTGCGTTTACCTTGCGAATCCAATCCAGAAGTGGGGCGTCGGTCAGAAGATCACTAACACCTCCACCTCCCGGTACCACAATGATGTCAGGATCGGGTACCTCATCAAAAGTGGCGGTGGCGTGGAAGGAGAGCATGCCCAGATCAGCCTTGTACGAGCCCTTAGCATGGCTCACAAACACCACCTTGACGTGGGGGAGCAGATGCAGCACTTCGTAGGGTCCCACGAAATTAAGTGCTGTCACATTCTTGAAGATAGGGATGGCCACCAGCACAAAGTCCTCTTCCTCTAAGTCCTCGTCCTCGTCCTCTTCCTCTTCCTCTAAGTCCTCGTCCTCGTCCTCTTCCTCTTCCTCTGGGATAGCCTCTGAGGTAGCTTCAGAATTAGTCTCAGAGGGAGCATCAGGGTTACCTTCCGGTGTGGAATCAAGCGAAGAATCGGGGGTAGCCTTCGGGGTGGCTTCAGAAGTGGCCTTTGCAACCGTCTCGGCCATTGAAAATTTCGCTTAGGATTGCAACCCTAAAATATTCGACCTCATTCGAAACATGGAAGAAGCGAACGAGTGGCTGGAGAATTCCCCGTGCTCCTTGTGCTGTCTGGTTTCATGTCTTTCTGGTTTGGGAGATTCAGGCATGATCTTAGCAGAAAGTCAAGGTTATTGAACTACTAATGCGGTGATGAGCTAATTCTAGGACACTGAACTTCATTGGAATTTATGCGGTTCGAGTCACTCGGATTTTCACAACCATGTGGCAGTCTTTCAAAAACTAAAGTGTCTGATTTGTGAAGAGACAAACCTATTGGACGCTAAAAGCTAGCCTACAAGTCATAACTCTCCAGATCACGCCGTAGGCTCAAGGTTCCCATGGCTAGTGTAGGGAAGAGCGATTGGTATTCGTGAAGTCTGAGTCACTCAGCTTTTCACGCAGCTTAGAAGATCTTACTTGTGAAGAAGCAAAGCTATTTTGGAGTTCTTAACTCACAGCTCTCCAGATCACACCATGGTCTTCATGAAGCAAGCCAGATAGACATGCTGGGAATTAACTGGCGTCAAGTAAGTTTGCACATTCAAATTATTCCAGTACATTTCATGGATCCGAACACCAAGGTATCACTGATGAGTGAACGTGAGTGCTTCATAGAGCCAGGTCTCACTCAAAATGACTCTAAAACTGTGAATCTGTAACTGCTCTGCTCAGAATTCACAACAAAGGTGTGAGCTTGCCACATGTAGGTGACTTCCTTGGTTAAAATGTCTACAAAAACCTTGGAGTGTGTTCTGATTGCCGTGCAACAACCAAGTTGTTCTCCAAGGTTTCTGGACAATTAAGAGATTATGGACAGGGACGCAAATCGATTTCATCACTTCAAAGATGGCTCGTGTTCTTGTGATGATTACTGGTGATGAGGTGAGCAATATCAACCAACTATGAGTCAGTCAGAGCACATGTGGCGCGTTTGCCGGTCTTGGACATTGTGCAACTGATTCAATAAGGGAAGTGGATTGAGTAAAATATGGGCATCTTTGAAAGCTTTGGTGACCTTCGAATTCGGCACTTTGCAAGCGTGTGCGGTCAAATTGAGTCACATGTGCGCGCTATCACAATCAGCTCCATTCGACCACTGGGTAAACATAAAGTCTTCTGTGCATGCATGAATCCATCGGCAATCGCCAACTTCTCTCTATGAGAGCGAAGAGAAAGATCTTTACCTTCCTAATCAAGGTTATGCAACACAAGCTGGGTATCAGGAATGTACCCTTCAGTCTTTATTCTTTCAGTCAATCTGCTCAGCACAGCATAAATCTCGTTCATTTCTGAGTGAGATGGATCCTCCGCAACAAAGTGATGGATCATGTTATCAACTTCAATCCAGCTACGTCCCGGTTCCTTGTTGCGTATGCCTCTCTCTCTCTTCCATGAGACTGCGCAGCAATGACACCAGGCCCCACTTGCCCCTGCGGCATAAATGTTGGAGAGGAGCACATATGCAGCAGGTTTTTTTTTTGGGCGTTTAAGTGCCAGACTTTAGTGTCGGGGCTCATTCACAGAGGTCAAATTCTGGAGGGACCATCCTGTATTCCTTGCATAGTGACTGTTACAGTTCAAAATAAAAACGCTGATATGTAGAGGCATGCTTGGGTTCTAACTTTGTTAAGAGCAGTCCCCACTGATTCAGGCATTTTCAAGGGAAGTTTAGAATGCGGAATGAGCAACAATGATCAATTCTACCGCGGGGGGCCCAATTCTACATTAGGAATTGTTTTTAACCCCTAAAGGACCATAAGGCCACCACATGGCTTCTTCAACTACATTTATAAAAAATTTGAGATGTGAACCTCACTATCAGTTTGTAAGCAATAAAGAGACCCTAGATGATTTTCTTTTTTGAATCCATCGGCGCAATCCAATTGAGAAATGATTGAGTGTGCAATATTTGATGAATTTTTTGAGAATGGAAAAGGCATTGTGGGCCGTTACTTCACATTTTCATATCTTTTTTTCTACCCCTCAAAATGATTTGAAAAAAATTACACATCAATATTATGATGATATACATATGTGGGAAAAAAATCAGAATTTTTGGAGCACTTTTCAATTCCAACATTTTGATTTCAACATACATAGAAAGTACTCCCTAACTGAACATCTTTCATCAATCTAGTCAACGGTGGAATTTTCTCAAAAATTGTGCAATTTTGTTGATTTTGTTCCATAGGAAAGCTAAATAAGTCTTGTTTCATTTCAACGGTGGTGATCATCAAAATTATTCCACACAAATGAGGAATTATGCTTGTTACAAGAGCTAGTCAAGAAAACAAGGACTATACTCAAACACCCCCGGTCCTTTAGGGGTTAACACTAGGGAACAAACCATGTGGGGTGCATTCTGCACAGCAGCTTGCCCTATCAAGCTCGCCGACAGGCTTACTCTTTAGGATGCACCCCACACGGCACATTCTTTAGAATAACTTAAGTTGTTTCTTAGCAACATTAATTCTTCATTATGCTGAACCAATGCCAAACCAACTGAAAACAAATGTTTTTATAAAACCTGCACCTTTTTGTCTTTGTCAAAGGTAATATGTTTTCACAACCGTTGTTACTAAACGCCAGGTGTGAACGTACCATTAGCTAGCTGAAATTTTGAAATTTTGAAATTAAATTTCAAGAAATTATCACTGTACATTATATCATGCATTCATACTCCGCTATTGATATACTCCATATTTGCTATTGATATACGGAGTACTTGTTTCTGATCACCAAGGACAATTATCTTAATGATCTCATGATCAGATAATCAGTCTATTAAGCTTTTTGCTATCCAAATTCTGAGGTATCATATGGCCACAACAGTCCTGGGAGCCTCACGAAGAGTTAGAATAACTACTGTAGTAAAGCCGGAGAGTGTTCTTCAATCAGCTAGCTTCTGCGCGAAAACTGATACCTTTCTGTAATGAGTGTTCGGCTCGAAACGTTACGAGCTGCATTGTAGTTGTCGTCATCGATTGATTAAGCGGTTGCAATTGTGGAACTTGTGCGCAGGAACTCTGATCGATCTAGATAACAAATCAATCCACCGGCCATGGCAGGATCTCGCTGCACTCTGGCTGTCGTGGCCTCGGTGGTGGTGGTGATGATGGCGCTTATGCAGGGCGCCATGGCCAGGCACTTCACTGTGCGGGATGGTCGGAACAAGGGCTGGAGTTTGATCGCGACCCCAATTTCTTCCAGAAATGGGCACTCCGAAGTTACCCTTTCCACACCATCGACGAACTTGGTACAGATGCAGTCAACTCTCTATTTCATAGTCAATGACGTACAATAACCTATTGGGCATCACAAACTTAGGCATTTGGCATCCCGCCAAGCGCAGGGGTGTGATGTGCCGAAGTGCAAAAAACTCCCAAGTTTGTCCAGTCTACCTGTTTTCAATATGCATTATTCTTTTGGCAGTCTTAGTCAAAAACAATGAGTCCCCCAGGGGTTAACAACAAAGACACAATGAGTTTCTATATAGATATATATAATATGTAAAGCACGAAATGTAGTAACCCATGTGCTAGCCAATGTGCTAGCATTTTCATTGTCGAGAAATGAACGTACACAGGTGCTGTGACAACGTACGTCTGGTTACAGCAGCTAATCATACTTTAGTCTAGGCATTGTATGAAAAAATGCTAATGCAAGACAGTGCAAATGAGCACACTTAATTTCCTTCATGGACTTCACTTATCGTGAGAATAAATGAGGACTTATCTGTGAATTTAAGCTAGTTGTAGCATATTGTGCTCCCCTTTCTGCTGGGCATAGATAACCCAATCTCTAGTACGAGAAGGAAGAACCTGATTAAAGGTTCACTCAATCACGGCTAAGGCGTATAATCGGACCAGATGGCGAAGGCACGGCATGGATTTGCCCTAGACCTAGAAGATCACGTAAATGAAACCGCATCCCAAGCACCGAATATTGCAAACGCCGTCTTTCAAGAGGAACCTGCAACATTTCCCTGTATTTTCTCCTCGACAAAAACGACACAATCTCCTTCCTCCCACTTGTCAGGCTCTTTAACAAAAATCCCACGTTAGGGATTGCCAGCCAATATGCGGTTGAATCCACAAGTTGCCGCGTTAACAAACCTGCGTTCATGAGCAGAGAGATGTGCCTGTCCTTGACATCACCCCCTTCAGACAACAACTCCACGAATTTCAAATGCGTAATACCGGCGTCTGCATGAGACGGAAGCACATGGTTCACAAACCAGTCGAACACTGCCATGTCTTCCACACAGTGCTTCTTCGCCAATCTGGTCTTGGCAATGTCAATCTGTGCGAGGTAATCCGCCATGAACATGATGGCGTAGTCATCCTGGCCAGTATTGAGCTTGAAAATCCGAACCACCCGCTCCAACTTCAGACGCTCCAATTCTCTGTCCACTAGGGTTCGGTCGTTGACAATACTGTGTATCTGAGATCTCAGCACGAAAGGTCGAACGGTGGCCTTCTCGATCTTCGGAAACTGCGAGCGCATCAATTCTAGTGCGATTTTCGTGTCACTTGGCATACTCCAATCCTGCTCCAAATTACTACCGAAACCCTCTCCGTTACTTGTATCGTCTGTTTGACCTAAAATTGGCTCCAAATTGCTATCGAAACCCTCTCTGTTACTTGCATCGTCAGTTTGACCTAGACTTCGCTCCTCCTTGTCTGTCAATTCCACCTTCACAGCCTCCCCTAAGTTCTTTCCTACTGACCTTTTCCGCTCCTTCGCCGGCTTCGCGACCACCAAATCGTCAGAAACCCTAGTTTTCTTCACAGTAGAAGAGTACAAATTCAAAAACTTGCGCTTGCTGATCGAAGGCAGGGAGGTGGACGGCGTGGACGGTGTCACGATGTCGTTGATGTTTGGCAAGGACACAAGAGCGGTGTGATTGCTCGGAGCCCGCGGTGGGGGCTTCCGGTGAATCATCTTCACTCTGTTTCATAAATAAAAACTCAAAAAGCAAGCCCTGCCTTCTTCAAATCAGATCTCCTCCCAGAACCCAATGGAAAAAGCCTCTCCAAAGCAAGGGGAGCACCATCTCAAAATCACTCCACTAAATATTCTCAAAATTGAAAAGAAATCCTCAAACTAAGTCGACAATAATCAGTGCTATCTCGGACTCTTGAAGGAAATTGGATAGTGTAGAAACTTTGAGGGAAGTGCGCACACGGTCGCATCAAAATTGAAAGAGACTGAGCTCTGAGATTTACAGTAGAAGTAATTGAGCTGCAACTGGAAGAGCAGCAGTTTCAGACAGAAACAAGTGGCGTGCGTCGGTGTTAGGACGAAACTGCAATAATAGACGACGACGACGACCTTGGAGAAGACGGCAAATGCAGAGAAAAAGAAATCGGAACGATGTGAGAAGAGGAAACTGTAAAGAAATCAGAAAACATCGATGAAAGTTGTATCGGAAGGACCGAAGGACCAGATGGACTCAGCGTCAGTACCGGAAGTAGGATGAATGTCTGTGCCAGATATTGGATGAACGTATATGTGATGAAATTGGATGAACACGTCACGAATCGGGACGTACTCTAGATGAAAGTTTCCAATTTGAAAGTGGATAAATTTTATTTTATGCGGACGTGGATGAAAGTGTATCTGTCGGAAAGTGGATGTAAACTGAAGTTTCAGTCGTGCTATACCTGAAATTTTATCAGAGTTTCATGTATCTGAACAGTTTTATCAGCCTGAAATTTTATCAGAGTTTCATGTATCTGAACAGTTTTATCAGAGTTTATCTGCCTGAACTCTTATCAGAGTTTCATGTAACTGAACTTTTATCAGAGTCTATCTGCCTGAACTGTTATCAGAGCTTGTTTTAGGTCGGTGAATTTTTACCAAAGTTTATGTATCTGAAAGCTTATCAGACAGTACACTACTGTACCTGATCAGCATTGGAAATTGGATGAAAGGATCTGAGTTGAGAACCACGGCAGATGAAAGTGTTGGCAATAGGCATTAGATGCGCAGGTATTGATACAATCCGCAATAAATTTAACCCTTGAACGTCAAAGCGGATGTTTTGTGTTCAATGGATGACAGGGAATCAAATTGTATTGGACAGAAATGCAACTATTCATCCTCAAAATTTGTTGTGGAAAGGAAAAATCTTCTACAATAGTTTGACTTGCAATGAGTACTTTTGCAATTTTGGAGGCTATTGATTCGCATGGTAATAGAAAAGGATGATTTTGAGGATCACCCCTTCGGCGTTTAAGGGTTAATGGACATACACCGTTGCACCTAATTGGCAACCCTTACCCAAAAGCAACCCTAAAGATTACTCTAAAACAGATACTTGTACATTAGAACTTAAGATCAATGTAGGGTCCATTTGTAATGAGATCCTATGGTCACTTCAAGGTACATCTATTTTCAACACTTTGAAAATTTATAGTTTATTCATATGGTGTATAAAAAATGCATAAGTAATTTTAGAATACTTTTTTGAAGCAATCAGGTGATTGTCATCTTAATGTTTGTACAGAGTACATGCATTGCCTGGAGAAAATGGACTCTTAATAGGCTTGGTTGGGTGTGTAAGCTAAGCTAACAAACCCTACTTGAAGTACATGAAAACTTATCTATGTCTTGTATGAATCCATAGGACAAACGAGCTACGAGACATACTATACAACAATATATACTAGTATTTTATCTCGCTCTTGTCAAAAGAGGGTACTTTAGTTTTTTTTTATTTATAATAAATTTTTCTCCTTTTTTAATCATTTGGTTGTGAATACTAATGATGATACCATCTATGAACCTAGGCCTTTGATACCCATGGCGTATTCTACAAAGCAATCCAATGTTTTTAAACATTTACTAGACCACAATCATCACATTTCAATCCAAAGTGAGCAATAGTAGGGGAACAATAGTAGATTGAAGGCAAAATAAAATATGAGCTGAGGGTTCGTTGAAGAGCTTTGTAGTAGTCCATTTTCTCTAATGGGCACACAAGGTTGGCATGATCTACACAACAACAAAATATAAGCTTAGGGTACTTTGGAGAGCTAAGTAGTAGTCCATTTAGTTTCTCTAATGTATAAATAAGGTTGGTATAATCTGCATGACAACAAAATATAAGCTTAGGGTCCTCTAGAGAACTTCTTAGCAACCTTCTAAAGAGTTTATTTTTTCTCTAATGTAGAAACAAGGTTAGCGTGCTTTAAGGTAAACCAACCTATGGCAAACAAACTGCCCAATACAAACACCTAGAAATGAACCATTATAGTCTTACTTCAACCTATAACAACATTTTTATAATAAATGAGATTTGAGCTAATTAGGTTGAGTTAATGGCTACAATCAATGCTTTGGGTGTTGGTGAAGGAATTACTAGTGACTGCAATAGGAACTTCCACCTTTTTAGTGTAAATTCACTACAAGAAGTAACTTTTTTATTCCTTCATGTCATGGTCATGTTAGGAAATATTGTAGCCATGTTAGGAAATATTGTAACTGCTTTAGGTGGTAAGGTGACCATTATGGGTACACTTTTGGGGTGGTTTTGGGGTAGTCTAGAGACTCTTTTAATTGGGTAGCACACTTCAAAAATTCATAACAAATTCACATGATCTTGTCAAAAAAATGAAATTTCAATTGCTCTCTCCATTTCTTACATTTGTGTTTATATGAAAAAAAATTAAAATTTTTCAATAAATAATGTCAACAAGGCAAACCAATCATTCTACCTATCATAGGCTGGTTGACCTTAAATGGCAATGCAAGACTTTTGAAATAATATTCCAATGTATTAATTTCTTATGTAACTTCAAAATAGGATGTGGAAGACCTCTCAACCAAATGTATGAATTGATGAGTTGTTGTTAAATGGGGTCAGTATACAATACAGTACTACAATAGAACCTGTCTTAGTGCATAGAGTCGGGACTATACACTAAGAGAGGTTTATGCAGTAAGAGAGGTTCTGTCAGAACTTTGGCTAACGTGGCCACTCACTATGGGGCCTCCAACCACTGTTCACAAATATCATGACCTCTCTTAGTGCATATATGCTCTAAGACAGTATGCACTAAGAGAGGTTCTACTGTATAGAAGGCGGGATCAGGTCCTTGAAAGTTTCAATATCCTCTTACCTCATTCTCTGTAAGTTTGCCGAACATCCAAAATATCAACCCTCCAAATAGTCTGAGAAGTATTAATTTGTTGTACATAATTGTTATGTCGTGCAATTCGCTGAAAATTAGATGAGCGTGTGTGAGAATTGGTTAGGGCTTGAAAAACAAAACAAAATCCATCTCAATGTGTATGGTGA
Organism: Pseudisothecium myosuroides; assembly: GCA_951799445.1. Lineage (NCBI taxonomy): Eukaryota > Viridiplantae > Streptophyta > Bryopsida > Hypnales > Lembophyllaceae > Pseudisothecium > Pseudisothecium myosuroides. Next base: position 17,037,455 of record OX637289.1, read on the forward strand.
CAAAAACCAACCTCAAAACTGCTGAAAAACAGCTCTCTTGGAGCAAACACAGATGCTACAAAACCTTGACCTTCATTAGAAAAAAAATCAACCCTTGGGAGGGCTCCTTCCCTTTGCAAAGGGGTTGTGAGTTCCCCGCAATGGAACTCACAACCCCTTTGGAGAACAGTGGTCACTATTCATCATCAATGATGAATAGTGACCACAATAAAAAAAATATTAAAAAAATATTAAAAAAATATTAAAAAAATAATAAAAATAATAAAAATAATAATAAAAATAATAATAAAATAATAATGCAAGGTGACGAGGATAATTTCGGCCACATCAGATTTGAGAATTTTGATTTTTTGTATTTATTTTAATAATAATATTTTTATAATCTTTTCTAAACTATAATACTGAACCGTCCTGCGCAGAGCAGCCCTGCTGTTCGCCGGCCAAAAAAAAAAAAGAAAAAAAAAAAAAAAAAAAAAAAAAAATTGATTTTTTTTTCCGTTTTCCCGGACAGCGTTCCGTGCTGTCCGGGAACTCACAGACCTCCCGAGGGCTCATTTTTCTTCAAGGACGACGGTAGGCTGCTGCAAGTACCAACGTTCTAATTGAAATCCAACCTTCTGGGAATAAATCAAAAGTGCACAACTGCAGAGTGCAGACGTGCTTTTTTTTCTGTGGCTACCTTCAGAGACTGTTGTACAGTACAGTACATTGGGACACAATTTCAAGAAATCTAACACAACACACAGCAATGGAAACGTCGCATTTGCAATTCAGCATTTTCTTTGGATGCAATTACTCCAGAAGACGCTCCCAATCCCCCGAAGGAAAAGTCCAGATGAAACCCTATAACAAAACGACACCCAATTGCAACCCCCTTTTCCAAAAAAAGAGATCCCGCTGAATTCCTGCCGGAATAATCATGATCTAAACAAATGAGAAGAGGCGTCCCCCTCCTTGCCCCCCCAACTGAAAAAGAATAAAACAAACTAAAACACTTGATTTGCCCACTCACCCAAAAAACAATACCACAAAAACTTTGATACGGATTTGGTATATGGAATATGTACAGAATATATATGGGTATGCTTTATGGAATATGGATGTCTAATATGGAATACTAATATGGTATGATATGCAAATATCAGTGTCAAGTATGGGATACGAGATATGGAGGAGTTATATAGAACATGAATGTGTTAAACAGAATATTCATACAGTATGACATGCAACACACATTGTTAATCCCATATTGATTGCAATCTAATATGTTCATAAAAGAATAAAGATATGGGGGTAATCAATTAATTCACAGGAAATGTACATATCAAATAATTCATACATTTATTCAGTGAGTGAAGTGGCTAAGTCTCACTATGCACTCAAGAGGCAGTCACTGAGTGAAGTGACTGAGTCTCACCATGCTGTGCACTCAAAAGAGGCCGTCACACTGCCAGATAGAAATTTCTTCCGAAGAAAGACACTCTCCTTTCTTTCCTATTCTGAGCCCCACATTCTGGTCAGAAATACTAGCCCTCAGCCCCTCACATAGAGTTTCGAATTCTGGATTCAGAATCACCTCCTCTCGGCCTCCAACACCTCCTATTTTCTGAACACAAGAGCCTATTTTCCGATTGATTTTGGATAGTTTAGTCCAAGGGTGTCTGCTGAACCCCAACCAAAATCAAAGACAGCCGCAAATCCTAGCTAAGAACCACGTTCAGACGCCGATCCCTCCCTCCCTGTCACAGAATGCTGCAACCCGAGTTTCCAGCGGAACCCTCCGGCACCTGGGCAGCCATGTGCGGGGGCAGCTCCACTCCAGGCCATCCCTTGCACAGACAGACGCCCGTCTCCTTGTCTGCGATGGCATTGTACACCCCCGGCACATGCCTGCCGCACCCTCCCCAAGACGTCTTCCCGCACTTGCTGCAGCCCACCGAGTAACACATGGTAGCCCTCTCCAACGCACAGCAAGCTTCAGACGGTAAGTTTCGCAAACAGAAAATCGTGGACCGAGGAAGTTACATCTGCGGGAAACAAGCAGGCAAGCTCGTGTTCGTAGGTGTGCACGGAAGCCAGGAAGCTAGGCATTTATATATATATATATATATATATATATATATATATGTATTTAGGGTTTGATCAACTGCTGGGTGTATCTATGTTGGTGCTGCGGCAGCTTCCGAGTGCAGAAGAGGACCATTGTGGCCCACATTTGAGAAAAAATGGAATCTCTAGAGGACCCTAAGCTTATATTTTATTGGCTCTGTCCTTTGGTCAAAGACTATGGCATGAACTCATGCATTTTGAATAGGAGTTTCCAAATCCTATCTATACCCGCATTCACATTGTACAATGCTGTTAAGGTTTGGTTGAAGTGGATAGAGCTTCATGGTCACACTATTCTTGTATTTTATTGGTTTTGTTCTTTGAATCTGAATTTCCAAATCCTATCTACAACTGCATTTACACTGCACATTGCACAATGGGAATAGGGTTTGGTTGGATGGAGGACCGGACTAGTCCAATGCTCCCTTCTCCTAGTTGGATGGGGGAGTTTGATTTTTTTTCAATTTAAAGAAAATATATGTTATTTTTTTAATTTTTAATTTTTAATTTAGCTTGCGCATCATTGATTTGATGTTCTATTTATTAATTTCTCCATTATGGCCACTATCAATGAACTAATATTGTTGTTTACATAGGACAAAGCTTCACGGTTACACCCTTCTTGTTTTGTTCTTCTATCATTGTTCCCCTATTATATGCTATTCACATTTCGTTGGAGTGTAATGATTGAGATATGGTAGGTGTCTTGAAAACCATTGGGATACTTTGATAGGATACACTATGAGTATCAAAGGTATGGGTTCATAGTTATTGATATTTTAGTAGAGGCGAGTCCTGACATTTGATGTTTTTTATTCAAAATGATAGGACAATATGAGTTTTTTTAATCAAAGAGATGGTATCATCAATAGTATTCACAACCAAAGGATTCAAAAATGAAAAAAAAAAATTTACATTGCAAGTTATGTTGTTACAATCAAAATCACAAGACCAAACATTTTTGCACAACATCCCAAACAATCTCAAATGTCTTGCACCACAATTCAGCCACATAACTAGTTGTTGACTTTTCAACACTAACGTGTACCGTCCCATTGGCAACCCGTCACCATTGCCATTACAAGTTGCAAGGCATAACCTTCTTTCCTTTCAACTTGCTTCCTACACCCTTGGATCATGAAGATCAAAGGTTGTGACTGAAAATTGTACAATCGGTTATCTAATACATTTCTAAGCCCCGTTGAAACCAGATCCTGTCTCACATCATCAAGCGTGGCAAACCTCCCAATGACCACGATTCAATATTTTTAAAACAAAGAGAACATTCACCCAAACCATAGAACGTAGTGGTTTCCTAATGATGCATATGACAATCACTGTTCAAATATGTATATTCCGCATACTTGAGAAATGCAGATGAATAACAGGATTTCTTATCTACAAGGCAATGCCTGGCCCTTCCACCCCTCTTGTGAACCCAACCACATCGACTGGGGCTACAGCTCGTGCTCTTTCTCCGATTATTCCACAGCATCGTCACTGATATCTACGTTTCGCTCTGGTAAGGCAATTCCATCTGCCTCTGAAGAGACAGCAGCTAGCATCTCAGTCACCGCAACATCTGGCTCTTTGAGAGGAGCTACTTCCGAGAGGGTTGATGTTTTCACAGATGAGGGCTCCGGTTCAGGGGATTTGTCCAACTCGTCCAAGCCTTCGACTTCACCGAAGAGGGTTTTAAAAAACTCCCGGTGACAGCTGTCGCAATAGCAAAACCATGAGAAATGGCCATGTCCCTCCAAGATGTGAAGATGCAGTTCGGGAAGCATGCGCTTCGCATACCGACTCATGGCTAGTGGCACCAACGTATCCTCCGTTCCCTGTGCACATCAGTTATTTCACAACAGTGAGTATGCTCGTTAACAAAAAGCATGGTCAAAACTGCAGCTACCTGGATACAGAAGCATTACGAAGGTAGAGGATAGGAAAACAATTTAGGGACCTGATCCCGTCTCCTACACTGACCCTTAGTACGAAAAACAACTCATCTACAAATGCACATGATTGGCCTTTATAGCAAGTAGTGTAAGCACAACTTGACTGCATGAGATCTTTGAATGGTCTACAAACTCCCACTTTGAAATAGCATGAAAAAAATTCATAAATCGTGATCAAATTTGATCTCAACAGAGTGTGGCTCTTGTACCCAATTAGGTTCAACTATTGTGATTCTCAATGAAAGCACACTCCTCCGTATTGGTTAAACTGCTTAACGAGACGGACAGAGTACCCTCTTCCTGAGGGCAAGAAGTGGTATCTTACATGGAAGATGTGGATTGGTCCAGAGAACACCGGCAAATCTGAGTCACCCAAGAAAAAGAACATGCGCTTGAGAAGACTCTTCTTCTTAGGAGGCTTGGGACGAAGATCAGCCAACTGAAAACCCCAGTCATTACAATGAAGTATAACACCTTCTGCGTGTGGCTTGGCATCCCCAGAACGCATCGACTCCCTCATTGATTTCTCAAAGCCCGCTCCGAAATAGTCCGTCTCAAGCAGCGCCAAATCCTATCCCAATTCAAGTCAACTACACTTAGAAAACGACGCTGGAGACCACATCAGCAGATAAAGACATACATTCATCGAGTTCATCAGAACAACTGATGAGGTTCTACGAAAAGAGATGTAGAACTTGAGCCAAATTTTAACGAAGATTACATGGGTTTAAAATGACGAATTTGGCTGATCATATTGTGAAATATATAATTCAGACAGAAACAATGAAGAACGTCGCATGCGTTGGTCCAAAAATAGACAAAGAAAGACCCCATATGACTCATTTAAAAGTGCTAGAACAAGCATTAAGTCCAATACGGACCTCTTGGCCCATTAGGGATTTAAGGAGAGTTTTATCACACCTTGGGTGTCGCCGCCTTTTTTGCTGCTCTCGTAATCGTAACAGCCTTGCCCATAAGGCCGCCTTTCATGTAGCCTGGTAGTAAGGATGGAGAGTAGTGAGCCAAGCGAAACAACACCCTCAGACCTCTATTCAATTCCTTCCATATACTCTGGCTTTCTTCCTGAGTCATATTCTTGGCGTAAGGATTTCCCATGGGTCCAAACATCGCCACTCCTGCCAGTCAGAAAATTAAAAACATGCGACTTAGCCATTTGGAGCTTGAAACTATTAAATTTCAAAATTAGATGACGAAAATTGTAAGAAGTGATGCGAACTCACCAGCCAATCGATGAGGAATGTAGCGAAGTGCTGCCCATGCATACGGCCCACCGCCGGAAAACCCGATCACCCAGAACTTATCACCCATACCTAAAGCATCGGCAATGTCAGCCATGTCCTGTGCAGATGTGTTGAAATTTTGCTGGGGATGAGGATCACTTTGTCCAATTCCAGGCCTGTCGTACGCAACCACTCGTGCTGCGTATTTCTCAAGGAGCCTGTCGCTTACGCCAGGTAGCCCTGCATGCACAAGAATTCAACTAAGTGGACGAAGAGTTTAAAGTTTCGCCATTTCATGATACCAAAGATTTAAATTATTATTAGGAAAAAACACGAGGTGGCCTAGAGAAAAAATCCCACAGAGAAGGCAAATGTTGCACACAAAGGCGTGCATCTCAAAGTTTTAGATATTGGTTTCATGACCTATAACAAAGGAGGTACCCTTATGGCACAGTGACCATACGGACACTAATTTTACTGAAAATCTTGTTCTACTCCTAGCTAAGCAAAATGAGCGATACCTGCGAGGCGACAAGACAAGAAGCCATGCAACACAAAAATGTTGCGCTTCGCCACATCTCTGCTCACACCTTGTTCCTCATACGCAATGTGCCGCCCATCAGGAAGCCGAATCTGGGGAGCGACAATGCCTGAAATGTCTACATTGTAATCGGAACGCCCATCGCCAGAATTCCAACCTGAAAAAACCAAACAATTGACTCCTCTCAAAATTCGATCACTCCAAATTGGGCGATTCATTGACACGACCCAAAATTCGCAACTACAGGCATTCCTTCAAAACCTCTCAATTCTCAAACCCCACAAACCCAGGTACCCCAAACTCAGCTAATTGAACTGCCTAGCTAGACTAGCATTCCCCCGCACCTGCAAGCAGAAAAATGCCCAAGATCGCCATCCCGAAGCTCCGAGCGAAGGAGGGCATCCCTTTGGTCGACTCGACGTTGTTAGCAATTGCCGCATTACCAAGTGTACCATCATCTCCAGCTGGGCCGTCTTGCAAATGCTGCTCGGTACTGGCCATCGCAAACTTGCACAGCGTCCACCGTCCACTAAGTTACTGTGACTGATCCAATGGAGGTGTAAGCTCCCCCTCGATTGTTGGCGATTGCTAGCGAGGTTGGGAGCGGCGCTCGCTTCTCCATTCTGTCTCGTGACGTATTCCGCACAGACCACGCGATGTGCGTAACTCAGAGTCAGCTTGGTTCAAGGGGTAGGTGTCGAAGTAATGACTTGGGCACGCATCTCCAGAGGGCAGTGGAGAAAACCTCTCAAGGTCCATGGCCTGTCTTAAGGTAGGTATCCCAAAACCGCCACTAATTGCTACTGTGCGTAGTTAATACTATTAGACTGTTCAAATTCTTATTGGCAAGGGAAAGGAGGTTCCAATGCACCAAAGAACGCGACATTTGGATACTGAATGCAAAAGTTATGAAGGAACAAAGTTTAGTTCTAAAAGCATCTTGTACAGAGGTACATAACTGATTTTGGAGATGTACACATACTGAAGATGGCGCTTTAACCCCTAAAGGACCAAGGCCTTTTTTCTGCCAAAAAACACTCAAAACTGCCATTTCTACAGCAAATAGTAAAAAAAATTGAAAATTGTTTTTTTGTCACATCTAACCGTAGGATCTTACACCTAATTAGTATGGGAGTGTGTGGAAAAAATTTCAGAAATTTTGACCGCACAGATTGCAAGATATTTGCGTTTAAAGTGGGAAAAACAACTTTTTCAGCACACTGCGGGACTAGATTTTTTGACTTTGAACATTTTTATCTTAAAATTTTTGCACTACAACGTTTTGAGCTTTAAAGCTTTATAGTGGAGAATTGAGTTGAGAGTCTAGGAAAAAAAAAAATTCAAAAAAACTTAATTATCATTCTTAAAAAAATTGTTAAGTAGAAGTAGGTATGAGATAGAAGGAAAATCTAAAATGTTCATATATTTTAGATGGAATTAAAATGCACTAATCCCAATGGTGAGATTGTTCTAGCAAGTAAACTAAACCATGCAAAAAAAAAATTTGAAAAATTTGAAAAATTGCATTCAGAAATGAATCGTACAAGTTATTTTTTTCTAGAAGATGCTCTAACTGCCCAAAAAACAAGAATGTCCATAACTTTCTCATAACATATCCAAATGAAATGAATCAAAGCTTTCCAGATAGGCAAAAATATAATCTATGAGAAAAAAAATACTAAGAAAAAAAATTCAAATTTTTGTCCATTTTTTTTTTCTGCCCAGGCTATCCGCCGTCCCCTATTTTGAGCTTATTTGGTCATAACTTTTATTCCCGGGCACCGATTGTGAAAAAAATTATATTCCCACAAAGCTTATCAGTTTTTCTATCTCCAAAAAAAGTTTCAAAAAATCACGACAAAATTTCAGCCCGTAGGTACCTGCCCAAAAACGCATTTGTCCCCCGAAGGGACAACGGTCCTTTAGGGGTTAAGGTCAGTGGCGCATTTGGGATGCCTACCTTAGGAGGAAATCTGCGTGTGTACTTTAGACGGGCCTAGAATTCCAATAAATTGGGAGCACCTATAACCGGCCATTTAAGCCATGGGAAGAGCCGGTGCAGAAAACAAATAGGCAGAAGGGAAGGCAAATGGGAGAGTGTAAGATCCCCAAAAAACTCTTGAATTCTAAAAAAATGCCTTTAGAAATTTTGGTCAAAGTGTAAAATGGAAAAGCACCCTAAACCGATGCTCAATGGTTCCATTTCCAAACACAAATGACAAAGAGTCCAACGGCCACAAAACCACATGATGGTTGGAATTTAGACACCTAATGGGCAAATTGGGGGCAGTCAAAGGGAATGAATTTTGGTACATGGAGGAAAATGGGTGCTCCTACCTTAAGTGCTTTATTGGCTTTGACAACTATGGCATCAACTCTGGTTTCTAAATCCAAGTTTTCAAATCCTATCTACAACCGCATTCACATTATTTATACAATGCAGTTAGAGTTTGGTTGGAGTGGGGATGTAGCATCCAATTGATTAATAAATTGATATTAATTTTTATCTAGGACAAAGCCTTAGAGTTGCATTGTTCTTGTTTTGTGATTGAATAGGGATTCCTTTTCCAAGGACCAACAACAATGGTCATAGGTAGAAGAGTACACAGAAAGTGCACATATAGAAAGATTATATTTTATCTTTGGAGGTGAAGTTATTTGAGGGAGGATTTGAGTTTGGAAAAAACCAGTAGCTAGCTCAAAGTTATCTAGTGGAATTGGAAAAAAAACTCTTTTTTTTGTCATAGCATGCCATGCAATTCATGTATTATTCACTATCAAAGTCAATAACAAATCATTATTCCCTTTTTCTATGGATTTAACTTCCAATTTTATTGAACTTTATCTTTGCTCATATCTTTCTATAGATATGATTTTTATTCCAATTTCATCATATTGGTCATTAAAAAAAGTTGTTTTGCACAAATGGCTTATGTATATTTTTTAATTATTTGGACAAAGTATCACCCTAGACCATTATTTCACCACCCATAATATGAAATTTGCGGAGTGCTTAGGGATTAATTGTTTGAGGGATACAACAAAACAATAATGAAAAAATACATACTAAATGTCCAAATAACCATCAAGAAAAAATTCTAAAAAAAAGATACATTATCTATTCCTTCAAAGGGTTCAATGTTATATTTGAATTAAAGCTAATACAAATTGCATTTAAACCAATATGGAGTAGAAAATTAATATAAATCTATTTCATGGTGGTTATGTACTAGGATAATTTTGTACACTACTTTTTCATCAATCTTAAGCAAGTACAAGGGATTAGCTTCTCTCATAATCTTAGGTGAAAATAATCTACAGAGTTGTAAAAATTGGAATGAGCACAAAATGATTTGAAATTAAGGCATGTAAGGTGGTAAGTCTATAATTATATCGTCCACGTTCTAAATGTGTTCTCTATTGACATATTCCTTGAAATATCTATGATACTCATTGATGAAGTAGGTATGAGTAAAAGTTTGATTTATAGACCTCCTACTTTAAAGATGGTTCTTCAATTTCCATAAACACTTATCCAAACATTCTCAATTCCATGCAAACTACACTAATTTGTCCTATTAGTGCATGCAACATTACGTCACCAAAGGTATTATTTATAGTGCAAGTTGAAATATTATTATATTCCTTAAATTTGAAGCAAATTGCATAACAATTTCATCCACCACATTCTTTTCCATACAATTTTTCATTACTTTGTTCTTGTTAAGAGTTAATGACATCCAAACATCTTCTCAATAACACATTGAAAAATCATTATAGCTTGATGAACTTTTTTTTGGTGCAGATGCTAGTTGTACAAATTTTCACAATTTTTTTTGTTCGTTAGTAATCCATACCTTAAGTTTGTTTGTTTGTTTTGTTTGTTACATTGAGATCTCCCAGACCGTGCAACTCCCAATCACATGCTTGGTACCGTTAAGAAAGCTTTTGGCGAAGAAGGGTGCACCGGCTTTGTTTCGTGGTGTTTTGACCTTTGGTGTGAAAGTCATTGATTTTCAAAGTTTTTATGAGTTAAAAAATCAGAAAATTTCTTTTACTCAAATTTTGACTATGGCAACGGCACAAGGCACACTACCCTACGCTTGGGTCAGATTTGTTAAAAAATAATTCAAAATATATTTATATATGGCATGTAATGAAATTTTCAGAAATCATAACATGACATAATTGAAGTGTGTAGAAAATATTAATGAGAATAATTGGAATCCTAAAAAAAAAAATGAAAAATGAAAAATAATATACATACCAAGGGGATCACTTCATAAATGTAAAAAATTCATAGAATATATAAGTTTAGTCTTTTTTTCGGCCCTTCAAGAGAAATTGTATTCATAGAAAGGAATAGGAACTTAACTAGTCCTTTTGCTAACATACCCTACTACTGAAGGTCATGAAATATTTTAAATTTTGTGAAGTGAAATTCCAAAAATTCTAAATTCATCATTTAATGAAAGATAATTCAACCCCAAAAGAAATGATTTCGGATAGGGTCTAATGAATCTGACCCTAACGTACGGTAGCTAATAACTAACAGGATACTAATCAGTGTGCTGAATGGTTTAATTAGGGTTTGCGACGTCGCAGCCCTACTTCACCAGCAAGCATGCATGCCTTAAGAAATTGGATGAGACGAATTCCATTTTGTGTTTTCACCGCAAATTACAGTCACTCAAGAAAGCCCTGCCGCGAAGTCTTTGAAAATCATCAAGGACCGTGTCTTGAACGAATTCCATTCCAGAGGAAAAGAGCATGTAAGTGCTGAACTAATTTGCGCTGCGTGGGTGAGGCATGGCGCCCAAGAAGAAGGGAGGGAAGAAGGGAACGAAGGAGAAGAAACCTGCCAAGGTTTTGGCGTACCATGATGAAGAGTATTGGGACAATCGGTACACTAAGCAGCCGGAGCCTTTCGATTGGTACCAGTCGTACAAAGAGTTGAAACCGCTGCTCAATTTGTACCTCCCCAAGGATCAGATCATCTTCAATGCCGGATGTGGCAATGGATGTAAGTGACGGACTCTTTGCAAATTTCCACAATTGGAATCTTAGAATATGGGTGGTAGTTTTCATTGGTTTATTAAGTTTGCCATAAACATTGTTTACAATCGTGTTTTAAATTGTAATTGGGAAAAATTTGTAGACCACGGTTTAGTTAAGTAGACCAGCCCGGATTTTTTGAGATATTAAGAAACTCTGAAAACTGTGGGTGTCGTTTTTATTTCAGTATTGGGGGAGGATTTGGTGAAGGATGGCTACTTGAATGTGATCAGCGTTGACAACTCGGCGTCGTGCTTTGAGCAGTTGAATGCCAGATACAAAGGGAAAAAGGATTTTCCAGGGATGACCTGTGAGTATGCAAAGTACTCCCGTCCATTAGTGTAAGTGTTCATTTTGTAAGTAGAACCTGCATGCTTTGAATTGTAATTCATCTTTTGTTCTGCAGAATTCATGTGGTCCGTTAGGATTTTTTGAAGGTTTCGCCATGTTGTTGCAGGGTTGAGGCAGGATATAAAAGAACTGAAGATGTTCAAGGACACCACAGTCGATAATGTAATTGACAAGGGTACAGCACTCTTACTGCACCCTGATGCAAGGATCACCATCATGGAAATTGAACCCTAATCGACCAAGAAAACTTGAGGTTTTTAATAGCAGTTTTGACTTGGTCGTATGGGGGCTTTCTTTTATTCAATTTCATTTACTTTTTGACCAACATATGCTATGCTCTTCACTGATTCAGGTGGTATTAAATTTGGACAAATCTGAATTTCGTTTTTCAGTGTATGTTCATTTTAAACCCATGAATCCTTGGTCGTTCGGGGGTTAATTACAAGTGTTAGAAACTTGAACTTCCAACGAAGGTTTCTGTGATCAATCCCTTTTGCAGACGAGGATCATATATGATGCCTCGCTAAAATGGTGGCTTCTGTTTGTTTTGCAGGTTTTCTCGACTCTATCTTGGTGAGTATACCAGCTGACTATTCAATTCGAAGTCTCACGTCAGTGAACACTAAACCTCTAGGCAAACATATTTCGCTTTCTCATGTCGAATTTCTCATTCTGCTAGACTTTTTATTATAATTTAATAATTAGGGGTTCTTCACTCCAAGTTGATTGGAAAATAGGTTGTAGCCCAGGTTGGGTTTCCTGCAATTCTCCATGTAATTCTCCATGTACGAGAAGTTTACTTGGTATACATTGCCAAAGAGGAAAGTGGAAAACGTTTTCCTACATCCCGGGAGCGTTTCTCTTTCCTTCCTCCATTGAGGTAGACCCAATGGAATTCTGTAAACAAACAAAATGTGTTAAATTTCACAACCATAGCTTTTATCTATTTAATCGCTTTTAGGATCCACATTGTCAAACGTACGTATAAATTGATACTACCCCCCACTCTGATCTCTCTGGGGATATACCAAAACCGTACAAAGTACCATTACATTTTCTGTCTTAGACCCTTCTTCCCGTGATCACATCTAACATCATAGTACCACTGAATTGGAGTGGTCCCCTTGCTCTGGTCTTGGTGTAAACTTCCTCTTAAATATAGCACAGTGAGAAGCAGCTTCTTCAACTCCATGATAGCAATTGTGAAGGTGACATGGTTTCCTTAGGTAGGGTGTGCAGCTGACCGATTAACTTTGGTTGGCTACTTGAACTTTGATTGACACCAGTGTGCCGTGGATGCACTGACAAATGTGGGGATTGTGCTTGGCGAACTTCGCAGGTCACGAATTTCATTTGTCTATATATTACATATCCAAGTAGTTGATGATTTCTAACGTTTTGTGTGATGATAGAACGGGAGCAGATCTTTTGAGTAGTTCGTGTTGGCAGTTATGAAAATTTTCTGATAAATGTAATGTGGGATGTGACTGGGAAATTTACGGATTCTCTTCAGGATAATGAAAGTCGGATGCAAATACATAAATGCAAGTGCCAATTGCCCAATTAGTTACTAGCCTTTCTGCGAGTGACCTAGGTCTGGTGTGTTCGAGTATTATTTGTACATAGAGGAATGAGTTTTCATCCTTGCGCATTTATTACCAATTCAGTACTTATTTGAATTTTTTTCTTACGCTCAATCAGATTACGTACGGTGATCCACGAACACGCATGCCTTGGCTCAAGACTGCGGCAACTCCATGGTCTTCAATCCTAGTACATGTTCTCCGTAAGTGGTGGAAATATATTTCATACTCTAATCTATCATCAGATCAGTCCTTCATAGTGGGTGTCAACTCGAGAAAATAACTGAGAAGAACCTTCGACATCCTTGTGAATTATTTGAGAAGAACCGTTGAACCTTTGACGTGGCTTCAAGAAACTCATAGTTACAATTGCGGTATGAAAGAGAAGAGTCCTCAGTTATTTCCAAAATAGTTGTTTCCCTAACACGGTATTTTGAATCACTGGGTTTTGGTCCTGTGGCATTCTACCTGAAAATAGTGTGTCTTATAAACCAGGATTTGTTCACGCTCCCCAGCTTGTCCTGACATCCTGAATGTAGTAGTTCTGAGATTGAAAAGACAAATTTAATGAACCTTGGTTTGTGAGTATTGAGAACGAATGCAAATAGGTTCTGAAACTACTAATTCCGATTCTGTGCTGTTACTCTTAACGGTTTGAGTTTGTGTGCACAGCAAGGCCTGGCTCGTCTAAAGCCTTGAAGCCATCACCACGAGACGTACTCGAACCAGTGTATATGTTGGATGATTACACACTCGGCCCGCAGTTCAACCTTGATGACCCTGATTGGCATTACATCTATGTCTGTACAAAGGTAACTAATCTGAACAGCAAATCGTCTTCAGCCTTCAGCACGTGGCTTTCTAATATGGCACTACCGGTGCCTAAGTCCTGATTAATGAATGGTGTGTGGTTGCAGGAACCTGAAGATATGGCCCCTAAACCCCCTCCAAAGAAAAAGAAGTAGCCGCATAAGCCAGCGTTTTTGCATGGTTTCCAAGAAGGAATTCTTAAGATCTTATTAAGATCTTACAGTTATTTTTTTACGTTTTATATTTTGTTCACTTTTTTCTGAAATAGATTATCTGTATATGTCCAAAATTGCATGGTTTTGTTTTAAAAGCGATTTTTTTTATGGTTAACCAATTACCCATACCTGGAAGGTGTGTCGCAATTGTGGCTTTGTTATTAAAAACAAAATAAGAGATAAATTTACAGTGTGTTGCCTACGCATATGTATGTTGCATGCATGTATGACTGCTTTCCTGTTCGGGACTGCAACTATGGTCTGATTGATTCGTTTTCTCCATGACATCTTACGCTATGATATTCAATATAAAATTCTCACCTAATGAATTAATAGTTCTCAATTTATTAGCGGTTAGTTTTTCCTTTCTTTGAATACTACCTTCTCCTCTATAATTTTTTTAAAGATGAATATGAGATTCTTTTTGGCTACATTTTTTTCCATGTATTCTCAACCCATTTTCCAACATATTGACTAAAATGCACAAGTTATAGGACATATGTTTTTTTTTTTTTAAATATTAGAAGACAAAACAATTTTCTCATATATTCTCAACCCATTTTCCAACATAGTGACTAAAATGCACAAGTTATAGGACATACGTTTTTTTTATAAAATGTAAAAAGACAAAACAATTTTTTTTATATATTCTCAACCCATTTTCCAACATATTGACTAAAATGCACAAGTTATAGGATATATATGTTTTTTTCTTAAAATGATAAAAGATAGAACTTCATATGTTGGAAGGGCTAGAAAAGCTTACATTTTGAAATTTAGGCATATTTAGGCAATTGGTGGGGATATTCACTCTAAAAATTTGGGACGATTAACTTAAACAAGTTAACCACAAGATACTTTGTTAGAAAATAAATATTGATGAAGTTTTTGGACTTGCTTTGGGGATGAGTATTTTGAAGCAGTTTTGGGCCTCTAAACATGAAAACTTCACGGTTAATTACGACCAACTAACATGAGTAATATTCTTTCTTATCATAGTTTGTGTCGCAACAAGGGATTGATCCAAGTTCAGCTGCAAGGAATCCCGGACTTGTGCTGTGTGTCAAGAGGATGTTCACTTCCGAATGTCTCAATCCCATGAATGTCTCTAAAAAAACAATCAATAGATCGCAACTTGGGTGTCTCGGAGGATTGTTTTGTAGCTGTGTCGCTTGATGTCATGACCGGAAGAGCTCGCGCAATGTCAGGACCCGGAGACATTCTATCTTCTCTTGACAAAGCCAAGGCACATTCAATGGTATCCTTTCATCACAACTGTAATTGCAGGGGCCTATTCATTCATTCGTAATCTTTGCAATGTAAGGCATAGGAATCTTGCTTATGGAGCAATCATCCCCGCTCTAAAAATTCAAACTCTAAACCCTAAATCTCAAACCTCAAACCTTATTCAGAGGATGTGGACTACTTTCGGTTTAGACTGCAGTTCAACGACAAGGGGAAACTGATTATCAGAACTTTATCAGCATTGTGTATCTCATCCCTCAGTGTGTTGTAATTTGTCTTTGTTGTTGTTTTGCAGCAAACTGAAACCCAGAGGTGCTGGAAGAACCTTACTTGAGGTTTGCCCACCTTGAAAAAATTCGTTTTAACAAATCCAAGCTTTGTCAGAGTTTTTGCGCCTCTTGCTCTTGGTGGCCGCGATTGCCTTCCTCTCTCTCACTCTCATCAACCGATCATAAGCTTTTTTTTCTCGCCTTTTCTTTTGCCTCTTCCCGGGCCTCCATTATGGTTGCCAACCTGTCCAATTTCCTCTGTGCTCTGTGCACTTTGGCTCGTTGTCTCGCTTGTTGCCTTCTCAAACGTTGTTGGTGCCTCTTCATTTTGAATGCCGCTCTTCTTTCTTCCATGAGCGCTTGCCTCCTCTGCTGCCGCTCCTGTATTTTAGTCGTTCTCTCATCCCGCTGCCTTTGCAGTTTTTCTCTTTGCATTTCTCTTTTTACAAGCGCTCTCTCTCGTCGACTATGTCATTTCAATTCATCAGGAAAACTTCATAATGTTGAATTTCCTTTCTATGGATAGTAAAATAATGTTTTGGTCTACCTACAGAACTAAGAAGTTCCAAATAATATCTTGCCAGTAAAATTTTGCAGAATGGTGGAGATTCAAAGGTTTTAGGAGTAACTGTTGTTCAGCTTTGATCCTTCTAGCTCTTTCTTCAGGTCCGAGTATTCTCCGTTGAGTTCGTTTCTTCTTCCTCCGGGGCACCATTGTATTGTCTTCACAATCCTAGCCAATTGAGTATCAATGTCTGTCAATGTCAATTAACCCCCAGAGGACGAAGGATTTGTGGTTTAAAAAGGATCATGTTGATTGATTAAAATTGTGACAGATATAATTCCGATGGGTTCAACTTTATTCACTAGAATCAGTGAAGAATATTGTATTTGTTTGGTAAAAAATAAATGAAATTAGACTAAAGAGAGTCTCCATAGTACCTACTCAAAAGTTGTTGAAAAGAACATGATGCCCGATTAAGGTCTCTTGGTTAATTCATTGCTGGGTTTTGGCAGAACTCATCTCGAATGCCAAGCTGAGATATGCTAGGCAATATCATCACTCTGCTTTGAACAGCATGACTTAACAGAAATACAGAATGAATAGGAAGTCAGGTACTCCAGCCACCGCAAAATTGCACACAGTATGTTGCACTCCCATCTTGTATTTCCAACCATTTGAGTGTATCGCACTCGGATGCTTTTCAGTCAACACGATTTTTATGAACTCTTTGGTTGAGATTTAATGGTTGTAACTCTTTAACAGGTGCATAATGATATTCCCATTTTAGTCTCCTGCCTCTTGTATTTTTTGAATCAATGTGAGTAGTGATATCTTTGAACCCTTTATCAGAAGTCATCAAAATCGTGTAGCCTATGTTTTATCAATCCTGCAAGTCTTGTTCAGACTCTAGTGTAAAACCCTAATATTCTGTGTGGGTTTTTGTCATTGTTTTCTGTAGTGCCTCTTCCCCGTCAATACCTTTCCAGGGATTTTAAGCGGCACTTGCTCAAAAGGTTCGAAAGACTGACAGCCTCGTCAACACTTCTCATGCCTCTTGGCCTTTCGGCTGCAGCAGCTTCACCTCGGAGCTGCATTTTACGATATTGAAGTAAAAATTTATATCAGGGTTTGCTTCAATTAGGTTTTGACGCATCATGCCTGAAGAAGTCGAGCTTAATTTCTATGGCTTAGACTAGCCATGGCTTTCACTGCTGTTAAGTGCGGGTTTTCGCTGCAGGGGTTGCTTGAGCAAAGGCAGAGGTTTTAATTGTAGGCAATTTATTTTTTTGCCGCAGGCTCAATTTTCTTGCAAAAGAGAAGCTGCAGCCGTAGCTCAGTGACTTGGATGATTATAGCTATGTGTCAGGTAGGTTTCAGACGAGGAGCAGCCAACTAGAATCCAAATTAGTTGAACTCTTTGAACTCAAGGAATGCTACAGGAAATAATTTTCTGAAGTTCAAAGTGAGCTCAGCCTAGGTCGGAATAGAAAAACGAAAAATCTATATAGCATGCTGTGAAAATAATAGCAGTAAGATAGATGAGAACTTCTTGTAAATGAGGTTGAGCACTCAAAGCACCTCCTGGGAGGTGACGAAGTTGCCTAAGAGGGCAAATCAGAGCTAGAAATTGGATGCCACCGAGAGGGCGCCGACCGTCCAAGGGAACGGTGGAACTTGAAGTCTCAACATCTAGTTACAATGAAGGCTCAGCAGGTTCCAGTGGCACCAGTGCCAGCGAAGCAAACAAGGTGGGCATGTTCTGTTTGTGCGTGGCGGCCATTTACGGGGCGTACGTCACTCAAGGATTGTTGCAAGAAAAAATGTAAGTCACAGGGCTCACTTTAGAATTAAAAATCTGCAACATCTGTAGAAAGTTCAGCAAATGCATGTCTTGTGTTCATGTTCTGGCAATTTTTCTTGTTTGCAGATCAACAACAAAGTATGGAAAGGATCAGCAGCGATTTGATCATCTCTCCTTTCTCAACTTGGCTCAATGCCTCGTATGCTTCCTCTGGTCATTCCTTAGTGAGTACACTCACCCCTCTCTAATTGCGCGCTCTGAAAATGCATATTCCCTGTATATCCTGAGAATCTCTCATGTTGTGTACACGTCTGATTGTGCAGCATCCACATGTCAACTTGTGAACAGATGTCAGATTACATTTAGAAGCCCATTTGTCTCCCGAGACAGTGCAATTAGTGAGGGTTGAGTGTGCAAAGTGCATCCTTGCAACTCTAGATTTCATGTTCCTAAACTTTTGCAATGTGAGAAGTCAGGTGCACAAGCCGACATGTGTTCTTGCAAATAGGTTTGATCATATGCATCTGTGGTTTTGTAGTGCTCAAGATATGGCCAGGGGAGCCAGGCACCGAAGCACCTATCCTAGAGTACTGGGCGTGTAGTATTTCCAATACCATTGGCCCTGCTTGCGGCATGCTTGCACTCAAGTACATCAGCTACCCTGCTCAGGTTTGTATTGTTAGACATACTCTCGTCAATTGAACACTTTTTGTTAGGGTTACTTGATATTGCACAAGTCGAAGCAACAAGCTTGAAATAACAAGCTTAAATTTTGAACCCACATAATGTGCAGCTGAGATCACAAGCTTAAAATAATTTATTGTATTTATAACGTGTGACGCATTTAAGGTAAAAAGTGTCTAGTCCACCCTCTAAGAGGTAGCATGAAACCTTGTTTACTCAAATATTTTTAGCATCTCTCATAGGAGTCACGTAACCGTCATTTCTTACTCATTCTTGTCACAAGGACCAGTGCACCTTAGTCAACATTAAACAAAACGATTTAAAACAAATGTAAATTTTAATTTGCAACAGAATCAGGGGGCATTGTCTCTTGTTGGTTTGACTAGTGCAATCTAAAGTGGCATTATTTGAAGATTTTTTAATGTAGTCAACTCTCTTTATCTTTCTTTTCAATCAACATCTGGTAAGTGTGATATCGACGCTTTTACTTCAACAAATTCTCTTATTAGGGTTTGTTACGTTTATTCTGGAATTATGGAGAATATATTGCTTGGAAATGTAAACTCGAATGTCACAAACATACTAGATGTTTTCAATCACTGAATTGCTTGGTATGATGCTACATAAAACTGCAGGTGCTGGCAAAGTCTTCCAAGATGATTCCAGGTACCATATCTTGATGTTACCTATTTCAGCAAATCCCGATTCAAACAACTAACAACTCTTTGGATCTTAAAGGGACTAACTCTGGCATGTGCTGGTGCGGAATCATGGCAGTAATGCTGATGGGAGCACTCGTATACGGAGTCCACTATTCAATCCAAGAGTATTTGTGCACCTTCTTAGTGGCCGGTGGCGTGGCTGTGTTTGCATTTAAAGTAACTAAAATTCATGCCTAAGCTCTGTCCTTTTAATCTACTCCGAATTTTGCACTTTGATGAGCTTATTTTTGTCCATAGAGTGTCAAAAACGAACTTTATGTTGTGCTCAAATGTGTTTCTGCAAGATTGTACGGTTAAATATGCATCACTTTTGAACTTTTTTTTTTGATGTAGAGCTCTGGCAAGCCAGGAAAGATTGCCAGTCCCAACGCGCCTTTGGGTTACACTCTCTGTTTGCTCAATCTAGGCATGGACGGTTTCACCAATGCCACACAAGATTCTCTCACAGCCAGGTTCCTGTAGCCTTCCCTGAACTCTGCTTTTCTTGCATAAGGATCCAGCACTAGCAGAAGTAATAGCCAATGTGATGCCTTGTTTGCGAATTCTAATTACGCATATTCATAGTATTATCAAAGTGAAAAGGTTCGTGTCATGGCGTCTACCTCTGAGGCACCAGGAATAGCACTCGCTATCTGTGTCCAACTGTCGTAGTTAGTTGAACTACAAACAAACTCTTCATCTCATGAGTCTCAGGACCAGTTAGTTTCTTCTTCTTGATGAAAAGAAAGTATTTCCCTTAAATTCAAGGGCAGGTTTAAATATTAATCTGTGCACCTGCTCAAAACTTTCGCAAAATCACATAGATGGTTCACTATGTTAGAGAGATCTAATTCGAAACAAGTGGTCTGAAGTAGACAAATCTATTCCATGTAATCACTGCAGAACAAAATTCTAAGTGCTTCTTATGTTTCTTATTGATTATTCACTCGAGGCATGAGAGATTTAAGATCTGTTCAGAGTTCCGTTCTGACAGAAATGTATACACCTTGTCCACTTTGAATTTTACACTCATCCCTGTCTAATGACTCTCTGTAAGTGTAAGTGTACATTCCTTGTATTTCCTGACAATCCGGTACGCTATGTACACATCTGATTGAACAGTTTCACATGTCAAGCTGTGAACACATGTGAAGTGCATTCAAAAACCCATTTGTCCCCCTTAGGCAGTGTCTTTAGAGAGGGTCGAATGTACTCATTTGTTTCGATTTTCAATTGAATGCTGCAGGTATCCCAAAGTGAATGCCTGGCACTTGATGATGGGGATGAACCTGTGGGGCTCCATCTACATGTTTTTGTTCTTGTTCTTGATTCCAGGTGCAGGTGGATACGCAGCCGTCGGCTTTTTACTCCAGCACTCTGAGGCTGCATGGGACATAGCACTGTTTTGTCTCTGCGGCGCCGTGGGACAGAACTTCATTTTCCTCACGATCAGCCGCTTCGGTGCCTTGACCAACACCACCATCACCACTACCCGGAAGTTTGTGAGCATTCTGGTGTCGTCCATTTGGAACGGTAACCATTTGTCCGCGCAGCAATGGGGCGGTGTGGCGATGGTGTTTGTAGGTCTCTCGTACCAGATCTGGTGCAAGTACCAGAAGAAAGGGAGCAAGAGTGCTCCAGCTTCTTCGGAAGTTGCGGCATTGTCAGGGAGCCCCAAATCTCGAAGAAGTTTTAGCAAGCGGAAATAATAGAGGTCGTCAAGACGTACTGGGAGGTGGAGCGGGTGAACCAAATGCCAGTTGTCATTGGTGGTGGATGGATGTGAAAAAACAAGAAATGGATTTGACATCACGCTTGCTTGAAATGGTGGCGTTTCCTTATTGTCTCGTGTCAAGCGGTACTCGAGCAGTTTCTTCCTTACTGATTTTCAAACACCCTCCCTAGTTAGTTTTCCACAGAATATAACCGGGTTTGGGTGATGTGGTTTGCTGTTCTTGAAAGTGTTGGTTGGAAGAACCAAGTTTGTTTCACCAACGTCACTGAGCTTCTAGTCATGACCCCAAAATAATTAACAATAAATCAACCCTTCATTCACTCTGGTTGCTAGGCTGGTTGATCATCCTAATGTCCATTCCATCTGGCCAGATGATTCTTATCAGAAGGTCCATATCAGAAGATTCCCAATCGAAGATTCATACCTGAAGGTACGTCTACATCAGAAGATTAATTTCAGGGACTTAGACCAGAAGATTCAGATCTGTGCTTTAAGAAAATTCCGTGGGCAGTGAAGATGAAGATGAGACTATCCGTGGTGGATCTCCGGGAAGATGCCATAAGCCAGTGAACGGGGCAGAATTTAAGCTTAAGTTGCATCTGCTGAAGACACGAAAGTGCAAAGGCCGTTGGGATATTCTGATATTTATTTTATTTGGAAAGCTGCTGGCCCTTTGAGCACCATATGAGGTTAGTTGGCTTGTCCCTCCAACTCAACCAAACGATTGAAGATTCTACTTGCAGAGGAGCAACATTCGAAACGCCCAGAGAATTGGAGCTCTGGCCATCTAGAAATAGCTAGCTTCGGTACTCGATTTGACTCGCCTAAACTCTGTCACAAATTTTATGAGTGAAAGGTTAAAAATCAAGAGGATTTGACTGCAGGCCGAATAATACGTTTGCTCAACAGAATCGGTCAACAATAATGTGCAGGTCATCAGTTCCGAAGAGTGTCATTTATTATTCCTCGAATACAACTTCAGGTATGTATACATACCTTCTCGTCAGCAACTTCTAGAGATTGACTGTTCACGAAGAATGTTCACGAAGAATGTCTCGAATTTGCCGAATCTATATTTAAAATATGATGACAAAAAACTCAATCCCCTTTTCTAGACGCGCACTCCGAAGCCAAAGCAGGGAGCGTGAAATCCACATGCTGGTTATGCTCTCCATTAACTTACAGTAGATAAGCGAAGCTGAATCATCCTACACTAGATTGAGGATCTAGACCAAGCTCCCAGATTTCATCCATTTCGGGAAACGGGCGGGATTCGCCATGATTTTTAGATAGAGAAAAGTCTTCCACCGCAGCATGGAAGATGCATTTGGGAATTTGGGCATTTGAGCAGATATTATTTCTTCAATATAAGAACCATTTCTCTGTAGGTTGATCATTATCCCTTGCATAATAATTCTTGAATTGCATATGTCGTACAGTTGCGGGAATTGATGATATCGAGCTTCTTTTTTTTAAGAAATGAGGTGAATCACTGAATCTCCCATCATGAGAGGCCACTAAAAGCGTCACTTTGAATATTCAGTGCGAAAGGATTCTCTACAGTAACGTTATTATTTTCGGAATAATGGCAGACTCTATTATTCTCCCTCATTTCTCCGCATCCATGGATTTTTGAAGTTTTTTTGTGAAACAATGGGATTTTTTATTTTTTATTTAATTTTTGTACATGGACAATTTCCATTAAAAACAATGGGATATTCAATTCCATTGAAAGGAAGAGGAGAATAGTTGGAAAGGAGTTTCGTTGCAGTTGATAAGTTTGCCGAGCTGGAAAGACTAAGCCACTGAGCTGCAGTTCTTACCCTCTCGATCACTACGAGAAAAGGGCGTTGTTTTCGACAGTTTTCTCGGCAGTTTTCTGTCACCAAAGTATAGAATAAAACGTCGTAGTAAATCTTAGTTTTTGAATAAACTGTCGAAAAAAGTGTTGAGCCTAGTATGCCAGAAAGAATGTAAGAAAAGCGTTGGCAAGAGTGTTGGAAAAAGTGTTAGAAAAAGTGCCAAAAAAACGTGGCCAGAAAACAATATATAAATTGACCCTTACATATTCTTGCTTAAAATGTATTGCTTCTATTCTTGAAAGTCTAGGGTTATGTTTGGATGTACCTATTTTTGAGCACTTTGAAAATTTGTCATTTATTCATATAGTTCTCAAAAAGTCATAAGACAAGATTATTATGACTTTAAGCAAGACCAAACAAAAGCTTAAGCGATTTTCATAATTGGAACATTGCTCAATTATTGCTTATTTGCTTCCTTTAAGGTGTAGACACCTTCATAAAAATAATTCTATTGTACACCGAGGAAGACTCCTTTTTTTATTATATACTTCAGTGTAAATTGGCATGGCTAACAATGGGGTTTTTTAGTGATATTTTGCTCAAAAGCAATACAATTTTTTTGAGGGAGTATTAAGCAATATATTCTTCCATATTAAGTGAATGAAAATGTTGATTTGTTACATATTCTAAGGATATTATCACTATTTTTGAATGAATGTACATTCTTTTGGATGAATAATTTAAGTTTCTTCTTCATTTTTCGCATTTCATTTATGTACAAGGATATTAACCCCTAAAGGACCGGCATGTGTTTTTTGGCTGTATAGAAATTTTGGGCAGGTACGTGTGACTAGAGATCTCTATATTTTAAGCTGAAATTTTAATAGAATGTGGGCGCAAGGAATATCTTTCATATGCATTAAGTTTCAGCACATTTGGAAATAGGAGTCAAAAGTTATGGCCAAATATGTTACTTTTTTTCATAACTGGGTAGTCTGGGCAGCAAACAAAATTTGGCAAAAATTTGATTTTTTTTAATACTTTTTTCTTGTAGATTATATTTTTGTCTATCTGGAAAGCTTTGATTCATTTCATTTGGATTTGTTATAAGAAAGTTATGGACATTCTTGTTTTTTGGGTAGTTAGAGCATCTTATTGAAAAAAATAACTTGTAGGATTCATTTCTGAATGCTCTTTTTGCAATTTTTCAAAAAAAAAATTCTTATGGTTTAGTTTACTTGCTAGAACAATCTCACTATTGGGATTAGTGTATTTTAATTCCATCTAAAATATATTAATATTTTAGATTTTCCTTCTATCTCGTACCTACTTCTACTTAATAAAATTTTTAGGAATGATAATTACGTTTTTTTGAATATATTTTTTTTCCCTAGACTCTCAACTCAATTCTCCACTGTAAAGATCTAAAGCTCAAAACTTTGTAGTGCAAAAATTTTAAGTTAAAAATGTTTAAAGTCAAAAAATCTAGTCCCGCAATGTGCTGAAATACTTATTTTTTCCACTTTAAACGCAGATATCTTGCAATCTGAGCAGTTAAAAATTCTGAAATTTTTTCCACACATTCTCATACTAGTTAGGTGTAAAATCCTACGGTTAAATGTGCAACAAAAACATTTTTCAAATTTTTTTACTCCTTGCTATAGAAATGGCAGTTTTCAGTGTTTTTTGGCAGAAAAAAGGCCTCGGTCCTTTAGGGGGTTAACAACTACATTACTCCTACAAAAATCACTTTCCACTCTCCAAAATTAATGAAAAAAATCTCCTAATGGCTAGACAAGAATGGTAGCTAGGCAAGAAGGCAAATGAATGGTTTTCATGATATTCCGTCTAAGATAGGAGGTTCATAAAGTGCCCATTTAAGAACTATAAATTACTTTGGGGATGTCAGACTTCTTGACGTTTTTTTCAATAACTTTTTCTTGGCACACAAATGAAATTGGCATCTAATCCAAGTAGTTTCATACTTCTGGGAGCGTCTTGGAATTAGTTACATATTCTTGAAGTTGAAGCACATGGGCTCCAGGTACATCCAAAAATGAATACAATTTGTGCATTTCTGGTGCAATAAAAAATATACAAAAAGTGTACATTCCAAGAGGCGGACGCTTATAGAAGTAATACAGTAGAACCTCTCTAAGCTGATCGGTCCTGGACCAGTCTGTCAGATTGGTTTAACCCTGTAAGGACGCGGGGGGTGACCCTGAAAATCATGCATTATATAACCGTGAGAGTCATTGGAATAAAAAAATCCAAAAGTACTCATTGGAAGTCAAGCTACTGTAGATGTTCTCCACTTTCCACAAAAAACTCCAAGGATGAATAGTTGTAGTTCTGTCCTACATTGGAGAATCCCTTGTCATTCATCGGACACTTATGGTCCGCGGCGTCCTTATTGGGTTAAAGAGGTTTATTGACTTCTAGAGGGTCATTTTTAGTCACAGCCTTTGTTATGTGGCCGAGTCCGGGACCGCTCTGACATGATTGGTTTACAAAGGTTTATTGACTTATAGAGGATTGGCTTAGAGAGGTTCTACTGTAGAACCAGAGCACTTTGCGGACCTTCTACCTGCGAGCAATGAACGGGGAGTGCCGTCGGTTAGTTACAACCTAGCCAGTTGATCTTGAGAATTTCCGAATGAGATAGAAATGTTTAGGAAGGGGTTCCGGAAGATAAATGAAGGTTTTCGGAAATGAGCCGACTAGGAAAAAAATGCTGGCATTTTGGCAAACTACCCTAGGAGTATCCACGGCAAATTACCGATTGAAAGGCATTTTTCATAGTGGGTAGCCGACTGGGCATATACTTTTTAGGAATTTTTTTAATACTATGTATTGTATTCTAGTGTACCACTTCATTGCACTCTATACCTTGGATTCTTGGAAGTTAGAACAGCTCACAACTGGAAGCCTGGAAGACTGAAACTCTGAAAGTATATTCATAATTCATGTATTGTGTCATTGTGTGTACTGCCACTACTCACTACTGTGAGTTACTGAGTTACCTGTTACCGTTGCCCAATGCACTTAACCCCTAAAGGACCGTTGTCCCTTCGGGGGACAAATGCGTTTTCGGGCAGGTACCTACGGGCTGAAATTTTCTCTTGATTTTTTGAAACTTTTTTTGGAGGTAGAAAATCTGATTAGCTTCTTGGGAATATAATTTTTTTCACAATCGGTGCCCGGGAAAAAAAGTTATGACCAAATAAGCTCAAAACGAGGGGACGGCGGGCAGCCCGGGCAGCCAAAAAAAAATGGACAAAAATTTGAATTTTTTTTTAGTATTTTTTTCCTCATAGATTCTATTTTTGTCTATCTGGAAAGCTTTGATTCATTTCATTTGGATATGTTATGAGAGAGTTATGGACATTCTTGTTTTTCGGGCAGTTAGAGCATCTTCTTGAAAAAAATAACTTGTAGGATTCATTTCTGAATGCAAGTTTTCAAAGTTTTCAAATTTTTTTTTTTCATGGTCTGATTTACTTGTTAGAAAAGTCTCACCATTGGGATTAGTGTATTTGAATTCCATCTAAAATATATTAATATTTTAGATTTTCCTTCTATCTTATACCTACTTCTACTTAACAATTTTTTTAAGAATGATAATTAAATTTTTTATTTTTTATTTTTTCCTAGACTCTCAACTCAATTCTCCACTATACAGATTTAAAGCTCAAAACTCTGTAGTGCAAAAATTTTAATTTAAAAATGTTCAAAGTCAAAAAATCTAGTCCCGCAATGTGCTGAAAAACTTGTTTTTTTCACTTTAAATGCAAATATCTTGCAATCTGTGCGGTCAAAAATTCTGAAATTTTTTCCACACACTCTCATACTAGTAAGGTGTAAGATCCTACGGTTAGATGTGGAAAAAGAACAATTTTTAATTTTTTTTACTCTTTGCTATAGATATGGCAGTTTTGAGTGTTTTTTGGCAGAAAAAAGGCCTTGGTCCTTTAGGGGTTAATCAAAATCCCAAATACCGAAATACCCAGTTACCCACTTTGCTTTGCTGGCTGATTGGCTCGACTGTTGAAGGTCTCAAAGACTCAGACAGTCAGACTCTCAGTAGAATTTGATTAAACCAAACTAACCAGTAAGTGAGTGGGCCAAAGGAGGCAATAGATTACATTATCAGTGATGCTGTCCCACTTTGGAAGAATGATAATAACTATCGTTTTTTGTATGCTAATCCGTCTTCTTACTTGAATTCTCCTAATCGACCGAGTGCAAGTGATCCATCTTATTCGTTTGGGGCAGCTGATACTGACAGCAGTGGTACGCAGATTTCGTGACTTCCAATATTAACCAGCCTTCAAAAAGTACTTGGACCCTTTTTGGATCCTTGTATTTTCCGAAGGCTACATCCTTGGCCCTAAGTGGTAGGGGCTTTGTCAGGTTCGACTCCTGCCAAGGATACATTTTAGACAAAAAAAAATGGGGAATGAATGACAAGGAAACTAAAGCCAAAAAAATGGGGAGGGAATAAAAATCCCCCACCAAAACAAAAAACCGGACCCATTTTAGACATTTAGGAAAGTAGATAATTGAAATAAAAAATGTCGGCTAATTGCCTAAGTACATTAAGAAATGGGGGATATGAACCGATAAAATTTGCACTCTTTAGGCCTACTTCCGGGTAAAAATTGAAAAAACCGAGCCACCTCCTAGAAGCTAGGAAATTGTCCGTTTTCTGTATAGAACTCCGCGGACTATGCCTGTGAGTCAACTTAGAATATACTGCAGGTGCACGATTTGTCAAGCAGATTCAGTTCACCCCCACTGACGGAAGGGGTCCAGGAATCTTGGTTGCCAATGGGAGTCAGTCAGAATCTTCAAACTGCATCCGCAGCCGCCCGTCAATTATTAGCTTACATTGACAGATGGATTTTGCGGTAAGTTAGAATTCATAAATCTACGTTAGAACTACAGCCAGCATCTCTTCCGTCAGCATGGCGGTCTTCGCCTTCTCTCTTTTCTTTACTTTTTCTTTTTCTTTTTTAAACAAATGAGACGGAATTTCCATTTCACCATTAGCCAAGGTGGTCTGGCCGGACGGGAGGAAAAGAGTCAAAAGACAACTGAAGCTCTCCGGCCATGCTTTCAATAGTGTGCTCCCATAATAATCTGTCGATTCAGCACGATGATCCTTCCACGTACTATACTGTATGGTAGGAACTTAATCCAGTGCTAGAGTGAGGAGGGTCACATGGAGCAATATACTGTACACGTATATAGATCTGGCCATCTGGGGACGGAGTGTGCCTGGCTGCCTGCTTTGAACAAGTAACTGCACGCGCTCCTTTTCATCCAGACCAACTTAAAAAATACAATAAAAAAACGCAAACTGAATCCATTTTGGACGCACCTCCGTCATGACCTCATTATTGAATCATTCCTTTTCTCCTTTTTCTCCTCAGAAACGAATTTGAAAGGAACCATTCCTGTCGTTATTGCCACCCTCCCAGACGGAACTCACTTCTTCAAGCACTCACCATCCGACATCTGGGCTCCCCACCTGTCACGTACCCACACTATTAGCCACGGGAACAGGGACTCCGCCCTCCTGTCCCCGACTCCCCGCGCGTTGAATCTCCCCGCAGGCTCTGTTTGGTATAAATTTGTCAACCAGGGATGGAATCGTGCATCTTCTCCGAAGCCGAAGCCAAGTGGTCTCTCGGACGACGGAATGCATAAATAAGTAGAGTAGAGTGGAGTGGAGAGGCGCGAGATAGGAATTCGGACGCGGATAGCTCATCACGTATTGTACTATTCTTTTCTGTTTTTTTTATTCCGGTACTCGCCTCGGTTGGGGCTCCCTGCGACGGCAACGCGGTGGGCGGGCGGGCTCACTGGCGGGTGTATCCGCAATTTCATTTGAGTTTTTCTGCTTTCGATTGATCTTCCCTGTTCTGCATTTGAACCTCGCTCATCGAGACCTTATTGGAGTTGGGTTTGTGATGAGGAATGCTTAAGGTCGGCACCCACTTTCGAGGTTTCAGGGGTTCGAGAACAGGGTTGTGTGGAGGTTTTGGAACAAGGTGGTGAAGTCTGTCTGTCTGTCTGTCTGTCTATTTGAGGGTCTCAAAATTTGGAAGGAGATTGGTGTTGTTTATGGCGATGGGGAACGACGACATGAGCGAGAATGGACATGATGTGGTGGGACAGCCGCACTCGCATGCGAATGGCGAGCGGTTGTTGAAGCCGCCGACGAGTCCGATGTCGCAGCAACAGCAGCAGCAACAGCAATCATGGCGGAATGGGAGCCGCAGCAATGGAACGCATCACGTAGACGCGTCGCGGCTGAACTCCAGCGGCGCCACGCTCGACTTGGGATGTGGGAAGGACGCCGCGATTTACACGTTTTCGCCCGATCTGTCCACCCAGGAGGTGGATTGCCTGCTCCTTCTCGTTCTGTGCAACCCCTCTGTTTCTGGCTTCCTTGCTTGGTGAGTTGTGCTTAATTGGCGCCTTGGATTAATTGTGCTCCTTCTGTTTCCACGCCTGGAACTGGAGTAGTCAATCAATGCCCACGGTTGGTTGGAGACATGGAAGAGTAAATAAACCCTCGTCTGTGAGGAATTTGGTGCAGGTTTGCAAATCGGAAGAATGCTGTCTTTCGGGGAGCTTAAGCCCAGTAATAAGCCCAGTAAGAAATCTCAGCGAGGTTGAATCCTTTCGCGCGAATGGCACCTTCATAACTTTTCTCACCATTTGCTCTGTACTGTCCTCTTGTCATTTTGGTCTGCACTGCTTTAGCGAGTATGAAATTCTTGGTAAGCAGGTAGTCTATAAAGAGCTTGGTAACCACGCCCGAAATCGACACTTGAGGCGCTGAGCATGAATACTATCATTAAGTTGTTCAGATTTTGAAATTTCTGGTTAGCAAATCAAAGAGGATTCCACCACTTCAGAGAGTGCATTACTTGAATAACATTAGCGAAAGTTACCAAAGCTTTTATTGGTAGATGACCTAAAACTGACCAGGGTTGTACATTCTGAAAATCAATATGCAGTCGTTGTGCGAGACTTTGGGTTGGCACATTTAGGTAGGTGTGGCAATTAGGTACCTCTACCGTATGCGAGATATTCGACACATTTTCGGAAATTCGAGCACAATGCACAAGTTAGAGGTCAATGACTTGATTTGTGAAACCGTCAGTATGCAGCGGTTGCAGCCCTATTGTCTGCCGATAGGCAAACTTTCGACGACAGAGATGGGCGTTAAGTATTGGTGAATGTGGTGTTGTGGTGTAAGAGGTGATGGAATTTGTATGTTTGAATTTCAACTTTGGGTTTTGTTTTGTGAAAATTTCCAGGAAGCGTTAGTTTGGGTGGGTGAGGTGGCTCAGAAGGACAAACAGCCTACCTCTGGTCAGAGAAATGGAAAGTACATGCGTCGCCATTCGTGGCGAGAGAAAGATCAATGTGCAGCTTTGGTTGTGGGGCATTATTGCCATGATCAGATCACTCTTCACGGAGGCGAGATTGTGCATGGATTAGGAGGGTCGGTTTCCTACATCACCAATGTGTTTGGAGCCGTTGGTATGGAATCTCAGGTAGTTTATAATGTCTTACCACTACAAGCATCTCATTGCAGCCAATGTTTACCCCTCCTAAAGGCCCCAAAGGCCCAAATTGATCATGTTTTGTTTTACAGGTTTGAAGACTTTTTTTGGTTTAATTTTATGTATTTCTTGACCGACACGTGCAATGTTCTGCACTGGCTCTGGTGATTTGAAATTTGGCCTATTTGAATTACATTTTTCACAATATGATCAGGTGAATTGGTCGTCTATATTCATGAATCCGTGGTCTTTAGGAGTTAGTTCCCGCTGCCATCTCTGAAGTTGCTAATACTAATCACTGGTAATGCTGTTCTAGCAGGTGGCCTCGAAGGTTGGTCCAGACTTTTTATATCATTCGCATATTACACACCCTCCTGAAGTGATTGAAGACCAACGAACGACTGAGTTTTTTGCTGATTTTACTCAAGGAGAGGAAAGAATTCTGAAGGCTGGAAATATTTGTGCACCGATTGAGCCCCTTGACGTACCTGATATGGAGTTTGAGCTAGGTCTTGCAGTGGGCATTGCTTGCGAGGTTCTGCCTGAAACTTTGCAGCATATGGTCGACGTGGCCCGTTATGTGGTGGTTGATGTGCAGGTATGTCTTTTGGATATTCGTATCCATCCGTTATGTAACTGGGTCAAAGGTCTAAGCGTAAGACTTAGTTGACAGTTACGATTTGTCCTCTGAAATTTGGATATCTCATGACCTCTGAATCTGTTTATGTTACCAGTCAGTTGTTTTTATGATCCATCGAATTGGTCATTTCAAACAATGAACCCTTGGTCCGTTAAGGGTTAAGGACGTTGAGAGTGGAAGGAGGTTCAATGGAATGGTAAATCACCTGTAATCCCTGTTTTGTGGGCTTTATTTACAGCGTTATATGTTTGTTCTTGTCAGGCACTTATAAGGACCATTGATCCAGAAACTGGCCTGGTAGGCCTTCGAAATCTGGAGGAGACGCCATTCTATGACATGCTCGAACATATTTCATTCCTGAAGGCAGCTCGTAATGAAGCTTTGTATGTGGATATTGAGAAAGTGAGACAAAAGACGTGTCTTATTGTAACTGAGGGAAAGAATGGGAGCAGGATATTTTCCAAGGACCGGGAGTTTCGTGTCCCCGCCTTTCCTGCAATCGAAGTAGATCCTACTGGAGCTGGAGATAGCTTCTTAGCTGGCTTTTCTGCGGGCTTGTACCAGGGCCTTCCGGTGGAGCAGGCGGTAGTAACGGGTAACTACTTTGGAGGACTTGCAGTTGCCCAAGTTGGAATCCCAATATTCACAGCAACTCAACTCAAGGTGCTCTTTATACCTTGTGTCTTTTTTAGCTCTTTCCCAAGTCTCAGTTTTATCTTTTACTTATTGTCACGTATCGGTAGTTGATCCACTGATCAATAATATTTAGGTTCACTCTCCTGTGATGTTTTGATTTATTTTTTACTTTTTGCAGGAGATTGAGGAGACTCGTCATAGAATTCACATTGAACAAATTCCATTTGAAAGCCGGGGTGCGGTTCTCAGTCATTAGGAACAGCACGCAACTGGATTTTGGAAATTTCAAGTGGAATCCTGAAATTGATTACTCGTATGTATCAACATTGTTTCAGCTCTGTAATCTTCATATTCTTTTCAACATGGTAGTATCCTCCTTCCTTACGGATATTCAGGTGCTTCTGGTTAGAATTATTGACTCGCAAAGGTCAATGTGTACCTGCTGTGATTGATAAATCGCCGAAGGCTACCGTACATGAACTGATCTCTGCAGGGCCAACCTTCGAATGGTTCTCCTGTTACAGCCAGGCTCTTTCTGAGGTGATTTCAGGTCTCACTGGTTTACGCGAAGACACCGGTTTGTAGAGTTCACCACTCTAGAGGAAGCACAGGATTAGTGATGATGATGAAATCTCTAGGCAGGTTCTTGTTCAAACATGGCAATTGCACATGTTTTGTGAATTTCAAATTTGCAATCACATTCCTATTTTACATTTCTAGAAGCTTGAGCTGATGTTCTGCAACTGAATACTTGAACTTTATGCTGAGTTACTAGGTTCGTCAAAGGTTGCCCACAATAGTAGCACAAAATACTAGTGCGCGTGCATACTTCATCATATTGTAATCCAAAGAATAGCAGCGCAAAAATGTTGAATAGTTTATTGCGAGAGCAATTTTGGATTACCGATAAAAGGCCTGTAGATTACAAAATGATGAAGTATGCACCCGCGCTAGTATTGGGAAGACTTAACTGTGGCTTCACTACAGGCATGTTTGTGGTTCAATGGATAGGTGCTTGAGAATCTGCACGGGTATGAGATATTGCATTGTTCACTGTGAAGCCATTCCATAGAAGCCATTTACATCAGTGTTGGTAGATCAACATAGTACAGGATGTTAAATATATTTTTATAAACAAGTCTTAGGTCTGTATTTCTATATCACCAACTCTACTTCTAGCTGGCAGCTTTGAAAAGCATGACTGCTAATCTTCCCAGGCAGAAGTGGATAAAGGTGCCCGAGGAGTGCGTTACAAATGATCCGAAGGTTACACCGGTTACGCATTGCCATCCTGAACCATACGCCTTGTCAAATTGCTGCACAAACATTCACTTCAGGACAGTCAGACAATGCCTCCCATATTCGAGAAAATTACAAGTCAAAGTGCCCATGTTTCATTCAGCTTCACTTTTACTTCAGTACCGGTAGTGTACGAGTGATGGCGAGTCCAATCCTCAGTAAATCAACGCACAAGAGAGGTTTAGACATTATGGGACACATTCGTTTCATGCGAATCATTGACGGTCATTCTCAACCACTGACCATCTCCAAGTTCGTTTTCTGTGTTGCACTAGATATGCATTTACTGCAAGGACTCTCCTTTGGAGCATACACTGAATCCACTGCCATGACACACCCTGCAATTGCACATTCCCGGATACTTCCAGAAAATTTGTCCAGTTGTGGACACAATTGATTCCATATGTCAAGTTCTGAATACCGATTGAGAAGCCCAATAGCCCATTAGCCATACTGAGAGGGTTGACACAACCAAAATAAACTACATGACGAAGTATTCAGAGTGCTAATTGAGCAGTATAACGTCGTATTTTACACCTGTCCAGCATCAAGAACGTTAATAAATTTAATATCATCGATTGGAATTGAGAGTCAGAGTCGGTTCTCGGTGGTTTATTTGCGATGAAGTTCACACTGAAGCGAGACCAACTTAGAAAGACTTTCGGAAAAACATTTCGATGTTAAAACCTTGTCATGACTGGCTGTACATTAAAACAATGGATTTTGTTAAAACCAATGAATTTATTTAATTTTGTTCATAGTCCCTGATCCTACTTGAATGCGGTGGACGACTACCTGCAAGCCCTTTAAGACTATGTCAGCACATCAAATTTCGCCTTCATAATTTTGGCAGGAGCCAGCTTACATTCTTGATGTAGTACGCAATTTCCTTGAAATCGGTGACTTCGTGCATATCTAGAGCTTCCGAAGCAGCTCGCACAGCGTGTGCTTGGAGCGCCTGCGGCATATCCGTATCGCCGATCAGTACCTTCTCTTGAATTAATGTCGCAGGGGACAGCAGCTGTATTTTCTTCTTGGTTTCTGACCTGGGCACCACTCGAGGTTCTATGTCCAGCATCCTTACTGCTTGAGATATCGCCAAGCAGCTCAGGAAACTACAGCAAATTCCCCAGTGAAACTCTAGATATAAATGGAGGCAAGCCTGCAAAAACAATGAGATACAACACAAAAAATAATCGACCACTGGAAGAAAAAAAACCTGAGGCAGAATTTTCCAGATATTAGAATAACAACCAAGAAGAGCACGAACTGGGTAGCGTTGGCTCGATCAGACACATGAAATGAAATAAGGTGGACGGTACTTAAATCCTGAACCGGTCATCGTACAGATCCCTGTTCTCAACAGAGAACTCATCTATCAGACACTTGGTGGGACTTCAATTAGCAGTAAGTTGGGGTGTAAGCATGGCTTGGCTAAATGACTATGATCACTCATAATTTTTAAATGGAAATGCGGTTGTCTATGACACTTGGAGAAGTCTAAAACTTTCGCAGATAGACAGTGATCTCCCACTGAAATCACACTTCTACAGATTGTTTAAAATGCTTAAACTGACGTAAATAATATGCATTACCTTCAGTAAAGAAGAAAGGACTTCAGGGCGTGCACTTCACAATGAAAGCTGACTCATGCCTCTAAATTATGGGACTGCAACACCCTCTTTCGTTCAATACCCCTGCACTTGGCTATGGTGATTCTACGATGATCGTCTAACAGAGACGAAGCTTATTAGAAGAAATCATCACAGCTTCAACTTCAAACCGACCTGCACCAGGAGAAACAGAATAAAAGAGAATGAATTCACCTTAATTCCAGCGGCAAATTGTGTTTTAACCTGGATTCGTTCCGGTTCACAGGCAGAATCTGATGAGCCGTGAGATTTGAGACCGTACGATTGGGACCCCACACAACAAATCCAAATTTAGAGCGCCTGAGCTTGAGCTTTACCAGAATTGCAGCAGCAAAACCGCACAAAGCTTTTTGATTCTCCCTGGCCCTTCTCTTCTCCGAATAATCCAGCTCGCAGATTAACAGCATCGAACATTCGAAGTCAGAAATCAACGGAAAACATTCATTTGTCAAATGAATGTTAATTAAATATTGTCATATACGTACTTCGGCCTCTAAAGCGCTTTGCAGGAACTAGGTGATTGATCGCAGAAAGGAGTCATTGGACTGGATTCATGAAGTTATGCATGATCTTCTGGAGATCAGAGCGAACCTGCCCTGATTACCTCCCCATGCACTTCGACTGTGAATCGCATCATTTGGGCCAACTCCTAACTTTACGGAAGCCAGGAGATATTTTGTGTTCGTCCTCGAAACCATGAACACCAACCTTGAACATTCCTCGACAAAAATTAAAGCTAAATCGACATAAGAACTGTTTAATTTTTCACGACAGAGAGCTTCAACTCGGGCGACCAGAAACTTTCTTGATCGGTGGGCGTGGAGAGGATCCGAATACCATTTAACAATTCGGAAACTTTAAAAGGATGCAGAAGTATGCAAGATTGAGCAAGATTCTTACAAACAAACATGCAAGGCGATGCGCTGTTATCATTCTTCAGCAATCGCCGATCGAGCAGTGAGTTTCACAGGGAGCTTTTTTCTTTTCTTCCGTGAGCCTCGCGGAAGAACTGCCAACGTTTCTCGCCTCTCCGTCAAGTGGTGAACAGCCAGCGCACATGCCACTTCTCCGCCCCGCCATCCGCCATCCGCCTGGCCAGGTGGCGGATCTCCACAGGCTGGTCCGGAATTGCCTGTGGAGAATCCGCCTGGCGGTTGGAGGAGCTCCCCACGCACATGAGCCCACTCCACGCCACTCCAAGCCAAGGGAAAAAACACGCAGAGCTGCCTTCAAAATCAAATTCTTGATGCTGGAATTGAAGTTCAAAACAATTTAAAGGACATATTAGTTGCCACAACTAAAATAAAAGTAATCGAAATTTTCAAATTTTTTAATTCAAAAATAAATTTTTGATGCACAAAGGAGTGCAAGGACTTTGTTGCGGTGTGAGAGGTTGCATACCAATACATTACAAATAGAAAGCTTTATGCATAGAGGCGTGCAAGAGCTTTGTTTTGTGGTGTTTGGACATGCAATGTGAAAGTAGTGTTTTTTCCAAAATAGAAGATAATTTAATTTAATTTTTTTATTAAAAAAATACAGAACTTTCACATCGTAGGTCCAAACGCCACAAAATTGACACAAATAGAAAACTCCTATGCGCGAATGAGTGCAAAGGCTTTGTTTGTGGTGTTAGGACATGTGATGTGAAAACTATGGTTTTTCCAAAATAAAAGATAATTTACTTCGATTTTTTTATTTAAAAGATTCTATATATCTTTCACACCATAGGTCCAAATGTCAAAAATTGGTACAAATAGAAAGCCAAGGGTCCATTGGGAAATACGCTTTAAACTTTCTAAGAAATTCAAAATGTATTGAACACAAAATTCAATTTCAATTCCTCTCTACATTTCCAAGTATTAGGTATTTTCTTGCAATTTAAAAAAAAAATTCTTTGATAATGGAAATTCCAATGAACTGAACAAGAAGCCTTAACATTTGACCACTTTATAAAAAAAAAATATTATTCACCATACAAAATTAAATTGAACATAGTGGAGAATACATGGGAAAAATTAACCCAACAATATCACTTATAGATTGAAAGATTATAATGTTTGACTGTGAGGGTGTTAAAATTATAAAAGTCATTTTATGGGTGATATCAAGTCTTCCAATCCTCTCTTGACATGCCAACTCTAAAAAATCGATGCCCATAAAAATTTGAAGTCTAAATCTAGCATTTGATATCCTATTTTGAAAACAAATGATTATGATTTTTTCTATTCACAATTGCGTGCAAGGGCGTTAAATGCAAATCTTAATTCCTAGTGTTCACTGTTCTTGAAAGTTGAAAATGAGCCTGAAGTACACATTATTTTGGAGAAAAACACGCATTAGAAATTTATTTAAAAAAATATCAGAATAGATTTTGAGAAGCCATAAATTGATATGGATTATGCATAGAATGCTCTTGAACCTCATATTTTTTTGGTGACCAATTTCTTAGATTTAATATGTGAAGAGTTTTGAAAGACTTCAAAACATTTTTACAATTTTAGAGTTTTCATTATCAAACATTAATTTTTGAATCCATAAGTGGTATTGTGGCGTTTCCTTTTCTAATGTGATGTCAAACATGTCTATTTTGAATTTGTATGGTTATAATTCAAAAAAAAAATGATAAAACTTATTTCAATGTTCATTTGTTGTTGAATTTAGAGCAAATTCCTGAGTGATCAAAAACCATTGCCTTTCAAGTTCAAAATATATGAAACAACTTTGTACAAATGCCAATTCCATTTTACTTCCTACAAAAATTTGTTGAAAATTGTTTTAAGGAGTTTAGCTTCCTCCAAAAGGCAATCAGTTATTAAATGGTCGCTTCAACAGCAAAGTAAATTAATCTTCAATTTGTTTCCTAACTATTAATTGAAACAACACTGAGAAGAAACAGCATTTCCCAACATCACTTACATTAGTACCTTTGAGGAAACCACAAAATAAATAAAAAGTAAAATTGCGGTGGTGGGAAGTAGCACCTTCCACGCAAGAGCCGACTGTAGAAAGTAAATAAAAAAACCCAAAGAGCCACCACGAGCGTGGATTGCCGAGTGGAAATGGAAGGCGCTAGTGTTGGCGGTGCCCAAACCCGCCAAGGCCAGTTCCGCCAGGCGGGTGGGCAGGTCCGCCCAAAACTGCTAGCACATGCCACGGTTTTGTGGCATGTGCGTGCTGCCGAAGCCCGTCTACTTTATTTTGGCTTCTTTGCCCGTTTCAAGCTTCTCAATCTGCCCGAACGGTCCCCACTGCCCAACTCTTCATTCAGGATAAAGCTGGACGTTTGATGCCATGGTGGGGACAGGGGATTGGAATTTGCTTTTGGCTGCTTTCGGAGTTTCCTAGTAGCTAGGTGACACGCAAGAATCTAAGTTTCATATTTGAAGCACAAGTAACACCGGTTCACCAAATTCCAATTAGCTCGAGAACATATATTCTTTACAGTTCCTTTTATGTTTTGTTTCGTAACATCAATCATGATTACATAAAGATTGGCAAATGAAATTAAGCTTTTTAAATTTCAATGCTACATTAGTTCAAAATTCATGTTCACAGTGCAAGGTATCTTTATTTTAATCTCATTTTCTTACAAGCTATTCAATAACAAGCAGAACAATATTGTCATTTTTTGAGTAAATCTTGTTGGAATCTATACCTTAAATTAGTTTTTTATTTTTATTTTTAAATTATTATTTTGTTTGATACACGGAGATCTAATAAACCGTGAGGAGTTCTATGGTGTTCTTGGAACCGCTACAAAGCTCTTGGCAAGGATGGGTGCATGGACTTTGTTTTGTGGCGTTTGGACCTACTATGTGAAAAATACTGAATTTCAAAGTTTTTATGAATTTGGAAATTTAATTAAATTATCTTTCACTTCAAAAAATTTGTAAGTTTCACATAGGGTATCCAAACGCCACAAAACAAAGCCCTTGCATTCCTTCATGCATGAAACTTTCTATTTGAGCTAATTTCGTGGCCTTTGGACCTACGGTGTGAAAGTTATGGATTTTATAAATTAAAAAATAGAATTAAATTATCTCATATTTTTCAAAAAACATAACTTTTACATAACATGGCCAAATGCCATGAAACAAAGCCCTTGTACTCCTTTGTGTGTAGACCTCTAATGCAAAAGTTATTGAATTTGAAATTTTGTAAACTATATTTTAAATTAAAAAATTATTTTTATTTTTATTTTAGCTGTGGCAACGCACAAGGTTCACTAGTGGACTTGAAATGAAGTTATCTTAATAAGGTGATTTTTTGCAATTTTAGTGTTTTAAAACCTACAAATAGTATATGATTCATCAGTAATTTAACTAATTGAATTTTTTTTTTATATTCATATATATATACATGAGTTTCAGACGTAAAATTCTACAATACACGTTTTAGATGAAAAGATCATTTGATATTCATATGAATGTACTTTTTGTCACATTAACTTCTAGTATAGTGTATATTTTACCTTAAAATGACAACACTTCTAGTGGTAACTTCTTTTTTGTTATGACTTTTATATTTAAAAGTGAAATTTTTTACTTTAATATGGTTTATATATGTATGGAAGAAAGATAGTAATGAAAGCTGTATATAGTCTTCTTCACTCCTGGTTCCATGTATATATAGATGTTTGTTATACTATCAAGGTGACAAAACATATCATTTTTTATTGCTGCATTCAGGAAGTCAAATCAAAACTTTGCATCAGTTATCCCAATAAGTGAAGGGACATACATTCATTTTGGAATTGGTTTCTTGTATCGTTCAAAGAAGATTATTTTAAATTTAATATTTTATGGATTCTTTTTAAGTTCAATATTGATCGTGTGCTTTTTATCAAATTTCATTTTCTATTGTTCTTTTACAAAAATTAAACAAATGTTGTGGTAGTCAAATACTAATATGTACTTTCATATCAAAATATTAAACAACAATTTAAACTTTATATTTGTTTTGGTTAACATACTAATGGATTGAAAGTAGGTTTATAGGCTTGAATTATGTTGAAAATTTGTTATTAATAATTGCATTGCATTTTTTGAAATCTATTAAACATCATTCTATTCCACACCTAACATTATTTTGTCATTATGGTGTTAAGGTATGGGTCCCAAAGAATATTTTGTTGGTGGAAAAAAAGTTTCCAAATCTACTTATTATCGACGTAAAGCAGATTCAAATAGTGATGCTGCAGCAGAATCCTCACATCCGGCACCAATTTCGCTTCTTCTTCCATCATCATCTTCCCTTTCTTCACCACTTTCTTCTCCTTCAGATGCAAGTATGGGATTGTCAATGTCAGATGGTGAAGATAGTCCTTCAACTGTCAAACCGATGATTTCACCGACAAGCCATTTAGGTATTTCACCTCCAACACATTCTAATGAGTTTGAGCTAGAATTTGTTGACAAAATGGTTGGGGTTGGATTTATAAATGAAAGAATTCCACCTCGTGTTCCGGTTCAAATGGATTTGGCAAAAGCCACTGAGAATAAGGTGGTGGATTTCCAAGGTTATCTTGATGATTCCAATGTACCAATTACTGTACAAGGTAAAATCTTTGGGCAAATATTCGCAAAAAATCTGGAAAATCAACATGAAGATCCCCAAAACTATGATGGCATGGGATTGAGACAACTATTTGTATTAGCAAGTGTGTTATTTTCCTATCTTTTATCCTACAATGAAAGTCACATATTATACATGTTTTTTTTTCTATATTACATTATACTATATATACATATATATATTTATATATCATACATACATTCAAAAAATTTTAAAGTGTATGAAGTAATTAATTTTTTCCCATAGTTTTTTATTGTTTTAACATTCACATGTTCTATTTTGATACAAAATTTGTTAATTACAAAACTACTTGAGCTTACAATAAAGCACTCTTAAAAAATTCAAATACTTTTGGTAATTTAGGAATTTTGACATGAATTTCATGTGAATTTTTCCAGAATCTAGGTCCTTGGAAAACTTTGATCCACAAACATATGATAAACTAGAGGGTTTCTACTCAACTCAAGGTATGATTAGTCTAGTAAGATATAGATTGTGCACGGGTCAAGATGGCACTCCACATGCACCTATTCTCATGGAACCAAGTGATGAAGACATATACAAGGGAGCAAAAGCTGTAAAATGTTTATGTACTGAAGGAAATAAGTCAATACTTAAACGAGATTGTATGCGTTGTTGCACCAAATGTCTTGTGTGTAAAAAGTTTGCAAAGTAACTTTGGCATTTGACTATTTACCTTTCAGACCTCAAATTGCCCAAATGTGTGAAAGCAAGACATTTTGTTATGAATTCCTAGAAATATGGAGGAATTGCAATGAATGGATGCATAAAAGTGTGGATTATAAACCAATTTCTATTTCCCAATTTTGGCATGGACAAAGAATGCGTGAACTTCAAGATTTTTGGAATCCTCATGTTCAGTGGAGATTACCAATTTATTGCTCCAATCCGATATGCCAAACTGTATTTCAGGCATTTCCAACAAAATGTGCAGAACTGCTAGAAGGGTGGAATGAAGAATTGCAAAAATATCAAATCAAATGCTCTTGCGGAGTCATCACTGAAATTGCTCCTTTATTTACGCAGGTAAGACTTATTCTTTGAAATTTATTTTCTCATATTTATTAATTATTGTGTAGTTTTTATTAAAATTATATATATTTTTTGCAATGTAGTCTCCATTATATTTACAAAAATTAAATTTATTTGAAACAACACTTTGGGGAGATTTTTGAAATACTTTATCTATTATTATTTAAATCTTTATTCATATTGTATTGGACACAGGGAGATCTTAGGAACTTTGCAATTGCTGCGCACTGGAATGGATTGCTTCCCGCAACAACAAAATACAAAGATTGTTGGGCAGTGGAAATTGAGTTGCTCAATGGAGGAATGCAAAATCTCATGCGTCCAATGCCTGTTGTATTTATTCCAGTATCTTCGGAAAAAATTGTAAAAGAAATGGAAGAAGGTGTTCTAACATTGTTGCGTGCTTTTTTTTGTGTTCCTTTAGAAAACCCAGTGTTTGTTGCTTTCAAAGAGCCTGGTATTCATTCTTGTTGTCTTGTTGGTTTTGGACAACCTTGCCGCCATGAAGGAGGATCTCATTGAAAATCAAGTTGTATTGATAAGCCATCGCATTTTTGAAGAACGAGAGCGCCCGCAACAGATGAAATTGAAGTCCATTAGAGAATTTGAGAAGAACCAGATGTACTTGAAGAGTCAGATGGAGTTCTTAGAATGGATGGAGGAGCAGCAAGTGACTTTGACGCTTGAGCGTGATTGTATAAAAAGTGAGGTTAATAAAGTGAGGTTGGAATTGGAGCGATTACAAGCCGTGTCAATTTCTTCTTTAGAAGCATCGGCTATGGAGGGATGGATTAGTGTTCGTAATAAAGCTCTGGCGCCGATAATACCGAAAGCGGTGAGGGCACAAACAACATCAGCAAAGGTGGGAGTGGGGAAGGAGAACATGTGCAGGAGATTACCAAATTCCATTTCTGCGGACTTGAATTGCCCGAGCAATCGTCGAATTTTGCTTGCACCTGTGACTGGGGTTGTTGGGGAATCTTCTGCTTCAAAGCCTCCTTCTATTGATGCTCAAGCAAAAGTTAAGGCTAAACTGGGTTCTTTGAAAGCAACGATTCATTTCCCTGACAAAGCAAACAACAAAAGAGTTCAAGATTTGGACGCATTAATGGAAGGTACATTAGATGAACCTCATTTCTCTGTTACCATAAACCTCTTTCTTGATCCTTTGCATTGGCTATTGATCCTATGGAGTTACTTTGTTTTGAGGAAGCTATTTATGATGTTAGGATTTTTGAATTTGGAGTTAGGATATCACAAACAAAAGCAAATTAAAGGTAATTTAATTTTGATGTGGCTAGATTGTTTTAAGTTTCACCTTTGTGAAGGAACTTGCTAAACCCTAAATTTTTGCAAGAACTTGTGCAACAGTGATGGGGAAAAAACAAAAACGCCTCCATTTAAGTTTGTGGAGTCTGTTAGAAAGAAAATTGAGAGGGAAAACTTGCAAGGAGCATTGTGTAAAATGTGCACGAAGTTTTATGATGCCGTGAATGATGGCAATGCTCAAGACATGGTAGAATCTTGATACAATCATCTTGAGAATTCTTGTCATAGGTATCGCGATCTCCCTCCTGCATCTCCTGGAGGATTCTAGGACATAGGCTTTGATACAGAGATTTGAATTCACTCACAGACTTGTAATCAACTATCTTTTAACTTTGAATCTCTAATATGAAATGTTTGATGTCAACTCACCATCACCTACCTGTTGTAGCCCAATTGTATCTGAGATGTAGATTCATTATTTTAGTTTGATTGTGTTTATATATTTACCATCCCATGATCTATACAATTTGATTGCATGTCAACTTTTTATAGTGTCATTGCAATACCGTAGTTTATCTGCAATCTCAGTGTAACTTGTTTGAAGGAAGAATCTGTTGTTATAACTTCGCTTGTGCTTCTAGCTAGATCTCTTAGTGGTAGAGGTGGGTGGAGCTGAGTGTTGAGCAACTTGTTCTTTGATCTGTTTTGGACATTTTCTTTACTTGCAATTGAGTTCTCTGAGTATTCGTATTTTCACGTTACTTTGGGGAATTTAGAGCTCCATGGAATTCTTAATTTGCGAGATGTGCATCACAAGAGCTTACGAGGATCCCACCTCTCTAGGAGTTTGGTGGAGGAACGATGCATAATGCAAGGAATATGGCGCCAAATTGGACGCCTCCCGGGAACACGTGGGATGATCTTGTCAGTATCAAGGAAGACCTTCGAGTATGACTAGAGGTAATTGAGCTAGCTCCTTCACTTTATGGATCAGTTTAATTTCCTAATTAATGTACATTGCATTGTTTCAAGCTCTAGAGTGCTGCTTTGGTCTCTGGAGCGCTCTTATTGAAGTACGCCCAGTTGTACTGCAGCCAAAATGTGGAGCATGATTGAATACAATAATATCTCGATCATTAAGAGGGGAGTGAATTCTTGAAGGGGATTTTGAAAGAAAAATACAAGTGTGAAGTATGTAGGATTTTGCACTTGAAGAGGTTGTTGCTGAAGCACCACATGTGTTTTGATTCCAAGGATGTATGTGAATTTATCTTTTTGGAGAGTTGTACGCCGAACTAATGTCAAATATATGTGAACTTCGGTTATATATTTGTTTTGGGGATTTATTTTGAATTAGTAAATTAAAATTTGAATTTTTGTGTGGACTTGCAATTTCATGACTGTTGATACAGAGTCGTGGATCATTTGTCTTGGAGGTTGCTTTATAATCATGTTGTTAATGTGGTGTCTTGGATTGTTTTGCCAGGATTGAGCAGGGAACTATACAACAAAATCCAAAGGCCTACCAGATCCCATACGGAACTCTGAAGTGAAGGTGCCTCGGGCCATTTTAGTTCCTGAGTGTAATAACCTCGTAAGAACTTCCGGTGATGTTCTTTAATTCATACTCACTTATGATTGTCGTGTTTTTATTGTTGTAGAGGTCATTCGTTTGCCCGATTGAGAATTATGGTAGACAATGCAAATGTCAGGACCATCTTAATCGAGGTCAAGCTGTCAGGTTGCATTCCCTCTCTTAATCTCTCTACTTCAATCTGTTGCCAATGAAGAATCTTGTGTGCCTTCCGCAAAGGGTCATTTTCCAAA
Organism: Pseudisothecium myosuroides; assembly: GCA_951799445.1. Taxonomy (NCBI): domain Eukaryota; kingdom Viridiplantae; phylum Streptophyta; class Bryopsida; order Hypnales; family Lembophyllaceae; genus Pseudisothecium; species Pseudisothecium myosuroides. The sequence continues at coordinate 17,081,593 of OX637289.1, forward strand.
AACTCATCCCAATTTTATTGACACTTATTGAGGTGCTGTAAGCTCGATGTACACATCTGAGATTTTTGAATCTGCTGACAAGTATCTGTTTGCTGGCCTAGTCTTCAACGATTACAAGTGGATGTCCTTGCACTCTAAGGTCTCTATATGGTTTATCTTGTGGATATTGACTGTATGTTGATGCTAAAAAGGGATATAATGAAGTTGTAATAATCTTTATGCAGCTATGTAAGATACTTGCTGCTCATCAAAAAAGGAGAAAATTATGAGCTTGGAACCCGATGGAGTGAAGATTGAAAATGGGCCGTCTTTTGGTTGTATATTGATGAGGGACTTTCTGGAAACGCTTGCAAAGAAGGTGAAGAGAAATTCAACTTTGTTTGATAACTATTCACGCATGTACGTTTCTCCCGGCATTGCTCTGAAGCGAAAGCCAGGCCAGCTTCTTAGAATTGTCAACCTCTTCAAGCACATTCAGGTACCCCCAAGTTTGCAATCAGTGCCTTTAAGCATATTATACATGATTGTCTTTCGCATTCTCAAAATTGGTGTTACTTCTTCGCAGTACCTTCACAAGTTACTTCTCCGCAGGGAAGGATTTGGCCTTCAGAGCTGAGACAAGAGACTCAGGGTTCAGTTGCCAGAAACTCAAGCTTCTTGAGGGTTGCAAATATGAATTTCAAATGCAATATGGTTCAATTGGCTGGGCAGTGGGAGCCACTCTAGGCTATGCGCAAGGCACTAAGGACAAAGGCAGATATCTTGCAAAGCTTTTATACATATTGTAAAAGTAATAGTGTTAGGATAAAAATATGTATAAAAGGTTGTACACTATACATGATAGTGTTAGGACGTAGGTAGGTAGTGCAAGATGAATCTTGTATGTTTTTTGCTTTATTATGGAGCATTGACAATAAAAAAAGTATGTCTTAGTCATTCATTTTACAATGTCTTGGAACTTCATCCCGAATTCAGAGATTCATCCCCAAAAATTCATCCATAAATGTTCATCCAAAAAAAATATCTAAAAAAATCATCCAAAAAATCATCCAAAAAAATCATCCAAAAAAATCATCCAAAACTTTCATCCATATACCATCCACATCATCCAAAATTTTCATCCAAAAATCATCATTTCATTCATCCAAAATACACAAAATCATCCAAAATTTTGATATTCATCACTCACAATGACATTCCGAGCCTACCATAAAAAGTTTCTTCATCTAGGAGAAAAGTTACACTTTTCTCTATGAGTCTCACTTTCTTCTCCGTGTATTCTACTTTCTCTGTGATCCACATTTTCCATTGGTGATCACGGAAGAACCCCATGTTTTCTTCCACAAAAGATTGGTATAAGTCCCTAGTGCTTGTGTAGTTATTAATTCACACAAAGTTGCTGCCTGGAAAATCGATTCAGTAGTTTCCATTGAATCGATCCCTCTGTATCCTCCTCATCGTGTCCTGTTTTGTTTCAAACCAATTCTTCGCTGAGTGCTTCTTGTGATATTGATTTCATGTTCACAATCAATCCAGATCCTAGCAAGACTACTATTTAATTCAACTACTTACTTCCATTTCAAATTGAGAGAAATCTTGGGAACAATATTAAAGCTTGCAATGCCAAGTAAAAGATTGCCAAAGAAGTATTTTGACTACATGAGGTCATATATGCTTATTACATTAACAGAATAATAACTCTGTCAGTACAACCTGAGATTGAGCTTCGTTCTACTGGATCAATATTAATACTGTTACATCGATCTGGACATCGATCTCCAAAAACGAAGAGTGGATGAAAATTCATTAACTGAATATCGTAAACGCTCCCTTCTTTGATAGAGTTTTGTCACGGAAGCTCTTCATTAACAAAGAGTGGATGAAAACAGATGAAATTTCACAAAAAAATTGAATGTCCAAACAATTAAGCTATCTAAATCTACCAAATCATAGATTGTGACAAATTGTCAAATTTACCAAAATCTACATACCAATACATATGTATTGTATGATTGTCTAATTTATACACAACAATTTCTACAACATTGAGTATGTACTAAATTGAATGTATAAAAAACTACGGTAATGGTTTAGCAATTTAAGAAACTATGTACGATGGATTAGCCAATGCTTTAACCAATGGTTTAGCTATTAGAAAATTATGTACAAAAAAGTGTCTAATCATGTAGAGTGACAACAAAAAAGATAACATTGTAGTAGTCCTTAGTAGCAAGTATGCAACGGAGCTGATCTGTATGAAAACAAATAACAATAGTAATGTTAGTAAATGATAAAAAAATAAAAAAAATAAAAATTCAAATAACACATGAACAATATTGAATATGAAAAGATGTAGTAATTTATCAAATAACAATAGTCATGTTAGTAAATGATAAAAAATTAAAATTAATTAAAATTAAAATAACACATTAACAATATTGAAAATGAAAAAAGTACACTACTTTATCAAATAACAATAGTAATGTTAGTAAACGATAAAAAATATATAACAAATAAATTCAAATAACACATTAAGAATATTGAAAATGAAAAGGTGTAGTAACTTACCAATACTCAAAGAGAGCGTTTTTTTTCCTTTGATTTTTAAACCGTGTTGTAGTGGATAGAAATATGAAAGGGAGCATTGTTGACATTGTTGAAAAGAAAAGATAGGGGTGCCCTCTGTGTAAGAACTTCATCATTGGATTGAGAAGAAATGTTTGCATCAACAAATTCAGTCCGCTGGTTGATTGCAAGAGGTAGTATGTTCTCTTATATAATTTGATAGAATGAGGAACAACATGTTCGTTTGAAGTAATTCCAGGAGGTGTATTAATAAGTAAGGCATTTGTAACTCGATCGGAGCTAGAAGCACCAAATACTGTATTGGCGGCATTGCATTGTTGTTTGGATAATGCATGTGAATCACTAGTATTGGTAGAAATAGTATCAGCTTTGCTAGAATGTTGTTCATCCAATTGGCTATCTTGGCTAGCTTCATGACGGGAGGCTCACGAAGGGATTTTACATGAGTTTTTGCCCAATCAAAAGTTTGGCTCAATTCCAAGAGCTTCTCAATTGATTCAACTTCAGTAGGAATGCTTTTGTCCAAAAGGTTGTTTCCACAAGCATCAATCATCTCCTCTATGAAAGTTGACTTTCCTTTCAAAATGGAACTTGGAGAAACGTTAATCACATCCGTTTGGGTAGTATGTCTACTACAAAATATTGGCGATGGAAAGTCTGGAAGTATAGTGCGTCCAACTGGAGAATCAAAAATTATTGATGGAAAATGAATTGAATGTGCACCAAAATTTGGAGGTGTTTGGTTCGACACCAGGTTCAATCTTTGGTCAAAAGCTCCATGCATAGCATTGAAAGGTTGAACGTTTTCTACTGGCAATCCTCGACCACCATGATTGTTGATGTTGCTTTTATCAAAGTTTGGACCAAAAATTTGTCTAGGATCACCATAGTTAAAGCCCATACCATCACTCCGTACAAGTTCACATCTAGAAGAACTACATCTAGCACCATGCCCCAAAATATTGCCACGACCGTCAGGTTGTGTAGATGGATTAGAGGCAAATCCGGATGTATGGAATGGCCCTGTGAACGAGTAGATGTAACATGGATAACAGAACCATGATAATTATTAACCGGAGGTAAAGGAACCAATGGAAGCCCTTTGCCATTATTTTCATTTGGAGGAACTATACTACTTGGAGATCCAGTTGCACATGAACTAAATTCCTCACCATTGCATCTAAGTTCCTCATTGGCAACAAGGGCGGTTAGATCATTTGGGTCATTATCCATAAACGCTTTGGCTTCACTATCTTGGTCATCTTGTACAGAGCAAGTAGCATCATTTTGGTTCCGGTGATAGTCTTCCATTATCCAATTGTACTGATCCTCAAATGTAAGCAACGCTTTAGTTTCCGGATGATAAGGCTGTCGTAAAAGGTTTTGAGCTGCCTTGGCTTTAAGAACGGCAATCCTATCATAACGTCCCAAAGTCTTAAGATTTCTATGACCTGTAATTTTTGCCGCAATGACTTCATGTGGTACTCGAGCAACTAACATTTGGGTGATCGAAGTTACCTGTCCGCTCTTGTTGGTAATATCTCCAGTAATGCCGCAGTTTTTTGCCATCATTTTCATCCATCCACAAATCGTTTCGATCCCACAATTCACTTCTCCTTTGAACCAAAGTCTAGATCATGAATCATGAATAGGCGACAAAAAGAGATGGTTGTATTTAGAAACTTCAGGCATGTGTGACATCAAATCCTTGTATGCATGTCTTGAGCACATCTCCGTCAAATGAAACAACTGAAGGTCTGAATTGTTCGTCTTGATATTGGTTATCAGGATTGACTTTGTAAGTCTTTGAAAGACGTTCATCATACCTAAATAGAAAAAACAAAAATAAAAAATCATTAGAATAATTATTAATATATATAGACAAAATTCATAGAAATAAAAGTAAAAACTAAATTAAAAAATGTGAAAGATAATGAATGTACCACTATACCAGCTGTGAAAAATGCTTTGATAACCATGATTTGCCAATTCCTTCATAAGTTTTGTCTTTTAGCTAACTTTGAAGCAATTTATTTTCATTGTCCAATCTCTAGCTAAATTTAAGTTTTCTTGCTTCCAATGATAAAAATTTCAAGTCTTAATTATAAACTAGTGAAAAGTTAGAAGTTAATTTGGAGGGGCAAATTTTGGAGTCGACAAGGGACCAACGTTGTTAGAGCATCCGCAGTGCGGTCTCGCTAAACAATCCCTGTATCGAGAAACGCAAGGACATTCTGCAAGGCCTTCATAGTTCCGGGTTTTTTTTAGAACAAATCGACCCAATGCAAAGCCGGCAATCCAAACGTCAAATGGATTTTTTGCATTATAAAAAGAAAGAAAGAAAAGAATCTTTCATTAAAAAAAGACTTTTCATTGAATCAAGGGAAGGTTGTATTGATTGGCACACTTAACAATGTAGAAAAGAGTTGACAATCATTATTATTTCTACCGGGAGCCAACTTGCGGGCCCTTCAAATTTTAGAAATTTGCCGGAGTGGGGAGGTCGCATACCGAGACCGTGAAAGTGACGGGACCCATAGAGGTTGCATCGGAGCACATTTTTTTAATACAAACGGTTTTTTGCCCGGGAAAGTGCCGATAGAGGCACTCTTGATGGGCGCATTGCAGATGCTCTTATGAACCTCAGGCACCGTAACAGAAGTACAGAACTTCATATTATCACGTGCATTTTTGACCCATTTTTGAACCCAGAGGCTGTGACATTAAAGAGGTCCGACTGTTTCTTGGATGAGGCTTCTGTCATCCATCCATCTAGCAAAGTCCCGAATGCCGCAGACTCTGCATCGACCTCATGTCCGCTGCGTTCCTATCTATGAGAATTGCGGCTCATGGGGTTGTTCCACAATTTCTGATTCCCAGGCGCCTTCTAGTGATTTCATTTCATTTCTTCTTTTTCTCCGTCGTGAATCGTTGCACATACTCCCTTCTTGAGCCTTCGAGGGGTAGCATTGACAGCTTGCTTATAGCTCCTGTCGATTTTTGTTCGAAATAATTTCTATGTGGTGAATTTCATACAGGAGTTCAAGGAGATGGCCTCTGCAGCAGGTGGCACAGTGCAAGCATTGCGCGGAGTCTCCACCGCGTTCTACCGACTGCCTTCTTCGTCCTCGGTGCTCCGAGCATTCTGTCCTCTGACCACGAAGCCCACCATCTCAGCTTCGTTCTGTACTAGGAGATGGCGAAAACTGGAGAATGTGAACTGGCGCTGTGATGGCGCCCGTTGCGCGGCCTCCGCAGCTGCCAGCAGCAATGTGGTGGTCTCTGAGAAAGACGTCGCAAGCTCGGATCAAACGACAAGCGGTAAAAATTGTCATAATTAGGACATCCTCCGCTTCGATTATAATTCTAGGGTTACGTTATCTGCTTTTGGATTAGATTTTATTTTTTCAATTGAGGTGTTAGCTGGGATTTTAGTTGGCATGTTGTTTTTTGGCAGGCGCTGAAGCTGAGGAGAGTCCGAAACAGACATGGAAGGCTAGTATTGACTTCAAGTTCATCCGCGAGAACAAGGAGACTATAGCTGCCAACATTCAGAACCGCAAGTGTGGTGGCGATGTGGAGCAGGTGGTGCATTTGTATGAGCAATCTGTCAGCCTCAATCAGGTAATTAACACTGCATTGCTATGAATCCCTACAGAAGTCCAATTGGGACTCATAATTTTTAACTCATGGTGTAGGTCAAATTGGGGCTACTTTTGTCCGAATTTATCTTTGGACCAACACTTGCAATGATCTTCACTGATTCTGGTGATGTAAAATGTGACTCCATCTGAATTATATTTTTTTAAATGTGATCAATCGAATCGGTCATTTTCAAACCATTAGTCCTTGGTCTTTTAGGAGTTAACGCCCCGCAGGCTAGTGTTGTCCGAACACACATATGCCGTGCATGTTGATGCTGTGATGTTTTTGGATGAGAGTACCAATCTGGTTGGGAGGGTTGCAGGAAGTAGACAAATTGCGGGCTGAGAGGAACACTGTTGCGAGTGCGATGAAAGGGAAGCTGGATGCATCTCGTCGGGAGGAACTGATTGAGCAAGGTACTGTTTTTTTGCCTTGGTTACCCATTTTGTGTGCAATTTGAGCCGTGTCTACTGCTGCATTTTTGTTTCTGATTTTTTATGGAGTTCAGTGATTGTTGGTCTTCATATCATCTTGTTTCTTATTCTGCTGATCAATGGAACCCTAAGTTTTCTAATGATGTAAATTTAGGGTTCTCCGACATTCTTAAAGAGTTGATTGCAACCCCAAAGGCTCAAGAGGCCCAAATAGGGCCTCGTGTTTTTTTCAGCACTTCTGAGTGGGTGTGATGAGACATTTTTTCTTTTCCTTAAATTTTTTAATATTTTGACCAACACATGCAATTGTTCGTCATTGATCCTGGTGATATAGAATTGACCCTATCTGAATTATATGTGTCACAATATGGTCAATCAAACTAGTCATTTTAAAACCGTGGAATTGTGGTCCTTTGGGGTTTAATCCAAATATATGCGGAAATGTCTCTGGAGATGTATTGTGGGATGAGAGCGGTTTAGGGTTTAGATCAAGGCTAATTTGAAAGCGCTCTGTATACAGGCAAGCAGCTGAAGGAGCAAGTTTCTGAGCTTGAAGTAGAGCTGACAATGCTGCAAGAGAAACTTCAAATGGAGGGGCAGCGTATTCCCAATATGACACACCCAGATGTACCCATTGGCTCAGAGGATGTCGCCACTCTACGAAAAGAGGTACTGCGATCCTCTGCTGTTGCTTTTCTGTGTTCTTAGCACTCTTATGTGAAATTCATTTACCAGGAATTATGCTTTATTAGGTCGAGAATTCTGGTATTTACTGGCACATTCGAATTTACCGATTATGCATTTTTTAGCATAAAAAATAATTATTTCTTTTTCTTGAGGGAAAGTCCTCCTAAGAATATTAGATCTTGCTCTACGATTCTTTGCTGTCCAACTCTGCGTTTGGGATGAGAGAGCTGTGTTTGAGTAGGTTAATGCAAGTGTGGCAGGTTGGAAGCCAACGGCAGTTTAATTTCCCTGTTAAAGACCACGTTGATCTAGGTCTTGCTCTTGACCTATTTGACTTCGAAGCAGCATCTGAGGTATTTACTTACTTACACCACTTGTACAGTATTGGAAATGACCTGCATGAAATAAGTTGTCCACTAATTATATTGCAGCTATTAAACTGTGAACTCTGAGCTTGTTTACTATGGCCGTACAATCTTAATTACTCCTGAAGTTGATTGTGAACGATGCAACACCACTGTTTAAGATGGAGCCTTTTTAGTTGTTGAATACCGATATCTTCGTCCCTCAATGTCATTATAATAAGTTGGAGTTTGTATCCTCTGTTACAGGTGAGTGGGAACAAATTTTATTATCTGAAGAACGAGGCAGTTCTCTTGGAAATGGCCCTAATCAATTGGACTTTGTCCAAGTTGCTGCCAAAAGGTTTCACTCCCTTGAGCACCCCAGACTTAGTACGCTCCACTGTAGTTGAAAAGTGTGGCTTCCAACCTAGAGGCCAAAATACGCAGGTGCTTGTTCACTTCCTGTTCGTTTGGAGTTATTCTTGTCGAGAAGTCTTTAAAAGGGGTGCCTTGTTTATCGATCGAAACTTTTCAATTGCACCAGTGGTGCTGCTCGGCGAATATTTTCAGTAGACTTGGACTACATTGGGTATTTTACGTCTTTCATTTTGTTTCGAATACAAAAACTCTGGATTTGACCATGAATTCACTGCATCTCATCGCAAGTGCAGACTGTTACATAGCTCTGTAGGAAAATGAAGTAGTTCCTGCAATTGTTAATGATCTATATACCTATGGAGGTGCAGGTCTATTCAGTGGAAGGGACAGATCTGTGCTTGGCAGGAACCGCCGAAATTCCTGTAGGTGGCATGTATATGGATAGCATGCTACCAGAGTCTGCATTGCCTTTGAAGTTGGTAGCTTACTCTCATTGCTTCCGCACAGAAGCTGGAGCTGCTGGCTCGGCCACCAGGTACTTTACTGTAGAAGCCTTTATGAAGAGTCTTGGTTTAGGAGGTACAAGGGACAGACCTGTAGTATTAAACGTCCCGCTACTCTCTGCAAGAATCGGTTGAACCAACTTCTGTTGCTCAGAACCTGACTGGTCTTTGTAATCTTTACCTGTGACTCATCGCACTCCGTATCTTGAGATGTCGTTTCATAGCCAGCATTTGACAACAATATTACAGGGGGGTCACGACAGGGGTTTGTACCGGGTTCATCAGTTCAGCAAAGTCGAGATGTTTGTGATCTGTCGATCTGAGGAGAGTGATGCGCTTCATGAGGAGCTTATCTCTATTGAGGAGGAACTTTTTGATTCTCTTGGTTTACACTTCAAGTAAGATTCTCATTCCCATCCTTTGCTCAAAATGTGCCAAGCCTTTCTGTGTCAAATCTGCACGTTTTGGCTATTGGTGTCTCACCTTGACAATGTCTTCTTACCTGGTCTCTTTTTGCACTGGTGTCTGGAATACAATCTCATAACAATATATTTGTCTTCTTTTTGTCATTCTAGGCTAAGTGTAGTGTAACTGTGCAGGACGTTAGACATGTCAACCGAGGATCTCGGGGCTCCTGCATATCGTAAGTATGATGTGGAGGCTTGGATGCCAGGACTTGGTCGGTATGGCGAGGTGTGTGAATGAACTCGTCCTCCTCCTCGTAATCTTGTAGGTGCCAATGAACTGATTATAATTAGATGCCCTAATTCCCCGTTGCTCTATAAACCTTAATGCTATCAAAACTGCCCCATTCTAAGATTCCATTAGTAGAAAGTGCCTGGTTTAAACCTTCAATGCTTTAACCAGGACACAGAGGCCAAAAAGTGGTTGATGGATGACTTCATTGTAGAAACAAATAATCAGAGCAGTTTTGGTGACTACCTTGGTCACAGGGGCCGCGTCCTTTAATTTTTAAGGAGTTACGAAGGACAGAAAATATAGTGTAAGTGCATGGTTTGGGGAAAACTTTAAAAATTCATAATGAATTCAATTCAACCCCGCGAACTACAAAACGACTTGTGTTGTGTTCCATTTGCTCTTGCCACACCCAAAAAATTCAAAATTGATTCTCACCATGTGCACATTGGTCAGATTCTTATTTGCATAGTTTATGGGAACGAACTTACATTGATTATGGCTTTGTAATGTTTCCTCATTTGTCATAGGCATTAACATCGCTAGCTTGGCACCTCTTTCTGCAGATCTCGAGTGCCTCAAACTGTACAGACTACCAAAGCCGCAGACTAAATATCCGGTACCGTCCTGCTGCTGCTGCTGCAGCCCCTGTACAACCACCCCCCAAAGGCAAGAAAGTGAAAACCTCGTTGCCACCACTGCGATTTGCACACACCCTGAATGCAACCGCATGTGCTGTCCCACGCATGATGATAGCCATTCTCGAGAATAACCAGCAAGAGGATGGCTCGGTCATCATCCCGGAGGTTCTGAGACCTTTTATGGGTGGCGCTGATGTGATCCGCTCCAAGTCTAGTCAACAGTAGGTACATTGTTTCCGTATTTTCATTTTGCTCGGCAGTTTGAATTTCCCTGCCGACCCCAATTTTTGGCTTACGAAGGTCCCTTGATATGATGTCTCACAGTTCCACTTTATTCTTAGCGACTCTCGAGAGATAAGGTGAATCTCACCGAAACTTCTTTTTGAATGGGCCTTTGTTAAGAGTTTAACCCATTTATAAGACGTATTGGTCAGAGTTGGGATTCACCAGTTTCGCGAAGGTCTGGGTGTAATTCTATTTGGTGTTTGACTTCAAGCAGAATAATTTGAAGGCAAGTGCAATTTTTATAAGAATTGAGCAGAGTGATATAATTGCAGCTTCGACTGTTACTTGCTCCTTATTTTGTAGGGTTTCTAGTTCATTGTATACTTCTGTGCTCGGAAGTTTGGATTTCCGTGCCCTGTGTAAGCCTCCTGTTTCCAGTTGTGAACACATTTACGCTTCAAACTTCAAGCGAATCAGAAGTATAGGGGTAGAGCCTGTCATTGTGAAGCTGCTTGTGCTTGTGATATCCGAATTATATATATTTCAATATGTAGGAATCCCCTCAAAAAGTTAGGGACAAGACCCATAATAGAAATCATATTCTAATAATGGAAACCAATCAAAACAACTGGAAGACACAAAACACAAAAGTAAGATATGAGCGGTCCCCATTCAGTTTTACTTCTAACCCCCAAAGGACAGGCACATTTTGGGCAAATATTGTGAAAAACTGCCACTCTGAAGGATAGTGAGAAAAAAAGATTCTAGACTATTGTGGGAATGTGTAGAAAATTTTTCAGAAACTTTGATTGCATGGATTGAAAGATTATAACATTTGAAGTTAGAAGAAAAAGTTTTTTTTAGACCTTGTCCAATAAGGCCAGTAAACTTTAACTTCTCCTAGAGTGAGATTTTTACATTATAATACACGGTTATTTTTTTGGATATTTGCATCTTGAATCATGGAAGTTATATACCAACCAAATTTCAAAAGTAGTGGAGTTTTGTACATTCTACCCAAAGTTGCCCGAGTTGCTTGAAAAGTTCAAGGTAGCATAATTTTTTATCCAGGCACTTGATTGGAAGAAAAAAAATATTCCCACTAAGGAGGTATATGTTCATGTTGTGTGTCAAAATTTTGGAATCATCCAACAAAAATTGACTTCCTGATTAACTACTTAAGATCTCTTGTGTATGTTGAACGGTCACTTGGTCCTTTAGGGGTTAACTAGGGATTAATGTGAAATGAATTTGCCTTTTATCTCAAAAGAAAAGATAGGAGGTGCTAAAAGCATCTCCATTCTAAATGTGTCCCATCCCAAGCACACATATTGGATTATTGAAAGTACCAAGTTGGAATGCCCTACGCCATTCCAACTATAACAAAATTCATATCTAATTCCAATAGAGTCTGAAAAATATAAAGGTTTTGATGTGTACAACCTTTCCAAAAATCCAGTTAGCCCTTAAAGGGATGAGTTTTAGCACCTCCTACCTTAGAAATAAGGGTACAAAGAGTCATTGGAGGCGCCGTGCTTTCCTTGTTTTTAGCAAACGGCAATCTGCGAAAAAAATCTTCTTTTTTACTCATTCAGCAAGGTAAACTCCAAGAATTGACCTCTAGCATCGCGTTTTACAGCTCATTTATTCAATGAAACTTGGGAACCAAACTTCAGGAACATCTCAAAATCTGTGTCAAACAAGTAGAGTTCAGATTTTGGACTTCGGCACTTCGGAACCTTGAGAAGTTCCAGGACAACGTCAATCTAAGAAACCCATGGGATTTTACATATTTCACAATCTTCTCGCCTGTATTAACAAGATGCTTGTTGACGAAATTAGCCTCCAAATCCTTCAGTTCCTTACGCAACCTCCTCGCATCTTCACATCCATCACTCTTTCCCTGGATACATCCCTCCGACGGCAACTTAGTGGTCTTCTTTGCGTGGCCCCAACTGTAGTTTTTAAATCATAATTTGGACTCTTGTTCTTCAGAATGGCTGTGAGGTCGAGGAGACCAATCTGACTGCAGCATTCCATCCTTCGAAGACAACACCTGCGTTCTATGTCCTCAGCTTCCCCGGGAATCATAGTGATGAGAATGCCTGGCTTACTGCCATCACCTCCAGCATCTAGTTTCCAGCCATAACCGAAATTGCAGACTTATCCATACTAGAGTTCGTGCTAGAGAAGTGGCATTGAATTCAATGGCATTGTAAAATGGAGTGAAAATGTTCACGTCAAGAGTAAGGTACAGTTTGGCAAATGCTACTCACCTAAGGGATGGGTACAGGAACGGACTCTGGGGCAGGATCCAAGGAGAAGGTTTTGGCTAAAAATCTTTCCACGATCCTGAGGAGTTCCTCTGGTGTTTCTTCTTGTGGCATATGGCCACATTGCTCAATGAGTTCAAATTCGGCATTTGGCAATGCAGAAGCTAACCGCCTTCCGTTCCACGCCGGTACTAACCGGTCAGTATCACCTGAAACAATAAGAACTGCGCGACAGAATGGAGTTGTTAAAACAAAATCAAGACGAGTGAAACAGCAGGCACAAAGATGACATTAAACACGATTTAAAGACAGAATTGGAATAAATTTAGAGCAAACCTGGCCAATCATTTCTTCTCGACTGGTAATACAAAACATCGCCTAAAGCCATTACTAAGTCTCGGGGAGTTATAACAGACATTCTCTTCATATAGATCCAACAAGTAAACTGAATTTCGAACTACATAAAGTAAAGATCCACGGTAGTACTTGGTTCAATTACAGTACTGTAGTAGGAAGTAGAAAATGTGCCGCAGGGCAATCAAAAAACAACAGAAGAACATACCTGGACAAGTGACATCTTTGAGGCGCTTCCCAAGTGGGATCTTTGACTTTATGCTTCCACCCGGGCCCACTGCCATGGCCAATACAAACTCGAGCAATGCTTTATCCCAATCTTTGCATTGAAGTGGCTGCGAACCTCAGCATGCAATTTGTTAAGATGACACTTACAATTGACACAACTCCATTCAACATGAAGAACGTAAAACTCCGCCTAATTTAAAATGCTAAGAGAAACCCTAAACTAAAAAATAGTACCAATGATACCAGATTCGGTCGGAGGCCAAAAATGTATTCGGCCCCTCAAAAGATAGCCTGTGCAGAAAATAATGTGTACAAGAGAGGTTGCAAAGAAAACATACCTTTGTATAACCATGAAGAACAGCAGCGTCCACTCTTTTGGGATCATACCAAGCCAGACGCACACCTCTTGGTCCAAACCTATCCATAATAATTCGAACCTGAAATCAAGCAACTTCTCAATGATTCTTTCCAGGTAGAAATAAATTAGTATTAGCCCTATACTGCGACAGATCTTCAATGCCCAAGAACATATAATCGGATATTGCTTTCTTAAGTTTCGAGATAAAAATGTAATCCTAGCAGCATTAAAAAATCAGGCTGATGGTACAAGAAAGTACCGCCCGAGTTGCGAGCGCAGATCGAAAAACAACAGTTAAAAGCCTCTCCCGCGCACTCCGGATTGCAGAATCTACTCGTGCCCCGATTTTCTCAGGCAACAATGTCAGAATCAAAGCCTGGACCGCTGCTGTAATGATCCGCAGCAATTTTACCACTTGCATCAACACCCACCAAATTGCATCTCGTGCAGTTCGAATTGTGTCGGATAATCTGTTTTTGCCCAAATTTGGGTTTGCTCTTTCAGCTTTCTGGTCTTCCCCTATACCACAGATTAAAGAATAGTGATTGCCAAAGGAAAACTCGTACAAGGGTGAAATACAGTAACGATCTTTCCATTCTGTCAACCTACATTTCACCAAAACGAATCAATCCAAAATTGTGCACTTCCTTACACATCCTTCGTGCCCAGTCAAGAATGATCGAAGCAAATGAATCTGAATCTGGTCTAAATTGCCAACCTCAGCAAAAACGGAGCCTATTATAGGATTCCTGGACCTCAAAGAATTCTTCAATCCTTTACCAGAAACGTTACCAGGGGTTGGTCGGAACCGGTTCTTTCAATACTGGCAATGTAATCAGTCTATTGTAGGGAATCCTTACCCGGATCTGGTGCACTCGTCACCTTCTTGACTTCGTCAATTATAAGAGGTGCCGTAACAGCAGGCGCAATTAATATAATGGCTGCGACTTTCTCAGGAGCATCTAAGTAAGCTCGCAAAGCTACAAGGCTGCCTGCAGAGTGTCTACCAGAATACCAGATTGCCCCACCTTTCCGTAAGTACACGCTAGATGATGGAACAGTTGCCTTTCACAGATGCAGAAAACTACAAGCACATAATTTAAGGTCGTCTAGAATTCAAGATCCGCCTCACTTGTTAATGTACATTCATGACAAGCAAACAAGGAAATTCCAGGAGTCAGAGACAGAATTTCAGAAGTCAAACAAGATCTTCATGTAACGCGTACGCAATGAACATAAGGAGGAAAAAGCACCCTACCTACCCAATGAGGATGATTTTTTGTGCATGAAGAAACTCCACAAACGACAGCGTTGCTTTTGCAGAGAACTCCAAGCCAAACGGATTCGGTCTACGAATTGCCTGCTCTTCACCGCCGGACATCTTGGGCCGACCCGTCAGGCCGAAAGCAGGTCGGTCAAATGAAACAACCCTGGCGCCAAGAATGTCTGCCAGGGGTTTCAACACTTTCTGCCAAGAATATAAGGATGCCCCAAACCCGTGCAGGAGTACAGCCGGTGCACCGACCTTTTTAGGCATTGCTCCATTTTCTTTCTCCGCGTTAGTTTCTGCGGACTCATCATCTGCAAAATCCTTAGACTTTGAGAAAGACAAAAAGTCTGGGCGAACGACAGAAACCACTAATGGCAGATAGCCACAAACTGATCAGTTCAAGAAATTGCATTCAGCATAACACTCACATTTGAGTAATTCTAGACCAAATCATTGTCTAAAAATAATATAGGTCAAATGTAAGCCAGCAGGCTGTAAATGGAGCTGCTCAACCCTAAATTTTTTGTAAAAAGAAAAAGATTTGGCAGCAATACCAATGAATAAAAAATCCTGAATTCTTTCATTAAAACATTCAAAACAGACAAGACATTAAAATTAAGACGATGAAATGACATTTGAAGTAACACTCGACTAATTTTTTTTTAAATTGAACAATGATTGATGGTTTAGATTCACAGCAGTCTAGATTAGTTAAATTTGCGTTTTGTGCTAGTACCATTGCAACTTACAATTCAGCTCAAACATTTGATACACTTCGAAAAGACAACAAATTCTCACATTGGAACAATACTCCATTGATTAAATAAACGGTAATCCAACCTGAAGAGGGATGCGCAATTTTATAGTGAAGTTGTACGCCAAACAACTCAGCAAAGCGGCTATCCTGCTCAGCCAGCAACCAAGGGTCGACAAGATTATTCTGGTCCACTCCTGCTACTGATTTCGACTTCGGCGAACTCCTCGGCAGCTGGACATTCGCATGACGTTCAAAAATCAGCAATCAACAAATGTACGATGAACAGGTAATCGAATAGGGAGCAAATTCGAAATTCGAAACTTAGACAAGGAGAAAAGATTGGCCGGGAAAGATTGGTACTAACCTTGGGAACGGGCTGCGAAGAGTACGACGCAGCATCGGCAGCGAAGGAAACGACGACTCGAGCAGCGCGACGGCGACTCGTAGCTTGAATATTCCATCGGTGAGTCCGAGAAGAAACGAGACATGGCAGACGACAGAGGTTGATGGCCATAGCCATGGCTATAGCGCTAGAAACTGGAAACAGGTTGGAAATGAGCGATTGAATGTCGGAGACGATGAAACCACTGTCAATTTCTCGTGTTTTTGTGGCTCTTCAAGAATTCCTTGTTACGAAAATTGGCTAATCAAGAGGCGCCTCGAACATCTCCGTCTCCAGCAAAATGCGTCTCCGCTAAGTTAAGCCGTTTCTTAACGCTTGCGGTGGTGAAGCTATGGCTGACGACATTTGCAATTTGCTTGCAGCCACTCTCTACTTCACACCACAGCGATCCACCACAGCACACGGAGAGTAAACAATTGTGTATTTAAGTATGTGGAGATGATGATGCCGAGTTTGTGCAAATACACTTGTAAGCTCGCGGTTCGAGGTATATTAGGGCAAACTCAGCGAAGTGTTGAGGTCGGTTTGGATATACAGTAGAACCTCTCTTAGTGCATAAGGTAGACAAGCCTATTACCACCCTCATTTGCAATCTGGATACCTTTGGGCCAATTTCCAGAAGGGCATATATTTTTCCAGAGGTGTGCGCTTGTTTCACAAATCAAATCCAAGTGGAATTATAATTTTCTGATCAAAATTGTAATTTCTATGAATTTCTGAAGTGGTCTGCCCTGAAATTACAAATTGTTCACTATTGGAGTCATAAACGTCCTCTAAAAGACCTATAACCACAATTCCATATATCTATTAGTACCTAGGTATCCACCAATCAAAGGCCAACACATTACCCTTGTTGGCATTAAGGCTCCGATCTTATCAGAAAACTAAATGGATTTGGATGAATTCTATGGTGGAGATGGGGCCAAAAGTCAGATGGTAGGAATAGGTGAATGGTGGAAATGGGCTGGTCTACCTTAGTGCCGGATTGCCAGGACTATGCACTAAGAGAGGTTTATGCAGTTGGAGATGTTTTGTATTGAATTGTGGCTAACATGGCCTCTAACTATGGGGCCTCCACCTATTGTTCACAAATAAATGCTTCAAAGTACGACCTCTTTTATTGCATATTATGCTCTAAGAAAGGTTTCATTGTAGTTAGACCTTTGTGGCATTGGCGTGTGCATGACTATGGTAAAATTGATGGAATTGTACGTGTGCAGTAGAACCTCTCTTAGTGCACAGTGCCAGGGACTAAGGTAGACAAGCCTATTACCCCCTTGATTTGCATTCTGAATATTTTAGGACCAATTTCAAGAAAGGCACATATTTTTCAGAGGTGTGCGCTTGTTTCAAAAATAAAACCAAAGTAGAATTCTAATTTTTTTCGATCAAAATTGTAATTTCTGTAGGTTTTTGAAGTTTCTGCCTTGAAATTACAAAACCGCCTATAGAATGGAGTCATAGACATCCTATTAACAACCCATTACCACCCTTCCAAGTATCTATTAGCACTTAAGTATTGACCAATGAAAAATTGACACGTTATCCTTTGTGGCATTAACCCCTAAAGGACCGGCATGCCTTTTTTGGCTGTATAGAAATTTTGGGCAGGTACGTGTGACCAGAGATTTTAATATTTTAAGCTGAAATTTTAATAGAAGGTGGGCGCGAGGAATATCTTTCATATGCACTAAATTTCAGGACATTTGGAAATAGGAGTCAAAAGTTATGGCCAAATATGTTCCTTTTTTTCGTAACTGGGCAGTCTGGGCAGCAAAAAAAATTTGGCAAAAATTTGATTTCTTTTTTTTTAATATTTTTTTCTCATAGATTATATTTTTGTCTATCTAAAAAGCTTTGATTCATTTCATTTGGATTTGTTATGAGAAAGTTATGGACATTCTTGTTTTTCAAGCAGTTAGAGCATCTTCTTGAAAAAAATAACTTGTAGGATTCATTTCTAAATGCTATTTTTGCAATTTTTCAAAAAAAAAAAATTCTCATGGTTTAGTTTACTTGCTAGAACAATCTCACCATTGGGATTAGTGTATTTTAATTCCATCTAAAATATATTAATATTTTAGATTTTCCTTCTATCTCATACCTACTTCTACTGAATAATTTTTTTAGGAATGATAATTAAGTTTTTTTCAATATATGTTTTTTTCCTAGACTCTCAACTCAATTCTCCACTATAAACAGCTGAAGCTCCAAACTCTGTAGTGCAAAAGTTTTAAGTTAGAAATGTTCAAAGTCAAAAAATCCACTCCCGCAATGTGCTGAAATACTTGTTTTTTCCACTTTAAATGCAGATATCTTGCAATCTGAGCGGTCAAAAATTCTGAAATTTTTTCCACACATTCTCATACTAGTTAGGTGTAAGATCCTATGGTTAGATGTGCAAAAAAAACATTTTTCAAACATTTTTACTCCTTGCTATAGAAATGGCAGTTTCGAGTGTTTTTTGGCAGAAAAATGGCCTTGGGCCTTTAGGGGTTAATGCTCTGATTTTGTTAGAAAAGTGAATGGATTTACTGATTTAGATGGGTTTATTGGTGGAATTGGGGCCAAAAGTAGCGTGGTGGAAATAGGAAGTTGGCTCGGAAGTTGGCGGTTTTAGGTTGGTTCACCTTATGCACTAAGAGAGGTTTACACATTTAGAGAGGTGTAATAATGGCCACCTAATTAATGTAGGCTCTAACTACACTACTTTTCAAAAAAAAGTGTTTGAAATTGGGCCCACCTACTAACTGCCTTACTACACATTATGCACTAAGAGAGGTTTCACTATAGTTGGAAAAATTGTTTCTTAATTGCAACTCCATTGGGGAATTTGAAGCGCCTAAAATCAATAGTGTTACCAAACAGTGTATCCAATTGCAATAATTTTTAGACATAGTAGTCATTCTAGAATTTTAATCTAGGTAGTCCATAGATAGCTTATTGTTTGTTGACCAAAATGATAAGCTATCTATTGCCTACTTAAATTTTATATTTTAGAATGACTACCATGTTTAGAAATTATCGCAATTGGGTACATTTGAAGGTCCATTATTAGTTTTGGGTGCTTTTCCCTTAACCCTTGAAGTCCCAAGGCTGGCCTTTTTTCCATCAAAAATCACTCAAAATTGCCATTTTTATAGCAAAGAGCAAAAAAAAAAAAAAATTAATTTTGGTCTATCTAATTGTAGGATCTTGTACTAGACTAGTGTAAAAATGTGTGGAAGAAATTTTAGAAATTTTGACTTTATAAATTATAAGATATTTGCATTTAAAGTAAAAGAAATAAGTTTTTTTGCACCTTGCTCAACTTCATTTTTTGGCTTTGAACCATCTTAACTTAAAGTTTTTGCTCTTTTGATTTTGAATTTCTAATTTTATATAATGAAGAATTGAGTTGAGAGTCTA
Source organism: Pseudisothecium myosuroides (assembly GCA_951799445.1). Lineage (NCBI taxonomy): Eukaryota > Viridiplantae > Streptophyta > Bryopsida > Hypnales > Lembophyllaceae > Pseudisothecium > Pseudisothecium myosuroides. The sequence continues at coordinate 17,100,783 of OX637289.1, forward strand.
GGAAAAAAAATTCAAAAAAAACATAGTTAGTTTTCACTCACAAAAAAATTGGAAAGTAGAAGTAGGTTGAAGATTGAAGGAAAAACTAAATAATTAATAGCTCTAAGATGGAAATAAAACACACTAACCTCAACGGTGAGATTGTTCTAACAAGAGATTTTAACCTTTTGAAACTTTCTTTTTTGAAAACTTATAAAAATTGAGTTTAGAAATGAATCCTATAAGTTATTTTTTCAAGAAGATGCTCTAGATGCCCAAAAAACAAGAATGTCTATAACTTTCACATAACAAATCCAAATGGAATAAATCAAAGCTTTCCATGTAGATAAAAATACAATCTGTATAAAACAAATTTTTAAAATTTATTATTTTAAGTTTCTTTTAGGGGTTATTTCTGCCCGCCAAACTAAAATTCAGGCTTTTTGTGCCTTAACTTTTGTTCCCGGGCACCTATTGAAATAAAAATTGTAATTTCAAAAGCTAATATATTTTTCTATCTTCAAATAAAAAATTCAAAAAATCACAACAAGTATTGAGACCATAGGAGCTTGCTAGATATCCATTTTGTTCCTTGAGGGGACAATGGGACTTTAGGGAATAAAATTTTATTCCCTCCAAATTTTTTGCTATTTTAAAGTGGTTATTTAATATGAATATATAATTATCTGGCATAAAAATTAGGATGCCCAATTAAATAACGCCACCATTGCACACCACAAATGTTACAACACCACAATTACAAATGGTGTTGAATAGTATGTCTATGTGATATATAGTATAGACCATACTAAATAACCATTTAGGTGTAGTAGATTTTTGTCCACTTTTCACTCTTGAACAATTGATGTGCATTGAATTAATTTGAAATTATAAGTAGAAATAAGAATTCCATGTATAGCCCCTAAAAGCATCTTTTGTTGCTTGGTAGTCACTGGAGTTTGCAAAAGCTCTTTGGCACAACCACAATAGAATGTGGTGAGTAAATGGCAAAGCCTTTCTTTTTGTCTATAATATAGTGCCGTTTTGTTTTTGTGTCATAACATGTAAATCTTAAATATTAAAAAAATACCATACACCAAATAAATATTAAAACATTTCAAATGACAAATTATGGGCAGGTACCCTTATATGGTATTGTACCAGATATCTTGTTTCATTTGTTGATGAAAATTTTCTAATTCTTACAAAAATGGTAGAACTTTTATTTTTTCACCTTCAAAGACTCTTGAATCAACTGAAAGAAGACATCACATATAATCATATGAGAGTGACATGGACAATAACCAGTATTATTTTTATGCACCATTTTTTGCTAGTTGACTATAGCCAAATATGCTGACTATTTTTTGTAAAGGCAATTTTCATTGTTGAGGTCAAAATACTGTACATTCAGTTCAAATTTGGCACCTTACTGTCAAAATAATTTAATTTGGACATTTGGACAATTCAGCAATTTGATTCGATTTTCTTGGCTTTTGGCATGTTGCTTTTCTTTATTTTCCGACACTTTGATGAAATGATTTGATTTTTTTCTACTCATGCCTGAATGTGTTCTTTTTTCCTAAACTTTCTCCAGAATAATTTTTGAATATTCAGAATTTTCAACAATGAATTTTTCTTAGGTTTTCAAAAATAGCTATACAATTTTTCATATTTTAGACGTGCTCCAATATTTCCCTAATTATTTACAAAATTGATCTACACGTAGGGTAGTCAAATTATTGTTATATTCTAAAACTAATAGTCAAATTCTACCCACTTTTGATTTAACTCACCCAAATAATGCATTGAAAAAATATGTGTCCAACTCTCCAAAATAATTTTAAAAAACACACACAATGTCAACAACCTGCACTAACAAAAAACACAACACATTAACTCTGTCCCAAGAAGGAGGACCAGTAGGGTGAATTTTGTGTTTTGCAAGGAAAATGTAAAAAAAAGCCCCCTATTTTGTGTTGTATTAATCCTCTATTCTTCTCTTCCAACAGCTAATTTGGAGCCTCTGATTGCAAATATAAATTCAAAATTTGCAAATTTTTTCAACTGTGGAAAATAAAAAATTATTGCGTTTTCCCCGAAGTAAATTCACCCTACTAGTCCCACTTTGTAGGACAAGTTTAGCGTTGTGCATAAAAAACAAAATTAATTATCCTAGCATTAGGAAAAATTTCAAGCCATGGGAGGGCCGCTTCCTTGCATGAAAATGTGCATTTACAAGAAATATCAGTCCAAACTGGCCGTCAAAGAATTTGTAAGATGAGCAGTGCCCCTTCAAATTTTTGATTAAAAAATAATTTATTATTTAGGTTCAATTTGAGTTCATCAAACTGCATTTGAAGGCTGCAACTTTAGGGTCTTGTATCTCCTTCATCCAATGTTTGTTTTCAATAAAAATTTGTTGGGTTATATTCCCCTTGAAGTCTACTGATTGTAGTAAAATTTTCATGTCAATCCAAGTTGTTTTGAATGTTAGGAGCAATTCAAAATTCAAAATCTAGACATTTTTGGATTATAGTGAACTTCAGAGGCTTGTTTCTTCTTCATACAATGTCCATTTCTAATATTTTTTTGGAAAAAGTTGCACATACTAGTCTAGTTTGTGTAGCTAAATTTTCATACCAATCCAAAAAGTTATGAGTGACTGCAAAGCATTTTAGTAGAAGGAGGTTTAGCCTTAGATGTGTTTTTTGTAACTTTTCTTGCTTTTTTTTTGACATTTCAAAGCCATTTTGCAGACACAATGAGTCAATTGAATGATATTTTTTTCACCAATGTGTTTGTATGATGGTTTTGAATCACTTCATAGTATATAATTTTTCCATTTGAGTAGGGTTAGAAATCGAATTTTACCTCCAAATGTGTTGCTAGGAAAATTACAGCATCCTTTTTTAGCATTAAAATATTATAATCTTGCAATCTACATGGCTAAATGACTCCAAATTTGTTTCACTTCATCTACAATACGTACACTACAAGATTGTATAGTTGAGATCTACATAACTTTGTGACATTTAGATCTATAACACTTCAAAAGCAATGATGTTTTTAAACTTAAACATGCCTTAGGCAATGAGGGGTTAACCGCTCATTGTCAAAATGCAAGATTTGTGTTCAATGTAGAACTTTAGACCTCGTTTTGGCATAGTAGAATAACTTTTTTCAAAAAATTAGATCTTTGAAAAGTTGGGAAATCAAGCAAATTCTCTTTTCTAAAAATCAGTTTATAATTTTGAGCCTCCAAAATAAATAATGGACAAAATTTCAAAGAAGATGTTTGAAAATGTCAAAGAAAATGTCCCTCCCAACCCCTTTTTGAATTTTGTTCAAAATTTTTGATTGGAGGCTTGAAACCTCAAATAATATTTTTGAGATGAAATTTATATTGATTTCCCAACCTTTTTGGAAAAACTTATTCTACTATGCCAAAATGAGGTCTAAAATTTTACATTGAACACAATTCCTACTTTTGGCTTAACTAGGTATGAGTGGTTGAGCTTCTAGTAATCCTATCCCATATAGATTGTTTTACTTCCTACCACCACACTTCTATAAAGAAATAGTTTGTAAATCTATGTTTAGTCACATGAAAAATGAATTTTCAAATCTATGTAAGGTGGTTACCGAATAATTACAATATTCACGAGTTTAATGCTAAATTTTTAAGAAATAATATTTTAAATTGACAAAGTTCATTTTGGATTTTAATTAATTATTTAGCAAAAGTGTGCCAAGAATAATCTTTGGATACAGTAGTAAGTCTTGCAAAAGTTGTTTTTATCTTCTACTATTGAAAGTAAATGGAGGAGCATAAACTTAATTGTATGAAGATCCTTCAATACTTTAGAACATTTAAATTTGATTAGAAATATAGATGAAGATGAAAGACAAGTCTAGAGAGAGACTTTCAATTCATGACCTACTCAAACCTTTGATGCTATGAGTTTAGTATGTTGATGTCCTCAATACCTTGTGTGGCAAACTCCAATGTAATTCCAAGCTTAGAACTTTTCATGCAATGTCTAATATTGTATCTGATGTATAGTCAGCATTCCCTACTAAATAATTCATTAAAATTGACAAATATGATTTGGCAAAATTAAACTCGAAACTAGAAAAACTATTTTTCCTTTTTTTATTGAAGAATTAAATAAATTATCCTACAAATTTTGGCATTTGTTTTTTTGAATATTTTTGCGAACCTTAACCAATGGATATGGTAATAGAACATCCAAATTATTATTGCATTGCTTATATTAGTACACGCAACAGTTGATTGAGCACTTCCATAATTACTTTCACGGTTGTGATGTAAAATCATTGCTTGTGAAGGTGAAGCATTTGAGAATCAAAGGACAACAAGATTAGAGAGGGTCTTGCTATAAGAAAGGTTAACAAACTCTTTTCTAACACAAATTCATAAATTATTTTTTGTCCAGATGAAACCATAGATTTTCCATTGTTTGAAGTAGGTGAGACTTTCAGATTACAATTTACAATGGAAAATGGAATGTTGTGCTATTGTGAAAATGTTCTTTTGTGAATGAAATGTTTTGTTTTTTGTTTTCTACCTCTTTTTCTCAGAATAATTAGAATCTACAATTTTAAAGATTCAAAATGTTCCAAAATATCCTGAAAATGTTCATTATGAAAATCTAAAAAAAAAAAGATTTCAAGTTTGGATAATTTTTTGGGATGAAAAACTGAGGTTTGAATGAAAATATACAGAGGGATGAAAATTTCCATGTCATCCAATCCTTAGCCCAACAATTGTCAGCCACATTAATTCTTTGTCCAGTAGTCACACTACAAGAAAATGGGCACAAATGCAACTGCAAAATAATGACTTCTTGTTTGGAACAACTACATAATGAATTGGGCTCCCTAATTGCAGAAACGTTCAATTCTCCACAATATCCGAGTCATCTTATAGTCGCTAGTGCGACTTTATGATCAAGAGTTCACAAGGTGCAAGTTTCATCCGCTATATTTCATTCACAACATTGTTGAGATTCTGATGAGGACATAGTGAATTCCAATATGGATGTTGTAGTCAATGAAGAGTAGACCGTTGTCATATATTGTAACATGCTTCACTCTAGGGCAACTAAAAAATGACTCCAAGGATCCTCGCAGACCAATGCAAATGATGATGTCAAATGTTGTTGAAGGGAATGGGTTCAACTAATAGTTACAGCTTAATAAATGAAGAATTTATGATGGCTTTTTTGTTTTGTTGGTACGTATTGCATTCTTTTTTGTTTTTTTGTATGATTTATTTAATTTCCTACAAATATAGGAATAATTGTTTTTTGACAATTTAGGCCATTGTTATTAACCAACTTGTGAATAGTTGATATGATCCAATTTTGAATTGGTAGGGGTTCCAATATGCAGACAACAAGAGATTTTTTACATCATCTCTTTTAGGCCGAGCAGTGCAACTACTAAAATGATTGACAATGAAATGGTCTAGGGTTATGAGTCCAACTTGGGGAGTTGATGTGGACGCCATTGCGGTCATATACACATATGACTTCCTTGCCCCACTCTCCTACGGGTGCAGTCAATATCTAGACAAAAACATAGACAATGATGCATAGAACAAATAAAAACCTTGCAACCACGCTTTACTTTACTTTAGTGCAAATGTAAAAACATTGGGGGTTCACTTGATTCTATTTCTAACATAATCAGTACAAAAAGTGACATTCATTGTGCCTTTGAAAGGTGTTTAGATGTATTTCTGCCTTCCATGGATGACCACGTTTCCTCTCCATTGCCATTCAAACATGACTTTTGGCAACTGTAGATAGTAATGCACAAGTCATATATTAGTGAGCACCTAGTGGACTACATCTTTAGCCCCCTCCGCACTATAATTTACTATGTAGTTTAAATACAACCTACCTCGCTTCTGTTCCACTTTTCTTGCATCATTGGAGAAGAGCCAGGACAACTACATATGCCTCATAGGTCTTTTGCAAGTCATTTCTAGATCACGGGTTTCCAAATTTTGATCTAGAATAGAGTGATCTAAATCTTAACGCTGAAGAAATAGAATGTGAATATCTAACATTTATACACTCAAACAATCTAAAAGTTGGTGCGTCACAATGAGAGGTGATACAAAGATTGCTCCATACAAACATCTAAACTTGGCAATAGAATTGAGCTGGTTAAAGATTTGCTCAATACACAAAGATTATTCTTGACGCAAATCTAAATTTGGTAATAGAATAGAATTGGTTGAGAAGGCACCAATTCTTGGGAGCAAACCGTCAAGAGAAAACTAACTAGAATATATCACTATAAAAAACCCGCGTTTTAGGTGACGAACCCTGATTTTTCTTGATGGATTTTAGTGGATGTCCAATGCAACAAACCCATGTTTTAATGTCAACATTGATGTTACATTGGACGTTTTTGTTGACAAAAAACATGGGTTTGTTTCATTGGACGTCCACTAAAATCCGTCAAGAAAAATCAAGGCTTGTCACCTAAAATGTGGGTTTCTTATAGTGATAAATAGGCAAATACAATGTTAGAACAAGCACCTCCTTGAGCAAACAGAGAGTGCACAAATTTTTTGTTGAACAATTAACACTTTGAATCTCCATTATACTAGAAAACTCATCGCGGTCACCTTTGACCCCTTCCTTCTTTGACCACCTTCTCCTGAAGAAACATCTTAAAGATTGAACGACCAATTTATGATTAGGATCTGATTAGGATTTGTTGGGCCATTCAGTGATGATGGGCCATAACTGCCACATAGCGACACACACTCTGATTCAATCACAAGCCTACGCAATCGCCTCAATGCTATTGTGGCTTGTTTTTTTCCGCAGGGCAGCTTTAGTAGTTAGTACAATAGTGAGAAAATTGAAGGCTTTATAAAAGTTTCATTGTTTTTGTAATGGAAGCCAAAGAAGTCCAAGGCAAGAGACATTAATTGCGATACATCACCGCACCAAATGAAAAACAACGAATCATTACAAAGGTGCTTCCACTATAATGAAGTCCATGAAACAATTTTAAATTGCTATAAAGATTGCCTTCAAGTCTACATGTTTGAGGCAATCAACTAAAGATATGTCATGTAAGATGCGTGGATTCCTCATTGGGGGCTCAGACATTGCAAAGCTCAATCGTGTTGGTGGAAGATAATGTGGAGTGCCTTGAAGCCCGATAACCTTGGTTTGGGGCTTAGACCTTGGTTTAGGCCTTAGCATCGCTTCTGGCACCTTGATTGGAGACCTCATTTGCCTATGTTTTGCACATGGTGTTTGGAGACTTATTTTTTTCAATTTGAGTATTCTATGTGATGGAATGAAAGGCTTTGGCCTTGTAGACTCCATCCAAGCATGTAAACATTATTTAAGAATGATGTAGACTTGATTGTTCAATATGTGAAGTTTTTCTAACTTCTTTGAGAGCTTTTCCTCACTTTTCATCAATAAGGAGTTGTTATAAAACCTCTTGCTACGTTTGGTGTACTCAGGTCATGGTTTTTTTTCTTTACTTGCTATAGATGTCACTAGTGTTAGTACTGTGATGATAGGATATTTTTTGTTATTTTATCATTACTTGTAGGATTTGCCATGATTGTGACATACACACAATCACGTGGCATTTTTCCTATGACCACAATATTCAACATTGGTTGGGAGCTATTAGGTCTTGGTATAGTTAGATTGCTAGCCAATTACAAGGCTTATTGTTAACTATCTCTCATGTTGGCATAATGTGATCTTGGCACGATGTGTTTATGTACAATAGAAGATGTATACCAACAGTTGGAGATTAATGGTGCGCAAAGATTTTCTATCATTTTAGTTTCATTGATTGCATGCATTATGTGTGGAAGATTTGCCCTTTGCTATGGCAAGGGACATCTCAAGACAAAAATGAAAACTAAGACCATTATCTAAGAAGAAATTGTAGACCAGTCTTTATAGTTCTGGCATGCATTTTTTGACATGGTTGGATCCTATAATGACATCAATGTATGAGACAAGTTGTATTTACTTATCTCTTCTTATAGTCTTCAATCATATTTCACTATTTTTGTTCTATGTCTTTAACTTTAACAAGATTGTCTTTAAGTTTCTCATTACTAGTCCAAATATAATGAATGAAAGCTTCAAATTTAGAAAAATATGATATTTTAGAAAAAAATTAAAATTTTTATTTTGACATTTTGCGATTTTTTTTGGTACTCCCACCGAGTTTAGTTCTAAGGCCTAACTATGCTGAGGGCATTCACCTTTGAATTGTTTTTTTGCTTTAAAATGCATTTGCTTTTGTTTAAACATTTCTCTTTTGAAAAAAATTTATCCTATTGGATTCAAAATTTTATTAACTATAAAGTAATGTTGAATGATCTAATAGGACATTAAATCAATATTAACTCAAGGACCAAATAGCATTTTTTGGGCAATATAGCGATTTTTAAAAACTTACTACAAATAGAAAAAAAATCCTTTGAAATTTTCACACAGCATGTGCTCAAGGAGTAACTTTAAGGCCCAACATTTTTTATAACTTTTGACTACATGGTTAAAAAGTTATTGTATGATATGTAATTTTCATTGCTCAACGGGTAGCTCAAAAAATTCTTAAAAGATCACTTTTTTAAATGATAAAAATTTGAAATTGATATTTTAAGATTTTTATATACATGGAAAGCTTTGAATCATTCCATTTTGATTAATGAGATGAAGTTTTTAGTTTGCAGGTAGTTAGGGAATCTCTACTCTAAAATAAACTTTGAAGTCCTTTATTTAACTCAATTTTCAACATTTTTGAAAAAAAATAAAAACATTAGGTGTATATTGTTTATTACAACATTACAACCAATGTGACTGGCATTTTTCAATTCCATAATTAAAGTCTTACCAATTTAGTGTTTTGAATCATTCTCTACTTCTTTCTACCTACTATTTTTTTCCTATATGTTGAACAATTTCAAATGATTAGAAATTTTTTCAAGCATATAGCCAACTTGCCTTGAAGAATGAATCCAAAGAATTACAACCATTTTGGACATTTTCTCATACAAATGTAACCTTGTGAAGTGCAGCTGCCTAGTTTTTCGCAGAGCCAAAAAAAAGATTTTTGTCACTTCAAACGCTAATATCTTACAATCTACATAGCGGAAATTTCTGAAATTTTTTCTACATTTTCTCAAACTAGAGTAATACAAGATCCTATGGTTATATGTGCTCGTACATATATCTAGAAATGTTTTTTTTTCTAAAATTTGGTACTTGTACTAGAAATGGCAAGTTTGGAGTGTTTCTGTTGAAAACATCAGAGTCACATCAGAGTCATCCCTTTAGGGGTTGAGATACTCTAATTAATGATCATTTAAAAATTATGATACTAAACTTAACTCAATATTTTGCCAATGTAATATCAAAATAATTCCATTGACATGAACATGACCACAATCACCACATAATCGCAAGCATTATTATACCACCATTTACATTACACTAAGTATTAAATTTGACAGTAACTCAACATAAAGACTAAACAAATCATAATGCCTATTAACTTAACATTAAAAACCTTTGTCAACCTCATGGAGTCAACCTAATTGACTCAACTCAAGGCCCTACTGATTAATTACTGTGGTCAGACTCCAATTAATTATTTTTCATCCAATTCCTATCGTGATTAGTCAGCGAGCCTATGCCGAGGTACCTAAAGAAAACGCAGGAAGATAATTAGGGCAGACGCCTCTGTCCCAAGGTCGGTGATCCCGAGGCTTGCGGACTTATTTTTTTTAAGCTTTAAGCTTTAGATCTCTGTCTCCTTGGTCTCCACAGTGTGAATCCCAAGCCAAGCATAACTTAAGATAGTGCCAATACCGATCGGTGTCGCACGATAGTCGAGGGAGTGAGGCAGGCGCGCTTCAAGCGCAGGCTTGACTTCGGCATCATGTCAGTATAGTACGTGACATTTTCAATCTGAAGCATCTTTTGTGCATCGTCGTTATGGTGCAGTCAACCTTATTTGCTGAGCATCCCTCTTTTTCTGTCGACAGAATGTTACTAGCATGTGTGATTCGTCGTCTGGATCGGAGCATCAGCTAGCTTGCACTAGATTCTCCAGTTTTAGAGGGCTTATGAAATGATTGATGAGCTTAATGAAATGTTAACTTGCCGTTGTTAACTTGAAGGAAGGTAGAGCGCATTAGTAGCATGGATTTGAAAATTCGAAAATTGAATCCGTTGTTCAACAGCAGTACTGGTAGTCGCGTTTCTTGATCAGTTCTTGGTTCATGCTAGGTTTGTCTTCGATCCACCTGTGCCAACTTTCACTTATGTGCGAAACCTCGTACTAACGAGCTCTTTGTTTTAAGAGGTTTGCAAATTAATATTCCGTGTTCCGATTCTTTGCGTATTTTCAGCAAACTTGAGTGTGCGCCGTTTTGCTAGAGGTTCTCGAGTTTTTGAATTCTTTGTTTATTATTTGATGTCGGGTTTAGCTTGAGGGACGGACAATTCTGGTGCTCCGATTTTTTAGTTTTTCAGGATCGGAGTTAAAAATTTTGCAGTTTTTCAGGTGTTCAATATAGTCGTTTTCTTGATCAGTTCTTGGTTGACGCTGGGCTTGCCTTCAAGCGCGTTGTGCTAACTTTCGCTTAGACAGGTCTACGATCGAAACCTTGTACTATCGAGCTCTTTCCTTTTGAGAGTTCTGTCAAACAACAACAACATTCTGGGGTCCAACCTTTGCGTAGTGTTCTCCATTTCCAGCAATCTTGAGTGTGCATAGCTGTGATGTGATGCAGCCGTCCAGGTCTAGATTGTAAGGACGTAGTTGACCCGTTGCAAATCATACACTAGTGATCCAGAATAGACGCTATGATGGATTCGATGTCTCGTCGCTTTCAAGAATTAAAAAAGCTGCAAGAATGGTCTGTTGTAGCTCGGGCGGTTGTTTCTTGAATTTGCTTGATTTCTGTTTTTTCCTGTTTGGCTGCTGCACGGGTTCCCGCTCAAAATTTCTTGATTCAGGAAGAGGAAGCAATGTGCTCACCTTACCTTATTGCTACGCGTAAGTGCTTTTGGATCTTTGTTGTCTATTGCTTGGGCTCACTGTTGGCGCTGTGAATTCAGCTATGGAGCGCGAGGCTGAGCTGGTAACGGAGTCATGGGATTCGGCAATGAGCGAAAACAGAGGATTGCGCAGTGGTTCGCCGCCACTATTTCTAGAGAGTGACGTGAAACCGAAACCACTGGACGACGATGGAACCGACATCTCGCTCAAAGATTGGCAACTCGGTCTACGAAGTTACTCAATGGAGCGAAAAAGCACGGCAGTTGCTCCGTGCAGGCCTTTCAAAGGAAGTGTGCGCACACGGTTCACGCCGATCGAGCCCAAGGTAGATGAGAATGCGCATTGTCACAGGTACTCATCTCCTGAGAGGTTCGAAACTGCGCCGACGACACCGAGGTCGCCGAGGGCGGGAGTGGCAAGCCCTTCAGCGTCGCCTACAAGGTTAGAGAGCTCCAACGACGGTGATTCATCCCTGGATAATTTAGGGTTTCCCTACGGATATGGACACCCTTTGCACAATGTCAACGAAGTCAGTGGCATTGCATCGCCGGGAATTACTTCCGGTGAGATCAGTTTAAAGGATGCAAAATCCGATAACTTTCGTTCGAGATTGGGCCGGGGGAGCTCGCTGCGTGTTTCGTTCACGTGTGAGTCAGAGAAATCTCGAAGTCCAAGCCCGCCAGAAATTCACAATAGATCTCTGTTGAGAAGCAGAACGACACATGCTTCTAAGGATTGTCACGAGTCCGCTCCGGTACCGATGAGGCAGGAAAAGCCTACCACCCTTGGTGTTGGACCAAGGGAAGGAATTGTGAGTGATGACAAACCTCGAGGCTCTCCTTTGCCGCTGCTAGAGATTGAAACCTTGCACCAGAGCGGTGGCGTGTCTGCGAGCGGAGACAGGGGATCGCAATTCCGACATTCTAGTTTGCAAGTTAGAAGGTCTTTAGATTCGATCGGCGAGGGAAGCAAGTATGATTCGTCATCGAATTTAGTAACTGCTCCTCCAGCGACATCCGGAAGACGAGGCACATCAACTTCAAACTTCAATGCACCATCTTTTCTTCTCCGATGTAATGCCAGGCGGCAGCACGATGAAGAAGCAGACGACTGCAACGAGGTAAGGACATCCTAATTTTCCTCTTTCCTTGCATTTATAAAAAACAGCACTATTGTGACTATATCTCTGCTGTCCAAGCTTGAGTCTAAAAATGTGAGGAAGTCTAAGCTTCTTGCCTCGACCCTAAACCGATTTAGAAATCTCCGCTTCAGTAGTTCATGGTGCATATTTTTAATTGAGAGGATACTTTTGCCTCTCTCCAGGATGTGAAAGTGGGGATGCTTTGCGGAGGACCTTTTTCCGACACCAAAATTTCTGGAGACTTTGTTCGACTCCTCAGCAAGCTATGTCGACTTTCAGTGCCGTTGCCAAAACAATGTATATCAAAAGCATCACAAGAAAGAGGAAGCGAAGTTGTCAGATCCAACTCAATTCCACCTGAAGTATTTCCTTGGGAACCTGAAAACTCAAGTGAAGATTATGTAATAATTGGGCGCCAGAACTCCCTGAAATTGCTCTGTGAGCGCTGCTCCAGTGAGTCAACTCCTTCATACAGTGTGCACAAACCTCGCAAGATTCGCGACCATGAACATCACCAGCACTTCTATAAGACAATCTCCAAAGCACTTGACCAGAAGCTTAGGTATGATCTTGTTCTTCACTCCCCACGCTTCCAGGCATTTCTTTGCTTTAAATTTTGCTGCTGGACACCTCACATTCAATGGAATGCAATGTTGGATCTAGATACACTTTTTGGGTCTTTAGTCACTATTTTAGCTGACACATGCATCATTATTTTCAGGAGCTAGCTAACGTACGCTGTCATGGATCAAGCCAAATGTGCACTGTGATTTTGCTTCCTGGCCACTAGAAATCGATATATAAAAAAAAAAGCGTCCTGAGAACGAAATGGATGCTGAAAGAGACGTGATCGAAACTAAATATGTGATGGTCACTTTCAAGCACTTGACTAAAGAGATTTCGACTGAGAAGATTGCTCACTATCTCAGGCTGACAACATCAGAGATTATTTGGATACCAGAAGTCATACCTTTTAAGTTTCAAGAATTGAGGGAAATATCGGCTCCTTGTGTGTGTACATAAATATACATGTATATTCCACTACAGTAAGTGCACCTCTCGTTTGCCTTAATTGCGATTTATTTCCTCCCCTCACTTGTGATTGCTGCCAACTCTTCGAATCAAATTCTTTGTAATTGTTCTCAATGTTTTGTCATCGGAATTTCAAAATTCCTATCAGTGTGACTTCTGGACAGGACTGCGGTATCAATCTCTCGTCTCTGCAGCAGAATCAGTCTCAAATTGGTTACTGTATTGTGCCAGACTCTCAATAATCTCCCGATAGTAAGCTCTACTAGTCTCCCTGTCAAAGGTGCAGAACTGAAGTGCTTCAAGATGCTAACAAGATGATTATCATGTGCGCTGATGACCAACCCTAATCCTGGCTCCTGCTCCTGACCTCATTCAATGAAGCTGTGAGTTGCTGTTGCTGTATATGTGCCTTGCCAATGACCATGCGTGAGATTTACAATTGTGAGCCTCCCACAAAATTCCTTGCTCCTTTTGCTCTTGAGATAAAGTCATGACGCACTTGACTTGGAATGTATCAGAATGCTCATTATTTTATTCAAGAACAGGTCTTCCAGAAGTCGGTGCCATCTGAAGAACAAAGTGACCCGTTGCTTTGTGTTTAGGAACGTCCTGAACGATTACGCAGATGATTTTGGTTCACTTCTTGAACTGCTTGACCTTTACTGGGGGAGTATCATCCTTGAAAATTGCGCAATCAAGACTCATCCATTCATAAATATTCTTGTCAAAAAATTCCTCGACTGTCGAGTGCTTTAGCAGCATCAGCCTGTCGAGCAACTGCGAGAACAGAGACGAAAGTCTAGCTAATGCTTTCGATGGAAGAGTTTAACGTGAAACTGCATCGGTGACAGGCTGGTGCAACTTAGATTCAGTCCACCTCTCCCTCGTGCACAAGTTGACGTATGTGCTGCATTGACTCAAGCTGCTGGCCTTCGCCTTGCCCTTGCCCAAGGGCTGGTATTCACATGGTGACATCGACGTTACCACTGGCCACGACCTCAATTGTGTCCATCTTTCTTAGCTCTTTAGACTGACGGAACGCTTACTTTGTACAAGAGAGTGCCCACCTGAGGTGATTAATACCGTGACAGGGTAAAAGAAAGCATTTTTGTTAAAAACTTCCTTGCGTTGCACCTCTTCTCCAGAACCAATTGGCGGATCCCAAAACATAGTGCTATTTATATCTGAAGCACTCTCTCTTTAATCCTCCGTATTAATTTACACTCCATTAGAAAAATATGACTCCACTTCTGATCGCTTTGTATTATATTTCTCTACATGAGAAAAAATATATAAAAATCATCACAAAAAAAACTAAACTTTCAAAACAATTGATACTTCCTTCCTACTTAATTCCTACTTACTCTGGTCAAAATAAGGTTGCATGCTTGAGATGATTAATTATTCTGCAATGTACCATGATTTCACAACCCCTATTTGTGTAGCCTTATTGCAGTAAGAAATAGAGTCTTAATGCGCAGACCAACTCTTAACTTTGTAACAACGTGGCAGCCTAGAAGTGTCCGATGGATGATAGAGAATCCTTGAAATTTGTGTGAAAAGGTCTTGCACAATAGTCTGACCTCCAAATAACTCACACGGTACCAAAAAGGATGATTTCCATAGTGACCAGCCTGACGTTTCATGGTTAAAGCTGATCCACAAGCAGTTCAGGTTGAATCGCCTGTCACACTTGCAGGCTGGGTGGAAGGACCATGTAGGTCTACACCGGGGATTCAGTATGAGTCACAATTGTGCTGAGGTCGAAAATTAAAATGCAATATCGCTGATTAATCCCGGAATCAGATATATATATATATATATATATATATAAAAGAAAAAAACTTGAGTTCTCTTAGGACCAGTTTGATGAAATTGAGGTATTCAGGTAACATATTTGTTCAAAGATCTAAGAAAAGTATGCAAAATCCAAAATAGGACTTTGAAGTTAAGAGGGTCAAAACCTATATCCATGTCAAATTGGTTGGATCACAAACAACCAATGGCTAAATTAGGGCACATACACTATCAAATTTGAATCAAGCGATTAAATTCCGAGGACTCCACTTACGAAGACTCCCCACAATGCAAAGCAGAATCTGGCATGCAATCCAATTGCCTCTGTAATGCCGAAAACCTTGCACAAGTTCAAAGTTAATTACAGCCAAGTTCGAAGTATTTACACTGAAGAAACATGTGCATGCCGGACTATGGACTGAAGTTCAAGAGCTGAAGGACTACAGAACCAAATTTCCACGACGGAATTAACATACGACCTACCAGTACACACTATGGATAAACCTCAGTTTGCTTTGAATTTTAAAGAGAAATACGTCTCAAAATGATCACCTAACAATCATTGGAAAAAGGCTCACCATCTTCTGGTCCTCAGGTCATGGGCAAATTGTTCTGCTGGCTTAAATTGGGCTTTTGGGGTTTAGGGTTAACCCTGAACTTGGCTACTCCTCCTCACTCATCAGACAGATTGCGTTGCCACTTATTATGTACGAGACCCACCTCATGTGAGCATCCGGCGAAGGTCCGTGATCAGAATGAAACTTCAAGACCTTCCAAATCGTCGCCTGCTTCTGTCGCGGTAAAGTCGTGAGGAACCTGGCGGTCAAGCCTGCAACATCCTCTTCGTCGATTTCCAAGATGATGTTACACAGAACCCAGTGCCACTGGTTGAAGAGTGCAACCCGCTGTGACGTGTCCAGAAACAGAGTCCCTTCCAGAACGTCCTGGAAGATGCTGTAGATTATTCGAGTCCATATCCATACGGAATTTTGAAGATCACCATCCTCTTCGTTCATATAAGCATCGTATATAATATTTGAGACCTGATCATCACCAAGAATGAGCACGGCCATTGTTTGCGCAGCATTTGCCTTTCGTGCCATTCTGTAAAGCCGACTGAAAATTGGCAGAAACATTCGAAGTGGGTTAGAACGGCGACTAACACTATGGAAATAAGTTTCCTTCAAATTAGACAGGAGAGTGAGAGAAGCTTGCTTCAGAAGATTCAAGGCATGCTCCACGACACTGGCACATACACCAGGCTCTGTACCAGTGACAACCAAATGAAAAGCGCCTTCAAATTTCTGGCGGCAACTAGAACATCCCTTTCTTGCCACTGTCCTTGACGGTCCCTCGATCAAACCCGGGTAGGCGCACTCAAAGTAGTCAGACAGCAAGTTCCTTACGAACAACGAATTCTTGTTCAGTTTTTCCTCTTCAAGCACGGGAAAATCGTCTAGACGTGCAATTAACTCTGCCAAGGAGTCAAGTGGTACCAAGTGAGAATCACCAAAGTCGCGAACGAGCTTCTCTTCCTCGTCAGACCAGAGAACTGCTGCTAGGTACTTCACACCCATGTCGATTACACCCTGGAAGCCAATCTGGGATGCGACCTTCAGAAGCTCAATGCAACATCCCACCCCGTGAATTGGCTTGAAAAGAAATTGCATGCGAGAGAAGCAATCTTCGTAGTACCGCACCTCTGTGTGAGCCTCAAGGTGGAATTTCATCTCCGACGGCACCTTGGATTGCGCCCACCTCTCGCTCATGCATGTGTCGAAGTATGTGCTGCACTGTCGCAATCTGCTGGCCTTCACCTTCACTTGGCCCAAGGTTGCTCTGTGTGCCCTTTCAGACTCGCGTTCGCTAGTTCGACGTCTCTTCTTACATGTGCTGCATGCTGCTTGCGTCGCCATGCTCGACTTCTCCACCAGGGAGATGGTGACATCAAGGTCACAAGTGGGCTCAAGCTTAGATGGTGCCATCTCAGGTCCAGAATCTCGTCTCAGCAGACAAGGAAGCTCACTTGCTGATAGTTTCTCAATGTGTACAGCGAATTCAAGCACACTGCTGTGAGTTTTGGAGAGAACGCGAAAGAGACCTTCATATGGACAATTGAATCTTGTTTATGCGTTCTAGTCGGGGTAGCATTCACATGGTTATAGTCCAACATGTTTCTAAGTTTGGCTTAAGTAGTTCGCCAGCCAGAGATATCAATTAATGGTGACACGATGTTCTGTAGCGATATGACTTGATGTTCAAGGTTACAGAATTATTACTTTATAAGCATTGCAAATTATCACCCCGACCCGTACTTTGCGGATATGAGCGTTTATGGGGAAGTCACTTCAAAATCTTGAATTCTTTTTAACCACTGCGTCTACTCAACTCATTTCCCGTCTACTGAACTCGTTTCGTGCGTACCGTTCTGTACTGTGGGAGCCCCTTCATCAATTTATATGGCACATAATATCACTCGTCCATAAGCTTATCAACAATGTATAACATAACTTTAGTTAAATTGGCGATATTTCATGGCACAGCCTGAAACCAAAATGTATACCTATCCTAGTTTTTGACCTGAAATTAGACTTTTATGTGAAGGTTCATGTCACAATTTTTGGTTTGTGAAATATCACCAACTTAACGAAAGTGATGTTGTATGACTTGATTGCTGAGTACACAAAACTGTAGTTACTGCCTCTTTTGAGCACATTAACATTGTGTGTAAAAGCGTCAATTTCAGGGATAAAGACACATGATTTTCAACAGGGGGTACACATGGCATTCTCCCATTTAGAATTCTCAATTTCATCAAAAAAACTGCCAATTTCCAAAAATTACATTGACTTTCATGAAATTGGCACTTTTTTTGATGAAATTGAAAATGATTATAAAAAAATTGGATTTTTTGGGCCAATTATATGCATCATAAAGTCTAGTCTTTAAACAAAAATTCTGATCCTAAAAATGCATTATATAGTTGTAAAATATAAATTGAATTGTATTGCCCTATTCAACAAATATTTCAAATGCAAGGGCATTAAGATATAACAATGGTCCATGTTGCAACCTATTCTCTCTCTACAGTGGCTAATGCAATCCCATGCTCTCAATTCCAAAAAAAAATTCAAATATTGTGAGAACCAACATCATTTGCATGTTTGTTAAATTGTTGATATTTTAATTTCTATAAATGCCAATTTCCTTCAATTTTTGTGTACAATAATTTGAAATGATGTATATATAAACATGCCAAGGCACAAAAAGTTTTTTTAGAGTTCTAAAAATAAAATTGACAAAAGCCATAAAGCAATTCCAAATCCTAGTGAACAAAACCGACTTTTAGACATGGCTAACTTTGAAATTAATTTTCTTTCAAATTACAACTAATTTTTTCTTCAAACTTCCATGGTAACGTGTAGTATGTCATACACTACAACTTTTGTACATCCACTTTTGGACTGTCCATTGATGCTTATGGTATACTCCCTCTATCCCACTAAAAACCTCCAAATCAAGTAGAATTTTTGTCCCACTAAAAAGCTTCTTTTGTGTTTTTGATTGTTTAGTGAGTGTTTGTTACATTGAACAACCTTGTGGGGGCAAGTGAGACAATCAAAAAGCATTCCCATGGCCTTGCAAGCTTGGCCTTGGCGATATGAGACACCTTGTACTAATTTCTTTGTCAAATAGTAGTGTTGACAGCCTATTTAGTGACTACTTTGGTGCTATTAAAACTTGATCATAAAGTGGGATAGTTTTTTTATTTTTGGATATTTAGGTTGGAGAACATGTCATTACAATCCCATTGCAGCCACCACCCTGTAAATCATCTAAAATGACAGAGCTGGCAGCAATTATAAAATATGTTCAAATATCACACTTTTGACATGAATTTTGGATGCCTACATGATAGGTTATTTATTCTTGAATAAATGTATTTTTGACACTTTGATTGAAAATATAGTTAATTTCTTAACTGGAAGAGTTTTGGAGGTTTTTAGTGGGACAGAGGGAGTAGTTGTTTGAATGAAAACATTTCAGTTTTGTACTCAGTGTGGCTATAGTTTCAAACAATTTTAGCTCCAAAATTGTTGCTTTCAACTACACAAAGCTCTAAAAAATCAAATTTTCAACTTGAAGGGACCATTTTGGGGTGATTGCAAGACAATTTTGTTCCATGTTTGGGCATACCAGTCTATAGGGTGAGTGGAAGTTTTGGAAGTTTTGGAAGTTTTGGATCAAAACTAAAAACTAGTATAGCATTAACCCCTCAAGGACCAAGAAGACACAATGTCAATGTGCCCTCTTCAAATTTTCAATGGCAAATACTCTGTAGGATAAAACAAATCTCAATATTTTATAAACTAATAACTTGTAGAGTAACAAGTTGACATACTTTTTGCGTTTTCTGGTTTTCAAAATTTCAATGAAAGAAGTATTTAAAGATTCATTTGTAAAATGCAGTCTAATAGAAAAAGGGAGCAAACTTAATATTTTTACAATGAAAGAAATAGTAGGGATGGGTGGATGCAAGAAACACATGTACTATTTTGTGTCACATCCTCGTGCCAATTTCTTTTTTGGCCATAACTTTTGCGTTTTGGCTCCAAATGATTCAAGATTTACAGGTAAGGTACTTGTGATTATTTTCACTTTGTCCAATTTTTTAGTAATTTTCAAAAATAATTTACTATCCAAAAAAAGACCCAATTTTATGTCACATTTGCAAATTTTGAGTTTTTTAGTACTATTTAGTACCCAAAAAAACAAATTTCGAGCTAAAATTTGGAGGAGATGGTCTTCTAATAGACTTGAAGCTATTGTTTAAAGGAATTCTAAAAATAATTAATTGTATGTGGTGTGAAAGTCCACAAAGTGTGCTTCTTTTTGCTTGCATTTTGTAGCATAAAATATTATTTTGGAGTTTTGGGGGTGAACGACCATTTCTATAGTGTTGTTACAAATGGACAATTTTCATTTTATGTATTTATTTTTGTTTCCTATTTTTAACTAATTAAAACATCAAAGTATGTATTTTCTTGAGATTTGGCACTTTTCTAATTCGCTTGCTTAGAGAATTTTTCTATGCATTTCCTTTGGTGGTTACCTTCATCTTAAAGGTGTATACATTAGCCATAATTTTTTGTTTTCTAAAAATTATTTTTCTAATTTTAAAGTACTCTAGAAAAAAACCATGAGTACTGTCAAAATGCAACAAATTGGTAGGTGTTTTTTGCATTCACCCGGATGGAAAAAACATTTTCTTGAACATTCCTAGTCTTTATTTTGCACAAACAAAGTGGGTCCGGAGAAAAAAAATTCAAATTTGTATTTTTAACAATTCTAAATATACAAAAATGATTAGAATGACTCCAAATTTTTTGACGATGTTCCAAACAATATGGTATTAGTATCAAATATTAAATTTCTAAAATTATTGCATATATAAATTTTTTGAAATTTTGTACGATCCAATTTGGTTAGTTTTGGCTATCTACTTCTTTTGTTTGAAAATGTATACAAATTTGAGAGAGTTTTTATTTTTCATTTTTTAAATTAAAAAAATACTAAATTTGCCTTAGGTTCCAATACAATTTTTTTAGGGGGGTAAAAAAGCATTATTCATCTTCTTATAATTTGTCTTCTCTAAAAGCTATATTTTTTCTTATAAAGTTGATCATCCAAATTGTTATAATCTAAAAACTCAACAGTCAATATTTTTCAAAATTAATTCCATGCATACTAGACAAAATAGTCTTTGATTTTGTATGGTTAAAATTAAAAATTTCAATCATATCCATGTGCAAAAAAATATCAAAGTGGAAGGATTTATTGAAAACCTCCATTGTCAAAAAGGTTTTGGGCCTTAAGTGGTTAAAAGCATTAAAAAAAAAAAAAAAATTTGCCTACTTTTTTCAATTCAAAGGCTACAACTTTTGTTCAATAAATTATATTGGCTCAATAAAATTAAATTCTTTTATCCTAAAATTAGCTCAAAAAAATTACATTTGAGCACACTTAGAAGACAATTTAGACATGTAGCATTTTATTTAAGATTGAATTAAAGGTCTTTGATAGTTTATGTAACCTCTAAATGTGAATTCTAATCCCAACTTGCTCTATTTTGCTAAATTTTATTGTAAACCTCCAAAATGAAAAATGGAACATCTAATTGGAGGCTATTTAAAACTAGTAAAATTTTGAAAATATAAAATTTATTGAAGATGTAAAACAATCATGTGGCCATGTGCTCACAAATATTGGATCTTTTGGAGATATAATGCAAAATTTAATGGCTGAAAAATATTGCTCCTCAACGCTTGTAACATCAAGTATGTACAATTCTTCTTTGCAATCATCCAAGCAATCACCCACTTTTCAATCATAGTTTTTGTTTTCTAATAATGAAGTTATTTTGCAAATTTATAGGCCAAAACCATCCGTATATAAGGTAACTAAGCCTATGACAAGCCAACTCTAGACTAGCCTAATGCAGGCCTAGAAATTCTTGTGTTGTACATGTGTCTTATAAATGTACTTCACAAGAATTTTTTGGCCTACATTAGGCTAGTCCAGAGTTCCGCCTGTCATAGGCTCAATTACCTTAGGCCTCAACATAAAGTAGAAAACTATCTTTTCAAGAGGTAAGTAACTGTGACAATTATAGCCACGTGACTATTTCCACCACTCTAAGAATTATGGCCCACTATGTCCATTTATATCTATGTTTGCTTGATTGAATAAATGAAACAAATGAACTTTTTTGGTGATGTGACAATGCTTGACACTTTAGTGACTATATAAGAGTATTTTGGTTGTCACAATAACTTCACAAATGTACCAATTGGTTTAAAACTTTAAAGAATTTGGCCATTTTAGAACCTTGATATTGTGACTATTTTAGAAATACATTGAGTGAAATGACTATTATGAATTCACACAAATAATGAATTAGGTTGCCCCACACTAATTTCTCAACATTTGATACTATATAAATATTTATTATTACTACATAACAATTCACTACTTTTGAATTAGGTAATTGCCACGAACAGATGAACCAATGTGTACAAATGAAAATATCTATAAAAATATTTGTTGACTTTAATGGCTTATACAATAACTTTTGGGGGGTAAAGCAACCTAATTTCACTACTTTGTATAGCTTTTGGAAGTGACCTCCAGACAATTATGGTTTTTAGAGTGATCACTTCAAAAATTAATTATTAATTTATACTTCATTAGAAAAATATGATTCCACTTCCAGTAACATTATATTTTATTTCTCTACATAAGAAAAAAGATACAAAAATCATCACAAAAAGAATCCATTTAAAAACATTTAATACTTCCTCATTAATTGATACTTAATTCTAGTCATAATAAGATTGCATATCCAAGATGATTAATTATTTTACCACCATGATTTGAAACCCCCACTTTGTACAACCTTATTGCAAAGTAGTCTACTTTTAAAGCAACCATGTTCTAAATGCATCCCCTATCTAGGAATGAGTGACATGTCCCTTTAAATATCTATTACTATCATTGATGAGCTAGGTAGGCTTAAATGGTCACTTTAGAAGCAAACTTAAATACCTTAGGGGAAACTAGAGAGGCATTTGTAGATGCATGATCACTCTACACCAATCTATTTAAACTGTTTGACATTTGACAACCTATCACTCTACATCAACCAAACAATTTAAGCCAACCTAGCTCATCAACTTCAATTGTTTGGCATTTGTAGATGCACGCTCCCGCTACACAACTCTTAAAGCTGATCCAGAGGCAGTTCATCTTGAATCAGATATATAAAACTGTAATGCACAGGGTGCTCAGAGTGATGATTTGTCCAAATAATTTCACATTCATGAATCCAAAGCATTGCTTGAATGAATCTTGAAAAGGAAAAACTTGAGTTCCCTTGGGACCAGTTTGATCAAACTGAGGCAACATATTTGTACAAAGATCTAGGAAAAAGTATGCAAAAATCGAAAACAGGCCTTTGAAGTTATAGGATTGAAAACTTAATCCATGTCAAATTGGTTGGAATGCACGATTTCACAAACAACCAATGGCTCAATTAGGACATATACTGTCAAACTTGAATCAAGCGACTAAATTACGAGGACTCCACTTAAGAAGATTCCCCACAATGCAAAGCAGAACCTGGCATGCAATCCAATTGCCTTTGTAATGCCAAACTGACCTTGCACAAGTTCAAAGTTAATTACAGTCAAGTTCGAAGTATTTACACTGAAGAAACATGTGCATGCTGGACAACGGTCTGGAGTTCAAGAGCTGAAGGATTACAGAAGCAATATTTCCCCGACGGAACTAACGTACGACCTACCAGTACACACTATGGATAAACCTCAGTTTGCTTTGCAGTTTAAAGAGAAATACGTCTCAAAATGATCACCTAACAATCATTGGAAAAAGGCTCACCATCTTCTGGTCCTCAGGTCATGGGCAAATTGTTCTGCTGGCTAAAGTTAGGGTTTAGGGTTTACCCTAAACTTGGCTCCTGCTCCTCCGCTTCCTCTACTCCTCACTCATCAGACAGATTTCGTCGCCACTTATTATGTACGAGACCCACCTCATGTGAGCCTCCGGCGAAGGTCCGTGATCAGAATGAAACTTCAAGGCCTTCCAAATCGCCGCCTGCTTCTGTCGCGGTAAAGTCGACAGGAACCTGGCGCTCAAGCCTGCAACATCCTCTTCGTCGAATTCCAAGATGATGTTACACAGAACCCAGTGCCACTGGTTGAAGAGTGCAACCCGCTGTGACGTGTCCAGAAACAGAGTCCCTTCCAGAACGTCCTGGAAGATGCTGTAGATCATTCGAGTCCATAGAAATACGGACTTCCGAAGAATACCGTCCTCTTCGTTCATATGAGCATCGAATAAAATATTTGAGACCTGGTCATCACCAAGAATGAGCTCGGCCATTGTTTGCGCAGCATTTGCCTTTCGTGCCATTCTGTAAAGCCGACTAAAAATTGGCAGGACCATTGGAAGTGGGTTAGAACGGCGATTAACACTATAGAAAGTGTCCTTCAAAAAAGCCAGGAGAGTAAGTGAAGCTTCCTTCAGAAGATTCAAGGCATGCTCCACGACACTCGCACATACACCAGGCTCTGTACCAGTGACAACCAAGTGAAAAGCGCCTTCAAATTTCCGTTGGCAACTAGAACAGTATCCCTTTCTTGCCACTGTCCTTGACGGTCCCTCGATCAAGCCCGGGTAGGCGCACTCAAAGTAGTCAGACAGCAAGTTCCTTACGAACAACGAATTCTTGTTCAGTTTTTCCTCTTCAAGCACGGGAAAATCGTCTAGACGTGCAATCAACTCTGCCAAGGAGTCGAGTGGTACCAAGTGAGAATCACAAAAGTCGCGAACCTGCTTCTCTTCCTCGTCAGACCAGAGAACTGCTGCTAGGTACTTCACACCCATGTCGATTACATCCTGGAAGCCAATCTGAGATGCGACTTTCAGAAGCTCAATGCAACATCCCACCCCGTTAATTGGCTTGAAAAGGAATTGCATGCGAGAGAAGCAATCTTCGTAGTACCGCACCTCTGTGTGAACCTCAAGGTGGAATTTCATCTCCGACGGCACCTTGGATTGCGCCCACCTGTCGCTCATGCATGTGTCGAAGTATGTGCTGCACTGTCGCAATCTGCTGGCCTTCACCTTCACTTGGCCCAGCTTTGCTCCCTGTGCAACTTGAGACGGTTCCACACTAGTGCGTCGTCTTTTGTAGCTTCTGCTTCCTGCTGGCTCCTCTATGCTCGACTTCTCCACCAAGAAGATGGTGACATCAAGGTTGCAATTGGCCACAGACGCACTCGCCACCATCTCCTGCACAACCCTAAATCTCCTCTCACCTGAAGGCTCACACACAGACTTTTCGCTTCCCTAGACGCTAGTTTCTGAAAGTCCTAAACGTAACGAATATGAACTTAACGCAATGCTCACAGTTTGGTGAACGCTGCCTGCTGAGAAGTTCTCAAATCAACATAAAGAATTGACAACCTAGCGTCTGGTCAATTGAATCATGTCTTCTAGGTCAAAATGACGGCACTCAAACTGCGATCCTGGTTACCATCCTACTAGAACAAGTGAGTTCGGGTTCGTTAGTTGGCCATTTGAACGTCAAGCTTGCGAAATTGTGAAAGTTCAAGAGATTGGAACATTTTCAGGAGCTAAGCTTATTCTGGAACCTCAGCTCCTTATATGGCCTCGTTTTTTGAGCTTCTCGCACCTCAAATGTCCCAATTTCGGCGCTCTCCTGATACACGCCATTTATAGATTTTGACAATGCCAGCTTAAATGTGACGTGGTGTTCTTTTACGAAAAAAGGATGTGAATTAATGTTCAAGACGGCAGCAACAACACCGGCATTACTGTTTGCAAATCATCTGCAGTGCATGCTCTGTACATAAGCCAAACGGCAAATCGGTAGGGGATGAAAACGAGGCCTGCACGATGAAGTTTTTTTTGTTGCTTGGACACCCAATGCACAACCGGTTTACAAACCCCTACCCACATTTTTGGCGAAAGTCCATAACATTGTTAACAGGAATGATCCCTTCTCCCTTGGAGGAGGGATCATTCCTCCCTGGATACTTGGGGTTCAATTTAGTTTAATTGGAAGCCATGTTATTGGCTCACTCAAATCAGACTGCTGGCAAACTAGTGGCAGGATGCATGGCTCAATCACCTGGCAACTGAATACTTGAGGAGCAACGGGCTACAGGAAGTTGGCCAATGCTGGGGCTCCATGTTTGGGGGGAGCAAAAGGGACCCCCCAGCATTGGATTAACAATGTTATGTCAATCAAAGCTAGCGTGGGTTGCTGAATTTTTGCGTCAAATTCTCTGGCCCATTCGCAGTTCACTACAGTAGGTACATCTAAGTCTAATCCACTGGGTACCAGTTTAGAAATTTCAAGCTACAGATCGACAAGTGTCATCGCTGACTTGGAAGGCTGCAACTTTCCGAGGTGGGGGGAGAATCTCGAGCTTTTTCATGGAGAAGATTTAGTTAGTTTCCTTTTTTAACACGAATCTCAACTTGCCGAAACACTTCAAGGGGCAGGCAAAGAGAGTAAGAATGTTAGGGCCTCCTTACATGCTCCCTCGGTGGGCAAAGCGCTACAGGGGGAGCTACAGGGGAAAAAAACGAATTCCACTTTTATGTGGATCCGGTGGGTGGAGGAGGGTTCCAATGGAGGAGTGGACACGTATTAGATTCTCTCATGATCCACTAGTCACCACTAGTCTCCACCAATGGAGTTGTCCACCGATTGTCCACCGATATCGGTTGAAATTGGGTTCTTCCTTTTCCGTTTGTCCACCCCGACAAGACAATCGGTGAAGGCAATTTTGTCTTCTTGTCTGTTTTAGGTCCAAATTTGCCCACCGGGCTCACATGTAAGCTAGCCCTTAGTCCTATCCCTTTCCATGGTGAGGCTATAGAACTAATGTGGAGCATGACAGTAGCATTGGAGCCCTAAATAATTCAAAAACACTTTCTGAACTATGCCAATACCATCTTGGAACCCAAGAGCATTGCAAATGCTCTTAGGAAATGACTCAACTTAGCATAGTGTCTACTCAAGTAATTATGAGACATCGCTAGTTCCTCCTAACACTGAAAGGACGGCCCTTTGACTTCATAAATGAACTTCAAAATCTTTCAATCTATGTGTTTTCCTTTTGTGACATATATATTCTTAAAAAAATTTATACTCATTTTTTGGAGATGAAATCACATGTCTTGAGTAATTCATAAAAATTTCAGTTATTTATGTGAAAGTCTATAATTATTGTGATTTTTTTAAGAAAACAGTGAAGAAAGTTTACATACAAAATGTTTTAGGAATATATAGTATTTTAGAATATCACAATGTAAAAACATTTACTCTATCCTCATATAATTAGAAAATCAAGCGACCTTGGTGATATAACCAAAGTTCAAATTGCAATAAAATATTCAATTTTAGGAATTTTTCTAATTTCTCAAGTTGGAGTAGAAACCACACTTCTTTAAATTTATTCAACTAGTTGAGACTAAATTCAAATGAAATCCTTCTTATGGTTCTGATTCACATTAATAGTAAGGAGCTTGAAGTTGCCAAAACATACTATTTGGTGATCCATAGGTTAGGCATCTTATTATAATGAGTATCAAAATTCGCCACAACGAGGGACTATCCAATTCCATTCACTTCAAAACATTCAATCAACTTCTCTCAAAAAATTGGATTAAAAAATGATCTTTTCCAACCAATAGGCCTCCCTAAAATCATCCAAAGGACACAAAACGTTGATTATAGTGTTGCAAGGTTCATCCTTAACCCCTAAAGGCCCAAGGCTTTTTTCTGCCAAAAAACACTCAAAACTGCCATTTCTAAAGCAAGGAGTAAACAAATTTTAAAAATGTCTTTTTTTTTTTGCACATCGAACCGTAGGATCTTATACCTAACTAGTGTGAGAATGTATGGAAAAAATTTCAGAATTTTTGACCGCTCAGATTGCAAGATAACTGCGTTTAAAGTAAAAAAAAAACAAGTTTTTCAGCACATTGCGGGACTAGATTTTTTGACTTTAAACATTTTTAACTTAAAATTTTTGCACTACAGAGTTTTGAGCTTTAAATCTTTATAGTGGAGAATTGAGTTGACGGTCTAGGAAAAAAAATTCAAAAAAACTTAATTATCATTCTTTAAAAAATTGTTAAGTAGAAGTAAGTACAAGATAGAAGGAAAATCTAAAATATTCATACATTTTAGATGGAATTAAAATGCACTAATCCCAATGGTAAGATTGTTCTAACAAGAATACTAAATCATGCAAAAAAAAAGATTTGAAAAATTTGAAAAATTGCATTTAGAAATGAGTCCTACAAGTTGTTGTTTTTCAAGAAGATGCTTTAATTGCCCGAAAAACAAGAATGTCCATAACTTTCTCATAACAAATCCAAATGAAATGAATCAAAGCTTTCCAAATAGACAAAAATATAATCAATGAGAAAAAAAAATCAAAAAATTTCAAATTTTTGCAAATTTTTTTTGCTGACCTTGCTGCCTGTCGTCCCCTGTTTTGAGCTAATTTGGTCATAACTAATGTTCCCGGGTACCGATTGTGAAAAAAATTATATTCCCACAAAGCTTATTAGTTTTTCTATCTTCAAAAAAAATTTCAAAAAATCAGAACAAAATTTCAACATGTAGGTACTTGCCCAAAATCCCATTTGTCCCCCGAAGGGACAATGGGCCTTTAGGGGTTAACTCTTAAAGTTCCTTGATTATGTTTTCACCAAAAACACTCGAGAACTACCATTTCTAGTACAAGTACCAAATCTTCGAAAAGAAACATTTTTGGATATATGTAATCATAGGATCTTGTAGTGCGCTAGTTTAAAAAGATGTTGAAAAAAATTCAGAAATTTCCACCTTGTGGATTGCAAGATATTAGCGTTTGAATTGACAAAAAGTTTTCTGGGGGCCGTACAAGAAACGACAAGGCAGCTGCACTTCACATTTGTATGGAAAAATGTTCATGTTGGTGGTACTTCTTTGGATGCATTCTTCAAAGCAAGTTGGCTACATGCTTGAAAATTTTCAAATCATTTGGAATTGTACAACATATAGGAAAAAAATAATAAGTAGAAAGAAGTAGATAATGATTCAAATTACAAAATTGTTAATTGTTTAATTATATAATTAAAAAATACCAATCCCAGCGGTTGTAATGTTGTAATAAAAAATTTACATCCTATGATTTTTTTTATTGTTTAAATATTGAAAATTGAGTAAAATAAAGAACTTCAAAATTTATTTTAGAGTAGAGAATCCATAACAAAAACTCCTTATAACTTTCATATCGAAGATCAAAATGGAATGGTTCAAAGTTTTCTATGCATATATAAATTTTATAAACCAATTTCAAATTTTTGTTTCTAAAACAAGTAATTTTTTTTATCTGTCCGGACTGCCCACCTGGAAAAAAAAGTAACATGTCATACAATAACCTTTTAACTATTTAGTCAAAAGTTATAAACAAAAATTGGGCTTAAAAAAAAACCTTATCCTTAAGTAGTGTGAAAATTTCAAAGAAAAAAATAAAATTTTATATTTGTAGTGAGTTGCCCAAAATCGCTATCCTGCTAAAAATGCAGCTTGGTCTTTTGAAGGGTTGAATGTCCATTCAAGTTATATTTTTTGAAAGATCCTATAGGAGGACTACTAATTAAAAAATGACCATTTGCATTGCTATATGGTGAAATATCATTTTTCAACACAAGTTTACCACTTAAATTTCATTTTAGTTTAAATCTCATATATTTATTATATTAGACTATATGTTTGTCTATCAATATAAAAAGTCTCCATCTAATAATTTTATGAAAAATTGTCGTTGTTATAATCTTTGCAACAAAAAATAAAAATAAATTAGAAAACACAACCAAAACAATTCAACAATTAAATTTTTTTGCAAGAAATACACATGATAATGAAGAATTGTATGAAAGTTTCTCAAGTATTCTAGATTTCACAAAACGTTGTAATGACTCTACAAATTTGCCTAGTAATACATGTCTTCCTAGTACAAGCCAGCAACTGCGTTCTTCTTGAAATGCTCACAAAATGGCTCACAATGCAAGGGCATAAATTAACCCCTAAAGGTCTGAGACTATGTTTTCACCAAAACCGCTCCAAAACTGCCATTTCTAATACAAATACCAAATTTTATAAAAAAAAACATTTTTGGACACATGTAACCGTAAGATCTTATAGAACACTGGTTTGAGAAGATGTGGAAAAAATTTCAGAATTTTCCACCATGCATTGGAAGATATTAGCGTTTGAATTGACAAAAACTCTTTTTTTGTCCCTGCGAAAATCCGGGCAGCTGCACTTCACAAGGTCACATTTGTATGAAAAAATGCCCCAAATGGTGGTTACTCTTTGGATTCATTCTTCTAGGCAAGTTGGCTACATGCTTGAAAATTTTCAAATCATTTGGAATTGCACACCATATAGGAAAAAAATAGTAAGTAGAAAGAAGTAGAGAATTATTCAAAACACTAAATTGTTAAGAATTTATTTATGGAATTGAAAAATGCCAATCCCAACGGTTGTAATGTTGTAATAAATAATCTACATCCATTTTTTTTATTTTTTTTCAAAAATATTGGAAATTGAGTGAAATAAAGGACTTCAAAGTTTATTTTAGAGTAGAGATTCCATAACTACCCTCAAACTAAGAATCTTCATAACTTTTGACTCATTAATCCAAATGGAATGATTTAAAGCTTTCCACGTACATATAAATCTAAAGAACCAATTTCAAAATTTTATTTTAAAAAAAAATGATTTTTAAAGAATTTTTTTGAGCTGCCCGGGCTGCCCGCCGTACACGGAAAATTACATATCATACAATAACTTTTTAACCATGTAGTCAAAAGTTATGAAAATTGTTGGGCCTTAAAGATACTCCTCGGGCACATCTTGTGTGAAAATTTCAAAGAAAAAAATAAAAACTCCACTCGTAGTAAGCTGCCCAAAATTGCTATGTTGTCAAAAAACAGTGTTTGGACCTTTAGGGGTTAATTAAAACCCTGGTATTTAACCCACCAACTCTCCAAGTATTTCCTTTCTTAATTGATTGATCCTTTATATAATTGATCGATAAACTCTTGAAATTTGAGATATTTGAAAATTTCTTTTGTGTGAAATTTTGATTTTTCCAGCATTATGGGTGGAAATAACAAATTACTAAGATTTATCAAATTGTATCTTTGGCAAAAAATTATGTCAATTATTATGTACATTAGAAAAATTAAGATTTTTCACAAAAAATGAGGTTTAGAACAGGAAACAACATTTCATAGTTTTACAAATGATTTGTATTGAAGAAAATACAATGAAAAATGCATTGTGTTGTACAATATTTCAAAATTTTAAAATGGAAGTAAAATGTGTTAGGCTGATTATAATAATTTAAATTATATACCAAAAAAAAATTATCTCAAAATTCAAGATAAGAATTTTGGACATGATTCAGTTTTTGTAATAAGATTTTCAATTGAATATCTTTCACGTGTCTTTAACAATTATTATGTATACTAGAATAATTGACACCCTATATTAAAATAATTTACTATGCACCATCTACCCTCTGTCTGGGACAGTCTCATAAATAACCTAACAAAATTTGAATCATATTCAAAATTTTGTAGGTTTGTAGACTAATATCTGAAAAGCAAAGAAATTTTTATTTGGAGATCTTTTATTCATTTGAAATCCAAAATTTTAGAAAGAGAATTTTATTGAATAATTGAAAATTGAAATTGACATTTTGAGCAAGCAAAATTTCAAAATTAAATCATTTTAACATACAAGTATTGAAAACAACTTAGGGATACGATATTAAGTTTCTAAAATTGTACAACATATAGGAAAAAGACAATAAGTAAATAAAAGTAGAGAATGTTAAGAATTTAGTAATGGAATTGAAAAATGCCGATCCCAATAGTTGTAATGTTGTAATAAACAATCTACTACTATGATTTTATTTTTTTCCCAAAATATTGAAAATTGAGTGAAATAAACGACTTCCAAGTAAATTTTAGAGTAGAAAATACAAAAACTCCTTATAACTTTCATCTCATTAATCAAAATGGAATGATTCAAAGCTTTTCATATATGTATAAATCTAAAAAATTAGTTCAAATTTTTGTTTATAAAAAAGATATTTTTGTATTTGCCCAGATTGCTCAATCTAGCAAGAAAACTATATATCATACAATAACTTTTTAATCATGTAGTCAAAAATTATGAAAACTATTGGGCCTTAAAAAGAAAAATCTCTTCTTCATATTGTGTGAAAATTTCAAAAGCAAAAAATAAAATATTCCATTCATAGTGAGTTGCCCAAAATCACTTTGTTGCCAAAAAAACGTAGTTTGGTCATTTAGGGGATAATATTCTCACATTTTTTCAAATTTTTGTAAGTTTTTATGCTCTAAGTGGTTGAAGAGGCATTGCATATATAGAATTAAATAACCAAGTCTCTCAACATGAAAATCTTACAATAGCCTCAAATCATAACTAATAGAAATAAATAGAAATAAATATTGAGGTTACAACTTCTTTATTTTAAGAATTAAAAATTTAAGGTTTGTAAATGTAACTAATAGTATTATGCACTATAAAATTTTCATCTTATTTGAAAAAAAAGAAAAAAGAAAAAACTTGCATAACACTCTAACTTGATTTCTAAAGGTCCAAGCATTTAAAAAGTGGATATTCGATGCATCTTGATAATCCTTGATTGTAACTTTCAAAATGACCATTTTTTGTATTTGATTTATGTTAAGAAAATTAAGCTTGACAAAATTGAAAAAAAATTTGCAATTGCCTACGTGTAAGAATCTAAAGTATACAATATTGTGTATATTCCATTTGTGTTTTCTTCTTTTCAGCTAAAAAAATTTCAAATTATAAAATTATATGTTTCAATCTAACCTTTAGATATAGAAAAAAATTCTAAACCCTCTAATCTATACCTTAAATGAAGGTACAATAAAACTTCTGTAAAGTAATAGCCCCGAGAGAGCTCAAGTCCCCATGTTCCTGAATTATCTGAGAAATAATTATCAAAGAAATTATCTGACGAGTATGTTTGGGATTGGACCTAGTGCGGGACCAGGCAATCAATATTCCATCATCTCAGAGTAAGTCATTGCCTTAGGGAAGTTCATTTTAGAAAAGTTCTATTGCATTTGTTTTGTTGCAATAAGATCTTCAAAATAAACACCGAATTAGACATTTTTGCACTTGGGGGGTGCGACATTGCACTTGGCTTGTACGGCAGTCAAAATGGTCAATTTCAAATGTTGGGGGGGGTAAGGATAATGAAAATCATCATTTTGTCTTTGTAGAAAAAACTGCTTAGTGCATATTCGTGAAATACTGCTTACTTTATAATTACTTCAAGAAAACCTTGTACACTTTTCACTCAACACTCATTTACAGGCATGTAACTCTAAACTCAACATTGAAGTAGATATAAATGCCTACAACTAGAAGGTCAGAAGCACACTACATAATATGGTACTTCACTAATACACATTCAAATCACTCTGCAAACGTTCGTCGTCTAAGTCCTCCATTTGCCTCGCCAAATATTCTACAAGATGCGGTTTAGCCTCGAGCGGAATGATCACTATCTCCTCTGTTTCCACACCACGCACGGTAACGTTTGAACATATGACGTGACCACCTCTCCCTCGACGAGGGACATCCACTTAAGAATATATAGCAACTTCCTTCTCAATCCAATCCAAAACCTCACCAGATGGTTCCCATGTAGATTCTATGCAGTTCATGTACCTCT